>CM042075.1:64322136-69122136 GCA_023509865.1 Trypoxylus dichotomus | reverse complement strand
TTGGAGTATTGTTAGCACAAGCTGTACGGTTATACAGGAATATAATGTATTGTGAACAATATATATGCCCTAATTCCTTTAATAGTTTTAGTAATAATAATAATAATAATAATAATAATAATAATAATAATAATAATAATAATAATAATAATAATAATAATAATAATAATAATAATAATAATAATAATAATAATAATAATAATAATAATAATAATAATAATAATAATAATAATAATAATAATAATAATAATAATAATAAAAACAAATAAATAAATAAGAATCATCCATCTAGTAGGCGGGAATGTAGAAGCTCATGTATGGTATAAGGTTCAATATTTAGTAGCAATTCGTGAATTGATTTTTTAAATACACGAATTCTGCTTACTTGTTGTATTGTATGGGGCAAACTATTGAAGAATTTTAAGCTTACATAACTAAGACTCCTCTCAGTCAACTGTAGCCCGTGTTTGTGGTAGCAGCTATATATGTTTGGGTCTAGTATGGTGGATGTGAAGAAAAGTATTATATTCAAACATTTTTTTTATGTTTGAATAAAAGCATTAAACATACGAAAATATAAATTGCAAACGTGGTCAAAAACCTGTTAACTCTAAGATGCCCTCTGCAATATTGATTGTAATTGAGGCGCAACATTAAACGTAGAACTTTTTGCTGACTAACGAAAATACGATCGAGTTCTCTACTGCCTCCCCAAAAGACGACCCCAAACTTTAAATGCGGATAGCAGACAGAAGAATAAACCAGTCGTAGTACATCAGCGCTAACCACATCACGTAGTATTCGTGTACAATAATAGAAAGTACTTACTTTCTTACAAACTAGATCTATATGACCATTCCACTTGAGACAGTCATCCATAACAATGTTGTACATCATAGTCGTACTTATTAATAGTGACAACGTTTAAATACTGAAACCACAAAAACGATATCTATAGGTGGGTAGTCGCCATAAAGTTCGCATCAAATGAGAAATTTTTTTATTAATTATTAGGCCGCGGACCGACGGTTGTCTCTATCGGCCTTTGATGTGCTGGTCTCAAAAATAACTGGCATTTCTTCCTAGCAGCTCTAGTTTTTGACACACCACGGTGAAATTTATCACTCGTACGTAATAAATATCACCGTTACTTATTACTAGAACAGATACCTTCTAACTTTCTCACTCTCAGAGGTAACATGAGCATCAAGATTCATTACCTTCACAGCCACTGAGATCGTTCTCCAAAAAACTTAGGTGATGTTGCTGAGGAACAGGGGGAAAGATTTCACAACGACATTAGCATTATGGAGGAAAGGTACCAAGGAAGATGGGATACCCATACGGTAGCCGATTTCTGCTGGAATCTCCAGCGTGACTGTTCTGGTAAATCTCACGCAAGTAAATTTTATAACAGAAAACCTTTAACTAATGATTGAAAGTTGTATATGCACATTTTACTGTTAAATAACTACCTCCTATCCATTTTTTGTGTTTCAGTTAACAGTTATCAAATATTAATATTTAAAAAGTTATGTACATAATAAAGCATTATATCTAATTTTGGCGAGTTTTTCCTAAATAGGACAGGAAGAGTGAATTTCGAAAACTACATCTGATAGAACAAATTTGAAGGCTAAATTACTTAATTACACGCAAAAAATCCGAAGCACCAAAATGTGTTGACAAGTGCTATGGATCATACCGGTCATCAGTAGGCTGCAGTCGTTTAGTTTTGATATGTGCATTGCAAACCACGAAATTTTCTAGTTACGTCATCATTAGTTATGAACTATGCATTGTCTGAAACATATTCAGGTACACCAACCATATGACGATTGCAAGGACTGTGTGGATGTACAATTCACAGGTAAAGCAGTAAACTCCACTCACACAAATTAATTAATTATGCGGAACGCAGCGTTTCGAGAGCACACTGCTTTACCTGTGAATTACACCAACCATGTTTGCAATAAATTGTGCGAAAACAACAATTGTCAAATGTTGAGGTTATTATCATCTTTAATACATTTTCTTGGCTATATAACATTTTAATCAACGATGCTTCTAAAAATCAAATCATGGGTGATCGCAAGTATTATAAATAGCGAGCTCTTCTATTGACAGAGCATTCATAATAGTGCATCAATACATTTGTACTTACGGAAAGGAGCTGAATGAGCTAAACTAATTATTAAATGTTTTCTTAGCAAAAGTCTTTATTACTAATAATATAGATCTCCTATGATGAAAACTATTTTTAAATCAAAATGTAAAAAGTATTGAAACAAGAAACTTAAAAGTGTTTAGTCGAATGTGCATTACTAATGATTCATTAAACGAAATTATCATTATTTTATTTATCTAACAAATATACTTCTATGAAATACGATAAGTAAAACATTACATGAATTAAATTAAATGTCAATATCGAAAGATAGGACAATTAAAAATATATTTAATCTCCGTCTTCACTCTTATCTACTGATCCATTATTAACCGTCAAAACAAAGTCTTTTACGTTTACTTCACGTTCGTACCACTCTTTAATTATCATGTCTGTATGGTTTATGCAATTTTGCCAGATGTCTGGTGTAAAACTGTCTAAACTTTCTTGCCAGATATCTAACGTTCGTTTATTGTCAGAACTATCTCGACCAATATAAACATACTATCACCTTTTTAAACTTAAATCCAAAAAGACGTTAGGAAATGCTAATATGTAAAATATTTGTATATATTCAAGGAATTTTACTGTTAGATAATGATATTTTTCTATAAAAATATATTGAATTAGAATTGAAATTTAATTGTATAAATGAACTTACTATTGTTAAACATCTCATAAATTACTTTACGAACATCCATTTTAATCCTCACTGATACATCAAGTGTTTTGGGCATCAATATTGACTTGTAGGGAGTTGTTGAAGTATTGAACGAAAGAACACCAGGTGTAATATCTTTCCTCTGTTTTATGTTGTAGGTGGTATCCATCGAAATGCCCGAAACATTTGCAACTCTTTACAATTTACAATGTAAACTTCGATTTAATACTAACCAACTATAACTTACCTCATGGACTGCATCAACAGATATTGGAGAACTTCTATTTAGCTTTTCCTTCACGAAATTCACTAGTAAGAGACATACTAACTCTCGGCAACAAGAACTAAGTCGTCGATCTGGCATCTTGGTCTGTAATCTTTCAAAAAAGTCTTTTAACTCTTCAAACTAAACGGTTTACATCAATATGTCTCTGAAAAGAACATTCAGCAAAACAAGTAGTGCAATTAAATGAAAATAAACTGTGGTGGAAAATCTGAGGCTTGTCAAAATGTTTTAACTGGGTTCTTTGATTTAAAATTTTGGTTTATTTGTTTTAAAGTTAAGTGCTAATGTTTTCTAAATTAAAATACCAATTGTAAAGTTGAAAAAATAAATATATTGACAAAATAATAAAAATATACGGCTTTTTAACAAAAAGATATGTTTTTTACAGAAAACCTAAGGCAATCCCTGACTAGCTAAACTTTAAATATTCTAATTAAGTTATTTACGAAACAAATGTGAGATCGGAGGATACAAGTAATTTTGAACTTAAAAAGATTCGACGTCTTTAATCTTTGAAATCGTACTCACTCGCACGTGAATTCTCGCCTGTAAGATGGATTGGTCTTCGGCTTCCAAAGTATGTGTCCGGAACTTTCAGATTTTATATGTAGTATCAACTGATATACTTTATTATTTGATATAAACGGAGATATTTATAAAATTACAGAGTTATATGAGAAAATAACTAATTATTCTTTCTCATGAAAAACGATGCCAACATGCCAGACCTTTGACACGATCTTCATCTGTTGGTTTTGTTTTATATCCATAGCAACACATTTGTTCGCCTATATGGTAGGTCACGCAGTACACACATACTTGATCTGTGTGAGATAATAAAGGAAGATGCTGCCAATCGTGCCATCCTTCCGTCGTACGAGAAATTTTGAAGATTATAAGTATAATTTCGGAATAATGCATATTTATACAATGTAATTAAAATATGTGAGTACAGTATATTAAACGTATTTTAAGGATGAAATTTTGAAATATTTATTTATATAAAAAAATATGGTTACGAAAAGCGATATACAATAAACGATAGTAAAGTTTACGTCTCCTCTGCAAGTGTTGTTGAAGAGACTTTTTTTAACAAGAAATATTGTGAATAATAAGTTACTACTTTGCCTCCAACTTCTAATATCAACCAGAATAAAAATACGATGTGCACCAAATAGTAACGAGAAAATATCTGGAATAGGTGAAATTGAAAAATTTTAAAAAAAATTCGTTGGTAAATAATAGACAATAATTCATATCATTGCAAAACGTTGAAAGCTAAAGATGCCCGAATAAACAGTAAAAAGCAAATGTCAACAAAGCGGTATTCTGTTATAGTTATGAGGCTTGTATGTGCTGCAGTAAACATTTTCAAAGCTCTTGTCTACGGATTATTCGACAGTATTCTTTCTCACTTCAACTAGTTTATTGATCTTGAATGAAATACGGACGTATATCTTAAGTAGTCACTTATGTTATATACTTCTACCTCGTATACGTATCATTGTTACTTTTAGATATAGCGTTTGTCTTCACCTTGAAACAATGATGCTTTGATGGTTTCACGCGTATATGTGTTAACGGTTGAGATACTTAAACGAACTTCGCACAGTGATTAAGTACACGTGGAAAAAGTATCTTTCGCCCAAAGAAATTCATGCTGATATGGTAAATGTGTTCCTTCCTTTTATACTGTTTGAAGACGGGTGAATTAATTTGAAAAGGTTCATACGAGCGTAAATGACGATCCGCGTTCTGAACGCCCAAAAACAACCACTTCTGCAGAAAGTATGCAAACATTTTTGAAATTTAGCTGATCAATATTGAAAAATATTGCTAAAGGTCCAGGCATTTCCACAGAATGGATGACGTACATTTTAAATGTTAAATTAGACATGTCTAAACGGTGTGCAAGATGGGTGCCACGTTTGCGTACACCACCACAAAAACTCAAGCGCATGGAATGTTCTACAGCCATTTTGGAGCGATTTCAGCAAAATCCAACAGATTTTTTGCGTCAATTTGTGACTTGAGATGAAACGTGAATACACACACCACACACCAGAGACTATGCAACAATCAAGTGTACTAAATATGGTGAACCGGCTCCAAACAAGACCAAAGTCGTTCTATCACCAGAAGAGATTTCTTGCTTATCGATTACCTTCCAAAGGAACAACCGATTACTGGACAATAATATTCTAAACTTCTGTATCGATTGAAGGCAGCTATCGTTGAAAAAAGACCCGGAGGAAAGCAAGAAAGTGGAATTGCCAAAAATTGGCTGAAATAAAGTTCCACGCGCTTGAACATTTCCCGTATTCACCGGATTTATTTCCCTTGGACTATTATCTCTTCCCAAAACTTAAGAAACATCTAGGGGATATGATATTTGTTTCGGATGAGGAGCTGATAGCTCCCGTGGACCATTATTTTGAGGACCTCGAGCAAAATGAACATTGTGAAGGCATAAAGAGACTTGAACATCGACTAAATAAATGTATTGATTTTGAGGAAGATTACGTGGAAAAATAAAACACATTTCAATTAAATATTGCTATTTGCTATGCTTTAGTTACCAATTTTTCAGCTCACCCTCGTAATTCGCAGGTATCGCAGTAAATTCCACGCCATACAAATTAATAATTTATTCGGAGCGCAGCGTCTCAGGAGTGATACTTAAACAGCCACACAGTCCTTGCAATCGTTGCGTTGTGCGAATAAACAATTGCACAAAACACACTAGAACGTTAAATCCGTCATCATATATGTAGATCGTTGTACTTTTTGATATGTTTTATAATCTTGGATATGCGCGTGTGGTGAGCGAAGTACCTTACCAACTGACCATATCGTAAAAAGTAATAATAGGTACTTACCAAGGATAAACGCATTATATACATTCGCCATGAAACTCAATCATTTGTAAGATCCCTCCTTTATTATATACCTCCAGCCTCGAGATGTTTTCTTTAACATCAGCGCTATTCGCGCCATCTATATACTAAAACGCTCCACTGATCAGGAAACAAAGAAAACAATAAAAACTGATACAACCGAACGGATACTGAACTGTACCCGGAGCGCCGCCAAAAAGAACAAAGCGCGGAAGAAAGGAGACGAAGGCACGCAATAGGGAGAAGAGGCACTTTTTTAAGGTCAGCGCCGAGAGAAGTGTTTCGACCACAACATTTGGTTCGAATTTTGATGGCGATCGTAAAACGCGAACGTTTATTCCGCAATATACGATACAGATCGACCAGAAACACCCAGATAGTCGATGCGAGGAAGGGGGGCGGTCTCTCTCGTTTCTATAGTCGGCGGCCTCGGACTAGTGCGTCCGTCTCCCTTTCAGAAGCACGAACTGTGGAAAAAATGATTTGTGTCAGGCGTACTTTATGATCTGGAAAAATAATAAGTACGGATCCTAATATGATTGCCTTTACGACCGTTGTAATGACGTGTTATGCCACCAATATAGCCACGGCTACCAGCCTACCATCAATGCACCGTGATATTTCGGACAGGGGAAAACGGACACCAAAACCGCTGCCATACGTGGACGACGAAGCGAGAGTTTTATAACGGGAATATACAAACGAAGGGTACTGCTATTTGTTATCTGCGGTTCAACTTAATATACCTGGTAATATGCTCGTATAATGTTGCTTTCCCGCATTTCGGATTTTACTGGCCTCTCTACCTGTCTGTCTCTATATGCATACAACCGGGCATATGTGCGAGAATAGAAACAAATTAATGGGGTCAATATAGTTTGCAGTAGTAATATTTATAGTAAAAGCTATTTAATCACTAAGTAAATCACGTGAAGTGGTTTGAATATTATCTGTTTAGTAGATAAGTACTTTAAATAGATAACATTGGTGATGATTATTGGTCACTTGTGGCGGCATTTTAGTTATTAAATTTATTGATGTTTCTGATTCGAAGATTAATCTCGAATTTTTGTACTCTTTTACTTTAAACACATTTCAGCTTAACTATGCATTCCGTTATTAATTTAAAACTAAGAGCCTAAGATCGACTTCTAATATTGTTTATTAACAGATTTCATTTCTTAGTGCATGGGCAGTCCATTCTTCTTTACTGCAGTGGGCAGAGAAAATTTATCTCCATCTTACAAAAACCATCAACAAAAAACGTATCATCATCCGGGGTGACAAAGTGCGAAATTTTGAAGTTTTTATGCCATATTTCGTTTGATATCAGTTGAATTAGGCTGAATTTTCAATGCAGTATGAACTTATATCTTTGCCATCAATTTATAAGTCTTAAATAAATTTTAGTTACAACAGAAGGGAGGGAGGAATTACTTTGTGTGGCAACAATTCACCCCATTCGTTGGGGCGACCAATTGCCAGACCTGGTTTCTCCTTGAAAAGATATTAGAAACGTTTTGTGGTTACTAGTCACCCTACAAAATTCAAATGTACAAATTTATTATGTTGGAAACTTAAAAAATGGGTAAAAACAAAAAAGAGATCAAAAGGGTATCTATGTTTTATATTTGAAACCAGTCATTATAAACTTGTAAAACGTAGACATAATTATATTTTTTAATAACAAAACGGTAAAAGGTTACTAATACAATCCTACAAGAATAAGAAACAGACAAAATCGTGAGTTGGTGGGAACACCTATTCTTTAAAAAATACGCGCCAAACATTAAGGCAAACTCAAGTTAAGAGAAAATTAACTTTAAAGGAACTACGTATGTGCAGCTGCCTTAAACTTCACTGTACAGAGTTTAGGAACTTGTGGGTGCTGAGTTCAGTCCGGGGTACAATTTTCTTTGTAATTCGTTGCAAGAACATCCGGAGGCTTAAGCCACTCCCAGAATTTTCCTTTCTTTCTTATGCAGGATACATTAGCTTTCCTGCTGCCATCAAAGTTAGTCAACATTAAACCTGGATAACGTTTATCACGATATTCCATGACACTGAGTGACCCCACTTAGTCACCCCGGTTGACGATAGAGTACATGAGATTTTTTAACAATTTAAATATGTATTGCCTTATCTTTTGTTATTGCTTACAGCTTTAAAGCTCACTTTTGACTTTATTGAATATATATTACTGATCATAATGTTAATGATAATTTATTGTCCAACAAATTCAACAATCTAATTACAGTATAATGTAATTTAATACAAAAGTAAATTGCATACTAGCACAAACTTAGGTATAACACTCCCAGCGAAGCTTCTATAGTTTCATATGAACTTTTGAACCGAATATTTGCTTTCCTTATTGTCTTCGGAAAATTATGCATCGAAGTTAATGCTAAGCTACAAAGAAACGCAAATGCAAGAGAAAATAACATTAAAAAATTTAGTAGATTTTATATAGAGAACATTTACAATAATAGTAATTCGAAACAGCGAAATTTCTATAGACCCATTAACACAAAATTAATAAACAAATAAGTACACAAACAATTTATAATTCTTTCTAACGTCAGTAGTGAGTGTCAGTTCCTCTATTCAAGATAATTTCAAACATCCGGGTCTTCACACTGTCTATTAATTTGATCAATATTGAAATAGGAATATCATCCCAACACCCCATTATAGCAGATTTAAGCTCTTTGATGCCATTGTATTGTTTATTATTGGCACACTGTTGCCAATATTCCCCAAAAATTTTCGATGGGGTTGAGATCGGGCTAGCGAGTAGGCCATTGTTATAAATTAATTTCCTTTTCATGAAACCACTGGAATTATAGGTAGCTGCATTGTATTGCTGAAATATCTAGTCTTGCATCAGTTGCAATTGTTCACTGAAGTCTATCAGAACCACTTCCAGAAATTGTATGTGCGAATTAGAATTCATTCACGCAACATATTTAGGGATTTTATTGTTATTGGTAAAAGCCGCCCAAATTATTACGCTACCGCCACCAAAATTTCAACTCATCACAACTTCAATGTTCTTGCGCAAATCGTACCAATAATATTTGAAACCATCAGGCCCGTCCAAGTTAAATTTGTTCTCATTATAAAATATGACGTTGTTCCGTTCAAGGTCTCATCATATATGATCTAACGCAAATTTCGGGCTTGCCTGTTTACGTCTCTCTTTTAAACGTGGTTTTGAAAGCCTTTTTAGCTAGTTTACTGCCGGATAAAATTTGTTCTACGCATCTGTTGTTACTGTGTTATATTATATTTTATTTGTTTCGCGATTACATTACCAGAAGAGGCTAACCGCTTTTTCATTATTCCTCTTAGCGAGATTTTTGCCGTAGGAATTGTCCAACCTTATAAAATTGTTAATGAAATAGTAGGATCATCTTATTTTCTTAACCATGGCCCGGTTTGAAAACCCTACCTTTTTATAACAATTTATTTTTGTTTTTTCCTCCTCGGATAGCAATTTACCTCTTGGAATTTTAATTAACTGCAACTGATATGCATATCTGAATAAAATACATATTTAATAATAAATAAACTTTTAAAAATGTTCCAAGGATTTTTATACTGAAAGGTAATGCTATAGAGCGGAAGAGTTCCTTTAACTAGTATTTATGGTGTACTTAAATAGGTCACTTGCAATAAATGTAAATAAATTGTATTTCATACTACATTTACGTTTAACCAGTGTTATACGCAATCCGCTACTTTTTTTCTATAGCTATTGTGTACCTTTGCTTGTTTTTCATTTATATTCCATAACGCACTACTACCGGAATCCTTTCTTTCTATGTCATATATACACGTACATACATACATATATGCCAGTGATAGTGGTGTAATACGAGGGAAGAATCCCGTTTGATTTATTATCGGACCGTTATACCGAAATCTGCCTGGCAAAACAGATGACGCTGGTTCGTGCCGGCTAATTCGAAATTTACGTGTGTTATTATTTATTTTTATTGGAAGGTGGGAGGACGTAATGATGGCGGTTGGCGATTTAATTAGCGTTATAAATGCGATAATCTGGACTGACCCGGCGCACTTTAATGGTTTTTACTCATTTAATTCGCCGACATCGGGCAGCGTATGACTCAATAATTATATACCGTAGGCGCACTTTATTACTTAGCTTAATTTGAAGGTAGCTTGTAATCCAGATGAACGATTAGGTGACGGTTTTCCGTTTTACACATGTGTACCTCGACGTATATATGTTTGCAGTCATTTTGCTACGGTTATATTCGTGATTAAGTCATATCTCTGTTTATTGCATGTCACGTAAAAGTCTAACGTTTACTGCGGATTATTTCTTAGCAACATACATATGTTCTATTGAGAGTGCTAGATTAATTTAACAGTTTTATGTAAAATTTACGAGGGCGAGCTGAAATGTTTCTGGATTCGGCAAGAGAAGGCGCATGAAGATTGAAATGGATTCATTGGCCGGCAAGGGCAACCTTTTTTATGGCAACTGTCAAAATTTCAGACGTCTACTGTCAATAGTTATTATTTAAGAGTGTTTTGTGTAGCAATTCAGGCGGTTTCGCAAAAGTGGATAAAACACTCGGGCACTGATAAATTACTTCTGGATGGCTGGAAAAACAGCCACGGAAATCCGAAATGGCTTAGCTGTTGTTGAAAGCTGCGTAAATTTTTAAAAACATCTCTTTGAATTCCACGACAGGTTGCAATAGCCCTCGGAAAAAGTTCTTCTAAATTTTGAGGTTCAGAGATAAATATTACAGACTTTAAATAACCCTATGGAAAAAATCTAGTGGTGTCAAATCAGGCCAATCTATAGGTCCTCCTTGTCCTATCTATTTATTTGGAAATACCTTCTAACCGCTACTGCACTGGAAGAACATACTGGCGAGGATCTGCAGCGAGTTGAAGACGTGTAAGTGAAATTTATAATGTTGGTTTCTGCTCCAATGCTCCTAAGATCTCGTTTAGATTGACCAGCTTGAAATGCAGAACAAGCAAAACTAAATGATTTTCCTAAAAACCTCAAAAACGAATCTAGCAATTTCAAAAAGCTAAACGCCAAAAAGTACAGTTTCAAAAGACCATTAAAATGATGTATTAGTATATTTCTCATTCCACATGGAAGAACATTAATGTGATTTTTCTCAAGCCAGTTAGCTGCAACGCAACTCATGTGCGTTAAATACAGATTTAAGGTTGTTAAGTTGTTGTGCTGCTATGAGATGTTCCATATTGGAAAATAAAACAGTTTGGAAAAGTAGTAGAAACATGGAAAAATTATATTTTCTAATATTTTTCTGCTGTAGAAGCCGGTAAGTCGATCACAAATTTTCTAATAAACACTAGCACTATAACATTCTCCACTTCCATGCGTTTATAGAGAATCTCGTACCTTTATTATTTGTATTAATATATCGACCTTAAAATCGTTGATTTAACCGCCAACATAAGAAGCGGTCAAATAAATTTCCTGTCGAAGTGAACTTTGGTTAGAAAATATATGTCTGAGATTATTACATATTATTTACTCATTTTTTGGTTATCTTACTTAAACGTCAAATTATAGTACTATCATCTGAGAAAATATGTTTACTTAGAATCTTTTTACAGAAATTATTTAAACTGACCTCCACCATATTCAATACATTTATCGTGTCTTTTTCATACACTAGAAAACACATTTGACAATATAGTATCGTCAATTTCATTAATACACCTTGCAATTCTGTTTTGAAGATGTGTGATATCCCCTATTTGAACCTTACAAATGGAGTTTTTTGAAAATGGACGTAAGAAGAAGTCGCAAGGTCACATGATCTGGATGGAAATTCATTTTCAATGTGTAAGCTTATTAAGCAGGTATCAAGAACTTGTTGCAGCATATTAATCGTTTCACCTGCTATGTGTGCCCTGGCTCCGTCTTGTTGAAAATAACCATAAGTAATTTCTTCTTCATTTAGTTGATTAATAAAAGGAAATAGAATTTCTCCTCGGTACATGTTCCCTGTTACGGTACCATTATAAAAAACGGATCAATGATTCTCCTACGACTTATAGCATACCAAGCACCCATTTTCTTTGGATGAAGAGATGTTTCAACACCAAAATTAACAGTTTTTTGCTGTAGACCACATGCTCATATTCTGTGAATTCATATAACTGTACGGGTAAAACCATGCTTCATCGAAAAAGAATGTTTTGTTAAGTAACAACCATTGGCAAAATGTTATTCTTCGAGGACGATCAAGTTGTAAAATTTCCTGAAAACAGGTCATGCGATAAGGAAATAAACGCAAATCCTTTTTCAAAAACGTATATCAAGTACCAAATAATACGCCATGAGAGTATAATTATTGACCATCATAAGCGATTTATGTTCAGTGGAAAATACTATTTTAAAATTGAAAGAATTCAAGTCAAAATATATTTAGGCAACTATATAATTGAACTGTTAGTAAATGATATGCAGATACAAACTGAGAGAGTTTTTATAGTTAGAAACCACTTGACGCGAAATCTATTTGATGACTCTTTACTTTGTATCAATCGTTGTGTGTTGATTGAAAAATCTTTTTAGAAGAGAAATGTCCCATTTCGTTTAATTTAGTCATTAGCGACACGCAGTCTTCTTAATTTACTTTACTCTACCAACTCAGTTTTATTAGCAACTGTTTTCATTCTGGTGCTGTACATAATTTTATAATGTTATTCATTCTTTTGATAACTGATCAAACACACTATTTATTTTATATATTATCATTATTATTAGTAGTGAAAGTAAGGCGTTTCCATTTTGTTTCGAGCATTCAGAATACATAATTGAAAGTAGTACTACTTCAGTTAAAATTAATAAATAAATAAAAAAGTAATAATTAATCGTCCTGTATATTACCCTCCTGCATTCTCCCAGGATCATTTAGTTATTTACGCTGCACTAGCAAGTAAAACCAACAGGAGATCGATATGAAAAGCTTACTAGATACTGCTCACAAATTGATTACTGTAAAACGTCGAAGGCAATTTAGATTGTCTTGGTAACTTCCATAAATTATTCCCATTAAAAGTTCAAACATTATCTCTATCCTCGCGTAAATTTCCTCGCGTTTTAAGTTAAAGTAGTTGCTCAAATTGAAAGTTACTATGTATGCACGCCGCAGATGCTAAGAATAGTTCTGCAAACAAAGCAAAAGAACACACCAAGATTTAGTAAACGACTTTGTTGTCTTTCAAAGATCAATATATATTTGCATACGCTCGGGCCAATTTGCAAAGCATTCTTTCACTCTGCGGTTAATAATTATAAAACCAATGTTCTGAATCTTTTAGCAACTGTTTAAGGTGACGAGAATCGCTTATGACATATTTTATTTTTGGGCCATTTTTGGGCATTATTTTTATCGGCTAAAAATTAATGGAAAATAGGAAGAAACATTATACGAATGTGATTATGGATGTCGGAATGAACTAGACCTAATGAAAATAGAAAAATAACAATAGCCGTAGGTAAATTAAGATGAAATTACGTCGGATATAATAAAATGTATGAGAGAAATGGCAAAGAAAAAAAATTGAAAATTATTGGACCATATTTTAACAGAAATAGAAATATAAAATGACTAAAAGACGAATATGATCATGAAATGAGTACGTAGGCTTCTACCGCCAGCGTTAGTAATAAACGAACTACTTCCGAAATTGGACCGTGTCATTATGAGATATGTATAGAAATGAAATAAGAGTAAGAGGAGAAAAAAAATACAAAGAAATAAAAAGTAAAAGAGATAAAAAGAAGAAGAATGAAACAGGGGACGGGGGCGTGAAATAGAAAGAAAGGTAAAAAGAGTAAGAGAAGGAAAGAGAGACAGAAAAGGGGTGGTCAAGTTACCGTGCCACTTTGGTTTCCCCCTCCTTCTGAAGAGGTCTCCTACGACAGAGACGAAACGTCGAGATTCCACCTTTCTCTTTTGTTCTGCTTTTTCGTTTTTCGTAATAGTTTAACTATTACGCACTTGCCGAATCAGTAATATAGTATCCGTAAGATATTACAATATATCTACTGAATCGTGACATCTAGGGGGATTTAAGGCGACTTCAACTCATTGGTCGTGTAGTGCAAGGGATAGCACATAATGCCGGAGACATAAAGATGCTGGGTTCAAGTCCCCTTCGAGACCGATATTTTTTCGGAATTTAATTACGTTGGGTAATTGCAAGAAAATTGTAATTTTATCATTACTAATGCCAACGGTGGTTTAGTATTGATATTCATGTTAATATTAGTATTAATACGGATATCAGTTTAATTGTTACGCATCTCCACACGGAAAGCACAGGAAAGCGGGAAAACTTCAGTTTGCGAAAATTTAATTGTGCGTTCACAATATTTGCAAGACATTAGCATCACTACTAGATTACACAAATATTCGCAAAAGATCTCGTATTTCCTTGGCGCAAAATAAGATACTGCTTCTTAGGTAGAGTGTACGTGAGAAAATTAGATTGATCTCGTCGGAGTGTACGCACTTATCCGGCTGACTATGTCTATATAGAGTATTACTAATCAATTCTAAGGCTATATAACGTCTATAGTATTAAACGGATTAAACTGATCCAACACGGGCATCGATTTTCACTACAATATTAAATCTGGAGTTCTAGACAAAGACGGGGCCATTAAAATAATGAGATTCTGCGTTCTTTCGTTCGCCTCTCAAAGAAGAGATTCAATTTGTACTTCCTGCGGCGATTACATAGTGATTACAATGTTATAACGTTATGGTATTACAAGATGTGTTTCGTATGTTAATATTTGCGATGTTAAATCTAATTAGAAGGTTTCCAATATTAAACGTAGGAAAATACAGTTCCCTTAAAATATACAAAGAAGGTGTAGGCCAGAGACAGAAATTTAGTAGACCGAATATAGCTTATCAGAATTAAATTTAACTATTTTTTCAAGTGTATTGAACTTATATTCTCTATATATAGCAGAACGCACAGGTCAACAAACCTTAAACGTCATCTTCTTCATACCCAGACATCTCTGGTGTATTTAGTTACCTTACAAAATCTTCAGACCATTAGTACCGGAGCTACTACAATGTACTTCAATATGAGATTACTTTTATTGCTATTTTGTTATTTAGAAGCATTTGTATCCACGGCGACGAGCAGTTTTCCGAGTTACCTGCTGGAAAAGCAATCTTTAGCGTAACGTAATTTAACGAAATCCTTTGATGACATATGAAAAATTAATTATATTGTTCTCGTGTCTTCGTTCAGGCAAGAATTTGGCTTTTGCCACTGCTTGGTTCTTATGAACATACGCCAATATAATAAGTAAGTCGGCATTTAATTAGGCGCATACGTTTAAACGAATTTTCTATGCCAAGCACGAAGAAACGATGAGAAAGTATATAAAGGAAATAAGATGATACGGTAAAAGATGAGCGACACAGAATTCAGTAGAAGTAGATGGTGAAAAAGAAGGGAAGGGTATAGGATAAGAAAGGAGAGAAAACCTCCGGATAACATCGTACTCAAGCTGATAACAATATAATTATGAGCTGAGATGAGAGTAAGCAAATTACTAGAGTGCAACATCACGTTCCACATTTTTCGTTCGCCTTTCGAGAGATATTAAGCTTCTAGGAAGATTTTAACGTAGTATCGGTTCTTTCTTTGAATGCAATTTATGGCTTCCTCGGCACAGCATTTGTGAAACAGCAGTCTTTTTTATAGGTGTACTATTGAAAATTTTATACTACAACTTCTAATTAAGGAATTAATTAGAACAAAATTTAAACAACAAGAAGCTGCGTGTCTATACATTACCTTTGTTACTTTCAAATAAAGCCACCCCTTCCTCTTTTATAATTTTACCAACGTTTTTGTATGTGGACGTCAACTGAAAGCAAAAGAATGCGTACCAGTAAAGAAGCTTCCAACCTATGCACATATAACAAAAGCTTCTGCAGATATGCAGTTTAGCAGTTATTCTTATAGATATCTACTTAGCCTGCAAAAACGAGTGCGCGCTCATTGACGGCGTTGATATATTTGGAATGCTGTTGGACATATCCGAAATCGGGATTTAATTGGGATGTATGCGTATGGTTAGTATGTGTATGAATTAGGAATTAGATTGATTATAGCGAATCGACAGCGTTATGTTCAAGTGCTAATGTATTGTTTGCAATATCAACGTTTTACCGTACAGTATTTTTGTGTGTAAAAGACATGTCAATGGCAAACAACACAGGTTAAATGCGCAATGCGATATACTATATTATAAATTTCTATATGACTTAAACATTCCAGAAAATATTATAGACAATGAAGAATTTCGAAGGTTTTGGGGAAAATATATTCCGTAATTGGAATTGCCAATAGGAGCTCAATTACAGTATGATTTTTATCGGAAGAAAAACACTATTAGGGATCAAATAGAAGCAGAGTTCAAAGATCAAAAAATATCACTGACGATAGATGAAACAACAGAAGCAAGAAAGCCAGATATGGCGGGGCAGCCTTGTGTCTTCCTTAACTTAGTAGAATATTACAGAAGACAAACGCGCAAAGGGTAATAGAAGCTATAGAATATACCTGTAGGATGCTCAGTACATCGGCAGTCCAAATGGTAATATCGGCTCGAACAATGTGGAAGGTTACCAAAATGATATTATCCCCAATTGCTTCAACTAAGGTTAAAAGTATTTGCGCCATGCATGCCATCTTGTAGCTGAATTTATTAGAAACAGTTACCCAAAAATAGATCATTGTATAGTTTCTACCAAAAAGGTGTTTCTAAACTGGCTTCTTCGGGCATTGCTCAGACACCACAACCGGTATTGATGAAAGGGGAACGAAAATTATTCAATTCTATTCTATTTCCAAATTAGGAAACACCAAGCTGTCATTACATAAAGCGCTAAATATAGCAGCCTGAAAGCCTCTTTAGGAAATCCAACAGGTAGTATAGAAAGATTAATAACCGATAAATTGTGTGAGGTTGTAAATAAGAATCCCGATTTTCAAACTATATTGCGTATAGGCAATAGTTAACTGAAAATCAAGAATGCGAATATGATATCAAGAACCTTCTTAAATTCGCGAACACCACAACGCTCCTTTTTCAAAAACACCGACATATTTTCACCTCGCCATAGGAGTTTGACTGAGTCAGCACTGGAAGGCATACTAGTGACACAATTATACAGCAAATTTTAACGTCACTCTATCAACAATACAATCAAACTAAAACAGTAAGTAATGATATTTATTATTTTTAATATTGGTAGTAATCGAGTGGTACGTTACTGCGAAAGCACTTGTTTCTGGACTCCTTAGTACCTACATATATCATGTGTGCCTACCAACCGTTTAATTACGCGATATATTGAAAATATGTTAGTATAAAAGCTGTACGCAGAGAAATGAAATATTTATTCCAACAGTAAGTAAAACACTGATTGAATCAAATCATGATTATGGAAGTACCCCCTTTTCGATTTTAACGTAAATTAAGTTACCATAGTCGTACTACTAGTCTCTATTGTGCTTATACCAACTCACATTAAATAGTTTACAAGATGATGGTAGGTAAAGCTATCTTGCAAATATCATGGAACAATAATTCCCTTACAAGGATAAATTTGCATTAATCTAATGCACCTATGTCGAGAAGATTGGGTTAGATATGAATTTGGAAAGCCAATGGAAATAAAATAATTCTTTCTACTATTTTTGCTTTGTGCTGTTTAGCTGCGAATAAAAAGTGCCATGGACGGTTATATAAACCTGCAGCTGCTGTTTTTGAAATGGAGTAAACTTTGTTAGCATCTTTGCATTAAACTAAGTGCTTGATTACGTAAACATTTACATCCTTTAAGGAAGATACTATTTTGTAACATGCATTTCTAGTTATTTGAATTTCATACTTGGCCTTGTTAACAAAACCTATTCGAAATTCGGATGTCAATCGTATCAGTACGTTATATCTTAAACATTCACCTGAAAATTTATTATCTTCAGTCCAGTATTTTTCTATGCATTGAATAAGGATTGAACGCGCGTTGACCCTAGTCGAAAATGAATAGTGTTAATATAGTAGTTTTATGGTGGTGGTTACGTGTGTCATAGTGTTATAATAGTAAGTGATTTCATTATTCTTGACGCTGTAAAGTTGCTGACAAGAGGCATTGAATGATAGGGAAAGGGCATTCAGCGAAGTAGGGAAGTAAATTTAATGAAGTGAAAGGTAAGAACATAAATATAAGCTCATAAAGAGAAAAAAGGTTATCTTACTCTCAGCATTTTAAGTACTATTTATCATTCAACAGATACATAGATAAGGAATGTTAAGGGTCCGCCCAGCTAGCTGTGCGACAAACGGTGGAGGTGCCGGGTAAATGCGTTTTGCTTTTGCATTTCTCTCAGCTAACGTTTATTTCATTTACTACAAATAAATATAAAGTTACAACACAAAGAAGTAAGATGTACTAGGCGTTATAGAATTGAATATTAATGTAGCTTTAAATAGAAATGCGCTGTTAGAAGTTATTCTTTTTCTTATATAAAATAAATTCATTCTTATTTCTATTTGTCCTATATTCATTCAAGATTTGCTTGCCTTATATTATTGTCGAAATATTATTCGACACTAATACCTTTCTAACCAAATACATATTCACTTTCCGTACTTCAGAGTGGTCGGTTTCTTTTCGCCAGTCAACTTATATAAACTATTATCTGAATTCATAGGTCTTATTGTTGTAACTATATAACTGACAATTTCAGGCTTTTTGTTTGTATGACCCTTCATTGTAGAAACATGAAGGAAACAAATTCGTTACAATAGGATATTGAATCTGGTAAAAAAGTATGCCATTTGAAAATTGTGTGTATTTGATACGAGCAAACGAACCTTTAAATAGAGGAAAAGAATTTTAAGGAATTTGTGAAATTTCTTTCAGCGACGCTATCTTTTTGATTTAATTAAATATCCTTTCAAGGATTCTTTAAGCTAAATGAAAAATGCGGAAGATTGTTTTTATTTTGTTCATTAGAAACCTACATAATGCACTAATATCCCAGAAAACTCCACAAAATACAAATTAATTATGTATTCAAAGCGCAAGATTTCCAAATTATATTGTATATCATTGTCTACTGAATTACTGGCTAAACTGTAAGTACTACAAACGCATGTAATATTTTCTATATAGGTTCAAAGAATTCTTAAGTTACCTTCATTTTTACAACTTACTGGATGGTCGTAAATACATGTATCCCTCCTCGAAGAATGTGAGTCTGTTTTATTTATCAAACATATGTGTTCAATTGGGGGTAGTTCTGTGCTAGGTAAGCTTTAGTTCTTTTTCACAAATATAGTTTAGTACATTGTTAGTAATTTAAGCTCATTAATTTGATGTTATGCTACACTAAATAATTCTGGTTTGGTTCTTCTTTGGGAGTAGAGGTATTACTTTGATTTAGAGCAAGTATGGGCAACTTTTGACATGTTGTGGGCAAAATTTTAGTGTGCACATACGTTCACGGGCCGGGTTTAAAAGTAGTGCATTTTAAGGTAGTGTTCATAATTTTTAGCGATAGATATCAGACATGAAGTAATACGACAATGTTATTATAACGAAATTTATTAAAATAAGAATATGAAATGAAAAAAATAGATGCAACGTGATAATGAAATCGTGAAATTTGGAATTATTACAAACTACGAAAGTTAAATAGCGACAACGAAATCATCATGAGACACTTGAGCTTGAATTTAGTAAACTTATCCATCGATCCACGTCTTCAAATTTAGATTTTAGGAGTGTCTTCTTGAAGCTCGATCAATTCCATTTGCAAGTGTATTGAGCATTTTGTACATTACTTTTTGTTGGAGTAGCAAATAATTTGAAACTGTCTTTCATGTTTTTAAAAGTTGTGCTAAATCTGTTCGAAATTTGCTCCGACAGTAACTTGAGTTCTTCAGTATATTGAGCATAAGCAGTATTTTCATACGCAGAGAGGGTGGTGAAATGGTAACTGTTATCAGAGGGCATCAGTGCCTCCCAGCGGATTTTGTTCTGAAACGCTTTCAAACGATTGTACAAATTATTTACTAACTGTCCTTGTATTTGAGGTTTCAAATTTAAATCAATCAAATGGCCTCTAAGGTCGATCAGAAATGCTAAGTCACATATCCAGTTTGGTTCACTCAATTCAGATAGTGGCTTATCCTTTATTGCATAAAATTTGCTATCTCATTTCCAAGCTCGTAAAACCGTTTCAGCATGTTCCCTTTGCTTAGTCATCTGAATTCACAATAATATGTTACGTCCTCATGTTCGACTGATATTTCACCCAAATAAAGGCGTATTTGGATGAAGACTGACGAATGTTAAGCCCTCGGGATCGAATAAAATTGATGGTTTCTACTACCACATTCATAACATTCTGGATTCGAATGGACTTAGAACACAAGTTCTGTTGGTGGATAATGCAATGAAGGGCTATCAAATCATCTTTTTGCACACCTAATTCAGTTGGTTTTTCATACTAAATTCGGATGAAACCTTTACATAAGCCGATCATAAAAGGTGCGCCATCTGCGCATACACCAATTAATTTTGACCATTGCAAGCCAAAACTCGTGAATACCTTTTGAACTTCATTAGAAATATCCTCTCCTGTAGTGGTTTATTTTAGCGGCTGTAAAGCAAACAATTCCTTAATAACAGTGAACTCTTTATCAACACCTCCAGTGTCAGACAAATCAGTGTTCTTGTCTAATGCTATGGAAAATCATTCAAAACCAGCCATACGGCCACTCAAAGTTTGCATTTGTTCTGTCAGTGAGTGCAGCATAGGATGCTTAGTTGAGTAATGCCTCTTTGTATTGAATTCTTTTATCATTGAAATGGATTCATTACACAGCAAACAAATAGGCTTACTATTGTGCAAGATAAAAAAGAATTCCCCAATCCATTTTTCTTGAAACTGGCGACCCTCTGCATCTACTTTTCGTTTTTCTCCACCAGACATTTTCGTTTACTTTTCGTTCGATAAACTTAATACGAAAATATAATTAGTAAGCGCTCAAGATGCACACAAAGTCACAAAACAAATTAACGGCAGTAACAGTTGGCTAGGATATCGCTTGCCAAAGTTATCACCTCGATAGCTCAAATAGAACTGAACTAAAGTTCTGACCACCCCCCGCCTATACAGGCAAAATGAAAGAATGATCTAGAATCGTCTAGTGCCGAACAAGACAAGCAATACTGTTTTGTTGCGCCGCCACTCGGTTTGCTCGCTCACTTGATTCCGTAGGAGCAAGCGACAATACCCATATCCCTCGATCTTCCTCATTTGGAGTGAGTATGAGTAAGTAGTGCAATATTTTTTTTAATTGGGTTTTTCAAAATGTCTCGCGGGCCGGTTCAAATCTTACAGCGGACCGGATCCGGTTCGCCGGCCGGTTGTTGCCCACATCTGATTTAGAGGGGCCGGCGCAGAAATTTTCTTGACTCCAGAAATCTCCTTTATCAACATACTCTCATATGAAACTCGTCATATACATGCATACAATTCAACAAACACGTACGAGAGTAAACCAATTCATAGGTATAAATTGACTTATGTTTCCCTTTCTTCTAACTTGCTCCAATCCGTCTCCACCTACATCCTTGGAATAATAACCTCGCAAATTAATGCCATATAGCAGCTATTTCGTGGTGTCACAGCTTGACTAGGTCATCCTGCGTTAACAAGTAAACACCATATTTACATTAACACCGGATGGCGTACGAAATCCCTTTATTATAAACTCCAGCGTCTTTTCTATAAGTTCGGAATTTAGAAGTTTCGCGTCGATACTCGAAGTCCGAAGTCGATATGTACGAGGGAAACGATGGTGGAACGAAGTTTCTTTTTACACCCGCCATCACCACCCGACCGCTCCGCCGCCACAAACTACAGACATTACGCAAACCGGTTTTATAAACAGCGAACGAACCACTGTGAATTTTAATTTTGCGGAAAGCAGTCGCACTTGAACTTTAGTCGTTTAAATAATGTATTTTGAGTGCAGTGGACCGTTCAAAGTTCGTCTCTTGCAGGAGTTCAGCCTCTCGTACACTCCATAGCAAAGATTATCTAAGTTGCTGTGGATCCTTTTGAAGTCTTGGGCTCGCGGTTACAATAGACAAGGATGCATACTGATTTGGAGGGTATAACAAATGGGAAGTATAAGTATAAGGTTGGGTACAAGTGTAGTATGCATGTAATATGATGGAGAAAATCAATTCTTCATAGAAAATTTTATATTATTTGTATTATACAGGGTGAATTTGATATAATCTTAACCTTTTTAATATGTAACGGCTCTAGAGATAAGGAGAAATGTACGCAAAATCCGACCTATTTTCACGCATTAGCGGAAATAAGTATTCATGAAGCTCGGTAACTATCTTCATTATGGTATGATTTGTCGCTATTATGCAATCGCACCTAACGCCTATGAAGCGATAGAATTGACGACAAATCTGTTAGAGTAAATCACGTTGTATTCTTGTAGGTGTTAGGGCAAATCAGAACTGAGTACACCCAAAGTTTTCAAATTGGTCAACTCTCTACAAGGCACGTTTTGCAAATTTAGGGAGCGAGATACCTTTTGCCAAATTATAAAGATATTAAATGCAAAAGCTGAAATCTTATGTATGCTTCATGTCACTACGTGATTAAGCACCGTGGTAGTTTCAGACAGCTTCGGAACTTGCGGCAATATTTTTTCGTTACAAGCCCTTATTCACTGCGAATTACCAGAAACTTTAAATTTGGAGTCGTCAGTCGCAAGAAAATTTGCAAACTTACAGTATTGGAATGGGTTACTCGAGAGAATGGTTGGGAAACTGTACTCGCTTGTTTCGCTGTGTTTGAACCGGCAGACGAGTGTGTTTGTCTTGTGGCACTAGATAGCGGTAAGAATACTCACTTGAACTGTAGGTTTAGATATGGCGATAGTAGCCGAGAGGGAATTGTAGTATATTGAGCATAAAATCGCTCGAAATCACGGAAATGACGACGGCTAGGCAGAAACGTTCGCGGGTTATCGTTTTTTGACTCCTCACATTCTCGTTCGCGTGAGTGATTCCACCAATACCATGAGTAGCTGTATTGAGCATCATTATTATTGTAAGATATTGCTTTCTAAGCATTTTTGATGGGTTTTTCAGTAATATTGGTAGCACAGTGAGTTCTTACATGTTGATATACTAGCCTTAAGCTATGTAAGCTTATGAGCGATAGTGTATCATTGTTCCAAATTAAAATCCAAAAGAACTAATACTTCAAACGCAATTATCCCGACATCAAGCAATGTTGTCTATTTGAGTACTGCGGAGAAAATGCGCAACTTGTTTCTTATTTAGTGCCCCTTTGATTAACCGCATTTATTGGTGATCACAGCAAGGTTATTAAATTTGCTCAAAGGCGACCCGCAATTTCGAAGTTACACAGCAAACCTAATGCAAAACAAAATTCACGAAAAAGCCAGCGTTTTGTACTCGCAAGTTCCCGATGGAACATCAACGGCAGATATTTAATTAAAACGTTTTTATTTGTTCTTTTCAGCGTACTTCCATGACTGCTGAGTTAAAAATCATGCTCGTTTCGCAAGAGAAACACGAGCGGCCAAGAACATAAAAGCTTCGTAATTACTACGTAGAATTCATTAATTCTGTATTAATTGGAATGTACAATGATAGAAAGAGATTCAATGAAAATGCGTCAAGACAATCAAGTTTCCTCTCATGTTTTCTTTTTATATACGTATAGCAGATCGTGTCACGGCTAACCGGTTTTTGATTGTTCAGCAATAATTTACAATTTATTATTGCTTCGCAGATAAATCTCTCATCAGTTTTATTCGAAATGATGAAGGGTAATATAGCTTTGTTTGTATAGACATATCCGATATTAACTTTTAAAGAGTACAGTATAATGAACCACATCACTTAAACAAATACGAGGGTGGATCCCTATGCTGCACTTACCGTAAAACTATAGTAGCATTGTATTTTCTATTTTACCACATAGTCTCCCTCTACACAAATGCACTTGGTTCATCGGTGCTCCAAGATCTCAATAGACTCCTGATCCGAAATTTTGCCCGATCTCTACAAACCTCCTATCTACAACTTGCATTACTTCATAATTACTGGAAAATTTTGCCTAACGTAAGATCTCTTTTAATTTAGGGAACGGTCTGTATCAGTAACGCCCAGATGCGGCGAATATCCAGTAATGCAAAGCCTGCTTGGTGTATAGCAGCCGTAGTAATACCAGATGTATGACTGGGAGCGATATCCTGATGGAACAGGACACCGTGCTTTAACTTTCCTCTGCGTTTCTCCTTAACAGCGTCTCGCAATTTAGAAATCAACTGTGCGTAGTAGGTCATTGTAATGCTCTCTCCCTTTTGCAAATAATCAATCAGGATGATTCCCTGAGCATCCTAGAACGCAGATAGAAAAACGTTTCTAGCAGACGGCACGACCTTGAATTTGTGTGGAGGACGAGAACCATGATGTTTCCACCCTACGTTGCACCTTGATCTCGGGATCATAGTGGTTCACCCGTGACTTATCCATGGTCATGTATCGACTAAGAAAGTTCTCCTTGTTTGCTTGATTCTTTTCCAAAAGACAACAAATCAACACCCGATTTCTTTTTTGATCAATGGTCAATATTCGGGGCAACCATCTTACACTCATTTTTTTTCATATCTAATTCTTTAGCTAGTATATTGTGCACCACATGATATGATAAGCCAGTATCTTCCACAATATCTCTGATACATACTCATCAGTGTTGCAGTACGATATCGTATACCTTTTTAATGTTTTGGTCTGTTGTTACCGTTATGAGAGGACTACTGGTGTGTTGATTTTCACAGGATGTTCTTCCGCATTTAAAATCGCGACACCAGCGTTTAACTATATCATGAGAAACTGCAGGCTCACCAATAGTTGAGTGGCGTCATGCCCTTTTTATAGAGGTATTTTATTACGGCTCTTTGTTCTACAAGATCAATTTTTATGAACAATCACTACTAACAACTCAAGAGCCACAACACAACAATACTTGCGATACAAGCTTGATATTATGCAGATCTGATCTACAAATTTCAGATAATTGATTATCAAAAACATTAATCAAACAACCAATTAGAAGTAGGTGGGGGTGGGGCATAAAGATCCACCCTCGTAGATAGCGAAATTGCGAAATTCAAACTGCTTGGTCAAGTTTTTGTAACACATTTTGGAACATTATTAGTTTATTTGGATCTCTAGTGGGACAATCTTAAGTATAACTACTATCGCTACCCCTTAAATCAAGACCACCTCAAATAACTTAGGAAATCTGATTTAAGAAGTTTTGGAAACACTCAAGCGAATTAAAATGCAGGTGACCTGTAGCCTTCGGACTAAAAAGTACTAGAATTTTCCTGCCGACAATGGGATTTGTCTTATTATGTTTTCGGTTATTGATGGGCTGCCTTTCTTTCTTTTAACAGTTGCTCTTGTTGTGTGTTTGTCTAGTATTTGTTGTAGCGGTTCAAATGTGTTCATCTCTGTTTCTTGAAGTATATATATATATATATATATATCGCGTGGTACAATTTCGATTCTTATAGGTATGTTAAGGTTAGTTATTACGTGGTCTAGTATAGAATTATTTCCGCTTGTTTTTCCTTGTGTGGTGTTTTCTCTTTCTTTCACTTAATACTTTATAGGCAATCTCTGTAAGCATGCTTAAGTAGCTATGTTAATATTGAAGTCTCCCATTACTAAAGGCTTTTTTCTTTTAATTAGTATATTATGCTTCATTATGTTTCTTACACCTTGAATTTTTACATGTAGTGGTTTATATGTAAGTATTAGTACGAGTTTCCTCCTTTATCAGTTTATATAACGATTTGTTTAAACCATCTCAATGGTGTAACTGGAATACATACCGGTCTAGCGAACAGAATCTGTAGGTTCAGAAATTTAATGTTGGCAATACCAATGAGATTAAATTATCATTCCTATTATATACAAATTCCCTTTATTAGAAATTTACTTGTTCCTAAAGCTTTTCAGTAGATATTTTTATTTACGAAGATTTAAATAAGCTCCTTATTTATATATGGTCGCTTATGGTGCGCTTAAAAATGTTCAATATGTAATAATATTCCACTAAATTCAGTTTATTTGGGAATATAGCAAGACAAATTTTCCGCCAAGTTTACCATATTTTTTGAAGAAGACTCGACGCTAACCTCTAGATCTAGACGTCTAACAAAAGTTTTACATGAATAGTCTTCTATCTAAATTACAGTGTATTTCCCATTTTTGGAATTTCGTAGGCTTCACAGTAACATCAATACAATTTCTACGTCTGGAAAGACGCCTAAATGCTTGTTTATGGCTTATGTGTATATATGTAGTGTTAATAACAAACGTTGACGCTACGTTGATGTTGCTTGCGATATTAAATAATATTTATGTTGTTTAATACATTAATCATTACAGCACAATACCTACTACGTTTTATGTACATTTTCGCCGACCACGAAATGCCTTCTATGTTTGTCAGATACTGGTGTAGCACCGGCGCAAAATTTAATACATGCAAAAATATTTTTATTTCCCTGTTCTTTAATAATAAATTACAGCTGGCGAGAGAAACGGAGAAAATTATAATTTATCACATTTACGTCGGCGCTAATTTAATTCCTACCTGCTTCACACGATGAACCATATTTTTGATATTTCTTTCTGTATTCCTCATGTTCCCATTTATCCAGCACCCATACACGTTGAAATCTTTCCCTTTTATATGAAAACGTTAACGGTAAAATAAACAAATAATACAATAACGTTCGTTGGTTTGAGATGAAAGAAGATTTGTTAACTGAGGATATAAACGGGTGCAGTTTTTAATTGCGTTTGGGATGCTAATCGATATATTTAATGCAAGAAGAATCTACGAATTCTAAAAAATAAAGTAATTGAAGCGATTGCAATAATTATATTTTTCAACGTCATTACTTGCGCAAGCATAGGGCTGGAAATGAACTTTAATAGTGTATTCCCCCAATTATACGAAGTAACATTTTAAAATTATTTCGATTGATTGTTTAGAATACGCGGCGGGTGTAAACTGGGTACCAAATTTATGTGTTTACCTACCCTGCAAAAGAGGATTGCTTAGTCCTACAAGTAATCTAAGCACTATGTTACATACCATTCGAGTGATGAAGTAATTAAACACGAATATCGATCATTCGAGATATTTACTTAATAACCAAGCACGTGTAAGGAAAAATTTAGTTTGTAGTATCACATCTGAAGATACCTCTGTGTTGTGTATTTCGATTTCATTTGCTTAAATTAAGAAATGAGATCCCTTCTCAGTCTTGAGTTTTGTTGTGTACAGTCAAAAATTATGGAGATCTCTTTCGTGGACGGTAACAACGGAAAACGTTTGTTACTTGTTACAAGTACACATTAACACAAAAGTTGGGTGTTGAAGAGTGACGAAGTGTCTTGCAGTTATACAAACAGATCCTTAAATTGTCCCACAAAAGTGTGCAGAAAATTTAGTGAGCAGAAGGCGGCTAGAACATGATCATGAACAGAAAGAGAGTAAATCAAACCTAAAAGTAATTTGAAATGCGTGCAAACGTATAGCCGTTGATAATATTTTCGGGAAAACCAGCAAAAATTATTTGTCATGAATTGGCTAAGGAACTGCCAGCAACGATTACGAAAACAGATTTCCTTATAAGGAATAGAATGATAAGAAATTTGTTCAACGCAATGGGGAAATTTCTTCCTGGGTGGTACCGCAAAATAAGGTAGAAATCCATAATGTAGTGAAAACTGCTAATGTTAAAACAAGCACGGATGAAAGTTTCGTTTTTATAAACTGCCCAGTGAGCAATATTATAGCATTTTCTTGTGAAATTAATGTTAGAAGTTTATGTGAAATGCATGGACGATACATTTTCGTACTATGCAAAATATTTTTTACATTTATTTACAATCTATGGACTTAGTAATGAACATTATATTCCATTGGCATTTTGTTTGTTGTCTGGCAATGAAACATATGCAAGATTATTTGGAAGGCTAACAACAGAAACTTTTGGACCTTTGGAATTGTAAATGGGCTGTGTGAACAATTAAATAATGGAACAATGCCACAATTACACTTTGTGAAGTGTAGGTCATTTTATTCATTAGGTTAATAATGCTCAGCTTTTTTATTTTGCACATCTATATTTTGTATAATTAATTATTTTTCTATCTGGTTGTCAATATATATATCAACTTGAAATACATTATTTTTATATTATTATTTTTGCTTGATTTTTTTGGTGCCCGGTTTACATATACCCTTTGCAGATATATTTTTAGATAATGCCAAAATTGCCAACAAAATTAAAGTTTCAGGTAGATTTCCGATTTACATCCACCTGAAATGCAATGTATAAAGCTATCCGTAAAGATGATAGCGCTTGATACTTAATTCACTAATGTCCAGAATTCCTGTTAAAAAATAATAATATTGCCAAAAAATGTCATTAGTGGAAGGAAAGTAAACCTTACGATTTACTGAATATCTGAGTTTTTATCTTAATGCCATTACTAGATGTTTTACTAAATTTTTGAAATTACGTCAAATCATAACTAACTGTAATTTCGCTTTGAATCGCATTAGCAAATCAAATTAGCTGCTTAGTAGCTTACGTAGCTACGGTCCTCAATAAGTGCCTGTTATAAATATAATCACATTCTTAATAAAACATAATCCTTATTATGTCTACAATAACACCCAAGAAAGTAAAATCAATTTTATTCTTTCAAAAGCTAAAAGATGATATGGGGTGGATTTAAAATCCTGTGGGATTGGCCGCTTCTTGCGGAAGACCAATTACCCATCCTTGATGCAGATATATGTTGAAGGTTTTCAATTAAATATATAGAAACAATTAAACATTCTATATTAGGAAATTGTATAACTATTTCCAATTAACCTGTCCATAACGTGATAGTGCCATACAACACACTTTTCGTAAGTGTTATAACAGCTTAGGGAATCTGGTCTGTAGTCGTATTTAAGCGTTTCAAAGAACCAATCGGTAACTATTCGAAGATTTGGTAGGTTCAAATACGAACGCACTCTATATTTTATATTTTTCTTTACTTCAGGGATATCTGCACCAATTCTAAGTGCACTAATGAGCGCTTTTGCTTATGAAGCAAAATTGGACATAATATTGAATTCAAAAACCTTAAGTTACGTAAAAGCGTAAATTCGTGCAGAGAATTAGACGCGTACGAAACAACATTTATGAAAAAGAATAAAAGCTTGCTGAATAGAGAACTGCTCCCAAATGCATACTCAGGTCTGCTTGATTTATTACCATAATGCCCTATTAAAGATACGGTTCGTTTTCGTTCCTTCCTTTCCCGAAACGATACACGATATCTGGGGCCATTCAATAGGTTGTAAAAAGTTATGTATTTTAAGAACTTTTAGAGCTTGCGTAGGAAATATTGCATGTGCGACACATTTTTGCATTCAGCCTGTAATACGATTAAGAACGGGACTCCACGTGCTCCTGAAACGCTGCGTTCCGAATAAATTCTTAATTTGTATGGCGTGGAGTTTAATGCGATACCATTGTATTATACAACCACACAGTACTTGCAATTATTATGAAGCAAGTTCTGTGAAATACGGATAACTCACACATTCTACAATAAGGCTATCCCCACACTCGAGCGAGTAAATCGCAACTTGAGTTTTTATATTTAATTACCCTAATTAATATTGAAATAGCACCTATTTTCATGGTGGTACTTTTGTATAACTAGTACTAACAAAGTCTCAGTTTTACCACATTTTAACTTTCCTCCATATGTAACTATTGTTACGTTCTCCTGGTTTGAAGAACAGCGCCGCTGTAGCCTGCTCGTAAATTCCTGAATTATTTGACCAATACTTACTTGTAGAGTATGTTCGCTTATTTACTATATGAAACGTTGTACAGTGAAACTCAATGCGCATGCGCAAAAAAAATATATTTAAAAATAAAATGTGTAAACGGTTTCCACTCTTGCCTATGTACATGTAAGATGTACGTAAGATATATATATTTCCAATAATTGCAGTTATTCGGGCTCTCTTATACATGTAATGTACATTAGCATGTGTATATGTATGTTTCTTATATGCTTCCGCAGAAGCTTTGTTAGAGGCATGTACTAATGCCTCTATCTGTTTGCATGCACCACTACCTTTTTATAGGGGAGCCAACCCTATTTATTTCTTAAATTTATAAGCGCACCTCGGTGCTATGCTTATTTATATGTCCCTTTCCGGGAGCCTAATATACTTTCCTTGTTTTAAATTTGCCTAAGGGACTTGGCCCTGTATTATTGGCATGTATTTGTACTTGAACCAAACACGTTCGTTATTTTCACATTTATAAGGGAACCCACCCTATCTCTTAGAGCTTGAACGCCTGGTCGAGGGCGACAGTAGCGATAATAGCCGATCTCAATACAAAAGTAATGTCACAGCTACCCAGGCGTTCTCGTTTGAAATATTACGCTATGTGCAATCTTTAGCTCTCTACTACTGCGCCCCAAAGAAGAGAAAAAGCCAGTAACCAGCAAATGTGCGAACTGCGCACCGACAAGTAAAACGGAGCGATGATGCCGACATTATATAAGAAAACTGGTCCGTGACCCTCGTCCGCTACGACGAGCAACTAAATGAAAAAATTTCTAAGTCCCGATACGACAAGGACCGAACAAACGTACAAAAGACAACGGGCGCTGCGGCCGCAACGACCGTCAGCAAGAAGCGGAGTGATCGTACTTATAGAAGATGTCTAGAAATGCGCGCCGACAGTCTCAACGAAATAATTTCCGACACAACCTTAACCGAAGAGTAAAAATATATATAGACGACAATGGACACAGTAGCCTCGACGGACGATGATAGAAAATCGAGAATTTGTACTTATTAAAGAAATCTATACATGCGATTCGACGACGTTACCAAATGACTCCCGCCAGAAATAAATGTATAGACAACGTCCTCGACGATTCCCGCCAAAACTAGAAAATCTTAGAAATCTCTAATAATCATACGACGACGTTACTGTACACGTTACGACGAGGCACGAAAGGTGACCGAGAGTACACGATCGCTAATACCTCGACCGTCGCGCGGGAGACGACTGCCTATGCTTGTGTACCTTAAATTTTAAGAAAACTCCCATTACTTATTCGACGACGTTGCAGTGAATGATTTTTAAATTAGGCAGTTTTAGCTAGCGTAATGTGAATGGCTGGCTTGCATACATATACAATGCGTGATGTACGTACATATTAAAATAAAATTGGATATGAGAGAGCAAAATAAATAAATATAAAAATGAAAATAAAGTAATATTCTAAATGAAAATAATAATGCAAAGAAGATAAAATATATAGTAGTAAAAAACTTATAAAATACAAAAAACAATGTTAAGTCCTTAACAACTACTACGACGCATGTGGTACAATATTAAATCCCTAACCTATCGCAACTCTTGTAAGGAAACTGTTAGTCGCGCCATGTTCTACAGGATGAAGCTAGATAAAGCAAAAAAGGCACAGACTGAATTAATCGCGGCAGCTGCATGCAATGTTTGTTTCTCGCATAAATTAATTTTGTATAAGTAGAGGCCGTGAACTATATTTCTTAATTAAAATTTTCTTAAGGTAGGGAAAGCAGTTAGGATTCACATAGCTGTAATGTTGAAGCAATCCAATTTCAGTGTCGCGGACGTATACAGCAGCTGCACGAACACTAGTAATTAATGATGTCACGGTCATAACAGTTTATCAGAGCCATCAATCTTTTACAGACGATCGACAGAAAAATGAACGAGGGGGCTGTGTTTGCATAGTATAGTAATTATAATGAATAATGCAATTTACATCAGATGCAGTTTTACTAGAAAGATGGCAGGATTTACTCATAGTATAGTAATAGTTCTCTCACGGCAAACAGTCTGCCCAATTACAGGGCACGTAATAAATATGGACATTGCTTTCGCGTTACGTTAAAATATAATTGATTGAGCTTTTTGTAAAACATTATGAATCTATAGCATTGGCTTTGGAGCTTTCGAAAAAAAAAATTATCAGGTTGGTGCATGAGTTCGTAGCGTTTTTATGGAATTTAAAATTTACCAAGTAATTAAGAACACATTCTTCCCCATCACTTACGACTAGATCCCAAGGATCTGACGGTTTTCGATTCCATACCTGAAGAAACCGTTTTTCTTTCTCGAATGTGTTCAATAGAGATCAAAAGGGATGAAAATTTGATGAAGCTAGATTATGAGCCTAATCTCCCAACCGAACTCCTGAATAGCAGCTTTCGCAATGTTAATAGTAGGCAAGCGTTATTATACAGTAAATTCATTTGCTTCCCGTTCGTTTTTCGCCACAATACGACGTAGTTGTTGACCTGAAATTTTATCAGTGATGGTTACATTCGTCGGAAGCAATTCATAGCAGTCGACGCCTCCTTTGTCCCTCCAAATGCATCATGAGTTTACGCGGATGAGTACTAGCTTTTGCACTGAGAATTCCCTTTTTCTTAGAGCTAAGTCATCATTTTTCGACATAAGTAACAACGCGAGACAAACGAAACAGACGTTGTCGTCAGACTAAACGGTGGCGGTCTAGCAAACAAGTGCTGACACGCTAGTTTTGTGCTTTTCGCTCAAAACGTGTGACAGCCATATACCCAGTTCTTTAAATTTATCAAAGGCATGTAAATGTACTACTGTAGGTCATTCACCGCAACCGAACGTAATCCCAAATGCCCTAGTTGACTGACGGTAGATCATTGTAAATTAAAGTATTCAGATGATCTTCGTATAAATTCTTGAACATCGAGAACTGATGTCGAAGTGGTGGCACTCCAACACCACTTCGGAGTCAAACTTAGCTTGTAGCGCCCTAAGGACAGCTTAGATGCGGAGTCCACAGAGTTCTCCGCACATGTCTGGATGGATTTAAAGATGGAGGGAGAGACCTCTGGGTTGCTAATCTCGCCATTCAGTTCTCTCTCTTTCCAAATTCCAATACCTGTGGCCTTCGAGGTTTTCGAGACGTCCGCAAACCAGCGGAAAACGCTCTGACTTGATTTGCGTACGCATGCATTTGCTGCCTTGCTGCTGAGAATGATTACATTGTATCCAGTAAAGGTGTACACGGGCCGAATTTTGCCAGTCCTAATCGGCAATGGTGTTGTCCATTCTATTTAGTTAAAAATATGGTCTCCGAACCTGCTAGAAAATTCCGTGCACCCACTGCATTTGATCTTATAGGCTTTTGAGGTTGGTTCTGAACTCAATACCAGCTGCAGTGCTGGAAGCCCAAGGATGGTTTCTTTGGACTAAGCCAAAAATGTTAACCGCGTAGCCTTGATTGGCATTGTGCCACCAGACTAGCGACGCTCTGCATCATTATTATATTCATTTTTCGTAAAGTACGCGGCAGTGATAGCTCGATGCTCTCCGGATCAATCCACGTTACTAATCGAAAATGGCACGTACCTATGGACACAGCGATCGTATCCACTGTTCTATCTCCCCTAAGAGCTAGGAAATGAAATTGGAGCAACCATTTTGCTGCACCTTGTAGAAAGAAATTGCACTATTTTATGTTTATATTGAAACCATCTTTATTTTGAATATAATTTATGTTCCAAAGTTAAAATACTATTTCCATTAAAAACAGATGGCCGCATCCTGCAATGATATGTTGCACAAAATGAAGGTTACGTATTTATAAAAAGTTTAAATCCACCAGGTGCGTTAAATCTAAACGTCAAAAGGTTTTCCCGTAATTCCTCTCCAACTTTTAATCACGCCGAGGGAATAACAACTATTGTATTAAATATAATATGTATTCTCTTTTAAATTTCTTCTTATTGTAATTTATTAGGAAGCATCTCTTTACATTCTAGTTGTGCACCCTAAATACACAATTAATCATCCTGCCGATTTAGTCGCTCGAGCATTTTTCTAAGGAGAAGCAAATGGAATTTTACTTTATGGAATATTTTCTTTTGACTTCTTTTCCTTCTTTATTGGAACCGTTTCTAAACTTTTACCTTTCTATCCCCTACGGTCTGGAAGTTGTCTCTGATTTGCAACTTATTGCAGTGGATCCGAAGGGAATATATTACAATGCTGAACTACTGAAGTTCTATCCTGCGTCTCAGGTTGAAGACGTTATATTATCTTGCAATGGAAGATAAAACGTAATTAAGGTGAGTACGTGTATTGTAGTATTGCACGTGTATTCGCGCTAATTTTAATATTTAATATTTAAGAAAGATAAATAAAAGTATTGCAAGCTACAAAGATCCTAATGTTAATGATTACCTAGTTTTGCGAATCTCAATGGAAAACGCATTTATAAATATAGGCTTAGTCTTATGCCAAGTCGTTCTTTTTAATAAAACCATGTTAGGCTACAAAGATGTAATTTGCTACAGCAAAGTTCGGATGTTTATGTAAAGCTGTTTCAAAAATTTTTGAGATATTGGACAGAATGGATATTGGACGATAATTGCCGATATCAGCTGCATTGCCATTATTATTATTATTTAATCACTCTCGAATTTATTATTCCGCTTACTGATATAGCGAAAACACGGTTTTTTGGTTCAAAATTAGCTTTATTCATCAACGTAATCTCCATCAACGCAATCATTCCAGCGCCGCTCTAACATTTCAATACCACTTTTGTAGAACGATTTATCTTTTGCCTCAAAATAGGCCTCAGTTTCGGCGATAACCTCTTCATTCGTGCGAAATTTCTTACCGGCGAGCATTTTTTTGAGGTCTGCGAACAGCCAGTAGTCGCTGGGAGCCAAATCTGGCGAATACGGTGGATGTGGGAGCAATTCGAAGTTCAATTCATGTAGTTTTGCCATTGTTTTGATTGACTTGTGACACGGTGCGTTGTCTTGATGAAACAACATTTTTTTCTTTGCCATATGCGGTCGTTTCTTTGCAATTTCGGCCTTCAAACGCTCCAATAACGCTATATAACATTCACTGTTGATGGTATTTCCTTTCTCAAGATAGTCGATGAATATTACACCGCGCACATCCCAAAATACCGAGGCCATAACCTTTCCAGCCGATTGTTGTGCTTTCGGGCGCTTTGGACGAGGTTCACTAGTTGCTGTCCACTCAGATGACGATCGTTTTGATTCCCGAGTGAAGTGATGGATCCATGTTTCATCCATTGTCACATATCGATGCAAAAATTCCGGTTTGTTACGTTTAAACATGGCCAAACACTGCTCAGAATCATCAACACGTTCTTGTTTTTGGTCAACAGTGAGCAAACGCGGCACCCACTTTGAACAGAGCTTTCTCATAGTCAAATGCTCATGCAATATAAAGCCAATACGTTCTTTTGATGTCTTTACGATGTCAGCTAACTCACGCAACTTCACTTTTCGATCATTCAAAACGATTTTGTGGATTTTTTTTCTGGTGTTACCGCCTCATTTGGACGTCCACTGCATTCTGTCTGCATCATCGGTGTCTCTACGACCACGTTTGAAGTCGGCAAACCAACGTTTTATTGTTGTTTCTGATGGAGCGGAGTCCCCATAACACTTTTCAAGCCATTGCTTCGCTTGAACGGTATTTTTCCCATCAAGAAGCAGAATAAAATTAAAACACGAAATTGTTTTTGATCCATTGTTTTGAAAATAACAAAAGTAGCGTTACTCTTAGCACAATAACTCACAAACTAATGAATAGAATATCATGAAATTTTAACAGCTGTCTTTTGAAGGTTAGTACTAACTGAGAGAAAAGTGGCTGCAATAAAACTAGCGTCATCTATGTGTTACCCCCGGGACTTTTCAGCCCATGTGTTATATAATGAGAAACGTATCGTACTAGCGTAATTGTTCAGAACTGCTTACAGACATCGCCGCTACTATATAACTATTATCTTGTAATACCATTGCTCTTATTCTTTTTAGCATACCCTCTATGCAACCTTTAATGGTATGTCTAATTGTAGCGTCATTTTGTCACACATCTTCAATATTTCTTAGTAATTGCTCTTTTGTAGTATTTCTTCTCGAATGCACTCCTGCCTTTAGAACACTCCGCACGTACTCAATTGCATTGCAACACCGGCAGATGGTGCACTTTCAAAAAACTTTGGATGGACTTGACCATATGGTGTGGCGCCGTGCATGAATGTGTAAGGACCTTCTGTTAGATCTAATACATTGATATCTGGCATTAAGACATCCTCTAATACACGCTTATATTGGTGTTGATTCATGGTGTCTTAGCAGACTGATGTACAGGACCATACCACAACTGGCGGAGGGTGTTTCACCATTTTTAGTACACTAGCTTCACCAAACCGTTAAGATGGACGTCATCTAACAAATTGAGCTCTTTCTGCCATGGCTTCTACCTTTGACTCATCGCTGTATATGATCTTTGACGAAAAGACATTGTTCAAACAAAGGAATTTTGCTTGATTTACATATTTATTTAAATTATTTTGTCCTACCTTTCGCAAATCTTCAATTATGTAATGTTGACGTTTTCCCATTCATAACGTACTCGCTTCATTATCGGTGTTAATCTTGCTTTTTTCAGTATACGTCTGAATTTTAATCCGACTTCATACAATCGCCTACGTACTGTACGCGTGGATATTTGCACTCCTCGTTTAGATATTACATTTCCTAATTCTTTGGCGAATAATCCTCGATTTTCAGTTGCTAGTTGTAGGATACGTCGATCATCTGGATTAGTAGTGATCCTTTCCTTGTCGTAAAACGCTCTTCCAGTACTTGTAGTGGGTATCTTTTCCTTAATTAAAACGGCGATTCACTGCACTGTTTGTCGGGATACTTCTTCTTTCTTTGCAATTATGCATTGAGAATACGTTCCCGTACTCAATAATGCCTCAATACGCAGTTTTTTCTCATTTCGTATGTTTCTTTTACACATAACGAAAAGATATAAAGCACATACAAGCAATAACTTAAAGTGCAGCACTAACACGTAAACACGGAAAAACGTTGTTACATAAACAGATAAATATTCTTTCCACAATAGTAACCGACTCAAATAATATTCTATGAATTACTGTGTCTTTCAATCTTTTATACAGTACATAATGGTTCATGACGGGGATAATAATAGGAAAGGAGTCATTGAGTGGTACTTTCTCAATTTTTTAGAAAGATATTTAGGAAACGTAATTAGATAGGTATTGTAAGCCCTATTCATAAACTTTATACTTGCACTTGTAAATTATCGCGTAGAAAACACACAAAAGGTTAAATTTATAAGGTGGCCCCAATAAAATGGGCAGGGACTGTAACTATTGGTATTAAGAACGAAATAAACGTTCTAACTTTGTGTAAACTAATAGATTTATAGTAAACCCAATGAGCAAACAAGAAACATACATAGCAATAAAACGGGCTTTTAATCTTTCTAGTTCACTTAGCGAACAATTCGTATAATTCCTTGGTCTCTCCTTTGCTAAATTAGAGACGCAATTGCATGCGGCGTATGTATAAAGCAGATAAAACCACCTGCTATGCAAACTATATAGCATAGATACACACGGTATCTTAGCTTGAAGTATGTCTACGAATGCTGATCTCGTCTTTGTACTCGCGATGAGACGTTCTACCAGAATAGTTTTAACTTGCGACAAAGAGATAGTTCTGAGGATTCACCTTTACATTAACGCATATTCCAGTACGTATGAAATTCAAATTTATTTTTTTAACTACCCTACAAACCAAAAGACCACATTAGTGATTCTACTGCACTTATCTTATTGGATACTGATCTATCACTTTTAATGTCAATGCTTTCCGTGCTTAATACTTTTATTTGTATTTACTACCTTATTCTTTTATTTCTCTTGCTGCTGGTACTCTGCATGGAATCGTGAACACTTAGTAATAGATTCAGACTAACTATTCACGTGGTATCGAGAAATGAATTGCCTGGGAAAACATAAATAACTATGTATACACAAAGTATACAGGATGTCTTTGAAATAAAGTAAGAAGGTACGGTAAATGAAAATTTACATGCCTCTAATAAAGCTTCTGCGGAAGCATATAAGAATTTAAACATAGCTTTGCAACGTACATGCTGTGGCGGTACCTTATATTGCTACCAAAGGAAAACATACATGCTAATGTACATTACATGTATACGAGAGCTCGAATAACTGCAATTATTGCAAATATATATATCTTACGTACATCGTAACTGTACATAAGCTAGAGTGGAAACCGTGTACACACTTTATTTTTTAAATATATTTTTTGGGCATCGCATTGAGTTTCACTGTACAACCTTCCATCTAGTAAGTAAGCGAACATACTCTACAAGTAAGTATCGGTCAAGTAATTCAGGAATTTACGAGCAGGCTACAGCGGCGCTGTTCTTCAAACCAGGAGAACGTAATAACACTGTCTACCTTTCAAACGGCATGTTAAGAGTTCAATAACATGCTTACATACGAACATTTGTGCTGTGAATAATAAAGAAATTTTAAATATCTGTATCATTTTTTTCTCGCATCTGCTAAGGACTTATGTCGAATGAAATTAGCTCCTTCCATTTTTCATACTTTTTTATTTTATTTCATGGACACCCTCTATATTTACAAATTGTATTGTTCATTTTATTGCAGATGGGTCTTATTGTTCGGGAATACCTACAGAAGAAGTCGTTTACAGTAAAAATGGGGGTGTGTATGGGATTGTAGAACTTTACTAAGTTGCATTTTAAATATCGTCAGTTGTTGCTAGCCATTTTTACAGTACATTACCGTGTAACGTAGGTTTGGCTGAGCGAGTGCAAGAGTTTTCATAAATTTTAATACAAAATCATCTTAAAATGCCGAAAGGAGACGTGATAAGTATGCAAGAGCGCTTACCTATCGTTACTGTTCGTGGACAAGACTATTCACAACACATAATCGCAGTAAGATTGGACGTAAAACAATCAAGACTAAAGCAATATCTTGAGATTCTGTAGGAAAGTTCTTTTCAACTAATAACGCTTTCTGAAGATCTCAGGATTGAGCTTGTAAGCAAATGCAATCAACAGTTAACAACAGCACTAGATATTGTAGCTGAAATCAATCATGATCGCAAAAATCCGATTTCAGCACCTACGACAGAACATTACTTAAAAGGACGTCAACCTTCAGAGACCCGTTACTTTGCGGCAACCGTCAGATACGACTATGATGGTATCTTAACGGGACTACGGAAAATTGAGTGCAAGATGAGGGTGGATCAATAGTCGTTTGTGGTTGCTTTTGTATGGTTGGAGCAGGAAGCATTTTAAAAATTATATAATGAAAATTATAGAAGAATTCCTGAAGGAAATTTTTCATGATTGTTTTTTTGTATATACAGCAACGATCTGAAACATCGAAGTAATCTGTAAGAACTACATAAATGCCCAAGCAGAAGTAAATGTTCTACAAATAATACTGCAGTCTCCTGAGAGCGCAGATGTTAATCTTTTGGAGCTTCTATGGAGCGAAGTAGACAGGGAAATAAGAGTAGGTATATCTGTTTTCCAATGTTTTTCTATGAATAACAGATTGAATATAGTAATGAGTTGTATACTGAAAACATTTTTCGTTACAAGAGCAATTTTAATTAATGTCCTTATTGAAACTCTCGAGCAAAGATGAATATCCTCAATTATCACAAAAGGCCGTATTGGCACTTTGCAACTGCATACAAATGCGAAGCGGAATTCTCAACTCATGTGTTCACAAAAGGCACCGCAAATTTGATGCCGAACCTAACATGAAAATTCAACTTTCATCCATAAAGCCTGATAATAAGTATACCTGCGATGACAAGAGCAAGTACCAATTATCTCAATAAACCCGTTTGAACAGTTTGAATATTTAGCTCAAGTTTTAGATTAGTTTTGAAACTATCTTTACAAGAAAATAAATATTATTTAAAATAACAGTCGTTGATGTTTACAGAAAGATACATTAAAACCGTATTATTGAAACAAACCAGAGATTCCGCGATAAAATTACACATTAAGATGAGTTCCACTTAGTTCAAAGAAGTTTGAAATCATTTTCTATTTTATTTTTGTCCCAAGAATAGTTTGCGCATTTAATGTTTGGAGAAATTGAGGTTTGAGGACATGCTGTATGATGTGCTACATTTCTGATGGTGTCTTCATCGAAAGTCATTGGTTTGTTTGGTTTTATATCCTAAGAAATTCGCTTCCTCGTATCTCAAAAGAAATATTTCAACTGCTTTAAATTTTTCTCAACATTTTTGTCAAATGGGGATAGCTCGTTGCTGGTTGTGCGAGTTCTGTCAATTGTCTTTTCACACTCACCGTGTATGTAAAATAAATTTAAGATATCTTCATTGTTCTCTCTGTCATAATCAATATATTCTAACAGAGGCACACACAGAAAATATGTCGTTGCTATCATGTTGATTTTTCGTTCTCTTACTCAAAGCAAAGCCTACTTTATCAATTTTTATTCCCATCAAAAGTAAAATATGTTTTAATTCTATTTTATCAAATAGAATATCTAGAAATACTAAAGCAGGGGCTTGCTGTCTGAGCTGTGAACGATCCTGTATAATAAAATAGAAATTTCTGGAAAGTGAGTCAATTATGAACGGTTTATGAAAAAGTTTTCGTGTCTTGACAATAAACTAAGAAACGCTAAGCGTTATAATAGTCTATAAAATTTTAATGGCTCTGTTTACAGACGGTGAACTTTATTAAAACATCCGAAACTACTTAAATAAAGCAGTAGAACATCAAGCTACACAACGGCGGATTTGAACACATGACACAATTAAGTGCTCCCGGAATGAATTATTAAGTTACGTCTCTTCAGTATTCCGGTTTATCAACATTTCCATACATTTATTTCTCCTTTAATGGCACCGCGCGCTTTCGGTACTTTCCCGAGGTCCTCGGCAACGACGCCGCCCCACGCTCATCTGGTCCTTTTCGGACTACATTAAATTCTACGCTTACCTGGTAAACATTCGGAGTGAGATACTGCTTAATTCCCAGAATTAAATTCAGCAAATTACTTATCCTGTATGTATAATGTGCGTGTGCTCTCAGGATTTAGTTGAGTCGTAATTTATTGCAGGAAATACTTTCAGGTTATTATCTTGTCAGAAGAGGATAGGTTGCTTTATATAAAAAAAAGTTAAGCCCGCTTATTGTTGTGTTCTCTTAATTCGTAACGATTCTCTATTTAGCCCAGTAAAGTAATCCCTAAAAGGTCGTTATCGAAACAAAACCACGTCAAATTCGTTTCAGGTTCTCTTTACTCCTTTCTCATTCCATAAATCATCATGTATCCTACATATTATTTTAATATACATGACATATATTTGCATATACAGGTTGTCCTTCTTAATGGTCCCCTCAATTCAGTAGTTAATGATGTCCATTAAATTGTTCCAATTACTAACAAAAAAGTGATTTTTAAAAATAACTATTTTTAATTAATTTTAACGCGAAACTTTTTATATTTATAACTAACAGTAGAATCTGTTCTGTTCAACATATGCTAGTCATCGTTAACAGAAATTTGAAGGTTGCTAATAGACGGGAACCATTGCAATATTAATTATTTCAGTTCGAAACTGTCTAGAAATATGCATTATTATTATTATTATTAAACTACATAAACACAGCCCGAAATAAAGTGACTAACGGTTTGGACTGGTGTCTAAGGGAAGAAGGGGTATTTTGACTGGTAGTTCTCCATCAAAGGGAGTCCGGCATAACTAGTATTGATGGATATGCTTACTATTATTATTGTTATTGTTGTTGTTATTGTTATTGTTATTATTATTATTGTTACTATTATTATTGTTATTATTATTAGTTTCGCGGTATGTGCAATGTGTACTGCGCAAACAGAAGGGCGGCTTGAATTGCAACATGGAAAGAGAATTGCTATAATTCCAAACCACAATGGAGTGTGGCCCTTGTACAGCCAACTGTATAGACCCAGCCCGAAGTAATGCGATAAACGGTTCCGGACTGGTCCCTAGGAGAAGAGGGGTGTCTTAGCTGGTAGTCCTCCTTCAGAGGGAGTCCAGCATAACTAGTATAGATGGATATGCTAATATGCGTCAATGCATTTCACCTCCACAAAAAATCGAGCGATTAGGCGCTAGATACACTACCGTCCATAATAGTATGGACACTTCATATTTCATGCAAAATTTGACGCTTGCTTCACTTTAAACAAAGCAATTATAAGAAAAGTACTTGTTCATCTACGACTTATTGCGCACTTGTACAAGAAATAAAAAGTAATAATAAACATTAGAAAAAAAGTGTATCTTGAGGAATATTGTTTCATTGCCCGTGCAATACCGTCCAGAGATGGGATTCAGACGTTGGACATTCTCTTCTAATTCGTCTGTCCAGTTCGTCCCACAGAAGCTCTGTCGGATCAAGATCCTGATTCTGGAGAGGGCAAATCATCATTTATCGTATTCCTTCCTTCTCTGCATCAACAAGGTAGTTTTTGCATAATAACGACGTGTGCTTTGGATCGTTGATGTGCATCAATTCAAATCCAGATGGTAGACTCCTTCATCATCAATTTTCACAAGTTCCCCTGTTCCACTTAATGAAAGACAACCCCATAGAAGAATAGAATCAGCACCTTTCTTTATTTTTGGTGTAATCCACTCAGGAAGCATTTTCTGGTCTTTTGAGAACGTGACACATGTTCTACGATTTTGACCAAACATTTAATATTTGGATTTATCAGTCCATAGTACGTTTCTCCATGTGCTAACTGGAGGCGTTTTTGTTTATTCCCACAAGGTAGCAACCGTTTTCGTGTAGCAATACGGCCGTGGACATTCTTTCAACCGACATTTTACTGTGATAAAGCATATCTTCCTATTTTTTGCCCGATTCATTTACGCCATAATTTCAGAAGCCGTTAATCGTCTATTTCTCTTCCTAACCAGGTTTATGCGTTCATCGTCGCTCCTGGATATTTCTCGAGTACGTCCTGGACGATTCTTTGCTAGCAAGTGTACCAGTTTCTTCGAAGAGGGTAACAGTTAAATTAAGTGTGGATCTTTTTACATTAAGTCGGCCGGAAATATTCCGTACAGAATATTCTTCTTCATGTAGCGTTAATATTGCTGATCGTGTTTCAACACTAAGCGATTTTTCGCGAGGCAGTTTTATATAGGAATTAAATTATTTACTCGCACACAGAAATAACAATATCGAGCTGCACGCAACGGTACCTAATGATAAAGTAGACTCACTGTTAATGTAATTAATGCATAGTTTATGTGGCAAATACTACCTCTGCAGGAGCTCAGCCAATTCTTAGAATTCTGGTTTCATTTGTAACGTCATAAAATTTCTACCCTATTTCTATTACTTAAAATATCTATACCTGGCATGTTTGTACTGTATCTACCTTCTTTTTAGAATATTTTGTTAAAATTTAAAGTGACCATTCTGTTATGAGCTGTAGTGTACATCATCATTGTTCAATACTCATGTAAAAAAAATAAAAAGTGTTTATAGAACTGTATTTGTTACCCATTAATAAAATAAGACTGCAATCACAAGTTTCCGATAGAAACTAAAATAAATACTACCAAATCTATTCTACTTGTACACAGAGTTGCACTCTGGAATCATAACACATCTGTATAGTTTCTGTCGTTCTTCGTCTTACCTTACAATTCCCTGTTATTTACCATTCTATATATGTTATAATCCAGTTGTGAACTTTCTAAGCATTGATTTGTCAAAACGGATTTTCTGTATTAATATGAATAACAAAATTTGTCGAAACAAAAGTGAAACAATAGACAACCAGGTGAGAAAAGGAAGAAATAAGGAAGGAAAGGTATTATACCTCTTGATCAAGAAACGGAAAGAACTAATACAGGTATCTGACGCTCATTTATATTTTAACTTGATAAAAACATCCACAGTTTACAAATATCACAAGAAAGATGAACAATACCTATTAGTTTGAATGTGTAATTCATCAAAATCGGACTGTTCAGGCAAAACTGAACGGTTATTGTATTCCTATTTAATCGGATTCCTTACTCATGTATATTTAAGGTGTTTAGTGTTATTATAGTCACATAGTCTGTTGTCATTCAAATATTCGCAGGATTAGTATCATTAAGTATGTTTAAATCTTAGAATTAGTAGAAATCCTGGCAATGTCTCTATTTACTTTATCTTCTTAGTATTCATTAGCAAATCCCTCATTCTCATTTAGGGTATTATTGCTGGGGTTTCTAAATACGATTGTGATATTATCGGTAATTATCTAGAATGTTCACTATCGCAAGGGCAGTCAGGTAGTCCTGTAATTACCGACAAGATAAAGCGAGGCTTATTTAAATAAAACACAAGACAATTTGAATCGAGTACAACAGCGAAAGTTATAGTGTTAGATACAATATTAAGAAACAGAGTACAACGTGTAGCTGCATCAAAGAAAATTATAGTGTTAGATACAATATTAAGAAACAGAGTACAACGTGTAGCTGCATCAAAGAAAGTTATAGTGTTAGATACAATATTAAGAAACAGAGTATACGTGTATCTACATCAAGGAAGTTATAGTTATAGAAACAATCAAGTCATAGTTTTATACATACATTAAAAGCAGAGTGTCACGTGAATCTCCACCCAAGCAAGATTTTATATAACATTTAGAAGTGAATAGAGTATCAATTCGTCCATGAGCGGGTTAACTCATCAATCAGTGCATTATTTTATAACTTGACATTGGTCCTTCAACCGGATAGGAAAGAAGAATACAAATCCTTCAAACCAGGAGGAGTTCAAACACGGACTACTAAACTGATCTGGAACTACTCAAAGTCAGTTAGCAGTTAGTAGTTATTTTTAGAAAGCACCAGGATTATATGAAACGAAATAAAATAAATAATGAAAGAAAGAAATCAAATACAATCAAAATTACTTACATACTTAAAAAATAGGTATTATTTATACACAATATATCGTTTTCATTTATTACCCTATCTATAAAATATGTAGTAGATTTATTTATTTAGAGTGTCTCAACAATCTATTAAATCAGCTTACAAAATAAATATTGCAAACAACCTCCTTTTTCTAAATTAATTTTCATTTTTATTTTACTAGGTTACCTTTCTTGATTCAAATTCGTAATTGGTAATATAGTTTGGTTAAAAGTAGTCAGTGGATCTGTCACCTCGAATACTTTGGTAAGACCTGTGAACGCATCCATGCATTTAAGTCTAATGTTAAGGTTTACGTACAGTTTGTAAAAAAGAGAAATGCTCTTTTAGTAGAACTTCAAAATATTGCATGTTCAGAAAAAATCTAATTTTTAGCAGGAGCTTGGTAATTGATGATAGCACAGACAATTTCAAATTATCTATATGTTGTTAGAGACTTCAGCGAAGTTTGTTTTCTTTTAAAGAATATAGATTTCCGGGTTGATACCTCGTCGTAGTTGCATGAACCTGCCCACGTTTCGCTCCAAGCTTTATGGAGATTCTTCTGGGCTGCTGCATGTTGCAACGCATTAGAATACGTTCTTCCCAAGACATGCAGCATCTTAGAAGAAGCTCCATAAAACTAAAAGAGAAACATGTGCGGTCGCATGCAACTACGACGCGCTTTCAACCCGGAAACCTAAATTCTTTAGAATTAAAATTATTTATTTAAATTGATTTAAAAATTGCGTTAAAAAGATAACATATGTGTAAAACAACATTTTTCCTATAGAAAATACGAGCTACTAATCTACTTTATGAATAGTTGTTGCTTACAGCAGTAGCATCCGGATGCAAAATTAAATTCTCGACAGATACGTACGCCAGCTAAAACTCTTATGCGCGAAATAGCGCTTAATAGCGTATTGTGTTTATTAAAGCGACGGATAATGAAGATTTCGACAGAGAAAACTCATTTTCGTCCCGTCGCCAACCTGTTCGCCGTTACTCGACTGTCACTTTCCGAAAGCTTTTCATTTATTAGCTTCAAATATTGATAAAGCACTCCGTGCTCACTCCAGAGAGACACAATCTTCCGCGTCGAGTGCTGAATATAGAGACGAGAAAAAGCTGGAAAAGTAGATACTTAGAAGCAAGTACGGGCTTTATATGAAGCAAAAAATGCTAAAAAGTTTGTGGATTCTGAGTTGTCCATTAATGGCGGTTGTAATTTACAACCGTTCATAGAAGAGTAATTCGGGTAGTAGATTTTTAAAGAAGATATTTTACATTAAGTTAGGAAGTTTTATAACTTTAGCTGATGGACGAATCTGATCTATTAATACAGCATATGACCCCAATTAGTGGAGCGAGCTGAGTGAATGATTTTACACTAATAAAATAGTGCCTGATACGGGGTGTATCAAGTGAATAACCGGTATTATACATATTGATGGACGCATCTCCTTAGAAGGTTGACATATCGTTAATGCATGTTATCGTACATGACCCTTCAGTATAAAATTACTAAGAAAGAAATTAGATCAACTTTCAATATTTATTTGAAAAAAGTTTCTTGTTGACTTGCCACCTTTTGGTATTTTAATTTGTTGTGTACGTCCTTTTACAATTGTAATTTGTGCTTTATTTTGTTTTGCTGTTGTGACGCTTCTGATGTTTTTTTTGCATCTGTTTTAAGTCTATAGTCTTTCTCTGGAGTGACTTGGCCTGATAATGTGCGCGTGTTCACGAAACAGGTAGCCATTGATTGATTAAATTGTCTTAGATACTGTGAGATAGGTACCGTTTTCTTTCCTTTCTCTCATATTTTAAATATATAAAAATGTATATATATATATATATATATATATATATATACAGTTATTTTAAATATAAAATGTTCTGTATATTATAGTAAATTCTGGTTCCATACGTCAAGTCAATGACCGATATTAAACATACTGATGGATGCATCCCATTAGAAAGTTAACGCATCGAAAGGGGCTATAAGTTATTTTAAATAGGAAATGTCCTATCTATTCAAAGTCTGATTCCATATTGAATTTTAGCGTACACTTATGTGACATATAGTATATTTAAGCCTCTCCAATTCGGAGTTACTTATTCTACAAATCTTGGCAGGTGCAGGATATATGCTTGTAATAAACAGCACCTCAAGATATTCAGAAATGGAAAGTTTTGAACATCGGATTCTATCAATAAGCTTGCTCATGTGATTAAATTAATCAGAAGTTATACAAGGCATTCATAAGGTAGAAAACAATGTGCAAAAGTTACACAAAGCATAATGTACTTTTATCAAATGGAGATTACTATTTTTCGTATTGGATTTCAAAACTACATAAAATTTTGGTTAAAATTTCTATAATAATAGGAATAATCCATGCCTTTACATCCTACATACAGTAACATCAAGATAAGAAAACCCTGTAAATACAGCTTTCTCATGGTACTAGTGAAATCAATTCACGAGAAAGGCATATGAGACATAAAACGCTAACACACTGACATGTTTCTGCCTCCCCGGAGCCATCAGCGTGGTTTCGAGCAGTTTTATGCTAACACATGTAATTCTCTCGCTGCTTCTATCGCCATACTTAACTCTACGATACAACTGAATATTCCCGGCGCTAACTAGTGCCAAAAGAAAGAAACATTTGTCCGCAAAGTCAGACAGTGAAAAGATGCGAGTACAGTTTCCCACCCCTCTCTCGAGCAACACTTAAGGATTGCTAAATTAATTAACTTCACTCGGCTCAAATTGTTCTCTATTTTTGTAACAACCGACAGCGTAGCCTATGAGTATGCGAGGCCTACTGATATGTCAATTCTATGACCGAAAGGGATAGAGGTACCCTATAGCACTCGTACTGTCATATGGAGTGCGAACAAGCTGTGGTGATCGCAAACAAGCTCTTGTTATTTCTATTAAAAAAATGATTTTGAAAAATTAAAGATGCAATTGACGTTTACTGAGATACATTTTAAAGATTGCGCTTCCAGATATAAATAATTAAAGAAGATATATCCTTTCCATTTGACTATTTTATAGAGATGTAATGAGCAGCACTGAACCACGAAGGAAATGAAATAGAAGCTGAGACAACAAATTTGGGCGGCATAAAATCAATATTGGAGTTAGTCCCTAATTGGAAATAATTGACGTGTAATTCGTATAATTTACAAATTATCATTACGCATACACAGGACCGTGTTTGTTAGCATCAGACATTAGCTAGACACGTGTACCAGAAATTGCATCTGCCATCTCCACAAAAGACACGACGGTTACTGAACGTCTCGTTGTTGACCGTGGTGTTACGCGTGACATGTCTTGGGGCATTAGCTACCCTCATCTTTCGTGCTTAGCGCACCGAGGTGACCTCCTAAATAAGGACACGCAAGATTAAGGCATCCTATTCAATTATAATCCTTGACCTAGACTTGTGCGCGTGTATAAGCGCGTCAATGCGCACACCAGCGCATACTTGCGCTTGTAGTGCGTCTTTAATAGTTGATACGTATAAGCGGACCCCTATCATCTGCCACGCGTATCTTCAATATTTACTTAGTCCCTGCGTAATTACAGCAATCAAGATAAGATGCGCGGATTTAATCTTCGGTTAAAGCGATAGTAAATATTTAGATACGTTTTATATAAACAAATAACCCGGGGCTAGTAATTTCTCGCAAGTTTCGTGAATTAAAAGAAAACGTAGTGGATATATTTAGAATATGAGCTATAATACCTATCACATCACTGCAGAGAAAGATAAACAAGTACACAAGTATATTTGCTTTTAATCCCATAGTAAAAGCATAAGACAAGAGAAAAATGTTGCAGTAAATAATAAAATGTTTGTAAGGATGTCTCAACAAGAACTTAACTTTTAAATTTAAAAAGGAATAAATTCGTTTAATGAAATTCGTCAAATGTTTTATTGATTTTTAAGGTGTAAATGTTGTTATTTGTCATGAAATAAATCCTTAGTCAACTTTCGACGAAGTTTCGGAAGAGATTTTCAAGTGAAAGTGTCTGAATCTCAGGAATTGACTTCTTCCTTCAGATTGTGGATCACTTTAAGATGGTTCATATGGGCTCCACTCTTGAAGCAACCTAAAAAGAAGAAGTTCAAAAGAATAGTAAGTGTTTACAAGTTTTGGCTTCCAAAACAGGAGATAATATAACCAGGGAACTTGCAATTATATACTTGTTTCGCGTACATAGTGAGATATCGGACCAATCTGTTGAAAACGCCTGTTATTTATTTATATTCCATCTAGTGTCAACATTACATAATATCAAACGCCATTTACAGCCATTACCAGCCATTTACCTTCATAATTTTCGGAGAAATACGGCCCAATGATCGCTCTTGCCCACCCAATCCTTCAAACTGTCACTCTTTGAGAGTGCATCAGAAGTTCTTGCATGGAATGTAGATTTTCTGCTCCACAGATCCGACAATTCTTTTTGTTGACGTAGCCGTTTAGATAAAAGTGTGTTTCATCACTAAAGATGATTTTACTGTTTGTTGACTTACTGTTGTTCCAAGATCCAATTGGCGACATTTTTGTGTTGTTCATGGTCGGTCAGTTTCGGTTCTTGAATCAATTGGATCTTGTATGTATGGAGGTTCAAGATTCGTTGACCTGCGCTTAATATCGAATTCTTGTGCGCAATATCGAATTGGCAATGTTAGCAGTCGAGGTTCCAAAATTATGATGCATAGAGTTAATCTCGTTCTTCAATGAAAGGTCTCGCTTAATTATATTTTTAATACCGGGTCGCGACAGGCGATTAGGAACATCAACATTCTCCACGTAACTTGCGAATTGTCAATTGCAAGTCAATAGAAGTTAGAACACACCTAGAAGAATGCCTAGAAAATAACACCATGATAAGAAAACGCTGTAAATACAGCTTTCTCATGGTATTAGTGAAATCAATTCACGAGAAAAACATGTGAGACATAAAACGTTAATACGAACATGTTTCCGTCTTCCCGGCGTCATCAGCGTGGTTTCGAGCAGTTCTATGCTAACACACGTAATTCTCTCGCTGCTTCTATCACCATACTTAACTCTACGATACAAATGAATATTCCTGACGCTAACTAGTGCCAAAAGAAAGAAACATTTGTCCGCAAAGTCAGGCAGCGAAAAGAAGCGGGTACAGGTTCCCACCATTCTCTCGTACAATTCGTGGATTGCTCTCCCAAGACGGTGTTTTTGCACCAAAAGCAATGCATAGGAAACTGCACATGTGAATGATTTCTGAAGGCTTACCATGACGTTTTATGTCTCACATGTCTTTCTCGTGAATTGATATCACTAATACCATGAGAAAACTGTATTTACAGCGTTTTCTTATCTTGGTGTTATTTTCTAGGCATTCTTTTAGATGTGTTTTAAATACGTCATGGTAAGCCTTCAGAAATCATTCACATGTGCAGTTTCCCTATACACTGCCTTTCCTGTAAAAACGCCCTCTCGGTAGAGCAATTCACGAATTGCGCAAGAGAAGGGTGGGAAACTGTACCAACTTCATTTCGCTGTCTGACTTTACGGACAAACGTTTTTTTCTTTTGGTACTAGTTAGCGCCAGGAATATTCATTTGTATCGTAGAGTTAAGTATGGTGATAGAAGCAGCGAGAGAATTACATGTGTTAGCATAAAACTGCTCGAAACCACGCTGATGACGCCTGGAAAGCAGGAACATGTCCGTGTGTTAGCGTTTTATGTTTCACATGTCTTTCTCGTGAATTGATTTCACTAATATCATGAGAAAGCTATATTTACACCGTTTTCTTATCTTGGTGAATAGAAGTTAGATATTTTCCACCGCTACTTATTAGTAGAGCTGTTTAATTTTGACAGGCGGGCAGGGACGCTGATGGGCGCATGCGGGCAGTGAATCTGTCTCTTCGTTCAATCGATCAAGTTTCACAGTAGTTGTTGAACTGTTAGCAGTGCACCGTGCATTTTAATAGCAGTGCAAAGTGCTACTTTTATTTATAGAACGTAAGCAGGAGTAGAAGATGACCACTTGCTGATTAGTTAGATAATTTCATAGTGGAATTTTCCTACCTAAAATAGAACGGCGTAAAAGTAATGTCTGGTTTACTGCGGTACTTGTGCACGTATACAGCTAGCCTTATCTGCATTAATGATAACTGATCGATCAATCTCTTATGTGACCCATGAAATGAACTGGACTTTATAAAGAGCCTTATGATATACCAATTCCCATCGCAGTCATATTCAAATACGTATTGCAACGAGAGTAAACCTAGGTAGTTTCCTACTTATTACGGCAGTTGCTTCTATATTTTTCTTTTGAATTAGTTTTTGTTTAATGTGTAATATAATATGTTAAAGTATGTATACGAATTTTCATGACAGCCTGCATATTCAATGGGTACACCTTTTCACTATTTTACTGTTAAGGTTCTTAATAGAGGAGAAATTGTGTTGGCTTTCAGGATAACTTATGTAAGATAGATTATATACAATTTTAATTTCTTTTCAATTTATGTTTAACTTCTGCGTATGGAGGAATTTCTAGAAAAGTATTTTTAGTTCTTGCGATGATATTGTTGACGATGATTTATAATTAGAGTTGTTGTTTGGGCTATTTCCATCGTTTGTTGAATTTATATGGTCCGATGTTTCTGTAGTGTGTCTACCAACGTCTTCGCGGTAGCATTAAAAAGGGCTGTCACTTATCAGATTTACCATTCGTTCGATAATTTTGTCTGACGTATTTGTATTTTTTTTATTAGTGAAGCTGAGATCGGACTCGATTTATTTTCCTTGAATTTCCTCCTCTAATGGACTTGACTACTAAGCTAATAGGCCGGGTAAAAGTTCCTGTGTTAAACTTGTAACACATGGGCTGAAAAGTCCCGGGCCTAACACATAGATGACGCTAGTTTTATTGCAGTCACCTTTCTCTCAGTTAGTACTAACCTTCAAAAGACAGCCGTTAAAATTTCATGATATTCTATTCATTAGTTTGTAAGTTATTGTGCTAAGAGTCACGCTATTTTTGTTATTTTCAAAACAATGGATCAAAAACAATTTCGTGTTTTAATTTTACACTGCTTCTTGATGGGAAAAAATACCGTTCAAGCGAAGCAATGGCTTGAAAAGTGTTATGGGGATTCCGCTTCATCAGAAACAACAATAAAACGTTGGTTTGCTGACTTCAAACGTGGTCGTAGAGACACCGATGATGCAGAACGCAATGGACGTCCAAATGAGGCTTTAACACCAGAAAACATCAAAAGAATCCACAAAATCGTTTTGAATGATCGAAAAGTGAAGTTGCGTGAGTTAGCTGACATCGTAAAGATATCAAAAGAACGTATTGGCTTTATATTGCATGAGCATTCGACTATGAGAAAGCTCTGTTCAAAGAGGGTGCCGCGTTTGCTCACTGTTGACCAAAAACAAGAACGTGTTGATGATTCTGAGCAGTGTTTGGCCATGTTTAAACGTAACAAACAGGAATTTTTGCGTCGATATGTGACAATGGATGAAACATGGATCTACCACTTCACTCTGAAATCTCGTCCAAAGCGCCCGAAAGCACAACCATCGGCTGCAAAGGTTATGGCCTCGGTATTTTGGGATGTGCGTGGTGTAATATTCATTGACTATCTTGAGAAAGGAAATACCATCAACGGTGAATATGATATAGCATTATTGGAGCGTTTGAAGGCCGAAATTGCAAAGAAACGACCGCATATGGCAAAGAAAAAAATTTTGTTTCATCAAGACAACGCACCGTGTCATAAGTCAATCAAAACAATGGCAAAACTACATGAATTGAACTTCGAATTGCTCCCACATCCACCGTATTCGCCAGATTTGGCTCCCAGCGACTACCCGGCTGTTCGCAGACCTCAAAAAAATGCTCGCCGGTAAGAAATTTCGCACGAATGAAAAGGTTATCGCTGAAACTGAGGCCTATTTTGAGGCAAAAGATAAATCGTTCTACAAAAGTGGCATTGAAATGTTAGAACGGCGCTGGAATGATTGCTCTTGATGGATATCACGTTGATGAATAAAGCTAACTTTGAACCAAAAAAACCGTGTTTTCTTTGTTAGGCCCGGTACTTTTCGGCCCATGTGTTATTTAAGCTACAATGTTCTGCGCAGTAGGTCATTTTTTTACGTATTCCATTAATCCTTCTCCATTCTACGAAATTAGTCTCGGTATGCTTTATTCTTCTCCACCTCCGTATCCTCCCTGTACAATAGGGCACGAGATGTATATTCGAATGACGGAGGTAGGGAAGAGGAATCCCAATCTATCACAAATATGCTAAAACTCAATGGATACACAGAAGAAGACGGAGTCGAAGGCGAAAGCATACAACAAGGCAAGGAATACAACTAGGAATGAAAGTACAGTACGACAACCAGATGTATGTACCATAACAATTCCTCACGTTAGAAGAGTAGGCAACCAATATACAGTCAGAACGGCCATCAAAACTTCGAATGCGGACAGGTCAAGAACAAAGCCGGACAACGAAAATCAGAGGATAAATACATAGGAGGAAGCGACACACCCCTACTAGTGAGAACCAAAGAACATCAGATGGAGGAAACGGGCAAGCTTCGTTTGGCTCAAGATGCTTCGGAAGAGGATCATCAGATTGCATGTAAGAAAGCTGCAATTCTAGGTAAAGAAGACAATGCCACAAAAAGGAAACTGTTAGAAACAGTTTGTATGGTCATTACACCGACCGCCATTAGTACACCAAGCCTGGAAATAATGAGCATCTGGCTGCTTAACACAGTAACTTCTGTCAGCCCTATCAGCTTAATAGTCAAATTCAGTGGAATGCGATATTCGAGATAAGCAAATCGAGATTGACGAGACAATTTCGCTAATAAGAAATATGGAAGGCACATACCTCAACTAAAATCATCGAACAAATGAATTTGGCAAATACCAGCCCTTCTCAGGGCTACTCAGAAGACTGCAGTAGGCACACTGCCAAAACGTCTGACTATATAAGTTCAACAAACAATAGAAATAGCTCAAACAGCAACATTATTTCTAGTGTTAGTGCATTAAAATTAAATCTGGGTGAAGCATTTTCAACAGTTCATAAAGCGCATGGCTCTGAAGTGCGAAAATAGTGATGTTTATAATTCCTTACAATTTGTGTATACATACAGTATTTAAATATTTCCTTTGTTGCAGTAGTGGTACTTTATGATATCTGGTTTATGTCATGCAATTTATTTTACCAACAAATTATTACAAAACTTCATCATTCAATACTTTACCAATCATTTTTAAGGTAAACATGAATAAGACGTTTAATCTATACAGCTTATAAGCTTCATACGTATATATACACATATAAACACTTCTCATGTCACACCAATTCCTGCACGAAATTTTAGCTTGCTCGGAGCAACTGTCGAGACCGCGTATAAGGCAATGTTTGAAGAGCGAAAATGATAAATAATACTTTGATGTCGAGGCATCCGAGAGGGCAGAAGCAATAGTGGAAAACGTTTCTGTCTGTTTCGTTCGTCTACGCGAGCTTACGTACTAGCGCGCGTTTATGTGTTCCTCCTATCTGTGTTAACGTAAGTGTGTGTATCTGTAACTTTTACTGGAATTAAGTTTGACGTCTAAACTCTGGGGGGTAAGTGAACTCATCATGACTACGATAGTTTGGCAATGGTCCACGCTCTACTGGCACGGCGCTGCGATCGATAACTCTCTCTCGCTACTAACCATGGTAGAGACATTCTAATCCCAATAGCAGCGGAGGGGGGGCACATAATTTTACTTCGAATACATACATTCCCTTTCAACAACTAACGAAGATATATCTGCATCGGATTCATTTGAAAATTCTCGATAAACTAATAGCGAAAAGCATACGTGATTTTGTGGGAAAATTCTCTATAATCAAGCCCACATAGATGCGCATTCTTTGAGTATAATAACATAAAATATAAATAGATATCAACCACTACGAATCGCACGCAGTGGAACCTGCATAACACGAAAACCATAAGGAGAAAACGGATTATTACCTGTTATGGACTTTCTTTTGTAGATCTTTACGTGTACCTGTATGATGGACATACAATGGTTTCTGTTTGACATGAAAACGCAGATTTATATACTACAGAGTGGATAAAACAAAAGAGGCCCGGATTCATATTGTACGCGGTATTTGAACCCAGCGCTCGAGAGGGGTCACATGATCCCCAGCGGTCATTTCATGTTAACTGCCATATTGTGTTTGCCAGTGCTACGTTGTCAGTTGTTAATGGTGCTTGTGTATAAGGTCCTCCATAATGCTGTTTTGAATCGAACAAAAAGTGTTTATTCTTTGAAACTCTTTGGGGTGTAAATAGTTTGTTATATTAAATGGAAGATTCACGATAAAATATCCACAAACGCTTGCTTCTCTTAAAAGTGTTGCAGAAAATTACTATTAAGTTTAGAGATATCTGCAGGTCCAGTCGCTAATGCCAAACGTAACAGGGAAATATTCAACATGTTCAATAGACGATATAATCATCGACCATCAGCTTCTGGGTGAGCGTGGCGGCACAAGCACAAGTGAGGAACCACGCAGTGGACGCCCAACAGCCACTGCCAGCGATGAAATGGTCGATAAGTTTCATGATGTCGTATTAGCCGATCACCGATTGAAGCTGAAAGATATAGCAGAGACAACAGGCATGTCAGAAGAACGCGCTGGCCATATCCTACACGAGATGTTGGCTATGAGTTTGCTCACTCCGCAGCAAAAACAAAATCGGGTGACCGTTTCAAAAATTGTCTGGCCAGGATCCAACGCAATCCAAGGGATTTCTTCATGCGTTTCGGAACCGTGGATGTGACCTTTATCCACCACTACATACCGGAGGCGATTTATCGACCCGATTCGATGCAGTATTGAAGGATTAACGGCCTCGTTTGCAACGAAAAAAGGTGCGTTTCCACCACGACAATGCACCGGCGCATTCATCCCGCATCGTCGTGTCCAAATTGAATGAGTTGCGCTCTCATCCTCCATATTCACCGGACCTAGCCCCCAGCGACTTTTTCCTATTCCCAAACCCGAAAAAATCACTATGAGGAAAGAGATTTTCCCCAAGTGAGGAGGTCATCGCCGCTACAAATGGCTATTTTGCAGACCTCGAAACATCTTACTTTTCCGACGGCTAGAAGAAACTGGAGCACCGTTTAAAAAAGTGTATTGATCCTAGAGGAGATTACATCAAAAAATGGAAATAAAGGCCACATCAATATCGTATTTTTCTGGTCGATTCCTAAAACATTTCACGTCGCCCTCGTAGATTGCATCAGTGTCAATAGATGTGTTACTGTTTACCACCTACGGTAAAACCCATGTTGACAGGAGCAGACGGAGGCCTTCGAGGAGTTGAAAATGCACGTGTAGATGACAATCCTAGAAAGTGTAGCAATGAGGGTACAATGTTTTTGTTTCTGCCTAGATTTCACGAGAATAAGTTAAATAATTCTCTCTTCTAGAGTAAAATTATTTAGCTTCTGAAATTACAGTGTTAATTTAAAATTTTCTAAAACAAATAAAAATAGTCGTACTTAAAGAAAGTTGCTGTAATAAGGTTTTTAGCAATACTAATTTAACAAATTCAACGTTCAACTAATGATAATATCCTATCGGTATTGGTATTTGCTATCCAAATAATTAAAGGCAGGAAAGTATACCACTTGTTTTCCTAAACCGACTGCATAGAAATGCAAGATTTTTATTAAATGACGTCGGCGTAAGCGATGCATGCATCACGCTTAGCGAGCAACGTATGCATTTTAGAAAATTTAATTCTCTTGTTGGTGTTAACCGCGATTAATGCTTAACGCGGAAATTTTAATTCATGGTACTCTGGCTAGGATGCAAGTGCGCGTTGCTTTGTAAAATGCATTGTGCCACGGCAATTCGCGTGGCGCTTACGAACTGACCTTAACGAGACCTGATTTTCGCGTTTACGAGGTAAATTTTAAACATTCGCTTCAATGCCCACTTTACATAGACTAATTAACCTCATACAATTCTAAATTTTTAGTAAATAATAAATCGTCGTGCTATTTTAAAAAATGAGTTTTCCGCCTAACAGATTTTATATGATAACATGAGAACTCTGCACAACTGTGATATAATAAAAAATTGTTTCTAATCGAGTAAGATAAACATAAAATCATATATCATGTCCAAAATTCTGTAATCAATGTTAATTAGGTCTATTCGTGAAAAAATAAATACAATGAACTTCCGTTTTTAGTGTTACGTCTTTTTTTATTAGATTAAAGAGAATATTTAGTTTTCTTACATTCGACAAAATCGACGCATCCTCATAATCTGGCCAGTACAAGTGCGCAGTATTCGGCTCTTACACACTTATCAGCTGCAGTTAGACACTGTCCGGTCTGTATTTTGCATGCAAACCCACTAATATTCTTGAACATTCGACGGAGCGATCGATCACTGACATTCAATTTTGATGATGATCTTCGGAGGCATCGGTGCGGTGATTGCAGCACCTGATTCACTGGGCGACCCGCGTGACGTTTACATTGGCAAAGTACACTTCGTGTACGACGAAACTTGTCAACAATTGCTAACATAACGGCGTTGCTCGAAGCCTGTTTCATAAACCGAAGCCTAACTGCGTCCGCAACTTCTTTTAAGCTTGGCCGGTTTTCACGCCCTTTTCCGTATGATTGAAAATAGTGCTGCACGATAAAAACTTTTTCTGCAACAGTGAGAACCATCCTGAAGCAACTAACAATAAAAAGGCATTCACATGCGTTGTAACCGGGTACTATTTGTTTTGCCGCACCCTGTATTATTTCTTATTCTTCTCCGATTATCGTGTACTGTTGTTTTGTATTTTTTGTTTGCTTATTTCATTTAAATACTTCCAATTAACAAAGGATTGTTCAATTTTTAAATTTCCACTATTGTTAATATATTTGTGATCGGATTCGTTGGCCAGACGAATTATTCTTGTGTTAATGAAGCACTAATTAGTTTTGTAACTATGCGTAACCTTCTTATAGTAGATATTTTTTTGGTTGGTTACAAATTTACTTACCTTCAAAAGGAAAGGTCTTTCACCATTATTGTTTGATCTCTTTATCTCTATTGAATTCAGATTTATATTTGAGTAGTTAGCTTTTTTTAAATTCGCATTCTTTTCCTCCGCGATAATTCGACTATATATGAGAGTTCTAGCTCGTGACAGGGTTTTATTAAACAGGTGGCGCCTAAAAAAGAAAATAACCTAGTTTTGGGAAAGTAGTAGAATCTTATCCCTGGCACCCTGAAGGATCAAGTTACTTATGTTTCGGAGTTGATGAACGCGCAATTGGGTAATTATTTCTCTAATTATTTCGTTTACTTTTGTTAATTGAGGCGCTAGAGACCGTTACATTAGTTTTAATGATTAGGAAAAACACTACATCTGTGTAGAAAGAAACTAATATAAACTGATTCATATTGATAGAATCCATTCAGTGCTTTGAAAGGAAATTGGTTAGTTTTAACTGCCTTGGTCACTGGTATTGTCGTTTATATATTTTTTACTAGAATACCATATGTTATATGCCAAATTGCACGAAGAAACATTGCCGTTAGTAGAGATGATGCGATTGAATAACTGTTTATTATTAAAAATTATTTTAAATCTAGTGAAAGTTATGTTGAAATTACAAGAAAATTCCATTAACAATATGGAATATCATCTGTAACCATTTGAAAAATAATTGCAAATTTGAGGAAATTGGAAAAACAAAACACAATACTGTGGTTGTTGTTGTTTAGAAGAAAGTATTACAACTAGTGCGCTAGTGTTACTGGGAATTCAAGGCCACCACATCCACGTCATTCTTAGCAGCAACTGGACATTCTAAAATCCATCTTATTTGGAATATTGTACAAATATCGCCATCTAAGGCTTACAGGATTCAGATAACACAAAAATTATTCCAGCAAACTTTGAATTACCTCGTAAATCCGTAAGTAAGAAAGTGGATTACGATCATTTTCTCAATAAAATCATTTTTGGCAAGGGGGCACATTTTCAACTAGTTGGATGTGTAACTAAAGAAAATTACCGAACCTTGGGCGAAGAAAATCGGCAAGAGGTATTGGAATACTTAAAGTGTTTTACCTGTTCCAGTACAATATCATTTATGACTATTTTTGTCCTAAATGGATATTTACCCAGGAAAACCATGGTTTTGGTTTTATTTGGCCGTATTTCCATTTCATAATTTTGGCAGATTTTTTGTAATGTATGTATCTCCTTCTGTAGATCATCCTCTGTTTCTATTAGGAGTACTAAGTCGTCAGCATATAAGATAGAGTTTAGGGTGGTATTCTAGTTGAAACAAATTTAGGGCATTTCTTTTTCCATTTCTTTATAATAGCATTAATATATATGTTAAATAATGTTGGCGACACACAGCAGCCTTGTTTAACTCCTTCATGTGTTAGTGTTTTCCTAGTTCATTTTCCGCCTATATCTGACATAATTCTGATGTCAGTGTATAGCTCGTATTAACTGATGTGGATATCCCTATTCTTTCATAGTATCAAATAATTTACATTTGATTATATTATCGAAAGCCTACTCGAAGTCTACAAAGCCTATGTGCGTTTATAAAATACATGTAGAAGTCTTAGGTGTAGTATAAGTCCCCCGTATTTTCAAAGCTCTGTCTTGTTGGCATCCATACTGGTCGCTTTTTTGTTTTTAGTGGCCCTTAAGGCTTTTGTCAGTTCTGTTAAATCTATATCATCCAAACCTTTTATGTCCACTTCCTGTATTGCTGTTTCGTCAATATTTCCCTTGCACCCTAGCCGTTAATAGTGTTTTACCCAGTTCTCCTCGTCTATGTTATTTATTTGTAGCTTGTCATTTTCCTGATTGTTTGAAAAATGGTATATAATATTCCAAAAAGAAAGATATAAACTTCTGAACAGATCCAAATGACAGTTATTTGTTATTGCTTGAAAGTGAGGCGATATCTCGCCATAGAACATTCGCTTTTTTGCGAAAGATGTTGACATCCTTACCATTGTTTATGTTTATATCACTTTTACATTTCGACAGTTTTATTCATAATTATTATATTACCTTAGCTATTTTGCGGTATAGATTTGTTCTTCTCAGAGCCTTGATTTGAAAATCAATAGATTACGTAAGTAATATACAAATACAGAGAACTTTGAGTTGTACTGAAATTATAATTCTGTAACTTTTAATTATGGATGCAGAACCTAGCACTAGTACTGCTAAACGTACAGGTATGTACTCTCCTCCAAAGGAAGGAGAAAGCTAATCAAATTTGGTTACAAAATAAGGGGATAGAGTATGAAGAGGATACGGTTAGAGCATTGTTGAATTTGATAAACATGGTCAAAAGTAAATACAATTCATGGATGAAATTGTAAAGTCAAAGAACACGACTCTTCTTCGTCCACCTCCATACCACTGTGAGATCATCCAATTGAACTCATATGGGCACAAACAAAAATGAGGTTCCTGCTCACAACAGAACCATCAAATTAAACGAAGTTAAGCAACATTTACACGATGCCATCAATAAAGTAACTGTAACAACTTGGCAGAATTGCATAAATCATGTTATCGTAAAAGAAGCGTGTATGAAGGATCTTGATAGAATTATCGATGAAGTTATTTATGGAACAATTTATAATTTCTGTTGGAGACTACAATGATAGTGATTTCCTCACAAGCATCAAATTAAATTAAATAATCTTCAAATATTTTACAAAATTAAATGCAGTTATTAACTTGGTTGTAAAATTTAAGGTATTTTCAACTCCATTGCGTATTATGTGTTACTATATATACACTGATATCTATATAATGCCATGTACTATTTCAGCTTTTTTCAACAAATAAATGAAATGTGTTTTCTAGACAAATTCATTTATTTTCATGTGTTGTAACTGCTACATCTACTATTCTGTTGTTTTAATTGTAGAATAATCTGCGAAGAATCCATACATGTATAATTTTATTTAGTACAGACTTAATATTTCAGACAAATCCTCAAATTTAAGTTCGCCTTGTAAAATTGATTCCATAAATTTATAGGTTGTAATTTGGGCTGAGGGTCTGTTCAGAATTTTGTCTCTCTCTTTTTGGAATGAACTATATAAGTATTTTGTTTTTCTTTGAATCTTTTATCTTTTGTTTGATTTAATTTCTTTTATGTATTGTACCTAATTCAAGCCAAATCTTGCATAATTTTAATTTACTTATAGTTATTAGCTCGTCTCAGATCTATTAATCACGTGCTGAATACTGTTCTATGTGGTTATATTTTTTTAACATTGTGATTCTGTTCCGCCGCAGATATATTTCTTCGGTAGTTATCCGTAATCCATGTAATTGTTTTACACAGTATGCCACTATTTCAAAGCAGCCAGCAAAGCTGTTTCTTTATGCTTTGCGCATTGTCTTTTATCTCATTTCCTATACATTAGACACAGATTCGCTTCTGTCTATTTTTATGGCATGTCTGCTGTCTACCAGATCTCTATATATTATTAATCACTTTCCTATGTCCACAGTTTACGGTTTAAATGACGGATATTATGTAATTTTTACGACATTCCTAACAAGGTTCATTTTAAATGAATCGACGATGATATGAAATTAAAAATATTCGCCGAGAAAATGTACTTTTCCTGTTGTAAACGCGTCCGGATCATCCTCCGTAACTACCCAAGAAAATCCAGAGACATTTTCGCATGGCGATAGCGAACGACAGCATCAGAAATATAACCGAAAAACACGAGCATAATTCCGAGAAAATTGAAATCTTGGATATCTTTATGCAAGCAGAGAAACTCGGTAAGCGGGCACGATAAGAATTAGGGATAAAGGAACGCGGTGGAGTAACGCGGAAGCGAGAGAGATGGAAAGATGAAGGAAGGTAGTACGAAGCTGTACCAGGAAATAAAAAAGACTTCAGCGTTTCGTGAGGGGGGCGAAGTTAGGAACGCGATAACGCAACGGAAGCGGGAGCATGTCGTTGCTTATATACCAGAAGTGAAATTCCGGGGACAATTATGAGCTCCAGTGAAGAGTAAGATCTTTATAGTCACTTGCCGCTCTATTTGCGACCCGATTGATCGTTACGTTTTTCTCTAGTTTGATTTATTGTTAGAGGAAGAAGCTGCAATAATATGGATTTACTGCTAAATTAAACCAAGATTAAAGGTTACTTGTTGTTTGATCTTTATTTTAAGTGCAAATAGAAGAAATATATCAAACTTAAATATTTAAAAGTCCTTACGCTGATAGAAGCGCCACCTTCTGGTAAATGCTGTTAGACTTTGTTTTGTAGCATAGGTTAAGTTTTGATGTAATATTGCAAAAAGATGTCGGTATTGGCCGCTTTGGCCTTAAGACACCTCTCAACTTCTGCTATTTATACTTTTCCAAATATTGATAATTGTTGAACAATGATGACATATATTTATTATCTAAGTAAAAAATTTAGGAGAGAACAGAGACCTTCCTAACAACATAAAATGTTTAAATAATGTTTACGTGATTTTAAATGTTAGATATAAGAAAAAGATGCTAAATTAATATTGTAATGATAATATTCTAGGGATACTGATATTTTATTAAATCTTGTTAGTTGATATGGCCTTAATACCAACCTATTAGCTGGATTAGAAACAAGTGAAAAACGTCTTCTACTACTTCCTGAGCAAACATTTTCGCTTACATTTTAATATAATATCCATGTTCTTTTTACGTATTGTAATGATATAAATTGTTGTCCTTTATTTACCAATGAATTTCTTCTATAATTTTACTAGTTCACATATTGCAGATTGATATTAGAAGTTAGAGGCGAAGTTCCGTCAGTACTTCCTCTTTATGAAATTTTAAACACAGATATTCAATCTGTGTTTCTTTTAAAAGTTTTACAGATTTTCACAAATTTTCTTGTTTAAAAAAGACAAAGTCCCTTCAACAACACTTGCAGATGAGACGTAAACTTTGCTATCGTTTATTATATATGTCGCTTTTCGTAAACATGTTTCTTATGTAATTAAATTTTTCAAAATTTCATCTTTCAAAGACGTTTAATATACGGTACTCACACATTTCAATTGCATTGTATGAATATGAATTATTCCGAAATTGTACTCATAATCTTCGAAACTTCTCGTACGACGAAAGGATGGCACGACTGGCAGCAATTTCCTTTATAATGTCACACATACCGAATATGATTGTGTGTACTGAGTGGCCTACTATACAGGCGTACAGGCGAACCAAAGCGTTGCCCTGGATATAAAACAAAAGATGGGGAACAAAAGTGAGATATGTTAGCATCTTTTCTCCTAAGAAAGAATAAGTCGTTATTTTTCTCATATAACTTCGTAAAATTATAAATATCTTCGTATTATTTCCAATAATAAAGTGTATCAGCTGATACTACATACAAAATTTGGAAGTTTCGGACACTTACGACCGAAGGTCAGTCCATCCTAAAGCCGAGCCGGTGAGTACGATTTCAAAGGTTATAGATTTCGAATCTTCTTAAGTTCTTCAAAATTAATTCTATCATTCGATCTCATATTCAGTTTCGTAAATAAATTAGAATATTTCAAGTTTAGCTAGTCAGGGATTGCCTTAGGTTTTCTGTAAAAACATTTTCTTTTGTAAAAAGTCGGTATATATATATATATATATATTTATTAGACAATATATTTGTTTTTTTCAATTTAACATTTGGTATTTTAATTTAGAAAACATTATCACTTAATTCACAGGTATAGCAGTAAACTCCACTCACACAAATTAATTAATTATGCGGAACGCAGCGTTTCGAGAGCACGTGGGCTCCCATTGTCAACCGTGTTACCGACTGAAAGTAAAAACTGTATCACACATGCAAATTATTTTCTACGCAGGCTCTAAAATTTCTAAACCATATGACTATTTACAATCTATTAGGTGGTCTCATGCCTTTTACGGGAAAGGATGGACCGAAAGCGAACCGTATCTTTAACAGGGCCTATGGTAATAAATCCATCAAACTCGAGTGTGCAATTGGGGGTGGTTCTCTGTTCAATAAGTTTCCGTTCTTTTTCATATATACCGTTTCGTACGCGTCTAATTCTCTATACGAGTTCACGTTTTTAAGTAGTGTCAGATCTGACACTACTTAACGACACGAAATTTTAGAGCCTGCGTAGAAAATAATTTGCATGTGTGATACAGTTTTTACTTTCAGTCGGTAACACGGTTGACAATGGGAACCCACGTGCTCTCGAAACGCTGCGTTCCGCATAATTAATTAATTTGTGTGAGTGGAGTTTACTGCTATACCTGTGAATTGTACATCCACACAGTCCTTGCAATCGTCATTTGATTATCACTTGATTTTAAAAGAAATAAATCAAAGTTTTAATTCAGAGAACCCAGTTAAAAATTTTAACGAGCCTGAGATTTTCGACAAATTCGGTGAATGTTCCGATATGTCAATTGGGGCAGACAAGCGCACACACTGTTATGGACATACCAGTGTACACTTCATATATTTTCAGTTTTTACCTACGTCATTGATTTTTATCCGTATGAAACAAATCGATACTTCCAAGTCAAATTAAATACCGTATAAACAGTTGGTTTGAAAATAAATTTAATGTATTGTAGCCCAAATTATTTTGTTTTAACAATGTTTTAATGAAAAATATATTTATTTGAGTTTCTAACGTTTAACCTAAAATAGGTTAGGAATTTTAAATAACAAATATGGATCAATATGTGAAGGATTAAAGTAGATTTAGGTCGAAATTCTATTTTTAATAGATAACACTTGGTGTGTATGTTTATATTCCAATTAAGTTATCTTACCACTGCATCCACGTTCTATATAACAAACAACCATTCTTATTAATAAGACGACACACATCGTTTTCATTATTTATTGATATTGTAATGTAACAAAAGAACAAATTTGAAATAATATTCATAATAAACAATAAGCACGAAATAAACATTCATTTATGAATTTATAATATAAAAGATGTCATCGAAGACTTCAATCATCTATTTCTTGTTCAGAACTTGAAGATTCGTTGGGATTGTGAATTAGTATGGGCTCGATGTCCATCTGCACTACGTTTCTTTCTGGCTCATACCTATTTCTTATTAAATTACCATTTTTGCATAACCCTTACGAACAATTTTAATGGTATCATCCTGTCAAGACCCAATCTTATTACCCTTAGAATAAACCCATTGTTCGGTATAATCTGAGCAACTAGCTAGATTATATCTATAATGATACTTAAATAGTTTAATTACATGTATATTTAGTATGTCATAACTTATGAATCGTAATTTAGGTATTGTATGTAATCTCTAGATAATAAGTTAAGTTTAAGTAGTAAATATTAACTCTTTGTCTGTTACGATGACCTCATCGCATTATTGTAGCCCCATCCACACAGGCATCAGACATTTCACTAATTGCTAATGAGATAATTTGCTCCTTAGTAATGTAATATATAAGCAATTGAATAATACATAGAGGGAGTTCGACTTCAGCTCCAGCCTTGTGCGGTTGAAGTTTTGTATCTCGTATACCATTTCCGAGTTCTACTGCAGCTCTAGCCTTATGCGGCTGCAGAGCAATACTCGTACATCATAATATAGAAATTCAAGAAAGATACAGTCTTTTATTTGAACCAGTGGTAGCGGCGTTTCCCCAAAAAAGAAACACCCATCTTTCATCCAAGAATACCACTAGTTTCGCAGAACTCGACATGATGTTAGCCATATATTTTTCATTAAAATACTTCGCAATAATGCGGTACCATGTTTCTTAATTAATACTCACCTGTTGTCTTCTTTTCCATACTTTAAGCAAATTTCCTTCAACAAAGTACATAACGATTATTTCACCGCTCAACAATAGCTTTGGTTTTAAATTCATCCTTAAGGGTTTGTATATCACATGTTTCCCTAAAACAATATTTTCGTAACAAAATGTATAAATGCATTTACTTTGTTGATACATGTAAACAGCATTTGTTTCAAGATTTATGCAAATTCTTTTTTCACCTCCCTATTAATACGTATTTCATTCTGGCATAAAATAATATAGACATTTATAATAGTATTATAGAATTTTTAATTCGTAGTAACATACGTTTGTGAGACTGGTTTTTGGTTTTCGTTCGCATTTAGTTCTGTAATTCAGCTTCGTTTGTCTTGTTTACCATTCCTTTTGCGGGTTTCCTCTCTTTCCGCGGCCTTGTATGTATTGTCTTGGCACGATCAGCCCCGCGTCGAGATTCATCATTGCCGGAAGCAAAAACCAATTCGGCGAAGCACTCTTGTTGAGGTAATTGTCTTACAATTATAAAAAGAGATTGCTCGAAAACGTTCTCAGTTTAATTATATTTATTATATTTTTGAAGTAACATGTTAACTTTCACACTTCGTTGTAGCTATAACACTACATGTATCGCACTAAAACGTAGGCAAAACTTAAAAGTCATCCCTCGTATAATGTATATTAAAAGATAAGAAATGCCAAATAAAAAACCGTTGGGTTAATATTTAATATATGTATATTTGTTGTAAAATACATGTTTTGTAGAAATTAAGATATGTCGAAAAGTTGTAAACTAAAGTTGAATCAAATTTAGCACGCTATGCCATCCTACAATTCAGGAGAAAATCATATAAATATGTGCGGATATGAAGACACCTTTGCAGTGGCATAGAGTTAACTTTTTTGTAAAATATTTCCTGTAATTATGCACATGACGATGTGAGAAGGTTAAGGGCATGAATGGATGTGCAAATGGCCGTTAATGGTCTTAATTGAAACTGTGACGTTACTTCACATTAATGCATTCCAGAATTTCCGTCTGCAATACGAATAAATATATTTCAAAACATTGACTAGAATTAAAACCTCTATTCAAGACCTTCTATTTGAGCGGAATATTTAAATTTGGATATTAAAACGAAAACTGCGAATTAAGATTAATTAGGATAGTCCCCGACAATTATTTTATTTTCCACTTGAGTGACTATGAAAGTGGTTTCCAGAGTTGAACTTAAAAGGTACAGATATCTGTAGTCGGTTCATATGGATTAGAGGGATAGGTGCAGTAAAACGAGTTTTGTCGTCCAGCGGTTTTTCCAAGTCTACAGTCTACAGCGCTATGTAATGAGATTAAAGCTCGCAGGTTAAAAAAAGATTAGATTATGGCCCTCTTTTTTATCGCAAATTACTAGACGAAGTGCATCGTTAGTACTGTAATTACGTAAACATGTTCATATATGCATATAAAATCTTTTTGCGGCATTTTTTGCGTTTCTGGAATCACATTATAAGCGCTGGCAACGTTTTTAATTAGTTATCCTTCCTAAATTATACTTAATTTCGCCAGAAATTAAAATTCCAAATATAATTTCCTCGTAATATTTAGTACGAGAGTGAGTTAAGGTGTTTGGGTAATTGCATTAAAATAGCAGACCGTCCCTAGCACGTGTGGCCGATTTTGGGTAGTGTACACTACAGTAATTTACTTAGATATTTCATAGAAATACATACGTCTTAATTACCATCATACATTTACACAAGGGTGAAGAGAGAGGGGTGGAATAAAATAGACACCTACTAATTAATAAAAAGATTCTATTCTCGTTATATATACAAAATATTTTAAAATTTTTAAATTAGACTAATATTTTTTCGATCCACCTTTACTTGCGTGAAGTGCTACGAGTCTTCGTGGCATAGAATCTATTAAATGATTAATGGTGTCTTCTGGAATATTTGACCACTCTTCTGTAACAGCTGCCACGAGTTCTTCCTTATTGCTGGGTTTTCGGGGTCGTTTCGCCATATTTGTCTGGATTATGTGCCAAACATTCTCTATTGATTGGCCTGGCCATGGTAAAATTCGAATCCCCTGTTCCTCTTTCCATGTGGTTGTTGTTCTTGCTTTGTGGCAGGGTGCTCCATCCTTCATAAAAGTGGCGTCTTCTTTAGATAAAATGGCGTTGTCGAATATCGGTAGTAGTCCTTCTGTTAATATTTGGATATATTTTGTCGCATTTATATCTCAGTCGCAGATTACTAATTGCGATATTCCACCATACCATACCGCCCCACACCATGATGTTCACACCGCCGTATTTCACCGTCTGATGCAAAAAAATTGTCGTCCAGTTGCTGTGACGAACGTCTCCATACCCACGTACGACTACCATCACTGAATTGGCAGTATCTGCTTTCGTCTGAAAAAATGACAGACCGCCAAATCTCTTCGGGCTTCGTTCGCATTTCGATTGCCCAAGCCATTCAGCGCCGTTTTTGAAACGCCGTAAGAAGAGGTTTTTTCTTTGCCACCCTTTTATACATCCCCACACTGTGGAGGTATCGCAGAACGGTGCGCTAACTTTTCTGTGAAGTTGCCGCAAGCTCAGCTGTAATTTTTCGCGGTTCTCTTAACACTTCGCGCACAAGCGCCCTTTTACTTCCTTCAGAAGGTTCGGCACGACCTGGTCTCGGCTTCACTGTTGTTTTTTCCTTGCGTTTAAATTGTGTAATCACACGATTAACCGTGGACAACGGAATATTTAAAAATTTACTTATTTCACGTTGCGAAGCGCCGCGTTCAGTCTGGCCAACGATGCGACATCCCGGGTGAAGTCGCTAATATCACTCGAACCTTGTAAGCGAGGAATAGTTGTAACGATACTAAACTATGAGGAATTCCTTCCTATACATCTATCCCTACCCTAATGACAAGAGAAAGTTCTTAATTCGTTCTTAGAATTTAGCTGTATACATATTTATACCGCTTTACCTGGTGTCTATTTTATTCTGTCACTAGTGTAGTTAGTAAGGTATTCAACTGTCTTCGTTAACAAATATAAATTGATATGTGACGAAACCAATTCCTATCTGTAGAGTCGTAGATCTTTTCAATTGCTTTCGAACGTTTTTCCATAACTATGGCGTACACCAACAGTTCTTCTTTTATTGCGTTTTGTAGTACTAATAATATTAAACCTTCCTGCTGGAGGTCTATTGATTTTGAACGAGAGTTGGAGACATACTGCATTTTCTCTTCATCTTGTTTGGTAGATCAGAGGCTTTTATTTTATTTGTGGGTCCAGTGTTCGTGTACATTTCCCATGTTTTCTTTACTTTTGTCTTATGTAATATTACGTTTTTTCATCGGCCCTTCGTTTAATTTGGACAACTCCTTCTTTCCTTATTCGTCGCGTTGGTTGCATTATTTTTCTATCTGTTGTGTTATCATGCGTCTCCATTCTGTGTAATGTGTTTTGTGTTCTTCTATGTATTATGGTATCAAGAGTTTCCGTGTTAAGTTCTTGACACAGTACTACATTTGTCATGCAACGCTGTGCCCCTGATACAAATCGCGTTAGTTTGTTGAGTTTTCCATGTATTTTCTCCTTTTGCACTTCGGTTGCCTGATGCCAAGGTTCTCTAGCGTAGGTGGCGATGGATATTATTATTGTTTTAATTATCTTGATCTTATTGTCCAGTGATAACTTACCAAGAATGCTCCGGAAATTAATTAATAAATATTGGATAACATCGTTTCAATTTTGTTTGCAAATGCTTCCTCTGTGAAAGTCGACAGAATTTCTTTATTTAATGGACTTGTCCATTGAGAAATAGGTTACATAATGAAGCGGTATCGAAGTAAGTGGTTCCTTTTCAACATTATAATAATACCTCCTTAGCTAAACTATTAGAATAACTTCCGTTGTGAAATTTTTAGTTAATAGAAATTTCACGATTCCCGGCAGAATTTGAACCTACAGCTTCAGTTCGCTAGATCGGTGTGTATCCATTTACACCACGGAGATCCGTCCGAACAAATCCTTATTTAAATCACCGTATTAGTTAAGTTTCAATTGGCGAATGTTTATACCTAGATGTAATAGCGGCTGCAAATATACTCCTGATATCTAAGCAGCTACTATATTTTAATAATAACGCCAGGTTGCATTATCAATTAAATTATTGGAATAACTTGCGTTGGTTTTGGGGTTTGGTGATAATTTATTACCTTGTTATTCCAAGAGCTGAATTTAATTAAACTAGATATTTGTGAAATTTTACACATCTTTAAATAGTTAATCTTCTGAAGGATTTTGTAGTTTTCAGTTTTCCAGGAAGTACGTGTATTTCATATCGTTTTGGATTGCTTATTCAATTTTCCTTTTTATTTAGAAAATATGTGACGTAATCTGTCATGTACTAATAAGTAGGTGTTAAAAGTAGTGATTACAAAGTACGAAATATATAAAAGACTATTATAAGAAAAAACTACGGCCTTCTGAAATAAAGATCATTGATTTGAACCATGAGTTAGATTCTGACTATTCAATCGGTATAAATCATCTCAGCCCTGATAGTTATCAACTCGCTGGCTATAGTAAAGTATATTTCTGTCGATTTACGACTCATTAAATTAAGATGTGCCACCTGCATAAATGAATATGTTGCTGGGCGTATCATTTATACAAATAATGAATTATAAATGACCTATCAGGTAAGAGAGTAGATGTCATCAATTTTCCGGTTATCGATTCTTGACCGAATTTAAAGGCCAAACGTTCTTCCACCGCTAATTCATACTATAATGCGTCCTAGAAAAATGTTGCTTATTTGTCATAGTCAGTTATACAGCATATAATTTGCAAAGTGATCAACTATGATTGCCTAACATAAACAGTGCTTTTACCAGAAAAAGAATCTAAAGCTTCCACAATGAAAAACATAGGTGGAATATATTTACGACATTGGATCCATCCACCAAGAAAAGACGACGTACTTAGACGCAGCGAACGGAAAGGGTATAAGGGCACCAGACGGAACGTGTGCATCATAGCTGTCGTTATGACCACGTCAGAAAGAAAGAGAGACAGAAACGAGCAAACGTTCAGGTTGTTCAGCAAACGTTTAACTGAGCCGCAACAAAGACTTCAGATTATGGCGATATGCCGTGACCGCCTGTCCCGCTCCGTTGCCCCCTTTTTGCGGTGTTGGGGAAAACTGTCGGGACCGACGCAGACGTCACAAAAACCGGTCGCAAACAATGAGAACCGCCGTCGCACAGAGCCTCGTAATGATATCACACCATTACTTTTAATGTCGTGAGCGTCGTCGGCTACCGCCCTCTCGCGGAGATGATCCGTGACTCGGATCATACGGCGGAAATGTATCCATTTCTAGATAGAAGCAAAACGTACGGACAATGTAGAGGGATAATGTTTTGAATTCGGGTAGACTTATTGAAAAAGGTTGATGTACGGCTTTGCACGTCCGATACGAAATCTTAAAGCTTATCGTAAGAAAGATATATAAAGTTATTTAGTTAAGTAGCGTACACCTTTATCGGTATCTTTGTCAAAAAGGTAAAGTTCGAATCATATGTGTAGATATTACAACCATTATTTGAACGTAATTTTTTTTCGATAATCTGTTAAAAAAATGTAATCAGAATTAGAAACAAAATTCAAACATGGATTTCTCATATAATTTTGTACCTTACCAAAGAACCAGAATATACAGCATTATTTTGAGGATATATAACCTTGGCCGATTGTATTAAACTCCCCACTTTTATAGATTAGGACCAAATAATATGAAATAGAATAAAACTACAAGAACAAAAATGTATATAACGGTTTACAAAATATTAGAATGCCTAATACTTACTGCTTCCTCCACCTGATTTAATATCAGCACGAATTCTCCTTGGCGTACTTGCCACAGGATGATTACATTTATATACAGATATTTTCGCGCATTCATCAAATATGTTTTGTTTCAAAACGTTTTTGTTGTTGCAAATATGTTTTACTACTTTAACTTTTAAAATCTGCCACAAACGTTCAATGGGGCACAAATCAGGAGTATTCAGTAACGTTTAGGTACTCGCATAATTTAAGATCGTGACCTTACTGAGTAAGCATAGGCGAGCGCAGGAATGTTTACAGATAAAACAATGATAAAAAGTATATTATATAACGTGCTGAGACAGTTACTGTTTTAAGAAGTTTCTACGAAATTACAAATTGGGTGGTATCTATTAAACATTTGTCATTAAATGTTTCCGTACCTATTTCAGTCAAATGAGTATGACGTGCGGGATAAATATTTTTTTAATGATGAAAACCACTGTCCCACATCGAGTGATATTATATTTGCAAATTTAAAGTAATCCTTGTGACAACTTAATGGATCTTTCGACGCACCTTCACAAATTTATCTTGGAATGAGTGAATCTGAATCCTTGGCAATAGCACTTTAAAATTTTCGTATTACACTTTCATTTTATTCGTCTTTCGCCGTACATAAGTGTGAGTGAACATCATCCACAATTTGAAGAGAATCCACAAAAATTATTTTGTATTTTTTCAATTCCCTCCACAAGTCCATAGTAGTTCTTAGAAATACTTTCTAAATCACATTTTGCCTGACCATCTTGAGACATTCTCTGGCTTTTCCTGATAGCTTTAGGCCGTCTCGGATCTAATTGTAAAGCTACCTTCCTTACATCATCAAAATGTTCGTAGTAATAAAACACAGCCTTTAACTTGCAGAATTCAGATGGTACAGAACGCATGCCTCAGATTAATGACACATGGGCTGAAAAGTCCCGGGCCTAACAAAGAAAACACGTTTTTTTTGGTTCAAAATTAGCTTTATTCACCAACGTAATCTCCATCAAGAGCAACGCAATCATTCCAGCGCCGCTCTAACATTTCAATACCACTTTTGTAGAACGATTTATCCTTTGCCTCAAAATAGGCCTCAGTTTCAGCGATAACCTCTTCATTCGTGCGAAATTTCTTACCGGCGAGCATTTTTTTGAGGTCTGCAAACAGCCAAATCTAGCGAATACGGTGGATGTGGGAGTAATTCGAAGTTCAATTCATGTAGTTTTGCCATTGTTTTGATTGACTTGTGACACGGCGCGTTGTCTTGATGACACAACATTTTTTTCTTTGCCATATGCGGTCATTTCTTTGCAATTTCGGCCTTCAAACGCTCCAATAACGCTATATAATATTCACTGTTGATGGTATTTCCTTTCTCAAGATAGTCGATGAATAGTACACCACGCACATCCCAAAATACCGAGGCCATAACCTTTCCAGCCGATTGTTGTGCTTTCGAGCGCTTTGGACGAGGTTCACCAGTAGCTGTCCACTCAGATGACGATCGTCTTGATTCCGTAGTGAAGTGATGGGTCTATGTTTCATCCATTGTCACATATCGACGCACAAATTCCGGTTTGTTACGTTTAAACATGGCCAAACACTGCTCAGAATCATCAACACGTTCTTGTTTTTGGTCAACAGTGAGCAAATGCGGCACCAACTTTGAACAGAGCTTTCTCATAGTCAAATTCTCATGCAGTGTACAGCCAATACGTTCTTTTGATATCTTTACGATGTCAGCTAACTCACGCAACTTCACTTTTCGATCATTCAAAACGATTTTGTCGATTTTTTTGATGTTTTCTGGTGTTACCGCCTCATTTGGACGTCCACTGCGTTCTGCATCATCGATGTCTCTACGACCACGTTTGAAGTCAACAAACCAACGTTTTATTGTTGTTGCTGATGGAGCGGAGTTCCTATAACACTTTTCAAGCCATTGCTTCGCTTGAACGGTATTTTTTCACAACAAGAAGCAGTGTAAAATTAAAACACGAAATTGTTTTTGATCCATTGTTTTGAAAATAACAAAAGTAGCGTGACTCTTAGCACAATAACTCACAAACTAATGAATAGAATATCATGAAATTTTAACAGCTGTCTTTTGAAGGTTAGTACTAACTGAAAGAAAGGTGACTGCAATAAAACTAGCGTCATCTATGTGTTAGGCCCGGGACTTTTCAGCTCATGTGTTATATGGAATGAGGCAGCGTCAAAGGATTTCCCATAAACTTAGGGATGCTGGGTGGCTAAGTATGGTACGACGGAGACAATTACATTTCTCCTGTCTCATTTATAAAATTTTGAATTCCGGTGTTCCGCTGTACCTATTAAACAAAATGAGGCATGGTACGAATCTGCACAGTATCAACATTCGCAGGAAGGATCTTATCGATATACCTAAGCACCATACCCGGCAGTTTGAGAAAAGCTTTAGCTACGCTTCTGCACGATTATACAACTCGCTTCCCCTGGATATCAAAGAATTACCATTTTATACCTTTAGGCGTGCTATTTATAATAGTTTAATGAATGAGCAACTCTCTGGCAGATAGGGCTTTGTAGTTATGTAGTATATTAGATAATTTGGCTGTGTAACGAATTATGTTCTCATTTTTCTTTGTTCTTGGGTCACCGTTAACAACATGAAACCTTTTTGGTTTACTGATGGTGATCCAATTGGCAAAAATGCTTGTATTTTTTTTCTCTCTTTTGTTTCTGTGTTCACTATTTACTTGCCAATAAATTATTATTATTATTAACTATGTTTTCCAGCGCATAGTAATCGACTGTGTTCAGACACTTTGGGATACACTTCATGAAATCTTTTGGTACATTTTGGGAACTTTAGAAGTACTGCCTTCGTATGAGCTATTAAAGGATTTAGTCGTGGATAACATTTAGGGAAGAATTGCGCCACAAGGTTTAAAGTATTGATTTTACATGTTAACATACATGTAAGAGATTTCCACTGTCTTCTTTAAGAAACCGGTCTCAGAAAAGTATCTTAGCGGCACCGTTACTCACCACCATTAGAAATTGGGTTGTTGAAGCTTGAAATTTCTTCAATGCCCTCAACACCACTTTCAAAATTTCATCGCTAGTATATTTTGCAAATCTTTTGGAAGCAAGTAAGATAGGCGATGACGGTTCAAACTCTTCTATTGCACTTACCATCACATTCATCACAGACTCCACAAGCGCCTAAACAATGCCCCATCTTATCGTAAAACTCTTTTCTTACATTTTGCAATTCTTTTGTGTAACATCTGCTTCAAGCATTCTGCTTTTCAGACATTGTAGGAATTCTCTTTTTATTTCTATTTCTGACAACAATAATTATGAAATATCTGCATAAGAAAAAGATTTATGGAATGAAGACCAGTTAAGAGTTTTGTGAATCATGTTCAAATACGATGCGTAGGGTTTAATAATATTGCGGGGGTTAAGCGTAAGCTAAACTTTCAGAAAAGTATTGTTTTAAGTAACACTTTCCTATGCGACATGTTAGTAGGGAAAACCTACAAACCCTTTTATTTATTGTCCAAGTTGTTATACTTAAAGCAAAAAGACCAACGCCCTTGCGGCACGGCGAAATAATGGGTATATCTTCCTCTTTGAAATGTTTGATAGTGAAAGAAAAATAAAAGCTATGATCAACTGTTAATAGACTAGAAAGCACAAAATAATAACAAAATTAGAAATATCTTAAATAAAAGCAAACAAGGCAGATGTGGTATCAAAATTACAAGGTAAATTGAGACAAGAGAAACTCAAAAATGTTATTCATAACAAAAAAGTACCTGACAAACAAATCAGCCAATGCATTTAAATCAGTTTTTTGAACGGTTAGCATAGATAATTTTGAACTAGATATGAATTTTCTAAATCAAGAGGCATCTTTCAACAACATTTCATCTTCTTTAACAATTGCTAACGTAAAATCCTTTGCCTCTTGTGATTTTGACGATATATCACAGAATTTATGGGATAATAAATTTCTAATTTGTGACGGGGTTCCCTATATTATAAATTTATGTTTTGGAAATAGAATTTTCTCATGTAAATTGAAAAAGGCAATTGTTTAAGAAAGGCGATCAGAATCTTTGTTTTAATTATCGTCTACGTTTAGGCTTTACGAAAGTTATTAAAGGTTTATCAATGTGTCAATCAACAACTTACCTCTTCAAATGCAATTTATTATCGGTGCTTCGACATAGCTGTACTGTAGGGAAGCATATTTCTACTGCAATGGGTGAGATTCATTCATTCACGCAGTCGCGCAAAAGTTGCTTTGTTTTCTGTTGGTAGATGGTTCGCGTTCTTTAAACTGCGTAAATTGCGAGCTTATTTTGTAGAGCTTTTCAGGTACAGTAAAGAGACACCTTACATTTTGTGTTATTGTATATATAGCTGGTCTCCAACATTTGGGGAAGGTAAGCCAGTCCGTGATTAGAGAAGTTAATTTAACTGAAAGAGCTATTCGAAGACTAAATTTCTTTGTAACAACTTTCTAATTCTACTTAAAATATTTCCTATTTTCATTTTTCAATATTTAGTTGTGTGTGGGTAGTAATAGTATTCTTTTAGTGCAGAATTTATAACACGATGAATATGTGGAGTTGAACAAAACTATGAAGATGTAATCTTGAGCAAATAAGTAAAATTACTTGGAGCGTCTTGAGTTTAATTCTTGTATACCGTATATGTACATAAATTATCTTTGTCAACGATTAGAGTTTCGATTCAAGTTCTTGTTCTTCTTTTTTCTGGTCTCTTTCCTCTTCTTTCTACCTTTAGTTTGTTTTTCTCTTTATGTTCATCCTCGTATTCGTTTTTTCTTCCTTTTCTTTTTGGTTTTCCTCTATGCCTTCCTTTCCAATTTCTTCTTCGTTTTTCTCTTCATCTTCTTCTCCGTCTTGTACTACGTCTTCCTCTGCGTCTACCTCTCCCTTTACCTCATCGCCTACCCCTTCGTCTTGCTATTTTCTTTCTCTTCTTTTTATTTCTCCTCTTCTTCCTCTGCCTCCTCTTCCTCTTCTCCCACTTCGCCTTCTTTTTCTCTTCCTCCTCTTCTTCCTCTTGTTCATCTTCTTCCTCTTCTTCCCCTTCTTCAAGTTTACACGAAAGCTACTAAAGTAAATTACACATACCGCTTATGTTTTAGGTATAGTTCAGGTCCGTGTTTTCACGTAATTTATTTAAATAATCATATACACAGGGTAATAACACATGGGCTGAAAAGTTCCGGGCCTAACAAAGAAAACACGGTTTTTTTGTTTCAAAATAGCTTTATTCGTCAACGTAATCTCCATTAAGAGCAACGCAATCATTCCAACGCCGCTCTAACATTTCAATACCACTTTGGTAGAACGATCTATATTTTGCTTCAAAATAGGCCTCAGTTTCAGCGATAACTTCATTCGTGCGAAATTTCTTACCGGCGGGCATTTTTTTGAGGTCTGCGAACAGCCAGTAGTCGCTGGGAGCCCAATCTGGCGAATACGGTGGATGTGGGAGCAATTCGAATTTCAATTCATGTAGTTTTGCCATTGTTTTGATTGACTTGTGACACGGTGCGTTGTCTTGATGAAACAACATTTTTTTCTTTGCCATATGCGGTCGTTTCTTTGCAATTTCGGCCTTCAAACGCTCGAATAACGCTATATAATATTCACTGTTGATGGTATTTCCTTTCTCAAGATAATCGATGAATATTACACCACGCATATCCCAAAATACCGAGGCCATAACCTTTCCAGCCGATTGTTGTGCTTTCGAGCGCTTTGGACGAGGTTCACCAGTTGCTGTCCACTCAGATGACGATCGTTTTGATTCCGGAGTGAAGTGATGGATCCATGTTTCATCCATTGTCACACATCGACGCAAAAATTCCGGTTTGTTACGTTTAAACATGGCCAAACACTGCTCAGAATCATTAACACGTCCTTGTTTTTGGTCAACAGTGAGCAAACGCGGCACTCACTTTGAACAGAGCGTTCTTTTGATATCTTTACGATGTCAGCTAACTCACGCAACTTCACTTTCCGATCATTCAAAACAATTTTGTGGATTTTTTTGATGTTTTCTGGTGTTACCGCCTCATTTGGACGTCCACTGCGTTCTGTATCATCGGTGTCTCTACGACCACGTTTGAAGTCAGCAACCCAACGTTTCATTGTTGTTTCTGATGGAGCGGAGTCTCCATAACACTTTTCAAGCCATTGCTTCGCTTGAACGGTATTTTTCCCATCAAGAAGCAGTGTAAAATTAAAACACGAAATTGTTTTTGATCCATTGTTTTGAGAATAACAAAAGTAGCGTGACTCTTAGCACAATAACTGACAAACTAATGAATAGAATATCATGAAATTTTAACGGCTGTCTTTTGAAGGTTAGTACTAACTGAGGGAAAGATGACTGCAATAAAAGTAGCGTCATCTATGTGTTAGGCCCGGGACTTTTCAGCCCATGTGTTATGTGTAAGAGTTTTCTTAATTATTATTATTATCAATTTAGTTCACGGCCCACATTAATGTAAGCACTACTGTGAACTATGAATAGGTTTCTAGCAAAGCAGCTGTTGATCGCGTTACTGCAACTTTTGATAAGTCGCTTCCTAACAATATTAATATATAATACACTTATAGTGAAAGCAGTACAAACGTCGTCATTACTTAAAAGTAAAATGAAAATCTGGTTTTAATATGTAGTTAATTAAATAATAATAATAATAAAAGTAAATGGACAAACTCATTTGCAGAATTCATTCTAAAGTGTCCAATATTGCTGCACGATATAATATTCATTTTATACGCGGGTGCGCAGTTTTACCAGTATAGCTGTGCCAAACACATTTTTTCGCTATGAATATGTAAATGGACTATGTCGCTCCATTAGCGAACATCGGCTATGGCTAACTAATAAATGTCATACTTCCACAACATTCGTCGCAACAGCGCGCTCGTATTTGCGGCATTTATAACGCAGAACTGGTATCGTTTCCAATAACTGCATTGGTAATTCCACTATCTGCATGGCGAATTGCGCGAACAAAACACTTACGTATATTGAATTTTTGATAAAGCAATGATGCAACTTACGCGCCATATCAGAACAGACACACCACGCAGTATTTCCACTAGGTTTCGTTCAATTTAGCACGCAACGTCGTTATCAACGACGTAAAAATCGCACGATCTATTTTTCCATAAGTTAATACCATTTCATATTAAAAACTGTGTTCCGTTTACTGCATTACCGCGACAAACTGCAACCCGATATTCTAGTTTTGCAGTTTTGGATATTACATTTCCAGCTTTCCTATTGTGTCGAACTTCTTTTTGCATTTCTATGTCTTTTATCAACCACCCAACGAAATAAAACAAAAATAGCAATTGAGGAAATGTTTATCAATATTTAAGTTCTTGTTTTGCGCGTAAAAAATTGCATCGTTTCGACTACATGTTTCTGCAAGCAAGAACGCAATTTCAGTTATTATTAATAACTGTACCAGGAGTTTTTGAGAAAAAAAAAATTCAAGGGAAATTATTATTTCTTTATTCGAAATATTGGCCATTGGTTTCTACACATTTCACGCATCTATCAGGTAATTTATGGATACCATAACAGAAAAACTTCTTACCATTTGCCGCAAATCATTCCTCGAGCCTTTTTCCAACTTCCACGAAATTGCTGAAGTGCTCACGTCCTATTGGTGCGAAGACGTGATAGTCAGACAGCGCCAGGTCTGGGGAGTATGCCAGGTGCGGAAGGATGTCCCATTCAAGCGATTTGAAGGTGTTTTCGCTGGTTTTACTGTGCGAGACAGCCCATTGTCGTGTAACAAAATCAATTTACCATGTCGTCTGACCTATTCCTATCATCTTTCGATTAATGTGTGAGTTGAGAGATGAGTCTGAGCATTGTCACTCACAAATATTATAAGTTGGGTTATTGAAACTTGAAATTTGTTCAATGCCCTCAACACAACTTTTAAAATTTCATCGCTAGTATATTTTGCAACTCTTTTATGCGACATCACTTTCGCCATAGAATGCTTTTGCCGATCAGTTGTTTCGTCCACACATAACCGCAATTTCCTATCCTTCAATTCTGTTTTAATTCTTCTTTCAATATAATCACGAATAGTTGGCATAAAGTTTCTTAACGATGTCCGACTTGGTAATGTAGAATCCGAATGCTTGCTCCAGAAGGAGACAAATGCTTGTTAGTTTAGTAAAGTGAACGGTTCATTACATAGAATAAAACAAACACCTACACCAAATATTAATTGTTCGCTGTATCGTTTGACACGGATTGCAGAACAGTGTTTTATACTTTTTAGGTGTCGTCCACACTTCCACCTGCTTCCACTTTACACATTTAATTCTATCGCCTTCGTATTCTAAATCCGCCATACTCGCTATTACGTCTTCTAGTTTATTAGAAATACACCGTTTCCGAAACGTACCTAACGACATTTTCTAAGTATGTGTGTACTGACAAGCACTAACACATACAGCGACTAGTCGAATAATACTGAACCAGGATGCTTTGATACGGGTACTCGATTGTCCGTACCGAGCGCTTCACCCTCACGTTGTTCTGCATACCCCACTTAACTTGCCCCTCTTTGCCGAGGCTAATTATTATTGTACATATATTAGAAAACCTATGAAACGATACAGTTTCATTAATTACAGTTTCTCATTAATGTTTTAATTGCCTTATTTAACTTTCTTCTTTTTTGCATTTTCTCTATAAAGTTTGTAATTAACTATTCAACAGCATCCAAGTTGCCTTTACTATATTTATCTCTTAAAGCTTTCACTTACATGGGTAAATAATAAGATATTACTGTTTAGAAAGCTGCGGTTAACTAAGCACTATTTTATTTGCATACTACTGCACCTCTTCTACTAATGCTACTAATTACTTCGTAGTCACTAATAAAACATAAGATAATTTTCATTCGACACAACTCAAAGCAACTACAATAAAAAATAAAAAGATAATACCAAATACAATGCACATAAAAACTACAAAAAAGGAAATTTTGTAATAACTAAAATAACAAGATGAATAGAAATCTCGGAAAAGGGATGTTAATCCAAATTAGTAAACATGGTAAAAGTCCGTTAACACCGAACGGAGGTTGCATAACAAATAGTAAAGCATACATAAAAACTACGACAATGCATATGGGTCGTTGTGTTAGCGACGAATGCAGTGCTAGATCCATGGAGTCAGAGCTAAAACAATGCTTAATCTCAGCGAATGAGGATAAATAAGCTGGAATGCAGTGCGTGTAACAAAAGTTTAGTAAAAACATGGATGTTGAAATAACCTTGCACGGTTATTATGAGAATAATAATATTAAAAAGAACGAGCGTACATATGAAAAGGAAAATAAATGCTATTCTCAAATAAATACAATATTTAAATTTCTATACATTTTGTTAAAATTCGCTAAAGTAAGAAAGAAGAGCAGCACTTCTTTTAAAACATATGTATATTATAGATTAATATTAAACCACCGTTGGCATCAGTAATGATAAAATCCCCAAAAAATGTAGGTGACGGTAGGATTTGAACCCACTACCTCTACGTTGGCGGCGCATTGTGCTACCGTTACAACATGAGACTGAATCTGAATTCAAGTCGCCTTTATTACCTAGATGTCACGATGCCTGTAGGTATACTGTAATATCTCGGCAGATACAATATTATTAAAAGCTAGTTCTTGCCAATTAAATTAATATTAAACTACCGTTGGTATTTGTTATAGCATTACGATTTCTTTGTAATAAACACATGTTTTTAAACTCCTGAAAAAATATCAGTCACGGTAGGATTTGAACCCATGACTTCCTTGGCTGTACCAGATAATGTTAAATCAAAGTATATCCACAATCAATATAAAATAACTGATTTTTGGGAGTGCTCAGCAATATAAATGTTAAGATACAAAAACAATATGATACATAAAACAATAACAAGCAACAAACTGTCAATAGATAAACTCAGGTCTATTCCTATTAGATCGGTACTATAGATTTCTATTATAAAACCAAGTGAGTGTAGTCCCATCTACCACCGTTAAAGAAATTAAAGCTTAAAGCGTGCACCTACTTGTATTTCAGATGAACCTCCATACTTGCTATAAGGCGTTTTACGGGAGTGTGCTTGCTGTGTGGGCGAGTTATACAAAAACTGCACATATAATGGGCGTTTTCACCTTAATATCCATGTAAACAGACAGATCTGCTGTCATTCGAGTTAAAAAAATTCTAAACAGAAGTGTGAGAGACCACCCCACTCGCCAAAAGTTAATGTTTGGGTTGGAATGTCGGCGCAAAGAATTATCTACCCATGTCTTCCTGAAAATGACAATGGTTGTGCAGTAAACATAAATTCCGAGCGATGATGGAGATGATTAACAATTTTTTTACGTCAGCTTCGCAAGATTTTACACGTGGTTTCAGCGAGATAAAACACTTCACACGCCTAACGAGTACTTATCAGTTATTCGTGTACTTTCTCTAGAAATTGATATCCAGACGCTGTAACATATGCTGGTCAGGACGTAGCCCCGACTTGATATCAATGGATTTTTTTTATGGGGCTACCTTAAATTAAGGGCACAGCCACACTTCCTACCTCCTGAGCGAATTAAAGGAGAATATTCGGAGAAAAATGGCGGATATCACGGAGAATATTTACCGAGTAGTTCTCGAGAATTTGCCCTCACATTTAGAAGAGTACCAGCAAAATAATGGAACACATTTAGAAGACATTGTTTTTAAAAAGTAAACTCTAAGGCTGCATTTTAATAAAAAAAAAACAATATTTATTCATTAAACCTTGCCATTACTTTATTATATCGTTTTTATTTCGAAAAGAACTTTTGGGACACCTTGTATTTGTTTTCTTCTTAGTATTTTTTGGTTGTTGTTGCCTTATATATATTCAACTGATTTCTATTTAGGGACAAAAATAAGTTAAAATTGTATCCGCAACGAAATAGCCTTTTTTAGATTTCCCATTTGCCAAAATACCATGTTATTTGAATTTGTGACGTTTAGTACTTATTAATGTCTCTACAGGAAATTCATTTTACGTAAAAAAAATAAAATCAATATTCCGTGTATAGGATTTAGGTACCTCACGTAGTCAAGGAACATTCTAATTTTATATTAGCGCTGATATAACACGTTATTTCCTGTTTTTATTGTTGGAACTTTTAGTGTTTTAGCATCTTATCGTAAATAGTTTCTACTGTTTTAGTACCCTCTTACTTATTTCATACGTTACTTCCTAAATTATTTCTGTATATAGTTTATTTTATGTATTTTCTAGATTAGAATTTAATTGAGACATCAAAATCCTATTTACGACACTAATAAACGTGCAAAGTTTAGAAGAAAGCATCGGAATAGCAACTGCCACCCCTTGATAACGGACTAGCACCAGAGTTTGGGTCACTAAAAATATTGGCATCCTTTTCACAAACTTATTTAAAGTTTCCGCGTTAATTTTAATTCGCTAAAAATAAAGGCATACTAATACTTCCGAAATTGGACGGTGTTATAATGAGATATATAGAAATGAAATAAGACTAAGAGGAGAAAGAAATAACACATGGGCTGAAAAGTCCCGGGCCTAACACACAGATGACGCTAGTTTTATTGCAGTCACCTTTCTCTCAGTTAGTACTAACCTTTAAAAGACAGCTGTTAAAATTTCATGATATTCTATTCATTAGTTTGTGAGTTATTGTGCTAATAGTCACGCTACTTTTGTTATTTCCAAAACAATGGATCAAAAACAATTTCGTGTTTTAATTTTACATTGTTTCTTGATGGGAAAAAATACCGTTCAAGCAATGGCTTGAAAAGTGTTATGGGGACTCCGCTCCATCAGAAACAACAATAAAACGTTGGTTTGCTGACTTCAAATGTGGTCGTAGAGACACCGATGATGCAGAACGCAGTGGACGTCCAAATGAGGCGGTAACACCAGAAAACATCAAAAAAATCCACAAAATCGTTTTGAATGATCGAAAAGTGAAGTTGCGTGAGTTAGCTGACATCGTAAAGATATCAAAAGAACGTATTGGCTTTATATTGCATGAGCATTTGACTATGAGAAAGTTCTGTTCAAAGTGGGTGCCGCGTTTGCTCACTATTGACCAAAAACAAGAACGCGTTGATGATTCTGAGCAGTGTTTGGCCATGTTTAAACGTAACAAACAGGAATTTTTGCGTCGGTATGTGACAATGGATGAAAGATGGATCCACCACTTCACTCCGGAATCAAAACGATCGTCATCTGAGTGGACAGCAACTGGTGAACCTTGTCCAAAGCGCCTGAAAGCACAACAATCAGCTGGAAAGGTTATGGCTCGGTATTTTGGGATGTGCGTGGTGTAATATTCATCGACTATCTTGAGAAAGGAAATACCATCAACAGTGAATATTATATAGCGTTATTGGAGCATTTGAACGTCGAAATTGCAAAGAAACGACCGCATATGGCAAAGAAAAAAAAATGTTTCATCAAGACAACGCACCGTGTCACAAGTCAATCAAAACAATGGGAAAACTACATGAATTGAACTTCGAATTGCTCCCACATCCACCGTATTCGCCAGATTTGGCTCCCAGCGACTACTGGCTGTTCGCAGACCTCAAAAAAATGCTCGCCGGTAAGAAATTTCGCACGAATGAAGAGGTTATCGCTGAAACTGAGGCCTATTTTGAGGCAAAAGATAAATCGTTCTACAAAAGTGGTATTTAGTATTTAGTGGTTAGAGCGACGCTGGAATGATTGCGTTGCTCTTGATGGAGATTACGTTGATGAATAAAGCTAATTTTGAACCAAAAATACCGTTTTCTTTGTTAGGCCCGGGACTTTTTAGCCCATGTGTTAGAAAGAAAAGAGATAAAAAGAAAGAGAAGGGAGATCCCACCTTTTTCTATTTATCTTTTTTCTTTTTATTTCTTTCTCCTCTTACTCTTATTTCATTTCTATATATCTCATCATGACACGGTACAATTTCGGAAGTAGTTGGTTTATTATTCCCATATATGCTTTGCTAAACCTAGGCATCGCTGACGTACTTTTCGTCCGACAAAACCTCTATAAGGTGGAGGTGCAGCAAACAGTTTCTGGTCCACGTCTTTAATAATTTCTTCTTTATATTGTAAAAAGTTTGTACAGAGCCTTCAAAAATTTTTTGGATCGTTATCGTGCTGACAAATAAAGTAACCCCTACTAATGACAAACCAGATGGAAATATATATTGTTTCTTTATTCTGTTCTTTTATCAATATTTTTCTCATTCCTTCCAAAGTTCCCACTCCACAACAAAACATCCCATATTATCACCGAACAACAACAATATTTTTTCGCTATTTTTATTTCGAATTGGGATTCATCGCTAACATTTGTCCTATCTTCTTCTGCTCAATTTCTATGTTCCAAAACCTTATTAAATTGTTTTCTTTTATTCTCTAGCAGTAACTTTTAGTGTAAATGCGTCCTTTTATGCCAGCTGCGTTTAATCGTCGTTTAACTGTAGTTGCTGATGCAGTAGATTTACGATTTCTATTAACGTCTGCACAAATTTCGAGTGCTATTAGTTATAACGTCTTCAAAACGAACAATTGACCTACCAGTGCGTGATTTATGGACCACAGAACCAGTCTCACGAAATACACCAACACATTTGGAAACGCAATTATAAAAATTTTTGGAAATTGCGGCTAACTCTGGGAAGTGCAAATTTATCCAATCATGCATGCTGACCCAAATTCCATGAATTGGCACTCCAATTCGAAAATAACCTTTAATCATGTACTATATTGTAAACCACATTTGAATTAATCCAAACTCGATGTTCAAACTTGCTTTCAGCAGTTCCAATACATTAGTTGATCATAGTCAACGTCTGTCAAAATATTTTTCAAAACCGTTAGTTAAGTTACTAAACTTAAGCAAGGTATTGTAACCTGGCGTAAGTTCAGACATACGAAGTAGGTGCCATAAGTTCTCGGCCTGATATAGAAAGAACAAACTTGGAACAATATAAGAAATTCTATTTTGCAATGTAATCTCCCCAACTTCTATATATCTATTACAACGATTAATTAATAATTCGATACCTTGTAAAAACAATCTGAAGTTGTTTCGTCAAAATGTTCTATAACAGCAGCTTGCAAGTTACTGTCGTCCTTAAAAGGACGCCCCCTAATGTCTTTCTTTAAATTAGAAAAAAAATCAAAATCAGAAGGAGCTATATCCGGACTATACGGTAAATGGATTCTTGAAAGCCTCATTCGCGGTTGGCAGTTTGTATGGACGGGAGCATTGTCGTGCAATAATCGCACACCTTTTGTCAACTTTTCCCGATGTTTTGCACGAGCACTGTTCCTTAATTTATGCAATAGAGATGCACAATATGTGCCGATCACAGTTGTATTGCGCTCTTTAAATTCAATTAGTAAAATGCCCTTACAATCCCAGAATATTATGGCGATCACGTTTTTCGTTGATTGAACAACTTTCGCCTTTCTGGGACGAGGTTCATCAGGTTGCTGCCACTCTATGGACTCCTTTTTCGATAGAGGCTCGTAAAAGAGAACCATTGTGTCATCCGCTATGAGAATGGACTCTAAAATCGGTTTTGTGTAGTATCCGCACATGTTTGAACCGCGCACTTTCGACCTGAGGTCTACGTTGGAGAGCAGAAAAAAGTCGCGGTATCGATCTTGCACTAATTTTATTCATACCCATATGGTCATGGGGAATTCGGCGACTACTTGTTTCGGATATGTTTGTTGTCACTGCTAATTCCTTAACTTTCAAACGGCAATCTTCTAGCACTAAATCTTCGATAATTGAAATTTGTTAAGGCGTTATCACTTCAATTGGTCGACTCAACCGTCCAGCATCTTCCAGGGATTCTTGCTTCAAACGGACATATTTTGTCCAGTTTCTTACAGTGGAATATGAAGGAGATGAATCATCGTAAACGCCGTCGAAACGTTGTTTTATGTGATTAGGCGTATGCCCTTCTTTTGTTAAAAATTTAATGACCGCCCGGTACTCAATTTTCATTACTTCAGACATTTTCACGCGCTGGTCACGTTGGCTGGCTACTAAAAACTACTACTCTTCGAACCGTCATATTTATAGCGTATGTGCATGCATGCCGTGACGGAGTTTGAACACGCTTGAACCTGTGTAATCCTGTCAGGCCGAGAATTTATGGAACCTACCTCGTATGTTTTCTATTTCACCGCCATCTTCGTCCTAGAATCTTTATGATACCACAATAAAATGTGTAATGTAATCAATGTAATATAGCTGCAAACTTTTCAAATGCATTGTTTTCGTCCATATATGTCAAAAAAAAATGTTGGGCAGGTTTTTGCAATTGCTTCAAATCGAACATTTTCTTTGTTGTTATTATTCTATCGCAAAATGTGTTTCCGTACGGAATTTGTTATATTAGTGCCTTCTTTACTGTCGCCTATTTAAGAGATTCCAAATTTGGGGCAAGGATAAAAAGTTCTCCCTTCGAAATAAAATTATTTATAGCGACCGCTAGTAAATAAATATCAAAATAACCTTTTTTGGTGCGCTTATAACTTCCTCCTTCCTAAAAGTTGCGAAGTTACTGCGATTAAATTTGCTCCACTTACCTACTTTTAATGCGGATGCTTTATGTCGTCTTCTCGGAGGCAGATTTTATTTCGAAGTACCTTCGACAAACTGAAAATATATCAACTTTTATGCACGTCATTCTTCAGCCGCACACACTTAAAGAAGATATCCCTCTCCTCTCAATTTTGTCGGTAATGGACGCGTTCTTTACAAATCCCCTCCTGCTACTATCGTTTTGATATCTTTTTTACGACTTTTAGATTTTATTCCGGCATAAATTTTGATGCATCGTGGAATCCAGCGAAAGTGTCTTGAACGACTAAATAATCGATGTTTCTTGTGCCTCGTCTTCTTTCCGCGTTTTTTTCGGCCGTTATGGAGCTTTCGCACGATCTGTAGAGCCAATTCTATAGCAGTGTCTTTTAGCTATCGTATAGAAATATTCGTACGTAATAAGAATCGCAACTCCGACATAATATATGTATAGAATTAACTTTTTTGATTTTTCGAGGCCAGGTACAGATAAAAATTAATAGTAAACTGGTCTTACCAGTTTTCTTAAAAAAAATATGTCATATAAATTATTCTAGTCATCCTGTATCTTGTACAAATTCAGCTTGCTTCCTCTTTCAATATTCAGATTATTATATTGGTTTTATGTAACATATGTTATGCCCTGATTGTTATCGCGTACACAAGTGAAGTACATTTTTCGTATCTCGTATTAAATATATGTACTACACTATATACAAGTGCAAATGAATAGATAAATGTGGTTTTTCGTGATATCGAAAGGAAACGTATAGGCTTACTGTTCTTGGTAGACATACTGATGCATAGAAAATAACAACTAGAGTCCTACTATAAAGCTTGTATTTGAGTGTAGGCTTTCACGACCGTAGTCCATAGTAGAAATGATTTTCGGGTCGTTTATTTACTGTTTTACTTAACGTTTCGCCGACCATGCTATCAGCTTCTTCAGAAGGTTTCTAAAGACTGGTGTTGTTGTCTCTTGCTTCTCGTTATATATCCTATTTCTATTCCGCTTTGCTGATACATAATAGTTCCGTTCCGTTGAATCGCGTCGTTAGTTGTATGATGACTCCGTAGTGCTAACTTTCACGTGTTGCTCATCTTGTATCCCTCTTCACGATTGAAGTTGTTGGTATTCTTCATTATTTCTATTGATTCGCGTATTATCCTCGGATAGTAGTGGCTGGTCCTGGCTAATACCCTAACGGTACCTAAGGTTATCCGGTAGTCTCCTTGTTGGTGCAGGTGTTCTGCTACTGCGGATTTTTCAATAAGCCTGAGGCGTGCGTCTCTCTCGTGTTCTTTCACCCTGTACTGAATACTCCGTCCTGTTTGACCGATGTAGCTTTTTCCACATTGGCATTTTAGTTCGTATATGCCTTTTGCTCGTAGTTTCGGTGACACGTCCTTGTTGGGAGGGAGTAGCTGATCGATGTTGGTCACCGTGTTGATTCGTGTGGTAATGTTCTTTTCCCTTAGGGTGTTTTTTAGCCTATCGGTGACTCCGACTATGTATGGAAGATATGCGTTACCTGCTGGTTGTTGTTGGTCTTCGTCCTTTTTCTGTTTCCGTGGTTTCCTTATATCTTTTCTGCTGTAGCCGTTCCTCTGCAAGGCGGTTTTGACGTGTTGTATTTCACTATTCCTGTGATGTTTGTCACCGATTTTCTCCGCTCTTCTTAACAATGTGTTGATGAACCTTTTATTATTTATGCTATGCACTGAAGAAACTAATTCAACATATTTCAATATACTAAGGTCTTCAGGGTTGAAGTAATAAAAATTTTGTCAAATGAATAACTTTTTTGTGATTTGAGAGAGAGCAAAAACTTTTGTTTGGATGAGATACCTTTTATTAAAATGGTTTTATTGCATTTAGTCATATTACAAAATTGAAACGACATATTAACATGCGAGGGGTATTCGGAAACTAAAGAACCTTTTTTTCTCTGTAAAAATTTTTATTAGATATAATTAAGCGGAACTGTATTTTACATAAAATTTGATATCCAAGCTGCCTTTGTACGTAGTCATCGTTCAAATTTAGGCACTTGTCAGCTTGTTTCATCAGCTTTCTATGCCTTCTGCAAATTCGGTTGCTTCCAAGTTGTTGAACTACTAATTAAAGGCTTCTTTAAGTTTATCATCACTTCCGTAGCGTAGTCCACTCAAAGAATCTTTCAATTTGGGAATTAAGTGAAAATCACTGGGGCTAAGTCTAGACTGTATGGCGGATGTTGAAAGATTTCCCATGAAAGCTGCCGAAGCAAGCCCTGTGTCACTCCCACTGCTTGCGGACGTGCGTTATCGTGAAGGAGAATGACTCCACTGTTTACCATTCCGCACCGCTTGTTTTGAATAGCACGGCGAAGTTGTTGAAGCGCCTGACAGTAGGCCGCTGCATTTATGGTCTCAAGCCTAGGTATGTAATTGATAACCAGGACACCCTTACGATCCCAAAACACCATATTCATAATCGTTCTGGTGCTCAAAATTTGTTTTACTTTTTTTGTCGCTTTGTTTCTAGTGTGGAATGTGATATGCAAATTTCATTACCAGTGACAATGTGATTCAAAACTTAATTTTCATCCTTGTCGTAACGACTGTGAAATACCGACGTAGCTGCCATTCGTTTGATTTTGTATTTGCCTGACAAAATTCTACAACTCATCTGGCACACACTTTATTATAGCCCAGATCTACGCCATCAATTCCGTATAACACGGTTCTTGAAAGTTCTGGAAAGAATGAATGCAGTACACTTAGTGTGAAACGCCTATTGTCTTGGATATTTGTCTCAATCCTAGATTAGGGTCCGTTAGTCATCATTGAATATAATACATCCAAACTGACGCTTCGTTCATCACATTACCGTAAATTTCGTTGGGTTGGACTCTTTGCACGTTTCACACGCTTAACTAGATCGTCAATTTTGGTACACATTTTAAAGTCGCACAGGTAAGAAGTAGTCAACCGTCTTGGATCGTAGCTGCCGCCAAACTAATGCGAATGAGTACCAAGGTCAGTGTGAGAATCAAATGTTCTTTACTTTCCAACCAGTCCTCATACATCAGAAAGCTGGTGGTATTCGATTAACGATTTGCAAACAACCTTGCAATATTCATCCAAACGAGGCTGGTCTGACTATGTCTTGGTCTGAGTATGTGCGAAGCAGCAACACGAAACCGATAGCCATTAATATAAAGCTTCCGTTGGTTTTTATGATAAAAAAATTACAATTTTCTTGCAATTGCGCGCTCTGGCTTTCCTAGCAAGTGTCATATCATTTGATTACGGGACCTCTTGTAAGATCAAATAACTTTCAACCCCTAGATGTCGTAGATGCCTGTATATGTACAATCTTAGCAGGCATAATATTATTTTGGGGTAAGTTGTCATTAGATAACTTAATATAAAGCATCCGTTGGTTTTTATGATAATAAATAGCAATTTTCTTGCAACTATCAACGTTTCAGTTTCTTGTCCTAAAAACTGTCGGATCCGGTAAGATTTGAACATCCTCCCTCTCGCTTTTCGGACAGGTATCATTAGCCTACGGGACTACTTGTAACTTCAAATAAAACCTAGATGTCGTAAGTGATTTGAACCTACAACTGGTCCAGTGGTCTAATGGTATCGCACTCGCCCGAAAAAACGAGGGGAAGTAGGTTCAAATCGTATCGTGTCCGATATTCCTTCTGGAAAATTTTAAAGCGCTGGTAATTGCAAGATAGCCATTATTTGAATAAATTTAGATCATCCCCTTTTCTCGTTTTCACACATATTAATATGATTCTTTACTCTGGTAAATGTTTTTCTTTGAAGAAAAAATATATTCGAAAGCCTGGAGTACTTTAAAAAAGAGGTTTATTAACTCACTCTAGTTTCGATTTTGACAGCAATTTTGATCTTGACGTTGAATAGTCAGTACTCCGTCCCAGTTGTCTTATACTATCATTAAATACCTTAATTCCCATGGACATATGGCTTAAAACCAATGTTATTTGCCCGTCAGCTGCATAGTTAGCATTTTCATTGTTAGAAGTATTTTTTCTACGGTTTTGTCACTTGTAATTAAGAAAACCCCTTCATCTATTTATTTTTCTGTTAAGTGTATGCATGAACACGTCAAATATAACAGTTGAAAGACGCGGTTACTATTTACACGACTACATTTGAAAAGTATTTCCAGCTGCCGTCGCATATATTAGAAACGATCATGCCTTAAAACATACGTCATTATAGTAATAAAAGCTTAGGTAAAGCGTGTTTAATTATGATTAATGATTGGTTGTTACTTATTTTGGATAAATATTTAGATATCTGAACAAAAAGACACTCGCATCTACGCATGCATATGTAAGTCCAAGGAAGTCTAATCAATTTTATAGTATATCGTCTGTATTATTAGTCATTTAATTACGTTTACCCGCCGACATAGATCACAATATACATACATATCTTATCTACTCCCTTAGTCCTTTATATGCACCCTTCTTGCTCGAAAATTCAGCTAGGTTAAAATAGATTGTAATATATCATCAAAGCAACAAGAGATTTTCGCTCAGACAGACCATTAAAATAATTCTTCTTCGTACTACGTTCACTTAACTTGTTTCGCTCCAGCTTTTGTCCATTTGTTGCATGGAAGGACGAAAATCTCAACAAATGTAACATGGCAGTTTTGCTCTTGTTCCATATATTTTGAACCCGTTTGTCAACTTTGTAGCTTTAATAGCAACAAAGTTATCAACAGTGCCGACTTGAATCTGAACACAATGTACACTATTTACAGTCCTTGACAGTTGAATTAGAGCCACTTGGTAATTTTACGATTCCTCCTAAGTTCACTAGAAATAAAATACAAGTATACATTAAATATTTTGTGAAATATCTTTTGCTTTTAATTATTGCTTCAGTTGTTTCGGGCATACTGTAAATATTATTATTTTGTAGTTATACATTTTCTGTCAGTTTACATGGATATTCTTTTTTTGATTCCGATAAATGGACACGCAATCACAGACGTGTACATAGACCCTTTTGAAGCTTTCTATACATTTTGATCAGGTTTAAGTTTGGTGAACTTCTGAACCAGGTACCGAAATACAAATGTTATGGGCTTCAATTAAATTTGGGATAAATTTAACCCTACAGCAAAGTACCCCATTTTGCATAAAAGTGTAGTCTTTGTTCTTCCCGTAATCTGCCCAATAATGGAAAATTGATTGACAGTTTTAACGATATTTTGATATTTCACTTGGTTCGATTTTTCCTCGCCAAAGTACAAGGATCCAATACCTACCGCTGTTAAACACAATTAAATCACTACACTGGGTGTTGAGTTGTTTCGTTTGAATATACTCGAAAGGCTAAAAGTGAGTAACTAACATTTAATAATTTAATGCTTAACACGTGACATATTCAAACGTACTTATTACATACTATTCAATGTTATATTTAATTTGTACAATTAGTGTTTATATTGTTGACAGAAGTTACAATTAGTATTCTACGTGTTGTTGTAGGCTTCCGCCGTATTTGTTTCCGGGTTGAAATCGCGTTGTAGCTGCGTCCGGTCCTACTGAAACAGTGTAGATAGTTTAAGATACTGCAAATCTCTCTGGATTTATCCAGGTGAGGGAGGATTGTATAAGGCAGTCCTGACGAGCAGAATCAAACTGAGAGCACTCGCAGCGATCGTAACTGGACACGGCGCACTGAACAAACACATGCATCGCATGGGCCTAGTAAACTCTCCTTCATGTAGAAACTGTGAAACAGCAGAGGAAACTCCTGTGCACCTTCTTGTCGACTGCCCTGCAGTCTGCAGGGAAAGACAGGTTCACCTTGGGAATGCTTAGCTTGACGGACCCAGGTTAGGAAAATTATCGCTCGAGCGGATTATTGACTTTGTTGTTGAGGTATAACCTGGTCGAGTGAACTAAAATCACATGGATGCTCAATAGGCCAGGTACTGGCCGAGTTGCTATATATGGTAAAAGACGTATTCTTAGGTTGGGAAAGAAATAAGTACAAAATATGGAAACATACCAAAAAATAAATATATGCATTTTGCATAAAATCTCGTCTTTAGTAATAACAAAGTAATTGACTTGGCAATTACTGTTCGGAGTTGTATTTGTTAAAAAACAAAATTGTTGTTTCTTGGATCCCGATAAATGAGATATTACACACATACCATAAACTTTAAATGCAATCTTTATGACTGCGCTTTCTTCACTTCTGGTTTCTTACTGATCAGCTGTACGTAATTCCTACGGAATATAGCCGTGTTAGAAGTTACTTTTCTCTGCATTTAAAGCAATACCGTGTGTTTGGCTACTTTGCAACTTTTCGTTGACTACCACGCGTCGACTATGACATGGCTACTGTACATCCCTATGTTCGTTATCACATGTCGACTACTTCTTTTCTGTCCCTTCCGTTAGTTTCTTAAATGGCCATTGCGGTATTAGTGGCCACAAGTTTAAATCTATTTTTTATCTTGACAATACACTTAGATATATTTGTATTACGTAGTTGGATCTTCTCTCATTTATTACAAAGCCACTAAGGGTGTTAAGGACTTAACATTGTCTTTAGTATTTTATAAATTTTTTACTACTATGTATTTTATCTTCTTTGCATTATTATTTTCATTTAGAATATTACTTTATTTTCATTTTTATACTTATTTATTTTGCTCTCTTATATCCAATTTTATTTTAATATGTATGTACATTATGCATTGTATATGTATGCAAGCCGGCCATTCACATTACGCTAGCTAAAACTGCTTAATTTAAAAATCATTCAGTGCAACGTCGTCGAATAAGTAATGGGAGTTTTCTTAAAATTTAAGGTACACAAGCATAGGCAGTCGTCTCCCGCGCGACGGTCGTGGTATTAGCGATCGTGTACTCTCGGTCACCTTTCGTACCTGGTCGTAACGTGTACAGTAACGTCGTCGTATGATTATTAGAGATTTCTAAGATTTTCTAGTTTTGGCGGGAATCGTCGAGGACGTTGTCTATACATTTATTTCTGGCGGGAGTCATTTGGTAACGTCGTCGAATCGCATGTATAGATTTTTTTAATAAGTATAAATTCTCGATTTTCTATCATCGTACGTCGAGGCTACTGTGTTCATTGTCGTCTATACATATTTTTAGTCTTCTGTTAAGTTTGTGTCGGAAATTATTTTGGTGAGATTGTCGGCGCGCATGTATAGACATCCTCTACAAGTACGATCACTCCGCTTCTTGCTGACGGTCGTTGCGGCCGCAGCGCCCGTTGTCTTTTGTACGTTTGTTCGGTCCTTGTCGTATCGGGGCTTTTTTTGATTTAGTTGCTCGTCGTAGCGGACGAGTGTTACGGACCAGTTTTCTTATGTAATGTCTGCATCATCGCTCCGTTTTACTTGTCGGTGCGCAGTTCGCACATTTGCTGGTTACTGGCTTTTTCCCTTCTTTGGGGCGCAGTAGTAGAGAGCTAAAGATTGCACATAGCGTAATATTTCAAACGAGAACGCCTGGGTAACTGTGACATTACTTTTGTTTTGAGATCGGCTATTATCGTTACTGTCGCCCTCGACCAGGCGTTCAAGCTCTAAGAGATAGGGTGGGTTTCCCTATAAATGTGAAAACAACGAACGTATTTGGTTCAAGTACAGATACATGCCAATGATACAGGGCCAAGTCCCTTAGGCAAATTTAAAATAAGGAAAATATATTAGGCTCCCGGAAAAAGACATATAAATAAGCATAGCACCGAGGTGCGCTTATAGAAATAAATAGGGTTCGCTCCCCTATAAAAAGGTAGTGGTGCATGCAAACAGATAGAGGCATTAGTACGTGCCTCTAACAAAGCTTCAGCGGAAGCATATAAGAGTTTAACCTTTTAAACAGAATTAAGACATATCTTTGCAACGTACATGCTGAGGCATTACTTTATGTTGCTACCAATGAAAATACATATACACATGCTAATGTACATTACATGTATACGAGAGCTCGAATAACTGCAATTATTGCAAATATATATATCTTACGTACATCGTACATGTACATAGGCAAGAGTGGAAACCGTGTACACATTTTATTTTTAAATATATTTTTTGCGCATGCGCATTGAGTTTCACTGTACAACCTTTCCTTTAGTAAATAAGCGAACATACTCTAAAAGTAAGTATTGGTCAAGTAATTCAGGAATTTATGAGCAGGCTACAGCGGCACTGTTCTTCAAACCAGGAGAACGTAACAAAGGGGGGTTATCAATACAATATTAATACAATTAATACAACTGTTTAATCGAACAAAAACACCACTCACAAATATGTACTTTAATAACACATCATTCTCTCGCGTAAGATCTCTAAATTACCGTTGAAGCGAGAGGCGCCAAGAATTCAAATTTAAAATATTCTTAAGAACAGTTCGGTACACCGTACATACTTAGGCTTTGGAACTTCTTGCATTATTGCAATTATTTGATAGAAACGCGTGCTCATTTTTATCTTTTTCTATATCTTCGAAGATATTAATATCTTCCGTCTTTCATTTTCAGGATAAATTTTGAAAATCACATTCACCCACCAATTCAACGTAAAACAAAAGTTTTACCTTAATAATATTGAAATACCCCTAAGCATATTATCACATGCGTTTTATGAACATGTGCAATAACAAGATGATATTGTAGCAATCAACGGCCTTCCATAGTAATACATTAATGATATTTCTGTGGAAATGTATCTTGTCTTTGAGCAACCAAGACATATACAATCTAAAATATACTCGCAATAGAAACACTTCGTGTTTCATATTAAGAATTTCTCTGAACACGAGAGCGGCTATAATTCAATTACCAGAAATTGTATGCATGTCGTTCTGCACAAGAGTACGTGAGTAGTTCTTTATTTATGCGCAGGGAAAATATGTTCAACTATAGTATGCTACAAACTTAAGAACTGCAGAAGCTTATATCTTCTTGGAGATATATGTATATAAATGTGTGTGTGTGTGTACACATAAATTGCCCAAAATTATCTCAAAAAGGAAATGATTTAGTTATAAACCTAGTTTAATGTTTCGACATTTCCCAATGGAGAACCTTCAACGACTTGGAGCGAAGGTTCAGCAGCTATGTTTAACTTTATGGAATTAGGGACACCAATCTATTTAATAAAAACATTGATATAATAAACAAATGAATATTCATTTTATTATACGTACTAATCGTATGTTACACGTCAAGAAACAATTTGCACAAACCATTTAAAGTTCTCTTTTGAAAAGGTCATTGATGCTATACAAATATTTTTTCACTAAATTTTCCTCCACAATTTTTGTAAACATTTTCTGTTGCTTATCTTTAAACTAAAATTGATTTAAGCAGTCTATAATGGCTACTTGGAAAATATTCGGTGTTATTTATGCTCTCATAAAAGTGTTTCAGGTAAGATGATTACGTCGTAGTTCGCGACATATGCCGACAAATAATGATCATTCAGAACCGGGATTTTTTCGCTAATTAGTTTGTTGAGAAAAATATTAGATATTTTCTTAATTCACTTTATTCCAAAACAAATTATGTTGTTTATCTTCGACAAGAGAACCACATCATATAGATACATTTAGCTATTAATGAAGAAATCTATTTGCATATGTTTAGTTTAAAAGAATATCCGTCCTCGGTTAATATAACCAGATCGTCAGAGAACTCCAAACTACGAGGGGAGATCCAGAAGTTCGTGGAATGGAGGGGATTGGGTGGGGACAGGGGCGCTCACTAGGTGTCATCCTGATTGGCGACTCATCATTAGTATATAAGTTAAGTTGCAGCCCTATAGCGTCAGTCGTTTACGAATAGTTGCCTGCTAAACAAGTCAATCCGGAAGAAAACTGACACTATGGAGGGAATTGAACACCGTGCTGTGATAAAGTTCCTTACATAGCAAGGAAAGAACGCTCAAACCATATTGCATAAAATGGAAACCGTTTATGGGGAACAGTGCCCTAGTAAATCAATGATTTATAAGTGGCATGGTCTTTTTAAACATGGGAGACGATTGAAGACGACCCCCGCTCAGGACGGCCAGTTGAGGCCACCACATCAGACATCGTCGAAAAAGTGCAGAAATTTCTACTGCAAGATGCCCATTTGAAGAAAAAACAATTATCTGCATTAGTTGGAGTATCAGATACCACCATTTTGCGTATCCTACATGACCACCTGGGTATAACAAAAGTCAGTGCAAGATGGATAACGAGAAGGCTCACGTCTCTGCAGAAATAGCAGCGCGTCTGTGCGTCCAAACAATTTTCGGAGCTGTGTGAAGACAAACCTGCACAGATTTTGGAGCGGATTGTTACCGGAGACGAAACATGGGTTCATCACTTTGAGCCTGAGTCCAAACAGGAGTCCATGCAATGGCATAAAAAGGGGACACCACCGCCAAAGAAATTCAAAGTGTCAGAATCGGTTGGAAAGTTGATGGCTACTGTTTTTTGGGATTGTGAGGGGATATTATTGATTGATTACAAAGAAAAAGGTAGGAGCATAACCGGAGAATATTACGCAGCGGTATTAGAAAAATTTAAGGAGGCCATCAAGGAAAGACGTTTTGACCAAGGGTGTGTTGCTCTTGCAAGACAATGCGCCGGTTCACAAGAGCAAAATTGCAATGGCTGCTCTGCACAAGCATGGCTCTCAATCAATAGTCCATCCACCCTACAGTCCAGACCTGGCACCTAGTGATTTTTATATGTTCCCCAGTTTAAAAAAAGACACGTGGAAGAGAGTTTTCCGACGACAATGAGGTAAAAGAGGAAATTTTGGCCCATTTTGAGGCGAAAGATAAAAAATATTTTTATGATGGTTTAGAAAAATTAATTCTAGATCTATGAACTAACTTCTGGACCTCCCCTCGTATATATATGCTGGTCATCGAGAAGCACACCCATGGGCGTACATTTCTTTCTCCAATCCCTCTATACTATCACTGCTTCTGTTATTTTTATGTAGTTGTTTAATCACGTTCACATAGCTTGTTTATACTCCGGTGTCCATATCTCGCATAACTGATTTATGGAAACACTGTCATTACTATTCGTCTATACAGTTCGCACATAGAAAACAATAATAATGCTGCTAAATGCAGCTACTCATTGTATTCACGCGAACGTGAGAGACAATGTAAGAAGAGAAGGGAAAGCAGAAACGTGTCCGTGTGTTTTATCTTTTCCGCGAATGATCCCAATAGTATAATGGGTAGCTATATTTAGCTGTATTATTTTGTTGAGAATCTTTTTCTAGGCATTTTGTCGATGTGCTTGGAATCCGTGTACCTTGGTTCACAGGGTGTTAGAGATTTCCCTTTGAAGGAGCGACTGGTTGCTATACATATACTTCTGCCGTCTCTAGATGTTCCTTACATATTGATTTCGTGTTCTAAGTGGCTTTCTCGTAGACTACGTAAAAATATTAATTGTCGTAACTTGAGATCCTCCCTCTAGGCATAAACCTTAATTTTTATAGCTATTTTATAGCTACTGTGTTGTTTTTCACATAGAGTAAAGAGCCTACAAGTCTTAGGATTTATTTTCTGTTGGTAGTTTTTTTGATTAGTGACTTCTTTGGCAAAAAATTAATGCTCTTGATTTTGTTGACGAGCTTTCGTTGACGTAGATATACTTGTTTTTTCAATTTTCTGTGTCTATATTTCGACAATGCGTAAACATAGCAATTTCGACGCTTGTAATTTAATATGCTTGTTTATACCATCGCTGAGCAACCAACTCAATCACATATTATATAAACCCGGGAACTTGTGAAATTCTAACCGTCTGTTATGAATGTCAGTGACTTATGAGGCCTATTCAATAACAGAAATCGAGTCGCTTGTGGATATATAATAGTCTAGTGTTTACAGGTAGGAATAAACATTTTTAATGATTTCTTCCAGTGGGTCTTCACTCGAGGTCGTCATACATTTTTATGTACGAACAAATCGATAAATATTTGGTACAATATGACATTCAGAGGTATGAAAACTTCACAGATACGAAAATTGTAACGATATATTCATTACAATTCAATTATCTACAGGATGGTTTAAATAAAACCTTAATTTAGCGCAATTTTTTTTTATAGGTGACGTTACTGTTCGCGAATTTGTAAATAACTCTTATCAAGAACGTTAGATAGCACCATAGCAGCATAGTTCTATGGTTAGTCTAATTTCCGGACCGTAGCACCTTGGTTTTCATTTCTGGAACCACCTTATTATTAATAACAATAATAAGTTGTGTAGCACAGAAATTGAAACGAAAGAGACGAAGGTTGTTTGGTCATTTCAAAAGAAAATGTTGGTACAAGCTGTCAAGCTATTTACTATACGTAGAAGATGATATAGGGAAGAAATTTGATAACTATTGAATGAAGGAATATTGAGAAAAGAATAGTATAAATAACATTTAGATAAGTATAAGATTATTAGCTAATTTCACAGCACAATAACGATCCCATACGCTTTTAGAAGATTCGCAAAAGTTTTTACAACAAAAAGTAGAAAAGCGAGCCCTCAAAATATGGTCTCGTGATCATATGGGAAGATCTAGGTAGAATCATACGTCAGCGGAATTCAGCAAAGCAATTATGGAGAAACTTTAATTCTGAGTCCATTAAAGTTAACGCAAAAGCTTTGAATAAACCAGTAAAAAGATGCTAAATTTGTGGCAATCTCTAATTAAATATGGAGATGGATTTTTTACAGAACCACCATTTAGCTGTGTTGCGTGTAACAACTTAGGTATTTTGCTCCGTTTTAGTATTACAAATATACCAACAAACGTATATTTTTTTCTCATTACATGTTTAGGCGTATAAGCGGTAGTGCATGTTTCCTCCAAGCAGACAGCCATAAAATGTTGTCACTCACTCTACGTAGTGAGTTAGCTAGTGCATATTTTTCGATAACGTTAGTAAAGTAGAAAGTAGATTCTCCTACTTTGTTATAGGAGATCGGTTTTACCGTCCCCAATCTAGTATGTGCTTTACTAATCTGTTCTATGTGCCTAAATCTAACACGGACATTGCCGGTAACTCTCCATTAGTTCGCGTGCCCAAGAATGTTGATAAATATAGTAAAAATTTTTGTTGGTATTTAATCCAGTTATATTCGTGTAACATTTTATCAGCTTTGTGTTGAGCTAATTTAGTACCAGCTTATTTAATTGCCTTAATTTTGTTCTATATTTTTGGTATTCATTATTTTATAAATGTATTGTTGAATTTTATCCACGTTAATTCCAGTAAATATTGTACAATAAATGGACTTCTTTCTAGAATTTCAGTGTTGAAACTATTTTTTAATTCGCTCAGTTTTTTTATTTGTGCATTTTATTCCATCTGCGAGCTTTCTACGGTCGTTTTTATTCGAGTACATCAACGGTTTGCCGTAAATTTTACACATGGTTTTGCTACCATTAAAAAATAAATCGGGAAATTCACCGATATACTTTTTAACTGTGTTAAGCAGTGGTCGTTTTTATCCTTCCGTTCGTCTGACGTACTTAATTATGTACTTACGAAGCGCAAAAGAACACAAGGGTTAGACGAGCAGTTATCTCACATCAAGAGCAGAAAGGAACTAATGCAAATCTATTTATGCGCCGACGGTCACCGTAAATATTCCGGTAAATATACTTATTTATTGATGAGTAAAAAGAATTTTTGTGGCAAATCTATCATTCACTTATATTCATAAAATTTTATACTTATTGAAGTTTCTAATATAAACTGTAGTCTAAAAGAACGCCTAGAAAATAGCACCAACATCAGAAAACGCTGCAAATACAACTAGTTAGCGCCAGGAATATTCACTTGTATCGTAGGGTTAGGTATGGCGACAGAGGCAGCGAGGGAATTACATGGGTTGTGCATAAAACCGCTCGAAACCACGCTGATGGCGCCAGGTAGGCAGAAACATGTCCGTCTGTCAGCGTTTTATGTCTCTTCGCATGTGTTTCTCATGAATTGATTTCACTAATACCATAAGAAAGCTGTATTTACAGCGTTTTCTTATCTTGGTGTTAAACTGTAATATATTTCATTTCAGAAATTAGTTTCGTAAGGCAAATTCTTAAAATACGAATAATCTTAAATGAAGTACTTAGATTGAGTAACTACATTCTAGAATTAAGATACTTAAAACACAGGAACTTTCTTGATTGACTGAAGTAAACATTCTTTTGCTTATATACAAATATGTTATTTATTTAACCGGTTATTTTAAGTAAGACTGTCTGCTTACAAATGACGATTGCAAGGACTGTGTGGATGTACAATTCACAGGTATAGCAGTAAACTCCACTCACACAAATTTATTAATTATGCGGAACGCAGCGTTTCGCGTTACACAGTCGGTAACACGGTTGACAGTGAGAGCTCACGTGCTCTCGAAACGCTGCGTTCCGCATAATTAATTAATTTGTGTGAGTACAGTTTACTGCTATACCTGTGAATTGTCTGCTTGCAGTCAAGAAAAAATTCTAAAAAGCAAGCATTATGATAACTTTGTTGCTGTAAGAAACTGTTTTTCCATGGCACCTAGAAATAGTCGTTTAGGAGATCATTCAATTTACGTAAACAAAAGAACTTAATAAACTAATTAATAAAAGTATAGTTTGCAGATAGAATAGGAGTATTCTGCAGATGATTCAATTTACCAATTACTGAAGAAATTCTCAGCTGAATCGTATTGCACAAGTTTTCAATTGAAATTTATAATTCAAGTAATCATCTAAAGAAAGTTTGCTCTGTGCTCCTCCGATAAAATACATTCGTAGCAGTTGTCAACTCAATAAATAATTAAATAAGTTGATGAAGTTACCAAGTACTTTAAATTTAGAAGTTAATAAATCCTGTCAAAACTTAAATTATTATGAAACTATTGTATAAGGACTTGTCTTACGACCAGAGAAGTTATTTAATTTCGCTGTAACGTTGTACGGAAGATTTCTAGAAATTGTACTAAAGAGCTATAAATAAACTTTTAGAACGCAGTTATTTTATCGTCTACTCGTCTTTGGAACTTTAATTTTTGATAGGTAGTGTATCTTTATTTTTCAAAGTTCTCTATAAATTCAAGAGAGAAATTATTCGTTTTCTTCAATCAATAAGTTATAATTGTTTAAGAAATACACTGATTTTTATATTTTTGTTGGTGATTTAAAACCATACACCTCTATCAAATCACCTGCTGACTATGTGTACCTTCAAAATTTCATCGATGTTATGTATGTTTGGTGTTCAAACTCAAGACTATTTCACAATATTGCTAAAATTTACATCATGATATATATATATATATATATATATATATATATATATATAAGAAGCTCAAATTTGGTAAAGGTTCCATAAGCGGAGTGAGATGGCCGAACAAAAGCAAACATGATACAGTTGGGACGTCCCCTACCGCTACACTATGGCACAACAATTTCGTTTGATACGATGACTTCAATAAGTTTCTAGATTTATATGCACACAAGTTTTTTTTGTATCAATAAGATTCAGTATTGGATAGAGTTATTATGTGTACAAAAGCAATTTAAAATGCGGTAGTGTTAAAGTTAACAGATTGTTTAAAGTGTCGAAATACAAAAGACGGTTTTAGACATACAAGTACAAATATGTATGTATATAGAATGTGCAATAATATTAACAATATATGTGCTTATTTCTTTCGTTTCACAAACAATAGTATAACAAACAGAGGAAATTAAGATTAATGAATTGTAACACCTGTTCTTCTACTTAATGTTAATAATAATAATCGTCTATTGCCAAACAGGCCTAAGGCCAATTACACGAAAAATTTACAAAATTTGTGGTTAGAATTCAAAAATACAAAATATATTTCCTGTAATAATATTTGCAATGAAAGAAAGATGAAATAAGGGATATGCTGAAAATATATAATGTAGCAATGGAGTCCGATCCAAGCCCGATGATACTTGATGTGCGTGCGGCGTTGTGAAAACTTTCTACTATCCAAGTCAAAAATATCCACTCCAAAGCGATAGTAGAAATTTCCCGCTTCTTTTGAATACAAGCATCGCGGAATAGGATAAGGATATAGTCTACCGTGTGCACCAATAAGGCATCAGACTATTTCTCTTTTAATAATCATTACCTGTTAATTCGTTAGCAAACATTATTTGAGTATTTGTTTCTTTTAATTTGAAAAATTACAAAAGCTATAGGGTATTATTGCATTTTTTTCTCTTAAAACAGCACACATGTGCGCTGCTGTATCTTTAATGAATGTTTGCATTTAAAGTCAATCTAATAAGTCAGTTTAATTTGTGCTGTGAGTTGGATAAAATTAAATTGAAAATAAGTGTGCAAGTAGGACGACTTCACACACAATTTTGTAGAATATGTTATTATGTTTAGAAAATTGTTTTGATGTACGACAAATTTTGGCATGGAATTTAAATTATTACTTTTATTATTAATACTTGTTAAAAATTGTTAAAAACAAATGCGAAGTAAACCTCAATACTAGATAAAATAAATTAAAGAACTTTGCTTTGTTTTAAATTTTATTAATCGTTTTCATCTGACGAATATTCAAATACAGAATCGCAAATCACCGACTGAGTAGATTCACGCCTACTGAATAGATCAATGGATCGTGCGTTCACATTCTTTGTCATGTGACTTACTTATTAGATCTAGCTCTCGGAACTTAGAAAGTAACACATGTTTTTGTGCCATACTGTGGTACTACAAAATCAATATGAGTAAGCAACTTAGGGGTATCGATGTAATTATTTATCAGGATAACCAGGAACTTGCCACTTGCTTCAGATCTGCGATCAGTTAGAAATCCTACGTGAAATCGGTCAAGCAAGCCGTTGTAATCCACACCACGTTCTTGGTAAATACCGCCTATTCTAAATGATTCTTTCTGGGGTGACTCGCTGATAATTTTAGTGCGAATAGCAAACCACAGATGCATAGTCTAGTTTATACGAACATGTGCATAGTATAAAGCAAGGAAAGTTGTCAACTTGCCAAAGGCTCATCGTATGAGAAATCCTAACGACTTGTCAGCAGAATTCCTGCAGTAGTTAATGTGTTCCGCAGAAAATAACTGTTGATTAAACAACACACCAAGGTCTCCCACCGACAAGTGTCTAGCTATAATTGTCTAGTCAATGAAGTAGTGATAGGTGGCTGGTTTCCTACTCTTGGTGTAAGTCACTACACACTTGCTTAGATTCAAGTAGATTCTGTTTCCTATGCACTACGAATTAATTGCGTTAAAGTTCGCTTGTAAAAGCATACAGTCCGGTTCAGAAGTGATAGCATGGAAAATCTTCAAGTCATCTGCATAAGCTAATACATTACAGCTCAGAGTGAAAGAAGATCACTTCTGCAAATGTTAAACAATAACGGTCCCAAATTTGGCCCCTGTGGAACTCCAGTAGTAACAGTGAATGAGTTTAAAGTAAAGCAAGCGAACATAACAAGATCTGTTATTAGGATAAGACTTTATAAACTTCGTGGTACTGTTAAAGAAACATATAGCACTTAGTTTATGAATCAAGAAACAGTGATCAACTCTATCAAAAGCCTTACAAAGATCTGTATATACAACATCTACTTGCTGTCGTTTATCAAGCCATTCACTAATAAACTGTGTGATCTCCAAAATATTCGTAACTGTTGAGTTCCCCATGTTGATGACATGATAAATACGGTTTAATGCTGTTCGCTAATTTTAGCAAAGTTCGATAACAGGCTTACAGGTCTTTAATTAAGGATATCAGAACGACCATTTTTCTTGAAAACCGGTGTTATTCTAGCAATCTTCCAATAATTAGGGAACGTTGAAATTTTTATGGCCAAGTTGAAAATGACAGCAAGAGGTTCACACAGAGTGAGTGAACAGCCACGGACCAGGCAGTGCGTCGTGTCCGGCAGTCATACTCGTTTTGAGTTTCTTTGCACTACTGTATACGTCTATTGGAGTAACGAATCCGATTGAAAATGAGCTGTAACAGGTATCAACTAGGCTATCTAGTATAGTCGACAAAGCAGAAGTCGGCTGAATTATGTTTGAAAAATGAGCAGCGAAAGCTTCAACAATGTCACTAGGATTGTCAATAGTTAGTCCATTAGAAATTAGACAGCCAGGTATTCTCGAAATACTAGGCTTCGCATTAACAAACTTTTGAATTATAAGTCATGCTCTTTAACAGAATTATTAATTTGTATAGAGTGGAGTTCACTGCGATACCTGCGAAATATATAACCACACAGTCCTTGCAATCATTGTTCTTTCTGTTTATTCCGTGTTGTTAGATTGAAAATTACTTAAATAAAATTATCCTTTCGTGAACATGACGCGAAATAATACTCCAGTGTTTACAATGAATTCTATTAATGTCAAGCGGCTTCATGCTGTGTCTAAAGAATTTTTAATGGAGAAAATAAATATTACTCTGTAATGGCTCAGCTATAGTAATAGTACCAGTAGCAGTTATTGGAGCTAATGGCGTCGATTACAATGTTATAATAAGCAATCAATTTTTTAGGCTTGATATGTACCCTCATTACCGGCATTTTGTATGCGGCATCGATGAGGATTTCGCCGTCAATGATCCCAAAACGTGTGTTAATTTGTGACGGAGAGCCGGATTCAATTACGTCATTAGTTCACTGGTCCGTAGTGGAACCCGGCGGGTCTCAAAGTTATAACACTCCCATAGCTCAACACTTATTAAGTGTATCATATATTAATACCTGTTGGACAATAAGCCGATGACAAGGGTTGGGATGATTGTTTATTGGTGGCGCTCGGCGGTGGTAACGCCGGCGTCGATGTCGGGTCCCTCGCTTCCTGTGCACGTTCATACCTACCTCTATGCCTTTACCGGAGCAATATTGATCCGGTCTGAATCTCAAGACCGCAGTCCGCGCGGTCACCTGCAGGTATATTGCTTTCATGATTTATTATCGCTATTAAAGACGTATCGGTTCGGGTGCGGCGCGAGAGAGACGTCGCTGGAAAGCCGGAGAAGGACGTTGAATAATAGAGGAAACGGAAGTGACGTGCATCGCTATGCTTCTTTCGGTATTTTCTTTTTTGGGCTCGCGGCTGCCCGTCGTGTTTATGGAGAATACGAACTTGAAAAATATTATTCAAAATTGTCGGTTTTATTAGATATGTGCTACCTAACAGCGTTTTGCTGTCGACTGATAAGAACTGCTGTCAAAGTATTTCCCATGGGAATGCAGTATCGCGTTTCCTCACATATTCCTAAGATTAGAACTTATTTATTGCTCCTTTAACCTTTGGACTTGTAAATAGTTACTCAGCTACATAATAACTCAAAAATAAGGAGGCCAAAATTCAGGCGACGTATACTAACCACAAAATAGTAAAAAGAAAACCTAAAAGACCTATAAAAGGAATATCACAAGGATACATACTTCATCACATGTAGATTCCATGCCCCGACTTCAAACAAAACAAACCATAGAGAGCCGTAGAGCAGCAAGGAATTCAACAAAAGGAATAGTAAAAAAAGAAAATGAAGCCAAATTACAAAACTAAAACCGTAAGAGAAACGAAAACCAAACTCATAAACGTATTTTATTGCGAATTACACTACTAATCACAATGTATTGCTGAATATATTAGAAATGATTGGGGTATGCGGTCCGCTGCCGAGATGGTTCAACAGTTATCTTACGAATAGAAGAATAGTTGTAAAAGTGATGAAAAGGTAGCTAACCAGGTATCCCACAAGGAAGTATATTAAGTCCATTGCTCTATCTAATTTACGGGGGCGAATCAAATATTAACCGGAGCTTGGTTTTAAAATATTTATTGGTACACTAAAAAAAATTGAGTACACATTATTTTTGTATATAATCTCCTCTTTTATTCCCGCGTTTTTCCTATCGTATGGGAATTGTTCCAATTCCGTCAACAAAGAATGAATATGATCGTGTGTACACCGTCGTCAAAGAGGTGACCTCCCAGTTCTTCTCTGAGTGGCTCAAACATATGGCAGTTACACGATGACAAATCGGGACTGAGAAGCGGATGTTCCAGTGTTTCCCAATGAATTTTGTCCAACTTATTTTGGGTCAACGCAGCTGCGTGTGACCGAGCATTGTTATGAAGCAGAATCATACTTCGAATAGATATGTCTGGTCCTTATCGTCGATAGGCCAGTTTAACTTCATCAAGGAGTTGGCGGTAGAACGCAGCATTAGCTGTACGCCGTTCTTGGAGAATTTCAATGAGCAATATGCCCCTAGAATCCCAAAAAACCGTTGCTACACCTGACGGCGTGCATGGCTCTCGTTTTCCACTGACTCTCGGTCATTGGGGATTTTTTCTGCCTGTCGTAGATTTGGTTTGCATCCCCCCAACACGTATCAAAACGCCACGCCACTCACTTCACCTAGATGGCGCTAAAAGGAAAAGTTCGGTTCATATTTGATTCGCCCTCGAATGATATTGAATTTTGTTCTAAAAAGTACGATTATTATCTATATGCGGATAACACGGTAGTAATTTCAACTCATCAAGCCTTTAGCTATACTCTTGCCAACTTAAATGAGGACATGTTCAAATTCGAGTGATGGGCACATGATAATATGTTGACTGCTAATACTAAAAAAACAGTATTGTACATAGCTCCATATCGCATGAGGGTGAAGAAGCAGATTGTTCTAGATGTTCACACGAGCGATTGCTTGCATGCTTTTGTATCTATGCGGGAGAGGGGCGTGCATTGTAACTGTGGGGCATTGTCAGTAGTTTCAAAAGAAGAGTAGCTAGTTATTACCATAGACAATACTTTTCTTTGTGGAGAACGCATGTAGGCGAGACCGATAGAAAGTTAAAATACTTTGCTTGCTGTTCTTATATATCGTGCATTAGTGGAATCGGTGGAATGTAATAACTGTCTGTAGTAGTACTTTAGATTGCTACATAGAAAAACTACAAGGGCGATCTAAAATATTTCCGGAATCGACAAGAAGAACACGGTGTTGGTGTAGTTTTTTATTTTTCGATGTAGTCTCCTCTAAGATCAATACACTTTTTCCAACGGTGCTCCAGTCTCTTCAAACCGTCGGAGAAGTAGGATGTTTCGAGGTCTGCAATACAGCCATCTGTAGCGACGATTACCTCCTCATTTGAGTTTGTTTTTCTCAGGTTTGGGAATACGAAAAACTCGATGGCGGCTAGGTCCGATGAATATGGAGGATGTGAGGTTAATTCGTAGCGGAACTCAATTTGGACACGACGATCAGGTGCATATTCGTGAGAGAAAAGCACTTCCTTTCCGCTGCAAACGAGGCCGTCTTTCCCTTCTGCAGTTAGTTGTTGAGAATCACCCATCGGAAATCCCAAAAAATGGTCTCCAAGACTTTTCTGGCCTATCGAACGGTCTTTCTTCGGAGCCGATTCGCCCGGAATAGTGCTCTACTTCGACTGTTTCTTGGTCTTCGATTTGTAGTGGCGGATCTAAGTCTCATCCATGGTTACGAAACCCATGAAGAAATGCCTTCAATTGCGTTGGATCCCCAAAACGGTCACCTGATTTCAGTGTGAGCAAGCGCGGTACTTCGAATTTCCGCGGCCGTTTTTCCCGTCATCCAGAAGTGTTTTATTACTGCACGAAATTCGATTTTATCTATTTTTACGAAACTGCCTGACTTGCTATACAAAACACACCCTTGGACAACAACCATTGACAGTAGACGCCTGAAATTTTGACAGTTGCCATAGAAGAGGTTGCCTTTGCCGACCAATAAATCCACTTAAACCTTCGTGTGCCATCTCTTGCCGATTCCGTAAATATTTCAGGTCGCCCTCGTACAACTAACACAAAATGGAACGGTAAGAAATATAGCCCGAGAAATGAATACGCAAATAGATGGAATTTATTCTCAAACTTGCTTTCATGGTGATATCGTGCAAGTGGTCGAGCATGTACATACAACAAGAGCAATCACCCATGGAAAAAAGATGATTTGCAGAGAGACAGAAATAAATATGGACAAAGAGTGCGTGCATATGTGATACCATGCTCATCTAATGGTTTACCGGGTACACTTAACAATTTGTAGTCACTTAGGGAGGTGAGGAGAAAAATTACACTTTGCTTTTTATGCGAGGTATAATGCTCTCAAAGGTTGACGTCAATAAGGAGAATCAAGATTCTCTCTTTGTGTATTTAATTAAACATTATTATTAAACAACTTTTAGTAATCTGTCGATTATCATCCAACTATTGTCTAAAGGATAGAAAAAGGTACCCTATCAACTTTGTAGCATATGTTGCATAAACAAGCAAGTATATTTAAATTAAAACCAATTTTATCGACCTTTTTTGATGAACTACTTTTTCTCTACTTTTTCTAGTTGTGTTCGGAATAATTATTAAGTTGTGTGGAGTGGAATTTACTGCGATACCTGAGAATTATACAGCCACACAGTCCTTATAGTCGTGTTGTTTTGCGTAGTGTATCTCAGCTTTCGATATTTTTGCGCTGGTTTATTTTCTTTAGACCATGGCCGCTTTCGTTCGATGTTATGATAAACTATCCATTTTCCTCCATCAGCGATTATCCATTTTAAATAAGGTTCGATTTGATTTTGTTTGAGATGCAAATGTGTTAGGTTAAATGATTTTCCTCTAACTCATAAGGAACCCCGAGTTTTTCAATTGTTAAATGAGATACATTTAACTTTCCTGCAACCTCTCGGACAGGAATATAACGATCAGAATTAATTATTGCGTTGATTTGATCATCATTAGCTTCGTTTGGTCTACAAGATCGTTCATTATCACACATATCGCATACTTTTTTACCAGATTGTACAGTGTTATTTTGTTTTCGGAAATAAGGAAGCAAAATATGATGGAAATGAACACTTTTGTTCTCCATGTTAAAATTCAATCCATACAAACAAATCTCACTAAAATACATCTTGTTTTCTCGGTTTTTAAAAGAAGTAAAATTCACAGCTGAGAAATGCCAGAACTATATAATTATAACTTTAACAGAGTCATTCAAAAGGGACAGTACTCCCATCTACATTTAAAATCATCAATTACTTTGTTACCAACCCCACATTTTTCAAGAAGTTTAAATCGTATTTTGTTTGATGTTTCAACTTTTTGTGATGTTCAAATATTACGTGATAAAAATTTTATATGATTGGCATATCATATATTCTAGATATTTTTTTCCAAAATGGTTAATTCGTAAAAATAACTTAATGTATTTTCTCTACAAGAAAATTTTTACCAAAGGCAGTATCAGGTAATATATCTGGTATATTCTACTATATTGCGTTAATTTATTAACGGTAATATGTCTAAAATAGCAGTATTCAAAGACTCAAACATTAGAACTATCAAATTGCTATTTCTGCTTGTGTCTCTATCAGATCTAACTATTTCGACATCACCAATACTCTATTTTGAATATTATTATATTAGACACCTCTTATATGATACATGTTTCATATGTTCAGCTATAACTTGCTGCTAACTTGCTAGCTCCGCTAATTTAGTTAAATCCGCAATGACAGTGCTATATTGTGCATACTAATTTGCGTAATTGCCACATATTTCATAGGAAATCCTGTTACTATTATAATTCTATTTATGATGATGATTTGTTTTTCTGTGGTCCTCAATCTGGTCAGGACAACTACATAGAATCGATATATTACTTACCCATTCACTAGTTATTATTTTAAATGGAACACCTTGTATATTAATGCTTATTTAGATCCTTTTTTGTATCATTAGGAGTTATATATCGACCCATATACAAACACATTTTGTTTCATTCAATCGATCAGTCTCCACACATAGGAACCATTTTATTGAAATTTACGGTTGCTATACGCTTGATAAAATATGAATTTGAAAAGAAGCGGCAGTTCTCGAAGCTGTCGAGAGGTCACGATATGAACGATTGATTATTTATATCGAATAAATGATGGGAGCAGTTTAAATGATTGATTCGTAGTCCATTATCAACGGTATTATATTATAAATTAGTTCTAATGAATAATTTTTTTATTTCGGTGTAAAAGCGTAAGTCAGCGTAAGCATTATTGTCGTCTCCGTTAGTATCAATAATACATTTACGATGTAAACAATACAAATTATCATAGTTGCAGGCTTGAAACATAAGTGCGGAGAACATTCTTAAGATGTCAAATCAATACTACTGAAGAAAAATTTTAAATTTCATGTACAGTATATGAAATTTACTAAAACAGAAGCACTATTTGTTCTAGTTTTAATGAGCGTAAGTAATCGCTGGAAATTTCAATTTGATTTTGTGTGTGCGTATTGGATTAGGATTAAGAAGTTACAAAGATGTACGATCACAAGGTCTTAGAGGAAATTCATGTTCATTGCTTAACTAATTGAACGGTTACCAAAAGCTCCTCGTATCATATTTATTGTTTCACCCGATGTGTGAGCTCCAGCACCATTTTGTTGGAAGGAACCCAAAACCAGTTCGTTATTACGAAGCTGACTAAAACAAGCCAAAAGCATTTCTTATGGATATATTTCTGCACTGAAGGTATCGTTTAAAAAATAGACAGGTAGTCCTTCTACTCAACGCGGTACCAAACAGCAAGCTTCTAAGAATGTAAAGGAGTTTCAGCATTAGAATTAGTAGGCTTTGTACCACTCCGCATTCTCATGTTCTGAAAATTAGGACGTACGATTTTCTGTCCAAAGTCTACTTGAATTCGGATTTCTCTGAATACCCGATACTATTACATGAGTGACTACGACGTCTTAGAAGATGTGGATGATCCTAGTGATATTGATAGTATCCATGAAGATTAAGAAAATGATCATAACCCTGATTCGAGAACACGGAAGATAACAACAAAATAAAGAATCGATGTATGAGCATGTTGTATAATGTGGAAGTTTTCTATTAATAAAAATATATTATGAGAACATTTCCATTGGAAGAAATCCTAGAGTCGCGACAAAACTAAGAAACTAAGAGATTTAAAATGGCGGAAGCAAAATCCTTCATAGACTTCTTGTTTTATTCAGCAATTGTCAAGTCAGACCGTCAAAATATAAGTGCTCTTTTGTGAAAATGTATGGCGTAGAATCTTGTGTTACTAGAGACAAGATATATTGATGGGTTTTCACGAACAATGCAAGTTTCGCATGTATGTACATAAAGACCCTTGAATATATGAAATTAAAGTAATGGTTCTAACTGATGTCACAGTCCATTTTCTAAACTTTCTAAACTGTATGTTGAGAAAAATGGAAAAAAAAACTGGCTGTAGAGCAAGACAGATTGCTTTTGCTGCTGCAATACTGGTTGCAATGCATAATAAATGATTACAAATGATATACATTGCACCAGTACTCGAGTCATTCGCAAAATCCCGTTGCTCTTCAAATTTTCTGCGCTCACTATCTACCTTTTGTTTTCTTTCCAAATTTATGCATATCCACGGAAAAGGGATAATTAATATTATTACCAGCTGGATTACTAAACAAATAAGAATGCTATTACTTTACAATACATTAAAATTGCATTGAATGAAATGTTGCAATTACAATAAAATTATGTGGACTAAGCACAATAGATTATTTTATCTGATTAAAAATTCCCGACCCAAAAAAATGCTAAATTAAAAATGTATTGAAAATAATTAATCTCTGTTAATCTAGCGCTATTTTCGCCAATAATCATTACACTGACTTATTCGAAACTTTGCGCAAAATGCAAACCGGCCTAAGAAATTTTTGTTGCATTATGAGAGATGTCTTTTAAATTCTATACTGGGACATAGAGGGCGCCACTAATCAAATATCAGTGCTAAAAATGAGCGTCTATCTTTAATTAATCGCAACCCAAAATTTCAGAGAGATATATGAGATGTTGTAACTACAACGAACTGTCAAAGTTAACAACTTAGTTGAGAAAAGTATTTAAGCCGAGTACATTTTCACGGACTAACTTTTTGATAGTTTTCGAAGACAGTTATCTCAATAACAATACCTTGCCGAGTTGGTTTCTGTATTCAACAATGAAGTACCACATCAATCAACAATTTCTTCTTGGTATGGAGAACTCAAACGTGGACGGATTAGTCCTAGCAGCGGTCCAAGAGCAGGTGCATAAAAATCGGCAGTTACAAGAATATGTCGATGCTGTGCGCATTAACGAAGATCGACATATGACATATCGCGAGGTTGGGGTGTTTTGGGGATTTTAAAGACCTCAATTTAAAAAATTGTGTGTAAAAAAGTTTAGAGTCCCGTTCGATACCGGTTCTGTTGATGGAAGAGCAGAAGGCAGCTAGGGTGAATTGATGCCAAAAGACTCAAGACCGCTTCAACGCCGGAAACTCTAAAAATGTGTAAAACTTCGTCAATTGTGCAGAATCTTGGATTTACTTATATAACCCAGAAAATAAACGCCAATCGCCTACTTGGGTGTTCCAAGGTTAAAAAAACGCCGACAAAACTCATCCGTTCTCGAAGTGTCTCCAAAAGGATGGTCGAGACATTTGTCTCGAAAGCAGGTTATGCTGCAACAATTCCTTTACATGATTAAAGAACTGTTACTGCCGATTGGTATACAACCATTTGTTTGTCGCAAGTCATCGCTGAGCATTGAACCAACCCAGAACGACGAATGATTTTCCAGCAAGACAAAGCAAGTTTGCACACGGCATACAAGACAATTGAATTTTTAAGGCAAGAATTGAATAATTGTTAGGCCATCCTCCGTTCCGTCCGGACCTAACGATTTCTCTACCTTTCCGAAAATCAAGGTCGGAATGTGTGGTTAAAAGATCCAATCGTCGGAAGGAGTAGTCGATACACTACTATTTATAAGTGAAAACATTCTTTTATTTATAAATTCTAGAACAATAAGCTCCACACACATTCATGTAGCATATCTGTAAGGTATAAGATGCTGAAGGTGGTTTCCGAATTTTTTAAGAGTGAATTCCACAAAATAGACGACCTCACTTCGCATATTGTACTAGTTCTCTGTTCGCTATTCCCGAACAAACGAGCATGCTTTCCATAGCAACTGCCGTAAAACCCGCCTACCCTTCGAGATGCGTGGAGATAAATTATGTTGTTAATTTTACGTCGCCAAATATTTACGGCATTCAAATTCAGTCGCTATGATGGTTCGTACACGCTTGGCGTATAACTGATATTTGTCAAAACCGTGTCCCACATATACAGAATAATGCTTTGCCGGTTGGTATTTCGAGGATGTTGCGTAATGTATACATATATATTGTATATTGTTTTGTTTATGGCGAATATGTTTAATTACTTACCTCAACGTACCAGCAGCATAATTTGCCTTGTCTATATGTAGCACATCTATTGTGTAAACTGAATGAGTGACCATCATAAACTGAGAGTTAACATTTTCAGTATCCAAAGCGTAAGCGTTTTGCGGTAATATGCTTTTTAGAGAAACTAGTGCGTGTGTTAGCTGCAAATAATCTATTAAAGAAAAGGGCAACCAAACTTGAATTAAGGAACATTGGAACGTATTATATGTTAATGTGAAGAAAGCTTTTGCTTTAGTATCTACAGTGAATTTCTCTAAACTCGAACAGTATGAGAAGAAAAAAAATTGCAAATAAATCAATAAAATATGTAATGGACGGATAGAAATTCATGTATCGTGTTCATGATACCTAAATAAATTAATTTGAATCAGTACCTCTAACAAATTTCTGTAATTAAATTTTAGCAAGACGATTTATACAGGTTGATAGCAAACTCGCGATTGTATCCTCCTTACCTAAAGAAGAAAAAACACGCGTTACTCACGTTTTGAATGAATTGCAAGGAAGAATTCCGGAAAACTTAGAATACGAAATTTCTGCGTGTGTTAGACAACAAGGAAATCTCTGACAGTTTGTTATAATAAATCATGGAGATTTGAGACGCAGATTTAAGCGAAAAAAATCCTCACTTATTTCACATTCAGATAATGCCGCAGTTTAGTCGGATTTTAGGCAAAATAGGTTTTGTTCTGCGCGTCCTTTATGCATCACTGATTTATGTTTTTGCCTGAGTAGACTCGCATTTAAATGGAACGGAAATTATTTATATGCATTCAATTATAATAATAAATTCGTGAACGAAGAGCTTTTAATGGATTAAAATTCAGCGAGTCGTATCCTTATAAAAGATTACACTTATGTATAAGAGGGCTGCTGATATTTCTCAAAAGGATGTAGAAAAGCACACGCAAAATGTAATAAACGAGTATATTATTTTATATTGACTTTTACTCGCCTTTGATGTCAATACAATTATGCGTCACTTAAGCTAATCTCTTTACTCTCCAGCTACCACTTCGCAAATTTTTTGGCAATTTAGGCGACGAACATACCTCACTTTGCATACTTTTAATGTTTGACAGCAAAAGGAAATCATACGGTGATAAATCAAACGAATACAATATAAATATGAATACGTTATGAATTCAAGATTTTTCCTGGACAAAAAATTAACAACTAGATGTGTTGAATAATAGCTGGAATTGGAATTGACTTATTGCCTTATTATTGTTATTATTGCCTTCTTATTTTATCGATGACCCGGCAAAATCAAGAATCAGCGTTCTCAGTTCTCTGGTAACCTGAGCCTATATCCACTACATACCAATGTCCAATAAAACCAGAGAAACCATTGACCATTTGCTTAACCATTTGGAAACAAGCAGCTTTCGCTGGCTTTAGCTCACTTTGAAATGCACAATCCGTGGACTCTTGTTTACTTTTGTCGCTAGTCATAAGATTATAAATCTGATTTGAACGAGCTTGGTTAAATAGCTGGATAATATCTTTGTACCATTCGACACCATCTCACCCTTTGACCTAGTGTCACATTGTGTGGGATCCAACGACTGCCAAGTTTCTGTACATCCTGATTCTGAGAGTGATGCATCTACGCTGGAATTAGGCACACGGATTGTGAACTCTTTTTGCAGTCAATCGGGTAAACGGAAGATGAAACATTAATATACAGTAACCTTCTAAACATGACCTACGTAGAGCACATGCTTTACTTCCACTTACAAGCGAACACCGACAACCAGAAAATTTAGATTTCCCGTAAATGTATATATTTTTTCTCCGAAGTCTGAAAAGCTCTCTTTAAATCAATTTAAAACGTGGCTAATAGAGGGTACCTTTCCAAATGTTGGACCAAACAACATGCTTGTGATTAAGTCAGAATTTCGAAAATTAGCGCCCAAAGACAAACTTGAAAGCACTTTAGAATACACCCAAAAAATTGCAGCGATGGTGTAATCTCTGGATGTATTTAGTTTTAGAACGTTGAAAAATTTTATCGAAATTTCCGATTTTTAAAAACTGCCACTTTTCTTTTCACATCAGCGATACGACACGCAGCAGTCCAGGAAAAGCTCAATGCAACTGAACGTCGGCAGACTCATGCAATTACATTGTAATTTCAATCTGGAGATCGAAATTCTTTAAGATAAAACAACTACCGCGGAGGTCTAGAATAACTACGACATAGGTTTGCATCAATCAAGTAATATTGTTAAAGTGCAAGCATATCAGTTTTCTTCACCAAAATTCTTCGACATCCTCAAATACTTAAATGTATACATAATGAATACGTGAATGAATTTATAACCTTTGAAAAAGCTTACAGCTTTGCTTTGAAATAAATACATTTATGTAATATTTGTACTATGCATTTTTCGGAGTGCCAGTAATACCTATGGTTTTTATTTCATATTTCTTTTGTTTCCGATTGACATTTTTGATTACAATGACATATGCACATACATAAACGATTAGAAGGCGATGAGAATACGTTTAGGAAAGAAATATTTTATATTTTAAAATGGTAGAGTATCAAATACAAACATTACTTTCTATTTGTAAAATATAAAGTAGGCTCCGAAACTTCGTTTGGAATCACTTTGTGGAAAATTTCCATATGTATTTAATTTCTCAGCAGTCCATTCCAGTTCTTGTATCATTTATATCTAGCGTATTTACACCTTTTTGGCAATTTATCAGCCCAACACTTGATGTATTATTATTGTCAGAATAAAGCAATTATCCAATTTGTCTGGTACTGTTTTAATAAATTTTGTCATTACGTTATCATTACCTTCATAAGGGCTATAATTGCTGGACTAATTACATAGTACAATTAATATACGTACAATTATCACATTACAGTACGTATTTAATGTTTCACAAGCAGTATAGTTTTTTTATAATTCTGTTCACTATTATTATTGTTTCAAACATTTTATTTAGATTGGTACTGCTTCATTGAATAACATGCGAAATCTAAGCCTCCACTGCACGTAAAATATGTTATAAATAAATAAAAAATACTATTACGTTTATGATTTCTCCTTGGGTAGGAAATTCTTTTGTAGAATGCGCATCTTCGTTTCAGTACCCAATATTATTACTATTCTTAATTATCCAAATGTGCTATACATCATTTCATACGTGAAAGCGACTTTTTTATAGAATTACGATTTACTTGAATTTTAAATTCCTGAAAAAATATGAGTCAATGTAAGATTTGAACCCACTACCACTGCGTTACCGACGCAACATGCTACCTACTGCACCACGAGACTGAATGTGAGTCACATTACTTTCAACATCTAGATATCACATGACGATTGCAAGGACTGTGTGGATGTACAATTCACAGGTATAGCAGTAAACTCCACTCACACTAATTAATTAATTATGCGGAACGCAGCGTTTCGGGAGCACGTGGGCTCCCATTGTCAACCGTGTTACCGACTGAAAGTAAAAACTGTATCACACATGCAAATTATTTTCTACGCAGGCTCTAAAATTTCTAACCATATGACTATTTACAATCTACTAGGTGGCCTCATGCCTTTTACGGGGAAGGATGGACCGAAAGCGAACCGTATCATTTAACAGGGTCTATGGTAATAAATCCATCAAACTCGAGTGTGCAATTGGGGGTGGTTCTCTGTTCAATAAGTTTCCGTTCTTTTTCATATATACCGTTTCGTACGCGTCTAATTCTCTATACGAGTTCACGTTTTTAAGTAGTGTCAGATTTTTTAAATCAATCTTATGTCCGGATTTTACCATATGCTCTGCTACGCTTGATAGTTCAGGTTTGTCGAAACGATAGTGTCTAATATGTTCTTTGAACCTCGTTTCGATACTCCTTTTTGTTTGTCCAATGTAAACTTTCTCACAATCATTGCATGCGATTTGGTATAAATTAGAAATAGACATCTACAGAAAAGAAACTAATTCCAACAGATTCATCACGTTTGATTCGCACCATTGCGAACAACAAAAAATGTCCGCGATTAGTTTTCTGGTCAATAGACTCGTCAGATTTCCGCTAAACAAGAGCAGGTATGACAAAGAATTAAAATATATCAAGGATGTAGCGAGGTACAATGGTTTCTCTTCTATGGATGTCGACCGTATTTTAAGGAAGGTCCAATACAAACAACACATCAGAAATTCCACGACTTTGACATCAACAAACACCGGTAACAAGAAATTTATAACTCTTCCTTTTCACCCAACAGTAAAAGGGTTAACTAAAATTTTCCGACAACTAAACATGAACGTGTCTTTTGTGTCAAAAACAACTTAAAGAATCTCTTAGGAATCCCAAAGATAAACCGGAGATGATAAAAAGTCTGGAATATACCAAATCGCATGCAATGATTGTGAGAAAGTTTATATTGGACAAACAAAAAGGAGTATCGAAACGAGGTTCAAAGAACATATTAGACACTATCGTTTCGACAAACCTGAACTATCAAGCGTAGCAGAGCATATGGTAAAATCCGGACATAAGATTGATTTAAAAAATCTGACACTACTTAAAAACGTGAACTCGTATAGAGAATTAGACGCGTACGAAACGGTATATATGAAAAAGAACGGAAACTTATTGAACAGAGAACCACCCCCAATTGCACACTCGAGTTTGATGGATTTATTACCATAGACCCTGTTAAATGATACGGTTCGCTTTCGGTCCATCCTTCCCCGTAAAAGGCATGAGGACACCTAGTAGATTGTAAATAGTCATATGGTTAGAAATTTTAGAGCCTGCGTAGAAAATAATTTGCATGTGTGATACAGTTTTTACTTTCAGTCGGTAACATTTGTTGACAATGGAGCCACGTGCTCCCGAAACGCTGCGTTCCGCATAATTAATTAATTTGTGTGAGTGGAGTGCTATACCTGTGAATTCTAGATATCACGTTAATATTAATATTAATTTGATCTTATTTTTAATAAGTAAAAGTAGTGGTGACTCATAATTCAATTTCTTTGTTATTATCAATGTTGAATTTAACTGAATTAGATTTTTGTGAAATATTTAATGAATAAAATTTCACAGTTGCCAGTAGGATTTGAACCTATAGCTCCAATTCGCTAGACCGGTATGTATCCATTTAGACCACGGAGACAGTCTGACCAATCGTTATTTAAATCATCAAATAAGTTTAAATTTAAAATTAAATTTCAATTGGCAAATCTTTATACCCAGATGTAATAGTGGCTACAGATATTCCCGTAATATCTAAGGAGACACTTTGTTTTAATATTAATGCCAAGTTGTATTATCAATTTTTACTTTATTCATTAAAAATTTCACAAGAATTTAATCTATTTAAATTCAACGCTGGTAATAGCAAGGAAATTGAATTATTATTGAAAAACTAAAGGGTTATTCTAATAATTTAGTGGTGGGGGATATTAAGTATTTGGTTCCTTATATTTTCAGAGAAAAGTTTGCCTCATCCTTGAGACAGTGTGAAATAATGTTCTACCTTGACGTGATGCTGTTAACGATGGATTCTCATAACAACTAGGGTTGTTGTTTTGGGCTATTTCCATCGTTCGTTGAACTTGCATACTCCGACGTTTCGGCAATTTATCTACTGTCGCCTTCAGGGTAGCCCTGAGAAGAGCTGTTGCTTGCCAGAACAATCATGCTTCGATGATTTTTGTCTGACGTATTTGTCTTCCCTATTCTATATGTTTTATAATGTTATAGGCAAGATTAATATCTATTTCCAGAAATCGCGCGACTTGTCATTCTTATACCATGACTTCAAATTTTATCGAAATCAGGTTGCCGACGTCCCTTTAATATTATTGTAACAAAAAATCTTTCTGTATAAAAGATTATGCTTATATAAAACTAAATTTCAGAAAACTTAAAATTGACAATTCTTTTAACTTAACGATACTCGACATTGCTATATAAGCACGAGTTTCACCAATTCTCTATAATATATCCGCATGCTTCATTCCATCATTACTGTCAAAGTAATATTTCACTGGAAAATGATGTACATATTCGCCAATTTTTAAAATAGGATCCAAGTGAATGAATTTAGGTAGAGAACGTAAAATACGTTTAAAAATTTGAAATTTTTGTAGTTGACTATTGAGTGTGTCTGCATCAGGTTTATACATATTGTATAATCTTTCTGGTATTCACTTTTATTTACAAGTAACTAGATTATTTGTTCATAAAGACAACACTCTAATAAACAAGCGCCTGCTTAGTGTTGCAATGTAATGATTGTAAGAACTGCACTGTTCACATAAACTACAATCAAAGAAACAGCGGGCATGTGTAGTAACATTGCCAGTGCTTCGATTTATGAAATTAGCTTCCTAATTACTCCTACGTTTGTAATGAGAAACCTTTCAAAAGTCCACATCCACTATATCCTATTGTTGATAATGTTGCAAACTTTTCCCATGTTCATTTTACAACAGCAAAGGTTAATAAAAGGCCAAGTTCTAAGGAAGATTACTTCGTCGACAAAATAAATAAATAACACCAAAAAACCATACACAAGCTCCCCCGCAACCTACTCCTTCACAGCGTGTGCACCTGAAGGCGGTGGTTAGTTGCACTGACGTTAACATCTAGACGTTTGATTTGCATACACGTTATTGTAGCAGAACGTTAATTAGACCCAAGTTATAACAATTAACAAGAACAACAGCCGCAACAGGAGCATTAGAGCAACGAGTGCACCACTCGGCGTACAAGTTTATTGCTATTCCTATCCGCTTTAGCTGTCACATATAAGTTCCTACAAACTTAAATATCTTTAGTCTTTCGAGGAAGGTCGTTTTCCCAATTTCGCGGTAATGGAAAATGTTCGCTGTAACTTTTCAGAAAGAGGAGCTTCCAGTTTCGCCAGATAAACTTAGAACTGCTACTTACACTATTGTCTTGCGGTAAATACTTTTTAAACTATTATATGAAGCTTATCAATTGTATACTTTAAGTCGTCTGGTTGAAAATCGGAAGTGAAGGAAATTTAAAGCTGATTCAAGAGTATATATTTCATGTACTAATAGCTACCGGTTTCATGCCAATTTGCACATCATCAGGCTACAATTGGAATAGCAAATGAAAACGATAATTAGAAATTATAATAAAGAAATTAAAAAACATGTCACGTACTATAAAATCAAAATAGATGCGAGCAATACCATTAACAGCATCACTGCCGTTAAAGTTAAAGTTAAAAATTTTAAATCGTATAAGGACATGCGCAAAGTTAAAATGCCAGAAAGAGGGCAAGCCCACCTTAAAGTAAGTAACCAAAGTAATGACTTTTAAAATAAATGTAAATATTTTTTTCAAATAAAAGGCTCTAAATAGAGAGAGCTCTAAGTTTTCAATCTGTTGAATATCCGTAATCTTAGTATTTTCATGCACTCCAAATTATTCAAACATAAACCTTTGTTAGTGAAGTGGAGAATTTTTAAATTAGATGTTTTATCAAAGGGATGGTGTGTTTGTAATAAATGTGAAGCGAAATGAGAAAAAACGATAGTAGAATGTTAGAGGTAACGTATGTGCTCTTTGAGTCTAACATCAAAAGACGTAAACGTCCTACCTACGTATTTCGCAGCATAATCCCCATAGCTAAGCATGCAAACGCAACCTCTCTACATGTTAGCCCACTGGTCTTTATTCTTTAGTAAGAACTCTTTAATGGATGGAGAGCTTCAAGCTCAATTGAACGTGATTTTTAAGTATGTTTGCTATTTTATAGGAAATGGAATCTAAGAATGGGATCGACCTATAAAGTTTCATCTCCCTCTGTGCGGTCATCCTAGAAGAAGTAGTAGTATCATCTGTAATATAAACTTTTCTCCCGGCGATTCTATTTTGTTTTTTAGTTAGCAATTTAACACAGCAATTTGTTTAATAATATGCAATTCGGTCTTCAAATTTTCGGATTAAAGTGGAACATTGATAGGTCTATGAAGATAATTGTGATAATTTATGTCTGACCGAGTGGTTAGAGGAGCAATCGTCAATTGTTATGTTTGTATGGAATGGTGTTCGAAAAATATTGAAGGCAGAGTTGTTATCTCTAATAGTAAGATTAATATCCAGAAATTAATACCTTGTTAAGTATTCTGATAGTAGTATGTATGTTGTTGGTGTAATGTAAGGAATTGTATAATTCTTCCAAACCACCAGACCAAACAAGCACATTTAAATGCAATTGAAAAATTATTGTTGGACAGGATATGTTTAGATTAGCAGTGAGGATAAAGAAGATCCCATAGTCAAGCTTGAAGGTGTTTTATATGTCACGAAAGTTACGTCTCTTTATTGCATTTGCTTCTTATTGTTTTAGTATTCTCCTTGTTGTTGTATACTTTTTTCGGCGTACTCATTAAATTACGACGCGGCTTCAACCCAGAAACTTAAATTCTTTAAAGGAAAACAAGTACCGTGAAAGCCTACAACAGACATCATCACAAATAAATACTAACCAAACCTTTTCCCATTCTCTTGCAAAATACACATTTTTCAATCTTACTTAACTTGTTTCATTCTTACCCTGCGCATAATCAGCAGAGGTAAATCGCGACGCTCCTGAGCTTTTATTGATGAATAATCCAAATACATTTATCTAATTGTTCCACTTATAATTCACTGTGTCTCGCAATAAGTCATAATAGTTGTAGCTATTTGTGATTTTCGTAGTCCTTCAGAATACTCATTACTCCATATAATTAGTTTTCTTTGCTTGTGTTAAATTATATGCAGATATAATATGACCAAAGTCAACTCTTACAGCACACATGTGCGTCAGTCTATCAGTGATTTGTCGAATGCAGTACTTCGCTGTTGCCCTCCTACATCATGGTTACAGCTATAGTGAGGGAACGTAGGATTGTAGATACTTGCCTGTTGTTGACTTTGCTCAGATTATTTCTGTATAAGCCACGATCGAATATAACTAAGGAAACATATTATACCGTGTCTTTTCACAGATATTCAGAAAGATACCCTCATACCAGTGACGCCAATACATGAAACTGAATACTCGACAAAACAAGACTACATTTACAAGACAAAAGAACTGACAAGAAAGACATTAACGCAGACGTTCAATAAACAACCTTTAGAATTGTATACCGGATGCGTAAAAAAGCTTTACGATACAAGTTTCAATCCATCTAATTCATTCATTGAACGACCGTCATCTGTCTGGTCCACTCAAAAAGTAACTTGGCGGCAACACGAAGGTAATAACGATGTTCAACAAGAGGTACGTACGTGGTTCAGACGCCAACCCAAACACTTTTATGCAGCAGGCATTGGGAGATTGATAAAGCAGTGAGATAAATGTGTTAATACAGATGGAGACTTTGTTGATAAATAGAATCTGTTTTTGGCTAACTTATTATTACTATAGCGGAAGTCCTACGGCCTCTGCCGCATCTCGTATTTCGATCTCCACTCGTCTCTATTTTTCTAAGCTTTCTTCTTTTATTGCTCTCTAATGGCCTTCTCGATCCCATCCCTCCATGATGTCGCTGGCCATTTTTTTTTTCTTTCTATTTTGTAGTGTATAATTTAGTGTACTCTTTGGCCATCTATCTCCTCTCATTCTTTGTATATGTCCATATCATATAAGCTGTCTTGTTTCGATTCGATCCGCACTAGTAATAACTCTTCCTGTTCTTCATCGCATCTCTTCGTTCCTCACATGTTCCAATTTTCACACTCCAGGACGGCTTTATATATTTTTATCATTGTTTCCAGTAGGCTGCAACAAGTAATTTAAGACCTGGGTTGCTCCCCTGTTATATTTCTCGCATGTCTATTTTCGATGTACCTTCCTCACTAAGTATTTTTCCTAATTATTTGTACTGGTTTGTTCTTATTTCTCTAATTTGCAAGTCCTGGTAGTCATCTTCATCTTTACACCCCACTTTCATATATTCAGTCTTTGTCACGTTCGCATTCTTGTCTCAGTTTTCTAAATATGTACTCTATGTACCCTCTCATGTACCCTCTTCATCACAAGCTATAATTACTTGATCATCTGCAAAGTAAAGACTTATGAGACAGTGACCTTCGATCTTAATTCCCATTCTTTCTGTTTTTTTTTTCAGTTACTTAAAGCTTCCTGAATATAGGTAATGTAGGGGACACACTTCATCCTTGTTTCCATCCCTTATTTATGGGGAATGGTTTTGATCTGTTTACGTCTATCTTAATTATTCTCTGTGCGTCTTTATATAAGTTCCATATTGCATTGATGTATCTGATATTGAGTCCCACTGTTTAAAACTTCAAACATTTTTTGAGGATATCAAAAGCCTTTTCTAAGTGAGTGGGTAAATTTCTAGATATGCGTTTTTCTAACACCTAACATACGACCGTACAGCCTTCCCATTGCGCTAATTACACTTATTCCTCTGTAATTCTGGCATTTACTTTTGTCTCCCTTCTTGTATATTGTATTGATGTAGCTCAGATTCAGGAACTTTTCCTATTAAACAATCCCGTTATGTATTTGATTAGTATATCAGTTCAGTGGTGTCGCAGCTTTTTTATTTTTCAATTCCTTTGGCGCTCTTTTAACTTCCGAAGTTGTTATTCTTTCAATGCAATTATCTGAGGTAATGTTAAATTTCATATCTTTTAAAAAGAAATCTGGCCCCTTTTCTTATAATAGTTCAGTATAATATTCTTCCCATTTTTGCATTTCTAAATTTATCTCGTTATTTCTTCTGTCGTTCTTTCTTGATGTTTTTATTATTGTTCACGCCTCTGACACTTTTATGCCACCCATAAGTCTCTCCACTTCTTCGCTCTTTTTTTCCAATAGTTCGCTTTTTACTTTCCCTATTTGTTTTTTTTTTCACTTCTCTATTCAGTGTCATATATGTGGCTCTATCTTCCGATTCTTGTGTTTGCATCCAATACTGGTCAGCCCTCTACTTCTGTTTCACTAATATCTACTTGTTTCGTCCACTATTCGTGGTTTGTATATTGCGGTTGTTTTTTGGCAAACTATTCCTCTAATTATTTTTGCAATAGTGTGACCTACTTATTGATTTTCTCTCGTATACTGTGAATTCCATACATTATTTTGACTTTATTTCGCTTAAAAAATGCCATTTACATCGTTTAATGGATAAAGTACCCGTATATATTGTGGTGGTAAATTTCAGGCTCTTTAATTTTTGTAAATGGGTTCGCGTTTTGATTTAAATTTTGTTCTATTTGTTTTTAAATCAAATGATCATGTTTTCTAATCAAAATAACCAAATGTAAGGTTGAAAAAGATAAATATATTGACAAATTAATAAATATATACCGCTTTTTTACAAAAAATATTTTTTACAGAACACCTAAGGTAATCCCTGTCTAGCTAATCTTTAAATATTCTAACTAGTATGCGAAACAAAATGGGAGCAATAGATACAAATAATTTTGAAGAATTTAAAAAGATTCGACGTCTTTAATTTCTGAAATCGTACTCACTCGCACGTGATTTCTCGCCTTAAAGATGTACTGGTCTTCGGCTTCCAATATATGTGTTCGGAACTTCCATATTTCAATTGTAGTGTCAGCTGCTTTGTAAATTAAAGAGTTATATGTGAAAATAACTAATTATTCTCAGGAGAGACGATGACAACATGTGTGACTTTGACACGACACATTTGTTTGCCTATATGGTAGGCCACACAGTAGACACATACATACCTGATATAAGTGAAATTATATAGGTAAATGCTGCCAATTTTGAAGATTATAAGTATAATTTCGTAATAATGCATATTTATACAATGTGATTGAAATGTATGAGTACAGTATATTAAACGTCTTTCAAGAATGAAATTTGGAAATATTTATTTATATGAAAATATGTTATGAAAAGCGGTATATATATACTAAATTATAGTAAAGTTTACGTCTCCTCTGCAAGTGTTGTTGAAGGGACTCTTTTTTTTAACAAGAAAAACAGATTAAATATCTGTGCCAAAAATTCACAAAGAGGGAGTACTAACGGCACTTTGCCTCCAACTTATAACATCAACCATAATAAAAAATAACGGCGTGCACCAAACAGTGACGACAAAATATCTGGAATAGGTAAACTAGAAACAATCATTGATAATTAATAGACAATATTTCATATTATTACAATATGTTGATATTAAGTTAATGGCTCTTTGCTGCTACTTTCAGTGAATGGGTGCATGAGAAAGCAGTTTAATGAATATTATGAAGGAGGACACTGGAATTGGCGGTTGTTACACCGAGCGAAGGTTCTGATCATAGGCGTCCACACAAAGTTTCGTTTATGTTATCCTATCAAATATCTATCCAAATATGTGATCCATTTCGTGGGAGAATATCTTTCTATATTTCCTTCTTTTGCATTTAGAATCCGTAGCGTATGCAAAGGATCTAAGTCTACTGATATTTCTTGTCCTGAAGTTATTTAATTTTGCATTACTCAAACATCTCCAAACAGTTCTTGCTGAGACAGACACATCAATTTCCTTTCCTTAAATCTGAAACAACTGGTAGAAAGGTTAAGATAAAATATAATAAAAAACAAAAATAATCGGAACTAACTTGTCAAATGTCAGTTGGCTTGATTCTTCTTCCGGATATTGATAGCTGCAGCTCCCATTTCAAAACCGGTGCATTAGCGTAACTTTAGGACTATTAGGACAAATTTAAGCTGAGGTACGATTGGCATTGTTCTGAAATTCATAACCGGCTAAAATGGAGTTTATGTTCAGAAGTTGAGTCGTTAGCCGGAATAATGGATTAACCTGTCTATAATTATTCTCATTTCCGTCAGCGAAGTGCTAGATGGCAACCCTGTGGTTAGAATTCACTGTCAGGAAAACAAGTTAAATCGGTGGTTTTAAAACGTACTACAGCAAGCAGGGCGCGCGCCGTTCGGAAGCGCTGTAATATATATGAGGTAGTTAAGTCTTAAAATTGCAACGCCTCGATCGCAATTTATATTGAAAAAGCTGTTCCCGTTCACGACGTATTCCTCCACTTGGTCGCGGCAGGACTAAAGTAAGTAGATTAAAGCACTGATTTAAATATAAAGCACTATTAAAGTTAGATGGAGTAAGTACTTTTTACGCGTCAACGGTATGCGATGCTCTCAAGTGAGAAAGTAATATTTCTAGTTTGCGCGATGTAAAATCTTCAAACTTAAATTAATATGAAACTTTCGTTGGCGTTATAGAGGACAAATTTCAATTTTAATAGTAATTTCCAACCTTAAAATTTTAACAAAAATTTTTCACATTCTGCAGTAGGATTCGAATCTACAGCTCCTGTTCACCAGACAAGCAATACGGAGACCATAGGAACGAACAGCTTTTACAAGGGTTGTCTTTTAAGTTTTGTGTATAGAACTGGAATAAACAGTAGATAGCCTTTACTTTATTGTCTTTCGAAGAATTCTCCTTGAAGATCAAGGCGCCATTGCATACGCTCGAACTAATTCTGGAAACAGCTATCCCACTCATTTATTGGTAGAGTCAAAATTGCGACTGTTCTTTCTGACGACTGGAACATTTGACCACACAGTCCGTTCTTGATTTTCGGAATGATAAAGAAATCGTTGGGACTTAGCGCCCAGACTGTACGGAGGATGGTTTAATAGTTCAACGTTTTGATACGTTAAAAGTTCAATTGTATTGCGTGCTGTGTACGAACTTGCATTATCATGGTAGAAGATGATTTATCATCTGGAGTTGGTTTTTCGACGCTCAAAGATGACCTGCTGCAAATAAATGGTTGTATACCAATCGCCAGTAACAGTTCTTTGATCTTGTAGATAACAACATATGCCATATGATCAACTTTCGAGACAAATGTCGCAATCATCTTTTTGGAGCTACTTCGAAAATAGATGACTCTTCTCGGTTTTTCTACACCTTGGAACTCCCAAACAGAAGACTGGGTTTGCATGAATAAATCCAAGATTCATCACCAATGGTGACACATTTTTAGAGTTTCCGGTGTTGAAGTTGTCTAAAGGTTTCTCATACAAACTCACTCTAACTGCTTCCTATTATTTTGGTCAACTGCGGTATCCAACAGGAAACTGTTTACTGATGTGACGCTTCATTGCTGAAAACAGAAACCAAGTCGGCGAGGTAGCCTTGTTCGAAAATTATAAAAAAATATTGCGCGAACATGTTTTCGGTTTAATACCGTATTTCAACTTTGAGAGTTCATTGTAGCCACAACACTTCACGTATCGTACTGAAACTTTGGATTTAGGTTAACTAAAGATGGAGGTTAATTTTCAGTGGTAGCCCTTGATTATGTTGCCCTCTATGTTCCGGTATGCAAAACTGAAAAGACGTCCTTCGTATTACTTGGCATGCCTGCAGATATAGTAGTATCTGAGCAGCCAAAATATTTATTAAATGTCAAATTCATAATCAATTAAATTCATGTGAAAGTTTTTAGATGACAAATTTTAACTTTCGTTTCCAACGTAAAAATTTAATGAAAATTTTTTCAGAGTTTCTGGTAGGATTCGAACTTACAACTCGCCAAGAAAAAGAAAAAGAAATCCTATTTTCTTGTTTACTCGTTTTTATAAAGTGATTGAACTTTAGAAACACGCATTCAGTCTCGTGCTGTAATAGTAGCACAATGCGCTGGCATGGCAGAGGTTCAAATCCTACCGTGACTGATATTTTTTCAGGAATTTAAAAACGTTGGTCAATTGCAAGGAAATCGTAATTTTATCATCACTAATACCAACAGTGGTAATATTAGTATTAATTTACCTTGTTACTTTGTTGCTAGGTAACGTAATCTCAGCGATTATCATATTTGAGACATAAATCATTCGTTTTTTATTATTTTTAACTACTGTTTTTTATATTATTGTTTTTTGCTCGTGTGTTATTGGTATTTGTATAATCTGTTACATATAATTTTGTTTGGATGCAATCCTAATTTTAAAATTGTTTTTATTGCGGGTAACTTCAGTCTTTGTTCATCGCGGATTCACCATAAACTCTCTGTTATTTTGAATTTTGTTATCTTACACCAAAGCATTTTTTAGATATCAAAAAGAACAAAACTAAACAAACGAAATGCTATTATATGATGTTATTGATACAATTCGAAGTAACAAGCACTCCCATGTTTTAACAATGCGTTGACAAACATATTAAAGAATTTAATGATTTCGTATTTATTCCATGGGAAATTCTTTGTTTAAAGGAGTACTAAAGAGTAAAGTTTGCAGTTTCTTCATTTTCATTTATGCAACTAAGTTTCAACCTTTATCGCAATAATCACTTTAGGGATTACACAAATTTTACATTTTATGAGGGAACTTTATTCCTCTCTTTGCCTGACCTACCTTTTGAAAAATTTAGTTCCTAAGAACCGTCGGAGAACTAGTCTCGAAGGATTTGTGTTGAGACGGCATCGGGTTTAAGAGAGACAGTAAAACTGAAAGGATGATGAGGGTTGCAGACGGATTACAAAGAGGAAAGCACACGTATAGGCCGCAAGTCCAAATGTATCAATCAATCAATCAATAATACCGCCTTTTCGGGTACATTAATCAAATTTGGCGTTGCGCTGAGCAAGAAAAGATGAACTCCAACGTTTCTATGCTCCATTCGAAATCGTTCACCGAATGTGCCACATGCGTTACCTCTACCTTAGATTTGAGCCTTTAGAATTCGATATTGCCGTAAATACATTTAAACTATGTTTAATTTTTTGCGACGACGCGGAAAATGCTGTTTATAGTTTTATTCTCGGCTGGTCTAGATTTAGTAAGTTAGTTTTATTATTACACTCCGTTCGAACTTGAAACATAAAGCTAAACAATATAGGAAATAAGAGCACCTGGACCTGATAGGCTTATACAGGTTCAAGCGAGCTCAAACTCCGTCACGGCATGCATGCACATACGCGAGGTATACGCTATAAATATGACGATTCGAAAATATCTGAAGTAATGAAAATCGAGTACCACGCGGTCGTCAAATTTTTAACAAAAGAAGGACATATTCCTAATCACATAAAACAACGTTTAGATGGCGTTTACGGTGATTCATCTCCTTCGTATTCCACTGTAAAAAAGCAGGCAAAATATTTCTGTTTGGGGCAAGAATCCCTGGAAGATGCTGAACGGCCGGGTCAACCAATTAAAGTGATAATGCCTCAACAAATTTCAATTACTGAAGATTTACTGCTAGAAGAATGTGTGCAGTCGTTTTTAAACATGTGTGGAGACGACCCAAAACCGATTTTGGAGTCCATTGTTACAGGGAATGAAACAATTGTTCTGTTTTACTGTGAACGGCACATATTATGTATCTTTAGAGCATAAATTAAGGAACAGTGTTCGTGGAAAATTGACGAAAGGTGTGCGATTATTAAACGACAATACTTCCGTCCATACTATCGCCGTTTCACAAACTGCCGTCCGCTACTGTGGCTTTCAAGAAATGGAACATCCACCGTAAGTTTTCTAATTTAAAAAGAGACCTTATGGGACGTCGTTTTAAAGACGACAGTAAGTTGCAAGCAGCTGTTATAGAACATTTTAACGGAAAAACTTATTATTACAATGGTATCAAATTATTAATTAATTGTCGTAATAAACAAATAGAAGTTAGGGGAGATTATATTCAAAAATAAGGTTGCTTATATTGTTAGAGGTTTCTTTTTTCTATATCAAGCTGAGAATTTATGGCACCTACCTCGTAGTTTTTAACACAACAAGTCCATGCTAAGTACCGTATAGTGACAGGTATATAAATACCTGCATTCTCAGGTAACGCAGCGATAAATTTAGCGCTGGCATTTCAAATGTTCGATCAGTAACTGGTGTTTCGGAAAAGTGGAACCAGAGATAATATATATAGGAGATAGGAATCTATTCGATATTATTTTGTGGCTGCTTAACGCCACCTACCGTTTGTCTAAAAAGTATTTCAATGCGCCAAATCTAAATCGCGATTTCAAATCATGCGTATATAATATATTCTGCAAGTTCTATTGCAACAAATATTCTTCTTGCTATCTGCTCCATGTGTTGCGAATATAACAAGAAGAATATCTGTTACACAATAAAACATGTACATATGCCGAAATAAGTATGTATATTGCTAAAATAGTGTTGCTTCCATAATATTTTTGGAAAGTAATGTATTCTTATCTTAACAAACCAGAATTGTAAAACAAATAACAACAAATTTTCGAAATTTATTGCATTTTAATAATAAATAATAAAATATAATAATAAAAACATTCGCAATGTAAACAGTAATGCATTTCATTTGTACAATCTTTCTATACCTGGGACTTATATAGGAAAATTAAATACAAGTGAACTATATACAAAAAGTGGAATAGAAATGTTCACGATATGTAACTTTAATTTTTTGAAATGTATTTGCGTATAGAAACGTAAAACATTCAACAAAATTAAGCGTTAGAACTGCGACTAAATCACAAAAACGAAACGAATAACTGATAACCATGTGTAACAATAGAAACATAACCTCACGTAACTTCTAACGGTATGGTAATATCTGGGTTATATTTAAGAACACGCATGCGTATTTGTCTGTATAATTCGATTCTTGCGCTCTCTACCAAAGATCTATGAACGAATAAAAAAAGAAAAAGAAGATCAAGGACACAAATATAAGATCTCTCCCCATGAGTGGAACCGATTTAGCAAATGTTATAGCAAGCCATAACAGGTTAGCCAACTAACGCTCATCGGATCGAGCATATACCTCATTTTTACTATGAATCGTGTTTATTGTGCTAGAAGTTTTAAACCATTCATATATATTAATATCGCAAATACAAACATGGAAATAGCTAGCATAGGTTTACAAAGTACAGAAGTTTATTGATGAATTTTCAGATTTCATACATAATAGAATTAAAATAATTTATAAATCTTGTAACAATGTTTACGTGTTCCGGAATAATATTTAATGTAAAAAACAGGTGGATAGTACGCACCAAAAAGAAGACATTTGGTTAAACAGCCAATTTATATTTGATTCTGGATTAACACTGACTACGTGTAGAATTCAATTTACTAGATAACGGATTATTTTGCTCTTTCTGCAATGAGCTTCAATTTGAAAGTTCTGACACCTTTATAAAAAAATATAAAAATTTGATTACATTATAACATTAAATCAAAACCAAGGAACGAAAGGGTTTAGTTACGTTGTATGAGTCGACAGAATAATTGAAATACAACTGAGTACTTAGCAGCATTCAGTGAAATCCTGGTCTACACCATTGATCAATAACAGTAAGATTAACCTATAGTTCTGCACATTCTCTACCTAAATTAATAAATTTTAGAATTAGGTCGCCCAGAAAAATGTTGAATAATAAGGAATCAATCCCTGTGGTACTCTAGAAGCTATAAGAAAGTGTCAATCTCAGTCGGGAAGCCATTATAGAATGCATAATCAGATAGAGCTGATGCTAAGGCAAAGAGACATCAATGGTAGAAGTGAAGGACAAAAATTAATGAGGTCCAGTTAAGCGGGAAGCAAATTGTCTATTAAATTTGTGGCTGTTGATCTCCCAGCCATGAAATCAAATTGCTGTACAAATATGTATAGCTGATGATTGACGTAGGTTTTAGTAAACAATATATGCTCCAAACTCTTAACAAAGTTGGACAAGGTGTTTATGGATTTATAATTAGATATGTTAGAATCGCAGGTACAATTTTTGCTTATTTTTCATGTATCACCGAATTGCGATGTTGAATCACAAACTATTCAGTCCTTTATATTATAGTGAAAATTTTAGATATTACGATGTCTTCAAGTGAAAAAAAAATAAAAGCCGAATTAGCATGCTCACAGGATTTTAATAGAATCTGATGCACGGAATAAAGATATACAAAAAAATGTAAGTCCGAAAAAGTGCTTTTAATTAAAATTCAACTGACAGTTATCTCAAAACAGAGACCTAGGGTAATACCTAGTTAGCTAAAAAATCTGTTTCGTCTAAACTTATTTTATTTGAAAAATGTTAAGGTCTTTAATTATTTGATAATTTCCAACTACTAACAATGTGACTCGTTTACCTTGTCCGTATCTTTCAATTTCAACCCGATGATGATAATAAGGAATTTATTCTTTCCCTTGCAATTCAAGTATAATACGTACAATTTTACTTAATTAAAATCTATTTTCAGCTATAGTGTTACGCGATTCCTGCTGTTTCCTCTTACACTCCAAACGACACCCTGCCGGTCCTCGTTTCTTTTACTTCTATTTTTTTTACTTAACCAGAGCTTTCTATCAATAAGGTATCATTAAGGTAACTGAATACATAGATGACTTGACGTAATGATTCCATTATAGTCGTCGTCCTCTTGCTTTCCAAGGTTGATTGGACGTCAGAGCCATCTTGATAATTGGATTCCATGGCAACTGTGATGTTCTACACGCCCGATTCAATGCATATATCGAATAACCTCAGCAGGATTATATACACGTAAACATGTTGACGAGGAACGGGGAAAATTTGGAAAAAGCAAAAATAAAAGGTAACTAAAAAAAGAAATGTCCCTAGAATTCATTATATGTTCTTGTACTTGTATTCTGCTTGGATCCAGTAATCGGATAACATTTTCGCTATGACGGTTATTTTTTAAAACTGCATTATTAAATGCATCTAATACAGTTTTACTTGCAACAATTCTTAAGGAATTTTTATAATCTTCAATAGAAAGTGAGTTTAATAAAAGCACTTGCGCTCTCCCTAATTGTAATTAAGAAAGCTTCAGTATATGTCAATTGCTTCATAATCCTCGTTTTTCTACTACATTATTTATATTAAATCTGTTACATTTTTTATATAAAAATGGTTATTCGCATGGAATATAGCTGTATCTAACCACGTCTAATCGCTTGTTTGATCATGGATGCTGCTACGCTGGTGATCGAGAGAAGAAGTTTGCCAATTGGCACTATATTTTTAGCAAGAAACCTCATTGAGCAATAACAAAGCGGACATTCTTCAAACTATTAGTTTTCTTCAATTGTCTTATAGTAACGAAAAAGATTTAGTCAAAGTTGTTTCATACAGTAAAAATGATCTCTTACGTGGTTCTTTATATCTACAATCGAATTATTGTAAATCAAATATACAAAAATCACTGAGAGATATATTTATCGACTATTGGCCAGAGCCAAAATCTACTACGTAAATACCATCTTGACATGGAAAAAATAAAGTTTTGAAAATTTTGTATTTTCCCCCATCTTTTTTTAAATAGGAAAACAAGTAAATGTCCTTGAGAGCTATATTAAGACTAAGCAATAAATTTTATTTCTTGAAAGCGACATTCGCGAATTACAGCTTATGAGACTGCAGTAATAAGGACGGACATATGGCTATGTAGTAGTGCAGATATTTTTTCACGAATATTGCTCAGCTTGTGCAATAAACGAGCATAATGTGCTGTTCACAGTTGTAGTATGATCTTTAAAGTCAATCAGTAAAATGCCTTAATAATCTCAAAATAGTGTTTGCCATAGTTTGCTTCCTTAATTGAATAATTTTTGGCTTTATTGAACAAGGTTCATCTGATTATCGCCATTTCAGTGCGGGAGGCTCACCATATTCAAGAGATTCCTGGACCAAACGGAAACATTCTGCCCACCTTTTTGTAAATGTTACATGAACTCTTGTGCTAAAAATATCCAAGCAGTATTAAATTTTTAAGACAGTTTTATGCACAAATAATGATGCCTCATTACAGATTGGTAATTACTACTCGTAGAATTTATAACGTAAGCTAGCGCATGTGCGGCTATGGCACAATATATTTTGAATACGTTTGGCATCGCCTATCAGGCCATACCTGCTTTACGTTATACTTATCAAGAGCCCTGCTCAATATGTCACAAGATATACCAGATATGTCAGTTCCTAGGAAATGTTTAAACTTTATCAAAGTTGTTCGAGTAAAAATAGAAAATAGAACAAATTTGCAGAGAATAGGAGACATACAGAGATTGTTTGTAGATAGTAGCACCATGCTGCTCAAACGTAAAGCATCGTTATCGCGTATCTAAAGAGAATCTATACACTCATGAAATTTCTATTATTCCGTATAAACTTTTGAACAGAATATTTGGTTTTATTAATGTCTTCAGTAAATTATGCATCGAACATAATGCTGAACTACAAAGAAACACAAATGCAAGGGAAAATAATATTCAAAAAATTTATTACATTTTATATAGAGAATATTGACAAGAATGATAACACACAACAGCGAAATTTCTATAGGTTCACAGAGTAAGATAGACATCCTACAAAATCAGGCATTACCTTCCAGTCTAAAAGAAACCTCTGAACATCTTCAAAAGTTTATTTATTGTTAAATATATATGTTATCGAGGTATACTTTGCCGAGAGGTAAATTTTTATCCCAGGATAAATTGTTCTAAAGAAGCAGGGTTTCCAAGCTGACCCATAGCTAAGAAAATAGGACGATACCATCATCTCATCAACAATTTTGTAAAGTTGTGCACTTCTTACAGCAAAAATCGCGCTAAGGGGAATAATCAAAAGCTAACTCGAAGGCAATGTTCATCGATATTTCGGTTAGCCTCTTCTGCTAAGGTTACCGCGCAACAAATAAAATGAATTTAAATTTATCAGTAACAAACAGAGGTGTCCAACAAATTTTATGCGGCAGTGCAAGTTTTCGGTAGCCAAAAAAAAATTTCAAAACCACCCCTAAAAGTGGCACATAAATAGTCTAAAATTTGCGCAAGATCGTGTGAGATGGGATCATGAGTGGAAGAACGTCATATTTTCTGATGAGAAGAATTTTGATTTGGACGAGCCTGATGGTTTCAAATATTATTGGTACGATTGCGATGAGCCGAAATTTTGGTGGCGGTGGTGCAATGATTTTGGGCAGCTTTTACCTATAACAATAAAACCTCTAATTCTTATTTACAACTTTTGGATACGGTTCTGATAGACTTTGACGAACAATTACTGACGCAAGACCGAATATTTCAGCAAGATAATGCAGCTATCCATAATTCCAGACAAATAAGGTAGTGATTTCATCAAAAACAAATCAATTTATTACAATGGCGTGCTCGCTCAGTCAATCTGAACTCCATCACAAATGTTTGGGGAATATTGACGAGGGTGGTGTATGCCAATAATAAACAATGCGACACCATCAAAATAACTAAAGTCGATAACAATGTGTTGGGATGATGTTCCTATTTCAACATTGATCAAATTGATAGACAGTATGAGGATCCGGATGTTTGAAGTTATTTTGAATAGAAGATCTAACACTCACTACTAAGTTTAGAAAGAATTATGGACTTATGAAAAGTATAAGTAACATAAATTTTCGCAACGTTGCCGTCTAATGGTTTTTAACAATAAATCTCATAGTTATTACAGGCATGACAAAGCAGAATAACTATATTAGGTCACGATAACCAATAATAAATTATAAAACAATATATAAGACATTTTATTGGCTTGGTGTACTAGGAAATACTCAGTCGTATTAATCAAAAGAGATTCGTATCCTTCATGGTCATTATTAGGGGAAATAATTTCCGTAGGTTATAACCTTCGAACGGATACTGTTAACAATGAATCTGTCACGAAATCATCTCTTTCTTCCTTTGTATTCGCTATCCTAATTTGCCGCACGTTCTTCCGTTATTGTGCCTAGAAGAATAAAAATGGAAAAGCATTAACCGGCAAAAAGTAACGCACACATATACGCGAGCGCGATTGGTAGCCTTACAAAGATGACTCGACAGAGGATCGACAAAAAAAGAATGGTCGCCCATCAAGCGCATGTCAGCTAAAACAAACCGGTCATAAAAGTATGATTTTTTCAATAGCAAAGGAGCCGAAGCCCGAGGAAAGTCTTTCAAATGTAGGAATTTTTTTCGAGGACACGACGAAATGACACAGAGGAAGCAAAAAAAGGAATACAGCGAGAGGAAGCTTTCCACATAATATTCTTAATAATATGCGTGCCTCGAGGATGATTTTGCTGTATGGATTGTATATGGATGGAATAAAATAAATTAAATATACACACAATGTAAATCCATTCTACAAATCCACAATATCTCTACATATAAACGCAGAATGAAACCTTTATATGTAAAGATTTATTTACAAGGCTGGGAAACCGAAAGTGCGCCACAGTATAATAACCCAATTATATTTACAATGTTGATTTGTGAAATATTAACACTACACTTCGAGATGTTTACCTGGTAGAACATAAAGAATACAAGACCTGTGTACATTATAATAAATTTATTTATTAATCGTGCTGGTGGCTCAGTGCCTAACGCGCTTGGCTGTCAGTTTGGAGACCTTTCCTGAGTGCGAACCCCAGGGTTGTTTCTCACGGTTGTGTTTTTCCTTACTCCATTTTAAGACGCTCCACAGGCGCAGGCGTAATAATAACTCATGGCTGGTCGGTGCTCCCTGTTATTGGCGAAAGCTGTAAATAAATACATCGGCCTAATGAGTTATAGAGAAAACATTTTTTAAAAGACTGTAAGAACATAGCCCAAATATAGTACAGGCATCTAAGCCTTTTTAATTCCGTTCGTTCGTCTTACCTTATTTTATTTTCGATCGTATTGATCACTGTATACTGTTACATAAATTAGGCAGTTTCGGTTTAATAATCCACTTATTCCACTAAGGAGTTCGTGCTTGATTGGTCGATGTGTTCTACAATGGTTTCGAGTCAGCAGATAGATTAATTACATCGGGTGTGCCGCAAGGTTCCAATCTGGGCCCCTTACTGTTTGTTTTATTCATCAACGATCTCTCTTGTTATGGATTACGAGATTTTGATGTCCACTGATGGTATTATAATTTTATCTTGTATAACCTCACACAAGACTATCTGAAACTGCAGAGGAACTTGCAGTTAGTATCTGGTTGGTGCATATCAAATCCCAAAGACCTTGGGGTAACACTTGATGCTCGACTAGGTTTCATTGACCATATTGTAGAAACTGTTTCTTCTGCCACAAAGACCATGGGTTTTATTTTGCGCAATGCCAGCGTTATTTTTGCTTCTGTGCATTCCAAGCTCGAGTGTGTTACAATTATATTACGACGTTCATAAAAAGCCATTGAAAATGTGCAAAACATTTTCTTAAGTGCTTGTGGTTTAAAGAAAATAAGGTCTACCCACGCAGAGGTTTTCCATATAAAACATTATCTTATCTTATCTCTCATTTTTGTATGTTGCTCAATAATAAAGCTGATTCCTTCTTCTTGTTGAGTAACTTTTTTTGTTCCTCGACCATCTGCGTAGTGTGCTGCATCATTCTATACGTTGTCGGCATGCAACTTAATTTTCAGGTTACCTGTGGTGCACATGTGTGACAACTATAATCGCGTTTTCTTGATACTTCAGATACGGTGAGATTGGTCCCGTTTTCTTTTTTGTTATATTCTGATATGAACTCAAACCAAGTCAACAATGTTCCTTCAAATAAATGTACAGAAGATATCCATTTTATAAAATGATTAACCAAAAAAAACTTTTTCCTAGAAAACATCCAGAATTACATATGCTAGGAGCCAATAAAAGAAGGAAAACATATTATAATAGAAAGGCGCAATATGAAAAACATTAATAGAATGTTGAGTGGTGAGATTGAGAATAAGTATGTACTATTAAAACAGAACACTATATACGATCAAAGAATTGCAAACAAAAATAAATTACATAAGAGGAAGATAACCAACTAAAAATAAGCCTTAAGCTAACATCCAGAATATATGCATGGACACCTCAAAAGGCACAAAACCGATATTTCACTAAAGTCCTATAATTTCTGGTGTCTAAAATATTCTGTATAAAATATATATCTAAAAAACTACAAACTATGAACTGTCAATTTGTCAGTTTCTATTAAAACAAAGGAAACTTGTAACAGCATCTATGACTGGACTAAGTACAAGTTTATTGCACCTTGTTCAAAGAGTATTTACGGTAGCGATGATTCAAAACAGCGAAATTTCTCTAGGTCCATTAACAGAGGCAATTCTATCTAAATGTTGGACACTTTATTCAAAATAACTTCAGAAATCCGTTTTTTCACACTGCCTACCAACTTGACCGACATTAAAATAAGAATCTTATTCTAGCATCTTTCTGTCCCAGATTTATTGGGAAGAGTTTCAAAAAACTTCAACTCTAGTGAGTGAACTGGCCAAATTTAATTTCCTTTTTCAAAAACCGTTGCTTCGCTTATGTGAGTTATGGATCGCAGCGTTGACTTGCCCAGTCTTGTGACAGCATCAACTTCTATTAAACTGTTTCCAAAAGTTCATTCAAGTAGAAATAAAATATAAGTGTTTACGGCTATATGTAAAAGCCGCTCAAACCATAATAATACCGCCACCAAAATTTCCACTCGTCGCAACTTAAGTGCTCTTATGCAAATTAAATTCCTTCTCGTCAGAAAATATGATGTTCTTGTATTCAAGTTCCTATCCTGTTTGATCTTGCGGTAATTTCGTTCTCGCTTATTTGTGTTTCTCGGTTAAGAGTGGTTTTTGAAGCCCCTTTTAGTCATTGCAAACGTTTATTGCGGGATAAAATTTATTACACTCATCTATTGGCTACTGGTAAATTTAAATAAAATATTACTTGTAGTGCGGTTACATTACCGGAAGAAAGGCAATATTAATCCCCACTGCATTCGTGTGAGTTTCTAAGTTTTCCCTTTAAAGACATATTTGCTCTAAGAGTGACACACTTTTAAAAATTTTTAATTAAGTGATGAAATCATCGTTTCTCCTTTAGTTCGATTTGAAAAGCTAGTTTAGTTTAACTTTTTCTTGAACTAACGATTTGCATATTTAGAAAGTGCTGTTTACATATTAACATTACAATTGCTCGTACTTGATATCTCATTTCATACAATATTTGCCTAACTCTAAGGAATTATGTAAAATTCGTATTTATATGTATGTACACTTAAGGAAAAAAGTACTAGGGCTGTAAAACAAGAGAGAAGTTTCTCCTCATTTACACCGTTCATGTGTGTATATTATTCCCGATAGTAAAAATGTATTGATTTTGTAGATATACACAAGTAACACATGGGCTGAAAAGTCCCGGGCCTAACAACGAAAACACGGTTTTTTTGGTTCAAAATTAGCTTTATTCATCAACGTAATCTCCATCAAGAGAAACACAATCATTCCAGCGCCGCTCTAACATTTCAATACCACTTTTGTAGAACGATTTATCTTTTGCCTCAAAATAGGCCTCAGTTTCGGTGATAATCTCTTCATTCGTGCGAAATTTCTTACCGGCGAGCATTTTTTTTGAGGCCTGCGAACAGCCAGTAGTCGCTGGGAGCCAAATCTGGCGAATACGGTGAATGTGGGAGCAATGCGAAGTTCAATTCATGTAGTTTTGCCATTGTTTTGATTAACTTGTGACACGGTGCGTTGTTTTGATGAAACAATTTTTTTTTCTTTGCCATATGCGGTTGTTTTGTTGCAATTTCGGCCTTCAAACGCTCCAATAATGCTTTATAATATTCACTGTTGATGGTATTTCCTTTCTCAAGATAGTCGATTACACCACGCACATCCCAAAATACCGAGGCCATAACCTTTCCAGCCGATTGTTGTGCTTTCGGGCGCTTTGGACGAGGTTCACCAGTTGCTGTCCACTCAGATGACGATCGTTTTGATTCCGGAGTGAAGTGATGGATCCATGTTTCATCCATTGTCACATATCGACGCAAAAATTCCGGTTTGTTACGTTTAAACATGGCCAAACACTGCTCAGAATCATCAACACGTTCTTGTTTTTGGTCAACAGCGAGCAAATGCGGCACCCACTTTGAACAGAGCTTTCTCATAGTCAAATGCTCATGCCGTAAAGCCAATACGTTCTTTTGATATCTTTACCGTGTCAGCTAACTCACGCAATTTCACTTTTCGATCATTCAAAACGATTTTGTGGATTTTTTTTGTTTTCTGGTGTTACCGCCTCATTTGGGCGTCCACTGCGTTCTGCACCATCGGTGTCTCTACGATCACGTTTGAAGTCAGCAAACCAACGTTTTATTGTTGTTTCTGATGGAGCGGAGTCCCCATAACACTCTTCAAGCCATTGCTTCGCTTGAACGGTATTTTTCCCATCAAGAAGCAGTGTAAAATTAAAACACGAAATTGTTTTTGATCCATTGTTTTGAAAATGACAAAAGTAGAGTGACTCTTAGCACAATAACACAAACTAATGAATAGAATATCATGAAATTTTAACAGCTGTCTTTTGAAGGTTAGTACTAACTGAGAGAAAGGTGACTGCAATAAAACTAGCGTCATCTATGTGTTAGGCCCGGGACTTTTCAGCCCATGTGTTAGTACGTATTATCCGATCTAAGAACGAGTTTTCCGTATTTCAGTTTCAGTACATACCCAGTATATCTTTCTTGTTTAATAGAAAACTCTGCTTGGTACTCGGTAATGATATACCTGTATAATTACTATCAGAGGTGGGCAACAATTTTCCAAACTACTTCCAACTTTAGAAATTAGCAGTTGTAATTAATTTCTCTATCTTTTCAAGTAGCTCAGATGCGCAGTTGCTTAAAAAATATATCCTTCCAATGTGTACTTAAATACTTTTGCTTTTTAAAAATGCAAATTTCTTTTACAACTGCATTACTTACTTCTAAATTCCTTTTCCAGTTACAGTTGCTTCATCGCAATGGCTTTGTCTGTATCTAGAAACTCCTACATTCCTTCATACTTCTCATTCATTTTGTTCTAGTTTCATTTGAGTGAGAATACCTAAAACGTTAATGGAGCTATTGCGTTGCAGCTGTGGAACACATTTTTCGCGTCGGATTTCCCGCTCTGGTTTAATAATTATTTTAATAGCAATAATTTTGGATAAAGAAGTATCACCCTCTAACCTCTTTAAACAGTAGCATGTCCTTTGATCATGTTGCAAGTAATAAGCGAACTATTTCCGGAAATAGACCGTGTCATGATGAGATATAAAAGTGAAATAAGAGTAACACGAAAAAAAAAGAAATAAAAGGAAAAGAAGAAAAGGAATAAAAAGTAAAAAGAGAAAAAAGAAAGGACAAAATGAAAAAAAGGGGGGTGAAAAAAGAAACAGTGAAATAAAGAGTAAGAAGAAGGCAGACAATTTTTCCCTTTTTCTCTTTTTTTACTTTCTCTTTCTTCTTTCTTTTCCTTTTATTTCTTTTTCTCCTACTCTAATTTCGCTTTTATATCTCATCATCACACAGTCAAATTCCGGAAATAGTTCGCTTATTACTGGCTCTGGGCGTAGAAGCCTACGTATTCATGCTACAGAATTCTTTTTGATATTTTCACTTTCACAGCAGCATAAGTAGGTTGTTACGTTCTTCTTCTGGTATGAAGATCAGTGCCGATGTGTGACTAGAAGAACTGTGTTGATTCCTCTTTCCTGGTTAAGGGAATCTCGAAATGCATAGTGTTAAAGTATCTTTCTGGATTCACGAAATTAAAACATCGTTGTTTGCATTATCCTTTACTTTCGTGCTTTGCTGTATATACACGTATGCCTTCGCGTGCTGTTGTGTTGATTTATTGTAAAGTTATGTTGTGAACTGAATGGAGTTATGTCGTGTACTGTATTGAGTCACATCGCTTACTAAGTTACATCGAGTACTGAATTACATCGTGTACCGAATGACGTTGTGTTATGTACTAAATGTTAAACTGTTGAACTGGTTATCTACAAGTAATTTAGGTCTTGCATTACTGCGCAACCCTAAACTACCTAGTTGTTCTTGTAAACGCAAGTCCTAGACATCTGGTGACGTCGTCATAGTAGTAATTAGAAAACACAGCAATATTACCCTAAATATGTCATAAAGCGATGAATTCACGTAATGAATTGGTAATGAATAAAACCTTAATTTACCTGATTGGGGTAATTACCGGGATCTCCTTTATGTGAGCGTTTCCTGAACTTTAAGTAATACCAATTACATAGATATTACACATAGATTTGGTTACAATAACAAATGAGATATTAAAATTTATCTGTACAAGGAAATGCAAAATAGAAATAAATGCAAAGTAAAACTAAACGATTTCAACATTGTAAATTCAAATTCGAAATAGGAATGTGTTCGGTTATACCGAACATAAATTTTCTTAAGTTACTTCATTATCCTCCTTAGAAACAGTGGTTATTATGACATAATTTCACTTGGGTAGTTGCTTCTCTTTGATATAACAAATTGCTGTAAAAAATTAATAACAGAAAATAGGTTCTTCCTTCGGATTTATAAACAAAATTGACTACAATTCTATCTAGAAAATTGTCAATTACATTTTGAATTAGACGAATGTGTAATTGTAGTTATTAGAAAATTCCTTTCCGGTCAAGAGTTAACCTCCAGAGGAACCCCCCACTACCAACCAAATCCTTTTCTGCAATTCACTGCAGTAATAATTTTCTCCTTCAAAAAGTAGCAGCTCTGTAGTCGCCCACAAAAGGCCGATATCGATGTTTGCGTTCTGTGATTGAATTCTTGAATGCAGAAGGTGAAGCAACCATCCCCGTTCATGAAAAATTGTATAATGTGTGCTGTGATGGAACAGTGAATGTCATCACCGTTAGATTATGGATTCGTCACCGTAACGAAGTTGAAGGACAAACATCATTGTCTGACGAAAAACGCAGAGGCAGGCCGTTAACTGTAGTGACTCCAGGCGATATTCAGCAAGTCGATGATTCGTAGTGACCGCAGGGACGCTCCAGATGAATTGTGTCGCATTCCCAATGTGATGGTGATTATTGGACAACTGAGTAATTCAGTAGTATGGGCAAAGTGGGTACCAAGATTGTTAACCCACCAGGATAGAGAAACAAGAAAACAATAATCTCACACCACCTGCAGCGCTTCCGTTTGAAGGGAGAACAGTTCCTGGTAGAAATTGTGACCTGAACGAGACGAAACGTGGATTCAGAATCAAAGATATAGTCAGTGTAATGGCACCACACAAATAAAAACTGCGCGATCGCCAGGGAAACTTCGCACCATTTGCAGCAATTCCGTTTGGAGGGAGATGAGTTCCTGGAAAAGATGTAACGGGAGACGAAAATATTTTGAACCTGTATCAAAGAGGCACTCAATATAATGGCATCACACAAACCGAGCAAGGACGAAGTTCAAAACTCTCAAAAACCTTAAAGCATGTCTTTGGAAAGTTCGCTCAACAAAATCTATGTGACATGTTCTTTTTCTGCATGACAACCTAAAACTCCACACCAGTCGGCACATCAGACAAGAGATTGTGAAAGTTAGATGGGAAGTCTTGCCTCGTCCCTATAACATACATCCCTGATGGGGCACCCTTAAATTTCCATCTCTTCGGGTCGCTAAGAGATGTACATCATGGGATTCACTTTGCAGATAAGGAAGCCGTGAAATCGTCCATGCGTTAATGGCTTAAGAAGCAGCACTGTCTTTTTACCACACTGGGATACATGCCCTTGCTAAAAAATGTACCAAAACTGTGTAGATAGAGCAAAGATTATATTGAAAAGTGACAAATTAGTCATCTAATTGCACTTGAATTTCTTGACAATTAAAAGGGCAAGATATATATGGTATTAATTTTTGATTCACCCTTGTATATTTCAAGGAGAATAATACGTTTTCTTACGTTTACTTCTACTAGGGGAATATTTCAAATAAAAATAATTGATTACGTCGAAATATTTAACAGGCCCTTTGCTTCTTCACTTAAATAAATCTCTCTATAACTGCCTTTTTCATTTCCTTTCAAGATTATATGCGTGTCCTCCTCGACATTAGTCTTGTGCTTTTGCGAATATTAGCCAATACACTAGGGTGACAGAATAAAATAAACACCAGGTAAAGCGGTATAAATATGTAAACAGCTAAATCCTAAGAACGAATTAAGAACTTTCTCTTGTCATTAGGGTAGGGGTAGATGTATCGGAAGGAATCCGTCATAGTTTAGTATCGTTACAACTATGCCTCGCTTACAAGGTTCGAGTGATATTAGCGACTTCACCCGGGGTCGCATCGTTGGCCAGAGTGAACGCGGCACTTCCCAACGTGAAATAAGTAAATTTTTAAATATTCCGTTGTCCCCACAATTAACCGTGTGATTACACAATTTAAACGCAAGGAAAAAACAACAGTGGAGCCGAGACCAGGTCGTGCCGGACCTTCTGAAAGAAGTAAAAGGGTGCTTGTGCGCGAAGTGTTAAGAGAACCGCGAAAAAGTACAGCTGAGCTTGCGGCAACTGCACAGAAAAGTCAGTCCACCGTTCTGCGATACCTCCACAGTGTGGGGATGTATAAAAGGGTGGCAAAGAAAAAACCTCTCCTTAAGGCGTTTCAAAAACGGCGGGACTACTACCGATATTCGACAAAGCCATTTTATCTAAAGAAGACGCCACTTTTATGAAGGATGGAGCACCCTGCCACAAAGCAAGAACAACAACCGCATGGAAAGAGGAATAGGGGATTCGGATTTTACCATGTCCGGTGATTGGCCTCACCGGACATGAATCCGATAGAGAATGTTTGGCACATAACCCAGACTAATATAGCGAAACGACCGCGAGAACTCGGTAATAAGGAAGAACTAGTGGCAGCTGTTACAGAAGAATGGTTAAATATTCCAGAAGACACCATTAATCATTTAATAGATTCTATGCCACGACGACTCGCAACACTTCACGCAAGTTAAGGTGGATCGACAAAATATTAGTCTAATTCAAAAAATTTCAAAATATTTTGTATATATAACAAGAATAGTATCTTTTTTTTAATTAGTAGGTGTCTATTTTATTCTGTCACCCTAGTGTATATATGGTATCAATTTTTGATTCACCCTTGTATATTTCAAGGAGAATAATACGTTTTGTTACGTTAAAATAATATATACTTCTACTATGCGAATATTTCTTCTTCGCTTAAATAAATCTCTCTATAACTGCCTCATTTACTTTCAAGATTGTGTGCGTTTCCTCCTCGACATTAGTCTTGTGCTTTTTACAAATATTAGCCAATATTTCTATCTAACGTTTGGAGTTATATTTTGCAAAGTTTCTGAATCTTTTCCTCATAATATGAACTTACCCAAATTTGGACAAAATCGTCTACTTGTTAGCTCTGTCTACTACATCTACAGGTTCCTACTTAGACAGATAAAAGATTAATAACTGCAACAAAGCTGTCTGCAGATTCCTGTGTTATTTCAATTTATTAAGAAAATTGTAATTTTATCATTACTAATGCCAACGGTGGTTTAGTATTGATATTCATATTAATATTAGTATTAGTATGGATGTTAGTTTAACTATTATGCACTTGCCGTTTAACAATATAGTGTCCGTGAGATATTGCAATATATCTACTGGTATTGTGATATCTAGGGGGATTTAAGGCGACTTGAATTCCATGGTCTTGTGGTGCAATGGTTTAACTATATTTATCTTGTTATTTAAATTATATTAATTGCATTTTTATGACACAGGAAAGGTATCTTCGCGTAATAGGAAGTATCGTTTAGTTGGATAAAATATTGAATAAAACAAGTGAGCAAGAACATTAAGGAGTATTAGCTTATATATCAATAGAAACAGTCTGTCCGCGGGGCAAGTGTTGTTCATAAGAAGAATAATATTATCAACCCTACAACGTTATGGTCAACAGATTCTTCATATATTACTTTATTTATTTTATCTTGTTTACAATTTGATACAAATTTTCTCGTTACATTTTGCGATGTCTACATTGTTATAGGGCGCTGTCCAAACTGGGAAAAATAAAAAAAAATCAATATCTCCAGAGAACCACTCGGGGCACTACAAACGGCAAATCAAAGCAGTAAATCAAAAACAGAGAATCGAAAACAATTCCGCGAAATAAGCAAACTATATTTACAAAGTTACGGATAGAAAATAAATAAAAAAGAGAAATATCCCATCACGCACCTGACATTTATGAAATTGCATGTGAAGTTCCAGTCTTTTTGCTCTGTAAATGGTCCAGTTTAGTTGAAATTGATATCGCAGTGCATGTCGGTTACATCTCTTTGATCTTTGATGTTATACATTACAATATGGCACTTATACATAAAATATTTTTGAGTAGGTAGGCGTAACTTTTCAAAATAAATTTTTATTCAATATTGATTCTCAGTAGTTCTACTATACAAAGAACACCCGATTTTTGTAATAATTACCTAATTGCCTAATATTTTGTATACCTATCTTTCGAAGAACGTGTTTATTAAATAATAGCACTACATACTTATCAAATTATCTATGAATTTCACTTAGACTGCTTTCCTCCTGCAAAAGATTAAACTATTCACATTCTTAGGTGATCACTTGCATTTTTCTCTGTCTAAGAAATTGATACAGGCGTTCCTCTAGCCGATATTATAGGCGGCACAGAACAACACTCAACTATACTTCATTCACGTTAACGATGCAGTAGGTAGCGCTACGATCGGCGGCTGTATTACACTGATGAAATTTAATAGAACTGTCAAATGACAACATTGTAAATATGAAAGTTTGGTTATTAAAATATTGTATAATAAATAGTAAAGTTTTTCATATTTTATGTGCAAAACATTATGGTTATATGACCTGGTAAAATAATACCGCAACAATAAAGTAAATGTAACATCAATTGGAATATAAATATATCCTTCGGTTGTCTTAGGAACATAAATGTCATATGACAAGCTTTAAAATAACAATATTACAAACTTGAATCGAAAATATAACTTCGACATGTTATACCAAGTCATTTATCATGAAGTAAATTTCTCCGTTGGTAATCTCCATCAATTTTAAAAAAGAAAGTTTCAATGGTATGATTGAAACTAAGCAATTCAATATGTATGAGATAAAGCCAAACGAGGAAGAATGTTGCTGATTATAGGTTCAAAGGGACTGTATCCAAGTCCATCGAATGACTTCAAAATATATGCCAACATACAAGATTCTTAAATCTTGCATAGAGTTTGGTTATTGTCAATGGTGAAGTTAGATGAGTTGTTTGATGAAAAAGAAAACAGCAGTGCAAGTATATTTATCGACTGTACCACGACTGCAGTAAAACCAGTGTACATTTTCAACAGCAGTACAGTCACTAAATAATTTCATGCATATTAATGACAATATAATGAAATAAAAAAAATACAATAAAATATCAAATATATTCATTAATTATAAAAATCTCTTCAATGCACACATTACAAATTTATATAATTCTCTTCACATCTGCAATAAATTTAATAAAAAAGATTTCTTTACTGTTAGCATTTTATTTATAAAATAACAAATGAAATAAACATATGAATTTGATTTATAAATCAAAGGGTAGAGTGAAAAAGGTGAACAAATAATTTCAATTTATTTAATTTTATAATGCTAGTTACTCTCCATAACAGAATGTCTTGTTCCGTTAGCGCACAGTTTCGATTCCTTTTTAACCACTTGAATCCTATTTTTTTTTAATTTTCCATAATGTGTGTTTGAACTAGGGCAAATTGTCATCTGCAGTAATAAACTGCAAAAGATTAATAAGTCGGTTTAAATCGAAGGTCAAATTGTATTATATTTACATTTAATAATTTTGTACTTGTAGGCAATTCATTTCTTAAAATGAATGAGTGGACATATCCCCTTATTATAGATTTTTGAGCTTCGTCTAAGTGATATTGTTTCACGAAGGCGTTTCTTGGGGGGAGGAGGGAGAATAGGGAATTCCTCTTGTATTAATCTCTATGGCATTACTCGCATACTGTTCTCTCACTTACTTCGTGTTGCAGTCAATTTAACAGACCTTGACTTGCAATTTTCTTGCTTCAGTTTGCAGATGTAAATCGTAAGCCATTAGTCTCTGCCTACTGCCAATATGTTTCCCTTGAGGGCTTTTCCTGCAACTAGATGTACTACTGCTTCCGCAGGCATACGAAATCAAAGCTATAATTTTGTAATGGTAGAGTAAAAATTATTTTGTTTGTATAATTAATTGTGTACTACCTTGAACTATTAAATTATGAGAGCTCTGAAAAGAATTATTTTTGCCACAACTTGTTTATAAAGATAAAATACTATGAAAAACTGCAGGAAACAACGGCAACAAAATCGTAAGTAAATTTGACAACTGACAGAAATTTCATATAAAGAAATTGCATAAATTTCTCCAGTGTGAACATGCCTCGCCCATTAGCCAATAGCAAGCCCGTATTTTAAGGCCTATCTATTCCAAGTTCGCAATCTTAACGGGAATGGAGTATAGTAGGGTTTGCCACGGTGTATTATTACGAACAAATGTATTTCTGAGTGACGTGTATTAGTTTAGGCATTCTTCTATTTGTATAAGACGCTAGAAGAGTCAAATCAGTTTATATCGGCACACATACACACAATGTTTTCGTTCCTAAAGTTAAGTATATAACTCGCAATCTTTTACAAACTACTTTTAATTTACTCGCGATAGTTATTGGTTAGAACGCAACAAGTATGTATACAGGCGTAAATGGTTTTTCGAAGGGGTTCTTTTCCCACTTCGCAAAGGGGTGATCCTGCGGATCCTTGTAAAATGCAAAGATTACAGTCATGGAAACTTCAAGGGTAGCTTTCACTCCCCAAATGTAAGATTTTTCCGAAACGGAAAGCAGCATTTTCCGACACTGGATGGGTTTCGACGAATCTGCTAAGTTCAAATTCAGGCGGTGATTATCACCTTGGAATCTTTCTTTGTAGATCTTGTTTCTTGAAAATGCGTCCTCGTTTAGAGACGAATAAATTTCATATAAAGCTTCAACTAAAATATCAACACAATTCCTAACCAAAAGAGGGTATCATCCAGTCTGGAGCCCTACACTGTATCCACAGCGTTAAGCTTTTAAAGTAGTACAGTTACGTTGTGTACGGTTAAAGAAAATATTCTGGCAGTTAACACATGTCAGTTTCACCTGCAAATTAAGTTACTACTCATACTTATAAGCCTTACTATATAGAATGGCAGAGACGATCGTTTTTATTAAATGTAGTACCAAAATTCTAAAATTATATCGCAGTAGCATGAGCCAATCAACGTAATCTTCTTTACAGAGCATTCGAAACGCCTTCTTAACATCGAGAAGGTAAATGTATTCAATTAGGTGGCGATTACGTTGAAAATCTACATTATATTGGTGAAAATTGACAAGAAAAATTATAGCTAAACTCCCAGAACTTTGGGAACATCCCTCGTAGTATTTAACGGCTGATGAATCTAGAACATATATAGGCAACAACCGGCCCGGTGTAAGGTTTGCATATGAAAATGCTGCTTGTGCTCAATATGCTGAAGAACTCAAGTTACTGTCGGAGCAATTTTCGAACAGATTTAGTGATTTTAAAAGCATGGAAGACAGTTTTAATTTATTTGCTACTCCAACAAAAACTATTGTACAAAATGCTCCAATACACATAGAAATGGAGTTGATCGAGCCTCAAGAAAACTCACCCCCAAAATCTAAATACCTCGAAGAAGACCATTTCCCGGAGCTTAGAAAATTCGCAAGAAGATTGACATCTGCGCTTGGCCGTACTTATAAATGCGAACAGTTCTTTTTAATGATGAAAGTTAATAAAGGCTGACTGACGATAATTTGGAAAATTCTTTACGTCTTTGTATCAGTGGAATTAATCCAAACATCATTTTAATAAATTGCATTATAAAATCATTGTCGTATTATTTCATGTCGCTAAAACATATGAACACTACTTTAAAATGCACTACTTTTAGACGCGGCCAGTGAACGTATTTGCGTACTAAAGTTTGGCCCACAACATGTCAAAGGTTGCCCATACTTGATCGAGATGAATGAAGCGATCATCCTAATACTTAGATGACCGTAAATTGGAATATTTATTTTAAAGGTTCATTGGTCGAAAACATATTTAAGATAATATTATTGAAGTAGTTGAAGATGTACGAAAAGTTATAGTTATGGTAATTTAAATACAGAATTAGAAATGGGTCGAAGCCATTACTAAATATGTAAATTGCAGTCGGATTAAATGAACATCCTGTCGCATAAAACCACATCCAAACAAACTTGCGATTACCTCATGCATGATGTAAAACTAATTATTCATAGATAGAAACTTGGAGCAAAACATATGTTCATCACAGCTCCTGAAAAGGACAAGACACATCTGTGAATATTCAAAAAGTGCCATCCGTTCAGCTAAAACTCGCTCAGCCAACAATGTTCAGCCAATACTAGTTAGTGTATTTCAGGAGCTCGGCTGTGTTATTTATTATTCCCTCCGAAAACGCACCCCTTTTATTAATGGTGCTCTTCTGTTACGTCGTCAGATTTTATTTCAATTAATTAAAGTAGGGTCTGATAGTCGATGTCATAGCGTTAAACAGAACAAGTTTTGGACCTTTCAGGTATACTATTTCAGTATAAAAATAATAGGAATGTTTTGAAAGTAGAAAATTTGTATGCGAATGCCTATTTCAAATATTGTTTATTATATGGCTTGAAAAATGAATTACTTGGAATATATTTGTAAAAAAAACGCATCGCTACTTTATATTTTACATAAAATGAGTCTCACAAATATAAATTCTTTGGAATTTACATCCGAGTTTTATGTTTATTGTAACGCACCAGAATATAGTAATACAGAGTTGCCTTCATTTCGTAAGTCACACACGTAGACTTTTTCCATTAACTAGATGTAATGCAATTCGCAGATTTGCAATACTTTTTGCATGGAATGATTAACATCTCGGATATCGCTAACCGTAAAGGTTTTTTTTTCTTATTTTTAGAAAAATACCTACTAAATTGTACGAATGTAAAAGTAGAGAATTAATACTGATTAAGTAAAAAATTACCTAATAGTAAAATTCTTGTTTAATTTACTGAAGTGTTAAAATTCTTTAAATAGTATTTTCACGGTATCAAAATGTATACGGTTTTACCCAATACGCATTCACTTGGTATGTTGAGCACTTGTAAGAATAGTCAGTAAAGAAAAATAATAAACACTCTGCTTTTTACAAAATCTTTACTACGGAAAGCCATTAAATATGTCACAAACTACCGTGGAAAAGCTGAAGCTTGATTTTCTTAGTTTACAGTTTTCAACGTAAGGAAATCTTATTATCTACCATGGATACGTTGTATGTAATCTTCTTACTTACAATACGTTGCCTAAGTCAAAAAATATGGAATGCATGCAGATGTATTGATTTAGTTATAAAGATTTCTGGCATGAAAGTTTGTTTCTAAAAAGCAATCATTTGATGACGCACATTTCTCATGAGTGGCCCTGTGGAAGGTTTCCAAAGGAAAGGTAATTTTTTCGAATGAAGCATTAGAATTGCTGCAGCCCAGGAGCACTACTAAACCCGTAAATTATGGAAAAAGTAGTAAAGACGGGAAAAATCGAATATTCTTTTAAACTATTATTGTTAATTATATACACATAGCACACAACTAATACGGATTCCATCCAAGTAACTACAATAATTTTGGGTAACTTCTGAAGTGAAATATCTCAGTGGAGAGTGGAAGGATTATAAAATCATTCCCATCTTGAAAGCAAATAAAGATCTACTGAATGAGTTATAGGCCTATTTCCTTATCATCCTGTCTTCTCAAAATATTTGAAATGCTTCTAAAGAACCGGCTGGAATACTGGCTGGAATCAAATAATAAATATTTCAAAACACAATTTGGATTTAGGAGAAATTTGTCCACACAAGACGTCATAGCACACTTAGTGATGAACAAACAATCATCTTTGCTAGTGGTAAATCGACTTCTGCTGCCTTTGTTGATATTAAAGGTGCTTATGATAGTATTAACCTAAAACTACTCAATTCACGGAAAGTAGGTTTGCCTACAAAAATTACATTTATTATGTATAACTTATACTCTGGCAGAAAAATGTTCCTCGAAATGAATAAAACCGTGTACAGTCTACAAACTACAAATCTCGGAATTCCGCAAGCCAGCATTTTTTGTTCCATCTTATATAGTTTATACACTCAGAAACTAGAGAATCTTTTTTAGGATAATATCAATCCAGTTCAATACGCAGATGATTTATGTTTATATACCAGTAATCGTTCAATCGAACGTACTCAGAATTACTTGAAAAATGCTCTCCAACTTTTAATTTCATGGGCAGACAAAAACGGCTTAACAATTTCATATGAAAAATCCAATATCACAATTTTTACTAGAAACAGAGACCACCTACCTGATCAAATAAAGGTGTTTAGTTCATTTGTACCTGTGACGCAGGAAAAAAAAGATTCTTACGTATTACCATAGATAAGAAATTGACGTGGCTCAGTCATATAAGGTATCTAATTCAATCTTTTAAAAAATGGAATTCATAAGTAATGCTTAAGATTATTTACTGGGCTGTTAAGAAGCACACCTATAAATGAAACATCATTAGGTTTAAAAAGAAAAATTCTGGGTACTAAATACATAGTAAAGTGTTAAAGTTAAGTTTAAAGAAAATTCATATTCTGCTTATATTGGACCTAACATCCAAATTTTGGATAAAAAGAAAATCTTCTGTACTGGTGTCGTGCTATTATATAATATTCAGTCGACTGTCTCCGGTTCCAGTAACTGCGATATTCCATCTTAGTACCTTGTATTCCCTATACGGTGTTGGTATTATAACGAACGCATCAAAAGTCAAACTTCTCAGTTTATTAACCACGAACTTGAAGAATTACTATCACAGAAATGGAGTAATTTTTACATAATTTACATTGATGACTCTTGCAAGAATCAATGTTTTGGTTGCCCTTTTTATGATCTACAACTACAATATCACAAATCCTATAAACTCAACTCAATTATGTCAGTACACACAACAGAGCCAATAGCAGTTTACAAGGCATTGAAATATGTAAAAACATTACATCTGCAACAAAACGTGTTAATCATATTGGACTGTGGAAGTGTGGTAGAGAAACTAGGTGACATTAATATGTCATCTAAAATAGACCCATTAACAATGCAGACCTATCAGGAGGTCCATAGCCTTATCCATAGTTAAGGGACACATAAGGATAGTCGGTAATGAAACAGGGGATACGTTTGTCAAATTAGGATATACTCTGGAATTCTAGATCATAAGCTATCTCCAATTCATTTGACCCAATTTGCCCATTTACTTAGAATTTAAAAACTGACAACGACTTCATAGTAATCATGGGCTTTTCCATAGCTATTTGTTTAAAATTAAACTACGAGATAACGAAACAAGTGAATGTGGGGAGATAGGAACATTTAATTGTGTCATGTGTCAAGTATAATAATTACCGCTCGATTTTTTTCAACAATGTGTCGAGGTTGATAATCAATCCCTTTAATTATTTTAGTTGAGTAAGTTCTCGTAATATAGAAATCTATAAAGAAATATATTCATTCGTAATTAAAATTGAAACTATCGTTTGAGTGTTTATGTAATGAAATGTCTGTTTATCCTTTGTTTGAAACCACATGTGGGGGCTCCTTTCTCCCGTGATTATATTTTGTTTGTGTTATTTAAATATACCCTGATGAACCCTTGGGCGAGAAGCATGTATTGCTGTATTATCTTTAGTATGAGTGTTTAAAGTATGAATCAGAGTTGCTGGTCATGGCGTACCGCTAAAGCCATTATAGAATAATAGATAGATAGATAAATACCTCAGTGTATGTGTTTCGGTGGCCGATATTCGGCTAGTAGACATTCTGATAATCGATACTCTATTCTATATAGAAATACCAAATTTTTATTGCGTGTAGATTGCTTATTATTTTTGTATTCATTAAAATGACTTCCTTTGGTGTTCACAGTAATATTGTAGTACACACAGTACATTCCGCTAATCCTGAAATTTGAGTAAAAACGCTGCGAAGGTACGTACATATCTTCATTTAATGATGTTCTATTGGGCAGTATTGAATATTGAATATTGGAATGCTATCTACTGAAATATTGTCAGTTGTGAAGTAAACCTACAAAAATTGAAAAGATACGAGCAGTTAAGCCCTGGTAGAAGGTGGAATATCGTTCAGACATGTCATAAATTTATTCCTGTTGTGATTTCCTAGTAACGCGCATAACTTCACCTCCAAAGCTTATTTACAACGACACGTCAACGTATAGAGCGAAGGGCGTTTTACAAAAATCTTATTCGTGTGTAATCGTTCGCAAACATCAGCGCATTATGATGTACTACAGCGACATTTCCACCCGCATCCAGCGCATGGAGAAGAGCTCTATTAAATTCAACAGCTAAACCGAAAAGATTCAAAAGAGAATGATGCAGTCACACCAGCGAATACATGCGCGCTGATTGCATATCTAGCCGTACATAGATGACTCGGAATCGAATTCGAGCGTTGAGTGAAATGTATACCGCGCACCAGTGAGCGAGTACTTTGTATGCCTCCGAATGCGGTGTCTCGATAAATGAAATGTAGCGTTTCTATTTTTCTCGAACGCAAGGGGATACAGCGCAGACAGAGCAAGAAGTATAGCAGCGTAACTGTGAAGAGGACCTTCTATCGAAAGCGCAGTTTCTGCCGCTCCATCTATCAATAATAATAAAATTCATACGATTTTTTTCCCTTTCCGTTTCGATTTTTATGGCGCGCGGACGTTTGTAATTCCGTTCTCGAATGGGAAGTGTCAACAGAATACCCGGTGCTTATTGTCCCTGTCCTGGAAATATATGTGACTCCACATTCTCCACAATCTCCACTGCATTGAACGTAATGCCGTGCAGTTTAAGGACATTCCGCTTAAAGTGGAACGCGGAACATAGTATTTTATTTACTTTCCGTTTCTATCAAATTTGCAGACGGATGCTTAAAAATATTGAAACATTTCAAACAATTACATAAATCTATCCAACAAAATTCCGACAAAATCTTCTAACAATTCTAACAGTTTAGAATATTATGTTATGTTGATTTAATTTTTTCTACTAAAGATTTCAATGTCTCTGTCATACGTGCCGATATACCCTTCGTCAAAGAAGAGATATCACCTGGCTTTTGAAATTTGTTTTACACACATTCTTGAATTGAAACATCCCAATTTTCTTTCTTCGAATAACTACTACTTTAATTTTCGTAATGTTAATTTCGATTAATTTCATAACTTACTTTGCGGTGTAGACTGGTCTTCTTTTTCAAATTTCAGTGACATTACCGGAGCTCTTCATCATTTCTTTTTGAAACTTAGAACGGTCTTTCAATTGTGTTTTCCGAAGAAATGAAAAGCACCACAATGCGATACATTTCTGAAACTAAACGGAATACTAAGACTAACAATTACTACAGAAACAAGTGGTTTGCTACCCAGAACCAAGTCTACGCCAATGATTTTAAACGGCAACGTGGAATAGTGAAAGAACAGATATCGGTAGCATATAAAACATATCTAACCACCGTGTTAAGGACTTAACATTGTTTTTGTGTTTTATATGATTTTATCTTCTTTGCAACCGTATGGGTTAGCATTATTACCTTATTTTCATTTAGAATATTACTCTATTTTTATTTTTACCATTTATTTATTTTGCTCTCTTAGAATATATCCAATTTTATTTTAATATGTATGTACATTAAGCATTGTATATGTATGCAAGCCGGCCATTCACAATACTCTAGCTAAAACTGCCTAATTTAAAAGTCATTAAGTGCAACGTCGTCGAATAAATAATGGAATTTTCTTAATATTTAATATATATAAGCACAGGCAGTCGACTCCCGCGCGGTGGTCGAGGTATTAGCGTTCGTCTACTCCCGGTCACCTTTCGTACCTCGTCGTAACGTGTACAGTAACGTCGTCGGATGATTTTTGGAAGTTTCTAATGGTTTCTAGTTTTGGTGGGAATCGTCGAAGCCGTTGTCGTCTATACATCTATTTCTGGCGGGAGTCATTCTCGTAAGGTTGTCGGATCGCATGTATAGATTTCCCTATTAAGTACAAATCCTTGACTTTCTATTATCGTACGTCGAGGCTACTGTGTCCGTTGTCGTCTATACATATTTTAGTCTTCTGTTACAATTCTGGCGGGAGTCATTCTGGTAAGGTTGTCGAATCGCATGTATAGATTTTTTTAATAAGTACAAATTCTCGATTTTCTATCATCGTTCGTCGAGGCTACTGTGTCCGTTGTCGTCTATACATATTTTTAGTCTTCGGTTAAATTTGTGTCGGGAATCATTTTGGTAAGGTTATCGGCACGCATGTATAGACATCTTCTACAAGTACGATCACTCCGTTTCTTGTTGACGGTCGTTGCGGCCGCAGCGCCCGTTGTCTTTTGTACGTTTGTTCGGACCTTCGTCGTATCGGGACTTAGAATTTTTTTCATTTAGTTGCTCGTCGTAGCGGACGAGTTTCACGGACCAGTTTTCTTATGTAATGTCGGCATCATCGCTCCGTTTTACTTGTCGGTGCGCATTTCGCACATTTGCTGGCTATTGGTTTTTTCCCTTCTTTTGGGCGCAGTAGCAGAGAGCTAAAGATTACACATAGCGTATTATTTCAAACGAGAACGCCTGGGTAGCTGTGACATTACTTTTGTTCTGAGATCGGCTATTATCGCTGCTGTCGCCCTCGACCAGGCGTTCAAGCTCTAAGAGATAGGGTGGGTTCCCCTATAAATGTGAAAATAACGAACGTATTTGGTTCAAGTACAAATACATGCCAATGATACAGGCCCAAGTCCCATAGGCAAATTTAAAACAAGGAAAATATATTAGGCTCCCGGAAAGAGTCATATAAATAAGCATAGCACCGAGGTGCGCTTATAAATTTAAGAAATAATTAGGGTTCGCTCTCCTATAAGAAGGTAGTGGTGCATGCAAACAGATAGAGGCATTAGTACATATCTTTAACAAAACTTCAGCGGAAGCATATAAGAATTTAACATAACAAACACAATTAAGACATAGCTTTACAACGTACATGCTGAGGCAGTACTTTATATTGCTACCAATGAAAACATACATATACAAATGCTAATGTACATTACATGTATAAGAGAGCTCGAATAACTGCAATTATTACAAATATATATATATCTTACGTACATCGTAACTGTACATAGGCAAGAGTGGAAACGGTGTACACATTTTATTTTTTTAAATATATTTTTTGCGCGTGCGCATTGAGTTTCACTATACAACTTTTCCTCTAGTAAATAAGCGAACATACTCCACAAGTAAGCATTGGTCATGTAATTCAGAAACTTACGAGCAGGCTACAGCGGCGCTGTTCTTCAAACCAGGAGAACGTAACACACCGTGTAGCAGAACATTAAGACAGCATTATGGACATACAGTAGACCCTCGATTATGTGAATAATATCAGCCAAGCACTGTTCACATTATTGAAAGTTTACATTAACGAGCCTTATTTTATTTATAAAGAAATTGCATAAAAGAAAATGTGTATGTTTATTAAAAAATAAATTATGAACAATGAATTACATAATGCATATAATATTAAAAAAGAAAAAATTAATTTTACATTACTTTGAAAAATAATGTCCTATTTTTGTTTGCGTAAATTTACGCTTGGTATTTTCTAATGCTTGATTGTTTGCTGGTTAAGGGTATTCCACGCCATATCTAAATTTAAAATTGCTTCACGTAAAGTTACTCGCTTTAAGGATTCAGAAATGTTTTTAGGATTTTTTGATAACGCAGACGAAAATAGAAATTTTCGATAAAACAATTTAGTAATTTCTATTACATTTTGAGCCATCGACTGGATAAGTGGAGTTATGTTCGGCGGCATATTTCCTTGTTTAACAAGAATAGAGCCATCGTTGCTTCTTAATTGCTCCTCTGGAGGATGACTTGGTGCGTTATCCAAGATTATTTGACACGCGTTGTAAAATTTGTGGCTTGAATCGCTTGATTTTACGGATTGTGGTTTTAGATACTCCGTATTTTCTTGCCAATTGAATCACCCCCGCACCTTTTTTAATTTTGTCGATGATTTTCACTGCCATGTCTGTTCTGGCGTGATTTTAGCTGCAAACTACTTTATTTCACGAGAGGCAAGAGAGCCAACGCTTACAGGATCCCATACATGAATCGGGGAACAACCGGTACCAGCGCTGAAAAGGTTTACGTAAACATTCTTTTGATCGATTCAATTACGCACGTAAATCGGGAAATAACCGGTACCCTAAACTCTTGACATTATCGAGTTTTACGTGGTGTAAGCTTGTTTACGTTACCAGGCATTCCATTTGATCCTATAATAACAATTTTCTGTTTACATGATCGCGTCGTTTCTAGTATCTGGTGTTTACATGAGCGAGCGTTTACTGTATATCGATCCAAAGTGACGTAGTACGAGAATATCGGGTATTATGCATAATGTACTTGAGAATTCTTAGGATATTGTTAACTCTTTTGCCAGTTTGTTCTCAAATGTTTTTCGCAAATATGATTCTGTGGAGTTTGCGGAAGTGCTGTCCAAATACATTTTGATTTTGCCAGTGAGGTCTGCTTATTTTCTATTATGTCTAAAGTTATCAACAAAATTACTGCAAGTCATGATTAGATCAGTGTGTGTACTTAAACATTGTCGTTCTGCTTTGGCAGGACCATTGACAATGTTAATGAATCTTCGTTTGAGAACAAACATATTCCCTAAAAAATGGAAAATTACTCGAATAGTTTTCGTGTTTAAAAAGGGAGAAAAGGATCAACTGCTGAACTATCGGCCGATTTTAATCCTTTCTAACTTTGCCAAACTATATGAACATGTGCTCTGCAGTTCAATTTATCACAGGTTAAATGCATATATCTCATCACTCTAGCACGGATTTATTTCTGGGCGATCTACTTTGACGAATTTAGCTTGTATATCCCAATACATCCGTGAGTATCTCAATGACCGTGGCCAGGTGGATGCGATTCACATGAATATTTCTCATGTATTTCACACTACAAATCACTCTATTCTTATTCATAACTTTTGTTTTTCGTCATCTCTATTACAACTAATGGCTTCTTATTTAAAAATAGGATGGGCGAGTTGTACTATAACGGGTTCGCTTCATTACAGTATGAGATTTTATCTGGTGTACCTCAAGGATCCAACCTTGAGGCATTACTATTCATATTATATATGGATGACTTACTCACTTCCTTCTCTTGTACAGCGTTAGCTTCTGGTGTTGACTTAAAGATTTATTCATCATCTTCAGGCGTTGGTTACCTGCTGCGAACTTTGTCTGACAATTCGGCAAAATAACGAGTAACTAACGCTTGAAGATGGTAGATGAGACTCCACCGAAACGTAGCCCCGGTCCTTTTATGAGATAAACACCAACACTCAGAGAGAAACCCGAAACAACACTATTACAAATAGTACCCGCGAAAACCTTAGTCATCAGATATTGTATGGCGTATCAATAGAAACTAGCAAACAATCACTCCCCACTGGTAACAGTCTAATACGTATGTTTACTTACTAGATATAATAACTATGCTTATTGCGATCGCTCCCGGACCCTAGGTAAATTCGACAGCGGTATATATAAATTTCATTTATATATGTTCCTTCAGTAAATTTAAATGTTCTTGCCTTATCTACCTGTTCGTAAAACAACTCAGTTCGCTTAATGCGAGAACAGTCTATCCTACTTTTAGCGTCATAAATTATTTAGCTGGTACAACCTTTTAAACCGACATTATTCGATCGTCCGATAAAATATTATCGCAATTCAGCCGGCCACTCATCAATAACCGATTTATATAAAACATAGTTAAAGCTTAGATAAAGAATTGCAATTTAATATGGGCGGCACTGGAGGCCAAAAACTTTTAATAATTAGTTCTTCGACTTGATACATTGCCTGTCCGAGCACGAGCTCATTTCCTATCCCCTCAGCTTTACACTAACCGATCGCCGTGATTTACGATCATTTTAATTTGTTTCAGATCATTGATATAATTTATGCGGGTCATAAAATTAGAGAAGCTTCGATGAATTCCGATATGGTTAATATTCTAGCGTAAAACAACTATTCGTCGAATTCCTCTGGATTGATTTTAATAGAAGAAGATACTTTAACTGCATGAAATCTTACTACAATGATTCATAGTGAAAATGATGCGCTTTTAACTAATCTTAGTAAAAGTTTGATACAAGATTTTTGCTGGCTCCTATATGAGACTTGTTTTATACGAATTTCGTTATTTGAAAATGATATTGGTTTTTGGGTATCACATCAAAATTTAACTCTATACAATACTAAGCTCTTTGAAGAACCACTAATGCGGCTAAGTTCTTACTTAAGAGCTGATAAGATATAAACAAAGTATAAAGTTTTAATTTATTTATTTCAATACAATATTAGTCATGCGTATAGTACAAGTATTTATTATTCATTTTAATAATCTTTAAAAACTTACAAGAGTACCTGCAGATCCTTAAACAATAAATTTTCATCTGCTGCACTATCTGCTTCCTATCTTAGTTTGGCAGTCCTTGGATTTTATATCTTGATGATATCTCTCGCCTTGTTTATCCCTTGCAGCATCTCAATTTTCGGGAAACCTAACAAGATGACTATGAAGGAAATGAAGCTTTATGCGCATGTTGCAACCTAGATGCTGAAAATTTTTAAGTATTGATTTCACTAGATCTTTGTAATTGGAGGCTTTTTGTTTCCAAGAAAATTATTCTCGACCATAGTAAGTGAAGTACAGGCTTCTTTCTCAGCTTGGTTCATATGAGGGCGATCTGATATGTTTCCGGAATCGACAAGAACAACACGGTATTGGTGTGGTCCCTTATTTTTATTTTTCGGTATATTCTCCTCGAAAATCAATACAATTTTTAAAATGGTGGCCCAGTCTCAAGGAAACGTAGGATATTTCGAGGTCTGCAAGATAGTAATCTCTAGCGATGACGACCTCCTCATTAGAGGCAAATCTGTTTCCTTCCAGTGACTTTTTCAGGTCTGCGAATAGAAAAAAGTCACTGTGGGCTAGTTCCGGCTAATATAGAGGATGAGAGACTAATTCGTAGCGCACAAAGATGCGGGAGGAATAAGCCGGTGCATTGTCGTGGTGGGAAAGCACTTTCTGCCGCCGCAAGTGAAGCCGTTTCTCCCTCAATACTGCATCGAATCAGGTCAATATATCGCTGTAGTATTGCTCAGCGGTCGTCCTTCCCTTCCGCAGATAGTCGATGAGGATCACACCTTGGGAATCCCAAAGGATGGTCGTCACGACCTTTTCGGCCGATGGAACGGTCTTTGCTTTGTTCATAGCCGATTCGCTCGAAAAAGTCAACAGCTTCGACTGTTCCTCGGTCTCCGGTATGTAGTCGTGGATCGAAGTCTCACACACATACCTACATAGAGTGGATGACGTTGGATCCTGGTCAATCACTTCTCCAGAACGGTCACCTGATTTCGTTTTTGGTCCGGTGTGAGCAAACACGGTACCCATCGCGCCGAAAGCTTTTTCATGCCCAACATTTCGTGTAGGATATGGCCAACGCGTTCTTCTAAGATGCCTGTTGTCTCTGCTATCTCTGTCAGCTTCAATCGGCGATCGGCTAACAGGACATCATTAATCTTGTCGACTATTTGGTAGCAGTTTTCGAGCATCTACTGCGTGGTTCGCCGCTGGTGTTTGTGTAGCCACGTTTGAACTCGCTCGCCCAGACGCTGATGGTTGAAAATGATGGAGTACACCTGCTATGCACCTCTAGCAAAATATTTCGAACTTCCGTCACCGTTTTCCCAGCCATCCCGAAGTGTTTTATCACTGCACGAAATTAGATTTTATCTATTTTTGCGAAACCGCCTGACTTGCTACACAAAACACACTCTTAAACAACAACTATCGACAATAGACGTCTGAAATTCTGACAGTTGCCATAAAATAGGTTGCCCTTGCCGGTCAATGAATCCACTTCAACCTTGGTGCGCCATCTCTTGCCGATTCCGGAAAAATGTCAGGTCGCCCACATGGAGTTGGTGAAATTTGGATCCGCCATTGAAGTTCTAATTTGAAGTCCATCAAATACCTCTAATTTGTTCGTAACTTTATAGTGGAAACGTTTGGCATATGTAGTTGAAGCAGTCCCTTTGCAAGTCTAGGGCTTTAACATATTGCTCCATAAGACCAAATTTCAGCAAAGGAGGAATACCGTAGAAAAAGAATATGACGTAATAGGCAAAACAGGTTCCATATTTGGCATTAGCATACCTGTATTAGTTAAAAACAAGTGTCAGACCTTATTGTGATCTTACACATAAAGAAATAAAATATAAATTAAATATACGTGCTTAAAGCAATAAAATACTTCATGCGTGAATACTTTTGTAAACAATTTGAAGTACATAAATCTCAAAGCTATCATTCGAGATGCTTGACATGTTGTATTTAGTTCTCAAATTATAATGTCACAACAATAATTTAAAACATACACCGCGCGGCAAAATTTTGTAATAAGTTTATTAAATTTGAGGCAACTTGGTTTTCGATGAAATACTGGGGCAGATTAGTTTTGCCTTTTAAAGATATACATATTCATCAATTTCAAGTTAATGTTTTTTTCTAGGTAACGACGTCATCTACCATTTTTTAAATAACACCTGATGTGATTATAACGAATTTTTGTTTCAATATACAAATCGTCGGTATTGTAAATCATACTGTATATTATGCTTACCCTGGAAGTTGTTTTTGTCTGGTGTAGAGGGAAAACACATAAATTTGTCTACCTGCTTCGTCTCGGTTTTCTGACATGTACTATACCCGAGACGATCGTTTGGGACACAATACGGTAGGGGAAAAACCGTTAAAAACAGTTACGGAAATGTCATAACGTAATCGGCATGGGGCGCCGCCGTTTCTCCAGACGTGCGCTGAAATATCACCTATGGAAAAGTGTTGCCTCAACGGAACGTAGAAACAACTGGGAAAATTTGGCGGTGTAGCCACCACAAACTATGGCCCTCGTGGGATTACTTAGATTCCATAGTCCGCGTCAGAATTCAATCGAAATTTTATGAAGGGCCGGGGCGGGGGGTAGTTATTCATAATGATGCTGAGATGCTGTTTATTCTGCTGTACAATGATTAATGACGTGAATCACTATTAGCGATAATATTACATAATAATGGTAAATTTTTGTTTTCCGTCAGTTTCCCAGCTTGCCCTGTTTGAAATATAATGCTTAACATTGGATAGTAACAGTATGAATATGCATCATCACGGGTAGTATAATTTTTCATCGCGTTTAATTTTGTAGTTTTTCGACTCCAGTCCTTACAATGCAAAATAGATTGTGTCTTTCTGTAGCTCGCCCTAGTAAACAGTAAAGACCCCGGAAAAGATATTTAAGAATTCAGAACCTCAAAAAAATCCCAGCAAGCTTCTAATTTTATATTGAAGATATAATGTTTTTATTAAACTAAATATTAAATTCTTTTGAGAAAATTTGTTAGTATGTACACTACTGTCCATATTAGTTCGGACACGCAAATAAATTTAAAAGAAAAACGAGAATATTCAAACTCATTGTTCCAAAACCTTAATTGCAATTTATTTATAACGATTAAGATTATAGTATAAAAGTAAAAAAGAAATCACGAAAAGTAAAGAAAAACTTCTTAAACGCTCCGTTTATCAAAGAAACTCCATTTTGCGCGAAGAACAGCTTTCACAGTCCGAGACATTCTAGTCACTAGTTTTTCAAGGGCTCTATGCGGCATATTAGACCATTCCTCTTGTAAAATGTTCCACAGGTAACCTACGAAGGTAGGGCACCCTCCTGTCCAATTTATTCCATAACAGCTCGATGGAGTATAGATCGGTCCTTTGCAGCGGCCATTTCATGATTTGTAAAGTGCCATTATCTTGTTCTTCATTTAAGAAATTTTTACATGCTCAATGTTTGGGGTCGTTGTCCTGCATGAACACAAAATTTTCGCGCGATTAATTGTTCGAACACCTCAAACTTCGACTCATCAGTCCATAGCACCCTTATCCAATCATCCACTGCCCAATTTCTATGTGTTTCTACCGAATGTAGCCGTTTTTGCCTGTTTCCCCGTCAAAGATTTGCAGCTTTTTATCTTCTTTTCGTTGTAGTAACAGAAATTTTTCTTGCGCGGTTGCGATTCATTTCGGCGGCGATTTCTGGTGCTGTAAGTCACCTATTTAGCTTGCTCAGAAATTTTATACTAATAATCCTATTTGTGGCGAAGAGGATTATGCTGAAAATTACTATGTTGGATCGTAAAGTATAATAGGTTTTTAATCCTACTCTAATCGACATTCTTGGAAGTTTGCCTATTTAATTAATAAACAATAAACGTCATAAAGGATCCAATATAAATGTTATTTATACATAAAAGCAATTATATTATATTTTAGTAGAGTTTGGGTGTCCGAACTAGTACGGACAATGCGATAATCCCATAATGTTACAAAGGGTTTGGATGGTTTGCTAACGAGCATTTACAACTGTGCTCAGACATTGATGGGCATCCGGAGCGTTCATCATTATCATTCACTGATGTTCAGATATCTTTGAAACGATTACATCAGTCGTAAATTTGTGTTAGCCTCAAAATGTCGTCCCTAAATCTTTTCTTCAACAATTTATGTGTTTCTGTGACAATTCTATTGAGTTTAAAATAGAACTTGGTTCAAATACGATGTGCTAGTGAATCAGCTATTACAAATTCTAAACACAAGCAGATACAACAATGAAAAACTGTTTACCAATAAAGAACGACTCTACTTACAATGCCACTGTTTAACGTATTGGCTCACAAATAGTATATGCAACAACACGTGTTTAATCCTTAATCATAAATGGATTCGTTCACATATATGTTTCAAATTTTAGTATATTTTGAGTACCACCTCATTCATTATTTGAGGTTTTGTTTCGTGTCGTATGTTTTATTCCAGCGATTATGTTTTATCTTCACGATTCTATATCAATTCAGGCTCTAAACTATTGCAATCTTATATCAAAAGATTTACCATTGTCTGGCTCTATCAAAACTCGCTAAGGTTACAAGTGTTGGGGAAGTTAAAACCGTTTCTAATATTTTAACATTCTATTAAGAAATATCTGCGTACCAACATTTATTGATAGCGTTTCAAACAAAAAGAATATTTAGAACGTAATATAATCCTAAAAAAAAATAATCGAAAGGGAGGTTACTTGAATTGTCTTTTATGTTGGTTACAACTACAATTAACATCTAAATCTAAGATTGAAACCTTAAATTACCTTTCATATTCATTAACAGATTGACAAACTTGCGCAGCAAATTGCAAACACAAAAAAGAATTGCCGAAACTATTGCGGATGTGATTAAGCATATAATAATAATCCATAGCTTCCATATCTTCGCATCCCCCAACAGCTTTCGCCAATTACAGAGGACACCAGCCGACCATGAGTTAATACTCATTATAAATCACTCACTTAACAAGTCAATTAGCGAGCTTTCACAGGATGCTACTTTGTCATGTGATAAAGCAACAGTTCGTAATATTGACGAGAAACCTATCTAGTATTTCCTCTAACACAGAAAAAGATACACTAGCGTGAAAATTTTCTTTAAATTTTTAGCGTCCATTCAACATTTATACTCCCTACTATTCATGCTAAAGATATTGACATCAATAAATTAGCAGAGCAAGGTAACTACTTTATGCAGTGCCTTCAATGTAATCACGATATTTTGAAAGTTACGAAATTGTAGTGCGCCCTTTAGAGGTATCATGGAAGCATAAGCATATTTTTACAACGAAACCTTCCTTAAATTATTATGGAGGGTCACTAATATATACTTATAAATTTCGTTGCCTCTTATTTTAAGCAACACGCCCAATGATGATGACATTAGCTACAGCTGTACATATAATATGTTTTCACAGCTTCGTACCAATCCACCTATCTAAACGTTAATAGAAACATCATCATTCATCAAAGCAACTGTAATTGTCATACAAAGAACGACGCTCCATTGCATTGGGTATTTACGTCTAATATGAATTCATGGTTGCGTAGTTAATCCTCACTAATATCATGTCTATAGCTTAATGCCGGTTGCCAGGTGCATAGTGAATTATACTGTTGTAACTTGTTTCAATGAAATTAGAGCAGTAATATAATTGTGGCTTTTGGCAATATGATTATTATATACGCCATTTAACATAAATATTGATACTATCGCCTTAATGAAATACACACAAGCAGTGGATAGCTATCGCAGCAAACTACGTTAATTAGTCCTTATCGATTTCATTGCTGTAAATGCGTAAATATGTATTAGTATTAATATCAATCAGATATATATTCCATACCAATTAGTGAGTAACGCTATATGTTTCCGTTCTTGAGAAAATGAGCACAATAACATTTTGTAAAATTGACTATTACGCAAATAAACTAAGTTATATTATATTGTAATGCATTGTGAGTTATATATGTCTTAAAAGCGAATTTGTATTTGCTATTAACCATTTACAACCACTTGCACCATTTATAGTTAACCTCCATAATTATCCTTAATTAAATTTGACTATGAGTAGATGTATATGAGGCTAGTCTGAAAAATGTCAAAACTCAACTTGCAGATGGCGTTACTCTACAAAAATATTTTGCTAATATAATTACGGATGCGCAGAAAGATACTTTTCAATATTATAGCCATGTAGGACATTTGCGCCAGTTGATGTTACTGTTTCGGTAAGAACAGAAAAAATCGGATATTGGACTCTTCTTGAATTCCAAAGGCAATGCACCCACGTAATTAAAGATGAGATGGGCGTTGTCTATGGGGTCTTTGCACCATTATTTACCACAGTGAAATTGTGGATAGTTGAATTTAAACGTGGTCGTACCAACTTGGTTGACGAAGAACGTTCGACTTGACGAAAAAGTGTAACCACTGTTGGTAACATTAGAGAAGTTCAACAAATGATGTTAGACGACCGTAGGTTTGAAGTTAAATCGATAGCAAAGACTCTGGAAATATAGAAAGAACGTGTTTGTCACATATTGACTAAAAATTTGGAAGTGAAAGAGCTAACTGCGTGTTAGGTACCCTGCTTGCCCATTCAGAACCAGAAATGCGTTCAATGAATATTTTCAAAGTCCCGTTGAAGCAGTTTAAGCGAAATAGCTCGACTAATAACTACAAATGAAACTTGAATACACCATGACCCTTCCGAAGCCAAGGCACAGTTGAACCACTGTGGTGCTAAGGGTAATCCGGTTCCTAAAAAGGCGCAAACTAAAACAAAACGGAAGCATACTGCACGTCATTACTTGATAATCTAAAGAAGGTGGGAAAATGCGGAAAAACGGTTGTATTTGAAGAAAAAGGAGGTTTTGTTCCATGAAGACAACGTGCCAAAGAGTTTTACACTTCAGTCACCATGACAAAAATTCATGAATTGGGGTTCGAATTGATCGACCGTTCACACTGTATCCTAGACCTGCGACTTCTTTCTGTTTCCTAAGCTCGGTGGAATTTTCATCGTATGAGGAGGTCGTCGTAGTTGTAAACGTTTATTTTGCAGAACAAGATCCAACTATTTGTGTATCTATAGGCAAAAAATTTTGATATATACCGTTTTCGCCGATTGCAGCCGAATCAGTGCACTAACACTTCAGCTATTAGGTACTGGTCAGTGGTCAGCTTTAAAAAAAACTAAACGAAGGGGGCGGTTTTTTTCTACTGAGCACATTTCAATGGAAGCTAAATATTTGCAATTGCTTCAAACTCAAGTAGTTCCAGCAGTCCAACCTTACGCTGATGCTGATATACAACGAGGTAAGGTAGGTGGCCTGTTCACAGCACTATGACCACAAAATTATTTGAATACAGTTTCTAACTAGATGGAATGATACTCATTCTAATTCATTCGCGTAGTCTCTTCGATCCACAGATTTGTTCTTCCTGAACTTCTGCTGTTGGCGATACATAGAACTATTAATCCATTGACAGAAAAGCTCAAGCACAAATTTAGAACAACTCCTAAATTTCAAATTAACCTAATTTTCTTCTTCACTTCAGGTTTTAGGCACTTAGCCTGTTACGATACCCATCCTTTATTTAGTTTGTTTATACTTCTTGTTCCTAAACATTTGCAAAATTTCACTCTATCTGGCAACTTCTTCACTTGCATCCGTTCTACGTGTTCCCTCCACTTACTTTTGTTTTCCTTTATTCTATCATTGTGTCGAAGAAGTTTAGTTCTGTTCTTATATCTACATTTCTTGCTCTATCAGATAAGTGGTTCACCTGTTACAGTACAGTGTCGTTCATGACTATTTTTATCCTAATTGGATATTTACCCAGGAAAGCCATAGTTTTTTGGTTTTGTTTACCGATATTTTCATTTCATAGTTTCGATAGATTTTTTGTGATGTATCTATCTCTTTCTGTAGATCATCCTCTGTTTCTGTTGGGAGTACTAAGTCGTGAGCATATAAGGTAGAATTTAGGGTGGTGTTTTGATCTAAACGGCATTTTTTCCATTCCTTTACAAGAGCATCAATACATGTCAAATAATGTTGGCGACAAGTAAGTTCATAGTACCCCCTATCTACATAGATTAGTCAATTCCGTTAGATCATCTCCATCCCATCTGTGGAATTTTGTTAGTACCAGACAACGTTCAATCAGAATTCAGGACAAACTTTGTGATAATGGTAATGTTCCTCAAATTCAAATAAATTCTCTTGAATGCTATCCCATCGACTTACTTATTCTCAGGGTTATTCGTTTGCCGGTCATAGCGCTGTTCCGTATTTGATTTCACTTACAACAAAAGAGTGATTACTCAAATTTGTGACTACTTTGCCCAAATCCTGCAGCAATGGTACCTCTGGTACATACAAAATCATGTCGATGTGTTTTCAAATTGGTTTCTTCAAAAGAAGGAAAATAATTATTAATATGGAGTCATTTGTACAATTTTGTAAAATAATGACATTAGATAATTTTCTCGGTTTTTGCTAGATCAACATACTTAGAGTTTCAGCAACTGTGCTTTGAAGGAGGATAGGTTAGTACATAGATAGCGGTTCATTAATACTGGAAGACGTGAATTAATTAATAAAGAGATCGCAGTAAACTCAACAGCACACAAATTAATAATGTACTCTTGAGATGCAATGTAAGTATCATTGCAATCGTTCTAAGCTAATTGGCTTAATTTTTCTCAATTAACTAAATTCTTCAATCATGTTTCTTAATTTTTATAATACCCTATGTTCGTTTCTTCCTCCTAAGAGCTTAATTCTCCGTGAATGTAAAATTGCTTAGATAATGTATGCAAATTGAGTTCTGTGCTTACGAAATTGAGTCGAAAGCGGTCCTGCTGACTGGTGGAGGCTGGTATAAAACGCGAAAAGAAACAGAAGGTAAAATAGTTCCGTAATACAACCGGAATAAATATTCGGTCAGTGTTGAGCGACGAGAAAAGGAATTCCTGTTTACGCTAAGGTGGATAGGTTGGTCGGTCGGCAGCAAGTAGATACCGTTATTCGTAACAGATAGCGAACCGGTTGGCAGCTACCTTTTGCACGGCTAGCCGGGTAACAGCAGCGGTACCGGTGTATTTTCCGTTGCGTTGAGTGAGTATTTTTGTTGAAATGGAAAAGGTCAGGTGTAAATCTAGTAGGCAGGAAGGGACGGCCACAATAATTTGCTTGTACTGACTGTGACTGATGAGCCTTTCTCTGGCGTAACTTCCCCTCGTTTCCACTTCTCTCCCGTGAGGTCCAGTATCCAGATTAGAAAATCCGGATTTAGGAAATACCTTGGGAACCGGGTCCGACATTATTGCATGCAGTTATTTCACCGAACGATCGCTGTAAACTCTTCACAATGGATGTCTTTGTTTGCTTTTATCGAAGGGTCAAAGACGACTGATATACAATATGTGTAGGTGGGAGGTGAAGAGGAATTTATTTGAAAGTTCATTATTGTTTCTGCGTTTAATTTATCCCGCAGACATCCATAATTATAGCAATTATTTTGGATGGATGTGTTAATGTTTCAGTTATTATCAAAAGATAGTACATTGTTCCCTCTATTCTACATGAATACTAATGTAATGAAAAATATGAAATTCACGATTGTATGTCTCAGGAATTGATTCTACGGTATCGGAGCAACAAAGTGATATTAAGAGTGCAGAAGGACGACTCGACGTCGAAAATAGAGTTAACGCTGAATTACGAGATAAACAGTTGCGGTTATGTGTAGACGAGGGTGCAAATCGTAAAAAGAACTCTATTGTGAATGTTATAATGCGTGCACTAGAGCCTTTGAAACCGACATTGTAATCTCAGTACCTAGCAAGTAACTACAAAAGTGTGCTAAGGAAGTAATTACCAGGGTAGTGCTAGATATGTTAAAAAAATTCCTAGTTTTCACCTACTGTTGATGTTCATCAGCGATTGTGTCGCGACTGTGGGCTTAGTATGCAGCTCTCTTCAATAACGGTGTGTTACACTTTTACATATTGCTTGTAAAGTGAATGTTTGACATCTGGTGGCAGAAAGTTTCCGAAATCTCCGAAACGTATTCGAGCATTTCACAGATAATGTCCTGGTATTCCTGAACTGCGACAGCGGATGCTTACACTTTGAAAGCGACCTTTTATTATTGCAAACATTTCTATCGAATAAAATCCCTGATTCTAAAATTCACTACCAACGAAGCTGCAGCTGCAAAAGAGAGCCGGAAACTGTATCCGTTCAAAGAGATTTAAAAAATATTTACGATAATTATATAGTATTAATAGATGCAATTGAGAAATTGCAAAATACATGGTATCGTTAGTACGATCAGTGCAAATAGTGGACGAAGTATACTACTGCACGCTATAACAGCCGACAAAAACAAGGGCGTTATAGGAAAGTTCGAAAGTAATTTGAATAAAGGTCCCTATTTTATAACAGTAAAACAAATTTGTGATGCTGCATCTGCAGATCCGTTAACTAACTTCAAAAATTATTTTAGACATCACTGCGTTACATCGGTCGATGCTGCAAACTTTTTATAACCCTCTGTAATTCGGTTTGCTAAACTCACCCGCAACTGTAAAGAAGGTAGGTCTTTATATTTTCCACAAACGTGGTAAAACACAGAGGACATGCATTAATATTCCGTTAAAATCGATAGACAAATCAATTTGCAAAACAAAAGTGATAAATTTCTGTTATATAACACATGGGCTGAAAAGTCCCAGGCCTAACAAAGAAAACACGGTTTTTTTGGTTCAAAATTAGCTTTATTCATCAACGTAATCTCCATCAAGAGCAACGCAATCATTCCAGCGCCGCTCTAGCATTTCAATACCACCTTTGTAGAACGATTTATCTTTTGCCTCAAAATAGGCCTCAGTTTCAGCGATAACCTCTTCACTCCTGCGAAATTTCTTACCGGCGAGCATTTTTTTGAGGTCTGCGAACAGCCAGTAGTTGCTGGGAGCCAAATCTGGCGAATACGGTGGATGTGGGAGCAATTCGAAGTTCAATTCATGTAGTTTTGCCATTGTTTTGATTGACTTGTGACACGGTGCGTTGTCTTGATGAAACAACATTTTTTTCTTTGTCATATGCGGTCGTTTCTTTGCAATTTCGGCCTTCAAACGCTCCAATAACGCTATATAATATTCACTGTTGATGGTATTTCCTTTCTCAAGATAGTCGATGAATATTACACCACGCACATCCCAAAATACCGAGGCCATAACCTTTCCAGCCGATTGTTGTGCTTTCGGGCGCTTTGGACGAGGTTCACCAGTTACTGTCCACTCAGATGACAATGGCTTTGATTCCGGAGTGAAGTGATGGACCCATGTTTCATCCATTGTCACATATCGACGCAAAAATTCCGGTTTGTTACGTTTAAACATGGCCAAACACTGCTCAGAATCATCAACACGTTCTTGTTTTTGGTCAACAGTGAGCAAACGCGGCACCCACTTTGAGCAGAGCTTTCTCATAGTCAAATGCTCATGCAATATAAAGCCAATACGTTCTTTTGATATCTTTACGATGTCAGCTAACTCATGCAACTTCACTTTTCGATCATTCAAAACGATTTTGTGGATTTTGCTGATGTTTTCTGGTGGTACCGCCTCATTTGGACGTCCACTGCGTTCTGCATCATCGGTATCTCTACGACCACCTTTGAAGTCAGCAAACCAACGTTTTATTATTGTTTCTGATGGAGCGGAGTCTCTATAACACTTTTCAAGCCATTGCTTCTTTTGAACGGTATTTTTTTCCCATCAAGAAGCAGTGTAAAATTAAGACGCGAAATTGTTTTTGATCCATTGTTTTGAAAATAACAAAAGTAGCGTGACTCTTAGCACAATAACTCACAAAGTAATGAATAGAATATCATGAAATTTTAACTGCTGTCTTTTGAAGGTTAGTACTAACTGAGAGAAAGGTGACTGCAATAAAACTAGCATCATCTATGTGTTAGGCCCGGAACTTTTCAGCCCATGTGTTATATAACATTATGTTTTTAACAAAGAAAAAACAATCGAACGTCTTAACATATAAAGCTTAATTAAATTTTGTCGGGCCGAAATCGTTGGCTAGGTCCATTTTACAATTACATATTACTATCCTTTATGAAATACATACAGATAAACTGTTTAAATGTTCTTCTATATAATGAAGCATAAATACATTATAACGCGAAGTACGATGTAGCATACGTGCATATACAACAGGGAAGCGGAGACAGATTGGTTCAACGAACTCGGCCAATTTTGCTATCGGTTGTGCGTGTGGCGAGTGTGGACCTGGCGTGTCGAAAATTTGATCAACCCTAGTGACATAAACCACCCTTGCCGTGGAGTAATTTTATATATAATAATTTATCTAATTCGATATTGAATCATTTACTTCTTTAAATTGTACTTATCTTTCCCGCAAGAGGTACTATATAATCAAACTAATTTACCCTCTAATAAGCCATGATATTCTTCCTTCAAAATATCTTGTTGGTAGTGAGTAGTGAATTAACAACGTCAAACAAAATACGTTTGCAATGTGCACTGTATTAGTTTATTGACATTTAAGCGCTGTCACTAACGTCACACAATAAGTCAATTTACACGATTTTAAAGTTAAGAAAACGCTGTTAATACAGCTTTCTCATGGTATTAATGAAATCAATTCACGAGAAAGACATGTGAGACATAAGATTCTAACACACGGACACGTTTCTGCCTTCCCGGCGTCATCAGCGTGGTTTCGAGCAGTTTTATGCTAACACATGTAATTCTCTCGTTGCTTCTATCACCACACTTAACTCTGCGATACAAATGAATATTCCTGGCGCTAACTGCTGCTAAAAGAAAGAGACATTTGTCCGCAAAGTCAGGCAGTGAAAAGAAGCAGATACAGTTTCCCACCCTTCTCTCGTGCATTTGGCTGATTGCTCGCCCGAGAGGGCGGTTTTGCACCAAAGGCAGTGCATAGGAAAACTGCACATGTGAATGATTTCTGAAGGCTTACCATGACGTATTTAAAACACATCTAAAAGAATACCTAGAAAATAACACTAAAATAAGAAAACGCTGTAAGGGCAGCTTTCTCATGGTATTAGTGAAATCAATTAGTGAGAAAGACATGTGAGACATAAAACGCTAACATACTGACATGTTCAAGCAGTTTTATGCTAATACTCTTTCTATGCACTGCCTTTGGTGCAAAAACGCCCTCTCAGGAGAGCAATCCACGAATTGCACGAGAGAATGGTGGGGAAATGTACCCGCTTCTTTTCGTTGTCTGACCTTGCAGACAAATGTTTCTTTCTTTTGGCAGTAGTTAGCGCCAGAAATATTCATTTATATCGTTAGAGTTAAGTATGGTGATAGAAGCAGCGAGAGAATTACATGTGTTAGCATAAAACTGCTCGCTGCTGTCCGTGTGCTAGCGTTTTATGTCTCTTCACATGTCTTTTTCGTGAATTGATTTCACTAATACCATGAGAAAGCTGTTTTTACAGCGTTTTCTTATCTTGATGTCATTTTCTAGGGATTCTCTTGCATGCGGTTTTGAAGTTATTCTACCAACTTAAGTTTAAAGAAGAAAAATTTCATAGCTTGCTGAAGGGTAAATTTAATCGGTGATATGGTACCAAAGCTACTTGTCTATAATTTTGTCTGTTATTTTCGTCGTTTGCTTTAAAAATATTTCATAACAGTGTTCTTTAAGTATGGGGGGAATATACCAGCTCAGAGATTAAATTTCTTTACGGCAATGAGTATTAAAAGGTACCCTCATTTAATTTATACTCGTATAAAACTTACTTGGACCACATAATCCTTGCAATTAAAATTGAAGTATTTTGAAAATATTAAGTAGTAATTGTATTTTCTAAAAAAGGAAACACTGAATTTAATATTTAGGGTAATTTGGTAGTCGTAATTGAATGATATGTACATCTAAAGGCTGGCGTACTCATTCGCTTCAAAATAAGAAAAATACGGGCCACTGCCGCGCAGAAAATATGACCCCGTTTATATAATTTATGTACGCATCAAACAAGAGACGTCGTCAGTCAAAAAAATATTTGCATACTCAGACGAACTAGGGGGTAAAGCACAAAGAATGTCAACGGTGTTGAATATGAGTGACACTAAAGCAGGTGTTCTGGTCCACATCTATGTTTCATCTTTGCGAATCGCTCTCTCAAACGGGAGGAGAAGCGGAAAAAGACGAAAATAGTAATGATAAAAAAAGCGAAGAATTCAGACAGTACGTTTCCTTTTTGAAGCTCTCCAAGTGCAAACGTTTTTGTGATAAATCATATTTCCGCGCGTAGCGCTAAAATGTGTAGGGGGCGGAAGCTCCGCGACTACCTCGCTAAATTAATAACTCCAAATAGGATTTATGCATCCGCTGTGAACAATAATATCGTATTTATAACAACTTTTTACTCATTTAGTCATTTCGTGGTATATTTATTGCAAACTTTCAAGACCTTCATGTAAGAGAGGTCGTAATAGATACTCGACCGTATAAACACCAATGAGGGAATATCGAGAAAAGAAAAAAAATATATTTGAAAATACATCACCTCTGATATCTTATCATCATTAGTAGTTTTCAAATTGCTGTATCTATATGGGTGTAATGTTAAAATAGTCCCTCGAGTATGAAAACGTGCCCGTTTTCGTTAGTTAGCAGAATGCGAAAGGGAAAGAATTGTAGGTAGCTGGAATATCCGCTAGAGAAACAGCGCACTTCTTTGCATTATCGTGTATGAAGAGAAGAAGGCCATCACAACCTCCATCGAGCCACGAAAGCTCGAAGAAGAGCTACAAAATTTGAACGTTGGCTGCCTCGGTTTTCCGCTTGAAGAGACAGATTTATTAGCACCAGATACCCTTCTGCATTATATACAGCTATAGGGAAACTAATTTCGTTGTCAATCGTATATTGTAGAAGTAGATCATTTGATCTGAGATTATATCGATCGCATTTGTTGTTGCTGCATCATCGTCAACGTTCGCAATAGTACATACACTGACGTAACTAAAACCGACATTGGAATTCTGTTATCTTAAAATTTTCTTTCTTTCTAGGAGAGATAATGCCGTTTGTACTACATATTAGCTGCATATCCACTCTACCTGAAACATACTAGACTCATCTTTTCCACTCTACATATTTTCACAGTCGTGAACAAACAAGAGTAGCAAGTTAGATGAGGATTGAATATGCCAGTAGTCCTTAACAGCTTAACAGTATCACCAAGGATTCGAAAAGACTTGCGCCCAATCTGCTGCAAGCGCGTTTCTATAGTTTACAATATGTAGCATAGATGATACGTCGAATGGTTATTAAATAAATCACAAACTGCTGTGAGAAAGCTGAAAATACTAGTGAGCTATCTTCCTATCTGCATAGAATAGGTAATACCTACAACAGGCTATCCTCAAGTAAATTTTTGTCTCCTTAAAAGTATCATCTAGAGAGATTTTACCCAACTAACATAAAAAGGTCGGGCTGAATTTAAATGATAGCAATATTGTTAGGCCAAGAAAACTGTTGTAGCTTGTAATTTCTGCATTAACGTAGTTGTAGAACAAATCTACATATAACTAATGTCAATGCAGAAAAAACAAAGAAACCAGCTTTGTAAATTTGAAAAATTGAATAATAAATTAAAAGAAATGTTATCAACACATAGTACCGTGCAAATTGCGAGATCTAACCATCCAAACAATTGACTACCTAGAATACAAATATAAATTAATCTCTTACAGAGGTTTATTAAAAAAGTTTAATCTGACAAAGCGCAGTCTAAAATAAAGGTATTAAAATGTGTTAGCTCTCTTCCTTTCAAGTAATCTATTGCTTGAGAACATATCATGTCTCTTCTTGGAACTTATTAAAATGTTCCTTTATGGTCACTCTCGCTCAAGCATTCTGTGAAGTAACACATGGGCTGAAAAGTCCCGGGCCTAACAAAGAAAACACGTTTCTTTTGGTTCAAAATTAGCTTTATTCATCAACGTAATCTCCATCAAGAGCAACGCAATCACTCCAGCGCCGCTCTAACATTTCAATACCACTTTTGTAGAACGATTTATCTTTTGCCTCAAAATAGGCCTCAGTTTCAGCGATAACCTCTTCATTCGTGCGAAATTTCTTACCGGCGAGCATTTTTTTGAGGTCTGCGAACAGCCAGTAGTCGCTGGGAGCCAAATCTGGCGAATACGGTGGATGTGGGAGCAATTCGAAGTTCAATTCATGTCGTTTTGCCATTGTTTTGATTGACTTGTGACACGTGTCGTGCGGTCGTTTCTTTGCAATTTCGGCCGTCAAATGCTCCAATAACGCTATATAATATTCACTGTTGAAGGTATTTCTCTTCTCAAGATAGATGAATATTACACCACGCACATCCCAAAATACCGAGGCCATAACCTTTCCAGCCGATTGTTGTGCTTTCGGGCGCTTTGGACGAGGTTCACCAGTTGCTGTCCACTCAGATGACGATCGTTCGGAGTGAAGTGATGGATCCATGTTTCAACCATTGTCACATATCGATGCAAAAATTCCGGTTTGTTACGTTTAAACATGGCCAAACACTGGTCAGAACCATCAACACGTTCTTGTTTTTGGTCAACAGTGAGCAAACGCGGCACCCACTTTGAACAGAGCTTTCTCATAGTCAAATGCTCATGCAATATAAAGCCAATACGTTCTTTTGATATCTTTACGATGTCAGCTAACTCACGCAACTTCACTTTTCGATCATTCAAAACGATTTTGTGGATTTTTTTGATATTTTCTGGTGTTACCGCCTCATTTGAACGTCCACTGCGTTCTGCATCATCGGTGTCTCTACGACCACGTTTTAAGTCAGCAAACCAACGTTTTATTGTTGTTTCTGATGGAGCGGAGTCCCCATGACACTTTTCAAGCCATTGCTTCGCTTGAACGGTATTTTTTCCCATCAAGAAGCAGTGTAAAATTAAAACACGAAATTGTTTTTGATCCATTGTTTTGAAAATAACAGAAGTAGCGTGACTCTTAGCACAATAACTCACAAACTAATGAATAGAATTAGTACTAACTGAGAGAAAGGTGACTGCAATAAAACTAGCGTCATCTATGTGTTAGGCCCGGGACTTTTCAGCCCATGTGTTAGAATGCGATGTATACAACTCCAGGAATATAAGTAAAAAGCGATTGAAAGTAAACAATTATTATTACTAACTTAAATGCTATAAGAAATGAAATATTACTACAAAAGATTCAAAATACCACACCAAACTAAATCATATTTTAGAATGTAAGTAAATCATTTTTTCACAGGTATCGCAGTAAATTCTACACATTCTACCCCGACCATATCTTTACATAATTTTGAATGTGTCATTGCTTTTTTATTTACTGACTATAAACAATGGGATAAAAATATTTGAGTTTAATTCATGTAAATATTGGAATTTATTTTCAATTTATTATGTGCAAATTCAGCTATGATTTTCTTCTGTTGCTATTAATTTCAGTTCTTCAGTGTGACGTTTCCTCACATATTTAAAATGTAAAAGGAGCGAAGTGCATTTTACATTTGCATAAAATAGTTGCTGTTAATTATTTTATTGTGCGTGGCTGTTGATAATAGTAATAAAATCATACTGTAGATATACTGTGGGGAGATTTTTTACCTCCTTATTATTATTTCTCTAAATTTCTTATCAGTAAGTACTTGGTGCGAAATATGAATTTATAACAATCTAATGAGCAATACAACGAAACAATATACAGTATATCTCGTTGAAATAAGCCATTATTTTCTGAATATCGTGCATAATTATTGGTATCACATTTACATACACTATTTCACAGCAAACACAGCCAGTACAACTGTTTTTTGAAATTTGAACAACTAAGTGTAAGGTATAGTTGGGTCTTTATGGTAACATCCCACGTATATATACTCGTACCAGCCGAAAGAGGTCATTAAATAGTATAATTCAATTTTTATATTAATGCTTTTTTCTATCATTAACAATTGAAAAGGTATTTTGATAAAACCAAATTTGAGGCAAATTTCAAGACCAAATATCACTTCTTAGATATGCAACTCTGTTGTAACGGAACCCCCCATAGGTTCTATAAACTGACAAGACTTCATCAAAATCGGCGATTAGCACTTCAGTTGCTCCATTGTCATTGTGATCGCAACATGAGTTTTATATTTAATTGTATATTGGCCCGATTCATACTGAAACAGCAGCACTTTTCTCCTTTACCCGGGTAAAGCTACTAGTCCTGTGTAATATTTATGTATTTTTTGTTATATCTAGCTGTAGAAGAAATAATGAGCATCGCCAAACAATTAGCGCCCTCTACGTATCTATACTTTCTCAAAGGTTTCTGTAAAATTAAAATAAAAAATTAAAACAAAGCTATTCAATTATTTTTCTGTGTCGGGTGCTATTTCTTTTGCGACAGAAAGGAAAATTCACATTTACGTACATTGTGCAGAAAATAATTGTGTAGCGACATTTTGTTCTCTAACAAACATTGCTCTATTTTTGCTTACTAATGATACTAACGAACTTAATAATACGTAATACACCATTAATATCGACTGTGTTGCTCTCGTTAAAACAGCACGCGAATTTAAATCAAAATGAAAAGATGAGTTACAAGAACTCATGGCGAGATTTTTACCGCGTCTACAGTAGATGCTAACTTAACTAGTTAGATATTTCTTCTTCGACGACGCTACGAGAACGAGGGTGAAGTTTTATTTCAGCAGGTGCCTCCGCATTTTGTCAACATAATTGCTAAACTTTTTCAATTTAACATTGTAATGTAGGTTTTTCACATTTTGATTCTCGAATATATTAAAATAGAACTATGAGAAATATGAAACGTTGTGTTAAGCTACTGGGCAGTCTATAATTGAAAATGCCGGGGATTACTTTATAGTTATTTTCTTTCAATAAGACTAAATTTTATTGGTAAAACTTTACCCAACTAGTAGTAGCAAAAGTTTTATTTTTGCATATGTATATAATTAGTAATAAACGAGCTACTTCCGGAATTGGAGCGTGTCGTGAGGGTTTTCGCCTCTAGCGTGATTAACACGTTGAGTTGCCATGACCTTCGGTCAAAGTGATTTCGCCTCTAGCGTGGTTTACACGTCGAGTTACCGTGTCACCTTGGTTTCCCCTGTTTCTCCTGAAGAAGCCTCCTACGACGGAGGCAAAACGTCGAAGTCCCACCTTTCTTTTTTCTTCTCTTTCTTTCCCCCCTTTCTTCTGTCTCTCTTTCCTTCTCTTACTCTTTTCATCTTTTCTTTCTTTTTTCATTTTCCTTATTTTTTATCTCTTTTTCTTTTTATTTCTTTCTCCTCTTACTCTTATTTCATTTCTATATATCTCATCATGGCACAGTCCAATTCCGGAAGTATTCCGTTTATTACTTACTCCGGCTGTCGAAGCCTACGTATTCATGTATATAGTTTGTTGCTATATACCTTACAACATATCTAAAATAGAAATTATACTTACTACAGGATTTGAACATGTACTTTCGAACGGTGGAAACCGGAATCCCCTATCCCTAACAGTTTAGGCGCTACGGCGCCTTGAAGTTTGAAAGCTAAGCGTTTCTAGAGCTCTGGGAAATTTAAAAACGCGTATTTACCGAACGGTTGTAGATATTTGTTGTAGATATTATTGAAAAAATTTCATCGCTTTGGCCAGAAAAAAATGCGACGTTTTCATTGCTCCAAAAACGGGAAGAATTAGAGATTCGCTTATTGGTCCGTCGTAATAGTCCCTACGAAGACCCTAAGCCTCCGAAAGAACAATGTCCTCTCTTAACCCGTTCGAACGCCACATCTTGTCAAAGTTGAAGTTTGTTTTCATTTTCTTAACTTCGAAATGCTCTAGCAGATAAAGTAAAAGAGATAATGCATTGGGAGTGGTACCAATCGATTTCGACAACATTTCTCAATCTAGAACTATCTACCTCAATAACCAATAGCCCTTCTTCAATGTGTAGGAGGGACAAATGTAAAACGATGTCATTTTAGAGACTTCTTTTTTCTGAGTCGTGAAACTTCTATCGCCTCGCAAAGTTTCACATAATTTTTTTAACAGAATATTTGGTAACAATTCCAGATTTTATTTGTAGTATCAACTGATAGACATTATGACTGCATATAATCTAAGATCTTTGTAAATTAAAGAGTTTTATGAGAAAATAACAAATTATTCTCAGGAGAGACGATGTCAACATGTGTGACTTTGACACGATGTTTTTCTATATCCATAGTAACATATTTGTTTGCCCATGTAGTTTTAATGTTCTTAATTTCGTAATACATATTTATACAAAGTGAAATGTGTGAGTACAGTACATTAAATGAGTTGTAAGAATGAAATTTGGAAATATTATTATATAAAGATATGTTTACGAAAAGCAATATATATAATAAACGATAGTAAAGCTTACGTCTCCTCTGCAGGTGTTGTTGAAGGGACTTTCTAAAAAAAAAACAAGAAAATTGTGAATTATAAATTAATAAAGAATACCCAAAGTAGATATCTGTAAAACTTTAGAAAGAAACCTGTGCAGATTGAATATCTGTGCTAAAAATTAAAGAGGGAATACCAGCGGTACTTTGCGTCTAACATATAACATCAACCATAATAAAAAATAACGGCGTGCATCAAACAGTGACGAGAAAATATCTGGAATAGGTAAACTAGTAAAATTTAGAAAAATTCATTGATAATTAATAGACAATATTTCATATCATTATAATATATACATTATTTATCTTATGCATAAAACAGGAACTGAATACGTAGCACTTTGTATTTATAAAACCTGTTTACGCTTAAAAGACAGCGAAAATGTGATATTTTTTTTTCCAAGTGAAACGCCAATGTAATAGGATCGGATGCTGCGTTCTCTTGAATCACGCGCACGTGAGCGTAAAACACGCGACACCTCTCGACGACATTTTATGGTACAAATTTATGTAAGTAAATACATTAGTCACTTTGATTGTGCAATCCTGTATAATTCGGCGTGAAAGAACAAAATCTTGCTCCCTATTGTCTCGATAATTTAAGCCCTTATTCTGTGAAACGTTGCGCTTCTGCTCTAAACGTTAGGAGGAGGAAGTAGATGGAGTGTATTGAGGTGTAAACAAAGGAGGATCGTTGCTATGATTGTCTTTCTGAGTTTGGAAAAGACGTAATTGAGGCAATATTTAAAATGTTCGGTATCTAGTCGGACTAATTTCCATTTACTTTCGCATATTTATTGAAACATTCAAAAAGTTTTAGAGAAACTGCGCTTAATTTGGCGATTATATTCTCCTCCTCGAGTAATAAGCTACAATCAGTGAAGAAATAATTTTATTTAATATACGAGGGTAGATCTCTATGCTGGACCCCTGACACACTTGCAGTAAAGCTATAGTGACATGTTTCTTTTTATTTTTCGACATAGTCTCCCCCTACACTAATGCACTTGGTCCATCGGTATTCCAACATCTCAATAGCCTCCTAGAAAAAGTTTGTCCGATCTTTGCAAACCACCTCTCTTCATAATTACTGGAAAATTCTGCCCCATGTAAGATTTCTTTTAATTTAGGGAACAGCCTGTAATCACTAGGGGTTATATCTGGCGAATATGGTGGGTGCTCCACTAATTCAGAGGCTGCTTGCTGTATAGCATAGCTGAGGCCATAGCAATACCAGATGTATGCCTGGGAGCATTATCCTGATGGAACAGCACACCGTGCCTAACATTCCTCGGCGTTTCTGTTTAATAGCGTCTCGCAGTTTGTGCGTAGTAGGCCTCTGTAATACTCTGTTCCTTTTGCAAATAGTCAGTCAGGATGATTCCTTCAGTATCCCAGTGGAAGAGGAGAACCGTGATGTTTCCACTCTCTACTTTGCACTTGGGTCTCGGGATTATAATGGTACAACCATGACTCATCTATAGTCACATATCGTCTGTTTGCTTGGTACCCTTCCAAAATACGTTTACAAATCAACGCCCGATTTCTTTTTTGATCAATGGTTAATACTAGGGGCACCCGCCCTGCACTTCTCTTTTTCATATCTAATTCCTTAGTCAGTATGTTGTGCACCGAATAATATGATAAGCTAGCATCTTCCACAATGTCCCTGATACGTACTCGTCGGTCTTGCAGTACGATATCGTGTACCTTTTTAATGTTTTTGTCTGTTGTTACCGTGATGGGAGGACCATCGGCATGTTGGTTTTCACATTTAAAATCTCGACACTATCGTTTTACTATATCATAACTGCAGGCTCACCAATAGCTGCCATAATGTCTTTATTAATTTGAGTTGGCGTCACGCCCTTTTTCTGGAGGTATTTTATTACGGCTCTTTATTCTACAGGATCTATTTTTATGAACAGTCAGGACGCAGAATTCAAGAATTAGTCACAGCACAACGATAGTTTGAGAAACAAACTTGATATGATGTAGATATGATCTACAAATATCAGTTAACTAAACGTCAAAAATATCAATCAAACAACCAATTAGAAGTAGGTGAGGGGTGGGGCATGAGAATCTGCCGTCGTTGAGAATGTTAGGATCTCATCCTTTCAGTGTAAATATGGTTGGCACCCGTTCTATCAAAACATCTAATGAACATGTGATGAGAAGGAGCACACGTTGATATACAGTCAAGATATCCACAAATTCTAATGCGTGTAATGGACAAAAGGAAAAATATACTGAAATTATTGTTTGGTTCAGCTATCGCAGTTTATTTATTATGCAAGAGTTCGTTACAGGTGTATGTCTAAAGCACGACCACTTCTGAATTTCCAAACTTCTACTAGTGCATAATTTTGTCCTGCTAATAAAAAGTTTTGTACTGGCCCCTATAATAAGTAATTAGCGATCCTTTACTGTGCTAGAGACATGCCAACTCGACCACATTGGAATTTTCTGGTTTTGGCCGTGGAATCATTTTGTATTACTTTCGTTGTGTTTACTGCCGCAAGTACAAAATATTACACCATTCTCTTAACCGAATTCTAAAGCATTCTTTATGGTCGTGCTGGGAACACAATAAGAAATCGCTGTCCAGAGAATTTTGAATATGTACTCCTATAGAACTTACTCTGAGTTGTTTTGTACCGTGAAAGAAAACATTTTTCTCTCGAAACTAGCTTTGATAATTACTGTCAAATAGCTACCAGAATATTCCAAAATTTATTACCGTTTAGATATGGCAACGCAAGATAAGTTCTGTACGAACGAATACTTCCAAACATGCATGTAACAATTGTACTAAGTTATATATTTAGTTCGCCTCTAAACAAATGCTATAGCTAGATAATTGGAGAAACACAAAATTTATGGGCACAAAACAATAAAAAATGAAATTCTCTGAACATGTACGTGACAGTGTTTCTCTCTAAACGCACCCGCAGTCCAATCATAAAGAGACCTCTATAATTCAACAAAAGTAGAAGGATACACATTTTTAATTGCGGCGAAGCTTTCCTTTGAGGTAGTTGTCTTCGTAAATCATAAAATATTATTGCGCTTAATTTTTTTTCAACTAACTTGTCAACTTTGACAGTTCGTTGCAGCTACAGCACTACATGTATCGCACTGAAATTTTGGATTCAAGTCAATTAAAGATGGGTTTAATATTTAGTTAATTCATAGCGCCCTCTATGCTCTAGCATGCAAAACTTAAAAGACGCCCCTCGTATACGAGTGCGTTTTCGATTTTCTGAACGTTCCCATAACAGCAATTATCTATAAACATGTCTTCAGCGACTACAGAAAATGTTTTCTGTTCCAACAGAACTAGCACAACGGTAATTGCTCATTAGAGGCGTCAACACAACACTTTTATTGGCAGCACAAAATGCTATAAAGTGAACACAAAATTATGCAGTACTTGAATTTTGTAAATTCTATGGTGCTCGTGCTGCGGAGATATATCTAATAAACGAACTACTCCCGGAATTGGACCGTGTCGTGATGAGATGTATATATAAAAAGAAATAAGAGTAAGAGGAGAAAGAAAAATAAGAAGAAAAAGAAAAAATGATAATAGGTGGGGTGACGTGAAATAGAAAGAAAGGTGAAAAGAATAAGAGAAAGAAATAGAGACAGAAGGGAGGGCGGTACGAGAAAAAAAAGCAAGAAAAAGGGAAAAAGAAAGAAAAAGACCAAAAGTGAAAGGTGGGATCTCGACGTTTCACCTGCGTCGTAGAAGGCTTCTTCAGGAGAATAGAGGAATCCAAAGTGGCACGGTAATTCGACCTGTAAACCACGCTAGAGGCGAAACCACTTTGGCAGAAGGTTACGGTGACTCGGCGTGTAGATCACGCTAGAGGCGAAAACCTTCTGAGATATATCTCTTCGTTCGGAATATTATCGCAACTATTAACAATAGGAAAAGCGAAATAATGCATGAATTTTAGTTCATTACCTTAAACAAGTTAAAATCAGATTGACTAAAATAACGTTGCATATTAAAATCGCAGCATAAGTCGCATAATGTAGAATGATCAGTTGTTACCAAAAAACCACGCACTGGTCGTATCCTCCCTTTTTAAAGAATTCGGAAACCGAATTCTATTGCAAATACTCACAATCAGTAGCACTCATTTATTTCAGTGTAACGGAAATACTGTTGTGTGGTTTAACACACTAAAAAAGAAATTTCTTTAAAACCAAATATAAATTTATATGCTGGAGTGTGGTGTCCGTTGCAGATTACCTACTATACATGTACGTACGTATACACATATATACACTACCGCTCAAAAGTGTTTAGGCACTCTCACTGACAGCAAAAATGTATAAAAACTCAGCAAAAATGTATAAAAAATCAGCAAAAATGTTAATAATATCTATTTTCTATGTACAGATACACGTACATGAATAAAAATATATTAAATAAATGTGAAAATTAAAACGTTTAATTTTAATTTTGCTTTCATCTATGTGACCTCCTCTTGACTTAATAATTGCAGCACGCAATCAAGGCATTCTCGCAATAAGTTTTGCCAGAATTTCTTGTGTTATTGAGGTCCAACTCGATTGCAATTTGTTCCACATGTCAGTAGCTGATGTCGGAGACGATTTCCATACTTCCCGATCTAGTTCTTCCCATAGTAACTCGATTGGATTCAAGTCGGGGCTCTGGGGAGGCCATTCCATAATTTTGAGAGCTCTTTCCTCTTCTAAATGGCGTAAATAGTCTTTACATAATTTAGAGGAATGCTTTAGGTCATTATCTTGCTGGATGATAAAATTTTGACCCAAAAGTCGAATTCCGGAAGGTATTGCGTGGTTCTCCAAAATTTCGCGGTAGCCTTCTCTTTTTAATATACCGTCAATTTTCACCATGTCCCCTACACTAGTGTCAGCAAAACAGCCCCAAATGATGATAGAACCTCCACCATGCTTCACGGTAGCAGCAATACACTCTTCTTTTTCACGTTCACCCACAGATCTTCTTACGTATATGCGTCTTCGGGTTCCGAACAGCTCAAATTTGGACTCATCCGTCCATAGGACGTTGTTCCACACTTCTATGGTCTATGGTCCAGTGTTGGTGTTCACGAGCCCATTTAAGTCGCTTTTGCTTGTTTTGTTTGCGTAGTAATGGCTTTTCATCACAATACGTCCATGGAGGCCGGCTTTCTGTACGCGACGTTTGACTGTAGAAACACTGACTGGTTTTTGGCGACCAACATTTAATTCTGCGGTGATTTCCGGAGCTGTTTTGCGTCTATTTAACTTGCTGGTAACCACTATTCTGCGATAATCTGCAGATGTTGTCGCTTTTGGCCTTCCACTCCGTCTTTTATTAAGAAAACTGCCAGTTTCCCGATATTTTTTTACGTTATAGTCGATTTACGAGTATTTGTCGATTACTTATGCCACATTTATGGTAAACTATTATAAGCGCACGTGTTTCCGTACTAATTTCTCTTCGCGGAGGCATTTTAAAAAATTGTCACACGATATTTCGCTCACGACGTGAATAGAGTAAATATCACACTGCAACTGACCATAGGTTACAGATTTCACTATAATGTTCTAGGAAGGTAATTTAAAGATTATTACCTACAATCTAACAGATGACTAAATTTACTCAGTAAATTCAGAGGGATTGTTATTGTAATTGCACCACAATAAACAGTTTATGGTAATCCGACCAAGTGCAGTAAATGATAGTAAACCTTATGCGATATAATGGGTGTTTATCTTACTGAACTACATTTTAAATACGTATTTAATTTTATTATAATGTTTTTGTTGGTAAACATAATACTATATGAATAATCCATGAAAACAGGGGTCCCTAAACGCTTTTGAGCGGTAGTGTATGTATGTGCTCTACGTACTTTGTATGGCGTACACTTGAATAATTAAACTAATTAATTTATGGTTCGCATCCTTGACTGAGTGCATATGCATTATATGTGGAACACGTCAGGCGCATATATGTAAACAAGGTTGCATAAACTTATATGTATATACATATATTGTACACGCATACTAACCGCTGCAAAGGCTAAAGACCTGTACCACAGATATTACTGCTAATACGAACTACGTACTTTGTCCATGCATGTATAAAGTATTTATTTTTCTAAAGTAATCTGAATGCCGTGGCCACGGTAATTATTCGTGTCAACAATTATGTTGGTTCATAGAACATCTTTATAGTATCTCTAAAATATTTTAAAAGGTACCAATAATATAGTGTTAAAAAGATATATTCTATCTTTTAATTCGGAGGAGTAAAATAAAAGACGCGTTTACACAATTGAATTTTCCAAAGCTACTTTTTAGCGGCAGTTTTAGAACTAGGTAGGATTTTATATAAGTTGTAGTTACGTAATTATTATTACAACGGAAATTTAGGGAGAAAAATGAAATACAAACGCACTTGGAAAAATACACGATCTAAACCTCAATCAGTTGTTGTAACAATATGGCAGCCGGCAATATATCAAATATCGCTGTTGTAATTTTTGCCAAGAACTGACCAGCATTCAATTTAGAAACACTCCTCCGAACTAAAAAATAAAGAGTAGTAAAAAAGGTATTATGAATTTTAGTTTTGGATAAAAGATACAACTTACATTTTCATTAATTATTGTACAAGAAAAAACGTGCCTGCCTTATTTTATCATTTATTTCAACACTTCATTAGTCCAGGAAACATATGGGATTACGCTTTTCATATTTCGAAAATGTATTCAAACATGAAGGTGCGTCTTGATATATTAGGAACTATCCTTCTAAAGGATCTTGTACTCAATGACCTCATTATATATATAATCAGAGCCTCTTAATGAAATCAACTACCTTGATATTTCAATTTTCCGAAAGTAGGTGTCGTTTTAAGGTTAGGAGGAAACACAATTAATTTTAAGAAAGAGCTGATATTTCTATTTCAATTCAAAGTACAAATATGGAGTAGTCGTAACGGTTGTCGCGTTCCGCCATATCACTAGGTTTTTTGTCCCTAACGTTTCGCGAATAACTGCAGTTGGCATTTTCAAAACCCAGTTGTTCGCGAAACGGCTGGAACAAAAAGCTAGTCACATGGCGGAACCCGAAAACCATTACGACTATGACAAACAACCGTGAAAGTCTGAGGCTCTATAAATATGGAGGTTAAGTATGAAATATGGTAAAGTTCAAATGTCCGCCTTGACTCTTTTGGAAAATGATCATGCTTTCGGGGAACCTTTCCATAGTTTTTGAATGTCGGGGAAACCAGCTCGAATGTTGTCTTTCAATTCCTGAGCCATCATGAGAGCATTAGCGTAGACAATCCCCTTCACATATCCTCACAGAAGAACATCCAACGTCGTCAAATCACACGATCTAAGTGGCTAATTGATGTTCTAAAGTAATGCGACCGTGTGTAACATGTGGCGCCGTTTTGTTAAAAATCAAAGCACCTCATTGTCGTAGCTTCCAATTCAGGCTATAAAGTATCTACAAATATCACACGATAATCAATTTTATATTTCGCTACGTTTCAAATCTTACGCTAGTTGCACTTTATATGGGTGGAGTTGAAGACTAGGATGTGCAATTCGATGCGAACTGCTCAATTACTCAAAATTCTTGAATGATTAACGACACTTTCTTCAACTAAATGCAAATTTTGTAAGCACGATCATGCTTCTTAAGCCATTGACGCACGTACGATATCATGACTTCCTCATCTTTATATGTGTGAATCTCACGATGCCAGGTCAGGGTTGCATGGGGGATGAGGCAAGGCTTTCCATCCAATTCTGACAATGTCTTCAGTAGTGTGTGGTCTTGCGTTATCATGCAAAAGGAGAACATCCGCCACAGCTTTCGTTGGACGAACTTGCTGATGATGAGCTGTAAGCTTTTTGAGGGTTGTGCCGTATTGGGTAGAATATGTTACGAATCCCTGTTCCACAAAATCAACCATAATAACATTCTTTGCATCCTAGAACACCGTCGGCATAACTTTCTCTGCCGATGTTGTGTGATGCCATACCATTGACTGCCTCTTTAATTCAGGTTCAAAGAAATTAACGCATGTTTCGTCTCCGGTCAAAATATATTCCAGAAACTCATCTCCCTCCAAGCGGAAGCGTTCAAGTGTTGTGAAGCCCTGTCTCGTTTTTTTTCCCCTCCGATCGGTTAACATTCTTGCCACCCACTTTGCACAAACCTTCGAATGCACCAGTTGTTGAATGGTCATCATCATATTGCCTCCACTGAGCGAGAGAATACAACACAATATCCGCAATAATATCAGCGACTTGCTGAATATTGCGTGAAGTTAACGGCCTGCCGCTTCGCTTTTCGTCAGTCAACGGTGTTTGTTCTTCAACTTTGTTACAGCGACGAACCAATCGGCTAACGGTGCCGACATCCGCTATTGCATCACCATACACATTTTTCAATCTTTCATGAATACGAATAGGCATTTCAGCTTCCGCATTGAAGGTTCAGTCACACAACACTGTCTAATATGGACATCGATATCGGCCATTTTGCAGGCGGCTGCAGTGCTGCCACTAATTGATGCAGAAGGTTACTACTGAAAGAAGTTTGAGGAATAACACCAAATTCAAATTTTTCACTTAGCTAACTTTATTTAAGTGTAATAAAAGTAGGAGGCATTAGATAGTGACTGATCTTTGTATTTACAACAGTAGCAATTTTTATAATCTTAAATGTTAACATTCCTTCAATTTAGAATAGGCACGAATAAAATGAATTTAATCTACGAAGCTTTTCCAGATGTTTAAATTAAGAATAGAATCGTCACAGAACTATAAAAGTTAGATTGACGGAAGTGCCTATTTGACTAACACGCTTCGTTTGTTGCAATATTAGATTTATACATCTATATCCATCCAAGAGCGCTCCTATTAAGGAGCAATTCTAACGTCGGTACCATTTCGTTGAAATGAATTTCCAGTCGAGGTTTCGCTTCGTCAGATAACTTTGCAATTGCAATGGCGTTTTGTATGAAGCAAGAAGTATGGCTATAGTTGTAGACGAGAAACGGTTTCTCATTAAAGGGGATGAAAGAAAATTCAACCTTAACGCTATCTAATACGTACAGTACACATCCTCCGTATCTCAGCAATACAATCGATCTTGTCGACACTGCTGCAATTATGTTTCCGCTTAAAATTGCGTTTGGCAGTGTGTATGGAGGAACGGGATAGAAATCAGAAATATTTATATCATCCCTCCGGGACAATCTAAATCAAACAATCCTCGACGAGAAAACAAACAAATAAAACGACAAGAGCATCAAAACACGCCTTAACTTCGATGTTCAGACACACCGTGGAAGGAGAAAGAAACCTTGGCAAGGGCGAACAATAATAGTCATGTCGAAAGGACCAAATTAGGCTGAGACGAGTACAGTCAAGTATGCAATATGAAATTAATTAGTATTGGATATTACGGGTCGAAATTGCTTTCCTCCTCGGTAATATTAAACGAACGTAAGGAAACCTGTTCAGTATACAAGGTATTCATTATCGCGAAAAAAAATCCATTACCTTTTCCCTTTGTTTTTGCGCTTTAATTATTCGTACATCCTTCTGCTATATCATTAATACTTGTTTGTTTTTTGTTCCTTGCAATCTCGTTAATCCTGTTTCACTTCGGTCGTCTATGTTATCATTTTCCTATGAAATTCAAGTGTGGTTTACGATGTCTTTATCTTATTTACGGTAATTCTCGAATAGTTTTCATGTGAACTACGATGGACTTAACTAATTTATTTAAATTTAAAGCTTTCGAAATACCTTTGTCCATTTTTTTCAAGGTATTCTAGGTACAGTCATAATTGACACCTTGTAGAAAACTAAATTGCATATATAGAAAATATGAAGAAACGAGCTGCCGATAATAATTACGTAGTAGCAAAAAACTTCGTTTTAATAATTGGAAATTTCAAGTCCAACTTGAATCTCACAAGCAAAAATTGCCGAAAAATTATTTGTATTGTGCTGCACAAACTAATGCCTCCTATCTTTTTCTCTTTATAATTGTCAAGAAATTAAAATACAATTACATAGGCTGAAAGTCATAATATTCACGACGAGCCACTTTTTAATAGAATCTCAATCTATTTCCACAATTTTGGTCCATCTTTTAACAAGAGACCAGTGTCCCAGTGCTAGTGTGGTAAAAAGCATGATCCGGCTTCTTTAGCTGTTGACGCACGGAAGTTTTCGCGGCCTCCTGACGCTCAAAGTGAAACCCACGACGAGCTTCCTTTAGCACTTCGAAGAGGGAGAAATCTGATGGTGCCACGTCAAGACTGAATAGAGGATGTGGCAAGACTTCGTATCCAATTTTTACAATCCCTTCAGTAGTGTAACGACTGGTGTATGGTCCTGCATCGTCATCCAAAAGAAGAAAATCCCCCATAGCTTTTGTTAGTCGAGTTTACTGAAGATGTGCTTTAAGCTTTTTGAGGATTGTAGCGACTTGGACACTGTCACTATAGGTTTCTCTGCGATCGAATGATTTTCAACTTTTTCGTCCTCGGTGACTTTGTGTGATGTCATTCCAATGACCGCCTCTTTGATTCAGGTTCAAAAAAATTAACCCATGTTTCGTCTCTAGTTTCAATTTTTTCTAGGAGGTCATCTCCTTCCCCTTTGAATACTCCAGTTATCGAATAATCGTCGTTACACTGCAGTCAACGTCCTGCTGATGTTTGCGAATAGGCGTTTCACCTTCTGCATTCAAGAACTCAATTACAGAACACTCTCTAATATGAATAATGGTGACGTTCATTTTGCGGGCGATTGCAGTGCTGCCACCTGTTGACGCACAAAGTTACTGTTGCAGTGGTTTAGAGACAAAGATCTAAGGAATTGTACCAAATTAAAATTTTTAGCTAGCATTGTTTAAAAGAAAGAATATATAGGGGACATTAGATATTGACTGATCCTTGTAGATATAAAACTACTACAAGCAAAACGTTTATGCAAATATCAGCTGGAGTTAGTGTAGGAGATGATCCAAAAATTTGGACTAGAGCATTTTGGGGATACATGAAGGATGCCAGAGTAACGGATTGTGAGGCAAGAAATAAATTACTCTTACCCAAAGGAAAAGATAATCAATTAATAAACGAAATAAACAGAAATTAATAAGAAATTCTGTGAACTGATGGCAAAAATATAAAATATACATAGAAATTAACATATATTAATTGGATGATAATATGTAGTACTGAAAGTGGCACATTAAAGTTAACTGCAACAGAAAAATAAGAAGAATCACTCTTACTTTGTTATGTTTTAAGCATAAATATGTCCCCGTTTCAAAATTATGCAGAATTAATGAACTAATGTAGTTAGTATTTCTTTCAGAATATATGCCAGTGATCTACGAGGTTGGGTATTTGAGAAACCTCTTCTGTGGTTGTACAACAGGGGGTTGTTAACCTATATAGCAAGGAAACTATACCACGTATACAATTGCTTGTATACTATGGAAAGAACTAAAGATCTGGGGGTCTATTCTCGAATCCTTCGAACGAATGGTCGTAGTGCGATCCGTTCGCATGGTCCGTATCGCATAGCGTAACAAATCCGTATTGTTGAAATACCACATTGACCGTTCGATACGAACCCTTCAACAGGTAAAATACGCGATGTTTGCTAGATGTCGACCATAGTTTGACTGTTACGATTCTATTCATTAAAAGATGCTAATCAATTAGAACGCTGTATTTTTAAAATGAAAATTTTCTAAAAGTCCTTACCGAAACAAATACCCAAATAGCTACGGCAGTAGAAAAAATTGCAGCATCTTTGAATCCATATGCCAAAGTCATCAACAGTTTGAATCGATTAGCTACGTCGATAAATACACTAATAGAAAATATTTTTTTAAGAAGACATTTATATCAAGGAATATTAGGATTAAATATTTGAATATAATGTTAAACGCATTAACGAGAAAATAATATCTGTTGAATAGCAATGTTTTTTCTTCCACACACAGTGATATGTATATTACTGTATTATTTTAAATAGTAAATCTTATCAAATTCGCCAAAAACCGATAGCATTTTTTATGTAATCGACATGTGTTGCCAAATTTATACATTCAACATATGCGAATAACTGTAGGTGGGTGTGATAATTATACCTAAATAAGACACCTTTTCTGTCAAGCTATAAAGGCGGTCAAACCTGTCGAGTATACTTCACAGGTATAGCAGTAAACTCCACTCACACAAATTTATTAATTATGCGGAACGCAGTGTTTCGAGAGCACCGACTGAAAGTAAAAACTGTATCACACATGCAAACTATTTTCTACGCAGGCTCTAAAATTTCTAAAACATATGACTATTTACAATCTACTCGGTGGTCTAATGCCTTTTTCGGGAAAGGATGGACCGAAAGCGAACCGTATCTTTAACAGGGCCTATGGCAATAAATCCATATAGAGAATTAGACGCGTACGAAACGATATGTATGAAAAAGAACGGAAACTTATTGAACAGAGAACCACCCCAATTGCACGCTCGAGTTTGACTGATGACCATAGGCCCTGTTAAAGATACGGTTCGCTTTCGGTCCATCCTTTCCCGAAAAAGGCATTAGACCACCGAGTAGATTGTATATAGTCATATGTTCTAGAAATTTTAGAGCCTGCGTAGAAAATAATTTGCATGTGTGATGCAGTTTATACTTTCAGTCGGTATCACGGTTAACAATGAGAGCCCATGTGCTCTCGAAACACTGCGTTCCGCATAATTAATAAATTTGTGTGAGTAGAGTTTACTGCTATACCTGTGAATTGTACATCCACACAGTCCTTGCAATCATCATTTGCCGAGTATACTGTTTGGTATTGAATTAAAACAATACATTTTTTATTGCAAATAATATATATATGTATTTCACTCATAGCAGATTAATATTGATATAAAGTAAGGAATAAATTTAATGAAATCAGAACAGTCTATTTTAATAAAAATACTATCTAACGCTCGCTAATTACAGAAAATTCAACGATAACCAGTTTCTTATGTATAAAGATAATGGTTATTCATATTAAGGAAATTAATAATCTGCACAGCTACAACCATTTTGCATGACACATCCTCGAAAACCCCTACATTGTTTCATACTACTGAAAATGTCTCCGTAATACCATGAAATACTCTCGCATGATGCAAAACTTCATCTTCCACCATTTATTGCACTTCATTTGCTAATATATTAGCAATATGATGGAAATGAGCTACTATAAAACCTTCCTTTTAATACACTAGCTAAATAACAAAACGCAACGTTCAAATCAGCGATTACCAAAAAACTTGAATTTTATTCAATAAAACCTAACCGCATAAAAACTTACAAAAGATCATACGATTTGACGTATCGCTTGTGGTATGGTATGCGATGTAATTGCTCGACCGCGAATCGCATGTACGTCTTCTAAGAGCGAACGATTTGAACCCCAGAATACGAATTCAAACAAAACAACCATCAGACGATCACATCGAACGTTCGACCGATCTCGAGAATAGACTTCCTTGATGCTGACAGCCAATTCGTTGTTACATGCTGCAAATATAAGCTTTGAATTAAATACTTCATAAAAAAATATGCAGCGTATATACGTTATATGGAGTGTCTATTAAATACAGGTGCGAATTAATACAAGAATAGTATGAGACATTCGGAGAATTGGGGTGTGTCCACCAATGGTAGACGTGTCTGAAGTTATACTGTATATTTCACATAACAAACAGAGTTTGAGAAATATACAGTGACATTTACGAGCATACTATTAGATGCTACTTTATAGTTTTGTAATCTATCTTCAAATAAAATGGAGTTTTGTTATCAAAAAAAAGGTAATAAAAAGAAAATCTAACCATTGCCTGCTCGAATAACATGAATTCAAATTGATATTAATCGTTCTAATATATATTTAGTAATAAATCAACTTTCTTCCTCTATTAACTTTATATACATCCCGTGTATGTTAGCCGGCAAACAAACGGGTCAATTACGCGATGAAAAATGAGTTGGGCATCATCTAGCCCTCGCAAACGATATTCCAGTCTATTAATCTCGCCGTTAGCGTTCGAGGGTGGAAAACTAGGAAATGGAAAGTGAGAATATATACCTCTATCGCGCGCATTAATTCACTTGTTATGCACCTTCTAATCGTACGAAATTAGAACGTGCCCCGAAACTGTTATTCGCTGAGCGCCCGAGCAGTGGAGAATGGGCCTTTTATTCCAATTTAAATACGGTTTTCTGCAGATATCATTGTTAGGTGAGACGCAAATGAGTTTTTCGTGATATACCGGCTGAAAACCATCTGGCTTTAAAATCGTTTCTGCTTGCTAGAACAACGGAATATTTTTAAAGTGAAAAGGGTGAACACGGTAAACGTTATATTTTATAGAGGATTTTTATTTTTACATGCATATATTCTCGACCCGGGTAAATATAAAAATAACATACTCGCTATGCTTACAAGGTATACATTACCCTTACGCTCTCTATTCTGTTTTATAACGAGAAGTTGCTTTGAATTGTGTTCGGTTAAAAGCACTTATTTGTATGTATACACTATAATGATTATAACAACTATACTGCGATCGATTTACCCTTGTGGACTATTGTAGTGGTCTGGTGTATTTCATGCGAAAAGAGAAAAAATTATTTTGGTGATTTGAATGAACCCCACAGAAATTAAGTTATGCAAATTTATTATTATGAAGGCTGTCTTCTTTTTCAACCTTCGATAGCTCATAAAAACAAGACACGTGTAAATAATAAAATGAATTTATTACCAAAAAATATGTACAAACAATGTTACCTTTCTACATAATCACCGTGAAGATTAATGCATTTCTCATATCTTCCAATTTTGCACGCAGTGAGTTGAGTTTGTCCGTGACGTTGTTTTGAGTTCCTCTGCACTCTGGAAGCCCTGCCTCCCTACTCACTTTTTCAATTCACGAAAGAGATGGAAGTCAAGACTATACGCCGGGTGTTTAAAAACGTCCCATCGAAATTGTTCAAGAAGTCATTGGCCTACGGCAGTAGTCTGAGCATTGCCATGAATGAGAAGAACTCCAGAAGTCAGCATGCCTTCTTTTGTTTTGAATGGCTCTCCGCAGTCGTTGCAAAGTCTGACAATAAACAGCTGCTTTGGTCGTAGTCCCTGGTTTCATAAATTCAACAAGCAAACCACATTGTTGATACCAAAACACTATAGCCATAAGTTTCCTGTTCTTGTGATTATTGTTTTGTTTCGGAAGTGCAGTATTGAATTCAGGTCTCATCTTTAGTCACAATTGATTTTAAAAAATCTTCACCTTCGATCTCATAGTGAATCGAGCGCACAGCTTTTTGTAGCGTAGGTGTTCCGTTACAATTGTGTACAGAGTTGATCTTGAAACTTCTGGAAATTTGACACTCAACTCACTGGTGGATGGTACACCTCCATTTTTGTCGAACCATTTTGTCAACACGTTGAACAATGTCTTCTGATGCAACAGACTTGCGCCCTTCCTATACATTATGGTTATATGACTTGATAAATTAATACCGCAATAATAAAGTAAAAGTGACATCAATTGCAATATAAATGTATCATCTGGTTGTTTCATTTACGGAAATAGTTGGAGCTTATTTAATTATCGAAAAGAACATAAATGCCATATTACAAATTTTAAAATGGCAACATTGCCATTAATAAGCTTGAATCGAAAATTTGAGAGTATAGTTTCGACATGAATGGTTATATACACAGTGTTATACCAAGTCATTTTTTCATGAAATAAATCTCTCCGTTGCTAATCTTCATCAATTTTAAAAGAAGTTTCAAGTTTGTTGAACGAGAGCAATTCGATATATACAAGGCAAAACCAAACAGGGAAGAATGTTGCTGATTATGAACATTACATAATGGGGTCAACGGGGCTATATTCCAGTACATCGAATAGCTTCAGGGTACATGCTAACAGACAATATCCATGAATCTTATATAGATTCTGGTTATTGTCAATGATGAAGTTAGCGGAGCTATTGGGCAAAAAGAAAACAGCACTGCAAGTATACTTACCTACTGTACCCGAACTGCACTAAAACCTATATTCATTATCCACTTAATACATCATAATCTCTTCGTCGATAACCAGTTTGATACAATTTATTTGTAAACATGTTAAAATTAGTACATTGTACAAAATACGTTAACTAAATATATGAAATGCATGAAGATATAAATGAGCAATGACAGTATTCTAAGTGTTATACACATTTCATTCATTTAGTAGCTCTTCTATTAGGCAAAATTAGAATCTGATGAATCTATATCTACAGTAAATTCTTCAACGATGTTATCAAGTTGGTACATTTATCATTAATATGTATTAAATATTATTACTTCAATAATATTTAATACAGTTTGCCGAAGCTTCAGGTGTTACAACATCTAGTTTTATTTTTCCCACAACTTGTTCATAAAGGTAAAAATACAGGAAAGAACGACACCAACATGATAAGTAAATTTGACAACTGACAGAAATTTCATATGAAGAAATTGCATCCGTTCCTCCTGTGTGAATATGTCTCGCCGATTAGTCAATGGTAAGCCCGTATTTTGGGCCTATCTATTTTAACTCTGCATTCTTAACGTGAGTGGAGTATAGTTACTTTTAATATTGATAATAGCGAAGCCGTACATTAGAACGGAGATTGAATGGAGCGGCAAGATTGAGTATCTTGCGATGATCCTTGATCAACGGCTTCCCTGAACATCTGAAAAGGGCAAGGACAAGGAGCAATCGGCAGTTATACCCTCTCCTATCCAATCCAGTCCTTAATCCGAAGCGGTTACAAAACCGCTGTCTGCAGTTAGTACTCCACGTCCGTCGCCGAACGACGCTAGCCGCGATGAAAGACCTATCAAACGGAAAAGATCAGCAGGAGTTCCTGAACAAGCTAAATACGAGTATCTTTGAGAAAACCCTCGCCAGCGAGAACCTGGCACTAAAAGCGGCGACCACAAGATATGCGCAATTAAACACAAAACCGTAATTGAGTTTTCCAGGAAACTGTAACCTGTCAAGGAGTATCACTCATCTCAAAAACCCTACCGATCCTAATACTCTTTCTATTTTAAGTAAAGGAAGAAAGGTGAGGAACTGCATGGAAGACTTTGAAGACCCAAGAAGGCACCCAGGTGCCCCCAGCAAGTTCCATAACGGAAGAAGACTGACCGAAGAAAAAAATCCAGCCAACTAGCGATCAGCCGTACGTTACTGCGAAAGTACTCGTTTCTGAAGCCTTAGTCCGTTAGGAAATGGTGATAGAAAAACTTCATTGTAAAATTCCGGGATTATCCGTTATTTACAGGCGTTGCTATTTGGAGATGTCCGTAAATAGAGGATTTACTAAACCTGTTTTAGTGGTAATATAACATATTCCTAGTGCTTATAATAGAATATAAATTGTTTTGGAGATATAATACTGTATAGCAATAATTAATAGCTAAAATTCCGCGTTCACTCCATACATACAAACATATCCATATACAAATTTGGATATACCAAGCTCGCAAATTACAAACTCGTTTGCTGGCGCAATAATCATCCGTCTTTGGAAAATATGGTAACCGGTACATCAGCGTGTTATATACAACAATACCGCACACATGTTTCGGTATTTCAATAAATCTGAATGCACTAAATCCACCCTAATAGGCGACCGTTTGTCACCGTAAAGCTTTTAGATCATCATCTTGTAATTACCGAATCAGGAGTGTCACGTACGCTACGGTCGAGCTTTAAATATAAAGGACACCGGAGAACCCGGTTTAGAGCAGTTCATTTTGACCGGACACATCCCACACACGCTTATATCCTTACACATCGAATCGCCTATATATGTTGCCGTTTAATGGGCAATTTAATGGATTTTGTGTAATTGCTATCCTAAAACAGGATATTACCTATGCTACCGTTTCCTCCACCTCGCTTCTTCTATGTGCTTCTTTATCCTGCTTTAACACGCATGAATATTGTCAGACTGCTCATAATTCCTTTCATTTCAGAGTGTTTCTGTTCCGGTTTATTAGAGGCGACATTTCGCTGTTGTTCCGAGATTAAGTATTGAATAAGGTTACCTGGGTTATTGCACAGGTATATAAATTTGAATTTTTATAGCAAGAAGGATGTGTAAATATATCTCGCGCAGTGTAGCTTTCAGAGTTCTTTACGGGGACAGTTTAGATACGTAGCAGGCTGTGTAGAAGATATTTAAGCGTGTTTTACGAGGGCGACCTGAAATGTTACCGGTATTGGTGTGGTCTTCTATCTTTGTCTTTCGGTGTAGTCTCCTCGAAGATCAATACACTTTTTCAAACGGTTCTCCAGTCTCCTCAAGCCGTCGAAAAAGTAGGATATTTCGAGGTCTGCAAAATAGCCATCTGTAGCGGCGATGACCTGCTCACTCGAGGCAAATCTCTTTCCTCTCAGTGATTTCTTAAGGTTTGGGAATAGGAAAAAGTCGATGGGGGCTAGGTTCTTTAAATATGAAGGATAAGCGACTAATTCGTAGCGCAACTCATTCAATTTGGATCTGCGATGCGAGGTGAATAAACCGATGCATTGTCGTGGTGAAAAAGCATTTTCTTCCGCTGTAAATAAGGCCGTTTCTCCTTGAATACTGTATCGAATCGGGTCAGTAAATAGCCGTAGTATTGACCCGTGATCGCCCTTTCCTTCTGCAGATAGCCGCCACGACCTTTGCGGCCGATTGAACGGTGTTTGCCTTCTTTGGAGTCCATTCGCCCTTAAAGTCCACTGCTTCGACTGTTGCTTGGTATCGGATATGTAGTGGTGGATCCAAGTCTCATCCACGGTTACGAAACGCATGAAGAAATCACTTGCATTGCTTTGGATCCTGGTCAAACACACCTCCGAAACGGTCACTCGATTTCGTTTTTGCTTCGGTGTGATGAAACGCTGCACCTACCGCGCCGAAGCTTTTTCATACCCAAAATTTCGTGTTGGATATGGCCATCGCGTTCTTCTGAGATGCCTGTTGTCTCCGTTATCTCCTTCAGCTTCAGTCGGCGATCGGCTAACAGAACATTATGAATCTTGTCGACCATGGCATCGTTGGTAGCGGTTTGTACGTTTGGACTCGCTCACCCAGAAGCAGATGGACGAAAATGATGGAGTACATCCCCCAACCCCTAGCAAAATATTTCGAATTTCCACTTTATCATTGGAAATTCGATTTTATCCATTTTTGCGACACTGCCTGACCTGCTACACAAAACACTCTTAAACAACAACTATTGACAGTAGACGTCTGAAATTTTGAAAGTTTCCATAAAAATTGTTGCCCTTGCCGACCAATGAATTCGCTTCAACCTTCGTGGGCCATTTCTTACCGATTCCGTAAACATTTCAGGTCGCCCCCGTATATACACTATCTCCAAAATAAGGCCAGCACTAATATTATCTTTACTATTATTGAAATTACAAAATTGGTTAAATTGACAAAGTGATATCATTTTAGCACAGTGGTTTAGGATACACGATCGAAACCTCTAGCTCCTTAAATAGTTGACCACACGAGTTGAAAATTTAACCGCAGAGGCTTCAAGTCATGTGTAATCGCCTGGCGAAAGACGCTTTCGTGCAGCTTGTTATATTCAACCCCAAATGAAAGTGGATATATCTGCGCCGTTTAGAAAAAGGTGCAACTGCACAAGAGGTTCAAGAATACTTCCTTTCAATCAAAAACGCAAATTTTTATTTGTTTTTATTAGTTCTAATAATACACTTGGTAATAGTAACAATAATAATAATATAATAATAGTAATAATAGTATAATGATACATATTGATAAAACTTCAACAAATTTGGCAAGGGTATTTTACACTTTCCCTAGGTTTACACTTAATCGATCGTTTTGCGTTTTCGGAAATTGACTCTAGGTCTGCTATAGAAATGTTATTCTTCTTTTTTAAAATTAATTACCATATTTCAATCATTTCATATCATGAGTAAGCTGGTAGACTTAAACTTGTGATTAAGAGCTCCTTCATTCTAATTAATTTTGCTGTTAATTTATGTGAAAATTGTGTAATTATATAATGTAATAATATAATAATAAAGAAATGCAGTAGGATATTTTATTTTCATTTAGTTCTGCCACTAATTCAAAGAAATAAATAAACAAATAAATTCTATAATATTATATTTATATTTTTCTATTTCATGTATATAAATTATGCACTCCTATGGAATTTTGTTCCCCGCACCTTTCCTTCCCCGCAACAGCCGTATCTTGAAGTATGAATCACTGCCTATATTATACTAACTGAGGTATGGTTGCAGATAGGACCGTGAGCAAACAAAAGATAAATTTCTAATACTTATAGTCACACTAAATGATACTATTAAGGTAGGACCTTCATTATAAAGTCCTAGAACAGTTATGTTTTCAAAGAATTTCTGTGAACAAAGTCAAAAGCCTGAAGAATTTATAACATTAAAATCGATTTATTTAAAAGATGTAAACTTTACGATGTTTACAAGCATGTATCTTTAATTTTTGTGATGTATCATTTGTAATTGCTAGCCTAAAACTTGATTTAATGTTATAAGAATATCATATCACAATCTTGCTGCAATTGGGAAATACCGTATACTACTATATACGGTTTTTATTAAAAAAGAGAATCACATTCCATTCACCTCGAAGTGAGATTTTCCTCTTGAAACCAAGAAATAATTTTTATTTGAAACATTTTCTTCTAAAGCACTTCGTCTGTAAGCTATTTGATCCAGTCGATATAAAAACAAAATAACACGAGAGAGGTCTTACTGATTGCGTTGACCCCTAACATAGATAAACGGTTTGGGCATTAGTCTTGTGAGAAGTTATAACATATCAGATATAGATTAAGCGGTATTATGATCAAGCCGTCTGATGCAAACACATTAAGAGGCGTTCTATACGAAACATAATCTTGTAATTCAGGCTCTTACCTTTCTATATCTCACAAGAAACACGCAAAAAAAAGAAACAAGTTATAACCGATAATAATATAATAAAACCCTATACTGATACATGTGTCTTTTTGTTTTATATCCCAATATATCCGGTTTATTATAAGGAAACATATCTACAATTCGATTACAATTTCTCATTTTCCCTGAGCCCATTATTGTCACAAGAGATTTTCAATGAAACCGGCGGCGTTCTCCTACCGCACAGCACACGGACAGCTGCTATCCGCGTCTCCTTTCTTCGATTCCTTTTTCTTTTTTGTTGAAGATCATAAACACAAGCGTTCGGAGCTCTATTTTATTACCATTGTGTCTTCTGCGCGGCAGATTTTATTTTGGCCGAACGTCAGGCCAGGTTGGAGAAATTTTAACGACCTATTGCGTCGGTTAATGGGTTTCCTTTTTTATCGCCGTGCCAGGAGTTAAGAACACTAACGCAGAGAAGGAGCGGGTTGTATTGTGAATAATGCAACAGTGCTGATTTCGGAGCAAAACGTCGACGTCAGCTGTATTCATTAATGAAATTATTTTTAATTTAACTTCTGTCCGCTACTTTTATTCGTCTCATCTAACGTAAAAATGCTAAATTCTGACGTGGAAATTTTTGAAGCAAACTTCCAAGGCTATCTCCTCGAAACTTGGTGAAGTATTTGTAATGTTTCTCTTGTGGGATTAAATGATTTCAGAATTTATTATATCGATTGGAACGGTGGAGCAGAACAGAATATTCGTGATCGCACAATAATGAAGTTACACTTGAATTAACTCAATCAAGTTTTATTTTGAACTTACCTTTTGTTAAATGATTTACGCTAAATGAGGCATCAAAAGTACCAGAAGGAAAATACTGTAAGCAGTTTATAATACCCCCATTGAATGAAAGTTTACGCTTCAGGTAAATTTACAAATGCACAGCTGAATTCTTCTTCTTTTTTTTGAAAACAATTTTTTTGCAATGGTACTGGACTGGCTTATATTTCAACATTTTTTATATTGTAAAAGGAATAGATATTGAATATTCACTGTATTGAAAACATTATACAGTCGTTGAATTAGGACTATTAGGAAGCTACATTCCCAAAAAAAAAGGAAAATTTTATTTCTATGATAATGTTAAACTGAAAATTATTCCCTTAATGAAACAAGTGTTGATGAAAGTGTAACACCAAAACCTTTCGGTTTTCAAGTTTCAGAGTTTAAAGCAGCAATTTTCTTAGTTATACAAAATATAGTTCCAGCTTGCTTGGATGCCTAAAAATTTGAAAGTAATAAGTCGACATTTTTGTGTACATAGGTAAAAGACGGAGGCGACTGGGGTTTGAGAAGTATTGCATTATTTAACAATTGAAAGCAATTATTACTTAAATAAGAATCTGAGTAACATATCTAAGCCTTCAAAGGCACAAATAATAGTAATAAATACTATAAGTTCTTAATTATTTCTTGAGAGAGTCCACGACAACCAGATTCAAGGCAAATCTATTTGGCTCAAAGTTGGATCATTTTTAGAAAATGGGTATATGTTTGCTTTTGAATTAATCGATTTTGATTATTAATTGATCACCGGGTAACGGTTTCAAATCATTGGAGATTTTGTTTGGCTCCACACAGAAAACACACTTTTCCCCCAGTTAAAGCAGTCCTTCTCTAGAAGATATTAGTATGCAGTACCTGAATATCAACTTAAAAACTGCTATCTTTGGGCAACATTTCTGGAATTGTAGGTGGACTAAAAGTCACTATATCCAATTCACAGGTATAGCAGTAAACTCCACTCACACAAATTAATTAATTATGCGGAACGCAGCGTTTCGGGAGCACGTGGGCTCCCATTGTCAACCGTGTTACTGACTGAAAGTAAAACTGTATCACACATGCAAATTATTTTCTACGCAGGCTCTAAAATTTCTAACCATATGACTATTTACAATCTACTAGGTGGCCTCATGCCTTTTACGGGGAAGGATGGACCGAAAGCGAACCGTATCATTTAACAGGGTCTATGGTAATAAATCCATCAAACTCGAGTGTGCAATTGGGGGTGGTTCTCTGTTCAATAAGTTTCCGTTCTTTTCATATATACCGTTTCGTACGCGTCTAATTCTCTATACGAGTTCACGTTTTTAAGTAGTGTCAGATTTTTAAATCAATCTTATGTCCGGATTTTACCATATGCTCTGCTACGCTTGATTTAGTTGTCGGAAAATTTTACTTAACCCTTTTATTGTTGGGTGAAAGGAAGAGTTATAAATTTTGTTACCGGTGTTTGTTGATGTCAAAGTCGTGGAATTTTCTGATGTGTTGTTTGTATTGCACCTTCTCATAATACGGTCGACATCCATAGAAGAGAAACCATTGTACCTCGCTACATCTTTGATATATTTTAATTCTTTGTCATATCTGCTATCTCAAAGAAATAAAATATATCAAAGATGTAGCGAGGTACAATGGGTTCTCTTCTATGGATGTAGACCGTATTTTAAGGAAGGTCCAATACAAACAACACATCAGAAATTCCACGACTTTGACATCAACAAACACCGGTAACAAGAAATTTATAACTCTTCCTTTTCACCCAACAGTAAAAGGGTTAAGCAAAATTTTCCGACAACTAAACATGAACGTGTCTTTTGTGTCAAAAAACAACCTAAAGAATCTCTTAGAGAATCCCAAAGATAAACCGGAGATGATAAAAAGGTCTGGAATATACCAAATCGCATGCAATGATTGTGAGAAAGTTTATATTGGACAAACAAAAAGGAGTATCGAAACGAGGTTCAAAGAACGTATTAGACACTATCGTTTCGATAAACCTGAACTATCAAGCGTAGCAGAGCATATGGTAAAATCCGGACATAAAATTGATTTAAAAAATCTGACACTACTTAAAAACGTGAACTCGTATAGAGAATTAGACGCGTACGAAACGGTATACATGAAAAAGAACGGAAACTTATTGAACAAAGAACCATCCCCAATTGCACACTCGAGTTTGATGGATTTACTACCATAGACCCTGTTAAATGATACGGTTCGCTTTCGGTCCATCCTTCCCCGTAAAAGGCATGAGGCCACCTAGTAGATTGTAAATAGTCATATGGTTAGAAATTTTAGAGCCTGCGTAGAAAATAATTTGCATGTGTGATACAGTTTTTACTTTCAGTCGGTAACATTTGTTGACAATGGGAGCCCACGTGCTCCCGAAACGCTGCGTTCCGCATAATTAATTAATTTGTGTGAGTGGAGTTTACTGCTATACCTGTGAATTGTACATCCACACAGTCCTTGCAATCGTCACTATATCCAATGGAAGATATGAGCCCTGTCTCAGTGAAGTTGGCCCAATTATTCAAAATATGAAATTTGTGAATTTGATATTACAACAAAGAAAAAAATTACTTGAACATATGCGTTTTTAGTCATCTTATTAGAGTATTTTTAAAAACACTTTAAAACATATTCATCTCGAACTTGGCTATTTTTGATAATAATTTGATTTGAATAAAATACATGACAACAACTTAAGTCGCCTGGTCGATTTCTTGTTATTATGTTAATTGCTTTCAAACATATATTAATGTGTGACGCTTCAGTGATTATAAAGAAAGCCCAATTGTGACGTTTCAGAACATATTTCTGCATTTGTTACTCTTAATGCATAAAAATATCTCATGGCAGAGCTGTTTCTGATGAAATAAGGAATGTAACCATTCACCTGCATTTAAAAAGAAAATATGCTGCGCAAACCGCTAAAAATATTAATTTGTTAAGATGTAATAGTACGAAATATTATTAAATTCTGCAAAAGTACCCGATTCGTTACTCAGAGATGGGGAGGTAAAAATATATCATCTTACAAAATCGTAGGACTTTTTCTTCTTTTCAAGAACAATTTGTTGCAGAGTTGCCCTAAGGCTAAGGTTACAAGGTAACCTGAAACTATTTCCACGATTTTTCGATTTATAATTTTACAATTCGTTGGCAAAAGAAAAGCCTCCACTAACAAAGTGGGGATGAGATATGACTGTAGCTTGGTTGCAGGCTCAATGAAACTCACTTATAAAGAGTGGTGAATTTAGGTTTCAAGCTACCTTGGAAAGAAAGTTAAATTTCCAGCCTCCATTATGATTTAAGGGATCCATGTCAGCTAAAGTGGTCGGCAATTTACACTTCGTAAACGGCATCATGAGCGTAGGAAATATATATTGACGTTCTTCAAACTAATCTAAAACCGCAGATTGAAGAAATGCGTTTCAATAATATCAAATATATTTTGTAACAGAATAGTGCCGCTTCCCATGGGGTTAAAGGCGTAAAAAATTGGATGTTAGAAAACAATATTTCACTTTGAAAGTGGGTATCCAGAAATCCAGATCTTTCCCTGATCGAAACTTTGCGTCAAACATGAAGAAAGAACTGCTATCGCAACCTGCAAAAACCGTCCCAGAGTTGGGCGCTCGTCTCCACGAAATTTGGAACAAATTTATTCCAGATGATTGCCAAACATTAGTGGATACTATATCGAGACGCATCGAGGCAGTAGTTAACCGAAAAAACTATGTAAAGCAGTGGTAGTTTTTTATTTAATTTTCGTCAATTTTGTGGTGATTGATAAGTATTAGGAACTTCTTAAAACATTTCCCTTACTAGTTTAATATGTCAATAATGATAAATAAATTCTTCCTATATAATCAGAAAAATGTATTAATTTTAAAAATTTTTGGATACAGCATATGTGATGGTAGTTTTCAGAGTTTCATTTCCATTGCTACTGGTTGCCCTTTAATGCTCAAAAGAAGCGGCGGAGAGAAGAAATATTCTTGGCCTTTATAATTTTACTCACCATTTAAAAAAAAACTTGCGACATTCCTTTGTATTTCTCTAAATTGGTTACTAAGAAGAACTGTAGACGTGGTATAGTTACTGGAAGCTTGTGACAATGCTAGTAGGTGTATGTTTATTTACTATAGACACGCATAAATTATCTAATGATACATGCAAAATATTGACAAGTGTTTATTAGTTAAAGCAGATAATGTCTTTCCTTCATTCTGCAATTGAAAGAGCCAAAACTCTGCCAACTTTTAAAAGGGTATTTCTTCCTTTTAGAGTGAGGTTATAAATAAATAAAAAAATTGCTGTATACGCACTGGCAGATTTTATATTTCTACAAAGTTTCATTCGAATACGAATTTGACCCAGAGCATTTTTCCTTGTCACAAAAAGGAAGGTCAAAGAAGAAATAGGAAAGATATTCAAGTTCTGTCTAAATAGTGTCTTAAGAGGGTACCATTAGTGAAGCTATCATGCTGGAAATGTCATGTGTTACATACGTTGTTTTAATTACACAGCTGTTTACACACACAAACATATTTTTTCCAACTGACTACTTTGTATATTGCAAGAAGCTACTTGGTCTTTCATCTTTCTTATTTGATTTAAAAAATATTGTTCTATTATAAACGTAAATTTTCCGCAACAAAAATGGTCTACAAAGGTCTAAATTAGTTTTGCTTGTCAAGAAATTAAAGTTTAAAAATGTAGTTTGATGGTGATTATAACAGAATAAACATCAAAATCTAACAGTTATAGTAAAAGTATCAAAGAATAATATTTTTCATGTCATTCATGTCTACTAACAGCCCTTTGTCGTCTCGTATTTTATATTTACAGTAATAAACAAAGTCTTGCTTTCATCGCTTGTCTGACTTCTCCATTTTATAAAAATCTTTGAGTTATCTTCTGCATGGCATCACCAATACTTGTGCTTTCATGTGTAATAATTGAGCTATCATTATTCTTGACTTTGTCACTTAAATATGTTATTGTAGAGGAGTACATCGTTATCTGTCGGTGATGGAGCATTCCCGAATTCACTGCACATATGTATGTTTTATTCTATCCATTATTTACTAGAAATGTAATGCCGATTTATTACAGTATATACAGAAAGAATTGCTGAAGAAAAGAAGAAAGAATTAAGAAGGAAATTATAATAACATATAGAAATTAATGTACCAATAACAAGTCGTTGTAAAAATCGCAATCACAGCTCTTTCAGAATACTCAATTTTAGAATTTTAGAAGTGGAGCAGGGTAAAAGTTACTTTTCCACATTTTCATTGTAATGCGGAGCAAATTAAATTATAGCTAGAGATGGATCTTTTAGCCAGCACACTACTACGCCACCGGTAAAAATTTGGCCTGCAGAATTACACAAGGTGACACATAGAAACAGGAAACTGTAAATGGACTCTCAATGTCGTAAAACTAATGAATTTACAAGTTTCATTGGTATAGGAAGAAAATAAATTGTACGCCATTAAGCACCCCACCAAAAAAAAAATAGATTTTTAAAAACAATATTCATAAGACCTCCTTGCTCCTTGGACGCACGCATTTTTGGAATCAAATGTTATTTTGTATAGCACGTTGGGGCACCTACTTGGACGTTCCGCTTATTTATTCCCGAACCCTCGTTTTCAACTTAACGATTATCGTTAGGCGAGTGGAACATATTTTGTTTTTGAGGTGGCCTCATAAGAACAAATCGCATACCAATAAATCTAGTACGCTCGGGAGCCACGCAATTACGTGGTTACTAAGAAGCTGTCATACAGCTGCCATTGACACCCGAGCAGTATGATCTTGTTGGAACCAAACATGATGAAAGTCGAAAAAATCTTCAAGAAGAGTTTCCGGCATATTAAAATATCTTTCAGACGTTACCGTCGTTGCATTCTCTCTGCTACCCTCGAAGAAGCAAGACCCAATTACACCTTAACACACCATACTTCACATATTATTGATTAATACAATACATCACACTGTAAGCTTTTGATGAAGGCATTCCTCTTCTGTTTGTTGACATATCTGTTCAGATGGAAGTGAGCCTTATTCGACATGACAAGCTTCATTGAGCTGCTGGTAGGTTCTTCCTTAGAGCTAAGCCGGTTTCCTCTAAGTTTCTAATCCACGTGTTGATGACGTGGCAAGACGAAACGCGACTATGGCGTCCTACATTGTAGTGACTTTGGAATGCCCGCTGAGCAGCTGTCACACTGTCACCGTTTTTGTAAAATAGAATTTCACGCCAAATGTACGTTGTAAACCAACTCACTGATCTATGATTACTAAATGGCAGGTAATTGTGCGCAACCGAGCACTACCCCCTCTTTTCTACCAACTCCACAGGACTGCCACTACCACATTCAAAATTTGTCCTTTCCTCGTGCCACCTTTTATATCTACTTTGTTCACCTTGCTTGTTGAACGTGGCCAGTATATGTGTGATGTTTTTTTTTTGACCCTCGTCGTTCCGTTTGTATGTCCGCAATAATCCTTTAAAGAATGTTGCTACCCTATATAAATATTGGCTGTTTGAAAGAATAAATATTTAAAGCCTTTGATTATATATTTATTTGCTTGCATTACTTAAATAAGTACACTAATTTCATTCTATCTAATAATTTTGTACCATAAAGCTAGAAACAATTGTGATGTAACAGAAGCAATGACTTGGCTTACGAAACAATGAAACGGAACTAAATACTCTTGGTACAATTCGTGATTCAGAAGAGCAAACGTTCAAATTAATGCTTGAAGCGTTCTTAAAACTCTCCACTGCACCTTAATTCATTTCTGGGTAAATACTGTTACGTACTGCACGTACTTATAGATAATAGAACGGACTTCTCGAAATTTATAACATCCTCCATTACGCATATATCTTTCAGTTAAATATGTAAAGCTGAAGATGTTTGCGGAACATCAGCATTATAGTAAGCGAGAGAGCAATTTCCTTAAATTTTTTTATAATTTACAATGTCTAAGGGAGTATGTACAAATACTTGAAGGTGGCCATTAATTTTCTCGTCTTTTTTGTCAGCCGCACTTTTCCGTTCCCCTCATCTTTCGCAAGGGAACAGAAACAACAAGATGCATTTTTAAGCTTTTCAGCTGAAATTCAATTTGTCACGGTGACTACGGGGAGACACTAGCGCCCTAAATGGGTTAATGGCAAAAACAAGATTCGAGCTGTGCCAACAACTTGCCAGCTACAGCTACGATTTTCCAGAAATGTTCGTCTCCGTCGACGTGAGACTGGCCGGGTGCTGCGATGCCTGGCTGTAAATGTAATTTGTTAAACTCGCGATTGATCATAGACAGGTTTGATGTACGTAGATAGTTGAGTCTTAGAGGGATTGAAGGGATGTAATATTCGCAATTCTTGTGACAGCTACTTCTTTTTGCTTCCATTCTTACAAATAGCAAGGCATTCAACTTTAAAATAGTACCAAGGGAGACGAAGCAGAACGTAACTAAAAATATATTTTTAATCTTGTTGGGGTAAACTAGAGCAATGTCATAGTAACGTTTAAATTGATTGTGATTTACATAATGGGGCTCCAAGCTCCCCGTTTGGTAGTCTCAAGAATTAGGATGTTGTACCCTAACCAACAAATTGGAAATATTTATAAGAGTTTTATAGACGATTATATTAAAACCATTTAAAAGTACGTCATATACACTGCTGTTCATAAAAGATTGGACACTTGATAACATTTTGTAAAATACATATTTGTAATTTATAACACCATTGCATCTAAAAACTAAGCTTTGATAGCTTTTCTATGAAACCAGGTTTATTAATTGGTGATTTTAATACACCATACCTAACAAAGTACAGAAAACATTCGGTTAATTATGCTCACATCCTGGAACATTCAGATATGTCAGTAGTCCTTGAAAATGGACATCCCCATTCTCTCTTTCGATAATGGGTCCAACTTTCCAGTTTTTTAGGTTAGAAAGATCCTCCATTGTAGAGTAATCTTATATCCCTTTGTTGCTTTATGGCTTAGCTTTCTTGCAGCATGTACAGTAGATGATAGTTTCTCGATCAATTCATGTATATAAAGGATCGATCACGTTTAAAAAATGACTAGTAACACTGATTAATTCGCATTTGCGTAGTGGCATTAACTACTCTGTAGTCTCGACTGCCATCAGTATTAAAATACATGCGGTAAAAACAAAAAAGTTTGTAAACGCAATAGAACATTATGCAATTGTCTGAAGCATATGGGCCAACCGCAATACTGTTGCGAATTTAAGGAAAATCGTTCAGATATTCACCATGGCTATAGAAGTGACAGGCTTGACGATCACGTTGAGCGTGTAAGCGTTACAGTAAGCAAATTTTCACAAATATTTAGATCAGCATTGTCGACAATTGTGACCGAAATTATAAGCTATCGGAATTGTGCTGTAAAACTGTTCATAGATGCCTACGATGACATCTTCATGTACTCTTTTCGACCCCTCTTTTCCATATCATCACCGGTAGTGAAGCGTGAATTTCTTACATTAATGGTGAGCCAAAACAGCAACCCATGCAATAGCATCATTCTGCTTCGCCTAAAGGGAATAAAACCGCAGTTTCAAAGTAGAAAAATTACAATTGCACCCTAGAATCAAAAGCGCGAGGATTTTATTGATTTTGTGAGACTAGGAACAACCAATATATTAAAAGTTTATTGTGAAATACGTTTCAAATGGCGTGACGTTATTCAAAACCGATGATCGCGAATTCTGAAATCAGGAGCTGTTCCCTTTCACGTTCCCATGCAACTTCGCATACCACAGAAACAACTCAAAAAATTCGGATGGAAGATTTTTGAACAACTTATAGTTCACAGTGACTGCTATTTCTTACGACATCCCAAAAATTCTCTTACGTCTAAATGCTTTGAGGAAAATGAAGAATTGAAAATCTCTAGCTAAAATCTCAAACAGCGAAGTTTTGTGCAGAAAATTTGAAAAAATGATTCACGATATCAAACGTGTTTGGAACAAGATGGTAATTATGTAAAATTATAAAATAAATAAGAAATTTGAGGTTTTTTCAATTATTTCCATTTTATTTCTGATTTTTAACTTAGAATCGTCCTTTCCCAAGAAATTTACTGCCGAAAGTTAATCTTTATTCAAAATGGAAAAGAGATGTGCAGCAGTGACTATATAATATATTACACCATCAAAAGTGCTCACATTTTTGAACTAGCATACTTGTTTTTGTTCTTTTATAAGTACGCAACAGAATTATTTATATTTGTGTATGAGAAAAAAAAACTTAAGGAAGTTTTATCAGTTATTAAGTAAATTAAATATAAATTTGAGGTTTGGATAACTGCGACAAAGTTCGAGCAAATCAACTTTGAACATATTCAACTATAACCCGCGACTAAACCTTTGCATCGGGTATTCTCCATGATGCTTGAAGTATAAGTATTAATAAAAAAATCTTTGGATTTGTTCAAATGACTTAATGACTAAACGCGTATTCCATGCTCGGACTCACACGAAAAATATAAAAGGAGAATGCAATCTATGGAAGTAAAACTGTGATAAATCGTTATAACGAAAACAAGATATGAAACATGAGAATATTTTGTACATTAATCTACTAACATTAAACCATCCTTCGTTCGAAGAGAAAGCTCTTACCACTAAAATTATTTCAAAACCATTCACAAAATGCTACTCGTCGAGAATAACTTATATGCAAACAAGTTATTATATGGAAATAATTGTAAACCTTTAACTACTGAGTTTTCCGATTTAAACCTCATTGAAGGTTTGATAAAATCCCAATGTTTCGTTTTCGATCGTAAAGCGCTTCTTCTGGACTGCACCATGTTAGTAACTCTGCGAAAGTATCAAAGAGAGAAACGTTGGCATATTAGCGCAATTTCAACACGATTTGCGATCGAAAATCGAGTAGTTTCAAAAAGCAACCATGGAAGTCTATAATAATAATTTTAAACTATCCTCTGAAATTGTATAACAAGAATCAGTTGACCATCGAATTTGTTAAGTGAGAGTTCGGTTTGATGATTTTGATGAATCATCTAACATTGTCAATCATTTCTTCTATTTGGGATTTTGGTCTTGTCCTGCTCTACCAGTTTGCCGCAAAACTGAAATAATGAAATAATTCTATTTAGTGTATTCTGAAAACTATTGTAACCAAAAGGAAGGTTTGGAAACTTATCGCAAAATTCTTCTAGATAATCTTGAATGGAGAACCTCCACTGCCTATTGATCATTTGACTATGCCGAAAACATGATTCAACTATGAACGCTTTGTGTACGATATTAAAAGAAAATACACAATACTATTTTTCATATCAGATTCTCATAATTATTGACAAATAACATTTGACATTTTAAGTTCAATGCAAAATAGATTTTAGTTAGAATACACGATGTTTCGGTCGACACCTCATTTACTATGGACTTTGCTAACAGTTATACTTTATGGTGCTACCGTATGAATTTAAATTTTACCAATATTTCCTGTCAGCGTTTGTAGCAACACTTTTTTCGAAATCTCTAAAATAGACGAGTTCAACGTTTGATGTACAAAATAATATCGAGACGTTCTTCTCCTGACATTCACATCGTTGTACAACGATATGTCTAGACGAAATCAAGTTCCCTTCCTATCTTGCGCGACATCTAAACGCATTTGCATAGAAGTTGTCCGATTTACAAGATAAATAACTTGTTTGCAGTTATTCTTCAACAAATCCTATTGCATCTGAAACAATTCACTCTCGGAGACGAAGGCTTATGGGTTTTTGTTTTCATTTCAATTGAATTGGTTCTTCTCCACACTCAGATACGATATATGTATTGTTTAGCAGTTTATCGCTAAATTATGAATTACTTAGAGAAGAGGTTTCTAAGTGTTTGCAGTGTCTCGCATAGGAACTATAACCCAGCCCTCAACGGTTGCTTTATTGTAATGCTTTTATATCAAGTGCTTGAAGCATCCAGTCTGGGATTGAACGAAATCATATAAATGTTTGTATTATATGAAACCGTAATCTGGAGGAAAATTATTGTACGAATCCGCATTCATACAGATGCTGAAATGCCCACGTAAGTAGAGAAAGACAAACTACTATCCGAGAAGCAGTAGTTGAATTCCTGAACTTGTTATGAAACGACAAACTGTAATTTAAACGCAAATCCAGTACCAAGTCGTCGAGGCTGGGACCTAGGAGGAAAATTGAAAACTAAACTCGACGAAAACAAGGGCGAAATCTACTCTAACTTGATAATGAACACGGAGAATGTATTTTAAATATCGTTGCCGGAATGGTTAGACCCGAACGCAGACACTTGCATGTTTTCGACTAACTTTGTACATACATACATATGGTACTTGCACACAACATTTAGTAGTGCAATACCAGATACATTAGTTTGTGCTAGACACTAGTTAATCATTGTTAACAGAAAAATGTGTGCAGACCTGAATTGTTACTGTTAGTACGCTTTTCATGTCTTAATTTGTAAAAAAGGGCACACGATGTTTCTTGATTTTCTTCGATTTAGTATTCCGTAGTAACAGTGCACCCTTTAATAATAACAAAGAAGAAAGATATCGACCTGCTAAAGTCAAAATTCTTTTCTCCACAATCGTAATTGTTAGATTATTGTATTGTGAACTTCTACGACCGTTGTTTTCTTTCAAAGAAATTACGTTTCTGTTGAAGCCGTGTTACAGTTGCATAAGCCTGCAGTCGATTCCCTCTCAGTTGCATGAAACTTCTTCTGGACTACTGCATGTCGTATCGCTGCCACAGGATAGTAGAGGTAACAGTTTCACTTGCAGGATTTTTGTCTTTAATTTTACCTGCGCATGTGCTGCGCTTGGCGGAACAAATTTAAGAATTTCCACGCACCACGGTTCTCAATCGTAAGAAGAGAATGGATGTATTTAGGAAGTGCAACTACTTTCCATTAGCGTCTATACAAAACAGCACAGGAAAGTTATTGAAGCAATTGTGCTGTGAAAGTATAACACTATTGATGCATCCATGTCCCAATTTCCCACGCAATTATGTAATCACTCTTTTTCTTAGAGTTCGGATTTATTTTGCTTTAAAATTCTATAATTAAGGTTTGAAAGAGGAAGTTAATCCAGAAAAAGTATGTGCAACAACGTACCTCAAAACAAGGAAAGTACCGTACATACCAAAACCGTACCTACGTTAAATGTTTTGTATACATACATGAAAACTAAGACTAAATTTAAGAGATAGTAGCTACGATTCTTGTTGTCATTTGTTATAAGTGTAAGAAATGTTAATGAAATAGAAAATGTTTAATGGAGTGAGAATATAACGATGTCGAGAACATCATATTTGTATTATATGAACCATAATGATTGCTTCAATAGAAATACAAGACCAGTAGTGCATCTTGATGAAAGTATGTAAGAGAAGTACTGAAGAAAGATATAAGCAGATTAACAGTATTATATATCAAGCTGGTGGTAAAATCGGTTATATTAATGTACCGTTGCTTTTGCAAACTTCTCTAAATATACAGAAAAATTTGAAAAGAGATGTATCAAATGGAACCAGTTAACAAAAGAATAACAAAAATGTATCAAATAGTTAAATGCTTCTGATTTTCAAATGGATTGGTTGAACTCAGATGAAGAATTATAATTTTAAAAATACCTACATTTAATGTAATGCAACATGCATATATATGTAATAGATCTTATGTATGTATACATATATAAATATGTCCCGACAACCGTTACGACTATATCTATTATGTCATTTTATAACATAAATTAATAAATTTAATAGGAAATCATTGAAGTGTTTTTGTTTTAGCTTGATATTTTTGGGATAATTATATAGGTATTTCAGATCTGTTACGCTATTTTGATTATTACAACTTTGTCTCATAGGTTAACTAACTGACAGTTAAGTTTAAAGTACTTACTACATAGTTTGCAATTCATTTGAATCTGCCGCGCTATTTTTGTTTTCCTGTAGTATACATAATAAAACCACAGTGCCGCTTGAGCTGACACATTGACTTGCTCGGACTGTAGTAACCATTTCAGTGGAATAATAATAACAACAGAATAATATGTTTGGAATAAGGTACTACATACTTTGTATCACAGAAATGGTTAATCACGTCAAAGCACATAGAGAGTCAAACGGTGAAGAGACATATCTGCTTCAAGATGTTACGACGTGCATTAAAATAAAGAACTATTTTATCGAATTAAATACATACGAGATATATCTAAGAATCAATAAGAATGAATTGTGTACGTTTATTGTGGCAACACTCCAGCAGATTGGAGTCCGCTAGACGTTAGTGGAGGGGGTAACTGGAGCAGGTGAGTCAGTCTAGTATTCGTGGCATAAGCGCGAGATATTTATCGTTAAATTCCAATACTGTCACATATAAAATTCAAGCAACTGGGGAAAACTACTTCAGAGACACTACAAGTATTAAGAACAGAATATGGAGATGCTGTGCTATCGTCAATACAAGTTTCCAGTTGCCTCCAAGGTTTTCAAGGATGGCCGCGAAACCAATAAAGATAACCATCGCCCCGGACTGCCATCCACGTCGAAAGCCAATGAAAGCGCGGTGAAGCTGCGTTCTATGTTAGCACGAGGGGGTCCGTTGACACTCAGGATCAATTGGATTCATCGAGTTGAGACAACCGATCAAAGTATGCCAAACATTAATGCAAAGCTGGTGCCCGAAAACGTGTCTGTTGAACAAAAAGAGAACCGCTTTTTCATTAGCGAACAACTGCTGAATTGCTTAATAACTGGACTCAACTCCATGCACAGAGTGATAACACCTGACGAATGATTGGCATTTAAATACGACCCTGAAACAAAACGATAAAGTGCGGTGCGGAACATACCTGCATCACCGTGGCCGAAGAAAGCTTGCATCGGGAAATCATCTTTTTTGTTCCCGCAGAATTGTCCACAAAAAAATTCGTTCCGCAAGACCAGACAGTGGATCAAATCTTTTATAGCGAGGGTTTGAACGTTTGCTGAAAAGTTTTGGGTGTGTGACCAGACATTGGCTGTCCATCGATCTTGCATAATGATAATATTCCCAGTCGGTTAGAGAATTTTTTGCTGAGAGAGACATTTCAGTACTCCAACACCTACCTACCTATAGGCAAGACTCCAAGTAAATGCTTTCTTTCTTGAACACTTAAGCGGAAATTGAAAGGTTCCCATTACGGAACAATAAAAACGGCCTAACGGAACAAGACTTCCAAAATTGTTACTAGGAGTGAAAAACTCGCCAGAGAAGCTGTATGTGTTCTGAAGGGGACGATATTAAAGTATAGATACAATCAATTAAAGACTAATCATTCTCATTTATTCTGAGATATATATATCTTCAAAAAGAACTAATGAGATTACTTGTTGCAAATATTAAAAACTAAATCTTTAAATTAAAGAAAGATATCTTTACCACTTTTTAAAATGATAACTTGGTCGTTTGGATACATATTTTTTAATTCAAGAATATCTTTTTTCCAAGCGTATTGTATTTAATTTATAAGCTCCAGTGTGTGCACAGATAAATAAGCCAGCGTACCAATAATTATCTGGCAGAACGCACGATTACCAAAACAGAATAGCGTCCTTAAGCAAGCTACAATATGGCGTAATCAGGTTTTAATATGGTTTCGGTATTAATTCTATTTTGACGATCATCAAAGTAACTGCGATATTTCTTTCGAGTCCGAGGTAATTGTCTGCTCCCCACTAGGAAAATTTGAATCTATTACTACATATCCAACCTAAAATCGTGATTCTCTATTGAGATTCTTATAACTGCTGTTTACATTTCCCCTGCGTAAACAGTCAGTGCCTTTGCAATATCTATACTCATATTTGCACGTGTAAGAGATTAATTGGAGCAATTTTCGAAATTATACATATTCATGCATACAAAATCTATTACCCCGCACAATAAATTAGTATTGATTCCAAAAAAATATATGCCCCATATCTCCTTCTCTTTTCCTCTATTTAGAGATAATGTCGAGAACGACATTACATTGGATCATTAATAATTTCATCATCAATCTTTTCATGTAACGATCACATAAATATGAATACACGCAATTAAATTTTACTGCTGTGTTCGTTTAATGTAAATGATACCACTGCTTACTGTCCGAGCAAACTAAATAGCATTCCAGTTTACGAAATAAAACATTAGCGTTTGTGATACGAATTATAAAGGTAATAAAACGATCAAAATTCATAATGCGAGGGTACGGAACACCTCGCAAACGTAAACGTTTGATGTAATTAAACCAAATATAAAAAAAAACAAGAACACCGACAGCACATTAAGGCAAGGTCAGAGGCATTAGCTGGAGGAAAGGCCCACCGCTACCGTGTCCAGTACGTGTTCACCTGGTAACGAGACCAGAGGAACGTCAATAAATTGCTGTTGCACAAGCGAAAGTAGAAGAAAGTGGATTAATGTTTGAGCAGAGCACGACAGTCTAATCAATAAGTATGTTACGCCCGTACGTCTAGCTCGTTTCTGCACCTATAGAAGGGAACTTGTTCCGAAAGGCATCCTTCGATAGATGTAACCTTATTTTTCTCCACCAAATAGGCACATACTTATATGGAATTGATTGTGTTGCGGTCAGGTAAATGGTTAAGTACTTGTATACGGAATGGGGCACGAGTTATAGCTATAACCTTGTTTAACGTATCTTACAAACATATAATCAACAAATAACGACCACAATATATTCAAACTCTTTAAGCTCGAACAGTCCCTATTTATGAAAGAGAGCAATTCCTTTGATATTTTTTAAATTCCTTATAACACCGAAGGTTTATATACCACCACACAGGGGCGTCCCGGTAAAAGACAACAACCTACACGCCACGATCAAAGTGGTGATACAATAACCGTGTATACACGAGGGTTGGTCTCTATGCTGTACCCCTGACCCCCGCTTGTTTGGTACATTTCCAAAAGACGCTTAGAACACCCGATTTATTTTTTTAATCAATGGTTAACATTCGGAGCACTCTTTTTCACCTATTCTATTCTAATTCTTTAGTCAGTATGTTGTGCACCACATGACATGATAAGCCAGTATCTTCCACAATGTTCGTGATGCGTAGTCGTCGGGTTTGCAGTACCTTTTTAATGTTTTTATAGTGGCACCATATTTTTTATTATATATGTCTGGGAGCATTATAATGATGGAACAGCACACCGTTTCTTCCGCAAATAGTCAGGTAGGATGATGCCCTGAGTATCCCAGAACGCAGATAACAAAACCTTCCCAGCGCGATGGCATATCCTTAAATTTACGTGGAGGAGGAGAACCGTGGTGTTTCCACTTTGGTCTCGGGATAATGGTGGTGCATCCATGACTCATCCATGGTCACATACCGACTAAGAAAGTTCTCTTTGTTTGTTTGGTACATTTCCAAAAGACGCATAGAAATCAACACCCGATTTCTTTTTTTAATCAATGGTTAACATTCGGGGCACTCATCTTTTTCATATCTAATTCTTTAGTCAGTATGCTGTGCACCACATGACATGATAAGCCAGTATCTTCCACAATGTTCGTAATGCGTACTCGTCGGGTTTGCAGTACCTTTTTAATGTTTTTGTCTGTTGTCACCATTCTGGAAGGACCACCGGGATATTGGTTTTCACAGGATGTTTTTCCGCATTTAAAATCTCGACACCAGCGTTTGACATAAGAAGCTGCAGACTCACCAATAGTTGCCATAATGTCTTTATAAATTTGAGTTGGCGTCATGCCCTTTTTCTAGATGTATTTTATTACAGCTCTACAGTATCCATTTTTATGAACCATGGACTCACACAGTTCAAGAATTAGCTACAGCAAAATAACACATGATATTATGTAGATATGATCTACAAATGTCAGTTAACTAAGTGGCAAAAACATTAATCAAATAACCAATTAGTAGTAGGTGAGGGGTAGGGCATGAGGATCCGCCCTCGTATATATATATATATATAATTATATAATATATATGCATATATATATATATATGTAGATGCATCAAAGACTGAAAATGGATATGGTTGCACGATATTTATTTCCGCGAATGATAAAAAGATGTTCCAACTTAATTCCCTTTTATAAATTTTTCAACTAAAGCAGAATAATAGAAGTTCTAGAGCTTGGAGAATATCAGATTCATAGACCGTTTTGTCAACCATGCTGAGCAAAGCTCCTTGCGTTGCTAAATATGTTCCAGTACATCAGAAAATCTTAGGTTGTAATTCAAGTTCCTTGTTATTACTGCTACTACTATACTTACCAACTGAATTATTTTTTGTGAAATTTTTAATTAATAAAAATTCCACGGTTCCCGGTAGGATTTAAACCAACAGTTCTAGTTCGTTAGATCGGTGTGTACCCACTTACACAACGGAGACCGCTTGAACGCATTTTGTCAATCACTTTCTTTGTTTTCTTTTTTAGGAGTTGGCAATATTTACCATGATCCGTTATTTTAACCCCGACATATTTTCGTATTATCGAAATTTCCCGCTACAATTTCGTTTTTACATATTTTGGTATAAATACTAAAGTAAGAGCAAATCAGTTTGATCCTGTATAATTTACAGATACGGCTGTATGCTGTAAAATTTATCCTTTATTTTTCTAAACTCTATTCAATTTTGTAGCGTTCACACCTTTATCTGCATTTTCTTATTTCTTTAGTAAATTCTATATTTTTGAAGCAAGGTCCATGAGGAATTCGTTCTGGTACATCATTTTAACACTGACTTATTTTACATTACATTACAACTTTATCACTTAATCACTTTTAACGCGTTAATGTTGTAATGTCTCTAGCTATATCATAACACCTGAACAGACGCAATATTAATAGTACCAAGTTCGTATTAATTAAATTAATATGAAACTTCACACTAATTTCATTGATAAGAATTTCCCATTATTAATATTATGTTTGGTTAGATCTCACGATATATCTACAGGCATTACTACCTCAAGATATTAAAAGTGATTAATTTCCATGGTTTTCGGGGCGAAAGAGTAGCACACATGTCTGGAGAACAAGGAGAGGCGGGTTCGAATCTTACACGATACCATCAACGTTTCTTTAAACTTTAACGTTGAAAATTAAAACCAAAACTATAATGTATCATAGACGCTTGGTGTTTACTCTTTTTGTCTTTAGTAGCACATTTGTCACAACTCTACTTCACATTTGTACTACGAGTTTCGAAGAGCTTCAATTCAAAGGGTTTAGAAGCAGTGCAAATCCAATGAATGAAGTTCTTATATATTTTCTCGGTTTTAATGTTCTCTGTTTAAATTGCATTTCATACAGTATTTAGTACTGAAGTTTGAATACGTCATTTACATAAAATTAATGGGCTGATATAGTAGATGGAACGCTCTAATTTGCCATATCGATAAAAGCAACCAAACGATCGCAAGAAGCATAAGAGGCTAATAAAGCCTAAAAAAACTATAGCCAATGAAAATAGAGGTTTATTTTATGAAATAAAAATAAAGCTTTACTCACACACTGTGCAATACTATCAACACATATAAAACGGCGCTAGAAACATTAAAAAATATATATGTATGTATATAGTGCATGTTATTTTTTTTTAAATAAACATGATTTAATTAAAAGTTTTAGTAGAAAGTTTAAATATGAAATTAACGTACGCATCCGATATTTTGTCGTAGAAATGACAAACTCGGTGATGTATTATCATCGCGTGTGAAAAGTCGACGCTGCACGAAGTAGTATGTTAATTTCTGTTTGATTTTTCTAACAAAAGCGACGACACAGTGACAGTGAAAAAGGATGAATGTCAGGAGCATTTAAATGATATTAAAACGGCGCTTAATTAACATGAAGACTTCCCTTTTCCTGGAACCTGCACTAATATTTTTCACGTATGACAAATTTATTGTAATAAAATGGTAATTTAGACAATAGCTTTCATTACCCGGGTAATAAATCTTCGTTACGCTGTTGCCGGAAAGTTGAAAGTTAGATTCAAAACGAAATTGAGTTTGGTTTAGATCGTCGGTACAGATAAGAAATAACGTTTAAGCTTTGCTTTAGCTTAAATCATTGATCAAAACGAGTTTATAACGGGAGACCGAATGGATTGGTTTATTGAATATATGTTTTGCTTTTTAACGGTAATGGAAAATCAAACCAATTCGTTGTTTTATGGTTCATAGACACAATTACATGTAAAAAAATTTTTTTTCTAATGGATGGAGAGTCCATGTCTTTACCTACATTTTCAATTTTTCGTGTGGGTGGCCGAAAAGTCTTTTTCAATTCGATTTATTGCACGAAAGCAATCGTTAAGTGGGGAGCGACAGGGGGTCCTTAGGAATTTAGCCATTCTTACATATTCTCACCTTAATGGAAATGTAAATAGGTAAAAGTGCCGTTATTAAAGTTCATCAAATCCAAAACAGAAGCATAAGAAGCCACCTTACTCGCCAAAAGTTACTGTTTGAGCTGCAGTCTGTTGGCGCTAGAAATTACCGAGCCATACTTTTTTGAAAGCGGCAGCGGTCGTAACCATAAAACATTCCAAACGATATGTGAGTAACAACGCCAAGATTTTAATGGTTTGAACCGGAACACTTCGACATCCCACTTGTCTAACGTGTTCTTACCAGTTACTCGTTAAATCTTTTCTGCAAAATTAATATCTAAACGAGGTGACATAAACTGGCCAGCATGTAACCCCTACTTGACACTAATGGGTTTTTTCCTATAGGGATACCTTAAACCAAAACTATACAGCAACACTCCTTACCTTCGGAATGAAAACTCCCTCATATGCCACCTCTACAAGAATTTCGCTTACGACATCTACTGGTCGATAACCGAACAAGAAGAGAAACCACCCGAGATGTGCAACTCAATGGTAAAAATTGGTTCGCTCGAAACACGGTCGTCCACTCTATGGGCAGGTGGTGATAGGTGGCATAAAGGTCCATTAGCGGGAACCATTTAAATGGTTGATTGCATATACGAAATTAATTTATTTCTTTCATATCTTTTTCACTTACCGTGTAAGTGATGACTTCAGCAAGTATTGTGCCTACACTGAAAAGTTTCCAAACGAAACAAAGACACGTGATAAAACTAACCAATTCCTGTCAGTTCTTAATGTTTACGTTGTCCACTGTGCTATTTTGCGACCGTAAGCGGCACTATGGTGTTCGTTAAGTAACATTATGGAATTCATTACAATTATTATTAGAATCTTTACCCATTTGCTTAACTTTAAAACATTATCTAGGATGGATTGCAGCAAATACACCTAAAGATCAACTATTAATTATACTAATGAAATTAAGCTTCAGTTGAAGTGCATTGTGGAGATCTAGCTCAACATGAGATTTTGTGTTATCGATTGATGAAATATATACTAATCTCTAGGGAGAATATAATATTTACAAGTTGTCATATTATACTAGACTATATTAAAAGCCTGCTTTACTTGATTGGCAAAAATTAACACATTTCGTATAAATATATGAATACTGCCCAAGGACTTGTTGGTATAAGTCTAAATGGTGTAGTAGCATATATTGATCACTGGTGCTCTACTTTAACATCAAATGAAGAAAGTATTGAAGATTGTAGTGAATTAGAAAATATGGTGATTGGTGATTTAATGTTACTTGTTAAAGGATTTTTAATTAAAAATTTATTTTTATACACGTGTGAGATTTGTTTGTATCCTGTTTATTGCAATTGTATTATTTTCATCAACTGCTTATCTTCTTCTTTAAACCATTAGTAACTATCCACATTTGTACGTTCATTTGACAGATAACAATAGCACTTTACATCTTGTATATGAAAACATACTCATTTTTGTAATATCAAACCTACAAATTTATTTAACGCTAGTACATACATGTAAATTATTTTTTGTAAACGTAACTGTACTTACTAATAGCTTCATGACATGTTTTAAATAATAAAACAAACTGTTTAAAAGAAGTTTTTTTATTTATATTTATAAAAATATTTTAAAGTGAAAACCTCTGTCTCAGTGTGTATGTATATGTTTCGTCAACAGGTAACACAGCCAGATCTCAATGATACAAGTTTAACTAAGCAAATGAGTAGAGATTCCAATAATAATTTTAATGAATTTCTTAATCCTACTTAACAAACAAAATAATGCTGCTTACGGTCGCAAAACAGCACAGTAAACAACGTAAACATGAGGAATTGACAGGAATAAATTAGTTTTATCACGTGTCTTTGTTTTGTTTGGAAACTTTTCAGTGTAGCCACAATACTTACTGACGTCACACTTACACGGTCCATCGCTATCCGAGGAGGAAAAACAAAATAAATAGTTATAAGGAGGCAAGGTTTTCAAACCGAGCCATAGCTAAAAAGACAGGCCATCCCTTCATCTCATCAATAATTTTATAAAGTTATTTTTCATCCTCTTTTTTCATTTTTTCTTCATTTGTTTTCCTTTTTTCTTTTCTTGTATTTCCTTTTCCTTTTTCTTTTTCTTTTTATTTCATTTTTATATCTCATGATGACTCGGTCTAATTCCAGAAATTTATTTCAATAGAAATACTATTGAAAGGAATATACTTTCACAGATTCTAAGGTTATCGTTCAATCATGGGAGATTTCTTGCACACCTCCATAAAATCCATAGTTGGGATAGTGGCGCATGGACCTTTTGTGAATCTGAGTATGAAGATATTAATCATATCCTTTTTGGGATATAGTAATCACACTGAAAAAAATCAATTTGTTTGTTAATGACCTGCATAACATCAAAATTCAGCTGCCAGTTAGTATAAATTATTTAGTAGCCTTGAAGAGGAAAGATGTTAATTGTAAGATATACAAGGACATGTGTAATCTACATTTTTCTATTTAGTTAGCTGTGATTTATCCTGTGTAGATTTTCCATCTTTTCCGTTGGCCCACCTGTGTGTTTGTGTTAGCCACCCAATCGGTCCAGGATGTGAAGCGTGTCCTATGTTAGCTCCGATGTCCAGTCGGGTTAATTTGTGTAAGTGGCTAATCCGCAGCTCCAAGGCCAATAATTAAAAAAAAATTGGAGAATAAAGGCGAAAGAAAATAGAACATCCTGAAAATTAGATACTGCAGACAATGGGAAGTCTCCTTTCATGCCCTGGTTTTATTATTTCTTTTCTATAGTATATTCTAATTAAATACAATTACTACTTTAAAATCAGTTTCATGTTTTGCGGTGTATATAGAAAAGTTTCGAATAAGAATTGAGAACCATCAATACCTTCTGGACAAACGCCCAAAAATGTAGCCAACGCGGTTCGTAACGCAATAAAGACACCTAGTTCGATAGGGCGAGTTCTCGACGATTGCATTCAGTAGAATTCAACTGAACCGGTAAATTACATCAAACCCTTCAATTCATGAGAACCGCCGGCGGGTCCAAGTCGTCGTACATTGCCGAGATTGCATCACGAAGCTGTACCTGCTCTTCAAAATAAATGCATACATAGAAGCAGCGTATGACGTCTTGTCGGTAGCTTATAGTGACACTTTTTCCCCGTTGTGTTCGTTCTTCACACGTACGCGCACTTATATGTAGATGTCTACATATATACGTATAGACGTACTGCCTTAGGAAGTGGCGAATAAGAAAGGCGACTTACTGCGTATGAAGACGGAGAAGTTTTGCCGTAGCCAGTGCTCGAACGAAAGCTGTGAGGTTGTAAATATTCCATACAAATTTTTATCGACTTTTTCGAACGGCAACAGCGCCCCCTGCGAGATATTCAATTCCGTCGACGCGATAATAATACGTGACGATGTCGGCATTTTCCACATATTATTTCTGTAGTTGTGCGTTATTATTCTTTACAGACTGTATATGCGTACGTATATGCGCTATACACGTGAGTAATATTGCGGAGGCGTGACTTAGCACAAAAAAGAATGCAAAAGAGGACGCGGTGTATTTTACGCGCTAAAACCCGTAACACATTTCTTAGTGTCGTAGGTAAAACCTAATTGCATACCCGTAATACGGTAGAAACAGGTTATGAAGGGAAAATTACAGGCTACAGTTGACGATAATTTTAGGGTTAACTACTCATAAAACTTCAACATACGAATACAACTGATTCTTGGAATTTTACGATACCATTTTGATTGGGGTAAAACTATTTTCATACAGATTGCTTTATCTAGAATTCAACCTTCACATACGTATGCTATGTATGTTAATCTAATGAACTGTTTTTTTTTTTTTTGGAAAATGAGCATCGCGATATAAAAAAATTATTACCACGAAGCAATGAACAATCATTTACATAGAGTGGTTGTTGGCACTTTTTTATACCCTTTGTCTTGTACACTGTGTCATTTAGGCTTTGAAGTATTGCTCTTATGGGGATAGCAGTAAATATTCCCAGACTTTTAATAGAATGGTTATTTGAAATAATAATATTTCCACAAATTTTATTATAAAAGGCTTCAATGTAGATTATTGATGCTCGATGAATTAATTTTACGTAAACAACTTTCGAATGAAATGTACAAGACATAGATACTTAATCTGCAGTATAATTTTATGTAGTTTATTACAAGAAAAATAAGTGTATTTATAGGTTATTCATAGAGTAGAATTTTACAAGTAACAGAAATGATAAACACAACAAATGCTTTACCCTAGATACAAAGCCCGCCAAATAACTCATCAACGTAGTTACCTAGTTCCAAAAAAATTATAAAAATACCCTGATATTATAAAGTTTCTTGCAGTATGCATTAAACTCCTGTAATTTTCACCAGTTACAGTGTGTTACGTTCTCCTAGTTTGAAGAACAGCGTAGCTGTAGCCTGTTCGTAAATTCCTGAATTACTTGACCAATATTTACTTGTAGACTATGTTCGCCTACTCACTAGATGAAAGGTTGTACAGTGAAACTCAATGCGCATGCGCAAAAAAAAAATATATTTAAAAATAAAATGTGTACACGGTTTCCACTCTAACCTATGTACAGTTACGATGTACGTAAGATATATATGTATTTGCAATAATTGCAGTTATTCGAGCTCTCTTATACATGAAATGTACACTAGCATGTGTGTATGTATGTTTTCCTTTGGTAGCAATATAAGGTACCGCCTCAGCATGTACGTTGCAAAGCCATGTTTAAATTGTGTTTAAAATGTTAAATTCTTATATGCTCCCGTCTCTATATATATGCATGCACCACTACATTTTTATAGGGGAGCCAACCCTATTTACTTTTTAATTTTATAAGCGCACCTCGGTGCTGTGCTTATTTATATGTCCCTTTCCGGGAGCCTAATACATTTTCCTTGTTTTAAATTTGCCTAAAGGACTTGGCCCTGTTTCATTGGCTTGTGTTTGTACTTAAACCAAACACACTTTCGTTTTTACACATTTATAGGGGAACCTACCCTTGACACCTAGAGCTTGAATGCCTGGTTGAGGACAACAGTAGCGATAATAGCCTATCTCAAAACAAAAGTAATGTGACAGCTACCCAGGCGTTCTCGTTTGAAATAATACGTTATGTGCAATCTTTAGCTCTTTGCTACTGCGCCCCAAAGAAGGGAAAAAGCCAGTAGCCAGCAAATGTGCGAAATGCGCACCGACAAGGAAAACGGAGCGATGATGCCGACATAATATATAGAAAATTGGTCCGTGAAACTCGTCCACTACGACGAACAACTAAATGAAAAAATGTCTAAGTCCCGATACGACAGAAGACCGAACAAACGTACAGATGACAACGGGCGCTGCGGCCACAACGACCATCAACAAGAAGCGGAGTGATCGTACTTGTAGAAGATGTCTATACATGCGCGCCGACGACCTTACCAAAATAAATCCCGACACAAGCTTAACAGAAGACTAAAAATATGTATAGACGACAACGGACACTGTAGCCTCGACGAACGATGATAGAGAGTCGAGGATTTGTATTTAATAAGGAAATCTATATATGCGCTCCGATAACCTTACCAGGCTGATTCCCGACAGAATCGCAACAGAATACCCATCCGACGACGTTTCTGTACACGTTACGACGAGGTATGAAAGGTGACCGAAAGTGAACGATCGGTAATGCCTCGACCGTCACGCGGGAGACGACTGCCTGTACTTGTATATCTATTAAATTTTAATTAACCTCCCATTATTTGTTCGACGACGTTGCACTTAATGACTCTTAAATTAGGCGCTTTTAACAAGAGTATTGTGAATGGCCGACTTGCATACATATACAATGCGTAATGTACATGCATATTAAAATAAAATTCGATATATTCTACAGAGAGCAAAATAAGTAAATGATAAAAATGAAAATAAAGTAATATTCTAAATGAAAATAAAGTAATAATGCTAACCCATACGGTTGCAAAGAAGATAAAATCATATAAAATAGATAAAGTAGTAAAAAAATGGACAAAACAAAATGCATTTCCTTAGAAACTTAAAATTCATTTACAAAAACACAAAAACAATGTTAAGACCATAACACAGTGTATCCACGCAACAAAAAATTTACCAGTACCATCAAAATTCCAAGAAACTGTTTAATTTTGTTGGTAGATGACATTTTCTAGAGGTCAAAGCAACCTTAAATCTCTTTCATGATTTGGAGATTTGATCCTGTGCCAAAGGGACTAACCTAAGCTTCATCCGTTGCAATAACGTTTTCCAGAAATTCATTGGGATTCTCAGTGTGCAAATCTTCCCAACCCTAGTTGATGGGGTAAAATGTTTTTGACGCTTTCAGCCCAAATGTCACATATCTCTGCTATGTTTAACAGCGATGATAAGCCGTTTTCGCAGAAATACTTCATAACTATCTTTGCTTTAGCCTTGTCCATCTCAAAAAAATTATGAACATCTAAAGATTATTGAACCTTTATCTTATTTATAAGAACTATATTATGTATAAGAATAGATACAGAAAACTATTTTGCCAATAACACTTCGAGTAAAAACAGATTTTCATTTATAAATTGGTGCCAACTACACTAAGGACATTAAATGATAAACTTCCCTCGTATAAATGGTAGATCCAATTTAGGAAATATTAAATTTTTATATTAATGTTACTTCCTTCGTATTGTTCCTTGTAATTTAGAAAATTACGGCTGCTATTCTTTTGTACCTTTAATTGAGACCAAGTGGAAGTAACACCCTGGATTATTTTACATTACAAACAGACATACGAACGTTAAAAGAAGCACAGAGGGAGAGAAAAAAGCGTCGCCTGAAGAAAAGGAACGGCGTAGGGTATTGTTACTGAGAGTAATATCGCATTTAAGTGAAGAGAAGAGATATACTAAAGACGGAGAGTATACTAAGGGGGACTGACACAACATTTGTTAGCAGGCATCTCATCTCACCGGGGGTGTATAATTAGTAGACTTTGACAAAAGGCTGTAAAGCTTGAAAAATTTGCCGCGATTTTAACTCTGACATCCACTTTGAGTTTTAATAATTGCCGTCTATGTATAAATCTCTGATTGAACGAGGCCCAAGAGACTTTTGTAATTTATGCGAAATTTGTGTTAGGGTATTAGGTATATTAACGATAAGGACAACGTAAAGATTAAATGACGCAAAGAAATTCACGTTAACTCTTCAATTACTCTTCGCTTTACTTATTATTAATAATTGTAATAAGTTTTTTATGACTCTACATTTCAATAAGTCAAGAGACGTAAATAAGAAAAGCCAACATAAACTCGGAACACAATGAAAAGTAGGCAATTTTAACACAGATTTATACTAGAAGGTCATTCTAAACGTTATGATTCGAAATTAGTTTTCAGGGGTACAAGATATCAATTCCAGGACCGGATTGAGGAACAAACTATAAATCGGCCTGCTACACAAAGAACGTAGGATTTAAAAGCCTGCCATTCAACGCCATCAGCATTCGCTACAACAGATGCAATTGCATTAAGCTTAGTTCTTACCTACTTACAAATTCATATGTATATTACGAACATAATGTTCAGCTTGTTACGTACTATGTACGCTTGTATTATTGCATTACTGTACCCAATTTCGAATTATGTCATTATGTCATTGATCTAAGTTCAACCCTAAAATGTACCTCTGAATATCGATCCCTAAATCCCTGTGCTATCCCCTGATAGTGTACATTACATTTTTCTCAACAGGAAAGAATTCAATAGAATCGATTGATGTCAGCCACAATTAGTTATTTCGTTTCGTTATTCAAATTATACATCGGGGAAGCTTTACACAAAATCAAAATTTAAATCACCGTTATTAGCTTTAGGGTCATTTCATGACTTCCTCATAATGTGTATAACCAGTGGTAGCATTTTCCTCCATAGAAATGAATCTGTAGAATCGATTGCCGTATGCCTCAACCAATTACCTCCTTCAATTTTTTAAATTCACCCTATGCTTGGACATTCTGTAGTGCTAATAATAATAATATATTCATTACTTTTACAACAGTGTGTATATGATAAGTCCAAACACGAAAACTAAAAGCAGAAACCGACATTTGGTGAAACAAAAACAGATACTACATTATTAATTATTATTAAAGTAAATAATAAAATACTAAGACGTCAGTTCCATTTTTCTTAATAAAAACAAATCTCTAGAATTGGCTGCCGTAAGTCCCAATCAATCATCCACTTCACTTTTTTAAGTTAATTACACGAAGTACAAAATGAGTGTCTGTTTTAGGTAACGACAGCTGTTACATACATTTCAGATTTTCCGGAGTACTCCCAAATAATGTTGCTTATGAAACTATAGAACGAGGGATGTGCAAAATCACCATTTAAGTCGCCATTATTAGGCCTTGAGATCATTTGATACCTTCTTTATGGTTTGCATAAGCTTTTGTTGCATTTTTCTTGGTAGAAACGGATCTGTAGAATCGATTGCCGTAGACTTCGAACAATTATCTTCTTCATCTTTTAAATTATTTTTTTTCCTTGAACGTTTTGTATTATATTATATTAATAATTATAATTTGGCTATTATTTTTGCATTTGTGTGCACATAATAGCTCATTAAGCTTAAGTTCGGTCCTGGAATTCATACCTAAGTGCCGATGCCTAGCATTTATTATGAAATACTGTTAAATGAGAGAAGTGAAAAATTCCAACAAACATTTGCAGTTGGCTAGTGTTTAGATAATAGTTGAGTCAGTGACATTTTAACCGTTACCTCTTGCAGTTGCGTTAAGTTATTTGCCCATCGGGGCCAAAATAATGAGCTGGAAATTGAAAAATACGCTTCGATAATTACTAACCAGTTTGGTAGGATTTTAAAGGTACATTATTCGAACAAATCTCGGATGCTGGTCGAAAGGAAAATACGCAAAATAAAACGATACTTGAATACATCCTGCACATAAAAGAGACTCCATAGAAGAGGCAGTTGTTCAATATACACTGGATGGCATTTACGATGACGTCAACAACAAAATAATTTTATGTGTATCCTATACAAAGAAGAATTTATAAGACCTGAAAGTAAAATTACGCTTTTATGATAAACTGCTAATAAAGCTACTCACGGTATTGCTGGGATCGTTCACGGAAAAGACAATGTGAGGAGAGAAAACGCAAACATGCGGACAGGCTTCTGCCAAACCGGGGACATTAAGAAGGTTTCGGACGTTTTTCTTTACCCCAATTTGAAATTTGTTCTCGGCTTATATCACTGTTTTTTCTAAACTAACAGCCAGATGCTCATTTCTTTGCAGTATCTAATGCCAACAGTTACATCTACCTGTCCTTCCAGAACATAGCGAGAGAAGTGGGTACTGTTTTCAAATCGTCTCCCAAACAGTTCACGAATTGCTAACTAGAGACGGCGCGCCGCGATGCATTGGGTGACTGCCTACGTGAATGATCCGTCACTCTTACCATGGCGTATTAAAACATCGATGTGTTTTTAATACATCAATATATGTTTCTTTTTGAAATGCGGAAATACTTAGAAATCCAATTTGCACAATAAAATATTAATATGCAAAATGTATTTATGTTAGCAAAGGGGGTATGGTCCAGACTTAAGGATTTTTGGTGCAAATCCACAAAATTCCTCTTACGGGGTACTTAAAACTGTATGGTTTCTCAGATTTCCGATTCGATACAAAGGAAACGTTTTTCTTCTTAAATACATCTCCGAATCTTGAAAACTTCTTCATTAAATCCACTCAAAGGCTATTGCTCATAGGATTTGTGTAGACCCCAACAATTTCTTTCATTTCTATGGGCGCAATATCTGAGTTATCTGAGTATGTGATTCTAGTATTTATATATTCAATAAAAGACTTCAAGTTACTTCACGGTTTTTCAATTCTAGTCAGGCGCGAAGCTGTACTGAGGAACAAATTATGGTACAGCTAATTTGAATAATCGGAAACATTTTTTTTAAATAATTACGTAGTTAGATCATTTCAATCATAGTAATCGTAAATTTAAATACTACACATCTTCCAAATGCATATTTTCAGTAATCTTTCTGAAGAATAAATAGTAAGGATGAAAAACATTATTATGGATGAAATAAAGGCAGAGTTAAAAGATAAAGAAATATGGCTGACGGTAGATGAAACAACGAATACAAGAAACACTTTAAAAAGCGGCGAGGCATTGCCTCTTCTTTTACGTAGAAGAATATTACCGGAGACAAACGCGAACATGATAGTAGAAACTACAGAAAATACGCTTGGAAAGTTCAATATATCTGCAAATCAACTTGTAATATTGGTTATAAATGGAGATTCGAACATTCTTAATTCCTCCATGTAACCTGTTTGCTGCATGCATGTCATCTTTTAGCTGAGACAGTGATCCAAAAATAGATCAATTTATAGATTTTACCAAAAAAGCTTTTAGTACATCTCCAAAAAAACTCATTCCTGAGCTTGAACAGGCTCATCCGGGCATTTCTCAGCCACCGCAGCCGGTATTAATGAGATGGGGAACGTGGCTAAATGCTGCTTTATATTATGAGAAATTATGACACGCTACTAAACATTACATCTCAAATTTAAAGCCGCAAGAAGTCCAAACAATTTCAGTAAGCTAGCGACTGGTTTCAGATGCTGAAATCCATGATCGAATAGAGCAAATTTCCGAAAATTATTCAATTCTCTTAGATACTGTTTCCAAATTAGAGAACACCAAGATGCCACTACATAAAATGGTAATTACATGAGATTATGTCAACGTCTCATTAGGAAATCTAACAGGCATTATAGGAAGAACAACAACTAGTAAATCTCGATTTTCAAGCCACAGTGCCCATGGTATAAGAGTTTAAATGAAAACCAAGAGCGCGAATATGATGCAACAAACCCTTTTAAATTCGCAAACACTACATAATTAGACGCAGAACGCTCATTGTCCAAATACACCAGCATATTTTCATCTCGCAGTAGGAGTACCACTGAGACAGCATTGGAGGGCGTGTTGATAACATAATGCTACAGCTAATTTTTGCATCCCTCTTCATCAGCAACACAATCACTAACTAAAATAGTAAGTAATTACATATTAATCGAGCAGTAATCTACTGCGAAGCATTCATTTCAGCAACCGTAATAAGTAGGTATTATACAACAACCAGCACAAGTAACAAAGTTAATGTAATATCGGATAATAGTTGAATAGAAGAGATAAAATAGTTAGTATGGGCTACTGCGATGTACATATATATATACAATATATACATACATATATATATATATATATATATATATTAGGTATATATATATAGGTATATATATATATATATATATATATATATATATATATATACATATATATGTATTGGATGTGGCTGATTTTATTTTATATTAAAACAGTTGCTTTATTTTAACTCCTACATTTAACTTAGTTACAACTACTGAACCAGGATTGCCAACCCGACATGGTCGGTAAGGCAGCAATCTCACCAAGAGATTAAAGCTGTTAATTTCAAATAATTTACCATAATATATATATAGTGGTAAATACGATCACATATATATATATATATATATATATATATATATACATATGTCGATGCTATGAGCAGTTGTCACTACAAGTGATATATGCGGTACTTATAAATATGCGGCTGTATAATCTAGGGAAAACTTATTTGCAGAAAACGCGAATATAAATTTACTTTACTGGTGATATAAATCCCGCTTCGCCGGTAACTAGTTGGACGCTTGCGGCTGATGCATCGCTTTAAATATAAATAATTTATCATTGCTGCAAGGAGATTGAACCAATTTAAACCGATCGATGAAGTCGTTTACCTATAATATGCTAACATGAGTACAACATCTACTCCCTTATTTGATAAATTTCATTCCTTTCGATCGAGAAAACTTAAGGAACTTACAGAATGATGAACGGACAATTGATAATGTAACGAAAGAACAAACTATAGTAGTTCTGGTATTATTTCTGGACAATAGCCTGCATCTGGGTGGGTTCTATTGGTCGTAAGGTCGAAGATTAGAGGAGGAAGAGGTGGTTGGAAGCAAGTAGTTCTAGTATTACAATTTCAGATTTTAGAACCAACAATCAAGTTGTTGGTTCAGGAGCGCAGTATTATTTATTTGGTGACCGTGACAGTTTCTCCTTATTCATTTACTTACTACTTTCTTTTATTCATCAATGATAGTACTCATGTTCTGGACTGCGAGATTCTAAAGTTCGCTGACGATATTCTATTATTTTCCATTATATAACCGAAGACAGAATAATTGTCAGAAACCGCAGAAAAACTTTGAATTGGTGTCTGCTTGATGCATCTCAAATAGATTACATTTAAATATATTGAAAAGCACTTACCTTCACTAGGAAAATGTTATCTTTTCTGTTCAATTATTCAATCGACACTAGGATACTGACTCGTTGCACTGGGATTAAAGATCTTGGGATAACATTTGGTGCTCGACTTGATTTCATTGAAAATGTTGCAGAAATTGTTTCTTCCGCTACAAAGACCATGGGTTTTATATTGTCCAACGTCAAGATGTTTACTCACATATTCTCATTAAAAGTGTAATTTTTTTTCTTTTGTGCGTTCTAAACTTGACTATGCCAAAATTGTATAATCTCCATAGTATGATGTTCATATAAAAGCCATTGTAAAAAGGCGTTTTCTTAAATGTTATGGTTTAAACAATATAACATCTAACTTTGCAGAGATTTTCCATATAACACATGCGTTCAAGCGAAGCAATGGCTTGAAAAGTGTTATGGGGACTCCGCTCCATCAGAAACAACAATAAAACGTTGGTTTGCTGACTTCAAACGTGGTCGTAAAGACACCGATGATGCAGAACGCAGTGGACGTCCAAATAAGGCGGTAACAATAGAAAACATCAAAAAAATCCACAAAATCGTTTTGAATGATCGAAAAGTGAAGTTGCGCGAGTTAGCTGACAACGTAAAGATATCAAAAGAACGGATTGGCTTTATATTGCATGAGCATTTGACTATGAGAAAGCTCTGTTCAAAGTGGGTGCCGCGTTTGACCAAAAACAAGAACGTGTTGATGATTCTGAGCAGTGTTTGGCCATGTTTAAACGTAACAAACCGGAATTTTTGCGTCGATATGTGACAATGGATGAAACATGGATCCATCACTTCACTCCGGAATCGAAACGATCGTCATCTGAGTGGATAGCAACTGGTGAACCTCGTCCAAAGCGCCCGAAAGCACAACAATCGGCTGGAAAGGTTATGGCCTCGGTATTTTGGGATGTGCGTGGTGTAATACTCATCGACTATCTTGAGAAAGAAAGCACCTTCAACAGTGAAGATTATATAGCATTATTGGAGCGTTTGAAGGCCGAAATTGCAAAGAAACGACCGCATATGGCAAAGAAAAAAATGTTGTTTCATCAAGACAACGCACTGTGTCACAAGTCAATCACAACAATGGCAAAACTACATGAATTGAACTTCGAATTGCTCCCATCTCCACCGTATTCGCCAGATTTGGCTCCCAGCGACTACTGGCTGTTCGCAGACCTCAAAAATATGCTCGCCGGTAAGAAATTTCGCACGAATGAAGAGGTTATCGCTGAAACTGAGGCCTATTTTGAGGCAAAAGATAAATCGTTCTACAAAAGTGGTATTGAAATGTTGCGGCGCTGGAATGATTGCGTTGCTCTTGATGGAGATTACGTTGATGAATAAAGCTAATTTTGAACCAAAAGAACCGTGTTTTCTTTGTTAGGCCCGGGACTTTTCAGCCCATGTGTTGAAACATTGCTGGACTCCTTTTCAGTAACATCTCTAGAAGTAAGCCTATCTCTAATTTTTATAGAGGTTGCTCAACAACAAAGCCCATTCCTAATTATTGTTGAGCAAGCTAAGTTTTTGGTTCCACGGCCGTCAGCGAGATGTGTTCCAACATTCTGTGCAATGTCGGCATATACTAGCTTAATGTTCAGGTCGCCTGTGATGCGAATGTGTGACAACTATAATCGCATATGCCCTAATTGTAACATATTTAATACTTATTACATTATTATTATGACAATTTAATGTAAGATTGTAACAAAAAGATCTTTGTTCTAGTTCTTGGATATATTCTGCTTTCACTAGTACTTACTTTCTTCGGTTATATGAAATAACTTTACACATTTAGAAATAGATGTTTTTTAATTAAAATTTTACAAGGGAAAAGCAAAACGATTTAATTAGGCGACATGTGCAAAACGTACTTATTCCTTAGTACAATTTGAATTTTGTATCCTCTTAATAGCAAAGGTGAGTAAAAATGGTATTGTACCCTATTAAGTTAACTTCAAGAAGTTTATTTCTTAGAAATCGTTTATTCCTATCCTACTTTTCGAAAACAGAAATCCTAACAGTAATTGATCTTGTTTGATGTTGTGCTCGGCGGCATTAAGAAAGCACAAGCAACTGTCTTTTGAGAAGTCAAACAAAACATTCTATCTGCGCCTACATGCAACACTCGTACGACACGTTATTCGATGGAAAGTATCAAGGTAATAGAATTAAAAATTATTGCAACTGAAGTTTTACAAGAGTAATTTATTGCCTAATTTATTTCAAAACAACGCTTGTTCATTTTCTAAAATAATAGTTTTGTAATCAGAGCGGACAGTGCACTACATAAGAATTGCCGACTTGCATTTTCCCCTTCGATTTTGTTTCCTCTTCTTTTATATCATTCGCGCATAAAAAGTCGTACACAGTGGTAGAGCAGAAACGTCTTATATGTAGATGAATATACATTCAGCGATTACTGGTCGTTTTCAACTATAAATTTATAGTTTTAAACATCGTATTTTTTTAAAAAAATATTTACTACTTATTAGCAAATGCAAAATCTGTGTATGAAATTGTTTCGACAAGTGTTAGGTAAGAATTGCAAAATAAGGTCACAACTGATTCATCTTTAATTATTAGTATTAAAAAATTGCGATAAAAATGGATTACTTCTTATGAAAGGTAACATAAATACAAGATAAACATGTCAAATTATAGAGTATTTTATCTGCAACTTTGACCTGGACATTCTGTATATCCAAAAATAATTTTAAGAGGTAGAGGGCAGCTAAATCATCTATAAACTATGGCAGATTTTGTAGTACTAAGTCTTACGCAGAACAGCCTTCTTTTATTACCTTATATCGATTCGTATGTACGCAGCAATCTTTTTTTTAAACTAGGAGAGTTGTCAAATTATTTGATTCACTTTGTATCTGGGTTCTGTTTATGATTCCTCTCATTTGTGAAACTTTAGAGTACAAATACATTTACTTTTCTTACAATAAATAGAATAAAATATTTCAAATTACATATACCACAACATACACATACTCATTATACACAACAATACCATAATATAAATAAACTTAAGGGGATGTACGAGAGATGTCTTCTAAGTTTTGCATACTGGAACATGGAGGGCGCCACTAATCAAATGTCAGTACTAAAATTTCATCCCCATTTCTAATTGGCCTAAATCCAAAGTTTTAGACGATATGTGTAGTGTTGCAGCTACAAGGAACTATTAAAGTTGACAAGTTTATTAAAAAATGGAATTAAACCGAGCACATTTTCGTGCAATAATTTTTTATAATCTTCGAAAACAACTATCTCAACAGGAATGTCATGTCGGGTTGGTTTCTGATTTCGCCAACGAAACACCACATCAGTCTTTGCCACTATCCAGGTGCAGGTGCACCAAAAACGGTGGCCACTCAGGAAGACGTCGATGCTGTGCGCAAAATCATCAACGACATGTGACATATCGCGAGATCGAAGGATCGTTGGGGATTTCAAAGACCTCAATTTAGAAAATGTTACATTAAGTATTGTGGATACAACATCTGTTGACCGAAAAACAGACATCAGCTAGGATGAATTGGTGTCAAAAAACTGTAGACCGCTTCAACGCCAGACTTTCTAAACACTTGCATAACATCGTCAATGGTGATGAATCTTTACTAATGCGAGCCAGAAAATAAAGGCCAGTCATATGTTTGGGTCTTTCAAGGTGAAGGAAAGTCGAGAAAAGTCATCCCTTCTCGAAATGTCTCCAAAAAGATGGTCACGATATTTGCCTCCAAAGCAACTCATATATCAGCAATTCCTGTAGCTGAGCTTTCGGAAGTCTAACCCCAAACAAAAAATCATTCTCCACCAAGACAGTACAAATTCGCGCACAGTGCGGAAGAGAATTGAATTTTTACAAATTTAACGAAACGACGAATTATTAGACTATCCTCCGTACAATCTCGTCCCAACGATTTTTTCACCTCTTCGAAAATCAAGAACGGACTGCGTGGTTAAAGGTTCTAGTCGTCAAAAAGAGCAATCTATGCCTTTCAAAGCAGAATTTCGCCTGTAACAAACGACTAGAATAACTGCTTTCAGAGTTAGTTCGAGCGCATGCAAAAATGCATTAATTTTCGCGGGGAATACTCCAACTTATTCCAGTTCTGTATGCATACCTTAAAAGGTAACCCTCGTATATTTTTATTTGTTTCACGTATATTTTATTGAAAAAATCCTTGTGTAATGAAATCTGTCAAAATGACAGAACAAACATACGAAGCACCAACCAATTATATGTAATAACCCTTGTATAGAGCGTAAGTACCTAGTCCATAATTTCCATTGCTTTTCTAAAATATCTTTAAAAATAAAATAACTATTTACATAAATAATTTATTTAAACTAAAATAAAATTCACATAAGTTGCATACATATATAGATATGTATACATGTATATAATTTCTCAATCTACATACTGGACATATCTACATTTTTTACAGGTTCAATTATAGTATATCTATTTACATTAAAAGTGGCTGATCCTATTTACATACTCATCGTAAGTCATATTAATGCAAGGGGTAAACTGCGCTTCCGTAAAAATACTGAGAAGGGTATAAAGCAAAATAGATTATAAAGAATATGATAAAAGAACATACATGCTACATATAGTAATATTGGTATTTATTATCAAGTTCTTTGATTTTGATAATAGTAAATATAAGAATTGGAAATACAGCGATCGCCTTGAAGAAATCTTATTTCCACCATGATCGGCTTATTAAATTACACATTACATATTTTAGATTTAAGCTAACTACTGTGGTCGTTAAATGAAATGAAAAGTATGTTCAAGTAAAATTAATGCAGGGAAAATAATTTTGCCCGACTTCTCCACAAATTTAAAACAAATATGATATCTCGTCAATAATTTTTGTATAGCACCAATATGGACAAAATGAAAGGAACTACTTTCTACAGTTGTCTATGGGTTCAGTCACATCATATTGACTTAAGATGGTAAATGTATCCCCAGTCTTCAACCACCTTTCTTTAATCATATCGCTTCCTTTCTCAGCAATCATGATTGTCGGTGCGTTAGTATTTCCCCTTGGCGCTATTGGCATAATTGAAGAATCAATGACTCTCAGATTCGTAATCCCGTACACTCTAAGTAAAGCGTCTACAACTGCGTTATCGTCATTTCTAGGACCCATTTTACATGTACCCACTGGATGGAAGATTGTTGCCGTATACTCGACCGATATACAAGCCCAATAGTCGTCAGAGCCGAATGGTAAATGAGCGCACCCTGGAAGAGGCGTACTTGCCAGTTGTACTCCTGCAGTTTGAAAGGAAGTAGTCCTTAAGAGATTCAAACTTTGTTTGATTCCCTCTACCATAGTCAATAGATCAGCTCTTTCTTTAAAAGTGTTCGCGTATATTAAGGGATCACCAAATATGGGATCTGTCGTATTTAGCATTACCACCCCTCTGCTTCGGGGATTCAATAAAATCGGCCTCACCATTAAGCCGTCATAATAAGCCAAAGGGGTTACGCGAGTTTCCTGTGATAAAATCGGATCGGCATAAAAATTGCTTACGCTTATGGGATCCAAAGAATATTGGATATCGGGGCGAATAGCTCCGGCGTACTTAGTTTGTACCATCGTGTTTACCTGAAGCGGGCCATTACTCGACAGCCGACCTTGATGCGTATTTCGATAAAATTCAATATCAGCTCGTTGTTGCGCGTCATCCGCAGTTGTCGCGGTTTGATTTGTAAGCGTGAATATGACGCCATCTATTGTCGTATGATCATGTAAATTATATCCTACAGATAAGTCTTGCAAGACGGTGATGCTAAGGCTTTGAAGTTGTTCGGATGGACCTATACCACTTAGCATTAGTATTTTTGGCGAATTTATACTACCTGCCGATAAAATCACTTCCTTTTTAGCATATGCATTCTGTACTCTGCCATTTCTTAAATACTCGACACCGTACGCAACTTTGGTTTTGGGGTCTATTAGGATTTTCATAACTGTGGCCTTGGTTCTTATCTCCAAATTACTTCGCCTATTTCTGATTGGTCTAATAAAAGCTGCGTTAGTACTTAATCTTTCGCCATCTCTAGACGTATGTTGCACTAACATAGTACCGATTTGCCTATCGCTGTTCATATCAAATTCCTCCAAACCTAACTCTCTAAATCCCTGCAGGATTACGTTCACATTGGCATCTTGATACGGGAATTGTTCCACCGTCTGATATCCTCCTGTTCCATGGAATGGTGGACTTACATATTCTAGATTTCGATTATCTTCAGATTTAATGAAATAGGGTAGTACATCGCTATATTTCCAACCGGGATTTCCTTGGCCAGCCCATTCGTCGTAATCTAAAGGTGAGCCTCTCATGTAAATCATGTAATTGATGGTCGAGGAGCCTCCCATTACTCTTCCTCTTGCCCAAGAACACCTGCCATTTCTTCTAGCTCTACAGCTTTGTGGAGAAGGTTGCGTTTGATAACCCCAATCAACACTGGATCTTTGAAGGAGCGGCGCAAATGCAGGGACATCCGCAACTTCGGGTTCTTCGTCTCCAGCTTCTAGCAAAAGAACCTGAAACAATTGGAATAAAGTAAGTTTTGATAACAGTTATCGGAAGTTTTCTCGTAGAATAGGGGCAAAAATGGATACCATACTAAAGATAGCGGATAATGATGCTGATACTGTCTGAAACCATTTCTACATAGAATAAAATATGAATGGGTACAAATATTGATTTGTATTTGTCATGCATTTGTTTGTCCTTGCCGAATTATAGTTTCATTAATATATTCATTAAATAGAAATACTTCTCTATCACGTCGGCGTTGTTCTAAGTAATAATTGCGTGATAAATGTACATTTTTGTAGTTTTACCAGGATCAGACATCCCACCTTCATGTTGAAATTCAAAGATTAAATGTGAGGATTCCAAATACGTACAACAAAGAGGACAAATTCCAAGGACGTCACACGTTGTTCCAATGTATGTGTGTCTTTGTTTCATTATAAAAGCGATAGAGAGGGATGGAATATTTTTATACACGTGTACACTATGTGTACTGGGCGCATATAGAAATAGCTGTCGTAACTGCAAAAGATTGTTCTAAATATGAAAATGTGACAATTACCTCTGCTTAGCAATTTATTTGTGCTACAATTACACGATCCCTTTTGCAATAAGTCCTACGAACTAATAATCACAGCTTTGAAAACTAAATGCATGCTTACTACGTGTAGAATAAATCGAGGTAGAAAGAATAATGAACACGTGAGCCTTTAATCACGACGCAGCTTGCAAAGATGAGGATTAATTTTTACTTCAACGTATACTTGCTTAGAGATATCCTTCTATATGCGTTTATGGGGGGCAAAGAGTTTCTTGGAATCATTATATTGAATTTTTTATAATTTAGAGTCGATATCTGGATACTTATTTAGGAAATATAACATTAATTAATATTGTATATATATATATATATATATATATATATATATACATATATATATATATGTTAACTACTCTCACAACAGTTGCTTAAGTATGAGTAGTAAGTGTGTGATAGGAAGACACTCAAATATTTGTAGATCACATTATACAAAGATAGCCAATATTGCATGCTACCATATTTTGCTCGATAGAGAAATTATCCTAGAATTATTTTTGACGACTGATATTTCGAAATCGTTATACAATACAATCAATTATGAAAGACTTCGGAGAGGAAATGTTATAAAAGTCATTTCATTCTAACTATGTAATCCTCAAATGTCATGTGTATATAAAAGAAATTTTTACCAAACACTATCGCTGCTAATTACAGAACTATCACTAATTATAAAGATAAATTACATGTATAAAAGTAATTAGACTCATTTTCTTTGCACGAATTTAATTTTTCTATTATAGATCCATGTTATCCCCTTTGAAGTACAAGGGAAGGTAGGTTACTAGGTCAAAAACGCTATTATAAAAATAATTAGAGAAATAATAATTTTTTCGGAATTTAATTACGTTGGGTAATTGCAAGAAAATTGTAATTTTATCATTTCTACTGCCAATGGTAGTTTAGTATTGATATTCATGTTAATATTAGTATTAATATGGATATTAGTATAACTGTTACGCACTTGCCGTATCAATAATATAGTGTTCGCGCGATATTACAATATATCTACTGGTATCGTGATATCTAGGGGGCTTTAAGACGACTTGAACTCAGTGGTCTTGTGGTGCAAAGGACAGCACGTTATGCCGGAAACATAAAGATGTTGAGTTCAAGTCCCCTCCAAGACCGATATTTTTTCGGAATTTAATTACATTGGGTAATTGCAAGAACATTGTAATTTTATCGTTTCTAATGCCAACGGCAGTTTAGTATTGATATGCATGTTAATATTAGTATTAATATGGGTATTAGTTTAATGAGAGAAATAGTTTACCAAAAACAAGTTTTATTTTTCAACAAAGTCTCCATCTACATTAATATATTTAGTCCATCACTTTATAGACACCCTAAGTGTTTGGACTGCCCTCTAAACCACGTCCGCATCTCTTGTGAAACATCGTTATCACCCTCGGAAATTCAAACGATCGTGTATTAGTTCGTAGGCTAAACCACGAGGACACCCTATTACAGTTGCTATGCTGTCAGTTCGAATCATATTTTCCACCCGTCGAAGTGTTACATCTGTCGCAATGTGAACGCGGCGGCCACGTCTCTGGTCATCAACAACTTTTGAATGCCCTTGACCTAGGTATACACGGCTTTACGCCACAAACTCTTTTCACTGTAAACAAGAGACATTTACTTATGGATATTTGATGGAGGAAGTTCTTTTATCCAGAAAAAGCACACAACAGCACGCTGCTCTTCCACGGTATACTCTTCGAGCACGGTCGTCATTTTAGCACTTCCAGTCTTCATGGCAGTGCTGGAAGGCTTCAGGTGAAATCATCTTTAGTTTCTCAATTATGCTGCGTATTATCGAAGTACCAAAATGACGTTTCAAATAGGTTTTAATCACGAGGAATATAAAAGACACATAGACCAAAATCAGGTAGATACGGGGAGGGAGAGGGTCTAGGAAACCACAGGATTCCCCATTTTGTCAAATTTAGGTAATCGAGATAGTCTTGCGATAGGGGATATTGTCATGGTGGCTATGTACCTGTAACATTTGATCTGATGCGAAACAGCCTGTCCTGGGAGCACACATTCTCTGTGAGCGATCTTCCTACTGTCAGAAAAACAAATGAGGATGATATGAATGTTAACTTTCTCATTCGAACTTTCTTTGCTTGCACAAGTTCCGAATGTGCTACTCTTGACTTAGTATTTCAGATTCGGGATGGTACCCAGGTTTCATCGCAAGTAATAACACAGATTTCGATTTTCGATTCTAAGGAAAAGATGAAGGCAAATATTCTTCCCATTATCTCTCTAATCAATTATGAGGTCTTTTGTCACAATCTTGGCACACGTCCTTCTCATCCCAAATTTTAAGTGAAAATCTGATGAAAGATAAACTCACTTCTGGTTTCACAAAAGCTCTCCTTCAGTTTTCATCATCGAACGCCTTCCAGAGCGAGGTTCCTCTTCCACTGCTTCTCAACCCTCGGAAATTGTTTGCTGACTCGCATAGGTTCATTGTAGTTTTGCGTTGGTAAAACACAAAATTTGATGGCGCATCATTGTCCTAAGTTTCCTTATTCCATTTTCTGTAACGTACTACTAAGACGTAACTTTGCTCATCACGCACCCTACGTTTGCGCAATTTCTGCCCGAAATTGAATCTTTAACTCAGTGTTTACGAAGGAGTGTCCGAGTAAGATCCTGGATATATAAAACGAGTATATACCCAGTTCCTGAAGTGGCTGTAGTTAAAATTTGCAAACCATTTGGCGGATATATCATAACTCACAGACGGAAAACGGAAAACGCGAAAAAATACGAATTCAACAAATTCAAAATTAACAGATAACACCGTATAATTTACGAGTCGTTTACACAACGAATCTGCTGAAAGTTGCCTGTGTACATTTAATTATTTAGTTTAAATTGCAATAATAAATAATTATTATAACCGTTATTTATGATATTTTACTCGTCGTTAGAACAAACATATAGTACACAGATTAAATAAATTCTCACCAGTTTTGAATATATTTCAAATGCGTCCGAGGGCGTGTAGGCACAGGGAACGTGGAATGAAAACTTTGCATTCATTGATACTGATAATTAGCTTGTTAATAAAACAGGCAATTCGAGTTGGAACGTAATGAACAGTTTTTTTAACTTTTTGTCACGTTCGGATTGCAAATGTACGATCAATGTGCATATGTAAACAAAAAAGTTTTGCTACTGCAACTAATTATAACATTGCGTCATCTACTATAATGGTTTTCCATTTTTTATTTATGCAAAAAGGTAATAGTAATAGTTGTAATAGTACTGTACTTAATTTTTTAATTTGGAAGAGTGTCTTTAAATTGAAGCGCCAAAAAGATGGCTAGCTCTTGGTCAGTTTTTAGCAAATATTACACTGGCGGTATTTGATATATTATCAGCCGCTGTATTGTTACAACAACTCCCTAAATTTGCGTTGTAATAGAAATTACCTAACTACAACATCTATAAAATCGTGAGGTAATTTTAAAACCGTCACCAAGAAATAGCTTTGAAGAATTACATTACGTCAACGCTTCTTTTCATTTTACTCCTACGAATTAAAAAATAGAGTATAACTGTAGCAATAATACACTTTGGCCATTTTATTTATTGGCGCGCGTCATTGTTTTATCGTTTGAGTGAAGACAATCTATTAATGCAATTATTTCTCTTAAGTACTGCTACTTGAAAAGAAAGCAGGATTTATACTTGTTTCGTAGACTAAGATCTACAAGGATAGCAGTACGAGGGCGACCTAGAATATTTCCGAAATCGATAAGAAATACACGGTATTGGTGTATTTTTATTTTTCTATACAGTCTCTTCGAAAACCAATACACTTTTTCAAGCGGTGCTCTAGTCTCTTCAAGCCGTCAGAAAAGTAGGATGTTTCGAGGTCTGCAAAATAGCAATGCGTAGCGGGGGTGACATCCTCATTTGAGACAAATCTCTTTCCTCTCAGTGATTTTTTCAGGTTTGGGAATAGTTGGAAAAAGTCGCTATGGTGGTAGGTCCGGTGAATATGGAGGATGAGTGACTAATTCGTAGCGCCATTCATTCAATTTCGACACGACGATGCAGGATGAAAGAGCCGGTGGATTGTCGTGGTGGAAAAGCATCTTCTCCGCCACAAGCGAGGTCGTTTCTCTTTCAATACTGTATCGAATCGGGTTAATAAATCAGTGTAGTATTGCCCCGTGGTCGTTCTTCTCTTCGGCAGATAGTCGATGAGGATCACACCTTGGGAATCCCAAAAAATGGTCGCCATGACCTTTCAGGCCGATGGAACGGTCTTTGCTTTCCTCGGATCCGATTTACCCGTAACTGCTTCGACTGTCCATTGGTCTCCGGTATGTAGTGGTCAAGTCCCATCCACGGTTACGAAACACATGAAGAAATCTCTTGGTTGCGTTGTATCCTGGCGAGACATGCCTCCAAAACGGCAGCCCGATTTCGTCTTTGCTCCGGTGTGAGCAGATGCGGTACCCATCGTGCCAAAAGCCTCTTCATAGCCAAAATTTTGTGTATAATATGACCAACGCGTTCTTCCGAGATGCCTGTTGTCTTTGCTATTTCGTTCAGCTTCAATCCGTGATCGTCTAACACGACATCATGAATCTTGTCGACCATTTCATTCTTGGGCGTCCACTGCGTGGTTCGTCATTTGTGCTCGTGCGGCCACGTTTGAACTCGCTCACCCAGAAGCTGATGGACGAAAATGGATGGAGTACATCCGCCATGAACCTCTAGCAAAATATTTCGACTCTCTGTGACCGTTTTCCCAGCCATCCAGAAGTATTTTATCACTGCACGAAATTCATTTTTTTGTGAAACCGCCTGACTTGCTACACAAAACACACAATTAAACAACAACTATTGACAGTAGACATTAGACACTAGAATTTTGACATTTGCCATAAAAAGGTTGCCCTTGCCGACCAATGAATCCAGTTCAAAGCTTTCGTGCGCCATCTGTTGTCGATTACGGAAACATTTCAGGTCGCCCTCGTACTATTGTAATTTTGAAGTACAGTACTATTTACACCTTGTTATGTTATCTATCTGACGTAGGTTAGCATGCTTTTTTATATCTTATTTGTTGTTTCTCATGCTTTTATTACGTATTTTCGGGCTTGTAGGCCGTGGTCTTGATTTGGTATATGTCGACATTTCGCGAAACAGTGCGGCTGGCATCTTCAGGACGATGCTGACCTATAAGCCCGGAAATACGTACTTCCAATACAAATTCAAGAAGTTATTTTGATTAAAGGCAATCAGTTAAGTAATGGTTAATATTTTTCGTAACAAATAGTACTTGAAAGCGCTTAAATTCCAGGGCACAGGAACTTGTACCTAATGTTCTAGCATATTTTGAGGAAAAAAGAAAATGAAAACAGAGGCTCTTTATTACCTTTGAGTGAGGTAAATATCCTGATACACTCAAAACTATATTTAAAAAGTATTTATTGTTGTCACCAGTAATGATATTGTTCACCGTTGCATTTAATACTTCGATAACAGTTCTAAGTTGGCGTTAGTAAATATCAGATTATGCCCAATAGGCGAATTATAAACTATATTATTTAAACCAATATTGTGCTTATTTTACAGTAAACAATAAAATTACTTTACATTACGCTATAAGTAAAAGGAAGTCACCCAAATATTCACCTCTGTGGTACGTACTCCTATGTTGATGGTAGCCGTATGAGAGGTTTAATATGACACCTCACATGGATTGTACAACATATTGCCACAGTTTTTTTTTTAAACGAGTGGTTCCAACTTAAGAAAATAGTTCTAAGTAAGTTCTAGTTAGAACATCATTGTTTATGTAATCGAAGTCTTTACTCTGCCTAGTAGTATGGGTACTCTGTGCAAGCATTTCTTAACAGCTGTTACTGTGTTGTAATAAAATTCATTAAAAATTGTATGTTAAATGATTTTTTCGATGGTTGTGTTAATTAATAATAATAATAATATCCTTTATTGCCCAACAGAAAATAATTCCATTTACAGGACAATGAGAATAATATTACGTAGCATAATACAGTAATAATATAGTATATACAGTGCAGTAATAAATTAAAATTAATGGAAAATGATACAACTGAATCATAAACAGAATAGTAGCTCGGTGACACCAAAACGTAAGAACAAAATGTTATTTTATTTTTTATTTATTTTATAATTAACATACACAAGTGTTATTATTATTATTCAAGTCTATTAAAATTGCAATATACCGATACTTTGGAGAACAACAAAAAATAATACTGAAGTAAGAACTTGGTATGTCTTAAAATAATGTAGGAGGATAAAGAACTTTATTAACAAATGAGAGTATTTCGCCATAACCTCCAGAAACCTAAAATTTATAATCTGTATGCAATTATTACAATCATTTAATAGGAAACGCCTCGACGTATTGTTGTGTTAAACAATGCACGAATTCGTTTATTGTGATTGCTAGTCGCTCTACAAGCTGGTTATTATTGTGAAATGCTAAGCCATTACTGGTCAATAATCTATGATAGTTTTATTATAATTAATGCGGAAAATGATAGAATGTCTTTATTGTCCCATTGAATATATAATTACAATTTTTAAAAATTCTTTAATGCGAATTGAACTCAACGGCTAATAAACTAATATACACTACCGGCCATAAGTGTTTACCCACCTGGATAATTGGAGATTACTCAAAGGAACAATTTTTTATCCTTATCACAATATTTGTGTTATTAAACTATAAGTATGAGATAGATTATAGATGTCTCTGTAATGTTCTGTATGTATGTAATTAGCGGACTGACATTAAGATAGCAAAAATAACTCTTTTAGCGGATCAGACACGTCCAGGTAGACGGATTAGATAAAAAGCAGCTTTTCGTAAATGTTTGTCACGGCCGCCATACAATTAAAAATTGACGATATGGGCATAATGTAAAAAAAGAATTAGTTCGCATTCAGCTTTGATATTGCAAGCAGTGAATAGTGAAAAATTTCTGCAAAAGTAGTTTAAAACTGCAAGTAAGGTTAAAGTAGTATAACATCGGTAAAAATTTCTAAATTACTGGAATTAAACCGTAGAACCGTGGACTATAATATAATAAAAAGCATCAAAGAACTGGAGGTGTATTCAACAAACAGGCACCCAGACAACCAAAAATAACAACACCAGCAGATGATTGTATAATAGTAATCACGAACAAACGAAATAGACAAAAAACAGCGCCAGAAATTTCCGTCGAAGTGAATATTTCGCATCCAGTTAGCGTCACCAGCGTAAAAAGGCTTTTGCGGCAAGCTGGGTTATAAGAAAACGGTGTAAAAATAAACGGAATTAACGTACCAAGTATTCGCTATGCAGATGATATTGTATTAGTTGTCGATAGTGATATAGGATTATAAAATATAATAAACGGCTTAAGTATAACATGTAAAAACATTAATATGGCCATAAACAAAAGTAATGTTGACATCTCGTAATTTAAACGTCCCGATATCCATGCAGGTTGACGGGGCAATATTGAGCAGGGTTGATCGTTTCAAGTATCTGGGCTGTTGAGTTGACACGAGACTGGATCAAGATGTTGCAATAAAATCTAGGATTAAGCAGACAAAGTAAAATTTCTTTAAGCTCAAGAATATACTGACTAGCCAACAACTAACTGTCGATATGCGTTTAAGACTTACAAAATATTACGTCAGGTCAACACTATTGTACGGGGTGGAAACGTGATAATGGGAAAGTAGATCGGAGGTGTGAGATATGAAGAAGGTAGCTGTCATGGATGCGGAATATTAGAAATTGGATGGGAGTAAATTTTGAGGACAGTTTAGAAAAAGAGCAGTTTTTCGGAAATAGGAAATGGTTATTGGGAGATTTTGGCGAGGAATGCCATCTTGTGGAAGGAACTCGACCGACAGGTTCGAAAATCTACTCCAGATTCGACAACAATACTTTGAGCACAACTACAAAATACGTAGAGGAAAATATAGCCGCTGACACTGGCTATACTGGCAAAACTGCCAGAGATTGTGTGTTGCTGCATTAAAAGCGAAAAGTAAACACATTGATGGATTGCAAATTTAAGTTAATTTATGACTATCTTTCTTAGCAAATCGACAAGCACATTGTTTTTATAATTGTAACATTTCTTTTTATAAGTACAGAATAATGGTTTACTTTATAATTAGCTTTTGACTTGTTTTTAGTTTTAGTATTTTAAGGGTGAGTAAACACTTATAGTTGATAGTGTATATGCAAATTTACATTATTTGAGTTGATAATTTTTTTCCTATTTGGAATGTTAGGACATATTTTGTCGTACACGTTAGTCGGAAGTGGAGCAGAGAGAAACATGTAATTTTTGCTGCATCGTCAGTCCTTATCCCTTTCATGCATCATAAAGTATATATTGTGAATAGCAGTTTTTTATTTACTTTTTCGACATGGATCCTATCACTTAGGTCATTGGACAAATAGGGAACCAAGAAGTGTATTATATCGGCTTTCTATAAGAACCTGCTGTTGTGTAACTTATTGTTTGCTTCAGTTAGTGCTATACCTTATTTGCTTAGAGGCGGATGTGTCGTCTTCAAAGAAATATACTATACTACAGCTTATACTTTCTTGGACATCTTTTATATATACAAGGAAGAGGATACTGATTCCCGCAGCACTCTTTTGTTTGTATTCGCAGATTCTAGTGTACTGCTATTTTCAATAATTATTTATTCTCCTTTCACCCCAAAGTGCAGCTTGCAAACCAAAACTTTTATTAAAACTAGATCTTCTTTATCATTAAATGCAGTTTTCACTTGCTCTAACAGATCTACTACTACTGGTATCCATGCTGGTTATTACTGAACACAGTCTTTCATCCAAAGAAGCTTAATAATCTTCTTTCAGTAGTATTACCTCAAAGATTTTCTAGAAACCCGTTGTTATAGCAGTGGCCCTGTAGTCACATGACTCTGTTACGTCCCTATTTTAGTGAATAGGTGTTATTTCCTAGCAAATTTAAGTATGTTATTAGTTTAAAATTTGTATGTATCAAGAACATTGGATACGTTTTTGAATCTAACACATTTCAAATTTGAACACCGATCCTGGAATGATTAATATTAGAAAATATCATCATCAAGTTCATTTATTTATTTTACATTAATTAATATAATATAACTTTCCGGTTTCTCCTCAGAGACGGTATCGTGAAAATAAATCTCCCATAAGAACGTGATTCTTACGCTATAGACAGTCTCCGATTTCAGTAGCGCTTAATTTATGCATACATGAAAGCAATACCGCTCAACCTCGAAGGGCGTATCGAATGTAACGGGTAGATTCACTCTCACCCGTCTCTCGTAAAGTATAAGTATACACAGCGCTATGTAATGTAAAACGTCAATTACATAAGAGTGCCTACATTAAATTGTAGTGGTACATGAGGCAGTGGGGTATATCCGGGGCAAGTATATGCATTGGTTACAGGCTCTAAGCTATCAGGAAATAGTCCCCGTCCTTATTTCTCTTTAAACCACATTTACTAGAGCGCTGCGGCCTCTAATTTTATGAAACTTGATAAGTACGTACAAATATTGTTGTAGCATAGGTTCCAGCAACTTTACTTTGCACCGTTTGAAATAATATGTGAAGGGATGAGGAGCTTCATCCTTTCAAAAAATTATGAAGAATATCTTACCCTCCGCATTTCAATATAAATGGTTAGAAAAGAATTGCCTAAAAAATAAAGTTGATAAATTGCATTTATCTGTTCCTTTGAAGTAATTTATTGAAAGTTTTATTATGAGAATGCACAGCTTCTTTAAACAAAACACCAGAACGCACAGCGACTTATGGTAGTGGTTAGCGCCGTCTTTTGGTAACAACGCTTCTCGCCGGATCGCTCTATCACTACCAGTAGGGGAGCTACACCCATTGAAATAAATAAGGATAAGTGACTCTTGTATGCATAAATCAAGCACTTTCAGAAAAAACGTATGTGCGTGAAGTTTTGCTTTAAACTCGAGAAAAATACTACTGAAACAAGTTTGAGCATATGATTATATGAGCCAACTGCAGAGTTTTGCGTGGCACAATCGTTTCAAAATATGTAGAAAGAATAATAGATGACGTTCGTATCAACGCAGTTCATGATTTGAGTCTCCAAAATTGTTATTTTACTAAGAGGGACATTGTTGAAGATGTGGGCATCAACTTTGGATATCATGCCAAACAATTCTTACTCAATATGCTCTGTGTGAGGACCAGAAAGAGAGCCATATTAACATCAGCCAAGAACTCCAATGAAAATTTCCCGAAAGTGTTTGTTAACACAATTGGTGAGGTAAAGGTGGCCCTGATTGAAAAAAGCACGAATAAGGCAATCCAAATTGAAGCTGATGGTAGTTTTCTTTTACTGGCTAAATGTAATCCACTGTGAATTCATTCCACGTCTTCAGACAATAAACAAAGAGTTTTACGTAGCAATTCTGAGGCATTTGAAAAAAAGCCGTGCGCCTCAATTGTGAGTGAACAGAGTATGGTGTTGCGCCACAATAAAGCGCCAAAACACAGATTGTTCATTGTGTACAATTTGCTGACTAAAAATTGAAGTGCACCTTGAAAGGTTGTCGTTTCGACAGATTCGACGAGGTGAAGAAAAATTCAACTACAAAAACCTGTCGGATGAAATTGTAATCCTATAATCGGGAGGGAGTTCAACAATACTTCCTCTCCTCCGTCAAAGCAATTAAGAGAAAACTGTGATCTTTTAGAGAATTTGGTTTCCGTGTTGAAACCGCATCGTGATTAATCTCACGGCAGTATTACGACATGCAGCTGCCCAAAACGAGCTCCATGCAACTGAACGCCAGTTGACTCATATAACTAGTCTGACAGTTAAGTAATAGAACCTTAATTTAAATCATAGAGTTAGCAGCATTAGAAATACACAGGTTTCCTCTTCGAAACACTGTGAAGGTCGAGCAAATCGGATGATAGCTTTTAAAGTTACACGCATTTTAGTGACTGTAGGTTAGGTGCTCATGTCGTGAAATCACAATGGAACAAAGAGTAAATATTAAATTTTGTGTTAAAATAGGAAAAAATTGATCATACGTACGAACTGTTGAAAAAGGTGTTGAGCGCATGTCTCATGCAAGAGCATGTGAGTGGTTTACGCGATTTACAAACGGTCGTGAAGATTTAAATGACAATGCAAGACGTGGACGTCCACAAGGTGCAAATCGCACTGAATTAGTGCAAACATATTTGAAAAATCATTGTCGTTGATGGGAATTTCACTGTTAGAATGTTGGCTAAAGAATTAAATACCAATCGAGAAACTGTTCGACGATCGATTTGAATCAAAGAAAGATTTGATCCGCATCAGTTGAATCAAGACCAAAAATCACTCGTGTGGGGCATTGTAGAGACATCATTCAAACTGCTGAAAAGGACCCAGATTTTCTTGACTCTATCACAACTGGTAATGCGACATGATGCTTTAAGTATGACCCTGAAGCTAATGAAAGTCCAGCGGTGAGTCAAAACACAAAAAATACGCTTTCAGAAGTCAAGAATTAAGAGAGTACTGATTGTCCACAAAGAATTTGTTCCAGAAGGTGAAGCTATTAATAGGAAACACTATTTAGGAGTTTTACATCGTTTTTTGTTGAGAATTGTCGGATTAGACCCGAGAAATCCAGCAGGAAAGCAACTGTTTTTATTCCACGATAATGTACCACCTCACAATACCTTTAAAATCCGTGAGTTTCTAACTAAAATTTGTTTCATCGCCTACCCACCGAATTCGCCTGATCAATCACCGTGTGATTATTTACTCGTTCCAGAAACTATAAACAGCAATGAAAATGGTAATGTTCCAGCCATGATGCAGGTGCTGAAGCGTGCATTAGTCACCCGTGCCTTACGATGTATTGAGTCTAGAGGAACATATTTCGAACAAAGAAATTGTTCGACAAAATTAAGTGTGTATTTCATTCTATATCTAAAAAGGACCGTTATGTAATTGTCTGACTGTACGATGCGGTTTCAACTTGGAAACCCAAATTCCTTAAAAGAAAACAAACACCGCGGAGGTCTATAACAACAGAAAATTGTGAGAATAAAAGAGCAAATTAAAAACAAGTACAGAAATGAAATGGAACGAAACAATTTGAGGCACGCTTTTAATAGAAAGTAGGCCACGCCAAAAATATTACACTACGTATAACTGAGGCTTGATTTATTTCAATTTTCGGAAAATCCATTCGATGTTATAAATATAAATTAATTACACCCTGTATATTCGTTTCCGGCAACATAAAGTGTTGTTCGATAACCTGATATTAGAGTTTTATATTGATTCCATATTGCTATTTACAATTGCGCCCGAAACAATTTTATAACAATTCGATATAACAATCGCTCCGACTACCCGTAATACCACCAATAGCGGTCTTTAATCCGGTTCCGTTGATTTGATACAAATAGTGATTGAGCAAGTAATATAAAATGTGCGGTTGTATTTCCTCATTTGAAATTGAATTCATTGTTCGAGTCTATTTCAGCGTTCAAACAACAGTGTTTTCTGTTTGAACGGCTCTAAATATCTCCTAATATTTATAGTAGCAATCGTTTCAATCATTTTGAACACCATAACATATATCCGAAATGGGATTCATATAACGAGTTTATATATACATACATAATAAAAATAAGCACGTTCGTACCTAACATTTGTTAGATATTTCGTAGACCTTTGACACAAATCACATTTTGTGTAATGCAAAAGTAATCCATCAAATGGAGCCTATGTATAATGACAGCCCTAAATATAGAAACGAGTAGTAAAGATACGAAAACAGACAAATAAGAAATACAATATACAGACAATGTATGAGCAAAATCAACGCAATTACGCATGTGCATCTCCCGTTATTCTCTCTCTCTGCAGTACTCCTCTACAATCAATCTATCAGTCGTTCCCCGTAAGCTTTTACCTTGTTCCGTCATGGTTATAGCTATTAGTGGAGAGACGTGGGATTGTACACTTCGGTTATTTTCAGTATTTACCTGCGTCATTATTTTGTCGTATAAGTTAAGACAATCCATTCACTTGACGCTCTTTCTCAAGTACTGTTGCTGAAAAAGGAAACAAGATTTGCGCTTGTCTCACACACAAGGATCTACTTGGTTTGATTTTATTAGAGTGACAGACAAAGATAGTGGTATATACTACCACATTATTCAAGTTAGGTGAACTGAACTGTTTATCTTCTAGCGTTTGTTGTCGATTGTCAAATGTAGATTAGCATCGTCCTTGTAAATAGTTGCTGTAAAACATTAATGAATCAAAAGATAATTAATTTTTTTTAAATAAAATAATTTGCGCTGCAAGACAATTTCTCAAATTAACTGTTTATATGGTATTTTATTTGAGCCATTTATTTCATACGGATAAAAATCAATGACGTAGGTAAAAAGTGAAAATAGACGAAGTGTAGATACCTCAACGTCGTTGACTTTGCTCAGTTTATATCTACATACGACAAAGGCTATGACGCTCACAGCAATCGGCTACCTAACATGTTTGTTTTCTTTATTGATTTAGATTTTATTGGAACTTATGCATGCTATTACAAACAAGGAAAACTATGGTTGCTAAAGCTAAAGTATCCCTAAATTAAAATGGGTAGTAAAACTCTCAAGCATAATTCTGGGAATATTTGCTATCACATGTTCTTCTCTACGAAATGGGCTCTGTAGGATGTCTTAAAATTCTAAACAGTGGAACGAATTTTTAGTATGCTTGGATATTTTGCAGAATTGCAACAATATGAAAATGTTGAAAACATGACACTTATTCATTGTTGATCAATTTGATCAATCAACGGAGTAAATTTTAGCTCGGTTGAAAATTTCGGTAAAAGCAGTTGTTACGTTTGCCAGAGATAACGAAGTTATTAGTATTACTACCGAGCCATTAAACTATGCCTGAAATTATCATTAGAAGTCACTGGATTTGCAGATCGCGTATCTGTCAAAAAAAGAACATCTGCTACCGAAAGGAAATAAGCAGAAAAAGGACTAGACAAGTTATCTCAAGGATTGGGACAATTAACGACTGGAAACGTGTTTTCTGGAAAGGCTTATCTATAGACTAGACTTTCTTTATGCGATTGTTAAGTTTTTCCTCTATTAGATATACGGGGGCTCTCCTTTAAGTTTTGCATACTTGGACGTGGATGAAGCCAATAAAACATCAGTACTAAATGTTAACCAAAATCTAGAGTTTCACTGCTATACGTGTAGTATTGTAGCTTCAACGAACTTTCGAAGTTAATAAGTAAGTTGAATTAAATCGGTTTAAATTAAACCGAGAACATTTTCGCGAAATAATTTTTTATAACTTTCCAAGACAATTATCTCAACACGAATACCTCACCGAGTTGGGTTTTTGTTTTCGGCAATGTGGCACCATCAGTTTCATTTTCTTTCTCATTAGTATGGAGAATTCAAAGGCAGACGGATTACTCTTAGCAGCAATCCAAGGTCATGTGCACTAAAAACAGCAATCACTCAGGAAGACGTCGATGCTCTGCGCAAGATCATCAACGAAGATCGACATGTAGCATATTGCGAGATTGAAGCATCACTGAGGATTTGAATTAGTGTCAGAAAGCACCAAGGGTGAATTGGTGTCAAAGTACTATAGATCGCATCAACGCCAGAAACTCTAAAAACATGTACAACATCATCAGTGGTGATCAATCTTGGATTTACTCATACCAGTCGGAAAACAAACGCCAGTTGTCGGTTTGGGTGTTTTAAGATGAAGTCATCCGTTCTCGAAGCGTCTCCAAAAAGATAATCGCGACGCTTGTGTCGCAAGCAGGTCATACAGCAATAATTCTTCTACAATATCAAAGAACTGTTACTGTCGATTGGTATACTACCATTACTTTACCGCAAGTGATCGCTGAGCTTCGAAAAACCAATCCCGAACGACGAATTATTCTCCACTATGATAATGTAAGTCCGCACGCAAGACATCCTCCGTACAGCCCGGAACTAGGCCCTAACGATTTCATTACTTTTCCGAAACTCAAGAACGGATTGTCTGATCAAAGGTTCCAATCTTGAGATGGAGCAGTTGATGCCTTCAAAAACGCAATTTTGAATGTACCAAACGGGTGGAATAACTGCTTCGAGTTGGTTCGATAGCATCTAAAGGTGCATTAATGTTCGTGAAGAATACTTCGAAAAACAAAGATTTTATCTACCGTTTTATTTCGGCTCTATATGCAAAACTTAAGAGACAACCCTCGTATACGTTTTTTTTTTCGTAGGGTGTATCGAATTATTAAAATATCACCTGTCTGTGTACACTCCTGTGGTCTAGCACGGGCTTTGTAAATCTTACTCCGTACATTGTCGAGAATTAACCCTACCCATTTTATTTCTTAATATTTCAATTGCCTAACAACTAAATCAATTACTTTCTCACAAAACGTTATATGGCAATTGATTCTTTCATTGTTTCCGATTCTTAACTCGCCCATAGAAAGTTCTTTTTGTTACATTTACTACGGCACAGGCGAGATATATAGCTTGATACGCTCCATGAGGCTATATCATGTTGTTTTCTACATCGCACGAATTACATGCAGTTACGTCACGGTATGAAACATCGGTATCCGTTTTCTGCATCCTATTAATCCCGATTAGCGCATTTTCTTGCTGATCTTCCGACGATAGCTAGAAGCCAACAAATTCGTTGAGCATGAGTAATGAGATGTTGCGCACGATAGAAAGAATAATAGACACACTATACTATCCCCATTGATATGAAAACACTTTCTAAAATGCCATTAGAGTGCAAGTTGTATTCCGTCTATTAAATTATAACGGCGTATTGCCGTTTGCGAGGTCGTTTATTGTAACTTTAGAGGCATTTGCATAAATCCTTTAGCATACGTTATGAAAGCGCATAGAGGAAGTATATTTACTACGTTGTTATTATTCTTTTTAAAACAAACGTGAGCGATTCATAAAATACATCTGCTGCCTTGAAAAAACTAATAGGATTTATAACCGCAATAATTTAAACAACATATGTATGGCTTAACAATCGCGGTCGTGCTATCCACATTTAATAGGAGCAATTTCAGTGTATGTAGAATATAACCCAGATAACGACAACATAATAGTGTAATAATGCAGTTATCGATTTTTTTAATGTAATAGTGTATACAATCTAAAATTAAATATAGTAGTTGAAAGGAGAACACATCCTAAAAGTGAAAGAAATAGTATAAAATAGCTATTATTTATAGTGGGCTTTGTTTTGACGTATATTCTTAATAGCTTCGGGTGTCTGGAAATTTGACATTGACGTTGAACTTCTAAGAATTTGGCCGTTTCCCCTTTCATTGCATAATCTTATGTTTAGATTTTGGTTCGTAGTAATAATTATAATAATAAATAATAACAATAGTAATAATAATACTAACAATAATAATAATATGCGTTTCTTATCCCAAGAGGAAACACACCATAACAGGATATTACACTTGTAATAAAAATTATCTTATTTAATTATCTACATACATGCTAGAATTGCAAGCATATATATATATATATATATATATATATATATATATATATGCCAAGTTTATGCCAACAAGCGCGCGGCCATCATTGAAGGCCAAAATTAGACGCCTTGTCAATGAAATACCGCCTCATGTATACAATAGTATTATTGCAAATATGTCAAAAGAGTGGAAACTTTATGGAGGTTATGTACAAGACATTTCATACATAATGCTCAAATATATGCATTATAAATCAATAAATACGTGTATACTTTGCTATAGAAGACCATGTTTTATTGAATCCTAAAATCTTGTGGTCTTATTGAAACACCTTTTATATGCTGCAAATGACAGTGAAGATATTCTACACCTGCAACGGAATATTGCTATCCTCATCTTAAAGGATATAGAGTCTAATTATTCCTCCAAACCACAATTTGCACCAGACAGTGAAATGTGTTCTATACATTGCTTTCTGATAAATCATTCGTGGATTTTCTGAACCCCAAATGCAGTAGTTTTGCCGATTAAAGAAGACATTGAAGTGAAAGTGGGTCCCACCACCCAAAATGATGTCGTCTGCAAAATCGGTAGTGACTGATTTTTCAAGAATCCATTTGGTGAACTATCTTGGCTCTGCATGGTCTGATCGCAGAAGTTGTTGAGTCAATTCGACACTGAAGATTGGCTGTTATAATGTCCAATCCTTGTGCACGATGACGAAGCGACGTCTCTGGACTTTCGGCCACACTCTCGCAATCTGCCGTGATGTTTTGTCCTGAACAACCTCTACGAGGTCGTGTAGTGTGTTAACCAGTACTTCCGAGTTTTTTTTCCACAGTAGATGAATTAGGAACATTTTGTCGACCGAATATTGGACGCACTTTACAAACGGTGGCAATCAAACTTTCACGATTTTGAAACTAATATTTAACAATAATTACCCGTTTTTCTATCGTGTAATACTCCATGTTTCTTAACTCCCATCTGATAACCTTCGAACTTTTACGCCATAATCACGTCTTATAACTTTCAAGCATGGCGGTCAATTCAAATCTTGCGCTCTTATGGAAACCCCTGTATTTTAACATTATCAGCGTAAACCAATACTGCACAGGCAACAATTTCAAACAAATCATTTATAAAGATATTGAAGAACGGGCCTAATTTCGAGCCTTGAGCAATTATCCTTGACAAAGAAACGTTGGAACGATATTCATTATAGAATAAATAATTGTATCTTCCATCTGCATAGGAATGTAGAAGTCTCAGCAGGACGGGTGAGAATCCAGAGCGAATTGGTTCTCAAAGTAAGATGTTGTGTTTATTGGTGTCAAAAGCTTTGGAAAAATTTATATAAATCGCATCCACTTGAATTTTGCTGTCCACGTTCTCACAAACGTAGTGAGATGTAATAGTTAGGTTGGTGTCTGTAGACCTCTTAGCCAAAAGGCCATGTTGGTAAGGTAAGAGTAAATGTTCAAATACTTTTGAGAAAGACAGAAACAATCCTGGTTTCCTTCCAAGTCGTAGGGAACACACCAGTAGCCAGCACCAGGTTGAAGATAGTTGTGAATGATTTGACGTTAATAGTTGATACGTATTTGCAATCCTTATGTGTTAAGCTTAGAATTAAATTATGAAGAGCCTATATGCTCTTCAGAACGTCACTCTTTCCGCAATAGATTTAATAGTGACTGGTGAACGGTTGCTGTAGATATCGGATATGTCTGTCTTGGTATAAGGTAGGAAAACCTTAGAGAATGCTCCATCAAAAACGTTTACGATATCTTGAAGATCGATATGTTCATCAGAAAGTACACCAAGTATCCTAGTCATGCCACGTTTAAACTGAACAAATTTCCGTATATCCTTCGGATTTGGAATATCAGCTTCACTACGACGCAAATACATATAGTAAAAATCGTATGGTTGGGACTTGATAAGAACTTCGTTGTGTTGTCAACAATAATTTGGTATAATAAAACAATACTTCGTTGATATTATTCCGTTTTTAATTAATCAATTTTTTACATACCCTATTACCTGTTCACGTTTTAATAACGAATATATATGTGAATACCATTTGAATTTCTATTTCCTATGTTAATATGTATTTGTAAATAATATGTGATCACAAACATATAAAAATATTACGCGTACAAGAAGATTGAAAAGCAAACCTTACTTAGAAGGATTCATCTGATTATCGAGTTGGGATATTTAAAAATGGATACCTTTTCTAATAGAATACCCAGTTTTTTTTGTTTTTTTTTGAAAAGTGTAGAAATCTAAATAAAACCTACTTAATACATTATACTAGTATTAATGTTAATATTAAACCACCGCTTGTATTAGTAATGATAAAATTACAATTCCCTTGCAATTAACCAACGTAATTAAATTTCTGACAAAATATCAGTCTCGGCAGGATTTGAATTACTAATACCAACGGTGGTTTAATATTAATAAAAGCTTAATAGGAAAGAACTTTTATTAATATTGTGTCTGTGAAATATTACGATGCATCTATAGACATTGTGATCAATTCCTGCGGAAACTGATATTTTGTCAAAAATTTAATTACGTTGGTTAATTGCAAGGAATAGAATCAAAAGCAGAGTTACGGCCATGGAAATGAGATTCCTAAGAAGAATAGAAGGAGTAACTAAAAGAGACAGAATTAGAAACACGACAATCACTAATAGTCTGGGTATCAAACCAGTAGAAGTGGTCATAGAAGAGAGACAACTGGGATGGCTTGGACATCTACACAGAATGGAAGAAGATCGAACCTCAAAGAGGATATTTGAAGCCAAAACAGAGGGCAAAAACAGAATAGGTAGACCCCGAAACACCTGGAAGGAGCAGGTGTATAGAACATTGGAAAAGAGAAGTATGGGATGGATTGAAGCCAAACAACTGGCTCAGAACAGGAACCTGTGGAAGATAAAAATAAGAAATAAATAGTCCGACACCGCAAGGTATAAAGGATATACGATTAAAAAAAAAATTGCAAGGATATTGTAATTTTATCATTACTTAATACATTATTACCATAAAAAAGCTACGAGAGTTGAAATATATTACGATAGATTAAAATGAAATATCAGTAGCTATTTAAATTTGTCTAAAATAACAAAAAAAACTTCTCCTTTTTATTCCACTTTTTTCTGAGCACAATTGTATATACTTTTGTGCCTTTTAATATGGTTCATCGGTCAATGGTATTTATAATATATATAATCGCTTCTGAAACCGACTGGATGAGAATAATACTGTTAATTATCAGCGGAGCGTATATATAACTCAAATGCATATGCGATGAAGTTCAGTGCTTCTCTGTTTCAGTCGTTCAATATCATTATCATATTGAATCATTGTAATATGTAAATTACACCTCATATTCATCCATTATCACTAAAGCACTGGCAAGAAAACCATATTACATAATTTCATTCAACAGAAGCAGACTACTTCCAGTATAGTAGTTGCTTTCATCTATTCCTTTAACAACATGTGGTCATTTTGTAAATCTAGTACGATTTCATGCCTATTTGAGCGTAAAAGGAAACCATTTGGACTAGTGCCACGTTTATATGAAGAAATGCTTATCCGAGACGATTTAATTAAATAGTTTCGCGTCTCGCTTATTCGCTTTAAGTATTCATCTTTAGTTACACCTAGCTCGTTCCTATCTTATAACAAAAAGGAATTCAAAGTTAATCCTTTCTTCGTGCCGTCTACGATGCCTTCGTTCCCTTAATCGCTTTTTAAAACCGTTCTCTCCGTGCTTATCGTTTTGGGAGAAATACGCGACAGTTTAATATTACCTTTTTGAATTATTATTGAAAATTTAAAAAAATTATAAGAATAAATATTTTTGTTTACTTCATTATCGCACGTGTAATAATCTTAAACGTGACTCACACCCAAAAATATATGAAGGTGACCTCAGGTAAACCACCATCTAATTTTGATATTCGTAACTAATTCAAAGAGAGTGCACATACACCACTGCTCATAATAGAATGAACAGTTTAAATTTTAATAAAATATTTAAAAGGAAAAGCAGTTTTATTCATATATTAATTCTATAAGCATGTACGCAATTTACTAATTAAAGAACTGGTTGATAAATAACAGAACTGGAATATTACTTTTGAAATAATTAGATACAGAGCAAACAATAACAGACATACAGATGAAATCACGAAACACTGTAGTTACATTATTGTTTCATCGATAGTGAACACAAGCGCTATATATAAAAGTCAGAAACATACATATACGCGTATAAGCATACAACGTAAGTCGTAGCTACTTAAGCATACGTCATAACCAACTATGATATAACTACTAAGTTTCATGGTTTTCAGCAAATTACATTAATAATGAGTTTAGTTTATTATTACATACCCTTACGTGCAGCTCAATACTGTCATTCCTCTGTGCCAGTAAATATTAGCGCTACATCAACAAGGATATTCTCTGCGATTTAATGTAAGAAAATCCAATGTAAATTTAACTGTTCATCGTTTTCAACAAACTGGTACACAAGCTAGTAAAAATCGTCCAAGACGTTCTCAAGCAACATCCAGGGACGACGATGAACGCATGAAATTGTAAAAGAAATAGACGATTAGCGGTTCCTGAAATTACGGTGTAGATGAATCGGGCAAAAAGATATTCATTACCTCAGTGAGCGTCATTTAAGAAGCAAACCTCCACGGCTGTATTGCTACACGAAAAGCTATCGACTAACACTCACAAAGAATGGACAATATAGCAACTGGGAAACGTAGTATGGACTGATGAGTCCAAACATGAAGTGCTTGGTCAAAACCGCAGAACATTTGTCGGTCGCTCAAAAGCCGAGAAAATGCTTACTGAGTGCATTATCCTAACAATGAAGAAAGGTGGTGGGTCCATTATTGCATGGGGTTGTTTTTCATTAAATGGAACAAAGCACCTTGTGAAAACTGATAGAATGAGCAAGGAGAATTATCGCATCATATTAAAGGAAAATGCTCTACCATCCGGATTGCGCTTTAGAGGCAACAAGCACATGTTATTATGCAAAGACTACCCTGCTGATGTAGAGAATGAAGGAATATTAAAAATAATGTCTTGGCCTCCCCAGAGTCCAGATCTTAATCGGATAGACCTATGAGACGCACTAGAATTATAATAGAATGCCCAACGTCCCAAAACCCATCTCTGGAGAGTATTGCAGGGAGAGTGGAACAATATTTCCCAAGGTACCCAGAATTGTGAAAACAGCTATTAAATCAAGACGTGGATTTTTCATTGAGAAAAACTATAACTTAGTTTATGTTTTCAAATGCTGATTGTTATTTTTTCTTTTGAGTACACATGTGAAATAAGTCGTAGATGCGAAGTATTTTTCTTATAATTGTTATGTTTAAAGTTTTGAAGCAGGTGTCAAATTTTACATGAAATAAAAAGTGTCCATACTATCATGAGCGGTAGTGTACTTATAGAAACAAATAGAAAAACAAATAATAAAATAAGGCAGTTAATAAGCGGTTCAGGGTATAATTAAGAATGCCCGAATCCTTTGTTCATTTGGCTTCAGAATCGGATGGTATAACGAAATGTTGGGATTTCCTATTTCCCGAAAACTTAAATGTGAAAAATAAGGTGGAATTTTATAAACATTGTTGTTTAGTGAATTTACAACGAATTGGATACTACAAGAAAAAACAATTCTAAAATCGAAGCCACCTGTGGCTTGGGAAGTCGAATATAGAATAAATACACTAGAGTGACCGTTACACTCGCCAGATGCTGATCAAGTCGGGAAAGTGTGACCCTGAATAAACACCAAGCTTAAAGGATAATGTTCACACACTGACTGTATGTTACCAAGAATTGATACAAAATTTGAGAAAAAGGTTTTAATTTTATGCTTTACTAAATAAAAGTGCATGATAATAAAGAAGTATTTGTAAGAAATACATAAATAATAAATTATTACAGTATACTTCTAGTATGAAAAATCGGCCTCACGTTCTTGTGCTACAGACTGTAACATATTAGAAGAAACTAAAGGAATAGTTACCGTTCTATGAAGCAGAAATGAAAGCTTTAATAAAACTAAAAAGAAATTAAAGCAAATCAAAATGTGGTACGTAACATTGTAACGAGGCGGACTGGTGCACTTCGATTTAAATAAAAATGAAAAACGAGGTTCTAACTGCGATACCTCACGTTTCGATGAGTTCGAGGTGGTTCTTCCTTTTTTTATGAGATTACTTCAAGGTTCCTAAAAGTCAATTTTAAAACTGCTACGTTTAGGTTATGTTCGTTAGTTTGTTTAACATCTTCGAGAAAGTTTAAGTTAATGCTTACTAAAGATATGCGAATTGACTATAACCGTTATTTTAGTATAGTACGATTAAAATCGGAAGAAATTTACGCTCTCAGAAGAAATAGCATGATGAAATTGAGCGAAACACATACATTTCTCATGTGAAACTCCATCTACAAATATCGACTCTCGTTGCTTACTTTAAAAGTGTTTAATTGATAATAGTCTTGGCATTGATATTAAATATCGTATCTGCTTAGATATCAGCGATATATCTGCAATAACTATAAGATACTTAAAGTTGCCATTTCAAATTTAGCCACTTAAAGAGCGATGTACATAGCGAATTGGTCAGACAGTCTCCGTGGTGTAAGTGATTAGACACACCAGTCTAGCAAACAAGAGCTGTAGGTTCAAATGCTACCAGAAACTGTGATCATTTTTAATTACATTTTGTTTCTTTAACAACATATTCCAATAAGTTATTGTCAATAAGCAACTCAAAAGTTTCTACCGGTGTTTTGTATTTTATGAGATTTATAAAGTTATCTTTTCTTTTACTTTCTATAGGCAAGTAAGTTCTCGAGTAATTTCAAATTCTAAAATTCAAACGTCAAAAAGAAGAATCGATACGGAAGGAACAGTACAATAATACACACTTCACGACATAGGACCGATCGTGCCGACTTGAGTCAAAACAATACATACGGGGCCGCTGAAAGGAAGGAAACCCCCAAAAGGAATGGTAAACAAAGGAAACGAAGCTGAATTACAGAACTAAAAGCGAAAGAAAAACGAAAGCCAGTCTCATAAACGTGCTTTATTACGAATTAAAAATTCTATGATAATCTTATAAACGTCTATATCTTATATATTTTGTCAGAGTTAAAGAGGTAAAAAAAGAATTTATATGAATCTTGAAGGAATTCATCACGGTATCTGGTGAAATTAGGCTATCCAAATAAAATATGGTTAACATCGCCTAACGTCTCATTATCACATGTGCAGCAAGAATACCACTCCTATTGAGATGTGTAGGGCAACGTACATGATTGAACTTTAAGCGGAATATTGTAGAACTAAAGTGTCGGATAACACTATACTTATCGATTTAATAAATGTGATTCAAGATGGAGTAACACAGTGCGCTTTATATTTCTGTTATAATGTAAATAATGACCTTCAAGTCCTTGTTGTTATATGGCTGAAACATTGTCATCATACTAAATTATTTAGAATAACTTTCGTTGGTTTTTCAATGATGATTCAATTTCCTTGTTGTTACCAAGGTTATATTTTAACTGGATTAGTTTCTTATGAAAATTTTAATGAATAAAAGCAGGTGGACTTTTTGTCTCGCTAGGTAGTGCGATAAATTTCTTTGTAATTTTCATAGGTCTTAAAAGATTGGAAATATCTACTATGCAACCATGGCAACAGGTTTTTTTTTAATGTCAGACTCTATGTTCATTAATAGAGGTTATGAAATTACTTGTTTTGTTTTCGATAATTCAAAATCTACTTAAAATTAAATTGAACGAACGTGTTGCTGTAAAGTACTGTAAATATTTCAAGTAATGGGCGACAAAACTTATGGTACGACTTGACAGAGCTTGAACGGACACTTTTCCCCAAAAAAGGTTATCAACCTGTTTTCTGACCTCTCGTGATTCCAAATCATCAGAAGGCATGCATTTACAGTACCTCTACGTAGAATTACAGCTGAATGCAGAAAAACATATAAAAGCTTTGGTTTTCATTTAATTCGCAAATTTCGCATCCACTTCTTGAAGTTTAAGAAGACTGCAGTACTTTAATTACACTGAAAGATTTTAATCGTTTATCTCAAAAAGTACTTTACCAGCAAAAACAGTGACATCAAAATAGACATCTTCCGTGGCATCTGAATCTTCCTCTCGAGCTTCACTATTTTCACTTGCACTTCTTTCCAATTGTTGTTGATGCGTAATAAGGCTTTCAATAGTGTGTAGATTTTATATTTACGTATTTATAAAATTAGAACAATATAAAATGATCTAGTTACGAGGGTCACCTGCAATGTTTCCGGAATCGGCAAGAGATGGCGCACGAAGGTTGAAGTGGATTCATTGGTCGGGAAGAACAATCTTTTATGGCAACTGACAAAATTTCAGATGTCTACTGTCAATAGCTGTTGTTTAAGAGCCTGTTTTGTGTAGTAAGTCAAGCGGTTTCTGCAAAAATAGACAAAATCATATTTAGTGCAGTCATAAAACACTTCCGGATGGCTGGGAAAATGGCCATGGAAATTCGAAATATTGTGTTAGAGGTTCATGGCGGATCTACTCCGTCATTTTCGATCATTGGCGTCTGTGTGAGCGAGTTCATACGTGACCAGACGAGCACAAGTGACGAACCACGCTCTGGACGCCCAAAAATCGCTACCAATGATGAAATGGTAGATAAGACTCATAATGTTGTGTTAGTTGATCGCCGATTCGAGCTGGAAGAGATAATGGGCATCTAAGAGGGACGCGTTGGCCATATCTTACACGCAATTTAGGGTATGAAAAAGCTTTCGGCGCACTGGGTACCGTGTTCGCTCACACCGGAGCAAAAACGGAGTCTGTTCACCGTTTCCGAGGAGCGTCTGGCCAGGATGCAACGCAATCCAAGAGATTTCTTCATGCGTTTCGTAACTCTGGATGAGACTTCGGATTCACCACTACATACCGGAGGCCAAGGAACAGCCGAAGCAGTGGACTTTTCCGGGCAAATCGGTTCTGAAAAGGGCGAAGATCGTTCCATCGGCCGGAAATGTCATGGCATCTTTTGGATTCCCAAGATGTGATCCTCATCGACTATCTGCAGGAGGGAAGGACGATCATGGGGTAATACTACAGTGATTTATTGACCCGATTCGATGCAGTATTGAAGGAGAAACAGCCTCGTTTGCAGCGGAAAAGATGCCTTTCCTGCACGGCAATGTACCGGCTCATTCAACCGGCATCGTCGTGTCCAAATTGAATGAATTGCGCTACGAACTAATCTCTTTTTCCTATTCCCAAACCTAAAAATATCACTGGGAGAAAAGAGATTTGCCTCAAATAAGGAGGTCATTCCCTCTACAGATGGCTATTTTGCAGACCTCACAACATCCTACTTTTCCGACGGCTTGAGGATACTGGACCACCATTTGAAAAAGTGTTTTGATCTTCGAGGAGACTTCATCGAAAAATAAAAACCAACACCAATACTCTGTTTTTCTTGTCGATTCAGAAAACATTTCAGGTCGCCCTCGTAATTATGTAACTGCATTTTTAATTTTGCAAATAATAAAAAATAATACATATCATTCTTTGTGGCTTTCTTATATAATTATAGTATAACTTACCAGATATATTCATATACAATCTACCTATAACTGCAAGAACTTTGTTTCTTGTTATTGTGGTTAATTTATATTGACTGTGTCGAAATTATAAGAAGTATTAACTACAGAATATGTTAATGCACATTAATTGATATATTATTATTCTGTTTCTAGATCTTTAATTATTAACAGCCAAGTGTTTAAACTGACTGGCGATATTAACCAATAGAATCTAGTTTATCAGTGGACGTAACCAAATCGCCTTAATGAGTGACTAATGCAATTAATAAGTTCGCAATATGCGTTTTGAAAAAGTACTAGGTAATTGAAAACTTTTACAGAAATCATTTAGTTATTGTTATCGTGCATGTAGCCCGCAGCATTTACATATTCACCGCTCAATAAATATAAGCGTAAACTAGTGAGTAGCTTTATTCAAACGGCAATAATTTTACATCACGTACTCCACGTAATATCTACTATAACGTGTTATACAATAAAGCAGGCAAAGCAGATGATTTGTATCGGGTAGCGCTGTTTTGCACTATTTACGATGTACGCCGCGCGTTGAAAAAAAGGGAAACGCTCAGCATTCGAAATGGAGACATTAACTTTATGTTCCTATAATACCGCCACCGCTAATTTATACGTAAACATACATAAATAAGCAACGGATCATTACACCGCATCGGTTGTATCGATTTGTCATTATCATTACCATTACGGCTCGACGATTTGAAACAAATTCTGCTAATAATATCGCTCCTAATGTTACGAGTGTAAGGTACATAAATTGAGAATGTTCTCATTAATATGAAAATTAGATGCTTAGCGTCCAGAAAAAAAGCCGACAATCTATAAATATTTCTTTCAGATTCATTTATTTGCATGTTTTATTTGTAAATGTTCTTAATCCAATCCAAAATGATAACAATTTCACAGGTATAGCAGTAAACTCCACTCAGACAAATTTATTAATTAGACTGAACGCAGCGTTTCGAGAGCACGTCGACTCTCATTATCAACTTTGTTACTGACTGAAAAAGGAGTATCGAAACGAGGTTCAAAGAACTTATTAGACACTTTCGTTTCGATAAAACAGGTCTATCAAGTGTAGCAGAGTATATGTTAAAATCCGGACATAAAATTGATTTAGAAAAACCTTAAACTGCTTAAACACATGATTCGCAAACACAAGAACAACTCGCCGAGCAATGGGGACGGGCCTTAGTCAATAACTATTTCCAATCGGCTATTAATATATATACACTAAGGTGACAGAATAAAATAGACACCAGGTAACGCGGTATAAATATGTAAACAGCTAAATTCTAAGAACGAACTAAGAACGTTCTCTTGTCATTAGGGTAGGGGTACATGTATCGGAAGGAATTCGTCATAGTTTAGTATCGTTACAACTATGCCTCGCTTACAAGGTTCGAGTGATATTAGCGACTTCACCGGGGGTCGCATCGTTGGCCAGAGTGAACGTGGCGCTTCGCAACGTGAAATAAGTAAATTTTTAAATATTCCGTTGTCCACAGTTAACCGTGTGATTACATAATTTAAATGCAAGGAAAAAACAACAGTGGAGCCGAGACCAGGTCGTGCCGGACCTTCTGAAAGAAGTGAAAGGGTGCTTGTGCGCGAAGTGATAAGGGAACCGCGAAAAAGTGCAGCTGAGCTTGCGGCAACTTCACAGAAACGTCAGCGCACCGTTCTGCGATACTTCCACAGTGTGGGGATGTATAAAAGGGTGGCAAAGAAAAAACCTCTCCTTACGGGATTTCAAAAATGGCGCCGAATGGTTTGGGCAGTCGAAATGCGAACGAAGCCCGAAAAGTTTTGGCGGTCTGTCATTTTTTTCAGACAAAAGCAGATACTGCCAATTCAGTGATAGTGGTCGTACGTGGGTATGGAGATGTTCGTCACAGCAACTGGACGACAGATTTTTACATCAGACGGTAAAATACGGCGGTGTGAACATCATGGTGTGGGACGCGATATGGTATGGTGGAAGATGGCAATTAGTAATCCGCGACGGAAATATAAATGCGGCAAAATATATCCAAATATTAACAGAAGGACTACTACCGATATTCGACAACGCTATTTTATCTAAAGAAGACGCCACTTTTATGGAGGATGGAGCACCCTGCCACAAAGCAAGAACAACAACCACATGGAAAGAGGAACAGGGGATTCGGATTTTACCATGGCCAGGCCAATCACCAGACATGAATCCGATAGAGAATGTTTGGCACATAATCCAGACAAATATGGCGAAACGACCCCGAAAACCCAGCAATAAGGAAGAATTCGTGGCAGCTGTTACAGAAGAGTGGTTAAATATTCCAGAAGACACCATTAATCATTTAATAGATTCTATGCCACGACAACTCGCAGCACTTCACGCAAGTAAAGGTGGATCGACAAAATATTAGTCTAATTTAAAAATTTTAAAATATTTTGTATATATAACGAGAATAGAATCTTTTTTTTAATTAGTAGGTCTATTTTATTCTGTCACCCTAGTATATATATATATATATATATATATATATATATATATATATATATATATAATTACTTTTCCAAAGGCTGTATTAAAAAGGGTGATCACTACTAGAAATGAAATTTTAAAATTTTATATTCGTAACAAAGAAGAAATGTTGGAATTGTAAAGGAAAAAAAAATGGATGGTTGGTATAAGCATTTGTAAGCAAAATTCTTCGTGCATTTTGTACAAAAGAAAGCCAAAATGTAAAAACAAAACTGATTTTTGAATGAAAAGTTCTGTTAAAATTAAAATTTCTAAAAAAAATACATATCGCAGCATCTCTTACTTCAAATGCATTTGTAATTTTTTTTTCATTGTAAATTACTTTTTCAACTTGCAAAGGAACCTATCTCCTGAGATACATTAATCGATTTCTTAACCATTATAGCAAGCGCATTCATTTTGGCGATATTCATGTTCAGATATTCAGGTTGTAAGGAAAAATACAAGAGCAAAAGATACGAACCAGTTTAAATGCGGGTGAAGTGGCTGTTCCAATCGCAGCTTTGCAAATATTCTGCATCTATTGCAGTAACATATGTTCTATACTTTCTTATATTCAATCATATATTTGAAAGTTTGTTCTTTGTATAGCAAAATAGGTGCGTTATAAAGAAAACAAATCGTAAGAAACAGCATGGCCTGAAATAGTATTAAGCAAGAATTGATTTAATATTGATTTACAATCGGAGCGTACAAACTGTAATATATATATATATATATATATATGTATGTAGGCGTACAATAAATACCGCAGTAAATAATCAATAATTTGTAATAGGCAATATATATTTATCCACAAGACAAGAATTAACAATCTAAATTTGTTAGACCAAGCATTTGCGCATTGAGTAAGTCTCAGTGTAAAAAAATATTCTTGTATACGAGGGTTGTCTTTTAAGTTTTACATATAGAGCTAGTATAAAGTAGCAGAGAGCTTTTAAAGATTTTATTGTTTCTCAAAGTATTTTTCACAAAGATTATGGACTTTTGTATGCGCACGAACAAATTCTGAAAGCAGTTACTTACTTACTCGTTTGTTGGTACAGTCCAAATGGCGTCTTTGGGGTAATCCACTACTCCTTCTGACGACCGAAACCTTCTACCACTTAGACCGTTGTTAATTTTCGGGAAAGTAAAGAAATCGTGGGGACTTAGGTCCAGACTTTGCGAAAGATGGTCTAACAATTCGACGTTTTGCTGCGTTAAAGATTCAACTGTCCTGCGTGCTATGTGCGAACATGCATTGTCTCGGTGGAGGATGATTCATCGTTCGGAGTTGGTTTTTCGAAATTCAGCGATGACTTGCGGAAAATAAATTATGCGGAAAATAATAGTTTTAAGTTGATTAATAAAAATGTTATTGTTTTTAGCGATTTCAACTGCCCGGAGTATAAAAAAACCGATGCACTAGTAAACAATAATCGTAAAGTGACATCTTTAAGCAATTTTGTTAATATTTTAAATCTAAAAAAATTCAATACTATTCAAAATATGTATGGCAATATTCTGGATCTCGTGTTTTGTAATATGTCATGTGAGCTACATGTCCGTCTTAGTTCTGAACCTTTGGTTAGCGTTGATGCTGTTCACCCACCAGTCGAAATTGAGATTACTTTTGACACATGTGTCGAGAGGATAAATTTTCCGGGTAACAATAATGTTAGCTACAACTTTAGCAAAGCGAATTTCCTCTCTTTATATAGCGATATGCTTGCAGTCGACTGGAGTTTCTTGGATGAATACAGTGATGTGGATGTCGCTGTTGAGGCATTTTATAATACATTATACTCCGTTATAGATCGTTCAGTTGAGAAAACTAAACGTCCTACCTCCACGTTTCCTCCATGGTTTAGTGCTAAAATAAAACAACGTCTTAAATTAAAAGAATTTTACTTCAAGAAGTGGAAAAGAACAAAAGCGATATACTATTTTAATGAATTCAAACGATTGAGATCTCTCACAAAGAATGAAATTAGAGACGGATACAAGGCTTACTTGGCAGATGCTGAAATTAATATCAACAGAGATCCTAAGTTGTTCTGGCGCTTCATTAACAACAAGAGAACTTCTTCCAGAATTCCGGGAAGTATGCAGTATGACGGCAGAGAATTTACCCAGCCAAACGAAATCGTGGATGCCTTTTCCAGTGTCTTTGCGAGTGTGTATAAACCTAGTGTTCAAAATGTATCTTTCAACTCTTTTCTCAATTATAATAATTTTTGTGTTCATGCCTTCTCTGAATTGGATGTGGAGAACAGTATCAAGAGACTTAAATCTAATATGACAACTGGAGATGATGGAATACCGAGCTTCTTTGTACGTGATTGTGCTCCTGTTCTGTCCTATCCACTGTCAACTATATTCCACCTAGCGATAAGCACGTCAACTTTTCCAAAGGTTTGGAAAATTAGCAGAATTACTCCCGTATTTAAGAAAGGAAACCGATCTAACATTGCTGATTATAGGCCTATAAGTATACTCGCCCAATTTCGCTAAGGTATTTGAACATTTGCTTTACAAAGAAATATCTACCTGCATAACTCCTTTCATATCTGAGCATCAGCACGGTTTTGTTGCAGGTAGGTCGACGATCACTAATTTAGCATGCATTGGCCAATATCTTAGTGAAGCGCTTGATAAGCGAAAGCAGGTGGATGTTATTTACGTAGATTTTTCTAAAGCTTTCGACTGCATTAACTACGAGATGCTACTACAAAAAATGGACAAATTTGGTTTTGGTGTGGGTTTCCTGACGTTGATTGAGTCTTACCTTACTGGAAGGAAGTGTTATGTCTGCTACAATGGTTATTCCTCTACGCCGTTTTCTCCAACATCAGGTGTTCCTCAAGGTTCAAATCTTGGACCACTTTCTTCAATTTTTATATAAATGATTTACTATCTCTGTTTACGTGTCACGTCTTAGCATACGCAGATGACGTAAAGATATTTAATACTGTTGGTAGCATTTTCGATTGTAAACATTTACAAGACAATCTTCTTCGCATTAATACTTGGAGCAAGGTCAATTGTCTCCCTCTGAACATCAACAAGTGTACTGTGGTTTCCTACAATAACACTCACACTACTTTATACTATAACTACCAAATTAATGATGCAGCCATACCACGCAATATCAAAACTTTGGATCTTGGTGTTTTGTTTGATAATAGACTGTCATTTACGGAACATATTTCGTCCATGTGTTCATCTGCTTCCAAAACTCTCGGTTTTGTCATGCGCTCTTGCAGGCATTTCTCAGACTTAGGTGTAATGAAACGTTTATATTATGCCTACGTTCGTTCTAAGCTTGAATACGCCTCCATTGTTTGGTATCCCCGTTATTTACACCAAGAGCTTATGATCGAACGCGTTCAAAAGAAATTTCTAAAATATCTCTCCTTTCGAATGGACAACGTGTATCCTGCAAGAGGTATCGAGTATTATAGCTTACTTGTTGAGCATGGTTTTCTATCTCTCGCTGACCGCCGCGAGCGTAACAGTGTGGAGTTTCTTTGCGGGATCCTGAAAAATACTGTCGACTCGCCAGCCCTTCTAGCGCAAATAAACTTTACCGTACCTACTCATCATACTCGCTACTTTAATACATTTCAAGTACCTAGAGCTAATACCAACATTTTGCTTAAGGCACCTCTCAGTCACACGGTGAGGAACGCAAACAAACGGGATCTAGAGCCATTTTTGTGAGTCTTATACATTTTCAGCATGTTATTATTGTAGGCAACACGATTTGAATTATTTTATTTTAAATAAGAATTGTATTGTAATTTGTCCTGTAATTGGCCCTTGGGCTGTTGGGCAATAAAGGATTATTATTATTATTATTATTATTATTATTATTATTATTATTATTATTATTATTATTATTATTATTATTATTATTATTATTATTATTATTATTATTATTATTATTATTATTATTATTATTATTATTATTATTATTATTATTATTATTATTATTATTATTATTATTATTATTATTATTATTATTGTTGTATACCAATTGGCAGTAACAGTTCCTTAATCTTGTAGACGAATTGTTGTTACATGATCTGCTGGTACGACAAACGTCGCGATCATCTTTTTGGAGACACTTCGAGAACGGGTGACTTTTGTCGACTTATTTTCACCTTCGAACACCCAACCAGATGTCTAACGTTTATTTTCTGTTTCTTATGAATAAATCCAAGATTCATCACCAGTGACGATGTTGTACACGTTTTTAGAGTTTCTGGCGTTGAAGTCTTTTGACAGCAATTCACCCCAGCTGCTTTCTGTTCTTCGGTCTATAAATCCGGTATCCAACAAGAAACTCATTTTATACACCCAATTCTTCATGCAAAATTTTTTGAATTGAGCTGTTTGGAATCTCCAATATTGCCTCAATTTCGCGATAAGTCACATGTCGATCTTCGTTGATGACCGTACGCACAGCATCGACGTTTTTCTGAACGACTGCTGGTGCTTCTGCTCTTGGATGATCGTTAAGATTAATCCGTCCACGTTTGAATTTTCTATTACGAGAAACTGATGACTTGATGTAGTGAGCCATTGCCGAAAACTCGGCGAGGCATTCTTGTTGAAATAACTGTCAATTATAAGAAAATATTGCGCGAAAATGTTAATTATTTACACGTATCACACCGAAACGAATTTAGGTTATGTCAAGGTGGAGACTAATTATTAGTACTGATATTTGATTAGTGGCGCCCTCTACGTCCCAATATACAAAGCTTAAAAGATATCCTTCGTAGAGAGAATGACTGCTCAGTATTTGGTGATGTATTACTTGCGTAATTAAAATGATAAAGATCATTTTAATTACCAAAGTACCTTAAGTTAACGGATCTCTAGAACGATTATCGTAACTTTGTTTTAATCTAGCAAAATCCGAATATACGAACATATGTATTTCTCGTTATTAATAACATCGCACTGTTTGCACCTCAACCATTTGTTTTACATAATATTAACATTAGTGATGAAGGACTTCGTAACTTTCGTATCGCAGTCACCACAACTACAGTGTGATTATAAGGAAATGTAATCGAGAGGGTCATGTTTTAATCTGACAGTTAAATCTAATGCTGCAACTTGAAATAGCATTTACTCAGAAAGTTTGAAAATATGAATTACATTTAATGCATACTTAAATTTTGGAACTGTACTATTGTTGTCAAATATGTCAAACGTAATTTGAACGTTGAATTTTGATATTTAAGTCATATCAAAATTCAAAGCAGATTTAAACGTCAGATGACCAAGATAAAAAATAATTAAAAGACATGACCCTTTCAACAACGTTTACATTGTTTAAGTTCGACATTGATAATTCGCTTTTCTAAGAGACGATAACCACCTGCAAATACCACGCATAGCTTTTAATTTCATTATTTACAATGAATCTGGAACAACAACAGCAACCGCACAATAAAACAAAATACCTGTATATCTCGCGTTTTAAAACTGGAATTCGCTATTCCTATGCATTATATTAATTGAATTCTAGACGAAATAAAAGGCTTTGTAACTCGGTACCATGAAACAAGCTATGTGGCGTAAATGTCGCATTGCTTCATGAGTCCACGCCACAAATAGCGCAACAACTCCACGGACAATTTATTGTTACACCTAATCTAAGAGCTCTAACCGACGTATTCCGTGCTGAGAAGGGCGTGCCCCTTCAAAGTCAGCAGTGCACACCTTCTCACAACTATTCGCGTCTAATGACGCGATTTATCAACGATAATATCTGGTGCAGAAGCGTCCTGGGCCGGCCCGGTGCATTCCGCTCACGAAAACCAGGTTTAAGTTTTATTGTGTCATTAATGTCGCCGCACGAAATGGTGGATATGCGGATCCATGTTCGGTTTCAGTGTTAAAATACGACCTGCTGCTTGATTAGTTTGTCGAAATGTTGACAAACATGGAGAAGGTCGTAACTTCGTAGGTTGTATAATAAGAATGGAGGGAGGGGGAAGCGGTGCAATTTATCAGTAGTTTTTTTGGTATTCGAGAAAATAGTAGTAGTAAATGATATATACACGTACATATGTACTATATTTGTACCACCGATCTTGCAAACGTCTCATTTGTACTATTATGTAAATTTGAAAACATGAACTTTAGAATACGATAAACATAGATTGCACCCAGAAGTGTATTATATCATTTGTTCGTCTTGACAAGAAGAAGGTTCTAACATCTTTACCTTCTCAAAGTCATTCTTTTTACAGAAGCAATAACGACTTATTTAACATACTGTGGTGGAAAAATTCAGGCTTGTTAAAATTTTTTAACTGGGTATTTTTAAATATTTTTACAGAAAACCTAAGGCAATCCATGACTGTCTAAACTTGAAATATTCTAATTAATTTACAAAACGAAATATGAGATCGAAAGATAGAAGTAATTTTGGAGAACTTAAGAAGATTCGACGTCTATAACATTTGAAATCGTACTCACTGACTCGCCTTTAGGATAGACTGGCCTTCGGCTTCCAACGTAAGTATCCGAAACTTCCAAATTTGGTATGTAGTATCAGCTGATACACTTTATTATTGGATATAATACGAAGATATTTATAAATTTACGGAGTTATATGAGAAAAATGACGATTTATTCTTTCTTGGGAGAAAAGATGCCAACATGTCTCACTTTGGACCCGATCTTCGTCTGTCTATTCTTGTTTTGTTTTATATCCATGGCAACGAATTTGTTCGCCTGTACGGTAGGCCACTCAGTACACACACACATACTAGATATGTGTGACGTTATAAAGGAAATTACTGCCAGTCGTGCCATCCTTTCGTCGTACGAGAAATTTCGAAGATTATGAGTACAATTTCGGAATAATGCATATTCATACAATGTAATTGAAATGTGTGAGTACTGTATACTAAACGTCTTTGAAAGATGAAATTTTGAAATATTTATTTATATAAGAAATATGTTTACGAAAAGCGATATATATGATAAACGATAGTAAAGTTTACGTCTCCTCTACAAGTGTTGTTGAAGGGATTCTTTTTTTAACAAGAAAAATTTCGAATAATTAGTTATTAAAGGATACCCAAAGTAGATATCTGTAAAACTTTTGAAAGAAACCTGTATAGATTGAATATCTGTGTTTAAAATTTCATAAAGAGGGAGTACTGACGGTACTTCGCCTCCAACTTCTAACATCAACCGAAATAAAAAATAATGGCGTGCACCAGACAGTGACGAAAAAAATATCTGCAATTGGTGAAGTAGTAAAATTTTAGAAGAAATTCATTGGTAAATAAAGGACAACAATTTATATCATTACAATACATTTGTCTTATGTATTGGACGTTAGTCTTCTATACATACATGTCAATAACTTATGATCTGATGGAGGGAATTTGCTTCTACCACTGTATCTACTAATATTCGCACTAAATCATTTTAAACCAGTCAATTTATGCGCGCTGGTTGTGAATGATGAACGATAATGTAATAACAACATGGTAGAGTTGATATGTGGAACGCAATATACTACATTATTGGCATTGTGGTACACGAGTGTATTGATAAATTTTAGCAATACATTAGCACTGTGTCATGGTTGACTTTCGAAAGGTCTTTAATGATTTACTTGACAACCCTTCTCCATTTTGAATATTTTAAATATCACATTATACTATATTGTTTACGCCGAGTAGACGCTTTTGCCTATCCTGTTACGTCAATAAATAGGATCTGTTGTAGCCAGCAGTGTGTTGTTAAAGTTAGTTGAGTATACGTTAGAAAGGCACTGGCAAACAGATAGGCTCAGTTTATGGATAAGGTAGGACAGCAGCAGAAACTATGCGAGACGTTCTTTTCTCCTCCAAACACAGACAGCAGTTCTTCTCCAAGGCATTCTATGTAGATGTTTCTATAATCGAGCATGGTCTGAAAGGATCGCAGTTAGGACTCTGATAGAAATATTATATAGCTCTATCAAAAAACTTCTATTTGGACCATTAGGTGACATGCAACTTGATCCATTATCGAATAGCTCTAGTCCCAGTAGAGTTTGACTAGTTTTCAATCCTAACAACGACATAGGCCACCCAATTACTCTCACTATAAGTATATGCTGGTATCCAAGTGAGAGTAACTTAATTATTTCTGCTCAATGCGCGCAGACTGTTCCTGAAGTCAACTGGAAGTCTTTACCTGCCCGAGAGGCTTGCATTGCGGTGTACTTTGGCCTCTATATAAGAGTATTCCAAGGCCCATGTTGATGGCAAAAATGTTTTCGTGAAAAACATCAGAAATATCTGCCCGGACTATGTCTGTTGGTTGTCATATGTTCCTGCAGTGGCTACAGTGTGGACTTTGGAAACATTAGTATAAAGCCTATAAATTGTGAATATTCAATCACATAAAATTGAGATAAGAACGCGTTGAATTCTTACTTCTTAATGAATTAAATGATGTGAATAGTGAATAGAGCAGATAATTTTTTTGAATTATCCTCTAATTGAAAGTATTACATGGTGGAAAGTAAGGTTTTTAAGAAGACCAATCATTGAAGACAACAGCTGGTTTGTGAAGCATATTCATAGTAAATTTCAAGATATTATACAGGAAGCGAAATTATATTTTGTTATAGGGAAATATATTGTAAACTATATTTTTCTTTACTGTATTTTCTATACGCCAGGTATGTCTCCGCTGTCTCCAAGATAATACTAGTAATAATCCATGCCTTCATATCCCTCAACTGTTTTCGCCAATTACAGGAGGCATCGGCCAGCCACTAGTTATTATTACGTCTGCGCTTGTGGTACATCTTAACTCTGAAAATCAGTCCCGGAGTGGGAACCCGGGACACCGGAGTAATAGTCAAGCGCGCGAGGCACTGAACCACCAGCCTCCATAACTAGATTTAAGAGTACCATTGCATATAAAGTAAATTCTATGAAACAAAATAAATTCCCTAATTGCAGAACAAGGGCACTCTAAGTTTCATATTTAGTTGTATATTTCCCTGAATAGTGGAGTATTTAATCCAGTACAAATTAAAAGAAGAAACGAAAATATTAAAATAGAAAATTTCCAGCTTACATTAACTCTGTTGTCTTTGTCACGAAGCTATTGAAGTATAATTTAGTAGGCACATCCGTCTCTTTTTAATTTATATTATCTCTTCCTTTTGAAACTAAGAGCATTGTCGACACATACGATGATGACGAAGAAAACATTTTTACGCATTCTATGGATTTTGAGAAATAAAATCGGAAAAGAAATACCAGAAAACTCATGCAAAGTGAATGTAACGTCGTAAGTATTTTAGCATATCTCATTTTCTTTACTTCTCTACAAAGAATTCTACAAACTCAAAAGATAAACAGTTACAAACTGACATCAACGCAAATTTGAATTCCCAAAAGTCAGAGCGGAGGGCAAAATTTTACAAATGAATAATTATTAAAACCAAGGACCACACGATTCAATAGAGCCAAATTTTCAAGAAAATATCAGTATAATTCTAGAGGTAGTCCCTTTTCGGCTAGTGCTAACCCATAATTAAGAAGTGGAACCAGTAAGAAAAATGTAATTTGAATGCATTTGGTGTTGTAAAGAAATAACCATCTGACCTACAACTTTTACAACGAAAATTTCTCTTTTACGCATGCCCGATAAACGTTCGCAGCATGGAAACTTCTGGTCCCCATTTAATCTTACAGATACATATGTATATCTTAGAATATTAATGTATTTCTCACATTTTCTGGCCAAATAATTTATGTGGCGCTTCCATGACAATCTTTTATGTATGTAAAGGCCAAGATACCAGATAACACAGTTCTAGGTGCAATTTTCTTACTGAGAAATCACGTGCAAAGATTGCACTTTCTAATTTCGATGATAAAATAAAAAACCCGACGTTTATGTAACATATGTTGTTTAGTCCATAAAATTATCGCCATGTAATTTTGTTCTATTTGCATTACCCACTTTTCAATTTTGTGAAATATAAAATAACGCCAGGGGCATTTCATTAATTTATATAATAATACATGTACCTGAGATACCACCTATTTAAACAACATGGGGATAATTATACGCATCCATACAATATTTCCATCATTAGGATATTGCATTTCTGCTAAATTGGACGTTACACTAAATTTCAATTAGTTGTTAATTTATTTCTCATTTGATTTATTTGTTCGATATGTTGTACGTTTAACAGAGCTAGTTAATGGAATTTTATGTATTGGTATCAATTCAATTGGAAAATCACACAGAAAGAGAACTGGGTAGTGTATTAGCGTTTATCTTTGGGAATATGTAAACAATATCAAAATTGAATTATAAAATTGAGTTAAATGAGACTTAGCACGGTGTAGGGATTTCAGTTTGGCATAAAACGTTACCCTTACAATTAGAGTTGTTGTTTGGGCTATTTCCATCGTTTATGGAACTTTCATATTCCGACGTTTTGGCAATGTGTCTACTACCGTCTTCGGGAAAGTGTCCTTCCCATTTCTTTTAGTAGGAATCGTCTGGTGTTGGAATTGAACCATATTAGATATTTTCGAATACAATCCAACGCACTTCACCATTAATAGGATGGATAAAGATTACTCTCTTGAAGCTTGTATTTAAACTACAATTTGCTGTCCAGAATAGGTTGCGCAGTAGGCTTTCTTTATTTTGCGGGGTTGGTTTGCGTATGCTTTCATCAAATTGCATCCCGAAGCAACAACAAAACGCTATACTATGATTCAACAGTCATGTTCTTGTTTCTATTCTGGAAATGAAAGTTTTCAACAATTTCGTTTATATAATACCCGCTATTGTTCTCACATTCTTGAAGTAGCTTTTAGATCGAATTCACTGAAGGTTCACAAAAAAATATTTTGCTAAATTCCTCCCAGACACTTTTTGCGTGTCGACTAACATTTTGGATTCCTCCTTCACATGCGCCATCATTTCCCCCAATTTCCATCCATTGGCGCTCTAATATTTTTGATAGAGTTAGGATCTGATGAACTTGCTGACCGCTGTAATTTCGATGTCGTTCCAGTCTGAAATCCATCGTCTCAAAATTCGCACTTCATAGATTGGCAAATCGTCTTCCACGAAATTTATAACTTCAAAAATGTGGACCAAAACCACGTAAACGATTTCTGTTGGTAGCCTTCCAACAACATTACTCTTTTCTCATAACGTCATTATTGTCGATTTTGATGGGTATGTTGTAGCAAGAAGTTTGTTACATAATCCTCGTTGTCCGTAGATTCACCTGTAAACTTACTCGGTCTAAATAGAAACGACATCTTTCTTCTTCATATTCCTATAACATCCTCTTATTCTGCCTTCCATTTCTACTAAGGAATTTGGAACATTGGAATTAAAAATATCTAAACCGAGAAAAAAACAATGATAAAAGTCCTTAACTGAAACATAACACATGGGCTGAAAAGTCTCAGGCCTAACACATAGATGACGCTAGTTTTATTGCAGTCACCTGTCTCTCAGTTAGTACTAATCTTCAAAAGACAGCTGTTAAAATTTCATGATATTCTATTCATTAGTTTGTGAGTTATTGTGCTAAGAGTTACGCTACTTTTGTTATTTTCGAAACAATGGATCAAAAACAATTTCCTGTTTTAATTTTACACTGCTTCTTGATGGGAAAATACCGTTCAAGCGAAGCAATGGCTTGAAAAGTGTTATGGGGACTTCGCTCCATCACAAACAGCAATAAAACGTTGGTTTACTGACTTCAAACGTGGTCGTAGAGACACCGATGATGCAGAACGCAGTGGACGTCCAAATGAGGCGGTAACACCAGAAAACATCAAAAAAATCCACAAAATCGTTTTGAATGATCGAAAAGTGAAGTTGCGTGAGTTAGCTGGCATCGTAAAGATATCAAAAGAACGTATTGGCTTTATATTGCATGAGCATTTGACTATGAGAAAGCTCTGTTCAAAGTGGGTGCCGCGTTTGCTCACTGTTGACCAAAAACAAGAACGTGTTGATGATTCTGAGCAGTGTTTGGTCATGTTTCAACGTAACAAACCGGAATTTTTGTGTCGATATGTGACAATGCATGAAACATGGATCCATCACTTCACTCCGGAATCAAAACGATCGTCATCTGAGTAAACAGCAACTGGTGAACCTCATCCATAGCGCCCGAAAGCACAACAATCGGCTGGAAAGGTTATGGCTTCGGTATTTTGGGATGTGCGTGGTGTAATATCCATCAACTATCTTGAGAAAGGAAATACCATCAACAGTGAATATTATATAGCGTTATTGGAGCGTTTGAAGGCCGAAATTGCAAAGAAACGACCGCATATGGCAAAGAAAAAAAATTGCTTCATCAAGACAACGCACCGTGTCACAAGTCAATCAAAACAATGGCAAAACTACATGAATTGAATTTCGAATTGCTCCCACATCCACCGTATTCGCCAGATTTGGCTTCCAGTGACCACTGGCTGTTCGCAGACCTCAAAAAAATGCTCGCCGGTAAGAAATTTCGCACGAATGAAGAGGTTATCGCTGAAACTGAGGTCTATTTTGAGGCAAAAGATGAATCGTTTTACAAAAGTGGTATTGAAATGTTAGAGCGGCGCTGGAATGATTGCGTTGCTCTTGATGGAGATTACGTTGATGAATAAAGCTAATTTTGAACCAAAAAAGCCGTGTTTTCTTTGTTAGGCCCGGGCCTTTTCAGCCCATGTGTTACACGAACGCACAATACCGCAATGCGATTCTTAATTACTTGGAACTTTTACGCAAACCAAAAGCATTTTTAAATACTCCCAACGTATTGTGGCAAATACTTATACCGCTGATATGTTCCTAGGGTATATATTCCTTAAAATAAAGTATTATTAAAATGATATTACGAAAACAACTATTTCAGAATTATTTGTTTGGATATTAACTATATTTGCTGAAATTTAAGTTAATATGAGCTTTGAATATTTAAATGTGTTTAAATGTTTATCATGCTGATATAGGGAAACCGTATATATTCATTTTTAATTGTATTTGTATATCCCAGATTTCTTTCTTAGAATGTTCCGCGATGCAGCATAAAGAAGGAATAAAACTCTAATTTGCTTTTTATTACTTGTGCATATCTAAATGCGATGGCTGTACATAACACGTACAAGTTTTATGTAAGTAATAATTTTAGCGTCAACTTTTTGGTAATAATCCATGCATACACACTGTACATCACGTTCATACGTGCACCACATGTACCTTGTACGAGCCATGTAGCACAAGCCCTCAAAAAATAAAAGGCAAAACAAACGTACTTATATAAATTTTGGACCACCTGCGTTACCACTTTATATCACTCCGTAATCCGACCATAATAAGCATAATTTATACTTGAATATATTCCGGTAGCACAAACATTTACGCGCGAATTTATCTCCATCTAGTTTCATACTCGTGCGATACAAGGAAACAGTAATAATAATCCTTTGCTTCACATTTAGCCGTGTAGAATAGTCTTCTCCTCGAAGTTTGTCGGGGAATTCCCTCCAACCTGAGCTCTGCTTGTTGCGGGAGAGATGGCGTTCTTTCGCCGCGAGGAAGTCTTGAAGGTTACCGCATTAAGCAAAAATGCAACGACTCGCTTAAGATAAAATCACCGTTAGCTTTAGCAGAAATGAAAATGTAAATGCCGACGAAATGGGAACAGCAACATATGTGATATGATATACGATACGCACAAGTACTTACGTACACGTATTACTAGTGCAGAAATACATATTGTATTTTGAGTCGAATAAAGTTTGCGGTATGAAATTACATAACCCGTTTATTCCGGGATAAAAATGCAATATTTGTAAGGAATTTCTACGCGGAAACGAATACATTTACGTTATGTAAGATTTCAGTTTACCAATAACTGAGATACAATGGTAAAGGAAGTGAATTCTTTTAACAAAATATCAACTACGGTTGAAATTATTACGAAATGTCGGTAAGGTAGACATCTTTTGTTAAATGTAATTTGAGTTTGAAAATATGCATGAATTCTAAAGACTATAAATTGAGATGGCCATAGAGAAGAAAATGTTCATCAACCGTTAAATCATCAAATGTCAATTGAATACATTCCTTCTTTGAATGTGAGTAACAGCCTTTCAGAGTCAATTTTTATTTGTTAACCCATTTTAGTTAGCTCAACAAATATACTAGCCATATGTAGAGATGGTATCTCTTACACAGATAACGTTGGAATTTTGACCTTAAGATACGACGGTCCAATGGGATTGCATTAAAATATTCAACAGCCATGTACAGAATAACCTATTAAACATCTCTGGTTTATGAACTACAGGAGTAAGTATCTAATCTAAAATTAATGTTATGAACGTCTGTTCTAACAAGGATCGTACGGTAGAGATAGCTTAGTCCTTTATAATAAATTAATTTGTGATAAAAAAGTAGTAGAACAGAACTCAACTCTAAGTAACATACACAACCAACCTACCCCTCTCTGGGTGTGAGATATTCGTTCAAACTTACGAATGCCATAAATAAATATTATGCAAGAATTTTTCAATCTCTATCACTATCAGTATTATCGGATCAGTTGCAGTGGACATTCACGCAAAAATTAAATCTTCATAAAGCAAGAGATTCACATAGTTCTTTCCTTAAATTTATATATAAACATTCTTTGCTGCTACATAATTTTTTTAGATTAGAATAACCAAGTCTTAGTAAATGAGGTATGTTCTTTCAAACAAATTTTAGTGTCTAAATAAAGTCCTAGATTACAGGTGCAATCTAATATATAAATAATTTCGTCATTAATTTTGATTTGAATGTATGGTATAGCAGCCTTAGCGCGGCCAAAAAGACAGAAGTTTCCTTTGTATTACAATGAAGATAATACTTTAGGGGTATGTCCATGCATTTGAAGATTTTATGTTAGAAACGGCCCCGCACACTTCGTCGCCTCTAAACAAGTAACAAATTTGCGTATCATAGCATAAAGATGTTATTTACACACAATATTCCAAGCATTTTACAGTATTAGATATATAAATAGTATACAATATGCACCAATAATACTATCCGGAGGAACCCAAGGTACCATAGGAAATGGAGAAGGCAACGAACCATTATATGGGACTGCTTGAGTTCTATTTAACACGTATGAAGCAAAAAATAATATGGAATTAGCACTAAAACCGATATGCTTCAAAATAGCAAGTAAAAGGTAATTGTTAATGGTATCAAAGGCCATTGACTAATTTAATGAAACCAAGGAAGTAACTTGATCAAAGAGCGTCCCATTATTTCAGCCAATAAATAAAAAACTGTATTCAGTTTGTACACCTGTTTATTGTTATGCAGTTTCCCAGAATATTTTATGCATTGAGATAGTTTTATATTAATTTATTTAAGCACCGTTCAAAGACTCGTTTCTATTAGTATTCGCTTAATCATAAAATATTTCTTGCAATCATTTCGCCAAGCTTTAAAAATGAAAAATGAAAAAAAAAAACTTATTTCTTTATTCTCGGATATGAATCAAATTCACGACACAGCATAGCAGAAAGACGTCTTTTTTTAAGTTACGAACGTCCAAAATATGTTATCTTTACTTTAGAATAGTCGGAAATAAACCAGTTGATCTATGAAGGGTTTCTCTTTCCTATTTGTCGTCCTAATATACGGCAAAGCAGTGCAATAATTCATGGACGAATCTATCGTACCAAATCTGCTCAATTATATACCTAAATAATAACAGATGGATCATTTTGCTGGCGTAAAGTAGTAGTAAGTAAGTACGCGCTATTACTTCATCACATTTTTTTAGTTCTTTTGGCAAAATTGGTCCTAACCTTCATGTATAATGTTTTTTTATAAAAATATGTTTCGTTGATTTCTAATAAAATTTGCAGTATCTTATATTTGTTTCTATAGTTCTTGCCGGACATCAATCTCCTGAACATGCACTAGTATCTTCATTTATTTCCACAAATAAAAATCAAGCAAATTAAAATCGGGTCTCCGGACAAGCCATGGAAGTTCACTTCCTCGCTGTATCCATCTATGATGATATATATTATTAGAGTGACTTCCCAACAATAAGGCAAAATGTGGTAGAGTGCCATCTTGTTTGAACCACCTATCTCTTCACTGGTTTAACAGCAACTGTTCCAACTTGGCGTAATTTGGAAATAATGCAGATATGAATAACCATTTAAATTTGAAAGTGATTTAAACGGACCTATTACAGTATCTCTAAAAGGTCCACGCTAAACATTTACACCAAACGTTTTAGAACTCTTAAATTTTCTCGAAAGTTATGTCGCATTATTATTAGATGGAAGGCTAGGACATTCCTTCGATAAATACAGAATGATTTTAACTTACAAACACCTCTTCTTGACTCAAGAAAAACTGATGGTTTAGGCGACTATCATTTAGCCTTTTTCTTTTAGGAAGGGAGGGCATTAGGGAAATTTCAAAACAATGCATTTTCGAATCGAAGGGTTTTTCATCCATTGAAATAAACATAATGCTTTTTATAACAAATAGAAATTCAAACCATAAGTTCACCAATTTTATTCCGAATTACTAAAACATGAAAGGTGCATGGTCAACATTTGGAATCAAAACCTTGGCAGGAAAATTCTCTCTTCAAAACTTTTGTTTAAAAAGAGTTAATTATAGAAACAAAAAAAGAATCCCTAAAAAAGTTGTTGAAATCAATTATACTCAACCTAATTAGAAGTCTATTCGAAATATTTTTCCGAATACGTTACCTGTACAGACATAGATGTGCCACCTTAACATGTGACCATTAATCTTTTATTGATCTTTCAATTACCAACGAAGAACATTCTATGAAAATAATAATGTTTGTGGATGTTACGATAACGACAACCGTAGTCGTTTGTTTCCCCAATTTTAATGTAAATAATAACTTAAAGACCATTAATCAACGGAAGTAGCTTCAATAAATAGGTAAATATTTACAACGACGACACGTTAACGTTACAGTCACACTCGTAAAGAAATCGCGAATCGGCTGTTTTATCGATAAAACCGGTAATATGTGGCTCCCTTAAATATTCGATTCCGTGTCGTGTTTCAATTTACGACTTCAAACCGACCGTTAAATAACTTCTGTTGACTTAATTCGAATCGTCGATTCGAGAAGCATTAACAGGTGTTTGCGTTACTTCCAGGATTTAATTTCCCAATAAAGCGGATTTATCGAATGCTTGCGGAAAATGCATATTGTTCTGTGAAATCCGCTATTTAAGGTATTGCGACCTTCGTTCATTTCAAGGAAAACGTATTACACTTTACCTGTTTGTATATTTCAAATGAACAAGAAAACGCGTTCCCGCAAGCATTTTAAACGTCTACACTACCGCTCATAATAACATGGACACGTCCTATTTCATGCAAAATTTGACGCTTGCTTCAAAACTTTAAACAAAACAATTAAAAGAAAAATATCTATTTATTTATGACTTATTTCACATGTGTACAAAAAGGAAAAAGTAATGATAAATATTAGAAAACATAAAGTAAGTTGTACTTTCTTCTCATACAAATATCCACCTCTTGATCTAATAACTGCTCGCACAATTCGTGGCATTCTTTCTACCAATTTTCTCAATGTATCTTCAGGAATATTGTTCCACTCCCTCTGCAATATCGTCCAGAAATGGACTCATCATTCAATAGTACGTTTCTCCATTACTCTATTGTCCAGTCTTTGTGAATGTTAGCCCACTGGAAACATTTTCGTTTATTCCCACAACGTAGCAACTGTGGCAATACGGCTGTGACCGTTTACTTTTCTTAAACGACGTTTTACTGTGCAACCGGATATCTTCCTGTTTCGAGCCCGATTCATTTCCGCCATAATTTCAGGAGCCATTAATCGTCTATTTCTCTTGCTAAGCAAGTATGTGTTCATTGTCACCCCTGGATGTTGCTCGAGGACCGGATGGTTTTTGCTATTAAGTGTACCAGTTTGCTAGAAAGGCCGAACAGTTGAATTTACTGTAGATTTTTTACATTAAGTCGCTCGGAAATTCAAATAATCTTTCTTGATGTAGCGTTAATAGTGCTGATCGTGATTCAACACTAAGCGGTTTTCCGCGAGGCATTTACATGTATTAAATTATTTGCTCGCGCAAAAGTGACAATATCGAGCTGCAATTAACGCTATCTAATGATAAGCTAAATTCACTGTTAATGTAATTTATGCATACTTTATGGAGTAAATACCATCTCTGCAACAACTCAATTCTTAGAATTCGGGTTTCATTTATAGTGCCATAAAATTTCTACCCCTATATTACTTAAAATATTTATACCTGGTATGTTTGTACTGTACCTAATTATTTTACGATTTTAAAAAGTAATATTCCAGTCTCGTTATTTATTAATTTAGTTCTTTAGTTAGTAAACTGTGTAGATGCTTACGGAATAATTACTAGAATAAAAGTACTTCTTTTCTACTTTGTTAAAATTTAAAGCAACCATTCTATTATAGGCAGTGGTGTATATTTCAAACACAGGAAGTGTGTAAAGTGCATAATGCTGCTAAGTGCAGCTACTCATGGTATTGGTGAGATCATTATCGCGAAATACAAAGTTAGGCAGGGAAAAGCCCTCGAAACCGCGCTGATGATGCCGAGTCAGCAGGAACATGTCCAAATGTTGGCGTCTTTTTCTCTCCTCACATTGTCTTTCCCGTGAGTGATCCCACCAATACCATAAGTAGCTATATTTAGCAGCATTTCGATAGGTAATGACTATTCAGGTTACAAGTGGGGATGCCGGATTTCTCCTTTACACCAGACTCATTTAGTATATGCGAATACGTGCAGACGATTAGTGCTGTATAATTGCTTAATGTCTGTTGCTGGTGCGCTGTACTGTTAAATATCAATGTTTTAGCAATGCTGATTAATTATGCCGAAAATACGTAGGATTAAATAATAACCACAAGAATTTACAGTTTCAACTGAATAGGCTTGTTGAAAATCCATATTGAACATGGACGAATAAGTAAGGCACAATTTTGCAAATATCTTCAATACATTACGTTATGTTCAAGAATTTACAGTCCTAGAACACAGAAGTTGTATCCTTAGTTTGTTATAAACCGGCAAAAACGGGGTAGAGGGCAGATTCAAATAGTACGCGGTACCAACATAAAAAAGCGGCCTAAAAGAGAGGAAGGAATTTTATTTGGAATTAGTCTTTACGCTGATGGCATGTAATTTTTCATTTACTTTCCTTAATCAACAACCATTTCGCCACTTCTGAAAAATATATACCCACAATATATAGCATTCTATGCTACTAACATGCATAACTGAAATTCAAACAAAAACAAAGAAAATGACAAAAAGGAAAAGGAACAAATTAAAAACGCAGACTGCCATCTAAGCAGCTGCCTACTCCTAAGGTTCAGTCATTAGTAACTGGTTGAGGGAACAATTAAAAATGATCCATTTGTGAGAGGTTGTATTATAATTGATGCAGATCGTTACCAACGGGGATTTAAGTATAAGTTAGATGTGGCAGCTGTAAAACAGAAGACTCTGTCTGAATATCTGCTTTGGTTACTGAGAGTGACGGTTGCGATAGGAAAAATGGACTATCCATAAAGCCATGTGTTTGTTTGTAAAAACCATTGGAGGCCAATTGGCAACAGTTTACAGTTATCTGCACCACCGATAAATTCTATCATACTTGAACTAGAAAGACTTGACGAACTTGTAAGCAAATAAACAAAGATGTTAAGGCAAAAATATTGGAAAATACTCGGCAGTTTCGATGTATAACTAAGCACCCTTTTAGCTAAATAAGCAATGTTGTTAACATAAATATTGAAATATAACATCATCAAAATTACTCCTAAGTCCCTCGCAGCTTTACACCAGACAAAAGCAGTACTTGCATGTGAAAGGTATTAGATTTAGAGATATTAAGTGACAATCTACTCTTTGCACGTCAATCACAAATAGTTTCAAGCTTAGTTTGAAGTTTTAGGAACATCACTTAAGGGTACTAATTCTTGCAAAAGGTTTTTATATTGTCAGCGGACAGCAATTTGTTAGATCCGATACAAGATATAATATATCATATCATTAATGAGTGTAAACGTGAGTGGACCCAAACTTGATCCTTGGGCTACGTCGAAATTATCGACAAAACATTTAGTACTGAAGTCATTGTAACACACTAACTTCACGCCATTTTCAAAGTATGACCGAAGCAATACACCCAAGGAGTCACTAAAGCCAAAGCGTTCATCTTAAACAAGAGATCTATGAAATCAAAAGCTTCGCAGAAGCCAGTGCACTGTACATATTCAACTACTCTACACTTTACTGTACATATCATAAGACATATCTCATTTGGATATATAACACTCAATAAAAATGAGGTGCGAAGTCTTGTAATGATTAAATAAAAAATAATGACGTTTATTCCTTATTTAAATTTTCCGAGGAACCACATCACGAAATTCAAATACATCTCTCATTTGTAAACAGACAAGGCGTTATTTATTTTGTACTATAGGTAGTACTATAGATAGTACTATAGATAGTACTTAAACTGAAATTATACAGTACCTTTACTCCAGAAAATATGCAGTTCGTTGTAATAATGTTCTCGAAAATGCCGCAAAACAAGGACGTATGTGCATACTTCATACCCACATTTATTTCCACGTACATATATATGTACTATGTGGAACAAACGAAATCACCTCTCTAAATTACAGTGTGAAGGCTACGCGGATCACTACCCGCGTGTTTACGCTTGACTTCTTTAGTAACATGAGATATTAATTGCAAGGGTTATCCTTTAAGTAGAATCAAATTTATCATAAAAATGAAACAGGTAAACACATTTAATTTCTGAATATTCATATTCTCTTTTCTGGATAGCTTCTTTGCCAATTTAAATAAACATTTATGTAACAAACGAGTTTTCATACACTCTTCATAGAACTCTGTCTTTTATCACGGCTGCAATTATTCACGACCGTGTTCATTTCATCGCCTGAGTCGAAGCACTTTCTTCCCGGGAAGGTCGTTAGGTGCCCAAAAGATGTGGTAATCGCTAGGCCCAAGGTCTGGACTGCGTCATGGACCATCCATGACGCAGTCCAGACCTTGGGCAAAAGAATAGATCAGATCTCCAGTTTGAGCCGCAGTATATCGTCCTGCACTGTTATGAAGCATTATGATAACAGTTGACAGTATTCCACGCTGTTTGTTTTTGATGGCTTCATAGTCTTCCTATGGTTTCTAAGCTGGAGTTAATTGTTATTTCTCGCTTCATAAAATCCACTAACAACATCCTTCCTGTTCCAGAATGGAATAGTCGTGACCTCATGATTTAAGAGTCTGTGTTTTGTTTTGACTGTCACTGGCGTTGACGTGTATCGCCACTCCATTGATTGTTGTTTCGAGGGTTACGTGGGACACCCATGTCTCATCTCCTATGGCAATATAACTTAATAAGTCATCACCTTCCTCATTGTAGCAGCTCGAGAAGGTTTAACTTCTTCTGTTTGTGTTCTTCAGTCAGCAGTTTAGGATCCCATTTTATTATATAACCACTTCCTCTCTTTCGCTATAGCAAACATGCGAAAGCCATCGAAAATAAAACACGTGCAAAGGCCAAGTATTTAGACTAGAATTTAGGTGGGTCAATTCAATTGTCTCGCATAGTACGTTTATACGTAGAAGTATCCATGTTTCGAGGTGTGGTACAGGTTCCTTTTCACGCCTCTAAGTGTCACAGGGTCGATCCTTTTCTCTTCCGCCATCTCGTCCTTCTCGTCGTACACATGAGGAACATCTGCACATCAGCCTTCGCAGCCGCCTACCGAACTCGTGGTAATTTAATTGTCACGTGCGACGCCCTTCGTCGACGGAATTTATCGCGTCCTAGCGTGCGTATTTTATCTAGACAAGGACGCTTACTGTCAGAAAGACCGCACTCTCTACCACTCGTTCTCCATCACGTTATATTCGATATTCAAATGAGAGCAGGAGTCGAACGAGTTCGAATTGCTGTTGTATGAGATCAAAATAGAATGACGTATTGGCATGTGAAGAGGACAGTGATATGGTCGCAAAAAAAAACGTTAATAACGTCGTCGGTTGCGCGTGCTTAAGGTTGAACGGGCACTTCCACCTAAGCATTCTTTTTGATTATCAATTGTACTAATTTAATAATAAATCAAACTGTATATTTTCAGATAAGTGCAAATACAAGAAAAACAATGAAATGGAGGCATGTTTTAAGCGAATATTAATTTACACATTAGAGAAACAATACGAGAAATCAGGACGTCGTTATTTGTAATACTAGTTCATATGAACGGTACACGAGCGGAGAATTTCGTTGTAGTTATTACTAGAGATGGATCATTTTTCCGGCGTACAGTAGTGCTGGGAGTGTTAAACATCTGTGAATGTAGGAATCAGTAAGTACCAGTGTTTGAAGTTAGATGGAGTCAATGAGGAATTTTGATATTGCTATGGTGCACTTTTAAACGATGCCACACAGACAGATTCATAGATTAATTGTAATTTAGCACCTACTTGTATTGGACATGCCTAGTGTTGTTATATAAGATGGAAAAGGAACAGTGTCGTTTAGGAATTCACCTTGCCCTTGGGTGAAAACCACGCGAAGAAAGAAAAAGCAAACGGGACCAATTCCAATGAATCTCAAACAATTTAACTAATCAATGGCTACCGGTTTCGTGCACATTTGTACATCAACAGGCCAAGACACTCCAGAAAAGGACTACAGCATCAAATATACAGATACACAGATATGAACTCACATCGCGTCAACGTTTCTTTAATTAAAGCGAAGTTCGATAGTGATTATGAGAACCCTTTACCATCTGCGACAACTGCTAGATATCAGTTTAACGCATTGAAACGTGGCCGTACATCAGTTTTCGATGAAATTCCCTAGGCATGGTTACTGAAGACATTACTCCAAAAATGCACGATATGATTCTCGCTGGTCACCGAACGAAAGTGCGCGAAATAACAGAAGCCGTAGGTGTATCGTATGAAAGGGCAATTAATATTTTACAACCAAAGTTAGAAGAATCGAGAAAGATTGAATAATGTTCGCTATGCAGACGGTACGGTTATTTACGATGACAGCTTGGAAAGATTACAACAGCTCATGGATGGAGTAACATGTCACACCCAATTGTATGGTCTGAACATAAACACCAGAAGGACAAAATCTCTGCCATCTCACAATAAATCAAAAACAGATAGAACGAGCGAGCAGTTTTACCTATCTCGGAACTACTGTAAATGAACAATGGGACCACTCACTAGAAATACGTATCAGAATCGAAAAGGCCAGGTCTACTAATCATAAAATGAAAAATCTGTTCATAAGCCATGAAATAACGTTAAACATAAATATAAAACTCCTGCGCTGTTATGTGTTCTCCGTTTTATTCTACGGGATAGAAGCATGGACGCTTGCTGAAGCTACAACAAGGAGACTGGAAGCATTTAAGATGTGTATATCGCAGGATACTGAAAATACCGTGGACGGAACACATAACAATCATCGAAGTTATGGGAAGGATCGGAAACGAAAAGGAAGTGGTTAATACCGTGAAATATCGGAAATTACAATACTTAGGACACATAATGAGAAATGAGAACAGATTTCACCTATCATAGAGTGTTCTACAGGGAAAAGTAATGGGGAAAGGAGTATCGGTGGAAATAGCAAAACGGGCAGGAATTTTTGCTTCCGATCGCCTCCATTGATGAAATCTAGATCAATTACTACATGCCTGAAGCAAAGCTATAGCCAAAACAGTTGGCTTTTCAAAGGGAATCTGGTCCAAAGAAACTAAGAATGGTCCCAAGTTATTTCGAGAAGTGTGAGAAACATATTTTTTGAGGAGTTAAAGGAATGGCAAGGACATTGAGAAAAGAATTTCTTATTAAAAGGAGATGTAGCAAAATAAATAAAAGTATTTTGATAAATTTATGTCTTCATTTCTAACATGGGTATTTATTGGTCCATCCCCATACGTTAACAAGCAGATTTGATACATTATAGTAGCTCAGTTGAATGCAATTGTAACCATTTCGGGCAAAGACGGCAGTAAGAAATAAAAACTGCTTATATGTGATGTGTTGTGATAGAAGCATTGGCATTGCTTGTACTTAAAAAATGGCTGCTCTACATCCATGGAAGTAATATTGGCGTATTTAAAATCATCTCATAGCTTTCACATTTGTCACTTATACGTTGGCTTATAAAGTGCACTTTCCGCAAATCCCAATTTTTATTTAGAACAGATAGATAGTACATTTTCCGACTACGTGGTGACCCTATATTATCCATCAAGTTTGCTAAGGGCATTTTCATATTATCGACAATGTTAAATGATTTCTATAAATATACTGCACTATTCAGGAATTAATCAAGTGCTTCTCCAACGAAGCGAATTTCCGCTATATCCTCCTCAAGTTGATGATCTTGTGATTTCAATCTAATTAATATAACTCCATGTGATGGCGAAATTCCTAGAGGAAGCGGCGAATCCATTTAGAGGATTTGAAAAAAGAAAACCATTGGTAACAGCCATCTAGAAAACTGAATGTATGGACAGCAACCTCCATCTGAACATAGATGATGAACTTTTTGTGGGTGTTGGGTTGTTTATGGATAATACATTGATTTCGAGAATTTGCTAAAATAATTCGGGAGCGAATAAACTTAAGTAAAGGAAGTAATATGTGTAGAAACAGTTAAATATAGGAACATCTATTTAAAAGAAAACAATGCTGAATTCAACTTTTTCTTTTAATGTATTTATAATAACAAGTAGGCCTTTATATTGTCAATAAATACCTCAAAACTATGTGGCTGCTACCCAATAAAAATTCAAAAAACGTTTAAAGCAAACCGTGCATCTACCAGAATTTTCAGAAAAAATATCTTGTCAAAATTAAAACACTTCAAGCCTATTGTATACTATATCGTTGAATATGTCTTTAAAATATTAATATAAGGAATCCTTCATACACAGGGCATCCTGTTCGAAATAACAAAAGTTTATAAACGTTCTCGGTTTAATCGAGTGTGCAATGAAATTAAAAATGTTTTTAGAAAACATACCTCTATCCGTAATATCTTACTTCTAGAAATACGTCTAACAGGTGAATGACTCTGTATATTTCCGGTTGAAAGAGCATTTGCTTAACTAACCAATCTTGTGGGGTGCTCGTATTTTGTTCAACAATAAGGAAGTTCCTGTGACGAAACGCAAATATGCTTTTCATTTGGCAATTATTAATCACACAATTAGCTGTTCGATAAAACCCGGCAATAATTCACAGGTTAGAGTTGGTCAGTGTTATGTACGAGATATAGGAAATAAAATGCGTTTCTATTTCTATAGATATTACCATGACATAACCAGAAAAACAGTTAATAAGAAATTAATTACTTCCCGTCTATTATTGTTTTATACTTTAATTACTGTAATTGACATGAACGCGATTCCTTTTTGCTTTTGTATCAAATACCTCCACCTACAGTAATTATCTAACACTTACGTAAGTATCTAACACACTTTAATATTTTTTTATCATTTCATATTAGCTCTACGATCTTCCAAATATTAGTAACTGAATCGTCTCGACACTCCACTATATTTCAATTCTTACTAGACAAGTATTGTCAAAAGTAGACAATGAATGACTACAAAGTTATCCGGTTTAGAACAATATTCACTAAGCCTGCAGAAACAAGTGCACACTCATTGGCGCCGATGATATATTTCGAACCGGGTCAAACGTACCTTAAGTCGGAATTCCTATGCATATAGCTAGCATATGTAAGAATGCCTGATTAGATTGATGATGCCAATTCAACGGCGGTCTTTGTTATGTTCTACAAGTATGAATAGATTACTTAACTGATAGAATACACTGGCACTAGTATTAAATGTATTGTTTGCAATATTAACATTTTACCGTGCAGTAGTTTTGTGCGTTAACAGCAAACGGCACCGGGTAAATGCGCAACGTGATGTAACATGGTTGTTTAAATGCATAAGCGTAAAAATAGAAGAATGTTAAATGTAATGTTATTTATGCAAGCTGACCTGAACCACTATCGAGCTTTGTACTTTAACAATTAAACGCTACAGCGGTGGCCATCACACTTAAACTTCATGAAACTAATGCAATTAACAATTGCGTATTCCACTGACTGAAAATATTTTTGCAATACTTGTAAGAATCTAGAATTAATAAATCTAACCAGGAAAACAGTTTATTAAAAAAATATATATTAGTCACGATTTCTTTTTGCGATATAAACACGTAATATTTCAACTATTGCCCCAGTTTCATAAAGCTTATTCACCTTTTTACGCTGCAAGTATTGAATTTAAAATAATTGTGTAAATAACAGATTTATTCAGGCATCAGTAATGTTTGAGTTGGCAAGGCATCTAAGCAAAAAAATTATAGAATATCTTTCGAATAAAACGGTATAGTGGACAGGTATTGTAATTTTATGAGGAAATCTTAAATTAGGATTGTGTGCATCACGTCAGAATCTAAGCTGGAGTAAAAGATAGGCAGGAGTCTTGGTCATAAATATTTTATGACATCTGTTAAACTAATGGAATGGACACTATGGTAGAAAAGAAACCAATTCCACTACATTCACTACGATTAATTCATACCATTTAAAACCACAAAAAATGTCCGAGATCAGTTTCTTGGTTAGTAGACTTATTATAGTCGCCCTAAGTAGTAGATACGAAAAAGAACTAAAGTACATAAAATATGTGACGGTGTACAATGAGTTCTCATCCATTAACGCCTATCGCATTTTAATGAAAGTCCACTATAAACAATAATTAATTCAATAACAATTCTAGCAGCCACCGTTAATAGGAAATTTATAAACCTGCCTTCCCACTCAGTAACAAAAAGCTTAATCAAAATCCCCAGCAAGAGTAAAATATTAACGTATTTCTCAAGTCAACCAACGCCTTAAAAGGCCTCTTAGGCAATTCTAGAGATACACCAGATGTGAAGCAAAGGTCTGGAAATCACCAAATTGCATGTAATGATTCTGATATACCTTATATTGGACAAAGAGCAGTATTGCGGCGAGGTTTGTACAGCACGGTAGAATAGAGAAACCACAAATTAGCCAAAATTTTCATAAAAAGAACAAAAAGTTGCTTAAGAAGAAATTACACCCAATTGCACAGTTGAGTTTGATGGATTTATTCCCCGAAACACACATGTGGTTGGTACAATGAGCAGATTCCCTTTCGTTCACTTCTTCCAAGAGATTCAGGTATGTACATTTGGGACTAACTAATGGATTGTAGAAACTAAATTTTGAGTAAATTTAAGAATCTTTAGATACCCAGTAGGAAATATTCTATATGGTTATAACTTTAACAATTCATTCGGTAACTTGGTCGACAATGGGAGCCCACGTGCTCTTGAAACACTGTGTCCTGAATGGATAATTAATTTGTAAGGTGTTGAGTTCACAGGGATACTTAACTAGTTACTTCTTTTGCAAACATTACGATATGTTGAAGTCTTGGTTATCATTATTTTTTTAATATCTATATCTATTCAGTAATTTTTCTTTGATATTAAATTCTTTATTTGTTTTCTAGTGCTAGCCCAATACCAGTTTTATAAAATACTACGTTTTTAATGTTATAGAGGACAAAGCAGACACTACACGATTGCAAACACTACTACACTACTACAGAAATTTAAAACAAAAAAATTAGAGTACCAGAATTAGAGAAATGAAAAACAAAGTATTATAAATTCTATCTGAAAATTTACCTCGAGATGGTATAAAATGAAATAGGGTAAGGGCCGGGTAAAATTTGACTCTCTTTGGTTCTCAGTGTTTACCGTGTAGAAATTTCGCCTTGATCATCTTGTGCTGATCTTCTTCATAAGTGAGGACTTGTTGTAAAGCCAAGGCTTCTGAAGAAGATCATAATATGATGATCGAAACGTCAGGCATTGCTTTTACATGGCACAGAACCCGAGACCCAAGACCAGTCAGCAACAATACCTGAAGACTACATTGACTAATGTAACTTTAAATGTGAATTCTATTTGTTTTAAAAATTCTGCAACAGTCCTTTAGTCCTTCACAAAATGATCCCTATAATCAAACAAAATGTATTAATTGTTACTGTACCCGTTTTCATTGTTCTTTTTTAACATCGTCATTATGTGACATATATGCCAAGAATTTCTGTATATAACGGAGGTTTCCCTGCTTTGGGATTTCCCATAAACGTATCTATGGAGCAAACATAGGAAACGCCACTTTTCATTATAGATTTTTTGCAAAAATACCAAAAATTATATTTTAACTAGCAGAACAGTTTATTTTTATCAAAATGTTATAAACATCCAATGCCCAAAAGAGACAAATGTGGTATGCCGTCCATTACATTTATCCTGTGTATATCATTTTCAAAGAGCAAATGTGAACGAAGATGTGAAATACGAAATTATAAGAAAAGACTCAAAGACCTCTTTGAATTTCACTCAATATTAACTGCACAACACATTTCTGAGCAACCTGGTTCTAAAAATGTTTCTGCGTATTAAAGAAACACCTGTTCTATTTGGTAAGTACTAGTACAAGTAAAAGTTGATTCAAGAGAAGAGAAAGCATTTTTGATGGAAATTTAGAATTGGTATCATACTTATACTATTTTAAATTTAAACGATTACTACTGAATAAGGAAGCGACATTCCGTAATAATTTATCTAATGTTTGAGAACAATTCATCTGGTTTAGCCGAACCTATATCTCTGTTTATAAGCGAGATTTCTACGTTGGATATGTTATCTGGGGCAGTCTATATACAACAGTGAAAAAATTCTATAGTTACGTTACGTTAACTAAGCAATAATTGCAAAATCTACCGTTCCTTTTACCATCGGAACATAAAATAAGTCCAATCGCTTTGTACCTAAACGCAATAAGTTAGGCGCACCAAGGCCTAAGCATTAGATCAGTACAAAAATGCCCATAAACTAAAACTAAAACTTGTGCACACGTACGCCGTAAAACTTACACTCCACTCCAAAACTTCCGTTAGCCTGTTCGCGAGAACACATCCTGCGGTACCTGCTCCAATAATGACGAAATCAAAGTTGGCGCTGTTACGGAGATTCTTGCGCTTCGTGTAATAAGAAGCAGAACACTGTTTTAGCTTCTGAAAGTTACCGTAAGTGAAATCGCGCGATCTCCCGAAAAGAAGAGTTACCAGTTGTAAAAATAAAAACGTCGAAGGCGAACACGTCGTAACCGTGGTATATACGGCACAGGATTGCGATAAATTTGGCGGAACAAAAGACATTCTTATTCCGAAGAACTAAGTAATTCCGTAAGTTTCGCGCTATGCAAAAGTATAATGTCCCTCAGTTCTCGGCCAACGAAAAGGTACTAAATGAAAACGTAATGGTAACTTGCATTTCTCCGGCAGATAATTTTTTTTCCAGTGTTCCTGTTCTACGGTGATTATGCTGTAATTTTACCCCACGCAGACGTAAGGACCGCTAGCGATAAATTAGCAAACGCGCTAACAAGAACGAAAGTGCCTTTTTTGTCGTTTTACTTCACAAGTGAAACGCACTACTTAATTCAGTAATGCAATAACGATAAATTTGCTTTCCAATGCGACCACTCATAAACAAACCACAGACGCAAATACACACTAATTTGAATTAATTGAATTGGTAACGACGAAATGTCAAGTGCCTATTCGAAGAGTTTTCGGTTTTGAACGAAGTTACGGAAAACATTCGTTTCGTATCAAGTTTAAGGGTACAGAAAACCATTAAAATTATATAGGCAAGAGTAGTGAACATATAGTTTTGAATACTCTCGAGTACTGACAACAAATTCGGTAATATTTTTTGATTAGTTTCCTTCAATTTAGAATATTTTTGTATTCCTCTATTTCTGATTACATCGGAAGTAAAAGAATCTTCTCTATTTGAGATGAGGCCACCCAATCTTTATAATTGTTATGAATCTTTGAGATAACTTCAAATCTAGTTTGCCTAATAAACTTTCCCTGTAAAGTGAGCTGTCTTGGAAGTAATTATTTTCTCTTAAAAACAGAGGTTTGATATTTTAGATAACTATTTTGGAAACAATGTTACATAATTTCGTGCGCTAAACTATATTCGCATTCAGAAAACATTCCAAAGTTTTTAACCGGAAAATGACTTATTTCCCTATTTTTTCAGATATACACCTACTATCATTCAATTTCGTTGAATCATGTGTTTAAAATTAGGACCAGTTAGTATTTACTTTCCTATAACTAAACCTTATAGTTCTAAAGTTAAATTGAAAAAAGTATTTATTGGAAAAATTTTACTATTTGAAATCGATTGGGTAATGAACTGTGACATAAGTAAACAAAGAAATAATTGACTTCATATACTCAGCAAATATGCAGACACTACAACCATTTGTAAACGAACAACAATAATTTGACAATAATTTTTCAAGTGACAAGTCTTTAGTATATTGGTTGCAGTATTTTTTAACGTTAAAGATTTGTGTATTTTATTACTTCAACATTTGTACTTCCTTAATACGTTTTCAATAACATCTACATGTAGATTAAACTTTATCGATTTTTAGGTGAACAGATTTTGCTCTTAACCACCAAGTAATTTGCACTGACTTTTACGGGTTCTGTATACGAGAGTCACGCTATATATTCTGAGATGCCACGAAACTAGAGAAGTTAGGGCTGGCAACACTACACAAAACGTCATACATACGATTTGTCAGCGAAACATGGCCTTATCAAGAGAATATGTGCACACAATGATCTATGATTTTAAGTTCGGTTTAAGGGAACAAAAAAATATTGAACGATTGGAACTCGCATTTGGTGATGAAAGTCCATCATGTGCAACTGTGTTTCGCTGGTATAGCACGGATATTGCTTGATGATGAGCCACGTGGTAGTAGGACTTCTTCAGTTACCGCTGAAAACATTGAGAAAATGTGACGTATGATCGACGAAAATCCAAGATGCACCTATCAAGCGATTGTGGCAACTCTTGATATTGGATCCGCAACAGTAAATTCAATTTTACATGATCATCTTCGGATAAACAAATTGTTACTCATTGGGCAGCAGAGCGAGTAAGAATCGTCCGGGAAACATTAGAAATGTTAAATAATCGTGGACATCGTATTCTATCTAAAATAGTAAGAGATGATGAAACTTACATCCCATTTTGCGATATTCCTACATGCCAGGAGAGCTGTGTGTAGATCCACTTAGATGCACCAACACCGCCAATTGCCAAAAACCAAAGGAGTCCCAAGAAAGTTACTTACATAACTTTTTTGAGAGCCCTTTGTAGTTTGTTTTCGTAGTACAGAATTAGTAAAAGCAATTAAACTGGAAAATCATCGTACAGTCGCAACAAGTTGGTATACCAAAAAATGTTTACCTCCAATTCTTGGGTCAGTCAATATTCGTGAGTTAATGTTGCATTACGACAATGCACAGGAGACAATTGAATTTTTACGTCAATATAATGCAGAAGTCATTGAATATCCACCCTCTTCGCCTGATTTGGCCATGTGCGATTCCTGGTTGTTCTTTAACATAGGGACACATTTACGTGGTCGACCTTTCACAGCGGAAGATGAGATAGATGAAGCAATTCATCAATTTTTTGAGAGCATTCCAAAAGATGACTGGCTTCAAGCTTTTACGTTATGGAAGCTTTGGTTACAAAAGTGCATTGGTTATTTTGAACATAAATCATTTTCGTAAAAGGACTTGTAGTTTTCTTGTACCTCAAAATATATAGCGTGACCCTCGTATAAACGCATTCCATAGATTCATAATATATTTTATTTTAATTTACCAACTAGATGTTTAGAACCGTTCTTTAGTTCCTTATGTGTGGCGCGTATGTAAAACAGAATTAACTTTATCCTCGAAACAATATTAAGACCGACACTGTAAGATCAGCATTTTGATATATCAGTACTTTTTCGCCATGTTTCCATTGGTCTTTAATATGAATATTTATGAGTATATCACGCATCTCTATCACAGACTACACAACCAATCATTAACTATATTTATTTAAAACACTAAAAATTAAAAACGATCTAATACGCTAAGTTCTATTAATATGACATGCGAGTGATTTAAATAATGTACTATATTTTAGAATATCTGAATTTATTTAAAAATTACAGCGATCGATTTCGTCTAACAATTCTGCAGACATACTCACCTGACATTTTCAACTACTCATTGCCTTATTTTGTCCACTTTGACAATTAGTTCAACGTGTTGTTTTTAATTTTATTGCCGTGATGTTGTTTGCAAGTACCCTAGACATCTATTTTGTTCCATTTTTCTAGAATATCTGGGCCTGAAGATGTACAGGATAGCTATACGAAGCCGATAGCCGAAATTTTAAATAAATTCAAATATTATGTGATGCAGTCCCTGATTTACTACACCCATTTATTGTAATGAACTCACATCGAGTGAACGACGTTCCTCTATTAAAAGTTAGATATACGTTATTCTTCATAAAGGCGCAGACACTAGCTTAAATTTCAAAAACAAAGCTGTTGTAGTGTTTATTCTAGCAAGGACCAATTAGAAGCATTTCTCCAAGTATGGCAAAATTATGTCTTCGAGAAACCAATCTGAACGATTGGTTAACAACAAAACAACGGCTTTTTCAGCGAGAGCATCTTCAGAAGCACATTCGACGGACTATTACCTAGAGTAAATAAACAGTTGATGATTGGAAAGATATATTGTGAAGGGATAAATCGAAATTTGAAGTCCTGGGTATAATACGAAAGGCATTTGTAAAGTAATGAGTAAGGGAAAATATTACCTGATTGCATCGTACCCAGCGATATGGTGGAGGACCGGTTATTGTTTAGGATTATTCCTGCCACAATGGAAATTATAATAAAAGAAAATAATAAAGCAATATTAACCCAATTTCATATAAATTTGATCAATTAGAAATTATTTTGAGTTTATGCTTGATAATGACCCTAAACACACTTCGTTCGTATAAAGACTACACGGCAAAGCAAGGTAAAAATGATATTCTGAAGATATTATCTTGGTTACCTCAAAGTCCCAACTTCAACCCTATAGAGAAGCTGTGTAGTAAATTATGTCGAAGAGTTAGAAAAGTGACGGAAATTGATAGAAAAAACGACCAAAGTGCCAAAATCGTACATGAAAGTATTATACTTCCAATACGTATTCAGTGAATAATAAATATTAATTTTATATCAAAATTTCTTGGTTTTAATTAATTTTTAAGATATGGATGTCCTTTTACTAAAGTAAATTGGTGTCCATATTTTCATGCCTGGGAGTGTATATAAAAACCATAGAAAATAGAAATATAAAATAACTGCGGTTTTGGCAGGATAGCAAATGAAATATGCTCGTGTCGTTTAAAGTCTGTGTAGATACGTATATTGCCCATGTTCCTTTTTCTCTTATCAGCTCGCTGATTTTCGTATACCTTTAATGATTTTTTTCCGGAATCATTGTGCACTGTACATGATCAGTTCTTAGTCATAAATTCCAAATGGTAAAAAGAAACGCTTAACGATAGTTAATAGAAAATTAAGTGACTTACTACTATGGCTTCCAAACCTAAAAAAATATGACACATTAACAAACTTCAATGGTTTGATAAATACAAGTAAATTGTAGCAACTACAATATTCTTTATTCTTATAACTAATTCGATATAAAAAATAAAAAGTAGAGAGTGCAAAAAGGAATTCAGCTAGAAGACCACAAATAGAGTAGACAGCACTAGCAAACCCATAGAAGAACATCCAAATTCTAATTATTCAGATGAACAAATTGGAAATATTTAAATGAAAAGAAAAGAGAAAGTTGACAAGATAATTTATAATCCTTTATATATGTTATAAATTTTATAGTAAGTTAATTGTTGTAAGCAAGCTCTGATTAGATTATTGCAACTAATAAAAATACATGGTAATGACCTTGAACACAATTAAAACGTATGCTTGACTGCATACGTTTCCTTTTCATTACGAATAGTTTCTGTTCTTTATAATTGTTAAATCAATGTTGTAAACTAGAAACAGAACTCACATATTTTGATATATTACCTTGTTTGAATATCTTGAAAGGAAGACTACTTTTGTAAATAAAATACCGTATAATTTTAAAGAAATCTTGCTTCCCAAATTATGTAACATCAAAACTCATCTCCGCTTAAATAGATTCCAGATATACAAAATTTGGTAGAAAGTTATAGACTTTCACTATTAATAGTATGCATCCTATATATCTAAAATATACATAAAATGTCGAAAACGATATTTGTGTAGTTGCAAATATATTCATCGTCAGACGAATTTAATAGTAACAAAATATGAAGAACTAACACAACGCGGCTGGAGAAATGAAGGTAAGGAAGTAGATACCGATAGAAGAATTTAATAACGGTATAATTCTCGTTGTGTATGTAAACAAATAGTAGAATAGTGTATAGAGGCGTTTAAAATTCCAAGTAATCTTCTTTCAATGACGTACCGTCGTTGGAATCTCAACGGCTTTAAACCGGATATACTAAGAACAAAAGCTTGTCAGGTATTAAATTCAGATTTTAATGAAACTTGGTAGAAATGCAGAGGATGTTAAGACATACATATACCATTTTTGTTTACCTACATTTTGAAGAGGAGAAACACAAACTTGCAACACTGGAAAGATTAACTTACTAGGGTCTTTTAGAATACATGATTATACTCAGTGTATGTTAAACATGCGGTCAAACTGTATAAGAGTCTTATAGACATCAAAATAAGAACTCTTTGTAAACATGTATGCCGAAAATGCTTCCCCTCCGAACTAGATTAGTTCAAAATAGTTAGAATTTATACTTGAATAGATAAAATTAGGTACAGATCTTTGATTTACGATCAGTGCTATTTTAAAATTACGTATCCGTTTTTTTTTACTGAATTTTGTGAGCAAGGTAAAGTTTGGAATAGGGAAAAAAATGAGAATATTAATGGAATAGTGAGGAAGGAGAATTATCGCGAGATATTAGAAGAAAATGCTCTACCATCTGGATTACGCTTGATAGGCAATAATTTTGAGTTGAGGCACGATAACGATCCGAAGCACATGTAGTTATTATGCAAAAACTACCTCGCTGATGCAGAAAATGAAGAAATATTAAAATTAATGATTTGGCCTCCCCAGTGTCCGGATCTTAATGCGATAGAACTTCTGTGGGACGAACTGGACGGACTAATTAGAAAAAAACGTTCAACGTCTAAAACCCATCTCTGAATAGTATTGCAGAGGGAATTGAACAATATTCCTCAAGATACACTGAGAAAATTGGTCGAAAGAATGCCACGAATTGTGCGAGCAGTTATTAAATCAAGAGATGGATCTTTTGATAAGAAGAAAGTATAACTTACTTTGTTTTCTAATATTTAGCACTATTTTTTCTTTTGTATACGTGTGTGTGAATAAATATTTTTTTACATTTATTTTGTTTAAAGTTTTGAAGCAAGCACAAATTTTACATGAAATAGGAAGTGTCCATACTCTTGTAAGCGGGTTTGTACATTCCTTAAACTACAGAAAGTCTCAGTAATTATGAAGCACAAAGGGTCCGATAGAAATATTGAAATTACATAGATATTTGCAAAGGATTAAAAGAAATTAAATGAATGCATATGTACTGTAAAATACAAACACAAATGAATTCTAAACTTCTGAAAACATAACTGCGCATCTAATCATAGCTTTATGATAACACAATAAGAACTTCTGGCAATGTTATCAAGCTGTACACCATTCTAATAAACATTAAACAAATGCCTTCATACAATATTGAACGCTTGTTCCTCGAATCTTTTTTAAATAATTCATTTAACTATTACTGAAATTAGAAACAAGCTCTCTCAGGAAGGTTCTGAAGTGATATGTGCATTCATATCGCAATTTAAGAAAGTTAGCTACCAAATTTTGACACGCTTGTAATCAATAACAGGTAAGTAACATGGTTTGCGTTTCAGTTTATTATACATATTTCTTTTTCAGTAAGCAGCCTACATTTGAATGACGTACCAATACAATGTTTAATCATCCTGCGACAAAACTTGAATGCTTGTCGCTGTAACAAAGGCTATGAAATAAGCAAAATATTTATCCGAACAGAAAATAAAAACCGCATCGTTTTTGGACAACTGAAGCCGTTGAATGAACTATCGGATTTCCATTCAAAACCTCTGGTTCTTTCTTAAAGCTTATTATTCAAGCACTAGTTAAGCGTTGCGATATAGCGAACAACATTTCAATGGTCACTTTTATAAGTTCATATGCATATATATATGGAATAACTTGGAATAACATGAACTTACGTTCCATTCAGAAATTTCCGATAACCTATTCGCCGTGACACAGCCGGCGCTGCCCGCCCCGACGACTATAAAATCGTACTCCTTTCCTGCATTGATGTTGTTATGGTTAAACGTCGTAGTAGGGGTCGTTGGTGGCTGTTCAGGATAAGTTTGAGTCCTTTGTGCCGTGTTAGAGTCACGGGATTGACCGAAAACCGTCGCGACTAACCGCAGGAACAACAGAGACGCCGGTGAACAACTAGTTATCGTCGTGTACACCGCACAAGTTTGGGATAAATCGGCAGGTATCCAGGACATGTTAGCCCTTAATAGTATCTGCACTATACGCCGATATTAATAAAAAGCTTATATGTGTATATATTTGTAAAATATATAAAACCGTCACGTTCACAGGCCACCGAGCAACAGGTTAAAGCGTTGTTCGTCTAGAACTGCGCCTCTCTACGGAGCTTTCCTTCTTTCCATCAAGGTGAGATATATGCATACTAGAAACATCTACGTATATCTACGCCAATTTCTATTCGCCAACGTACCACTACCACCTTGCCGTGCGGATGCACCCCACACGCTCAAGGATTCTATGCGGTAATGCTGTTAAGCGCGCATACAACGAGCTGAACCTTGTGCTTTGAGATCTCTTACACGTCGCGCTCAGAAAACGTTCCTCCCCGACGATGCTATAACGCACGGGTGCTCAGTTCTATCGCATTCGACGGTAATGCTGATGATGACGACGGTGATCGAAGGCGACTGGTAATCGTCCTTCCGCATCGCGAAATACGATCGTAGCGCACCATTTGCACGTTAATTAATCAAATTCGCGTCAAAATATAGAGGTTTACGTATGATAAATGACAAATGTGTGCGCGAATATCGAAAGCGAAATACCACGTATAATTGGAATGTTTGCTACATCTGTATACCAAACATTTACAGGCAAGCGTGTACATATATAGGTGTAAATGTGGAAATGCGGAAAATATTAAAAATAGCGAAACAGAATATCATATGAAAGAGAATTCGTAATACAAAATGTTTCTCTTTTTTTCTTCACACGAACTTTTGGGGGTTTTAATAATAATAATATCTTTATTGCCCAACAGAAAATAATTCCATTTACAGGACAATGTGAGAATATAGTAACCTAACATATATACGTAATAATAATATACAGCGCAGTAATAAATTAAAATTAATCGAAAATTTTACAACTGAATCATAAACATAAAAATAGCTCGGTGACACCAGAATGAAAGAACAAAATAGGATGACAATTTAAATCCATGTAGACACTTCAACAAAAAGGATCATCAAGTAATTCATTGGCATTTCTAATCATATGCGTAATGGGTGCTTTAAGCAGAACATTAGTTTTGTATGACGGGACCTTAAAATAAGGGAAGGACCTGGTATCATACTGAGGTACCACAAAATTAATTTTGGAGAGAAGGGATGGAGCGTCAATCGTGATTAATCAGTTTAAATAGAAACTGGCTGCTAAATTCCTTCCTTCGATCCGATAACGATACAAAGCCGTGTCTCGTCAGCAGACCAGCATAATCAACATCGCGTCCAGGGTAAGTGCCATCAATTTTGAAGGACAGATATTTCAAAAATCGTTTTTGCACTCTTTCAAGTAGTACTTGCAGATGGAGATAGTAGGCATACTCCAACCCAGTACGGACAAGCGAATAGTATAATGCTTTTAGCGAGGCAGGATTATTGAATGATCTGCAGGATCGTATGAGAAATCCTAAGGATTTCATCGCAGAATTTCGTACGGATAATATTTGGTCTGCAAACTTCAAATTTGCATCAAACAGCACGCCCAGGTCTATCACAGACGAGTGCCTAGGAACAACAGCCTGACTCACAGCATAATGAAAATTGTAGAGTCTATGACATCTAGAGTAGCTTATCCAAATTCAAATAAATTCCATTCTGTGTACACCATCTAACAATAGTATCCAGACTGTTCTGGAGCAACAGACAATCTGCCGGAGAGGTTATGGTATTGTAGATCTTAAGATCGTCCGCGTAAGCCAGTATATTGCAGTCCAGCCCCTGTAGGAGATCATCCAAATAAATATTAAACAAAAGGGGATCTAAATTGGATCCCTGGCACACACCAGAGGAAGCAGAAAATGTTAAGGATGTATATCCATTGTAGTGAACATAGCATGAACGATCAATTAAATAATCATTGACTAAACTAGTATCAATATTAATACTAATATTGATAGAAATATTAATACTAAACCTCCGTTGGTATTAGTAATGATAAAATTACAATTTCCTTGCAATTAATCAACGTAATTAAATTACTGAAAGTATATCTTTCTCGGAGAGAATTAAACTCACGACCTTTACGTTACCGACGTATTGTGCTATCATTACACCACGAGACTACTTGTGTGTTCAAGTTGCTTTCAATCCCTGAATGTCACGATGTCAATAGGTATATCATAATATCTCACAGACACATTATTAATAAAGGCAAGTTCGTAACAATTAAACTAGTGTGAATATTAATACTAATATTAATACCAATATTAATATCAATATTAATATCAATATTAATATCAATCTTAATACTAATATTAATACTAAACCACCGTTGGTACTAGTAATGACAAAATTACAATTTCCGTGTAATTAACCAACATAATTAAATTACTGAAAAATATCAGTCTCGAAGGGAGTCGAACCCACGACCTCCGCGTTACCGGTAGTATTAATGTTGATATTAATATTAGTATTAACATTGATACTAGTTTATTAATTTAATTATTACGAACTTCCCTTCATTAATAATATAGTGTCTGTGATGTATTGTAATATATCTACTGACATCGTGACATCTAGAAATTGAAGGCGACTTGGACTCATAAGTGGCCCCGTGGTGTAATTACTGGTTCCACAATAAAGATCTTCGCTTAACACTTTTTTCTCAAAAGCGTGTTTAAAAATAGTTTTCAAAGTTTTTTATTGACGTTTCCCGAATTCATACCTTGTAAGATCATATTCATTAGCAAAATGTATATAACCGAATTTTCATTAGTTATATTAAATTAATTAATTAATCTTAAAAATTTATCATGTTTATATGCGTAACAAATTCACATCTACAAGTAATTTATCTTGAATTATTATTATTCATCGATAAGAATTTAGTAAAGCAAATGAAACAAAATTATCATAATGCATAATACAACCCAGCAGTAAAAATAAAATAACGAAATATAATCAAAAAATTCATAAATAAATCTAAAATTAAGAGATGATTACTGAAACTCGTAACGATTATAACGTACTTAATTCTTGGACCATTGCTACGGCCTGCAACATCGTATTTGAAGGTCTATCACATTCTTTGAATAATAACATCTACTTATAAACCCACAAAATCAAATCAGTAAGCTATATTCCTGTTTCCATTTATGGAGTCATATATTGACACTCTCTTATAAATCCCTACTTCGTATACCAATAGCTTATCTCGTCAATTGTTCACTTATGACTCAAATTTGCGCTTCCTGCTTTAAAACATCCATGATTTTACTTCTTTATACAAAACGCGTTAGTTAAGGCGGCTGAAGGTCGACGTTGAAATACCTTTTCCTTTAGATATCCCCAAAGGAAAAAGTGTGACTTTTTTTTAAGTTGTCAAATATTGGCACCCCTTTGACGGTCTGGAAAGTGTTGATACTCTTGTTAGATTGTAAGAGAAGTGACCTCATAGATTCGCGATTAATAGATTATACTTGGCTGATTCGATATTCGAGACTTACTCTCGCTAAATTCTCTAATCTATGGAATCGTTGCTGACACGCCGTGGCTAATTTCATCTAAGTATTTTTAATAATCTGAGTATAACTAGGCAACGACATACGCGACAATGAATTTAATTCTTTGACTTTTAACCGGTGTGTTATACCCAAGTTATTTAAAAAGGATTCTAAAAGAAAGGCCTTTAGCGCATATATATAACTTCCTCCGCAAAAACTTTTTAAATTACTGTCCGTGTCAATAAGTTTGTACAGGCTCCAGTAGGCGGCGTGCCTTTGTGTTTTTGTTAGACGACGGCAGTAAATTTGTTTTTATTATTTCATACTCGTGCAAGCTACCGTTCCTAACAAACTTTTCATGATTAATAGAATTTACGTATAAGTGTACTCGTATTACTGCATGTATTCAGACCATAAAACTCTTATTATGTAACGTATAGATTGCATTCGCTGCCTTTTTACTCCCGTTACCCGTCACAATTTTCGCAAATTCGCCTAACTACCGGATCTAGGGTGTATTGTATCTAGCAACTTAAATTACCTATAATGGGTACATAACATTCGTGCATAATTATTAAAAAAAGTCGCCTAAAAGCGCTAATAGGGTTAATGTTAATTAATTACAACTTCTCAAGCAAACACTCCCGTTTTTTCGAAATCGATGTTTTTTATTTATGTATCTAGCGTTCGACAAATGACGACTATCTGTTTCGAATTTTGTGTTATTTTTACAAAAGTAAAAGTATGTCGTTACGTTCTATTCGAACCACACATATTCCCATAACGTCAAGACATTTGTCACTAACATTCACCATTGGTAATACGTTCTAGTATACCCACGTTAACTATCCGAAGCAATCTAAGTTAGAGAATGCAGAATGAGGGAAATAACACCTCTTGTAAATTCAAGTAGTTATTTCAGGCGAATGAAAATAAATGAAAATGAATAAAACGTAAATAATAAATGGTAATTATATACAATGACATGACATAACAAGCCATAGGGATATAATGATAATTATTACAGTGCTATTCTATTGAAATAGTTTAAATTGCTTTTAGTAATGCAATTACTTATCTACATCTCTCCAGTGGATTGCAATTAACACACAAGTAGTATTAAGTCGCTCTTAACTTTTCTTTTCAATACAAAATTCACTTACAATACAGCATAAAATGTTTCTTATTGTACTCATAAGAAAGCATATATATAATGAATGTCTTAACATATTTTGGAGTTATAGCATTCCTATTCGTTAGATCTCTTTCACTCAGCCAACAGTTTACCGAGGCTTTAATGTCAAAGAACGAAATAATTTACTAACCTGTTCCTTTTCCGAATTGTTTACTGCAGTTTCATTAGAATATACACCATCATTCATTTGTTTAAGAGCATCTATCAAGAAATAGGAAAGTAAAGAATCAACACCAATATCCCATTCAGAATATGGAAATTGGCTAGCAGATGTGACCATTCTAAAAGTTATTACAAAATTTGAAGAAACTGGTCCGGTAAAGCATAAGAAAACGAAATACATTACCGTGCTGGTCGTTTAGAAGAAAAAAAATTGCAGCTGTAAGTGCTAGCGTCACAACATAATACATTTCAAAACTCACCTAATTCATAATTCTGTGCAAAGATTATATAAAGAAATAGAACTATATACTATGGATTACGTCATCAATTCTCACACAACAAAAAATAGAACACATTTTCAGCTGAATAGAATTCTATACAAGCAAAATTTCTGAATCTATGGCAAAGATATTCCACGAGAAATAGTGGAATAATCATTGCCGGAATCTAAAGTAACTTGCTGCTATCGTTTCCGGGTTAATAAAAAAACCGAAGCAGCAATACTATTACCGTTGCTACAGCTTCATATCGGAGTATGACTGCAAACTTTTGTCTGATTAATCGGAAAGTATGAATGTTAAAAAGAGATGATATCAGCAGGAGGATAAAATATTTCATGTATGCATAGAAATAATTTACTCCAACTCTTCGGTAATTGAATAATTTCTTGAAGAAGAAACCTCATTCCAACTGATGGTTTTAAGCAGAACATTATGGATAGTATTCGTAAAAATGAGTTTCATGTAATAAGAATGAGCTTCCTCTACACATTTTTAAAAGGTACAAAATACGTTTGGAATTTTGCATTCAGCATTTTGTACTACATTTTCATAGTTTAATGTCATGTGATCAAATGTGATACACCACCTAAAATTAAAAGGTTATTATAGAACTCGGTGGAAAGTTACAAGAAACCAATTTCTTCATAAAGAATATAAACGACTGAAAACCGCTTGTAAAGTGTTGACCTCTAATGGTTATAAAACGTATGTGGATCGAGTATAATTATCTGTTATGTATAATCCTAAAGAAACTTTTAAGTTCGTGAAATATGAGCGTAAAAACACTTGCATCTCTGGAACACTACCCTATAACGGTGTACGTCTTAACAAAGGTCCTATCAACACCTTTACCAATATATGGATATTTCATGGATATACCAACCCAGCTCCATATTTTCATCTAATCATCTTATATCCGTTTCTTACCTGAAGTTGCGAAGATAAGGTTAAGTTGTGAGAGCTGCTGTAAAATGAATTCTCACAGCAATCATACGACATGTAGCATCCCAAAAGAAGCTGCATGCAACTGAGGGCGAAACGTGTGCAGACTCGTGCAACTACGACGCGGTTTCAACCTGGAAACCTAAATTCTTTAATAGAATCTGTTATCTACTCGTCCATTTTATTCTGTCTGTTTGTTAAGAGCTGGATAATCAAAGCCAGATAGATGGAATTTATACAGATCTTAATCGACCATAGACCACGGAATATTACGCAAGAAATTTGTCTCTCTGAATTTAGTTCGTCCCTGCTTCAAGTTCTGTACTTATGTCTGACAAATACAATCAATTACGTAGTGTAATGGTTATAAATTGTTGGAATTTTGTCTTCCATCTAGAGTGCGACAAGGTTCCAATTTGGGATCATCACTATTTGTTTTATGCCTTAGTAACTAACACTTAACAGTGTTCCAATTTTCATTTAAATGAAATGCTGTGTTACGTCTTACGAAAAGTTAAGCACAGAGATTCGTCTCACGTGATAAACGATAAAGTCCTAAAAAGAGAGTTAACACTATTAAATATCTTGGGGTGCTGTCTGACTCCCGTTTAAGTTCTTCTGGTCACGTAAATTCCATTTGCACTTCCTCGTCAAAAACACCAGACATTGTCATGCTATGCTGCAAATTCTTCCAACAACACATTGCTTTTGAAGCAGCTGTACTTTGGCCTCGTCGTCAACAAGTTGGAATATTCCTTCCTTACCTTGACAAATAATCATTTAGCCACGTAGAAAATCTAAAATATATGTAAAAAATCTAAAATACAAGCGTTAAAGGGCAGAATCGGTACGAGAGAAATAGCACAAGGATACACACTTTACGACATGAGACCGCAGCGAAGAGAAGAAACCCACGAAAGAAATGGTAAACAAAGAAAACGAAGCTAAATTGCAGAACTAAAAGCGAAAGAAAAACGAAAACCAGTCTCATAAACGTGTTTTACTACGAATTAAAAATTCTATAATAACGTGATAAACGTCTTGTGCCAGAATAAAAGAGGCATTAACTGGGAAGTAAAAAAGGAATTTCAATGGAAGAATTCATCTCGGTATCTGGCAAAATTAGAACATTCGAGAAAGTTGGAATATCGTCGTGAAGGTCAGATACTATTTAAGAATTTTGTGGTTTCAACTCTACGGATACTGGTGAAATAGATATACATGCCTGCTGCTTACCATCACTTTTGGCAATGTGTAAACCGCAGATACATTATATAGAGCCTATTTCTTTTTTCATTCTTCTCTCCTCTTATGTGTTCTAAGCACTGGTGTAATTTTTTTATCAATTAAATTAAAGTAATTTGGCTGTGGATAGTTGTAATATATTGTAAGTTAGTTATAAGTAGAGACTGGATTTTATACAAAGTGCAAAAATTTAATTTATTTATTATATTTTACGTCTATTTGTAGATGTCTTACACTCATTAAAGTTAATTAACGGTAATTAATGTAATTAGTGTAATACATCTACATATAGACGTAAAATATAGTAAATAAATTAAATTCAAGTTTTGCACTTTGCATATAATCCGGTCTCTAGTTATAAGTATGTTTTAATTTGATCTACTTTTTTTGGTTAGTTTTGTGTCTGTTGCTATGTAACTAGTTTTACATGTGCATATTGATTATGTAATTTGATTTTGGTTTTATCTGTTGGGCAATAAAGTATTATTACCGTTATGATACATTCGAGACGTAATAGTCCTTTGTCAAAAATCTTTGTCTACCAGACAATTATTATCGTACGTTACATGAAAATTGTTTACGATTAGCGTATCATTACTGGAATACTGGATTGATATAAACTTCAACAATACGACATTCCTAGATATAGGCAAGTGCTTATCTTTCGATATGTTGGTACTACAATATTTCCTATACATAATATATATATAAGGTCTTGTGGCAGGTTAAATAGGTCCATAATAACCACAAGCAACAATGAACATATTAAGCTTTAGAATTCAATAGCTTCGGATACACGTTCGAAACAAGTTACACGTTTTCGCCTGCTCTGATGATCGCTCCGGTGAAGTTATATGTATTGTGCTCTGTATCGAATACGCTCCATCGGTATTCTTCTATTAAGATGATTATCCATTGTCTGTCGTAAACGCCGAAATAACATTCCATTTAGTAATTGCGTTCTTTGAACAGATTTGTCGTTAAGGTCTGCTAACCCACGTGATCGGAAAACGTAGGGCCGGGTTATTAAATTTATATATGTCAACTTGCAGTTCCATTATCTTTATTGGTTTTACCTTTCGTTCTCATAAATATTCGATGTATTCCTTAATAAAATGTAACTACACAATGTTGGAATTTTTTTATTGCATTAAAGCTATGTTTAGATCGTTGATGCAATTTTATAAAAATCGTCTCCCCAGGACAAATTAAGGTATACCTTTTCCATACGAAATCTACTCATCGAATTGTTATAGAATAATAATGCAATGCTTATATAATATCTAATGTAATATAATGTATTTCTTACTACTTGCAGCTCTTTATCGATAGCTATTAAACTATGAATGCAGCATTCATATACAAAACATGTACCAGGGACCCTTCTCATATCTTCAAACTGTTTAGTTTTCAATTTTGATACATATTTTCTTAATACAAATACATGTATATGATATGTATGCCACTTATTTTTTTAATTGTATTAGCTGAGAATCTGCACTGTCACGCATCCTGAACATGAATCAAACATAATCATCAAACTTCTTTCTTTTAAAGGATTCAGGTTTCTACGTTGATGCCGCGTCGTAGTTGCGTGAGTGTACCGACGTTTGACTCTTAGCTGCATGGAGCTTCTTCTCGGATGCTACATGTCGCAACCCTGCTATGTGCAACTCAGAGCGAAACACCTACATTCTGAAGAAAATAAATGTCGTGAAAGTCTACAACAACATACCAATCGTCTTATGAAGATGAAACATGGACTCATTATTGCGATTACGAGTTCAATCAAAGCTTCAAATCATCTAAGAAGCTTAAGCTTACCATTCCTGCAAGAAACATAATGACAACTGTATCTTTGAGACTGTCAGCCAATCTCGCTTTGAGCTGCCAAATCATGTTGGCAAACCAACGGAGTAGATGTAAAAAAAACGTGGAGAATTTTACAATGACTTCCTTTTTGATTTAATTTTTGTATGAAGTGTCAATAACTTGTCTATCCATATGATAAACACACAGCGAAGATAAGTTACACGATTTTCTGACACACCTCAATAGTATCCATCCAAAGACCAAGTTTATCATGGAAACTGAAAACCGAATCCAATTATTATTTCTAGACGTTTTAGGATCAAGCAACAGGATGGCACCCTGGACATATACTATACTGAAAGGCAACTCAGACCAGCTGCTATCTCAATACGCAATCACACCATCATCCCGCATAGAGACAAGTTGTGACGAAAACCCTGGTGTCAAGATTTCGACGATTAGCCAACGTCAACCACATCGAGACCGGGAGCAACGAGATCAACTATATACTATGACTTAGCGATTTCACCATAACAGAACGTTTCATATGAAAACGAAGCCAATGGACACTACCACTTATGTATCTCCCTTACATCAAGGACAAAATAGATAGAATATTACGGAGACACCTAATCCAAACAATATTTTCCACTGACAATAAAATTGGACAAATTCTGAATTATCCAAAGGAAAAGATACTAGTGGTATACGAGATACCCTGCAAGAACTGCAACCTTTCTTATATAGTACAAACAAACAGGAAAATAAGCGTCAGAGAAGATGAACACAAACTAGCAGTAGGAGCAAAACAAACAACCTCAGTTTTAGTCTAATACGTGCTGAAGACTTAAGAGATAGAGAAGCGTCCGGAAATCTTCAACAAGCGGGACGACGCATAAAGCCTATGACCGGCTTGGAGAACCATCATAAAACATATCCCAACAGACGATGCCTACAAGAGGCAACACAAGACCGGCAGAAACATGACAGTGATGCATAAGCATCGCGCGAGATGGTTACCCCCTGTCCGGGAAGAAGATGAGTGAGATCTCGTCAAAACGTCGACCAACAACATGCGCGCTCAGAAACCTCGGAATATTATTTAATATATATATATATATATATATATATATATATATACGATATATATGTTGTGACGGATGTTTTCACGGTCACCGTATGGTTTCGGGCGGGGTTTGCTCTTGTGGACTAGGTCGACGTTCCCACGAGATCTCATTTATCTTCCTCCAAAATGTAAATGGGGTAAATGACATATTTTGCTTTTAAAATTATTTAAAGTCTTGTCGTTATGAAGCAATCTCAATAACGTAGAGAAACTTTAAACATTTATTTACACTTTGTGTAATTACAATACCTTAGGTTTCAAACCTAAAAGTTCAAGAAAAAACAAAATTGATAGTACATTTTTTGTCAAAAGGTTACTTATATTACAACTGTTTAAGACGTGATTGCTTTCGTTCTCTTTGCTTTTGCAAGTGACTATCAAAAATTGTTTAATACATTTAATGAAGGATACTTCGAAAACGTTTCCATTATTGACATTACAGAAAGACTATAGAGTAATGTGCATTATTGGAAATTAAACCTATAATTACTTTGGCTTATACAGGACGTACCAGGTAGAAACCACATATCAATTCACAGGTATAGCAGTAAACTCCACTCACACAAATTAATTAATTATGCGGAACGCAGCGTTTCGAGAGCACGTGAGCTCCCATTGTCAACCGTGTTAACATATCAATGTTAGTTTTTTTATAAAAGAGCATCCTGTACATTACTATACATTTAACTTCTACTGGCAAATATACGGTTGTAGAGTAATCTATAACTAAACAATTGCCTTCATGCATCAACAATTTTTAATGACGTTTTCATGGTTAGTTTAAACAAAGCATCCAATATATTTTATTTACTCTATTTGCTGATGGTATTTTAGGTCGATTGTGTAAATAATTCCGTGCACCTAGCAACTGAGTTATTGTCCAGATATATTGCATTGTCCTCTTTTGTTGTAGCTAGGTGTACAAAACTACAATTTAAATACAAAAACGATCCTTTTAACCTGCTATCTCCTCAAACATTTGGTTTTAAACTACTTAGCAGTCTACAGTTTTGGTAAATTTCCTTTTCTCTCAATCGTGATATTAGGATAAGTGTTCTTGTTCAAGATGTTTGTATAACGTTCACAATGTCCGTAGAGATGTAAATAATAAAAATATCCTTTTTGAAATAATTGTTTCTTTCAAAAGTTTTCTTGCCTTTATAACACTAATAATTACGCCGAATCATATGAACTCTCCAAGCTGAAATTCAAAATTACTGTTTGAACAAGCTGATAGTGTTGATTTAAAAACTGTATATATACGGAAAATCGATAGAAAGATGCGGAAATGTGTTTCGACAAACCTTCCAATTAAATATCAATATTAATATTCTTTATAAAATCTATATATCCTATGACATAAGGTTTTGTCGGTAAACGGTAGTATGCTTGTCATAATTAATCTCTTTTAAATAGATTAAATCCAAGTATTTGAATTTTTTCCTTTCTCGCAATCCGTTCAGATTAATTACAAACTTATTAATGTCAAGCATACATCATTCATACATGTCACGAATTTCTAAATTCTAATTATTGGCTTTCCCTCCAAATGCTATTTGTGTGATTTATGTTCAGTAATAAATAACCGATTAATTTGTGTAAAATTCATGCAAATAAAATACCACCAACGAGTGGTGTGTGTACAACTCTAATAGTCAACGACAATCAGCACAGGTTACCGGTAAAATCATATTAAAGCATAGTTCCAATTTTAAACAAAAAGAAAACTAAACTATTCGCTATTTTGCAATACATTTTACGTGTTACTAATTTTGCCAGCAGTATTATTTTAACTACACGTAACACAGATAGGTGGCTTGTAAAGTAAAAAAAAATGCACGCGAAACATTATACACCACATGCACGCGGTGTCTGTATATAGTAGCAACACAAATGGTCAATGTAAGTAGTATATTAAAAAAATTAATACCACCATAGATCCGTTGCGGTTAGATTTGGATTACAGACCGAAATGTGTGTCACCAATTTCCATTTTAGTTTCTGAAGTCGACTAAAACTAGATTAGTATCGATGTATATACTAACATGTATCTACACGAGAGATCTAGTTAGCTGATTTTATTTTTATTTTTATTGCAAGGTGTCAATGAACTCACTATGCTTAATTGAAATATTTGTGCAATTGCACAAGAATAGTAAAAGATAAAATAAGATTCTAAAGTATTATTATACATCCAAAAATATCTCTTGAGTATTCTTTTAATTGCATGCTTTAATTGTAATTGCCTAGCTAAATTGAAATTCTGGCTCAACATCGATGTTTCAAGTACTTCATTCAACCCAAAATATTATCAATTTTAGCATTAAACAGTAAAATTATCACAGCTCCAACATTAACAGTTACTTGCTCCGGATGTCAAATATTAATACGAATATGCTCTGTTTCTGTTCATCGTGTCATTGTTCTAAACACGCAAACAATGGGTGGGATTGAAATAGGAGGGAGAACGTTTCAATAGCGGCTTGAGGACGCTAATTTTTAATTTACACAGACTTGCTACTGAACCAGAGTTGCAACCTTATTATGTGAGGGCATATCTTCACTTTGCATGGGTGCAAGAAAGCAAAGATTATATTCATAAAAGTATGATATAGAATTTGAATTTGAAATGTGTGTTGCAACTTGTTTCATTTTTTTATATAATTTTGACAGGTTAAGTGTTACATCGACTTAATATTTGTACATAACTCCCGAAAGTGTACTTTAAGCTGTGATGAAATAAAAATGATTTACATGTTTAAATAACATTTTAATTAAATCAAAACAAAAATGACCATTACCTTGTTCAATGAACAAGTTTACGCGCTTTAAAAGCATTCTGTAACTTTTGTGGCGTTGTTTTCGCACATTTGCGTATTCTTGAATTATTCTTTGTTGCAGTTCTTGCAAATTAAGTACAGGAGTTTTGAAAATCGTATTTCTAAGTAGGAGAAAACAAAATAGTCCGTAATAGTATCTTGGAGCATTTGTGTATTAACTTATGTTGGAACATTTGTGCATATAGTTTGCATTTGAATATTTGTGTGTTTGGTGCATTTGCACGCGACCCCCGCCACATTAACATCATTTATCGTATTAGAGTATACTATTGTACCGAAAGACGTGTATAGAGTAGGAGCAATAAACAATTTCGTGTTAATTTAAGCAACACTGTAACCATTCACTGCATTATATTAAATCAAAGTGTGAGTTTTATTTTTGAACACTTACAAGTTTTTTAACACCTGGTCAAAATTCAACTTGCTGGAAATAACTATTTTGAAGTTCATCGTCACAAAGTTGTTGAATAAATCCAGTCAAAATGTTATTTCTGCACCTCTCTGTATTCATGGTAAAATTTATAAGAAATGGCCCAATTATTCTTCTACGAGAAACTATAATCCAAACACCAATTCCACAAGAAAATGAGACTTATCAGTGCTCCACATTCGCATATTTTGGGAATTGACGTACCCCGAGAGCTGAAACCATTCCTCATCAGAAAAAATCGTTGACGAACCATTAATGGTGTGCTAAGCGTCTGGGGTAGTCTATGGGCAAAAGCGCTTGATATGATTGCATCTTATATGGATGTATGTTCAAGTTCTTTTTTACAACGGTTCGGCGTCTCAAAGGTTTTACGGCGTCCTCTTCCACACAATCATGAACATCAATAATCAACTCTTCTGCATGAATAGTTGGCCTATAAGCACCTTTCTTATGAGTTATCGACCCAGTTTCGCAAAATACACCCATAATATGTGCAAGGCACATATAAAAATCATGTTCTACTACTGCGAAATCTGAGAAGTGCTAACGAAAATTATCCAAACATAAACGCTTGTTGTATTGTCAAATTCCATTAACCATTCCATTCCATTAACGCCTGTTCTATAATAGGCTTCAACCATGTAAGTTTTGTGCGCTGTGATGAAAACTATAATTGAAAAATTTCAGAGAGAAAATATATGACAAATATTAATGACAGTATAACACTTGACCTGTCAAAATTATATATAAAATAAATGAAATATGCTAGAACATATATTTTCAAATTCCGTAGCATACTTTTCCAATATAATTTTTGCTCTCTCGGTAATAAATGCCCACCTGTCCGTTCCTAACAACTTGCGCTTTCTTAAAGATGGATAAGGATGGATAATGATCGAGAAACTGTGTAAAGATGAAAACCACTTCAAAATGGAAGCATTTTCATTGTAGTTCTGTTGTGGTGTGGGCAAATATTTTCTATATTTGTATAAAATGGTGCTCTAAATGCTCTTGGGTATGTGGAAGACATTCCTCAAGACGCTGTCGTTCCACTTTCTCATTTTGTTGAAGAGGATTGCATTTTAGTATACATCAATATTAGACTTTACATTGCTTGCGCTGAGTCTGAATACTCATGTGAAGTAAATATTCGATAAATAGATTCTCCAGTATGCAACCTGGAGTTTAGCTTAATTGAACATATTTGAGATCAACTCAAAAGGCGTATTCGTCGCCATCAAACAACACGCGCTTCATAAATTCCGAGTGGTCATTCAGTAAAAATATGAAATCATTCTTCAAAGAAGATCGATCATAACTTTTATAATCTATTTAAGAACAAAATACATGGGAAATATAAGATTTTAGACATTATCTATCGTTATACGAATGTCATAAAGTGTAATAACTCGATATATGTATACATATGTACGGTATGTATCCAACACAAACTCCAGCGTTCAATTCCTTTCACCAAGTTTCTTGTTTACTAAAGTTGTTAGTTTAGTACTTATTGTATATACGCTACTATTCATAAGCTTAAGATCACTTTGGAAAATCTGTATTAGGAGAGAAACATGCATATCTGTTAAATTAGAAAAAAAATTATAAAACTAAACCAGAGAGATTATATTATAAAAAAAGTTAAGTTATATCTCCACAGTTATATAACTCCTTATTAATTTATGTAAAGATTTTGCGCTAATTTTAATCGGTCCAAAACTAAGACACTACTGTAAATGTCTTGCTGAACTTCGGTGACGTACATTTCTGTCTAATTCGTCCCACAATTGCTTCGTAGTATCGATGTCCGATGATTGTGTTGACCAAACCATATTTTTAGTGACTCTCCCTTCTTCTTTCTGTAGTAAAAGGTTTTGACAGAACTTAGACAGGTATTTGAAGTCGTTATCGTGCTATGGCTCTCAATACTCCTCTAACTAACTAAATATCCTACTTCGGTGGCAGTGAAACATCTTTATACCATCATTGAACTTCCTCGGTGCTTTACAGATCGCACGAGAGCTTATGGAATGATTTGCTCTTTACATATCCTCCAACTAAAAGGTCGCTGTTTACTACTAAAAATTTGTAATTGCAATGTTCCGAATCAAATCGCTGTCTACTTTTTTTATAAAATAGCGGCTTTCTAGGGACAATTCATCCTTTTAGAACCATTGAATTTAATCATCTCTGGCCCTGGATACTGATGCAATGTGTTGTAATTGTAGGGATTCTTAATCGCCAATTTTGTTTACGGCTAAAATAGTATGTTCAGCAGTGGTTATTAGGATATAACGTGAGTGATGAAGATTTTCTCATGTTTCAGGATATCTTTCAATTATCGAATGAACAGCAGCTTTTGAAACTATCAGTTCGTTTAAAAATGTAACATTTACATGTAACATTCACGGCTCTTTTTACCCAAAGCAATACCCCCAGTTTTTATTATAAGAACATTACGCTCAGGAAAAACCAATTGATTTTGTATCTAGAAGACTTAATTGAAGACAACTAAATTTTAACTCTTTGAATAAGGAATTCTTATTGTTTTCTCTATATTAAAACTGAAATGTTATCTCTTTAACAAACCTTTAACATGACACTATTAACTTTAGTCAGGAAATCGATGATATCTTTTTATACAACATTTTAAATCGACATATTCCTGGCAAACAAAATTTCTTCTTAAATTCTCTTTCGAGAACAAGATCCAACCGCAAGAACGGCTTTGAACTTAAACCTCAAGTTAGCAGAAAACAGTAACCTTTATGCATGTGAACTCATCGGTAGACTACAGGAAAATCCTCCTTAGTCAAAAGTTTATTATAGAAATTAAATGTGAATAATGAATGCAAAAATTACTCCATTAATTAAAAGAGTGTTATCGTATTACCAGAGAATCATTGCTTAAAAGCTTTACCTAAGTAACATGCAAAATATTCATACATTGGATTCAGTTAGGTTAACTGGAGGAACATTTTCAAAAGTTATGGGTAAGCGCATTGTTAACTGTCAGAAATGTAAATTTTCGAAATTCAAAAATTATATTTCATTCTCCTCAGAAAAACGTGTTACCAGCAACAGTATACTGGAGCTCCTTTCTATTGATCTTGTACAAAATTTGCTTTCTTCTTCGGGCTACATACATCTTATGATTATTTTCGATATTTTTTTAATGGCGCTAGTGCCTCAATGCCTTGCGCGCTTGGTTATCAGTATAGGGATACTGGGTTCGAACTCTAGGGCTGTTGTTTTGCAGGGTTAAGGTTCTCTGTGGTTTTCTTCACTCCATAATGAAATGTTGAAAGTGAATATCTTAAGACGCACCACATGCGCAGGTGTAATAATAATTCATGGTCGGCTGATGTCTCCTGTAATTGGCGAGTGTAAAAGCATGGAGTTCTTCTCCTTCACTTCAGGTTTTACGTACTTTGCCTGTTAGGATACCTATCTTTCATTTGTCTGCCTACACTTCTTCTTCTTAAACATCTTTAAAATCTAGCCCTGGCTGACAACCTCGTCACATCCGTTCTACGTATTCCTCCCACTTATTTTGGTTTTCCTTTATTCTCTCATTTATGTCGAAGATGTTTAGTTCTAATGAATACGTAGGCCTCCACGGCCAGAATTAGTAATAAACGAACTACTTCCGGAATTGATATGATGAGATATATATAAAAAGAAATAAGAGAAAAAGGAGAAAGAAAAATAAGAAGAAAAAGAGATAAAAAGAAAAAGAAAAAATGATAAAGGGTGGGGGACGTGAAATAGAAAGAAAGGTGAAAAGAATAAGAAAAGGAAATACAGACAGAAAGGTGGATAGGGGAGGAGGGTCCGAGAGAAAAAAGAAAAAAGGAAAAAGAAGGAGACCAAAAAAGAAAGGTAGGATCTCGACGTTTCGCCTCCGTCGTAGGAGGCTTCTTCAGGAGAAAGAAACAGTGGTTCCAAAATGGCACGGTAACTCGACGTGTAAACCACGCTAGAGGCGGTATTTCTTTTAGGTTATTCGTTTCACCTTTCTTTCTATTTCACGTCCCCTCACCCTTTATAATTTTTTCTTTTTTCTTTTTATCTCTTATTTTCCTTTCTCCTCTTTCTCATATTTCTTTATATATATATATATATATATATATATATATATATATATATATATATATATATATATATATATATATCTCATCACGACACGGCCCAATTCCGGAAGTAGTTCCTTTATTATGTTTAGTTCTGTTCTTATATCTACATTTTTTATTCCATCAGATCTTGTACAACCTTTCACTCTTCTTAAAAATGTCATCTCTTGTGTCTGTATCCTGTTTTCTTGTTTGTTCGTTGTTGGTACTGCTACCGTTTACCGTCACTGCTACTTAAAGTGTTTCATCTGTTCTGTTTCAGTACGGTATTGTTCATGTTTATTTTTCTCCTAATTGGATATTTACCCAGAAAAGCCACGGTTTTGGTTTTATCTGCTATATGTGTTCTTTTCATGAGCAGATTTCTTGTAACGTATATATCCGTTTCTGTAGATTATCCTGTTTCTGTTAGGTGTACTGTCATCAGCGTATAACATAGAGTTTAGGGTGGTGTGCTGGTCAAAACATATTCCTTTAGGGCATTTCTTTTTCCATTCCTTTATGACATCAATATATAAGAACCACTCTCCTGAGGGAGCCTCCTATGACGGAGGCGAAACGTCGAGATTCCGCCTTCTTTTCTTTTGTTCTTTTCCTTTTCTTTGTTTCTATCTCCTTTCTCTTTTTTTTCTTTCCTTTACTTTCACTTTTATTTTTTATTTTTTTTTTATTTTCCTCTTATTTTCTTTTGTGTCTCCACTTATATCTTATTTCCGTTTATTACTATAGTATTGATTTTTATTTTGAAGGTTAACGCCTTATAAACTGTAACTAAAAGTAATTTTTTTACTGCTAGAACAAAAGAATATATCAATTAGTGATGCACTCTTAGAAATATTATTACTTTATATACTTAAACAATAACTATATTGACATGAGGTCACATTTTATGAATGTTCATCCAATATATAAGTCAGAATTCTATCACAATATTCCAACTAAAATTATATAAATTTCCATACTTTTTCTATCTAAAAGCTGTTATATTATTTTACAATAACAATGAAAGAATTATCGTAATGTTTCAATAAAACTTGCTTGTGAGTATAACCCGATTTATTTCTCGACATAACTCAATCTAATTTTAGCACAATTGTGCATTTTATGGTGTAATACCATGCACTAAATATCTCGTAAAAGAAATAATCCAAATACCACCGAGTAATTTTAATTCATAAAAACCCTTTATAGAATTATTAGTGCTTGGCAGTCTATACAAAATATTGTAGTCGATTACGAGTACGCAGTGAATAACATAACGACATTAATGGAGTCAAAGCAGTTTACTTAGGCGAAAATTACATCAAGACGTGGCCGCTTTCATCGAAACTGAAATGAAATCATGACTCAACAACATTATGCCTAATTGAAGTATAAATTAATTAATTATTAACTCCGGGGGAATACGTAATCGTGCAATAGGTTCGGGGAATGATGAATTGAACGCTAAATATAAAAAAGGGTTAACTTAGATGCAGAGATTGCGGATTTATTGCTGATATAAGCATTTTCACTTTTGTACCTGTAATTAATTTATACCCTGATTCTTATCCGTTGTAGAAAAGAATTCAAAGAATTAAATCCTGTTTATATACTTGTAAGGTTCATATGCATAAATACTTGGTGGAAGGATAAATGTAAGGCAATTTTAAAAGGAATTGTTATAGTCAGATATACACTATCTTTCATAAGTTTGATAGCAATATCTAAAGTAAAAACATAGACGAGAGAGAATGTTTTAAAGTGCATTCTAATGAAGTATATACTGTCAAAGTAACCAACTTTTATTTTAATTACATAATAAATACGCGGCATTCTTAAAACTAGTAGCTAGAAATAAGATCTATAGCATTCCAGACTCTCTGCAGAATACTGCTTCGCCAGTTGGAAATTTTTCTGGACCTCACGATCCAAGTGAAGCCATAAGAGCTCAGTGGGGTAGTAATCAGAGCTCTATGGCGGACACTCGATTAAAGATAGGACTACTTCAGAAGGTTAGTATTGAAAATAACCGTTAACCACCTTTGCAGTGTGTTTGGGGTTGTTACCTTACTGATAAATGAACCCCTCCGCAGTTAATTCATATCCAGTTGGTACAGCATCGTTTCCTAGGATTCTCAAATACACATCCTTTCCCATTCTTTTATTTATTTCAATTAATTTTCTGCCTTCAAAGCAACCTCATACCATAGAGGAAATGTTTTTCGGATTTTGTCGTGTATTCGCTGTTTTACTTAACGTTTCGCTGATCATGCTGTCAGCTTCTTCAGAAGGTTTCTAAAGATTGGTGTAGTTGTCTCTCACTTCTCGTAATATATCTCTGTTCTGTTCTGCCTTGCTGATCCATAACCGTTCCGCTTTGCTGATCCGTAACCGTTCCGTTCCGTCGAATCGCGTCGTTCGTTGTATGATGATTCCTCACTGCTAACTTCCCTCTTCGCGATTGACGTTGTTGGTATTCTTCATTACTTCTATTTATTTGCGTATTATCCACGGGTAGTAGTGGCTGGTCCTGGCTAATACCTTAACGTCGCTGTAGGTTATCCGGTAGCTTCCTTGTTGGTGCAAGTGTCCTACTGCTGCGGATTTTTCAATTACCCTCAATTATCCTCAACAGAAGAGATCCCTCGTCAATACATTGTTAAGTAGAGCAGAGAAAATCATTGACGAACATCACAGGAATAATGAAATACATCACGTTAAAAATGCAGACGAACGGCTACAGCACAAAAGACATAAGGAAACCACAGAAATAGAAAAAGGACGAAGACCGACAACAACCAGCAGGTTAGACATATCTTCCATACACAGCCGAAATCACCTACAGGTTAAAAAGACCCTAGGAGAAAAAAACGTTACCACACGACACAACAGAGTGACCAAAATCGAACAGCTACTCCCTCCCAACAAGGGCATGTTACCGAAACTACAAGCAAAAGGCATATACGAACTAAAATGCGAATGTGGAAAAAGCTCGGTCAAACAGGATGGAGTATTCAGCGTAGGGTGAAAGAACACGAGAGAGACGCCCGCCTCAGACTTATTGAAAAATCCGCAGTAGCAGAACACCTGCACCGACAAGGAAACCACCGGATAACCTACGGCGACGTTAAGCTAGTAACCAGGACCAGCCACTACTACCCGAGAATAATACGCGAATAAGTAGAAATAATGAAGAATACCAACAACGTCAATCGCGAAGAGGGATACAAGATTAGCAACACGTGGAACTTAGCACTGCGCAGTCATCACATAATGAACGACGCGATTCAACGGAACGGAACGGTTACGGATCAGCAAAGCGGAACAGAAGTGGGATATATAACAAGAAGCAAGAGACAACAACACCAGTCTTAAGAAACCTTCTGAAGAAGCTGACAGCATGATCAGCGAAACCTCAAGTAAAACAGTGAATACACGACAAAACCCGAAAAACATTTCTACTATGGTCGACGGTCGTGAAAGCCTATACTCAATAACCTTTCACTGTTTTCGAAATACACTTGCGCAACATTCTTTCTTTATAGCGGCGACGAACAAACATGTGATGATTGTCATCGAATAATTCGAATTTCGATTCGTCCGTCCATAACACATTTTTCAAACCATTCACACTCCAGTTTGTATGAACTTTAGCGCATTTTAGTCTTTTCCGTTTGTGTATAGAACTTAACCGTGGTTTTGTTACTGTAATGCGACCCCTCAAACCTATTTTTATTAGTCGTCCGTTCTACTGTCGATAAGCTTACTCGTTGTTCGGCGTTGTAAATTGAAGTCTGCTATAATTTGGGGTGCTGTAAGGGAACGACTTTTTAGGGAAGTCTCGTTCCGTCGTTGATTTGGGCCTCCCATTTCGCTTTCTGCTCTGGAGTCTACAAGTCTCTTCCTTTCTTTAAATAGTCCTACGCACACAATACTCAGAAATACTTCATTGTCAAGCAATTTCTTTATTTGAAGCATTTATTTGGTGCAAGAGATATAATCTGACGCGCGTTTCAATATCCATCTCCAATCAAATAAACTAACAATATGAAATAGGGTTTTCCCCGACGCAATCACACAACTCTCTAGTACCTCGGCAATATACTGGATGCATATTAAATGTACAGTATCAATATAAAACATGTGGATGAGTGAGTAGCCCTCCCAAATTCTATTTCATAGCGCATTCATCTCTAATTTCCTACTATTAACGCATTATTTCTTTAAAGCCATCATAAAATTTAATGCAGGAATACATTGTTTTCGTGTTTGAATGGATTTGGAAATAAGTATTATTGTTGTGAATACATACTACCACCATTAGATTGTAAATGCCATTTTAACAAGACTAGATTTCCCCAATCATTTTTAATAGCTCTAAGTGTAACAGAATACATAATAGGAGCGACCAAACTTATGAACTGTAATGTATATAAAGATCTACGTTACATCGATAAATTGCAGAAATGTATGGATAAGCTACGGTATTAAAGTGATCAGAGGTATATTTCCGTTAGTGAATGCAATACGTGTCCATTTAATACCTATTTACAATTTATAAATTGCAAGTCCGAGAACTATCTATACCATAGTATCCATTTGTTCTCATAAAATGTCACTTGCAATCATGATCTAATCCGTCATCCAACAGAGGCGTTCATTTACACTTACTTGACCTCTATATGGGAGCAAAGGAAAAAAACGAAATTTATACGCCGTAAGCATATGTGAGTATGATGCAAGTTTTCCTATTTAAAATACCATATTAATGCAATCATGAATATGAAAAATTATTTATCAATAGAGAGTAGTCTATTTCAAAAGGTTCTTATCTGCAGTATTAGTACAGCCTAACAAAGCTTATATGAAAATATTGGATTTCTAATGGAACAGAAGCCACTAATTCGATTATACACTGCAATTACAAAACTGCTCAAAATATTTAACGAATATGCTACATAATTGATAATAAAGTAGTGTCAATTAATGTAACTCGTACAAATACTTCTTTTAAACTAGTGTGATCCTTCTTAAATAAGAAACAATACACACAGGTATGTTTTAACGTGTTGGTGCATGTTTTAAAGCAAACATCGTTGAAGCATGTAAAAAACACCCTCCTCGATCAAAATCTAAATGTGTACCACTGTGGTAACTAACGGAAATTTGCAATTTTGGATGTCGTCTGAAATGAACACCCCACAACGTGTTAAGACATCCATAAGTAGTTAGAAAGTAGAACACATCAAAATATTGCTGAAGATTTTGGAATATGATAAAGCGTAACCTCCAAACTTTAGGATAGCCTTTGGGGAGCTGAAAATTTTCGACGAAGACAAGGGCAAGATCTGCCAATATCAACAGCAAGTGACGATCGACATCTACCACAACTTCCACGTAGAAATCTCCTTCTTAATGCGACTCAGTTTGGAACTGAGTTTGCTACTGTGACTGAAAGACTAGCATCAGTGCAAATATTCCTGAAAACTGTTGGTAGCGTAAAAGAGCCTGTGGAATGTAGACTAATGAGTATATTAATTGCAATTATAATGAACGAAATCGGTATCGGTAGATTGGGTTTAACAATGGTACAATAATACTTTTAAAATTATAAAAAGTATAAACATGTCACTCGCTGATATAAACCTTCCTTGGTTTAACGTAATCGTATATATTCTTACAAATTTTAACGAAAACGTCTACTTCTAAGTTCGATTTAGCAACTTCTGCAAATCGCGTCTGCTTGCACGAGATTCGAAGAAATGCTTTTAATCGATATTATAAAATATTTTCAATTGCATGACCTTTGCATAAAAGTTTTGTTTAAGTGTATTTTAAAATGAGTAAAAACGAAGATTTGAACATTGAAACATTACGTCTCAAATACATTATTAATTTGAAAGACGGCTGCGCATTCGACAATTGAAAAGTATCTGGAAACAGGAACAAATTTTAACTACGAACGCTGACGGATTATAGTGTGTTCATCAGTATGAAATATCGGCGACTTACAGCTTCCAAGGTCTATGCAGATATTAATGTAAACCGTAAAAATAGTGTGCTAGTATCAACAGCGAAGTGATGACTAAATGGAACGAACCCAAAAGGGCGCAATGCTAATATAAAACTAGCATTTCGTAAAAGGAAATAAAAAAAAAATAGTTTAACTGGTCTTTAGAATATAGATATTGATCCGAAAAGGCCTAAACATATATTCTTTAGAGCGACGAATACAATTTCTAAATGTGTAGCAATCAACGGACAATCTTTGTTCAAATGGCAACAGCGTTATCACAAACTATCGTGCGATCTATGAAACGCAGAGAGGGTTTGGTGAAGGTATAGTGATGCTTCTATGCAGAAGAGTAGAAAATTTGGTAGGGATTGAACGAATATTTATAAAGAAGTAGTATAAAACAATTCTACAGCGGTATATCATTCCATTTAGTTTACAGTTGCTCAGTCAACAAGGTAACTATCTTAAGCACTCCGCAAAACTTTGAAAGGACTTTTTACAACAGATGGAAGAAAAATTAGTCATAAAAATAGGGTTTGGCCACCAGAACCACTACTTCAATCCTATAGGGAAATTGTTGGACGAGCTTGACAGAAAAGTAGAAGTTTAGCAAGGCATTTATTCGAAATGAATTAAAATTGACGCAAAAGTTCTACATTCAATTAATAATTAGTAAGAACAACGCTGAAGTTGTACGAAACAGTATGTAATAAAACACAGAAGTGATTTTTTTAGAAACACCATCATTTAATAGCAAAGTATTTTTTATAATATAATTCTCTCTGTTTCCGTATTATTATTTCTAAGAAATATACAGATTTTTTCTCATTAGAAATGTGTTGTTCTCTTTTTTACCACACCTTAACGCAGATTTTCTCAACGTGCTCTTAAAGCTATTGGCCGTAGTGTACAGTTTTTGGATATATACGCTAGGTACTTTTATGCCTTTTTATATGCTAGAGCACCAACAATCACATCTACATGTTGCACAATGAAAGTAACATTTGCTGTCAATGTCAACTTTTGTAAAGAACTGTAATAATTTATACTGTTTGAACTCGCGAGATATCTTGTGTAGTTCAGTGTGATTATAAATTTTTCACAAAGTCACAATCTTCTAAATCTACGTTGATAACATATGGGTATTATTATTCATCTTAAAATTCTAAATCTACCAAACATATTCAAAATGCGAACTTCAAAACTTTCGATTGTTAGATTACGTAAACGATCTACGACCAACTTTATTAGATACGACGCTCTAGAATGGTTGTACCAAGCCTCTTCGTACGAATGTCGCAGTCACATAAGGAGGTTGGCCAAGGAAGTTTATTATCCCAGCTGTTACTTGCATGCACGTAGGTCGTTAGAGTAATAACATAATCAACTTTCTTTCATTGCACCTTCCTCGATAATATAAAGCACAGTAATCACGCAATAAAATGTTGAATGCAGCTAGTCACGTTCGTAATTTAAAGGTAAGTGGTTGCCAAATGCATAAAAAATTTCGCATTTTCGTTCTTTAGAATTCGTTTTCAACTTCAAAATTACTGTTTAATATAACAAAGTGTGATTAAAACTTGCGTAGATCTCGTATTATGAAAGAGAAACATAGTTTTTGTTCTCTTTCAAAAACGCAGAAATGTATTCTCGTCCAAGATACCGGTAATAAAAAACACCATACGCAGGTCTTAACCAACAATGAGGGCAGACCGTCAGGCTATGTGGCAACCTTTCCTTTAAGCCTTCCCGCACCATGCCAAATTTTTGAGTTCAGAGGTTGCTGTATTGTTCATATGCACATTTGTTTTATTTATGTATACATTTATTTGGCATTGACGAAAAACCAACTCTCTTTTACATTTTGCCTACTATTATTGATATTGCAGCAGAATAAGGGTCCAAAACTTACGTACTCTTTGTGCAATTATAAGAAATTGCGCATTCAGATGGTCTAGACATGTGAATATCTTCCCAACTCCTTGCAATGGTATAGATAACCATTGTCATTACAACTAAAAATTTGTATATAACCTTTTCGAAGATATACGAAGTATATCTCAAAATTAATGAAGGTAAATCAGTTTTAATAGTTTTAAAGCGTTGTAATTGAATGTATCTACAATTTAATATTGTCTTCTTCAAAGTATACTTTTTTGGAATGCTTCCAGCATCTCCAGTGAGTTTTTCTTTCATGGTAACAATTCTGGAAGTCTTGTTCCATTAGGCGGTTTATAACCTGCATCGTGACTCTTTGGATGGTGTTTATCGTTCCTTAATGGGAAGCTTTCAACTTCCGCTTAAACATTGGAAAAAAAAATTATCGCATGAAGCCATGTCTGGACTGTAGAGCGGATGTGGAAGCACTGGAATGTTTTTCTCTAACCGATTCAAAATTCTCTAACCGATAATGGGGGCATTATAGTTATGCAAGATTCACATGCAGGCAATGCGGAAGCATAAAAGGTTTGATTCACTATCTGGTGTCGCGGTATATAAATTACTTGTGGACAAGTCCACGGGAATATACAAGACCTCGAGAATTGTTACTAGAAATTGCAAACCCACTGGAGACACTGTGTGCATTCCAATGAAGCATACTTTGAAGGTGACAGTATTAAATTGTGGATACATTCAGCTAAACACAACTAATCATTCCCATTAACTTAGTAGTATTTACTCTTTCTAATTAAATGGGACTTGGCCCTGTATTATTGGCATGTATTTGTACTTGAATCAAATACGTTCGTTATTTTCACATTTATAGGGGAACCCACCGTATCTCTTAGAGCTTGAACGCCTGGTCGAGGGCGACAGTAGCGATAATAGCCGATCTCAAAACAAAAGTAATGTCACAGCTACCCAGGCGTTCTCGTTTGAAATAATACGCTATGTGCAATCTTTAGCTCTCTGCTACTGCGCCCCAAAGAAGGGAAAAAGCCAGTAGCCAGCAAATGTGCGAACTGCGCACCGACAAGTAAAACGGAGCGATGATGCCGACATTACATAAGAAAACTGGTCCATGAAACTCGTCCGCTACGACGAGCAACTAAATTAAATAAATTCTAAGTCCCGATTCGAGAAAGGACCGAACAAACTTACAAAATACAACGGGCTCTGCTGCCTCAACGACCTTCAGCTTTAATAGGTGTGATCGTACTTGTAGAAGATGTCTATAGATGCGCGCCGACAATCTCACCAAAATAATTTCCGACACAAACTTAACCGAAGACTAAAAATATGTATAGACGACAACGGACACAATAGCCTCGACGGACGATGATAGAAAATCGAGAATTTGTACTTATTAAAGAAATCTATACATGCGATTCGACAACCTTACCAAATGACTCCCGCCAGAAATAAATGTATAGACAACGTCCTTGACGATTCCTGCCAAAACTAGAAAATATTAGAAATCTCTAATAATCATACGACGACGTTACTGTACACGTTACGACGAGGTACGAAAGGTGACCGAGAGTGCACGATCGCTAATACCTCGACCGTCGCGCGGGAGACGAAATTTTAAGAAAACTCCCATTACTTATTCGTCGACGTTGCACTGAATGATTTTTAAATTAGGCAGTTTTAGCTAGCGTAATGTGAATGGCCGGCTTGCATACATATACAATGCATAATGTACATGCATATTAAAATAAAATTGGATATATTCTAAGAGAGCAACATAAATAAATATAAAAATGAAAATAAAGTAATATTCTAAATGAAAATGCTAACCCATACGGCTGCAAAGGAGATAATATCATATAAAATACATTTCCTAACTTAAAATTCACCTATAAAAATACAAAACAATGTTAAGTCCTTAACACGATTTGAAAAACTAATAGTACAGCATGTGTTTTCGAAGGAAATATATTTTTGCGTTCCTTCCGTCAAAGTTTAAGTGATGTAACACAAGTCATCTTAGTTCAATATAAGTGCCAAAGACTGAGTAAAACAATTGTTGTAACTACGTCGTGGATTAAGATAATAGATCTGAGCAATATATGAACCAAATGTTCAAATTATACGGGATAATCAAGAAAATATGCTAGCCTTGGGTATCTTCTATATAAAGACCACAACAAATTTTAACAATTCAGCAAAGATATCACAAATCAAAATAATTAAAATTGACCAACTTAAATTAATTAAATTCGACAAAAATAAGTCAACCTTATAACAAAAAAGGAAATAAAAAAAAATGTATTAAACTGCATCAATAAAGAAAAATATTTTAATTTTTTGCGCTAAGGAAACCTGATGATTTATTTCCAGGTTCTTTATTATATTCGCTGTTGAATAATGTACAGTGAATTCGGTGGAACTAAAATAAAACGGGAAAAAATGTAAATCGCAGTGACACTTGCGTATCAGGCGAATAGCAGACACCATATACGAAATAAACAGCAAGCAATTTCATTTGTCAATATCAGCACAATGTAATTTCGACGAAGTAGACGCGACGCTAGGTTACGTAAAGGTTTAAAGTGAATGAGATTTTTGTGTTTCATCTGTTCGATTTCTGCTTTTCTGGCTTCGCTTCTGTGGTCCCTTTATTTATTGAACTGGGTCTCAAGCACGAAATCTATGTCGCGAATATATTACACTTTCAATTTCTGCATGCATATGCACTAAATTCATATTAAATATATTGTTAGGGGTATACATTTCAAGCTACTTTCACGAATATTCCCCTTTTGGGGTAAATGTTCTATTTAAATCTCCCACGCCCAAGGTTTGAATATGCTACGAAAAACCTACCTCAAATAAGTTATCGATAAGGTGCCTTTTCAAATTGTGGCTAACAGTACAAATACTAGAAATGAATAAGAATACCTCAAAACTGCAAAATGAGGCTGCAGAAACGAGTACTTTCGCAGTAGTGTACAGCTCGGTTACTATCAATATTAAAAATAATGAATTTTACTTGTACTATTTTAGTTTGATAGTGCTGTTGATGTAGAATGACACAAAAATGCGCTGCGGTATTATGTCATTAATCATTAGTATGCCTTCCAGTGCTGACTCAGTTATACTCCTACGGCGAGGTGGAAATATGTCTAACGATGTGCTTTTGCGAATTCAAAAAGGTCGTTCTCATTGTATTTACACTCTTGGTTTTCAGATAATATTTTGTCTATATGCACTATAGTTTGAAATTCGTGATTCCTACTTATAATCGCGCACAATTTAACGGTTATTAATCTTTCTACATTATCTGTTAGATTTCGTAACGAGGCTTTGCGGTAATCTACTATATTTAGCACTTCATGTAATGACAGTTTGGTGTTCTCTAATTTGCAAGTAGTATCTAAAGGAATAGAATCATTTTCGGAAACTTGTTTTATTTGAGCATGGATTTCGGTATCTAAAACCAGCCGTTGGTTTACTGAAATTGCTTGGGCTTCTTGGGAATTTAAATTTAAGATACATGGCTTAATAATGTGTAAATATTTCTCACAACACAAAACAGCTCTAAACCACGTTCCCCATGTCGTCAATACCTGCTGTGGTGACTAAGGAATGGCCTGGCAAGCCTATTTAACCTCACTAATACGTTTTGTAGATTTAATCAAAATTTTTTAAAGGAAGCTATAAATTGATCTTCTTTTGGATAACTGTTTCTAATGAATTCAGCCACAAGATAACATGTATGGAGCAACCAGATTATATGAAGAAATTGAGGGTAGGATTGTTTTAGTAACTTTTAAAGTGCACACCAACACATTAAAAATACAATTCTTTCTTGCATCCGTTGTTTCATCTACCGTCAACCATATTTTTTGATCTTTTAACTCTGCCTTAATTTGGTCAGTAATCGTGCGTTTCACCCCATGAAAATTATGCAGATAATTGAACTCTTGCTGGCAATCTCCATTCCGGAGCGTATTTCCCCTCCAAACCTTCGACATTCTTCATTGTCTGCAATATTTCGTAGAATGTTGCGTGCACTTACCATTTAAATAAAGCCATATGGAAATTTATAATATGGTACATCACTTTGCGCATTTAACCGGCGTTGTTTGCTATTAGCATGTCTTTTACACACAGAAATATCGTAAAATGTTGATATTGTAAACAGTACGTTTAATCATGGTGCCAGTGTATTCCAATGTCGGAGTTAATAAATCTGTTAACACTCGTCGAACAGAACAAAGAACGTCCTCGATTCCCCATCATCAATCCAATCCGGCATTCATACATATACTAACCATATGCGTATGAATCCCGATTTCAGATATGTCCGACCGCTTTCAAAATATATCATTGCCGCCAATAAGTGCGCACTCATTTTCTGTAGGCTTACTGCAACGAAGAAACAGACGTTATTCTACGACAAAGAAATACAATAACAGTGTTAGTAAACCTATTCCAGAATTGATTTATGTCACAGCTATGCTTGATTAGGCATGTTAATAGGAGTAACCCCGCAAATTAAATCGATATATAGTAAGTAACAGTGGTTGAATATTCATAAATTATAAAAAAGGACAAGTGTTTATAACATTTCCTCAATTTACGCATTTGCGATCGTTACCAACAATGCGTATAATGCATTAAAATTAAATCGTATGTGCATTTGGTATTACTGTTGATATATTTGAATACATTTAACATGTAAATGTGAAAGACAGTTCTCTGTTCAGTTTACGGGAGCCAAACCAACTTTGGATAATATCAGGTGCGTTACGCCTTTCTGCAAAAAAAACGCGCTTTACAGAGCAGTGAAATGTCTTGGTCGCTCTGTCACCTCTAGTTGTGAATTTAGCTCTAACAATTTAGTTTTTATTTGTTTCAGTATTAAAATACAATCGTCTTCAATTAAATTGCAGATTTTTTTCTTGCTCCTCTTGAGCGAAGGGCAAATAATTTGATATACATAGCACGCTCTTTAGTTAAGGTGTGAAATAGTTTTGATAATTAGTGAAGTAAATTTAACAAGACAGGAAAACCAAACTTTATATTAAGAAATCTTCTTTAAGAAAGTATAGCTTATTTAAACCTTACAATTCAAAATGTTTTGATTAAACAACTCGCTAACATATTTACACAAACATTTAGAATTGGAAACTGACAAAAATTCATTTTTTGCTTTGTTCCAGACAGCTCAGGATCATTCAAACGTGGATCAAATGAATTTGATAATTAAACACGTAGCAGCGAAAGAAGGTGAGTCCAAGAAGATGAACTTGAGAAAGAAATTCTTTGTTTTGTTCTAATATTATATGATTACTCTGCATAGCTTCATATGTAAGTGTTTCCCCATGCCCTATGTTTATTATGTTAGGTGTTGAGTTAATATGAAACTTTCGTTGGTGATAGTAAAATTACGATTTTCTAGCAAATTACCAACGTTTTTAAAATATCTGACAAAATATCAGTCTCGCTAGGATTTAAACCCACGCCCTCTTCGTTACTGGTCGAACGTCATTATTAACTAGACCACGGAACTGCTACCAAATGTTATAGACAGGGTAACTTTTTTAGCGTTACGATAAGACGAAAACCTCAAAACTAAAAAAAAGACATAATTCAGTTTATAAGGTTCTTTTATTAAATAAATCAGTATTTAATGCTGCCTCCTCTAGCCTTTATTACAGCTTTAATCCTTTTATGCATAGTAGCTACCAGTTTGTAACATGTTTCTGGGGAAATAGACGCCCATTCCACGAACACTGTTTGCTTTAGGGCTTCTTTGGGGGCATGGTTGTATTTACGAACCCTGTCGTTCAGTATATGCCATAGATTTTCAATAGGCGAGAGGTCAGGCGATTGTGGGGGCCAGTCCAAAATCTTCACTTGGTTATCAGTAAACCATTTCATTACAGGTCGACCCTTGTGGCAAGGGGCATTGTCTTGCTGAAAGTAATACTCCTCTGAGTCCATATCATAAAATCTGACAATTGGTGGCTCTAGAACCTCTTCCAACATCCCGATGTAGCGAGCCCCATTCATGCGGCCCTCGCACGCATGGACTTCCCCTACACCTTGTGCAGACATACACCCCCAAATCATAATGCTTCCACGGCCCTGTTTAACAGTAGGTAAAATACACTCTGGGGAAAATGCTTCGCCGGACCTCCTCCGAACATAACTTGCTGCGGAAACGCTGTGCACCTGCACAGAATAAACGAAGGACGTTAGCTTTCTGAATATTTCTATTTAGGTGAGAAAAGTAGGGGCGCTGAGTTCAATTATGTATATTACAAGAATTATGAAATATTTTTAAGCACTTACGTCTATATTAGATTCATCGGACCAAAGTACTTTGACCCAGTCATCTACAGTCCAATGTCGGTACTTCTTTGCCCACGTAAAGCGTTGCTTGCGGTGTAACTCGGTCAGCAAAGGCTTGTGTCGCGGGCACGTAAATTCGTCGCAGTTAACCTTCTTCTTACCGTATGTACGAAGATTGGTGCATCTCGTTGAGTGCGGAGCTCCGCAGAAATCGCTATCGCACCTGTCCCGGAGCGCGATACGCTCTATTAATCGTTCTTCTCGCACAGTCGTTACACGTTTTCTACCGCTCTTGGGTAGATTATGATACTCTCCGGTCCTTTGGTAGATGCTAATTGTGTTTTGCAGTGCACAACGCGAACATTTTATTGTCTTAGCAATTTTTATTTGTGACAATCCTTGTTTGTGCAATAGAATTATCTGGCCTCGTAAAGTCCCAGATATTTGGGACTTTTTTGGCATATTGTGTATACACAAACTTACAAAAGAAGATCCGCACTCTAAATGAATTTTTGAAACCGACAAACGACGTTTCTTTCTCTACGCACAACATATTACTCAACCTAAAAATTTTAATTTTTGTCTATATAGCTTCGTAATTTATATTTTCTGGAATTTCTACTTTAGATAACGACCAGGTATAAGTTCGCAGTACCCTTGTTCTAAGAAGCGCTGCCTGCTGCGCGAAACACATGTTTGATTAGGGTGCCTACAACATTTGCTCGCAGCTGTATATTGCAACATCTCAGTAACCATAATGTTATTAAAGGCAAGTTCCTATTATCTGAGTCAACATGAGGCTTTCGTTGTTGTTGGTGATGATAAAATTACGACTTTATTGCAAATTACCAACGCTTCTAAAATTCCCCAAAAGTATCAGTCTCGGTGGGCAGGTAATAACTTTAATTAATAAGAACTTGCCTTTAATAACATTATGTCTGTTGAGATGTTACGATATATCTACAGACATTACGATATCTAGGCCAACCCACATACACTCCCGTGGTCTAGTTGATGTTCCACCGATAATGGGGAGAGCGCGAGTTCAAATTCTACCGAGACTAATATTTTTTCAGAAAATTAAAAAAAAAAATTGCAGCGTATTACCTAAATTTAGCAATAAACGATTCAGTTGCACATATCAATGAAATTGAAGTAATATATAGCAAAATGAAAGAAAGGGACTGGCCTCACAGTATTTCAAAATTTATTCAATAACATATCTTCAGGCCAAGACACTCCAGGAAAGGACTATAAAACCAAAAGATGTGATATTACGAGAGAAAGTCATTACATAAATCACAAACTGCTATGGGAAAGCCATTCATCACTAGGTATCAGGATATTTGAACTTTATGATATTCAAGTGCCAGTTGCCGTGCGCGTACGTAGGCTGTGATAAAATGACGACCGTGCTCGAATAGTGTACAGTGCTGTTGTGCGTTTCTGGGCAAAAGGTCATTCTGCAAAAAGTATCCATAAGGAAATGTCTCCTATTTACGATAGAAAGTGTTTCTCGCGTAAAGCCGTGTATAACTGGGTCGCGAAATTCATTCAAGGGCGTTCGAAAATTATTCACGATCAACTAAGTGGCCACCCCGTTCAGATTGCGACAGATAGAGATGATCCAAACTGACAGGCGGATAACAATAGACAGCAGAATAATTGTAATGGGGTGTTTTCATGGTTTAGCCCATGAGCTGATGCAAGCTCGTTTAAATTTTTGAAAAGTTTGCTCACGGTTGCTACCTACACAACTGACTGAGGAGCATAAAAGGATTCGAATGGGCTTGCCCTTGCAAGACCTCTCTTGGTACGCAGAGGAAGGGAGGGGGGGACATGGCATAGCATGATTATTGCTGGTGATGAGTCACGAGTCATCCGAAACAAGACGTGCTTCAATTCAATGGAAATATCCTTCTTCACTGTCAACAATGAAATTCAAGGTTGTACCCTCAGCTATGAATTAGAAACCTTCTCTTTTCAATGGTTTATATTGGATTTGTTTGTCTCAAAACATTTGCATAAAGGCCCCGCAAAACTATTTTGCACCAGGCCCCGCTTTTGCTAAAGACGGCTCTGAATAGGTACACATGTGATTCGGACAGCGGCCCAAACACTTTTATGCACCAGGTGTTGGAACATTGATGAAGCGATGGGATAAGTGTGTTAATGTAGATGGAGAGCTTTTTGTGACCTATTTACTGACTTTGCATTGTATAACAGAATAACATTTTACTGTTTTCACAGCATGTCGATTTATAAGGATATAATTTTAGAGTTAGTACAAGAGCGTATTGCTTTCAGTATACACCTTTTCTCATAATGCAGTTGCAACAATGCGGATTTGTATGCTGACTTTGCTAAAATTAAGAACTATCTTGTTCAATATTTATTTCTAAGTTTCAGAATATTTATAAATATATTTTTAAATACGAATTTGGAATATCAATAAATAACTTTAAAACGTTACTATAGCATATCGGTTAGCTAACAATTTATGTTTATTCATTTGTTATAGAGCAACATCTTTCCATTCCTTCCATTTAATTTGAAACATGCTGTACGTAGCGAACTAACCGTTACCCATATGCAGTGAATTCCTATCATTCCCTAATTTTTTAAAATATCGACGACAGGGAAAGTTGATTTATATAAAACTCTTTAATGTTTGAAGCAGTTCGCATATATTCAGTACTGCTTCCCACCAGATCATAAATTATTTAATGATCATCAAATTTTTTAGACGACAGAACGTAACGGTCGCTAAAAGCGTTTTAATATTTATTGGCAGCGTATGTTTTTCGGAAAGGAAAACAAGATTTAGTTTACTATGGAAATTAGAAATGACTTTGAAGTGCAGAAGAAACGGAAATATGTAAGACATACTTTGACGGAAAAGAATAAATTACAAACGTGGTATAATGCGATTACGTCATACGTTTGTGCCCCTTTATTGAGGCAATATACATATGTTCGAAGTTACGTGTATCTCCGCAACAAGTAAATAGCTATTTCTGAAATGGGAACGGTGAAATTTAGAATTTGTAATTACCTTTTCCACGAATTTCTTTATGGTTAATAAAGTATCATTAAAGTCACTTAAAAGATTTATACAGACTTCTTGCGGTGACTTCGTAATTTAGAAGTGCATTCTCGATTCCATTGGCTATCGTTCCTTTTTTATTTGATCACTTGATTGATACACAATTGCAACTTATCACTTTAAAACTAAACTAAACTTACTCATTTTCAGATATTTAATACATTGAACTTATTCTCACTTATCATAATCGATTATTGGATCGTTGGATACTTACTGTTTTCCTAAGATACATTACCAACAATTTTATTTCAGGTGCATGTTTAACAAATATAAAGGAAGAGAAGTATGATTGTGTTTAGATTTACCTTGATAGTAGAGCCGATGTCCATTTACATGACAAGTATGTGCTATTTTGTAATATTTAGGAGGATTTCATTTTATTTTGTAATTCATTTTTCCTTCTAATTATTCTATCTACATCTAGATAGCCAACATGACCAGCAGATCTAGAGATACGTCTCGATACTACGCTTCTGGAAGTACAAAACGCAAAGCAAAAGATGAAAAGGAAGAAAGAACCAAGCTGTTATATTAAAAACACGTAGGCTATCTGGATTTCTTTAATGTTCAGAATGATGGTACTGACACCATAGAAATTGAAGCAGAAAATAGAGAAATTTCTACTGATTGTACCAGTACTATAGAAAATCCATTATTACCATTAAAATCTAACATGGGCAGATTTTTTGCAAGTGAAATGGACAGCAAGTCCTCCAAATTCAGGCATATTATCTGCAAGCCAAAGAGAAGAACATATAGAAGTCCTTTCGAACCGACGATATGTTTAAGCCAAAGAGAGATCGAAAATAGATCACATGCTTTCAATATTGTTGAATTGAAAAAGGAGGTGGCGTGGTGCAACATATGAAGAGTATTTTTTTGTTTTCAAGGGAAATATACTGTAAATAAGATAAACCACGATCCTGTCAAAATTTCTTTTGCTTTTCACGTGTAAACATAAACCAATAAATAAAACTCATGTGAGAGTGGTTGTGTTATTCCAAAACTAAAGGGCAATTTTCTTGTTTTGTTTGAAAAGTCACGGATTCAAACACTTAGTCACGGTTTACGAAAAACAGTTTAGATTACTAGAAGGACACAAATATATTGTAGAGGAAGGCAAGCGATGGTTTTAGTGTTAATTCGCAAAAGCAAAGAAGCAACTTCTAAGCCAAATTGAGAACAAACGCACTGGCGCACAAGTTTACAGCGAATAATTGTAGTTTTTTTAGTAGAAGGAGGTCATGCTTTTCTGGATAGTGATGAAACTGTTGGGTTACTCCACAATGGAAATTATTTAGGTTTTTTGTAATTAATAGCTAAACTTGACATTTTTCTGGTCCAATATAGAAATATGCATGAAAATAGTGGAAAGGGGCACACACCATACTTGTTGAAAACAACATGGGAGGAATTTATTTATTTAATTGCATCAAACAAACTGATCACTTTATTCGCGAAATTATGAAATGCAATTCATTGAATTCTAGTACAGACTCATAGCTTGTAGACCACCCCATGTTGATAGTGTACTATATCCTGCCATTTGAAACAGTCGAATAGCTTTTAATGTTTCTGGACACGGAATGTCATACTGTTGAACAATTAGTTCAAAGTATACTAGATTTTTTAAATTAGAGCGGTATTGATATCAAATATTGTTATCAGCAAAGCTGGAATAATGCCAGCAACATAAACGGCAAGTATCGCGGCTTACAAGCACGAATTGAGGAGATAAATGGCGGAATACATTTCCTACTTCGCATATTCATATCGTAGAATTTAGTTGCCAAGTGCGCTACCGAATGTACATAAACATCCATTCTAATTAATTTCATTAAAAGTGCCAATATTTTTTGTTTGCTTATATATTGCGGTAGGATCTTATGAAAGTACCAACACATACTGGTTCAAGAATTCTGATACTTGCTGGTTTGCCCGAGTTGGTGCAACGAAGGCACATTTTTTGCGCAGTGTCATTACTATTAAGGAAGATTTGTATGGCGTCTGTAATGACAGGAATCAAAAGGTTGGGTGTCATAATCAGACTTACAAGCTACTTTCGACTATGAATAAGTCAGAAATTGGAATAATGATTAGTGCGTGGAACGCTTACAAGCGACTAACGTTTTATTGTAGTCATCTGATGAAGACCTTATACACACATACGCCCTTTATGAATCGTTACGCGGGTACGGCTAGACAATGTGATCTGTATTATCAGATATTGAGACAAAAGCAAAAGTCCTGACCTGCTGTGAAACATTTCGAAATTTAGGTGTTTGTTGTCATAATTGATAGTATACTGTTTGCATTACCTAAACGAATGGAAGCGTAGCATCAAGTGACCTATATTTATAAAATTTTGGCAATTGAAATCCCTTACAGCAGAAAACATCTTGAATAGATCTCCATTTATTGTCAGTGCTTACCAAAATGATTTGGAAGAAACCCTAGCCTGAACTATTTAAAACATATGCTGCAAAAGGCGTGACTCTCTGGAACTGCAACTTTATAATAGAGAATTCATTAGAATTGCGTTTCTCAAATACAGAAATAATCTTAGGCATTTAGTTAACCTCAACGGAAAGAAGTACTTTCTCCACATTAAAGTGCATAAAAATTAATTAAAGAACACAATGGAACAAGATCGTCTAAATCAGCGATCTTCAAACCACGGCCCGCTGGCCAACACACCAGCGTGCGGGAACCGTCAATCCGGTCCGTGGCTTCCCACAAGATGACACTACACTGCTGTAACGTGATTGAAATTTGCGCGTAATTCAAAATTACTTGTTGGTATGATGAGCTTGACATTTGGAACTTTGTGGAGGAGTCTTAGGGTAGGACCTCTGGTCTAAATGAACATTAGATGTGATTTAGACAGTGATATGACTAGTGTTATCTCGCTTGCTTTTAAAAGTGCTGTTCTGTTTGTATCCTGAATTAAACCAAGGACTTCGTGTTAACGTAACATTTGCTATAGGCCTCGCGTTGGATTAATCCGGTGCTGTGTAAACAGTAAACGGCGACGCAAGTAGCCTTTGAAACATACTACACATACACATATGTTAATTTAATTAGTCTTTGGTTATAGGGTGTAATGGGGTAAATGTGAAATAAATCAAATTCGGTTGTACATATTCAATTCATCAATGTATATATATTAGCTTTTACTAATATCAATTACACACAATCGATACATATAACACTAAAAAACTACGAACATATATTATATTTGGAAAATTAACCAGGGAATTCGTTCACGCAGTATTCAACATTAAAACATTAGAATAATCCGATGCAAATGCAAATGATATTTGATTAGTGATTGATTTATTAATAGGGCGGGATTTCACAAACTTAAAATCGTAACTCAGTAGAAATAAAATAACAGGTCTAGAAAGTTTTACTTAAATTATACTCTACACATTTAGACGTGACGATTTATTACGTAAAAGTTGCTTCATAATGCACGCTATTTTTACATGATGATGTCTCCTCTCCGAATAATATGCTAATAAGTTTATTTCTAACGTTTGGAACTGAATCAATTTGTAATAGTTTGAGATTTTGAAACTATATTTTATTTTTCGCCTGTGGACATTCGTGCCTTTTACGTAGCATTCTTTCTTTTGCATAATTAATGCATAAATATTTTGAAACCGAACCGTGACCAAAAATTAATATTTACTACAGGAGAGTGTAATGAAGAAACTAATACGTAATTCGATCTTGCATTATGCAAGTTTTGAATTGAACCATTGTCATGTAAAAACACGCAGCATTGCAACTAACTAGGGAGACGGAACATATTCCTACAAGTCATTTAGTGTAAGTCGACCGCAAAGAGTTAGATATTGTAATTTGAAAGGAAACGTCTTGGAATTTGTAAATGAGAACTCTTCACTTCTTCTTCCATTCTCTTTCTATCACACACGTTTCAATAAGATTTCTTCAATAGGTTTGCAAAATATTGTTCAACAGCTTCTTTGAGCATTTTAAGATAGCTACTAAACGCCTAGGCTTTAAAGCTTTTCAGTCGAAAGAACTTTGTTCGAAATGATGAGAGTCTAAGATGGATACCCTAATGCTTATGTGCCAATTACCTGCCTCGTGAATGAGATAATTGTTGTATAATAATGTTCCTTGTTTGAATAAGAATGTAATATTTTTCCACCATAACAGTTTTTAATTTTTGGGTTGTATTTCCAACGATTTCTCTGCTAGACTAACTTTACGCTCATTTACTCTTTTGGGTATTTTGTTAGCTTAAATTCGAACATTATTTCCAACTCAGGGGTAACCATCTGTCCCTTCTCTCTTAAAGATATTAACTTAGGCTTATTTTGTGCAAATTCGGTTAAAATTCCTTTTCACATCAATATTATGTTGATTGACGCTAAATTTCATTGGCTAAACATTACTTTCTTATACCTAACCTAATAATTCTGCTAAATACAGCTGCTCATGGCATTTGTGGATTCATTCACGGGAAAGACAATGTAAGGAGAGAAAAAATAATAATGGACATGCTTCTACCTATCCGATAGCTCAACACATTGCAATTCTAGACGGTATCTAGTGTCACAACATAGTGAAACAACGGGTACAGTCTCCCAACCCTTCTCCCGAGAAGTTCGTGAACTGCTAAACCAGAGAAGGCGCGCACCAACAGTGCAACATGTGAATGATCTCTCAGGAATACCTCGAAAAATGGAAGGCAAAAACATGTCCCGTTGTTAACGTTTTTTTCTCCCCTCACATTGTTTTTCCCATGAATACCACAAGTAATTGTATTTAGCAGCATTTTTATGTTAGGCACTTCAAATATTTTCTTATCGCAGATGAAGCCAAAATAGTGATGAAACACTGCGAAAAAGCCAAAAGCAGTTCAAACAACCTCGACTACCTTAAACAGATTACTTCATTTGACAATTATTTTGAATCTCAACCCGTCAGTTCAATAATAGTTTATAAATACATTTTTGCACTGGCCCAAAGTGTAAACCGTGTTTTATGTTACCTTTGATGTCTATTCTGGTTGTTGGTTATTTATTTTTCTATTTTTGTGTTTTCTATTTTGTTTAAATCGTGTAAGTGGAGAATAGTGCAATGCTAAGAAAAGAGGATGCCAAGGTGATAATCACTAATCGGAAAATATAAAATTATATATCTCCCATGAGAAATAAAAATTTACAAAACCTATCCAATTGGCAATGATACTCTTAAACACTAAACTTGCAGTATCAAATTTTTCGCAACATCTTTCCACTTGCAGCTTCCATTTGGCTTTTGTGCCATTCCTAACTCTCTCTGTTTCATCAAAAATTGTACTTATAAATAAGATATTGTAATTTCCCTATATACAGTAATCATTCTGTCGTAAATTTTTTGCTTTATACTGCGATGCCCCTACTTCACTTTCACACATTTTATCAACAAACATATCTTTCTAATTACGTAATTTAAAACTACACCCATTGAACGTAACGACATTCACTGTTAAATATTTCTTAGTGGTTGATTTAGCATCGTGAGTTTTTTCTTCCACTAAGTTAGTTATATAACACAAAAATACGCAATCATATTATGCACATACTATTGAAATTGCAGAATATTAATTGGGTGCGAAGTAATTTTGAAAGAAAAATGTTGCAACTAAACACAAACGTCGACCTTTCCGGCTCCAGAAATTATAGAGAGAAACAATAATCGAGACATTGTGAGTAGCAACATACAAGTGTCGTTTCCTTTAAAATTTATGATTCCATGACAAGACCCCTGTTTAGCTTGTTTGTGATCGTTAAAGTATTCCCTTACGCCATCGATGCTAGCCAGAAGCCTGTCATCTATAAGATGTTCTAAAAAGTATAGTCGCACCGTAGTTACGCAGTTGATACCTGAATGCTGGAAAAGGTGTAATGGATAATCATTTATGTATAAGCAAAATTGCCTTTCACAAATGACATGTTACTAACGAGCTGTTCTTGAAGCAGGTGCGCACTAAATTAGATAGTCACTCAGTATGTAATATTCATTTATCCATAGAAAAAAAGGAATAAAGCTAATATAACCTATCTGGTTTCATTTTAAACTTATTTTATAACAAAGCTTTATTTAATTTGTTGCGTGCGTTAATTACAATCATTACTTTTGAAATAATTTGCTTCCACTCTAAACTTGATTATTTTACTTAAAATAGTATAGGTAGAGTTTTATTGAAATATAGAACTTCAACAGTTATGTGTCAAATCTTTACGCCAGGCAATATTATACTCGGCAACTGAATGTTTTAATCATTATGTTTCTATGTTTGCAACTGCAACACAAAACAATTAATTAATAAACTCTAGTATGAATTTGGTCTAGAAAAAGAAAATACATGTTGAATATACACATTGAAGTTGATACTATATTTTCATAAAACACAAATAGTTTTAGGTGAGGCAAACCTTAATGAAACTCGCTTTCATTTCGATCCCTGAAATCGAAAATGAATTAATGTATAGGGTGCTCTGTTTAAAATGACTGCAATTTAGATATGTTTTGTAATTTTGGGACACCTGCTCTCTAAAATCATGTTCAAACTTGCTTTCACATTAATTGATGGCAGCCAATGTCAATGTCAAAATAATTTTCAAATGCGTTAAGATATAACACCCGGCTTAAGTTCAAACATATATTTTCCATTTCAGTACCATCTTCGTCCTAGAGACTTTGTGGTATCACGGCACTATTACAGTCACTGTCAAGTTACAGCATCTTGTCATAGTAGTGACGACATATTCTTTCTGTTCATGATGAATACTATATTTCATGTTACCGATGGTTCCACTATCTATCATCCTTTAGCACAATTTTTCATCTGGCTTCCTCGTATGCACACAAAGTTTGTCGACGAAAATCCTTTGCTGTTAGGTTTAATAAAGCAATAACATCTGCATCTGTAAAACAACAATCAAAATTTGCTATAAAGGTTTTGAATGTTACTGCTCCAGTGGAAACTCGTTTTGGACTCGTATTTAATAAACTTAATTTCGAATTTTATTAGCGCCGCTAATACGATAAACTAAATTACCTGGCGCAAATCGTAAAGGCCACAGATTACTGTTCTGGAAAATTGTAAAGCGCAAACTATCAGCGATGGAACGGCACGAAAACGAAATAAAAATCGCATTTTACAATAAACTGTTAACCAGAGCTGTTACAAAAACACTAAAACAAAAAAATATATCGACCAGTACTGTGGATTAAAGTTTTACGTATCGAACACCCGGGGTTTTCCCGGTATACGTATAGTCAAGATATGCACAGGATCGAACGTGGATAAATTCCTACATAAACCTGATTTATTTTCGAATTTTCTGCGGGTTAATGGTCGTTTAGCAGAGGATTATATCGATATTGATTTAACAGTTTCTCTTCTCTACTTCTGCTATCTCTCTCCCGTTCCGAGCGAAGATACCTTTGTATATGTTCGTACTCCTTTTCCTTTTCTGCCGCTAAGCTTTTCGGTTCTTATTTATTGTTGCAATATAATAGTTTTCATAAAACGAAACGGGCTATTATACCACCGTTTCGCTACAATAAAATCTATTGTGCTTTAAATTTATATTATTATTTTTTGTGTTGTTCTCTAAGGACTTGTTTTCTTGTCCCGAGAAAACCCGGAAGGACGAAAAAGGAATGTGCGTTATCGTTCCCATTTCAAATGGAATTTAGGTCAGATTTAGTATATTATACAAGGATAAACATTTAGCATATTATACAAATACGTAGGGTCAAAAACCCAGTTAACTCAATTAGGAAAACAAAAATGAAGAAGATATATGTAGAGAGTTATGCTAAATGGGTGTTATTCTTACTAAAAGAGTGCTGTACAAATTCTTTATTTCACCATATACGAGGATTTTGCGAGAAGTACTCGTGTTTGAAGACAGATGGCGCTTTGTGTTCAAATCTGCATTACCGATTGTGAATACTATTTCTTAATCGAAATATTTGAAAAGGATAAACATAATGAACTACTACAACATTACGAAGATTTGTGTTCCTGAAAACCCATTACCTCCGTTCATATCTGGATTTTTTCCAGACAATTTGGATGATGCCGGCGATGAATATGGTGAGAGATTTCACCAGCATATCAACCGAATTAAATCACACTACAAAAAAAATGAATCAAGAGCATTCTTGCGGATTACTGCTGTGGCCTTAAAAGAGATTAACCAACAATGAAAAACAGTGAGTCAATAGAAATGCATTTTTTAAATATTTTGCATTATATTATGTACCTAAATTATTCATTAAAAAAATTAATTTCTGACATTTCGAAAGCATTTTACCCCTTAAACGTTACAGTCTCAAAATTAACAGGAAATATTTTATAAGAATCAATTTCTTTAATTTACACATCATTCAGAAGGTTTAATTTTAGTTGCACAAGCTTTTCTAAGTTACGGCAAATGGGAAAGCAAGGATGCTACATAGAAAGGCGTATGTACTTACTTGTAAGTTGATTATCAGTCTTTCTGAAAAATAATTGCCAGAAAATTTCTTTGTCACCCTATGCACATACACTATCGCTCAAAAGTGTTTAGGCACTCTCACTGACAGCAAAAATGTATAAAAGCTCAGCAAAAATGTTAATAATATTTATTTTTTATGTACAGATACACGAACATGAATAAAGATATATTAAAAAAATGTGAAAATTAAAACGTTTAATTTAAATTTTGCTTTCATCTATGTGACCTCCTCTTGATTTAATAATTGCAGCACACAATCGAGGCATTCTCGCAATAAGTTCTGCCAGAGTTTCTTGTGTTATTGAGGTCCAACTCGATTGCAATTTGTTCCACACGTCAGTAGCTGATGTCGGAGCCGATTTCCGTACTTCCCGATCTAGTTCTTCCCATAGTAACTCGATCGAATTCAAGTCGGAGCTCTGTGGAGGCCATTCCATAATTTTGAGAGTTCCTTCCTCTTCCAAATGGCGTAAATAGTCTTTACATAATTTAGAGGAATGTTTTGGGACATTATCTTGCTGGAAGATAAAACTTTGACCCAAAAGTCGAATTCCGGAAGGTATTGCGTGGTTCTCCAAAATTTCGCGGTAGCCTTCTTTTTTTTAATATACCGTCAATTTTCACAATGTCCCCCTACACTAGTGCCAGCAAAACAGCCCCAAATGATGATAGAACCTCCACCATGCTTCAAGGTAGCAGCAATACACTCTTGTCTGGCACGTTCACCCACAGATCTTCTTACGAATATGCGTCTTCGGGTTCCGAACAGCTGAAATTTGGACTCATCCGTCCATAGGACGTTGTTCCACTCTTCTATGGTCCAGTGTTGGTGTTCACGAGCCCGTTTAAGTCGCTTTTACTTGTTTCGTTGGCGCAGTAATGGCTTTTTCATCGTAATGCGTCCATGGAGCCCAGCTTTCTGTAGGCGACGTTTGACTGTAGAAACACTGACTAGCTTTTGGCGACCAACATTTAATTCTGCAGTGATTTCCGGGGCTATTTTGCATCTATTTAACTTGCTGGTAACCACCAATCTGCGATCATCTGAAGATGTTGTCGCTTTTGGCCTTCCACTCCGTCTTTTATTAAGAAAACTACCAGTTTCCTGATATTTTTTTACCTTATAGTCAACCGTAGCGTGGTGTATTTTCATTCTTTTGGCAATTTGTCGATTACTTATGCCACTTTTATGGTAAGCTATTATAAGCGCACGTGTTTCCGTACTAATTTCTCTTCGCGGAGGCATTTTAAAAAATTGTCACACGATATTTCGCTCACGACGTGAATAGAGTAAATACCACCCTGCAACTGACCATAGGTTACAGATTTCACTATAATCTTCTAGGAAGGTAATTTAAAGATTATTACCTACAATCTAACAGATGACTAAGTTTACCCAGTAAATTCAGAGGGATTGTTATTGTAATTGCACCGCAATAAACAGTTTATGGTAATCCGACCAAGTGCAGGTAAATGATAGTAAACCTTATGCGATATAATGGATGTTTATCTTACTGAACTACATTTTAAATACGTATTTCATTTTATTATAATGTTTTTTTGATAAACATACTACTATATGAATAATCCATGAAAACAGGGGTGCCTAAATACTTTTGAGCGGTAGTGTATGTATATATTTCAAAGTAACTTTAAATTGCGGAGCAATTTATCGTAAAAGTCCTAAACCTCGGGCAGTGTTTCATTGGTAAACTGTATTAGATATTCCAGAAACGAGTGACGAAATATTAGCGAACTAATGTATGCCTAGTTTTGCCATCAGAAAGCTTTTACCGCGAATTAATAGCCATAAATCTACAGCAGTAAAAATAGAAAACAATAATACCGTGCTCGTCATCTACTCGTAAAGCGACTCAGGGCCGCTTTTATAAATCGCAATGGCTTTTACGATGCCTTTTTAATATACTTTTAGCTGTGTCTGGAATAACGGCAAATTCATTTTGTGTTGATACTCTCTAAACTACCTATTGAGGCTATTCTCTGTTTTTTTTTTAATAGGAGGGACGTTTTTAAAATCATCATGATTGGCATTTTCCATATACAATCACAAAGTAAAGCCCACCTCTGCCATGGACACCCATTTGCGTTTAGTATTTATTGGATTTATTAGACTTTTTTCGCTGTGAAACGGTATAAATATTTTCCTAGGTGCCACTTACTTTGAGCTTTATCTGTGTTCAGTATTTATGTAAACGTTCCCCTAATTATGGAATCACTAACTCATACAAGAGTACCATCAAATATCATCACCACGAAACTAAAGATTCTTAAGCCTGAAATATATGCCTGAAAATATATGGAATATGTGCTTGAATAACAAAATATACCCAACGTACATATGTATATATAAGAAATGCGCACTAATGCCTTGAAAATGAAGGTTATTATTATTGTGAAACAATAGCAACAATTATAGGTTACTATATAAACAATTGTCATTGTCCTTATCTATTATGCATTCAGATTAAAATTATTCTTAGGTGTAGCAGAATTAATAATGTACCATGATGTAAAAATTCTGTAAGGCAAATAATTCACGACTCTGAAACAAAATGAGCATCCAACATTAAATAAAGTACTAATGTAAGTGAAATAGGACCATATGAAGATTTATCATAGATGAGCTATTCTACACTATACAAGATCGTAAAACATTCTTAATTTAATTATAAGGGTAAACTATTGCGGGTGCACCTACATGGAATGGTGCTACTTGCCAATCAAGACCTCATTCGAAAATATCCCAGAGGCCACAAATTAGAGATGCTCTTAGCAGCAAGGAGAATAAGTAAACATATTTAGTTGTAGCTTTATATATTTCTAGTTATTTCAATATCGCTATTCACAACTGAAATGCTATAATATATGACGTAATAGTAAAACTACTACACACGAGAGCGACCACAAATGTTTCCGAAATCGGCAAGAGATGGCATTGACAAATGAAATGGTCAAGAAGCTTCATGATATCCTGTTAGCCGATTCCCAATTAAAGCCGAAGGAGATAGCAGAGACAACGCGTAGGCCATATCCTATACGAAATTTTGGATATGAAAAATCTTGCGGCGCGATGGGTACCGCGTTTGCTCACACCGGAGCAAAAACGAAATCGGGTGACCGATTCGGAGGAGTGTCTGGCTAAGATCCAACGCAATCCAAGGGATTTCCTCATGCGTTTCGCAACCGTGGATGAGACTTAGATACCCCACTACATACCGGAGACCAAGGAACAGTCGAAGCATTGGACTTTTCTGGGCGAATCGATTCCGAAGAAAGCAAAGAGCGTTCCATCGGCCGGAAAGGTAATGACAACCATTTTTTGGGATCGACGATCACGGTGCAATACTACAGAGATTTATTGACCCGAAGGACCTCATTTGCAGTGGAAAAAAATGGTTCTCCACCACGACGATATACCGGCTCATTCATCCCGCATTGTCGTGTCTAAATTGAATGAGTTGCGTTACGAATTAGTCTCTCCATATACACCGGACCAAGCCCCCAGCTACTTTTACCTATTCCCAAACCTGAAAAAACCACTGGAAGGAAAGAGATTTGCCTCAAATGAGGAGGTCATCGCCACTACAAGTAGCTGTTTTGCAGACCTCGAAACATCCTACTTTTCCGACGGCTTGAAGAGACTGGAGCACCGTTTAAAAAACTGTATTGATCTTCGAGGAGACTACATCAAAAAATAAAAATTAAAAACCACACCAATACCGAGTTCTTCTCGATTCCAAAAATATTTCAGATCACCCTCGTATAAACTACTGTTCACAAGTCTAATCGCACCTAATATATTGTGTTGCACTTAAAACTATTTTAAAAATATTTAGGAAAATCAACGACGTAACGAGACGACCAATACATCCATGTGCGTGTCATAGCCATTTGATCATTTCGCCTACTTTCCCTATTTTGATTTTTTGCATGGCTTCTTCCACTTCTTTTTCTGTTATTTCTTGTTGTTAGTTCAGTTCTTCTCTGCTTATCCTTTGTTATGTATTTATTTCGTTAAATTTGTCTTTATTGTATTCTTTATATATTCCTAGTATGTCTTCTGTCCATGTATGTAGTCGATTATTCTTTTATTCTGAAAGCCACAATTTAAAAGTTTTGTTCTTCACCTGCGGCCGCTAACTGTTGGTGAGACGTAAGTAGTTTTTTAATGCCCAAAAAGTACAATAATGTATTTGCTGCGACTGCTTGAAAGAGCATGTAATTTCATTTTTTCTTTCCAATTTCATCAAAGCAATATAGTGTTAACACTTGAGTATCTTAATTTGAATATATTAGGACTTCGCAATACATCATCACGTTTGCCTTGTCAGATGAACATTCAATTACCTTCGAAAATCGCTTACCATCATGAACTAGATTCAAAGGAGGACATTTATAAAACCGAGAGTCCTCCGTATAGGAGTGGTCAGTCTTCGGAAGCCTTTCAGCAACTTTCGTCTAAACGTGAATGCGATCGCGTTTGTATATGTAGTGTGTGATGCGTATGGTATGAATATGTATTGAGTACATCGATACGGCTATGTCGTTGTGCATGACGTATCGCTAATGTCAAACGGTCCCTTTATCACTTGAGTCGGGTATGTGTCCAGGGTTCGACCGTAAAAGCGCCGGTACTGTTCTCCCTTTCGAAGCGCTTTTATTATAAATTGAATATTTCATCGCCCGGACGATGATCGTATAAATTTTAATCGTCTGTCAATGCGTAGATTGATTTCCGTTCAATCGTTCACGCTGACGCCACAGAAGTAGATAGGTATATAACAGGCATACGATATTTACAGCTCGAAACGCATTTCCAGTTAAATTCTTAAGCGCTTTGCTCCCATGTAAAGTACCTTTCAGCTAATATTTGCTGTACCTTTTTATATCTTAGCTACCCCAACATATATTACCTTCCACTATCGAATACTAAATATAATTAACCAGTATAAGGAAAGGGGATCCAATAAAATATCCCGTGACGGAAGATTGCCTTAAGTGACGAATTTAGATTCTGTTTAAGGATTGTTGTGAAGAAAATATTGTCCTCAATTTCCTCCTGGAAAATCTGTTTAACGAATTACTGAAATTGCCGAACTATTACCCATGAAAGTATGAGCCCACCTACCTAATAACTTTCCTGCGACTGTCCAGCTAGCCCATACACTGCGGGTAATTGCGTCCTCTAAATCTATTTTAGTGCGTCACTTTGCGTGTTTCTAGGAAAGAATTTACTCACGAGGGCGTTCAGAATATTATTTTAATGGTACTTAACCGAAGTTAAACTAAGCGATGAATTAAAATAGAGAAAAATTACGGAGCGATAATCTTCAATAGCTTTTGACGTAAAAGGAAAGTAAAATAAAAATTAAAATGGGTCATAATAAATCTAGTAATAAACGAGTAAGAGGAGAAAGCAGAAGAAAAAAAAGAGATAAAAAGAAGAAGAAAAAATGATAAAGGGTGGGGGGACGTGAAATAGAAAGAAAGGTGAAAAGAATGTGACGCAGAAATAGAGGCAGAAGGAGGGGAGGGGGATACGAGAGAAAAAAAGAAAGAGACCAAAAGAGAAAGGTGGGATCTCAACTTTCTTTCCATTTCACGTCCCCCCACCCTTCATCATTTTTTCGTTTTCTTTTTATCTCTTTTTCTTCTTATTTTTCTTTTTCTTTCTCCTCTTACTCTTATTTCTTTTTATATATATGCCATCATGACACGGTCCAATTTCGGAAGTAGTTCGTTTATTACTAACTCTGGCCGTGGAAGCCTACGTATTCATTTCAATCAATCTATGGAATCTTTACACACAAAATTAGTTATCCCAATTAATATACATACCTTTTAGGTTGCAAATATTTTAAACAATAAATTTAATATAGTAAACTATCAATGTTGACATATACAAAGAGCTTTTGGAATCATGAAGCGATATTTCATTTAAAAATAGTAATACCAAGAAAAGGAAATAGCCGTTTAACGGCAATTACAATTAAGAAAAGAATAAATTATAAAGGGAAAATAAAAAGTAAAAGTAAATGCTTGTTACTTGGTTATTTTCAACAATCCTTAAATATTGATATGGGTTCCACGATTTGAATCTTGCTGGCTAGCTCCAAGATAATGGTCGACACAATAATGCCCGCTCACTGTTAGAACCCTTAGAAAGATTTAGTTGCCAAACTTAAATGTCCCAAGTCCCCATGTTCCTAAAGAACTCTGTAAAATTCAAAATACACAAATATGAATAAACATGAAGAAACAAAAAAAAGTGCATGTTCTGGTTTCGGAGTCAATGAAAGGTGCTATTTAAATCCAAATTTATCGCCTTATTGAGCTAAATAAATTGGGTGCATAAATAACAATTGTTCAACTTAACTAATAAGCCCAATTAACATTGAATTACGTCGTAAAATCCCAAAAGTTACAGATAGAATTTTTCAGAATTCTCTACATCTCGATACTTCTAACTTGTAGCACAGCCAAACAACGAAAGACAACACTTCTGGTCGATCCCACAGAATTTGGAAAACCAAAAAAGTGATACACGATTCGTATTGCTTACAGTCGAGTATACAGCGTTGTGAAAACGAAAAATAACAAAATTGATTTGTGCACGTAACAATATATAATTAGGGCTGATCGCCCAATACCTTCCAAGCTAGGCTGTCGGTCTTGGGATCCCGCGTTGAACCTCGGGGGTTATTTCTTAAGGTTGGGGTTTTCTGTGGTTTTCCTCATTCCACGGCGATAATGCTGAGAACCTATATCTCAAGACACATTACGGGCGCTTATATTTGGCGAAAACTTATTTATTATTTTTTTATCGCCGAAATTATTGAGACACTTATGTCGGCGAACGAATTTTTTAATAAAATTTTCATAGCAGACAGCCTTCAGCATCTTGAAGCAAATGTCGAACAGGATGAGAGTCATTCGATGACAGATTCTGGCTGTACGCTGGAAAATCAAACACTTCCAATTACACAAGAAGCTGTTGGGTTACCGGAATAGATGCAGCCGTGAATTCTCATGAACCAAAACAGTTCCAGAAGACACAATGTCTCTTTTCTTGTTCTGATTGGCTCTCCCCATACAACATAAAGTTTGGCAATACAGGTTTGGAGTAATCGCAGTCTCTCGCTCCATAAAATTCACAAACAACACATATTCCTGATCTTAGAAGATGGTAACCTTGGCTTTTCTGTTGTGGTCTATTTCGATAATCTATATGCATCCATTTTATAGATACTGGACAATCATCAACAATCCAAGCTTCTTTGCCTGTTACGATTCATTTCAAAGGCATTTCTCTATCAATAGCGTAACGTAAGAAGGGTTAGGGTGGATATTTTTCACCGTATTTCGTGATTCTCAGGCGGCATTTTGGAAAACCAACGCTCACAAAGCTTTCGGTAACCTTTCGAGAATACTTTGTCATCTCGCTGAACAAGATCTTGACTAGTATCTCATTTTGCAATAAATTTCTGCTACGTTATTCCCTTCTGCCCGGATATTGAAGGACCGGAGAATCCGATTTGTCAAGAAGCCAGCGCATTTTCCCATGTAGCAAAGTCAGGCTCATATCAATCTTTTAATATGAGCTCCAACAGCAATATTTTCCCAACATATATGGGACAATATTCACAGAAAATGATTTGGTCCTTGATGGTCTGACATAAGATACAGGTAGTCAGGGATGCCATACCACAAGGAGACGTTGATCCAGATCTATTCCACGATGTAATAATGACTGTGTAAATAACCAGGGAAGAATAACATATTCTTGACGAAGAAAATTGAAGAAATCATTTCTTTTTTCTTTAAAACTTTTACCTTTTGTTTCTTACCAATATTATGCTATAAAATCATCAAAATATACAATTTCCTTGTCACGTACATACAGAACGATGTTAAGCTTGTCTGCATTGATGAATATTTTCAACATAGATCTGTCAGATATCCACCTATACACTAAAACATAGCGGATATCCGGAAACCGTATTTTATTTCAAAACATCTATCGCTACACCTTTTTTCTTCACATTTTCAAATTTAACGATACGCTACATTACTAGGTTCTCCTCGAGAATTTATATCAAAGCGAAATTTTTCAAGGAAACCATTGCAATATTGATTTAGTGGATTTAAATTTCCTTTTTATGGGCGCAGGGACACGACAATAAATATTGATGTATAACTTTTTTTACGAAAGACCCTTCGATCTCTACTTTTTCGCCGTTTCCGCCTGTTTCGCGATATGTAATCGTATGTTTTATTTTAAAATTGTAATGCGTTGCGTGTATCGTCGCTGAATACAAGATATTATCGAACTGGGCTTTCTTATAAATATAATGTACTACCTCTTTGATTTATGTTTCCCTTTACATTCTATCTTCGACCATTATTCCATGGTATGGCACACCTTATTCTAAGATTAGGTTCATATTGGCATTTATAGTTATTTAATATTAACCGTGGGTTTGAACACGTTTTTGATATTACTGAACGAACGATAAATATTAAGTGCTACCTGTTTTTTATATTTTTTTTTAATAAAAAAATAAAGTTTTTGTTAATAATACGTTTGTCGTGTAGCAAAATCTCTGCTGAACAAGTCAACACTTACACTGTATGATTTGCACTCTTCCAGTAAATAACTAACAAGGAAAAGTAGGCAAATGTGTGTCACCGATTTAAATGAAACTTGGTGGGTTTATAGACCAATCTAGTGTAAGACCAACGGCAACTATCTTTGCGCCCAATCGCCCGTTAGGGGGGTATCGGCCACCCTAACCTCAAGACTACCCTTCGCTGTTTCACTTAATAACTCACAAACTATGGGAGATGTCAAAAAAGAGTTAAGACAAGATTTTATCTGTTGTATATGCCCTAAACGATGGTGTAACTGTTTTTCCGATACATGATCTTGACAGTATATTCGAGATATTACGATCATGTAATCTCCGCGTGAAAATGTTAACATTATAATATAAGACTCATAACTCATATATACTATCTAGCGATGTAGAAACTATGGACTAGAGCTCCAAGCACCTGTTAATCTCTATTCAATATTCTAAATGATATTAGAAATAAGAAAATTTCGTTATTGATGTAACGTACATAAGTATTGTATATATACACTAGGGTGACAGAATAAAATAGACACCAGGTAAAGCGGTATAAATATGTAAACAGCTAAATTCTAAGAACGAATTAAGAACTTTCTCTTGTCATTACGGTAGGGGTAGATGTATCGGAAGGAATTCGTCATAGTTTAGTATCGTTACAACTATGCCTCGCTTACAAGGTTCGAGTGATATTAGCGACTTCACCCGGGGTTGCATCGTTGGCCAGAGTGAACGCGGCGCTTCGCACCGTGAAATAAGTAAATTTTTAAATATTCCGTTGTCCACAGTTAAGCGTGTGATTACACAATTTAAACGCAAGGGGAAAACAACAGTGGAGCCGAAACCAGGTCGTGCCGGACCCTCTGAAAGAAGTAAAAGGGTGCTTGTGCGCGAAGTGTTAAGAGAACCGCGAAAAAGTACAGCTGAGCTTGCGGCAACTTCACAGAAAAGTCAGCGCACCGTTCTGCGATACCTCCACAGTGTGGGGATGTATAAGAAGGTGGCAAAGAAAAAACCTCTCCTTACGGCGTTTCAAAAACGGCGCCGAATGGCTTGGGCAATCGAAATGCGAACGAAGCCCGAAGAGTTTCGGCGGTCTGTCATTTTTTCAGACGAAAGCAGACACTGCCAATTCAGTGGTAGCGGTCGTACATGGGTATGGAGACGTTCGTCACAGTAACTGGACGACAAATTTTTGCATCAGACGGCGAAATACGGCGGTGTGAACATCATGGTGTGGGGCGCGATATGGTATGGTGGAAGATCGCAATTAGTAATCTGCGACGGAAATATAAATGCGGCAAAATATATCCAAATATTAACAGAAGGACTACTACCGATATTCGACAACGCCATTTTATCTAAAGAAGACGCCACTTTTATGGAGGATGGAGCACCCTGCCACAAAGCAAAAACAACAACCACATGGAAAGAGGAACAGGGGATTCGGATTTTACCATGGCCATGCCAATCACATGAATCCGATAGAGAATGTTTGGCACATAACCCAGACAAATATGGCGAAACGACCTCGAAAACTCAGCAATAAGGGAAGAACTCATGGCAAGTGTTACAGAAGAGTGGTTAAATATTCCAGAAGACACCATTAATCATTTAATAGATTCTATGCCACGACGACTCGCAGCACTTCACGCAAGTAAAGGTGGATCGACAAAATATTAGTCTAATTTAAAAATTTTAAAATATTTTGTATATATAACGAGAATAGAATCTTTTTATTAATTAGTAGGTGTCTATTTTATTCGGTCACCCTAGTGTGTATATATATATATATATATATAAAGCCTCTGTATTCGTGCAGTAGTAAACAATTCTGAAATGTACAGAAACTTGAGGGGGTGGAGGTTGTATTCGTAAACAGATACTTGGTATCTGGAAAACAGTTACACTATCGTTTAGGGCATTTAAAACAGATAAAATCTTGCCTTAGCTCTTTTTCGATATCTTTCATAGTTCTCGAGTTATTAAGTGAAACAGGGAAGGATAGTCTTGAGGTGAGGGTGGCCAACACCCCCCCAATCGGAGATGTGCCCGCTAAGATACTTGCCGTTAGTTTTACACTAGATTGGCCTATAAACCCACCAAGTTTCATCTAAATCGGTGAGACACAATTGCCTACCTTCTCTTGGAAATATGTAAATAAAGGATTAAAATATTTAAAGGATACAAGTAGTTACTGTTTTATTTTAAAATTGTAATGCGTTGCGTGTATCGTCGCTAAAAGAAATATATATATTATCCCACTGAGCTTTCTTATAAATGTAATGTACTACCTTTTTGAGTTATGTTTATGATTTATTTTGCACCTGCGACCAATGTTCCACGGTATAGTACTTCTTATTCTAAGATAAAGCACATATTAGCTTTTATTGTTGTTTAAGATTTCCTGTGGGCTCGAATACATTTTTATGTTACTAAACAATCATTTAATACAAGAAATATTAAGACAATGATTGTAAGGACAGTATGGCTGTATAATTCTCTGGTCTCGGAGACAACACCACACCACACAAATTAATAATTTAATCGGAACACAACGTTTCAAGAGCACGTGGACTCTCATTATCAATCGGTTAACTAAGCAATACCTGTGAATAAATGTTAAGTGTTACATATTTTAGATGTTTCAAATTGTCAATCTTTTGTCTGTAACATGATTCAGCTTTTATTTTATGGTTGTTTAACTATTCGAATACCTTTCTAATTGTATTGTTTCACTGTAGATAACACATTCATGGTAAATTGCAAGATAATAAATACAATTGGGGTAACATTAAGATTGGTATGTAAGAGAAACGTGAATGTGTTTATGGTCTTAAACAAAAAATTGGTTCATAAGTTGCCTCTTCCAGGAGCAAATGTACGAATTACACCTTCTTTTCTAATACCAGAGAATTTTCTGTTTGGACATATCTTCCTTCTTACTAAAGATATAAGTTGCAGACAATCACGGACTGGATGAAGTCAATATTATTGCAGTCGTTAACCAATAAACTAGAACCGCTAGCAAATTATGGTCATCTCATGCAATTATTATATAAAGACAAACCAGTGTTTTGTGGTATGGGTGCACAAGTATGTATAATATTTCTATACACTGTATAGAACATATAGACACTGTATTGTCCGTACCTCTACGTATCAAACATATCGTTGTGGAGTATTTTACAATGGTTTAAATTTTTTCTCAACTTGCTATTAAGTTTGTGTTTGATTTATCTTCGTATATACCGTGTTTCTCTTTCGGTTTTCATCTTTTGATAAATGTATTTCACTATTTCCTAAAACTCTTTCCCACCTACCTCGTCTAGACATTGCTAATATTTCAGATAAAATCCACTATTTGTCAAAAGTTTGTTATTGCAAATGATTTTCGTCTGTTTTTAATGTATAAATTAAAAAACAAAAAGAAGTTGCTGTTTTATTAGAAGAAGAACAATTTATTAACTATACTACATATGTATGTAGTATAGTTAATTTTACACATACTAGTCTAATAACTAGAATTGTTGAAGACGACGGTAGACGAACTACCGAAACGTCGGACTATATAAGTTCAACAGACGATGGAAATAGCCCAAACATCAACCCTAATTAGTATGAGAATCCATCGCCAACAGTATTACGTCAAGGCATACTAGTCCAGTTCAAAATTTCATTTCTGTTTAGGCAATCTTCTAAATATGCTGTATCCACGATGTCCTTGTGTTACAGCTTGAGTAGGATTATAAATATAAACATTCAATTATTCTTCATCCGTGGGCTCTTTTCCCTTTATCATAATTTCCATTGGTTCAGAGCTCTTCAATTGAGTTTAAAGGACTGTACGGGGGCAGAAATATTGGTATATGTCCATGAACTGTGAGCAGTTGTTGAATGTCATCCGTTCTATGAAATCGGACGTTGTATGTTATCTTCGGCTAAGTGGTCAGTCAAAGATGAAGAAGTCTGCAAAGTGCTGTACAGTGTAATGCCTATTTTGAATGCTGAATAAATATAATAAATTAATACACATTGTAGAAGGAATCAAATAATTATGGTCTCTTAATTGGGCCTTAACTTTGTAGAAGGAATCAAATAATTATGGTCTCTTAATTGGGCCTTAATTTTGTTGGCTCTATTATTTTTCTGTGATCTTTCATAACATCCTCTAGAATTCACTTCAATTCCAAATTCGTTGATAAAATACATTTTTCCTCTACGAACAATTATTCTGTTATACATCACAGAATAATCAAACCTAATTTGACTAATATCCGGTGCCATATACCTTTCTGGCATAGAAGAAACGCTTTTACAGAAGAGTAAAATGCCATTGTCGCTCTAACAATTGTCGATAAGCTCAGCTTCAGTTATGCATTTTGTTGTAACAAATTGGTTTCTATTTGTTTCAGTGATAAAGTACAATGCTCATCAATTAAATTGCATATTCTTTTATGCGCCTCTTGAGTATTATTGGAACGATGCCCAACACTTCTTTCTTCAACTCGTTCATTATTTTCTAAGACTTGTGCAAATTTTTCTTACAGTGTGCATGATACATAAAATTGTCGTCTTACCTGGACTGGCGAAATACCATCATTCATTTCTTTAATTATTAAAGCATTTTTAGCATTCATCCTTACCTACATGTAATAACAATCTGATATAGTTTTGACAATTAAGGAAATAATTTCAAGAAAAAGGGAAATAATTTGACATACACAATACACTCTGTAATTAATACGTGAAAGAGTTTTCAGAGATAGTGAAATACACTTGACAAAAGAGGAAAACCAAAAGAAAATTGCTGTAAATGGTTATCTAGTAATTAAAAAAATAAAATGTGCAATGGACATTTCACAAAAAATTAGCGGTACAATAAAAGTTATGTAAAAGTCTTTCTAAATGTAATTATACAAAAACGAAAAACAAACAGAAGGCGAAATTCTTAATCCAAATTTCGCCAAGCATATATATACATAATAAATAAAAACTAGGTCAACAACTTTAAACATAAACGAGGAGCCAATGTATTTTTGAACGCAAATGACAACTCAAAAAGCATTTAGGGTACAAGTATCAACCACCACGAAGAAACTAAGCGACGACGCTACAGGTCTTCCGCTGCGAGGTACTGCCTATAGACGCAGCCCATGCCTTAAACTTCAAGAATCTCATTCTGGCATTCGGGAGAAGTTTTTTAATTTGTATAATCTTCCCTCATTCTCATTCCTCGAACAATACTTACCGAGAGTTACCGCTAAGGATTTCCTAAAACATTTTTTTAATTAAATTTCAAATGACAACAAGGTGGTCGGTGCCCGTCGAAGCCAACCGCATGATTAAAAAGTTCGCCTTTCGTAATATACTTGCAAATAAATTCAAATTTCCGCTTTTGTTTTCCGCTTATCTAATTAAATTGAAGAGAAAAAAAAACAATAAAGTAAAAGATCTTCGAAGAAGAGAATCCGGCGGTAACATAAATTGACCGGCGATTATATCCAATTAACGTAATCGATGAATTTCTAATTTCCTAAAACCGCAACATTCGGAAAATATAAATTGCAGATTAATAAGTATTTAACAAGATTTTTTTTCATTAGAATATCTGCCGCCAAAGTACGGTAGCCTATTATACGGTTCTGGTATTTAAAGATAAAAAATAAAGCTGCATAATATAATTGGACTCATATAGCGTAACGTAATATTATGTCTTAGATAATAAAGTATGGATTCACTGAGTACCAACCTGGCAATCGGCGCAGGAACTATTTATTAAAAAATACAGGAAAACGTAATAATGGGGTTATTAACGAAGTTATTTAGGAAATATAAGGAGAATTAAATAAATTTCTTTATAAATTAATCTTCTAATTATATCTTGCTTTACTGTTATTCCGCCAACTTACCCATGGTTTAAAATTTGATATGGGTGGAGGATGTCGTGAGGGTACATAGTTTTGAGATTATTATCAAATATAGTTTTGTTATTCTTAATTTAATTTGAAACAAGTTATACGAAGAAAAAAAACGACAATAACTTTCTCCAATTAACACCAAAACAATATATTTAACATTATCCCGTTATTCATATGTTTTGTAGCTGGAACGTGGACTGACTCTATTATTTCAAATATCCTTTGTATCACGCAAAAACTCAAAATTAAAAAAAAGCAAAATTCGAATGACCAACAGTGATTACACACAGACTTCGCGGCACGGTTCCAATCGAACTAAAACAATACATGCAGTGCCGCTGTATAGAAAGGAAACCAACAAAAAATATGGTAAACAAAGCTAATAAATCTAAATTACACAACTAAAGGGGAAAGAGAAACGAAAACCAAGCTTGTGAATGTATTTTATTACGAATTAAAATACTTATAGAAATATTATAGACGTCTATATTGTTCAGTGCCAAAAAGAAAGAGATATTAGCTGAAGGACAAAAAAATACGTAAATCGTGAAGGAATCTATCTCGATATTTGAAGAAATAAAATATAGTTCGCATCAACTAAAGTGTCATTGGCACACGAATGGCAAGGACTATTAAGAACACCAATCTTATATAGATGATTGAACTTTGACTGAGACTAAAGATAAACTGAAATATCTAGTAGCACTATAGTTACGGATGTAATCCAAGTGAGAGGATAAATAAATACGAAGTAATGCATAATGCGATTTGAATTTTTAAGTAAACTCATACCAGTCAGTAACCCATTGTTACTTACTCTGAACCCTAAAATAACTAACAATATTCGATACGGAAACCGGTGAAGAATATATATCCATAACCAGATTTTCAGCGTGTACTTTAGAATACACCATGTAAACTTAATTTGCACACTGGTTTCCTGTAAACCATATAGCAAATCAACAATTTTAGTGACGATGATGTGTTCTTTACCAGAATCATAATAATTTCGTACAGATTTCAATTTATATTGAAGGTCAAATATGGCAATGCCGTTTGACGTGCACTTTTTTCAGCAGAATAACAGAACTTTCATTAACTAGAGGAGAACCATTGCATCGTCATATGAAGGTGAAAATATTTGTTCTAGATTTAAGTTATTAGCTTTTGGAATATATTTTCTAGCTAAAAATTCTCGTCAAATATAAAGAGGTGACTAAAGGCATTCAACTAAAACAGGAAAACTTACTGCTTCCTTGTATTGGATCCTATCTATTTTAATCGAATGGCATTTGCTCACAATACAAATTGCAACCAGAATCCAAAATAGAACGTGGGCTCTGTAAAGATTTAGCCTTTTTCACACTTTTCAATGATACAGTCAGTATGTCGAGCCCATAAAACCTTTTGATCCAGTACAATACCTAAATACTTAAAAGGCTTATTTACTGATACTTTTACATTAACAGAAATAATTTTGTTAGAAATGAGAACTCTATGTCTAGTGAAACACACTATCTTACATATTTCAGGAGATATGTATAATCCGGATTGATTGAATCACAATTTAGTACATTGTAAAGATCCCTTCCCTTTATCAATGCAATCCTAATAGGTATCATACCGAATGCACGTCAGTGAAGTATCAATGACATTATCAAATTCAAATCTAACGATCCAAACTACTGGTCATGATCCCACCAATGCTATGAGTAACTGTACTTACCAGCAATATTATGTTAGGTATTGTATACCGTATCGTAAATTAAGTGAGAGTTCAATTTACAACGCCGTCAGGTGGTAAATGTGTCGACAGTAGAACGAAGATCATTAAAAACCGGACTGAGGGGTTGTACAGCAGGAAGAAAAGCATGGTTAAGGTATACACAAACGGAGAAGATTAAATTAGGCAAACTGAAGTGTAAATTGATAATAAACGAACTACTTCCGGAATTGAACCGTGTCATGATGAGACATATATAAAAAGAAATAAGAGTAAAAGGAGAAAGAAAAAGAGAAAAAAAAGAAAAAATGATAAAGGATGGGGGGACGTGAAATAGAAAGAAAGGTGAAGAGAATAAGAGAAGGAAATAGAGACAGAAGGTGTGAGGGGTACGAGAGAAAAAAAGAAAAAAGGAAAAAGAAAGAGACAAAAAGTGAAAGGTAGGATCTCGACGTTTCGCCTCCGTCGTAGGAGGCTTCTCCAGGAGAATAGAGGAAACCAAAGTGGCACGGTAACTCGACGTGTAAACCACGCTAGAGGCGTGGAGTGTAAATTATATAAAACGTATGTAATGGACGGACGAACCAAAATTCGAATTCTTCGCAAGTAAAAACGTTTGTTCGTCGCCATCCTGGGGAAAAAAAACACACCCGTCTGTGTTTCAAAATGAGTGAAACATCATGGTATGGGGTCGCTTTGAGGGCAGAAGGATAGGAAAGTTAGTTAAAATAAATGAAAGCGTGACATTTGAAAATTCTAAAAGATGATGCAGTACCAACCGGATGTGAATTTATTGAGAAGGGGTTTATTTATCAAGAAGACAGCGACTCCAAATACACCGCAAAAGGTGGTTAAAGCTTATTTTATGGTAGTACATGAACCATCCTAGGTTTCTCTGTTCGAAGGTTTTATTAATACATGACGTAAGAGAGGTCAACCTGTAGGACAAGCTACGAAAGGTACTTTTACTTCAAATATATTAATTTAATATATGGAAGTGCTATATACTGTACACTATTGAATGTACTAAAACACTATTTTACAACTATTTTGATTTTAAATATTAATGAATGATTGTACTGATATGACTTGAACTATTGTGATGATGTTATATCTTAATGAACAACTTAATGTTGTAGGGTCCCTTTTTCGCACATGCGTATTGTTCATTGTTTAGCATCTATATAAGGGTGCTCACGTGGTTGCTACCCAGACGGCGCTAATTTTACCTCTGCACTTGATTTCAAAATAGAAAAAGCTATCACATCTTTCAATGAATTTATATGAATTAGAAATTTCTAATAATGCTAACTTATCAATTTTCAGTAAATTTCTCAGCATAGGATACGTGATGTTGTCCAAACCGGCCGATGTATTGCTAGCAATTAAAGAAGCAATTAAATTTTTCCGAACTAAAAGTCTTATCCAAAGATGTGGAACGCTTTTTGCAAGTCATCCTTGCGCAGGAACCATGCAAATCTTCGTTATCGTTCCAATTTTAGATATATCGCGGAAGTGAATAATATTATTTTAGTTGTTGCTGTTCAAGTTTTTAATAAGTATTTACTAATTATGTTTCGATCAAGATCTTTCGATCCGATAGAAAGCAAGTGCTGTTTTATAGTAATTCCGTACGATACAATTGCATCATTAAAATCGTAAAACATAAGCATAAACATTATATTCCGAAATGTTGTTTCTCGTAGAATACAAATTCCAAAATATAAATAAAAAGCGTTCGAATAAATGTTACCTCTAGTAGTACAGTCCAATAAAAACCTTTGTCGTAAGTTGTACTCTTTTCAGTTGCATTGCTTGTCAATTTGACAGAGCATTCGTTCAGAGGCATACGATATGATCCTACAAAACGTTTTCTGCCCTATTAGAAGAGGATGTGCGAAATGTCTCGAACAAGGTGAAGGCCATTTCCAACAATTTTTCTAAAGTCTTATTTCTTTGTTGCAAATAAACATATTTCCTTCGATTAAAAATTTTCGTTTTATAATTTTGACATTTGTCATGTCATTCAAATAACTTATATAAGACATAATTATAATTTCAAAGACTACTTTGGAGTAAAACTTATTTGAGCGCATATAATACCATACTATCTTTACGAATAATTATAAGGAGAATCTATCATCAGCTTGTATCATATTTTACAAAACTTTCACCGAAATTTATATCGAAAAAGTCGCAGCATTCATTCAATAAATATGAAACGATATATCCATTATTAGCAGGATTATAAATGCAACTTTTTCTACTTCCCATGTCGTTGACCGCAGTCGTTAAACTCGCCACAAAACTTCCTAAATATACGCGCATTATAATGAGTTACATATCGATTTTTTTTCCGGCGCGAATTTGCATAAAACCGCGTGCCAAACGAGTGTGAAAATGTTAAAAATCAATCCCGATAGAGCGTGGATAATGACCCTTATCAGTATGGAAGTGACTGCGCGTCGTGTAATATTTTTCATTTAGATGACAAAACACGTACGTCCGGGCACATAAACAAACTACTATTAGAAATTTGTAACGATCATTACAAATGGAGCGTAACTAATTTATAATCTGGGCCGTCAAGGACTTAAAATAAAGGTTTTATGTTACTACTTTTAACGTAAAATTCGTAATACCTACCCATTCTATATTCCTACCCATTAAGCGAATTTTCCGAATAATGTTTTATGAAGGCAATTCGTTCGGGTTTTAAAATAGGTATTAAAGGTACATCGATGTTTTGTATAAAGTAACTCGATCTATATCTGTACTGCATTATGCCTTGGTCTATTAATTCCCACTATCTACCTTAAGATAACTATTAAAAAAGTAATTAATTCAATGTATAGTACATATTATACTATACGTAACTCAAAATCCCAATTTTTGAATATACTGTTCCAATTTTCAAATACCGAGCCTATATAAACCCTCAATTTAATTTCTACATAATTATTATACAAATAATAAATTACAAAACTCGAGGACTGTGGCACTAGTACACTGAAACACTTCACTCTGGCCCTGGAACCAAATCTGTATTCAAATCATCAAAACATGTGTGTGTATGCAAATTTCCTTGTTTTCATTACAGCTTGAATAAACATAGTTGTTTCCATTTCGAATTGGCTTTATGATTTCTTTGTAGCATACGTAAAGCGACACTAAATTTGTCAAATCTTCTGAATTTAAGAGGCGCCAAATACTATCTATATATATATTCTAATTCTACCAGATCTTTTTGTGTGCCCAATGTCAACTTGATCACAATCTTTACATTGTAAATCCCTGATTTATCCTCGTCATATATTTGGTCCTTAGGATTTTCTAAAGTTTTTGAGGTTATTGTTTACCGAAAAAACGGTTTTGCAATCAATTTTTATTTAAAGACTTTTCGCGCAATACGGACAAAATGATAACTTTGTATACCTCTTATTGCTACTACTAGTACTTTCTAGTAAATATAAAAATATAGAATACATACGTTGCCTACAATAATATTCGCAATAAAAAAAGAAAGAATAAAAAGTATGCTGAAAATATATACCGTAACAATACTAGTATACTATATTATGAGAACAAGGAAAATAGAAAAAAAGGGAGACTCACAAAAATGGATCCTGTTTATTTGCGTTCCTCACTATGTGACTAATAGGTGCCTTAAGGAAGGTGTAGATATTTGAAATATAAGAAACATCTAACTAAATTTTACTTCCAGTAGTCCATTCCAGTAGAAACTTTTGTCAAAACTTGTACTATGTTTAGTTACATTAATGACCATTTTAACAAGATATTCTTTCAGATGTATAGTTGATAGGAACTTATATTAAGAGTTTCAGTAACAAGCTAAGACATAATTATAATTTCAAAGGCTACTTTGAGGTAAAATTTATTTGAACGCTTATTATTAAAATAACGATTAGCCATTGTAAAGTTTATTTGCGCTAGAAGCGTTGATGAGTCGATATTATTCTTTAAGATCTTGCAAAGAAACTCCATCAGTTATACTCACGACGGTCAGCAACGGACAGAAAACTATGCTTCGCAAGTAGGCTATAACATTCGATGCCTCTTTTAGGGTACACATTAGTCCATTCAGAAGGAAGGGTACTGCAGAAACCTCTTTTGTTCGATCATAAAATCTTGATATAAATAGTGGGGACATAAGCATAATAGAGACATTTCATTACACCTAAATCTGAGATATCCTACAGGTACGCATGACAAAACCCAGAGTTTTTATAGCAGGTGAACACATTCACGAAATATGTTCAGTAATAGTCTGTTATGCAACAAAACACCCAGATCAAAAGTTTTGTTGTTGCGTGGTATGGCTGTTTCATTAATCTGGTAGTCATAGTGTAAAGCATATGTGGGCAACAACCGGCCCGCGAGCCGGATCCGGCCCTCTGTAAGATTTAATCTGGCCCGCGAGACATTTTGAAAAACCCAATTAAAAGAAAATTTCACGATTTAATTATAATGTTGTACCTATTTTCTTCATTTCATTTCCTTATTTTAATAAATTGCATTATAATAATATTGTCGTATTATTTCATGTATGATATCTATCTCTAAAAATTATGAATACTACTATAAAACACTACTTTTAAACGCGGCCCGCGAACGTATTTGCACACTAAAGTTTGGCCCACATCATGTCAAAGGTTGCCCATACTTGGTGTAAAGTGTGAGTGTTATTGTTATAGTACATTTGTTGATGTTCAGAGTGTGCTTATATTTCTAATTCTTATCCTATTCTTATACTTCCTAATAGTATTATAGACCATATCTTCGGAAAAACCGTTAAAATTTGATAGATACCTTTGCATTTAGATAAATTAAGCAAACGATGAACCAAAAGTTAATTGCTGAAAGTTTGTTCCCATAAGTAATTAGAATCTTCCAAGAAGAATCTACAGTTATTGGTAGATTTTCCATATATATATGTCTACTTCTTGCTTGTTCCTACTGCTTATAACTAACACAGGTAAGGGAATGCTGTTATCCGTTTCATGGGTAAATTTAATAGGTAAAAATTTTTAATTTAGATGTTCTAAAAATCCGGTTGTTGAGCATTTACTCATGCCAAAGGTGCAAAAATGTCGTCAACATATCTAATCCAAAGTCGTGGAAAATAAGCCAAAGTATTCTTAAGGTTAGTTTCAAATGTACCCACAGAAAGATTAGCCATGAAAGAGGTTCCTTCAGTTTGTCGGTAAAAAATGTTCATTTTCAAAAAGTTTTGATTCATGTAAAGTCTAGCCAATTATACAAACAACCTCCTCGCTATCCCTTTGGTTATTAAATAAAATAGATTATAAATAGTATAGTTTTAGTTCAAGGCGATTAGTTCAGTGTTACTTCTGAAGACGATAGTTTAACTGTCGAAACGTGCGTCCACTTTTATTAGTGAAAATTGTAGTTATGGAAATAGTACAGTATTTCAGTATACAAATAATATTGACATTAATTTAATTAATAGGTAGAAATAGATTTTAATTTACCACTCTAACAACTTCAGCAGCTTTCTATACGGAAATATACATTTCGAAGATGATACAATTAAAGCATGAATATTATTTGTACCGTAATGTGCATGCATTAACCCTCTAATATCCATTTTCTTTCCCTCGTTTCAACGCGGTTTAGGACATTAGAGAGTTAAAGCTGCAATGCAAGTATAATTACATCGCTGCTTTACGTGGAGGACTATGCAACTCATCAGCGGTTTTATCCGGCAGCAGCAGAGAACTTTGAAAGTTGTCCGATGAGGTAATTTCCAGTTCGCGTACTTATTCCACAAGGAGCAAAAAGGATTCAGTATTTAATAAATTAAACGATACATTTTATGCAATCATGCTATGTTAATCTCAAATCGAATATAAATTGGATCTTCACTCCAACGCCATATTTTTATTTTTGTGCTATGCACTATTCACGTGTTTCTTACATTAAAACTTATTCCAGAACATGAGAGCATAGTCACAAACTTGATAAGTAATTTTGATTACATCAAGTATGAGTATCATCGGAAATATGGAAATATTTACAGAACGCGAGGTAACAAATTGACGCGGACTGTCTCGGAAAATTGCTTCGAAAAATGTCCAAAAATTTATACAGCGACTATCAAAGACAAAGGAGGTCATATCGACGAAAATAAACTTACGAGTTGAATAATGCATAACTATTATTATTATGTTTGAATTAATTTGCTTTTGTTTGACGACAGTCGCTCGTGTTGTATACATTCATTAATAATCACAATAAAACTTTACTTTATCTGTGACTTTTTGTAAAATCCGTTACTGCTTTCAAATTTTTGGAGGGTAGTGTATATGTATGAATTTTACCTATTTATTGGTAGTGATGTTGACGAAATAGTACCTCTGGTTCTACCACTTACAGTTGCATATTTTCCATTTTCCTTGACAAAATATATAGGAATATGTTAACGAAATTTTATAATGAAATCATATACTGGTGATTATCCGCATGTTTGTGATGTAAAAGTAGTTTTCCTGTTAAAGTTATTCTTCTAGCAATTTATACGCCTGTCAGTTAACATAGAACAAAAGCGCACTCATAAAAGATCTGCACTTTTCGATAAATGAAATATCCGTCCGCTCTTATTTGGCATCCGGTAATTGAATACAGTAACGCAGTACGGCAACAATAGGATAGTACATCAAATCCGATGTTGAAAGCTTCACCGGTGCATATACCATATTAATCGCAACGGTAACATAAAATATATGCGCCCACTAGAAAATGGAACTGTTGGCGCGCAAAATCCACTGTGTTAACGTTAATTAATAAACTTCAATTACTTTCTATTTCTTAATTTCATTGCGCGAGTTACACAGGCTTTGTTTTATAGAGTTTGAATTCGAAGATTATCTCAGTATTTCTTAGCATTTTCCCAAGAAATGCACTTCAGACTCTTAAATGCAATTAAGGCAACTATAAATAAAGAAGTTTTAGTATAAGGAATCCTCATAAAAATATGAAAGAAAGTATATCAAGGACTTTATAGAAAATATATATGTAGTATGTTCATTTCAAAATTTCCCACCCTAAATTATGCAAAAGTTGGCTCACTCGCTTCAACCCCCTACTCCCGGGAGCAATTCACTTAAATTTCAATGGTCTTCACAGTACATTTCGGGAGTTGGTTTTTTGAAATCGATCTACTTGTTTTCGAGATTTCTACCAATTTCTTTTGCTTTGGATTGTTTTGTAATTCCAGCTAGTCAATCTACACTAGGAGCATCGGAACAAAAGCTAATATCAAAAACATTTATAAATTTCTCAAATATAGGAAAATAAATGACGTTTAATGTTTGTTTATTACAGAATATTCGTTATTTTGTTTGCAGTTATTTAGAAAATCAAAATGCATGTTCTCAAATACGTTTTTATGCCGATTTTGCGTATGTAGCGGACGTCAAAATGTATTATTTCAAAAAACCATTAAAATGAGATATTACCCGACACCCCTTTCCATTTAAGATTTTCAATGGAGTTGCATAAGAGGTTCTCTCCCTAATACCTCTTACATGTCTCAGGAAATTTTTCATAAATTTCCAGATATCCAGATATTTAAAATGGAAAGTTTTGAAATGAAGACACTGTATGTATTTAATACCAGAATTTTTCCATAGACACACGTTTAGACTATTATGTTGATTATCTAAGAATTTAGTGATACGTCCCTTAAAAGTATTTATCTGCTTCTTTTTAAGCATGGTTAACTTAGAAAATTGCATTTATGTGGAGATGAAAATGGCATACAGTAGCTATACACAGTAAAAAATAAGAAACCAGTTGAAATTCTTTCACGCGTTAATCTGTGTTGGAAGATCCATGTCTCATTAGCAACATCTTAAAATGCATTAGAACCCGAACATGTTTTATAAAAAATTTCACACCCTTTAACATAATGTGGAGTAACACCATCAGCACTGTTATTGGGTTATTCTTTCCGTAATTACATAGCCGTCTCACTTCTTGTCCCTTGAATCCAAATAGAAAATTACACAATTTTGAATTGGCTAATTATGCACTCTTATGCGATGTGCTCTATCACACTGATTGACCACTGATTATAGCATTAAAAACAATGATTTTGCTTGTCAAGCCTTTTATTCCAAAACTTATGAATATTTTGATGAATTAAGTCAATTTTAAGATAAGTTTGATAGAGCAACGCATTTTTGAAAATTCTTGACAAATGAGGCAGTGCATCTAAATTTTTATAAGTGTGAAGGTATTTAACTTGGGAAACTAATATTCTACACAAGTATTGATAGTACGAAGGCGACCAGAAATGTTTCCGGAATCGACAAGAAGGACGCGGTATTGGTGTGATTTTGATTTTTCGATGAAGTCTCCTCGAAGATCAATACACCTTTTCAAACGGTGTTCCAGTCTCTCCAAGCCGTCGGAAAAGTAGAATGTTTCGAGGTCTGCAAAATAGCCATCTGCAGTGGCGGTGACCTCCTCATTTGAGGCAAATCCCTTTCCTCCCAGTGATTTTTTCAGGTTTGGGAATAGGAAAAAGTCACTGGGGCCTAGGTCCAATCAATATGGAGTATGAAAGACTAATTTGTAGCGCAACTAATTCAAATTCGACACGACGATGCGAGATGAAGGAATCGGTGCATGTCGTGGTAGAAAAAGACTTTTTCCGCTGCATGCGAGGTCGTTTCTCCTTCAATACTGCATCGAATCGGATCAATAAATCGCTGTAGTATTTCCCCGTGATCGTCCTCCCTTTCCGCAGATAATTGATTAGGATCACACCTTCAGAATCCCAAGAAATGGTGGCCATGACCTATCCGGCCGATGGAACGGTTTATGGTTTCTTCGCAGCCGATTCGCCCGGAAAACTCCACTGCATCAACTGTTCCTTAGTCTCCGGTACGTAGTGGGTAGATCCAAGTCTTATCCACTGTTACGAAACGCATGAAGAAATCCCTTGAATTACGTTAGATTCTGGCCAGGCGCTTCTCCAGAACGATCTCCCGATTTCGATTTTACTCCGGTCTGAGTAAACGCGGTACCCAAAATTTCGTGTCGCATGTGACCAACGCGTTCTTCTAAAATGCATATTGTTTCTGATATCTCTTTCAGTTTCAATCGGCGATCAGCTTACACGCCATTATGAATCTTGTCTACCATTTCATCGTTGGTATCGGTTTTTGGGCTTCCACTGCGTAGTTAGTCGCTTGTATTTGTGCGGCCACGTTTGAGCTCGCTCACCAAGAAGCTGATGGTCGAAAATGGGGTACATCCACCATGAATCTCTAGTAAAATATTTCGAATTTCCGTGACCTTTTCCCAGCCATCCAGAAGTGTTTCATCACTGCATGAAATTCGATTTTATCCATTTTTGCGAAACCGCCTGCCTTCCTACACAAAACACAGTCTTAAACAGCAACTATTGACAGTAGCCGTCTGAAATTTTGGCAATTACCATAAAAGAGATTGCCCTTGCCGACCAATGATTCCACTTGAACCCTCGTGTGCAATCTCTTGCTGATTCCGGAAACATTTCAGGTCGCGCTTGTATAGGGTAGGACTAGAAACCGGATGAATTTTTCGGAAGCATTTCGCAGCGTAATGGAAGATTAGAGAAAAGATCAAGACTCTTTATTTTAACACAACTACTTACTTTCTTCTTTTTTAGCATATTTAGGAAAATATGTATTTAAACTACCTGCCATATATGTCATGTTTGTAAATTTATAAAATACCACTCCACTTTGGTATCTAAATTGTTCTTGGTATATCTATTAAGGCATTATTATGTTATGTACATCTAGAATAAAAGTTAATTATTATTGCACATGGTATTTTGGTATATTTTAAACACGCTACAAGTACGTATGCAGTCCATCTCGTTAAAACTGACTATTTTAGAGTTCCAGAGTCCTCCACCGCCCACGGTATTGTACTTAATCTTCTGGATGACGCAAGAATGTACGCCTTGCTCCGACCTAAAAGGACACTTAACAGAATTAGGGAGCAATATGTAGAGCAAGTAATAACATGGAGAAGGGTCCTAGCGTCGCTGACAGACAGAAGCATGTGGTTGTTTCCTAGTGCACTGGTTTATGAGTGCTTGGCAATTCATGTAACTCCATAGAAGCCACAATAAAATTATGTTTACTATTAATGTTTGTAATACGATAAATATTTCCCTGCTACACTACATACAGAGTGAGTTCGTAGATGTTGGAATAAGTTGTATAGTAATTCGGGTAATTGCATTAAGTGTTTGGATGGATCAAGTTTTGTTTTTCATAAGTTATTTTCTTAAAGGCATCTTATTGACTTTTAAAGTATGTGAATGGTCAAAAATGCATTTAGTATGTAACATATCTTACATCTAAATTCGGTTACCTTTCTAGAAATAAGAATTAAAAGAAAAGAAAAAAAATTAATCAACTTACATTCATAAAGTTCTACACAAATAGTGACCTTATCTAGACTACTGCTGATTATCTGAAACATTTAAGTTCGAAAGCCTTCTTAACAAAACATAGATTTTCTTTTAAATTTACTAAACATTTTGTTTAGGTTATGTTGAATAGGAGCTAGTACTTTACCTGACATTGGAGCACTCCATGATTATTAAGAAAAGTCTATGTTGCGCCCCGTTCATCAATTACCTGCTCAGTAAAGTACTAGAGAAGATTGAGAGATAAACAACAACTTCGATAGTTTTGAAGTACTGGTTATATGCCAACCTAGTTTTAGGTCTGATAACAGGTGCACTACTACCCTTCTTAAAGTTAGGGATGATCTTTGGTTTTGTTAGATTACAATAACGCTCCTGACACAATCACGAGATGCTGCCATTCATATTACGTTGCATTGGTTTTAGAGATGAAAGTCTTGGACGCATTTGGCGAGATGGCCATTTTTCAACTAATTTAAATCCTCATAAAGGTGTACAATAACGACCAATACCAATGTTATTGTGTATATGCATTGTGTCTAAAGTTAAGTATTATCCATTGCTAACTTACGTATTATTACAGCTGTGAAATTTGGTGACATTGTTTGCGAAATCTTTTGTTGAAATGTGTTGTTGTTTGGTATGTTGAATTCAAGTTATTTCATGTTTAATTAAATGAAAACTACATCAGTAATGGGACTTTTACAAATCTCTCGGGATTTATCCAAGTGAGGAAAGACTATGTAAAATAGTACTTATAAGCAGGACCAAACTGAGAGCACTCACAGCGATCTTAACTGGACACTGCGCACTGAATAAACACATGCATCGCATGGGTCTAGTAAACTCTTCTTCATGTAGAAAGTGTGGGAGAGAAGAGGAAGACAGGTTCACGTTGGGAATGCTCAGCTTGACGAACCCAAGTTAGGAAAGTTACCGCTCGAGTGGATTATGGACTTTATTGCTCAGATACAACCCGGTGGAGCGAACTAATACCACATGGGTGCACAATAGGCGAGATACTGGCCGAGATACCCTTGAGGGCTAATAGCTCCGCCCATGGTTGTACAAACAAAATGGTACTTTTACATAGCTTATATAATACCTGCTCTGTCTTCTTGAAAAGACACTTAAGTCAAAAGCATTTTAAGTGCCACACGCTGACTATATGGTGCTTAAATATAAAGATGAACGAACGACTTTGAATAATGATCAGATAAAAAAAAGGTATACCTCACACACGGATAACAATTGCACAATTCTTGAACGTTCAATTAAGAAAAATGGTCGCAGTAAAGTTCGTCAAATTGGTGAAATGACTAGCATTTCTGGGAGTTGTATTTATAAAATCATATCCGACCTAAACTTCCGCTTGTTGGAGCCCGAAAATATTCTCCAACGAACAAGAAACCAATCGAATACACGGCAATGATTGCAAGGACTGTCTGGTTGTGTAATTCATAGATATCGCAGTGGACTGCATCCTAGACAAATTCATAATTTATTACTTTACTGCGATACCTGTCAGTCGAAATCTTTTATTAACAAGATCTTTACCGGAGACACAACCTATCTTTTTGAGCTCGCACCATAGACAAAAGCAAATCCACAATATAGAAATATCCAGTTTCAAACACAAGTCATCTGCCCATAAAATCATGACCACCGTATTCTGGGATAGTGGGGTCGTACTGCTGCGTGAATTCCTTAAACCACTACCAGTTGCTATCTATGGGAGATACTATGAAATTCTTTAGAAATTGCAAAATTATTTGGAAATTGCAAAATTCTCCAGAATTTGAGTAAACTCATTGGAAGGAAGTGGGTGGAACGATTACACGAAGAACTTGTGCGCAACACCCCACACCTAAAAACAAACCACAACAGGGGCCAGCGAAATTGGATGGTCCTGCGATATCCCACGTATAGTTCAGATTCAATCTCCTCGGATTTTCACTCATTCGAATCTTTAAAGAAATTTTGGCGGTGAAACGCTTTAGGGTACAAGGGAAGTTGCCACAATTGAGGGTTAGTTCAAGTAACTTGGCAAGTAGCTGTTCCGTAAAGAGGTATTGAAACAGGTGTAGCGCTGGCATAAATATCTCAACACGTCGAGAAATAGACAAATATGTATATATAATTTTTTATAGACGATATTAAATATTATTTTCTGAAATTTCGGCTTTTACTTTTAATATCAGCCGTCTCTGGTATATCACAACGCATTATATCGACGAATTGATATTTCTACAACAACGATATTTGAAAGCACCCGGTGTTACATAACTCTATGTACGAAAATATTTACAAATATATGAACATGTTTCTTTTTTATCAGCTTGTTCAATGGAATTTGTGCAACAACAAATTGCTTTCACTAATTGCACAGCGGTTTCCTATAACAGGAATGTTAAGTGCACCTGTTTCAAGTACTCTTGTCTATTAATACCATTCTTGGTAGTCTCTTGAGCGAAACATGTGTATATCGATAGCTTTGTTGCCTCCATTAATTACTAGTGCAACTAACGTAGTCATAAAATATACGAGAGGAACTCAATAACTATCTTTTTCTCAGTGCAATATTGTGTAATCATAATAGGTAATTTATGAACTTAGTAGAAACTTCCAATACTTGTAGTCTTAAGAACGTAACAAGAATTGTCTTATTCGATGATAATTGCGAATACTAAACTAAACGGGGAAGGTTATTCAATTTTTCCAAGAAATATAAAGTAAGGGACCTTGAGTACTAAATATTTATTTTTATTTGTCTTTCATTTTATCCGAGAAGATGCACAAATTAAATCAATTAAATCAATCTGCTTTTATCAAGATTGTTAAAGTAAAAACTAATATTTAAATTTTCCGCTGTCTAAAGTAAAGCTTCTTTCCCAGTTTTTTTTTTTGTAAAAACATGATACATAGTCTATTCGTTCATTATCCAATCTATGTTCTTTAAAAGCAAGTCAAGCAAGTAAAATTACAGCCCACTACGCTCTAATCCGAATTCAAACCGAATTACTGTGCTAGTTTAATAGAAAAACAAACGAACGTAATGACAACAAAGTATTACACCTGACGAATACAAGTGAACCAAGGGAGTTCAATGAAATCAGCTTCCCCAATTAAAAGTGCCAACATTAGACGTAAGTCCAGTTTTCTTTACATCCTAGTATCTTTGTTCCATTTCGATTTGTGCGAAATGGCGGATTTAGTTCAATTAAAATGACGTAGAGGTTAAATTAAAGCAAATCATGTCAGTTGAGAATAGTATTTTAACCAATTAGACGAAGATAATTTAGACTGTAAGACATATTATGAATTAAAAGCAGGTCTAGATAAAATAAATCCTTTATTAAATAATTTCAATGAAATTCAATAATGTAGATGTTAATGTTAATGGTGTTAGTGAGCAAGATGAGCGCGCAGTTTGAAAATAGCATTTATTCATTACGTGGCAGTACTCAAGAATCGATAAATCAATTTATTTCGGAAACAACTTGTAAGTCAAATGAAGCCTCACTCAAATAAATAGAAGCACTACGAATAGAAACATATTTGTATCAAGAGGTATTATCAATCAGTTAGCTGATATGACCCCTAGTCAGGTGCAATTATTCATTATTTAATTTCCAACGTCCAATGAGAGATACTCAAAATGGGTAGCAATGGTAGCTAATAATACAGTACTATCAGATGTGCAAAAAATGTACCATTTGGCTAAACGAAGACGCTTTAGCAGTAATTCAGCTTCAAATCGTAGGGTCCCTCCCCTCACGAATATCAAATTGGATCCCTCATCGCCAAAGAAACGAAACGTATTTCGATATTTATGTGTCTGTATAATCTGGAATGTGTATCTTGCTTCCAAAAATTTAATCTGTGACTATGAATACTATCTACGTATTCATCAAGAAGATACTTTACCCCCACTCTCAATGTTTGTTTTGTGCTTAAACTCAGTTGTTTTAAGAGCGTGATTGAGTTGAGATGTGATTGTGATTTTAATTTAAGTGTTAGTTAAGCCGTATAGCTATACTTTTATCATGTATGTATATATTATGTAGGCCATGTTGGTGTTTGGGTGGAAGAGCAGCCGCTTATTTGTGCGTCGCTGATCCTGAATCCTATTGACACATTTCTATTTATGTTTACTTTGTATTGTTTATCTATGTATATTTATTCTGTATTTTGTACTAATAAACCGCATTATTGTTACTATTTTGGAATATGAAAGAGTTGGCTGTAGCATTGGAGGAAATGTCGACGTAATTGTCTTAAGAAGAAAAGAGACTACTTGGAAGCAGTCCGGAGACAGATTCCAATTATGTTGAAAAGAACTTGTACAACAATCTGCAAAAGGATATGATGACCTTGAACTAACTACTCATACAAAGTTAAAAGGACGACGACCAACCGATTCCTCATATGAAACTGTTCATTCATTATCATATGTATATATATATATATATATATATATATATATATATATATAACACATGGGCTGAAATGTCCCGGGCCTAACAAAGAAAACACGGTTTTTTTGGTTCAAAACTAGCTTTATTCATCAACATAATTTCCATCAAGAGCAACGCAATCATTCCAGCGTCGCTCTAACATTTCAATACCACTTTTGTAGAACGATTTATCTTTTGCCTCAAAATAGGCCTCAGTTTCAGCGATAACCTCTTCATTCGTGCGAAATTTCTTACCGGCGAGCATTTTTTTGAGGTCTGCGAACAGCCAGTAGTCGCTGGGAGCCAAATCTGGCGAATACGGTGGATGTGGGAGCAATTCGAAGTTCAATTCATGTAGTTTTGCCATTGTTTTGATTGACTTGTGACACGGTGCGTTGTCTTGATGAAACAACATTCTTTTCTTTGCCATATGCGGTCGTTTCTTTGCAATTTCGGCCTTCAAACGCTCCAATAACGCTATATAATATTCACTGTTGATGGTATTTCCTTTCTCAAAATAGTCGATGAATATTACACCACGCACATCCCAAAATACCGAGGCCATAATCTTTCCAGCCGATTGATGTGCTTTCGGGCGCTTTGGACGAGGTTCACCAGTTGCTGTCCACTCAGATGACGATCGTTTTGATTCCGGAGTGAAGTCATTTATCCATGTTTCATCCATTGTCACATATCGATGCAAAAATTCCGATTTGTTACGTTTAAACATGGCCAAACACTGCTCAGAATCATCAACACGTTCTTGTTTTTGGTCAACAGTGAGCAAACGCGGCACCCACTTTGAACAGATCTTTCTCATAGTCAAATGCTCATACAATATAAAGCCAATACGTTCTTTTGATATCTTTACAATGTCAGCTAACTCACGCAACTTCACTTTATCATTCAAAACAATTTTGTGGATTTTTTTTGTTTTCTGGTGTTACCGCCTCATTTGGACGTCCACTGCGTTCTGCATCATCGGTGTCTCTACGACCACGTTTGAAGTCAGCAAACCAGCGTTTTATTGTTGTTTCTGATGGAGCAGAGTCCTCATAATACTTTTCAAGCCATTGCTTCGCTTGAACGGTATTTTTCCCATCAAGTAGCAGTGAATGTAAAATTAAAACACGAAATTGTTTTTGATCCATTGTTTTGAAAATAACAAAAGTAGCGTGACTCTTAGCACAATAACTCACAAACTAATGAATAGAATATCATGAAATTTTAACAGCTGTCTTTTGAAGGTTAGTACTAACTGAGAAAAAGGTGACTGCAATAATACTAGCGTCCCCTATGTGTTAGGCCCGGGACTTTTCAGCCCATGTGCTATATGTGTTGTGGCGTATGTTTTCGCGGGTAAAGGATGTCTTGTTATACTATCGGGTTTTGTTCTGCGTTCGGCATTGGTTCTTAGAGGTCTACGTCCTGACGTTTCGATGTAATCGCATACACCTTCTTCTTGAGGCAGTCGAAATCACAACTTCAATCAAAATCAATATATGTATATATATATATATATATATATATATTGATGTGTTATGTGGCGATCGTAACACATATGAGGAGAAGGTAGCTGCAATACCATCAAAACGTCAAGAACGTCCTGTTCAGAATCGCTACCCTCTTCTCATATGTGTTACGCTCGTCACTTAACACATGTACAAGGTCTTGTTCAGGACAGCCAAGAAACGCGGAAAATTCGAGAATATATATACCCGTAGGAACTTCAAATACGCCATATATGTTGTCACAATGCAATCACCACATGTGAAATAATATCCCCGGATTTCTGGCCGCATGTGCTGTTGGTCCCGAAAAGAACTGCTACGACTAGGTCGAAGTTTCGATGAGATCTCAGTAATTTCTTTCTGGACACTCTCGTTCGACTGGCGATTGGAGATGAACGTCCAAAAGAAGACAGGTGAGATCTCCTCGAAACGTCGACCTAGTCGTTCCTTTCGGGACCAACGGCACTAGCGGAAACCCCGGAATATTATTATATATATATATATATATATATATATATATATGTATATATATATATATATATATATATATATCTATATATATGAAAGGACAAACCGGCGGATTTTATCAAATATTCACAATGTTTCATGGAAGTTTCAACACAAGTGTACAAAAAAATTAAAATAAGTTATTAAGCAGCGTACTAAAAGTACTCCCATTAAACCGCATTTGACCAAAGCACAGCCATTAAATTAAAATCAAAGTTTCCGCATGAATGGTCTACAGTATTCGAACAAAGAAAAACTGTGCAGCGAGCAGTTATCCGGGGATAATATATTCCTTTCAAGTAAACTACGATAGTCTCTTCTTTTGTTACTAGTTGTCAGTTACGGTTGATGACCAATAACATCGATTACACAAAAACTATCTTATCCGCAGCGGCGCCTTCGGTTCAGTTTCTTCGAAGTAAACAAACTATTACAAAGTCTACACTGATCCCTCCAACTCTGCCACTTGCTACTCTCGCTTCTTCTTTGTCTTCGCATTTGTCCTTACGCTCCCATCGCATTGTTTTAAGCCGAAACTCTTGGCCCAATTTCTCGCCGATAAGAATGGAATACTTCTTTTCGGCGCCAGATCGATAATCACTTACGCTCCGAACATGATGGAACGAAATGAATCGTTATAGCATTTGCATATTTCAGATAATAAAATGCTTTATTCCACTAAACCCGACAACTATCCCTTTTACTAACATTGATTTAAAAGAAGTGGAAGCTGAGATTTCTTTCGGTACAGCTTTATAAAATGCTCGATAAAATTCTCCAGCGTTAGGGGAGAAATAACGACCCTATTATACAAGTTCTTTCGTTAGGCTAACGAAAATCGAACTTATCAATTTCGTAACCTTCGTTAAACTGATATTCTCTGATACCGTATTCTACATATAACATCCTTGCTCGTTATATCCTTCTTACGAACTACCGAATATCTTTATTATGGGTTGTTAAACCGGTCAAAATACTTTTCAAAGAAATATCCACGTTACCTACTAACTTATTTCAAAATATCAATAGCAAATATTTTGGCGAATCATTTATAGTCAGAAACGCCGTCTTCTTCTTCACACCGCTTCGTAGTAATTCGAATAAAATAATACAGGTAACCTACGTAAGAAAGTAGTAATAAATCCCTGCTTAAAAATTACACTAACAAGGAAAGGTTCTCAAGCATCAAATTGAAATCTTAATCTTGGTGGGTAAGTAGACTATGTTGAGACTTGAGAATAAAAATTTTTGTTTGTGCTGAAATTCACTCTGAGGGGGTGATACCCCTTCGAAAATTCACAGATTTTCAGTTTTCTTGATTTAATCCTCTAACGGAAATAGAAGGTCTTTCAGAACACGAATGTTGTAGATACAGGATGCAGCATTTAAGCGCCAGTCTCTTACGCTAGAGCTAATTATAATAATATGGAAAAGAAATTAACGCAGGTTATTAGTCTTCAACATCTTTTATTGATTTTAAAGCATTTTCAATTATACAGGATATTCCAAAGGTGTAGAACAAGTCATACCTTATGCTACTAACACTAAAACCATCCATGTATTGCATACATATATTAGGAAAAACCATCATTAATTAGTAAAGTTGCATCAGTTATTATGCCCTAATATGCATAATTCATACAAATGTAAACACAGGATTTCACGTGATAAGAAATCCTTACCAATAATAATAATGAATAAAGTATTTATTTTAATGCGTATTTAAATAATGTCTTTATGATTTGGTATAGTAATGAAAGTCGCCAAAAAAATGCTTAAAGCATAAAATGCTTTCGCACCAAGAACAGCGAAAGAATGCAAAAGCATCAAATCGAAAGCAACGGCAAGGAAACGGAGGGTCTTGGTTTGAAAAGACAAAATTCATGGAATTTTCGAATGGCTCAGGTCGATTCTCTATATAACCGGACTTGTACCTGGCATATGCAAATAAATTGATAAATTTAGAGAACGGCAATTGATTTTATATCAATGATTACAATTTTATGACATTATTTTTCAAATGCAGATTATCATCGTAACTTAAGATAAGAACCAGGTCACAAAATCGTCGTATAAATCCCTTCCATATTCGAAATCCATAGACGTCCAGTTGGTGAATTATATCTGTTGTTTACTTTGGTATTGTCAGTATTTGAACATATTTGTTGGATTGGACCTCTTTCTTGATAGGCTTTAGACTCTGGACAGTGACCTGTCCATCAGTCTAAAAGTATAAGACTTTTTGGACCAATGCTTAATAAGTAACTATTAAGAAACCAATCGTTAGATCAGTGGTTAATTTACTTGAAGATAAGACTTGAATAACTACATTTTCTGGTCGAAATAGGGTTTATTGTACTTGGGGCCTAAGCTTACCGCCAGCTTCTTCTAGTACTATCAGTAGTGGAGACATAAGTTTACTAAATACAGATATTATTATATTACATACAATAGGACTGCGTTAGATGCACTTGTAACACCGTCCTTATATAAGATTTCTGCTTGCTTGTGTGCCTAACTTAAGAGACATCCCTCGTACATAGCGTCCTAAATCTTGTGGAAACTGTTCTAACCAGGGACGCAGGTAGCATTACTCCAGAATCTTTGCTATTTGTATAAAGATGAACACATATACCTTAAGATTCGTTTCCTTGGTAAACAATTTCACTCAGAACTGTATTATAGGATTTTGTTCGTCTTTGATAGAAAAAAGTTGATGCATTCATTTCTTAGCGGTTGAACGCTTGAACCGGAAGCATTGGAACGAGTTGAACATAGCCAATCCGTCGAATCATCAAGGCGACTAGGATAATACTAATAAAGGAGTATTGCAGGTGTGGACATTAAATACAAAAAATACAGGAGGATTAGCATCGAATTTCGCCAGATTTATTAAAGATTGCGCGAGTATTAATTTTTACGTATTACCTATGTGTGATGGTGAAAGGTAATCTTTATTGAAATATGCACGAAAGTTGAAATAATTTAGATAAATGAGACAACGCAGAACTTCAAATCGAAGAATCCACTATTGGTAAAACTAACTTCTTTACGAAATCCCGAGAAATTTCACTGTAATATACGATTGCTATTCGGAAAGTAACGAGCGCTTTGTTTTTACACGTGATCGCGTCGCCCCATCATCACCGCTCACCCACCACTGACCTTGGTACTCATCCGCTTCAGTTTGGCGGCAGCTTTGATTACTGGTTAGCTGTGCGACTTTAAAGCGCGTAACAAAATTGACGATCTCGCCAAGTGCGAGGTGTGCAGTATTATCCGCTTTTTGAACTCCCAAAAAGATTTACGTTAATGTGATGAACGAAGCGTCAGTTCATAAATGGTGTATCATGTTTAATGGCAGACGGAAGAATGTTCACGATTGCTTCAGCAGTTTCGGTGGAACACCCGGCATACAGTCCAAACTTGGCCCCAAGTGATTTGCCCTACCTTTGGGATACCTTTGAAAATGCGAACCGCAGTTGTTCGCGAAACGTCAGGGACAAAAACCTAGTGACACGGCGGAACCTGACAACCGTTACAACCAAATATACAAGTGTTTGGTCAAAAGGGCAGAAGATTTGTCAGGAGCTTAAAAGACGAGATCATGCTTCCAGAGTACATTACACCAACAATAAAGAAAGGTGTTGGTTCCATTCCTGTATGGGGTCTTTTCTCATTAAGTGGAACAGAGGACCTCGTGAAAATTAATGGAATAATGAGGAAGGAGAATTGTCGCAAGATATTAGAAGAAAATGCTCTACCATCCGGATTGCACTTAATAGGCAACAATTTTGGGTTGATGCATGAAAGCAATCCAAAGCACACGTCGTTATTATGCAAAAAGTACCCCGCTAATGCAGAGAATGCAAGATTATTAAAAATAATGACTTGGCCTCCCCAGATTCCGAATCTTAATGCGATAGAGCTCCTATGTGACGAACTGGACAGACGAATTAGAAGAGAATGTCCAACGTTCAAAACCCATCTTTGAACGGTATTGCAGAGGGAGTTGAACGACATTCCCCAAGATACACTGAGAAAATTGGTGAAAAGAATGCCACGAATTGTGCGAGCAGTTATTAAATCATGAGATGAATTTTTCGATGAGGAGAAATATGTAAAATAAGTCGTACATGAATAAGTATCTTTATTATAATTGTTCCGTTTAAAGTTTTGAAGCAAGCGTCAAATTTTGCATGAAATAAGTAGTGTCCATACTATTATGGGCGATAGTGTAGATCAGAAGTGCGTTTTTACAAATTTCCTCATTCACAATGAAGGCTATCAAGTGTACGCAATTCATCGCATAAGATCGCATATGATGAATTGCTTTAATAAATATTATAATGCGTAGAAAATTGTGTCTTTGCGTCTACTGCATCGGGCGACCTTATTATGATCGATTTCGCAATAGGAAACGCCTGGGACAATCTCACTCACATCTTTCGTCAAGGATTCAATATTTTCCCCTTCGCTGTTTTCGTTAAATTTATGTGATAATCTTGTTTGTCTTTCTGGTGCCATTTTGTATTTTGGCGACATCGCAGGATTACTACGTATACGTATACGTTCGAGAAGTAGATACCTTGCGGCATCAAAGCGGTTTGATTACTGAATCAACTAAATTGAAAATCGTCTGTTCGCGGCACTAAATATTTCTTAATAAATCTTCAGATATATAGGCAGGTACAAATTCAATGAAAACGTTCTCTCTGATATGTGCACAGGCTCAACTTTTCGTGTTTATTCTATATATACCGAGTTCTTTGTTTCATTACACGTACGTTTTCATATGTGTAATTTCAAAAAACGATTATCGATATATTAGTGGCATAGTAGGCAACCGGTTATATATCAGCACCTACAATTTATTATTTTCTTGAGTAAAGCTGCTACAGAGCGAAGAAACAATTTATTATGTCAAATATTTCTTCAATAATAATGTATCTTCAGTTTTTATTCATATATCGGTCTTGAATTAAATGCATATTATTGAAAAGTAAATAATTTGATAAAATTACAATTTCCTTGCAATTAACCAACTTAATTAAATTGCTGAAAAAATATAAATCTCGGCAGGATTCGAACCCACGACCTCTGTATTACCATTACTCCACGAGACCATAAATCCTGCCTGGACCGATATTTTTTCAGCAATGTAATTATGTTAGTTCAAGGAAATTGTAATTTTATCATCATTTATACCAACGATGGTTTAATTTTAATATGAATATTAGTTTAATTCTTAAAAACTTGCCTTTAATAATAATATAGTATCTGTGAGATATTACGATATATCTACGAGGGCGACCTGAAATGTTTCCGGAATCGATAAGAGAAACACGGTATTGATATGGTTATTTATTTTTATTTTTCGATGTAGTCTTCTCGAAGATCAATACACTTCTTGAAACGGTGTCCCAGTCTCTTCAAGCCGTCGGAAAAGTTGGATGTTTCGAGGTCTGCAAAATAGCCATCTGTAGCGGCGATGACCTCCACATTTGAGGCAAATCTCTTTCCTCCCAGTGATCTTTTCGGGTTTAAGAAGAGGAAAAAGTCGCTGGGAGATAAACCCGGTGAATATGGAGGATGAGAGACTAATCCATAGCGCAACTCATTCATTTTGAACACGATAATGCGGTATGAATGAGCCGGTGCATTCCACTGCGAAGGAGGTCGTTTCTGCAATACTGCATCGAACCGGGTCAATAAATCGCTCCAGTATTGCCCCGTGATCGTCCTTCCCTTCTGCAGATAGTTGATGAGGATCACACCTTGGGAAACCCAGAAAATGGTTGCCATAACCTTTCCGGCCGATGGAACGATATTTGCTTTCTTCGAAGCCAATTCGCCTGGAAGAGTCGTGTAGTGGTGGATCCAAGTCTTATCCACAGTTATGAAACGCATGAAGAAATCTCTTGGATTACGTTCGATCCTGGCCAGACACTTCTCTGGTCGCCCGATTTCGTTTTTGCTCCGGTGTGAGCAAGCGCGGTACACATCGCGGCGAAAGCTTTTTCATACCCTAAATTTCATGTAGCCAACGCCTTCTTCTAAGATACTTATTGTCTCTGCTATCTCTTTCAGCGATCGGCTAACAGGACATCATTAATCATCGTTGGTAGCGGTTTTTAGGCGTCTACTGCGTGGTTCGTCACCTGTGCTTGTGCGGCCACGTTTGAACTCGCTCACCCAGAAGCTGATGGTCGAATATGATGGAGTACATCCGCCATGAGCCTCTATAAAATATTTCGAATTTCCGTAGCCGTTTTCCTAGCCATCCAAAAGCGTTTTGTCACTGCATGAAATTCGATTTTATCCATTTTTGCAAAACCTCCTGACCTGCTACACAAAACATACTCTTAAACAACAACTCCATTTTATATTTAAAATAATTTAGTTTTGCCTTGAAAAATGTGCATTGTGACGCTTAATTTAGCCAGAAAAAAATATGTTCAAGCAACTATACTTAAAATATTAAATAGGTACCAAACAAATTCCTGATATATATTTTAAAACTGTTGCAATAATTGAAATTCGAATAGCTTTCAATGAACAAATAAAATGTATTTTCTATGTAGCGGCAATTTAATTCAACTTATATTATTTAATTCTGCTGATCAAATGGTACTCACCTGTTAAAATTGATCGCCCGAAAATGCATTGAGTTTCGTGGAAAAAAGCTGCGTAAGTCATCTATTTTAACCGAGAGTAGGTGAGTGTGTGGACACGGAATTTCACACGACCACTTCAATCCCTGACTCTGATCGTGAAAAATAATGTTCTACACGTCGTCCTGTCACCGTGACCCCGTTTTTCCTCCGACTTAATTTATATAGTCATGAATTCTGCCGGGCGTATATCCGCCTCTCGTTTGTTTAGCATTTGAATATTAAAATACATGCAAATGAAAGAATTAGTATCGGAAAATGTATAAATTTGCTGCATTTCCATATTTTTTGCGTTTTTTTAGTTTATGGGAGCATATTTTTATACAAGATCCGCCTAATAATTATACGCGATATCTCTATATATTTATGTATATATACATACATGTGTGTGTATGTATGAGTTTAATGATCCATAAAAACAGTTGTAAAAGTAGAGAGAATTGTCGACGATGCATTTTCTCGTAACTAACGCGATAATATAATTCTAAAATAATAATAGGGGTAAATTTTACCATAGAGGATTTTCAAAACGATCGGGAAATAGCTCATGAATTTTTTGGTTGGATACACCTGCTCTTTTACTTCATAAGTATAATGTTTTAGTTTTTTTTATGTATAGGACTATTTATTTAAAATGTAGAGCGTTTTATCTACACTATACTTCCATTTTTTTCCGATTAAGTAACTGCTTATCGCTTGCAGTTTTGCCGAAAATACCACCAAGTTCAATATTTAAAACTCTAGATAATTGTTACGTTCTCCTGGTTTGAAGAACAGCGCCGCTGTAGCCTGCTCGTAAATTCCTGAATTACTTGACCAATACTTTCTTATAGAGTATGTTCGCTTATTTACTAAAGGAAAGGGTGTACAGTGAAACTCAATGCGCATGCGCAAAAAAATATATTTAAAAATAAAATGTGTACACGGTTTCCACTCTTGCCTATATACATGTACGATGTACGTAAGATATATATATTTGCAATAATTGCAGTTATTCGAGCTCTCTTATACATGTAATGTACATTAGCATGTGTATATGTATTTTCATTGGTAGCAACATAAAGTAATGCCTCAGCATGTACGTTGCAAAGCTATGTCTTAATTCTGTTTAAAAGGTTAAACTCTTATATGCTTCCGCTGAAGCTTTGTTAGAGGCATGTACTAATGCCTCTACCTGTTTGCATGCACCACTACCTTTTTATAGGGGAGCCAACCCTATTTATTTCTTAAATTTATAAGCGCACCTCGGTGCTATGCTTATTTATATGTCCCTTTCCGGGAGCCTAATATATTCTCCTTGTTTTAAATTTGCCTAAGGGACTTGGCCCTGTATTATTGGCATGTATTTGTACTTGAACCAAATACGTTCGTTATTTTCACATTTATAGGGGAACCCACCCTATCTCTTAAGGCTTGAACGCCTGGTCGAGGGCGACAGTAGCGATAATAGCCGATCTCAATACAAAAGTAATGTCACAGCTACCCAGGCGTTCTCGTTTGAAATAATACGCTATGTGCAATCTGTAGCTCTCTGCTACTGCGCCCCAAAGAAGGGAAACAGCCAGTAGCCAGCAAATGTGCGAACTGCGCACCGACAAGTAAAACGGAGCGATGATGCCGACACTACATAAGAAAACTGGTCCGTGAAACTCGTCCGCTACGACGAGCAACTAAATGAAAAAATTTCTAAGTCCTGATACGACAAGGACCGAACAAACGTACAAAAGACAACGGGCGCTGCGGCCGCAGCGACCGTCAGCAAGAAGCGGAGTGATCGTACTTGTAGAAGATGTCTATACATGCGCGCCGACAATCTCACCAAAATAATTTCCGACACAAACTTAACCGAAGACTAAAAATATGTATAGACGACAACGGACACCACAGTAGCCTCGACGGACGATGATAGAAAATCGAGAATTTGTACTTATTAAAGAAATCTATACATGCGATTCGACAACCTTACCAAATGACTCCCGCCAGAAATAAATGTATAGACGACAACGTCTTCGACGATTCCCGCCAAAACTATAAAATATTAGAAACTTCCACTAATCATACGACGACGTTACTGTACACGTTACGACGAGGTACGAAAGGTGACCGAGAGTGCACGATCGCTAATACCTCGACCGTCGCGCGGGAGACGACTGCCTGTGCTTGTGTACATTAAATTTTAAGGAAACTCCCATTACTTATTCGACGACGTTGCACTGAATGATTTTTAAATTAGGCAGTTTTAGTTAGCGTAATGTAAATGGCCGGCTTGCATACATATACAATGCGCAATGTACATACATATTAAAATAAAATTGGATATAAGAGAGCAAAATAAATAAATATAAAAATGAAAATAAAGTAATATTCTAAATGAAAATAAGGTAATAATGGTAACCCATACGGTTGCAAAGAAGATAAAATAATATAAAATACATAGTAGTAAAAAATTGATAAAACACAAAAAACAATGTTAAGTCCTTAACAATAATGATGTAGTTTTGGACCTATTATGTAATTTCGTAATTGTCCAAGTTGATAGTAGTTTTTTTGAAGCTATGGGTTGAAATTCAAAGTTCTTGGTAATAAACGGTAAATTTTATCTGAAATTTTCATATGTTAGTATATGACCATAACCTCGTACTTGACTAAGGATCTCAAACATCTTAGTTTGAAGAGTAATTTATAGATATCACTGAATTAAGTGCGTTAATGTGATTATTTCATTTCAGATCTTGCGAAAACGAGACTCTTAATCGACGTTGCCTGATCTATTGTGCTATTTACAATTGTAGAGCGAAGACTCGGTAAATCATGCGATACACTTGATGTAAATGTTACATACCTTGTTTAATCTTATTCAAAAGGAATTTATTCATTGTAAACCATGTATTCAAAGCCCCTAACTAATGAGTTGGTTATGTCTTCGATATTCTGCTTACTACTACTGACAATGATGATGATGTCGTCGGCGTAGATGATAAGATGGTAAACATTCACGCAGTTTACGATATTGTTAATGAACAACGTGCATAAAACCGGCAGGAATCCAGAATAGAAATTTAGTTTTTTTACGGTTTTTAAGCAAGGAAATCCGCACAAGCTGTACTCTTGTTGGCTATCGGATATAATGTTGTGCTTATTTGGAAAAGATTCTAAACGGAACAACATGGCGTATTCATCAACTAGTACTAAGAAAACCAACGTTGTACCAAACTACTAAACAAAGTTAAACTTTTGACTGTACCAACACGATGTTTTCATAAAAAATGTGTTGTTTCCATTTTAACTAAATCTTAATACAGATATCTGAAAATGATCTTGTGGTTTACGAGGAGTAATGTTCCAGTGTATTAGTAGACTCCAGACTTCACAATTGATTATCAATTGGTGACACAGTGCTTCAAGGATCTATATGTTCTCGTCGAGAACCTACATATATGTCCCGAATATTAATTGCGCGGTGTAGAGTTTACTGGTATTCCTATGTGCTTATACAGCCTCACAATCCTTGCAATCATTGTTGTTATGAACGGTAGTGGATATATATTCTAAGAAGGAGCAACAAGCTCACATTACCAAAGCACTCAAATATTTGAGTAGTGGAATAGAAAAAAGAAATTTTTGTGTAGTCGATTTAATATAGCAGTGTCAAAAATTTATTTTGACACTCTTCTATTGGGGTTTAAACTGCATTTTATATAATGCAACAAATCGATTTCTAACCGACGACAGCAGTGGTAACGACGATCCATTAACTTCATAATGATAGTGAATAATGGATCAATGCATTTAAAGGTAATTTATTATTTGTGCTACATGTACATATATTATTAATATAATTTCGAAAATGCATAGAATTATAGAATTAGTTGCAGGATTCACTTTGCTATTACCAATTTCACAATCGTCCGCAAACAACAAACATACTGAATTGTTAACTAAATCTATTACGTCGTTCAAAGGTGTTAAAAGTAAAGTTTTCCGAGGGATGCCAGATGTAGGCAAAACATTCACATTGAAATACTGTTAACTGGTAATACAGATATTGATGGATAACCGCTGACTACATCGCACATCCAAATTTAGCAAAGATTAGGATAATGCCGGTCAGGGCGTACTGTATTCTTACAGCTGCAACCGCCGCCATCCCTTCAGTATTCATTTAATTGCTGAATTGGAATAAACAACTTGACGTCGCGCATTGTAAGCATTCGTATTCTTTAATACTGTAAGTGTATCCATCTTTATTTATTTGACACAACTTCAGCCCTACATAACACCACAACATCTACGCTATTCTTTTATTTTAGATGCTCAGACAAGCTAAGCAAGCTATTTATTAATAATGGAATGTTTATCAGGAAAGCTACAAAACAATTTGAAATACCCCTTTTACTAAGGAGCGATAAATAAGTGGAGTTGTTTCTCTAAAATATCAAAACTCTATCGCAGTCGAAGCGGGTTGCTTATGAGAGGCCTGACTTACGCTGGCTAACTATATATAAAGTTAGCGCCAAGAATCCGGAGACGACTAGTATTAGAATAGCTGTTGGTTTCAACAAAGTAGAGCTAACTACAGACATGGAAAACATACAAAATCGTTTCAAAGACACGATATTTGAAATGTAGATGAGACAAGATAAATAAGATCCTGTTCTAATTCTTGACCATGGATTATAATTAGAGTTGTTATTTAGGCTATTTCCATCGTTTGTGGAACTTACATAGAACAACGTTTTGGCAGTGTGCCTACCGCCATCTTCAGAGTAGCCCTGATAAGGACTGTTACTTGCCAGATTCATCATTCGTTCTATTATACTGTCTGACTATTTTAGTTTTCCCTGTTTTTCTCTATCTCGTATTGAACTCGATTTGTTTTTCTCAAATTTCGTAGTCCAATGCACTTGGTCACTAAGCTAATCGAGCGCACAGAAGTTCTTCGGTTAAATTTATATTTAAGCTACAATTTTTTGGGCAGAGGAAGTTACGCAGTTGGTTAATTTTTTGCGCAGGAGTGATTGTGCATTCTGTTAATTTTGCTCCACTCTACAACGTTGGTCCGCAGGAAGTACGTAGGGAAAAGATAAAACTATGGGAGTTAGGCAAGCATATATTTCTTAATGGAAATATCATAATTAAGAGAGAAATGGCCTACTTTGTGGTATTTATCATTGCTCTAAATCTGCTCTAAATTTGGCTTCCCCATTTTACAGCCTTTACACATGCAGCAGTAAAACAAAATGTTACTAATAAACGAACTACTTCCGGACTTGGACCGTGTCATGATGAGATATACATATATATAAAAAAAGGAATAAGAGTAAGAGGAGAAAGAAAAATAAGGAGAAAAAGAGATAAAAAGGAAAAGAAAAATGCTAAAGGGTGGGGGGGACATGAAACAGAAAGAAAGGCGAAAAGAATAAGAGAAAGAAAGAGACATAAGGGGGGGGGGGGACGAAAGGAGAAGAAAAAGGGAAAAAGAAAGAGACCAAAAGAGATCCCACCTTTCTCTTTTGGTCTCTTTCTTTTTCCCTTTTTCTTTTTTCTCTCGTATACCCCTCCCCCCCTTATGTCTCTTTCTTTCTCTTATTCTTTTCACCTTTTTCTTTTTCCTCTTACTCTTATTTCTTTTTATATATATCTCATCATGACACGGTCCAATTCCGGAAGTAGTTCATTTATTACTAACTTTGGCCGTGGAAGCCTACGTATTCAAAATGTTATTGATTTTGAGGTGATATCCTTACCGCTTCATAATGAGTTCCAACCTTTAGATGTGCCTCTTTTTTCACCACTACCTGGGGATACGATTTACTTCTAGAATCAAAAAACCTAAGAACTTTTCAATAAAGCACACTTAGCTGTAGCTAACATTTCCAACGCTACCAGTGAATTCAACAATACAGAAATTCATCCTTAATATTCACTGACCTCAACCTAAATATTCATAGAGGAAGATATTTTAGTTGAAATCAATATTAACAGTGCCGATGGGTCTGGTGTTCTCGGACCACATCAAAATCATAAAGAAATGGTAATCAGATGCAATTCAAGTAGTCCATTAATCAATTGCATTTGTCAAAAGTACTTTAACCTTCAAGCTCTTTGGAGAAAGCTGCAGTGAATGATGAAATTAAAGACCGGCAGGAAAATCTAGACTTAAATTACAATCCGAAATTCTTAAATCAATACCCATACTGTTAAGAATTCAGTGTGTATGGAGACTTGAGATTTTACTGTACTAGTTCTGGAAGATACGCTTGCTAATAGTGTTCAACATGGAAGAATACAAAGGACCACATTCATGACTTCTGTACTGAAAGCCGACTATAAGTTTATTTACTACATCTATTTTATTTTTTATTACTTAATTGAACATTACATTATTTCGTATTAAAAAGTGGTGTTTTGTGTTATTTTCTTAAATTTTATGTGATGTGAAATGGATGAAATAACTAATACAGACAACTCTTAATGAATGAATCCCATTAAGTTGTCCGATTAAGGGCCTCATCAATTATCATGGGCTTTAAACATACAGCTGACAAATTACTCGTGCAGCATGTGGTTTTCCTTAGGTGACTGTCATTACCTCGGTCTCCCCTAAGTAGAGGGCTTTTATTGTAAAAATTTCATTTATTTGAAAATATTCCAATTTGTAAAAGCAAACTGATAACCTACTTCAGCAACCCTACTGGCAGTTAATCGCTTACGTAAATTATAAAAGGATTTCCTGTCGTCTAAAGCAACAATGTAACACATAAATATGTATTACAAAATGATGACTAGGAAAGTAGCATTTCATGTGTTAAACCACGTACGTATGCACCAAATGTACACACGAAAATGCAAGCAATAGATCTAAGGTAGTCATTAACATGCTACTCTATAATTCATGCATGACCGGCAACACCAGAATATCAAATAAAAAATGCGAAATATGTAATTAGAGCCGCCATGTGGTAATGACTGGAAACATTCACTTTTATTTTAATATACTGACCCAGATATAGAATTTTACATATCTAACATATATTTTGTTGTTGGTTAGTTACATGTACGCAATGCGACTTTATCTCGCCTTTATTGACAAGCATACAGAATTGTGATATAGTAGAGAAAAATGTGGTATAGTTCAACTGGTCGCATTGCATTTCGATTATGTACATATAATTGGCTGTCTCTTATTGTAAGATAATCTAAAATGCGCCGTCGTACATGTAATAGGTGAATATGACGTCTTTATTTAGAATAAAACAACCAAGTCAAACATACACTTTGACTTGTTTGAATTAGTTGCAAGTACTCAATTTGTGTTGTGCTGGATATGCGGATAATTTTGGCATTTCGTATCTATTATACCACCTCATATCCGTTTGATAATATTTCCATTGATCTCCTCATTTCTGTAGCAGACCAAATGTACAGCAGATTTTGATAACAGACGAATTTATCAGATAATTATATGGTTTTTCAAACGGACGTTATTACTTTAAGCTGGCGCCATATAGCGTAAAATTTTATGGAAGCAATCGTAACGGATCACAACAACAGTAATAAGATAAGGTCGTGATCTTGAAGCTTGTAAATCAGTAGCAGATGGTTAATACAAATAAATTCTTTCCAAAGATAAACATCTAATAGAAGTTTCAAAGAGTTGGCTCGACAAATCAGATTGATACCCAATCGCACATGAAAAAAGCGACACTTCCAAACTGCTTTCTTTTCGTAGCAGGGACTCTAGGATCGGTGTTTGCATTTCCAAAGAAACTATTTTGAAGTCAATGGAGATGACTATGCACCATCTTGTATGAAAGCTGTCCTAAACACATTTATGCCTTTGTAAACCTAGTATAACAAAATTTTGTACAATGTGGTGTCATGATTTTGAAATTCGGCAATTTATGTAGACCAAATCCTATAATAATCACGAGGATTAATGTCAGCATTCGCATTTTTTAACTACGTATAAGGTATTATCAAAGAGTACTATGATAATTCATTTGGAAATCTTTTGCAGTTTAATTTCCACTAAGCACTCCACTGTTATTTTCATTTAAACCTTAATTCACAAGTATAACAGTAAACTCCACTCCACACAAATTAATTAATTATTCGGCCGAATAATGTGGAGTTTACTGATATACCTGGGAATTATGCAACCACACAATCCCTGCAATCGTTATTAATTTCGATTTAAAACTTCAGTAATATAAATATTATTACAGTCGTTCGACCACCTAGACTTTCTTCGTGAGTGCTACAGCCAGTGCTTTCAAATTTGGTTCCTAAAACGCCATAAACTCCATGAGCTTACCCATAAATTATCTTTTCCAAAAGTAAAAAAAAAGACAAAATAGAGTAATGACTTACGTACATTAATAATCAGTTCCTATTCCCTTACGTAAATGTTACTTTCTGACATACAATGTTCCAGTTATTTTAAGTAAAATTAAAAAAAGAGCCAATTAATGAATATTACTTTTTAAATGTGTTACATAAATTTACCTAAGATAACACTTTCTCTATGTTTTAATTAAAAAGATAAATTTTAAATAAAAAATATCTGTCTGAATTGGAATTTTTATTTGCCTTTATATGCACAGAGACGCCTGTTAGCGTGTTAATTCCGTTATATAACTTAGGAAAAAGTTTTAAAAAACATTTCCATTAATTGATATAGATATAGGATAAAACAAGAACTTGTCTTGTTAAGACATAAGCAAGTCGCTTTATTGAAGCTGACATGCAATACTTTCGCTAAATACCAGGTAAGCACATAGAAAGTATTAGGCATTTGAAAAAGAAATTTGTGTATATGTGTACAGTCGTGTGTAAAATAATGACAGTCTTAGTAAAACAAGATATACCAATCACTAAGTGGTAATAATAACATCACCATCATTTTTCAATAAAGATGCAAATGTATAACAGCTTTGTTGCAAAAGGTAACAAAGATATTAAGGAACTGGTGTGAAAAAATAATAGCAGTGTTATAAAATAAAAATAAATTTTTACACAAAAATCATTTATTAAAAGAGTTCGTCGTCTAACAACAACCATTGATTCACGTGTCACAATATGTAATATAGAACATTTCCACCTCTTTAATACTTATCTATGACTGTAAGATCTAATTTACTAGATCTAAGGGCAAACTGATATTCTAACCTCAATGTTGTAATTGTACATTAAAAAAAGTATCTAACGTTTTTCTTGAGTTGACAAAATTGTAATAACGTTGGTAACCTGAAGAAATTATATTATTTATGAAACTTGATCCTGTATATTCGTATATCATCTTCTTCTTCTTCTTCGCTTCAGGTTTTTGGCATTTTGCCTATTACGATACCCATCTTTTATTTGCTCTGACTACGCTTCTTCTTCCTAAACATCTATAAAATGTCGATCTCACTGGCAACTAATTTGTATCCGATCTATGCGTTCCTTCCACTTATTTTTGTTTTCCTTAATTCTCTCATGTATTTCGAAAGTGTTTATTTGTGTATCCTTTCGTGTTTTGTTTTTTTTAACTTTTTGCTAATTGTTCCACAGATATGTGTGAATTTATTCAGTTTTTCTTCTATATATTTGTTTCAATCATAGGGTATATCACAGGCTAAACATTTAATTTTGTTTCGTCTGTTCCAGTACAGTATCGCTTCTGAATTAATGTAGGGTGGTGTTTTGATCTAAGCGTATTCGTTTAGGGCATTTCTATTTCCATTCCTTCATAGTAGCATCAATATGTTAAATAATGTTGGCGACACACAGCAGCCTTGTGTAGCTCCTTTGTTTGTTGGTATTTCTCTAGTTAATCTTCCGCCTATATCTACCATAATTCCGGTGTCATTGTATAAACCTTTTATAGCTCTTATTAAATAATGTGAATGTCCCTGTTCTTTCGTAGTATCCCATAATCTACATCTGTTTACATTATCAAAAGCCTTCTTGAAGTCTATAAACACTATGTTGTATTTTCTGTGCTTTTCTATAATTTGCTGTAGAGTAAATATTACATGTCTGGTTGATTTGCCTTTTCTAAAGCCTATTTTTTCCTCTTCTATTAGTTCTTCTACTACGGTTGTGGACCCGTTGTTTAATATTCTGGCGTCTAATAGGCTAATTCCTCGGTAATTTTAGGGGTTATTGTTACCGCCTTTTTTGAATAGCGAGACAATTCCACTACTTTCTAAATTACTGCCTTTCTAATACGTACATGTGTGTGCAATCTTCTTAAGATATTCAATATCAGTTTAAAGGTCATGGACCAAACTAGCTATATTATGCACATATTTTAACTGCTGTTCAAAATCGGAACATAAAGTACAACAAAACGATATCTTACGTTCCCTAGTTTTTAAGAACTATATTTCTGTTATAGATAAGCCCGCATATTATAAATGGGAACTACGTTTTTCCTACATTTACTACAACTTTTAAATAATGACTATTTATTAGGAGAGCACTCACAAAACGCAAGGAATAGGAAATAGATAGGGACTTACAACAACGTATAAGATGGCCACGGAAAATAATGGACCAAAATACAGCAAAATAATTTTTAGTCGAATCTCGTGGGCTATATATCAAACGGAATCTCTTATTACAATAAAAAATGGCCGCAAAGCAGCACAAAAGGAAACATTATAAAGGATAAAATGCGTATAACATGAAAGGGAATAAACAAATGTAAATATAAGATATTCCCAGGTATTACAGTAAACTTCACTCACACAAATTTGTTAATTATGCGGAACGCAGCGTTTCGACAGCACGTGGACTATCATTGTCAACCGCGTTACCGACTGAATGTAAAGAACTGTATCATACATGAAAATTATTTTCTACGTAGGCTCTAAAATCTAAAATATATGACTATTTACAATCTATTGGGTGGCCTCATCCCTGCATAGACGTCGAGTAAATAGAGCCTGCGTAGAAAATAATTTGCATTTGAAATATAGTTTCTTACATTCAGTCGGTAACACGGTTGACAATATGAGTCCACGTGCTCTCGAAACGCTGCGTTCCGCATAATTAATTCATTTGTCTGAGCGGACTTTACTGCTATACCTGTGAATATACAACCACACAATCCTTGCAATTGTTAATAAGATATTCCAACTGCTAGATGAAGTTATAAACTTTCCGATAATACCGAATTAATCAGGAATGTCCAACGTACAATCAGCACCTCTAATTTCTTTTAATCAATTTAACAATATTTAGTAGCATATTACGGATTTTAAAGTTCATGCTCTCAACTAAAATGTATAAAACATGTTAGCCGCGTGCTCTATAGAAGAACAGAGAAAAGTAACAGATAGCTACGTATGTGCAGTATCCGCTACATCACATATATATTCAGTGCTCTTTATTTTGTACATATAGCTTTCTTATCATATAACAGGCACCTGCCTATTTTGTACACACGACATTATACTACTTTTGTATGTCGCTATTAGATGGCGCTGGTACAAATAGGAAGTAATTCGTAAAATATGATAGGAGTATATATTATAAAACATTCATCTCGTAAAATATCACTAGAACTATTTTATGTTTTTATTCTCTTTAATAATTAAATAAATAAAACTCGTCCGGTTACATATTACATTCCTTTATTGTACACATATTCATACAACATAACTATTAAGTTTGTTTTACCTTATTTTGTATATAATACAGACCAGTTTCTCCAAAATTCTGAATTTAATTTTTTTAAAAATACTCTAATTTTAAATATACACGTACTTATTTAAATATAATAAATGGTACATATACATAACTATCACTGTATACAAAGTTGATTTATTTTTACGTTTCCTTATACTTTATTTATCCACATATCAATTACTTAATAGACAATGTACATGTTACAAAAATTAATTTCTTCATCGAGAAAACGTATACTTAGTTCAGAACTTTTGGAATATCATGTATCGAATACGAATTATAGTCAGTAATAATAATATATTAATTTCTTTCTATTGTATTTTGGTATCTACTCTAAAACACATTAATATATTTTTTTTGTCACACTAATGATTTTATATAACTTTCGTCTATTAAAAGACTCGATTACAACAAGTAAGTCATTGTTTATTTCTGTCCCTAGTTTGGAATTGTTTGTACATTATTTTACATCGTATACAGAATGCACAGTTAAAGGTTTCCGAAATTCTATAGAATCAGGTTGGTTCAGATGAGTAAAATCGATTTATTTTGTAAATAGCACTAGTAAAAAACAAAGATAAACATTTAAAACTTATATGTTTTAGTCTTTATAACATGGGTTCAAATAAATTTTACCTCAAAGTAGCCTTTGAAATTATAATTATCTGTTAACGTATTACTGAAATTCTAAGTATGAATTTTGTTTAATATAAGCCATTTGAATGACATGGCAAATGTCAAAATCATATAACGAAAATTTTTAACTGAATGAAAGATGTTTATTTGCAACAACCAAGTAAAAATAAGATTAAACCAGGAATGATTTGTATTATAGTATATATAGTATTGTTTTAAATGAAATTTAGTTAGAATACAATGCACTAAATCTAAAAATAGTACAAATAACGATTTTTATTGGAATTTTTATTGTAAGCTTTTATTAGAATGGAGGTGCTAGAGGTAATATTTATTTGGACGATACTTATTGCTTTAAGCAACATAATATTTGGAATGATGGAATTCTATGTTTACTTGATTGGTATTTTTGCTGTGTGCAAAAATTCAAATACTGTTATATGTGCTATCACAAAATAGGTCTTCCTAATTGCTCAAGAAATCAAATGCTATAAGCAACCAAGTTTAAAGAGGAAGGAGAATATTCGTTTATAAAGTGCTTTTACAATAATATTGTGGAGGTGGGTCTTTTTTTAATATTTTCTTAACGCACTACCATTAATCTAAAATTCACAAAACAAAACACTGACTTATTGTATAGTTCAATTCATTAATGCTTACCGGATACGTCATATGTAGCTTTTCAGCGGGATCTACGACGGAACATATTTTATAAATGAAACCAACATATTGCAACGCTGATCTTTTACATTTAAAATTATAGACAAATATTTGTGTAATAAAACTATTAAAACTTATACCTTCACTTGATTTAGTACCGTTTATCGGTAAATGAGGAAATGTATGTTGGTTAATGCAGTATTGCATCAAAATCGTTTGATCCCATATTTGCATTCGATTTGTTTATTTCTGTATTACTTACAGCATTGGTCATTTCTCATCAAAGCTACATATGTATGTATGTATATAAAAGATAATTCTTCCGGGTGTTGATCCGGGTAGATAGCTGATTCTCACAAAAAACTTGAAGTAGCTGGACATTTCAATGAAATCTCCTACATCTTCTTTTGGAGTGTGCTGTGACCGTGCGGCCACTTGGATTTCTACCTGTCTTGTTCGAGTCCCGCATCAGTAATCCGGACCAAACACCAACGAAGAATCGAGAAACAACCGATGGAACTTACGTGGACTGAAGAACTCGTAACCCCCCTGATGGATCACGAAAAATCGAACGAGGCAATAGAACCCATCCTTCTCTGTAACGACGATATAAATACAAGCGGCCACACAGCCCAGCCTACTTCTTAATCCCAAAAACGGGTATAGTGCTGTACAAGCTACAGAATCGCCCCATATTAATCTACTAGAGCCCCACATGAGTCACAGTAGCACCCGCATCGCATTCTTAATCAGAGTACAAAACTGCTGTTTGCGGCTAGTACTCTACGTTCCTCGCAGAATGACATTGCTCGCTGAAAGTTCCCAGACACGTTGAACAGGGATTTCTTCGAGAAAACCCTCGCCAACAAGAACCCTGTATTGAAGACTACTATTACGCAGACAATTTTGGGGAGTAACTCAATACAGAACAGTAACTGAGACGCTCAGAAAACTGTAACCTGTCAGAAAGTCTTCTCAAATATCTACCGATCCTAATACACACAAGTTCCAAGTAGGAAGACACTGGATCAAAGAGAAATCCAGGAGTCCGACTCGCTCTAGAAGAAGATGAAATGTCTAGCTACATCAGACTCTTCTGAGAACCAGTTATCTAAGCGAATCAATACCCGGAGGAGTTATTTTTCATCTGCAAAAGCCTTGAAGAAAAATATATATAATAAAAGTATTTGACGGTATATTCGCAGGCGTAACCCATATTTTACAATTTATATACCAATTATTTGATTTTGTGTGCAGGAGCTATTATGTCAGTAACGCGTTTTGAAACTAATTCACAGAAGTTAGTTTACAGATCAGTAACAATATTTTACAACGAAGAAATGGTTCTAGCAGTAAATAATAAACACTTGATCATCTCATAAATAATGCGATTTTTACAATTGAATGATTTAAAAGTCGGAAATTGTCAGCGTCATCTTTCTATAAAATCAGGTAGTAAATTGATCTTGCCCTTTGCAATGAAGACCAGGGTAAAGACTTCGGCGGTCCAAGAAGAGTACTAGAAGCTCTTAAAAAGTTCCCAGAGAGGAAGAAGCTGGAGGAAGATGGACATATAAATCCGGAAAGTACCCACCATGGTCTTGTCCTTATTCGTAATAAATATTTTGAAGAGAGCAATTCGATTTTAACAGCCGCTTTTTTATAATATAAGTGACGGAGGTGCATATTCGACATATTTTGCTTTATGTATTCAATAAACGCAACAACGCGACTGAAAGTGTGAGAAATATTGACACGCTATATGAAAATTGCACAAGAAACAGAAGCCAGAATCAACGGTGGTTCCAGAAATTCCGAGTCGGAGACTACAGCCTATATTACGAGTCTCATCCTGGAAGACCTGTGGAGCTCGATGACGACATCCTGCAAATCCTGGTGGAATAAAATTTGATCGGAACTGTTGAGCTACCCGAGAGGCGAGGATTTGATCCTTCAAGAGCTGCCCAGGTAAACATTTTTTGTCGTAGGAGGCTTCTTCAGAAGAAGAACCAGGGAAACCAAAGTGGTGCGGTAACTCGATGTGTTAACCATGCTTTCCTGCCATGTTCATCTCCTTTCTGTTTCCTTTATCTTCTCTTATTTTTAAGAGAGGATAAAGACACGGTCCAATCCCGGAAACAGTTAGTTTATTACTGACTCTGGTCGTGTAAGCCTGTGCATTTATTTCAGATTCTATCGGAATCAAGAAAACTATACCGGAGGAGCGTTTTCCTTGGGGACAAGTGAATTTTAGAAGAAGGATATTGAAGGTCTACAAAAAAAATTGAAGAGTATTGTGGAAAATCAAGGAGGAAATTATTATACAAGCAATATTTCTTGCGTGGTTTAAGATTATGCGTATAATAAATTCTAGAAGTTTGTCGCTGCTTTGTGAAAACAGTATTTAACACAAGACAATTTAAAGCAGAAGAAAAGAAATCCATTTACATCCTTTTCGATTACTAATTTTCACTATAAATTAGGAAATAGCAAACGTAAATACATTTTTAATAATAGAAATTATAAATTCGATTACATTTTATTCGTGTAAGCTAAGTAAACCAGAAAATAAGTTTAAAATCATGGCTATTAAAAGTCATTTAGGTGACCCCAATTAGGGGAACGCGTTTTACTTTTTCAAAATTGTGAAATGCAAATATGAGTGGGGATTATGGAATTGTTTGTTATGGGAGTCAGATGATCTCGTGGTAATAAACATTCATAAATTGAACTAGAAAATAATATGGTAAATGTTCTGGGGTAGCCCAAACCACAAAATAGTATATTCAACTAATTACAAGGGGTAAATGAATCAAGTCTCTTCGTCTTTTACTTTTACAAAGCTTTCACTGATCTTTGGTAAAGTATTTGCACTTTAATGTATGATTTAGAGTGAGATTAAAACATTTATTGTTGTAAATAGTACAATTGGCAAGGAAACAATTGCAAATGATTTCTAGCGTAGGAAATATTAGAAAATGAAAAGACGTCAAGAAGAGATCCTACCACACAAAGATCTTGCTTTCGTAAGAAGCTTCTTTGCTTTATAGCTATACATTTTTTATCGTGTTATTTTTAAGCTTGTAGAAATCCTATTGCACAACAATAGAATACACAAAATAAATACAAATACAAATTGTGTTATCAATAAATCTGATGCTGATGTTGATTTATAATATTTGGGGATCTGTATCTGCATAGTGGAAGTGCCAAGCTCCCAACGCAATAGTTGGGATCCATCTGATATAGTGGTTGACTAGATAGTGAACTACAGCTAATAAACTATTTTCACGATTAAAAAAAAAGCTACTTCTCAGAAATCAACATCTTCATCGGATACTAGCATTCTGTACATTATTCATCCGCAAGCGTTTAAAATTAGAAAATAAAACTCTAAATAATCTTTAAAAAATAATATAAAATATAATGCATATTTAGTACGTTTATTATTTACTTTCTATTATATACTTCACTTGCCAGTACATAGTACTAATAATACGGCGTTTCACGCACTCAAGAATAAAACACACATGGACGACAGTTCATCCAATTTCTGCGCAATAGTCACTTTTAAATGTTCTTTTGCTTTATGATTCCAGGTTTTAACATTTGGGTCTTATACATTTTATGTTCATCCGTATTTTATGAAGAGGCTAAAAACCCCTTCACTTATTTCTATATGATTTCAAAGATTCGACTTAAACAAATCTCCAAACACACTTCCCTAGCCGTAGCTTGATGCAATTACATATGTACCTTTTTTGTTTTTTCTGCAAGACAGCTAACATACACGATTCGCTTAAAAATTACCAACAAACTTGTAGAGATGGTAGAGACCCATAAAGCACGTCTTTTTTTGATAAGTATTAGAATCGACTATTTAAAACATTGTATTTTTAGCAATTCACGCATGCTATCGGAGCCGTTATCCATTTAACGCTGAAAGTGGTTATCAATATTTAGCACTGACAGATTGGGTGCCATAATTAAAAGCATTAATTGAAAAGTTTCAAAAAGTACTAATTATAATGAGAACATATTGGAAACTATTAGTAAGTAATCATTCGAAGAGCATTTTCGAACAAAAGGAAAACGTCCACTATTAATACACTCATGGAAAAAATTTTGTTACCACAATTTCTTGAACATAATTTTTTGCACTTCCGGAACTAAAGTTGATAGTTCAATACTTCTTTGCAAGAACTAAAGTGGGTTATTTGATGCCTAGAGAACAAATATTAATTGAACTCCCTAGAGAATTTATAGACAGATTCAAAAGAACAAAGTCAAACTTAACAAATTCTTATTAGGATGTTTGATAATTATGTTTGTGCAATTAACAAATAATGCTTTATTGTTTTCATCAACGATGTTTGATGCAATTCGACAAGGTGGGTACGTCGCAGAAGCAGAAGCTTTTTTGCGATTTTCTTTTTTTTTATTATTTATATTACATTATTATATTATTTATTTATTTATTCTTATTCAAAATCAATCAATTTTTTTTTCAGGGCACCATCTCAAAAACGTTACATATTGTTGCTTGTAAATTTTACGAGATTTAGAAGGCAATAGGTCTCCCAACGCCCATTTTATCAGTTTTCTCTAGGTCAAATTCTTCACAATTTTCATTCGTTTCTGCAATTTATGCAAAACGACAAAGACTGTAACTATGATCAATTTCATGACACACTCGCATATTTGAAACTTACAATAACGTTCATCATTTTCAACTACAAACTTTGGTGATAATATCTCTGCTTCGGAAGTGCAAAAAATAGTGTATACATCACGGAACTGGATTAAGGTACCAAAATCCGTTGAGTGGTTGTTGACCTTTGGCTTCGCCCTCGAGGCAACAATCTCCACTAGCAGGATTAAACGCTGCAGATTAGTCACTGGACATGGAATATACTATTAAAATATCGCCTTCAAGTTATGCATGAGCTGGTGTTATTCATGCAGTAGGCGGAATTATATTAAGTTAGATATGGCGAGATTAGGCAATTGATACTAACTAACAAATATTTCGGGTTTGAATTTTCGTCTATTGGGAAATAGTATGACACTAGTTATACGCTGCACTAAAGTTAAAGTGGAACAAATTGTAACTCAATTTGGCAATCGCACGACGTTTCAAAAGAAATTAACCTACAACATCAAAAATTCTATAGCAGTATTAGGAAACTAGGAATTTTAGACGAAGATTCGGTTAAAGGAATTGTACAATGATATCCACGCATCGCAAGAATTATCTACTTAGTACAAGACATGTTAATGCTAGTGAATGCTGCGAATAATTAGAAGGAATCTAAAAGAAGGTTGCGGTAGTTCCACGTCTTCCTCAAAATGGTAAAACTTGGCGATAACAATTTCTTTGAAGGCATTTTCAGCGGAATATGGATCAAATAAATAAAACAAAGCATAATGCTTAAGGTATGAGAGGATAACTTAAGCTAATCGCGAAAAACTATATGAAACTCTTAAATAAGACACCAAGGTTGTGTGTTCACTAAATATTTAGTTGATATTTACGTAAGACATTAAATGGATGACGTAGCAGTGTAACAGAACTTAATTAATAACAGTTGCTGGTAGCAAAATTACTTTCAAAGTATTTCACTTATAAATTTTCCCAGTTTCTATTACAACTACTACAAACTTGTAATTAAATATTAATTCTAATTACTTTTTTCTTTGCATATTTTCTATCAATTTTGTTTAAAGACTATAACACTATTTTTAGGATTAGACATTTTGGAGGACGTACTGTTAAGAAAATACAATTTATTTACTTTATGTCCTGCCATCTTTAGCAGTTTATCGGTAACTTTTAGAATAACCTCGTATACGTAACTATTACGTATCACCTTTCATATTTTCCAGATAGCCTATAGAAATATCGAAACTGAACACCTGTATATATAGAATTCACCGCCACCATTTTAAAATTTACATAAAGTACAAAACTTGGGCTAGTTTGTCGTAAGTATTAAATCAAATGTAGTCAGAATCAAGTCTTTGCAGATTGGATCTTAACACCATATGGCAGTTTTAGCGCAATAATTACGTCGTAAAATCATAACTGTATATACATCTTAACACAATATCTAAATTATAACGAAACAAAAAGAAAATACTTATAGGTTGTACAGATTTTCGTTAAAATTGAAGATATCATGGTAAATATTACCATTATGTTGGCTAAATTAAAATATTTGTAACCAGCAACTTAATACTTACATATGATCAAGCAGAAGCAACCAAAACGAAATTGCAATTTCATTTTACAAAGGGAGATTCTTTTTTTCAATATAAATCGCCACTAACTAAAGCACGACTATTAAATGGAAGGTCGCGAGATTCTAAAGATATTTGCACGATGCCCACACGTTCTGTCGTCCATATGTATTTCGTAAACGTTTCGATGCATTCTACAGATTCTCCTTAAAACTAGACGCATCATTCTCTGAAGTGTAGACGTACATAGTTTAAATATCGAACGCGTAATTGAACGCCCGCATTTATAAAACATAAAAACTATAACATAAGGAAACAAAAGAAGAGAAAAAATAACGTGTGAGTATAAGAACTAATACACAGACGCATTGTTGTGCGTGTCGTAGTTGATTTGTAAGTACGAAGGAATGGCGGCGTTTAGTTCGGACGCTCTCCGTCGTAGCGCTGCGATGCTGTGGCCGCGCCATACGTCCTCTTCCTGGTCATTGGGCGATCCGCCGGCTGCCACCGGCGGGGTGGCAGCGCTCGTGCACGGAATTTGCGGGGGCGGCGAACTTCCTGTTCCGCCCGCATTGCCGCTGGTACCGCCGCTATTATTGCAGTACGTCATCATGGTGTCGCCTGTAAAAAGAGAAACGAAAACAAATTGAAAATAACATGGAACCAACTGGAATATATGTACTTTATTTATGCAGAATTAATTACATACTTGTACCTATGGAATGGTACATTTGAAGCTTTATTATATGTGTATATATATATATATATAATTTTATTAGTTGCTGATTATGGACAAAAATGTTGCTGACCAGTGTTATCGTTTCTGGAACTATTAAAACAAGAGAAAACGATCCAAAAACTATTCAGAATTCTCAATTCGATAGTAACCTAATTTCTTTGATATTATCAATGAAAAAGTTTACTATCTTGAGTAAGATATGTAATTAAACCTGCAGACACGAATCCGCACTCATTGGTAGCGCCGATAATTTTCGAAAGCTGTCGGATATACCCGAAGTCGGGATTCATACTCGTATGGTCGGTATGTGTATAAATGCCGGATTTTATTGAAAACAGCAAAATGACGGCCTTTTTTGTTAATTAATTAATAGATTTCTTAACCGATTTTCAACATTAGAATACTGCCACTATTACTAAATATATTTTTGTGTATAAAAGACATGTTAATACCAAACAAAACCGGGTAAATGTGCGATGTGATATAAATTTCCACTTGATTTTATTCATAAGTTAACTGTGTACAAAATTCAACAAAATATTGTAAACAATGAAGAATTTCTAAAGTTTTGGGAGAAATACGTTCCACAATAGAGATTGCCAGCAAAAGGTTATTTACAGCATAATTTTCATCTGAAGAAAAACACGATTACGGATTAAATAAGGACAGAGCTGAAAGATCAATAAATATGACTGACGGAGGATAAAACAACGGATACAAGAAAGAGTTGTATTTTAAATGTATTAGTGCACACTTTAAAAGGTGATGAGGTATCCTTGCCTCCTCTTTTACGTAGTAGAATATCACAGAAGAGAAACGCGGAAAGGATAGTAGAAACTATAGGAAATACCTTTGAGAAGTTCAATATATCGGCAAGCCAACTTGTAATGATGGTTAAAGATGGGGCTTCGAACATGGTTAAAACTGGAAAGTTATTAAAACAATCTTATCTTCAATTGGTTTATATAACCTATTTGCTCTATTGAAGTCATTTCATAGTTGAATTTATTAGAAACAGTTATCCAAAAGTTATCCAATTTATAGTTTCTACCAAAAAAGTTTTTATTAAACCTCCAAACCGCATTCGTGAGTTAAAATGGGCTTGTCTGGGTATTCCTCTGTCACCACAGTCCTCCGCACCCACATTGACGAGATGGGAAACGTGCCTTAAAGCTGTTTTGTATTATGAGAAACTTTTACACATTACTAAAGCCTGTATCTTAAATTTAAATCTGCAGGAAGCCCAAGTAATTTCAGTAAGCCAGCGGCTAGTTTCAGATACCAAAATCCATACTCAAATAGAGCAAACTTTCAAAAATTATTCGACCCCTTTGGATACTATTTCCTAGTTAGAGAACACGAAGCGGTCATTGCACTAAGTACTAGATACTATATCTAGTACTACATTACCTCAGAACCTCGTTAGAAGATGAGATACTATAGGAAAATTAACAACAGATAAATTGTATACGATTATAAATAAGAATCCCGACTTTTAAACTATAATGCGTAAAGACAAGAGTTTAACTGAAAACCAATAGTGCGAATATGATATGAGCGACCTTTTTATAATCGCGAATACCACATTATTAGACGCAAAACGTTCTTTTTCCAAATACACCAACATATTTTCACCTCGCCATAGGAGTATAACTAAGGCGGCATGTTAATGACAGATGGCGCCTTCTGTTAAAGTTTCAGTGCAACATATGTAGTGTTATAGCCACAACGAACTGGCAAAGTTGGCAAGTTAGTTGAAAAATGGAATTAAACCGAGAACATTTTCGTGCAATAATTTTTTATAATTTTCGAAAACAATTATCTTAACAAGAATGCCTCGTCGAGTTGGTATCTATTTTCGACAATGAGATACCACAATTAACAATATCGCTTTGGTATGGAGAATTCAAACGTGGACGGACGGGTTAATCTTAACCATGTTCCAAGAGCAAGTGCACCAAAAACGGCAGTCACCTAGAAAAACGTCGAATCTATGCGTAAGATCATAAAAGAAGATCGACATGCCACATATCGCGAGAAAGCATCATTATGGATTTCAAAGACCTGAATTCAAAACATTTTGCATGAATAAAAAGAACATGTGTAAAAGAACTAGTTTCCTGTTGGATACCGCATTTGTTGATCCAAGAGCAGCTAGGGCGAATTGGTGTCAAAGAACTCTAGACTCCTTTGACACCGGAGACCTGGACAACATCGACAGAGGTTATGAATCTTAGATTTACTCATACGAGCCAGAAAAAAGGTGTTCCAAGCTAAAGAAAAGCCGACAAATGTTATGCGTTCTCCAAGTGCCTCCAAAACGTATGGTTGCGATATTTGTCTCGCATGCAGGTCATATAGCAACAATTCCTCTGTAAGATCAAAGAATTACTATTACCGTTTGGTATGCGACCATTTGTTCAGCACAAGTCATTACTGTGCTTCGAAAAACTAACCACGCGTGACGAATCATCCTCCACCAAGACAATGCACGTTGCAACGTCGAATTGCTAAGCCATTCCTCGTACAATCTGAACCTTTACCTTTCCAAAAGCTAAGAACGGACTGTATGGTCAAAGATTCCAGTCATCAGAAAGAGCAGCCGATGACTTCAAAAACGCAATTTTCACTGTACCAACAAACGAGTGAAATAACTGCTTCCAGTGTTGGTCCGAGCGCATTAATTTTCGTGGAGAATACTTCGAAAACAATAAAGCCTTTAAAAGCTACTTACTGTTTTATCCCAGCTCTATATGGAAAACTTAATAGACAACTCTCGTATTGATTTAATGAATTCAAGAGTCTTCGTACACTCATTTTTGTTGAGGGCTCAGTTGAGGATATGATCTATATATCGATCATATCGACGATGATATCGTGTTAGCAGACTACCAGGTGAAAATTAAAAAAGTTGCTAATATAGTAAACATCTCGAACGCAAAATATGTCCTACGAAAAATTCAGTATGAAAAAGTTATCGACAGGATGGTTGCTGCGACTATTGACGGTTGATCAAAAACGAAAGTGCATGATAATTTCAAAGCAATGTTTGGACATGTTTAAACGCAATACAAGTGTGACTATACTTAAGAGATATACACGTCACTACACGCTAGAAACCGAAGGTTAGTCGACGAAATGGGTTCTTCCAGAGGAACGTGTACAAAAGTTATGGTGACGAGTTTTTAGGATACATATTTATTAGATAGACAAGATACTGAGCTGAAGAAAAAGATGATCCGCCTAGGTAAAAATTATCTATGATAACGCCCCGATCCACCCATCGGTAATAGCGACAACAAAACTAGTCAGACAGTTGCAGTACAAATTGGTACCCCATCCACCATTCACCAGATTTGGCCCAAATTTGAAAAAAATAGCTTGCTGAAAAGCGGTTCACCTAAAATACCATTGCGAATCATTGCCACACAATAATAGCACGCGCCATGCTATTATTGAGTGGCTTAAAAAAGTTGGAATATCACTGGACTAAGTATATAAAGCTAAAAGGAGAGGAGCCAAAAAATAAATTCACTAAATGTAAAACAGTTGTATTATCCACAACATAGTCACTTATCATGCCATTCTCGTATGGACCAATTATCTTGTGACTATGACCTGGATGACATCCCCGGTTTCCTCAATATTTGGCGAAATAATTTTGTCTGAAACAATCATAATAGTCCACTCTTCTTTGGTTAGAACCTTGGAAATTGTCATAGAAATGTATTCCTCTCATGCCTCTTTGAGCACCTCTATGGTCGTTTAAAAATTTGCGTGCAAAAAAATAGAAAATCAAGTAAAAATGTTCCAATTACCTCGTTTGTTCTATCAGTGCAAAATAAATTCCACAAGTTTTCAAAAATTTCCTTAATTGATATTGATTTGTCGTTGTTATTATTTCAATTAGAAAAACAATAAATTTAGCACACATAAAATAAGTAAGAATTACTTACCAGTTCTCGAGAATTTATAACCGTAAACGAGAGTAAATAGGTGCAAAATCAACTTAACTTCAAAAATTAAAAGCCTCCCGTCAATCTAATCAGTAATTAATAGTGTACATACATGTCCAAACAATTACCGCCTTTTTATTGAATCTTTTAGATCCTATATAATAAAGTAAACACATCGAAAATTGTCGCTAATTGGTTCAAATGGACCATGAACATGAGATAATTGCCTATTCTTATTTGCAGACGTCCAGTCTATCAAATTATTGCTATGAGATGCTAGGAACGCTGTTGCCGACGGTCAAAAGCTATTAAATGGCATTGAAGCAATCTCGTTATTGGAGGTGGCAACTACTTACTAATTGCAACTTATCTTGTAATGGCATACGTATGGCTCCCTATAACGGCTTCTAATAATGCATTGATATATTGGTGACCGCATATGATAGAGATTTGATACAGACGCAAATAAAAGCAGAATCATTGGTAATTTTTTGTATGCGTATCGTCGATTTTTAAATAAATGAATCGCTGCATAGCAAATGTTCTAATATTTACTTTTGGGAACATTTTATAGTATGCACGATAAATATTGCTTCTGTTTATTTATACGCCATCAATATAGACTGATTACCATAATTTCCTTAATACCAGGTGTGATATGTATACTGTAGAAGCGGGAGATCTATAGTCGGGAGTTCATATTCGAACATGTTCGTGAAAAAAGAAATAGAAATGACTGGAATATACAGTAGTTGAGTATTACTTGCGAAAGTGAGCTGTCAAATTAGCTCCTGTAAGTGCATTTTCCCAAATTATATTTATTCGAGTTCGGGTTGGCATCATCATGAATTATGCCGTAGTATATGATAGACCTAACATTGCGAAAGAATTGGGAAGAAATATTATCTACTATATGGGAACTGCTCTACCCGAAACCATTTCAAATATTTAAAAAATAGATGACTATTTTGATGATGGAGTATACATAGTTTGGATTAGGAAATCGTCCTGTACATTTAACAAAGGATATAGACTATTTATATTTCTTTAATTTAGAATTAAATTTTACTTTAACTCTATATATATATAAAAACATTATTTAAGTAGGATGTTTGCTTTTTCGTTAGCTTAACATACTTTAATTACGAGCGCGGATCCTCATGCCCCGCTCCTCACCTACTTCTAATTGGTTGTTTTTGACATTCATTTAACTGACATCTGTAGATCATATCTTCATAATATCAAGTTTGTATTTCAAGGTGTTGTTGTCCTGTGGCTAATTCTTGAATTGTGTGTTGTGTTTGTTGATAAAAATGGATGCTGTAGAACAAACAGCCATCATAAAATACTTCCAGAAAAAGAACATGAGGGAGCGGGGAAAGAGACATTGTGCTTATCATGTGGTACACAACATCGTGACTAAAGAACTAAATATGAAAAAGATGAAAAAGTTAATCAAGAAAGAAATCCGGTGTTGATTTGTAAGCGTCTTCTGGAAAGGTAGCAACTAGACACGGAGAACTTTCTTCGTGAGTTGCTTAATGAGCGATATGTATTTCCCTTGGGAGACCTCTTGAGGTATTGTGCAAGCCTTTGCAAATATTTTCACACGCAAAATTTCTACCAGTTTTAATTATACATGTCCCGATTTCAACACCTGTTCTTTCAACATTGGTTACGTCACTTCTCATGATGTTCGACGGGCATTAAACAAACTTAAAACAATAGTATTATGTAGGCATGATGGTTTGGCAAGCTTTTTTATTCATGATTGTGCTCCAGTACTTTGTGAACTCCTTTCTGTTATATTCAACTTGGCAGTTTGTACAACTTTTTCATCCTATTGGAAAGTAAGTAGAATTACACCGGTTTTCAAGAAATATCAATTTATTGGATGTGTTAATATCTGTTGGGCAATAAAGATTATTATTATTATTAACTTTTTCTTCGTCAGAAAATTATGTTTTTTCAATTAATTCTCATACCAATCAATATGACTAATTCTTTCTTTTCTGCTTCTAAATGGTGTTAGACATTTCGTTCATCATTTATCACTCTTTATACCGAAGATTGCACACAAAATTAGGAACTGGTATGAATTTCTAAAGTACTCTCTATAACTGCCTTACTCTTCATAAATACTTTCTTGCATATTTTGGACCTCACTATCCTCTATCAAAATTTATGATACATTTTTAACAACATGTATAGGATCATTGAACTTAGCTTTAAATAGATACCTAAAGAATGTTACGTGCAGAATTTTAACTTGTTGCTTTTCTTTTTCACAATGTTGTATATTGGACTCTTCCGTTGCTTGACTGTGACACGAGATAGAAGTCTTGAGGTGATTATAATTCTAGCAAGTTCTACCCGTTGATTTGGGGATCTGACCATGTGCTTCGTTGAAATTTTGCACTCATTGCTGAATTTGAATAATTTATTAAGTTCCCAAATTATTTAATTCAGCAGCCAGCACATTCATAATATGTTTAACATCTTTTATTCGACCCTGAAAAAACAGGTACGTTTTCTTCATTTTAAATGTATAAGGTTTTTTCTATTATTTGGATATGATACTAATATTTTCACACTCAATTTCGGAGAAATTTTCGTCAGAAGTTGGTAGAGACCATTTCTCCCGGAAAATTTCAACTTCACTTAAAAAGTAACTCTGTGACTAGCAGCCACCATCTTAGCCACTAACCAATCAGCGTGCTGAAAGTACAATCAACTACGATCACTACTACTAAGTTGACCTCTACTAAGTAATTTATTTGTTAAATAGAGAAAGTTAAAGAACCTCCACCTTTTAATAATTTCTAAAAATTTATTTGTAGTTGATTTTGTTAGTTAACTTACGAGGGGAGGTCCAGAAGTTCGTGGAATGAAAGGATTTTAAATAAAATAAAACAGTAAATCTTTCTTTCGTCGATATGTGACCGTAGATGAGTCAGTGGTGCATCACTATGATTCCGAGACCAAAGGACAAGGTAGAGAGTGGAAACATCACTGTTCTCCTTCGCCACACAAATTTAAGGTCGTGCCGTTTACTGGAAAGGTTTTGCTATCTGTGTTCTGGGATGCTCAAGGAATCATCCTGACTGACTATTTGGAAGAGGGACAGAATCGATCTCTAAATTACGAGAAGGTACTAAAGAGAAAAGGGAGGACGACAGTTAAGGCACGGTGTGTTGTTCCATCAGGATAATACTCACAGCCATATATCTGGTATTGTTATGGCTGCTACACCCAGAAGGCTTTGAATTAGTGGAGCACCCGCTATATTCGCCGGATTTGGCATCTAGTGATTACAGGTTGTTCCCCAAATCTTACGTGGGGCAAAATTTTCCAGTAATTATGAAGTGATGCAAGCTGTGGAGTGGTGGTTTGCAGAGAACGGACTAAAATTTTCCAGGAGGCTGTTGAGATGTTGAAACACCGATTAACCGAGTGCATTAGAGTAGAGGGAAACTATAAAGAAAAATAAAAGATGTAATGCCACTGCAGTTTTACAGTAAGAGGGTCAGGAATACAGCATAGAGATCCACCCTCGTAGACTAGTTTCTGTTACAATAATATTAAAATAAGGACTACTTTTTTGAAGTATTAAAAAGCTTATCCTTCCCTGATTACTTTTTCAAGAAGATTACGTTCGAAAACTTTTATATTAAGTTGATATGATGTATAAGTTCGTGGCGTCTTTTCATGTCCAGAATAGTGGTGCCTTGGAAAGTAATGTTAGACATATATCAAGGTTATTTTAATATTACATTACCGTTTAATTGTTTATTAATTAATTAAACCTCTGAGTTTATAAATTTATATACTGTTAAGTAGAAAAAAACGAGTATTCCCAACATATTGTTTTGTTTAAGTTCAAAAAAGGAGTTAAGGCATTAGAAATCACTAAATTTATTTATTCACAGGTATAGCAGTAAACTCCACTCACACAAATTAATTAATTATGCGAAACGCAGCGTTTTGAGAGCACGTGGGCTCCCATTGTCAACCGTGTTACCACACATGCAAATTGTTTTCTACGCAGGCTCTAAAATTTCTAAACCATATGACTATTTACAATGTACTAGGTGGCCTCATGCCTTTTACGGGAAAGGATGGACCGAAAGCGAACCGTATCTTTAACGGGCCTATGGTAATAAATCGATCAAACTCGAGTGTGCAATTGGGGGTGGTTCTCTGTTCAATAAGTTTCCGTTCTTTTTCATATATACCGTTTCATACGCGTCTAATTCTCTATACGAGTTCACGTTTTTAAGTAGTGTCAGATTTTTTAAATCAATCTTATGTCCGGATTTTACCATATGCTCTGCTACGCTTGATAGTTCAGGTTTGTCGAAACGATAGTGTCTAATATGTTCTTTGAACCTCGTTTCGATACTCCTTTTTGTTTGTCCAATATAAACTTTCTCACAATCATTGCATGCGATTTGGTATAAACCGGAGATGACAAAAAGGTCTGGAATATACTTTTACTTGATTACTTGAGCATGAAATATAGAAAATTATCTTGTTTAACGCGATGTTTACGTAAATTACATTCTAGCACTAACTGGAGCTCCATATGGCATATGTATTTGATAAATACGCAACCTCACTTGTACGGTTAAATTTGCTGAAGAGTATATGATAATATAGTAACCATGAAGGTGTATGTTTAATTTGTCAATTAGTTATTTGCATTATTAGCATTCTTTTAGCATTAATTAAATTTTGTTACCTTCGAAGTGTTACTGTCAATATTTCAATTATTCGTATACAGTGAAACCATAAAAAAATTTAATATTACAATGTGTTTCTTTCAAAATAACTTCTAGGAGCTTGGAATAAGAACACCTTGGAATATTTTAAGATAAATTTCTAGTTATTTTAGATTACAATAAACCTCTAGTTATTATATAACGCTTGTACATGTGGCAACTTCAATTACTGTTGTAAATATCCAAGCGCTTTCAAGGGGATCACATCTTTCAATTTTTTAATAAGATGGCTATATCCACAAATGAAAAAAAAAAATAAATGAAAGAATTGCAAAAAGTCCGTGAATAAAAAAAAACATGAAACTGTAATCTAAGGTAATAGGAATATAACTATAGCATGCGTATAACTATAATCTGTCTCTATTCAAGCGAATATTTCTTTTTTCAAAAGTAAAAAAATATTTAATATAAAACAATAATATTCTTCAAATTATAATTGCTAGAAAATCAAATAAATGCAACGCAGAAAAATGCTTCTTCGAAGTAAATCATTTGGACTAATGTTTTTTTTTCTTTTTTGAGTCTTAAGTTAAGAAAATATTCAATGACATTGCAATTAAGAAAAGTTATTTAATTTATAAATTAATTTCTAGATAGACATTTGGCTATATTACTTTCATGAGAGTAGCTCTGAAAATCAAAGTAAAAAGAAACAAACTTTTATCTAATGGAAATGTAACCACTTGCGTTACTGGTGTTAAAATAATTCCAAACTTGTAATATGTTGTCCCTTTTTTGTTAATAACACTGAATTTGAAAAACGTGCAACGACTACTTAAATTACCCTACTATTATATAATTTCGTTTGGGGTTGTTATATATTAGCAATATACTTACGACGACTATTTTTGAATGGAAAAGGATCAGTGGAAAAACACAACCTCTCATGCGCAAAAGATCGGTCTATTGCGCATTCTTTTCTGCATAGCGGAGAAAAAGATGCTGAGAAAAAATTTGTATTAATTTGAAACAGTGATTCTATTGTGAATAACTGAAACGATTATTTTCTTGAATAAAGGCGGACAGTCTTGAGACAAGCAAACGTTTCTCTGCGTGTGTAGCCACTTTTTATTACTTCTAATCTGATGTCGTAAAGCAAACGTTATAAGTGATGAGAATGATGCCTGAACATTGCTATATTCATTTTGTAAATAAAACTATTCTACTTATTTGAAAAAGTAATAGAAATTTCCATAAATAATAAACATATTTTGTGTTGAATCTTCTTGAAGAAATTGGTGTAGATGATACTTCATGACATAGAGTGCAATCCTCTGAAAATTATCTGTACTACTCAAAAAAATTGCCGATGTTGAACTGGCGCGAAGCAAAATCCAGTGGAAAACGTATAAGACTTTTAAAAAAAACATGGTATCCTTGGGGCGATGTATTAGTAGAGAATAATTAATGAAAAGTAAGAATAAATTAGTAATACGGAAGTTAATTTTCCATCAGCATAAACGGTTGTTCGATGCAGTACAGCTTCTGCGCAAAAAATAAGCAGAGAACAAGTTCTTAGACCGAATAAATACATATACTCTAAATTAATTTAACAAAAGGCTTGTTTAAGTGAAGTAACATTTAATTTGTTTGAATAGACAATCGTCTTTATTTGACATTTTACGACTCAATTGTATATTAGAATGGCGTCCTTCCTACATCGGTAAGTTCCATTAAAGTAAACTATAGAAGGAGAGGTCCAGAAGTTCGTGGAATGAAAGGGTTTTAAATAAAATAAAACAATAAATCTATTTTTCTTTTTCAGTATAATCACCCTTAAGCACAATACATTTATTAGATCTGTGAATTAATTTTTCTAAACCATTATAAAAGTATTTTTTGTCTTTCGCCTCAAAATGGGCCAAAGTTGCCTCCTTTACCTCATTGTCGTCGGAAAACTTTCTTCTACGTGAGTCTTTTTTGAAATTGAGGAACAAATAAAAATCACTATGCCAGGTCAGGACTGCAGGGTGAAAGGACTATTCACAGGTAAAGCAGTAAACTCCACTCACACAAATTAATTAATTATGCGGAACGCAGCGTTTCGAGAGCAGACTGCGGTCGGTAACACGGTTGATAATGGGAGCCCACGTGCTCTCGAAACGCTGCGTTCCGCATAATTAATTAATTTGTGTGAGTGGAGTTTACTGCTATACCTGTGAATTGTACATCCACACAGTCCTTGCAATCGTCATTTGAATGGACTATTGATTGAAAGCCATGCTTGTGCAGAGCAACCATTGCAACTTTGCTCTTGTGAACCGACGCATTGTCTTGCAAGAGCAACACACCCTTGGTCAATTTTCCTCGATGTTTTCCTTGATGGCCTCCTTTTTTCTAATATCGTTGCGTAAGATTCTTCGGTTATGCTCCTACCTTTTTCTTTGTAATCAATCAATAATATCCCCTCACAATCCCAAAAAACAGTAGCCATCAACTTTCCAGCCGATTCTGACACTTTGAATTTCTTTGGCGGTGGTGTCCCCTCAAAGTGATGAACCCATGTTTCATCTCCGGCAATAATCCGCTCCAAAATCTGTGCAGGTTTGTCTCCACACAGCTCCAAACATTTTATGGACGCACAGACACGCTGCTGTTTCTGCAGCGGCGTGAGCATTCTCGGTACCCATCTTGCACTGACTTTTGTCATACCCAGGTAGTCATGTAGGCTACGCAAAATGGTGGTGTCTGATACTTCAACTAATGCAGATAATTCTCTTTTCTTCAAACGGGCATCTTGCAGTAGACATTTTTGCACTTTTTCGACGATGTCTGTGTGGCGGCCTCAATTGGCCGTCCTGAGCGGGGGTCGTCTTCAATAGACTCCCGACCATGTTTAAAAAGACCATGCCACTCATAAATCATTGATTTACTAGAGCACTGTTCCCCATAAACGGTTTCCATTTGATTCAATATGGTTTCAGCGTTCTTTCCTTGCTTTGTAAGGAACTTTATCACAGCACGGTGTTCAATATCCTCCATAGTTTTAGTTTTCTTCCGGATTGACTTGTTTAGCTGGCAACTATTCGTAAACGACTGACGCTATAGGGCTGCAACTTAACTTATATACTAATGATGAGTCGCTAATCAGAATGACACCTAGCGAGCGCCCCTATCCCCCTCCATTCCACGAACTTCTGGACCTCCCCTCGTAGGTATAGAAATTTGCCAACTGAAGTTTAATAATTTACATGGCGAATTAAATAAGAATCTACTCAGAGAATCTTCGTGGTGTAAATGGATACACACCGGTCTAGCAAACTGGACCTGCAGGTTCAAATCCTACCGGGAACCGTAAAATTTTTATTCATTAAAAATTTCACCAAAATCTAATTCAATTAAATTCAACATTGATAATAACAAGGAAATTAAATTGTCGATGGAAAAACAATGGAAGTTATTCTAGTAATTTAATTGAATTATTTATTGCAGGATATTTTATGTATATTATGTGTCTTGGGTCAGTATATGGATGGATAACTATCGGCTTATTTCAGTTATTAAAGTCTTCGAGATCTGTTTGTAAAACATCATTTATTCCGATCTTTCTTCTCAGGACATCAGCATGGTCTTGTGACCAAACCTTCTTCAGTATCTAATCCTGCTGTTATTATGCAGTTCTTATCAAAGTATTTGGACGATGGTGAACAGGTCGATGTAGTAAACACAAATTTTTCGAAAGCTTATGATCGTCTAAAACACACTAAGCTTTTGACGAAACTTGATGCTGTTGGTTTCTCTTCGTCATTGCAATCACTTTTCAAATCATACCTCGCTAATAGAATACAATCTGTTAGCTAAAAAAACCATCAGTCAAGTCATTTCTCGCCTACACCCGGAGTATCGCAGGGTATCAATTTGAGTCCACTATTCTTTCTAATTTTTAAGAAATTATCTTCCCGCAACATTAGATTGCGGTAAACTACTATTCGGTGATAATTTAAAATTATTTTCAATAGAAAGTACTCCTGTAGATTGTCAGCATCTGTGAAGTTAGCTAGATTTTCTTTAGTTATGGTGTACCGACAACGGTCTCAATCTTAATATATCGAGGTGTAATATTGTTTCATTTTCACGCAAATCAACATTAATTAACTATCAGTATTGAATTAATAATATTATATTGAATCTATGTGATACTATAAAGTGATATTTTATTTATTTAGCAAACCCATTAGGGACATTATAATATCTCTAAAATCATTGGGTTTTATTATACGCGATACAAAACATTTCTTGTTAACACAGTCTAGATTGACGTTGTATTTTTGCTATGTGCGCTCTAAATTTGAGTATGCTTTTTTGATCTGATCTGCGTTTTATAAAACTCATGCCTATTCACTTGAAATAGTTTAGAGACGTTCTTTAGAACATACCTACTTCAAACAACAGAACGTAAGTATATCTATAATGAGGTTTGGATCATACCATTTTATCAAATTTCTCTTTGAACTTCAATCTGTTGAACAGCGACGTATAGTAACCGACATGAAATGTTCATATAATCTTGTGAATAACGATATTGATATAATACCGCTTACAAACAGTCTGTACTTTGTACTGCTGTTTTGCTCGGATCAATTTGTTGTTGAATTCCCAGTTATGCAGAATTTGCTCTAGTTTTAATAATAATATAATATAGTTCTTGTTTAGATATTTACGCTTTTTAATATTGTTATTTATTTGTTTAATTTACTTTATTTTAAATTCTTTAAATAAAGTATTGCTTATATGCCTCATATGTTTTTTTATATTGTAAGCATACTGTGTTCTGTCAGGTATTAAGTTATGTCTTTATACTTCATGTTCTGTAATTGTATGTAGACCTGTTAAGCAGAATAAATATAATAATAACAACAATCGTCATTATTATTACATGTTTGAATCAAATAAATTATGTCAAAAAATCTAAATTACCTAAAATTTATTAAAATCATTGCCGCCATTTAAAATTATGATTTGGTTACATATTCTATTTTATTCAATATTTTTTTTCTATGTAACATTTCAATTCCTTGCTACATCCTTTCGATTCGATAGATTTACCACTACTTGACTTTCGTATATTTCTAAAGTTAAAATAATTTCTTATTGGCTGGAGGTACCGCAAAATAGAAAGATTTATAAGTCAATAAAATGGTTTCCGTTTGCCCAGCATCATTTGTTACACGTAAAGAATTGACCATTTTCTAACGTTATAGGGCGTTAAACAAATTCTATACGATATTAAAGCATCTTACTTATGCGTATATAGAAATGTCTTTACGCTAATTATAGAAACATATACAGCTTTGTGTATTGAGACATTAAAACCTCCGAAAGGAACGGCGGACACTATCATCTGTTATCCACATTTACCCTTTTAAAAGAAAAAGAGAAAAGAAAAACGAAACCGAGCATCCCAATTTAGGAATAAAGGAGGTCCTGATAGACTACAGTCCGTCGCTTTTTAGCGTCGCTTTAAAAATCAGAAATCCCAATATCCTAGTGCTGTTATTTGTAGGTACTTATTACGCTAAAAAGTGCCCGTTAATGCTCCTGTATTTCGTCCGAACAGGACACTGTATTGTTGGCCGCACGTTTCAATGAAATGCAGTTAGTTAACAAATAACACATGAACGCTGTTCAAACACATTAACAGTTCACGGGTAAACAGTAAAATTTTAAAATAGTGCTAATTGAAATAATGCATTTGTGTGCCAGTCAGTTAATCAATCTATATACCAGTTCCTTCGTGTAGTAATTTCGTTTGCTTGAGCTTTAACCATTTCAAACAATAGTTTACAGTGCCGTAATTGTGTAATAACCGTCATTACTTACTACCGTCTTGCCCCATAAAGCATTTGAGTTTTCGTTCTTCTGTATCTTATGGATTGCGTAAAAATCATAAAAGCTTACATATTTTTCTTCTTGCCAATGATAATTATATTATAAACTGGCACACAGATGGTATTTATGCTCTTTTGTATTAAGAAAAAACAAACAAATGGAGTTTGTATTACAAAACCGCTGTCAATAGAATGACAAGTAATTATTAACATCGGAAACGAGTAAGCTTTGAATCTGGGTTTAATTTTTAATGACGATTGCAAGGACTGTGTGGATGTACAATTCACAGGTATAGCAGTAAACTCCACTCACACAAATTAATTAATTATGCGAAACGCAGCGTTTCGAGTAGTAGTAGTCGGTAACACGGTTGACAATGGGAGCCCACGTGCTCTCGAAACGCTGCGTTCCGCATAATTAATTAATTTGTGTGAGTGGATTTTACTGCTATACCTGTGAATTAATTTTGAATACTATACTCTATTTTTTAATTCGGAGGAGTAAAAAGAACGAATTTTTCAAAGCTACTTTTTGGCGGCAGCTTTAAAACTACAGATTTTATATAAAATGCACTTACGTAATTATTATTACGTCGCAAATTTGAACACAAACGCAGTCAGAAAAGTTGTAACAATATATGAAATATCCCTAGTGCAATTTTTTCCGAAATCTGACCAATAGCTAACCTACTTTTTGGCGCTGCAATTTAAAAACACTCCTCCGAATCGGAAATCGATATAGATGAAGGCTACAGTTTCCAAAGGTATGGTCCAATGCGTACCTGGGTAGGTTACAAGCATGTACTATCGTGTGCAAATCTTATGGACATTTTCATGCTACTTTCGTTAGTGTGAGATACACTTGTCGTCTGTCCATAACCATAACAACATGACTCGTGTGAAGTTACGCCCCCTTCTTTCGAAAATTGTAATTATGGCGATTGTTTCGAATTGTTCTAGCTTTGTTCTATATTATTTCTAAGTATCTCAGAAAGAAAGGTTAAGTGGAGCAAATTAATTGAAAATGATTTCCCTACCCAGTTTCTCGCTTTTTTGAAAATATAAAATGTTATGTTTGATTCAGATTGTTCTAATTGTTTCAAGTATTATACTAGAACATCAGATATACATATCTCTTGTAAATGATATAATTGATTGAAAAAGGGAAATTCTCAGATTGCTCCAGTTTCTCTAATCATGCCCCCACAGTGTCGGATGCAGTCTTTTGTACAACAATGTGAGTTGTCCACACTGATTCGGCGAAATTTGTTGTTGCAATTGCCAAAAATACATACATACAGGATTTTCTCGTAAGTGATTGACAAGGGCAGTGTCTGGATGCTCATTAAAATTTTTGGGTCTTCCAGATCCCGGAAGTTTATTTATTGTATGATGATAACTCAGCTTATTTAATTTAAAAATTGGTGACTTGCCTACATTAACTCTTTCCGCAATTAGTTCATTTACTAACAACCATTATTATGGAAGTTGTCCAACCTGGTTGGAGAATCATCAGAAACGTTGAAAGGAAAAACAGCGGGGTTCGAAGAAGAACAACCTCAAGACCATCTCTTGATGGTATTAATTTTAAGAGATCAGTTCGGTCAAGCAGATAGCCTAATAACCTTGCCAGCAGTCTATGGTAAAACAGGATCTTTAGGACTTAAGCCTTGCAGGGTACATGATGATGCGCTGAATGATACGATTTTTCAATAAAGTAATGGCCGTCACCAAATGGCAAGGTTTGCTTTAGGGCTCTTCGTACTATTTATTTACATTGTGGCCAAATCTCCCTTTAAAGTCAAACAATCTAAGATACGTATGCTACCACACGAAGCTTTTAGTCACTCAATGGAGTCTGCTACTTGTTGGTGTATCAATGAGAATATGACTAACTACGGAGGACCAACCCATGATGATTACGAAAAAATAATAAACTGAATCTTGTGAAGATCATAAAATCAGCATTAATTTCTTTTGAGTCAGCTCAAGTAATAACATTTTTACTCTTATAACGTCGACATTTTACAGCGGGGCTTTTTGTATGCTGCGTTCATAGTTATTTACTCGTGCGATGTAATAAACAGTAAATACATGTACCATACGCGTAACATTTTAATGCAAACACTTGTCGCAATGTAGATGTTAATGCGTGATAATCAAAGTGAATTATAAACCAACAAAGTCCATAAAATATCCCGTAAAAGTAATCCAAATAAATGTTGTTATTGCCACTCCATTAGTTCTAAAAGAGAAAGTGTTATTGCCAACACTTCGCATCAAATTAGGTATTGTTAAAAACTACATGGGAGTAGTGGAAATGATGGTAAGGGATTTCTACGTCTGAAAGTTATAATTCTGTTGATAATTGATCAAAAATCGAAAGAAGGTATTATTCTTTTCCAAAATATGAACTAAGTATATAACTCACAGGTATCGCAGTAGACTCGACCTCATACAAATTAATAATTCATTTCGAACGCAAAATTTCAAGAGCAAGTGGATTCTGTCAACGATGTTACCGACTAATCGGTGGAGCTACTGCGATACCTGTGAATTACACAACCACTCAGTCCTGCAATTATTGTAAATATGTAGCAATATACCGTTTTATATTTTTTGGTTACAGCTTAAGGACCTTCATGCGCTATGACATCTTTAAAAGGTAAATTAACTAAAACAGAAGTTCGAACCTCACAATGTATTAAACTCGTTAGTGAAAATGCATGTTCTTAAAAATATATACTGCCACACCATCATTTGATTTCTTCTCAGAAAATCTAGGAAACATTTCAAATGAGTATGCTGAAAAACTATATTTTTATATTTGGTTTTGTACATCTTTTCTTTAGTTGCTTTGTATGTATCTGTGGGTAATATTATATTGAGATATTTACATTTATAGTTATTCATATTGTTACATGTATTTTCGTCTAACATTGTAAATGTTATGTTTCGAGAATGATGTATTTCTGTCTTCAAACTTTATTCCTAAACCTTATTTCTCATATTGACTCTCATTGTTGATATTGCCACGATAGGCAGACGTGCTGTAAAGTAATTCTAGTCGATCACGTAATATTTCCTTATAGTTAGTTAAACTCTCCTGTCCTTGCATTACTAACATCATTAATTCTTGCATACTACTAAGTGCTTACTCTGATTCCTCAAAAAACATTGTTGCTATTGCTATTCCCAGAGAATCTAATGCTCACAAGTTTTCTGACTTACGCTCTATCAGTTTGCTACTCACTTTGTACAAAGTGTTAAACAGGATTAATTTTCAGTTGCGTCTTCATATGCATGCAAATAACAGTATACAAGATATTCGATCTAGATTTGTTGGATCCCATAGATGACGACGACATCGACTCGCGACAAAGGTGAAGCTTTCAATTTTTGTTTTTCTTGATTTTATGCAAGATTTTCGACAATTTGGAGCAGAAAATTCTTTTGTCTACATTGGGTTATATATACAGAGAGAGAAAAGTGTTACATTAACCATCAAACTGTTATGTTAACACTATTTACTTTTGAATACGAACGATGCCCTTGCAGTGTTTGTTCAATGCGTAGAACGGTGAAATATTTTAGTTGACTTGAAGATAATCAATATTCAAGTCAACGTTTTACTTGTATTAAGTTATAACGTACACATACGATTGACAGGTAAGTTTCCAATCTCTTCCGGAAACAAGTTCGATGTTAGTCAGAAATTTCAAAAACTAGAAAAATGCAGGAATAATACTAATATTAATATGATCAAGAACTAAGATTAATGTCGAGATGCGAATAAAATTTACCTGCTAAAGAATAACAGCTGCATGTATATATAATCGTTCATTGCACTTATCGCATACCCAGCAAAACAAGATAACCACCAATAGAAAGAATTTATTTTATTGCTATGTTTTGTAGCGTTCCAAATTCATGCCTAATCTAATTTTCTCAATATATGTGTGTTGCAAATACAAATTTCTTCTTTGCAAAGTGACATGGACGCAATACAGTACTTAATTAACTTATAGCAGGTTAACTGAGATTAAAAAATGACATTTCTCTAATATCGTAGCAGTAGTATACATTCTTAAATTAGTAGATTAAAATGTTTTACCTTTAACGTTAAACTGACAGCACTTACTTAATATTACTGTCAGTATTGGTCTAACTGCCGATGCTGAATTTTTTGTTGTTATTTATCCAAAAGCAAACAATATTTTAAAATACTTAACGACTGTATTGATTCTATTCCTGTACCGCGCAGTGGTCCTCAGGATTGTCTACTGGATCCTTATTTATTTATTATTTATACCATTCTTTAGCCAAAATCAAAAAAGATTGTAAGATTTTTATATATATATGATAAGCTTTATAATAACTTTAATATTATTCCGTAGAATTCCGTCATTTTTTCCGACATACAAACTGGGTTTTCGTAGTGATGTTCATGGTTTGAGACTTGGACATTGTATTGTTAATTTTATTAATATTCTTATACCTAGGACCTCGATTTTCCAGGGGCTTTTACAATTATAACGACAGTATAAAAATTTTATACTTATTTTATATTTTTACGAATTACCTGCTTACGCTGAGGAATATACTATGGTGGAAAATCTCAGGCTCTTATCTTGCCAAATGGGTTCTTTTGTTTAATTTTTTTGTTTTTTCTAAATTCAAATATAAATAATATTAAATAACGGAAATAGCCAAATGTAAGATTCTAAATTATACACTGACAAACCAAAATGCATATATATCACTTTCTAACAACATTTCTTTTTTAACAAATTTGTAAATTATACACGAAATACAAAATGAGAGCAAAAGTACAGTAAATTTTGAAAATTTATTATAATTTGAAGTCTTTAATTTTGCAATTGTACTCACACTCACACGTACTGTGTCCGGAACTCCAAATTATTGTGAAAATATCAGCTGGTACACTTTTAACTTCAAATAATTTCGAAGAATTTCAAATACTAGAATTAATTCGAAAAATAACGAATTTTTCTCTGGAGAGACAACTGCGACATCTGTGACTTTGACACAATCGTTATTTTGTATCCGATCATTTCCGGGCATACACTTATTATATGCAGGTTGTTTACCTATATAGTAGGCCATAGTAAACACAGTCTTGATGGAATGAAATTATTTACAAGTAAAGTTGCCAGGCGTGCCATCCATCCGACGTACGAGAAATTTGGAATATAGTGTGTTTTATTTCCGGACGATACATATTTTAATAATATGATAAAAATGTGTGCGTGCAGTACATTATTCGTGTTTTAGAAATAAATTTGCAAGAAATTATAATTAAATACAAAAATATGTTTACGAAAAACGATATATATATATATATATAGTAAAGTATAGTTGAGTTTACGTCTCCACTGCACATGCTGTTTAAGGGACTTTCTTTAACTTTAAAAATTGACAAATTATATGTCTATAATTGACAACTAAACTAGATATCTGTAAAACTTAATACACAGAAAGAAAACTGTACGGAATAAACGTTACAAGTAAATTAAGGAAGAAGAAGTCCTAACGGTACTTTGCCTCCAACAACAACAACAAAATAAGGGCGTGAACCATACACTAAGCAGAAAATATCAAATATAGAAGCATAAGAAAAATTTAGAAAAAGATTGATATTTTAAATGGTTTAAAAATTAATAATACACATCATTACAATACTTCCTTCATTCAATTTACGAATGCGTTGTGTCTTGGTGGGTGCTCAGCAGTAGACTATATGTTTCTTAATGCAATTTCCTTCTTGGCTGTATGACATAGGCATATTTTGCTTGTTTTGCGTCATATTTTATTTATAAAAGTTAAATGGAAGATCAGAGCAAGCTTTATTTGCCCTGAATACGCCAGGAATGATAGCATTTGCTATTCTTGTGCTGATTTGAATGATAATTATAATTACTATTGTTATAATAATTATTACCATTAAATTAACAGGAATATAATAATACAAAAAGCAAAAATTATATATTATTTTAAAAATAATAAAGATATCTTGTATTCTTGGAAATAAATCAATTATAAATTTGTCCTCATGGGCAAAAAATAGCGGCATATTCGTATACATCGCATTATCAAAGTAGAAAGGGCCATCATATTGCAAACTCTATCTCTATTGTATTTTACCAGTAGTTTGCGTAAGTTTGTAGAAGTAATTTAAGATATTCTATTATCTGCTCTTAAATAACTGTTCATACTATGAATGCCTCTATTTTGATTATCTTTTTCATGAAGCATATAAGCTCGAAACTTTTCCCACAATTCAAATATAAACGATCATTTAAATCACCGGAAATGTATCTTAAAGCTGTAAATTAAATTTATTTTGTTTTTTGTAGATAGTCTCCTCAAACTTCGAACTACTAAGATACTATTAGGTACCCCGCCTATACGTTTATAAGATGGATAAGCTACAATACCGTCTTAGTTTATACCAAAAATCTATTGAGGTGTTAATTATTTTTAATATCTTCTTTTGTTACGCTTCGCTTCGTACATTAAACGTAACATGTTAAAACGATGCACTATATAAGACAGTGATGTAATACTTCTCGAGGCGTCTCCTTTTCTCTTTTATTTTTCGTAGACCAAATGCATTTCAATTTCGGACGCCCCATCTAGTGTTTGAATAGTAAATTACAGAAAAACAGCGGTGGAATGTTCTATTTGAAAATTTAGAAATACACATCATGAATATATCTATCTCTACGGTTATCCTTTTAAGTGAGTTTTTTTTTTCTTTTACGTTTCGAATACGGATGGATTTCTTTATGATGTACGTTAGAAAGAGACGCGATATTGTGAGAAAGAGTTGAAAAAAAGGGAAAAAAAGCAACAGTGGGCAACCTGGAGCCAAAACTGACTCAGACACAAACGTGTATATAAAAGAAACTCAAACAAACCTACAACATTTACTTTTGACACCTCCGGTCGAAAGTAACAAGTCGGTGCGGCATTCCAGTGGCGGATCGTACGGCAGGGGTACGGGAGGATTGAAACTTTCAAAAGCGAACGGTTGCGTTGCGGGGCGGAGACGCTTAGAAAGATTTGTTCGACAGAAAGAGGCAGCACAACGTACAATTAGCAGTGATTAGAGAGGCAACCTAGTTAACCGCTACCGAAATACGCACCAATGGCTCTAATTATATCTTCACACACATGTTTTAACATTATAACGTGCACGTTGTTATATAAATATGCATTCGTACAAATGTAATACAGTTCGTAGCGTACGTAGGCCGCTACAGAAACTTGAAATATTCGCAGTTATTGTTTTCGTAACAGCGAACCGTACTCGTACCTGAATTAACAACTTTTACGCACTGCAAATATTTTTTTCTCGGTATTATGTTTGAACTCGGAAAGAAATACAAATATGCACTCTTAGCCCAACCAAGGTAAAAGGAAGAAACGTTCACGACGAGAAGAAACGCATAGAAGCTGGCCGTGGATTCTAAGGAACGTGAGCTTTTGTTGTTTCGTCACTATCTTTTGTTCGAGTCGAAACTCGAGCCTCCGCGTAATTAAAATTTCTAATTATGTTACGCTACCGAGTAATTTGACTTTTAAATGAACGTTGTCCGTGATTAAATTAATAGTAATTTTGTAAATAGCAACACATAGATGCTTGCACAATAAACTTTACGAGCTTTCAACAAATGTTTTATTAATATGGTGTATATTTCATTACGCAATTTTCCTTTTTAAATATTTATAGTTTACGATAAAGTATATCACGTCTATTTTTAAATCAGAGACTAGTATAGTTGCTTTTCCTCTTTAGTTAGGATATAAGATTACCTATTTGTTCCTTCTTCACTAAATAGTGCAAACCCAAATTTCAAACTGTAGTAGAACTTGCAATTTTGATAACATGCTTACAGCTATTCTTGTTATTTACCCTAAATAATTAATTCACTGGTATAACAAAATTTCTATCTCGTCGAGATACAAATAAAATGCGGAGAGAATAGTCTCACAAAGGAAAATATTTAAATAATTTGGGTGTCGTTTGTCACTATACAAGGACGATTAAATTTACTAAAGAAACGCAACCCATGAAAGAATCTTCATCATATTAAAAACAAATTCCAAATATTACATGACTTCAAAACAGACACATTTATTTTGTGTTTAGTATCCATGATTTCATACCACAGTTACTTTTAAAAATAATAATACCTTATTGCCCAACAGATAAAATAAATATCCAACTCCTAAGCAAATATAAATATAACACTGGTCAATAACTAACATTTTTCTGACTAAGATCTGACATTTGTTTCTAACTAATATAGATACTCCAGTGCCAAATATGAAACCCATTTTTTCCTATCACGTCACGTTTTTTTTCAATGGCGTTTCTTGCTTGTCGATGTTGGGTCTTATAGAGTAATATATTGAAGCGCCAGATTTGCAAGAGGACTGTTTCTAGTACACATACCAAAAGCTTCCACGACTACATTACGAAAAAATTAAAGCTGGAGTATTTGATGGACCTTGAATTAGAATTTTAATGACTGGTCCAATTTCATCAACTCTATGGATGGAACTGAGAAAGAAGTCTGGATTTCATTGACTATGATCGCGAAAACAAATTGCTTCAGTTATAGCCATGTTCGTATTGCTTCAGTTATAGCCGTATCCAAATTGTTTTAGTTAAATCAAAAATATTTTCATAAAAATTAAGGGAGAGAAGAAAGAAAAAGAAATTCTGTTATACGTTATGTATCTACGGTTTACATCTTATCAAAAGTAACGATAAGCAACAGGTATGTACATCGAATTCATCAGTATCAATAGAGTTGAAGCCACTACATATTTTATATATTGAGGACCTGGTTCTGGGTGCGGCACAGTAAAATATATTTGTTTGTCTGGATCCTAAACGTGGAACAGCGAAATTGATTTGACTCAATCATTCAGGAACATCAAGGCCATTACTGAGTAAATTAAATAGGAATTTGGATTCAGCCTGTCTTCTACGTAGTTCTAAGAAATCATTATTAAATGTTCCTGTAACTAAATCCTTGTATCGGGTAAGTATTAAATTTTTTAAAGTATAAAAACTTCAAACACCTTCCCTGAATCTCTTCCAGAAGATGTATCTGACAGGTGCATATAGGTGGATGCATATTCCAAACGAGATCGAACAAGAGCAAAATATAGACAAAGACTGGCTGTTATAGACGGAAAAGGTCAGCAAAAGCAAAAGCTTTGCATCAAAAATTAGGCGCAAGTTCCTCTAACTATGGATGATTGCAATTGTCTTACGAGAGTTGCACTTGTTCAATTTAACCGTCAGCTTATTATTGATGCACTACAGGCGGAATATATTAGGTTGACTCTGTAAATGATTACAATCACGAGAACTGTTGATGGTGATATATAATTTTAAAGCATCTGCGTATAGTGTATAATGTCTTGACAAAAATTCAAAAAGGAAGAACAGAAATACTAGTATTATGTAATTATTTTTATTCAGTAAAAGATTTTTTTTAATAATAATTTTTATACCCCTCTTTTTACATTGCAAATAGAAAATATATATAATGTTGTGAAACAAACAAAGCGGTTTCAACAATCGCAATACGAAAGTAAACGACCTGCTCTGTAAAAGTAATATATCGCAGTTAATTCGAAGCAAATGTATTTTACGTATTTCATATACACGTTATACCTACTATACCAAATGCGTTGTGAAAATATATGTAAACACACGTAAAAATCAATAGCGTTTTTTCATAAACTCACTAAACACACTGAGTAAATGGACAGCTGTAAGTTTATTCGATATTATGTAAACTCATATCCTGTTACTTTAATTTTACTCGGCATGATTTGAGTGCATATACGAGGTAAGGGCTATAAATTCTTGGCCTGGCAGGCTTATACAGGTTCAAACGTATTCAAACTCCATCACGGCATGCATGTACATACGCAAAAAATGGTTCTGTTTTCGTGGAAAATTGACAAAATGCGACTATTGCACGACAGTGCTGCCGCCGTTTCACAAGCTTCCATCCGCGAATGTAGCTTTCGAGAATTGGAACATCCACTGTACAGTCCGTATATGGATCCTTGTGATTTCTATTTGTTTTCCAATTTTAAAAAAAGAACATGAGGGACATCCTTTTAAGGACGACCGTGAGTTGCAAGCAGCTGTTATAGAGCATTTTGAAGGAAAAACTTGAGATTATTTTTACAAGGGTGTCGACTTATTAATCAATTAATCGTTGTAATAAATGCATAGAAGTTAAGGGAGATTACATTGAAAAACAAAATTTCTAAAATTGTTAAAAAGTTTCTTTTTTCTATATCAAGCCGAGAATTTATTACGCTTACCTCGTAATGCATCTTGTATATTGCGAATCTACAGAAACGTCTTTATAGTGCTGATACGAAAATCTCTAAAAAAAATACCACTCTAATCCTCGAATATTTAGAATGTTGACAGCAGCATCAGTCAAAGTGAAACCTACTACGCTGTAGAAAAGTTGATTTCATTTAATATTAATACAGTGCGAAAGTTATACAAGGAGACGGCTTGACATTACAAAATCGTATAAAATTGAACAGATTACATCCGCAGGAATGAGACCATATAGAGATTAAGGAAAAGGCGAAAATTAGAAGTGGGATACAAAATTGCAAATGGTGTTAATATCAAAAGAACAAGGGAAAACGCCAAGGATGACTCTGTATTTACGAAGGTTGATCTAACTGCTCCCTATTGCAATTAGTAAGTATGTATTCAATCAAATAGACCCCGGTGTATAGTAGAGTACCACCACGACAACTCTACTTCATCAAAATCCGAGTATAGAACTTCTTCTTCCACAGTGTAAGTTGTTGAAATTGTTTCTATTATTACTGTGTGCTAGTAAATTATCTATACTAAGATGTAGTATACTTCCAGCCGCATTCGTGGAATTTATGACGATACCTTTATCCAATATAAATAAACTAATACAACTTCTAGTTATATTTTCAAAAGTAGTAACTCTCTGACATTAAGCTAATGGTAATTAGTGGGAATATTAGTGTGTATTATTGAAATCAGTTTGTAATATTTTCGACAATACGTTTTATACGTAGTATTAGAAAAATCTTTCGTGAAAAATTGTTTCTTGTACTTACCCAATGAATTGAGACCATAATGCGCCTGATAGACAGTACTAGCCGCTGCTGTACTTATAGGTAATGCTGGACTTAACCCAGAGCTTTGGTTTAGTTGACCTAATGACTGACCGAAGCCTCCCATAGAAACTCCACTTTGACCTAGTTGTCCCAGACCTACGAAGTAAGTTCAAAGGATAAAATTAATATCAGATAGCATTTTGAGCTACCATATTAATAATACCTGTGGCCATTCCAGCTACGCCCCATCTAGACTCGGATGTACTAAACATACTCGAACCGCAAAGTCCATCTCCCATAGCCCCAAACGGCGGAAGCCCGTGAGATGGAAGCAATGCTCCAGGAGTTCTAAAAACATTTGTAGTCTTCTTCCTCTTCTTCCATTTCGCTCTTCTATTTTGAAACCAAACCTTATCAAAGAGAAATAGACGTAAGTTGTCGCTATCGAAGGAAACATTAATGGAAATATTTAAATTACAATATAGAAACTGTCATGGGAAATTTGGTAACGATATTTTTACAAAAGGTACTACTGAGTAACAATGACAATCCATATAAACACGCTTCATCTTTTGTTTATGCCTATTAACTTTTTAAGTTTACATCTGGCTTATATTTGTTCATGTTCCCCTTGTGTATTATGTGTTTACTCTAACAGGGTGTATACCTGTTGAAAATAAATGCACAATACAGGCCATAAGTGTATACCCTGCATAATTTGAAATTATCCATATCAAAATATTTGTATTTTTAAATTATAACTACGAAATAGATTATACTTATATAATGTTATGTGATCTGAACATAAACACCAAAAAGATAAAATTAATTGTCATTAGAAAAGAAAAAATTGTCATACCACAATAAATCAAAAACGGACAGAGCGAGTGAGCAGTTTTACCTATCTCTGAACTACTGTAAATAAACAATGGGACCACTTATAAGAAATACGTAAAAGAATCGAAAAAGCCAGGTGTACTTATAATGAAATGAAAAATCTGTTCATAAATCAAGACATAACTTTAAGCACCAAGATAAGACTCTTGTGCTGTTAGGTGTTCTCTGTTGTGTTCTACGGACGGGGTAAAAGCATGGACGCTTACTAAAGCCACAACAAGGAAATTGGAAAGATTTGAGATGTGGTTATATCGCAGGATGCTAGAAATACCGTGGACGCAACGCATAAGAAACATCGCCGTGTTGAGAAGGATCGGAAAAGAAGGCAAAGTGGTTAATACTGTGAAAATTCGCTACAATGCTTAGGATATGTTATGAGAAATGAGAACAGATTTCATCTATTGCAGAATATTCTACCGAGAAAAGTAATGAGAGAGAAGAAGGTTGAAAAATTTCAGAGCGTGGTTTGGTATGAATACGACTGAATTATTCCTAGCAGCAGCAAACAAAGTTAAAGTAGCATGCGTGATAGCCAATATCCAAAACGGATAGGAATTATTAGAAGAAGAAGAATGTTCTATCTGTACGTAATTAGCCAAGTGGCTATAAGATATCGAAACTTTTTTTGTGAATCATAAAACATTAAAATAAACGACATGGTCATTTTAAAATAATAAAAAATTTAGTTTCTACATTCAACTTTCGTTTTGCAAGCAATGAATAGTGAAGAATTTGTGGAAAGTGTTTCAAAACAACGAACAACGTTACAATAATGTAGGCGGGAAAAGAATTATCTACGGAAACCCATGTCCAAGTAGAGGCATATCACAGCATCGATAAGAGGAACAGAGAAATTGCTAAATTACTAAAATTAAACCATAAAACCGTGGATTATAATGTTAAAATGTATCAAAGAAGTGGCGGTGTATCTCATAAACATTGACGGCCAAAAATAAAAACAGCATCAGAAGATCACGTAGTTGTGATCACGACCCAACGAAATAAATGAAAAACAACACCAGATATTGCTGCCGAAATGAATATTCTCCGCCCAAAACCACTCAGTGTCACCACTCTAAAAAGGCGTTTTCGTCAAGCTGGTTTGTATGGAAGAATTCCTGTACGGAAACCGTTATTACACAAACCAAACAAACCTAAACGATTAGCATGGGCGAAAGAACATAAAGACTGGACGTTGGAAGATTTGTTCAGACAGAAGATCGTTTGTCCGTAGACCAAAGAGGGAACGAGCGCTTGAATCTCGTATTACACTAACAATAAAGCCTGGAAGAGGATCAGCCATAGTTCGGGGTTTTTTTGACGCAACTCCTGGGGCCAATTTGTATGGTATTCTTAGCAAAGAAGGTTATACGGAGATTTTGACGAAGAATGCCATCTTATGGAGGGCGTATTTAATTGGTGAAGACTTCGTTTTCCAGAACGATAATAATACATAACACCCCAAGCAAAGGTGTGGCGTGTGTATTTGGAATAACTGGAACACAGAGAGAAAATTATGAAGTGGCCGCCTCAAATTCCAGATCTCAATACGACCGAACTTTTGTGCGAAGATTTCAAGCGACAGGCTCGAAAATCTGCTCCAAATTCGATAACAGTACTTTGGCCACAACTACAGGATACGTGGAGGAAAATAGAGCCGCTAACACTTGCAAAGCTGCTAGAGACAATGCCAAGATTGTGTGTGTCAGTAATAAAAGCGAAAGGTGAAGACTGGCGATTCGCATATCTTTGTTAGCAAATTCATAAATACATTGTTTTTATAACTGTTATAGCTCTTTGTATGTAAGTGCAGAATAAAGGTTTATTTTCTAATTAGATTTTGGGCTTGTTTTTGTAATATTCTAAGGATGGATAAACACCTATGGCCGGTAGTGTACATATATTATTATGTCTATTTCTTTCTTTTATTTTTATGGTTACAATTATAAATAATATTACTGTTATTGCTATTATTGTTATCAGCTCGGATCCTTCAAAAATCAATCTTTCTCAAGAAGTTTTCCTTAACGAATATCTTTAGTATAACCATTCGAACGACATTAAACATCACTTAGTCCAGATTTTATCTACAAGCACAGATTCCGAACAAAGGTACACCAACCACAATATTTGAAGACAATAAATTTTCGTTTTATGGTTGTTAATTTATTTACCGAGTTGCAGAGTGCCATCTACGTATGTATATGTTTTAGGTAGTATAGAAACGTGCACATCAGTCGAAAAGGGTAAGACGTATACACACGTTTAGTCTATACGCAAGTATACACAAACAGCCAGAATTCCACAGAGATATGTGAAAACTACCCTTATAACCAAACAACACGGCGGAAATGTGTATATATAGGTTTCGAATTTGGAAACATCAGGTCGCATTGGATCCTACATTCGAGAATAGAAAAAAATATATAGTGGTAACAGTAAAAGAAAGGACAGACAGCCCATTGCCACTGCTTTACATTAGCGGACATTTAGACACGATGCTACCTTATGAATAATTCACCACTCATTATTTTATTTATACGCGTAAATGCATACGGTTACGTGTGGTTTATAATACTAGAAAAATTTAGCACTTTTTTCCATACATCTACGTTTAAATGCGCTACACACGACGATAAGAGAATGATTCACTTTAAAGATTTAATACGACGACTTTCCTGAGTACATATTTTATTTTTAGAATACGTAATTACAGGTACATTTTGTATTACTTATAACTCGTATTGTAGTCGATTTACAAAACGAAATCTACATTATTCATAAACTTTAATCGGAATTATCGAAACTTCGCTATTATTTCTGTCATGCATCCCGTTTATTGTCGTTTTGGAAGTGAGAATTGGTTTCGGCAAATTTGACAAACTAATATTCCTTCTATTTCGCGAAAATAAATTTGGTACCTATATATCTGTTCTTTAACGACCTTTCATCTCATTGCCAGTAAGAATATCTTCTAGTATATTCTATTTGTTTAACTTTAATACGTATCCTATTATCGATCGCCACGTTTTCCATTTCTATTATATTTTCAGATAACAATGCAACACAATAAATTCTCAAATGCAATAAATCATATTTAATGGACGAAGAGATCTAAAGAAAGTGAATGGTGAGTGAGAGAGATTGTTCGGCCTTTAAATTGACGTGCTATGTGTATACCGGGACTGCCGTGGGAAATCAAAATTAGCAAAGCTGAAAAATTACTCGCGCAGCGTCAATTCTAATTATAACACATTGCGTCATGTAGTTTATTTAAAATCAGGGTTGAGATGGTTTAAATGATTTCAATAAAATCAGAATTTATGTAATCAATCATGTAAATACTTACATAAAGAAGGTTACATTTTACGTTCACTTTTGCCACTTTACTTGAAATATTTTCTAAATACAAATAGAACTGTGAAGAAACATAGTAATAATAATAATGATAATAATAATATTCTATATTTGTCCAACGATAATTTTCACTTATAGCACAACATATAAACAATTGGTGCAGTTGCATTGATAATAGACCTCATGTGTAATACAATTTCAAATCAACAAACATATACAATACTTTTCATAGAAATAAACATAAACCTAACATAATCAAATAATAATTGAAACACCAAAAAATCAAAAAAAATTATGAATGAAACACAAGAATGTAACCCTTGACGTGATATTGTTTACGATGGATTCTCATAATAACTAGAGTTGTTGTTTGGCATCGTTCGCTGTCCGACGTTGCGGCGGTCTGTCTACTGCCGTCTTCAGAGTAGCCCTGAGAAGGGTTGTTGCTTCAATTCGCGTGCCTGAAGGCGACAGTAGGAAGACCGTCGAAACGTCGGACTATACAAGTTCCACGAACGATGGAAATAGCCCAAACAACAACTTTATTTATTACAAGAAATGTAACTGTCTTCGTATCATACTTAACCATCCGATATCCCTAAGTTTATGAAAAATCCTTTGACGCTGCCTTATTCCATAAATTATTCTGAGGCATGAGTTCTGTACCACCTGAGTTCTGCGTGAGTCAATCTGGTTCAGACAATTGCTATAAACAACACCGCAGAAATTAAAATGTGATAACAGCAAAGAATCACATAGCAGATTTTTAGTAGAAACATCAAGGCAATACCCGTGGGAATATATTAATTTTAAATTGTAGTAGGCGCGTCTAATGCATGTACCGATATGATATTTAAACTTAAAATCATTATCTATAAAGAAACCTAAATTTTTCACCTTCCTTTGAAATTTCAGAGGAGTGTTGTGAATTGCGAGTATGATGTTAGGAAGTATGTTCGACTTTACTTTAGACCCGCCGAACACTGTAAAGTATGATTTGGCTTCATTAAAAAATAGGTAATGTTTTTTTGCAATAGTATACAGATTGCTAAGGTCGCGGTTGATATCATCGACAATACTGCGAGCCTGATCAATGGAGAAGGATCCGCACAATTGTGAATCATCAGCGTAGGGATGGAGATTGCGAAATTATGGAAAAAAATATATGTGGCGTTTAAATAGGGAACAGCAACGGACCTAATATGGATCACTGTGAAACTCCCAAATGTGTAGTCGCCCAATCAGACGCTTGGTCGCCAGCAATCATCGCCGATTTTCTGTCAAGTAAGTATGCCCTAAAGAAACGAAGAGCAAAGTAATGAAGAATAGCCAGCAGAAGTCTATAATAAATTCTGTCAAAAGCCTTGGAAAAATTTAACAGCACCAATGCTTGTAACGGCTGTCGGATCCGTCGTGTCGCTAGGTTTTTGTCCGTGACGTTTCGCGAACAACTGCGGTTCACATTTGCAAAGGTACTAAATCCTGGACGAAAACCAGATTGGAAAGTACGTAATTGCCTGTCAATAATCTTTTCGAAGATCTTCAACAGGACGGGCAATATACTAATTGGGCGAAGATCAAGACTGCTAGCAGGGTTCTTGTTTTTCGGAATAGGGATGATATGAGATTTAGATACAGAAAGACATATAGCAGATATATGATCAGAAAAGCTCAGTTTTGTGGCAAAAAGTACTCCTAAATCCTTTACTCTTTCTGTTCTTTTAATGAATGTAGAATCAACAAAGTAATTAAAAATGATTGGATTAGAGCGTCTGGTATAAGAGATCACTAAACATTTGCTAATATTTAGAGATATGCCATTCAGAATACACCAATCATTATTAATAAGGGTAAGGAAAGTCTGCAACTTAACACAATCAACTAGCGAATCGATAACATTGTAGATCATCCGAGTATGCTAAAACCTCATATTGCAATTTATCGAGCAACTCATTCAGAAAAATATTCTGGAGCGACTGGACCATTACAGAAAACGTAACCACTCATTCAAAGAAATAAGATCAATGTTACCAATGAAGAACAGAATCCAATACCTTCCAATTTAGAGCAAAGTAAATTGTGATTCATGCTATTAAAGGCCCTAGCAAAGTCAGTACATAAGACAACATCGAGGTGTCCTCGCTGGCCCAACGCTCCAGATATGTGCTGGGTGATATTTGCCAAGTTGGTTAGAGTAGATCTACCTCATATAAATAGGAAAATAATATGCATCTTATTAACGTAATATACAATGTATTCAGTTTAAAACCTCCCTCTCTAAATTTGTGGAAATCTGGAAATTTATGAAGAATTTCCTGAAACACGTAACAAGTATTAATGAGGGGTACAACGATTTATGCAAAAGTTGGTTCACCCACTTTTAACCCCCTGCCCCCGGAAGCTACCCCCCTTCAAAATCTTGAGGTGAGATACCATCTTGCAGATACTAAAGATAGCTGAATTAATTGTAATAGTAGACATGTAAAAATTGACATTTCGAGCAGAAAATCGAGGTACTAACAAGCTTAGTTCGGATAGTATTTAAACACCATCAATGTTGTTATGCGTAAGGTTGTACAGGAATATAATGATTCCATATCAAACTGCTACAGGAGAACGTTATGATCAAAACCGTGAATTGGATAAATACCCACGGTTTTATAAGAAAAGTATTTGAAAAATCTACGGTGAACATTTTCAATTATTACTATGTGTAATGTGTAAAAAGGATTTTAAACTACTCTAGGGTATTGAAACTTGATTATCAAATAAGTACTGAACAGTAATTTAGCAGTACTAACTAAATAATTGCGAATTGCATATAACAAATCCTAACGGTTTTAGCGAAGACTGGTTTGATATTAATACCAATAATCATTCTGGCATTCTTCTAACAGCTTCATTTTAAGAAGGGGTGAAATAAAAAAGAGAATTTGTTTGTCAGCTATCCAGAATGACTTTTTTCCAACGGCATTTTAAAACTTACCCCGTCCTGAAGGCGAGTCCAGATGCTACAGATTGACAAAGTTACGCAAGCTCTCGCAAAAATGCTTAAATTGTTGATAACTTTATTGCGAACTTATAAGATCAGACGTATAGTTGGCATAATCAATGGGCTAGTAACTAAATGTCTACTATAAACAATATTTTTAAGCATCGAAAACATCGTTTACAGTTGCTCTTCGTTTTATATAATACTATTTCCGTAAGATCTGTGCCGTGTGTTCGTATTAACCACATCAAATCGATTCTTCATTGCATTCTGGGCTTATAAATCTCTCCGGAGAGAGATATTCGTGGGGCCGGTCGACCTGCTGCATTCGGTGTAGGTCTCTAATGGCACTGGATTATTTAACAACCGCACGTCTCCGAGTGCGATGGATAACCACTGTCAAGCCCACCCAAGGGATACGACGACGATCCCTTAGTGCCAGAAGGAAAGTGCCAAAGTCTGTTTTTAGCAGGTCAACGGTCAGACCCGCAGGATTCATCGATGCGTCTGTCACTTAAACTATAAGTCACTGATAATCACGATGTACATATATACGTATGTATATGTGTGTGTGTGCGTATGTGTATATGTGCTATTAGCTATTAGAAACTCAATGTGTGGCATATGGTACTAACAGTAAGTGCTTTTCGCTTTATATTTACGTATTAAAGGAACCAAACCATTTATATATCTGGTGTAGAGTCCAATATTTGAAAGTTCATTATTGAATCTCACGTGTAGAAGTGTACACTACTGCTGATTATTACAGTTACCCATTTGGTGTGCTTAGTAACGCTGTCAGCGCAATGGTTTTATTTAACAAAAATGCCAATAATTTATAAAATATTAATAGAGAGAAACTAACCTAGCAGGTATACAAGGAACTACATCGATCGATAAACGATGGAAAAATCCCGGTAACTTGATAGCATACTAAAGGCAACATACATTATTGCACTAAAATATTTTCAATAATCTGACTCTTTTGGTTTTGGTCATTTTGAATTTCTAGTTCAATTTTAGGGTGCATTTGATACGATAGCTATGCTCCTATTTTTATCTGAACTTCTATAACTGTGAAGGTATTTAACTTGGAAAATTAAAATTTTGCGGAACTGTTGATTGTATAAGGTAGGAATAGAAACACGATAAAATTGTCGGAACTATAATACAGTGTGTCCGAAAACAACGATAAAATCCCTTTTAAATACGACTACTTCCTTTTTATGTTTCTCATCAAATTGGTCGTATAAAATATCAAAGTAATAAGTCATATTCGTTATACACCTAAAATGGACACTTTTGAAGATATTTAGCAAAATTTCCTTGATGAGGTGGTACCCACAAACGAGTCTATAGGGCAAGAATGTAGCTTATGTAGTTCTTCAAAATGTCATTCAATCTTGGTAGGTCTAAATTAGTCTTGACTAGAGATTTCTTCCATTAAAAATATGTTGTTTTCCTTCTAATTAGATCGTAACACAGATTGCTCAATGTAGTTTTTAAATTATGGCCGAAAAACTCGAAACGACGTTATTGCATTACCCATACATACTACCCACGAAAACCTCAACCATCAAATATACATACTTATACATATACGAGAGCGACCTGAAATATTCCCGGAATCGGCAAGAGATGGCGCATGAAGGTTGAAGTGGATTCAATGGTCGGCAAGGGCAACCTTTTTTATGGCAACTGTCAAAATTTTAGGCGTCTACTGTCAATAGTTGCTGTTTAAGGGTGTGTTTTGTATAGCAAGTCAGGCGGTTTCGGAAAAAATGGATAAAATCGAATTTCGTGCAGTGACAAAACATTTCTGGATGGCTATTTTGCAAACCTCGAAACATCCTACTTTTCTGGGTGCTGGAGCACCGTTTGAAAAAGTGTATTGATCTTCGAGGAGACTACAACGAAAAATGTATCTTGTTTTTCTTGTCGATTCCAGAAACATTTCAGGTCGCCCTCATATATGTGCATATATATGATAATTTAATAATATTTTTTCTAGTTTTACATTTTATAATTACCGGTAGGATTTGAACCAACAGCTCCTATAGGCGTAGAAGCAAAGCGCGCCGATCTGACGAACAGAAACTGTATGTTCAAATCCTACCAGAAACCGTGAAAAATTTTTTTAAGAAATTAAATTTCACAAACTAATTCGATTAAAAAAATGCATTAATAGTACCAAGGAAATTAAATTATCATTTAAAAACCAGCGGAAATTACTGTAAAAAGAATTTAGTTGATAATGCGCTTAGCATTGATATCAAATATTGTCTAAGCATTTAGTACGATTATATCTGCAGCCATCAATACATCAAAGTATTTAAAGTAGTCATTTGAAATTTAGTGATTTAAGTGGCGATTTGTTCATATGGCAATTTTTAATTTTACGTGCGAATTAAATTTAAAAAAAAATAACGTTGGTAACGCAAAGATAATTAAATTATCCTTAGCAGCCAACGAATGTTGTATAATATATATTATACATATATTATTTTTAAAAGGTATGACTTGTAGGGATGAGGCAATTTCCTTTTCCGATAAATAAAACTCAGTTTTCTATCCAGACCTCGGTGAACAGCGTTCCGCTTAAATTTTGATCTAGTCGCCGTGAAAAATTCATCGCCAATGTTTGCCGATGTGACACGGTGTATATGTAGGGGTGTAAATTTCCACCTGCTCCAAGTTGCAACGTTCGTCCTAGCGCATGCGCATCTACATCTCTCCTCGGCCGTTATTGAATGGCAGATCCCGCACCGGGTGCACTTACTTTTCAGGAAATCGTTTCAATTTACGTGAAGTTTGCCGCGTTGGTCGTCAAGAGAATCCGTGGTTGTCGTATAATGCACGTATCAACTGAAATCTTCGGAACGTCTCGAATAATTGGAAGTAGGAGAGATTGTCGCTTTCGAAATAGAGGAATGAATACTGAAATCGTGCATTATTAAAAAGTCGTTGAAAGTAATTATTAATGCCCTTATATCATTAAAAAGCTTTTATTCTGACTTCCACCAACTGTATCAAGTTCTTAACGATAGTCAAAGATTGTTTGAATTAGTTATAAATTAGCTTTCAATTTCTTTATCGTGTAGCGCCTTCTTCACATTCTTTTCTTTCTACATATTTTCATACATTTCTTTGCAGTTTATTTAATGTTACACACTATATCGTTACCGTAGCAATTTCTATGAGGACTTCCGCAATCGATTTTATTTCTTTTTTTTGAGGGAGGAGGGAGGGAGTATAAAGGACCAAATTGCAGTGCGAACGAGATAGGCACCTTTCATATAATGATATTGAAGCATTCTTGGATATTGTCGTGAAAGTAATATGCGCGATTTTGGCTGACCATTTGGACGCGCAAAAACTGCTCAAACGTAAGATCGTGTTAAATGGTGCAAGGAAGTGGAGCCATCTATATATGTTCCTTTTCATTACTTCCAGAAGTATTCCCAACGATGCAATAGCTGTAGCAACACACACCCATATGAGACAACATGCGACTACCAGATAAGCGTTTCTTCGATGCTATACAGTTTCTGTGGAAGTACTAATTTTCCAGGCTAGTATAATCCTTACCAATAAATTTGCTGATGTGTGATTTAAAGCTAAGACCAGAAACCAAGGCGTTTACTACGATTTTGTAAAAGGTATCATGAAATCTAAAATCCTTAAGGTTAGATTGGGAGAAGCATAATCGATATTATTTTTTATTCTAAAAAATATAGTAGAAGGCTTGTCGGCATTAGTATTTAGACAGTGTTACTTAGGAAATTTGGCTATTTGGTTGAGGTTATAGTTGATAAAATAGTGGTAAAAAGCTAGTTTGCTTTGTCAAACGAAGAGTAGATTTATGCGTCGCCCGCGTCGCGTACAAATGATACAGTATTTCAAAGAAGAGTGATGTATCGATATATAAAGCATAAAAGGGGAGGGGCTCAAAATCGAACCTTGTGGAACACCACTTCGTACAGAACGGGTGCCTCGCACCTTGTTGGGTAGTACGAATTCCTAACAGCAGAGATAGATCACTTTCTAGTAAAAAGGCAGCTTGGTACTAATCCTCAAAGACTTCGAGATAATTATAAGTACTCGATGATTCACGGTTTCAAATGCATGCGAAATATCCAACAGTACTAAACAGGTAAGTTTACTCCAGTCACTGCCTTTTAAGATACCAAGATGGAAGCGCAACTATATTTTGATTTAAATCCGAATACAGACTGAGATTATAAAAAAGGATTGTGACAAATTTCAAAAATTAGCGTGGATTACAGGTTCCCATTATCTATATTAGAATTAGATTAGAATTAGACGATATTACGGATTTATTTCATTCAAAAGGCATGGGCAAGATGAAGTCAATGCAACAAATTCAAACTTGTTTCAGGAAAGGTCGCTTCAAACCCGAAATTAATGACACCGGGGAAAATTCTGACGTAATTCATTTTTGTAAAAATGTCATTATTGATCAAAATTCAAACTGGAACCAGATAATTTTACAAATATAAATTGTTGAAGATGAATTCGAAAATGAAAACAGTGGATAATAATGAAGGGGCTAGCTCTGCTAGTGAAACAAACGTCGAAAATAGCAAAAGTAGCATAAATCACTACGTCCATGCATTGAAAGAGATTGCAGATTTCAAGCAATTTGGTATAATAAGGATGTGGGTTCATTTATTTACAAAATTGGAAATCCATCAAGAAGGACCCAAATTTAAAGAAGGAAAATATACATACATTAGACAACAATATTAGGACATTTAAAATAATTTGCGTATTTTGCATTTAATATATTCAAATTTATGTTCCGCAGATATACACATGAAATAAATTAAACGCATTGTTATTAGCCGTCTTTTAAGTTTTGCATATAGAGCCGGAAAAAAGAGTAGATATCTTTTAAGGACTTTATTGTTTTTCGAAGTATTCTCCACGAAGACTAATGCACTTTTCTATTATTTATTATATTTCACTCTTTTGTTGGTACAGTCGAAACTGCGTTTTCGAAGGCATCGACTGGTTCTTCTGACAAATGAAACATTTAACTATGCAGTTTGCTCTTGATTTTCGGAAAGGTAAAGAAATTGTTGGTACTTAGATCCGGATTGTATGGAGGATGATCTAACAATTCAACGTTTTGTGGCGTTAAAAATTTAATTGTCTTACGCGCTGTGTACAAATTTAAATTATCTTGGTAAAAGATGATTCGTCGTTCGGGGTTGATTTTTCGAAGCTTAGCGGTGACTTCCGGCAAACAAATGGCTGTATACCAAACGGCAGTAATAGTTCTTTGATCTTGTAAAGGAATTATTGGTGCATGACCTGCTTTCGAGACATTTGTTGCGACAATTTTTTTGGAGACACATCGACAACGACATATGTCGCCCTTTCTCCTCCTTAGAACACCCAGACAGACAACTGGAGTTTATTTTCTAGTTCGTATGAGCAAGTCCATTGTTCATCACCACTAACGATGTTCACAACGATTGCAAGGACTGTGTGATTATATAATTAACAACTCCACCCCACTCAAATTATTAATTTATTCGGGAAGCAGTGTTGCAAAAACACGTGGACTCTTATTGTCAACGGTGTTACTACTGTCCGAGTTTCCTGCGATACGTGTGAACAAACGATGTTGTACACAAACAGAAACCAACTTGGTGACCCATTCTTGTTGAGATAATTATTTTCGAAAATTATAAAAATTATTGCGCGAAAATGTTCTCGGGATAATTCTATCTTTCAACTAACTTTTCAATTTTGACAGTTCCTTGTAGCTGTAACACTACACGTATTATAGTGAAACTTTGGATTTAGTTTAACTAAAGATGGATGTTTTTTAGTACTTACATTTGATTAGTGGCGTCCTCTATGTGCCAGTTTGCAAAACTGAAGAGATATCTTTCAGAAATATTACATTGACAATTTTTCTTAAGAAACTCACTTTCGTTAATGGATCGCAATGAGTAATTCATGTTAGATAAAAATTAAATTGAAAAAATACTAAATAGATAAAAAAATGCAGATATGATGTAAATCATACTTTTAAAATTTCAATGAAATAGTCTTGTAAATAAAACAAATAATATAGTGTAAAACAACTGCTATAATTAATTGTGTTCTACAATGGTAAGCTGGAAAATTCGGTAACTAACTATGAAATGGCGCTGTGTAAAAGCAATCTTTGACGCTATTGTATAGCTTGATGTTTCAACGACAATGGCGCTTTTTAAAAATGGACAATATTGAAATTTGCGCAGTGATTAAATACCTGTAGAGAAAGTATTTTTTGCCCAAAAAATTCATGCTGATACGGTAAATGTGTTAGGGAAGGATGCTCTTTCTTTTAAGACTGTTTGCAAATGGGTGAATGAATTTAAAGAAGGTCCTACGAGCGTAAATAACGGTCCCCGTTGCGGACTCCCAACAACAGCCACTTCTGCAGAAACTGTGCCAAAAATTTTGAAATGTGTGGAAGCTGATCGCCGAGGTACATTGAAAGATATTGCTAAGGCTACAGACATCTCCAAAGAGCAGGTGAGGTACACTTTAAATATTAAATTGGACATGTCTAAGCGGTGTGTAAGATGGGTGCCGAGTTCGCTCATACGTCCAAAAAAAACTTAAACGCGTGGAATGTTTTACAACAATTATGGAGCGGTTCCAGCGTAATTCGACAGATTTTTGCGTTAATTTGTGACGGGCGATGAAACGTCGATCCACCACTATACAGGAAATGAAATAGCAATCACAAAAATGGACTAAACGTGGTGAACCGGCCCCAAAGAAGGTCAAATTCACTCTATCGATAGGAAAGACGATGACTTCCGTTTTCTAGGATGCGAAGGGAATCTTGCTTATGGATTACCTTCCAAAGGGACAAACGATTACTGCACAATACTATTCTTAACTTTTGGATCGATTGAAGGCAGCTACGGCTGAAAAAAGATTCGGAAGAAAGCAAAAAAGGTCCTCACATGACATGACAATGCGCCAGATCACAAGAGCGGAGTTGTGCTAACCTCCCTTGTAAGCTTGCATCGAAAACGAAACAGTAACTCCTACCTTATTTGATAAAATATTATGTTGCTTGTGGGTGTCAATGAAAACTACATACAGAACGTCATTTTTATGTTAATAAGAAGGTAGCTCATTCCAACAATTTATCTCTCTAACACCTACCACTCAATTCCGTTAAATTTCTTTTCAAGAACACAAGAGTGATTCATAAACATGTGTTTTTAAGGTATAACAGATCCTAGCATTAATACGTTTAATAAATACAATAGATATGTGTAATTAAATTATTAGAATAATTTAATGGATAGATATGTATAACATTTATAGGAATTTCAAGGTTATATTATTTCAACAGCATTTTCCTTCCTCCTCTGTGTTTTATTACACGCCGCCGGTAGCCGTGCTAGAAAGATAATAAATAAGTTGGATTTTACGATCTACGACCACCGTCCGTCGGTATAATGAAAGCTGTAGAAGCTACGGCGTCGCCTCACCGGTTAGTCGGTGCGAACCCTGCCTAAAGCGTAGACTGCCCGAGCCAGCCGATCGGTCGGACGCGGTAAGGCAAACAATATTGCCATTCTAACAAATGGTTAATATGTTAACGTTATTGCCGCGGCGGTAAGCCTGTGGGGAGTTAATTTCGGCGATGTTGGCATCATTAATCCCTAATGGGGCGCGGTTGATGTATGATCGGTGGTCCCTCTCTCTTAGCGCCTTATATAACGTTCCTGCGTATATAAACTTCGCCCATGCACATCCGAACCATTTCGTACCCCATGCACAACGCGCAAGAAGACGTGTATACCTACTGCCCCTTGATATTTAAACAATACCTCGACTCCTAGGAGATTTCTCGCCCGATAAAGCCTTTTACGAGGGTAACGTGTACGAATTCATTGACCTAGTCGATATATGAAACAGTTTTGGGGATCGGTAAAATTGTTTGCTGTAACCTGTGTTTGTAATTGCAACAGAACGTGTATCATTATTTTCGCATTTTAAAAATGTTTACACGGTTTAAAAAATTGACATATCAGCATATGGTCACTACGTGAGAATGTTGTACCTGTTGACCTGTATTGAATGGGTTTAGAAATTTGTACTGTTAAATCAATCTTCAATAGAAATCTGCTTTATACAACATGGCTGTAAACATGCAGTACCAAAGTTGTAACTCAAATATTCCATGAAAATGATATTGACGTCAACCTTGTTTTGAACAAACATTAACATGTTATCTTTCAAATCATAAAACAGTGTTGGTGTACGATGAGCATATGAGTATGGCAGAAATAATGGACGCAACATAAAGCAGGTTCAATCTCAATACGAACAAATGTTTCAAAAAGCTAAACTATAAAATAGTTCACAGGTATAGCAGTAAACTCCACTCACACAAATTAATTAATTATGCGGAACGCAGCGTTTCGGGAGCACGTGGGCTCCCATTGTCAACCGTGTTACCGACGATGGGAGCCCACGTGCTCTAACGCTGCGTTCCGCATAATTAATTAATTTGTGTGAGTGGAGTTTACTGCTATACCTGTGAATTGTACATCCACACAGTCCTTGCAATCGTTATAAAATAGTGTTAATTTCTATGTTGATAAGCAAAAAACTAGAAACAATAAGCGAAGTCATACAGCCGCCGACAAAAAGCATACGAAAACTGCTACAAAATTGGACATAAAAAACTATACTTTTAAAGATCAAAGATAATGCTAGTTTCTCTTGTCAGATTCAACTGTGCCATCAACTAACCCAAAATCACAAAATATAACGTTTACATTATTGTAATTGAATGCAAATTAATATTTATGAAGATGCCGAGTACATGATTAAAACAGGGTTTTCAGATAAATCGCAGTCTTTTAGATGTATTGGGTTTGCTCCACTAGGGAAACTGATTGAGACATCCCTTCATGACAAATATTGACTATACGGTAAGGTACTTTTGAACATAACACATGGGCTGAAAAGTTCCGGGCCTAACAGATAGATAACGCTAGTTTTATTGCAGTCACCCTTCTCTCAGTTAGTATTAACCTTCAAAAGACAGCTGTTAAAATTTCATGATATTCTATTCATTAGTTTGTGAGTTATTGTGCTAAGAGTCACGCTACTTTTGCTATTTTCAAAACAATGGATCAAAAACAATTTCGTGTTTTAATTTTGCACTGCTTCTTGATGGGAAAAAATACCGTTCAAGCGAAGCAATAGCTTGAAAAGTGTTATGGGGACTCCGCTTCATCAGAAACAACAATAAAACGTTGGTTTGCTGACTTCAAACGTGGTCGTAGAGACAACGATGATGTAGAACGCAGTGGACGTCCAAATGAGGCGGTAACACCAGAAAACATCAAAAAAATCCACAAAATCGTTTTGAATCATCGAAAAGTGAAGTTGCGTGAGTTAGCTGACATCGTAAAGATATCAAAAGAACGTATTGGCTTCATATTGCATGAGCATTTGACTATGTGAAAGTTCTGTTCAAAGTGGGTGCCGCGGTTGCTCACTGTTGACCAAAAACAAGAACGTGTTGATGATTCTGAGCAGTGTTTGGCCATGTTTAAACGTAACAAACCGGAATTTTTGCGTCGATATGTGACAATGGATGAAACATGGATTCATCGCTTCACTCCGGAATCAAAACGATCGTCATCTGAGTGGACAGCAAGTGGTGAACCTCGTCCAAAGCGCAAACAATCGACTGGAAAGGTTATGGCCTCGGTAGTTTGGGATGTGCGTGGTGTAATATTCATCGACTATCTTGAGAAAGGAAATACCATCAACAGTGAATATTATATAGCGTTATTGGAGCGTTTGAAGGCCGAAATTGCAAAGAAGCGACCACATATGGCAAAGAAAAAAATTTTGTTTCATCAAGACAACGCACCGTGTCACAAGTCAATCAAAACAATGGCAAAACTACATGAATTGAACTTCGAATTGCTCCCACATCCACCATATTCGCCAGATTTGGCTCCCAGCGACTACTGGCTGTTCGCAGACCTCAAAGAAATGCTCGCCGGTAAGAAATTTCGCACGAATGAAGAGGTTATCGCTGAAACTGAGGCCTATTTTGAGGCAAAAGACAAATCGTTCTACAAAAGTGGTATTGAAATGTTAGAGCGGCGCTGAAATGATTGCGTAGCTCTTGATGGAGATTACGTTGGTGAATAAAGCTAATTTTTAACCAAAAAAACCGTGTTTTCTTTGTTAGGCCCGGGACTTTTCAGCCCATGTGTTAGGATTATAAGCTCTTATTTCATTATTGATGATACAGGCCTTACTGCCATCATTAATAATGAAAGATCCAGCAGCAAGTTTCCATACCTTTCCTTATAGACAATGTTCTTTTTCTATTTTCGTGTTATATATTTGTGGTCTCCCGATTCTGATTTGGAAATTTGTTGTCACGATATTAGGAATATGTTATGTATGTGACATATTTCTCTTTTTTGATGCGGTGAGCTTAATAATACAACACTGTACATGCCTTAGATTAATTACAATTAATTTGTTATGAAAATCATAATTATATAAAAATAGTTACATCTGTCAGTTTAAAAACGAAAAACGCGTTGGCATTTGCAATATTTTGGGAATTACAATGTACACAACGAAAGAATGAAATCAATTTTACACCTGATATTCAGAAAAATCTCTTTTACGTGATGCTGCCTTGTTCAGTGTCGAATATCTGGATAGATCTGTTCCTAGTTATTCAATTACAGAAAATTCTGGTTGTATTAATACCATCCATACTAAGAAAACGTTCGCAAGGCCGAGAATAGTGATAGAAGTTTTAATATAAGTTCGATTTCGCAATTTTTCTTGAAACTATAAACTGGCAATAATTTTTACAAAAGTATCGTCTTTATTGACGAGGCAGAAAACCTAATCGTTTAAACTGTAGGTACTGGTCACGTTTGTATAGCATAACCACAGCGAAATACCATAAAAAAATAAATAATCGTGTTATATTGATTTATGAATCCATTTTTCATCGATGTAAACCTATAAGCTAAAAAATATCTCCAATTACAATTGTCGCAGCTGTAAATGCTGTAAATTTAAACACAATCTGGAGCCAACGTGATGGTGCACCACATCACCTTTCAAAAAACCTTATGCAAATCTTAAAAGAAAATTTTCTTTGTGATTGGATGGGAAATACGGACCAATTAATTGGCTACCTACTACTACGAATTTCTTTCAGTTGGGAAGGGTGATGCCTTCAGAATGCAGTAATACTCCGATAACAAGTATTGAAGAACATTTTAAGATTTTGAAAACATTTATTTTGATTGTCGGTTGGGTTTTTGAAACTAGCATCTAAAATTATCGAAGATTGGGAAAATATTTGGGTACGTTACTTGGACTGGCCTCGTTCCTAAATAATCACGCAAAATAAAATTAAATTCGCGACACGCTAAATACATTTCACTGTGCGATAATCAGAGATATCGTAATTTATAAATTTATGAGCGGTATATGTACCGTAATAAATTGGTATAGTATAGAATACTGTCCATATAAAAGAATTGAAGGTATGACGTATTTATTTAAAATAAGTTTTTGGTGGTACCATTGGACGGCTGTACTCATCATTTTACTAGTTCTAAAATAAATGATTATATATTCTTTGAAACCATGAAATTACCTGGAAAATCCAGAAGCAACGCAATATAGGAATATAACCACAATATTTTTCTGCTTCTTATACTACGAAATCTAAAGTATATTTCTAGTCGAGATTACAGTTTACGAGTTTCGATTACTTTTACCACGGCGCTAACCCTGATTATTACCGAGCATTATGTCGTAAAATATTATTATTATTCCTTTTCATCTACTTCTTTGGGGTTTGCTTTGTATTTGCATAAGAAATAGCTGCAATCTCATACAAGAATACAATGTAGGGCACCTTCACGTAAACTGTGTATTAGAAACACATCAAAATGAATTAATTTATATGAACGTAAAATTCTGAATATCCGTTAGAATTGTCATATCTAGCGAAAATTTCACTAAGATGGTTGAACTCATTCATTTTGGAAATTCGAGTAGTTGATAAAATATTTTGTATGACTTAATATCTTAGTTATATTGTTGAAGCTATGTATCGTAAAAATTGCAAATCACAACATGATTATCACATGTTGAGATGCACTATTTCGCTAGTGAGGTTCAAATTTACGTTGAGTCTCTTAAGCTACAAACGGATTTTGGAGGTGATGGTATTATTGATCGTTGTGGACAGTGAAAGGAGATTGAATCAAACAAAAATAATCTAAATTAAAGCACTTGTGTTTAAAAACCAGTTGCGAGCAATAATTACAGTAAATAAAATAAAAACAGTTTTTTGCAGAATATGGAGATATATGATTTCGGTACCACTGCCTTCAATTAAGAATATAATATTTGGAGCAATGACGTCCCAAATAAAAACTACTGCGTATTTAACTATAGATTTTCATAAAATCTAGTGCACAACGACTCTTATCTAACAAATTTTTGGAATACATTCAAAGATGTTAAAACTTTTTTGGGAAGCAATAAATACCTAATTATGTTAAAATTATGTTCCAAACATTCAGAACTTGCTACCTGGGTCTTAAATTTCACCTTTTCTTTTCACATTTGGATCTATTTCTTAACAACCTGGGGGCAATCATTGAGGAGCAAAAGATGTTCAAGAAATGGAGATACCAAGGACGACGGAATACTTCTGTGATTACAGAACACTACGGGAACGCAGAAGAGATAATCCAAATATATCAGATCAAAGGAATAAGATTTTATTGATGTGCTATATATATAGTGAACTGAAATAGGAAATTTGTTAATAAAATTACTGACAAATTCGTTTGTAGCTGTTATACACATCATGAATTATGTACATTTTTCGAAGTATTTCATTCTTGATATGTAAAAAATCCAGATGTGATGGAGAAGACCGGTGGTAGTGGGGGAAATAAGAATCACTTTTAAAATGTAAAACAGCTCTCAAAAAGGACTAATAAAACCGTTTTACCCATTGGGTGTCGGGTTAGATTAAATTTTCTTCCTAGTATTTCACAAATTTTGTCCTCCTCTGTTTCTCTGTTCTTTGCAATATTCTTAGCTTCATCCCAAGTTTTTCCTCATCTAAAATTTTGGTTATTTCTTCATTCCAGATTCCTTTTGGCCACCCTTTTCTTTTTCTCTTATATATCTTTGCTTTCCAGACCTGGTTAATCGGAATTGCATTGTTCATCCTTTGTAGATGTTTCCATCGTGCTAATATCTTTATTCGCCACAACTTTCTATTGTTTCTATTCGTAGCTTTCTTCTGATTTGTTCATTTATTATCATTTTTCACTCCTCTTAAATATTTCACCTTTAGGGCTTGGATCTCACTTTTTTCTTGGCGACTACTAGTACCCAGGTTTAATATCCAAATGTGAGGATTGGTCTGAATACTGTTCTGCACACTTTGTTTGTTTTGTTATTTCTTTTTTGTTTATAAATTCTGAGTTCATAGCATAGTATACTTTGTTGGATTTCTTTTAAGAACCGTGCGGGTGTCTAATTCGCAAATATCACAGTAAACAACACAAATTAATAATTTATTCGGAACGCAACGTTTCAGCAGCTCGGAGTCCACGATTATTCATTGTTACCACTCGGTAACTCAATTAAACAATAAATTATTAACTCGTATGGTATGGAGTTTACTGCAATACCTGTAAGCTCTCAAAAAATTTTAATTTGTATACCTCTGTTACCATTTCAACCATATCAACAATTTTAGCTTAGGATTTTCACTGCTCTAAAAACGGAAATACCTCTTTCATAATTGCATTCATAGCTGAGCCAAAATTGTGAAGAGTGGGCTTTTTAAACGCTTCATTTACCAAGAAATTTTACGTAGAGGGTGCAAGGAGGCAAATCATAAAGCACTTTCTTCAACAAACCTAGGGTTACGTAGAAGGCACTCTCTGAATATTTCAACCTGATTAATGAAATGATTGAAAACTGAAAACGATTATTCTGGCTAGGTATTTCTATGGATTTGAAAATTATTGCTAATAAATTTCAAAAAACAGAAGCAAATATTCCAAACATTAATTAATCGTCTTTACAAGTTGCTTACAATTTATGGAGTAATTAATAAAAATACGTACGTTACTAGATTTTTGCTTTCTATTTTCTACTGAATTTAATATTTTAGAAAAAATTAATTTCATCAAAAAAATCTTTATTCCTTTTCATTTACATCCGAGATTGAGGTTAACGATCATATCAGGCGTGGAAAAAATCCGAATTAAACATTTTTAGCCCTCATTCCTATCTAAAAATACAATAAAGATGAAGAATTTTCAATGTTACTGGTAAGATTACTTTAATGTGGCGAAATATACTTTCACGCCTTTCTCAATACTTCAGTGTTAGTAAACAAATCGTATGATCCTCTCGCACCCACATTTTACACCGGATAAACCCATATTAAACGAGGACAAATCAAATCATCACTCTTCATTAAGCATTTATACAAACATTTGACTGTATAATGAACCGGGGCTTTTTATTCGACGAGGGAGAGGGAGATTTCGTTCCATTAATTCCCTGCGGGGCGTTAAATAATACAGAACCAGAAAGATATGCGTGTCAACGTTGGAAAAAAGGCGCATCACCTAACGAAACGAAAACGTGCACGTAATTATATATTCATAGAACATAGGAATAGGCTTTTATTCGCGTTTGCAATGTATATGAGTACATAAGAACAATATGAAATAACACTGGCTGGATTACTTTTAACTGAGTTTTTTAATAGTCTAGGATCAGCTGGATGAACAGGAAATTATACATCGAATTCAACAAAAAATTGTTAAATAGTTAATTCGAGTACACTACCGGCCATAAGTTTAAGAACAGAATTTATCTAAAAAGAAAGTAAGTCATGCTTAATGTTAAAAATGTGTATATTTGTTAGAAATTATAACACCAAAACGGAAAAAGTACATTAAAAGCACACATGGCTGAGTATTGCCAAAAAAATCAATCCAAGTGCTTATTCCCGCTCGCCATAACTTTGGCACACCAATAAATTCTTTGTTGACTTTAGACCCGCTGGCATACTTTTCTAGGATTGATATCTGATGATTATCATTACCCTTATCATCAGATCATATTTTTTATAACACTCGTTTCTTCTTTCTGTAGTAAAAATCGTTTACAGAGCTTCTGGGTTCATTATTATAGGTCAAAATAAACCGTCTCTTAATCAATGTTAAATCAATAGAAATCATACTGCAACTGACTGTTCTTTTCTTTTCTCTATATTCCTTCAGTTCTTATTAAGTTTCCCATTCCAATCCGAGAGAAAGACATCCTTACCATGAACGAACCTCGTCCGAATTTCACAGATGGTGCGAGACCTGGTAGCAATATTCTTTCTTTAGATATTCTACGAACAAAAATTTGCAAAACTTTGCCAAAAGCTAATACTATTAGTAGTTTTTTCGTAGCCATATATTTAGTAGTCTTTTAACCATGGAAATATTTTCACCAGCTTCTATAACGTTCATACAGATTTTGGGTACTGTAATACATCGATTTAGATTGTTGATTAACACAGTATGTTGGCCATCAACAAAATACCAATTTAGGTCCCCTCGATCGCGGTCAATCAATTTTTTTCGATATCTTCTAATTATCGAATGAATACTAGTGTTTGCAGCTTTTAGTTCGTTTGAAATGTGAAAATTTCGTTATTGAGCGTAATTACTGCGATGTACTTTTCGATGTTCAACTCTTCATTTTTACTCATATTATCCAAATAAACCCAATAGAATCGCAAGCGGTAACGGTTAAAATATGTTTCAACTAAACTACCACCTAAACACCATGCAACTGAAAAGAGATTTTAAAAATATGGTTGGAAATATATCTGAGAATAACATACAAACAGATGTCCACGCGTTCGTAGATATGTGGCTGTTAAATAAAACTAGGACAAGTAGACGCTTTCAGTAAGATTTCTAAAAGTTCATATGTTTATGTTAAAATAGAAGAAAAAACGGTTCAATTCAGGTAGTGTTGTACTTCCGGTTTTGGTAATTCCCGAAATATTATCACACCATATGTTGAAACCATAGCTGCGTTACCATCACATTGATCTTTTAGTATATTGCTATCTTTAGATTGATGGTCCTATATTTATCAGCGATAATGTAAGAATACCATAGTTGAGAGAAAGATGCACTCGTCTGGTGAGTTTGAATTTGTCTCGATGGTCAAATTGAAAGGTACAATTAATTCGATTAAAAATAAGTGCCGATTATGCATTTTTTGTTTAATAAATAAAAAAGCATTTTTCCAATAATTTTGAAATCGTAGGTGGTAGTAGCAATATGAAGAATAAATAAGCCTAAAATGTGCTGAATTATTATGCTATCAATAGAGGAATAATTGTAGATTATATGGTAAAGGAGAACAATGACAGTAGTTTATTGGAAGTCAGGGAAGGGTTATTCCTGTGAAACATTCTTTAAGATCAGAATTTGCAAATTGGAAGGACGAAACAAAGTGGCAATGAAATATTGCGCGGTCCTTTGAACCTGAAAGAACTTCTAAAACAAGTTACAAGGACCAATTGTTGAAAAGCTCTAAAATTTTGAAGCCAGGAATACTGAACGTAAAAAAGAACTCATTGGCAAAAAGATTTCAAATAGCTAAATTAACCTTCTGAATCAAAGGAGATGTCCGTCTAAGTTCCTTAGAGTTCGATATTGGGTCTTCTTCTTTTTACACAAATCAGTGCGGTAAATCTTTCTATCTTAGATGATAGGGATCCTAATATTGCAAATAATGACTCTGAACCTGCTAACTATGCGAGCTAGAAAACAGCTCATGCAAGCTACGTAAATGAAAACTGAATAGGTACTTTTAATGTGGCATATAATTATGCTGTTATTATCTGCGAATCTGGCGAATACACATGTGAACGAAAGCAAATACTTGGATATAGTTCTAAACAATAACGAGTCATTTAAAGATAAAGTATTAATTGAAAAAAGTAATTTATTCTTTAGTAGGTTTGGACAATTGTATATAAAACCACAATCGTCTCACATTTTCAATTGTGTGTTGCTAATTTGCTTTTCATCTCCAAAAGCAAGAATCATGTTCAAACAAATGTTAGTGTTTAAATCAGAAAAGTTAGGTCAAATCTTAAATATAATTGGAAAATTATTAATTTCTCTGCAAAATTGATTGTAATCTAGCCGGAGCATTACACGTAAAACAATATTTGGAGTGACAAAAGCACCGTATAGTTCCCTGTCGTTGAATCAAGTGATGGTACCAGCATATAAATCACAAACAATTTGCGAAGTATTGTCTGACAAAAACGGAGAGGACTTGTTTCCTAGTAAACTAGATCTATGAGCCCTCTCCGTGTAAAACCATCCACAGTTATGCCCATAAATCAGACTGAATTTCTTACATCATAATCATGGTTATTGAGTGTCAGAATAATAAGATAATACAATTAGGATTGGACACTGAATATAATAAGATCACAGAATACAAATTCAAATTATCTGTAAACACTCTAAGTAAAGGGTAGGCGATATATGTTCACATAACGATCTATAGCGTCGGTGCATCATTTTAATCAATAAAGATGAATTAAACGCGTAATATGGAAGTTAAGCGAAACACTCATAGAGGCACTGTATATTACAGAGGAGACATCATTTGGTGTAATATTAATTTACGTTCGAATATTTCGTTCTAGTAATAAATCAAGGGAGCCCGAAACAAAATATTTCCCAACAAACTATTCTGACAAACGATTGCATCCTGTAATGTTCAACGCTGCATAAATGCTTCAATTAAGTGATGAGCTCACCATCCCGTCAATTTATTACTCTTTGTTATACACATGGCAATTAGCGAAGTTTGATATGCCTTTCATGCACCAATGATTTAAAAATTCATATATTTTTAATTTTGTTTTCAATTTGCTTTCATATCAATCATGAAAATATTTTGAGAATTTTTTAATTCGGCTTAAATGAACCTATTCATCTCCAAGTACAAAGCACATACGATACCTTTGTTATTTCTAAAAAGTATGAACATAAGCTTTTACATACTAATAATTTGATCCCATCTTAACTTCTTTGCTTGGTTATTCTTTAAATATTGTTAATTAGAATTTAGCGGGAACAGTACTATTAGAGAATCAACCCTAGATTTATAAATTAGTTTATACAAAATAAAGAAGGGGAAAAGTGTAAACCTTGAGCTCATATATTTCTCGTGTGAATTAAATTATTAAAGGAGCAAATATAAGCTCACTCGTATCCCAAAGACTAAATGGAGGACCGAATTATTATTTATTATATATTATATATACCAGTTTGAATTCTATTTCTTCACCAAAGCTGTTACGTAAAAATCCAGAATTTTTTTGCGGAGATTAATAATGTTAGATTGTATGCCAATTGTATTCCTGTGAAAATATTGCATACAAAAGAATGGCAAATATTCGATATTAAGGTGTTGCAGAACGTGTATCAAAAAGTTACAAAATTAGCACAGACTAAAAGAACGATGTTAAAATAAACCTCTCATAAGAGAACTAATGTAGATAGTCCAGTAATATGCTCAGAATTTTATGTTTGAATCTATAATGGGGACTACCCAAAGACTTACAAGAAAGGGCAAATCTGATATAAGAGAAACTAAATACCTGAAAGAAGAAAGAGTTTGGGCCATGTGATGGAAAAATGTTTGGAGCGGAATGATCTGCAATGGTACACAAAGCTACTTAGTTCACTTACGGCTAACAAAATCGAAAAGATTTACTTCTTTCTGTTCTCATATCCTTATACCTTCTCAGGTGTGGGATAACAATTCCAGTCCATTTGTATCCAGTTTTTCACTCTCTTCTATTTCTTGTAATTACTTTCATTTCCTCTACGTTTTCTTCCCTTTTTTCTGTCCATTTCTCTTATCTGGTCTATCCATTTCCTCCTAGGTCTTCCTCTTCCTTTCTTTTTTAAGTATCCTGTCTCCATTATTTTTCTTGTAATTCTATCTGTCTTCATCCTTACTATATGTCCGTACCAATTTAATTACTTTCTTCTTATTTGCCCAGTTTTCACACGCATACGTTATTACTGGGATTGTTATAGTATTATATATTTTTATTTTTGTCTCCATATCAACATCTCTGTTTCTTAGAATTGTCTTACTTAAAGAGTAGTATATTCTTGTTGGTTTATTCGCTCTGTTCGTTAACTCTATTTTTTCGTCGTCTGTTAGTATGCTTCCTAAATAATCATACATATGTGGTTACCCTCTCCAATGTATTACCTCTACACTTAATTTCTTTGTTAACTCTGTGGTCTCGGTTTTCGTTTACGATCATCACCTTAGTTTTATTTAAGTTTACTTCAATCTTCACGTTTTCTATTTCTTTCGTCCAGATGTTTATTAGCTTTCGGATTTTATTTTCAGAGTTTGGAATCAGGACCACATCATCTGGATATAGTAAGCTACTCACTCTTAGAGGTTCTAGATTTCTGTACCCTATTATTGTGCTGAGCTATTGGGCTTGTGGTTTTATTCGCTTGATACTCTGCCCACCATTAGTATGAGTAAGAGTGGACTTAGACCGTCACCTTATTTTATTCCTTTTTTCATTTGGAATTCTTCTGATTTTTGCCCTGCAATTTGTATTCTGAATCTTACTGTCTCGTATGTACTTCTGATGGCATCTAGCACGATTTTAGGGATTTTCATTTCCTTTAAATTTTCCCATATCTCTCTTCTGTCTATCCTATCGAAGGTTGCTTTTAGATCGATGAATACTAAGAACATTTCTTCTCCTTCTTCAATTTCTTTCTATTAGTTTCGTCATTATATAGATATTGTAGTTCGTTTGTCTCTCTGACCTGAAAGCTGCCTGTTCTTTCTCCAGTCTTTGTTCCACATAAACTCTTAGTCGTTTTTCCAGTAGTCCAGTGTATAGTTTGTAGCTTGTTTGTGTTAACATATAGCTCCATAGTTATCCCATTGAGTCTGCTTTCCTCTCTTGTAAATCAGGATTATCGGATTATTTTCCAATACCCTTGGTATTTCTTGTTCCTCCCATATTGTTTTTAACATCCCCCACATCCACTTTCTCGTTCCTGTCCTAGCCATTTGACCATTTTTGGTAATATATCATCATCTCCGCCTACTTTCCCTATCTTGATTTTTGTATGGCTTCTTCTGTTATTTCTTGTTAGTTCCGCTCTTCTCTGCTTATCCTTTATTCTTCATTTATTGCGTTAAATTGTTTTACAAAAGCTATATTACATATTGCATGTGAATAATTGTGAGTGCGTGTTAGATTCTGAAAGTTGTGTGTCCTAGTTTCTTCGACTCGGGATATTTGGGTCGACAGTCCATCTTGATGTAATGGTGTCGAGACCTAGTTTTAAATACAGATAACCGAAAACGGTGATGACGAAGAAATATGTGGCTTAACTGGCAAAATAGTTTTTCACGTCTAAATTCTGTTTGCTTTCTTTAACTTTTGTTTAGTTTTGTTTGTTAATTTTAGTGAAAATATTCTTTCATTGCTAATATTTCTTATTTATTTCAACAATTTTGAAGCAAAACCGGGTAAATTCAATCTTTTTTTGCAATATTTCCAAGCCTGAAGAAATAGCAAAAAATCATGCTCATCGAAAGCCTGCCCATATACCAAATTATGCCGCATTAGCTGTTTTCACATATTGAAGGGCCAAAGATTTATACGTTTCCTGTTTCCCGAAAAATGTTACAAAATAGATATATCCGCTTTTGGACGTGAGCTCCTCAAAATATTCAGAAACTTCGTACAGAGAAACCGAAAACATGCAAAGTTCAAAATGAAATTTAAAAAAAATGTGCCACTCAAAAATTCAAGGAGCAGCTAACCGTAGGGATGGAATTAGTAAGGCCTACCTATCTTCAAACTATGCAATTTTCGCCCTTCTTTCCGAATACAAATCGTACAGGTCGATCCATCGAATCATAAGCAGTACAACGGTATATACACACATTGTATTAGGCGCGTGTTATATGTCTGAGAGTCAATATATTACCGAGAGATTAGCGTAAATGGATATTGCAAGTCAGCGCCTTGTCGGGAAGCTTTGACCCTGTCGAACCCCCGTGAGAAGGCAGCCCGTGGGGGTATTATGAATCACGACTAAATTAAACGGAGAGGCAGATGAAACGCTGTCTTGTGTACGCTGTACGGTCACTCGTACTTCGGCGTCCTGTATTATGCATTTCGTGGGCCAGGTGAATATCTGTTATCCATCTGCTTAATTGGATGATGCGAGTGCGGTGGTTTCCGACGGCTGCCCGACCGCCACGGGACGTGGATTAGAACTTTGGCCGTCGCAGTACTGAACCAAATAGCATAAACTAGTTCGGCTGTCCGAATGAATGAGAGGTCAACCCCAAAGCCGGTAATCCTTCTGGTCAGTTTTAGGTAAGCTGCACACTGGGTTAAAGCTAGGCATACTACGTTTCAATTAAAGCTTGGTCTTATAAAATAGATGATTGTCGAATTGTACTACGTTGAAGTAGTGTTAAATGTTATGAAGTGTAAGGATAGTGAAGCTGTTAATTACAATCTACTAACTAACCAGTTATCTACACAATATGAAATTCTGTTAATTGCTTCTGACTGGATAAATTGAATCAATATCCATTCAACCTATTCCAAATCCTAGGAACCCATAAAAGGCACAAAGGGTTCTTCTGTATTTTAACTTAATTCTGTCTCTGAACATCACGCATTTGATTCTAAAATAGAGGAACGGTGAAGGACTAAACGGTTAATGTTACATTTTGCAAACCGCACACCTCAAATATGATTTCTTTCGAACGACTTTATTGAAAACTGAATTTTATCAATAAAATACACGAAATCGTTATAATTTCATTTGGAAATAAACAGAGACGTAAGAATTAGGAGTTAGTACTGCCACTATTGCACTTCACCACCTCCTAGAATTTACATTTCATGGTGCTAAGTAAGTCTTGAAAGGCGAGATCTGTATGCTAATGTTAAACTTTTTCTTATCGGATTTCTCAGTTGTAAAATATACACTACCAGCCATAAGCGCTTATCCACCTGCATAATTTGAGGCTATTCGAGGGATTAATTTTCTATCCGTGTCATTTGTATGATTAATCTATAAGTACTAGATAGATTATAATTCCTCAGTAATGTTCTGTATGTACGTAATGAGTCGACTAATCAACGATACCGAAAATGACCCTTTTTGCGGATCAATTACATTCAGGGAAACGGATTAGATAAGGAACAATTCTTTCGGAAATATTTTTCAGGACGGTCATAAAATCTGAAAGTACACGACACGGGCATTTTAATATAATGAAAAATTTAGAATGCATTCAGCTTTCGTATTTACAATAGTGATGAACTTCTGCTTTAACAGTGAGTTACGTTAAAGCATTACCGGCAAGACAAGAATCAGCTACGGAAAGGCGTGCTCAAGTAGCGACATATCACAACATTGGTAAAAGTAAACAAGATACGAGGGCGACCTGAAATGTTTTCGGAATTTATTTTTATTTTTCGCTGTGGTCTCTCGAAGGTCAATACACATTTTCAAACTGTTTTAGTCTCTTCAAGTCGTCGGAAAAGTAGGATGTTTCGAGGTGTGCAAAATAGCCATCTGTAGCAGCGATGACCTCATTTGAGGCAAATCTCTTTCCTCCCAGTGATCTTTTCAGGTTTGGGAATAGGAAAAAGTCGCTGGGTGCTGGATCCGGTGAATATGGAGGATGAGAGACTAGTTCGTAGCGCAATTCATTCAATTTGGGCACGACGATGAGGGATGAATGAGGCGGTGCATTGTCGTGGTGGAAAAGTACTTTTTTTCCGGTGCAAACGAGGCCGTTTACGCCAACCTGGTTTGTACGGAAGAATTGGTATGCGGAAACCATTATGGCACAAAGGAAACAAAGCTAAACCGTTAGCATGTACGAGAGAACACAGGAACTGGACGTTGCAAGATTAGAAGGAAGTTTTCTGGACCAATGAATCTAAATATTTCACATTTGGTTGGAACAGAAGAACATTTGTCCGTAGATCGACAAGGGAATGCGCACTTAAATCCTGTATTTCACCAACAATAAAACATCAAGGAGGATCAGTTATAATTTGGCGTTGTTTTGGCGATACCTTTATGGGCGGTCTGGCCAAAATAGATGGTATTCCTAGAAAAAGAAAGTTATATGGACATTTTAAAGAGGAATACCATCTTATCTGGAAGACGATTCCGCGTTCGAGCACGTTAATGATCCAAAACACACTGCAAAGATATGCCATGAGTATTTGGAACAACTGGAACAAAGACAGAAAATTGTTGTGGAACACGGCGGACAGTTTCGAAAATCTGTTCCAAATTCGAGAACAACACTTTTGGGGTAACTGCAGGATACGTGGTGGAATGCAAAGCCCCAAAGCTGCTAGAAATTGTGGGCGGCAGTAGTAAAAGCGAAAGGTGGGCTCATTGACGAACCGCAGATTTAAGTTTATTTACATACCTTTGTTAGCAAATTGATAAGCATATTATTTTCATACCAGTCACACGAACAAAATGATGTATGTATGTGTCAAATTAATACGCTGCGTACTTTTCGTTGGCGCTATCTCCTAGTTAAACCGGAAAAAACTTATGCATATACCTGGTAGAAGCCATCATTCGACGCGTTATTGCCGAAATACAACTAGATTTACTGCGAGAAGTGTGTGAGAATTGGACGCGCCAGCCTCGGCGGCAACATGCCCGAAATAATATTCAAACATTAATGCCATACAATTATCTTTTAAATAAAGTCAATTTCATGGATATTACAAACGTTTCTTTGTGCTTTATTTCAATTTAAAGTTCTCCGGCTCTAAAAAAAAACACACACGTTACAAAGATAAACTTGCCTCTTATTGACAATTCTAAAATAGCAATGTGGTAAAGTAATTAATAACGTCGCTGTGGGAAGATGGAACAAGGAATTAAATAAAAATCCTTCAGAAATCTGTATATTCTTAAGTTTTAAAATACATGTGCGAAGTGTATGGAAATATTATAAATAGTCAAGTATCAAAAGAAAAACCAAACGTAGTAACAAGCTCCTGGTACTAGCTAGAACACCAACGGCCAATAATAAATGAATAATTTGGAGAGTGTGAAATATCACATGAGTCATGTCCATTATTCTCGAGACTAAAAAGTGTTGATAGTTTTCTCAACGATGACGTGATCATTTTTTTCTATTAACTTCACAATGTAAAGGTAATTTAAACCTTCTTTAAAATATATAATTTGTCTCGGCTAAGTAAAAACAACACCATCAAATCTATTCAGCGAATTATATTTGTACCAGCAATTAAATTATTATTGCATAAAAATTGCATACCCAATTCTATTCGTTTATTCGAAATAAAATGCAATTTTATATTCGTACAGCACCGCCTGCCATGTGTCATCGTTAAAAATGTAGCGTTTTGTCTAAAATAAATTCCCTGTCAGTAGTCATTTTTCATTAAACTTAGTGACGAGCTCTTCTCCGCAGGTAAAAGCAAAATGCATTTTTGCCGTGTAATTGACGTCAACATTCTAAATTGGTCAACATTTTGATACGGAACTACCGTTCAAAAAGCTTTTTGTTTAATAGTTGATATTTGACGTTGATTCAAAAGCTATGTAGTGCACTTAATAATCTAAAAAGAATGTTTACCGTTCGTCCGTTTTGACTTCCTTTTAAACTGCTAGATGAGAATTTGAGATTTGAAACGAAATGTATGTAACGGATTGAAAGCTCTTATGATCTAGTAGTTTTGATAAAAGTACAAAGGTTATTACAGCAACAGTTATACAAATGGAACAAAGCTTCGTCATCAAAAATTAAACTGACAGCTTGAGATTTAAATAACAACCTATTGCACTTTCTGTAGAGAGCATACCATTTATGTATTATACAAAGTATACGTACTACTAAACGAACAACAAGACACACAATTACGGAATAAAGTACATTAATGTAATCAGAAAATTTGTATATTAGTTTAAGATTTTTTTTCTTACATATAAAACAGCAATTTTGACAATTACCTACATATAATTTGGGGAATGGTTGGCTGCTTCAGTGAACTTTCATTGTTAACTGAGTTACAGACGTGACAAGGCTGCGTTCCGAATGAATTATTAATTTGTGGTCTGGAATTTACTGTGATACCTATGAATTATATAACTACACGGCCCTTGCAAAGTAAAAGCTCACAATTATAACAAGTCAATTAAAAAGTTATGAGGTAGGCGCCATAAATTCTCGGCCTGACAGGCTTATACAGGTTCAAGCGTGTTCAAACTCCGTCACGGCATGCACGCACATACGCAAGGTCTACACTATAAATATGACGGTTCCAAGAGTAGTAGTTTTTGGCAGTCAGCTAACCAACGTGACTAGCGCATGAAAATGTCTGAAGTAATGAAAATTGAGTACAACGCGGTCATTAAATTCTTAACAAAAGAAGAGCATACGCCTAATCACACAAAAAACAACGTTTAGACGACGTTTATGGTGATTCATCTCCTTCGTATTCCACTGTAAAAAAGTGGGCAAACTGTTTCCGTTTGGGACAAGGATCTCTGGAAGATACTGAATGGTCCGGTTCATCAATTGAAGTGATAACACCCCAACAAATTTCAATTATTGAAGATTTAGTGCTAGAAGATCGCCGTTTGAAAGTTAAGGAATTAGCAGTGATAACAAACATATTCGAAACAAATACTCGCCGAATTCTCCATGACGATATGGGTATGAATAAAATTAGTACAAGATGGGTAGCGCGAATTTTTTCTGCTTTCCAAAGTGAATGTAGAGTCGATTGTGCGCGGTCGTCTTTAAACGTGTGTGGAGACTACCCAAAACCGATTTTGGAGTGCATTATTACAGGTGATGAAACAATGGTTCTGCTTTCCACTATCGAAAACGTAGTCCATGGAATGGCGGCGACCTGAAAAACCTCGTGCCAGAAAGGTGAAAATCGTTCAATCAACGAAAAAGGCGATGCCCACAATATTCTGGGATTGTGAGCGCATTTTGCTAATTGACTTTTAAAAGCGCAATACAACTGTGAACGGCACATATTATGCGCCCTTATTACATAAATTAAGGGGCAGTATTCGTGCAAAACATCGTTGAAAATTGACAAAAGGTGTACGATTATTGCACGACAGTGCTGCCGCCGTTTCACAGGCTTCCACCCGCGAATGTAGCTTTCAAGAATTGGAACATCAACTGTTTAGTCCGGATATGGGTTCATACGATTTTTATTTGTTTTCTAATTAAAAAAAAAAACTTACGGGACTTCGTTTTAAGGACGATAGTGAGTTGCAAGCAGCTATTATAGAACATTTTGACGGAAAAACTTCAGATTATTTCTACAAGGATATCGAATTATTAATTAATCGTTGTAATAAATGTATAGAAGTTAGGGGAGATTACATTAAAAAATAAAATTTCTTATATTGCTCTAAATTTGTTTTTTCTATACCAGGCCGAGAATTTATGGCACCTACCTCGTATATATATATATACATATATATATATATATATATATATATATATATATACATATATATTTGCATTAGTCTATCCAGTATGCATGTTCAAGATGAAATCGACATTATTACTAACTTTGTTATTATTGAAAATTTCTTAAACTGATGGAGTAATAGCGCTTTTTCTGCTGTTAACGATGGAGGAATCAAAAGAAAGCAGTTGAACATCAAGTTATTGAGATATGAGTCTCGGGTTTCAACTTGTTTAAGCCAGTTGTTGATCTTACTTCAGTGCAAATGCTGAGGCCGAATATTTAAAGACGCTCAACGGGTGCAGGCACAATAATAACAACTCAGGGATTATTATTGTTATTACTAACACATGGGCTGAAAAGTCCCGGGCCTAACAAAGAAAACACGGTTTTTTTGGTTCAAAATTAGCTTTATTCACCAACGTAATCTGCATCAAGAGCAACGCAATCATTCCAGCGCCGCTCTAACATTTCAATACCACTTTTGTAGAACGATTTATCTTTTGCCTCAAAATAGGCCTCAGTTTCAGCGATAACCTCTTCATTCGTGCGAAATTTCTTACCGGCGAGCATTTTTGTGAGGTGTGCGAACAGCCAGTAGTCGCTGGGAGCCAACTCTGGCGAATACAGTGGATGTGGGAGCAATTCGAAGTTCAATTCATGTAGTTTTGCCATTGTTTTGATTGACTTGTGATACGGTGCGTTGTCTTGATGAAACAAAATTCTTTTCTTTGCCATATGCGGTCATTTCTTTGCAATTTCGGCTTTCAAACGCTCCAATAACGCTATATAATATTCACTGTTGATGGTATTTCCTTTATCAAGATAGTCGATGAATATTACACCACGCACATCCTAAAATACCGAGGCCATAACCTTTCCAGCCGATTGTTGTGCTTTCGGGCGCTTTGGACGAGGTTCACCAGTTGCTGTCCACTCAGATGACGATCGTTTTGATTCCGGAGTGAAGTGATGGATCCATGTTTTATCCAGTGTCACATATCGACGCAAAAATTCCGGTTTGTTACGTTTAAACATGGCCAAACACTGCTCAGAATCATCAACGCGTTCTTGTTTTTGGTCAACAGTGAACAAACGCGGCACCCACTTTGAACAGAGCTTTCTCATAGTCAAACGCTCATGTAATATAAAGCCAATACGTTCTTTTTGATATCTTTACGATGTTAGCCAACTCACGCAACTTCACTTTTCGATCATTCAAAACGATTTTGTGGATTTTTTCTGGTGTTACCGCCTCATTTGGACGTCCACTGCGTTCTGCATCATCGGTGTCTCTACGACCACATTTGAAGTCAGCAAACCGACGTTTTATTGTTGTTTCTGATGAAGCGGAGTCCCCATAACACCTTTTAGGCCACTGCTTCGTTTGAACGGTATTTTTTCCCATCAAGAAGCAGTGTAAAATTAAAACACGAAATTGTTTTTGATCCATTGTTTTGAAAATAACAAAAGTAGCGTGACTCTTAGCACAATAACTCACAAACTAATGAATAGAATATCATGAAATTTTAACAGCTGTCTTTTGAAGGTTAGTACTAACTGAGAGAAAGGTGACTGCAATAAAACTAGCGTCATCTATGTGTTAGGCCCGGGACTTTTCAGCTCATGTGTTACTATTATTAGCACCATGTAGTGAGGGCCGATATAAACCTCTACACTAATAATTCCAAAATGCACATCGTAGTCAGTGCAGGAATCTACTGCTGCAAACCTTTAATGGAACAAACCCACAGTCTGGGCAGATTTGTCACAGTTTTTCAAGCTGAAATTTTCACCATCGATATGATCGATGAAGTGCTCCCTTCTAGGTGAGTAAAGCACGGATTAATAATACATTCTTTCTGATAGTCAAGCTGCACTGCAGACGGTTGGGGCAGGTAGTATCTCCTCCAGACTTGTTGTTAACAGCAAAAACAGTCTTAACGCATTGAGTAGTAATAACAAAGTTACTCTCGTCTGGATACCAAGAAATATTGTCATTGAGGACAATGAGATGACCGATACCATTGCCAGATTGGGAGCTGGTCAAGCTCCATTCTGATCAGAGCTCTAGGTTGGAATCTTATGATACTACCAATTTACGCATTGTCCGGTGAGCTGACAGGAATTTCTATTGACCTGCGGTGAATCCGTAAGTCTCTTTTATCCTAAGGCATTTAAGTCCAAGATAGAGCTGAGAAATTCTACAAGAACACCATTACGGTTCTAACTCCGATCTTCAGAAACCATGTTTGAGTAAGGAAATACGTGTATGGAATGGATGTCACTCAGAAGAGTGAGTGTCGTATATGCCTGCAGAAGGAAGACAATGGAGCATAGCTTCTGCCGCTGTCATGCTGTATCGCAGAATCAAATTCTACCTATTTGACCGTGTCTTTTTAGCATGGGACAATCTGAGCAAAACCCCTTTGAATAAACTTTTGGAGTTTGCCAAGAGAATAGAGTTTTAATATCACTTCGACGGGTACAACAGATCCTGTGGGTCCATTCAAACAGATGCCTTAAGTCACCCACCCTACTATCGACCCTACTTATGTAGACCGATGTTTCGGCAGTCTGTCTGCGACCATCTATACGGTAGCCCTGATAAGGACTGTTGCTTGCCAGGTTCATAATTCGGTCAATGAATTGTCTGGCTATTCGTCTTCCCTATTTCTTTTAGCGAACACCGTCTCGTGTGGGGATTGAACTTGATCTATTACTCTCGAATTTTGTACTCCTACGCACTTGACGTAGCTTGAACGCACTAAACTAAGCGGGCGGACAGAGGTTATTACATTAATCTTATATTTAAGCTACAATTTTCTGCACTGAGGAGGCTCTATAATAGGCTAACTTTTGCGCAAGAGAGGTTGTGCGTTCGACTAATCTTTCTCTATTCTGCGGGGTTGGTCTGCGTATACTTGTTATTCATCTGTCTTTCGTAAAATGGTTGCCGAGCTAACGCTTTCTTTAGTCGTGGCAAGCCAGACATTTTTGCATAATTATTATCTTGTTATATGAAAATCTTCCCAAAAGAAGAGCTATGAGGGCACCTAAAAAGAATTACCATTGGTCTTATTCTACTCTAGTCTACAAATTGACAAAATCTAATTCTTTTCTAATTTTTTACGTAATCTGTGTTTCCTTGTAGGTTGATGGTACGAACATTAACCATCTTTTTATAAAAAGAGCGGAGTATTTTACATATTTAGGGTAAATGCGGAGAAAAGGTTTCTCAATTCTGAATTGCCTTAGTTTCCAGGTGCTTATTAATAAGGTAATGATTTGTTCAATAAATTGTCGATTTAATTTCCGCTAAAATCAGGTATGTTAGAATAACTAATAGTGGAGGAACTTTAAGTTGGAAGAATTTATAAACAGTGGGTATGAAAATCCATACTGGAGAGCCTCTTAAACTATTTTCTACTTCGCAGTAAATGAATGTTTTATAATTAAGTAATACAAAGCTTTTTCGCTTAAATTTGACGCGGTTTTTAGGGAATTTAGTGGAATTCCGCGCAGTATATGGTTATTAAAGAATGCGTTGGTGCGCGAACTCTGAGACCGCAATTTGTTTGTTGTCAAATGTGTGTGACACGCTTAAAAGACTTTGTGGTTAAAATATGTAAATTGGTTTTAATATGAACTAGATATTAGTGGTTCTGAATTTTTGTTCGATTTCGAACTTCAGTGATCACATCACCATCAACAACGGGCGAAATTCCGACAGTCCAGTATATGACTAGATTTATAGCTATCAATAGCACTTAAATCGGACTTTTCTATTTTTATATAAGAACGTTATTTTTTCTATATTGTATTGACGTTATATTTGCTAAATTGTACCCAAAGTTCAACATATTGAACAAGTAAGGAACTATTTTCTTAACGAAACAGAGTAATAATTATCAAAGAACGTTATATGGAGCCGACAGCGGATAATATTCAATTAATAATTATTATACAAGGAGGGAGCAACTTTAGAGCAACTTGACAATTTCGCAGAATCGAGGATTAAAGTGAGGTTTAGATGTTCATGCTCGTAAGCTGAATAAGCTCCCTTAAAATCCGGTCGAAACTTTCTTATTCATGTTATAAAGACCTGCTTTAAGAGGTAATATAACGACACGATATTTTGGAGTAATATTGTTATGCAATATTATTTAAAATCTGGCTCTGTATGTATTGCAGTAAGGGTAATACAAGGTTTTTTCTCTCCGTTGATACTAGATTTGTAGTAGCAATAGCAAAGACATCGTCGTAACGGTTGTCGGGTTTCGCCGTGTTACTAGGTTTTTTGTCCCTGACGTTTCGCGAACAACTACGATTCGCATTTTCAAAGGTACTAAAATAATATCAAGCAAGTTATGATGATATGCAAAAGTTGGAAAGCATTATGTAACATAATTACTTTCCTTAGACTTATTGATAATAGAGAAATCTTGTTAACTCGGTGTGGGTTCATATTTAAAAATAGAAAAAAGGAAAGAAAACGGGATCAATCTCACAGTATCTCAAATAATTTAATCGATCAATGGCTACCGGTTTTGTGCACATTTGCACATCATCCAGCCAGGACTGAAATAACAAGTGAAAGCGACAATCAAAGATTATAATAAAAATTCAAGAAATCGCACACTTATCACTCCAGAAAAGGACACAGAATCAACCAAGTTGCAAAAAACATCAGCAGCAACATATTAAAAGTTTCAACTGAAAGTGGAATGCTGACATATCTAGGAAGATAGCTGCAAAAAGGTAACAATTTATATCCGATCGGGTGGCTAGAGGAGCTCTCAATTGTTATGCTTGTACGGGATGGTTTTCGAAAAATATGGAAGGCAAAGTTGTTATCTCTAATAGTAATAGTAATATCAAAAAAATTAATACTCTTTTCAGTGTTTTCTATCTTCAATGTAAACCTTATATTACTATGTATGTTGTTTGTATAATCTATGAAGTTATATAATTCGTCTAAGCCACCAGTCCAAGCAAGTAAAATGTGGTCGACGTAAGGTTTGTAAAATTTAATATTTGAAAAATGAATGTTGGACAGGATATTTTCGATTGAGTCGGCCGATACTCGGAGAAGTAAAACTCAATTTACAAAATATCCAATATATTTAACACAGTATTAATATGACATGTTTCATATATTGAAAATTTTGTAAATTCAGTTTTACTTCTACGATCATTGGACAGGATATGCTCAGATTCGAACTCATGCATGAAGATCATCAAAAATATCAGCTACCAGAGGGGTAAAGGAGGTCCCATAGCTAACCGTGAAGACATGTTATACGTCGCGTTATTGAAGTTGAGAAAGCCTTGTTCTAAGTAAATCTTTTCTTGCTGTATAATTTCAAGAATTTGTTGATTGCAGAAGCTAAGACGTAAAAGTCTCGACTCTATCAGTTGTAGAATCTCTTGTATCCATCTAAAGAAGTTAAAATACCCGTGTCGATTGTATTGATAAGTTGAAGTGCGCTAGTGAGCTGAAGTCTGTTAAAAATGTTATTAGTATTATATAATACTTCCAGCGAACCATTTAACCATTTAACCATCTAGACAACTTACAAGCAGGGGATTGTATAGATGAAACCACTGGCCTAATAGGCATGCTGGATAATATTTCGCTTTTATGCTATTTCAACAAACCACACAGCCAAGGTGTTAAGGTATAATAAGGAGATAGATCTTTCCCCAACTGATTCGTAATAAAATTGTTAGAAGTTATGATTATATTTTTTAGTTTTTTAATGAAGGGATTAAAATCCTGATTTGGGTTACACTACTTTCGCAAAACAAATCGAAGACTTTCTTATCGTAATCTCTTTTTCTATTTACAATCCATACAAATCTTATTCCTCTTTCAAACATACACCGCGTGATTGGTCGCGTTTTCATTCCCTTTTTCCTATATTTTTATTTATAGTGTTTTGTTAAAGCAAATTTTTGAAAACTCTCTGTACTCATACAAATGCAATCTAGAAGAAAGTGTTGCTCACAGTCCAATAAAAATAGTCTTGTAATAATGACAATAAAAATTATAATAGAAAGAGCAAGAATTGCATAAAAACGAAGCCAAAAACCTAAAAACACTGCTACGACTGTGTATATCGCTACGTGCTCGGATTTTGTTTGATGACTATAAACGGACAGGTAAAACAAACTGCAAATACATGCATACATAGTTTCAAAGTTAATGGTCGACGTGCTACGGATCCAGTTGTCAGTCTTTCCATGAGCCCTGCATACAACAACCCTTCCGGTGCTATAAAGTTTTATTATTCGAGGTCGGCTGCGAACGTTACTTAAAAATTGATACCCTGACTTCGCTCGATGTGGAAGTCGCTTCCTGATTTTAGGGGATGAAAGCGATAGGCCGGATAAATCGTGAGACGAAATCGTATAACGTAACCAACTTTATGCATTCAAACGCTTGATAATAGTAAACGTTTTATCAATAGAAATGATAAGATTTGTTTTGGTATATATATATCAGCGTAAACTAAAAGCTAGGTATATAAAATTGTATTTGTTACTGATTATCATTATTGGCCACGTCAGAGTAGTTGATTTAATTATAATTATCGATAGGAATGTTCTATAACAAAAGGAAGTGAACATTGATAAGGCTTTCATCAGTTTATGTTGAGTACAGTGTATCCACGGATGAGGTGAAGTATAATTTTAAGAATATCTTGAAAGTCCTCAACAGCTACATAAGCTTAAATTTAAGATGTACAGATACAGGTCGATGGAAAAAATAATTCCAACTCATCATTAACAGAGTTAATAAAAACTTATATTGAGTGATGGCAATGCAAAACAAAACTCTTTTAAACAAAATTATTTCCCAGATTCCTTCGACCCTCAACTGACTTTCCAACTGGCGCGCAGTGGGACAATATGTTACGTCGATTTCTAGTTTTAAAATAATGAATATCAATTAGGTATAAACATCTAGACACAAGCTCAAAACATATAACTAGTAAATAAACTAATCCTCGCTATAAATACTAGATATAATTTGATTAAAAAAGGCTTTACCTTGCTTTAAATCGGCAACGATTAAGTTAGAATCAGAACAATTGTATAGTATCAGCTGCTTATACTTGACTATTTTGAAATTCTCGTCATTTAACTGAGATCTAAGCGAAAATTCGAAATCTGTTCAAATAGTTTCATTGCTTTAACATCATCGAATTTATTTCAAAAGAAAAATATTCTCCATTGGTGTTACGATGTTTATAGCTACGTATTATATAACTAACTATACAGGATGTCCCACCAAACTGTTTTATTAGAATTTTTCGAACTTCTTGTGAGAATTTGATTTTGAAACTTGGAGTGTAGTCATGGTGAACTATAGTTCATTTGAAAGAAATAGTTTCAGCTTAACAGTATTGCGTCGTACATGGTGTTGATATCAACTTTCTTATTTTATGTTTAATGGTATAGTTTTTATCAATTATTGAACTTCTCGTATCACTTACGAATAACTTGCAGTAGGGGTAACTATATCTAAACTTTTGAAGTATCTTTATTACATAAGTAAGCGAAGCTCATTTTTCTCATACAAAACACTGAGCACATTATTTTTTAACTAATCGCAGTGACTTACCATCACCACAGTCTTGTAAATCATCATTATTTAAAATGTTATAAATAATGTATTAACTTTACTTAGAATATCTCTTACTTTATTTTATTTTATCGAAATGCCAAAAACAACACATACACTAGGGTGACAGAATAAAATAGATACCAGGTAAAGCGGTATAAATATGTAAACAGCTAAATTCTAAGAACGAATTAAGAACTTTCTCTTGTCATTAGGGTAGGGGTAGATGTATCGGGAAGGAATTCGTCATAGTTTAGTATCGTTACATATATGCCTCGCTTACAAGGTTCGAGTGATATTAGCGACTTCACCCGGGGTGTCGCATCGTTGGCCAGAGTGAACGCGGCGCTTCGCAACGTGAAATAAGTAAATTCTTAAATATTCCGTTGTCTCCACAGTTAACCGTGTGTTTACACAATTTAAACGCAAGGAAAAAACAACAGTGGAGCCGAGACCAGGTCGTGCCGGACCTTCTGAAAGAAGTAAAAGGGTGCTTGTGCGCGAAGTGTTAAGAGAACCGCGGAAAAGTACAGATGAGCTTGCGGCAACTTCACAGAAAAGTCAGCGCATCGTTCTCCGATACCTTCACAGTGTGGGGATGTATAAGGGTGGCAAAGAAAAAACCTCTCCTTACGGCGTTTCAAAAACGGCGCCGAATGGCTTGGACAATCGAAATGCGAACGAAGCCCGAAGAGTTTTGGCGGTCTGTCATTTTTTCAGACGAAAGCAGATACTGCCAATTCAGTGATGGTGGTCCTACGTGGCTATGGAGACGTTCGTCACAGCAACTGGACGATAAATTTTTGCATCAGACGGTGAAATACGGCGGTATAAACATTATGATGTGGGGCGCGATATGGTATAGTGGAAGATCGCAATTAGTAAACTGCGACGGAAATATAAATGCGGCAAAATATATCCAAATATTAACAGAAGGACTACTACCAATATTCGACAACGCCATTTTATCTAAAGAAGACGCCAGTTTTATGGAGCATGGAGTACCCTGCCACAAAGCAAGAACAACAACCGCATGGTAAGAGGAGCAGGGGATTCGGATTTTACCATGGCCAGGCCAATCACCAGACATGAATCCGATAGAGAATGTTTGGCACATAATCCAGACAAATATGGCGAAACGACCCCGAAAACCCAGCAATAAGGAAGAACTCGTGGCAGCTGTTACAGAAGAGTGGTTAAATATTCCAGAAACACCTATAATCATTTAATAGATTCTATGCCACGACGACTCGCAGCACTTCACGCAAGTAAAGGTGGATCGACAAAATATTAGCCTAATTAAAAAAGTTTAAAATATTTTGTATATATAACGAGAATAGAATCTTTTTTTTAATTAGTAGGTGTCTATTTTATTCTGTCACCCTAGTGTAATAGCAAGTCAAAACTTCTAAAACGTTAACATTATACAATATTACACAATATTACATTTCATTGTATTAAACTATATTACATCACACTACATTACAATGCACTAAAGTGCATTGTGTTACACAATCCCTTGAGACTTTAGTTTTTCCTATATAAAGTATTCCAATTTAGGGGTTAGTAACATTTGTGTAACATTTGATCCCAAGCTGTAATGGAGCCTCTAGTTATCAGTTAAAGTGATTTGTGAGAATATTTGTTGAGTATCGGTCCTTCGAACGTTCAGTCGTTTGATTATTTTACCCGTGAAAGCAACACTAAACACATCTCTAAACCAATCTATGTATGGTCAGCTGTAAAGTTGGCTTTAGAAGTATCCACAAGTAAATTATAATATTAAGGCCCGTCTTCATATTTTATTGCTTTCAACATAAACGAAATTCAATTTTAGCTAGCTTTAACTCTCTCTGTTTAATAACTATTCGCTAGACACGTTCCAAGATTGCACAAGAGGACATTCTCCAACTATACAGACGGCAGCGTGTGATTGATACTTGACATTCTACTCCCGACGTAATAACTATGTGATAAATCTATTGACGCGCACATGTACGATGTGACGAGATTTCACAACGATATTGACAACCGAAATTCACGGTAGGAAAGAAGAGCACTCCACCATCCGATCCGGCTTAGCGTTCGACATAGAGACAGCAACGTTATAAAATGTATACGTGTAAATAAACGTATGGTATGTTCAATATTTAACTTTCCGCAAACGTATAAGAATATTTAAGCATATTATTACATTTTTTCTGAAATTAGATTAACCGACAGAAGAAAGCAATTACGCTGAAATATAGAAATATATTTCTACACAAACATATAAGTCTATGTCTGCTCGACCCTAACTGCCACGCAAAATATTAAAAGGAACTTATATATCATACAATAAATCAAAACAATTTATATGGTGATTTTATGGTATAATCATATATATATATATATGATTATTTTTACATTTTTAAAAAATATCAGTCTCGGTGAGACTTGAACCGTTACCAGCGGAACGTCCTAACCAACTAAACCATGGGACTGAATGTGAGTTCAAATCACTTTTAATACCTAGAATGTCTACATATATACAGGCTGTCCATGAAATAAAATAAGAGAGTATGAAAAATGGGAAGATATAATTTTATTAGACTTTTTATTAGACCAAAATATTTTGCGAAAATTCCTTCGCAGAGGTGAGAAAAAAAAATGATAAAGATATTTAAATTAAAAATATCTTTGTTATTCAGAGTCGAAATATTCGTACGTAAGCGTGTTATTGTACTCTTAACGTGCCGTTTGAAAGGTAGACAGTGTTATCTTGGAAGTTTTTTTAACAACGACAGCTGTATTATTGCAGTGTCTACAATCTGCGTGTAGGTACCCGACTTTGGTTGAATGGATTTATTATGTATACACATGCTGCATCCATAAGCGCCAGATATTACAACCTCTTAAGGTTTTTTATTAATGTTCCCGTCGTAATCGACTCAAAATTTTTCAGATTTATGTTCTATATAATGAAACCTTTTCATTTTATGTGCTTTTTAAATTTATTTCAAAGACACCCTGTATATATTTAGTTTTAGGAACGAGAACAGTATGGATGTGCCTTGAAATGAATTGCTTTAACTTTGCGTAAACCTGTACACAGAATCTTGCAAAAATATATTTGTTCTAGACAATACATTGTGACAAAATAAAGCAATATATTTCGCCGCGTAAATCTCCGAAAGAATATATGGTGTAAATTTCTAGAATCTATAGATCGAAACGATTTAAGAAATATCCGCAATATTTAACGTCAACCAAGTAACAACATTTATCAACTGTCAAGCTCAATGACAGAAGCATAGGGCTACTTCAATTTTAGCATAAAGCACGAATGATCAAAGCGCAAAGTATACTCCTATTAGCATGCAACTAGATATTAAACAGTATGGCTATTTTGTAATCTTCAGGGACTCTATGAATGTTTTAGAAGATATTAAAAACTGTAATTAATTCGCTCCAGTTGCTATAACCATTGTGTTCTACATCAGAGGTAAAGATACAGTTTTTGTATGAATAACGTGTGATTCCTGTCTTTTAAACAACGATATATTCGACAGTCATGCAAAAAAAACTAGGGACATTAGATTAAACATTATTGTATGCCCTATTGTTTGGCAGAATCCGTATCAGACTGCATACTGCTATAGTTTATATTATTCCAATGATTAGTCACCCCAATGGGATATCACCGCTTCTAAAGCTTTCTAGATCTAAAAAATCTACGGGGTTGTTCAATCCCCATTTTCTTCGGTTTATACCTTCTCGCATACGCCTCTCAATTTATTTCTGTCTTTGGTATTCTCCTGCCACCTGTAGATGCCAGCTCTACCAAGGTCCGCCTACACCTCCTGCAACCAAGTAGTTCTGGGTCGTCTTCGTCTTTTTCTTCCCCCCGGTTGCCACTCCAGGACATTTCCTGTTCCCAGATCTCCAGATATGTCCCAACCGTCTTCCTCTCTGTTGCGTTATTCTTCTGACCACGTCCATACCTCCCAACTCATTTGCTACCTTAAAATTTGTTCTACTCCTGTATTCGTTGTTGTCAGTTTTTATCAGGTCTAGTATTATTCTTAATATTCTTCGTTCTTGTGAGATCTTCCGCTTGCTTCTTTGTCATTGTCATTCTTTCTGCCGCGTACAAGATTGTTGGTTGTATTGTTTTATAAATTCTCATTTTTGTTGTTTCCCCAATATTTTACTTTTTACGATATAGTCTATAGTCATGTTAAAGAACCCAGAGACATTAAATTAAACATTATCGTATGCCCTATTGCTTAGCAGAATCGGTATCAGACTGGATACTAGGATAGTTTATATTATTTCACGGCGTAATACTATGTACAAAATTAACTGAAACTGTGTATTAACTTAAAAAAAAACGCGAATGTATTTCGGTCTCTCTGTCTCGGTAGAAAAATGAACATACAATAACCACACTTTAAGTCAATTAGTGGGAAGGTTGTAACCAATAACATTTTCTGTATTTGGTTTATTCAGATTCTCCGAATTTTATTAATTTCATTAATAAATTAAGGTAGTCTTTTACGAGTTATCTAGGCAAATAAAATGTTTGAAAGGTTCTAAGAATTACTATGAATTATGTAAGATATTATAAGAAAAGCAAGTTTATAAGAGGGAGACGCAAAAGGTGCGTTGCAATGGTAAATTCCATCAATATAAAGCGCTACTTCGCAGTTATAATAAATAACTTCAGAGTAAAACAAGATTTCTCTCATACTTAAACATAAAATTTTCAGGTTTCTTTCTGACAACAGGTAAATCTAGTAATCTAAGAAATTACTTACTTGTACCCTCGATTCGGTGAGACCGATTCTCATAGCAATCTCTTCCCGCATAAAAATATCGGGATAGTGCGTTTTGGAAAAACATCTTTCCAACTCGTTGAGCTGGGCGGGCGTAAAACGCGTCCTATGTCGCTTCTGTTTCGACGGTTTATCTCCGTCGTTGGAATTCCCGCTTATCGAATTCAATGGCGGTATACCCGAGTCGCAGAGACCACTCAATCGCGGCTGATCTACGACTTTTAGCTCGCCCTGGTGCCGTTTCAGGTCTTCCCCGCACATTTCCTTTATACCTGTAACAGATGGAAACCAACGAATAGAAGAAAAGGTTAATAGATTTTTTGTTAGGGGAAAATTATAACAAAAGATAAGTTTTCTGAAAATATACAACGATGGTCGTTAGTTTCTTGTAATTATACCAAGAAAATTTCCTATTTCAAATCCCTTTGATTGTCCCAACTACGCTTAGCGTAAGAAAGTTCGCGAGAAAATATTACATCGAATACTTAAAACTGCTCAGTAATATTATCTAAGCTAATTTGAAAATTATTTGCACTTAATCTAACTTGTCATGTGAAGGTTTTTTCGTATTTTTATAAAAACAATGAATTATAAAAACCAAAACTAGTCAAAATCACTCTTGAATCCCCTTGATAAGTCATCAACAACTACATTTAGGAAAAATTAGTTGCTGCTTTCACCAAAGGCTTCTTCGGAAACAATATGAAAATTTCGTGGTTTAACGAATTGACGAAGGTCAATCATCCACACTAATAAGGTTGAGTGGCATTCACGATCGTCGTCCATAGTAGAAATGTTTTTCGGGTTTTGTCGTGTATTCACTGTTTTACTTGACGTTTCGTTGATCATGCCTCTTGGGAAGGTTTCTAAAGACTTTAGACGGTCAACATTTCTACTAAGGTTAGGAACGTTTTCCTCCAACCGTCGCTGTGTAACCTTTATAGTGTGGTGGCGAATTTTTCTTCAATGTTGATTTCGGAATAGACTTGTGTTAGTGATTTTACAGAGTTTCTAAAACGGTTTCTTGGTAAACTTTGTGTAAGTGTTTTGGTGCCTTTTTCACAAAAGTGAATCACCATCACGGCTAATTTCTCGCCATGCCACCAATTTCTTTTGACATCAGAATATAAACTTTTCTTCCTCCTCGCTATATCTTCATGTAATTGTCATGAGCGTAGTGTTAAGGTAAGCGTTCTGTTGAACTATTTTTTATTAATTGACGTTGTCTGACACTTCATCAAAGCAGCACGGTTTTGTTCATGGAAGACCAACTTCTATACTCTTATTTAACAACAAGAGTTCACTATGTATTTTACAATGCTTATAAATCTTTTGAGCTCATTTCTTCATTAATTGTACCACAAGGGTCACAAATAGGGTCACTTTTGTTTGTACTGCTTATAAACGATTTAGTAATGTCTTTATCCTCTGCATTACTCACGTGTGCCGATGATATAAAAATATACTCCAGCATTAAGTCCTTAAATTATGTGGCTCAAGTGTAACACGTGGCAGTCTTAAAAGAAGGAACATCTTTGCTTCATACATTTACCATATCAGCATGAATTTCTTTGGACGACAAATATTTTTTCCATCGGTATTTAATCACTGCGCAAATTTCAATATTGTCCATTTTTTAAAAACGCCAAAGGTGCTCTGCTTTGAACGAGTGCACACAACAAAGTACTTAACAGATCTGCATGAAGTTTAATACGTATGTCACTCAGACATCAAGCTATACAATAACGTCAAAGATTGCGTTTGCACAGCGCACTCGATAAATGTACAACCACTGTATTCTATAAAGAATTATACCAACGGTTAGATTTTACTTCAACTACTAGCAATATTACAAATAATTAAATTGTGTGCATGGTTTTGAAGTGTTCCAAAAAGATAAACACACATAGTTCCCTTCTCATACCGATGCGAAGAAAACGAGTTATATACCGAATATAAAAATCGGAAACTATAAAAATTTTACTTAAGTATATAATAACAGTAAGAACACAAAACGTATATGAAATTTGTTATGTCTGTGTAAATGAGTGACTCCTCAACTGATGTACGACCATGCTGGATTACTAGAGTATTCTGAGAAATGCAGTACTATTTACAGTTCATTTAAATTAAGTTGTTAGTTCAAGGTATTGGTAGTAATTAGTTCTAACGGTCCCCGTTGCGTAATTAGCAACGCACTTGTTTAGAGAACAGGGGCTGTGGGTTCGAATCCTACCGGATACCGTAAAATTTCGCGAGTTAGTTAGCTTTCACGTTGAAAAACCAAGGAAATTAAACTTATCATTTACTTTATTTCAATTAAGAAATATCTAATGCAATTATAGCATTTATAACAGAAACGAATACAAACATGCAATTTAGACGAAAAACAATACAGATATTTTGTACATTTGTAGCTTATTAGTCGAAGAGATTCGGAGAATGTAGATAAAAATCTAAAAATTTCTTCAGAGTTAAATTGTGTTGCACCATGTGAAGATGTAATTTATTTATTTTAGTTTAAGTTTTCAGAATTAGATTGTTGTAATTACAATTACGGGATATTTTAAGGCGATTTGATGCTAAAAGATAGTCACAAATGCATTGCTGAATGTGAAATAAGCCAAACATGTATCAAAGCTTAAGAAGGACATTATGAATGCTTATATCAATAAGCGTATTATATGCTCAAATAGGTTTAACATACATCACCAGGTAACCTAGCAATATTAACCATTTTATTGTCTATCTGTCTAAGTTGGTAAAAGTTTGTTCAGAAATTCAGAATGACATCAAATATTAGCGAAAACTCCTTGCTAATTGTTTCAATGGACCATAAAATAACAATCTTTCAAATGAGAAGGTATGTAGTGTGTAACCAAAACGAAGGTCCATAAATAAAAATTAAATCAGTACGTCTTTATATATCTTATTTGTGCAATAGATCTCTGATTTAATTAGCGAATTTTTGCAAAGTTTGAGCAGTACTGTGAGGCTCGTGTACCGCGTCATCTCGTAAGTGATTGGCTGATATAACATCGGGTTCCCACTAACCTTCTTAATTTGGTTATACGTAGCGATCACACCTCTGAAGTGTAAATATTTATGATGAGATGTTTTTCTCGTTTCTTCTGCTAAGTGAATAATATAATTGGCAGAGGTTTTTTCTTAGCGCCAACTGGTAAAATTCTAATTAAAATACTTAATAGCAAATAATTCGCTAATACATAAAAATGAAGAAGCAGTTATTCTTTCCTTGTGACGCTAGTCAGAAGTAAACAGTAATCAAATCAATCTTAGGTTTATGAACCTAAGCAATTGGGTATAGTAAATAATTTGTGTCTGCAATTCCAATGAAATGTAATGCCTATACACCCTTTTGGAGTTTATAGCACAATTTTCATTTCTACATCTTATCTTTCTGCTTCTAAAGGGGATTTCAATAAGAGCGCAAGATTTAAATTGCCCGCCATGTTTGACAGTCATAATGACATGTGAGTATGACGTGACAGATAGAAAGTTGACAGATGGGAGTTAGTAAACAGGAAGTACTACACGACAGAACAACGTGATTGTTAAATACTATTGTCAAAATGGTGAAAGTTTGATTGCATTCGTAAAGTGCCTCCAATATTTTCTCGCCAGATTGTTCCTAATTCACCTACTATGAAAAGAATAAGTCCAATTGACTCAACAACTTCTACCAACAGACCATGTACAACGAAGAGAGTTCACCAACTGGATCCTTGAGTAAGCAGAAGTGACTGCCGACTTTGCACACGAAATCCTTTTCAGTGATGAGGCCCATTTTTACCCTCATGGCTTCGTTAATCGGCAAAACTACCGCATTTGACACAGAAAATCCGCGAATGATTCATCAAAAAGCAATCCATCCAAAACGTGCCACTTCCTGGTGTGCAGTGAGGTCTAGAAGAATAATTGGACCGTATTTCTTTGAAGATGAGGAAGGTAATGCAATAGCGGTGAATGGCGAACGTTATCGTACTGTGGCAACGCACTTTTTCTACCTCAATTGGAAAATATTGCTTTTAGCGACATGTGGCTTCAGCAGGACGGTACCACATGTCATACCGCCCGTGAAACATTGAGTGTCTTGCACGAGTTTGCTCCTGGTAGTGTCATTTCGCGGTTTGGTGGCCAGAATTTACCCCCATATTCTTACGATTACCTTTGGACTTCTAGCTGTAGCGTTATCACAGGTTTCTAACAAGAAGCCCGCGACTATCGAAGCATTGAAGGCCGAAATTAGACGCTGTATCAATTAAATACCGCTACATGTATGCAATAGTATTATTTTGTCAAAAGATACGGAGCCAGCAAAGCCTTGTCGATCGTTTACAAGATGTTTTGTTTCAGACATATTGCCCCAAATGTAGACATTATAAGTCAATAAATATTTCAATACTTTGCTACAGAAAGCCATGTTTTATTGAATCTTAAAATCTTGCGCTCTTACTGAAACACCCTTTATTTCCTCATGGTTCACTGTTATATACTTCCTATTTCCATTCAATAATTTCTGCTTTGGTTATATCTTCCATTTCTTGTATCTACCTCGATCTAGATCTTCCACATGCTCTTCTAACTTGCAAGCAACACATTTATTGTTGCTGGTGTTTCTGTACTCCACATATCTACCAACCATTTCACCGTTTCCACTTTTATCTTCTTTCTCTTATAGTATCTTGCGAATTGTTTTAATTCGTTAGGCATTGTCGTCAGTAACTAATACTTTGCCATGTCTTCTGGTCCATTCCGGTCGTCTTTCTATTAATGCATAGTTTAAATGAATCATTTGTTGGCGATAGCATGGTGTATTGACGGCTTCGTCGGACTTCAAGAGTTCCTAATACACAATACCGTTCTGGTTTCACCAAACACAGAACATAGTCTCCGGTTTCGCCAGGTGAAAGCCACGATTTTTTCCGCTTCAGGTTTTCAAAATAAACCTATTTTTCGTCACCCGTCACAATTCTATACAAAATGATTTCTTTCATGGCGTTGAAGCAGCATTTCACATGCGTCTTTACGGTTTTCTCTTTGACGTACATTCAACTCGTTTGGGACCCATTTACCGAGGTTATCGATCTTCCCCGTTGCTCGTAAATGTCTGCTGATTGTTTCTTGTATCACATGTAACGCTTCTGCTAACTGCTTTTGAGTTTGAGTTGGATCATCATCCAATAACTCCTGCAATTGCTCGTCTTCTCATTTTTGTGGCCTACCTAAGCATCACGGTCTTACACATTGAAATCACCACTTTTAAATTGTCGAAATCATGTCTCACATACTCTAGTCGATGTAGCGCGTTATGTTTCTACCAGCAAACGATGACTTTTAACAGCCTTTTCCTTTCCATTAAATAAGAAAAGTAATACGTGCCGTACGTACGAAGTTAAGAAAGCTTCACACTTACAAACGTTGGAAGCTTATTATAGCAATGTAATTCTGCAAAAATATTTCTTATTAGTAAGCCTAAGGATTTTCATATTCTCGAAAAAAAGGAAACTATATTTCTAATAACTCTACCAGGATGTTGTTTTAATAGACATGGATCATTTCGTCGGTGCACAGTAGCGCCAGTGCCATCGGTATGAATTCGGCTGCCGTCGAACGGATGATAATGTATATAGTTATATCGCGCAATTATGCATTATTTTACAAATCTAGAATGCAAATCGTTCATTTAACCACACAAGCGAAAATGTCACAAAGACGAAAACACAGGTTACAACGGATTAATTTAAGGAACACATCAAATTAATAAGTAACATACATTCATCGATATGTTGATTTGAAATACCGTAACCTAATGGTTTGCGACGAACGGAATTATAAACGGCACTTGGAATCAGCGAAGAACAGAGGAAATTAATAGAATGAAATACTATATCGAACTTTCTCAAGAAAGTTTATACTCAAATCATTGTGGAGCAGGAGTTTCGTACATGTTCTGAAAACTATGTTCTTGCTTAGAAACAACTGGGCAAAAGTCAACTGCTAAGGTATTTCCTGGGCGTGAACTTACAGGTTACAAATACCATACAGAATATAGTCGTAACGGTTGTCGGGTTCCGCCGTGTCACTAGGTTTTCCTGACGTTTCGCGAACAATTGTGGTTCACATTTTCAAAGGTACTTCAGTACCTTTGAAAATGCGACAACCGTTACGACTATGACGGCCGTGAAAGTCTTAGATACTATTTACCATATAGAACGTTATAAATAAATGAAAAACTGTTGTCCACACAAAGGGTGTCATAGATGTTATAATGAGTTTGATTATTAATACTATTTGTTTTGTGCAGCAAACATCTTTAAAACATAAAGACAGAAACTATACAGTAAAAATAAGCACAATTTTATAGTATTCTAGACGCAATTTTAGTATTTTACAACTATGAATATGTCTATTTACGAATTTTCATAAGTTTTGCAGATTCAAATATATCTACTTGCCATTATGTATGTATTTTTAGTTCCATCCTAAATGTTACTGTTTCTTAAGGTAAATGTACACGAAGGAAACTGTAATTATATCATACGACTACATTCACCATATAGTTTCGCCTAATAAATTAGAAATAGGTTCCTAAGTGTTTAAGAGAAAAGTTATGTATCTAACGTAAAAAGACAAGGTAAGGTATCCTTGTGCAATTAATATTTTTTACATGTTTTGTCGGCTGCCTTCAATACGCAACGCAGTTATTTCATAATTCATAGAATACTTACGTATTTCTCTAATCCCTTATATTTTAGTATTTCCAACGACTAAAACCCAAGTAAGTATTTTGTGTATTGCAACTTTTTGTGTACATCGACGTTTTTCTAACTTCTAGAGCTCTAACATTACAGCTCACAATATAGCATGTTGAAAATACAGGAGCAGCCTCATACAGTTATAGATTTAAACGTAATACATTTATGACATTTTGACACGGATGCATTAGTAGAATATGTAACGGAATATATATTCAATTACATACGAAGGTGACCTAAAATGTTTCCGGAATCGCCAAGAAAAAACGATATTAGTGTGGATCTTTGTTTTTATTTTTCTATGTAGTCTCCGCCAACATCAATACACATATTGAAACGGTGCTCCAGTCTCTTCAAGCCGTCGGAAAAGTGGAGTGTTTTGGGGTCTGCAAAATAGCAATCTGTAGCGGCGATGACCTCCTCATTTGAGGCAAATCTTTTTCCTCCCAGGTTTGGGAAGAGAAGAAAGTCGCTGGGGGCTACGTCCGGTGAATATGGAGGATGAGAGACTAATTCATAGTGCCACTCATTCAATTTGGACACTGCGATGAGGGATGAATGAGCCGGTGCATTGTCGTGGTGGAAAAGCCTTTTTTTCCGCTGCAAACGAGGCCGTTTCTCCTTCAATACTGCATCGAATCGGGTCAATAAATCGCTGTAGTATTGCCCCGTGACCCTCCTTTCCTTCTCTAGATAGTCGATGAGGATCACACCTTGGGATTCCAAATAATTGTCGCCATGACCTTTCCGGCCGATAGAACGGTCTTTGCATTCTTCGGAGCCGTTTCGCCCAGAAAAGTCTACTGGCTCGACTGTTCTTTGGCCTCCGGTATGTAGTACTGGATCCAAGTCTCTTACACGGTTACGAAACGCATGAAGAAATCCGTTGGATTGCGTTGAATCCTAGCCAGACGCTCTTCCGAAACGGTCACCCGATTTAGTTTTTGCTCCGGTGCACACGGTAACCATCGCGTCGAAAGCTTTTTCATACCCAAAATTTCGTGTAGGATATGGCCAACGCGTTCTTCTGAGATGCCTGTTGTCTCTGCTATCTCCTTCAGCTTCAATCGGCGATCGGCTAACACGACATCGTGAATTTTGTCGACCATTTCATCGCTGGTAGCGGATTTGGGCGTCCACTGCGTGGTTGGTCACTTGTGCTTGTGCAGACACGTTTGAACTCGCTCACCCAGAAACTGATAGTCGAAAATGATGGAGTACATCCGTCATGAACCTCTAGCAAAATATTTTGAATTTCCGTGGCCGTTTTCGCAGTCATCCACAAGTGTTTTATTATTGTACGAAATTGACTTGCTTCAGAAAACACACTCTAAACAACAACTATTGACAGTGGACGTCCGAAATTTTGACAATTGTCATAAAAAAGGTTGCCCTTGCCGACCAATGAATCTACATCAACCTTCGTGTCCCATCCCTAGCCGATTCCGGAAACATTTCAGGTCGTCGTCGTATGGAAATTTGCATTAGAAACATGTAACATGAGAGCAGTAATTTTACACTAGAGAAGTACTTTGACAAGTTTGCATGTAAATAGGCAGTAAATGTGCCAGACGTAGAAGTTATCTGGAATACGTCTATAAAATATGTTTACTGTGTATAGTGCAATCGATAGTAAACTATTCAAATCTTGATTGGTATATAATGAAATCATCGCGAAAGCAGTTTGCAATAATAGGAGTACAAAGTACTTCAAAAAATATGAAGATGCAAATAGATAAAGGAGAGGAAAGCATGAGCTGACAATTTTTGTAGAGAATCAAGTCATTGTATCAATGATTAGCTTCACCAGAAGTTCAATCGAAATGTAATACTGCCAGACAATCTTCACCACCAGTAACGACAAAATATGACTGAGAACAACCGGCCTTACAGGACGAGTTGCAGTCTAGATACCATTGTTGCGATCAAAAACTTGTCAGAAACGATTACAGTGGGCTGAAGCTTATGAAGATTGCATACTTGCATACTGAGTCAAGGTTTTATGTCATGATCTAGGGCTGTTTTGCAGCAAGTGGTACTGGTAACTTAACAGGAACTTGTGGCATTTTAGGAAAAGGAGGCTAGCGATGCATCCCGTAAAAGAAAGCGGTTACATCTGCCCTAAGATTGATCAGATGATTATATGGTCTGACCTCTGCAATCACCGAGCTGTTATGAAATGTGATCGACTATTTGGCAACACTGTCCAAACCCAGAACAGCAATTATGGGACTTTCTACATAATCTCCAAAGCCCCAGGGTAATGTAAATGTAAGTCAATATTTTATAAATACCTACTGTACCATGTACAATGTGCTACATATTTTTTGTTCTGCATTTAATAAAGAATGTCTCAAATAACTCCTGCTGTTTATATTTAATCTGCTAACACCAGTTATAGTGTTTCTAAACTTATGGCCGCTAGTGTATATTTATAAGTTTTTTTTTCATTTTTTCGATTGAGTCGGCCTATACTTGTTGGAAATCCATATTCCATCCATGTAGAATATCTGATGAAGCTGCAGTGATAGCCTAACATGTCATATCAATATTATGTTAAATATATTGGAAATTTTGTATATTGAGTTTTACTTCTCCGACCATTGTTATTTTTTTTTTGTTCTGTATTTAATAAAGAATATCTCAGATATCTCCTGATGTTTATATTTCATCCGCCAACATCAAAGTTAGAAAAAGATTTTAGGTGTTTCCGTATTTATGGCGGGTGTTTCTAAACTTTTGGCTGGTAATCTGTATTTATACGTAATACGAATATTTTAGCGGCGGTTTCATTTGAAAAAGAAAATTGAAAATAATTTAGCTGAGTTTTCGGAAATTCACGAATACATGGCTATCATTGAAAAATCATCTGAATTTGCTTCAACGTGCAATTAGAAAACATTTTTTAATAAATAAAATAAAAAAGTAACAGGATCCAAAATTCTCTTATTGACGACGCATTAACCCCCAAGCTTTTCTATATCACATCTTGATCATTATTATTTCACTTTTAAGATTAAAAATGAATAACCATCAAGATTGAAGAATCTGAGGGTTGTAACGAAAAGAACAAAACATCTTAAGTCACATATTCCACACTAGTTGTCAATTTTGTCATCCTATCTTAGAAAATATTTTCGGATGTAATTCCTAAAAAAGTTTGTTGTATTTGACAGATATTAGTTAAATTTTATTAAAATATTTTTCCTTCTCTTTCCTGCTACGAATTTTTGAAATTGACAAATGCATCGTGAGTAAACCATCTAACGAAAGTCCACCTCCAGAATAAACGAGAAATATTTTAAGTTATATATCTACTGGTAAATCTAAAAAATTTTCAGTAATAAAAATATATTTCTAGCTTTGAAGTATTCCGGTATTTTTTATCAAGAGTTTCAATTTCCGCCATCCACTACCAAATAATACTACCAAAATAAATAAGGAGTAGTTTTAATATACATGTTTTCGATTCAATATTTTCTTCAGGTTTTTCAAAATGGTTACTAAGCAAATTAAAATACTAGTAGACCCAGAAATTGAATGATAATGATCAGGCGTCGGTACCAAACATCTTTTAAGCTAGTTAGCTTAAGAAGTTGTTGGTAAAATTATATTTGAGACAAAATGGAAGTATAGCTACCTACCAACCATCATTGTAACTATCACGTACTTTCAATAAATCTGTATTGCATCTCTAAACAATTGGATTCTCAAATCAAACACTCCGGTTCTGTCAAGGGCAGTGGCTAGCGTTCACTAAGTTATCGTTCACAACACATAAACACAACATGCACAAGTGTGACAAAAAAGGTTCTGCGTTTGGCGGAATGACAAGAATAATTTAGAAAAAACTGCACTTGTTCATTTAAAGTTAACAAGAATAACTCATAATCCGCTTAAGAAATACAAGCATCGGCTTTTATTGAGTTTCAATACTACCAACTGTCCGAAGCAAATGCTCTAAAAGTGGCCATACCATCAAGTTCTCCGCGGGGTACATCGTGTAAGTCGCGACAATAGACTAAAAGAATATCAAAGAGTGTAAAACTGGGAATACGTATGTCCTTAATTGTATGGCCTACCCGAGCAGGCCAGGAATATTGGGCTAATGAGGGCGAGGCAGCTTCAATTTAGCCCATTTAACTAGCCTATCGTTAGTACGCCGGATCACTAAAGACTTTAGCGTCAATTAGTAGCCCCCACTAACTTACCGACAGAGCCCAGATTGTTAAGCATGATGTTGGTGAAGGTCTCCAGACTGACGCACTGCACTGTTTATTTAATGAGTACTGATTTGATACTGAATTGTGAATATGTTCTTCATGCCTGAGAATAACGCAAGTGGGTGGGGAGCCAATAAGGGTAGAACCCCCGCGAAGGCGGGGCTTACGTCGTAGGCGGAGCGTATCGTTTGTAGAGCTTCCATTGCTGCATTGCCTCTGTTCCTGTTGAGTTGAGATATTCATCTTTGGCCCCCTCTTTCAATGTGCCCGAGATACCCACACCCGCGTATATCTCTATCTCTAACGTTCAATCGCTTAGGAGAGATTCTGTCTTTACACGCGCGGTGAAAAAACACGAGTCGACTTCTTTGTGTGTAGCGTTTGATGAAAAATATAATAAAACCTTGGAATGCTTTATATTACAATGTTTTGTATACGCAGCTATCTGTATTAAAAGCATTTTTGCCGTTCTTCTGTATACCCCTTAGTAATTTCATTCTGAGGAATTCTTTTCTATTTTGCTTCATACCTTTGTGCGTTTTACATTTCTCTTTATCGTATTAAATGGTAAAAAATTGGATAAAGCTGTCGATAATTTTAATGAAATAATTTAGGATATAATAGGATTAAATATGGATCCACTTCACAACGTCACGGATACTCAGTCAGTCATTAAATATTGGTTACTTTTGGGTGCATTCTAACATTTGAAATGCTGATAAACATAATGAAAGTATAGTACGACCAAGTAAATGCGCCAGGTCAAGCAGCACTGTTATTTTATTATGTACGCTCGAAAGAAAGTTGGCACATCAAATTCAAGTGAATTGTAAACCATATAGTGAGTATTTTGAACTTAATTCATAGTTAATCTGTAGCACAAAGTTGTAATAATTAAAAAGGCATAACATATCTGAAATACCAATATAATTATATCAAAAATCTCCAACTAAAACAAAAAATTGCAATGATTTCTTATTGAATTCATGTTATGAATGGATGTAATATGTGTATCTATGCATACATAAAATCTGGCAAACATCTAGCAAATACTAGTATGTATTAGGTATTTTTTAAAGTATAGTTCCTCGTCAGATACCAAGCAATCAATTTCAGAATACGAACCATTTAAAGATGCAATCAATGTTTGTTATTCTACTGTTAGCCGGTTCCTTTTAATGCACTTCCTTTCAAGTTTTTTCATAGGTTTACATTCTGCTTCCAAAAGTAACGCTCTATTAATAAAAGCCACTTCACCACCAGCATGACATATAATCTACTGTTACTCTGTTTTTCACACTCCCTTTTCCTCTGAACTTTACCAGCATTTGAGACGGTATAATTCTGTGCATATAACATCATAATGCACTATTGCCCTTGCATTTTCATCGAGACGGTCATCATGGTTCATATACAAGTACCATGCTCCCACATCATCATATCCTCGATAGTATTGGTACAGTATATATGGTACTTACCTCATTTTGAAGTACATACCCAAAATTTACATGAATATAAATGTTAAGAAAAAGGATAAAGAAGTTAACAAATAAATTACTTGATGGATCATCCAATTATATCTCCAAAATTACTTTTCACTGGCTCTCTAATTGTTGGAGATGTTGAGAGTTGGGGTTTTAATATGCCATATCGTTCTGTTAGATTTACGCGTACTGTTACATTTCAGCGACCCATTTATAAGCTAATTTGCAGGAAAAATGTAGTGGATTGTTTGCTTTCTTCCTCATTATGTAGTTATAATAGTTTCCAAAATATTTATTAAAAACATTATCTTTCAGAGATTTCTGTTTAGCCATTATGAAATACTTTAGAAAATATTCGTTCAATAAACAGGTGATAGAAAATTGAGGTTATAAAACTTGTTACCTTGTGTCCACGTGCACAAAATTAAATAGTTACAAAGATAGTGTTAATATTTAAAATAATAAAATTAAAACATTAAGTCCCAAGAAGGGATTCGATGGGACTGGACTGTACCCAGTTGTCAAATATACAAAGTGACGACCACAGAGAGAAGTTTTCACTAGAATTTGCATTAACAAATTAAGGAAATTTACATTGAAAATGTAAGTTTATCGCGTGAAAATACATACTAGAGAGTATAAGATGCGTTTTTGCCATTAGATAGCCGATATCGATAGGATTTAGTGTTTATTATTTTCTCCAATAAATTTGTTTTGCTCATTAGATGTCTCCTATATTGTCAAATTTATATACTGCGACTTTTCACATTAAACAGAAAAAAAAGACGCAAAATTGTAGGGAGGTAGTACTTTTACTTGTGCAACGTCTTTTAAGCGATGAAATTGCGCTAAAACAAAAATTTTCCCATAAACAATGTGGAGTTTGTGTTCTGTTAGTTAATTATGTTATTATCTACTGTTATTGTACTCTGTTGTTCTTTTATTTCCATTTTGATCCTAAATGCTAATATTTCACCAGGTATTTCACCATTCCATCCTCAAATTTTATATCTCCTCAATATCTTCGTTCTAAATCATATGTGGGCAACAACCGGTCTGCTATAAGACATGATCTGGCCCGCGAGACATTTTGAAAAAAAAACAATAAAAAAAAAGAATATTACACTACTTACTCATACTCACTCCAAATGAGTTTTCTTATTTTAATAAATTGAATTATAATAACATTATAGTAATATTTCATGTCTGATATCTATCGCTAAAAATTATGAACACTACTTTGAAACACTACTTTAAAATGCACTACTTTTAAACGCGGCCCGCGAACGTATTTGTACACTAAAGTTTGGCCCACAACATGTTAAAGGTTGCCCATACTTGTTCTATATTATAAGTTCTGCTTACTAGAGTTTGAGTGAAGTCGTGCAGCTTACGAAATTACAAAGTCTAGTACATTGTCCATCAAGATCATTTCAGAAACTGGAAAACACAAGTGGACTTGAACAATACTGGAAAAAGTTTAAACGGTATTTTAGGTGGAAACATGCGGGAAAAACGTAAATAACAAAAAGGGCAAATTAAAATATGAGAAGAACTGAATGTAGTGCGAAATGGAAAATTAAAGAGAAGAAAAATGCGTGGAAAAAAAATGGAAAAGTATACGACAATATATATAAGTAGTAACTAAAAACGCAGAACAGAAGGTATTGATAAATTTTAGGTTATTATCAAAACCGAAAATTATCCCATAGAACATTCAAACAGCTTAGACGAAAGAAAGCTTCTAATATAATGAATACAAAACATAAAGAAGGTAACAGAAAAGGATAAAATCAGAAATATGGAGACAGCATTTGGAAAAATTAACAAAAGCACAGAGGGAAACGTGGATGGCAATGAAGTGGAAGAAGACAAACGATATGGAGAAAACAACAAATTCAGGAAGAATAAATTATTGTAAGCAATGCGAAAGATCAAATTGGAAGATATTAGATACATGGGAAAAGATGGAATCCCCACATTAAGGGAAATTATGAATTCTGAAACATCTAAAATATAGAATACTGGAATCAGGTAGGAAATCAAAATCATGGCATTGTATTATAAGGAAAATAATTAGAGAAAATCAAAAGTTATTTTTATACATTTAGCATCCATAATAGGAAGTACTGGAAAAATGGGCAAGGAATTAAACGATAGAATAGGAACACAAGGAAAATATTTACTATGAAGAAGAACATCGTAGGATTCCAAAATGAAGCAAAATGAAAATTAAAAACTTGTTAAGATGGCGGCAGGGAAACCTGAATGCCGTATGGCGGACAACGTCGAAGAAAATATACAAACCGTAATTGTCGGAGAAAATAAAAAAAGACCTCAGAAGCATAGATAAAGGACTAGAATGGATTAGTAGCAGACAAATAGCCCACACTCAGAGAAGTGTTTTCTTGCATCAAGAAAATAGATTTTCTCGCAAAAATTTGTCTCTATTCAAGTAAATAGTTTTTCTTCAAGACTAAAAAGATATTTAATATAAGAAAATAATATTCTTAAAATTATACTTACATCAAATAAATATCTTCTTGGGGATAGAAAGTCAAATAAATGCAAGGCTTTTTCGAAGTAAATCATTTAGTCATAAGTTAAGAAAATGTTAACGAAATTGTAGTTTAAATATAGGTTTAACATAGTAGTTATTATCTCCCCTATTGGCCTAGTGGTAAATTCAAGTGGAATACGGAAAATCGAAAGCAAGAAAAAATGGAGTTCCATCCTTGATACGACAGTTTCTCACTAATAAAACAAAATATAGGCAATACGTCCAGAGCACACAAATCATCGAACGGTATAGATTGAATCTGGCAAACATTATATTCAGCCCTTCTCGGGCTATACCCCGAAGACTGCCGAAACGTCGGACAATATAAGTGGATTGATTCACAAGCGAATGAAGGAAAATAGCCCAAACAACAAAAAACAACTTCTCTAATTAGTAAATACTTTCAAATTTTCTGCAAGATTTTCTTGAATGAAGTTAATAAATTTCTTAAGCAAAGAAAACATTACAAATGCATAATTTTCTTTAGCAGAGAAAAAAATGCTGAGAAAATATTTGTATTGATTTGAAACAGTAATTCTGTTGCGGATAACAGAAATGATTATTTTCTTGAATGAAGGCATGTAACGACTAAATAAGTAAGCACATTACATCAAAAACATTCGAAATAATATCAAATTTTCTGTTATGTCAAAATTATAAGAATTTATAATTCTGCAAATTATTGTTAATAACCTCTATCTTTGTAACAAATAAGTATTTTAATCTTCAATATATGTTCGATTATGTAAATTCAAATTTCGTTTTCACTTTAAAAGAGTGCAGAAATTGACAAACACGGTTATTTTTTAAAAATTTTGGAATTTTCTTCTGTTTCCATAGAAGATCCTGTAGTTAGTTTAGGTAGCTTAACACAGGATGATAAAATTTGCTTCAAATCTTCCACATTCCTTAAAAAATTTCGTTTTTATTTTGATTTTTGCCATTCTCAAAAACTAAGCATGTTTTACATCATATTTACCTGTGTGACAATCAAAAAAACAAGAAGGTAGCTAGAATATTGTACATTTTTACATTATACTAAATCAAAACTCCAATATTAACCACTTTTCCCCAATTACAAACAAAAATATCCGTAAGTAAATGATATATATAAATATATATTGTATATCGAAAAGGTAGAATTAGAATTATACACATTTATTTTTAGTGTATTTTTTCGCTAAATATATATGCAAATATCATATAAGAAACTCGTTACTAAGGCGATTCATATAAAAAGTTTCAGAACTACAATTTTCACCCACTAAATCAACAATCTGTATTCGAAAAGTATTACGAATCCGATGAATTGTACTAACTTAGTTTATCAGTTTTCAAACGAAAGTGAATAGTGGTCTCTGTACAAGTTCGTTAATTAATGGGTAGATATTTGCGGATATTCTAGATAACTTTTTATTTTAATAATAAGTGAGACGGAAAACTTATTTCACAATTAAAAAAAATATCTTTTTTTGTTTTCATTACTATTTTGACATGGTCCTTTCGTCTAAAACGTTTCACGCTAAAATTCAACACCTAAGTGCTAGTTATACGATGACATCATGACTAATTTTACTTTGCAAATAATATTGTACGAAATTACTGCTTCTGAAAGAGTTATTTAAAATATATAATACGAGGGTTGCTATTTATGTATACGGAATTGGCAACAATTGTCTTGCTAGGCGCCATCTAACATATACATCGTAAAGTTCGACACTATTTAACAGTATACGTACTCAGAACGTTTTGCCATACGGATGTTATTTGTGTTGTTTAGTAACTTAAAAATTTTATCTCAGGAATTATTTCGTGCGATAATTTACTAGACCTTTGTCGCGGATTATCTCAACAACAGTGGCTTAATGAATTCAATCGTAGCCGTTGTTCACTCAGGGACGAATTTAAAGAAGGCCGTCCAAAATCGTTTGTTGTGCTAGAAAATATCGATGCTGTGCGGGAAGTGTTAAAGAAAGATCGTCATGCGTCATCTCTCGGCATTAGCATGACAAATACAGAAGATTTTACACGAACATTTACCCGTGAAAGAATTTGTGCGTGTTGTATAATTTGACAATCGCTCAAAAAAGGGCTCGTGACGATAGGTGCAAAGAAATTCTCAAAAAATATAATCATGGTGCGTCAAAAGCCGTGTATAGCATGTGACGAATCTTGGATCTATGCGTATGAGCCCGAAAACAAACAGAAATCGACTGTATGGGTCCTCCAAGATGAGCCAAACCCAACAAAAATTTTTCGCGCTAGAAACAAGGCCGAAGCAAATGGTCACCCATTTTCTGGGATAAATGGGCATGTAGTTACAGTGCCACTAGAAGATTGTAGAACGGTCAATTCTGAATGGCACACAACCATTTATTTGCCGGAAGTCTTTGAAGAAACAAGAAAAAGCAACCAGCGACGTGGTATCATTCTTCACCATGACAACACATCGACTCAACAATATTTAAGCGGTCAAAATATCGAATTGATGGGCTATCTGCCATACGGTCCTGATTTAGCACCCAATGGTTTCTTTTTATATCCGCCCGTGAAGAATAAACTACGTAGTCAACGATTTTCGACCCCAGAAGAAGCGATTGATGCGTTCAAAATGCATGTTTTAGAAATACCTCAATCGGAATGGAGGAACTGCTATGAAAATTGCTTCAAACGTATGCAAGAGTATGCGATCATTGGGGAGAATATTTTGAAGAACAATAAAACCATTTTCAATGACAAATATTTATTTTTATTTATTTATTATTCCAGATGCATAAATAGCAACCGTCGTACTAGATTGGAATTAATTTTAGCACTTATTTTCATTTATTATTACTGCAGGTACACTTTCTAAGACACTTCATAAAATATTGCAATATTGTGCTAGATATGGCGTACTATAATTAGAGCTGATTAGCAGCTCCTCATTGGTACAATGACCAAAATCTACGCAAAAGCCGGTAGCTATATCAAATACAACCGTTTACATATTCCAACATCATAAGTGGGATGGGTAGGATAGCAAGTTCTGCTGGGGCCAATATAGCTTCACATACACAAGACGATGTCTTGACACTTAACAGATTAAAGGAACTGTAGACAGAATCCTTACAGAATCCAATATAAACAATCTAAAGAATGTTGATAGGCAATGCAATATAATTCCAATCAACTGCACAAGATGATTAAAGAGATTGTATAAAATGGATAATCTGATGAACGTCAACACAAAGAAGGAGTCCTTACATGGTACAAGGACGAATCAAGAATATAATGAATAGGATCTGAGATATGCATCAATATCTATGGAATTCCAAACTAGCATATTTCGAGCAGAAATTTATGCCTTCCAGCTATGAACTAAAAGAATTTCGGCAAATTGAAGGTGCGGCAGTCAATATTTTTACTGTTTCACAGCATTGAAGACTTTAGAAGCGTATACCTTTGTATCTAAGCTGATTGCATATTAGGTATACATCTTAACGCAATTGGGATACCAAAATCACATCGCACTGTGATGGGTACTAAGATACCGAGGAATTGAAGGGTTATTAGACCAAAATCTTCTCGTTGTCTGCAAAAAAGACACCCCAAAAGAACATTGCTATCTTTCAGCAATGAAGACATCAAACTATTGTCAGGAGTTACTAGCTCTGATAATTCTGCAACCATTGAAGAGCAACTCAGCCGCCCATGTCAGAAAAAATCCAAACACATATTACGTACATACTTATCTTTACACCGGTCGGTTGCAACACAAATTTTCCAAACATCTAATACCTTCTGAACTAAGGATAAGGTTCCTAGACTAGCGTTAAGTTTTACTAAAAGCCAGTTACTACAAACACCGCCCTCTAGGGTCGTTGCAGTAATAGCAATAATACTTTAATACAATTTTTGGCAGTGTGTAATATCAGAATTGTGATAATATCTACTCTATTTATTTTACGTAAAGATTTTCGAGAGAAGACCGTCAAGTTTTCCAGTCCTTGTTAAGTCGAAACTATGTAATGCTGTTATAAAATGCATAACGTTTTTCGTGTTGTTTTGCATATTTAACACACATAAATTTTATCTCCAAGATAATTTGATAGAGGATGGGGTATACATCATTTTCTCACCGAATAACTGGGAGTATAATATCGAAATATCCTTGGATGTTCTTCGCTTTCAGAAAGATCAATGGAGGAGCCGAAAAGCCACCGGAGTACAAAAGCAAATTGATACAATTAATATAGCAAACTACAGCAAAAAATGTTTCAAAGTAAACATTATCAGAATTTCCGATAATTGACAAAACCATCAACATTCCTTATCCATACAGATGTATACTTAATGATAACAAAATTGTCAAATGAAATATTTGTTATAAGATTAGCGACCATCAAATTGTAATAAATATATAAAATGCTGCTAACTGTTATAAATTAATCTTTAAGCGAGGATTTTTTACATGATTCAAATCATTTGTATCAATGATATAATAATATATTTAATAATAATAAATGAAGATAATCTTGTTTAGTAATAGGGTAAATTAATACCACGTTTTGACAGCTTTCATTCAAGGCGGCATCCACTCACTATTCTATAATAATTTGTTTATGTACGCAGTATATTATTTATATTTATTCGCATACTGCTACTAAATTTATTTATTAGGAACTATAAATGTTAATTTTGCTTTGAGTTCGAGAATATTAAATGTAATTTACCCTAAAGTCAAATTTCTAAATATTTCGTATCTTATTTCCGTTCTTTTCCGTGGAAATATTACACTGGCAAATATTTCACATACAATTAACACGAGCTAACAGTTACAGTTTTAACAAATATTTTTGATATTAAAAAAATTGTAAGAGAAAGAAAGCGTCAACTTGTCTATGTTTAATTATAAACCATATTTCTGTGAATTACATGTACACTACCGCTCAAAAGTGTTTAGGCACCCCTGTTTTCATGGATTATTCATATAGTATTATGTTTACCAAAAAAAATATTGTAATAAAATGAAATGCGTATTTAAAATGTAGTTCTGTAAGATAAACACCCATTATATCGCATAAGGTTTACTATCATTTACCTGCACTAGATCGGATTACCATAAACTGTTTATTGCGATGCAATTACAATAACAATCCCTCTGAATTTACTGGGTAAATTTAGTCATCTGTTAAATTGTAGGTAATATTGTTTAAATTACCTTCCTAGAAGATTAGAGTGAAATCTGTAACCTATGGTCAGTTGCAGTGTGGTATTTACTCTATTCACGTCGTGAGCGAAATATCGTGAGACAATTTTTTAAAATGCCTCCGCGAAGTGAAATTAGTGCGGAAACACGTGCGCTTACAATAACTTACCATAAAAGTGGCATAAGTAATCGAGAAATTGCCAAAAAAAATGAAAATACGCCACGCTACGGTCGACTATAACGTCAAAAAATATCGGGCAACTGGCAGTTTTCTTAATAAAAGACGGAGTGGAAGGCCAAAAGCGACAACGTCTGCAGATGATCGCAGAATAGTGGTTACCAGCAAGTTAAATAGACGCAAAACAGCCCCGGAAATCACCGCAGAATTAAATGTTGGTCGCCAAAAACTAGTCAGTGTTTCTACAGTCAAAGGGCGCTTACAGAAAGCCGGGCTGCATGGACGTATTGCGATGAAAAAGCCATTACTACGCAAACAAAACAAGCAAAAGCGAATTAAATGGGCTCGTGAACACCAACACAGGACCGTAGAAGAGTGGAACAACGTCCTATGGACGGATGAGTCCAAATTTGAGCTGTTCGTAACCCGAAGACGCATATTCGTAAGAAGATCTGTGGGTGAACGTGCCAGAGACGAGTGTATTGCTGCTACCGTGAAGCATGGTGGAGGTTCTATCATCATTTGGGGCTGTTTTGCTGGCACTAGTGTAGGGGACATTGTGAAAATTGATGGTATATTAAAAAAAGAAGGCTACCGCGAAATTTTGGAGAACCACGCAATACCTTCCGGAATTCTACTTTTCGGTCAAAATGTTATCTTCCAGCAAGCTAATGACCCAAAACATTCCTCTAAATTATGTAAAGACTATTAACACCATTTAGAAGAGGAAAAATTATGGAATGGCCTCCCCAGAGCCCCGACTTGAACCCAATCGAGTTACTATGGAAAGAACTAGATCAGGAAGTACGGAAATCGGCTCCGACATCAGCTACTGACGTGTGGAACAAATTGCAATCGAGTTGGACCTCAATAACACAAGAAACTCTGGCAAAACTTATTGCGAGAATGCCTCGATTATGTGCTGCAATTATTAAATCAAGAGGAGGTCACATAGATGAAAGCAAAATTTAAATTAGGCGTTTAAATTTTCACATTTATTTAATTATTTTTATTCATGTACGTGTATGTGTACATAAAAAATAAATATTAACATTTTTGCTGAGTTTTTATACATTTTTGCTGTCAGTGAGAGTGCCTAAACACTTTTGAGTGGTAGTATATATACACACCTGCTTGCTCTTCAACCAATTTCTTCATTTGCGTGGTCTGTAGTTAGTAGTTTAGTTCAACTGCTTTTTAACTGTCATCACGTACAGTTGTATTGAGTTTACTTGTACAATATAAGTAAACTTTTCAACTAATATAGGCACGCTAATGCCAAATATAAAACCCATTTTTCCTATTTTTTCTTCGGCATTTCCTGTTTACCGACTTCTAAATTCTTGAAAATCGTTAACTGAAGACTGCAAATTCTTAATCGTTCAAATAATTGATGTTGGACAAATAGATATTGTAAGTGAACCTTTAGTCGACAGAGAAAAAGCAGTTTTTCCATTTCTTCGCGAATTGGGTCTTATGAAGCAACACGCTAGAGCTCTAGATTTTCAAGGACATTGTTTCAAGTACACATGACAAAAGTTTCTACGACTAAAGCTAAGGTATTTGATCGATCTCATGTTAGAACTTTAATGACAGATCCAAATTTCATCAACTCTATGAACGAAGCTGAGAAAACAGCATGGACTTCATTCACTATGGTCATGAATAATTTTCTTGAAAACAAAAACGCCTCCAACGACAAAAATCTAATGAAGGCAATGCTTAAAAAATTTCACCGCCTAGGTTGTAACATGAGCAAAAGGCTTTATTTCCTTAATAGGCATCTTGATAGCTTTTTCAAAAATTAGACGCTCTAAGCGATCAACAAGAAACCATTGAAATTCAATATCAAGGAAGAAGGGATCCTCATATGATGGCCAACTACTGTTGGAGGGTTCAAAGGAACCCCCAAACCAAAGTACGCAGTAAAAATGTAGCAAACGACAATTTATTCCCTGATTGTTGTTTGTCTTTTTACAAATACTCTTGTAATTTTCTAGTGATTATTAAAATAAGTACTTGTACTGTACTCGTGCCTGATATTGTATTTAAATAAATACTTGAATTATTAACTTTGTTCATGTCTTATCAGTTCTTAAGTAACAACTCCGCATTAGAGATATATGATTTTGGGATTCAGCACACACAAATTAGAAAAAGAACAAGTCTCATGTATAAGTTAGCAAAAATTGCGCTGGAGACTGTTACCTTTCACAATGAAGGCAGAGGTCGATGTTACATTTCCAAATAATCTAAAAGTTTCAAAATTGCTATTCATGGATAACTGAAAGGTAGACAGAGGGATGTACAGCAACAACTACTGCTGGGCGACAACATTCAGTTGTCAGTTAGTGCTTATTTTATTTTTCACTACTTTTATTAATTTATATAAGTAATCAAATAAAATTCGTTCGTAGGTCAGTAACTCAGACTAAGATAGAATTTTTCTAAGCTAAAATGTTGAAAATAAAAAAATCATCACGAACTACTTGGAGTGTCATTAATGACTTCGCTAAGAAACCAAAAAACAGCGAAAAGTATGCACGCTTTCGCAGTGACTGAATCCTTTAAAGTTAGTTCCTGAGTCTAGTACGTAGGACGAAATCCCATCTTGCAAAAGAGTTTACAAAGCCTGAAGATATTTTTTAACTTTTTTAATAAATTTATCTTTGGCTTATGGCAAGTTGCCAGAAAACAAATAAAATCAATCAAATTATTCTTTTTTAATAAGTGAAACAGTGAAACGGTACGAGATTGAAGATTATATTATTCATTGCGGTGTCATCCATATTGGAAGGACTGTTTAGTTCCTTTAGTAACAATTCTTTAGAATCCAAAGTACAAAACGGATTTAGAAAAACAAAAACAAAAGCATTTTTCAATCAGCGTCTTGATGCAGATGAATGTCCCGTTGGGATTTTTTGCAATTTCATCAGGGCATTCGACTGTGTGAATCATCGGACTCGAGTAGATGGACTTTACAATTACTGTATTAGAGATATTTCGTTGATATAGATTAGATCTTTTTTAAATAGAGGACATCTACAAGTTGACATACGGAAGGAGCAACACCGTTAGTGCTTTCGAAGTTGTAATTTTTACAACAAAAAAATCTGTTCCGATTGTTACCTCGAAAGCATCAGAGCCCTAACTATTTCAACGAAAATTAAACAAAAGGGGGAAACCAGTGAATATGATATGTGGTGACCTGAAATGTTTCCGGAATCGATAAGAAAAATTTGCCGAACAATGAATCCACTTCAACCTTAGTGCGCCATCAGTTGCCGATTCCGGAAACATTTCAGGTCGCCCTCGTAACATCTGCGAATGATGTCTCTAAAGATACTTCATGTGAATAAAATGTTATAAAGCTGAAACTATTTTGTCTTTATATTTATAAAATCTTACTCTAATGGATGCATGTACAAGCAGCAGAAGTCATAAATCCATACAAAGTGTTAATTTGTAACTTCGCCATATTTTCATCATTTTAGGTAACATGCGGTTTCATATTTTGTCAGGTTCTATGCATTTTCAGCTATCGCGGCATACTAGTAAGTATAACTATAATAGCTAAACATGTAATTTATCACTTGTTTTTTTATAGTAAAAAGTCTAATCAAGTGACACGTTTAAGTATGTGAGTTGCATCATATTGTCCTTGTAAAAGTAGCCTACCAAAATTCGTAGTGTAAAACTTACCAAAGATAGTGTGGATTTATACAAACCGCTTTTAACATTACATTCTACATGCAATTTTGTACTGTGCACTGTTCATCAATACCTTATGTGATTTTGTTACTATAATTAAAATTGAATAGACCCATCCAAAATACTTTATATTTAGAATACAACATTACTAAACAGCTCTAAATATTTTATCTTAAAAAAATATCATTTTTTCATGTATATTTATCGGCTATGGAAATAATTTACCGATTTTATAACTTGGTATAATGGTATAACTTTACCCAAAAACTCATAGCGACAATCACAATTTTTTTCTGCCTAGAGTAGATATTTCAATATTCCTGAAAATTAAATTATATACACGCATACGTATATATATATATATATATGTATATATATATAGAACATATTTATTATAGTTCTATTCGATGTAATGCGAACCGTAATTCCATACCCTTTTCGCGCCCATTAGCGTAGTATATTCGGCGACGGTCATAATTCAAACCGATAAAAGCTGTGTCACTATTGCGGAGTTGTATCCGCACCGTCACACTGTAGGATAATTAGGTTACCGGTGCCCGGAAGATTTTGATTTATTCGCCGACATTTTCGCCTGTCAGATAGGCGACGGTTTGCTTTTAGGTCTTGCCCCATTCAACAAAATAACAGTACAATCCGACAAGACAACATTAACGACGAATTAAAGCATAACAAATAAAATAATTGATAAATGTTTATAATTAGGTGGCATTTCATATGACATGTAGTACTTTTGTGTGTTACATGAGAACAGTTAGCTTTTAAAACAAGCCAGTTGTGGCTTGACCATTTCCATTCAATTAAAATGATGTTTACTACAATTACAAAATAGCGGTGGGAACGTATTACTACTTAATTAGAAAGAAATCTAAGCTGTATTTGGATATCACCTATATGACGGTCGTTATACCTCATATCAGCAAAATACATTGAAAAATATTCCGTAAATTCGCATTGCAGACGATGGTTTAATTGTCGCCATAACCAATCATATGGAGAAATTTATTTGTCAATATGAAAACTCGTTTGAAATTGAGATTTAACAATAATGGGAAATTTGCAGCTGAGAAATTCCAGCATTATATAGAAAACAACTTAGAAATCATTTTAAGTAATACCCTTCCTAATATAACTGTTGAACATTCAATAATCCCAATAATCCCATTAGTTCCCGAGAACCAATACCACCCATCCCCAACTCTACCGTCTAGCATGTCCCCTAATGGTGAAACACGCTGTTTTCCAAAGGCAAATGCCTTCAGGTATAATTTGAAGAAATTATTTTATTCTCTACATCATTTTTGACATTGATTGGTCTTTTCGTGAAAATACTGATAATGTTGTTCTTGCTGTAACCTCTGTCTATGTTCTTCTTTAGAGTATTTTGATTGCTTCTTCAGTTCCTAATTATATTCTTTGGAAATCCACGTTTCCTCCATAAATTAAGTATATTTTCAGTACAAAAGAATAATTTAGCTTTAGTGATCCAAAACTAAAAGTATATACTACTTCAATGAATACAAATGCCTGTAAATCATCAAGTGCCAAATGCGCGACTCCTACCCTTAAATCTAACCCGAAGGATATATGGAAGATTGTACACTGTAACCATGGTTTGAGTAGAATATCTGGTATACCTTCTGATGGTATTAATGAATATACCAACCCTCAAGATGTAAACGCCTTCATTGAAGTATTCTCTAAAGTTTTACTATCTGACACAAAGACTTCATACCCGATATCAACTGTAATCGCTTATAAGTTACTATAAAATCCGCTGAGAAGAATAACTGAGCAGCATGTCTTCCATCCAACAAATCTTTGGTGATGATTTAATTCCAAGCCATGTAGTCAAGGATTGAAAATATGTATTGGTCAAACGATTAACCATTACCTTCAACCTGGTGTTGGCTACCGCTGTGTTCAGCGACTTGGAAGAAAACCGGATTGTTTCTGTCCTTAAGAAAGGTGATAGATGTATCGAACTACCGACCTATCTCAATTTTTCTCAAATTCGCAAAATATTGGACACTTACTCTACACATTGACATATCCAAGTGTGATATCTTTCACATGTCATCGTATCAATAGGGCTTTTTAGCTAGAAAATCTAGAATCACCAACCCAGCTGCCATATCTCAATACATTTGTGAAGATATGGGTAGAAAAATTCAAGTGGATGTAATTTACATACATCTCCAACACTTTTAACTCCATTGACTATAATGTCTTGCTTCGAAAACTAAGTCGCTTTGGATTCTCAACCATCCCATATTTGGATGGAAGATACAATAATATATTTTATAATAAATATAGTTCCAACGACCTTTTGTCAGCCTCAAGTACTGCAGAAGGCTCGAAATTAGGTCCGCTGTTGTTCAATATCTTTATGAATAATTCATTTCAAATTATTACCCGTCCACTATTGGCATACGCTGATAATATTAGTACTGAAGACATTCTATTCCTCCATGGGAATTTGCTCTTGCTGACGGGCTGGTGCGAAGCAAATAGTTTATCTCAATATGTGCACTATGCCATTTTCTAGAAGCTTGTTGTCTGTTTAGATGTCTAATCATGTTGGTAGTTATCAATTTTCTACAAACTATGTAAACGCGATTAAACAACTATATATAGAAATAACAAAAGCAGAATGAAAGTCGGAAACAATTGCTTGGATGAATTCATTGTAAATAAAGAGTTGCGACAGCATGCAGGCTGCATATCACCAACGTTATTTAAAATATATGTGAAGGCTGTACTGAAGGATTGAAGAGAGAAATGTACGCCGACGGGGTTGTTTCTCGATGAAGAGTATACATATAGTTTGCAATTCGTTGACGTTCAGGTTATACTAGCCGGGGATGGAGATGACATCGATTAAATGCTCAGTAAACTGAGGAACGAATAAGCAAGATGGGGTCTGGAGCTCAATATGGATAAGACAGAGCACATACATGGTAATCGGTTCACAAGGAAAACAGTTAATGGTAGAAAATGAAGTGATAAAAACGACAAGTATGTATAAATATCTAGGAGTTACGTAAACTTCCGATGGTAGAAATGAAATAGATGTACAGAATAAAATAATAAAGGGAAAAACTACAATTAGACAACTACACCCTGTGGTAAGGAATAACAATATTTCGAAGAAAACAATTAGTCGGATGTTCCACTTTGTTGTTGAAAGATGTGTTACCTATGGAAGTGAAGTGTAGGCACTGAATAAGAAGATGGAAAACAAAATAGTGTCAACGGAGATGATGTACTGGAGACGGTGCTGTATGAAGACATTATTGGATCATGAAAGAAATGAAAGAATAAGAAAAATAATGCAAGTATCATTAATACATGAAAGAAAACGGAAACTACTGTGGTATGGCCACATGAGGAGAATGGATCAGGACAGAGTGCCACAATAGATTTGGAAATGGAAGCGTGCTAATAGGAGGAAAAAAGGAAGACCAGGAAGGAGTTGAGAAGAAGGAATTAAAGAAACTATATACAACACATGGGTTGAAAAGTCCCGGGCCTAACACATAGATGACGCTAGTTTTATTGCAGTCACCTTTCTCTTAGTTAGTACTAACCTTCAAAACACAGCTGTTAAAATTTCATGATATTCTATTCATTAGTTTGTGAGTTATTGTGCTAAGAGTCACGCTACTTTTGTTATTTTCAAAACAATGGATCAAAAACAATTTCGTTTTTATTTTACACTGCTTCTTGATGGGAAAAAATAACGTTCAAGTGAAGCAATGTCTTGAAAAGTGTTATGGGGACTCCGCTCCATCAGAAACAACAATAAAACGTTGGTTTGCTGACTTCAACCGTAGTCGTAGAGACACCGATGATGCAGAACGCAGTGGACGTCCAAATGAGGCGGTAACACCAGAAAACATCAAAAAAATCCATAAAATCGTTTTGAATGATCGAAAAGTGAAGTTGCGTGAGTCAGCTGACATCGTAAAGATATCAAAAGAACGTATTGGCTTTATATCGCATGAGCATTTGACTATGAGAAGGCTCTGTTCAAAGTGGGTGCCGCGTTTGCTCACTGATGACCAAAAACAGGAACGTGTTGATGATTCTGAGCAGTGTTTGGCCATGTTTAAACGTAACAAACCGGAATTTTTGCATCGATATGTGACAATGGATGAAACATGGATCCATCACTTCACTCCGGAATCAAAACGATCGTCATCTGAGTGGACAGCAACTGGTGAAGCTCATCCAAAGCTCCCGAAAGCACAACAATCGGCTGGAAAGGTTATGGCCTCGGTATTTTGGGATGTGCGTGGTGTAATATTCATCGACTATCTTGAGAAAGGAAATACCATCAACCATGAATATTATATAGCGTTATTGGAGCGTTTGAAGGCCGAAATTGCAAAGAAATGACCGCATATGGCAAAGAAAAAAATGTTGTTTCATCAAGACAATGCACCGTATCACAAGCCAATCAAAACAATGGCAAAACTACAAGAATTGAACTTCGAATTGCTCCCAAATCCACCGTATTCGCCAGATTTGGCTCCCAGCGACTACTGGCTGTTCGCAGACCTCAAAAAAATGCTTGCCGGTAAGAAATTTCGCACGAATGAAGAGGTTATCGCTGAAACTGAGGCCTATTTTGAGGCAAAATATAAATTGTTCTACAAAAGTGGCATTGAAATGTTAGAGCGGCGCTGGAATGATTGCGTTGCTCTTGATGGAGATTACGTTGATGAATAAAGCTAATTTTGAACCAAAAAAACCGTGTTTTCTTTGTTAGGCCCGGCACTCTTCAGCCCATGTGTTATAGACTGAGATACGGTAGATGGCAAACTTAGCTGCTTACAAACCGTCATAATAAAAAAAAATAAATAAATTAAGTACTCTTCAACATTACATTGGTTGTGCAACAACTGCTTGCAATCAAAGAAATACACTATTTTCGAGTAAAGCACTTACGGTAGAAAGCCGCTGCTTCATTTGTAAATTGAAGTGATCGTCTTTCATCCATTTCATTAGTTTTCACTGAAATACCTATTAAATAGTGCATTACTAACCAAAGTACTCACTAAACTGTTTTAGAAGTATTATCGATATTTCACTCCTTTACATCAACGACCATTTTATTTTTAAATGACTACCGTAATTCATCAAATTACTCTCCAGCATAAATGTGCGTTATATTGCGTTTTTTATTTCGTTCATATACTGAAACGACAGTCCATAAAATAAAGCACATCATGTAAAATAACGCGGCGTACGGGGCGATGAAATAAGGAAAAAAGGCAACGACGGAATCTTTACAACCAGTTTCTGTCGATCAAAGGATAGTCAACAGAATGGGTCAATAATGAAGTGATGCTCTTGGGAGACGTTCGCCTGATCGGACCATTACCGAGATAAACTTACGCCTTCTTCCTTATACACCCCCAAGACCACCTCTATACTCCTGCTTCACGGCTTTATCCACTGTCGAATGCCTGCGTACCGTTCAGCTTCCCACCTCTCCCTGCACGTGATCCGTTGTGCGTTCGCACGGGACTCGCGCGATCCAGACCGTAACCCTGGCAGCTAGCTGCTACTAGTAGCGACATCAGGATATTGGCGATCAGTGACGGAATTGCGAGGCCGACGTGCTCTCTGCCAAATTAAATTTCTTTGGCCGTTTAACTATCGATTGACTGCATCAATTGATTCGCTTCAGCGATATTATTTGTCTCCGAAATTGAAACGTTTCGATATTTGAAGCTTAGTGTGGTACTAGTATACTTCCAAAATTTGCATTAAAAGTCTTCTAGATTATAAATTGCTTAATTATTTGTATGTCTACACTCAGAGAAACGTTTGCTTGTATCAAAACTGTCCGCTTTTATTCAAGGAAATAATAGTTTCAATTATCCACAATAGAATTACTGTTTCAAATCAATAGAAATATTTTCTCAGCATTTTTTTCTCTGGTAGAGAGAATTATATATTTGTAAAGAAGCAATTATATCTCTTTGCTTAAGAAATTCAAGAAAATCTTGCAGAAAATTTGGAAATAGGGATTCTTAGTATAAGTAAATCGCCGTTATAACACAAAACAATATTTTTTTTAAAGATAGTAATACTTTTCTTGTATTGAAGATATAAAAATTTTGTTTTCCTAATATAAATAAATATGCTCTCGAAGGTAATAAATATTTTCTTATTGCTTGAATATTTATAATAATTAGAGAGTTCTTTTTGTTTGGGCTCTATTTCTTCCATCGTTTGTTAATAAATCACTTTTATGTAAGTCCGACGGTTCGGCAGTCTTCAGGGTGGCCCTGAGGAGGGCTGTGGACTTGCCAAATTAATCATAGGTTCGATGATTTGTGTCTGACGTCTTGTCTTTCCCTACTTTTTATTAGTGAAACTGTTGTGTTTCATATTCCACCTAATTTAACCACTAAGCCAATAGGAGGGACATTAACTACTGTTTTAAACTCATATTTAAGGTAGAATATCCTGCGGTGAAGGGGATGCGCAAAAGATTTTCATTATTTCGTTTTTCTGTCCACAATTTTCCTATTTTCTTTTTGTTACAAAAATAGAAACGTTTATGAATAAATTTATTGATTTAAAAAAATTAATAAATAACACCTACTGCGATTGCGCTTCATGTGAGTGCGTGGTCATTCGAGTACTGTGATTCTTAGATTTCCTATAGCGTTATTAGACAAAACTCTTACGTTATTAACAAAAGAGAAAACATATTACACGTTTGGCATTATTTTAACACCATTTATTATAATACACTAACTTCTTGTAAAAAAAGTAAATCTATACTGCATGCAACTGGTTACATTTCCTTTAAAAAAGGTTTGTCTTGTTCTACTACTCTCATAAAAGTAATATAGCCAAATGCAATTGCAATGTTATTGAACATTTTCTTAATTTAAGAATTAATTAAATAACTAAATTTGCTTCGAAGGAACATTTCTCTGTTTTGCATTTATTTGATTTTCTAGCGCCAAAAACATATTTATTGGATGCAAATAGAATTTTAAGAATATTATTTTCTGATATTAAATATTTTTTTTAGTCTTGAAGGAAAACTATTTTATTTACTTGAATAGAGACAGATTTTTGTGAGAAAATCTAATTTCTTAATGCAAGAAAACACTTATCTGGGTGTATACGTAAAATATTTGCGATGAAATTAGCCCAGATAACAACTTAACACTTTAAACTGAGAGTAGCTAATCTTACTTGCTTATGAATAGGCCACTTGTTGGTAGTACCAATATAGAATTTATTACAAAACAAGTGGCACAGAAACTTTTCTGTAGCAAAGTATTGAAGTATTTATTGATTTATAATATATATACTTGAGCATTATGTATGAAACAGAATATCTTGTAAATGATCACCATCGTTTGGTGGCACATGTATACTCTTTTGACAAACTTTGCAGTAATAGTATTTCATTGATAGAGCATCTAATTTCGGCATTCAATGCTTCGGTGGTTGCAGGCTTGTTGGCATAAACCTGTGACTTCAGATAACGTTACAGTCAGAAGTCCAAAGGTGTTAAATCGCAGAACGTGGCGGCCAATTCTGGTCACCAAACCTGTAAATGACACGGCCGCCATAATCTGGCATATATGGATTAATTATAAGAAAGAAAGAAAGAAAAAAGAAAAAATAACAAAAGAGAAAGGTGGGATCTCGACATTTCGCCTCCGTCGTAGGAGACTTCTTCAGGAGAAACAGGGGAAACCAAAGTGGCACGGATACCACGCTAGAGGCGAAAACCTTCTCTCAGAAGGTTTTCGTCTCTCTCTGTCTTTCTTTCCTTCTCTTACTCTTCTTTCATTTTCACGCTCTCCCCCCCTTTTGATTCTTCTTCTTTTTACCTATTTTTCTTTCTTTTTATTTTATTTCTTTCTCCCCTTACTCTTATTTCATTTCTATATTATCTCATCATGACACGGTACAATTCCGGAAGTAGTTCATTTATTTCTAACTCTGGCCGTGAAAGCCTACGTATTCATTTCACACTAAAACTACACACATTATTCTGTCAACTAAGGTGTTGTAGCCATGTATATATAAGATGGCCGCGCCAAGTGATGTATCAGCAGAGTTTTTTTTCCGGGCGTATAAATTTATAGTTTGGCATAATGACAGCGATTTAATATAGTTAGTGTATTGAACATATCATCTACAACGATTCAAATAGCCAACATCGTAGCAAATCTCTTAGCGACTCGAGAAGTTAAGTTGAGTGAAACGTAACATATATAGGATGTCTGAAATAAAATAAAAAGTACGAAAAATGAGAAGGTGTAATTATATAAATCCAAACAATTTTGAGTCAATTACGACGCGAACATCAGAATTAAAAAACCTTAAAAAATTGTCGTATGGATGCAAAATGTGTATATATAATACATCCATCCAACCAAACTCGCGTATATACACGCAGACTGTATGCACTGCAACAACACAGCGGGCGATGTTGAAAAGCTAACTACTTTATCGACAAATATTTCCGCTGTGAATAATAAAGAAATTTTTATTTTAAATATCTTTATCATATTTTTCTTGCGTCTGCGAAGAAATTTTCACAAAATATTTTGGATTTAAGTCTAAGGAAGTTAAATCCTTCCATTTTTCATACTGTGTTATTTTATTTCACGGACATCCTGTATATGTATATATTTATAATACTTCTTGTACATAAAAATTCAAAGATAGCGAAGAATGTATCTGTTCACAATCTTTCAGCAAAAAGATTGCCAACATTTCACATAACTTTCTTTCTATGTTTACCAAGCAAAATATAAAAAGTCGTCTTGTATTAATATTAAATGAATTAGAAAGGCAATCAAGCTGAAATATACAATTTATGAGAAGCTTGAACGTAAAGCATTTCGCTGGAGCTAAAACGAAAGCTCCTGACGTTGAATTTTTGCATTTATTAATTCTAAATTAATTATGGTAGGCTGCCGGTAGTTTTACGGCATTCAATTATCCGACATGCTTTGAACTGTTCTAAGCGAAAAGCTTGCTCGAAAAGGCGGATAATTAAAAACGTCCAACGAACGACCGTACAGCAAGTCAAGAGAGGCTACGCTACCTACTCCGAAACAATATTGGAAAATCGAATTGAGATATGAGGTACTGCGTATTTCGTGTAAATGTCTGCAGGTTGACTTAAAATATTCGTTCTGAATGATACTTATGTTAAATGTTTTCGAACTCGTATTTCGATAAGATACGCTAAATAATGTAATGTAATATAATTATTTGTTAATAGGTCAAAAATTCTTCTAATTTTCTTGATAACAACAATACAATTCTGATAATAATGTGATAACAAGCATTAGTTAGTAGACTCTAGTTTAGAGCAAGTCAAAGAGATATAAAGCAATACAAAATCACCAAGAAAATAACAATGCAAAGATATATGTATAGTTAATGTTTAGTAGTAGCAAATTGATTTCTACCGGACGTTAATGGATTAACACTACCAATGCATCTTATTCTCTATTTAAGAAAACTGTCACTGAACTATAACCCCTAAGGACGATTCTGTAAAATAATTGTGTTTTAAATTCGGATAAGTATACAATTACTTAAAAGTTGGTTCTTATAGATTGCTTTAATTGCCTTAATCTTAAAATTATAATATTTACTTTAGGTACTGCAGACCTACAATAATCATCCCATTTCAATGGCGAAATTATACTTATATATTTTTTAACTCTATAGTTGTATTTTCCATACAATCAAATGGTCGATAAATCTGAAATGTTTCCGGAATCGACAAGAAAATCACGGTATTGGTGTGGTTTTTATTTTATTTTTCGATGTAGTCTCCTCCAAGATCAATATACTTTTTCAAATTGTGCTCTAGTCTCCTCAAGCTGTCGGAAAAGTAGAATGTTTCGAGGTCTGCAAAATAGCCATTTGTGATGACAATGACATCTTCATTTGAGGCAAATTTCTTTTCCCCCCAGTGATTTTTTCAAGTTTGAAAATAGAAAAAGGTCGCTGCGGGCTAGGTCCTGGAGGATGAGAGACTAACTAGTAACGCAACTGATTTAATTTGGACACGATGCGGGATGAATGAGCCTGTGCATTGTCGTTGTGGAAAAGCACTTTTTTCCACTGCAAACGAGGCTTAGTAGCTTATAGCTTTAGTATCGCCCCGTGATCATCCTTCCTTGCTCCTGAATAGTCGATAAGGATCACTTTGCGAATTCCAAAAAATGGTCGCCATGACCTTTCCGGCCGATGGAACGGTCTTTGCTTTCTTCGGAGCCGATTTACCCGGAAAAGTCCACAGGTTCTACTGTTCCTTGGTCTCCGGTATATAGTGTTCGATCCAAGTTTCATCCACGGTTACGAAACGCATGAAGAAATCCCTTGGATTACGTTTGATCCTGACTAGACACTCCTCCGAAACGGTCACCCGATTTCGTTTTTGCTCTGGTGTGAACAAACGCGGTACCCATCGCACCGAAAGGTTTTTCATACCCAAAATTTCGTGTGGGATACGGCCAACGCGTTTTTCTGAGATACCTGTAGCCTGTGCTATCTCTTTCAGCTTCAAATAGTGATCGGTTAATACGAAATCATGAATCTTGTCGACCATTTCATCGTTGGTAACGGTTTTTGGGCGTCCACTGCGTGGTTCGTCACTTATTCTTGTGCGGCCATGTTTGAATTCGCTCACCCAGAAGCTGATAGTCGAAAATGATGGAGTACATCAGCCATGAACCTCTAGCACAGTATTTCGAATTTCCGTGACCGTTGTCCCAGCCATCCAGAAGTGCTTTATCACTGCACGAAATTCGATTTTATCCATTTTTCCGAAACCACCTGAATTGCTACACAAAGCACACTCTTAAACAACAACCATTGACAGTAGACGTCTGAAATTTTGACAGTTGCCATAAAAAAATGCTTTTTCCGACCAATGAATCCACTTCAACCTTCGTGCGCCATCTCTTGTCAATTCCGGAAAAATTTTAGGTCGCCCTCGTATACATGAAAAACATTAATTTCACCACGTTCAAGATATGTCTCCGTTAAATAAGTAATCAGGTGTCAAGAGCAAGTTCCAAGTAATTTAATTTATTCTTGTTTCCTTGACAATTTAGTAAAAATAAACACATATGTACATCACATGTTTCTACTCTATCGATGTGGTATGGGGAAACTAATGAATCATTACTATGATTACTGTCCTCATTTGATCGAAGTTCACGTAACATTCTTACAAATTGAAGACGCAGTCAAATTGTTGAATGAACCAATAAAATTGGAGAGAGTTACAACTTCCCCAAAGAGTTTTAAGTTTATCCCAACAATTAGTGGACATTTCCTTTTTTATGTGTTCATAAAAACAACTAGTTTAGTACTGTGAATATCCAAAACATCTACGTTAACCCGAGAACAATGTAGTTTCGCATCTGAAATGGAGAATATATTTCACTTCAGGTGAAATCAGATCGATATTCACTCCCAGTTTTAACTTGTTTATCTATTAGTGATCTTCTTGTAAGAGATACCATGCACATTTCTTTAACTATCTTTGATCTCTTAGATCTGGAAAAATTTTCGAAAATTCCATATATTAGTTACTACCACATACTTTTTCAGTAGTATAGCGTTGATCACGTGATTGACCAACTATGAAATAGTAGACTATGTAAAAGATGATAAAACAAAGCAGCAAAATGGCCCAAAGTATATCAGAAAGATTCACAACATCAAATGGACCCTTGCGATAAATTAGTTCTGACAAAATGAAAAAAGACAAAACATGCAGAGTTGGTTTATTACAAAAGAATAAATAAAGATTTAATAAAAAGCCATAGATATATAATTCTGCCATGTATGTGTATACGCCATTTTGACTGAACAAGGAACATCCCACGCACTCAGGCAGAATGTAAGAATAAACGCAATAAGCAGGTAAAATATTTCCTCATTAGTTTGGAGTGTACTGAATAATATTAGTTGAATTCCGCAAGCGGAAGGAATAACGTTTGATCCGGGAAGGGTCTGGCAACAGGCGCATCGGTATTCTGTCACCAGGCAACCGGTAGCGCTACAGAGAGACTCTCATCCTCCTCGCCTTTAATATTGAACTTTCAATCGCGTTTCACTAACGGGCATCGCATCCGAAATCTTTTATTCTGCATATTGCTGTTGTTGTTTTTTTTTTGTTTTTAGTGTGTACGAAGCCTTTGCGTTGTTTCTGTATTGGGCCGACATGTAGCCTTTTGTCGCGTTATTAGTACTTCAGAGAGATTTCGAATCATTGATTTTATGAGAAAATGTTCCGTTTCGGTAAAATATTGGCTTCTATTTTTAGAACTTAATCTTCCCTTTTTCTTATATTCCACTGCTTGAAAGTCGACATGATATAAGTCTACATAAAACAAGTTTACTCTCCAAATGTAGCATTTTTATCGTTATTGAAAAACAGAAATTTTATTGATTATGCAGAAAATAGGTAAGACAGTATAAGATCATCACTGTAAATTTCACTTTTAACATAAAAATTGATTTTTAAAGAATAATTTATATTCTACGACTTTTTAGCCCTATATCCAATACCAGAAAATGGGACAACCTTTTTACTTGAATATTTTCGAAAATTATATTTTTAAAACAAACCACATTTATATTGATAAATTACAATTTCCTTATAATTCAAATCAACATTTTTTAAAAAAATTTTCCGAAAGACTCAGCTCCGGTAGGATTTGAACCCACGTCCTCTCCCTTGCCGGGGGAGCAAATTTCAAATTCAAATTCAAAAAGTCTTTATTTTCCTGATAAATGTTATTGACAAAAATAAGTAAATATGTTACAATTGTGTTTACTAAATTTACCTATATATTTACAATTTAATTGTCTCTGGTTAATTGTTCGTGATACGTTTGGGGAACTTACACTCGCGCACTAATGTATATAAAAATATCACGGCGCACCACAGCACAAGAACTCTGTTCCACTTTCATCACTTTGTCCGCTGTTTTATAGCGCTTATTGTCCGTCTGCGGGGAAAAGCGTTGGAAAAACCCCTATGTCGTTTCCGTTCATGCCGGGGGGAGCGACTTACCGCTAGACCACGGGACCCTGTGAGTTCAAATCACTGTCTAGCGGGAAGATGCTCCCCCGCCAAGGGAGACGTGGGTTCAAATCCTATCGGGATTGATTTTTTCGGAAGAATGTTAGTAATTATAAGGAAATCGTAATTTATCATTACGAATCTGCCAATGGAAGTTTCATATTAATTCACATTTATAGTTTTCTTCAAATTCAAGTTCACAGGAACCGAGATATTAGTTCCCTGAGTGTTTAACTGAGAAATAGGGTTTCTAATTTTCAAAAAATAGCAAAGTCCAAAATAGTTAGATAGAAAATGCGGAATGGGAAAGTATTGTAATCTGTTCTTGTTGATATTATATCCACATTCTCTTCTTATATAGTTCCGGAACAACATGGACTCATTCGCGATAGAAGCACTGAAATTAGGCTACGAGTTTAACATCCTCTCATTTCCGATTCACTTGAAAGCGGTTTTCAGGTTGATCCTGTATACACTGATTTCATGTAAAGGTTTCGATCGCGTTGGCCAACGTTTACTTTTCTGAAAGTTGAAAGATTATGATATAACGGATGCGCTTTGGACTCGATTCACAAATACATCTGATCTTATACTTATGTCATTCGGTGTAACACAGGGCAGTCATTTGAGCCCCGTTTTCTTCCTATTGTTTTTCAATTATATAAAATACCGCATAAATTATTTGAAATTTCTTCTTTTTGAATGAACTTCAGGCAGATACTAATGGCATATGTTCTTCATGCAAAAGTAATAATATACCTTTAAATATAATCAGACGTAAAATCATCACTTTTGCAAATAAGGATAAATGAATCATATATAGGACTTGGTCACACTATACTAAACTATACACTTGGTGTATAGTTATATATAATATTAATACATATATTAATATAATATATAATTTATTAATTTTCAAGGTTCAATCTGCATATTGACCACATCACTTGCGGAGTCACTTAGCTATGTGGATTCACTATGTGACAAGCTAGTGATTTTATCAACACTATCGGAATAGTCTGTCTCTTTGAATGTTTAGCGCGACCTATCTTCGAGCCCTATCGCAATTATCCACTCAGCCAAAATTGATAGACTACAACACAAACTTGTTAACTTCGTTTTATTAGCTATTATTAATATAAACGTGTATTCTTGTGCTGAATGACTAAGGCTGGTAAATTTGCTCTCTTTATCAACTAGACATTTCTCTGTTGAAATTGGGATATAAATGTTTACGCAAAATATTACAATGTCCTGAACTACTTTCACTATTTTTTCATAGTTGATATTAGGAATGAGGATCTAAATATGGTAGAATATCATCGCACTTCGTATAGTTATAATACCCCAATAAACATGGTAACAATAATGCTTAATAAGCTTCCAGTTAATGATGAAATTTTTAATTTCACTTATCCACAGTTTGTCAAGCAAATTAAACTGTTAATTATAGTTTATAGCATTTTTATGTTCTTATGTATATAGTACTTTTGTCTATCATGTTAATTTAATCTATTACAGTTGTGCAAAAATATTGCACAACTGTATATCTTAATGACACTCGAAGCTTTTCGGCTGGTTTTATTATATATATATATATATATATATAAACATATATATATATATATATATATATATATATATATATATATATATTTAACATATCGTTGCAATATATATATATATATATATATATATTGCAATTATTATTATTATTAAGAGTAAAATCTTACTTAAAAACAAACATGAATATAAAATGAATGTAAAATAGTGAACATTAATAATTAATGAAACATTTCTAACCTTTCTATTTTCATTCAAAGTTGTGCGTTCGTTCTACTAAACCAACTAAAAAGAACATTTAAATGAAAGAGACCATAACATGCAGATTCGGTTCGGTGTGTCAACATCGGTAAATTGGAAACGTCGTTCATTCCTGCCTAAAACAGACGTACCACCCACTATGAAAATTGAATTAGAAAAGTGCTGTGCAATTGTCTTTCAAATAGACAATTCATTCTATAACACCCGTGCAGTCGCCGATTGACAGCAGGATCACAGCAGTAAAATTGTTTCACGTTGTTCGCGTAATGCAAATTACAGCAATGCGAGCCTTTAAATTTATATCAACTTGTTTTTAACTAGGTTCTGTAAATAATGGCACATATGTACTGAACATATAAAGATACACGTGTACAGCTACTTAAGGGTAACGAATAAACATATTTTCTACGTAACTAATGATTTTTAAACTCAATCAAACTTCAGATATCTCAATAAATAGATAAGGAATAACTTTCGGCAGCTTTAAGCACATTCTTGCTACAGATAGAGTTTTTAGTTTCTCTCAAACGTTCTAGCTTCAACATTTAGAACATTATTTTTTAAAAATCGGGTCACACAAACATCCTATTCCTTTTACTCATACAAACAAAATTCCAAAATATAAAAATTGCACCCAGTAATCGTTTACAAGACTTTATAAGTATAAGATAAAGAGAAATAAGAGCAACTGGATCACTGAACAATTGACACTTATTTATGTTATTGATGCCATCTGTGACAATTTTTTTTAACCGAAATGCTGTATGATTACCATCAATTCCGATTTGTTCTATTATCTTACTATATTCAGGAACATGGCATTAAATAAATAATAATTCTAACTAAAAATGTTTTATAAATTCGAACTATCTTAACAACGCAGTGGATGATTAGATACCAGTGCAATCTTGCACAAAACAAAATTGTTTTTCTCTTGGGTTACCTTTTTTCTTTTGAAGAAACTAACCAAAATCACCCACCATTATGAGATGACATCTCCCCTGGCACCGTAGAAAAACGTTTCTTCTTATTTTTGGACGAATAAATATTATTTTTGGCTTTCATGAATTGTGTAATCAATCACAATTTTACGTGGAATGACGAAGAAAGGATGATAAGTTTTGGTGTTGCCAGGATTTAAATTGTCTCTGGTAAAATCTTGAAATCGAAGCAGTATGGCAATAACCATAAGATCCGCACAAATATGCCAAAGATACCGTTTATACTGAACTAAAGTTAAATTCATATATTTCTTGTAGTGGTTATGGAGTACGCCATAGGAAATTGATGGCGTTTTATTACCGTTATGTAATAAAATGATCATTATATTGGTATTAGAGGAACCTCAGAAGATTATGGTTGAAGCTCAGTTCATATGTTAGAGCATCTACCCTATTCCATCGTTGGCTTCGTAAAAGATATCCATGATGTCTGTTATATATCGATATTCGTGTGTTTTATCAGGATGTCTTCACTCTTGTAAATGTGACATGCTAGTTGGGCCTATTTTTTGCTTAGATTCAGATCAGGAACCAAATCGTTTCGATCAGTTTGTGTGATAAAATGTAGTTTCCCAGAAAATTCTGGCATATAAATTGGATCATTGCCTTAATCTGAGAAACAATTTTCACTTCCTGACTCACTAGTAAATACGATTTTCAAGTAACATAGGTGATTCTGAACAGTGTAACACCAATTACACGACTGGCGGCTTGACACCATTCCAGAAAAATTCCAAATTTCATACAAATGTTTTCTTCTGCTTGGCTATTGTATTGGGTTAACATAATATAATGTGGAGTAATTTTTTAAAACTCAATATTTGTTTTGATATACAGGGTGGCGCAGGGGAACGGGAAATTTTGAACGTTACAGTTGTCAGCACTGTAGAGCCGGCAGTTGTTCGTAATGTCGCACAATTGTTATGATCGCACTGTCATTTAGTAATCATGTATCGTTGGACTGGTGCGGAACGTGCAGTAGCTGTGAGAGCGTTTTATAAAAATAGTGATAGTGCGACTGCCGCGCAGACAATATTTCGACAGCATTACCAGCTTGGACGTCATGGACTTGTCCCATCTGCGCATGCGATTACAACGTGGGTGCGTAATTTTGAAGAAACAGGATCTGTCTTGAAAGAGAAAGCTGCAGGTGGCATTCGAACGGTACGTACCCCAGAGAACATTGAGGCTGTTAGAGCTGCAATCGAGAGAAGTCCTCGCCGCTCCGTTCGACAGCATGCATCTACGTTAGGGATTAAGCGACGAAGCTTACAAAGAATACTGCACGAATTACATTTCCATCCCTATAAGTTGCAGATTGTGCAACAATTACATGAACGAGACCCAGCGTCACGTATGGAGTTTAGTAGGCAGATATTGGCTAAAGTTAACGAGGACGCGAATTTCGTTGGTAACATATGGATATCAGACGAAGCCCATTTCCACCTGAACGGTTTCGTAAACAAACAGAATTTTCGTTATTGGGCCCAGGACAATCCTTGTGAGTTACACCAGCGACCACTACATAGCGACAAGGTCACAATATGGTGTGCTGTATCATATCATGGTGTTATCGGCCCTTATTTTTTTGCACGTGAGAATGGTAGTGCAGCGACAGTAACATCCGCTCGATATGTTGAAATGCTTCAAACATTCTTTACACCGACACTGTACGAGCTTAATCTTAACATGGAAAATATATGGTTTCAACAGGACGGAGCCACGTCACACACTGCCCGACATTCGATGGCAGTAGTTCGTCAGTTGTTTGGAAGACGCATTATTTCACGTAACTGTGACATTGAATGGCCTGCGAGATCCTCTGATCTTAGTGTGTGCGACTTCTTTCTGTGGGGGTATCTTAAAGGCAAGGTGTACCGTACACGACCTGCAACAATCCATGAACTGAAGGAGAACATTCAACAAGAAATCACTGCCATTCTCCAAGATTTGCTACACCGCGCATTTCAGAGTTTTCATAACAGGCTGTTAGAGTGTGAACGCCGAATGGGAGGACATCTTTCCGATGTCATCTTTAAAAAGTAAGGAGACACTTTTAGACATTTTGATTGTAAAAACATAAATTGCATGCTGCGTATATGCACTTTCGTTCATAAATTACTAGTTTTATGAATTTATTCGTGGAAATGACGTTATTTTAAAGTTTCCCGTTCCCCTGCGCCACCCTGTATTACGTTCAAAAAAGCTTATAGCGCCCCTTCTTTTTTAAATTGTTGACAGATTTCCTGAGATGTTATAACGTAAAGTTCATATACGTAATTAAAGTTGTTGGGAAAATTCATTGATCTACGAACAAATTGTGGCATTTTATGAAGTTTTAGAATAATCCAAGAAGACACTATTTGGAACTCGCGTTTTTGAAAAGTGAGATAGATATTTGCTTATAAATTGGAAGAAATAAACTTCTTAAATATAACTTAATTTGGATTTCAATAAGAATCAAATAAGACTTTCAAATAATATTATGAAGGAATGCTTTGTAGGTTGTTCTAAAATATACTATAGTCATAAATTATTTTTGATATGTTGTTATTTAGCACATCTATGTATCGTTCCCAATACCCTAAAGATAATCACTTATCGTAACATCCTTTTAAAGGTTTAAATGCAAATATCATTAGTAAACAAGTACGAGAGATGTCTGTTAAATTTTACGTACTGCGACATAGAGGGCGAAATAAATCAAATGTCAGTACCAAAAAGTAATCCCCATCTTTAGTTAACCTAAATCCAAACCTTCAGTGCGATACATGTAGCGCTGTAACTACAATGAACCGTTAAAGTTGATAAATAATTTGAAACATGGAATTAAATCATTTTCCCGCCAAAAACCTAGTGACACAGCGGAACTCGACAACCGTTACGACTATGTCAAACGGCCGTGAAAGTCTGAGATAGCATATATATAGTTTGCAGTTCGCTGATGATCAGTTTATATTTGCCGAGAACGAAGGTGACATCGATTACAAACTGAGGAAAGAATACACGAAATGGGGTTTAGAGATGAATATGGAAAAGACAGAGCACATGGTAATCGGTTCACAAGAAAAACAGTTATTTCTAATGGTAGACATACAGAATAAAATAATAAAGGGAAAAATTGTAATTAGACAACTACACCCTATGGTGTGAAAATATTTCGAAGAAAACAGAAGCCATGATGTTCCACTGTTTTGTTGAAAGCTGTGTTACTTCTGGAAATGAAGGGTGAGCTCTGAATAAGAAGATGGCGAACAAAATAATGTCAACAGAGATGGTGTGAGACATTATTAGATGATGAAAGAAATGATAGAATAAGAGAAATAATGCAATACATGAAATAGAATGGAAACAACTAGTATGGTATGGCCCGTGACGAGAATGGACCAGGGCAGACTACCACAAAAGGTTTGGAAATGGAATCCCGCTAATAAAAAGAAAAGGGTAAGACCAAGAAGGAGTTGAGAAAGAGGAATTAAAGAAGCTATGAAGAAGAAAAAAGTGAGAGATGATGGTTTTAGGGATACAGCATCTTGGAGATTGAGTTGTGGTAGATGGTAAATGAGCTGTTTTTAAACTGCCATAATAATAATTAAATATCCAACCGTTATGTATTATTATGCGGCTTTTCAAAGACGGTCACACCTACTAGATTTATATGTACCTAGGTTTATTTTTGTGATTTTATCGGTCATTTTTTCCTGTATAGACTATACATATAGCAATGATAGGTCACCTTCTAACGGAATATTTGAGCTTACCAATCTCTTTTAATTCTTGCGTATTTGTATTTTAAATTCAGTTAAATATATCTATATATTTACATTAAATGGTTGCTGTTAGGTAATATTCTATCTTATCACCGTAAGTCACATTTCACAATAATAGTGCATTATTACAAGTGCCTTAAAAAATATTTTGTATGAAACGAAGTCGCGGCTTTTTTTCTTTAAACGACCGATTTGCTATTTGCTCTTGTTATATGTACGTAAGTGTACATAGCGAATACATCCATTCGATTCAGTGTTTGCTCTAACAGTAGATACGCAAACAATAGCTGCAAAATAGAAAATGTGGTGGAATTTCTCTCGATAAGTCGCTGTTGGTTGGTCCGTACGTATTTTAACGTATGTACGATACGTAAACATGAATGCGAGCATTATTCGTACAGAAACACTAACACAAACACACGCACGCAAGTGAAAAAAGATACAAAAATCACGAACAGTGTTAAGTACTTAGATAAGCTATTAATTAGGAAAGCTACGCTAATTCGCGCTAACCAAATCCTACTTAGGGATTGAAGGACACTCTTGTTGCCAAATGTTTTAAATATCTAATTAGACTGGAGCTCCTAATATCGTATACTTGCTACTTATGTTACCTACACGTGTTATTTCGCCCGCTGTTGCCATCACCATGTGCTATTGTCTAAACCTTGTTTTCATTTCGACTTTAATTAAGCGTACGTATGGTGGGGGAAGGAATTAAGCAGAAAGTACTTGTTGAAAAATATCTACTGTTAACAATAGAGGCATAGAAACAGAAACCTCGCCACCATGTGTATATATGCTTTGGCAAAGAATGAAATCTTCTGTTTGTCGTTTCAAAATAAGAAATTTTACAGAGTTGCACTTTCTATCATTGGCATCCTATTTTATATTGCATATGTAATAAAATCAAATATGGTTTGCATTCTGTATTTACATAAGTATGCATATTCCTGAAATATTATACCAGGAGCTTATTAAACTATACCCGCGAAAACCTCAAATACACCTCGTTAGAGATTGTTGTTTTAAATACTAAAACCAGTAAAGGGGGGAGGGTTATTAAACAGAACGCCCATATCATTAATTGATACTACACGATCAAGTATAGTACCATTAGTTGAATAATCATAATAGATAGTCCTATTCTTTCCCTTAGTGAAGAAAAATAGTTCTTGTACCATATAGATATGCCATTAAAACTTTGTTCAACTCGTCTACAAAGAGTAAAACATTTGAGTAATTTACGCGATATTTAATGTCATTTATAAAAATTACGAACAATATGGCCACCAACATGGCTGATTTACATTACACCAGAGGATATTCGAATCAGGTTGGAACTAGCAAGTAAAATTCAGAATCTACAAGTCAAATTTGAGTGCAGTCCAATAGGTAAGATTCGAATGAGGACCAATATGTTTCTGTTACTTCATATGCTCTCATTTTCTAGAGTAACAGATGGTCAACCCTACTGCAAACTTTGCTGAAGTCTGTATAGATAGAGTCGACTTGATGTCTACATTCCAATGGTTTAGAAATAAATGATGACAAAATAATAGGTTAGTTTAAGTACCTCAGTTATATGTAAACTCGTAATGTACGGAAATTATATAAAGGTCAAAGGTTTATACCATTTTATCAATAACGATTGACTCGAACACTTTACCTAAGGCAGGTAATGCGCATACTGGACGGCAGCTGCAAGTGTCAGTACCACCACAGTACACAGTTCCACAAAAGCAGTTTTCAACTGATAAGAAAATATATGGACTAAAGGAGGCAGACCTGAGTGTAAAGCGACAGGTAAAAACAAACCTGGACTGCGACACTTTAAAGAATATGGTATAACATAGTAATCGAAACAAAAACAAAAAAGGACTTGAATATAAAATTCAGTTTATGAAACGCAATACAAGAGCTAACGGCTCGGAGGTCCAGTCGACAGAGGGCCAGCACTTGAGTTTGACAACTCAGGTGTTTGCAGCCAATGTCCGTTAGATGTAATAGCAGTATTTTTCGGACGTATTCGATATGCTTCGGAGTCACCATTCGTCGTTGCGAAAATAATTAACGGCGCTTCACTCCTTATGGTGAAGGGATGTAGTAATGAAACACTTTACACACTTTCCTACACCTTAAGGCTCCTGCGGTTATGACAAGTTAAAATAGCTTATGAGAGTGTTATCAACGAAAACAAAACACTTCGGTTACTAATTCTAGCAGAACTACAGTAGTAACATATTAGAAATGATCAACAGGTATACTATAAATAACTATCGATTTAGTTTATTTCCAACTATCCTACAGAGGATAACGTATTTAGTATGTTCGAAATTTAAAATATACGTCGTTTTGCTGCTATATGTCGTAAACTAAATTTTATTTTGTGAAATGAGATTTTTTCATCGCACCTGGTCGATATGGAAGGAGGCATAAGGTGTAGATAACTTTAAGGTAGTCGATCATGTGATAAAACATTTAACGTTGTTACCAAAATTACATATTAGATATAAAATTCTACCTACTATCTTGCCTAGATTCTGTACGAGAGTATCTATGCTGTGTTTGTAATTAAACTATGTTTCAACCACGCCACAGTGCTTCAAAAGGAGCCAACCTGAAGTGATAAAACGACTTATTTTCTTTAATAATATAGTGAAAAGGTGGTTCGTCACTCAACAAATAATTGAAGTGTATACCCATAAGCGAATTAGTCCGATTAAATACTTTAGAGAGTCTTACTGGATTGTTATAAAATTATCACCGCTGACTCTAATTAAGTATGCACACGTCACCGTAAACACTGTTAATTGTAATATGGATTAAGCAAATAGTATAATTTCTATTTTGTTATTTTACAAAGCACGAGCATTCTCGAAATGTAAGCAATACCTATAAATTCTACTTCTTCAGCTATAAATCTATGACTATATATACCACGAGCGCACTTTCGACGTGACGATTGCAGTAATTGTGAGTAAGAGAAGGATGAAATAAGATTTCTATAAGTTAACAAAGTAGAGAGATACGCATGCTATTATGCAGAGCGATAGTGTGTCAGTATGCTAGCTCTCTCTCCTTGCATTGTTTCTCTTTTTCATGTTGTAAGTAGTTTTCTATTTACTTTGGAAATCCAATCTTATATTATTATTACCTTTATAGTTTTCCTCTGGGAAAGACTGCAGTATGAACATAAAGTAGTAAGAAGTTAAGATAATAAATTACCACCTCGTCAATATAATTTCTACCTATATTAAGACACTTTACATCAACATGCAACAGCTTAAAAGGGCTGAAGCCAGACGATCCCAAAACCCTACCATCAACTGCCTAACATATATTGCTAGGGATGTAATTTCCGTGCAATATAATGTCGATCAACCGTCATAAAAAACTGTCGTGCGTAGACATCTGTTGGGCTTCAACAAAAGAGAAAATCTAGCATGATACGCAGACGGATTGAGAATGGAAGAAGTTGCAACTGGCGCACATATCAGTGGTCCCAACTTCTACCTTAGATATGCTTGTGGGAGTCCAAACGAACATATTTCATGTAGAGGTTTGCAGTTTCCATCCATACGCTAGAAGGATCCTCGAGAAAGAACTTCCATGACATTTTGGCAGCATTTAAGGCTGCACAAGCTTATATCTTCGAATTTGACATTAGTATGCATCTATGTTCAAAACGTAAGGCATTTGGGACGTCAAAATCACATCATAGTATGGTCGGTTTCAAGCCACCAAAAGATAGAGAGATACTATATTGTTATCATTAAATGATTATTATCAAATTATGATTTGGGACATTTTGTTGCTATAAAGAAAGCTCTATAACTTTCAAAGCAAAAACATGTGTTTTTTATTCCTTATTAGCAGTTGCCAACATATTTAAGATTTATAAAATTAAATATCCAAGTCTCAAAGAAATCCCCAAAGCTATTACAAAAATTACATTAAGTGTTTAGCATTACCTCTACTGCAAATGTAAAGTTAAAAAAATATATTTATAATACAATCATCTCCACCTGCCTATAAAACTGAATACGCCCAAAACACGACAAATTGGTTATTATTTAACAACAAAAACATTGAAGCTTTATAAACAAACTAAAACAAAATTAACAGCATTTCATAATTTGTGTATTCAAATTAGCTAAATCTCGTGAAAAATGTAAGAAGATTGTATTCCCAACAGCTGTTCATTAAACTATCGCTAATTAAATGATAATCAGGGTTATAATGTAGCACTAATATCCGATAAATTATCCAAATTCGTCTAAGTTTATCATTAAACACGATACGATATTACTTTCGCCTGCGGCTTTTATATAGGTTTTAGCTTTATAAGTCAGTCGTGTGTCAATATTAAGATATACGCCCGGGCATGCACTACCTACGTTTGACAATAATAATAAAATATAATTTGTTTGCTTTTTTGACTAACTTACAGCTACCTACTAAACATTTATTTGACGACAATGTCATTAACCTCCGGCTTCAGTTTCAACACTTAGCATTGCCTTGACTCGTTAGCTTCGTACGTGCCTTAACGAGGACCAGCCGCACGAAGAAGGTCCGAAACGGATGTCTTCTGCTGTTTGTTAATGCCGTAAATTTATTCTTGTGTTACACATAAGTATGGCTATGCATTGGCGAGTGACGCAATTGCTTCTGGTTTTATTGTTTGATTTGTTCATCATAATAGAATCACTAATGCTAAATTTTACGAGCCTCTCACGAATTTATTTATGTAATTAGTGAGTTCTGAATTTAATTATTTAATTGTTACTAATCCCTAGTTAATAGTACTATTTAATCAACTTATATTAAACGATAATACCTTCATAATTGCAATGTAACCGTAACTTCGTGAATATTTTATGCAAATTTTGCAAACTACGTAAATAAGTTTTTAAAAATATTAATTATTGCGCTACGTATGGAAAATAATAAGATTATCTATAAAATTTTTAAAACCATACTAAGATATTCCTGTTCATAATCTATATCTGCTTTGTATGGTACCCAGAAACCACGCCCATCTCGATATGTACACACTATTAACCTGATACGCCATATGAGATACCGTAACCTTATTTTTCAGTCATTGGCATAGTATCATTATTAACCTACAGAAAATATTGCACCGTATCATTTAAATACACGGACATTACATTACAAATTTAAGTAAATATATAACTAAAAAAGGACAACCTGCTTTAAACTACCACTAGGAAAAGTTTTTGTAGAAGTTTGCATAGTTTGTGCATGGCAACAAAGCGACCATTGTGTAAACTAACAGAAGGACGTATACATTCATGTATATCATGTGTTCAGAAAAACCCAAAGTCAAGTAGGTTTTATTTGTTCTAAATTAACTTTATGGTTTTGTATTAAATTCTAAATATCAAATACTGTCTGTCAATACTTAATACCAAAAATAGTATTATATATTTTTCAATTGTAAATTTTTAACTGTGTTTTAACTGTGTATTATTGTATTTCCCAAATAATCAAGTGGTCGATAAAGAGTGGAAGTACCCCATTCAAATAAAAACAAAAATAACTTTCTACGAGGACGACCTGAAATGTTTTTAGAACCGACAAGAAAAACACGGTATTGATGTGGTTTTTTATTTTTATTTTTCGATGTAATCTCCACGAAGATCAACACACTTTTTCAAATGGTACTCCACTCTCTTCAAGCCGTCGAAAAAGTAGAATGTTTCGAGGCCTGCAAAAGAGCCATCTGCAGTGGCGATAACCTCGTCATTTGAGGCAAATCTCTTTCCTCCCAGTGATCTTTTCGCATTTAGGAATAGAAAAAAGTCGCTGGGGGCTAGGTCCGTTGAATATGGATTCGTAGAGCAATTCATTCAATTTGAACACGACGATGCAGGATGAATGAGCCGGTGAATTGTCGTGGTGGAAAAGCACTTTTTTCCACTGCAAACAAGGCCATTTCTCCTTCAATACTGCATCGAATCGAGTCAATGAATCGCTGTAGTATTACCCCGTAATCGTCCTTACCTTTTGCAGATAGTGGATGAGAATCACACCTTGGGAATCCCAAAACATGGTCGCCATGGCCTTTTTTTCCGATGTAACTGTCTTTGCTTTCTTCGGAGCCGATTCGCCCAGGAAAGTCCACTGCTTCGTCTGTTGTTTGGTCTCCAGTATGTGGGATGTATGTGTGGATCTAAGTCCCATCCACGGTTACCAAACGCATGAAGAGATCCCTTGGATTGCAATGGACCCTGGCCAGGCAGTTCTTCATAACGGTCACTCAATTTCGTTTTTGCTCCGGTGTGACCAAACGCGGTACCCATCGCGCTGAAAGCTTTTTCATACCCAAAATTTCGTGTAGGATATGGCCAACGCATTCTTTTGAGGTGCCTGTTGTCTCTGCTATCTCTTTCAGCTTCAATCAGCGATCGGCTAAGAGGACATCATGAATCTTATCGACCATATCACAGCGGTAGCGGTTTTTGGGCATCCACTGCGTGGCTTATGCTTGTGCGGCCACGTTTGAACTCATTCAACCAGAAGCTCGAATGCTCGTGGCCGTTTTCCCATCCAGAAGTGTTTTATCACTGCACGAAATTTGATTTTATTTAGTTTTGTGAAAAAGTTGGCATAAAAAAGGTTACCCTTTTTTATGGCAACAAGTGAATCCAGTTCACACTTAGTGCGCCATCTCTTGCTGATTCCTCGTATAATTACTTCTGTATCATATAACTTGTTTGCAAGAAATTCCTGATATTGATTAACCGCGACAAGTGGTATTGTGTGAATGGTTTCCAAATAATTTTAATGATAAACTCCTGGACAAGACCTCCTTTTCGTACAACAGATGCTTCACGTTAACCCGTAAAACATCAGAATATGGTGTGATACAAAGCCCAATAATTTTTCCATTGAAGCTCCTTTGCATCATTAGAAAGTTGACGTTTGGTGTGTTATAGATAAAAGAAGGATAACCGGTGCAATTCCTTCCAATGATACTTTGAATACAGAAAAATATCAAGAAGAAATATTCTTGAGTTTCCTTAATCAGCTTCGTGATGATCTGGATTACATTCAACAAGATGGTACTAGGGCTCACACAGTGAGTGAACCAATACAAATGAGTTTATTTAGTTTGAAAAGCGAACATGAATTTCCTGGAAGATCTTGTGAGCCTATACATTGTTATTTCGTGTTAAGGCCTTTCAGAACCAGTATATCAAATAGCGGTCTAAGATTATATAAATCTACAAGATAGAATTAATAAAATTAAGACGAATACATTCATTCAGTCATTAGGATTATTGAAAAAAATTGTACAATTCTATGTTATTGTTATATTTCGAATTGCTTCATCAAGATATTTAAAATCTACCTGAATTATATTAGCCTGTGTTTTGGTTTTATAGTTAGGACGTAAATATAGAATTTATTGCTTCATTGATATTGTAAATGAAGCGTCACACTTTGCTGTCTTACACGTATTTTTCGAATGGTGGTATTTCACGGCCTTACCCCAATATTCACATTGCCTGCTGGTGACGACTTTAATACTAATGGCACAGGAGTTAGGTTCTCTTGCATATTACAGTGTCCATAATAAAAATTTCAAGGACTTAAAAAGAGGAACAGAAGCTAAAATAATTTCCATTATACAAGGCCGCCGTTGAGAAAATTGTATTACCTGTACATGTTGTCAATTTCAATACCAATTTTCCAGGTGTACCAACAGAACCAGTAATTCCTGATCCCATTATATTAATATCTACATTGTACAATTATGTAATATTCATATTTCCTTATAATTTGTCTTTACATGTGAAACTACTAGTACTATACCCTTTGTATAACAGGCGTTCAAATCTTGAACTTATCTAACAAAATCTAAAAGAAAAAAATCTGAATTAGAGGCATCTATCAATAGAAGGCTATACTCTACTTTTTAAGTCGGAGGAGTGTTTTTAAATTGAAGCGCCAAATATAAGGTTTACTGTTGGCCAGTTTTCGGCCAAAATTACACTAGCGATGTTTGATATATAACCAGCCGCTATATTGTTATAACACCTAATTGATGTTTAGATCGTGTACTTTTCTGAGTGTATTTGTATTAATTTTTCTCCTTGCGTTTTTATCACAAAAAAAGCCATTTATTATATCCGTGGGCAAAGATAATAGTTCAAGTGAAATGGAAGGTGATAGTGAATAATTATTTTAGAAGGTAATGTAATGTATACTTTCATTAAAAAAGTTACGATGTGTAAAGTTGAAATCTGGTATAATGTGTATTTGATGAATAAATATTATTCTGCAGTGTATTCTATATTTAATTAATTAAATTTGCAATGAGTAATAATATAAATATGTAATTAATTACGTAACTATATTTTGTATAAAATCCTAGCTAATTTTAAATCTGCCGCCAAAAAGTAACTGAAAAATTCCATCGTGTAAACGCGTCTTTTCATTTTACTCCTCCGAATTAAAAAATAGAGTATAGGAGCACATAGAGTTACAAATTTTAAGTCATAATTTCATTAATGATTAATTACTTTCCATAAATTTACCCAGCGTATGTCCATCATTACAATAATATTTATCTTCCAAGTGCATATTAACCTCAATTTACAGGAAGAGCAGTTTAACATAATACAGCAAAAGTTATAACAACCTGAATTTCGTCTTTACTGAAAAAACCTATGAGATGTAAGTAACTTTAATGACTTTATCAGTTTCTCTTCAAACATTAATTGCATGCACCAGAATGTAGGAGCTACTGTAATAAAAGCAAATTATAGCCAAGTAATGGTGCGAAAACATAAATTACATACATGAATTTTAAGCTTTGTCATCATCACCTGTCATATCCATACATCCTTTCAGAATAAAGATATTTTCGCTGTATTTATGTAGTTATAGGATAATAAAGAATTTCAATATTTATAACTTTTTGGATTATATTGAAAAAAAATTCTGACACATATATCCATAGCCAACTCGCTCGCTACCTCTCCGCTGCCAACGCGAAACGCTAGGGTAAGCAACGCATTAGCTCGAACCGAAGAGATGTGTTGCTTGTTCCACATAAAACACAGACGAGATCTCTCGCTATTCAGCCGACTGCTAGCTGGCGGTACACAACCGGCTAGATGTATGTTGCTGGCACCACCGCACCGCCGGCAGGAACATAGAATCGCAGCCGTCACAGCAGGAAATCAAGAGTAATGCGGACACGAATCTGCACTCGCCCATCTCCCCGGGGACGCAAAATGGCGGAGGGAACAAGTGAATGTATCTATTCGCAGCATCTCTCTCCGGCCATAACGCCATCTCTCTTTCTTTCTTGACGGCTCAGGATCGCGAATGGAGAAAGTTCGCATTCCGCATCATGTAGACTTTATGTAAATGAACTCTTAGTGTATAATCGTAAAACAATTACATGCATGAGCATCTAGTACGTATGGTAATATTCAATCACAAAAAAACTATTTGTAATACTTGACTTCATGACGTATTTAAATGTGCAGATACCATTATTAGGATAAAAGTGCAAATAATGTAACATAGATAATGTTACGTTAAGCATTTAGAAAAAAACTGAAGTGCTACTGATTTATGATAAATGAAACTATTAAAATCAGTATTTTAATGCCATCAAAAAGATCGTCCAAAGAAATAATTTTTCTATTGCATATTACTATAGCACAAGTAGTATATTATTCGAGATAAATCATAGTCAGCCATGATTTCATAGGATAGGCATTTTTCCAACGATATTATACTTGAGAAAATTCAAAATAGTTGTTAAAACGTTTATTTTAATTTCGGAATCATAAATATTTTGGTTTGAAGTACTAAAGTAGTACCCAAATGGCATTGTTAAATTATTACTGACTCTTTGTAGAAAGTAAACTTTCTTTGCCATCTTTTTGGAATGTAGTCGGCATGTTCATTAAAGTTCAAATTTTCATCATTACATTAAGATATTTTACAACTGCAACCTTTCCAATTTTTTGCTTATTTAGAATGATATTTATATACGCATCATCTTGTAGCTTACATAGCGCGTCACCAATACCAATACATATTTACATTTACTAATGTTCACCGCCACAATATTGTCACACAACCAACTACAAGTTGCAACCAGACCTCTATTTATGTTATCCACCTTGCCATTCAAATTGTTGTATAGCAAAATATCGTCTGCAAACATTTTTATGTGACAATGTTTTAGACAGCCTATAATATCGTTCACGAAAAGTGGCCCCAAGACTTACAAGGAAAGGTTTCTGGGTGCCAAATTCAGATCTTAATGAAACTTGGTTGGTAAGTAGAATATGTTGAGCTTTGAAAATATTTGTTTTTATTTTTTGTTGAAATTCACTATGAGAGGATGAAACATCCCATCGAAAATTCAGAGATTTTCAGTTTTTTTTGATTTAATTCTTAAATGGAACTAGATAGAACAAAAATTTAAATGCAACTGTTGTACTTTATCGAAAGATCTTTCAGGATAAGTGAATATGGTATATACAGAACGTTGCATTTAAGCGCCACCGTCTTATTCTACAGCTGATTATAGTAATATGGAAAGGAAATTAACGCAACGTTCTTTATCTTTAATATTCATTACTAATTTTAAAGCATCTTCAATTATACACGGTGTTCCTGAGGTGATATTAACATAAGAGCTTTTATGTTATGCTACGCACGCACTATATATACATATATTAGAAAAGGAAAACACTTACTCTATATAAGTCCACTTTATACAGTTTAGGTAGCTTAATTTGCTTCGCATTGCCAATTTCAATTAAATTTGTTTCAGGCACATAACTACAATCACCAATTGATATGATATCAGATGCAAGTGTTGTTAGGGTAACTGGACGCATATAGAATTCCTTCGAGTAAAATCATCAACTATTAGTTATTTATCAGTCGCTCATATGGATACTCTGCAATTAGAACAAAATGCTACTGATTTTATTAATGAAGTTAAACCAGTAATCCAGAGTTATGGCACCGAACATGTATACAATGCAAATGAAAGCGGTTTCAACCGAACCACAGTTGTTCGCGGAATGTCAGGGACAAAAAGACCTAGTGACACGGTGAAACCCGACAACCGTTACGACTAAGTTGAAGCTGCTTTTAATTCTACACAGGCAATAACTCGCCGTATACTATTTTCCCAATAATATCTGCATCTGGTAAATTTATATCTCCACTACTGATAGTACTAAAAGCACCTGGTAGCAAGTTTGGACTCTAAGTACAACAAGCCCTTTTTCGATCTGTTAACGTTGTTATTCAAGCCTCACCTTCAGGTAAATTAACTGATTTTTGAACAATTGGGTGCTTAATACTTACTTATCAAGCACTGGGGCAAGAGTCTTATCCTTTCTTGCCCAGAGAGAAAGAGGTCCCATCCAACAAAGATGTTCAAATACTGACAATACCAAAGGAAACAACAGGTGTGATACAACCACTGGATGTCTATGGATTTCGAATAAGGAAGGGACTTATGCGACCTTATTTCTGGCCTGTCTCTTATTTCAAATTATGATGTTAATCTCAATGTGCAAACTAGTGTCATAAAATCGCAATCACTAATACACAATCAATTGTTGTGCCCTAAGTATATCAATTTGTTTGCATATGCCTGGTACAACTCCGGTTATATGGAGAATCGTCCTAGACCAATCAAACAACTCAAGAATTTTACCTTTTCAAACCAAGAGCTTCCATTTCTTCCCAGCTGTTTTCAGTGTGATACTTTTGCATTCATTCATTATGCTTGGTGCGAAAACATTTTATAATTTTTATGATGATTTTCATTATCATACCAATTCATAAATTCATAATTTAAATACGCATTACAATGAGTACTTTATTCATTATTATAAATGCTAAGGATTTGTTATAATGTATAATCCCGTGTTTACATTTGTATAAGTTATGAACATTAAGACATACTAACTGATACAATTTTACTAATTAGTGATGGTCTTTATTAATAGAAGACATATGTATGCAATATATACATGGTTTTGCTTTAAGTAGCATAAGATATGACTTGATCCACACCTTTGGAACACCCTGCATAATTGAAAATGCTTGAAATTTAATAAAGGATGTGAAAGACTAACAACTTACGTTAATTTCTTTTCCATATTACTATAATCAACTCTAGCATAAGAGGGTGGCGCTTAAATACAACACCGTGCATATTCCACATCCACGTACCTTGAAAGATCTTTCGATAACGTACATTTGCATTTAAATTTTTGTTCTATCTATTCCCATTGAACTTGTGAATCTTCTAAGTGGTGTTTCACCCTCTCAGAATGAATTTCAACACTAACAAAAATGTTTTATTTTCAAGTCTCAACATACTTTACTTACCTACCAAGTTTCATTAAGATCTGAGTTTGGCACCAGGGAACCTTTCCTTGTTAGTTTTTCAATAAAGTTAACTTTCACATCCACAGTAGTGCTGAAAGTAACAGCATTTGTACTAAACCGCATCTCCAGTAGCTACTATAATATTCATTTAATTATTCAATTATTATTGAAATTAAGTATCTTTTATATAATAATAATTCAAAAAAAAAGACAAAAAATACAAAACGTACATGCAAAACGTAAAACATAAGTAAACACAGCATATTGACCTCTGTGCCAGATAAACAAGAAGATTCATACTCTCTATTTAATACAGTAATAAAATTGCATAGTCAGGTACGTCGATAAACTGGCACGCGTTCATTTTTGTGCTTAATGAATCGATCAAGGGAGGACTTGACATAGCACGTGCTCTCCACGTGACCCAACAACGTTAACTTGCTGTAGGAAAACAATTGCAGGGACAAGCAAGTCATGTAGAACACAGGTGATACAGGACCTTATGGACCTATTACTTCTATACCCAGCATGCCATTAAAGCTAATGTAGACAAAGTCTTTCGTAGAATAGAATAAAATAGTTTACTGTCCGATACGAATATTGGAAAGGCATGGAGTAAATTAAAATAGCATAATATTTTAGTAGAAAACAATAAGTAACAGTGCTGGAAGCCGTCTTAATACGGGGGTTGTCTAAAAACATGAATCATTCCTTTTATATGAAGTACTTTAGCTACAAAAAATGTCTGTTCTCTGGGTCGTCAACCTTTCAAAAGGAGTGCACAAGATACAACGGATGGGAGCATCCTTTGATTGTCTTGGGCAATATTATAGGATAAAAAATAGGTTTCGTACGGAACACTAGTCAATGGAGTGACATTATACAAGTTCTCCTTCAAGAACTAGAAAGGAAAGCCAGATATGATCTTAAGAAAACTGATGGCAATTGCCATTCGGATCCTCAAAGACTTGCTGCGAGGGTTGTGGAAGATTGTGTACTGGAATAATGTTAACTGACGACAACGCTCGGCCTCATGCAGCGGCAGTAACAAACCAAGGACTCCAGCGCTTTAGGTAAAACGTTTCTCTCTATAGACTTAGCGTCGGATGACTTTCATCCATTTGTAAAAACCAGTAATTTTTTGGGAAAAGAAGACTTTGAAAATGATGAACAACTTACAAAATATTGTAACTTCTTGATTACAGTCATTGGCAGCAAATAAGTATAAGAACGATATTGAGAAACTTGCGACATATTATAAAACGTATAAAAAGTCAGCAACCACTACCTAAGGATTTCAATTTTGTATACTGTACATTTGTTAGTTTGGAACATAATGCAGAAGAAATTCCTCGGAGCGCTTTATATTTGTAAATACAGTCAACTTCCCAGATTTACGATAGGCCATTTTTATATTTCTATACACAGCATAAAACAAAAATTAGAACAACCGGAAGATTATATTTTTTAATGTAGTTTGTTCAGGAATCATTTTTTAGGTTTCATAAATCACAATCAGTAAAAGAAAATTTTGCAAGTATTGATTTTTCCAGTAGTCCACTATCACCGAGGAGCAGAATAGACAGTGTCGGTTTCCACTTTAATAGACATAATTCAGTACAGTTGCCAGTAAACCACCCATCTTCCCGTAAGGTATGACCACAACGTTTTTGGCAGTATTGTCCATTCTTGCTTCGACTTCAAGTCGTGATGATGAGTCTGTTTCATCTTCAGTGAGAAATGGTTGATGACTAAATCTGGTTCATCTTTCAAAAAGTGGCAAAAATTGTGTATCAATTATTGTCTCTCCACTCAAATACCCATTTTGAATGGAGACCGTCTTATTTACCTTGTACTATCTTGTCACTCGTAGAATTTTGAAAATGGTGGCGTCTGAAGCTCTTAATAAAATTATGAAAACATACTACTTTTACCATGTTCTTGTAAATTTTTAAACAGTTCGATTTCATTTATCTTAATAAATTGACAATGCAAGAAAACTTGCAATTAATCTTCGTAAATGAATATATAAGCAACGCATGCGTGATGAAAAGCATCATGGTAAAATTAGATGGTTCTCAGTGTAGGAAAATAAAGAAAACGCTCTTTTTATACCTGTTGCTATCGTCAGGGCATTTAGACAGTTGCAATCAACTAGTTCTAGATTTGCAAAAGGGTTCAAAGGTTTCCCAGACTAAGTTGCGAAAGGATTAAACCCGGGATATTTGATGTACCTTAAACTAGAACTTTAAAGGCAGATGCCGGGGTTGTATTTACTATAGCCGCGAACAACTTTCTTAGAAACAAAAAGGCGTCCAATGACAAAGATCTACTGAAATCTATGCTTCAAAAATGTCACCGCCTAGGTTGTAACACGAGGTCTTCCGCAAATTTAAGTACTGTAAGCGATTAACAAGGCAAGAGATTTCATCAAGATTTAAAAACCATGGAAACTCGGTACCAAGGAGGATGGATCCTCATATGATGGTCGACTACTATTGGAATCCTCAAACTGGACTGCCAAACCTAGATATACAGCAGAAAGTGCAGCAAACGAAAATTTATTTTCTGATTGTTTGTGTTTTTACAAGTATTTTTCTTGACTATTAAAATAAATACTTATATTATACTCGTGACTAGTATTATATTTAACAGTATTATATTCTACTAAAGTAAATATTTAAGTAACAACTTAGCTATATTAGTAATTCTTCAAAGAGCATAGTATGACACAGAGTTAAATTTTTGACACGATACGCAAAAATTAATACAATTTTCGGATTCAGCATACCCGAATTAGTAAACAACAAATCTCATACAGAAGTCAGCCAAAATTGTGTTGGGCAATGTAATTGACCATTGTATAAACAGATAAATTAGCTGGATCCAGCACTATTTGTATCGAACTACTCTTCTAAGAAATAGTTCACACATACTACTCACATACAATTATATGAAGTGAAATTGAATTTGTATTTGAATCTAATCGTAGCTCCAAATTAGAGTATGTAAATCAAGACATATTTATTTCTTATAGAACGGGTGTCAGTATGAAAATTATCTTTTTCGTGGCCATTATTCTCTTATACAAAATACCGAAGCTTAGGGTAACGTGGCAGGGTAGAGAAAATGTACTCGTTTTATCTGTTGTCCCCTTCGAGCGAGAAATAAAACAGACCGTTCCCGGATCAAGGAGGCGCCATGAGCATAAAAATTGCCTTTTTTTCGCAACGCAATCAAAGTTGAGCCCAAATATTTCCCCTAGTAATCTTAATATTTCATCTGGATAAAACAGGTTCTTTTCTTTACGTTTCGGATTATGCGTAGTCGATCGTTGGTATACAAAGTTTCCGGAAATTGAAGACCTACAGGGGTGCTATGATTTAAAAAATCTTTAATTCCTCAATTTTAAATAGCAATGATTTATACTTACAATTATAACATTTACAAGTTTTTGATAACAGAAACTTTTGTACATAATGTTTCTAATATCAGTACCTCGCCACCGTTATAAAATTCTCTGAAGGCAAAGCATATTTACAAACTGAACATGTACAGCGGCATTTACTAACTTTAGTATTAGTATTTAACGTTATGTATTACTTTCGTACACTATTCTCAATCACTACACCTATAGAAGTATCTTCTTAGCTAGAAGGAATATGTGTCTGTTTTAAATTGTTTGATGGTCAAATTGATAAATTTATTGGTCGTAAGAGCAACATTGAATTAGTGCCCAGCGTATACGAGCGTGTGTTCATCTGACCATGGTTGGACCTAGTCCATGTTACAGTGAATCGGGACAATCTGGATATGCTGCAAGTCGTATATCATCAATTGCTTTCAACTTTAGGATATGTGTACTTTTAATGGAACATTTTAACTTTGTACATAAATAACCACTGGCTCATTCTTCTTCGACATTTTGTCAATGTCTATATCATTTTCCATCAATGTATCCTTCTTTTGTTAACCTGCCAACATCATTAGATAAAATCTCGCTATGTTCCTCGAGTCAGTACAATGTTATATGATACCTTCCATTTTCATTTCACCAATTACCCTAGTAGTATACATCAAAATATTTATCGAAGCTTTAGAAACATGTTTCCATGTGGATATCTTTTGTTTCAAACATCTAGACCACCTTTTAAAAATTACTATGTTTAGCATATGTCAGTGTTTCTAACAATATAATTACTTGAGTAAATACATTTGTACCTCAGTCTAAAACAAAATAAAGTTGATATTTCCGCATAGCGAATAAGCAGAATGGTTTCGGGAATTTGTCTATAGTTGCAACTTTCGTTATAAGAAGATATCTGTGTTAATTGCTGTATTTTTATTTTAGTATCGCCGAAATGGATTACATACTGTTTATTGTTATTGATTTCAATTAGAGTTGCTATTTGGGCTATTTGCATAGTTCTTGGAATTTTAATATTCCTTCGGCAGAGTCTGTTCTTCATTATTGCTAAACCTAATTCTGCCAATACATTCGTATATAGTCTTGTAACATCAAAGCTTACCCATTTATCTCATTCATTAATTCTTACGCCTTTGATTGATGAAAGAACAATTAAACTCGTTAACAATTTGATCGGAGGGTGAAAGGAAGAGCATCTGCAGCTTACAATCGCCCAAGGAGGATGTCTGCTCTACGTATCTTGGGTAATTCGCATAAATTTAGATGGTTACAGCATGGGGTAAGTCTGCTACTAGCTAAATTGGTTTGGTAGGTCAGATTTATTTTTAGCGAGTATATGTTGTACTTTGGATTCTACAGAGTATGTAGGGTCCTTCTTTAACTCTGTGTTTCTCTCCGTGTCGTATTTCTTGAAATTTGTCCTGCGATTGTAGCGTTCTTTTTGTCTGTCGCAAGGACTGATGTTCTGTTCTATTTGTGCAGATTTGCCCTTTCGATTATTACCCTGCTTCTTCAGCATCGTACCTATTGTAGCAACTTGCTTGTTAGCTACGGCGGACTTCAGGTCTTTATGTAGTACTTTAGTTGTGTTATTATCCAACGCCTTGCTGGATAGATTAATCACTGTTTTCTTAGGAACAATTGACTTGATTTAATTTTGTTACATTAGTGATTGCTTATTCATTCTTTGATAGCCCCTATACATCGTTATACATATGTTCACGTAATCTTCTTTCTTAAATGATTCTTTGATATTATGCCTGATAATTTTGGCAATGGGTGGTAATTGATAATTTCTTTAACTAAAGCTTCACTAGCTTCATTAGCAGTTCTTTTCGGTCGAATGAGTATAACTGGAATTCTAATTACCAAGCCTTTTGGGATGATGCTATATTATCTCGCTTTGAACAAGGTGTCGAGGTGGTTAGCTTTCTTCGCAAGCTTGATTCATAGTTTATTCGCATTGCATGAAGGATCTGTTTAATTCGGAAGCATACCGAATTTTTAACGGTTAACATGGAATTGTTGACGATAGATGACAGTACTCAACACAATGTTTTGCTGACTTCTATAGGAATTTGTTTTTTACTAATTTTAGTATGCTGAATCCAAAGATTATATTAGTTTCTGCGTATCATGTCAAAATTTATGCTCTTGAAAATGCTTTTTGAAGAATCACTAATGCGGCTAAGTTGTTACTTAAGAACTGATAAGATGTAAACAAAGTATATAATTTTAATGTTATTTATTTATTTAAATACAATATTAGTCACGAGTACAGTGCAAGTTCTAATTTCAATAATCATTAAAAAATTGGAAGAGTACTTCTAAAATCACAAACAACAGTCAGGGAATAAATTTTCGTTTGCTGCACTTTCTACTGTGTATTTTGGTTTGGCAGTCCATTTGAATACACCAACAGTAGTCGGTCATCGTGTGAGAATCCCATCTTTCTTGGAACCAAGTTTTCATGGTTTTCAAAACTTGGTGAAGCCTCTTGCCTTGTTCATCGTTTACACTACCAAGAAATGCTGCAAAATATTTTATATTTAGCATAATCGTACCAATATTACTTAAAAATAATTGTAAAATCCTAGTTAACAGAAAATAATTATTTGTTGGCCTGTGTGATAATACCACAAACGATTGAAGCAGCCCAAACAACTTTATGTTTCTAATACCGTTTGTATTTAATATATTAGACAGAATTATTAAAATAAAATTGCATACAATTTATCTAACACATGGGCTGAAAAGTCCCGGGCCTAACAAATAAAACACGATTTTTTTGTTCAAAATTAGCTTTATTCATCAACGTAATCTACATCAAGAGCAACGCAATCATTCCAGCGCCGCTCTAACATTTCAATACCACTTTTGTAGAACGATTTATCTTTTGTCTCAAAATAGGCCTCAGTTTCAGCGATAACCTCTTCATTCGTGCGAAATTTCTTACCGGCGAGCATTTTATTGAGGTGTGCGAACAGCCAGTACTCGCTGGGAGCCAAATTTGGCGAATACGGTGGATGTGGGAGCAATTCGAAGTTCAATTCATGTAGTTTTGTCATTGCTTTGATTGACTTGTGACACGGTACGTTGTCTTGATGAAACAAAATTTTTTTCTTTGCCATATGCGGTCGTTTCTTTGCAATTTCGGCCCTCAAACGCTCCAATAACGCTATATAATATTCACTGTTGATGGTATTTCCTTTCTCACGATAGTCGATGAATATTACACCACGCACATCCCAAATTACCGAGGCCATAACCTTTCCAGCAGATTTGTTGTGCTTTCGGTCGCTTTGGACAAGGTTCACCAGTTGCTGTCCACTCAGATGACGATCGTTTTGATTCCGGAGTGAAGTGATGAATCCATGTTTCATCCATTGTCACATATCGACGCAAAAAATCCGGTTTGTTACGTTTAAAGATGGCCAAACACTGCTCAGAATCATCAACACGTTCTTGTTTTTGGTCAACAGTTGGCAAACGCGGCAACCTCTTTGAACAGAGCTTTCTCATAGTCAAATGCTCATGCAATATAAAGCCAATACGTTCTTTTGATATCTTTACGATGTCAGCTAACTCACGCAACTTCACTTTTCGATCATTCAAAACGATTTTGTGGATTTTTTTGATGCTTTCTGGTGTTACCGTCTCAGTTGGACGTCATCGGTGTCTCTACGACCACGTTTGAAGTTAACAAACCTACGTTTTGTTGTTGTTTCTGATAGAGCGGAGTCCCAATAACACTTTTCAAGCCATTGCTTCGCTTGAACGATATTTTTTCCCATCAAGAAGCAGTGTAAAATTAAAACACGAAATTGTTTTTGATCCATTGTTTTGAAAATAACAAAAGTAGCGTGACTCTTAGCACAATAACTCACAAACTAATGAATAGAATATCATGAAATTTTAACAGCTGTGTTTTGAAGGTTAGTACTAACTGAGAGAAAGGTGACTGCAATAAAACTAGCGTCATCTATGTGTTAGGCCCCGGACTTTTCAGCCCATGTGTTAAGCAAAACAAGTGACCAGCTGCAAAAAAACAAAAAGATTGAATGTTTATGGTATTTATGTGTTATGCAGATTTTTTTTATATTACTATTTATACATCTTAAAATTTAATATTACTGTTTGTACGCCTGCCTATTATACTCAATATGATGAAGATTTCATTTATGCTATAATTTGTCAATGCACCAGCGGAAAATTACTCACCAAATTCCAATTATAAAAAAAAATTACTTCAATTATTGCTTTAAACACATTTAGCTAACTGTAATAATATTTTGGTTTTTAAAACGTTTAATTCCTATTTAAACGAAATTAATTTAGTTAATTTAAAGATAAAGACGTTTTTAAGTACAGCTTTTCTCATGGTATTGGTGAAATCATTCACGAGAGAGACGATGTAAAGTCACATAAAACGGTAACACACGGACATATTTCTGCTTACCCGGCGTCATCAGCGTGGTTTCGAGCAGTATTATGCTCGACACATTGTCATTCCCTCTCTGCTACTATCACCATATCTAACCCTACAATTTAAGTGATCATTCTTGGCGCTAACTAGTGCCAAGAGAGTGAAACATTTGTCTGCAAAGTATTGCTCGAGAGAAGGGTGGGAAGCTATACCCGCTTCTTCTCGCTGTGTCTGACTTTGCAGACAAGTGTTTCATTCTTTTGACACTGGTTAGTGCTATGAATAATCACTTGAATTGTAGGGTTCGATATGGTGATAGTAGCAGAGAGGGAATCACAATGTGTCGAGCATAAAACCATAAAACAGAAACATGTGCGTGTGTTAACGTTTTATGTCTGGTCACATTGCCTTTCTCGTGAACGATTTCACCAATACCATGAGAAAAACTATATTTAACAACAGCACCCTTTTATCTTTGGTGTTTTTAATTTAGTTACTGCCTTTTATTTTCATTTTTATGTTATTGGAAACGGATTGTAATTAGCACTCCCTCTAATGTTCTTTTGAATATCCTATTTTTTTAAGAAAAGATCTTGACTTCACCTCTGTTATTAGAATTTTCTGTATTGAATTATTCACAAGCAGTTAAATTTTTAATTAATGAAATGAAAGAAGTCCGATCCACGGTGTAGATGTAAACTCCACTAACGCTTAAATAATATACGATCTTACATAAATTATTCAATGTAAAATTGTAAATAATGCAACTCGCACGACCACTCAAAACGTTTTACCGTAAACAATTAATTATTTACCTGTAAACCAAAATTGTACTCAAAATGCACACAACTAAAGGTCGGTACGATTGACAGCTCAAAATTACATCGACATCCATATTTGTAAATAGAATAGTCTAACAACAAAGCGAACAAATTAAATAAACGTTGAATATTCACGCGTTTTGGAAACGACAAATATTTTCTAGACAACGATGAAGTTCAAAGCTCATCAACTTTTATCAAGGTGTCAGAAGGTGTTAAATGAGATCCTTTTAATCTTTAAGCAGGAAGGATCCCGTGGAATATTATTCATCAGTTTTTCTGGCATACTGGCCATCTAAATTTAATTTACGTATTTTAACAGTTTAAAGCAAAGAACCCTCATGCATATCTGAGATTTTGCATCACAAAACATCACTTTTTGTACCTAAACAAATTTTGCTCAAGATTTTAATATATTCTCTAGGTAATGTTTCACGTTGCCGAATACATACTTCAATATAGCAATCGATTTAAATTAAAGAAACTGTTATATTGCAGTAACTCGAAAATAAATACACCAGAGATGTATCGAACCGGATTATGTATTGTTGGGGGGCCAGGATGTTATATTGGTAATACTGGTAATGTGAGGCACGTGACAACGGCTTGCTTGATCCGTAATATGTTGTTGCCACTGATTTATTGATACTGACATGAAGACTCAATTACACCTGAGATTAGACGAGGGAGAATTGATTGTCGTAGTGATGTTGATATATAGTGCAGATTGGTGTTCGGTTAGGCATTTGAAGAACTCGTGAATCAGTACACGCACTCATAAATATAGTAAATGGTAGAAATTATATTTTTTTCCTGGAACATACATATGACATTATTTAATGGAACCTGTGTTCTCTTACAGAATACGTCCGAATTTGTTCTATTTTACTTGGTTTACTTTTTCTTTTAAATTTTAATTTTATTTTGTAAAAGAAAGTCTTATTGGACTTTTTCGGATTCGTGTTGGCATTTCTCTAAGAAACTAGATAGATTTCTTTGTTTATTGTCTATTACACTTTCTTCAATTAGATTCAATATTTCATATTATTTCCAAAAATTCATTTTTGCTCTTTCGTTATTTTAAAATTTCTTTTCTTGAACAAAGAAAGCGTCCCTTAATTATCAGGAAAGGAGGAATAATAAGCTGTTCTAAAGTAAAATTTATGTTACGAAATTATTAGTTTCTAATGAAAAAATTATTATAAAAAAGTATTTAGTACACACCCTTGCACATACGGCAGTTAGCAGAAATCAAATTCAAAATCAACATCTTCACTTTTAGAAATGAATAAGAAATAATTAATGGTGCCTTTATGACATACCGAAGGTAATGGTTGCCTAATTAATATCAGAATCAAGTCTCTGATATGCGCGATATTCGAAAGATCTTGTCTACACCACTGAAATATACGCATTAATCTCTGGTAGAGGATTGTAGACGCCTGCGAACAATTAAAGTGCTCAAATCTTTTCGAAGACGACTGCAACTTTATATATAATAGAACGACAATAATTCAAAGGTGTAATGTATTTATACTTCATTACATATAGAACATTTAAACATATTTCAGCAGGAATAGGAATATGAATATGAAATTAAAAAATAGGGCTAGCCAACTGTTTCGGCTCGATAAAATCTAATTAAGCTGGAGAATGCGGGAACGTTTTTTTTATATCTAAAGATGTTTTTCTCCTTATTAAAAACTTTACTATCGATGAAGTTATATACAAAACAGAAACCTGTCCCTTTCGTTTTGCAAATTAATTTGTCTATTGATTTTAACGGAATATTAATTCATGTGCTCTGTGTTTTAGCACATATGTTGAAAACATAAAGACTAACGAGGTAGGCGTCACAAATTCTTGACCTAACAGGCTTATACAGGTTCAAGCGTGGTCAAACTTCGTCACGGCATGCATTCACATACGCGAGGTCTACGCTATAAATATGACGGTTAGAAACGTAGTACTTTCTATAGTCCGTCCCAACCTCCGTATTCAGTATACGTCTTATGGGAATTTGTTTCATGGTTGCCAAATCATCCGATCGGCTGTACATTACTATTTCCGGTTAATTATTTGCAATTTCACCCGATCAATTCATAACCTTTATTAACGTTTATTGACGTTGAAGGTGCAAAATTATTGACATTCATATGACATTTTGCTTATTATTTTATTAAAGTAACTAACTTTTAACAGAGTGCATAGCGACTTCGCTGCACGTAAAATTATAGGAAAAAATACTACAGATAAAATAGTTATATCTCAATATTTATTAACAATACTATACACACATCTATAAACAAATATACATATGAACGATATCTATGCAATGTACAGTGAATATTTGCTTCGATATTGGGGTGCTATGCAATTTATTAAATTAAAAAAGAAGATGATCCTTATATATATACAAATAATAGTTTCCACTTTTGTAACAAAAAGAACTGGAGTCATAGAAATACGTATATGTATAATACAATAATATTTAAGAAAGGAATAGCAATTACACACATATATCTATGTCTTACGTTAATTTTCTAGTCAGTCGAAGAATCACTTTGATCTTCAGATGATGACGAATATCTTACGTGAATAATAAATTCTTCGATGTCGTCTTGCAAATTATCCACTATCCACATTTCCTTTTTCAATATTGTTTACATGTTTGATGTAGTTTTGCCAATTATTAGTTGTTACAGTGCTATACGCTCGTCGAATTAATTGCTCCATATCTTTTACCTTAAATGTGGTATTATTCATTCTTACGTAGTTTTTAAGTTGTGCCCATACCATTTCAATGGGATTTAACTCGCAATGGTAAGGTGGTAATCGAAGAACTTCATGACCTTTTCTTTTGCAAATTCGTCAATCCTACTTTTATCATATTGCGGTTTAATTTGTGACACGCAATACAGTAAGTCCTTTTAGCATATCGGTACTGATTTGTATTTGTTTTTCATTGAGCCAATCAATGATCTCGTTTTTCCTCCATGCTGTTGTTGGAATTTTCTCCAATTTTCTGCAGTGGTAGGAAGCATTATCAAGAACAATGACTGACTTCTGTGTATATTTGGAAGTAATTTATTTATAAACCAATCCTCATACGTTTCTGAATCCATCTCATGATGAACATCGGCAGTGTTTTTCTTGCAAAGAAATGTATATTCAGCACCAGGAACAAACCCATTATCACTGCCTGCATGAACTAATGCAAAACGAGGTCCTAGCCCGGTTGGTGATTTCAAACCAGTGCTTAGTCCTTGAATAAGAGCTTGTCGACTACTTTGAATAGCAGTATCTGTCCAAGTTTTGTTACCGTATGTCCTGTATTCACCCATGACTCATCAGTGTATATAATAGTTCGACCTGAAATATAAAATTACAGCCATGTCAAATAGCAAGAGGTAAATTTTACCTTCTTCTCTAAATTTCTTGATCTCTCTGCAAGTATTTGTGCCTCCATCTAATAATCTCATCTCGTTCAATGAGTATACTTTTTCGTCCTACTTTTTTAAATTCGAAGCCCATATCGTGTAACAATCTATGAAAAGTTGTTCGACTGAAGTTAGGAGATCATCGTCAGCATTGACAGTAGTAAATTGTATTTAAAGTAGGTGGCATATTCTGTATAAAAAATCCATGCACTTTACGTCGAATAGCTGCTTGCGTGTTCTCACCATATGTATGCAGTCGATCATTTACTTGTATGCCCTTCCTTTTTTTAGGTTTTTGGACTTGATAATAAACCATTTTGTTGCTCCTGTTTTACATGATATATTGCACGGTCTGAGATGCCCAAAGCTTTACTTGCTTCTCGAACGGCAGCACTCACATTCATTGATTTATTGAAATAATTGAAAACATTTGCAATCATACACTTCTCCTTACGGTTAAATTTGTCTCCTCTGCGCCGTTTTCTTCCTATAGGCTCCATTAATGTAGTGAAAACTGTAATTACATTTATATTCTGTTATAACATTTATAAAAATAAATAAAAATACCCATATTACCCTGTGCACGCTTGAAAAAGATAGAAGTGTTCTGAAAAGAACAATTTGTACAACTATATAAGCAAATTAACAATTTAACGAAATATTTCAAAACAAGGACGATGACGATTGACAGTTGATGCTAATAGACAGATAGTATACAACTGTTGTCGACGCCGACAGCATATGTAAATAAGTTGCAACATAGCAACCGGTTGTAGAGATAGCGCTAATGACAGCAACCAAGGATAGTAAGAGATAAAAGTTGCTATTCTATCCCATACTGAATACGGAGGTTGGGACGATCTATAGTAGCCAGCCAACCAACTTGACTAACGCATGAAAATGTCCGAAGTAATGAAAATTGAGTACCGCGCGGTCATCAAACTTTTAAAAAGAAGGGCGTATGCCTAATCACATAAAACAACGTTTAGATGGCGTTTACGGTGATTCATCTTCCTCATATTCCACTGTAAAGAAGTGCCCAAAGTGTTTCCGTTTGGGGCAAGAATCCCTGGAAGATGCTGAACGGTCGGGTAGACCAATTGAAGTGATAATGTCTCAACAAATTTCAGTTATTGAAGATTTAGTGCTAGAGGATCGCCGTTCAAAAGCCAAGGAATTAGCAGTGATAACAAATTTATCTGAAAAATGTATTCGCCGAATTCTCATAACTATTTGGCTATGGATAAAATTAGTAAAAGATGGGTACCGCGACTTCTTTTTGCTCTCTAACGTGAACGTCGATCCGTATGTGCGCACTCGTTTTTAAACATGTGTGGTGACGACCCAAAACAGATTTTATACTCCATTATCACAGGAGATGAAACAATGGCTCTGTTTTACGATCGTCAATCGAAAAGAGAGTCATGGAATGGCGGCGACCTGAAAGACGAAAGTCGTTCAATCAACGAAAAAGGTGATGGCCGCAATATTTTGGGATTGTGAGGGCATTCTGTTAATTGATTTTAAAGAGTCCAATACAACTGTGAACGGCACATATTATGCGTCTTTATTGCATAAATTAAGAGACAATATTTGTGCAAAACGTCGTATAAAATTGGCAAAAGGTGTGCGATTGTTGCACGATAATGCTCCCGGCCATACTGCCGCCATTTCACAAGCTACCATCCACGAATATGGCTTTCGGTATATTCTGGATATGGCTTCTTGTGATTTTTATTTGTTTTCTAATTTAAAACAAGACATTAGGGGATATCGCTTTAAGGACGACAGTGAGTTGCAAGCAGCTGTTATAGAATTTTTTGATGGAAAAGCCTTAGATTATTTTTACAAGGGTATCGAATTATTAATTGATCGTTGTAATAAACGTCTAGAAGGTAGGAAAGATTACATTGAAAAATAAAATTTCTTATATTATTCCAAGATTCTTCTTTCTATGTCAGGCTGAGAATTTATAGCGCCTACCTCGTACCTTCTTTATAATTGGTGGGTTCAGCAAATCGAATTAGAAAGTTTACAACATGAGGTATGTTTCGACAACTGTCTCGCTGAAGTTGATTCGCAAGTGGGAAAAATGTTCTTGTACCTTTGAAATTAGTTAACAAATCTGCAGATGCACCACCACAAATTTGTCTTAAGATTATAAAATCGAAATCTTTACTCAAAATACTTTCGAACTTTTCTGCAATGCGCTTGTTTTTGTTGTATGTTTTAGCGCGCAGTAATGTACTCATTTCGTCCACTATTTGCACTGATTCCACTAACGACAACCCTGTAGTTCTCAATTGCATCAACTAATCCTATATAAACTGTTAAAATATTCTTCCATGTAATTAAATCTAAACATAAATAAATTAAGCAGACTTTTCCACAAATATATAAAAATTTCACGTGAGGATTTAAATAATTACTTTATCGATATTATTTACAGAAAAAAATTGTTCCTACTTAAATGAGTGATAACGGAATTATCGAAACAAAATATATTTAATTATTATACGTATCATTCGTGTAGTCATAGATTTGTTAATTAACAAGATCAAGCCATTATACGCATTCCAAGCCACGATTTATATGTTCTGTTAGCCAGATCAACTAAATAAATTTCGAGCAGCTGTTAGCAATATTAAGGAGGGGTGCATAATCTGATCGACCAAAACTAATCAAAAAATGTGTGCAAATCGTCTCTCCGTAGGACCGTAAGCTCTTCGGTTAATATTCATATAATATTTAGGTCGTTTATCACTAGGGGTGAAGCAGTGTCAACATGCGAACATGGTAACCAAACATTGGCAAGACTTATAATTCGTAGTAATTACCGTAACCTATTTGGGTCATCAAATCTTCTACACACGCTACATTCGCCAGAATTTCATTGCAATGAATTTATACATATATGCATAGGTATTTGTAAATGGATCTCTTTTATTATCACTCAAACGTAGTTTTACTTGACTAATTTAAGTGTATGCCTGTGCATCAAGAACGTTGCATAATATATTCTAAATTCAGTATCGTTATTTGCTGCACATATCAATTAACTACAATTAGATTTTATCTTAAATCAACATAGCCACGTGAGCTGTAAAAAATATTTTATCAGTCAATTATGCCGTTTTAATTAAATTATGCCAAAAAAGCGAGTCAATTCTATTTTTATTCTCCGCGAGCGATTTTTCTATTTGCCAAACTGATTTTTTACTAGCTCACTATTTGTTAGTCTAGCGGCTGCTATTCATATTATTAATTGGGTAAATATTTGTGGCGTTAAGTATACATGACTCCATACCGGCCACGGTCAGGTGACTCTCAAACTACAATAATCTTAGAACATGATAATTGAAATTGTTCTTTTACATTACCTACCGATATCGAATAAACTGATTGGTTGCTTAGTACTTGCAGCTTTATCACTAGGCCTGTATAAACATATGGTCAATGCAAGAGGTTCATCCTAATAAGCGAAATGGTATCTTTCAAACGTATTTTGCGAACAAAGATTTATAAATGTCCAAATTTATCCTTAGTACAGTTTATTTTAGGCACTGTATAGAAAAAATAAACTAATATCAATATTAATACTAATATTAATATCAATAATAATACTAAACCTCCGTTGGCATTAGTAATGATAAAATTATAACTTCCTTGCAATTACTCTACGTAATTAAATTACTGAAAAAATATCAGTCTCGCAGGGACTCGAACCCAACATCTTTACATGTCCGTTGTACTCTGCTACCATTGCACCACAAGACCATTCAGATCAAGTCGCTTTAAATCCCCCTAGATGTCACGATTCAGTAGATGTATTGTAATATCTCACGGACATTATATTATTAATACGGCAAGTACGTAACAGTTAAACTAATATCAATATTAATACTGTTTAATTTAATTTTATCACTGTATAGGAGGAATTCGAAAACTGTTACTCGTAGAATACCAGGAAATAATTGAGAAGTTAGAACAGCTTCCTTTTTCCGTGCGCCTTGGAGTGTTTATGACAGCAACATTCCTTATCTCTCGTTGCCAATTAATCATCCACAGCAGCAATTATACCTCAATTATGCGAAAACCAAAAATTTGCTTATAATGTAATAGTGCCTAAAAGTGACATGGGACAAGGATGTGTACAAAAACCATTGAATCATAAGTGCTTTAAAGTATTTATTGTCATTTTTTAGTGTCAGAACCATTGACAATATTAAAACCGTATTTATTTTTTTAACACTGAAAGATTTTCGTTGGGTTGATGTTTGTATAAAGCATGGTTCTTACTGGCCCAACTTAATTACTCCACTTGTTTTAAATTTCGGTTACCCACGATAATCTCAGCAGAAGAGATAATACCTATAATAATGTACTAATAATTATTTCTAGAATCTATTTGCTTGCAGTGTTATTTCTGCTGCTTCTTTTATGAATAAAACACAGCATTTAGAAGTACAGCAATTAAATAAGTCTAATAATAATAATAATAATAATATTTAATGCCCAACAGATACAAATATCCAATTACAAGGCAATGTTAAATAATGTACACATGCAAATATAAATAACATAAAATTAAAGTATGTCAAATTAGAAAACTTAGTAACTAGTTGCTTTAATTTAAATTAAAAAAAAAAAAGTAGTTTACCAGTGGTTAGCAAAAAAGAGAGAACGGAAAAAGTATTCAACTAAGTGTAACGCACCCGCGGTCTACATACCGTCAAAAGGGACGGTAAAGTGCAGGTATGTATATCCAACTCGGCAAACTCCATAGAGTTGAAATTGCTACACAATCTGTGTATTGGGGACCTGATGGCGATGTTTGTTCTAGGTGCGAAACAGTAAAAAGTATTTGTTTGCCTAGATCCTGAACGTGGTACAATGAAGTTGATTTTACTCAACAACTCAGGGACATCAAGACCATTATGAAGTAAAGTAAATAGGAATTTACACTCAGCCTGTTTTCGACGTAGTTCTAATGAATCAATATTAAATGCCTCTAGCAGAGCACTGTGGCTAAATCCCTGTATCGGGTAAGTATTAAATTTTTTAAAGTACAAGAACTTCAAACATCTTCTCTGAATCTGCTCTAGAAGATGTATCTGATAGATGTACATAGGTGACCAGACCAAGGACGCATACTCCAGTCGAGACCGAACAAAAGCGAAATAAAGAGGAAGAATTGCTGTTATAGAAGCAAATGGTCGTGTAACACGTATAATGAATCCTAACATACCCAACGCTGATGTACAAATACTGGATATGTGCTCCATAAAGGTCAGTCTTGAGTCAAAGACGACGCCCAAGTCTCTCATAGAGGTCTCCCTAGGTAAAGAAGATCCAGCCAAGTGGTAGGTATATATAATTGGAGTCGTCTTACGAGTGTAGGTGACAATTTTGCATTTGTTTACATTAACTGTTAGTCTGTTGTTGACACACCACGTGTGGAATATATCGAGTTGGCTTTGCAAATGATTGCAATCCTGAGAATTATAAATTGTTGAGTACAACTTCAAGTCATCTGCGTATAACAACTTTGGACAGTTCAGTTGATAGCACAAATCATTTATATATATGAGGAACAGAAGTGGACCCAAGTTACTCCCCTGAGGAACTCCAGAGCTCGGCGCGAAGTAATCAGACTCAAATCCCATGTATGTCACAAATTGCTTTCTATCAAGAAGATACGATTGGAATAAAGACAAAAGAGAAGACGAAAATCAAATATTGTCCAATTTATTGATAAGCACGGTGTGGTCGATTCGATCAAAAGCTTTTGTTAGGTCAGTATACACAACATCTACCTGTCCACCGGCATCAATACTATCAGATAGGTATTGTGTAATTGTAACAAGATTAGTTACCGTAGATCGGTGAGCAACGAAACCGTGTTGGTCATTTGAAATCCAGGGTCTAACTTGAGCATAAATATACTTGTACAAACATTACTCAAAAACTTTAGCAAAATTATTTAATAACGATATGGGACGATAGTTGGAAATAACACACTTCTCACCATTTTTAAAAACAGGCACCAATTTGGCAATCTTCCACACAGACGGGAAGGTGGATGTTTTGAGAGCGAGATTGAACAAGTAGCAAAGAGGAGAAGCAAATATATTTGCACAATCCCTAACAAAAAAGGCCGGAATGTCATCACTACCCGCCGTGCAATTATTCTTTAAGGATTTCATAGCACACACCACATCCATCTCAGTTACAGAACCTAGGTCAACCATAGTAGCGCACGAAGCAATTGGAGCAATAGGCGTTGGAGCAAATGAAGGAAGGTACACCGATTGGAAAAACTCCCGCAAGGCGCTCACTATGGAAGGTAAACTGTAAAGATAAAATATTTTGCATATTCTGAAAGTATTTGATTAATATGCAGTGTTTTTATTAAGATGAGTCGTAGATTTTTATATTTCAACCCCATATCAAATCTTTTCATTATTCTATTATCAATCTTCCGACCAGGAGCAGCTATCTCGCATCCTTTATAAATAAACACATACACAGAAAAATACATAAAATTAAAAACAATGCCAAGAACACCAAAAATGTATTACAACTGAAATATTCAAAAACTGTGTCGTGCTAGAATACTATCCTAAATTATCAGACGCAATTGAAAAAACTTTAAACCCTTACAATGTAACAATAGCCTCCCATGCTAGCTGAAAACAGTAATTTCTTTTTACAGGAACTAAACAAAAAAATATAAAACACGTGTATCGTCTAAACTCCACACCACAAAAATTAATAATTCATTCGGAAGGCAACGTTTCAAGAGTACATGGACTCTCATTGTCAACCGAGTTACCGACTCAACTGGTAATTTGTGAAGTGCGGTGTTTATTGCGATACCTGTGAATTATACAACGATACAAGCATGTGGGAAAATATCTTAATAAAACAAATGTCATATACAAAATTAACAATAGGGAATATATGGCTACATAATACATACGGTACAGAAACTAAAAATAATAATAAAAAAATAAATGTAACTGTTTTAGTTCTACACGAATACAATGTGTTTGATTTTAACAAAAAAAATTTGGACACTGGAACTAATTCTCAAAGAGAATTTTCGAGGAAATATTCAATATAAGAATGATCAAAAACTCAACTGATAACAGAGAGGATATTTGCTTGAACTCCTAGTTTGAAGAAGTTATGTTTCTTTTATAACTCGTTCTTAAATAAAATCCGTAAATACAATATTTACACTATTTACAAGTAGTTACCAAAATACACTGAATAGCAAGTTGACCCGCTTATTGACGAATTGAAACTCTTATTAGTTACTATTAATAAATAAATAAAAGGAAACTTGCCCCGGACAAGTTGAACCTCTGTATAGCTTATGAGGTATGGTTCGAGCTATGTGTTGTTCTATACAAAAATTGGGGAATTTGGTCAAAAAATACTTCTTATTAGTAAGCACAGAATTATTTGAATGCCCTTGCAGTAAGAAACATTCTAAATATTTACTAATGATGTCATGATCATAGTTAGAAAACGCAGCGGTATTGCCCTAAATTACAATAAGGAAACAATTTGCTCCTAAGTAATAAGTAGTAAGCAGTGAAATTGCCGGAATTTCCATTAAGTCTGGAATTTGTACCTACTTAATGAGATAGTAATTGTATGAATATTTCATAATAATAGAATGTTTGATTACAATAATAATAGATACATTAAAATATACATGAATGAACCCTGAAAGTGAATTACGATAAACTAGAAATACACATAATCGTTCGATTGCCTCCGAACAGTATTAGCTCATAATTTGTAATAATTTGATGAAGTTACAATTTAGACTTTATACCACAGAGATAAATTAAGTACACAAAAACACACATCTATAAAATTACAAAAACTATACAGGAACGATACTTGTTTATAATTGTATATTTAGACAGAAATTAGCTTATAGAGTTCTCTCCGTTTTGACTACCAAAAAGGTATCCAACTAAACCTATTGTATTACGGCAGAAGGAAATATGCACTTTAATCTAATTGTGGTATTATTAATTTAATAACAAAGTTAGATGGAACATACCAGTAAAACCAAAACAGTAATTGACCAGGACAAAAAAGAAGAAATACAAAAGGAAATATAAGTATTATACTTTTTGTTCAGCAAACGGAAAGACCTAGTACAAGTGATGTAAAACTACCCCAAACGTAAAGTAAAAAGTCGGCTGCCAGACGAACGAAGCGTTGCATATTAAAATAGAAAAATGTTTTCTTTAACGTTAAGACATTGGTATTAGAAAAATATTAATTTTACCTGACAAAATTCTATTCCGTTACTCTTATCTAGATTTAATAATTTTCACACCTAATCAATCTTGTTTGATTTGCAATGTTCTTCTCTAAAAACTTCTTAGAAACTATGTAGACAGAAATCGTAGCGTTGGCAATTATTAAACTAATTTTTTTTTTTTTTTTTGCGGAGGTGAAATGCATTGACGCATACTAGTATATCCATCTATACTAGTTATGTTGGACTCCCTCTGAAGGAGGACTACCAACTAAAACACTCCTTCTTCTAGACACCAGTCCGGAACCGTTTATCACATTACTTCGGGCTGGTCTATGCATTTGGCTGTAGAAAGGCCACACTCCGTCGTGGTTTGGAATTATAACAATTCTCTGTCTATGCTGCATTCCTTCTTTTGCGCGGTACATATTGCACGTACCGCGAAACTAATAATAGTAACAGTAATAATAATAACAGTAAATAATAACAATAACAGTAAATAAATAACAATAATAACAATAACAATAATAATAATAATAATAATAATAATAATAATAACAATAATAATAATAATAAGCATCAATACTCGGACCCCTTCAATAGAGGACTACCAGCCACCACCTGTTAATCACGCTCCACTGGACTTTCGAATTAGAGCAATTTCTTTCCATGTTGCGGTCCAAATCGCCTTTCTTCGTACGCAGGACATATTGAACGTATCGCGTTAAACTTGTCCAGCAATTTTCATTGGCTGATATCTTGTTATAATTGTGTCGATCGTAACTTCGCCGATCTCCATTTCGAGTAACCGTCTTGGTTCCGCCCATCTCTCACATAAGAAGAAGGTATGGTGCGCATCATCTACCTCATTTGGACAATACAAACATGCTCCAGTCTCAGTCTTACCCATTCGGTGCAGATACGATTTAAAAATAGCCATGACCGGTCAAAAACTGAGTCAGGTAATAGTCCACCTCCCCATGGGTTCTAGAGATCCAGCGGCGGAGGCGCGGGATCAGTCTCGCAGTCCAGCGCCCTCTTCCGTCCGTCTCCCCAAAGTCGTTGCCATGCTTCTAATGTGGGGTCTCTTTCGTTGGCGACTCGTTCTTCACCTGCACGTCTCCTCATATATATGCGCTTCCTTTCCTGAGCAAGGAGCGACACTGGGATGACTCCCGCTACCACTAGGACCGCCGGTTCCGACACAGTGCGGTACGCCGAGGCAACTCTCAGTGCAGCCCCTTCTCTGCACCTGGGCCAGTCTCTACGATACATCTCCTTGCTCAACGCGTCCGCCCACACCTCGGAGCCGTACAGTAAGACCGACTGAACTGTCGACATCAATAACCTCCGCTTCTTTGGCCGAGGACCACCAACATTAGCCATCAACCTACTCAAGTTCGCAACCATCTTCGCCGCCTTATCGGCAGTACGTAAAATCTGGTGACGAAAGGTCATTTTGGTGTCAATCATCACTCCAAGGTATCTAACTGTTGGCTGGTGAAAATTTCCACATCCCCACGCGAAGGGGTACGATTGTGTCTATCTGCTTCTTAGATAGAATGACGACCTCAGTTTTGTTAAGTGCTAGACTCAAACCATGCATTTCCATCCAATGAGTTACCCTCCTCATGGTTTGGTTAAGTTTGAGCTGTGCTAGTTCTACATCCTGCCTCAGTAATGAGCAAAGGATGTCGTCCGCATACCCAACAAGAGTCACTTCCTCGGCATTTCCTGCCTCAAGAGTCCGTCATATAGGATGTTCCAGAAATCCGGTCCTAAAATAGATCCTTGGGCAACCCCAGACGTCACCTTATCATTGCATCGACCCTGCTTCGTATCGTATATGATGGAACGATTCCCCAGGTAGTCGTCAATCATCCGCAAAAGGTACGGCGGCACCCGAAAGGAGTGCTCCAAAGCATTCAATATATCCACCCATCTTGCCGAATTGAATGCAGTTCGGACGTCTAAGGTAACAAGAAGAACGATTCGACGCGAGTAGTGGTTGTGGTTCTCTTCGTCTGGTTACCGCATCACAAACTTCCTGCAGAGCATCGGCAGTTGATCTTCCCGGCGGAATCCGTACTGTCGGGGGCGACAACCCCCAGCATCCTCCATCACTGCCTGCAATCTTGTCCGTATAAGCCTCTCCAGAACCCTACCCGCCGTGTCCAGCATGCATAGAGGGCGGTACGTAGATGGGTCATCCGGATCTCCCTGCTTTTTAGTGATTAGCACCAATCTGGCAACCTTCCAACGTGTGGGAAAAACTCCCGCGGCCAGGCACTCGTTGTACATATCCAGCAACAGATGTGGGCTGGTGCTGGTATACCAATTTCAGGATCTCTGTTTGTAATGTTGTCCGGTCCTGGTGCTCCTTGAGCAAGGGACCCCATTACTGCCCTGAGTTCCTCCTCATTAAATGGTAGGAAATCTCCTGGCATCCTCAAACCTCTGTCCATCCTCGCAGGATGAGAGGGGAAAATTATTAAACTAATAAAAGTTACAGAACTGCAACCAATCGAAAATGTTACTTCTGACAAATGGAGGTGACGCGTGGATTATGTTACTAAAAAAAAAACAGAAAATGGGTGCCCTAGATGATTAAATGGATGATGTACTTAAATATCTTAACTTCTCCCGTGATAATAATGAAGGTGGTACATTCGACAGTGACACTGAAGTACAGTTTACAAAATAAATGAAAAGTATCATATAGCATTTATATTGTGTTAATAGTTGAGAAATATCGAGGCTTTTGTAACCAAATACTACTAAATATTAAAGTAGTCCCTGGTATTTCATTGTTCATTGCTGCTGGGTGCAGCGAACTGAAGCACTTCACTTCTCAAGAAGACCGTGACAAGACATTACTTCTCCTTTTTGCATAGCACAGAACCCAAGACTCAAAGAATAGCCACCAATTCCTAAATATAATATTCGTTGCATTTTTCTCAATAAAATTAAAAATTATTATTATTATTATTATAAAGTATATACTTGTGTTAAAACCATTTTTCTAATATAATATATAAACCATAACGTTATTGACTAGAAATATTAACAACTAGTTCTAAAAGTTCTCAAAAAAATTTATATTTCAAAATTTAAAAATTTTGTTTTAAATTTCCCGCTGAAAATATTACCTATCTTTGCATGTCACTCTTCCTATAAAAAAAAAAATACAATGCAGTAAAAAGAATGCAAAAGTTATACCAAACTGTAATAAAACACAGGGGTGGCATTTTTGTTGAAACGATCCTTTAGTTATTTTTTTATATGCAGTGTCCATGACATAAAATAAAAAAGTATGAAAAGTTAACTTTATTAGACTTAAATCCAAAATATTTTGCGAAAGGGATTTTCGCAAAATCGAGAAAGAAAGTGATAAAGATATTTAAAACTTCTTTCTTTATTATTCACAGCCCAAATATTTGAACGTAAGCATGTTATTGAACTCTTACCATACCGTTTGAAAGGTGGACAGTGTTATCTTATGGTTTTTATCACAGCTGTGTTATTGTAGTGTATGCAGTCTGACAGTTTGACGTTCGCATAGTAATTGATTCAAAACTTTTTGGATTTATGTTCTACATAATTACACCTTTTCATTTTCCGTATTTTTTCATTTAATTTCAAAGACATCCTGTATATAATATACTCTCTATGGAGTTATAATTTCTAATAAAATACATTTTATCTCATTAAAAATGAATTGTCTTCTTAATTACATACTAATACAGATTTCTCAAGATGATTTTAAATTTATGAGCGATAGTGTAGTTTTCCTAACAAAAGAAATAACTACATAACTGTAACATGTAATTTAAATGAGCTTATAATCGCAATATTAATATAAATCTTCCATTTCACACGCATAAGCTGGAATATATTAGATCTATAATCTCTATATACATATAAAATTAATCGCGTATTAATCTGCGATACCTCGCGCAAACGATGCAATTTACATAGGGAATTGGTTCGCTCGGTCGCAACTGCCGTACCGTAACTGCAATACAGCAAATACACACGCTGTGTAATACTGGCGTGTACAGCTCGAGCTGTACTAAGGGTGGCCCTGTTATATAATGCATGACGTTATTATACATATTTCACCGGGAGGAGGGTGAACCTGTGACGGCTAATGTGGTGAGAGATAATGGAGCGAAGCATCGCTGATGCTACATCAACAACGGACGACATCGGCAAAAAACAACAGGACTTCCCTTTTTATTTTTGACGCCTCCACAACATCACTCGGATGATGAAGCGTCATCTTCGAATATGCGAGTTTTACTTCTCGATATCTTGTGAAAATTATGAAATTTGGTCGAGGTTTGTGCATAGGTTTAGTTATTCACACACCATACCGTTAAAATTGATTAACCGATTCAAACTGTATGCTTTAGAAACCTGTAGACGTTTATTGTTAACTGTATGACCGAAAATTTGTTTTTCGCAACATTTTACTTGCTACTACAACAGTTGCAGAGAATGAAATTCAGCAAGATTTTTGGAGAACTTTAAAATAGCTTCCATGTTGGAAAATATATTGAAAAGAAAAAGAGGTAAATACACAAAAATCAATGGATGGAAGGATACCGTGGCAAGCGACTATTAGTATCAAAGATCCAAAGGAACAATAGGAGAATGCTTGGATCACAAATGCTAGCAAATGAGCAAATATCGAAGAACGGAACTGGTGGTAAACACCGGATTGAAAAGAAAAGTAAGACAAAGAAAGAACTGACGAAGAAATCATATAGCAAATTTGAAAGACCAACTTCAGCGACAGAAGAAAGTGAAAGAAGATAACACAGTTATGAGTTAAATAATCTACATAGTAGCCTGTTGGACATATATTTTTCTTGATGGAACGCATATTCGAGAATTGGGAGCATTTAACATGCATGCAAATCAATAACTTATTCGGAATCCAGCATTTAAAAAGCACGTGTGGAGGTTACTGCAATACCTGCGAATTATACAACTACACAGCCCTTGCAATTGTTGTGCTTCTTAACCTTGTTTATAACGATTGCAAGAACTGTTGTAAACTCCGCACCATACAAATGAAGTATCTATTCGGTGCACAATGTTTCGAGGAGGCGTGGGCTCACATCGTCAATTGAGCCACCGAAAGAATTATACAATTTACAACAGCATGCAAGATTTGCTGCGAAGGCTCTAGAAATTCTTAAATTACCAACTTTACACAACATATTTACTAGTCCCAAATACACCTGCATTTCTTATAAAAGAAGCAAGAGAAAAGAAAGAAAGAAAATGAGAAGAGAAAAGCCTTAGTCATGCATATGGTTCCATCCAATTTTGCAGATCAATTTATATTTTAAAGATCTTTGAATTAGATGTGATATCCTGGTTTCACCATGTGCTCTATTTTCAAACCTAGTTTCGGTACTCCTCTTTGTTTGTCTAATATAAACTTTGTCACAATCATTGTTCCGTTTATCGTTTTCTTTAAGATCTGACAAAAAAGACACGGTCAGATTTTATTGGCGTAGAATTTCATTCAATCTTTTTACTGTTGAGTGCAAATTTCATACGAAGGCGGATCTTTATGCCCCACCCCTCACCTACTTAGATTTGGTTGTTTGATTAATGTTTTTGACATTTAGTTAACTAACATTTGTAAATCATATCTACATAATATCAAGTTTGTATCACAAAATGTGTTGTTCTGCTGTGGCTAATTCTTGAATTGTGTATCGTGATTGTTCAAGAGCCGCAATAAAATACCTCCAGAAAAAGGGCATGGCGCCAACTCAAATTCATAAGGACCTTAAGGCAACTATTAGTGAGTCTGCAGTTTCTCATGATACAGTCAAATGCCGGTGTCGAGAATTTAAATGCGGAAGAACATCCATTGAAAACCAACATACCGGTGCATTGTGGAAGATACTGACTTATCGCATCATGTGGTGCACAATATACAGACTAAAGAATTAGATATGAAGAAGATGAGTGCAAGATCGATACCCGGAATGATAACCACTGATCAAAGAAGAAATCGGGTGTTGATTCGTAAGCACCTTTTTGAAAGCCACCGACCAAACGAAGATAACTTTCTTAGTAGCTATGTGACCATGGACTGGTGATGGGTGCAGCACTATGGTCCCAAGACCAAAGTACAAAGTAGACACTGAAAACATCACGTCTCTCCTCCACGCAAATTTAAGATCGTGCCGTCTGCAAGAAGGGTTTGACTATCTGTGTTCTGGGATGCTCAAAGAATCATCCTGACTGACTATTTGCAAAAGAGACAATGCATTACAGAGCAATTAATTTCTAAATTGAGAGACGCCATTAAACAGAAACGCCGGAAAGTTAAGGCACGGTGTGCTGTTCCATCAAGATAATGCTCCCAGTCATACATCTGGTATTGCTATGGCTGCCATACACCAAGCAGGCTTTGAATTAGTGAAGAATATATTGGAATTATAATGCCACTGTAGTTTTACTATAGGGGGACCGGTGGTACAGCATAGAGATCCACCCTCGTATTATCGTTATCCACTGGTGTCCAGGTAGTACAATTTTTGATGTATTGTTTATATTCGACTTTCCTTAAAGCACAATCTACATTAGTGGAAGAGAAACCATTATACACCTCTGTATTGTTCATCCACTGGCTGTTCAATGGATATCAACGGTGCAATATATTGATTGTCATAACTTTCCGATATGATCCCATATGATTTTCTGTGTTGGATATATTTAAAGCATTCTATAGACGTACGACTATACTGGAATTTGTAAGAACATCGGCACGGTATGTGGTACATACCATCAGGGTTAGGAGAAAGTCTAAAGATAATGTTGTAACGTCCAAGAGGTCTAACTCATGACTTTAAAATTTCGTCTAGTAGAATTAGAATTGTAAATAAGCATTCCCTTTAATACACATCTTTCTAATCCGGCAGCCATCGTTTTACATTACATATAATTATGTCCTCTTTGACCATAATACTAAGTTTATTTGGATATTACTAAACATCAGAGAAAAATATTGAAATATTAAACGAATAAGAACTGTGACTTTCAGTACTTAACAGTATTTTTCTACGACGACGAAATATTTCGTAGTCAACTTGATAACTAAATGAGGCATCAAAAAATCAAATAAGAACTATGTAATTGTATTGCATAACATAGATACGTGTGAGTGAAAATAAAAAAAAATTGTCCTCCAAAAACCCGTTTACCTTTATATTTGATTTATTCCTTACTTTTTGCTTGCAATGTATATATTGCACTATAAGAGAATCATATCTTCTTAAAGCCTGTACCCAATAAAACGATATAATTTTATGAGAAAATTGATCGATCTCTTTCAACACCACGGTTACCATATTCTGTGGAACGAGCGGAAATATATTATTCGAAACCGAGATAGCGTACACAAGTATAGAAGCAGCTTAGCAAAAATTTAATATAAAAACATATACCATAAGATTTATGCAGTGGGTAATTTAAAAGTTTATTCGGGGTGGAAATCCATTAGAGAGGTGACGTGAAAAGCAGGGCGGAGCGCTTCTATATTAATTAAGGGCTACCTGTCACTAACCAGTCCCCGAGTCATGATGGATGACTACAGGGGCAGCTCGTCGTTCATCTCAAGAAAGTTTTTTCGCCTTCGCTTCTTATTTACTTTATATACATATGGATGTATATAAAGATTTTATAATAAAGTTATAAGATCAAAATTTTTCTTCGTTTACTTATTTTTTTATTTCTTCTTTTTGTTTTTATGAAATGAACAGAAATACATCCAGCAATCAATGTAACAAATTTATAAAATATCTATTTTAACCGGTACCTACTTCGTAATTTTAATGTAAATATGTTCTTTTCTTTATATGTACTGTATTTTTATGTACTGGGTGACACAATGCAAACGTGCAATATGTTGTAATATCCTTTCATAGAAGTATTGTGAAATGTAATGTGGATTCTCGAAATTTCTTTCTGTAATTGTTAAAAGTTGGAAATGCAACAGCCTCCATAGAACATGGGATTCTGTTTCTGCTGAGCAGTAATTTTATATTTTTCGGGCTAACTATGCATCTTGGTGGCTGACTCTATTGATTGCTCAAGCACTTATTCAACAAAACAAGCAAACAAAACAACACACTTCGAAAAATACTTACATCACCTCATTTTTCATACTTTATAAAATACATTCACATGTTTATGCTGTATACTCTCCACGTCTACAATATATAATAGTTTACAGCTTAATGAACGTTAAACAAATTTACAATCTTACTTTAAAAATAACACAATCTAAACTGTCAATAGAATAGAGAAAAATGCAAAAGCTAACGCTATGACCCCCTATCATACCACCTAGCATTTATCACTTTATCACAAACAATTTTTGTCAGTGACGTGCCTACGTATCTGAATTTTAATTGCTTCTCCTAAGTAAGTACACATTGCTAATTTTCTGAGTATATTCCATTTGTTTTGCATGCGTATAGCGTATATGGAAGTCAACATTAAATGTAATAACAGTGATGTGAATTGTAATTTAGATAATATTGAAATTCCATGGTATTTTATTGTGTAATTACTTGTTTCCCCTATTTTAGGATTTACTGTATGATTAACACTTATATATTAAATATATATGAAAGTATGTGTATGGAAGATGATAAACAAATAAACAGAAACAGGGAGACAGACACAATGTCTCAGCCACATAGTATCTCAAAAGGGAGTGGCCGTCGCGCCAAACAAGATTGAAGCTGTTAAAAATTGGTCAATTCCACGACGTATGAACCTTCCTTCGATTCTGTAGCTACTACCGTGGATTCATCTCCTTGAAGACGGTAAAGGTACTTGGGCTACCGAGTACCAAAATGCCCTTGAAGAACTGAAATAGAAGTTGATTTGTTCATCTACTTTAACGTACCATCCTCGATATGCTGTTTCAGGTATAGGATGGCCAAGAAAGGGGTATTTTGGTAAAATGCTGTTGAAACACAATTACTGCGTAACAAAAAGCGAGCTGTTAATAGTGGAGAAAACTGTAGTGCAGTTTCATTTGTATGTCTATAACTGAAAGTTTTTCTTAAGGACCAATCACTCGGCTTTGGATGGCTACTACATTTCAAAAACCTAAAGAGAGCAGCCAGGTACATAGAACGTCCGCTGGAATATGATTTTGGGTCTCAACACCGTTGATTATATACACTATCAGGAAGACCTTGTTCAGTGAACTTAGCACACGGGCAGAAGAGAAAGTGGAAACAATATGTTACAGGATATCTTTCATAGATGTTGAATGAACAAACACTAACGTATCCAGAATACGATCTAGACTTGAAATGCGTTGCATGGAGGAAAGAGAGAGAGTTACAAATTAGGAAAGCGTAGTTCTAAACAACCGAAATGCAAAATCTTGGGTGCAGTGAAATTTCTTAATAAATGTTAGGAAATGACTTGGGGATGAATAGGAAGCTGCAGGTACTTGTTTCAAAAGGGAGAAGTTTTGGAATTACTACAGGGCATAAATTGAAGTGGACGTATCGGAGTTCGAAAGCACTTGAAAAAATGCAATAACGATTTTATTGAGTCGACTATGAAAAAAAGTCTTAAATATTGGTGACGAATGTGTGTATCCTGTGTCACGGCCAGTGGGCCTCAAGAAACAAGGCCTCTATGAGAGAGGACAATGTAGGAAATCTCTTTGAAAAATCTACAATCAACATCGCATTTTCCACCACACAAGATGGAAATTAATTTATTTTGATTGCGATTGACCATTTTACCACGTTGGTAAGAGCTTACGCACTAGTTAGGCGAGAAGCTACAACTGTCCCTCAGACACTGGTTAAAAAAGTTAAATTTGAAACCTATATTTTACTAGAGATGCGTTTTTGGGTTCATCTCCTTAACACCTAATGTAAATAGGTATTCCAATCAAACTAAACTAAATTAGAAAAACTAAAAGAAGAGGTAGTAAAGTAAATGGTGGGTTAATGTACCACTGTTCCAAGATGGCTTAAACTGTTTACGTCCAAATATTGAGAACAAACGCCCTGGAAACTCATACAAAAGGTGCTATCTCTCTGATTTATGGTCGTGATTAGTCTCACGTTGCCCAACCGTTTGAATATCCGGTTGCTTACACGCTGTGGAAAATTCAAATCACCCACATTGCTATGCGATTTTCATGCACCCAACTCATTGAAACTATAGCAGGAAACCTATATCCTTTGATTGTCATCCCACAGTTCTCAAACATGTTTCTGTTGAAAAAATCTCGCACATACCTTATACGGGTTAAGAAATATAAGATTCTGTATTAAAGCTGATAATATCTAGGAGTAACTGTGAGTCGTATTAAATTGCTACAGTATTTTCAATCTAACGAAGATAATCACGGTATTATTATATAAGCAACCAAGTACAACAAAAGAATAATTTTACTTATAAATGTTACTAGATTCATTTCGCCTATATGTAACTATCTAATATTTTTTCTTGTGAAGTATTACGATTATTTGCTTATTCTTGAAATATTCATTATTTACATAAAATCTATTCATGATTTCGAGAATGTGCATGTTTTGTTAGAATGCTTGAAAATTATATTTTCTTAGAACAGAATTATTTTGCTAGGTATTGTTTAAGTCAACGTAACTTAGAACTGAAAATATCTACGAGGCTGCCATTCGATAATGTCAATAACGAAGCAATTCAACATTATCCAAACATGTTTACACGTGTTAATTTACATACCTATCTATATGGATCATTGGATTTGTGAAATATGTTCTAATTGGAGTTTGGCCCCCGGTGGGAAAATGTTAAAGTAAATATTTTCACAGATTATTTTATATACAGGTTGTATTAATCACTTGGCCAACTTGTATACCGTTAAATATATTATTGTCTATCTTGTTATTTATTTCCATATGGTGTTTTGGGAAATAATAGTAGATAAATGGATTTTTATTTTGATTTGAGTAGATTGCAAGTTTTTAAATATCTACATTTAAGTGTACGAAACTTCCACAAACACGTTTATATCTAAAATACAAACGGTACCTCTACTTGCAAACGTTTATGTACACGTACATACTTGAGGTTTGCATACACGTCCATTCCCATCAACGTTCGAATTGCTTGATGGATTTTACGTTAGAAAACTGATAAAAATAAGCCTTGCTAATGAGAAAATTAAGGATAATTGAACGCATTAATTTTAATCATGGCCGCCTTAGTTTTAACCAATTACAATCAACTTAATCATTGAAATAATACCGAGAAAAAGAGAAAAAGGGGAAAAGGTAGAAAGGAAATATAATGAGATAAAAAGATACAGCATCCAACACCTTATGGATGTGATTGTATAATTCAGGACATATTGAGTACGTTCACGGGCGTGAAATATTGCATACAGGATGTAAAGAACTAAAGAACATTCACATCTGTTGTAAAGATAATACACAGACAAAACATATGGGTTAAATACTTCTGGTGCTTCTATACATGAACGAATTGTATCTAAACTACCTGTTTCGTGTCTTTATCATATTTATCATTATTACTTGTGTTGCTGCGGATAATAATATAAAAAGCAATGTACTTTTTAAAATAATATGTCATACAAAATGAAATTGAAAATATATATTTTTTGATCACTGAATTTCTCTACTTTACATCTTAGAGTATCCTTATACATCGGTTCGTTCTATGTGATAATTGCTTTATCAATTTCCATTATGGTACCGACACAAAAGATATATCACAAGGTCTATCTCTAATGTACATACATACCCTACGTACGTACATCTATCCTCTATGTCTATACAAAGGCGTCTATTATGAATACCGGAGTACATATAGCAGCATAGAAATCTTATCTTAAGGTTTACTACTGTAAATGAACAATGGAATCAGTTATAGTAACGCCGAGATAAGTAAAACTGCTCACTTGTTCTATCCGCTTTTGATTTATTGTGAGATGACAGTTGTCAATTTTTTCTTTGATAATGACCATTCATTTTGCCTTTTTGGTGTCCAGACCATACAATTGGCTGTGATGTTATTCTATCCACAGGTTGTTGTAATCCTTCTAAGCTGTCAGGGAAAATTACCATACCGTCTGCATAGCGGACATTATCTATTTTTTTCTCCATTCAGAAGTATTCCAGATTCTGTATGCCCTAAAATTTCCCTAATATTACTCCTTTATAAAACTTACATATTTCTATATAACTAATTTTTATTTTAAGAGCACCCCATATTATCCATTTTATGCTTAACACACATAAATTTAATGTTCGTAATATAAATGGAAAGATTTGCCTTTTCATTCAATATTTGATGTTTTCTTTAGCATTATTTCCAGAAATTCTGAATCAACATTTAGCTAAATGATTGGTGAAAAGTTCAGATAATGAATGAACGTATGAAATTCTTGAAAAGCTACAATATTTAGATAAAATGTATGCTGTTGGATTGCAGAAGCATCTTCTGAAATATCGTGTATGTTTTAATGAAGATTAAGATGAAGATACCCTGTATAGTTCAAGCTTTTCTCTTTTACTGCAACAACAAAAATTTGCTGACATGAGCCAATGGAAGCAACTAACTTCCCTAGAAAGAAGTCTTCATTCAGCTTCAGGTTAGCTGCTCGTAAACGCGGGAATACTTATTCTATACTCCGTAGATCGTTGTCGAATGTTTTACCGAGCACGATTATGTCATTTAAGTTAGATTAAGCAAGCTTCTCGGAATAACGTTCCCCAACAATCGTTCAAATGTCGCTGAAACATTGCACAAGGCAAATGGCATGACAGTGAATGTTTGAAAAAGATGCAACAAAAAATATCTGAAGGTGCTTGTAGAAGGCATTCGTTAATTCCCTATCCGTTACATTAATATCTTGCATATTATAGACTGAGATTCGTTATATACATTCAAAGGTTATATAAATAAAATAATATAAATAATAAATAAAATATAAATTAAAAAAAGGAGTTAAAAATAAATTAAATGAAAATAATATAAATAAATATTAATTAACCTACAAAGTGAATATATTTAGTAAGTTATAATTTCTTTGTAATTACCAACGTTAAAATTTTCCGAAAAGGTATCGGTTTCAACGACATTTAAACCTACGCCCTTTTGCTTTCCGGGTGAACGTCATGCTACTAGACATGGTCCCGTAGTCTAGTAGTATTATGTTCAGCCGGAGATCGAAAGGGTGTAGGTTTAAATCCCAATACCGAAAATTAATTCGGTAATAAAAGGGAAATTATAACTTTTCATTATAAAAAACAACGGAAGCTTCATATTATTTGAATATATTTGGTTTCATATACTTTATAATAAATCAAATTTTTAGTGCGTCTTTTTGTAATTAATTACATTTTTGCTGGTATTGATTACAAAATTAAATAACATCTGCCTATCCACTTCTATCTTAAAAATTATAGTCGAATATGGGCACTAAACAAATACTATCAAACTAAACTGATGACCACACAATTCAACTGTCTATTCGAGTAAGAGGCTTCTATGTGGTACGCCCCTGGCAGATCAATTCTCAAAGCTATACGTTTTATTTCGCCTTACATCCCTTAAGCGATCCCAGCGACGCGTGGCGCTCAGTTTACTCACTAATGCACCTCTGACATTCGCCAATCATTTCCTTCCTGTCGTTATAAATGTTTCATAGTCGCGCCATTCTCTTCCTTTTGATTTTTATAATATTTGTGGAGATAAATGTATGCATTTCCAGAGATTTTATCAAAAGAACCACAAAGTAATAACAAATTACAATATTTTCTTTAATTTTCGCCATAAAGGACATATTATTGATATGCAAATGCAGTCCAAGAAAATAGTTTTATCGTATCGACTTTCTGTAAAAATAAACTCCGAAGAGTACGCGAGAGGTGTGTAAAATTAAATTTAAAAGCTAATATAATATTTCTTTATCATTATTACCGCACAAAATCACGGTATAATCGTAAAATAAAAGTGGGAATAAAAGAGATATAAAGCGGGAAAGCTCCCTATATAGGACTGTATAATGGGTTCTCATATTGCCCGCCGGTATTTGGCGAGATGACTTATGTTTTTTTATTCCCCTTTATTACGATGAAATTTTCGACGGAAGCGCATACGGACGCATTATAAAATTTTTACTTCGCTTCAGACGGTATTGTGTTAATTTGATTACGAAATTATTGCGAACAGTTCGCGAACGCAATTTTAATTTGTATTAATTTTATTGTCCTTCGTTAACGAAGATAACAACGTTGATATACATATATACGTTTCTAGAAGTTCGGTAGTAGGCGTTATGATATTTTCAATTTTTAATGTAAACAATTTTCTAATTCTTATGATTTCTGCTTTTAGAAACAATACACTGTCACAAATGAAAATTAGCTGCTTTTGTGTTAAATTAGTTTTTATTTAGACTTATCATTTATATTTTTTGAATAATTCGAGATGACTCTCTAAAGGCTAATGTTCTTCTGCTGTTTCGATTGATATTTGTATCAAAGTAACGCAGATTTATCTGAAGATACGTTAAATAAAATACTATATTCACAAAATGAAGAAGACCCGCATAAGGGAATTTTCACTGGGGAAATCTTCAATGAATTGGATCTATTCGGCCTTTACTAAATCCATGATCTTTAAAGAAATAAAACGCAGTAATAAACAAACAGTTTGAGGAATTGTCAGGTATAAGAGAATATAAAATAAGAAATAAGAATGAAATAAGAAAAAAGAGGAAAAACAAAGAAAATAAAAAGGAAAGAAAATAGTGAAGAATGGTGAAAAAGAGTAACAGAAGGAATAAGAGAAGGGGGACAGGAAAAAGAAAAAGGAAAATGGAAAGAAAGGAGAAGGTTACGCTTCTAGCGTGGTTAAGACTTCGAGTTAATGTGAACTTCTTCCAAAGTGGCTTCTATTCTCCTGGAAAGATCTACGAACGATAATTAAACAGATGTTGCAGAGCAGGTGAGGTATTAATATTTGTTTGATCTTCATATTTGTATTTGTTAATTTCTAGGGATTTTAATAAATCCTTTGTTTCCCACATGAAGACTTTTGAAATTCGAATTGAGATTATAGTTTTTCCTCTATTAAGTAATTTGCATACGATAAATCACTCCACTACGGACAAAGGGATAATAACGTTCCGAAATACGTATTTCAAACGATTATCCAATGTATACCTTAGTACATGTACCGGACATTACTTTGTAGACTCCAGATTTTTTATTACTAGGTGTTATGTCCTTATTATATTTGATATTTGAATTCGTATGTTTCTTAAGGGAACTGAAACTGTCTAGGATTTTGTTTTGACAGAAATTTCAGCCCTATAGCTTAATCGTTCGTTGTCGACGTTTGAAAGTTGAGAGAGTGCAAAACCTAACTTCTTAAACGTGCCTCGAGTGACAACAAAAGTTTTTCCGCTTTGATTAAAATAAAAAACGATTACCTCGATAACTACAACCTCTCGGAAGATGTATGCTTTCAAAATGCTCAAAACACTTAATTCTCAAACTTCGAGGTACCGCTACTCCTAAACCGGTTGAAATAGAGGATTCCGGTTTTCACCATTCGAAAGTACGCGTCAAGGTTTTTACGCAAAGTTCGTAAATAACCGATTTGACCATCGTATCGTGTAGATTTTGTCGCGCTGAGCAATATTTTTTTAGCAAACCTCTATATCTCCAACTATTCTCGAGGTATAACCGAATGAAGTTCTCGACTTTTGAAAAAGCGCAAAAAGACGAGGCGACATCGTTCTATATTTGTTCCACTTGCGCGTTAGCGACGGCCTCTTGGTTGTCGGAATAGACTGTTCTAGATGTAGAAATATTCGCGGAATCAATTGTGACTGGTTAGAACGCACTATCTATCTTGTTTTGGTAGCTACAAAATCTCAAATTTAAAAAAGATATTTCTTTTTCCAAATTTGACGCGAAGTAGCATCCGAGCGGGTAGAGCTAGGATGTCCTTCATTCGACCGTTTAGAGTCCACAAAGAGGTTGTTAGGACGCTGTAATAAGCGAACCTGTAGCTCTTCCAGTTTTCGAGCAATAAAAACGTCGCATTTTTTTCAGACCAAAACGATGAAATGTTTTCGACCCGAAAAATCGAAGGTTGGAATTTCGCCAATTTGACCGTTCCGAAATGTCTTCTTCCTAAATCGTGTCCATTTTTATTGTGTTGATAAATGTTTTTTTGCTATTATTCCGAAATAACTAAGGTCAAACAGATTACTATCATTGTGGTGATTTTACGCCAGAATGAATTATTATTATTAATTACTGTATTAACATTTTTGCCAAACTTATTTAATAATTTCTATCTCAAAGTCCTGTTTCTAACTATAATTATCTGGTAACTTCCTACATAATTTCATGTGATTATAAAATAAATTAAATGAAAAGCCTGGACACATAAGTTTAAATAATAAAATATCAGTTTTTTCAGGATATTCAATTGAGCTCATCTAGCTTTCTAGATTCACATATTATGATTTTGCTACTTCCTATTAGGTACAGATCAGAAACTCTGAAAAAATTTTGAATTTGTATGATTCTTTTTGAAAGGCCACTGAAACTCTCCATGATTTTATTTCTTCTAGAACCGACAGTTCCATACGTGTTCCTAATTTGCAATAATTTTAGGAGACACCGTCGTTTCTAAATTCTTTTTTTTTACCGAAAGGCCCGTAGATAAATACTTTTTAAGCAGAAGAAGCTATAACTCGAAGGATGTTTACATAACGCGGGAAAAAGAAGTATTCGCCCGCACGAATAAAAACACGTGCAGCTCGTGTTTCATTCCGAGCAGCTTAGCGTTGGACGGGTTTACCGGAATTACACTTTATACATAAATCTACAAGATACATAACTCTCCAGCGGGATCAGGTCGTATCCCGTTGGGCGTACATGGCGATTTTGTTTCCGTATAAATATGATAGGCCTTGCATACAGGCACATATACGTTGTGTAGAGAAAGGGCACACCGACGCTGCGAAAACAGTAGTCGACCAAATGCTATCGTCATCCACTATTCAGCTCACCAGTTAGGGTCGATATAGGATAACAGCGATGGAATTTTAACTGCCGTTTAAGTATACCGGTTGAAGCAAAATAACGGTTGGTACAGCGATCTCTACCCTATCTATTTTGCTAAAGAGAGAGAAAACAGCAAAGTAATATAAGTAATAAGCTAAATACTTGTAGCGGAGGAAAATCTGATTATAAAAATGAAGATTTTTTTTCTTAAGTACTTCCGTAGTTTCAATTATGAAGTAAAAATTTCAACTGTCCAAGTAATGTTGCTAGAATTCTAAATCAAAATATTAAATAAGATCATAAGGTTCAGCCGATGTAGTCTTGTACTAATCAAGTTGCCATACATATCTATCAGTTTGCAATAGTTTATTTAAAATTAAAAAAGTAAAAAAATGAGATACGATTTCTACCAAAAATTCAAATGAGTTTTCCAAAGAAGAACATTATATTTAATATACCTACGTACGAATGCATTCAGCATTATACGAAATAAATCATAAATTCACATCATTGATTTACTACAAAAATAGATTTTGGAGTTTACTTAATGAATAAGAATCCTAACTCATGCAACAAGTAAGGTCTCGCTTTTTGATTGGTACCTAACGGTTATAATGAGAACATACCATGAATGACAAAACATGTCTTAAATATGGGAACTTTTACTTTTAATTAATATCCTTACTAGTTTTGAAAAGAATTACATTTGCCATAACCATTTAAATTATTTTTAAAGAAATCCAAAATTGCGCGTAGTATCATATGAAATCTGCAAAATAGAATGATGAATTAATTGTGTTGTATTGGCAACTTTGTCGATACGTCGGAAATAAAATGTCGAATATTCAACGAAAATGTATCTAGGCTGCCGAGAATAAGTTAGCCGCTGTTTCGAAAGGCGTAACTGTTAATCAAATTCCCCCAAATTAACAAAAAATTAATTGGGTTGTTTATTTCAAAATCACATACATCTTCAGAATAGTCATTCATGATATCGGGCAGTGTACGCGATAGTAATAAATCACAGATTTTTTTACATTAAACTTAACCTATTCACAAACAAATGGAGAAAATCCCTATTTCGACAACTGCCAAGACTACAAAGGTTCAGTCTGACGGAATACGTTTCGTCTGACGATCCGTTTTCATCTACAGGTTCTGAATCACGTAGTTAGGAGTGACCTGAAATCGGTAAAGTGAAAAAAAGATGCCTCATACGTAATTCGAATCTCATGTAGCACGAAAGCGAAGATGAACTTATATTATTCGACGTTACTAATAACATGAAAATAAACGATAATCAACTATCAATAAGCAAGGCAGAAATTTGTTGTCGTAGACTTACTCGGTTACTAACAGTTACCATCACCATAGTTTTGGCTTTGGAGCTACACTGTAAATTGATAATCTTGGCGACGTTCCAATCCCAAACAAAATATCAAAGCTGTCTTCAAATCTCCCTCTAAAATCTTTGATTGGTTAAACACAAAACTTGATCTCCACATTCTCGAGGTGTATACTAGATGCTTTGCTACGGTAGCGTATATGTCGGGGAAATGTCGGCAGAACTATCAGCTTACGACGTGGCATAAACCCCAAAACCAGAGAAGAAAATAATAAAGGTAAGAATTTCTAACCTAAGACCTTAGAAATCATAAAAATGTGGGAAAAGGAAATAAGCGTTTTACACCGAAAGAAAAGTTATATGTAAACAAAAATAGAAAAGAAAGTGAACTACATAATAAGCAGTTTGGTAATAAAAAAATGTCTGACTGTATTCGGTGGACCGTTCAGGAAAAAGAAAGTGTTAAAATTCCTCCAGGTGCATCTGCAAAAATAAAGTAACTTCTAAAGATCATGAGTGTAACCAATTTCTCGTAAAGCGTGGAAAAGTTTGATAAATAAGTGAGTGAGTGAGAGTCAAACCTTGTTTACAATTGTTTTAGAGCTACTCAAATCCTTTTGTATTCCTTTTTTGTATATGATTTGTTTTGTTTGGTTTCTTTTTGTCGAGAATGTTCTGTAAAGTATGATTTTATAAGAGAGCATGAAAGCCGTTCCTTTATCACTCGATATTAGAATTTATAATGATTTTATTTTTTTGAATATAAATATATATATTAGTAACAAAATTTAACATACTATTTCATTAACTTCTGAAATTACTAGAGTTTACTTAGGAAAGAAAAAATAATAGATTTTTATAAAAAGAACCAAATTAATCTGTAGCACATAATAAAAGCTAAATCACTGACACTCACGTACCGTACAACATTATAATAACATTTTATTCACAAATAAAATTCCCATTTGCTTTCAAATTCTGCGATTCTTTGACCAAATAAATGTATTCACAAAAGATTCAGTTATTAAAATTGAATCCTGCATCATATTGGTAAATCCTATTTTCTTAGGATCGTTTATTTTGTAATGGGATTTGCAGATAGTGAAGTTTTAACGAAACTGAAATTTCATTCGACTAAACCGTTGCTAAATTTGTATGCTTCTTTGTGAATAAGAGATTTAGCTGGTAAAAATCGTAGAACACATTCAAAATATATAGTTATTGAGGTGCGCCCTCTACAGCATCTTATGATGAACTAACGATCAAGTATGCGTATTTCAATGCATATTTTGTATGACAAATTTCAGAGCCATCTAGCGACAGAGCATCGTTAACAGTTTAACCGCGAAACTTAAATGGTTTTATATTTTGTACTTCATAATTAGTGAACCATTTTCTTTTAGTTGTAATCACAAACTAGAAGAAATGGTATTATAAAAAAAATATTAAGATACTTATGAATAAAACAAAAGGAATAGCAAGCAAGTGATTTATTTATAATGTATTTTGTAATATAATATGTACAACAAAATAATCATGTTTTCAATTTCTTTTTTTATTTTATAGCTGCTTCTTGCCTTCTATCTGTAGGAAATGTCGTTTTTTTTTTGTATCAGATTATTTATTTACGTTATATATACCGACAGTAATTTAACAAAGCTATCCACAATTAAATTTTGTAATTCGATTATATGACTATAATTATGAAATGAGAATGGAACATTTAGAAGTACATAAGTTTTCATTTTCTCAGTAAATACTTTCTTGTGTAATACCACTAAAAAACTAGGCATAAAATCAACGTTACAATTATTCAAACATATCTAGGCAACCGTAGTCTTGAGCTAAATCTATATTAATAAAAATATATCGTTTAAAGATTTCACAATTTTTAATGGTAGGCATAATATTTTTAATTACCCAGTTAATATATCCAACAACATTTGATTCGATAGGATGCAGGAAATGGAAATGCCCTGATAAAGACTGCTTCGCTTTCTAAAAACATTCTCTCCTTGGTAAGTAAGAAGTTGATGGTTGTTCTAAAATAGCATTAGTAGATATTAAACATATTTAGTATGAAATTAACCTTTGTAAAAGCACTTGACAATGAGTGTTTCTTTGGTCAAACTTTTCTTTGGGCTCTCATCTCTTGAAATATCATTAGTGGTATACGATGGAACCCATACTTCATACTGGGGCTGCTTAAATAAAGACCAGTCGCGATGTGGATTAGAAAGACAATGCAGAACAGCTTTTCCTCCAAAGCTATTAATAACACGTACGTTCCTGGCAAATAATATGTCTGGATGAGATAGATTATGGACGAGGACGTAGACCAAGATCAATACTCAACAGCAGAAATGTATAATGCTAACACCAACAAATGCTGACCGGATACTAAAATAATTCTAATGGTTACCTTGAAAATATCACAGTCGATAAAAACACAATCTGTATTTTAGGCAAAATTTTTACCAGGGAGCACCCCCGAGGGACAGCGCAGTCGTACTAATTCCTCTAACCAATCAAAATGTGGCAATTTATTACCTATTTATGATAGCTGGCCCTACTAACCATGTAGAAGCTGTAATATTGTACGACTTGCGATTCCCTATGAAATTTTATCATCCGTTATAGATGCCAGTATCTACTACAATTGCGTTCTCATACACGTTGTTTTTAGGAATCCCGTTTCTAGCAGCATAAAACTAAGGAGGGCTTCGTATTATCTATGCAATATATCACTTTGGACTTCTTAATGACGTTTTATATGTCTATATATATACTAATACTATTATTGTTCGTTTCTTCCAAGACGCACAAATGGCGGTAAACATAGAACCGCTAATAGCCGGAGATTGTCGTATCTCAGTGTCTCTGGCCGTGTCTTTCCATAAATATTGGTCTTGACACTGGACGGCCCTCTATTTTATAGTTTGTGGAGTTGTTACAACCACAATACAATCTTCAAAAGTTTTGTCTCTTTGGCGTAAGATACCGCGCACACCCAATGCACATAACTCGCTTTGCGTTTTGTAAATTTATGTGTAGTACACTTAATATCATCCACTAACTCCCCTATAACAAATGCAAATATACACAATCTCTGTCTGATATTTAGGAATTCCCCGATTTTTAGGAAGAGCAATGCATAGGAGCAATATATCCGAATTACACAAAGTACGAGATTAACGAGTAGTGGGGATACGATTAACAGAGGTTTTACTGTATATAAATGGTCTTTCCACTAATTCTTTTAAATCGCGAGTTTTCGTTTACGTGACATGAATCCATAGTTCCTGAAGATAATTGAAATGTTTCGTTAAATTTAGGCTGCACATTCAGTTTAGAAACGGACTACTAATATTCTATATTTTCTACAATTGACAAGTAACAATAAAAACTAATTTCAAATCTGGTATATTTTATGTTTTTTATTACTTTTATTTTCAAACTAATTTGTTATTGATAAACTATCACCCATGTTTATGTTCATTAAATAATTTGTATGAATTGATGACATTTTATACGTATTAACATAATCAATTCTTCATATTTATCGCAATTAATTTATTTATTTAAATCAGTTATTAAAACTGCCAAGATATTGTTAAAATGCTATTTAAATCGAAAATGATTAATGGTCAAGTTAATATGTGGCGCCATCTATGGAAGAATGACGGATACAACGCTGGAACAATCCAGATTTCTATTCATATTATGTTCAACATACCGACAGGTACAGCATTAGTTTTCTGTTTTAGAAAAATAGATAGAAAATATATCATATAACATATTTTTATTCTCAAGTTATAGCACAATACATACATAGAATTTATATCTTAAATAATACAAAAATATATTTATGTACAAGAAGGTATAGATATAAATATATCCCAAAATACAAACGCCATTAGGTCGGTATTACCCATCATAATTAGAATTGGGAGTGCTTTTTTGTTACAATGCTTCGCGATCGAATTACAGAATTCTGCATTAATACTCTAGGGTGGGTGTCTATTGCTTTTCATCGGAACATCGTCAAGATGTGTCGTTAATACTACCATGCATGCCCTCGGTACTATAATACTATGTGCAATTCTCCAACTTTCTACGCAATAACAATTTCTCTTCCTTGATCAGCTCGCCCAATAGTTTTATCGCTTTTTCGATTTGCTTTGGCGGCGCCTTACTGTAGGATGCTCGGATGTAGCTACAAGCTTGAGTTGGATCCGCCATGAATGCGTGACCCGGTACAAAAGTGATTAATTTCTTCAAGCCTCTGTTCATGAGCATTTCGTAGACGTCGGCAACTCCATGCACTTTAATCCATACGAACATTCCTCCAGCTGGCGTGGTCCATTCGCAGAGCCCAGTGAGGTATCTTTCCATCGCAGCTATTGTAATATCGCGCCTAGCTTTGTAAAAGGCGGCTACTTCCTCGAAGTGCTCGATAAGTTTTTCGAAACCCCATAGTTGAAATAAATTATTAGCGATCGCCTGTAACGAAAATAATTGTTTTAATATTATTTAGTTATAGAAAATACTTTGAATAAGATGTTGACTTAGTAGCCTTGAACAGATTTATTCCATATTTGAACCGTATTTTTTTGTTGAAAGTTATCAGTTGCAAAGAGTTGAGAAGATATTCACATGCCTGGAGCGTTTGTATGCTCAGAATCTGAATTTCTTAAAATTGCCCAAAGAATACGTAAGTCTTTAAAAGCGTCTTGTACCTTTACATTGTTGCAGTATCAAAAATAGAAGTAATATTAAATTTTGTGGAAAGTATCTTAATTTGCGTAAATGTGTGCATTCCAAAGCAACATACATTGAAGGAAACAATATTAAATCGTAGATACATTCAATTAAACAATTCAAATCTAATCATTCTCATTAATTCTGAGACACACTTCGTATACTTGCGTGGGTTAAATGTTGAACGAATTTAGGGCTCGGTCTAAGTTCAAAGTGCATATACCAAATAAGTCCAATAAATACGCATTGAAAGTCTTAATTCTTCCAAATGCTCGAATGTGTATATTTATACAGGATTATACAGTTATAGGAATCTACTGACAAATGAAGAGAAAAAATTGGCACAACTTACACGGTTTGTACTACGAATTATTTAGCCAATAATTAACGTTAACAGAAAATTTACCGAAGACTATTGGTTTTCGTCCATTGAGCTAATTAACGAATTATTTACAAGAGTTCTGGTTTATATTTGTACCCAAACAACAAAAAGGAAATCCCCTCTTTAATGTTTGCCGGATAGAAAAAGATGCATTTATGGCTTCGTTGAGAATCTCATGCTTATTTCTCAAACTCCTAAAAAAGAAAAACCAATAGTGCTTATTTCGTCAATGCATCATGTAATCCCTAATGATATAAAATCTAGCAAGTTCAGATTATAACTTACTACAGTCTCTTTTTTAATTCGGAGTGGTTTTAAATTGTAGCATTAAAAAGTAAGGTAACTGTTGGTCAGTTTTCGGCGAAAATGAGACTAAAGATATTTGACATCGGCCGCCATATTGTTACAACAATTGATTGAGGTTTAAATCGTGTATTTTTCTGAGTGCGTTTGTATGAATTTTTCTCCCTAAATTTACATTGTTATAATAAAAAAGGTTTTCTGATGACTAATCGGCTAGCATATTCTCCCTGTAAAATATTTTCACATCGTTCTTCGTGGATATGGAGGAAGTAGCAACTATTTCTGGAACTCTTGAGCTTAGAACATCTATCTTTGATAGAGAAACAGAACATATTGAATATATTCAAAAAAAAACTACGAACTGATAACCCCAGAATGAGAATTACCACTATTGTTTACATTACATTACCATGACTGTACATATTATAATGTTATCTTATTTTTAGAAATGGCACAGTCTACTATCTATCGTACCATAAAAGAGCACAAGGAGAAAGGACAAATTACCACGCCTAAGCAAACTTCTGGAAGACATTCTTTAATTGCTGGCTAGGATGAAACTGTAAGGCAATTAATTCATGAATTTTTTGATAAAAATGAACCTACCACACTCGATACACAATTGGTAGACAAGCATTTAAATCGAAGACTTTCCAACTAAAGACTACCCCGAAAACTAGATTATAACATGAGCAGAATACTGCAAAGTGAATGAAGTCGTTAATCAAAATACGCAGCTTCTTTCCAAGGGAAAAATGATAAAAAAAAAACGAAAATGTACAACTAAATGTTAATGGTGTGGTAACCTTAAAGGAACCGTTTTTCTTAGTAATGTTACAACTCTAGATGAGCTGTAAAATATTGTAAAACAGAATATTCAAACTAATTCAATAAATTCAGTGAGTTCCCTTCGAGAATACAAATATATTTTTGTCCTAGTTGTTTTTAAATCTATGGAAAAGTTATAGGAATTTCAAAACGTTACTGTCTTTCGAATAACATTATATCTGTATCAAGACGTAATTAATATGTAATTATATTGCATTTGTCATACTTTTTTTTTCGATTACGAAAATTACTTACGTTAATGCTCGTATCACTTAGCGTTATCAACAATGTTAGTGACTTATTCAGTGAACGAAATAAAAATTATAAATAATATATCTATGAAATATTATTATTCGTAATCAGCGATATGACATAACAAACAGAATAGGGGAATATATGTACGCAAATTGATAAATTCTTCAGATCAAGGCTAAATGATGCTGTTTTTGTGTACTATACGATTTTCCAAAGATAGGAAGATCATACGTTGTTTATGCACGCAGTAACTGGTCGGCGTAATTAATAAATTAATTAAAATCGATTAGTCAGAGCATATAATGAAATATCAACATTGTATTAAACTAGTTTCGCATTTTTTATATTAATTAATCAAGTTATAATCATTAAGTGAAAACTTAATTTAAGAACTTATGCGACTATGAATATTTAGTTCTCAATAAAAGTTTTTAATTCGCAATATCTCTATGGGTATTTTATATTATTTAATCTTTTATAAATGTTTTACAGTTTCTGTTAATAGAAATACTTTTAAAAGTGGTAGCTCTCAACCTACAAATGTAGTACGATTTAATGTATTAATCCTACTAATATTTGAAATTAAAATATAAATATAGAAGAAAAAATTAAATATAGATTTGCTAATACCTATAATGTCTATATCTTTCATAGATTGTAGATCACAATGCTGATTCTACTCCAGGAATATAGGCTGGGTTTCTTAATATACAGCGCCTACCACTTCAGGTGTACATATTTGCAAGGTATTATAATTAAGTCTGTATTCGATTTTCGGATTCCATATCACTAGCCTACTTTTTTGATAAATTTCGATAGTTCATTTGCTTCTTTAGTTTAAGGGAGATATTAAAAAGTTTCAATGTTTAAATTATATGTGAAATAGATACTGGTTATATTGTGAATTTATTAGCGTAGTTATAGTAATTATACGAGGGATGTTCTTTAAGTTTTCCATACCGGAACATAGAGGGCGCCACTAATCAAATGTCAGTACTAAAAATTAACCTCCATCTTTAACTAACCTAAATCCAAAGTTTCAGTGCAATACGTGCAGTGTTGTAGCTAAAACGAACTATCAAAGTTGACGAGTTAGATGAAAAATGGAATTAAACCGAGAACGGTTTCGCGCAATATTTTTTTTTATAGTTTACGAGAACAATTACCTCAACTGGAATTCTACGCCAAATTGCGTTTCTGCAATGAAACACCACATCAGTCAACAATTTCTCGTTGGTATGGAGAAATCAAATGCGGACAGATTAGTCTTAGAGACGATTAAAGAGCAGATGCGCCAAGAACTCAGGAAACCGTCGATGATCTTGCACACAGATCATCAACGAAGGCCAACATGTCGCTAGATTGACACATCATTGATGATTTCAAAGATCTCAATTCAAAAAATGTTGTGTGTAAAAAGAGTGGTTTTCCGTTAGATATCGCATCTGCTGACCGAAGAACACAAAGCAGTTAGGGTGAATTGCTGTCGACGAACCCTAGATCGCCGGAAACTCTAAAAACATGTGCAACATCGTCAATGGTAATGAATTTTAGATTTACTCATACGAGGCAGAAAATTAACACCAGTTTCTCTTTGGGTGTTCCAAGGTGAAGAAAAGCTGACAAAAGTCATCCGTTCTCGATGCGTCTCCAAAGAGATGATCATCCCATTTGTTTACCGCAGCTCATCGCTAAGCTTCGAAAAATCAACCCCGAACGACGAACCACTCTCCGTCAAGAAAATGGAAGCTCGCACAGCACGCAAGACAATTGAATTTTTAACACACAAAACGCCGAGTTGTTAGACCACCCTTCGTACATTTTGGCTCTAAATCCAAAAGTCTTCTTTACCTTTCCGAAAAGAACGGATTGCATGGTTAAAGGCTCCGGTCGTCAGAAGGAGCAGTCAGTGCCTTCAAAAGCGTAATTTTGTCTGTACCAACAAACGAGTGGAATAACTGCTTTCAGAGTTAGTTCGAGCGTGCGCAAATGTCGACTACTGTTCGTGGAGAATACTTCGAAAAACAATAAAGTATTTAAAAGCTGTCTACTGTTTTATTCTAGCTCTATATAGAAAACTTAACAGATAACCCTCGCAGAAAAAAAACACTCTCTAATGGACTAAACGGGGAGGTTCCCTGCGTATTTTTTCGTATTTTGATTAACCGTTTAATGCATCGATGTTAGATAAATGAAAATTATTTTCAATAATAACCTTAAATTTTAAAATGTTCATAAAATTTATTTCTTTTTGGTAGCATAGGACTTAAAAGACGACTATCACAAAAATAAGCTTAATTATGTTAATGGCCAAATATTTCAGTGATTACACTGTTCACAGTTGCAAATTTTGTGTCTAAAGTACAGCAATATCATGCGCTTATATATTTTATGAATTCTAATATGAAAATGGCACATCTAAACTGTACTTAAACGGATACCAGTTACCGTCATTTACCTTGATTCTTTAACAACTTTGAAATTTCATGGTAAAACGTGCTTAAAGAAAAGACTTATAATAGTTACTTATAATTTTTGCGTTATATTTCATTAGTTTAATTACGCTTTACCAGTAACATCGTAATAAACATCGAAACTTGGTAAAATGCAACTAGATAGTGATTGAAGTAACTTTAGAAGAATTATTGAAAGAGAAAAGAATCAATTTGAAAATTGTTGAAAACCAATTTGAAATGTCCTTATCGTTTGAACTTACCTGAGATAAGGTACTTGAGTGAAGATGGGCGCTTTGTATATGTAATTCGAGAGCTTGAACGAGCGGCTTGGCGGCAGTCACCCATCCTATTCTCATCCCTGAGCTTAGAACTTTAGAAAACGAATCGAATCTCAACACCCTTCCTTCAGTATCCATCGAGAGGAAGGATGGAGTTAATTCGTCCAGGAAGTGCATGAAGAAATAAGGGTCATCCTCCAAAATTAGAATATTATATTCGCTGCAGATCTTGTAGATTTCACGTTTTCTCTCTAACGTCATTGTGGTACCGGTCGGATTCGAACCTGCACAAAAAGAAGACAATTATACGTTTAGATATTATTCAAACACGCTGACAACAACTGAATCGTACCTGTAGGATTGATGTACATTATTTTGGGCATCCTTAACATTTCGTCCTGCAGACATTTCTCCTTCCAATTTTCTAATTGTTGCTTTAAGAGGTCAGGAATCATGCCATATTGATCTTGATCGACTGGCAGTAATGGAGATTTATGCGGATTAATCTGAAGGGATTCAAAATATTTTAAGGAATTGATGAAGAATTGAAGTGAGAATAAAAAAAGAATTTATGAATCTCCTTATCATTCAATTAAAGCGTTAATCATTCTTCTTTTATTTAGAACAGGCACTCAGATATAATTATCACGTCATTCACAATAAATTGCTACATCATCTGGTGTATTTTTACAATCGTATGATCCATTAACGAAATAACAGCTTTGTTTGGTAGGCAACCATATGACGTACAGAGATAAATACATACACTACCGCTTATATAAATATGAATAACTTCAATTTAAAAAAAATTATTTATTGTATTTATTATATTGCAATACCAAACTAATTGGACAGTTGAAGATTGGAAAAATATGTGGTGAAGGTATGAATTAAAATTTGATATTTGGACAAAGACTAAGAATATTCACAAGGTGATTAGCTAGTGGGAAATGTTCCCATATTGTATCAGATCTACAGTAAAGCATTGGGGAGGGTCGGATACTGTTTGGGGTTCCCCCTGGCACAATGATAAGGAAACAATGGAATCTATGAAAGAAAATTATAAAATTAATTCTATGGAAGAATATCATTGAATTTCATCTAGACTTCAATTTATTGGAGACAGTTTTGAGTTTATGCATGACAACGATCGTAAGCAGACTTCATTGTTGGCACTTCAAAGTGCTGAGCGACCTTGGAGAGAAGCTGTGCACTAGATCGAAGAGTCAGAAGAAATTGTTCTTCGTCAAAAGAAGAACCGTGAAGAATGTTGGAACGCGACTATAATAATACTCCAACGGAAGTATTACAGAAGTTGTTTAGAAGAAATAGAAATATTTTTACAGAATAAGTTAATCATTTACATGAACAGATAGGAAGAAACTACTTTCTCGGTAATTATAATGAAACCTAGATCAAAAGAAGATTAAAAGCTTAAAACTACTCAAGTTTCGTGTCATAATGTGTAATTGAACCGGATATAACGTGTTAAAACCAATTATATACTGGACCCCATTATTAACTAAACACCCAGTAAACGTCCGTATATTTGACCCTCATCTATTTCTTAGGCATCCAGTTAGTCTATTAGGTATATTTCAAAGCAGCGAGTCAATGCCTGCAATACGCTAAGCCATGCTTTGATTGAAGCACATAAGTACACTTAAGTAAATAATGTCAACAGAAAAGAAAATATTTGTTATTTCCTTGCCAATGGTATTTTTATTAAACCTACGCAGCACGCTAACATTTTCATTGTTTGTTTGTATGAACATGCTACATAATTCCCAAGAATTTCACTAAAGTATGACATCGCTTGCTGGGTGTTCATGTATTTGTAAAGGCAAGTATATACATTACCGTCCATAATTATTTAGCCACCTACATTTTTTTCTTAATTTTTCATTACGAATTATCTAGTACAAATAACGAGAGTAGATACAAACAACACTCATATGTATACACATTATCAGTAAACTTCATTAGTATACGTTTTATTAGCGAGTTCTTAGAAACGAAAACTCAATTTAGCTATGACAAATGACAATTGCAAGGACTGTGTGGATGTACAATTCACAGGTATAGCAGTAAACTCCACTCACACAAATTAATTAATTATGCGGAACGCAGCGTTTCGAGAGCCCGTGGGCTCGTATTGTCAACCGTGTTACCGACTGAGCCCACGTGCTCTCGAAACGCTTCGTTCCGCATAATTAATTAATTTGTGTGAGTGGAGTTTACTGCTATACCTGTCAATTTAGCTATGTCCGAGCTATAAAGGTACAGACCCTGTTAATGGAATTTCTTGGAATCTTGATGCAGTATAGTATATAACTTTATTGCATGTTATGATCCGAGATATCTTTGTACCATGTCTGTGTAGTTTGTGTTAATTCAAAATTTACTACTATCGGAAACACACAAAAATATATTGTTACCTATGAGTTTTGATATTTCTTAGTTACTTGCATTATAATGACGAAAACTAAAGAGTTGTCCGTACAGGTGCGTGGTTTAATTGTTAGTTGCCATAAAACGGATAAGAACAATCGACAAATTGCACGCGAATTGAACATTATGGATTATTTGCAAGTAGTGGCAGTTTTTCCAACAAAAAAAGGTGGGCGACCGAAAAAAAAACGACGCCAGTAGAAGATTATGTTCTCGTAAGGATAAACAAAAGAAATCGACGAAAAACTGCGCCAGAAATTGTGGTTGAAATGAACGGGGAACGCAGGAAACCCATTAGAGCGACTACAGTGGAAGGGCGCTTAGAAAAAGCTGGACTTCGCAGACGAGTAGCGGTAAGAAAACCCTTATACCCAAACCAGAAACGGTATGTGAATGCCCAAGGAATCATCATGACTGCTATTTGAAAAAGGGACAGAGCATTACAAAGGCCTACTGTGCACAATTGATTTCTAAATTGCGAGACTATTAAAGAGAAACGATGAGGAAAGTTAAGGCATGATGTGCTGTTCCATCATGGTTTGGAGAAGTTGGCAATTTTTTTTCCAGGAGACTGTTGAAATGTTGGAGCACCGATGGACCAAGTGCATTAGTGTAGAGGGAGACTATGTCGAAAAATAAAAAATATAATGCCGCTGTACTTTTACTGTAAGAGCATTACAAGAGCAGATCTCTATGTTATACCTCAGCATAGAGATCCACCTTCGTATATTTGTAAGTGTGTTTGTATGCATTTATGTAGATGTAGATATTAACTAAGAACCATTAAATAATAATATCCACGACTCAAATGCGATTTTATTTAAAAAATTTAAAAAAACATAGGCTAAATACTTATGGACGATAGTGTATATCAGAATACGTAAGACCGCCTATGTTGTTACACAATTAAAAATAACTCGCTTTTCAGGGTTAGTCTTTCTCAAATATAAACCTCTAACTTTCTTTTTCTGTATCCATTAATATGTGTAAATGTAGCATCGTGTAACGAATACATTTCACTGTTATTAAAGCGTCTATTTATATCTTTTTGGATTCTTTCCAATTGTATGTCTTCTAAAGCTACACGAAAAAAAACTTGTGCTTGATTTATATAGTGTGTTATTATTATGTTACAGCCAGTGGTGTTATGCTATGCTCATTAAAAACAAGAACTGGATAATACTGGATATAAGGTCATAGAAACAATATCTTTATTACTTCTTAATGAGTTCCATTATCTAAAAGGATGTTCGATAACGTTCTCCTCAGATTACGAAAACTAAGCAAATATAGACTCTCATTGATAAAATACATGCAATAACGCTCATATTTATTTACTTACGATAATTTCGATACCGGCGTAGAGCGGATTTTGAACTATAACCGGTTCTCCTTCCAGGATGCACATCTCAATTGACTTACTAATTCCATCCTGGGAACCGTTGAGCACTAGCAACTCGGAATTTTCCCAAATGGGCGGCTGATGTATTTTGTACGTAAACTCTTTAAGCGTTTTAACCAGAGGAGGATAACCTTGCGTTGGAATGTATTGTAAAGCTGAACCGAGTGCTTGACCCTTTAGTGTCATCACAGAACCGTCTTTCATGGTGATATCTATTTTGTCGAAAGGGAATGTCAATTCGTTGGGCATTCCTTCCGCTAGGGAGATGGCTTCCTTGGGTGCGAGGTAGGCAAGTTTAGCTGAAAGAGAAGCGTACATTTCAAAAATCTGCTTGCTACAGAAAGAGCTTGTGGTAATCCTTTGAGTTGTTTTTCAAACTTCAAAGTTTGAAGTGTTTACAGTGCTAAATGTTTAAAATGTTGATGTAGTCAATGTCTCTTTGCTATTAAAGCATTCACAGTTAAAACACTTAGTGGAATTTTTTCAGAAAATTGATAATAAATGTACACCTAGAAATACACATATGTATAAACCGCTGCCAACCAACAGGAAACCGAATACACAGATATGTTTTAACGTGTTGACAAGTGTTCTAAGCCAATTGTTGTTGAAGGTTATCACAACGAATTTCAATGCACTCCTCGATCTCTATCTGGTAACCTTTTCGAATGTGATGTGTGATTAATAGCTGGGGTTTGCAAATTTTAATCGTCCGAGATGGAAGCACACCGTAATCTGTCAAAGGTAGAAGCTTGAAGGGTTAAAGGTGAATTGGAAAGGGGAAGAAGACAATAGAGTGTTTACTGAAGACCTTGAAGGGAGCCAAAGGAAAATTTCTAAACTTTGGAATCACTTTTTGGAATCTGGAAATATACAATAGAGACAAGAAAGAAAATGCTCAGCCTTGCATTAACTGCGTAAAAGGTAAATTACTTTAAGTGGTTGGGAATTCGCAACGAAATTATCTGCAGCGACAAATTCAATAAATGGTAATGACGAAAGAATTCTAAAATAGTAAAACTTATGTTAAGATAAATTTAGAATTTTAACACATTAACTTAGTTAGGTAAAATACAGGGTGTCTTTGAAATAAAATAAAAATTACGTCACGAACGTCAGAATTAAGAAAACTCGTCTGCCGCCTATGGATGCAGAATGCGCATACATCCATTCAACCAAACTCGCACACATACACGTATATACAAGTTAAAGAAATAAAATAAGAAAAGTACAGAAGATGAAAAGGTGTAATTATATTTATATTCTATATAATTACACCTTTCAAGAATACAATTCAAGAAATTTACGATTCAAGAAATCTTGGATCAGAATTAAATAAAGCTCTAGGAAATAGTAATATGTGCCGCCTATGGATGTGTATCCGTAATACATCTATTCAACCATCCAGGTCGCATACATACACGCAGACCGCATACGCCGCAATAACACAGCTGTCGATGTTATAAAAACTAGAAGATAGTCTACCTTTCAAACGGCATCCTAACAACAACGCGCTTACGTGTGAATATTTCGGGTTTGAATAATAAAGAAATTTTTATTTTCAGTAACTTCATAATTTTTTTCTCACGTCTGCGAAGAAATTTTCCCAAAATATTATGGATTTAAGTCTAATAAAATTAAATATTTCCATTTTTCATACTTCTTTGTTATATTTCATGGACACCTGTATACATGCATGTGCATAATGAAATAAATCAATAGTTAATAGTTACTTCTGCTCTTCGTACTTAACCACGCTGAAGTGGAAACCAGAATTCAAACAAGGTATATCATAGAAATGTTATTATAATACAGGTAAAAAATTGTTTACGCCATAAAAGGTCGGTGAAGCTCACGGTATTGTTTGGGTAGACAGTTGAATTGAAATACCTGAAATAGCACTTACTTTAGGTATTTCGAGAGAGTAAATGCTTCATACATTTTTATCAACATTCCACGAATAGATCGAAAAACAAAACTGATTTCCTGTAACAATATTATATTATTACATATTTTGTGATAAAACATAAATGTATCACTTTATCCATTAGACCAAGCAACAATCCAAAATAAGGAGACTTTTCAGAATATCATTACATTTTCAGTTCTATAGTATATATCTGGGGAATATCGAAAAGTTATTATATTTGACATGTTGAAGAAAATGGTGATGCAATTGAAAACGCGAAATTAGTTTATCTAGATGCTCTCAAAGCAATAACTGCAGACATATGAAAAAAAAGGAAATGTAGATGTATGCCGGAAGAGAGAAATGGGAACTGATGGGGAAGAATTTGGAGAATTTATTATCCACGTGGTCGGAGAAGATTTCAAATCATAATATTGAGTCGCAACAAACTTCCAGTATGTTGCAAATAATAAAATTTATGACATGATTTATTCATGCATTGTTTGTCTATTACCAAATTATAATGCTCATAATTTTAAAGTGATTATAAGCTAACTTATGGTTTATTCCAAACTTCTGTAATTTAGACTGCACGGAAAACACTATGTAAAGTTTACATAGTAGTTTACATTGTAAACCATATATATATGGTGTTGTAGTGTGTTTTCGCAGGATGTCTTGTTATCCTTTGGGGTTTGTCCCGCGTTCGGCGTTGGTTCTTAGAAAAACCATGTACGTCCTAACGTTTCGATGTAATCGCAGTCGAAATCACGACCTCAATAATGAGATGTATGCGATTACATCAAAACGCCAGGACGTACATGGTACAAGAACCAACGCAGAACGCGGAACAAAACCCGAGAGGATAACAAGACATACATATATACATATTTATATATATTTACCATTCCTTCAATTAGGTTTCCATTTAGAGTAGCCTATGATTTTCATTCAAATTTGGGAACAATATGAAACAGTAATGTTTCTCGAAAGCCAACCTTTGACAAGTGTCATAGTAAAGTCAATTTCTGGAAAACTTGTCTTATCGATTAGATTACTTATTATCATGTTAGAAAAACGACACAAAGTTTTTCTTGTCGAGAGGTATTTTAGAATTGATAGATTAGAAAATAGACAGTGGGTATATGCAATTAATCAATGCATATAGGACTTTCCTCAACAGTTCCCTGATTTTTTAGTTACGTATAACCAGCTGCCTACGCAAATTCATGGCAGTATTAACTGATTTCGTGAAACGGGGACAGTACTTCGTAAATCCTGAAGCGAGGCACCTAAAAAAAACTACACAATGCATTGAAGATGTTCGACAACGAATGGAAAACTCGCCAAAGAAATCCATTGAGAAAGTGTCACAGGAAGTTCGGTTATCAATTGCAATGCCACTCTATTCTTAAAAAAGGTTTAAAATTAGGTTCATATAAAATGCAAGCTGCTCATGAACTCAGTTCCGTTGATTATAATAGAAGAAGCCAGTACTGCCAATTGTTCGTGAATAGCTTAAATAATAATGACATTCTTAATAAATGTTTCTTTACTGACGAGACCTGGTTACATTTTTCGGGATATTTGAACAAGCAAAATATGAGAACATGGTCGTCAGAAAATCCACATCAATTTGTGGAAAAACCATTACATTCGAAAAAGTTGGTGTTTGATTGGCGATCTCAAGGTAACGAATCATTGGACCCATGTTTTTCGGGATGCTGAAAGATACCGAAATGAGATATTGGAATTACATGAGGATATTTCCAACAAGACAATGATCCAACACATACGGCTGAGCAAACACTCGTTCATTAAGAAGAGTTCTTTGATAATCGAAAAGTGAATTTTCCTTCAAGGTCCCCAGATCTCACAATTCTAGATTATCTCATTTTTGAAGAACACCCTGACACACTATTGCAGAACTTTGCAATAGTATTACATAATTTTGTAATAATATAACTCTTTAACATTTATCAAACGTATTTGAAAGTATGAAATCAGATTTCGTACATGCATCGATACAAGAGGGCCATCTTTTACTTAAAACATTCCGCAATAAATAACATTAACCTCATAACTAAAGTAAAATCAATCAGATGATAACTCTTAGTTTGACTTTTGAAAAACATTAGTGTTCCATAGTATTCCCAAATTTAAATTACTAATATATTAATTGAAGGCATGGTATTTGTTTTGATGTGTAATGAAATATATAATTGTAGCAATCCTTTATCAGTTAAATTAACGAACGCTATCAAAGAATTTTTGCGTCAAACATTCATGTTTGGTATATAATATTATAGATGTTATAAAAAGCCCTATATTATTTCTGTACATTCAATTTAATAAATATTTGTCATTAACGACGATCGATGAAAACCGGTACATTATCTAGAAAAGAGAAACACAAATAGCGAGTCTAAGGCCCGAAATAGCATGAAAAGAAAGTTCCAAGAAATAAATTAACTTCTAGAGAATAGAATGAAACTACCGTCTACGTGAAAAAATTCTAAAGATGCCAACACATACTGACTGAATGTGCTGTTCTCTGACAAAAACAAAACGGTACTCTTCGACACAACAGCCATTAACATCAAGGACAAAAATCCTAGAGTATAATTAAAGTAAATTAAAGTTTGTTATTCTAACAAAAGCATGCCACGATGATATATATATATTATCGTCACAATGTTTCAAAGCAGTAAGAAATTTCAGGCTTCTATATAGTCTTACGAATAAAATGAAAAAAAATAATTAAATTAATTTAGACTTGTTTTCATTTATATAGTCTTCTTTGGCGCGTACTTAACGTACATTTGATGCTGTACGCAAGTAGTCCCAAAACTGTTGAGCATTTTGTGGTAGTCGCTCTTTAGCTTTTCTGCATAGCTCATCCTAGAAACATTCAATTCATAAACCTGTCATGTTTCTCTTCGTCGTGCCAAAGTATAGGGTCGCTGGTTAATCAACCAACTACTCCGTTGTTTGTGCGTTCCACCATTTAGTTTCCTTTTTCTCGTTTTTCGTTTTATACACATTATTGTTCATATTTAATTAATTAATAATATTTAAGTTGAGAATAGTTAAAAGTAAATTTTAAAAAATTAACAGTTTTTTCTTCTTTTTGTAACACATTTAATTTAGTACATGCACGATCATTTCTACTCTGATGTCAAATTATAGCGAAATATTAGCAATTACAAAGAAATATACGATCTTTAAACGACTGACTATCTATGTTCGCTGAGTGGCGTTAAAATTTCTAACAGCCTTTTTTCAACTTTCTCTATAGTAAACATTCTTCAAAATGTCAAATTTATCAACAATAGCTCCTTCTGAATATCTTTCCTCTTGAAGAGTACAAACTAGGAAATATTGTTCTAAAGCCAATTATTGTTCTTCAACACTTTTATACAACTAATTGAAAAAATATGTGCCGATTTAAAGAAAAAAAATAAGATTTAAATTTAAAATTTCTTATTTTAAAGACTATGGAACTAGATAATTTAGTTTAAAATACGTTTATTTATGTTTTGAAGAAATTTGCTTTTAAATTTGAGATTGGTAGCGTATTGTTAGCTTCAAATATTGATTATAGAAAAAGTATGAAGTAAAAGATGTTAAGAGAATCGTTGGCGCCAAATTTGACTTAAAAGAAACTAATAATAGGTCTTGTTTAGAATCCTTGTAATATCGTTCTATTTGCTTTTTTGCATATCAAAATCCTATAATAAATAAACAAGTTATATAAATGTGAAATCTTTCCAAAATTTTTACTATAAAATAGTTTAAAAAAAAACAAACCTCTGCATTAATGAATACGCTAGAAAAAAGAAAGAATAATAGACAAAGAATCGATAATAAATTACGCGTATTACACGAAAACCGGTCCGACAACAACAAAAAAAAATCGTTCTATAATAATTTATGAGGGTTCACTACGAAGCATTTAGGTAACTCGCACTCTTTACTACGCTGTCTTTCTTTTACCTACCGGCCTGCGTCTAGTTTCTCGATCAACGGGTCAACGCAACGCAATCATTAAGTCACTAATTGATTCGGGAATACTAGTTCTTGTCGATAATTAAGCTTCAGTAAACGTTTACGTTTCTCATCGCAACATGCAAATCAAATTACAGGTATATAAAAATACTTACTTAATTCCCTTGTTAATGCCGGTCTCCTTCTTGATGATAAGGGGTTGATGAAGTAACTGTAATCCATAATTTTCTCGATTTTTTCGTCGACGCGTGTTGTTTCCATCTTCAATTGTAAGTTGTCCTTCGATTCGAATTCCTCTTTCAAGTAAGAATATCAAAAACCCAACGTCAATTAAAGTTTTCGGCAAAACGAAAAGCGGGCTTTCCAAAAAGAAACCTTCACTCAAGACTGCTTTGAATGAAATGAGTTACCGTTGTAAAAGGCGGCTGGTTTTTATAGTTTTGGGATGTTTACATAAACAACGCTATCGGCGGCGCTCCGCGTCGTCGAAAGGCGATGCAGACCGAGTGGTGGTGTTAACGATGATGTAATTCTTTACTCATTCCAATAATCTATTCGGCTGATGAAATTGGCAAAATAGAAACATATTCGCGTGCCGTTAAAGAGGCGTTTTCCCATTCAGAACGTTATTGGCACTGATAAGATCGATAAGAATAACAAGAAGTTATTTAAGTTGCAGACTTAATAAACTATATATTTAGGTGCTAAAAAGGAATTATGTGTTCTCTACGAAATAAGTAAAATTAGTAACTAATGCGGAAAACTTGTCATAAATATTGTCAACAATGTTGCGCCTTTAATATGTTTCTAAGAAAAAAGGAATAAATACTCCACAAATATTTCTTTAATTATTTCCGTTTAATTTCTAACTGTGAAGTCCCTAACTTATGATTCGAAACATTGCAAATTAAGTATTCCAATGCACTCGGTTTTTTTCTTATTGAATTCCTTATTAGCAAATAAGTTTGGTAACAAATGGTAGTCGATGCAATTCAAATTGTATTCCGTCCATTTTTCGGACATTCCGAAGCATTTTCTACTAATTTATATCTTTAAACGGTCTAATACAGGGCTTCTTAAACTATGAGTAGCGACCTCAAATGCGATTACAAAGCGAAATGTTGAGACCGCAAAAATTAAATTCAAAGGCTGGAATTCCATTGTGTACACGAATTTAATTTAAACCAACATTGACCTGAAATTAACATTAAGGTTAGTCTGGTCCATGTCAGTACGCATATAGCCATTTAAATTTAATATTCAACTTATGGATCCCTATGCTGTACCCCCGACCCTCTTGAAGTAAAACTACAGTAGCATTATATTTTTTATTTTTCGACACCTCAACAGCCTCCTGAAAAAAATCCATCCCTCTACAGCTTCCATCACTTCATAATTACTGGTCCACGTAAGATTTCTTTTAATTTGGGAAACAACCTCTAATCACTAGGGGGCAAATCCGGCGAATGCGGGTGCTCCATTAATTCAAAGCCTACTTGGTGTGTAGCAGCCATAGCAATTAACTTAACTTTCCTCGGCGTTTCTCTTTGATAGCGTTTCGTAATTTAGAAATCAATTATGCGTAGTAGGCCTCTGTAATTCTCTGTCTCTTTTGCAAATAGTCAATCAGGATGATTCCTTAAGTATCCCAGAACACAGATAGCAAAACCTTTCCAAGAGACGGCACGACCTTAAATTTGCGTGGAGGAGGAGAACCGTTATGCTTCCACTCTCTGCTTTGCACTTTCATCTCGGGATCATAGCGATGCACCCATGACTCATTCGTGGTCACAAACCAACTAAGAAGGCTCTCTTTGTTTGCTTGGAATTTTCCAAACAAAGTTTACAGCCATTTCTTTTTTGATCAATGGTTAACATTCGGGACACCCATCCTGGACTCATCCTTTCATATCTAATTCTTTAGTCAGAATGTTGCGCACCACATAATATGATAAGCCAGTATATTCCACAATGACCCTAATGCGTACTCGTCGATTTTGCCGTACGAGGTCGTGTACCTTGTTTAATGTTGGTTAATGTTTTTGTCTGTTGTCACTGTTATAGGAGGACCACCTGTCTATGATTTTAACAGGATGTTCTTCCGCATTTAAAATCTCTACACCAGCGTTTGACTTTAGCATAAGAAACTGTAGACTCACCAATAGTTGCCATATTGTTTTTATGAATTTTTCTACAAATGTCAGTTAAGTGGATGTCAAAAACATTAAACTCATATCAACATTAGAAGTAGGTGAGGGGTGGGGTATGAGGATCCACCCTCTTATATACACTCAATATAACTAAATTCAATTACATTAGTGAAATTAAAGTAATATTGATTTCTCATTACAGTAGACACTCAATAATGTGAACACTGTGTATTGGAAAATCGGGATAACCTGAACAACCTAATTTCGTAGCATTGAACGCCGTATAACGTAAACAGAGTCGCATTCGGTAACGTGAAAGCATATAGTTCATACTGCGGGAATTTCCTATATATTTTAATGTTGTTATGCTTCTCCGAGTTAATGATACGCGTTGTTTACGCAATACAGCCCGCTGTCTTAACACCTCTTTCAGTATATACATATGAGTATGATTGGGGAAACGTTCATTCGCAGCTTATTGCAATATATCGTCGCAAATAAATTAGAAGTGCTTAACACTCCATGAAAAAGCGGGTATAATTGAGAAATCAAGAAGCGATGCCAATGTAACAAATTTGTCAAAAAAATATAGTGGTCATAAATCCACGATTTGTAAAATAAAAACTAAAAAAGGACTAATATCGCTTGCGGTGGCTTATCCTTATGCAGGACCAGTATAAAGAAGAACTTGAATGAATGAGATCTATACATCCTGAAATGGGGAAAAATTTACAAATGGTTATTAAATCATATAAATAAAGACATTATGGTCACTGGTCATATGATCAAAAGAAGGACAAAAGCATTGAATTCGCGGGTAAAAGAAAATTCTGTTGTGGAGTTTACTACTAGTGATGGTTGGTTACAAATATTTAAAAGAGGATTCGAATTCGATATTTTAACATTGCTGGTCAAAATTATCATAGCAGCCAGAACTAATTGATCCATACAAAGTCCAGAAAACAAAATTGAATAATTGGGAATTATGTAAAATGCTGATGAATTAGTATTGTATCGGAAACTTCTACCAGAGAAAACTTTTGTTTCATCCCAAGAGCACATCATTCCAGGCGGAAAACATGAAAAATAACGACTAACTTTTTTGGCATGTACTAATGCCAGTGGAACTCATAAAGTCAATCCATTGGTTAAGCGAGAAATTCTAGATCTTTCGAAAATATTTTCCTTCCTGTGAACTATGACTACTCCAAATCAATTTGAATGGCGAAGTCAATTTTTAAGAAATGGTTCCATAGTTCTTTTATTTCTCGATAAAGTTTATAAAATAAATTTAATTTATGAGACATGAATCTCCTAAAATCATTGACAAGTCATTCATTGTTCTATTAGAAGGTAACGCGTTTCCAGAAATTAAGTGGACTCCCAATAAAAGCTTTTCATATTTTGGATAAAGCTCCATCACATTCACTAATAGAAGAATTACAGAGTAAAGATGGGCAAGTTACGATCATGTTCCACTCGTCAAATACAACACCCCTTATCCAGCCAATAGATTAGAATGTGATCGCAAAATTTGCAATTCTACCTATACTTAATAACATGAAAATAACTTAAACAATCCTTTTCTACATACCAACTTGGTTAATTTTGAAATTCAGTTCGTTAATGCTATTTTACTGCTTATTAATATCACATATTTTTTATGGCGAATATTTCCCCGAGATTTTCGATGGAGTTTAAAGCAAGTACGCAAAATGCCAGCATGCGGATTTCAGACAACAAATGGCGCACCGATACAGTTTATGCTATAAAGGTTTGACACTGCGCCGTTTTGTTGTGTCATCAACAAGTGTCAGACGCACGTAATCATTGCAATAACATGATTACATTTTTAAGAAACCAGTCCTTTGTCCGTTTAGAATCCTGGACGACAGTGTTGTTTTGCTGAAATATCCGATAATACCTGATACCGGAAAATAAGATGCCTTTGCAGTGAAGATCCAGTGGTTATTTCATTCGATTACCTTTAAACTTTAAACATACTTTCTGTGCCACTTGGGTATTTTTTAAGTGGTGGCAGCGCTAGTTATTAACTATGATACATATCAATGTTCAATTAACTTCAAATTCTAATATATTAAGTTAGATAAGTCCCCTGCAAATTGAAAATTTTATCTATTTTTCTATTATTATCGTTGTTGTTATAAGAACGACGTAGGACAATAGACAGGATAGAGAAAAAACCAACGTTTCGGTCTAATTACCTTAATTTTAAGCAAATGAACGTCATATTAATTTCCTGGAATGACATTAGGCATAGAGTGATGCAAAGATATCTTGCCTACGATATTATTTGTGTAATAACGTCAAATCCGTTTTTGCAACAATTTATTTTGATTCCAATCAACCAAAATATCTACGAAATACAATAAAATCTTACATCTGCTCTTTCTAAGTTTGTTTAACAAAGCAACAAACAATCTTAGGATGCTGATTGAGTCTTCTTTACAAGCATTAACTTTTGCTACCCAAACAAATTTCGATTGTTATGAAATATGCCTACATTGCGTGTGACGACATTTTTGAAAACAGTAGTGTTAACTTTATGCTTAAATTTCGAAATCATAACTGCACTAACCACGTGAATACTGCTATTAGTTAATGTAATGATTAAATTGCACTTTATGGAAATTCCTATTCAACACTTTGCGATACTTACTTAAATTCTTAACTGATATCTTAAGGAAGCGTGGATATGCACATGTCAGACTCTTTTTGTAGTACGTATTTTTAGTGACCCCGCAGTTTATTGCATTGATACGAAGCGATGATGATCACGTTAAAATCATAATAAATGACATATGACCTCCACATTCATTATTTACATATATTTGACTTATTTTAACACCGTGTCTAAATACACAATTACCCAAACTAAAGTATTGTCTTCGTTATTGCCTCTGTCGCTTTTCTGGTATATAGTGAAAACTACAGATATGTTGTTAGATGTTCCACCTAATACATATTTTTTGTCCAAAAGTACAATGAAATATAAAGTAGAACAATTAAGCAACCCATAATTCGGATTAACATAAATTTGATGTGTCTCCCTTGAATGTTGGTGTCTCCCTTTTTCTCTTCTTTTATCCTTTTCACCCAAAGAAGGAACCCCACAAAAGTACCAACAATATCGTCGGTGTTGCGAGTAATTTAGTTCTGATATCTGATCAACAAGAATTATATTCAAAATGTATGTAACAATTGTACGACTGAGAGCTTGAAAGCCATACCGATGAAACTCCAAGGACTATAAAGGTATTTTGGTATAAAAATATCGGTCTCGGAGGGGATTTGAACCCAACATCTCCGATGTAGCGTGCTAAACCCTTGCATCACAAGACCAATGAATTCAAGTCGCCTTAAATCCTCCTAGATGTCGCGATGATATGTTGTAATATCTCGCGTACACTATATTATTAAGCGGTAAATGCGTAACAGTTAAACTAACATCCATACTAATACTAATACAAATATTAATATCAATACTAAACCACCGTTTGCATTAGTAATGATAAAATTACAATTTTCTTGCAATTTTCAACGTAATTAAATTTTCGAAAAAATATCGGTCTCGGAGGGGACTTGAACCCAGCATCTCCACATCTCCGGTGTAGCGTGCTAAACCCTTGCTCCACAAGACCAATGAATTCAAGTCGCCTTAAATCCCCCTAGGAAATTGCAAGAATATTGTAATTTTATCATTATTAATGCCAACGGGGGTTTAGTATTGATATTCATATTAATATTAGTATTAGTATGGATGTTAGTTTAATTAATGCGACTGCCATCACTGTATTTACTTGTAGGCCACGGACATATTCGAGAGTAACCGTTTGCAAGTTATGGGCTCACATACCGTCGATGCGGTCTATTCGTGGCGAAAAATTCAGATTTATCCAATTTGTCAATTGATGGTACCTGATTTCAATCATCACTACTTCAACGGTTTGTCTACAGCTACGCGTTCCCATAATTCAATGATTCTTGAACTGTTGAGGGGTACAGTCATCATCCTGCGTTTCTTGATTCATTCTACCATACATTTTTAAAAAATGAAATTATATTTAAATACATTTCTGAACTGTAGTGCAATATATTCGTGGCAAAAATATCGCATCTATTGTATGTTGCTGTAGATTTACGCAGTAGTTGTTTTCTTTTAAAAAATTTAGATTTTCGGGTTTGAAACCGTGTAGTAATTACACGAATTTGTCGACTTTTCGCTATCAGTTGCATTGAGCTTCTTCTGAGCTGTAGCATGTCGTAGCGCTGGTGTGAGAATTGCATCTCTTACTTTATTAAATTTATATAAGATTATCGATTTATTTACATAAAATTTAATGAGTTTCAACTACGTACTACTTACTTATTTCGATGTCAATAAATTTTAACCCATTACCCAGTAAAAACTGGTATATTTTTATTTCCAGTGTTCATAATTCATGGAATGTCAGAACAATTACGATTACTAGTATTGATACGTGAAACCTTCTCTGGCTGGTTTTAGGCAATCCCAAACTTTATACCGTGATAAGATTATCTTACACAATTGCATCAGCCAGCATTCATTAATACTAAGTATTCAGAGAATAGTTGTTTTTTTCATTCGGATCATCTCCTTTCTAAAACACACGCAGATAAACGTTTCGTTACATTTCTATATATTGACGTACTTGTCATCATCACTGGATTTTTTTATTCACGTAAAATGGATTAAAAAATAAGATTGATAAGGAATAAATATTTATTTACACACGTTTACATGTCACGCAAGCTTTACTAAAATTCCATCATTCGATATGTGGAAAACGTTCACGCTCTAGGAACAATGAATAGAATGGTGTTCAGGAAAAACTCAACGATTATTCTATTCCTACTTAATCTCATTCCATATTCATGTACATTTAATGTGTTCAGTATTATTGTAGACAAATAGTCTGTTGCCATTCAAATATTCGTAGGATTAGTATCTTTAAGTATGTTTAAATTTTAGAATTAATAGAAATCCCGATAATGTCTCTATTTATTTTATCGTCTTAGTTTTCATTAGCAAATTCCTTATTCTCATTTGGGGTATTATTGCTGGGGTTCCTAAATATGATTATAATATTGTCGGTAATTATTTAGAATGATCATTATTGCAAGGGCACTCGGGTAGTTCTATAATTACCGAGGCTTATTTAAACCAAACACGACACAATTTAAATCGAGTGCATCGTATATCCTAACAAGGCATGTTATAGTGTTAGAAACATACATTAGAAGCAGAGTGTACGTCCTAGATAAAGTAATAATGAATGGAAGCTTAATAAGAAAAAGATGAAACATAATTTTTCAGCGCCCCCTACTAATACGTTGGAAACTAAAAATGCCGTACGGGACTTACCGAAACTTAATAAGAATGTAAATATAGATTTGATTAAGCAAAAATGCATCCTTCTTATGATTTAATAAGAATGCATAATTACTTAATCAAAGGGCACTCCACATATAAACAAAATGAGAAAGTCAAAAAAGGAAAATGAAGGCCTGTAATATTTATTCTGCAATTTATTATTGTTTTATTATATATATTATGTTCAACATATTAATTATGTAAACATCTAACATAAATAATAGCTTAAATATAACTCCCTAACAAAATATTATTCAGAGCATTGCAATAATGAAATAACAGAACCTCCAGAAATTTATCTAAACAAGATTTTTGGTATCGTGTTCTGTACAAGTTATGTTAAAAGAATAGTGCTCTTTAATAATTTGTCTTAATTTCTTAAAAACATTTCTTTCATGACAAATTTGAGGCAATACATGCAAGCACATAGTATATACAGCTGTGGCGATATGTATTCGCCACCCTTTTTTGTTTTTTATTCCGACGAATATATAAGAAATAAAAGAAAATTGATAGATGAAAATGTTTCATTGTGAGTGTATACAGACATATACAGATATTGCTTAATATTTGGTAGCTCCTCCCTGGGCTTTTATCACCGCATGAATTCGTCGGGGCATACTGCTCGCTAAGTTGTAGCACTGTTCGGGGGTGATTTTATTCCACTCTTCGAATGTTTTTGTTTTTAAGCATTGCTTTGTGGTAGATGAGTATTTAGCTACATTTCGCTTTAAAATGTACCATAAATGCTCAATTGGCGATAAGTGCGGGGATTGTACCCGCCATTCCAGGACCCGCACGTTATTTTCCTCGAACCAGCGCATTACTTCGCGAGATTTATGGCACGGTGCATTATCTTGTTGGAAGTAATACTCTGGCTCATCATTATCGAATAATTTTAACGCACACGGTTCCAGAACTTCTTCCAACATGTCGATGTACGTCCGACTGTTCATTCGGCCCTCGCAGACGAACAGTTCTCCGACGCCTGTTGCACTCATGGAACCCCAAACCATTATGCTACCACCCCCAAACTTGACAGTTGGGATGATACAGTCTGGATGGAAGGCCTCTCCTCGCCTGCGTCGCACGTATTGAGACCCAGGTTTACCACAAAGCTACCAACAAAAACATGAATACTGTTACATTTTAGAACCAATTAAAAAGAATAAAAACACTGTAGATACCAGGAATTGAATACAGAATACCGCAAATACAATAATTATGTATTACTTACCTCAATATTTGACTCATCCGTCCACATAACATTGGCCCAATTGTCAATGGTCCAGTCGCGGTGACTTTTAGCCCACAGCAGTCTCTTTTTCTTATGTTGCGAAGACAACCGTGGTTTATGTCGATCTTTGTATCCACCTACATTTAATTCACAAAGGCGTCTTCTAACCGTACGAGGAGAAATAGCAACATTATCTAGCCGGAAAAGCTCACTGGAAAGCTGTTCAGACCCTTTTCTCCGGTCTCGCAATGACATCCGCTCTGAGACTCGCTCATCTCTGCTAGTTGTCTTCCTTTTTCGACCAGTTTTCGGTTTGTTTGTCAAAGATCCACTCTCTTAGTATCGTTTTATCGTAATTCTAATTGTCGATCGCGCACATTTTACTTGTCGGGCAATAGCAGACACCGACAACCCATGCTTTTCTAACACCACAATTTGTCCTCGCTCTACCTCCGTCAATTCGCGTGTTTTCGGCATTCCTTTTTACTGTATACTATCGTATTACACAGACAAAATCACAGACACAATATCTTAACTCTAACTAGCTCAACCTTACTCTTACAACTTTTAAGAAAGACTGAAGAAATATTCAAAAATTACCATCTTACGTCTATTTTCTAATGTACTCAGAATGGCCTACAATAAACCATTAAAGTCTCATTACCGGGTACCTAGTTAAGTCCGTCATCGACCCTGCTTCTTAGATATACAATAATATTCGTGTAACACGTTCAAAACGAGAGTGGCGAATACATATGGCCACAGCTGTATGTTGAAGAGAGTTTCCTCAAATTCTTTGGTACAATTATATAATCTTCGATCTCCGGATCTCTCCCTCAGTTCAGTTAATCTGTGGCCGGAACTTTCCCCGGGAGTGGCTAATATATCGGCAGCGCAGCTATGGCACTCGCCAATAATTTTTCAAACTCCTTATTCGGAAACAATGTGCTCAATGCTGTTGTGTTGGCATACTTTAAGCGTAACTGTAGGTTCATATTTTTGATGCGTTTCAACCTTTACTTCCATATCTGCCATGCACCTTGCCAGTTTTCCTTCAAAAAAATAATTATCACTGTACATATCGTATGCAACATTTATGTTTGCTATAGAAAGGACGAGAGCAATCAATACCAAAATTATTTATTATGCTGCAAATTAAATAAGTTGTTTCCAAAATTTAACACATACCCTCTTTCTCTTCTGAGCTAGCAAATGATGTTCTTCACAGTTTAAATTATGTGTCCAAACATCATTTGCAGGTATAGAATACATATATGTTATTACCTGTTTATTTCGTAATACAAGAACTTACATGTTGTAATTGTTTTGTTGGAAGGACCGGGTTGGCTTTATTCTATATGCAATAGTGGCTGATCTAAAAATTATAACTGAATTTGTGGTGCCACAAAATACAAAGGAAGTTATTAGTAGTTTTATAAAATCAAAAGACTATGGTGATACATTACCCAATAAATGTAACTTTGGTACAGCATTATGAAACAAGCGATTATCAACACTTCAATGATCTGCTATAAAGTGTCTGCGACATACACGATGACTTTTATAAACATTTCATTTTGGCAAGGCATTCAATTTATGATTTTTACACGCATTCCACCAAATTGCAAATTGCTCTGGATATTTGTTTGGGTTAGGAAACAAGTGCCTACTGGATGTAGAATCATCACATCCAAACACAGCGCACTTATTATATTTATTCATTTTCTGCAACAACATATGCTATTATAAATTCACTTTTTGCTTAATAGTTATTCTTGTATTAGTTTATTTATATATGTAATATACCTGCCTTTCCACAAACACAAACAACTAACTAAATTGTCTTTGAAATTACACACTAAAATTAACCAAATCCAAATAAAAAGTTATTCACGAAAACTAAATACAAAAATTGTAAAAAATAATGTATATATAAAAACCGAGATAAATAAACGCACGACACAACCGTTCAATATAAACATCAACACAACAGGTATGTATAGGTATTACAGTATCCTACTTTTTACTAAACGGCACTATAGCGACCTCTACTATTACGTTGGAAAATGGCAAAGTACTGAATCAATTATATCGTATAATGCTCGCACCCCGTGGTATACGTGTATCTCCATCAAGAAGCAGACTACAACGTGTAGCTACATCAAAGAAAATTATAGTGTTAGATATAATATTAAGAAGCAGAGTATACGTGTATCTAGAAAGGAAGTCATAGTTTTGTACATACATTAAAAGCAGAGTGTCACGTGTATCTCCACGAAATCAAGATATAATTTTATATATAATATTTAGAAGTGAATAGAGTTTCAATTCATCATTGAGCGGGTTAACTAATTATTCAGTATATTAAGTGTACTTCGTAACCAACTATAAATATAGTATACATATTGTATTTACTAGTTTTATTAACAACGTGTCACAAAGAAACTTACAACTACTTCAAAACAGGAGAAGTTCGTGTATTTCATGGTATTTTGGACATAGTTGAGTATTTTGATTATGTTTTCCTGGTTATTATTAGCTTATTTTTTTGTTTTGGCAAACATAAATTCGGATTTAAGAGAGAACATCAATGCAATTCATGACGTTATCCAAGCATCGAAAACAGCTAACAAGACAACCTGCGAAGCTGCATCGATGCGACGGGATATTACAGATATAAGTGATTTTTCGAATACACAAAATTGATGCAAGGAATATGTCTTTAACACAGGAAATCAACGCTATCAAAATAAGATTTCCTACCGGAAGTAGGCATCTATTGAAGATAATTTAAAAACAAGTAATTCCGATTTATAGTGCTCTTACTTTAACTTAGACAGTCAGTACTTTGTTGCTTTCACAAGGTAATGCGTCGAACACATCTGGTTTTCCTTGATTTTTATCAGCTCGTCCATTGCACTTGCCCGGCGAATGAAAATCGTTGGTTCAGGTCCTATCGGAGTAGTAAATTTTTATGTTTATACACTACTTAATTACTGCTACATGTACTTAGCATTTACATTGTATATGTCGAGATATTGCGGCATACCATCGGGCATCGAAGACCTACACTAACCGCTCATAACAGAATGGACGCTTTAAATTTTAACAAGATATTTTAAAAGGAAGTACTTTTATTTATGCAATAAGCATGTAGACAATTTACTAATTAAAGAACTAAGTTGATAAATAATGAAACTGGAATATTACACTCAGAAAAGTGTTTTCTTGCTTCAAGAGAATAGATTTTCTCGCAAAAATCTGTCTCTATTCAAGTAAATAGTTCTGCATCAAGACTAAAAAAATATTTAATATAAGAAAGTAATATTCTTGCATCAAATAAATATTTTCTTGGATTTAGAAAATTAAATAAATGCAAGACAGAAAAATGCTTTCTCGAAGTAAATCATTTAGTCTTAAGTTAAGAAAATCTTAAAAAATAGTAGTTTAAATATAGATTTTAACACAGTAGTTTTTATCTCCCCTATAATAATAATAAAAATAAATAAGTTCGATCAACAGTTTCACTATTAAAAATAAATATAGGCACGACGTCCAGCACACAAAAATTATCGAACGAATGGGTTTAATCTGGCAAATATACTCAGCTCTTCTCTGGCTAATACACCTCGAAGACTGCCGAAACGTCGGACATAAGTGCATTGATTAACAAACGATGAAGGAAGATAGCACAAACATCAAAAACAACTTCTCTAATTAATAAATATTTTCAAATTTCGTGAAAGATTTTCTTGAATCAAGTTAACGAATTCTTAAGCAAAGAAATACTATTGTTTCATTATAGAAATATATAAATTCTCTTTAGCGGACAAAAAAAAATGCCCAGAGAATATTTCCATTGATTTGAAACAGTAATTCTACTCTCTTGATACAAGCAAACGTTTCTCTGCGTGTACCTTAAAAAATCCTGAAATAATTAGGTACAGTACAAATAATGGCAGGTATAGATATTTTAACATCTATACTTGCCTATAATATACGGGTAGAAATTTTATGATACTATAAATGAAACCCCTAATACTAAGAATTGACTGAGTTCCGGCAGAGATGGTAATTACCCCATAAAGTATGCATTAGATACTGTTACGTGCAGCTCGGAATGTTATTTATTTGTGCAAGTAAATAATTTAATTCCTGTGTGAAAATGTTTCGCGAAAAACAGCTTAGCGTTGAAACACGATCAGCAACATTAACGTTAGATCAAGAAGAATATTGTGCACGGAATATTTCCGGGCGACTTAATGTAAAAAAATCCACTGTAAATTTGACTGGTCGCCACTTCGAACAAACTGGTGCACTTTCTAGCAAAAATCGTTCAGGACGTCCATAAACAACATCATGGGGCGATGATGAACGCACAAAATTGCTTAGTAAGTAAAAATAGACGATTAGCGGCTCCTGAATTTACGGCGGAAATAAATCGAATGATAGCACCACTAAAACGTTGTTTAAAAGAAGCAAACCTCCACGGCCGTATTGGTAAACGAAAACTGTTGCTATGTCATGGGAATAAACTAAAACGTCTTCAGTTGGCTAACACTCGCAAGGACTGGACAATACAACAATGTGGAAACGTACTATGGACTGATGAGTCCAAATATGAAGCGTTTGGTCAAAATCGCGCAACATTTGTCAGGCGCTCAAAAGATAAGGAAATGCTTTCTGGCTGCATTACACCAACAATAAAGAAAGGTGGTGGTTCCTTTCTTGTAGGGGGTTGTTTTTCATTAAATGGAACAGAGAACCTTGTGAGAATTGATAGAATAATGGGGAAGGAGAATTATTGCGAGATATTAGAAGAAAATACTTTACCATTCGGATTGCACTTAATAAGCAAAATTTTGAGTTGATGCACGATAACGATCCGAAGCGCCTGTCGTTATCATAAAAAAACTACCTCGCTGATGCAGAGAATGGAGGAATATTAGATAGAATGACTTGGCCTTCCCAGAGTCCGAAAGTGTCCATACTACTATGAGCAGTAGTGTATATAATTGTTGCAGCTATTTCCCGATAATCAACGACGGCTACGGATTTAATGTAAACAAGTAACATCAACTTAAAATCCAATGATTTTGTTAAATATAACGCGTTACTAAGCAAACAATATCTTAGAAATATAATTACGAATATTACTTAATTTGTATGAGTTATTGCCAACTTATTATAATCGATTGTCACCGGCCAATGATGTTATTCCCATTAATTGACATGTTACCTAATTCTGAGGCTTACAGTTCACATAAACAACTTCTTTCAAAGATGTTGGAATATATAAACAAGTACCAATATTGAAATCGACGAAAAGAAAAATATTTTGCAAGCTATTTACTGTTATTAGCGTTAGCGAGTAAATATAAAAGAAGAAATGCTCATCTTCACATTTTACCGCTTAATTATATTCGCGTAGATACATACAATCTAAAATAAATAGTGCCTGTTGACATACCATACAAACTTAGAAAAAATTCTACCACTAAAATAGCTTGGTGCCTCTTAGTGATACGTGTCAAGTTCAATTTGCGTAAATGATTTTGTTTTCGTGATCTTGGCGCACGCATTTTCAACACATTGCTCTCTTTTAATTTATCAATTATAGATCGTTTTATTAAATGGCTTGTTTCACTATCAGTAAATAAGAAGAATACCTCTATAATTCTTCGGGCGCCTTGAAGATAGATAAAGTCAGTATACATCGAACTTGCGAAAGTCACGTTCACCGCCACTATAACAATTAGGACGGAGGATTTACTGTAATGACTTTCTCAACACTTCTTTTTCAATGCAATGCACGTTTATCTTAGCATCAAATAAAGTGTTCGTTCACTTATAGAAATATCTATAGCTTCATGTAATTTTACAGTTCCCCTACGAGGATTGTCTTTCGAGTTTTGCGTATAGAATTGGAATAGAACAGTAAAGAGGTTTTAAAGACTTTATTGTTTTTCGAAATATTCTCCACAAACTCCAACTTACATTGTCTTGGTGGAGCATGACTCGTGATTCGGGGTTGGTTTTTTGAGGCTTGTCGATGATTTGTAGCAAACAAATGGTTGCATATCAATCGGCAGTAACAATTCTTTGATCGTGTAGAGGAGTTGTTACATGACCTGATGCTACATGACAAATGTCGCGACAATTTTTTTGGAGATATTTCGAGAACGGATGAGTTTTGCCGGCTTTTCTTCACTTTGGAATACCCAATAAAGACGACTGATGTTTATTTTCTGGCTAATATGCGTAAATCCATGAATCGTGGATGATATTGTACACGTTCTAGAGTTTCTGGCATTGGAGCGGTCTACAGCTTTTTAAACCAATTCACCCTAGATACTTTCCATTCTTCGGTCAACAGATGCAGTATCCAACGGGAAACTAATTATTTTATACATTTGAATTACTCATGCAAAATTTTTTGAATTGCGGTCCTTGGAATCCCAAATGATGCCTCAATCTCGCGATATATCAGATGTCAATCTTTATTGATGATCTTGCGCACAGCAATGACGTTTCCTACCGATTTTGGTGCACCTGCTGTTGAATCGTCGCTAGGACTAATCCGTTCAAGATTAAATTCTCTATACTAACGAGAAATGGAGAAATGCGCAGAGTTTTACAAAATCTACGATGTCATTTTCCGTGTTAATTTTCTCCATACGTTGTTAGATGATGGGTATTGCACAGTTACAGCATCTACCATTAGTGAAACCACACAAACTCGTCATGCTTTCTCTTACACATCAAGCCTGGCCTTATGAAAAACTTAATATAAGGTACTAAAACAAGTGAGTGTCAAAATTAAAGAGAACATTTTTGTTGGGTCTCAATTTAGCTCAATTTACTCCAAGTTTCCTAAAAGTAGACAATTTTTAAGAAAACCAGTTTTAAGATGCGTTCTTTTTGCAAAACAACAAGGCCGAAAAGTACTAGAAACTCCTTATGAATTCGGTTCAAATATGTTCTTAAAGATTCATTTCCTTGACACTCGCTTAAAATTTGTACGTTGATAAGTGTGGGCAGGTCAGTGATAAACACGGTGAACGTGTTCATCAGGACTTTAGCAAGGTGGAGCAACAGTATCAGAGCAAATGATCCACTTCAGTACCTTAGTATTGGCTGACCACTGTTAGATGCTCGTCAGAGATAAGCGAAAATCTGAACACTTATTATAATATTCGCAGCTATTTTATTTCTCGAAAATGCATTCACATTACCAATTCAACCTTTTCTTTGACACATTCGTAGTTAGCATATTGGATTCATTTAAAAATGACAATTTTAATCTCGGAAGAATAATCTTTTTTGAAATTTCGTAGCGCTATGACATTGGCATCAAAGAATATGCCCATAGTGGCCCATCCAGTAGCATAAATGAATGTACGAGCGTCACCTATTTCTAATTGGTTATTTGATTAATGTTTTTGACATTTAGTTAACTGACATTTGTAGATCACATCTACATAATATCAAGTTTTTATCTCAACATACTGACTAAAATTTTGACAGTTGCCATAAAAAAGGTTGCTCTTGCCAATCAATCTATTCCCTTCAACCTTTGTGATCTTCAGGTCGCCCTCGTATTTAAGATTTCAAATTTGCCACCCGCCCTGCCCCCAGGTGATGTGAGGGTGGGTATAATTTTGTAATAATGGATGTTCACTTCGGAGATATTAAAATTTTGATTCGGCAAATTTTTCTGTACGATACGTATTTTCCAAGATATTACAAATTCCAGGTTAAATGAATTACCCGGTATGTTTTGTATAACAAGTACGATGCCAATGTTATTTTTTCTTGTATTTGTAATTTCATTGTAACTTTAATACATAAGTTACCGAGAATATTAACAAAAACATCATTTTATGGAGAATTATAAATATGCCGTTAGATACAATGTAAACAGTATAATGTGAATTGCTAGAAAATGTACTCACTGTTTTCCAACGTTTAGTTGCTATACATAGTCAACAGCTAAATAGTTATTTCAAATGACTTGTAAATACGTCAAAAATTCGAGAATAGAAATACTAAATTTATTCGTGTCATTAAAAATATGTATGTATTCGTTTTGAATGGAGTTATCATTCGTATGCGTACTAGATTTAACCGGATTCTTTGACTTTTCTGTCACAGAACGTTTGACTTAATCTCTAATTACCAATGCACAATCAAAAAAATTGCAGATGTATCCTGATTAGAACTTATCAACAACCAAGACGTATCCACTTTATGCGCCTCTCTCGCACATGGACAAGGTTATTTTTTGTATTCTCTGTTATGACGATATCAAATTATTTAGCAATTTATTTCTAATTTTTTTTAAGAAATTTACGCAGATGGAATGTAAACGAGATAACTTTTTCTGTTGATATCGGCAAGAGGTGACTCAAGGACTAACATTCGTCGTACGGTGATTTATTTTTATTTGCATCTTCGCCTAATAGAATACATCCAATAAACGTCCTTACTGTGATTAAGGTTATCAGAGAAAACATTTCAAACTCGCTAATGTTCAACAATAACTTATTACAAAAGCAATTAAACGCGTTAAAGCATAACGCTGGGATATTATTCCGCAATAAAAAGCTCTAATTAGGGAAGAAATTTGATAATGGCTTACTGATAAGTTTCGAAGAATATTTCAGAATTAAAAATTGGAGAGAGTATACTGCAATGGGTTTTCTGCAGGCGTAATTTTATTTCTGAAGAATTTTTATCTATATCTAAGAAGATTTTACGTTCAATATTCCAAAATTTCCAATGCTAATACTTTGAAAGAAATGTTTTTGCAGTACATGAAATTTCACCCGACAAACTACCAAGATAACTATTCTTAAAGGAAATTTAGATACTTTATTTTAATTCTTGATTTACTTGATATGCCAGTGATTTTAATTACTCAAAAGTAGCTGTCTGAAGAATGGCCCATTGGCTCTCTTCATATCAATGGAATTACAAGCTACATATGACGTGATTCACCATTGAACCCGACAATTAGCCGGGAAAACAAGATAGATCTGAGGCCCAAACCTTGTTTTCAGCTTCATCTTCACATCCGGAGTTTTGACAAGTGGTGTTATATTTGTTTTTGGAGGCTTGGAAGTCACTTTATCATACACCTAATGAATGTTGTCAAGGCTATTAGTCAATTACTTATTGCCGGAAAATGCCAAGAAATCATCCGGCTATTCCCCTACGAGGGCGACCTGAAATGTTTCCGGAATCGGCAAGAAAAGCACGATATTGGTGTGGGTTTTTATTTTTATTTTTCGATGTAGTCTCCTCGAAGATCAATACACTATTTTCAAAGGGTCCTCCAGTCTCTTCAAGTCGTCGGAAAAGTAGGACGTTTCGAGGTCTGCAAAATAGCTATCTGTAGCGGCGATGACCTCCTCATTTGAAGCAAATCTCTTTGCCCCCAGTGATTTTTTCAGATTTGGGAATAGGAAAAGTCGCTGGGGGCTAGGTCCGATGAATATGGAGGACGACAGATTCGTTCGTAGCGCAACTCTTTCAATTTAAACACCAACAAAATGACCCCAAGTATATCAGAAAGATTCACACTATCAAGCCATCCTTGCAGTTAATTAGCTCTAACATAATGAAAGAGATAAAGCAAAACATGAACAAAAGTACAGAGCGACCTGAAGCCCTTGTATTATCATAAAGTAATTACGCTATGTGGTGAAAGCATAATTATTGTTTGCAGAACGAAAAACGCACAGAAGAAAGATTTTTGCAAACACTACTCAAGAGAGTAAACCCATCCACATTTAACGCTATCTCTAGAAATCTTGGCGAAGAAAACTGTTCTGGTTAATAATACATTCATAAGAATCACTGTATCAAAAATAGCCGTTAGAGTTATTTTTATACCAAAATACCTTTTTAGTCCCTTTCATCGGTATAGCTTTTAAGCTCTCAGTCGTACAATTGTTACATGCATTTTGAATATAATTCTTGTTGATCAGATATCAAAACTAAATTACTCGCAACACCGACGATATTGTTGGTACTTTTGTGGGGTTCCTTCTTTGGGTGAAAAGGATAAAAGAAAAGAGAAAGGGAGACACCAACATTGAAGGGAGACACATCAAATTTATGTTAACCCGAATTATGGGTTACTTATTGTTCTACTTCATTGTACTTTTGAGCAAAAAATATGTACTAGGTGGAACATCCAACAACATATCTGTAGTTTTCACAATATTCGCAGAAAAGCGACAGAAGCAATAACGAAGACAATACTTTAGTTTGAGTAATTATGTATTTCGAGACGGTGCATGTTAAAATAACTCAAATATATGTAAATAATGAATGTGGAGGTCATACGAGGGGAGATCCAGAATTTCGTGGAATGGGGGGGGACGGAGTGGGCATAAGGGCGCTCGCTTGATGTCATTCTGATTGGCGACTCATCATCATTCTAAGTTAAGTTGCAGCCCTATAGCGTCAGTCGTTTACGAATAGTTGCCTGCTAAACAACTCAATCCGGAAGAAAACTGAAACTATGGAGGAAATTGAACACCGTGCTGTGACAAAGTTCCTTACAAAGCAAGGAAAGAACGCTCAAACCATATTGAATGAAATGGAAACCGTTTATGGGGAACAATGCCCTAGTAAGTCAATGATTTATAAGTGGCATGGTCTCTTTAAACATAGGCGGGAGTCGATTGAAAACGATCCCCGCTCAGGACGGTCAGTTGAGGCCACCACATCAGACATTGTCGAAAAAGTACAAAAATGTCTACTGCAAGATGCCCGTTTGAAGAAAAGACAATTATCTGCATTAGTTGGAGTATCAGATACTACCATTATGCGTATCCTACATGACCACTTGGGTATGACAAAAGTCAGCGCGTCTGTGCGTCCAAACAATTTTTGGAGCTGTGTGGAGACAAACCTGCACAGATTTTGGAGAGGATTGTTACTGGAGATGAAACACGGCTTCATCACTTTGAGCCTGAGTCCAAACATGCACCATGCAATATGGCATAAAAAGGGGACACCACCGCCAAAGAAATTCAAACTGTCAGAATCGGTTGGAAAGTTGATGGCTACTGTTCTTTGGGATTGTGAAGGGATATTATTGATTGATTACAAAGAAAAAGGTAAGAGCATAACCGTAGAATATTACTCACCGATATTAGAAAAATTAAACGAGGCTATCAAGGAAAAACGTCTAGGAAAATTGACCAATTGCAAGACAATGCGCCGATTCAGAAGAGCAAAGCTGCAATGGTTGCTCTGCACAAGCATGGCTTTCAATCAATAGTCAATCCACCCTACAGTCCAGACCTGGCACCTAGTGATATTTATTTGTTTCCCAATTTAAAAAAGACTTACGTGGAAGAAAGTTTTCCGACGACAATGAGGTAAAGGAGGCAATTTTAGCCCATTTTGAGGCGAAAGAAAAAAAATATTTGTATGATGGTTTAGAAAAAATTAATTCATAGATCTAATAAATCTATTGTGCTTAAGGGTGATTATATTGAAAAGGAAAAATAGATTTATTGTTTTATTTTATTTAAAACCTTTCATTCCAACTTCTGGACCTCCCCTCGTATGTCATTTATTATGATTTTAACTTGATCATCATCGCTTCGTATCAATGCAATAAACGGCGGGGTCACTGAAAATACGTACTACAAAAAGAGTCTGACATGTGCATGTCCACACTTATCCTTAAGATATCAGTTAAGAATTTAAAGTATCGCAAAGTGTTGAATAGGAATTTCTTTAAAGTGCAATTTAATCAGTACATTAACGAATAGTAGTATTCACGTGATTAGTGCAGTTATGATTTCGAAACTTAAGCATAAAGTTAATACTACTGTTTTCAAAAATATAGTCACACGCAATGTAGGCATATTTCATAACAATCGAAATTTGTTTGGATAGCAAAAGTTAATGGTTATAAAGAAAACTCAATCAGCATCCTAAGATTGTTTGTTGTTGACCAATGAATCCACTTTAACCTTTGTGCGCCATCTCTTCCCGATTCCGGAAACATTTCAGGTCGTCCTCGTAAATCATATTTATTCAGACTAATGGATGAATAGAAATGCACGGTTAAAGAATCATTCTAATAATCTGAAATTATAGAAAGCAACGATTGATTATAACATCGAGAAGGTTAGCACGACGGACAACTGCAAGTCCTTGATTACCCACTTCATTTAAGAGTAATGCAATTTTGTTAGTAAGTAAAGAAACTAGTTAAATGAAGTTTTCAAGATGCTGGATTATGAGGAAGAATTCCCTTTAAAACAAAATCAGATAAAACATCCGGTCATAACAGCAATGGAAAGTTCACTATAAACGCAGTTGAAATTTGAATTTTACAATACTGGAAGATATGTAAACTACCGCTCCTACATTTAAGGTCACTGTAATGTAAAAATATTTCTAATATTATAAAAGCATTAAACACATAATTGGCTAATAATAATCTTTTGTTTTGACGTAAACACAGAAATTCTAATGAAAAGTATATTTGTCTAACAGATATCTGTGTATTTACTATAATTAAAGGATAGCAAATACAGATGTTTGGTACTGTATGTAGTCATATTACATAATAAACTCATGAATGAAACTATGAGAATGCGGATTTTAATTTCTTCGAAGGTATTTACGAATGCATAAACATGCATATACAAATATAGTCGACGAATTTAGATCGCAACTTGGAGGTGTGTATCTACGTATTAACAACAAATCCTATATTTGAGATGTCCGTAAATATAATCTATTTTTAAACTATCATACGATGCGTGTATATTCGTCTACAACGCATGCATGTCGTCAATGCTAGAAATCACATTACGACTTTTATAACTTTAGAGGTAAACAAACTAACACATTGTTAGCCATTTCCAAACAAGTAATTCATGTTTTTAGATTCAATAAACCAATCAAGGTCTTATTGTAACTAAAAAAAATATTAAATCTTAAGCTAAGTAATAAATATTAAGATTTAAGTTTTTCGATGGTTTTACGTTTGTTCACATTTTTTGTCAATGTCTTCATTTTATGTTAGTTAAAGATCTTAAGTAATTAAAATTATTTTAAGTTCATTTAGCCTAGAGTGGCCCAACTGAAATGGGACGGAACTTTTTTCACAATTTCACACAAAACTGAAGTCGTGTAGTTGCACTGAGTTAGTTCATGCAAAATCTGAACTTTTCAAGGCTGAAATTTGTACTTTACAATCGCGCTGTATACTTTGTGTTTCAAAGCTACTTTATTCTAAAACATTGCATAGATGATATTAAAAATCTCTTACTTTTCCTGTTCTAAATACGTTGCCACACAATCTCGTGCAAATATTCACCAAGAATTTTTTAGTATTTAGTTCCAATAGTAACTACTAAGCCTTCAGAAACGAGTGTGCACTCATTGGCGCCGGTGTTATATTTCCAAACCAGTCGGACATACCCGAAGTCGTGATTAATAGCCGTGTGGTTGGTGTGTGTATGAATGCCGGATGGCGAATCGACGGCGTTCTTTGTTATGTTCGACGAGTATTAATAGATTTCTTAACCGGTTTCCGAGATTAGAATAGACTGCCGCTATTATTAACACATGGGCTGAAAAGTCCCGGGCCTAACAAAGAAAACACGGTTTTTTTGGTTCAAAATTAGCTTTATTCATCAACGTAATCTTCATCAAGAGCAACGCAATCATTCCAGCGCCGCTCTAACATTTCAATACCACTTTTGTAGAACGATTTATCTTTTGCCTCAAAATAGGCCTCAGTTTCAGCAATAACCTCTTCATTCGTGCGAAATTTCTTACCGGCGAGCATTTTTTTGAGGTCTGCGAACAGCCGGTAGTCTCTGGGAGCCAAATCTGGCGAATACGGTGAATGTGGGAGCAATTCGAAGTTCAATTCATGTAGTTTTGCCATTGTTTTGATTGACTTGTGACACGGTGCGTTGTCTTGATGAAACAAATTCTCAAACCGCTCCAATAACGCTATATAATATTCACCGTTGATGGTATTTCCTTTCTCAAGATAGTCGATGAATATTACACCACGCACATCCCAAAATACCGAGGCCATAACCTTTCCAGCCGATTGTTGTGCTTTCGGGCGCTTTGGACGAGTTTCACCAGTTGCTGTCCACTCAGATGACGATCGTTTTGATTCCGGAGTGAAGTGATGGATCCATGTTTCAACCATTGTCACATGTCGACGCAAAAATTCAGCTTTGTTACGTTTAAACATGGCCAAACACTGCTCAGAATCATCAACACGTTCTTGTTTTTGGTCAACAGTGAGCAAACGCGGCACTCACTTTGAACAGAGCTTTCTCATAGTCAAATGCTCATGCAATATAAAGCCAATACGCTCTTTTGATATCTTTACGATGTCAGCTAACTCACGAACTTTACTTTTCGATCATTCAAAACGATTTTGTGGATTTTTTTGATGTTTTTTGGTGTTACCGCCTCATTTCGACGTCCACTGCGTTCTGCATCATCAGTTTCTCTACGACCACGTTTGAAGTCAGCAAACCAACGTTTTATTGTTGTATCTGATGGAGCAGAGTCCCCATAACACTGTTCAAGCCATTGCTTCGCTTGAACGGTATTTTTTTCCATCAAGAACCAATGTAAAATTAAAACACGAAATTGTTCTTGATCCATTGTTTTGAAAATAACAAAAGTAGCGTGACTCTTAGCACAATAACTCACAAACTAATGAATAGAATATCATGAAATTTTAACAGCTGTCTTTTGAAGGTTAGTACTAACTGAGAGAAAGGTGACTGCAATAAAACTAGCGTCATCTATGTGTTAGGCCCGGGACTTTTCAGCCCGTTAAATGTATTGTTTACAATATCAACATTTCACCGTACAATACTTTGTGTGTAAATAACATGTTAATAGCAAACAACACTGATTAAATACGAAACGTCATGTACCACATTATAAATTTCTATGTTACTTTATTTTAAGTGCAACATTCCACAAAATATTGTAAACGTAGTCAATGAAAAATTGGGGGAGAATATGTTCCTAGGTGCAGATTGCCAACAAGAGGTCAATTTCAGTATAATTTTCATCGGGTGAAAAACACGATTACGGATCAAATAGAGACAGAGTTAAAAGATCAAAAAATATGGCCAAAGGTAGATGCAAAAACTGATGCAAGAAGGAACTTTATTTTAAGTCTGTTAGTGATCATTTTAAAACGCGATGAGGCATCCTTGTTTCTTCTAGTAGTAGAAAATGCCTTTGGAAAATTCAATATATCGGCAACCCAACTCGTAATGTTAGTTACAGATTGGGGTTTGAACGTGGTTAAAGCTGAAAAATTACTAAAAGAATCTTATTTCCAATTACTTCATGTAACCTGGTTGGTCCATGCGTGTTATCTTGTAGCTGAATTTATTAGAAACAATTACCCAAAAGTAGATTAATTCATAGTTTCTACCAAAAAATTTTTTATTAAATCGTCACAACGCATTCGTGAGTTTAAACAGGCTTGTCCGGGTATTCCTCAGCCATCACAGCCGGTATTAACGAGATGAAGAACCTGGCTTAAAGCTGTTTTCTATTATGAGAAATTTTTACACATTATTAAACTTTGTATATTAAATTTACATTCGCAAGAAGCCCAAGCAATGTCAGTAAGCCAGCGGCTGGTTTCAGATACAGGAATCTAAAATTATTCAATTCTTTTAGATACTACTACTGAACACCTATTACATGAAGCGCTAAATATATATTATATAGATTACCTCAAAGCCTCGTTAGGAAATATAACAGAGATTATAGGAAGATTAACAACCGATAAATTGTGTGCGGTTATCACTAAGAATCCCCATTTTCAAGCTGTAGTGCGTATAGACAAGAGTTTAACTGAAAACCAAAAGTGCGAATACAATGCAAACGACCTTTTTAAATTCGCGAACACCACATCATTAGACGCAAGAGGCATTCTGCGTCCAAATGTGCTAACATATCTTCAGCTCGCCACAGGAGTATGTCTGAGTTAGCATTGGAAGGATGCCACAATATTACAGCGAATTTTTGTGATCCTCTACATCAATAACACCATCAAACTAAAATAGCAAGTAAGTTCATTAATTATTTTTAATATCGATAGTAACCGAGCCGTACGCTACTGTAGACGCACTCGTTTCTGCAGCCTTAGTAACCAGTGATTATTTCTTTCATATTCATTTTTACATTAATATCACGTGAGCTTGATAACATTCTACGAGTAGACTAAATAGCGGAAATATGGAGATCGATATTTTTTTTCTTAATGTCGCAGTTAGAAATATAATTTCGACACAATCTTGTATATCTTATACATACATACCACAAGTATTAAATAAGCGTGAAGTACATTAGTTTAAAATAGATGAAATAAATAGTCCGAAATTGCTCACGTCAATAGTTCCGAAAATAGACAGATGTGGTGTGAGATGAATTGCCACATCGAAAGTAAAAACTCGCAATTGAATTGGGTGTCAAGAAACCGCGCAATTGTTTTCGTTGCTATTAGAGTAATAAATCGTTTCGAGGCGGTCCATTAATTTTTAATTTTAAACATCAACTTAACAAGCGGAATGCTAGGGTATAAAATCTGCTAGCAATATTTAAAACACATCTAAAAGAATGCCTAGGAAATAACACCAAGATAAGAAAACGCTGTGACTATTCCTGGCGCTAGCCATTTGTATCGTAGAGCTAGGTATGGCAATAGAAGCAGCGAGAGAATTACATGTGTTAGCATAAAACTGCTCGAAACCACGCCGATAACGCCGGGGAGGCAGAAACATGTCCGTGTGTTAGCGTTTTATGTCTCACATGTCTTTCTCGTGAATTGATTTCACTAATACCATGAAGAAGCTGCATTGACGGCATTTTCCTATCTGCTGGCAGTGTTAGTTGCCTCTTGAGTCGGTTAAAAATATGAACAAATGTTAGAAGCATTCTCATTATAGAACAGGTATTCCGATGGAATGTAGAAGTTGCGAATCGAATTAATTAGCGCGTATCTAAAATTAAAACAGGAGACATCATAAGCTAATTAACGTAACCCACAAAATTCGAAATGTATTGAAATAATATGACATCAAACCCAGCGCGAAATGCGGATTGAGACACTTATCACATTTTAAGGGTTGCGTTCATTGACTTGTTTATTGACAAACATTCGTGTTTTATTTATCATCAGAAATTTCGAATTTAGGTTCGTCACTCCAAAGAACATTTACCCAATCTTCTTCGGCCCAATTTCTAATTCAATCGTTTTTCTCATTTTCGAAATTTTGGTTTTTAAAAAGATTTAAGCTGACTTGCATGTTATGTTTTTGTTAACAGCTTTTCTACGAAATAGGTTAAATACAAAACGTCCTCATGAAGTCACAGTGCTAATACCCTATTTAAAAAAACTTGTTTTTCCATTAAAAACCCTATCTTTCGATGACCAGAGTACGGGGTTCCCCTAAGTGCACACCGCTACGCCTTGGGGCATCATAGAGAGTACACAGTGTCGCCTAGCGAACTAAAAGTCGCGGTGTCTATAGATATATGTATATATCCCAATATGTCAGCGAACCTAATTTTATTAAAGGCAAATTCTTATTAACTGAATTAATATGAAAATTCTCATTGGTGCTAGTAATGATAAAATGTATCTGACGTTAAGAGCAGGCTGAAACTAATGCAAATGCAGTTAATCATCTTCTTCTTGCATACAAAACCAAAAATTTTCAGGTACAGATACAATCCTACCTGATAGACAAGTTTTACTATATTGGAAACTTCATTTTGAACGTAATTTCATTATCAATGATACGAACCTGTCACTATTACACAATATAAACCCAGTTAGTGCAAGCAAAAAATGTTTCATGGCAGTACAATTTGAACTATCACCAAAGATAAGAATGCTGTAAATACAGTTTTTCTCATGGTATTGGTGAAATCATTCATGAGAAAGACAATGTGAAGAGATAAGAACGCTAACACACAACCCGGCGTCATCAGCGTGATTTCGAGCGGTTTTTACCATATTTACCTTACAATTCAAGTGATTATTCTTGGCGCTAACTAGTGCCAAAAGAATGAACAACTTGTCTGCAAAAGTCAGACACAGCGAAAACGAAGTGGATATAGCTTCCCACGCTTCTCTGGAGCAATAAATGGATTGCTAGTCCCAAGAGGGCGCTCGCACAAAGGGCAGTGCATAGGGTAATTGCATATGTGCGTGGTTAGCAGAGAGGGAATTATAATGCGTCGAGCAAAAAAACGCTCGAAACCATGGTGATGATGCCAGGTAGACAGAAACATGTCCGTGTGTTAGCGTATTTGTTTCTTCACATTATCTTTCTCGTGAATGATTTCACCAATACCATGAGAAAAGCTGTATTTACAGCGTTCTTATCTTTGGTGTTATTTACTAGGCATTCTTTTAGATGTGTTTTAATTTCAACTGTATTTGTAAATCATCTTTTTTTTACTTCTTTTTGCACAATGATCAAATATTCCGCTTATTCCCTAACATAATCGATTTGCACCCGTTTGACGTTATTACAATATACTTAAACACTGACATCTAAGTACTTATTACATAAATCTGTATACAGTAAAAACCCTTTGTAAAAGCTTACATTCTTCGCTATCAACGTGATTATGAATCATTCTATCCTGAATTAAAGTAGTGGACTTTATGCTGGGGTTTTCTTTCGAATATTAAACACGCGATTCAGTTTATATAAAAATAAGTTGCAAGACATCCAAAAAATTTTCGCGATATTACATGTCATGAGGATTTGGTCCGTAGAAAAAAAAAAAGAAAACATAAACAAAACGCGTTAGAAAAATAAAAAATAGAATTCTATTTCTGATACGTTTCTCATGCGCGCTTATCATGTATGTTTCTCGTGTATCCTTCTCATGCGTCACACGATACTAAAAGTGAAAGTATGTACGTATCTTAAGTCCAGGTGCGCTTTCAAACAAATTCTTTTTAAAAACAGCGGCAACCCTGAAATTTGAAAACGCGATCTGTTAAAATAGACTACTCGTGACTACATATTTGTTCATACAGAAAGCTTGATTGCACCGGCAGTGATTAGTTAGACAGCAGTTTATTTTTCTTCCTAGCTTTCAAACACAATCGAATGCCAAGTTTTATTTTTACGAATTTTTTTCAAACATTACTGATTTCAGAGTACTTTTCGTATTGTTTTCTAAAATTGATTGTAATAGTAATAATGAACTGTGCAGAACTTCATGATTGTTCATTAAGAATATAGGGAAAATGAATAAAATCATTAATATGTGCAGCAGAACAGAAATAAATAATATATTTAACTTTAATTCTTTGTGGATTGTTTAAAGGTCCTTCTACACTGAGAGAAAATAATACCCATTACTGGACTAGAAATATTATATTATCAAAAAGGTATAGACTAAGCAATAAAAATATCCTCAAATAACTAAACAAAAACATAATAAAATAGAAAGCATTCCAATATAAAAAACAATGTAAAAAATTCGACAAACATACAAAAAGAAATAAAGCTAGGAAGTCCAAGAACCATTTACTCAAACTATTTTCTGTAGCCTTTGAGGCATATTGCGGTGTCTCGTAGAGTTTTTAATATCTGAGTAATGTGATGGTGAACATTTTCACAATTTCGCTCATAACGGCCCATAGATTTGCTATAGGATTGAAAACGGGAGACTTTAGAGGTCAGTGGATCAAGTCAGTTGCTAGATGATTAGCAAACCATTGTGATACCGACCCAGTTGTATAAGCAGATACATTGTGTTGCATTATGAGCATCGTTTCTCAACCTGGGCGCCGGGACCACCAAAGGTCTTCCGGGAAATACTTCATCAACTGAGCTTTAAGCTCATACAAATCCAAACTGTGATGAATGATAGTGTCTTGTTCATTCACATTTTTCTCAATATAATTAATAATATCCAAATTTTTGCTTTGAAGGCGAATAACCCATAGATCAACCTTCTTAATGAAAGCATGAAGTTTGTCATTAATAAATTGTCAACGAGTCAACAACTACACATACTTATTATCCTGTGAAAACTATCAGAATGTGTTTATCCGGGAAAAACCACTTAACGTCTGTATGGAAAAGAAAAGATTTTTTGTTTTTGCCGATTTCATGGTATAGTTTAGTAAATAGCCCGTTTTGTAACGGTCCGGTTTTAATAAAATTAACCATCTTTACAGCTTCACAAAGAATTTGATAGATATTTTGCGGCATATTATTTGTGAGAAGAACATGTCTATGAGTAAGCAATGCGTCCATTCCACCCTTGGTAAACGATCGCTAAATATTTTCATTAAACCACTGTTCTTTCCTGTTATCGCCATTGCTCTATCACTACATACTGCAATACATTTTGTGCAACCTATGTTAATATAATTTCTAGTAGCTTCATAAGAAACAAAAAAACATCGTTCTGTTGCATTACCCAACACTGTTTTGCAAAACAACATATTTTTTTATCTCTATCATGCTCATACATCACAAAATATAAAAACATAAAAAGGACATTGTTCTGTTCCATTACCCAACACTGTTTTGCAAAACAACATATTTTCTCTTGTCCCTATCACATTCATACCTCACAAAACATAAGAACTAAGAACAGAGACATGTTTACTATATCTGTTGGTTCATCAAATTAAAAACAAAAAAAAAACTTGAATTCACTTGCTGAATTGTCTGATCGCGAACATCGGCAGCCATGTCATCAATTCGCCTTGATATTGTGTTGTGATATTTTTTTTAATTTCTAATTTTTTCCACGTCTATTAAAACACTGACAATATCGATGCCAACAGACAATATGAGGTTTTACGCGATTGTATGAGGTTTGGACATCTTAGCTACTCTTAACGCTACAAGATAAGTGTTGAGTACACTTTTATGAGTATGGCTTAACTTACAAATAGAAGTTTATTGATTTGTTTTTATGAGCTATATGTCTAGTTTCCAAGTCTCGAACTAATTTTTGATGGCTTCATGCTTACATCGAAGAGAACTTGCTAGAACAAAGTGTGGCTTTCCATCCAATAAGGTGAAGCCATAATTTAAATAACTATCATTGTACAACCTTGTGTTTTGACCAACCGACTCACTGAATATAAATGGCTCACTTGTTTTTTCACACCGGTGCTTCTCATTCGAAACTTAACTGGAGTTGTGGAATCCAAAACGCCTCTTTTGTACTAATGACAGCGTGACTTGTTCAAATATATATACATGTACAAACATGATGTCACGGCAGGTATTACAGAAGAGGATCTAATTACAAAGAGCACAAACACAACAAGTTTGAACTTGTAAAGTGCTCATCTCTGTAGACGTCATATATGTATGTTCACACCCGTCGCTATAAACGCAGCGTCATAACATTATAGGAGGGGGTTCGCGAAATATTAATTTCATTTATATATACTATTTGGAGGGTCGCAGAACGAGGAAGGTTGAAGATCGGACACTTGGAATTAATACGTCCTCTAAGATGTTTATTTATATTTCTTAACGCTCTTTCTGGTGTCTATTAAAGGTAGCTCTCCTCGTAAAGTTGATATCCATTACCGATACACCAGACTAATTCACTCGATTTCTCGAAAAAAAAACACTACATTTTACGTCACCATACCAATAAAAACCACAGTGGACCAATCTCGACAAAAATGTATCTTAGCAAAATGTAACCACTCCTTCCCGTATGTCAGTAGATATTCCATCCTCCTCGCTGGTCGTCGGTCCATTACTACATAGAAGATTTCTGACAGTCAACGGACTGTCCACCTATGAAATTATAGTAGTATGGGCAACTTAATTTAAAGGAGACCAGATTTTGGTTGAGGATTTCTTTTTCAGTCGTTCATTGTTACTAAATAACAAACTCATATTTTCTAGAAAATAGTAGAAAATATGTAAAGGAATGTTATTGCTTAGATGTGAGTTCATAGTAATATGTAGGAAAATGAGGAAAACACGGATTAATCTCACAGTGTCTCAAAATTTAATCAATTGTGGCAACCGATTTCGTACAAGTCTGCACATCATCAGGCCAAGACACCTCCGAAAATGACTATAAAATTAAACAGATGCAGTATCCGTAACTGTCGTCACAACAAAATTACATTAAAAAACACAATTTTAAATTATAAAAGGACAAAATAAATGGTTAATATGTTGACTTGTCCTTTTCACATTTCCGACTATGGATTGCCGACAAATGGTAACTTGGTTGACAGAGCCCATGAACAAATCAATCAAACGCTTCGTTCCGAATAAATTATTAATTTGTGTTGTGTAGAGTTTACTGCGATATCTATGAATTATACAACTATACAGTCCTTGCAATTATTGTGACAACCTAATACCATAATTATATTTAAAGAAAACTGGAAGTAGAAAATTTTACCATCTAATGCGTAATGTATGACGGTCACTTCATGATACACTTAAGTAACAATTCCTTAAATTAATTGTAAAAACTTCTTTAGGATAATATTAATAATTTGATATTTGGATAAATTCATACTTCATTTAACATATGCATATTTTAACAAATATATAATAGCTATTACAAATCAATGAAAAAAATCTCTCACAAACGGATTCAGATTTATTTTAACCAATCAAAGTTTACGCTGTCTGTTGGAACAAGGCTATTATTAACGGAATTGAATGAGACAGTTTTCTTCAAAATACAGCATTTCATTGTCTTTCTGAGAAACTAAACAGTTTTCTATATCGACGATCTATTATGTTATAACTATCTAATGCTAGGTGGCGCTGGAAGTCCCTAATTTTCAGTTAGCTCTAAAAAATCTGCTATTATAGCTTCGTTTATTGTTATTTCTCTCTCATTTCTGGTTGCCTGATGTGAAATGAAAGTAGAAGATTTATTATTCAAGTAAATAATAAAAATTTACCAACTTCATGATTATGTATGATAGGAAGTTATGTCCATTTTCTGGTCGAAAAGAACACGTAGCTAATTTCTATAATTATCCAAAGTTTGTGAGATCGCGACTGCATGGGCTGCAATTTCAGAAATTCGAATCAATTAACCTTATCGCAGCTAGTTAGCCGTCAAAGATTCTCAAATGTATTTTTGATAAACGCGTGCCAGTATTTTATGGGATTTATCGTCTTATTTATCAATTATTTTTTGTTATAATTACTAAACTGAGGTTGTATGACAGATGCAAAGACCTCAGTATATTCCATACAACATAAATTAATCATCTATTCGGAACACAATAGGATTAGTATTGGATTATTGTCGATGCAATTATTAATAACTCCATTTATCAATACTACCGAGGAATAATGGTGCCATATATCTCGAAAGAATATACGTTCAAAGTAATGGCGTAGTTTTGCAATGGTATTCAAAATAGAATGGGCGTTATATATAAAAAAAAAATATTTTGTTAAGTAAAATTATACTAACAATTTTTATAACACCCATCAATAATGTTACGGTCACTTATTTATTTTTCCCGTTTAGTGATTTTATAGATAGAACGGTGGATATTTTGCGTACACTCTCGCTCATGGAAGTCTGGACATTTGATAAAAATTTTCAAAATGCGCATTTATAACACTACTACGAGAGTGAACTAGAAAGTTTATTATTCTACTATACAGCATAACATTTTGTGGGCCAATAAAAGCGAATTTGTATTTATCATTACTAGGATTGTCAAGTCTATATAATTAAATAAAAAATCACTTAAAATTTGAAGTATGATTTATTTAGTAACATAATAACTTTATTTAATATTTAGTTGCGCCTCTATTGTTTTCATTAACCGTCCTAATTCTATGGTACACTTTTTGAAACACTTCATCGAGTTGTTGTTCTGTTTGCAATTTGCTTCTAGTATTTTGAAACAATGTACCAGCAGTTCTCGATGGGGTTTAAATCGGAGATATTTCTAGGCCTGCAAAAGAATGCGTTTTTCTTCTAACTAATCTTTTACTTAACAATGACTTACAATGACAAATTAAGTGTCAGTAACATAAAATATTTTATTTGCTTAAAGACTAAACAGTAGTTGTGGAATAATAAATATACTTACAATTTTACCTTGCAGAATAATTTTGCAAGATGCTATCTTCCAGGGTTCCATGCCGATTCTAAAATCGGCATTAAATATTTTTTTTAAATTTCTGTGTAGTCCAGAGCTTGCCACAAATTTGACAAGAATTGAAAAATTGACCATCCCTTTCCTGAGGAAGTGCACTCAATTATCCAAAAGTTCTTTTCCCCTACGACAACAAAAAAGCCAGATGCCGTCTGGTCTGTACAAATTAAGTTTTGATTTCTCAGAGAAAATTATGCTGTTCTAGCAGTCTAGTTTTGATATTCACAAACCTATTAGAGACATACACGTCCCACTTTTTTACCCAACATGGATTTTCTACCTGACCGTCATGTATTCATCTTATATCTTGCTTCTATTATGTCTCTGGTCACTTCCGTCGAAGCTAGGGCACTATTTGAATTATATTCTTCAATCACCATCGCCATTTTTAGCCATGCTAACATCACTTTCCTTAACTGTACTATCTTTCATTCTTCATGCTCTTCCCCTTTGATTGGAAATAATTTAACTTTCCGTTTGTTATAGCCTACAGATACATTTTTAAAAGCAGAAACACCAAACTAGATGCAACTATTCTATCTAAAGTTTTTGAAACAGAATTTCCCAACGAATTTGGGTTAATTTAATACATCTTGTTCAAATATTGGAGTTACAGTAAATAAAACTACGGCGATGGAAGATCACTCAGCAAAAGTCCACTCGTTGACCACCCCCTTTCTTATTTTCGCTACTAAAATAATATTTAGCACGATGGGCACACAATTGCTACACAACCACAAATAAATAATTTAAACATCTGAATTTGGTTTACATATTTAATGTTTTAATACCGTTACAGCACTCACGTAAGAAAATTAGGTTATAAATTACCAGGTTCCAAGTAAATGGGTAACTTAGAAATGTTGCAGTTCATTCTGTCAATACTCTATGTATTTTCACAAAATTTTAGTTTGAAATTCTCGAAAAAATACATATAATAGAACTTTCTAAGCGAAAACTCGGCTTAGTATACACTCTTTGTACGATTTCTGACTTTAAAACCATTCCAAAACATCCTTATAAACATAGTACTCTCGGAAAACATCAGGGATTGAGATATTTTACCTAATTGCATGTGCCGTTCGTATTGTTTCTTCAGTAGAATTTAACCAATGGGCTACGGTATAAGAAAATATTCAAAAACATAAAATTCGTTTGAAATAATTACCTAAAATTGTTTGCGTAGATGACAAGGAAAAGTAAACGGATTAACCTTTTAGACTCCTTCGCTGCCAAGCTGTTCGACGCCGAATAATGAGGATATTGTTTTTACGCGATTATCACGAGAAAGAGACAGATAGCTCCTTGAAGCTGGAAAGGAAGAGGATCTGATGGGGATGCTGGAAGAAGAGCAAGAAAGAAAAAATACTTCATTAAACACCTAATTAGATTCGTGAGTGTTAATTGACTTTTACGTCGACGGAATTAAGATTATGGAAGCACGGTTCGAGACAGTAAATACTAATTATTTTGTATTCTTTCAGGCGATAAACTTATAAGTTGCAAACTAAACGCGAATTGAAAATAATGCAAGCAGGTATTTCGAAATTTAATAAGATTTTCTTTGTAATCTCAGCAAAAAGAAGTTTGAAGAGATAATTTTCTAGATGGAGACAGAAGATGAAATGTTCTTTGTCCAAATAAATGTTTCTTTGAAAATATTATTTTGCATTGCACATATAATTGGTACAATACCGTCCATAACTATTTGCCTACCTTCGTTTCCTTCTTCGTTTTTCGTTGTAAGTGGATGCAAACAACCCTCAAATATATACACATTATCTTCAGGTTTCATTAGTATACGCTCCATTAGTGAATTTTTAGAAATAAAAATTCATTTTAGCTATACCTGAGCTATAAGGGCACCGACCCCGTTAATGAGTTTTTCTTGAAATTTTGATCCAATATAGTTTATTGTATTTTATGATTTGAGGTCTCTTTGTATCATATCATTGTAGTTTGTGTTAGTTGGAAAAGTTGAGAACACACATAGGCGAATTATTACTTTCGAGTCTTAATATTTCTTGAAAGATAAAAACTGTTAAATACAGCTTTTCTCATGGTATTGGTGAAACCATTCACGAAAAAGACAATGCGATGAGAGATAAAAACACACGGACATGTGTCTGCCTACCCTGCGTCATCAGCGTGGTTTCGAATGGTTTTATGCTCGACATATTGTCATTCCCTCTCTGCTGCTATAACCATATCTAACTCTACAATTCCAGTGATTATTCTTGGCGCTAATTAGTGCCAAAAGAATTAAACACTTGTCAGACACAGCGAGAAGAAGCGGGTATTTAATCTTTATCTTTGGTGTTATTTTATAGGCATTCCTTCAGATATGTTTTGATATTGCTTAATTATTTGCGTTGTAATGGCGAAAACAGATTGTAAACAGATACCTGCTTTAATTATTAGTTACCATAAAACGGGTAAAACCAATCGACAAATTCCACTCGAATCGAACGTTACCAGGCGAACAGTGGACTATAACGTAAACACGTTTGCAAGTAATAGTCGTCTGAAACTTGCGACCCTGGTGGAAAATCGCATAATCATAAGGATTACCAAATGAAATCGACAAAAAACCTCACCAAAAATGGCGGCTGAACTGAATGGGAGATGCAGGAAATCAATTAGTGTGATTACAGTGGAAACAAAACAATCGGAAGCGCTATGAATGGGCACAAGTATACACCAGTTGGACCATCAAAGACTGGAAAAAGATGTTGTAAGTTGACGAGTTGGAGTTATAAATTTACGGCTCACAAGATGTGTATTCTTTCGAAAGTCGGCAGAAGAACGAGCGTCGGACCAATGCATTGTACCAATCGTGAAACACGGAAGTGTTCGGTGATGATTTGGGGATATTTTGCGGACACTTCCGTCGGGGATTTAGTAAAAAACAACGGTTTTCTGCAAAAAGAAGGGTGCAGAAAAAAATTCAGCGTGAGAATGACCCAAAACACACAGCTAAGGTATCCAAAAAAACAAGAGGAGGGCAGTCCTTTAATTATGAAATAGCCCCCTCAATCTTCCGACCTCAATCCCATTGAATTATTACGGAATCAATTAGATCGAAAGATAAAATAAGCCACTCCAACGTCCACTACCGTCCTGTAGACCCTTCTCCATGAAGAATGGAACACGATATCAGAAGAAACTCTCGCAAAATTAATCGGTAAAATACCTTGATTATTCGCGGCAGCTATAAGAAATAGAGGAGGTTATACTGACAGAAGTAAAATTTGATTTAAAATTGTATACATATTTATATTTGTATTTGTATGGCTTTATCTGGACCTACATGTCAATTAAGTATCGTGAAATAATAGTGTCCACAACCTAAATGCGATTTTATTTCGAAATTAAAAAAAACAAAAGCAGGTGGCCAAATACTTGCGAACGGTAGTGTACCACCCCCATCCCATCCGAACCTAAACCACCCCCACCCACTGCTCTGCATAAACTATCACTTTTTCTTTCTATAACACCACTGACAAATTTTTTCATTGTTCACAAAGTTAACAAGATATTCCGTGTAAGCTTTCGCATTATTTTCCACTGGTGAAATTTTCTCCAGATTTTGTCGTTTGTTCGATTTATGCATTTAATATTTCACTGAATACAGTATGTAAGCACTGCGTATTTCCTTCTACGAATAGAAGAGTAGTGGTATAAAAAAATCATCATTATCACTAATAATGGTTAACATTTTTATTGAAATCTTTATGACAAATTTGTGTCCTTGTCTTGCAACGGATTTCTAATACGTTTATTACTATTACTATTATTATTATATCATAAGAAACATAATATTAGAATCGTCTGTTACAGTGAGGAAAATACAGTTCTTTTAAAATTCTAGAATGAGTGTTCTATAGTATCTATAAACGATATCTATATACGATAGTATTTTTGGTAGTTAACCTTTATATTTATTTATACATTTTAAAAAATTAATTTTAGACTTTACCATAATACATTTTCCTATATCACATGAGGTGGTACATATATACACACATATGCAGCGGACAGAGATATTACAAATATCTTTAATACCTCACAATCTGTCATATTCGAACTTGCATAGCTTTGGATTATACACGATATAGATATGTTACTTTGGATTAAAAAATTGATTATAATATCTAGTTTTTTAACACTTACACGTGCTGCTATCTTTTCATATACGTTCATTGTTGGTCCATAGAAATTATAAAGTTGAAACATTAATATGTGGTCTATTACTAGACATTTATCGTAATCGCCATAAAACAATTTTAATAACATGTTTCGTATGATACTTATGAAAGCTTCTAATAATCCTAAATAAGATTATAATTTTTTTTCAATCTAAAGGCTATCAATAGTATTGTGTAGTGCTATATACTAAGCTTATATATTGTCTTAAACAGGAAGAGATTTCTGATTTTAAGGAATTTGTCAAAAATAAAAATTAAATTACAATTGGTATAATGATCTATGTTGTGAGCAGATGTTATATGTTGTTATATGTAAGTATTCGTCTGTACCACTTTGCATTGTAGTAAACGTTCTTGTTACTATTGCAAGGATATCTATCAAATTACCGAAGATATGTAGTTTTCCTAACGCAACGTATCTTCCTTGTAGTATGCCTTGCTTGTAATAACGAGAAAATAATAACCATATATAAAATAAAATACACATATTACTCTTCAAAGTAAGAAAAAATTGAAGATCTAACAAATGAACAAAGGGAATCCTTATAATGTAAAACATTTAAAAAAAGCAATTCTAGAGAGTACTTTTTATGAACGGAAAGATCGTTTATGGAACGCTCAGAAAGGGAAATGATAAATTTAGTAGTTATTAATCTGTGTTGACAAGATCGTCGGAGGGCAAACACCGATATTAAACATGAATCGAATTTGAATTCCCGTAATTGAGTTAGGGCGAAGGGAGAGCAGCTAAAATCATTACAGACCAACACCGGACGCCAGACTGCGATTCTGTTCCTAAATTCATATACTTCCGTACATGCATTAACGATTATGCGGTCTTGCTTATCGCTTTGGCAATAATGTGAAGCTTATTTGAGACGCAATGTTATAATCGATGAAATCAGGACATTAGTACAGATATGAATGTGTATAAGTAAGTATTACTTGTAAAGGTGTTCCAATTTTTGATTGCGTTTTAAATTCACCATTTATTCTTTTTTATTTGTGTTAGAAATAATAACTAATAAAAATCGAATGGTATACAACGCAACCTGCAAAAAAGTTCCGTAAAGAATACGGAAAGAAAGTTTACTATTACATGCTGATTTTCAAAGAAATTCAGGTAGTTGGCACGAAACACACCATCGTAGTAGTCTTTTAGAAGATATCACAGCTCTAAGAATGCAGAAATATCAATTGGTCATCGTCGTTAGCAACTAAACGTTAACTTGAGATATAAGAACAACAAAGTTTGGATTAAACCAATTCATAAATTGGGCTATACAACGAAAAATTGATGATAGATGAGGAAAATCTGCGAGAAATTTATTACTGTTGCGCAAAAGGCAACTGACTGGTGTGATTTCTGGACTAATGAAGTAATCGGACCATTTTGGTTTGAAGATAAAGATTCTGATAAAGATTTCTGTTACGATTATTGAAGCCCGATATCAGAGTATGCTTACAAACGTTTTGTTTGATAAATTGTAAAATACATTTGTAGAAAATATGTGATTTTAGCAATTGGCCGGCTATTTGGCGGCTTCGAATTTGTTCCTTTACGAAAGATAATATTTCACTACTAAACAGAAACTATTGGTTCAAATAATGTACTTTTGGTCCAGCTAATTAATTTCTTGCGCATTATTACTAAAGAAATCGCGATATTTTATCTAATTTTTACCATTTTTCTATCCCTCTGAATTATTTCAAATATATGGAGCAGCAAGTCTACGATTTTAAAGGGATATCCAACTGCACTCAATAGTACGTATATCGAGAGCTAACCAAAATATTTGCGTTAAATGCAGTAAACTAGTTATTATTTTAACCAATGCTCAAGCTTTTGTTAAAATATACTTCCCAAATAAAAAGAAATTAATGCGCTAACACAACAGCATCCTTCATTTCAGTTTAAATAATCTGTGTAGTTAATATATATCATATTATAATTTGGTCGAGTCAAAGTTATTTCTCTTTCATTGCATCCCACAATGCAAAACTCTTGAAATTTTATGTTTCGTAAAATAGACTAACATGCTTTGTGTATAGTATTCTTCGCAATTAAACATTACTAGTTGAAGATGCATACTTGATAACTGTTACATATCGGTGGTCATTTTGTGGTTAATGTAACTTTTTGGTGAACCTACTTTATTTTTATTAACCGCTACTATTCCAGGAGCTATACCTTTTGACACAAATTAAACTGTCTTATGAATGGCTAATTTATTTAAAAAATGTGTTATACAAACACCATTTCTGCTAGCAAAACTGATTTTGTTATACCATTTACGCATTTCTTCCTTCGGTGTGTAGATGCTTACATTAATACATGACATACATTACATTACACAAATTTTGTACATATTTCATTTTGTTTCCTCTTATAGGAGTTAGAAGTAGTTCTGCCCTTTTTCTTATCTCATGCCAAAGAGACCTGCTTGATTGTGATCCATTTCAAGATGAGTGCATGGGTACTGTTGAAGCACCATCCTTGGGTAACATAAAATCGACATCTTATTCAGGAATCGATAGCTTCATATTGCAAGATATATCTTTATTTATCAGTGCTAGAACTGTTATTTTTTTCAACCTCCGTTTGTACCTGTAAATAGTCACACGAACGGGGATGTCCAGAAGGTGACTGCGCATCTCTCCCACTATAATATCTACCATTTACAACGTCATTATGCCATTTTCAGCTGAGTTGCAAGCAGGGCTACTAAAATTGATTCTTCCACCAAGTGCAAGTTGCGTAGTGTAATTCGATTCCTTCAAGCAGAAGGGAATAGTGCAGCAATTCATCGAAGAACGAGCTGAATATATAACGAAAGCTTTATCGCCAAGCTCATGTTCATGAGGGGGACGAGGACGCAAGTCTGTCGCATCAGAAGACACCGTTCAAACAATTGACAAAATGGTCCGAGAAAAACGAAAGTTTACTATCATTGAATAGAGTGTGGGATCTCCTAAAGTTTCAAAATCGAATCTATGCCTAGGAACTTTAAAATAACGTCACGGACGATCTCAATTCAATGGGGACAACATTCTATGCACAGGAGATTGGAAGGCTCGTCCACAGATATGACAAGTGCATCAAACTTCATGGAGATTATGTAGAAACGTAAGAACGTTTGTACATAACTTTTGGTAATAAATTTATTTTGTTATTTACATTTGTATTGTTTTTATTTACTATGGGAGATTGAAAAAAGAACAGCCCTCGTATTTAATATGCACCACCACTGAACTTTTTCAAAATGACACACATTCGCCAGTAACAAGGCATCTAATTTAACATTTTTCTTTGATAATTCTCCTGTACAAATTCTAATAATCACTCCAAAATATATGATCTCATTGATTTTGCGAGTAGTATAATTTGGTTACAGTAAGTCCTCTTTTTTTTAATTTCTAGAAAGAAGCATTCTTTACTTAAAATTTCATACCTGGACATGATATCCAATTTAAAATGGTCCTAATTTTTAACATAACTTATAAAATCGGGTACCTCTTAAACAAATTTTCCAGTGGCGTTGCTGTAGTCAGATATGAAAGTTGATTACTTTATGTGATTTTAGAAGTTGACAGTACTGATATCTTTGTATCTCATTATAATACTATGAACTGCTCTTCACAAGATACCAAATATTTTCGTTATTTGTGAATCAGAACGTACATTTTTTATACAAAATTTAATTGAGTTCTTTAATGATAAACAAAAATCTATGCATTTTGGTATACCAGTTTTTGTGAGTATCTACTGATAAACGCAAAGAAGACAACTGTTATTTTTGCTTAGTGGAAACTTCGCAATAGCTATGAGACCTGCATAAATATCCAGAAGAGAAGATAGCAAAGGTATTACACCTATATTTCAGCATAGGGACTTACTTGACATGTGATTTGGACGGATTTCAATTTAGTAGAAGAAGTACAAATTACAGCTGTTCGCCATAAATTCCACGAATTAGCGAGCTTGTCGCAACGGTTTTCAGATTCAGCCGTGTTACTATGTTTTTCGTTCTTGGCGTTTCGCGAACAACTCTGGTTTGCTCAAAAGCACAGTACCTTTGCACACCACTACACATAGGACAGCAGTAACACTTTTATGCTGTACAAGTGACAATATTCTACAAAATGGTAATGTACTGCTACGTAGATATATCGATATGTATAAAAATGCATTACTGCTAGACTAAAAGTGCGAGAGCAGATTAACTTCTTACCCAATTGCTTTTGTGACAAATATTTTAAAATTTATAACTAGCTTTTAATTACAAAAATATATCTTTTAAGCAGTTTTCCATTTTCTTCTGTTTCGAGTATGATTCTATTATGTTCCTAAAAAAGCCAATTCTTGAAAACGAATAAAAAATACTTCATAATTTTTGCACTTTAGGCTTTTAAGAATTAAATCATTCCCGTGAATTGATTTATATTCATTGAAGTTGATATCTGCTTTCTTGTTAGTGCCTATAAAGCATTTTTATATAGTTATATGCGTTTGTGGCAATTTTTCGGGTGAATAAGCAACAAAATTAGATCGTAAATACATTAGTTTCCACAACGAATAATAAAGCAAGGGCAAAATTACGTTCTTTATAGACGAAATGGGCAGCAACGATTTTTAAACGATTCTTTTATATGAATAGGAAATTAAAAGGCTCGAAGAGTGCGAAAATTACATTCCGATTGCACCCTCGCGCACGAAGACTTAATTAAACGTGTGCCCCCTGTATACAAATGATTCAAAGTTTACTAAACACGTATGTCTACATATATATGTACTTGTAAGGTCCGGAAATACATGCGTTCATACATGTTTAGGTACTGTATCTCTGTGGATATTTCGTTTGCTTTCCCTTCGGATACCATTGGGGGACATTATAGGGACATTACCACCCCGGGCGAAGATGTAATGATTTTTTGAACACAATTAGGTTTGTTTCGACATACATTTAATAAAAACGTTGCGACATTTGGTGGGGACGAAACGTTTTCACTTATCTGATGATGGCCTTTCTTCTTTCCCTGAATTGAATTAACTAACATTCAGTTTATTCGCCATCTGATTCGAATGGAAATTATTGCCAACTGTCTAATAATATGTTGTGTATCTTCGGGCATAGTTCTATTTTTACGACTGGTAAATTAAATAAAATCTCTAAACAACAAAAATCTATTTGATACAAATCTGCGAAACTGTTTGATTTATGTTTGGTAACTCATTTGCGGATATTAAATGTGAATGTGGTTTATGCTAACCGCTAGTATAGTAAATTTTATTTGCTCGTTTAACATTATTGTTACTACGTGGTTTGATCTTTATTTTGGTTTTGGGACTGCACTCTTCTCTTTAACATTTAGATATTATATGTCCCATTTTTTATAGCAATAACTGTGTTAGTCAATGGAAATGTCTAATCATTGCGATAACCTTGCCGGCCAAATGCAATCACGAATCAAATGATTACTATCCGGTCTTCATTGCATATAAATATAGACACATAAAATTATTTTATTATTAGATACAGTTTAATATGTCCTTGATGGAAAATCTTGTTAAAGGTATTTACTGATTTTGAAATTGTTAATCATATAAATTTCTTTTCTGTTTTTGACATGCTTTTTTGAGCCATAAATTCCAAAAATCAATATAATTTATGGTTCCACCTTTATACCCGTTACTAGATGTTTGGTCGTTATTTTGCTGTGTGTGAATTAGGACGAAGTTAAACCATTACAAATTCGAATTTATTAACATCGTGGATTTCATCTAGACCGAATGAGAAAATTAAACATTTATCGAAAAGTTCTTAAATCTTTGGATATCATAGAGTGTTCGAAAGAGGTACCAAATGCCTTAGAAGTTTTCGTACAACATTTTTGCTTAATCTGAAGTCACAGTCGTAAGAAGTAATGTGAGGTCTCGTTGAACAAATATATACAGCTACCTAAGAGCATAATAAATGAAATAAAAGCTCCAGCCGTTTTTAGGAACTTGGGAAGAAACCGTTAAAGACCCTGAGTGTTTCAAAGAAACGGGTGTATCAAAGTTAGTTAGTTAAGTCTGTGCCGGACTCAAGTTTTGCTACGAAATGGTGTGCTTAGCAGGTAACCAGAACCAATGTTGAAGATGTAAGACCATGTTCGACGTTGCAATAAGCCCTAGCACTATATTTTTGGTTTGAACCTCCACCAAGGGAAATACAGTATTTTACGATCTGTTGTGAATTCATTCAGGTGAATTCGTTTAGATAATTTAGGAATTGGTCATAAATCTCCTTAATGACGATCCAAATTAGATCCCAATAATTAGGAAACCTGGCAAAAGCATAAAACTTTGCCTAACGTTAATTCTTCTAGTGAATGACAAAGAAATCATATTTTGGCGGCCTGATGAACGTTTTATTCAAAGCCGAATATTTAATATTAAAAAATAGAGAATTAAAATTAGACACCGTTTTACCTGTCCAATTTTTTGATTGGTGGGGTACAAGTTTGGACGTCATTAAATGGATTGGGAGGTACAAGTACATTAGTGACAACGATACTTCGGATTTTGACCTTATTAATTAAAAGTTTATCTTTGAAAACGTAGGTAGCTGTTTCTTAACGTTATTAGACTTTTGTTATAGCACATTCTACTATTTGCTATGTTACTTGGTTCTATTTTCAACAAAAATTTGTTTCCGGAAACTGAAATCCGATCGTTGAACTGTTCTGTCTTGGATTAGAAAATTTGCAAAAAGCAACATAACCCTCATTTTTACAAACTTACGCTGCACAATGTGAATATTGAGACATCTCTGAAACACGTAATTAATGTCTGTAGTTATAAAATGTTTACGAATAACTTACTTCCGTGTTCCATCATTACCTAGTTAGTAATTTACCTGTGGATATTATGAACTATCAAATACGAAATATACTAAGGATGAGTTTTTATATCTCGCCTGAGCCCAAAATTAAATAAGCAGCGCCACCGAACACCTGCGCGGGTGAACTAAAGTGCTACGTGAAACTTCCGTCCAATCAAATTCTTGACGATATTATCACTATTTAGTGGAAATTTTAAAACGTTGGTAATTGCAAGGAAATTGTAATTCATCATTACAAAAAAGAACCAACGGAAGTTTCATAGTTATGTACCTAATATAACTGCTTTGAAGGACATTATCAGGCAATGTTGTCAAGTGACGATTGCAAGGACTGTGTGGATGTACAATTGACAGGTATAGCAGTAAACTCCACTCACACAAATTAATTAAGCCCACGTGCTCCCGAAACGCTGCGTTCCGCATAATTAATTTGTGTGAGTGGAGTTTACTGCTATACCTGTGGAATGTTGTCAAGATGTAAACTCTTGCATATAAATAATCTGTCTACAACAAAGTTTTTTCTCTTTCAGTAAGCCTTGCTGAATGGGAATGACATAAATTTAATCACCATAAACCAATACAATAATTTTCTTGTTATTTACCAAACATTTACCAACCATTCACCTGGTACTCTACGCAAATATTCAGAGACCTAATTCATAATTCAAAAACACAATAGGCGGAAAACGTTCACACATAGTACTTACACATCCCTTTATTCAAAGGCGTCGGACACATACCGTACTATTTATGAGAAGCTTTCGACGTCAAATCTCTTTTGTATATTCGAACGTATATAGATTTTTCGGCTTAAAAATCAATACCCAAAACATTTCCATTTACACCACGAGTAACACGCATGCACACAATAGAGAAAAAAAGCGGGAACCTAATGGAGCACATAATATAATGAGCAGACCGCAAGTAACAATATAAGTAGCGATACAATGTTTAAAAGCATAATGCGCGCTGTTTGGGCTCGACCGCTACCATTGTGAACGCAGCGCAAACTTGAAAAGCACACACCAACACAAACAATTAGAGAAGAGATCTCTTTCTCGATGTATTTGTCGGAATATTGCATTTCAACAGTCTACAATATCTAAATGCCTTGTATATCTTGTGTATGTATCTTGCTTTGAATGGGAAATTTACAATATCGTGCGGTTGGCAACAAATGATCTGCACGAGTATTTCTTAGCTCAGTGTGCTTATAGATGTATACATACTATTGAATGGAAGTGTATTGTATATTGAGGTTTGTTTTCAGTAATAAGGAGTATCCCGCTGTGCTTTGGCCCGTGTCTTGAGAATTATGGGACAGAATTACTCTAGTTAGTTATCTTTTCTCTGTATCTTATTCTATTATATAAAAGAAGTAAATCTAAGATAACTACACTTTTGTAAATTTACTATCAGAAAATCAGCACAGATGTTTGATGGAGCGTCAATAGAAGCTGATAACTAATAGAAATTCGAACAAGTTTATTTGAAGTATGTTTAGAAAGCATGAAGTACATCTGTACCTTATACTTTAATTGAAATAGGATGGAAACCTCGTGCCTTTTATTCTTCTTCAATATATTGATGATGGAAATTTAGATATAGGCTAGAATATATACAACTTTAGCGTTTACAGGAGTAAACGCAATACTAGAATTTAATGCTTAAGTACAATGATAACTATGGACCTCCATTAATATAAAGAGAAACTCAAGGACGAGCATATTTAATTTATTACTTGTTTCAAGCTTATGTTTGGTCCTAATTTATTAAAAATAGTTATAAATAAAAGATACCAGCATTTCTTATAATAATAATAATCTACTTCTTTGTATATTATGGTATTTAAAAATTTGTAATTCATATTTCACAGTTTTATAGCTCTCATTAGGACATCATCAGCTCCCATGTTGGGTTCAATGGTCATAATAGAAAAAAAAACAAATGTCAATATACAGGTTAAAAGGCCTGAAGTATAAACAAATAATAATACTGAATTAACGCAAGTGCATGATACCTAAGAAAGAAATGTTTTTTGCCATATTTTACACTATCTACTTCATAAATACTTGACTTCTAGTCAACTCTAACATTATTTTTAGCGGTGGTTTTTATTTAAAGCATAAATAATTTGACAAAGACAATAGGATATGGATGCAGCATGGTAGGTAAAAGTACTAACAGAAGAACACCGGCAACCCGAAAATTCTGATTTGGATAGAACTTGAACGACTGAGTACCTTAGTATAAAAATAAACCCCTCCAAAAATGTGTACGATTTCGAAATTTCTACAAATATTTCGGAAAGTATAACAGATATTATTTTTTTTTATAACGTAATTTAAATTGAATAGTATACAACCTCAAGGATTGTATAAATTGTTTTCACAAAAAAAAATTATGGAGGACAAAGAATCTCACACATCCGACTTTTTTATTTATCAAAAATGAAGTGACTTTAATGTAGAAAACGCCGTATTACAAATTCAGCGAGTGAATAATTATAATTGTTTCCGTATAATGGTTATGAAGCATTAAACACAATTATTACTATTACAATCGGAAATAGTACTATAGTATATATAATTAATTATGCCAAGTAACTAGTGCAGTAATGGTGGTCAGCATAAAAGTGTTAAAAACGGAGCAGTTGATTTTTTTTATAAATTCTACATAAGAGAATAGACTCTGTGTCATTCACAAAACGAAAGTTTACAGGGTTATAAAGGAATCTTGGTGTTTCATTCACTTAGCCACCCTTCTAAAACAATCTAAAATGCAAATACATCTAGAACTTGCAGGCTTGCAACATTGCTGTCGTTTCTTTGGGTATATTTAAAATGTATAGTTTCATTTTGTTGTACCATTTTCTAAAGTTCGAGAACACAATATCCATTTCAAGACTCCGTGGTCCAGCGGTAAATTGAATTTGGAAGCTCAGGTGTCACGCATTCGAAACCAACGTCTGTCAAGTACATACAGTGGTAATCAAGAGAACACTATTAGTCAGGTTTTGGAATAGGAATTGGGCAATAGGTTTAAATAATAATTACGCAGTTCGAGGAAGCAAGTAGGTCTGCAGAAATGGCTGGCAAAAATAGGTAACATCTTTAATGTTTTTCTGACTGCTAAGATGCGATTGAAATCTATTCCAGTTAGCGTTGCTTTGTAGCATTTTCGTGGAATGCCTCATCCACCAGTGTTCTGCTTTAAATGTCACTTGTGCAATGTAACTTTTGTTTAACTTTTAAAGCTTACCGGCGAAGATCCACATCATGAAATATTTTCTTAGTATCAACGCTTTTTCAGAATTTGGTAAAAATATATTTTGTAATAAATCATAACTTAACCGTATGAGTGCCACCTCTGTTAACACTTTCTTTCTGCTTGTATGAATGATATTGTAATTTGACTTTTTGAAAATTCTTTTTCATATTTTTGATAAAACATCGTTTATTTTCGTCAATTTTCCACTATTCTACTGCCTTAATTTTATATTCCACGTCAACAACATTGTCCCCTTCTTCAGAAACATATCCAATCTTCTAATCCTTCAAATTCCAATCCTATTACATAGTTAAATGAGAATATGCTTTCTTGTTGAGCTTCTAATCATATCTTTCAAGGTATTATCCAATTACTTTCTTGAGATGTCCATGGAATCGATGCTGTTGGAATGTTGCAAGTAATATTTTCAATACATTCACTACAATAGCCACCGCCATTGTGTCCAATTGCGAATTTACATACCATGAAGAAACGCTGAGATATTGTTTGAAACAATCACCTATAAGTATGACGAATTAAATGACGGAAGAAATACACGTACATCTATCTTTGTTGATATCTACAAACATTGTTTATAATTGATAAATTATTGTTTTATATTTAGTTGCAATTGCAATTGCAATTGATGACAGGTAAAGCTTTCTTATTGTTTCTCAATAATGTTAATGTTTGAGTGTATAGTATCGTTCATGATTATTTCTATTGGCTTGATATTTAGACTATTAATGATTGTCGTGTTACCGGTTTCGTCTATCCTTGTTACTCCTTCTATTATTCTTAGGAATCTCATTTCCATTGCCGTGACTTTGCTTTTAATTCTGTTCGTGGTTTTCCATGATATATACTTCTGTCTTTATTTGTTTTGGTATTTCTCTTTTATCTAAAACTGTATTTCTTAATGTATTATATATTTTTGGCGGATTTCCCTATCTCTCATCTATTTCTTTCTCTATTCTCCCGTTGTCTTCAATGATTGTTGCTAAGTAATTGTAACTTTGTAACTTGTTCCAAGGATGTTCCTTCGATTTTGATGTTATGGTTTTTCTTTTCTACCGCTATTATCATTGTTTGTTTTTATAGTATATATCTCCATGTTTATCTTTATTAGATTTTCTTGGTATATCTTCAAGTTTTGCTGTAATGTGGTTTCTGAGTCTGCTGCCAATACCGTATCATCTGCAAACAGTAGCTCTACGTTAATTCACATTTAAAAGAATGCCTAGAGAAAAGCCATATTTTACAGCGTTCTTATCTTTGGTGTACGATAATTGCATTCATTTTTCAGTTTTCTACTTTCATATTTTTTCCTTTTTGTTTAGCGTTTTCATAATATTATCTATTAACATAGAAAATAACAATAGGCTTAATATATATCCCTGCTTAATAAAATTTATGTAATATATTTATTTTGCATTGGAGGTTCCGACTTTATTCCTGTTATTTTTATGCAATGTCTTAATCATCTTTATTATTTCTCTCTGTAGCCCTCTCCTTTCCAGGCTCTGCCGCTCTTCTTACCCTACCAAAACCTTTTTTAAGATCTACAAAACATGTATTTCCTTTCCTTTTCCTGTTAGTTTTTCTCCTAATTGTCTGATTACAAATATTATGTCTTGAGTGCTTCTTCCTTTTTTGAATCGATGTTGAGTTTCTTCTAATGTTGTTTCAAGTTTCTCTCGGACTCCTATTTCTAGTATTCTTGTCAATACTTTTCCTGGGACGCTTGTTAACGTTATTCCGCTGTAATTTGAGCATTCTTTTGTATCTCCTTTTTTGTGTATGGACACAATTACTGGCGTAATTAGTTTTCGAAATATTTACAAATATTTTAAAATAATTTAGTTGCTAACAACTATGCTCTTATACGTGGGTTTAGTTATTAAAGTTTCATTGAAATCTGACTTTTCTAGTTACTCGTGTTGCCCCTCAAAATTTAAATTAAGGAGATGAAGTTATTATTTTGGACAATCATTCAGAACTTTTGGAAGAGGATTTTTATAACTGTTATATATGATAACCTTTGTTCAAAATTATTGCAACTTACTATATAATTTTACTTCCGGAAGCTGTTGATCACATGTAAGCTATAATAAATGAAATAGATCAGATATGGATCTACATTCATAAAACGGATGTTAGGTAATGGCTTTTCGAAGAAATTTAAAACGGTTTAGATAATTTCCCCAACAAATGTAGCACACTCAATGCGCATTCGTAGTGCGTTACATAAATAGCAACATCTCATTGTAAACGTAGCGAATATTACGCTCGGTTGCCTCACAACACTCTGCCGTATTGTACACCGCCTAAAGTGGATGATACTCGTGATTTGAAATGAAAAACTCTTTTATAGGTTCGTTAATTCCGGTGCGGTTATCGGCATTTGAACCTCCGCACCCCGACTAAAACGTGGTGACGATCTACGCATGCACGTCCTCTACACCCTGCTTGAAAGGGTGCAAATACAAAAATGCGTATCTGATCCGCTGTTTGTCTGCACCGCTGGCCGAAGAGAGAGAACGCGACAGCCATCAGCCGTCGATTTAGGAGAATATAGTCATCTCAGGTTTTACGCATTGTGACAGCCTATTATGTCTATGCTGTGTATCAAAATAACCTCTTTCTTTTTTTTGCTACGTAAAGGATTAGGTAACGAACTTTAAAAGAACGACAGGATTAATTCGCCGGTCCCTGGTTGATTAGTGTGAAGATATGGAAGTTTCTTTTTGTTGAGGGTAATCTAAAATAGTATCTATATTCATGTGAATATCGTAATAACAGCATTTGTAGCGTGTGCTTGTTAAAATAACGTGTCAATAGTTGATCTTTGAGCTTAATTCATATGTATATGGCAATTTTTAATAGCTGGATGACAGTCAAACTGTTTACAATTATGGAAAACACTTGATTTGTTTTGGAGACTCATTTACTTCAACACGCAATAAACCACGCTTGAACCATTTTAATTTAAGTTCCAATGCAGTGATAGAAGCAACCTTTGGGACCAACTTGGAAACGTTTGCAAATCATTTCGTATATACTAAGCATTTCACATACTGTAATGATATGTATTATTAGCATTTAAAATAACAATGATTTTTTCTAAATTTTGAAATACTTCTATATTTGACCTTTTCTCGATAGTGTTTGGTAAGCACCTCTATTTTATTTTGTTGTTGTTGTTGGAGGCAAAATACAGTTAGGACTCCCTCTTCTTTAATTTTCTTATAATATTTATTCCGTGCAGTTTTTTTTCAATGTATCGAATATTACAGATATCTAGTTTACTTATTCATTATTAAGATGTAATTTACAATTTTAAAGTTCTTAAAAAAAAGAGTCCCTTAAACAACATGTGTAGTGAAGACGCAAACTCCACTATCGTAACTTAACTATATGTATATCATTTTTCTTCGTACTTTTGTGATAATTATAATATCTTCCAAATTATCCAGACATATAATGTACTGTACTCACACATTTTTATCAAATTATTAAAATAAGTATCGTCTAGGAATAAAACACACACTATTTTCAAAATTTCTCGTACATCAGATGGATGGCACGCCTGGCAGTCTTTACTAGTAAATAATTTGATTCCATCAAGAGTGTGTTTACGGTGTGGCCGATGATTTAGCATAGTGGGTGTATACCCGGAAACGACCTATTATTAAATAACGACAGTGTCAAAGTCATAGATGTCGAAGTTGTCTCTCCAGAGAAAAATACGTTACTTTTCCAATTAATTATAGTTTTCTTGAAATTCTTCAAACATATTTGAAGTTAAAAGTGTCCCAGCCGATATTTTCACAATAACTTGGAGTTCTGGATATATTGATGGAAGCCGAAGACCAGTAAATCTAGGATACGAGTGTAAGTACAATTTCGAAGTTAAAGACAAAGAAAATTGTAATAAATTATGAAAATTCACTGTTCTTTTGCTCTCATTTTATATTTCGTTTATATAATGTACAAATTCAGCTAGACAGGGATTGTTTCAGTTAAATGTATTTATAGAATCTAACATTTAGCTATTTCAATCATTTAATGTTATATACTTTGAATTTAAAACAAACAAAAAATTTAAATAAAAGAACCTATTCGACAAGTAAAAACCTTGAGATTTTCCCCTACAGTACGCTAGTGCAAATTAATGGTAATTTTTTCAGAATAAAATGAATTAAAAGTTTACCAATGCCTTATTTAACAAAAACCAAACAAAGCACATAAATATTACATATCAATTAATTAATTAAATTAATATAAGTATTAAAATTAATAGTGCAACTACCGCATTTTTCTGTACTTATTCTATTCGTAGAAGCCTTTACGGTTTCATTTTTAAGTTGGCTCTGAAGTAAACCATTAACATTCTTATTAATGTCAGTGGAGGTATAGATGGATCTTCATCTACAGAATTCGAAAGCCTTTTCGATACTTTAAGTTTATTTTGAATAGACTCCACAATATGACCTTCAGAAACTTTGGAGGACTTCCACCCTACACGGAGCTTCAAGCTACTCATATGCATACTTTGCATATTCTTCGAAAACAATTAGCTTTGTACTTAATGGCATTTGGTAGCTAGAGGTATCTTGCGATCAGGGTTGAGCTTTTATAACAATAAATTGTAATTGCTCTTATAATTACCAACGTTAAAGACTTTTTCAGAAAAAGATGTCGGTCCTGGTCGGATTTGAATCTATCTCTCGCTACCCGTGCGAGTGTCATATTTGCACACATTGTTACATCTAAGTATAAAAACAGATTTGCTCCTACGTCTAGTGATTTATTCCCAGCAGGCTGCAACACCTAATTACAGGAAATTACTAAGATACATGACAGCAAATATAAAGAAAAATTACCCATTATCTCCGAAGCGACAGTATCTATACTAAACTGAGCAGATCAGTGTTAACATTGCTAATATTAAGTTAATTAATAAGAACTTATTGATAATATTATGTCTGCTGAGATATTACGATATATCTAAAGACATTGTTACATCTAGGTATTAAAAACGATTTGTTGCTACGAAGCTCCGTGGTCTAGAGGTTATGAGACTCGTCTGGATAGCAAGAGGCCGTAGGTTAAATCCTACCGGGATGGTAATTACAAGAAAATTACAATGAATCAATGTTAATTCCAGCCAATTGATTGACATATTAACCTCTATGAACTTTGAAAGACAAGCATTTATTAAAAGCATGACTAGAATTAAGAACTAACACATGGGCTCAAAAGTCCCGGGCCTAACACATAGATGACGCTAGTTTTATTGCAGTCACCTTTCTTTCAGTTAGTACTAACCTTCAAAAGACAGCTGTTAAAATTTCATGATATTCTATTCATTAGTTTGTGAGTTATTGTGCTAAGAGTAACGCTACTTTTGTTATTTTCAAAACAATGGATCAAAAACAATTTCGTGTTTTAAGTTTACACTGATTCTTGATGGGAAAAAATGCCGTTCAAGCGAAGCAATGGCTTGAAAAGTGTTATGGGGACTCCGTTCCATCAGAAACAACAATAAAACGTTGGTTTGCTGACTTCAAACATGGTTGTAGAGACACCGATGATGCAGAACGCAGTGGACGTCCAAATGAGGCGGTAACACCAGAAAACATAAAAAAAATCCACAAAATCGTTTTGAATGATCGAAAAGTGAAGTTGCGTGAGTTAGCTGACATCGTAAAGATATCAAAAGACCGTATTGGCTTTGCATGAGCATTTGACTATGAGAAAGCTCTGTTCAAAGTGGGTGCCGCGTTTGCTCAGTGTTGACCAACGACAAAACAAGAACGTGTTGATGATTCTGAGCAGTGTTTGGCCATGTTTAAATGTAACAACCCGGAATTTCTGCGTCGATATGTGACAATGGATGAAACATGGATCCATCACTTCACTCCGGAATCAAAACGATCGTCATCTGAGTGGACAGCAACTGGTGAACCTCGTCCAAAGCGGCCGAAAGCGCAACAATCGGCTGGAAAGGTTATGGCCTCGGTATTTTGGGATGTGCGTGGTGTAATATTCATCGACTATCTTGAGAAAGAAAATACCATCAACAGTGAATATTATATAGCGTTATTGGAGCGTTTGAAGGCCGAAATTGCAAAGAAACGACCGCATATGGCAAAGAAAAAAAATGTTGTTTCATCAAGAGAACGCACCGTGTCACAAGTCAATCAAAACAATGGCAAAAACTACATGAATTGAACTTCGAATTGCTCCCACATCCACCGTATTCGCCAGATTTGGCTCCCAGCGACTACTGGCTGTTCGCAGACCTCAAAAAAATGCTCGCCGGTAAGAAATTTCGCACGAATGAAGAGGTTATCGCTGAAACTGAGGCCTATTTTGAGGCAAACCATAAATCGTTCTACAAGAGTGGTATTGAAATGTTAGAGCGGCGCTGGAATGATTGCGTTGCTCTTGATGGAGATTACGTTGATGAATAAAGCTAATTTTGAACCAAAAAAACCGTGTTTTCTTTGTTAGGCCCGGGACTTTTCAGCCCATGTATTATATACATACTATCGATAAAGTGGGATGTACATGATTCTACCAAACTTCGTAATCAAATAATGCTCATTATAGGCCTCCTCCAGAAATTGATTTACTCCATCACTTGCTGTTTTTTTTTACTTTTTTTGTCTGAATTTTAGTAAACTCTATTATTAAATTAGTTTTGCAACGTTTGCCGATTTTTACGAGATTTTCGTATGAATATTCGACACTGACAAACAACGTGACTGGTTCTTATTGTGGACCCCTTCTCCTCCAAACGGTTTCCAACATTCCTTTTATACACTAATTTAAAGCTGAACCTATATAATATGGGCAGCAATAAAAACGTATTAACAGCACTTGTTATTTAAATAACAACCCAATAAGTTAAATGAGCACATTTCCTTCTCAAAATGAATTACATTAACAATTTGTGACAAATGAAGTTGCGTAAATTTTACTCTATGAGCTGAAAATATTGTCCAATCTATGAAACCTATACAACTGAGTTAATATATGTATCTCTTCGGTTAAATTAATCGTACGCAGTATTACATTCCAGTTATACCAACAAATATGAAACTTTAAATCAAATTATCTTCCTCTCAATCCAATGTTAACACGTTTTTGAATTAAGTAATGGAGTTTAACATTTTGCTTAATATTGAAACAAAGTGCTAAACACATTGGGTATACATGAATACCAATCAGAAAATATGTTGGTTGAACGGTTATTTGTTAATTCAGGCATTTATTTCGCTTCATAAAAACAAACGCCAACATTTTTGTCAATCGTATCATCAGTACTTAAATAATTTCGTGATTACGAAGTTTAAATGTGTTTTTGTCCAGCAAATCATCGTATTAACCGAATATACTTAAGATATAAACTGCCAACATGAGCAACTACCTGCAAAACCGTTCCAGATGATTCTGACATTCAAATAACAACGTAATCCATGTATGTAACAGATTTTAGAATATGTTCGACGTATGCTTCTAACAACACTCACAAACCTATAATTTAAGTATTTATTGTAGCAACCCTTTCATTATTAAACGATGCATCCCGCGGCGAATTGTTCATGACATCTGGTCTAGTCCGCATAATGCGAAACAAAAAATCCGATCACGTGGTTTGTGATTTTAAGGATAATCATAGGTTTAGTCGAGTGAACATGAACCAAATTAATATTTAATATAAATGAAGTGCATGCCGGATGGCGATAACATTTTTACACCCTTTAAGTGTGTTAACATTAAATGTAGTTTTTCCATAAAAAAACAAGTGAACATCACTGTAGTTTTTCAAGATTACATTTTGAGATAATCAATTGTTATTTTTGTAAAATGATGTTTTAGATTATTCAAATATATTAAGCACTCAATTCTTTCACCCCTCCCTTCAGCATAAAGGAAGATTTCTGACATTTTCTCCTAAGAGGCTTTTCAAATAATTCCCAAGAATAATATGGATTCCATACTCTGTTTTGTAAGTTTACCGGGGCCAATGTACATAAACTTGTTTTGCAAAATAAATGAAATGCTAAATAGTACAAATATGTCTTCCTATTTAAAACATTAGATTAGGATTTCTGTAATAACACAAGAAAAATTTCGTCTCCTCCAGGTGGTTCATATATACGAAATTTAATAATTTACCTGAATATTTAAAAATTAAAAATATTAAACAATTTAAACTTTGTCTTAATAAGGAAGAAATACGTTCCCAAATTAGCTAGTGTTTATTCCCCTCCCATGGATTGTTTTTTTGCGTCAACGATAATCTTAATACTTTCTATTATTCGCATTAAATCCTTGTTCTTTCAATTTTGATTGGTGTGGGCCATACTATACATTCCTTTTGGATTATAAGTTAAATATACTTACGTTTAGAGAGTTGATAGCGTAATTTTCGTTTAATATATGGGGGCTGTCGATGTTATAAAAATTGCAAGATAACACTGTCTACCTTTCAAACGGCATGTTAAGACTTCAACGACATGCTCACATTCGAATATTTTGGCTGTGAATAATAAATAATTTTTTATTTTAAATTTCTTTTCGCATCCGCTAAGGAATTTTCTCAAAATATATTGGATTTAAGTCCAATACGACAATGGATCTTTCCACTTTTCACGTTTTTTTATTTTATTTCATAGAGATCCTATATATCTCATTTCAGGAAGAGATAAATTTAAAATACAAAATATTCAAAACTCTTATTTACGTTTGATATACGTCTAGAACATATATAGAATGGGGAATATTGGATGGCTCAATATCGCTCAAAACATTTATTCAGCAACTCTTTGCCATCGTGTTGACACTTTAGGAAAGCCATCATATTTGTTCAACAAAATTGAATTGAGGATAGACTTTCTTACCATGATGATGCAGTAATCAGAGACGTACCGTATAGACTACAGTTTTTCTCTTTTTTGATTATCTAAATTTCTTAGCATACTTACTCTCTTTCTCTATTAGGTGTAAGTTATTTTAGTTTGAGGTTAAGTAAAGAAGCAGGCGTTGCAAATAAAAACAAACTGAATTCGGCATAATTTTATGCACTGTAATATTATTATTTGAAAATTGTAAATAAAACCATCAATGATTATTATTACGTATTACTATATATTTCACTATTTAAATATCGCCAAAAAATTCCACTTATTTACAAATGACAAAATTATCATGATATTAAATAATAAAAAGGATACCTTTAATGCCCCACAGAAAGCTTTCTTATAAGTGGTAAGCTTGCCGATCTGTAAAATGAGATTCATCGTGCATTAAAAGAGTTTTCGATCCAGATCGACACCTTTTACGCATCTTTTCCCTTTTTTTGTCCGCTTTTCCTAAATAATAATGGATCGGCGAGTTTTTGTTTGGACGTTTTTCTACCTGATAATCCCCTCAAGCGTTCTTTTTAGCGAGGAACGTATATACCTGCTTTTGGTTCGTAAGTCCTTTATAAACGAACGTGCGCCTATGTTTTGGCGAGTGTGAAATTCATCTCCTCATGAGCATACAGGTCCGGTCTGTTGTTAATAATGTTCACACTTGAAGAGTACAATGGAATCATGAGGTTTACGTATAATAACGGACCTTGAAAATATTTAGACGTTTGTGTTGAACTGTTTATAAGTGGTTAAGTATTGGTACGTATACAAGATGGAATCGTGTATTTCGACCAAGTAAAATGCGTAGTCATTCTTAAAAAAGAACTCCATTCTATTCTTGCTTAATACATTACTAATTAATTAGGTTCCGTTAAAAAAATCATCCTAATCACAAATAACAAAAGTAGCTAGCAAAAAAATCATACATTGTGTGTGAAACAATGGAAGTTGAAGGTTTTGGCGAAGAATCGATAATCTATGGAACAGTGTTTAAGGAAAGATTTTTACGCAAGTGCAAATGTACAATTTTTTTTAGCAAGGCTCAAATGTTCAACAAGTTCACCTAGATGAAGAGCGAAACTAATAAAATTGAGCAAGTCATTAAAACGTGTTAGTCATGTTTATCCAAAGAAAAAATGCTATTTGTTAGTCAGTATCCAATAACGACTCAGCTCGTCCAGTACCTCATAAAACAATTGCAAACTATTGTAAAGCTACAACCGAAAGTAACGTTACAAATCGATTTACATTTTTATGGGATATTAAACCGAAATCTCGTATTACAGCAAGTGGTAGTGGTAACGTTCCACAAAGATTAATGCACTGTTGCATTCTACAAGCAGTTTTTGTAATGACAATGTGATGTGATATCACTTTAAAATATAGAATTGCAGTGGAAATTATGGGTAATAATTTTACCCGTGGAAATCACTGTAAATTTGCTATGATTTTATTAACAACATTCGAGGTTTTACCGACTAGTTCTAAGCATTAATATTAGTAAGTAAGTAAGTAGTCAGTAAATACACATGATTTATTCATGAACTCTTTTGTGGACTTGGCCAAAATGACTATTAATACATAAAGTTAATATAAGTTGAGTTACATTTAGACTACTTCACAACGAAATAAGGTTTCTATTCCTTTCAGGTCAATTTCTTAGTTTACAGTATATTTGTAACATGTTAACTATTCTAACGTAATAAACTTATTTATTAGAAATATGTAAATATTTACAAAAAGGGGAATATATTTGAAATTCAAAGTGATATATCAAATAAAAACACTCAAGCCTACGTCCAGGGGAAATATGCGTTAAAACATTCAGCGCGTATGTTCAAACATAAAAGATATTGGTACATGTAGTAACTGCCTTACTATATTCTGCCTCTAATGTATAACACATGGGCTGAAAAGTCTCGGACCTAACAAAGAAAACACGGTTTTTTTGGTTCAAAATTAGCTTTATTCATCAACGTAGTCCCCATCAAGAGCAACGCAATCATTCCAGTGCCGCTCTAACATTTCAATACCACTTTTGTAGAACGATTTATCTTTTGTCTCAAAATAGGCTTCAGTTTCAGCGATAACCTCTTCATTCGTGCGAAATTTCTTACCGGTGAGCATTTTTTTGAGGTCTGCGAACAGCCAGTAGTCGCTGAGAGCCAAATCTGGCGAATACGGTGGATGTGGGAGCAATTCGATGTTCAATTCATGTAGTTTTGCCATTGTTTTGATTGACTTGTGACACGGTGCGTTGTCTTGATGAAACAACATTTTTTTCTTTGCCATATGCGATCGTTTATTTGCAATTTCGGCCTTCAAACGCTCCAATAACGCTATATAATATTCACTGTTGATGGTATTTCCTTTCTCAAGATAGGCGATGAATATTACGCCACGCACATCTCAAAATACCGAGGCCATAACCTTTCCAGCCGATTGTTGTGCTTTCGGGCGCTCTGGACGAGGTTCACCAGTTGCTGTTCACTCAGATGACGATCGTTTTGATTTCGGAGTGAAGTGATGGATCCATGTTTCATCCATTGTCACATATCGACGCAAAAATTTCGGTTTGTTACGTTTAAACATGTCCAAACACTGCTCAGAATCATCAACACGTTCTTGTTTTTGGTCAACAGTGAGCAAACGCGGTACCTACTTTGAACAGAGCTTTCTCATAGTCAAATGCTCATACAATATAAAGCCAATACGTTCTTTTGATACCTTTACGACGTCAGCTAACTCACGCAACTTCACTTTTCGATCATTCAAAACGATTTTGTGGATTTTTTTTATGTTTTCTGGTGTTATCGCCTCGTTTGGACGTCCACTGCGTTCTGCATCATCTGTGTCTACGACCACGTTTGAAGTCAGCAAACCAACGTTTTATTGTTGTTTCTGATGGAGCGGAGTCCCCATAACACTTTTCAAGCCATTGCTTCGCTTGAACGGTATTTTTTCCCATCAAGAAGCAGTGTAAAATTAAAACACGAAATTGTTTTTGATCCATTGTTTTGAAAATAACAAAGGTTGCGTGACTCTTAGCACAATAACTCACAAACTAATGAATAGAATATCATGAAATTTTAACAGCTGTCTTTTGAATGTTAGTACTAACTGAGAGAAAGGTGACTGCAATAAAACTAGCGTCATCTATGTGTTAGGCCCGGGACTTTTCCGCCCATGTGTTATATCATGATCATAATTTTAGATATCAAAACAATTGTACTCATATAATATTTATATAAAACAACCACCGTTTAGTACTATTATTATCTATGGTATCCTTATACTTTGATACCTACCTTAACATCTATAAATTTTATGGCTCAGTGAATTTACAAACATAGAATAAGGTTTCAAATACTCTGAAAGAGGTATGTAATATTGTATACAGCGAGCGTAAAAATTATGGAACAAAATTCATAATTTCTTTGGGAGGCTGATTTGTTGTTTTTTCTTAATTACTTCCGTAATGATGACGCCCTGTTCAATTTTAGATAGAACACCCATATTTTGAGGATATCAATAGAAAGAGCTTTGCTTTATGCTTGTTGCAATACCTCAATTGAAGGGTCTGAAATGAATAACTTTTCCGTATAAGGAGTAAAAGAGTACAGGCAAAAATCATGCAAAACTACCCTTTACAATATCAATAGAAATCCTCTAGTAACTTTTCACTGGCATCAAGAAAGCTATACAAAAATATCCACATTTTCTTTTTGTGAGTTCATATTGGTTTTATACTCAAATTGTTCTCTAAAATTGTATTTCAGGTTTTCAGGTCCTATCAGAATTCTTGCTGAAAGATAGTAATGATAGAATGAATGTTTTCTCTTAACTTTCTTCATATATTTCTTAATTTCGTGTTTTCAGTGACCTTCTTGTAGACCATCACAGGGTCCCGGACCAATTTGAGTTAAATAAACTATCAAATGTGTACAATTGGAAATATATCTTACGCAATCATCTTTTCCTTGCTCTTATTTCGCTTATCCATTCAATTTCCACGTCGTTGCCCGAAATCCGTAAACGTAACGTCGTTAGTTCGTTGATAGAGCGCACGAACGAGGAAATTATTTAAAAAGTGTATCAGAATTTAATGACGAGCTAATCGAATGAACGGAAAATTAAAGATTAAGAGGAACAAATTAAAAGATGGTGATGAGTTTCGAGGCGAAACCGTCAGTCTCGGCTCAAAACGATTTCCAATTTCGCGAATCGCTTCTGAAAGCGATCGGAAATTGTAAGTTCTTATTCCCTTAGCTACCGATGGGATTTTTTTTTCATCGTTCTTTACCTTCAATTTATCGGTTTTTCTAGATATGGGAGTTACTGCTCTGTTTCTAGTGCGAAATTATTAATGTGAGAGTAGTAATCTATTTTTACTTGCTAATTTAAAATACAAGTGCTCGCTCATATTGCCAAAAAAATACGGTTTCGTCGCAATATATTGTAAACATTGCTTGAACACCCAGATGGCGCTGTTCAAAACAAGTATGATTTGAACAGATGCTCTCAAAACATCTTTGACGTACCTTTTGAAATCTTTTTTTAGTATGAAGTTTAAACATACTCATCTTTAGATAATGTAGCATTTATTGCACTTAAAAACATTGGTCCAATAAATTAGACGGAAGAAGGGTTGGTGTTGAATCAATTTTTAAAGTAATATATTTTAAACTCAATGTATTTTTCTTGTCCTCTTTTTACTTCACCTTATTTAAGGTAATTAAAATCTTTTTTAATGTATATAAACAGTTTTGAACATTAGTTGTCAAATATAGTTCCCGCACTTTATTGAGCATATATACTTGTTTCAATTGCTGTCAGAATATACCGGTTTTTAGATATGATTCAAAACAAACGAGCGAACACGATTTTTCTCCTCACAGCAGCGATACGACATCCAGCAGCCCAGAAGGAGCACCACGCAATTGAGAGCGAAACGTCGGCGGACTCATGCAATTGCGACGCAGTTTCAATCCGGAAAGCTACATTAAAAAAAAAAACAACGACCGTGGAAGTCTACAACAACATACAAGCCGCGATAATAGAATAGGCTACCTATAAATTTTAAGGAAAATAGGAATTGTATTGATAAAATTCCAGGAGGCAACCCATATTGCAAACGTATAAGGTTGGTTGCAGTAGTTTCTGGTACCAGCATTGCGAAAGTGGAGATGAGCAAAGATATTCGGGGAAAACCACACATCAGTTTTCGTTTTGTCCTCAACGGGTACAGTGCAAATAAGGAAAATATTTCATAATAAAGTCTATATATTAAATATTAGTGTATTAATCTGCTTTCTATATGTCAACATGCCTCGTGGAAAACAATTGACTAACACTGAAATGGGTTTAATTCGTACTTGGTGCGACAAAAATTGGTCAGTTGCAAAGATAGCAGCAAATTCGAGCAGTAGCCGTCATCTAATTCACAGTTTTTTTAGTAAAGGCGAAAATTGCAGAAAAGCACGCAAATCTGGAAGACCCAAAGCAATAACAACGTGAACGTCGCGCATTTGCATAACAATGACTGCTAGAGAAATAGCACAAGCAGCGGGTTCAAACACCAATCTGCGAAATGTTCAACGTCTGTTGACACCAACAGCTCACTTAAAACACAAACGACTGCAAAGCCTCCTCTAACGTGCCAGTATAAAGAAGCCTTATTAGCATTTGCAAGCGAGCGACTACATTGGTGTAAACGTTGACGAAAAATCATTTTCACTTGTTAGAAAAGTTTAATTTATATGGTCCTAATGGCTATCAGTGTTATTACAATGACTTAAGAAAGGAGGTAGTAGTTCCGAGTCATAGGCATATGGGTGGTGGTAGTGTAACGATAGGGGTAGGCACAGGGTATAATATAAAAACTGACATCTAGCTCTGTAGTGACAAAATGAATAACGCTAGCTATATAAATCTTATCAACGATCAAATATCACGACATACTGAACAGATTGTATGCCGGGACTTTGCGTCCAGCAAAATGACGCTGCTGTCCACCATGCTCAAATTGTAAATGATTATTTTCGACGACAGGAAATATCAGTTCTTGAGTTTCCGGATCGTTCGCTTGAGCTGAATATAATCTAAAATACCTGTATACAGCGGTGGAAGACAATTCAATTCAATTCAGGAATTAACAATCAGTATTTTAAAATACATACAGATGACTACAGGTAAGTAACACATCAGGGCAAATTTTTATTATTAATTTTTCGCAATTTTTTACACTGAGAGGTTTTCCAAAAAATTATAAGCATTTTATGCAGGCTCATTAAAATCTTTAACCGCTAAACTTAGGTCTGTTTCAAATCCAAGTGCTATGAAATTATTTGCATTCGATTTTGATATATATATTTACGGGATTTTATTTAAGAAAACGTGCCTTCAGAGGGTGCTATATATCACTAGCAATAAATAGCCGCAATTGTCTTACATCGAGAAATACGAATTTTTAAAATAGCTGTTTCGCAATAAAAGTTATGGTAATTTTCGGTTTATGATATCGTACGAAAACGTACCGACGAACACAAACTATCGCGTTTGAAACTAGAATAAATAAAATAGATGTATTATTAGATTATTGTGTTAGACATATAGCAATGGGTTAACTATAGGTGTGCAATTGTTTGTTTTGTTTGAGGTTTAAACGCATTATAACGATATCTATTTCGTTGTAATTGATTATATTCAATTTTATGCAAAACTCGGGCATTATGGCGCCTAATGCCACCTTTTCACTAACAAAAAAACTGAACTCAGTTCAATATTATTGCTGAAGATGACATCTTAGCTGTCGAAACATGCGTCCGCTTTCTTTTCTTTTCCTAGTTGAAAGCGCGTCGTAATCGCATGAGTATGGTAACGTTTCACTCTCAGTTGCATGTAGCAGCCCAGAAGAATCTCCATGCAATTATAACGCGGCTTCAACACGAAAACCTAAATTCCGAGTTTTTAGTTTAAGAATATTAGGTAAGGACCTAACAAATATACAATTAATAACAATAAACAATATAAATAAAAACAATGAACAATATAACTAATACGATGGTATTAAGAAAAACGATAGAATTTTTTTTATTATTTTGTTTTTTTATTATTTTAAAATCCAACGGTTCGTTGGTGCAGTGGCCAACTTTTCTAACGAAGTCCCTAGTTGTTCTTTCCGTTTCTTGGCCAAAGAGTATAATCTTGTTTTTCCTTTCTTCAAAACAATAAAGGACCAGGAAAAAAGGAAGAGATAGTTTAATCATTCATTGTTTGGAAAAAAGAAGATACAAGAATGATATCTTTTGGTCTGGAAACGGAATGAACAACTAATACAGACTTGCACTTGACACCAACTCAACCTTGCATTTTAAAGTAAAACAAAGTAATCAAAATAAATAAGAGAAATGTTGCTTTTCTTTAACACAATAACTTAACTTTCCTAAACAAAGAACTTCATGTCAAGAAAAAAAAGGTTGATAAAAAATATTACTAACATGTAAAACTTTAACAGAACACCTTAGTCAAGAACTGTCGGTAACACGGTTGACAACGGGAGTCCACGTGCTTCTGAAACGCTTTTAAACTGTTGATTAATTATCTGGAAGCTTAAGCAGCATGCAAAATCCCCAAAATTGTTTTTTATGCTAAATGTTCATATGTGGGTTTAAAACAATACTACATTTGCAATTTCAAAAACAACCATATAGGTATTGGACAGTTATCACTAAAATATTACAATCGGCATTAAAATTAGAAACAGCTACGCTAACTGATTATGCGATGGATGTTTTTTAAGATTTACATACTGAAACTTAGAGGGCGCCGCTATCAAGTGTCAGTACTAAAAATTAACCTCAATCTTTAGTTAGCCTCAATTCAAAGTGTCAATCACCAATTTCTCGTTGGTGATTTCAAAGATCCCAATTCAAAGAATTTTGCACGAAGTAAAGTGCGTAAAGAATTAGTTTCCCGCATCGACTGATCAAAGAACAGAAAGCAGCTACAAGGAATTGGTCTCAAAATACTCTACGCCGCTTCAACGCCAAAAACGCTAAAAACGTGTGCAACATGGTCAGCAGTTGTTAATCTTGGATTTACTTAAACGGGTTGGAAAATAAGCGCCAGTCGTCCATTTGGGTATTTCAAGGTGAAAAAAAGCCGACAAAAGTCATTCGTTCCCGAGGTGTCTTCAGAAAGGTGGTCGCGACAAAAGAAGATAATGAAAGTTCGCATACAGCAGGCAAGACAATTGAATTTTTAATGCAATACAACGCCAAATCGTTAGATCATCCTCCGCACAGTTCGGACCTAAGTCTCAACGATTTCTTTACCTGGAACAGACTGCGTGGTCAAAGATTCCAGTCGTCGGAAGGAGCACTCGATGCCTTAGAGAACGCAATTTTGACTGTACCAATAAACAAGCGTAATAACTGCTTCCAGAGTTTATTTGAACCCAGCAAAAGTATTGATTCACTTTTGCTGGGTTCAAATAAACTCCGTGGAAAATAATTCGAAAAAACAACTGTTTTATTCCAGCTCTATATACAAAACTTAATTTATAATTTATTATGATTTTCTTATGAATAATTTTTATTGTAGACGTTATTTCTGACAAATGAAAAATGCACGGTTCTTGTAAGGTTAGAAAGAGTATTATTTGCGGTTAGCTTATTTTGTCTGTACAGGTTTGTCACATGGACTATTGTAACCGCTACAATTAGTAATATTCACAAAGCTTCACCGTTAACTAATTTGTAAATATAAACCTATTTACAAAATCAGCTACTTGTTTCCACACCTTACCACTTTTTTTCTTTATGCAACACTAAACGAGGTTTAGACGGGACGAAGCGCATGTAAATGATGACATCATTAGCGGGATTACGCAACGCATTCCACTGACGTTAAGGCGTGAGATTGTAGTCTACTGCGGAAACGTTCTCAAAGGAGAACCTCCGAATAATGGCAGCAGAAGCCGCATAAAAGGAAAAGATACAAACGTAAACAATGCGTCAGAGGTGGCGATTATTCCCCAGGGGGTATTTTGCCCCTAAACTAGTTATGTCCTTATGTCATTATCCCCACAGTGTGTACGAATCGGGATTTGTACGCTATTCAAACAGATCTCCGATACAATGCGGACTGTGACAAACTTGAAATTCAATATCTAAGGTTATCAATGGATTGACATGGAGGTATGAATAACGTATATTCGTTTTTGGAAATTTGACGACTTTGTACAGTTTATTATTGCCTACTAGAGCCAAGTGCCATCTTTATTTTTCGAAATTTTCTACTTTTACTAATTTTATTTGCTCCTACAACGAAACTGGACTCAAGAAAAGGTTCTGGACTTTTATTTCTTTTGAATTTATTGGTTAATATGGAATTTATCTGGAATTTATTGGTTAAGTTAAGACAAAATGTCTTTATTATTTTTGAAATTTGCTATCGCTTTTTAACTTTCGTTTACATTATAACGGTTAAATTTATTATATGCTCCTTAATTGAAGTGAAATAAATGTATTCCGCTTTTGTTTATCGTAACTAATCCTCTTCAGGAATTCTTTTTACTCCGCTTTTACATGATCAATAATCCTTGGTTGACATTTTCTCCATGCTTATCTGAAACTTCTCATTTATAGCTAAAGAAACACAGAAAAACGTATTGTTATACACTTCTTGAGCAAAGGACAATATTTAATAATAATGAATATTTATTGATATTAAGACGAAATTTTAGTAGAGATTCTCAAAAGGTTTAAGATCACCTACTATAGAGTGTACGGCAGTTGCTGTTCCTGTTAAACGAAAATGAGAGTAAAGAAATTCTTACCATAAGCAAGTTACAGTCACAAAATTGAACCCTACTAGAAAAAAAATTATGTAAATATTAATGTGCCAAAAACAATAGATAAAAAAATTACGTAAAGAAAACTTGTAACTAATATAAGAATAACTAGAGACAGAGTTACAAGATACTCAGTGCCTTCCGAGTAGGAGGAACCGCAGATCACATGGAAGAAAATTGAAAATACTGGTATAATGAAAATATTGTTTTGAACTCGTCCATTCATTCAATTCATTTTCATTGAAGGAATATGCATATTTTTTTTGAACCATATTTATTGATTGAAATGACCATTAGCTCTGAATGTCAAAAGCGGTCAATTAGTTAACCAAATATATGTGGTCAATATAGAACAAATATCTATTTTCTTTTTCGAACATTTACTGCACTTGTATTTCAATGCAACACTGATTATTAACTCAAACACCTGAAATGTTTGGCCTAAAATATTATTTCATTTTCGTTCAATACCCACAATCTTAAGATCTATTTGAACGTTTAGTAGTATATGAGTATTTAAGTTTATTTATTTCTAGAGACTCGAAATTAGTTTTAAATCCTTAGTTTATTAAACGTTTTACGTTCCGAAACTAAGGGTTTGAAATTAGTTCGGTAGTAATAGAGCATCTGATGAAGCTACAGTGGTAGCGAAATATATCATATATTACGTTGTGTTAAATATATTGGAAACATTTGTAAAATTGTGTTTCACTTCTTCTCCCATATTCAATATGAATTTCCAATAAGTATCGGCCAACTCAAGCGAAAAATTGGTATTAAATATTGTGTCTGCCTAGCGACTTGTCCATACGGTCTCCGTATCATAAATGGAAAATTAGCCAACAGAAGCTGTAGGTCCAAATTCAACCAAAAACCGTAAAAATTTTAATTTCACAAACTAACTGAATTAAAATTTAACGTTTGTAATACGAAGGAAATTAAATTATTATATATTGTACTTGTAAATTCAATACAGAATCTATACTTTCGGAATATATAAATATAAAAAAAAATGGGAGTGAGGAGTTATTTCCTTAAACAAATACTAGCTGTAAGTAACGTATTTACGCCATCACATTGAGCATATAAAAGAGTTTAAACTGATCTTAAAACCGTCCTGAAATGTTTCCGGAATCGGCAAGATATGGCGAACAAAGGTTGAAGTGGATTCATTGACCGGCAAGGGCAATCTTTTTTATGGCAACTCTCAAAACGTCTACTGTCAATAGTTGTTGTTTAGGAGTGTGTTTTGTGTAACAAGTCAGGTAGTTTCGCAAAAATGGATAAAATCGAATTTCATGCAGTGACTAAACACTTCTGGATGGCTGAGAAAATGGCCGCGGAAATTCGAAATATTTTGCTAGAGGTTTATGGTGGATGTACTCCATCATTTTCGACTATCAGCTTCTAGGTGACCAAATTCAAACGCAGCCGCACAAGCACAAGCGATGAACTACGCAGTGAACGTCCAAAAACAACAATAGACATCTCAGAAGAACAAGTTGGCCATATATTACACGTAATTTTGGGTATAAAAGCGCTTTCGGCGTGATAGGTAGCGTGTTTGCCCACACCGGAGCAAAAACGAAATCGGGTGACCGTTTTGGACGAGTGTCTTGCCAGGATCCAGCGCAATCCAAAGGATTTCTTCATGCGTTTCGTAAACGTGGATGAGACTTGGATCCACCACTACATACCGAAGACCATGGAACAGCCGAGGCAGTGGACTTTCCCGAACGAATCGTCTCCGAAGAAAGCAAATACCGTTTCGTTGACCGGAGAGGTCATGGCGACCATGTTTTGGGATTCCCAAGGTGTGATCCTCATCGACTATCTGCAGAAGAGAAGGCCGATCACGGGAAATACTACAGCGATTTATTGACCCTATTTGATGCAGCAATGAAGGAGAACCGGCCTCGTTTGCAGCGGAAAAAAGTGCTTTTCCACCACGACAATGGCTCATTCATCCCGCATCGTCGTGTCCAAATTGAATCATTTGCGCTTCGAATTAGTCTCTCATCCTCCACATTCACCGGACCTAGCCCCCAGCGACTTTCTCTTATTCCCAAACCTGAGAAATCACTGGGAGGGAAAAGATTTGCCTCAAATGAGGAGGTCATCTCCGTTACAGATGGCTATTTTGCAGACCTCAAAACATCCTAGTTTGCCGACAGCTTGAAAAGACTGGACCACCATTTGGAAAAGTGTATTGATCTTCGAGGAGGCCACATCTAAAAATAAAAATAAAAGGCCACACCAAAACCGTGCTTTTCTTGTCGATTCCGGACATATTTCAGGTCGCCTTCGTATTAAGCCAAACAACGAAGGGTAGTAAAAACATATCGAAAAATGCTTAGAAGGCACCTAACATAATAGTGCTGCTAAACACAGCTATTTTTGGTATTTGTGGAATCATTTACAGTGTGAAGGAAAGTGTCGAACTCAGGGCGCTTTACACCCAGCTAATTCTGGACAACTAAGAATCTTACACGATATTGAACGACAAACCCATAAAGTTGTAATTAAATCGTTGAGGGACACTTACCTACGTTCCCTTGTAAATAAATATGGAAAAATGTTACATTACAATAGTACGTAACCCTATCATAAACAGTTGCGCATTCCCTAATTAGTAGAGTTCACTTTCGATATTTATTAAAAAACAATTAGAATCGGACATTTCTCCAATTACTGACACAAAGACAGTCTCATTAACTACATCACTTTTTAATCAAAATACTTCCTCTCTTCATTGTTTTTTTTTTCTTATTAAACATGGTCTATGCTTATAATTACAGCAGCATTAATTCTCTTGGGAAGATATATTTCTCTACTTTTTCGTCCGGACAGGAGGAAGACGACGTCGATGACATTATTATTGTCATTACCGTCGTGATAACAGCTAACGTCGTGCCATGATGAAGAAGACTCGGCGAATTTAAAAGATAAAAAGCGGAGGGATAAAGGACGGCGGGCGAAATGCGAGGGCGGTTGTTAATGTAAAAGTGAGAAAATTACTAAATAAGAATTACGTTTAAATTTCCGAGCTTTTTAATAAAAAGCGCCCAACGAAATTATAAAATGCGCGAGATAAACTCATTTATATTTCCTCTTTTTTAAAATCTCTCCTAATAGCGTCCGGCAGTTTTAAAACACTGCCTTAAAGTATATGACTATTTTACTTTGGTTAGTTATCTCTGTGTGAACTAAATGTTTACAAATTACAAAAATTTAATATATGTAAACGAAGAAATGCCTAAATAATTTCTTAATTACCGTACCACTGCAAATACTGTTGTATAGCGATTGGATACAGGAAATTAAAAATTATAAAAAATCTTCTTACCTTTGCAAGTAAAAGAAACTCAAATTTTAAAGATTTGATAAACCCATATACCTGGTAGTGCCTCCTCGAGCTCCCATAACTACTTTCTCGGGGTAAGCTACTCGTTAAGTTCTGGATGTCTTTTTTTTTTTTTTGGGAAATATATCCCTATTCTAAGTGAACAGCACGCTTCAACTGATACAGGCCCATTGGGGCAGGTACATAATCTTGGACCGATATTTTCAGACCATTTCAAGGGTGTCCGATTGAAAATTTGAATATTGACTTCATTTACGTAATCCAACACAGGACTTGCGATGTGCCGATTTGTATTATTTTGTGCGAAAATTAAGCTACACGGTTCAAAATATTTAGTCAATTTCAACGCTTTCTTGACTAAGTTGTTAGTTAAATAGAGTCCCCTCCGTAGTTTGCCATTTTGTCTAGAACGTTTCGTGTTCCACATCTATGGATTAGTCACGGAACAACACCACGAACAATGTTACTTTTACAAGTAGTTAATAAAATTAACATATTTGAAAGAGTTACTAACACCTATGATAGTCGAATTGACTAAGTTTAGAAAAAGAAGCTAAATATTACAAATTTAGCAACAAAAAATTGCAATAGACATCATAGAAAAGGAGCAATGAACATCCGAATATTTCTTTAATGGTATTTTTTCAAGTAAGAACTACTTTGAGCAATTTAACATCCCTTGATTGTCCCTTTAAAAAAATTTGGGTATGAACTTTTACAATCAACACTTCCAAATATTTACACATACTTTCTGTGATATTTGTAGACAAATTGACATTTTATTTAGTCAAAATTAACACAAAATTATTTGAGTAGCAACACCGACAAATTTCGAACTGCGTATTCCCTATAAATTACGCAAACGGCATAATTTTTCTCGAATAATGTTTTCATGGATAATGGACGAATATGGACTAATTCTATAGGTATGTCGAAGCAAATGCCTCCTTCAGAATATTTTTGAAGAAATAGTGCAATCGCGAATTCTTTCCCCAGATTTTCGACCCTTTGGAGATTTTAGCCTTACTCTAAAATTTCTAGATTCATCTGTGAACAAAACTTTCTTCCACTCATCGATAGTCCACTGTGCCTTATTAATATGTCGATTTCAACCAATACCCTTCCCGATAAATAAAAAACAGCAGGAGTTGCACCGGTACACAACAAAGGGGATGGTATATGCTTCTTCGCTAAAAGATGCGAGAAAATTCTCTGTTCCAAAATTTATAGTAGTGCTCGTTCCAGTATTTCTAATGGTCAACATGGTTTTGTGACGGATCGTTAAATGATTCAAAAACCTGGCAGTATTATCTATACTGCCAATACATGAGTGAGGTATTGGATGGACGGGGTCGGATTTCTCTAAAGCTTTTGACTACATCGACCATGATATACTGCTATACAAACTAGATAATCTCGGTTTTGTTCCGTCTGTTCTAAATCTCATGCATCAATCTAACTCAGAAGAGGTGTTACGTAGTCTACAATGGATATATGTCGAAGGGAATTTACTTTACCTTTAGGAGTACCATACGGTCCTAACTTTACTTCTTCAAGTGGATTGTCCTCTTCTCGCGTACGCTGATGACATAAAAATGAACACAGAAATCTCTAGCATCCTCCTGACTCCTACAACCTTGAGTGTAATTTAGATGCGTTTGTGGTATAGTACAAACGGTATAAACTAAAACTCAACATTGAAAAGTGCTGTGCAATTACCTGTACCCGTTCCAACTCACCTCGCATCTTCTCGCATTATGTGGATGGTAATGTCCTAAGCTGTAAAATCGAATTTCGAGATCTGGGAGTGCTGTTTGGCACGAGTATTGCATTTAAGCTTCATATCTCTAGAGTATGTGGTGATGCCTACAAAATGCTAACTTCTATAAAACGAATATCGAAATATTTCAACGATGCACCTCTGCAAAATTGCACATGCCTCACTAATTTGGTATACCGTGAAGATCACGTATATATTAGCGGTTGAATATATTTTTCTTTTAAAATGATGGATGGACATCCAGAAAGAGGATCATTGGATCCTATTGTACTATGTTACGAAATGGTGTCATTGACAGAAAGAAGAAAAACAATCTGCATGAAATTGCTACATAAGCTTGTAACCAATACCATCGATTATCCTATTTTACTAGAACGCATGTACTTTTTAATTTCGACTATAAATTCTAGATACAATACTAGCTCTCTGGTTCCACTGGCAAAAATAAACACTATGAGACGGGCACCAATCTACGTACTCTACTCAAATTGACAACGATGGGTGGGAGGAACCTTCCAGATGTTCATGACGTTGAGCAATGGCTTAGACATCTGCAGTTACTTATGGTATCACTATAAGCATTGATTATTTTGATTCTGAAGCAAAGTAACGATATGTTTACTTCAATAACAAATATAAAGACGGCTTTTCTTTGTTACTTAAAAAATTGTAATGTTCAAATTTTCACTGTTTTGCCCAATGAAGTGAAAATTGTAAAAGATTTCATTTATTATACTTCTAATAATTTTAATTTTAATCACCTCATTCTTTTTGCCTACATTGTATACTACATACACATCGAATATATTGCACATAAACGGTTGCCTACTAGATCCAATCATACACTCATAAAGTCGTATTTATCCATCTACCGACGTAAACTCTAATGGAGGATGGGTACATATACACATTACGTAGATAGCGCTAAACAGAGAGATTGATCGAAAAAGGAAAGATAGCTTTATAAGTAACAATGTGCCAATTTACAGCAAAACGGGCCATTGTGTATCTTGCAAATACGATAAAGCGATTTTTATAGCAGCTCCCATCTGCCATCCTATCTTCGAACTAATCGAATTAGGTACTCCATTTTTGAAGCGCCCTGTGTCGCGCTACAATTCAATTTAAAAGTCATTTGTACCATGCACGAATATTGTTAGCATCGTTAATAATAATAATAATTTCATTTGGAGTTCCGGGGATGTGTTGGGATAGAAGCGAGCGGTAGATAAAAAGTGTCACAGCGAATTTACAGAACGATTCAAAAAAAGATTTTATCGCTTTAGTTTCCTTCTATATGGCAAAAGACCAGTAAGGAAATTAAAATCATTTAATTAGCAATGACTGCTGTATTTATACACCTATATTACCAGTAAACGTTTTTTCAATATCATCTAGAACAGGAACAAAGTAACAGAAACACTGTAAAACTTGAATGGTAACAAGCATGACTTAGTTTAACATTCGGTATTTCAATAAAACCGATGATAATGTATGCAAAATGTATTAACCCAATGTGAAAGCGATTAGTCGATTATCGGTGTTACGTGATTATACAACTGTTTTAGTTTAGCTGTGTTAAAAGAATGAACAAAAAAGAGAATTGTAGGATTCGTATATTATTGCTAATATAGTCATAATCGGAAAGTAGAACAAAAAAGACACAAAATTTGAAGCAAGAATAGGACAAACTATATTATATTACTACTCTCGGCAAGGAGGGGCAAGTTTCACTGTCGTGCGGAGAACAACGCGGAGGGGTGAAGCGCGCTGCACGGAAAATAGAATGCCCAGATTCAAAATACGCTTGCTCAGTATTATTCGACTGGTCGTTGTGCGTCCTTGTCAGTACACACATACTTAGAAAATGTCGCATTTAGGTACGTTCCGGAAATGCCGTATTTCGAATACGAAGGCGATAGAATTAAATGTGTAAAGTACGACAACTATTTAACGTATATCGGCAGGTGGAAGTGTGAACACCACCTAAAAAGTATTTCTTTTTTGTTTGCGATTTCGTGGAAACTTTCTAAAACAGTAACTGTTTTAGCAGTTGTCACTGCACTGTAACTTGCCCCATTTCGCCGAGACTATATATCACTCATTAAATGAGATATTTCTAAACCAAAATGAAAGTAAAACTGATTGTATGTAATACTACACTCAACGAAATTTATATAGTTCCAAATGAACCCTTGAACAGAGTATTTGGTTTTCTTAATATTTCCGGCGTGTTATGTATCGAAGTTGATTCTGAACTACAAAAAAACACAAATGCTAGAGAAAATAATATTTAAAAAAATTATTACATTTTATCCAAAGAATACCTATAATAATGGTAATTTAAAACAGCGAAATTTGTACGAGTCTACTAACAAAACATTAATAAATAAAATAAATACTTAAGAAAATTATAATATTGTAAACTTAGTAGTAGGTAGTATCTCAGACAGTGAGTGCCATAGGCGCACCGACGTACCTATTAGCTAAACATCTTACTACACTACTGCAACCCTACGTAGGCGGAAAACCGAGTTATATTCGCGATTCAGCGCACTTCGTGGAAAAACTCCGAAAAGTACAATTCAAACCGCGCGATATCCTAGTGAGTTTTGATGTAGTGTCGCTGCGGTACATCGTTGATATAGCACATGTGCTGAAAAGTCCCGGGCCTAACAAAGAAAACGGTTTTTTTGGTTCAAAATTAGCTTTATTCATCAACGTAATCTCCATCAAGAGCAACGCAATCATTCCAGCGCCACTCTAACATTTCAAAACAACTTTTGTAGAACGATTTATCTTTTACCTCAAAATAGGCCTCAGATTCCGCGATAGGCTCTTCATTCATGAGAAATTTCTTACCGGCGAGCATTTTTTGAGGTATGCGAACAGCCAGTAGTCGCTGGGAGCCAAATATGGCGAATACGGTGAATGTGAGAGCAATTCGAAGTTCAATTCATGTAGTTTTGCCATTGTTTTGATTGACTTGTGACACGGTGCGTTGTCTTGATGAAACAACATTTTTTTCTTTGCCATATGCGGTCGTTTCTTTGCAATTTCGGCCTTCAAACGCTCCAATAACGCTATATAATATTCACTGTTGATGGTATTTCCTTTCTCAAGATAGTCGATGAATATTGCGCCCCGCACATCCTAAAATACCGGGGCCATAACCTTTCCAGCCGATTGTTGTGCTTTGGACGAGGTTCACCAGTTGCTGTCCACTCAGATGACGATCATTTTGATTCCGGAGTGAAGTAATGGATCCATGTTTCATTCATTGTCACATATCGACGCAAAAATTCCGGTTTGTTACGTTTAAACGTGGCCAAACACTGCTCAGAATCATCAGCACGTTCTTGTTTTTGGTCAACAGTGAGCAAACGCGGCACCCACTTTGAACAGAGCTTTCTCATAGTCAAATGCTCATGCAATATAAAGCCAATACGTTCTTTTGATATCTTTACGATGTCAGATAACTCACGCAACTTCACTTTTCGATCATTCAAAACGATTTTGTGGATTTTTGTGATGTTTTCTGGTGTTACCGCCTCATTTGGACGTCCACTGCGTTCTGCACCATCGGTGTCTCTACGACCACGTTTGAGGTCAGCAAACCAACGTTTTATTGCTGTTTCTGATGGAGCGGAGTCCCCATAGCACTTTTCAAGCCACTGCTTCGCTTGAACGGTATTTTTTCCCATCAAGAAGCAGTGTAAAATTAAAACACGAAATTGTTTTTGATGCATTGTTTTGAAAATAACAAAAGTAGCATGACTCTTAACACAATAACTCACAAACTAATGAATAGAATATCATGAAATTTTAACAGCTATCTTTTGAAGGTTAGTACTAACTGAAAGAAAGGTGACTGCAATAAAACTGGCGTCATCTATGTGTTAGGCCCGGGACTTTTCAGCCCATGTGTTATTTTCAGCATCTTCTCGCTATTTTGGTGTACATCATGGCCATCTATGGCCAACTATCGAATAGCAGTTGGAGCACTCCAACAAATCGAAGAAAAAAGTTAGGTTGCCATTTAAAACAAATGTCAATAGCATCATAAATTGAAGCACCTACTACTAAAACATACCCATTGTGTAACATTACTACACGTGTTCGACCATTTTTGTAAAAAGAAAATATTTAATCTTATAAATAGAACAGGGCAAGCAATGCTCATAGGTGTTGAATACTTGGAATTCTCACGAATCGCCTTATCACATAAAGCTTTATTAAATTTTGTTATGGATTGTACTTATTTCAAAATTAAATAAAAACATTTTTAAAAAGACCTATCGTGCGTTATTAATCATCGATTATAGAAACTACACTTTAGCGAGCTTCTAATTTCTAGTTTGTTAAAATGCAAGCAACTGCAACAAAAGTCTTAGTTTTCCTTTAAATTTTTTATAGTTCAAGTTTCAATGTCAACCACATACATATAGTAAATAGTATATCTTAAGTTAGTTAACACCCTGCACTTATTTTTGCCTGTGCATGAACTTATGTTTCTTCCATTCAAATAAGCTGTACGCACGCTTAGACTATAAGCTCGATAAACAAGGATTATGCTTAAGCTCATATCGCATCGAAGCCATCTAATTCGAATGTGTTGCCGATTCGTTAGCCATTTCGATTAAACAATGAATAAACGCGATGCTTTTCCAGCGCATTGCCTTTTATTGTCGTATTCGACGGTAATTTTATGTACGCTTTGTTCGACGAAAAATTCAATTTTCGACGGGGTCGTAGGAGTCCGTGAAAAATGCGTTTCGCATCGGCAATAACGCGAACAATGTTACACATGCTGTACTCGGAAAAATCGACAACAAAACAAACGCGAGTAATTGCTATTAGTGAAAAACAATTGTGAGCGAGAAAAAAATTGGATAGCCGGCGCTCGTTTAGTATTTTAACTGGGAACTCTTTTCTGGAAATATCTCATGCCCGAAAATGCAATGCCAAAACACGTTTTATCAATGTATGTCCATACATATAAGCACAGCATTTTCGCACGAATTACATTTTGACGCAACATTTTTTTTTCTAAATCAAAAATGTAATTACTAATTGTTTGCGTAATAAAAAAGCAGCATACGTTTATTTCTAGCTGCCTACGTATATTAAAGCAGTTATCAACAAACACTATTATCATGCAAACATACCCAATATCTTTAACAATTGTTTACCATTCATTATTAAATTAATTGCACCGACTAACGTACTGCAGGATAGTGAGATTGTTTAATATAAGGTATCTATTGGTGATGATTGTATTCCAAACAATGTAATCAAATACTAGAAATTTGCATTAATGAAACTACTATTTTCTTCAACGTGGCGATCTCAATCACTTGCATCTTTGCAAAGGTACTAAAGTACCTAGTATATACATTGATTTACCTAAGTATAGAGTCTTATGTATCACCGTACCAGTACAATTTGTGGATAGAAGATCTACAATAACTAACCTAGGTACATCATCTTAATACATTTATGAAAAGTTAGACCGAAAAACGATCCTGACTATATTGATGGCAATATCTTGCTTCAAAAACCACACCTGTTTAATATACATTCTTAAAAGTTAGTTATTCATAGTTGGGTGGAAAACCTAATGATATATTGTACATTTGAAATAAAATAAAAAAGCACGGACAATAAAAAGGTGTAATTACATAAAGATAAATCCACAAGATTTTGAGTCAATTATGACGCGAACGTCAGAATCAAACAGCCTAGGAAATTGTAATATGTGCCGTCTATGGATGCACACTGTGTATACATAATACATCCGGCAACACAGGCTGCATGTGGATGTGTTGCATATATTCCAAGACAGCTGTCGATGTTATAAATACTACAAGATAACACTGTTTATCTTTGAAACGGCATGGTAGGAGTTCAATAGCATGCTTACGTACAAATATTTCTGCTGTAAATAATAAACAAGTTTTTATTTAAATTGTCCTTATTTTTTCTGGCGTCTGCGAAGGAATTTTCACAAAATATTTTGGACATAAGTCTAATTAAATTAGATCTCTCCATTCTTCATACTTTTTTATTTTATTTCATGGACACCCTGTATAGTGGATATTGCTACAACGAATTCTTATCGACATCAGAGATCGCTGAGAGCTCGAAATTGGTCAGGCTTTTGAATCGAAATCGTAGCCGCTCCGGCATTGGCCTGCGCTGATAACGTTATAATGTGTAGTGCGATAAATAGCACTAAAGACATCTTACATCTGCAATGGAATTTGCTAAATTAGTACGTGCTTATGAACCTTCGCGAGTCCATTCAATGTGCGATCTTGGCATTATATTTGACGAGCATGAGTTTTAGCAGCCGTATTATACATATGCATATATATATTTATATATACAGATGAACAGAGGTCTCAAAAAATCCGTTACTTATTACATATATATATATATTGTAACGAAATTTTTAAGGCCTCTATTCTTCTCAACAACATGCCTACATTTTACCGTATTTGCAAAACTTACCTTTCACTGAGCTTATTTTCTTTATTTATAGTTTCCTTTAATATTTTTGTATTGTTAGGGAGGATACAGTGTTGGACTTCCTCTAAGATCGGTTAGCACCTTAATCTAAGACATTATTAAATATCTTAGCGTAATCGTAGGTTACAGATATTTTACATTTAAATTCAGCTTCTCAAAATTCTCTTTAATTCCCTTATAATTAAGAAATTCTCTTGCTTTTGAGAAAAAGAGAGTTCCTTAAACAACAGGGAAAGAAGGTAATGGCATTATTCCATCAGAATTTTAATCACAAAATTCAACATAATTAATGTAAAATGTTATACAAGAATGTTTAACACACACGTATATACACACGACAAATAGTCAAGATTATCTACGTCTCCATCTCTGAAAATGCATAGGAAATGTTTTCGTTCCAATGATGATCTTACCGTAGTCATTTGTCACCTAATATCAAGATCTAATAGCGGTTTACTAACGTGATTGACAAACGACTCTCGAAACAACAGACAGATAGCGTCTGTAGTTAATACAGAGTTTGTACGTTCCTTATTCATGCGAATTTATATAAAAGTTGTAGTTGACCGTGTCGCCACAGTTACACACCCGGTTATCGAGCGAACTACCGCCCAAAAACCTGAAAAGCCATACTTTCATCATACGTCCGCGATAACATTTCGTTGGCTTTTATAATAATAAATTTTTCAGGTACTTACAACGTTAATTTTTTTGTCGAAAAAGTATTGACCTCCTTAAGATTTGAACCTACTCCGTTATCCAGGCCAGCGTCATAACCACTTTAGAGAAACTAATTCTTAAAGTTAACATGGTTGTTAAATTGTCTTTGAATTTATCCATCTAATTAGAAGGTAATTTTAACATGATATGGGAGAAGAAGCTTGCATATCAAGCAAATAAATTTATCCAAATACTAATTGAAACAAGCTTTGCTGTTTGGTGCCTAAATATTACATTCGGAAGTGATAATCCCGTCATGGTTGTTTTTTGATAGTGCAATGTATTTCCCCTTAAAATGACTAGCTGGTTTAATGTAACATAGCAAATGTCAATAGTCATTAGGTATAGGGATGAATACTTTGCCTCTATATATATGTTTTTTTAACAAAAGCTTTATTATTGAAACCATCGTCCATCCAAACTTTATAGAAATCGCTACTGATTACAATGATTTTCTTTAAATCTATCAGTCAATTATGCTTAATTCATCAAAGCGAATTAAATTGTGCTTAGTAATTAATAACATAAATTACAGTATATCTACGATTGTGAACCAACTATTGTTGCGTGCATTTGCACATATGCAACACTGTTTATGATCATACTATCGTTACCGGAATCCAAGCCAGATAGCGTAATAATGAAACTAAATTGTTTAAATGTTGGTAACACAAATATTGGAGCGCTGTAAACCGATTTAATTTCCGGCAGCCCAGCCGCATGACTATGGTAATTAGCGACAGGTGGCGTCCCTCGTCCCCCACGCCGTCCCTCTAGCTGCGAGAACGGGAACTAATCACGAATACGACCGCAGTTAGACTCCATTATTTACCCAACTGCTCTCATTGATTGGTTTAGATTGAAAATTAATGTTGGGGGCTTTTCGCTCTCGTTTATGTATTTTTTTGCCTTTTCATTTCGAATTTTCTACTATGCATTACAACGGCATTACTGGCAAATAATATACAACCATTTACTGAAAAGAACGCATATACAGGAGACAAAGAATGATCAGCCTTTTTTTAATGGTTTTATAAAGATATTCTTAACAAAACCATTCTAATTTTATTATGCTTTTGGCTTTGGTTTTCTTATATTTTTTACACTACACTACTATAATCACGAACTTTGTGATATACAGCGCTCCAGGCCAAAACGATAGTATATAGCATTTGATAAAGAACTGTTAGTATTTCCTCGTAGATATATTACCATTACGGAAAGAAATGCAACATCCCTTTTAATACAATGACAAAATTCTGAAATCTCTTCACTTATTTCTTAATCTACTTATTTACAATTTAGCAATGCCATTACTGTGATTATATAGATCAGATGTGGTCGATTCTAAATTCTTCTACGGTTATATTAGGAAAATAAATGAAGGCGGGCAAAGTACACTTAGAAAAATAATTCCGATGATTTAATGAATTTGAATGTATTAAAATTTTCAGGGTTGAATTAATTAAAATTTTGCATTAAATTAATTAGGCAGGAATGACTAATTGAATGCAATAGTTTTTGTTAAAATTATGTTATTTCAGTTAATCATATTACAACATTAAAACCATATTAACATAGTTACATTTACAACTTGTTGGTGTTCAACTAACATCCAAATTAGTACTAATATTAATATGAATATCAACACTAAACCACTGTTGGCATTAGTAATGATAAAATTACAATTTTCCAACGTAATTAAATTTAACTTGTTGGTGTTCGATTACCGTTTTGCAAACAGGCAGGTAACATGCAACCAAACGAGGTTAGCAGCATTTAGTTCATGTTTGAACCTTTCAACTTGATAAAATCTGAATATTTATTTAAAACGCTATTAAACTTTTCTCCCATGATAATATTTTTGTCGCTTAGGGTATCTAACTGTGAGCGTAGACCGTTTATCGTTTACAGTTACTCCACTAATGACAATGAAGAATTCTGTCATTTGTCTGCCGCATCAACTATTCCTTTGTAATTGTTGTTGCTTCTCCTCTCTGCTACTTGTTCAGACTTACTTTCAAAACATCCCTGTACCCATCTGTATGGAAGATTGCCAAATTGGTGAGTGCTTAAAAAAGCGACAAGAAGTGTGTTATTTCTAATTAGCGACCTCTAGCGATATTAAATAATTTTGCTAAAGTTTTTGAGAAATGTTTGTACAAGTATATTTATGCTCAAGTTAGACCCTAGATTTCAGACAGCCAGCACGGTTTCGTTGCTCAGCGGTCTGCAGTAACTAATCTTGTGTTGTCTGACAGTGTGGATGGTGGAAGACAGCTAGATGTTGTATATAACGACCTGACAAAAACCTCTGAACGAATCGATCACACACTGTTTATTGATTGAGCTGTCCGAAGTTATATGCAGATGACTTAAAATTATATATCACAATTAATAATTCTTAGGATTGCGGTTATTTTCAAAGCCAATTTAATGTATTTCACCTTTGGTGTATCAAAAACAAGCTAACAGTTAATGTGAACAAATGCAAAATTGTCTCCTGTCTACTCCCATAAGACGGTCCCAATTATCTAAAGTTACCAATTGGCTCTACTTTTCCCAGAGAACTCCATGGGAGGTTTGGATGTCATCTTCAACTCGAAACTCACCTTTACATATCGCATTAAATTATTTGCAAACTTGCAAACTATTAGCATTATGCAAGATGTTTAGGGTTCTCTACCGGCAAAATAACCTGATGTGATTGCATTTTAGACGGATGCGTGTTCTAGTTTTCTTAACAATTTTCGGGCATATTCCATAAGAAAATACAATCTTCTGAGAAGGGCATCCCAAAGGTTTTGTGGATTAATTTTCCATCGTCCGAATGAACAGTTCGTATACCAGGACATAATTTATGGTCCACAGAAATACAACACATTGGAAAGACAATCATAAAAAATTTTGGAAATTATAGTTAACTCTGGGAAGTGATCTCTAAAATGATCTGTACATCCAAATTCCATCAATTCGCACTCCACTTCGAAAATAGCCTTCTGGTTTTTGCACTGTATTGTAAACCATATTTGAATTTATTCAAACTAGATGTTCAAATTTGTTCTCAGCAGTTCTAACACAATAATTGGTAACAGTCAACGTCACTGTCAAAATAATTTTCAAAACTGTTAAGTTATAATGTCTGGCTTTTTTAGTTCAGACATATATTTTCTATTTCAACGCCATCCTAGTCCTAGAAACTTTATGATATTATACTGTAAATGTCTATTTCTGTTCTCAATTCTAATTGGTTGCAGTAAATTCTGAAATTAGTTCCGCTAGGAAATCCTGGGTGTTCCCTTAATTAGTATCAAACACAGCGAAGGCGTCATCTAAGTACCTTAGTCAAATTCTAGGGAAATAGTTGGTTTCTTTGTTCATGTTGGTTCTTCTACCTGTTGGAATCATTTTTCACTTACTTGAAAGTAATTTTGAAACGAACACAATTTTATCAATCTTTTACATTCTGCAATCTTCGTGTCATCCACGTTGTTTAGCTTTTAAAAGTTAACCAAATACTCCATAGGTTCTGGTAAAAAGTGAACAAACGTCGAACAATACTTGGATTTCCCCTTTTGTTAGTTCAATATTCGCAATTTTATTTACAAATTTTAAGAAATTTTCTACACTTAGGCCATCTACTTTATGGGGCAAATTCTTGTATTTGTTGACTAGCGATTTCGACAATTTACATGTGGGGGAATCAGCGCTGGAAACTATTGGTCTCATGGAATTACCTGGTTTGTGAATTTTTGGCACACAATGCATATTTGGAATAGTGGGGTTTAAACTTATGCTTAATTTTGCTATAATTTTTAGGTTGTTATCAATTAAGTTGTGACAGTTATTAATAGCATCTTTGGTGCCTCTTATCATCAAAGGTAGGATTTTTTCCTAATCTTTTATGCGATCCCGACGTTAGCATTGTGTTAACGCGATTGTAATAATTCAGTTTGTCCAAAATAACTATCTTGTTGTCTTTATCAACTTTTGCTAAAAACAGTTTTTATTTCTGAGACTCTTTAGTCGATGACAGTCCATGTACTCTTGAAACGCCTTGTTCCGAATAAATTATTAATTTGTATGATGTGGAGTTTACTACGATATCTGTGAACTTAAACATTGTTCCGCAAAAATATTTTCACTTTATTTTCCTCGAAAAGCTGTTGATGGTTTGATATTTGGTATGGGTTTATAAGTAAATTCTTTCAGAGTTCTGTACACCAATCTATACGATACCTTAAAATAACTGGCTACATCTAAAGGCGTCCTATAGTTGATTCTTCTATTTGCTTTGAATTTGTTAAAAATATTGGGAGTAGTTTTTGAAAAAGATATCGATTTTTCTGGGTAATTGAAAACATGCGCGTAATCTTTCTTAAATTATTTTTCTTCTAGTACTACCTTTCCATTTTTGTTGTACCTGTTCATGATTTAAAAATGTGTATAATTTAAAGTTGGTGTACGAATAAAAGCTCAGGATAAATTGTTCAAAAAATGTTGGCATACGAACTTGTTTCTTCTCTCCAAAGTAACATTGTTTAAAAAATAAAGTATAGGTACTGGTATATAACTGACTACTATGTCGCGAATGCATCAAGGGTGTTCTTTTTAAGTTTCACGTAACAGTAATTGTTATTTAATATGTAGTAAGCGTTGCTATGAAATATTTGTTATAAAATTGATTCACAGTCATGAGTTTAAATAGTAAGATATACTGCGGCCACCCCCAAAATTAATTTTCTAAAAAACTTAACTCCCAGAGCTACGTAAATTAAATAATGTGTCAGATAATACACACCGTTCATATAATCTAATACAAGTCATATACTAATTGTCACTGATGTTTAAACTATAAATGGGATATTAACTGTAACAAGTTGGAATTAGTTTTTTTTTGTCTTCCGTTCAGTCAACCATATTCGTTAATAGACGATGTTATTGCCTAATGTAGGATATGAATTTTTCTTTTGCTCTATACTAACCGCCCTTCATTTTTTTGACGTAATATGAAACCTATAGTATCCGAATTATAAGTGCTATTGGCTCATCAATATCGACGTCTTTATCTGCAAAATATCTTTAACACAACCTTCTTTTGGGATAATTACATTACACCGAAACAGTTCACAGGTATAGCAGTAAACTCCACTCACACAAATTAATTAATTATGCGGAACGCAGTGTTTCGAGAGCACGTGGGCTCCCATTGTCAACCGTGTTACCGACTGAAAGTAAAAACTGTATCGCACATGCAAATTATATTCTACGCAGGCTCTAAAATTTCTAAACCATATGACTATTTACAATCTACTAGGTGGTCTCATGCCTTTTACGGGAAAGGATGGACCGAAAGCGAACCGTATCTTTAACAGGGCCTATGGTAATAAATCCATCAAACTCGAGTGTGCAATTGGGGGTGGTTCTCAATAAGTTTCCGTTCTTTTTCATATATACAGTTTCGTACGCGTCTAACTCTCTATACGAGTTCACGTTTTTAAGTAGTGTCAGATTTTTTAAATCAATCTTATGTCCGGATTTTACCATATGCTCTGCTACGCTACCCTGTTAAAGATACGGTTCGCTTTCGGTCCATCCTTTCCCGTAAAAGGCATGAAACCACCTAGTAGATTGTAAATAGTCATATGGTTTAGAAATTTTAGAGCCTGCGTAAAAAATAATTTGCATGTGTGATACAGTTTTTACTTTCAGTCGGTAACACGGTTGACAATGGGAGCCCACGTGCTCCCGAAACGCTGCGTTCCGCATAATTAATTAATTTGTGTGAGTTGAGTTTACTACTATACCTGTGAATTGTACATCCACACAGTCCTTGCAATCGTCACCGAAACAGTGTTCCATACACAGTACAATTCTCCTAGTGTTGTCGTAATGTACTGAGATTGCACTGCGCAAAACAACGTATGGTATTCCGTATGCTTGCATCCCGCAGGCACTGGTTTGTCGACGTGATTTGGCAGCTCTATTCATCACTAAACAAACAACAGTCGTCAGGTAAAACTTTAACGTGTGTATCTTTAACGGAAACTTATACCGGTCAAGCACTTGATACAAGTACAATATATTCTAAAACAGTTTTTATTGTTTTTCTTTCCTCAGATTGCCAACAGTTTTAAATTTATTTTCAAAAGTGCTCCTAAAACGGTTGCACAAAATGTTTCGAATGAATATAAGAAAGTGAGAAGAAAAGCTTTTAATCACGACTATACAAAATATAATTGACCTTAATTTCATTAAATCCTATTATAGAACAATATTATTTCAACAAATAGTCTCTTTCAATATACGGCTGTTTATAAACGCTGCGGTGTTTTAATGAAACTATTAATAATTCCCCGTCGTCCACTTATTTGGTGTTATGACCGTAAACGTAACTAACGTAGATCGTTAATAGATTTCGTTAATTAAAGTACTTAGTTATTTAAAAGTGTTAAATGTTCGATAATTAGTTAGCGAACGCTGCGTAAATCGAGGCAGGCACGTTTTGATGACTAAACGCCGCTAAACTCGTTACTGTAATGGCTTTTCTCGGTCACTAACTTATCGACATTACCATCGTACAGGGTTTTGACACATTTTCATACTCCTACTGTACCGGATTTGGTCACTTGGTGCCTTTTAAGGTCGGTAAATTACAGAATTATTGCTTTGGAGTTGCGAGTAGTTTGTTAATTTTGCTGTCGATATGAATTATGATATATTGGGCGTTACCGACTAAGCGCCGATATAAAATTAAACACTCTACACAGCGCACAATATATAGAGTTGCTATTAATTTAGAATTTTAATATAAATATTGCGCGATGTTAAGTTGTATGTATACTTACGCAAATGTTACAAGAGTAGGTTTAAAGCTAAGGATTATTGAAATCAGAATACACACATTCAAAAATATAACGGATGTAGTTTCTGTTTTTCCGTCACGTTTTAGATATTTTATTAATTAATATTATTAACATTTAAATCATTTAAAATATCAATGATTTTCTAAATTTTTCTTATACATAATTCTATATTTGATTTTTTTCTCGTTAGTGTATGGTTCACGCCCTTATTTTATTGTCGTTGTTGGAGGCAAAGTACCGTTAGAACTCCCTCTTCTTTAATTTACTTATAATATTTATTCTGTAGAATTTTCTGTATATGTATTAAATATTACAGATATCTACTATAGTTGTTCATTATTGACATGAATTAATAATTTAAGGTTAAAAAAAAGAGTCCCTTAAACAACATATGTAGCGAAAGCGTAAACTCCACTATCGTTTACTATATATATCGTTTTTCGTAAACATAGTTATGTGATTAATTATATTTTTTTTTCAAAATATTATTAAAATAAGTATTGTCCCGAAATAAAACACTATCTTCAAAATTTCTTGTACGTCGGATGGATGGCATGCCTGACAACCTTTAAGCGTAAAATAATTTCATTCGATTTCGAAACTAAATACTTAAAATTATAATAAATTATCAAAATTCACTGTTCTTTTGCTCTCATTTTGTATTTCGTTTATGATTTACAAATTCAGCTAGCTGTATAAATATACATATATATATTTATACATTTTTATAGAATCTTATATTTGGGTATTTCTATTATTTAATATTATTTACGTTTGAATTTAAAACAAACAAAAATTTGAATAAAAGAACCCATTTGGCAAATTAAGAGCCTGAGATTTTCTACCACAAATATATGTATTTATACTTATATACATATTCTGTAATGCAATAGCATAGGGTACGTCAAATCATGTATATTTGGAGAGGCAATAGTCAGCAGTTACTTTTTTCCTTTGTACTTTATTCGGATTCCACACCGAGAAAGAATTTGCTGATTCAACCAATAATTCGCTCATCCAACGAACCTTTGCATTTGAATATACTCAGACTACTCAAAATTTTAAGTCAATCCCGCAGAAGTGGTTGCATTAATGTTGTTGAAAAAAACCGCTATAATAGCTTATTTAATAGTCCTTTAAATCTTATCTCAAGAAGTTAATTCTCTTTTGACATATGTATCAAATAGTAATTTATTGTTATTATTTAATTCACTGTACTAATTATTCGATATTTTCTTTTTTATCGGTCACGTATCTGACTGACTGAAAATTCACGACCAAAAAAGTAGTAATAGTACATTGTGCAAACTTAAACTGGCAGTTTACTGAAGGCTTTTGTAGTTTTAAATTACAACCAAGCCATTATTAAACCAACCTGTTGGTATTGATAGTACTTAACCCTTGGTGAATTGAGCAGACCAACAAAATGTGTTAATCTAAATACGTAATGTGTTTATTAACGTGCCTCTTGCTTTGCATCAGTAGTGCAGAGTACGTCATGACAAAATACATTATTCACCAAAAGTAAATAATATGTTGCAAAACCCTTGGCCTAAATTGTAGGCAATATTTTATTAATTTAATATTACATATATTCATATCTTAATATTTCTCCATAACTTAAAACAATGGCTTTATACAAGCCATAAGTTAGTGGAGGAGTATGTTCAAAAAGTTCACAAACTAATCTGATAACTATGTTAAGTTAAGAAAGTTAAGAATGTTAATATATTTGGATTGCTGTTTGGGTTAGTCCCATCGTTGGTAGAACATTCATATCCGACGTCTTGGTGATGTGTCTACTGCCATCATCAGCCCTCGTAAGGGCTGTTGCTTGCCAGATTCATCAGTAGTTCAATGACAATCCTTCTAATGGCATTCAAATCAAACCATTATTTGAATTAACAAAATTCATCAAGAATACACGTTTTCCTTCAATTAACTTACTATTTTCGTATAACAGAAACGTATTGATTTAAACTAGAATTGCTTGAATGAGTGCAAAAAGTTCAAAATAATATTTTTTGTTGCGTCAGAATTTTTGTTTTTCTCTAAATACGCATACTGATGAAACATTTTATTATAGCCGTTTTAACGAAAAGTGCGGATTCCAGGGAAGGTAAGATAAGTACATAGCTGCTTTCAAATATTGGTTTAAAAGTGTCCTTTTGGAATGCGGATGGAATACAGACCTTGTATATTATAAAAATATCTAAATATACACACTAGCGCTTCGAAAGACCTCTCTATACCGGACTAGAGACTGAACATATTCATAAGATACTCGATGCAGTCTCGACACTTCCATATCCTGAAATAATCCTTAGTGTCACACAAAAACAATTCTACTGTGCTACAAGTTCTTGAATGTAAGGTTTCTAAATTAAAAATGTCTGTGATTCACTCTTATGATCAATTGCTTCTTCTTCAGATGGGATACTATCCATTGGTAAGTTGCTATATGAATTGTGACACAATGAATTTCCCGACGATGATTTCAGGAATGGTCTCCTTGTGTATCCAGGAATAAGTTGTAATCAGTAACCATTCGCGATGAATTCTTGCTTGTTTGAAGGACAGTCACTTCAAAAAACACCTGTGCGCCTTTGCAAGGTAGAGCTGCAAGTATAAGCAACAACTAAACCTGTGCAGCATAATCTAGCTTGTTGATGACAAAGAAGACCTGTTTAGAAGGTAATGTATTGCGAAAGGATTTGCAGCAACACATAACAAAGCCAGAAGTACAAATGGAGTTTATATGAGTGAAATAGGTTAAGCGAGAGTCAAACAGTAGGCTAAGCTCTTTAATAATGTTAACTCTCCCCAGGACTTCACCACTTATTACATAAGAGAAATTTATGTGAACTTTGGGTGTGTCGGATTTATCACAACATTTTCGAACAGTTTATTTTAAACGCCAACCAAAATACCATTCAGTGAAAATATTTAAATTATATTATAGATGCAAAACATCATTCCAGGTTCTGAGTAATAAATTTTTAAATCGTCGGCACAATAAGGTAAAAAATAAATAATTATTATTCCAAATTTGAACCGCACTCCGGATGTAGGATAAAATTCCAACGATTTATAACTATTATAAACTACATACGTAATTAAATTATTTAGAATAACTTCCGTGAATGATAATTCAACTTTCTTATTATTACCAACGTTAAATTGAATTGGAATAATTTTTTTGGGACATTTTTAATGAATAAAAATTTCACGGTTTCTGGTAGGATTTGAACCTAGAGCACTAGTTCGCTAGACCAGCGTGTATCCACTTACACCATGTAAACAAATAGCTATTTAATTGCTAAATTTGAAATGGCAAAAAATTTAATACCTAATTGTAATAGTGGTTGCAGATATATCTCTCATATCTAGCCTGATATCTTTGGATTATCTATTCCAATTCAATTTAACTTGGGTAGTGGACAAGGAAACTACGTAATTGCTTCTAATTGTTAGGTAGGAATATAGAAGTTCAAATGGGAGCAAACAAAATCCAAAGAGGCGAATTTCCTACGCAGCATTTCGTGGTCAACGGTATCGAATGCACGATTAAGATCACATTTATCTGGCTTTGGTTATCTAACTCTTCACAAACCGACTGCGTTAGTGTCACTGGATTTGTTACTGTTGATCATCCATACACAAGTCCATGTTGGTAAGGGAAAATGGAAAGCCTTGATATTGTAAAGAATGCATGGGTGGATAACATTGTGAAAGTCTTTTTCAAAGTTGGAAGGTATCAATACCTTGCCATGTAGTATTGTACTAACTGTAAATATTCGAATAAAATATTATTAGAATACATATAAAGAATGTTTATAACAATATGTTCTTTACGTAAACTATTTAATAGCAAAATTTTCATATCGAAATTTTATAATTATACATTTTTATTCTCAATACATTCTTGCAATATTCTAAGTGTTTTGGGTTTTGAATTGCATTGTAATTCAGTTCATTTCTTCATTGACAAAAAAATTACTTACACTTCAAAAATACGGTTAAGAGCTTCAACAAGTACTTTTATTTCCTCAAAAAGAAGCATCGCTAGTATTTTTACGCTGAAAATATTTTATATACCATGAAGTACATAAAAAATCTACAAACATGTGAATCACATTTAGACTGGAAAGATTAAAATATCTTGAATTATTGTATAAGAAAAATTACACTCAGTGATATGAAATTTACACTAAATTTGTACCAAAAGTACAAAAAAAGTAAAAATACCAATACCAGGATTTATACCACATCCTATAAAATGTATATTTCTATTTTTTACAATTTTTGACGCATGAACTTGCTCGATAAAGCTTCTTTTCTGACAAGGAACCTGCATACCTAGCAATTTTAAGTGTTAATACGAAGACTTAATTTTTGTACGGTGTAATCTTCTTCAAATTAAAGTATTGCGAAAACAATTTTGAAACGATCTCGGCGTAATCTATTACAAAAGCAAAATATAGGAAGCGGAATATACTTTGGAGATATATTAAAAGCAACCGCAGCGTAATCAAATGTTCACCCTACATCAAGAAAAAGCTCAGAAAAGGCAGTTAAACCATTCGGCTACCCATTATCGCTATCATCCAATAAAAACCTCAATTTAGCCAAAACTCTACGCCGACATGCCGGTCTGTGGTTACTTTCAATTTTCACTGTTTGTACTACCTGGAAGTCAATTCTAATTAGACCATTACCAACCGTATAACGCACGCCGTCTAATCCCCTAAAATTGAAACGTAACACCAATTACAGACACACATAAACGTTTTTATAATAAACTACTGTAAACATTCCGGGTCGCTGTATCCCGTACATCGGCACGGCATACACGAATAAAGGAGAGGAATATAGCCGCACTACTTCTACATTCTTCCTCGGACCGTATGCGCCGTCTTCGTTTAACTGCCGGAGGACCGGTCGTGGACACCATCATGGAAGTCGTAATTCGCTCATTGGTTGTTCGAAAATTGTTGCCGCCCAACCAAACCGCCCCTGGACTTATCCAGAGTGGCCCCGGAGTTCAGTCGGTTCAAATCGCGGTATGGATTCGGATCGTTGTGAAGATACAAACAGTATGCTTGGCTTCGGCTTGGAAGTGAAACCGTTGAGGATGGTGTCTAGTCCGAATACTGGACCGAGGCATACCATCGATAACATCCTCGGACTAGTCCGGAAGGAGGATGGGGATAGAGAACGCGCTAATACGCCGGGGAATGTCGAAAGTGCGGGTAAGACTAGTCTTTAGCGTTAAAGTTACTTGGTCTTGTAACTTCAAGGCATTTTATCACCATTTTAGAATAATACTACTAATCCCTTATACCAGCACCGGCAATATAAAGATTAAGATTTATCTATTATTAAAGTTTCCTAATTACGATTTGTCATTTGTATATGAAAGAATGGATTATTACAAAGAGAGCTGCGCAAAATTTTATTAAATGTATTTATTCAAATTACACAACTCCTTAACGTTTCAGAATATTTTACTACAGAATAAAGTGGGCAAGACGAAAATACGGCAATATTGTGTGAGTGCTAATTGATATCCATCAGCTATTACTCAAAGTTTCGCAGATGTAACAACAAAACTATTACAGCATTTTGTTAAATTCTAAAGCTTCACATTTTCGTTACTCTATGCTGGCGTATTGAAAGTCCCGTACCGTAAATACCGGACAATTTACGGCAGAATATTTTTATATGTACTAACCCCATATATTTCTATAAATTCTTAACCATGGATACTTTATTTGCTTCAAACATTTATTACGCTATAAAAACATAACCGCATAATATCGTGGAGATGCAAGATTCCCCATCTAACCCTGACTACAACCCTAATTGCTATGAGGCTCTCGGAAACGCTTCTGCCTTATCGCACCATGCATTTAAGCATTAAGGATTGACTTAAGGTATTATATTGCATTGAGTAAATGGTGCTTCACTTTTAGGACCACAAAGTATAAAAATCTAATGAAAGCCGCTATCGTTGTAGCGATTTCGCTTGCAAATTGTCAAATAGAAATGATGATAACTAATACATTCTTTATACACAAAATTATAGTATTCTATGTTATTCACTTTACAAATTACATCTAAATATAAAACAATACTTCGGCATTTTTTTGTTCAGTTTGTTAATCGTTGCCTACAAATTATTCTTCTTCAATTGAAGTTATTCTAATATTTTGCGCTTTAAATTATGTTAAAATCAAAAGGAATTTACTTTTATTAAGAAAGCACGTTTGTACGACATTTTGTACATACAGAACGGATATAAGTAGTAATATTAACTTGTGTAGGCATCCATGGTATCTGCAGAAATCGCATTCTTTTCAATAGTCATGTAGCACTTATTGTATCAACAATTTGCAATCCTTGCCTGTATACCTGTATACCGGGTGGTCTTCAACTATTGGAGAGGTAGGTTCTTATTTGTAGATCAAAATTTTATTGCCCCCTCCTTCCCCTCACCCCAGTGAAAACGGAACACCAGCAACCTGAAAATACAGATTTCGATGAAACTCTAGAGACTGCATATATGCATTGGTATAAGAAGAACATCATATTTTTCTAGCGGTTGAATTATTCGATTTCGGGGTGCAAGTCTGTTCAAAAATTTATATGACTTTTGAATTTTTGTAAATGTTTCGGAAACTATAACAGGTATAAATCCATTTTTAGAATGTAATTCAAAGTATATTGACTACATCGTCTGAAGGCTGAATTTATTTTAGGTAAGACCCCCTCCCCCCATTTTTATTATAATTTTTATTTATTTATCAAGTATAAAGTCGGTTTCACGTAGAAAACGGTGTTGCATAACAAATTTAAACAGTTCATAATAACTAATTAATTTTTGAGCTTTATTTTCGTCTAAAGTTTTCTTTTCCGATATTCGGTCACTCGATGAAAAGGGATATTCTTGCTTCATTTGCTTTATTAATACTACGTTTCGTTGGTTATAGCTACCAACTGTTAGCAGCTTATTACTTCTCTACCCCTCTTACAATTTATCGTTTTTTTGTCACTTTTGCTTTTAACTATAAAGTTATATAAAATCAACGATAAGCCTTATGATTATATAAAATAAAAACATAACATTTAAGAATAGAAGACAAATGTTACATAAACAAACAAGAATGTTCATTTATCAGAAAAGATATCAATAAAATGTTTCTCAAATCTGAAACCAAGATTATCTAGAGGTTGTAACATTGCTGTTGCTTTTCTGGTTATATTTAATATTTTAATAGTTCTACCTTTTGGCATCAATTTCTGAAGTTTGGCAACACAATACCTACTCCAAGAATCAATCAAGAGAACATTTTTGAAATGATTTAAAACGAGCCCCCCAAACGTTGAAGAAGAAATATACATAATTGCGGGTCTAAACAATGAGTGCACGACTAGGGGACCAAATGTGATCGTAGGATTCCTTTGATACAAAAAATAATGGCGAAAGTAGCCGTCTGTCCGAAGAAATGGTTGGCAGAATTGTGTAACCATGAGTTGTAGAGTGCAAAGATTGCACAATGCCTTCAATGGTTTTCTGATGCTTTACAGCTAAAGCACGGCCGCACCTCTAGATTAACTCCACTCTAACCCATGCTTCTAAGGATAATAATGATATGGGGTTTAACTTCTTTAATAAAACCATAGCGCCTCCATGCCATATATAACTGGTACAGCAATTTAATTTATTTTTCACAATCTTGACACATCAGTTGGTTTTACCTATCTAATATCATTATGAAGAACATATGCAATAATTTCAGAATTGTCGTCTTCGTTTCTGCTGCGTCTTTCGCATCATGTCACACAATTTCGTTAGTCTTGAGTTCTTGAAATGTTGCAAGTAACATATTTAATATATTAGTTAACTAATAAACTAACTACAAATCTACACTTCATCAACATTATTTTGACATATCAATTTGAAGCAGCCATCCTATATATGCATGACGATAACGGTCTACGTAACAGAACAATGTGTATATCTTTGTTGGCATATGCACTAAATATTTATAATTAATTCAAATAAATCAGATTATAGACTAATTATAATAATATTGCTTGAAATTTCATCGAAGCAGTCAATAATTTACATTGTTTCTGCTTTTTATTATGTTATGATTCTTATTTAAAATAACAATTATTATGTACAAGAATCAAACTTTATGATTTCTTTAATATCTTTAGCGTTTGACCGTCTAGAAGTGTTGATAAATAAAAAGAAAATAAATTATAACAAAGAGAGGAGCAAGAAGTGCCCGGCCCCCTTCATATACGTTTCCAAAAACAATTTACATCATCCTTAGGGCTATGTCGCCTCTAGCTTACACGTCGTTGGTTTCCCTGTTTTCTCCTGAAGAAGCCTCCTACGACGGTGGCGAAACGTCGAGATCCTACCTTTCTCTTTCTCTTTTTCTTTCCTTTGTCTGTTTCCCTTCTCTCTTTCTTTCGTTTACTCTGTATTTCACCTTTTTTTCAACATTTTTTCATTTTTTCCTTTTTATTTCTCTTTCTTATTTTTTTCTTGTTTCTTTTTCTTTTTATTTTTTTCTCTTACTTTATTTCATTTTTATATTTCACTATGACACGGGCCAATTCCGGAAATAGTTCGCCTATTACTGACTCTGGCCGTGGAAGCCTACGTATTCATTACAATTTTTATTTTTTCGGTTTTATAATTTTTGTTGTATATGTGTGCAGTTACTTAATAGATTACATCGGAAAAAACTACGAGACATCATTAAAATTATTCAGAACGCCATTTCTCCTTTGGTACGCAACCGAATCTGCACGCTTATGAAATATTTGAAAAAATATGGTATATATTTCTTAAGTAGGCCAATAATGTTCTATAGCATTATTTGCAAAAAAAGTCCATAATTAAAATAAACTAAAAAACATTCCATTTAAAAAAGAGAAGGTTTTCTTTCGTATGACAACATGGCTAATCGTACAAGATAAAAGTTCGTACAAGATTGTATTTCGTTTGGTATATATTGTGTTTACTTGACCTGGATTTAAAATTTTTACACAGGTTTCTTGTAAATTGATTGTATCTCGTTAAGTAGTGCAGAGTGTAGTCGATTAATAAAAACATAGTCTACAAGGAATATGCTTGTTAATATTCTATGGAGTTTAAGCGCATCAATACTGCAGTGCATAAAGTTAAAACATCATCAACCTTTGACCGCCGAGGTATAATTGAAGGTTCATAATAAAATGTTAATAAAGCAAGTCGCTGTTATTATTGATTATATACGTAAGTTCCTTCAATGTAAATCCCATTACTATAAAATAAGAAACAACTTACATCAGCCTTTGGCAGTGGAAACGACACTCACTCAATTGTATAAGCTCTGTACAACGATCAGTGTAAGTATAGTAAGCTTTCCCCCCCGTCAACACATAATTTTAACTGAATTTAATCACACAAATATACTTGCAACAGGTGCGATACGTATGATCCGAAAATCAAAAATTTACCTAAAGGGAAGCAAAAGATAATTTATGGTCTTACATATCGAAGAAGCAGAGATTGCTAGAAACCAGATGAAAGTTGATGTTAAAACTGCAAAATAAAGATATGAAAACAATGATTCCTGACAAAGAAAAAAACTATTCTTTTCCACGGCTAAGTACAGATATCGTATTCTATAAAAGGCAATTTTGGTTTTATAACTGTGGGATTCATGCTGGAAAGCAATTAAAGAATTTATGTTTTGAAGGGCTGGCAGGTGGAGGAGTGCAAGAACTGGGTTCCTGTTTGTTTTTATATATTACACAAACTGCTAAAAATCTTATTTAATGGCGAAAGCTCTCTAGGGAAGCAGAACCGTATAATTTACTTATTAAAACAATTCATACGAATTCATTGAGATGTGTACTTGTATTCAATGATATCGATTTTGGAGATGTGGAATGTTAAAGAAGCATTCTAAGATACTTTTAACAGAAACAAAGAAAAAGCAGACACGATGAAAAGGTGAATTGGCCGAAGACAAAGGAAATTATAATTCTGAAAAAAAAAATACAGCATTTTCATTAAAGCAAGATATCGACCGTTATAAAAAGGTCAACGTTAACATATGAAAAGGGAGACAATTGCAACCTATTTGGCCTAACTGGAAACCGGTAGCAAATGCTAACTTTAAGAATCATAAGAACTATCTGCAGCTTATATTATGGTGGATCATCTCTTTAATATAAACATCATTAATGATAATACAATCAAGTGGAAATTGAGAATTTATTTCTGCAACACTCAAATGATTCCCTTGGTTGTTACAGTTAAATCTTACGTATACTACCGGTCATAACTGCTTACCCACCTGCATCATTCGAGATTATACAGAGAAACTACTTTTTATCACTAATAAAATATTTGTATTCTTAAAGTTTAAGTACAAGATAGATTAAGGCACTGGCATTAAGATATCGAAAATTAACCTTTTTGCTGATCAGGCACCTTTAGGTTGACGAATTAGATAAAGACCAGTTTTTCGGAAATGTTTATCATAGCCGTCATAAAAAAAAAATAACCAAGAATTTGTGTAAAATGTTTTAAAACAACGAGTAATGTTAAAGCAATGGCATATCACAACATCGGTTAAAGTAACCGAGAAATTGCTAAATTACTGAAACTCAACCGCAGAACCATAGATTATAATGTCAAAAAGGATAACAGAAGTGGCGACGTACCCAATAAACAGCGACCTGGACTGGCGAAAATCGCGCAATTGTAATCATGAGCAAACGAAATAGACGAAAAAGAACGCCAGAAATTGCTGCCCAAGTGAATAATTACCAATTAGCGAAAACCAGTTAGCATCACCACCGTAAGAAGGCGTTTTCGCCAAACTGCTTTATGTGGTGTTATGTATAAACCGTTTTTACACAAAACAAATAAAGTTAAATGGTTAACACGGGCAATAGAACACAAAGACTGGACGTTGGAAGATTGGAAGAAAGTGCTGTGGACCGATGAATCTAAATATTTCGCCTTTGGCTCAAACAGAAGAACACTTTTTTCCGTAAATCGAAAGGGGAGCCGAGCACTTGAATTTTGTATTACATTGTACATAAAACATGGGGGAGAATCATAATTTGGAGCTGTTTTGGTGATACCTCTGCGGGCGATTTGGTCAAAATAGATGGTGTCCTTGCAAGAGAAAGTTATAAGAAAATTTTCGAGCGAAATGCCAACTCATCTGGAACACGATTAATCGGTGAAACCTTCGTGTTCCAGCATGATAATGATCCAAAACACACTGCAAAGGTATCCCATAATTATTTGGAACAACTAGAGCACAGAGAGAGACATTGTTGTTGTAAAGTGGCCGCTCCAAAGTGCAGATCTCAATCCAATCGAGCTCTTGCGCGAGGAATTCGACAACAATACTTTGCCATATTCGATAACAATATTTTGGGTGCAACTACAGGATATGTGAAGGAAAATGGAGCCGCTCAGACTGGTAAAACTTCTAGAGAGAATACAAAGACTGTGTGCTGCAGCAATAAAAGCGAAAGGTGAATACATTGATGAATTTTAACTTATTTTGTGATTATCTTTATTAGTCAATTGATAAGTACACTGTTTTTATATTACACTTATGGCCGGTACTGTGCATCAGTAGCTCCTGAAAAATATCCATCTTGTTCAATAAAATCGTTACTTTTTAAAGTAATTTTCTTATTTTACCAATATAAAATATAATGTTTATACCGGTTAATTCGTTATTGAATAACCGGATTTAATTTGTAATGATATAAAAACAGAAACGGTACACAAACTAAATAGCAAAGAATGAACTTTTATATGTTATGGCATCCTCCTAGCAGATATATTATTAGAAACGTTTCAATGTCATTACATTAATATGTATTAATCTGACATGAATCCTTCTAACATGGCGCGAGGAATACTCGAACTAGAAGCATGCTACTATACTATTGCAAAGAGTTATATAATATATGAATACCGCATATCTCTGCTAATATGAAATGTAGATTACGATGGTGGTCTCTAAACCATTTCAAAAGGAATAAATCCAAATGCCAGTGCGGATAAAAAAATAAATACGCACATACAACGCGCCTTCACACGCCTTAACAGTTATCAAGAATATAAAGAATAGCATGAAGAAAGTTCGCCCGATGCCTATCTCGCATTTTTTTTTATTGACAGCGCACTAATTTGACGTCTCCGCGCTTGACATGGAATTATATTTGACAAGATTACCAGATTGACAAATAGGCTCAAAGGGGCTTAATTGTGTGTTTGAGCACGCTCCGTTGTTGTACGTATATCACGTTGTGTTGGTTTAATATGAAGGAAACAGGCGAACATCGTAACACATGCATATCTACGTACAACATACGTAACACAAAGACAATCGGATTTTGTATTTAGAGCGAAATCTCCGAATTACAGATCCGCGCTTGGTTTTGAAGCGTATTTGTTAGTACGAAATGCAATCGTCGGGATTTAAATTCCGTAACTGCTACATGCTGACTCGACGATAGAACAATATTTATTTAACAAGGAACTTTGTCTGTTGTTTGGATCAAAGACACTTATGATTTTAGAAAGTGTTCCACTTCAACCTTTCATAAAGCAACTTCCATAGATATATATGGAATTAAATTAACTAATATATGGAACTTCCATATCTAAACATGGAATTAAATTAACTAATATATGCAACGTCCGTTAGCTCAAAATGACAATCTACCGGCATTTTTAGATCATGATTCGTTGCTATAGACTCTGTGGCGTAAGTATCTTCTGTCTGACGAATATAAGCTGTAGGTTTGAATCCCACCGAATGCTGTGAAATTTTTAATGTCATGAATTAATTTAGATTGTGGCGAAAGCCAAGGAAGTTGTCAAATATGGAATTTTTGATATTAAGAATAAATATATTTTCAGTATAGAACACTAAGTAACCTATAGTTTCACGTTTAAAAAAGATAAAATTTAACATATTTAAACGTATTAGTTAAATTTACCTTAAATAATATGATAATTAAAGGAATTTATATATTTTGTAATTTATAAACCCGGTACTCAGCAACACACATCAGAAGGTTTTTGCCTCTAGCGTGGTTTACACACCGTGGCACTTTGGTTCCCCTATTTGTTTTCCTAAATGAGCCTACGTCGGAGGCGAAACGTTATAAAACATGAGATCCCGCTTTTCTCTTTCTTTTTTCTTTTTCTGTCCTCCCTTCTCCCTTTTCTTTCTTCTCTTACTTTTTTTCACCTTTCCTTCTTTTTCTTTTTTCAACTTTTTCACTTTTTTCTTTTCTTTTCATTTTCTCTTATACCTTACCATGACACGGAAACAGTCCGTTTATTACCGATTCTGGCGGGGGAAGCCTACGTATACATTTCAGGAAGTTATAATACTCAAATGCATCCCATTTTGAACGGCTTTGAACAAACGTACTTCTTGTGCCGTTTAATATGATTTGTTAATCAATACTGTGTTCATAAATTTCATTTTTTTTCCAAAAATATCGACTGATATAAGATCAAGCAAACAAGCTGGCCGAAAAATTGACCAACCAATGAAAAAATTCGGTTAATAACCACCAGTTCGTATTTTCTACTGGAAAAGCACTTCTTATATCTATCAGCTCAATCAAGGTCGCCTAAAAATTCTTCATTACATTCTTCATCATGTCGATTTAATGTTCATCAGCAACAGTGCCTCCTTTTACAAACTAAGTCACGACATACATTTAAGCCAAACTGTATTTAGGAATTGTAAAGCCAATTACATATTGGAATTTGTTGGTTCCAATAATCTTGTAATACTTTTATTTTTGGATAATTATTATTTAGAATTTTATCTTCTCTCGCAGTGTATAAGACTATAGGGGGCGTTCCATTTGGTAGGCTATGGATAAAGATCTTTTCGTTTTCCTAAATTATTTATAAATGTAATGTTCATGAAATCCAAAATAAGCATACATTGTCTTATGATCCTTATCATCTCATCATCACATTTTCGATCAAGTGACCACCGCCAGAGTTAATGCACATTTGGCCTAGTTTCACAACGTTTCTTTACGTTTCAAAACTTTTAGCAATAAATTCTCCACCTCTTCTGGGATACTATCCTTTAGAACCAGAAGGTCCACTCAGCTACAGTATCAGTACTGCTAACGGCATCCTCGAGAAAGTATAAGTTATCTACCTTTCCTCCATAAACGTTGTACTACATAACGTTTTCGTGCGTTGCACACGTATTTTCAGTAACTCAGAAGCGATGATTGTACTTATTCACGTATCCATCCACATAGGTATAAATCCGCTTCGGCGTTCATGATAATTTTCATTAGATCATTTTCATCGCGATTGAGGTTTAAAAGGTCGTTACTGTAATTTGCACACGACTGATGGTCTACAGGTAATAACTAATGTATTATTTGCTGTTGTAAGGGAACATGTTCAAGTCTTTCATCAAAATTCGCTGTATTGACATCTAATTGCTTAGCCAATCGTTTGGTTGGCATTTGAGGGTTCTCTTGGGAATTCCCAATCTTGGCCGAAAAACTGTTCCGGAGCTGACCACGTCTTCTCGAAACGAGTGACTAAATCCCAGTAGCGGCACAAAACCAAAGAATCAACAACCACATTAAGCCAAAACTGCCGATCGATTACTTGTCAAAATCTTCTTCTTCTTCCTTTCTACACGTGGTAGATATCCAGCATCCTTTCCAGCGTTCTTTTATGGCCTGCATTGATTTCTTTTTCCGACAGGGTTATTTACGTTAACACTTTTTATCAGTCTACCATCGCTCATTCTGCTTACGTGCTTGTTCCAGCATTCTCTTTGTTTTCTTATCCATTTTTCCATTTGTCTTATATTTTCCTTTGTTGACGTAGGTCTTCGCTTCTGATTCTGTTAAGTAGTGTTTTTTTTTTATGCATGCTTCTCATTAGTTTCAACTGGACTGTTCGCATCATTTGTTGTGTTTTGGGGATGTCTGGTCTTATTTCAGCAGCGTATGTCATTGCGAGATTTACCGCTGATTTGTAAACTCTCACTTTGGTCTTCATTTTAAGGTATTTATTCTTCCATGCGACGTCTCTTAAGCAGCCTGACATTTGAGACGTTTTCATTGTTTGTTCCCGGACTTTACTACCTAGATTTCCAGAGCTTGTTATATCAGCTCCCAAGTATTTAAACTGATTCACTTGTTCGATTATCCTTTGGTCAACCTCCACTTTGCATCTTACTGCTTCTTTAGATGTTACTCGAGATTTGGTTTTATCAGTGTTAATGATCATATTTAGTTGTTCAGCTGATTGATTAAAGAAGTGAGGTAATCTTTAAAGTTGTCTTCAGAGTCAGCGATTAGTAAAGCTAAGTGAGTCGCCTTGTCTTATTACACAAACACTATCAAATTACTTATCAAAGCGTATTCTGCTTCTCCTTACTTCAGAAATGTCAAAGTCGCGATGACATAAGATGCCATTTGCAAAATATGGGTACTTGCTTTGAGAGGACAAGGACTTTCACGGCACCTATTACACATATGCTTCTTTCAAATTTTATTTAGAATATTGTCACACATCTTACATTAAACTTAACTGAATGTAACCTCTGCAGTCTCTGAGCGTAATACGATTTACTTATAAATCTAAAGATTAGTAAAGTGTTATAAGGGAATAAAATTGGATAAGCTTAAATATATTTACCTACTAGATATTATGTCAGAATGTCCCTGATTTCAAGTAACATCTCGAAATGAAAATTTTAGTACACCATTAAAATACGACATACCATATCCGCCCGTATTTACATAATTGATTAACATGAACGTTATTAAATTACCGCGCGAGTTGTAAAATTAATTGATGACATAATTGCTTCGTAATTCGTAGCAAACATTAACAAAGACTTAAATTAATTCAATTTAAAATCTTAATTGATATCACGATTAAACGATACGGTGTAGAGTCAAATAATAAATTGCTCTGACTTTTACTCACCTCGAACGGTGATGGTATTTCGAATACTGTTTCTTTTTTACAACCAAGTTATTCTAATTACCTACCTACTAATAACATCGTAGTACGTATTTTGCAATGTTAAAATCACCTATAAGTATAATGATCCTTAACTGCATAAATTATCAGTACCTCTTTTCTTCGTCGTTTAGTTCTTTTGGTTCTATTAAATCACCGTACAACCTCCAGATAATGAATTTTTATTCTTCTTTTTATTCCTTCCTTTATATGTTTAAGTAGTTTTATGCGATGCTCTTAACTTCGTCTGATGAAGGCGAGATATTGCATTAACACCTCGTTTCTTGTCGAATCATGATGCTGCCTCTGTTCGATTTTATTTACCTTTTTTCCGGTCTCCCGACGCTAGGGTGATCGTGACTTAATACCTAAGAATAGATTCAACCATCTATATGCGCAACGAATGGCAAACAGTGCGTAGTACTAATAGTAGCAGTCGTACCTTTTATATTGAAATGAGACATGTGTTATCTTGATGCATGAAGATGCTGATGGCGTTTTAATTTCAGTTCAGTTAAGCGGTTGGGCGTATCCTGGGATAGTAAAAATCAGCCCTGTTAATGATCAATTTACGATGCTTTTCAATTTATAAATTAATTATTTCTATTTCCTTTTTCATTATAGTTCGTAAGTATTTTTAATCGCTGTGATAAATCCAAGATATATTTTTATTTGTTGGAAGTATTAACTGATTCTATCACCTAATTAACTTACTAACAACTTCACCTTGGTTAGAAAATCATGTTAACCTGCTTATATTTCAGAATATGCCTTAATAGTAAAAATGTGTGCAATATAGCAAAAATGAAAGATAAAAGGGTGCTAAAGAGAATTCTTTCTGTTTCAAACAATAATGAAAGTAATGAAGAAAATACATATTTGTGAATGAGCAACCATTGTTTCGTATTGCAAATTTGTTGTTTTTCATATTCCCTGTAAGAGAAAAGAAACAATCTACAGAGAATTTTGAAATTCAGTAGGCATACTTAGTACATAATAATACTATTGATTTCAATAACTAAAACATAAAAATTACAATTTAAATGTATGTACCTGAATCCTAAGTCACTTCCAAACTAAAAGTCGTTTAAATTATGTACAGAAGTTGATAGTAAATGTTGTTTAAGCAACTTTCTAAATAGATTAAAATTTATCGCATTCTTGATATCATTAGAACGGCCATTATAAAATATATATATATTTATTTTTTTAAATCCGTCCCTGCAAGTAGGACACCAGGAATAATTATTTGTACAGGCCGGATAATCACATGAGAAACTGTAAAATGAAAATTCTTCAATGAATTTGAAGACATGACTTTATGTTTCATAGATATATAGGGTGAGGCATAAAGATCTCATTTTGAAGAGGTATTAAAAATGAAGAAATTTAAGTAGAAAGAAAGCTGAATATAGTTTTTTTAATGTGTTTTAAAAATTAGGAGAAAGAAAGTAGCAGAAGATCTAATCACGTATTACAAGATTATTTGAAATGCTAACAACTGAAATCTTTGGACGTTACTCTACAGTTTTTGTAGATTTTAAGAAACCAATTTACACAGCGCGCTAATGGCGCTATATGGCCCTTGACGTGATATTGTTGATGATGGATTCTCATAATACATGACTAGAGTTGTTGTTTGGGCTATATGGCCGTCAGCACAAAATTATGGCTCATCGATCATTTTCCATTTGCACTAGGCATGGTTCAGAAAAACTCAAAGTTTGGGTTTAACATCTGAAAGTAGGAAGATGACTACATTTGGATTAAGGTACTTGAATCCCGACGAAGTAGGCGATTATTTTATCTTAGACCTTTTGACGAAAAACCAATTCAAATACACCGATTATTAGAGATATACATAGAAAACGATACTCTCTTTTCTCCATGTACGAAGGTCACTATATATTTTGAGATATAAGAAAACAACAACTTTTTTAAAGAAAATGATATTATTTATTTACAAAATAATCTCCGCCTGCATCAATGTACTTTTGTAACCGAAGCTTCCCCAATATAAAAGCTTGAAGCCAGTCATTTTTGAAATGCTCTTAAAAATTGATAATTTGTTTCATCTAAAGAACAATCAGAAATGACACATGACCAAATCAGGCGTATTGGGTGGATGTTCAATGACTTTTACATTATTTTCCAGTAAAAATTCGATCTACTGTGCACTGTGTGACGATGCACTGTAGTGATGCCGCAACATTAACCCCGAATCTTGACTGACTCAGGAACTGCAGGTAAACATTTTGTGATGTACCAGTTTGCTGTGACTGTACGTTGATTTTCCTGCTTCATTGCTTGTACTAATCCTCTACTACGAACGGAAACTGCGTACATAACTTTCTTAACAGACCTTCACTTTTTGGCCATTGTTAGTCTTGGCGCATCTTCATGAATCTACACATGGTTCTCCTGGCGGATAGGAATATCATAAAATGGGATGTCAGCTTCATCACCTATTCAACTATTTTAGATAGAATACGATGTCCACTATAATTTCGCGATTCTTACCCGCTCTGTCCTTTGTAAATAGTCAAGCGTGTGTGGCACCCAACGAGTAACAATTCTTTTCATCCGAAGATGATCATGTAAGATTGAATTTATTGTTGCGAATCCAACACCAAGAGTCGCCCCAATCCCTTAACAGACGTATCTTGGATTTTCGTCGATCATACGTCTCACTCTCTCAATATCTTCGGAGGTAACTGAAGAAGGGAGCATACTAGCACGTGCCTCATCACCAAGCGATATCCGTCCTCTTTTAAATATACCAGCGAAACACAGTTGCGCGCGAAGGACTTTCATCACCAAATGCGAGTTGCAATTGTTCAAGACTTAAACCGACCTTAAAATCGTTATAGATCATTGCGCGCACATGTTCTCTTGACAAGTCCATGTTTCGATGACAAATCGTATGTACCACGTTTGCTCTATGACAGCAACAACTCACCTGACAGTCAGAGCTTAGTACTTAAGGATGGTAGTATTTAGAAATGCAGTGTTGCCAGCTCTAACTTCTATAGTTTCGTGACATCTCAAAACATATAGTGTGACCCTCCTATGTGGACTACTGCCACTCTTTCAATCATTAACACCACAAATGCATGCGAATCGTTTCATTCTAAACTGAATAATTTTATTCAACACATACATCCTATTCACATTTTAAAGCTTAAGGAATTTCAAATAGACTCCTATGTTCAAATTCAAAGTATACACACACCAGTGAAAGTTAAGGACACACGTGCAAAATGAAAATTAAGAACTCTAAATGTGCTGTGTGAAGAACTAACAATAAGTAATGGAACAATGCCATGATTACACTTTGTGAAGTGTATATTATTCTGTTCGTCAGTTTGATAATGCTTAGCTTTTTTACTTTGCGTATGTATTTCTGTATAACTAAATATTGTTTATTTTCGCTCTGCTTTTGTATTATTATTTTTATTTGACGTATACGGTGCCCGGTTTACATATATTCTTCGCGGGTACATTTATAGCTAATGTCCAAATTATCAACAAGATTAAAATTTCAGGTGGATTGGCGCCCGATTTGCATCCGCCCCCTTTTGGATACAATACAATAATATTCGTATTCGAATTTCTTTTAACCTTCACAATGCCTTTTATGTGGGCATTGTAGCATCGCCTTCTACCCAGTATTGTTCAATACTGTGAAATAATACCACCGGCAGAGCTAAGTGCAAAGCAATTTTTTTGAATCAATGCAAAGTACATATACTTTCTTTAATTTAGATCGCCACACGCAAACGAAAAGAAAAACGTTAACTAAGCTCCCTTATCTTTTCGATACCGATGAATGCGTAACATCTCCGTATCATTTAATTACCTCACAGCGTTTTCTTCTTTTTTTGTTCTTTTACCTCCCATGCAAAAATTCTTTTGTATTTTCATACCATACACGTGCAGTCAATAATATATTACGTATTCAAACGTACTTGAATTAACGCAGCAATAAGCTCGAGAAGTGAAACTACCTAGAACCGTATCCGATAACATCTAGATTAAAAAAGACGTATTTGCATGTTAAAAATATTTCAATCTTTACACGCACCGATTTCATTAAATGATTTAATAATTACAGTAATTTTCAACGGAAGAATAATCTAATAATTATACTCACAAGCAAACTAAACAAAAAAAATCAGTGCTGCGCGTTTTAATTCGCCACTAATTTATGCCGTAATCGCTTCGAGTTAATCTAAGGCGTATTGTAAATTGTTTTTATGCGACAACGTCGAAGTAAAACGTGTATTTTATTTATGCTGCTTGTGTACCCTGCAATCTCAATTCGGACGTAATTATAACTCTTGTTTAATGGAATTTTAATGTAATAATATGAATTAATTTCATTAACTCAAGGATACTTCGAAATCTACCATTGTTTTGACACTGTTTGCTGTAAAGTAATCTTGCTTTTTATTTTTTTTAGCGACTGTAGTAATTGTTTAATTTATTATTTTTTTCTTTTTTCATTGAGAATTATGAATTAGGTAAAATAATCTGTTCTGACTAATCCATATAATCCTATTTAATTTGCCACGCGCTTCGGAGTTGTGTTACTCCTTCTCTAAGGTAATAAATGGTATTAGAAAGCACATTTTACAAATAACAAAAACCCATAACCTCCATAACTTCTTTAATACTTGTTATATAACAGCAGAAAACGTTAAAATTATTGCACTAAAATAAAAGTAAATTACTTAATGTAGCGAGGATATGTTTTCTCAGTTTTTTTTTCAATATGTTATTTTTATTATGTGGTAGGTGTATAGGTGTAGTTTTTCAGTGAGATACAGGCAGCATTCAAATTTTATAGGTGTAGCACATTGTTATATACATACACTACCGGCTATAAGTGTTTACCCATCTTTAAAAAATCACAAAAACAAGTCAAAAATTTATTACAAAATAAACCTTTATTCTTTGTTATCTTAATAATCCTCAGTATTGCTGGAACAGAAATGATTTGTTTAGATGCAATATGCAGACTGTATGCAACTCAAAGTGATCGAATCATAGGAAGTTTTAGTGAAGAGCGCACAACAACACATAAATTACGAGGTAGGCGGTATAAATTCTCGGCCAGACAGACTTATACAGGTTCAAGCGTGTTCAAACTCCGTCAAACTATGCATGCACATGCGCGACGACAACGCCATAAATATGATGCTTCGAAGAGTAGTAGTTTATAGTAACCAACCAACCAACGTGACTGGCGCATGAAAATGTCTGAAGTAATGAAAATTGAGTACCGCGCGGTCATCAAATTTTTAACAAAAGCCTAATCACATAAAACAACGTTTAGACATCGTTTACGGTGATCTATCAGCTTCATATTCCATTGTAAAAAAGTGGGCAAAATGTTTCCGTTTGGGCCAAGAATCCCTGGAAGATGCTGAACGGTCAGGTCGACCAATTGATGTGATAACGCCTCAACAAATTTCAATTATTGAAGTGGTAGTGCTAGAAAATCGCCGTTTGAAAGTGAAGGAATCAGCAGTGATAACGAACATATCCGAAACAAGTATTCGCCGAATTCTCCATGATCATTTTGGTATGAATAAAATTAGTGCAAGATGGGTACCGAATGTGCGCGGTTGTTTTTAAATATGTGTGGAGACGACGCAAAACCGATTTTGGAATTCAATGCATTGATAATATTGAAAAATAAAATTTCTTATATCGTTCCAAGTTTCTCTTTTCTGTATCAGGCCGAGAATTTATGGCGCCTACCTCGTAACTGTTAAAATGAACACCTACGTACAAATTAAAGAGAGTCAAGACGATACCTCGCCTTTATAGTGCTGTTAGAATTGCGCTTCTACAGTGTTAGCGTGGCAGGACTTGGTTATTGGAAGTGTAAAAGCAGATCGTAGACTAAAAGAACTACAAATTATTACATCAAAAAGGATCGCAGAAATTGTAAACGCAAAACAACCTAAAGTTCAAACAACATCCGACTCTGACCCAGAGTCATCTATGAAAATGCTCCTGCAAATATCGATGATATTAAGGAGAGTGAAGTCAAGTTGTCAAAAGTGGAAAAAATCAAGAAACTTCAAAAACTTTCAGGAAATCACAGAGGACGTGAATTCTGCATCGAGACCAATGCTATCCGAAGGGGAATACAATCAGCAGGATATTAAATACGTCAATGGGACTTTGGGAAAGGTAACCAAAAAAAAAAGGGTTGTAAAGATTACGAATGAATGTAACGACAGCAGAGAATTGACAATTGAGGAAAATAATAACGTAGGACGGCAACATGGAAATGTACCATTTTGCCTGTGAATATTGCACTTTTGTGTTCTTAAATGAGGAGGATACCCTGCAGCGCATTCGTTATAGTAACATTATACGAAAAGCTGTAACTGATAATCATAAATTAACTTTACGAATCTTTCGCTTTTATTATTGCCGCACACAATTTTGGCATTCTATCTTGAAGTTTTACCAGTGTTGGCAATTCTATTTTCCTCCACATATCCTGTAGATGCGCCCAAAGTGCTGATGTAGAAGTTACAGCAGACCTTCCAACCCATCGGTCGAATTCTTTCCACAAGAGCTCGATTAGATTGAGATCTGGACTTTAGGGCGACTACTTCATAGCATCAATTTTCTTTGTGTGCCCTAGTTGGTCCAAATACTCACAGAATATGTGCTTTGGTTTGAATAATTATCTTACTGCAACACAAAGTTTTCACCAGTTAATCATGTACCAGATAAGATTGCATTCCTCTCCAAAATCTCCCTATAACCTTCTATTCTAAAGATACCTTTTGGCTAAATCGCTCACAGACGTATCGTCAATCAACCTCAAATCATTACTGATCCTCCCCCATGTTTTATTGTTGGTGTAATACAGGATGTGAAAGCTCGTTCCCCTTTCGATCTACTAACAAATGTTCTTCGATTTGAACCAAAAGTGAGATATTGAGATTCGTCGGTCCAAAGTACTTTCTTCCAACGATTACAATTGCGCAATCTTCCGCGGGTGGTGTTATTTTTAGCCGTCTAGGACGCCGCTTGGATATACTGCTACTACTTTGATATTCTTTAACAGTATAATTCACGGTTCTGCGGTTTAATTTCAGTAATTTAGCAATTTCTCGGTTAATTTTATCGATGTTGTGATATGCCAATATTTTAGCACGCGTTTTCGTAGATAATTATTTCCTTGGCCACATTACTTTAACGTTACTCGCTGTTTTAAAACTCTTTGTAGAAGTTCTTCGTTATTCAGTGCTTGCAATCTGAAAGCCGAATACAGATCAAATTTTTCATTATTTTCAAATGCCCGTGTTGTGTACTTTCATATTTTATGACGTTCGTGATGAACATTTCCGGAAAAAATACTCTCTATCTAATCCGTCTACCTGAACGTGTCTGATCCGCAAAAAAAAGGTCATTTTCGATTTTCTAATTTCTGTCATTACTCATTAAGAACACAGAGAACATTACAGAGGAAGTAAACGAACTACTTCCGGAGTTGGGCCGTGTCATCATGAAATATATAGAAATGAAATAAGAGTAAGAGGAGAAAAGAAATAAAAAAAAGAGATAAAAAGAAGAAAAATGAAAAAAGAGAGGCCTGAAAAAGAAAGAAAAGGAGAAAAGTGTAAAAGAAAGAACGAGAAGAAAAGAGAAAGGTAGTTACCGTGATCTTCTGCCAAAATGGTTTCGCCTCTACCATGGTTTACACGTCGAATTACCGTGCCCCTTTGGTTTCCCTGTTTCTCCTGAAGAAGCCTCCTACGACGGAGGTGAAACGTCGAGATCCACGTTTCTTTTTTCCTTCTCGTTCTTTTTCTTTCTTTCTTTCCTCCCCTTTTTTCTGTCTCTCTTTCCTTCTCTTACCCTTTTCACATTTTCTTTATTTTGCACGCCCCCCTTTTTTCATTTTTCTTCTTTTTATCTTTTTTTCCTTTTATTTTTTTTTCTGCTCTTACTCTTATTTCATTTCTATATATCTCATCATGACACGGTCCAACTCCGGAAGTAGTTCATTTATTACTAAATATAATCTATCTCGTTCTTACAGTAATATATATATATATAATATAAATATTTTGATAGGGAAAAAATTGTTTCTTTGAATAACCTTCAGGTGTGCAGGCAGGTAAACACATATGACCAGTAGTATATGTGAGCAATTGACATAATTTCCTAGCGGCCCTAATTTAATCACCAATGACTATACGTATAAAAGAACATATTATTAGCATAAAATTGTGTGTAATTTTCGAAAATGTATCCAGCTAGAAGACGTTCCATTTAAAATAAGAAATAGTTTTCAATTTTCCAATGATATTTAATATTTGATCAAAGTACGTAAAAGTATTAATTACATAACCCAACGAATACCAGTAGATTTTTAAAATTGCATCTCGATTAATGGCCACAGTAACAGACGAAAAATTCCTACCTCGTTCCGTAAATTAAGATCGTTACGTGTGATAGAGGGAGAATCACCTGTCAACTGGTTTAAGTGGTCTGAATGATGAACGCAGATTATTGATTCATACCTACTGTAGGTATTTCGTCCAGATCTTTAGATGAGATAGATTAAAGCAAGTTGCAACCTAAGATCCCCGTACACAGGCACACTTGTGAGTATTTTTAGTCATTTATTTCAATGGGCAACTCCGTTTTATGAAACAAAAAAAACTTATCTACTTAAAGCTTCAAACGGATCAAATTAGTTTAAAGAATAAAGATAAGCTGATGAGTAAAAATGAACGGCATTTTTATTCCTTAGTGTTTGGAGAAATTTTCCTTTTAAAATTGAATAATGCTATGGTTGCGTATATTCCGGTAGTTTTGCTTACTTTAAAAAGAGGTGGTAAACCATCGAAATCGATCACCCAGCTTAATGTAATAAATTGAACACGCTAAAAGTGAAAATATCTTCCTCACCAATCACGATAAAATAACTTAATTGAATCAGTTGCGAGGACAAATAGCGGAAAACATTAGCTTGTATAAAAAATGATTCGTTAACCAAAGGGATACGATTAAAAACGTGCGATATGTTTGTATACATACATTTCCGATGCCATACGCTCGTAGTACTGCAGGCAAAATATAACTACAAACAGTTACATGAAAAACGTCATGGGTAAAATTTCTGGTCTTATAAAACGACATTAAATTGCTTGAACTTCATATTTATTAGCATCGATAGATCTTTATTTCGACTATGAAGTAAAGACGTAAAAATACTGGAAATTCCACTTTCTATTCTCATTGTACGATGTACAAATATCAATGTTTAATAAACTAGTTTCCCTTATTAGGTAATGAAAATACAACAAAAAGCATACTGTTTACTATAGTATTTTTTCTTTTCATTGTGCTATTCCGCCTTGTTGGATATGGGAAATACTAACGGAAGCATTACCGCAAACATGTTATAAAACAGAGGCATATAATTTATTTCACAGGTTCATCAGCGAAATGTTCAGAAAAACTTGTATATGCTCAGAATGGCTAAATCCGATGTCAAAACAAAAAAGCAACGTTTTAATACTAAACACAAATGCTACTGTAGAGAAAATTTAGTTGTGCTGTAGATGACACTTGTCTTAGATATTTTACCAAACTTACAAGAAAAACGGCATAAACCAAATCGACCTATTACTGCCGATTATGATCTTTATCAAACTACTGTAATAAAACACATGAAAAAGAGGAAACGGCATCCTTAGAAATGAATGGTATTGCAGGAATTCAATGAAAGTAATTCAGACGAGCAAATGAAATTTTCCGAAACAATGATGAATTTCAATCAAGCTACGTTTTCCCTAAATGAAACTGTCAATAAACAGAATTGTGGATTTTTGCCTTCACAAAGTTCACATTGGTTTAGAGGAAACAAAATACAATATCCGCAGAAACAGGACCCCTGTATGTTGGTATTATTGAAAATAGAATTATTATAATTATTACATTATTATTTTTTGATGACACAATAACAAAGTACCTTCAATTTATAGGAAAATAATTAGTACCCATGTTGCTAGTATATTTTCAAATTTTGATAATCCAGATATTCTAAGCGATAGATTTCGGTTTCAACAAGACGAAGCATCATCTCAAAATATCTATAAGACCGGTGGGTACCTAAATTTAACTATTCCGCGCATTGGTCAAAGAAGTGTACTGAATTGGCCTAGCAGATCCGGTAACAGGACACCTTCAGATTTTTTCATGGGGATACATAAAAACTGGAATGTACAAAGAGAAGCCAATTAATTTACAAGGGTTAGAAGAAAGACTAAAAGCTGCGAAACCTATCTAAATGTATTGTAAAAATTTCACAGTAAGTTACCTTATTATGAAGAAGTTGTTGGTGAACATTTTGAGCATTTGTTAAGACGATGTTGTTTTTATTATGTTGTTACTAGAAACCGCATTATATGCAAAGTGCATATATTTTATTTTATTTATTTATTATATTTTACGTCTATTTGTAGATGTCTTACACTGCTTAAAGTTAAGTACCGTTAATTTACTTTAATCAGTGTAAGGCATCTACAAATAGACGTAAAATATAACAAATAAATAAAATAAAATATATGTACTTTGCATATAATGCGGTCTCTAGTTATTACAGTCTATTACACTGATAATAGAAATTGTGATTTTCAGTATTTAATCCTATCCGTTTTATCGTTTCCTTATATATTGCCAATTTAGTAACTAAAAAACGGATCAAATTACTTGAAAAAATGCCAATAAGGTAAGCATATTTGAATTAGTTGGTATATTCACACACTACATCGAAAAACGTGGACATAAAAATAAAAATCGACCTGTCATATAATAACTTTTAACTTTTAACACGAAGAAAAGTTATTAAAAATTTTAGTAAATCTTAAAATACAAACGAAAACATAACGTAAAGTTAAGTTGAACATTCTACATTGAGACAAATATGAAAACAAAATGCTTCAAAGGAAAAAATAAATTAAATTAAGTGCTCAAACATTCTACTGGTTACATTTAATAAATTTTTTGCCATTATGCTGGCACAGACGGTTCTAGTAAACTCTACCGTAGACTAACTACATCTTTTAAATGTCTCCAAATAAAGTAGTTATTGTTTCGGAAACACCCTCACGTTCACCCCAGATGTTCACATACTATGTTACTGTTATGGTAAAAAGGTAGCTAATACATTAGAGAATCTAGGTATTGTGGTCCCGTTAAGATGCTGCTAAATAGTACGAGCCGACCAACTGGTTTCCCGATATTCCACACCAGGACGTCTTTCGAAATTGAATTATTGGAATTATTTGAAAATTTGCGCGCGAGAATTATAACACATGCTAATGCATCTACTCCTCTTACTTCATTTGTTGCTGTTCTCTTTCGATTTTCATATTTATTTTTTGGAAGATGACTAGTATTCTTTAACGTGTTAACCGCACGAATAAATGCATACTTGCGATAAATTATCATATCATAATACTCTTCATTTGAAAACATAATCGTACGCAGTGACAGCCCGAAAACGTTAACGATTCCCAAACGCAAACACACTTTGATGTATATGGTTTCCATGGGTATCGGTTAAGTTTTGATAACATTTTTAATAAATTAAGTTTTGCAAAAATGAATGATTACCAACTCTATTGAACAAGTATAGCAGATAGGTTACTGGATACGAAAAGTTATCGCAAATATGTTCCAAATTCCGAAAGTTGACTAATAAATAGAATACTTCTAGTGACAGCAGTGATGCATTCAATTTAAAAAAAAATGGAATGAAATATTTATACCTAACTGATATTTATAACAAAGTTTTCAGAATTTAAAAATCTACATTCATTATCCAGATCTCGTGCTGTCCCCCGAATGTTCGCCGAATCTCGATTACAGTAAAATTTTGACTCAATATATTTACGTAGTCAGCGCCAAGTCACTTTCTTTAATATAATGCAAACAAATATTACTAGAGTATTTAGCATATACGTAATAATTACTTAACTACAATTATATAGCCAGCATGATAATTAAGAGTCTCTTTTAATTATACATAACGTTACAGCTTATCTGAAAATGGGAAGATTGAATCATCCTCCGCCAATGATGTATATCATTAATTCCTATTAGTTTTCTCTGCATACATTAAAAGCAACCAGGTGTACATACATACATATATTTCCCAATCAGATAGGCTAATTGCATTTAAAACAAATAGCGGGAAATTATATATAACAATTAAAACGAAATGGTATACACACACATATTCAATACTGCTATTTATTAAGTAAGCACACAATAGGGTAGAAAGTAGACGTGTTACGACCAGAAAGAGGCGGTGAAAATGGTTTCTATGAGCAAGCTAGTTAAAATATATTACGGTCCCCAAAGTGCTGCGCTCGAAAGAACGTATAACGTATACATTTACGGACGTATTACTGTATGCTCACGGAAAAAGAATGGTGCATGCGAAAAGGCAATTAACAATTACCCGCCTTATCGCAAATCTGTTGTGTTTATTATTAATGCGGGGCAATTAGAAGGCACGTGAATGCCGCGATCAATGTTTCTAATTAAATAATCAATTGGCTCACTTAGAGCCCGGCATCGTTAAACGGTTGCGTTGACGCAGGCGATGTTGGCAGCGTGGAATAACCGAAAGTAGAGAAGCGTGCGTTACGTGTATGTTATTTGCAATTACGTACATTTTATGAGAGCTGAGGGTGTAATCTTGGAAGTGAAAACACATTACCCTGTAGTTTTGGCTATTATCAACATAATTCTAACATTTTTAATTATCACTAAATAAACGTACATAAATAGTTAGTTATCCCTTGTACTATTCCGTATTTTCCCTATGTTTTTTATATTACGTAATTTCTAAATTCCAAGGATGCAATGCATACATGGGATATGTCGGAAAACACTTTGTTTTACTAATTTATCAAATAGAATAATCTTATTCTTGTAGGGTACATGATTAAGGATATTATTTTCTGGTATTTACCGGCTTTCTGTGAAGTATTTTTACAAACAATTTCATTGGCTGCGGATTAAATTCGTGTAATTGCATAATATTTTAGAAGAAAAGTTTAGATTGTAATAATTAAAATTGTATCAGTATTGAACGGAAATGAAAAGGAAAATTCTATTTGATCCCTTGAATAGCAGGTAATGTGTTTCATTTTTTGATACTAAGGGAACACCGACAACCCAAAAACTCTGATTTCGATGAAACTTTGGGGAATTGAAGGGGTATCTTGGTATAAGTTCAAGAAGTAAGACCACCTCCTCAGCGTCTTTCTTCGAATGTAAATTGAAATATATTACTTAACCTTACGGATAACAAATTATATTCGGAAAAATATAGTTCCCATTTTATTATAATTTATTTTCTATCAAAAGGTTGGTTTTTGCACAGAAGATGGTGCTGTATAACAAATTTAGACGATAATAATAATAATTAGGCCTTGAAAGCAAACAAACTTGCCTATATTCTAATGAAAGTATACCAGGATAGAAATTGATATACAAGAAGATCAAGGAAAAATAATTACATATTTTTAATCACTTATTGCATATTTTATACGCAGTATACGCCATAAAAACGTTGAAAGTACAGATATCTCTTGCGCCACAAACAAGGAATAGTAGAATATTTTTAGAAACAGTGCACAGGGAACTGACTCATATCTTTTGCAAAATACAACTTTAAGGGTTTTTTAAAGAATTCTGATCTTTCATCCACGTATCCACTTTTTCATCGAGTATTTGAAAGCGTCAAAAAAAATCTTGGTGAAGAAGACTGATTGCGGATTAAGCATTGCAGCTCAATTATACTATAGTTGTTATTTTAACTCGGAGGAGTAAAATGAAAAAACGCGTTTACGCAATGGAATTTTTCGAATATATTTTTTGGCTGCAGTTTTGAAACTAACTAGGACTTTATGTAGGTTGTACTTACGTAGTTATTATTATAACGTAAATTTAGGTAGAAAACTAAATACAAACGCACTCAGAAAAACATACGATCTCAACATCATTTAGTTATTGTAACAATATGACGGTCGGAAATATATTAAATATCACTAGTGTAATTTTTGTCGAAAACCAACGGTTAGCCTGCTTTTTGGCGCTTCAACTTAAAAACGCTCCTCCGAATTAAAAAACAGAGTATAACAATAAAGTTTGTTATTTTGCATAACACAATATTACGCATGAACTCTCTTGAAATGCCATATCCACAACTGCCATGCTTTAAACGTTTTGTGTACAATTTCTAGCCTACCGTCTCGGATCTATTTTTCGAACGTCAATGCCTTTTTGAAATTTAGTAGAAAAGTGTTTCGCAATGAACCGTAATTTGTGTATAAATAACTGGATTCTGCTTGCCATTTTGCTATTGTGGACTTATTTTAAAACTTTCGTAATGTCGTCTGGTTTTACCACTTCGCCAGTATTCTACAACTTTAGTTTTCTAATCTCGGTCAATAGCACTACATCCTTCTTCAGGAATATATGCAATAACATCAGAAATGCCTTCTACATTCCCCAAGCTGCACTTTATGTGGCTTTTCTAATCATTCAAACTTTTGAACAGAGTATTTGGTATGCTTAATACCTTCGGGAAATTATGCATGGAAGTTAATGCTGAACTACAAAGAAACACAAATGCAAAATAAAATAATATTAAAAGAAATCATTACCTTTTATACAGATAATATTTACAATAGCGGTAATTCAAAATAGCGAAATTTCTATAGGTCCATTAACACTAAATTAGTAAATAAAATAAATACATAAAATATCATAATTCTTTCCAAACTTAGTAGTGAGTGTTAGATCTTCTACTCAAAATAACTTCAAACGTCCAGGTTTTTATACTGTCTATGAATTTGGTCAATGTTGAAATAGAAATATCATTCCACTACCTCGTTATTGCAGATTTTAATTCTTTCACGCTATCATATTGTTTATTATTGGCATATGCCTCTCTTGCCAATATTCTATAAGACTTTCCTTGGGGTTCTGACTGGGTGAGCGAGCAGGCCACTGTAATAAATTAATTTCCTTATAAATAAACCTACCAGCACCATTTCGAGAAGTTGTATATAAGATTTAGAATTCATTCGCGTAGAAATAAAACCTACATGACTTTTACTGTTATGGGTAAAAACCGCCCAAACTATTACACTACCGCCTTCAAATTTTCGGCTCATCGCAAGTTCAGTATTCTGCGCAAATGTGCCGCAATAACATTTCAAACCATCAGACCCGTCCAGGTTAAATTTCTTCTCATCAGAACATATGCCGTTGTTCCTCTATGGTCTTGTCACAGCTAATCGGTTTTTTTTTCATTTTTTAAAGCAACTTTGGTACTATTTTAGTACTAAGTTTGTTCTCTGGCAAATGATAAATAATTTTCCTAATGATAATTCACTTGGCAATACGAAATCGAGATTATATCTTCTCAAAAATTTATGGGATGGTTTCTTCTTTATTATTATAAATGGTATATGGAAAGCTGTCAACATGCACATTAAATCTAACACAAACTCATCGTTGGAGATGTTTTTTTGTATCATTGATTGTTTACACGTCCAAAATAATCTTTTTATTCCAACAACCTTAGCGTCAACGCATTTTTGATGTAGGAATTAATTAAAATAAGTTTACCCGATCCATGAACAGCAGATTGTTATGTTTCAGTTTGGCTCGCATAATTACTTTCACAATGCAATATTAAATAGAGATCGCTATCAACGCAGCAAAACTCCGTATGTATCTAAACTTAGAAATTACTGAAATCATTGCATTGTACGCAATACTTATGTAATGATAAGGAGTTATGATAATACCCCTCCCTCTACATGTTTGCTGCCATCCGACTACCTCAGTTGGCACATGTGAGAACTTCTTTAAATTTCTGTATTTTAGTAATAAATAAAAATCTTTTTTTGTCAACTGAGATACCTCTCATAGTATATTACAGAGTAATATGGTTCTTAATTTACTTGTATACTAATGTTATAAATATATGTATAACAAAGTTGTATTAAGTGTCCAATTTGTTATGAAAGGGAGTGTATTACAATCGTTGAACGGTTAATGAGGTATTCAAAGAATTCAAAACGTACGAGGTGCTTCGTATGTATTTCCTGTTTAATAGAGAGTCCTAGAAAGTTTCAGTATTATCGGATTATTGCACTATTTGTTTGACCCGATTTGATCATATTATTTATTTATTTATTCGCTGTTTTTTTTTCCGATGCACAGCTACTTATTGTAACGTATAAAATGGAGGAAATTAAATTAATTACAATATCAGTCAAAGAGCAACTGAAGAGGATATCTTCAGGAACGATTTTGAAATTCCCAACTAAAGAATTCCTAAGAATGGTAACTATTGCGATACAAAGATTTATTAGTGAGTATGGTTGTTAGTCGTTACATTTATTTACTGTTTTTGCAGTTTGCAGAATGTACACTAGATTGACGTAAATTGCCTAATCTAGTTCAAATATTTAACAGAAACATGAGTACAGCTGCTCAAAAGATTCCATCATCATTGCGAGGTGTGTCAAGAGCTCAAACTGGAAAGGCAGAAATTACAGGAACATCCTGCAAAGGTACCATAGAGACCAAAAATAATTAATTCACACCACTCACAAATCTTATTAATTAGTTATTTCGATGCTACATACACACGTACGTACGTGTAAAGCTTCAGCGTTCCATATATAATTTCACTCTTGATTAACTAATCCGACGTTAATATTTCGATTAAAAGAATATCTCGTTTTAAAACATAGACATGTACATATCCTCTTATCTTCATTAAACAACGCTTAGCTCATAAATATTTATAAACCATAATAGTTAAAGCTATCATGCCACTTTTAATTTTAAAGTACGAACATAGGCTAATACAACGCTCTAGGAGGCAGCACTAATACCTATATTTGATCGTCCTTCAATCAAGCCTTTTGACTGGTATATTTAAAATACCAATTACACTATAGGCGAAAAAAAAAAGAAAGTCTCTCGTTACAATGTACTCGGCAATCGATGAATAATTAGACTATTATGTAAGTCTTAACACGGCGCAGCTAATTAGAAGGGCTTTACAATTTAATTATCCGTCAAAAAGTGATTAATTTCTCGCTGGAATAGACGACTGTCCGAAAGTAATTGGTTTGGTGTTTCAATACGCCCTTCACGGTGGTTGGTTTATTTTATATTTAAGTTACTGTTTCTTTTTGTTATGTCTTCATTATAACAACGCCGCGTTTATAATGAAATATTTACTGTAGAATAAAAAGGAAAATTAGATGGAAATTGTATTAATTAAAGACCCGTTTTTAAGCGGTAAATGACAATATCCTTGTTAGTAATAGGGAAAAAGGAAAGAAAAGCTAAAAAAAGGTTAAATGTGCTTTATTATAACGTAAAGTATGGAAAATTCAATAAATGTAAAATGTTTAAAATAATTATAAAAATGTAGTTTTGGGTTTATAGTAATAACATTATGTTTGACTAAGAGAGTTCGAATTTTATGCAAAAGACATATGTATTTCTTATTATTAAGAATGTAAATCCAATATTTGTATACAATTTTCAAAGAATTTAGGTTTCCGTGTTGAAACCACATCGTAATTGCACGTTTGCTGACGTTTCGCTCCCAGTTGCATGGAGCTTCTTCTGGGCTGCTGCATGCAACTGAAAGTGAAACTTCGGCAGACTCATGCAATTACGATGCGGTTTCTACTCGGAAACCTAAATTCCTTAAAAGAAAACAACGACTGCAGAGATCTAAAACAACATATATTTTGCATAAAATTAAGGAGCACTACACATATTTAATCTTCGTTCATAAAGTGAATATTTCCCATTTCTTGATCACACAATCTTATACTCTTGTTACATTTAGCGAAGTACGTTGTTTTCTCAAATGATATTCGGGAATATGCATATTCGACCACAGTCGATTTGTTTAATATGCATTTCTGTGAAAGATTCGCCGATATGCTCAGAAATACAAAGTGTATATCATTGTTTTGTTATAAATATTGCGAGCATCAAATTCTATGATTTGCTACATTTGCTGAATCTTCAGACAAAAGTCCATTATAGTTAACGCTTAAAAGAGGAAGTTGAACTGCAGTGGTTATATTCCATTCCCTTCGTACTTTAGACTTGAAAAACAGGGCTAAACTGCTGTAGTTGACTGAAATATATTGTCCTCCTAAACTGAAATGGCGTATCTCAATTTTTAGTTGCACTATACAGTATATTCTGTTTTCCCTCTTCAGTAATGGTTTTGAGCTACCCAACATTATTTTTAAAGAAGATAGTCGATCTCATTTAGAAAATGCAGAAAATTATTCAAGAGAAAAGACGTATCTCAAAAAATTGTTGATTTCCTAAGGAAGTGAACAATATCTCAATGTCGTTACCCAAAAGATCAAAGCTACTCCTTTTTGGCTGTTTCTTGTTGACAAACACCTACTGTTGTTACTCTAGAAGGTTGTTACTGCTTGAAAAGTTCTATATTTCACTTTAAAAAGAAAATTGATAATGCATTGGCGACATAGTAGGCAACCATTTGATCATCCAACTTGACAAACGTGGAACCATAAGCCCCCAGGAAAACCCAGCGTTAGCAGTACTATTACGATTGTAATAGATTTATGTTGACGCAAATAAAATAACTAATTTACAAATCGGCCAGTTTTAGTTACTTAAATACATCTTTTATACAGAAAAATTACACTTTTCAGTATACATTAACCTTTTTAAATCTACTACGAAAGTATAGTAGAATCTGGTAGAAGTAATATTTGTATTGGCAACACAGAGCAAAAAAACCTATAAAGAATTTGATTAAATTTCTAACACAGAAAGTACATAATTTCAGCTTCGACTAAAGAAATTATTTTATTCTAACGATTAACAAACAAAACGAAATAGCTAGGGTGAAGTTTAACTCCATAATAAGTCTTTAAAATGTCCTGGTTGTTTTTGAAGGCAATAAGAAAAGCGTTCTCGAAAGCAATGCGGGGTATCCTCAGTGTATTCCATCAGATGCAGTCGTCTTTCAGTTCCTCCACTTACGTGCTTGCACGTTCTTATAAACTTAATTATACAGATAACCCCAAAGAAAATAATCGTTTGAAAACAAAGATAAACTGGCTAATTTTGGGGGTTATAGTATGGCAGTAATCACGGGGAATTTAGCGTCTTTAAAAGACTGTGAGGAATCCTATCGATTTCGTATGAAGGTTCGTCAACATTCAGCGTCTCAATTGATGGAATTATTGTCTTAAAACAGATACGGATATTTTGCTGCAGTAAGATTTCCGTAAAGTACTTATTGTTCCAATCCAGACATTGTGTGCTTTTATACATTTCTACTATATTAAGGGTTTTCTTGACAAGCACCTTTCGATTTCCAATTTAAGACTAAGGAAGTAAATAGATACTCCTCTAGGAAATTCACCTTCTAGGAAGGCACTTTTCCTCGTGCATTAAAGATTTCATTGGTTATTTCACTAGATGAAGGAATATTGACAAAAATTAACTAATTAAATGCTGCTGGCATTAACATATTCTTTTGAAATAAAATATTACATGCTTCATCGACTAAATAATTTTCTTAAAAGATACGTCATTACTTGAATTTGCTAACATGGGTTTAGAGTGGTCTTCGTTAATTCAATTCTATATTGGAGTACTAAAGTACATCGAAAATTTCCTATCATTGTATTCTATGATTAAAAGCATTTGACTGAAAAAATTATCACAAATAAATACAAAAATATGGTGTAGGTATACGTGCAGATACATTAAATCCAGCATATTGCAAAAATGTTGTTTCAACAATGCATTTGTCCTTAAAATTGCATTAGCTGCGTCCGAAACAAACAGTAATAATTTTGATACATTACCGTAGCAAATATTATCGAGACCATTTCTCACCAATTCACAATTTTTCAACATTCATGGTATCATGAAATGTAGTAGAAAGCAAAAACTGATTTGAAGATTGATGTCTATTTAATATTTCAACACTAATGTTTAAGGACGCATCTACTTCTTATGTAGATAGCTTTATCGGAGCTAATCTATATACACATATAACTTTTATCGCCGTTATTTTGCCACAGTTCTTAGAAATATACGATTTTATTATGAAGGGTTTAGTAATTATTTGAGAATCTAGTCAATTCCACCAGATACCAAGTTATTTTAAAAATCGATGCTTCAAAAAAATTTTATAACTTTACGGTGTCGTTACCATTATACATGCAAAGCAACGGTTGCTTGTGTCCGTCTTCATTCAAGAAAATAATCGTTTCAGTTATCCACAATAAAATTACTGTTTCAAATCAATAGAAGAAATATTTTCTCAGCATTTTTTTCTCCGCTAAAGAGAATTATATATTTTGTAATGAAACAATAGTATTTTCTCTGCTTAAGAAATTCGTTAACTTGATTCAAGAAAATCTTGCGGAAAATTTGGAAATATTTATTGATTAAAGAAGTTGTTTGGGCTGATCGGGGTGACTTTCCTTCATCCTTTGTGAATTATGTTCGACGTTTCGGCAGTCTTCGTGGTATAGCCCGAGAAGGGCTGAGTATATTTGCCAGATAAAATCTATATGTTCGATGATTTGTGTTGCTGGACGTATTGCCTATATTTTTTTATTAGTAAAACTGTCGTATTGAGGATTGAACTCGACTTGATTTATTCTTGTTCTCGATTTTTCGTATTCCACCTGACTACCACTAAGCCAATAGGGGAGATAATAACTACTGTGTTAAACCATATTTAAACTATAATATCATTAACATTTTCTTAACTTAAGACTAAATGATTTACTTAGAAAAAGTATTTTTCTGTCTTTTTTTGATGCAAATATAATTTCTAGAATATTATTTTCTTATATAAAATATTTTTTTAGTCTTGAAGAAAAATTATTTACTTGAATAGAGGCAGATTTTTGCTAGAAAATCTATTTTCTTGATGCAAGAAAACACTTCTTTCAGTGTAATCCTTCCAAAAATTTAGTGCTATTGCCGTTATATACTATCAAATATGCCTTCATTGTTCTGGTTCTGTTGAATTAACAATTGATTCCTTCAAACAGTCCTTTCTAGTTGTTAGTTCCGATAAGGAATTCAGTTAATATTAAGTAGAAACACTTTCTTTCTACTCAAAATCCACAAAATCTGTTCCACACAATTCAAAAATCAAGAACATGGTTTAAATTCCATACTAAAATACGGGTCAGTAAATTCGGACACGTATATAAGTAAATTAGCTTATCGCGATGAAAATTTTTCAATTTGACCTCAACCCCGAGGCTTGCTGTGTCGCACGGTAACTAACTATTGTTTAGGCAGAATGCGTTGTTAATTAATGAATTACTAAATTAAGTTGCCTGGATCCCTGCCGCCAGGTGTCCTGTCGGGCCACTTAACGGCCGATTGGCAGCATCGATTATATCTCATCTCGGATGCGTCGAAGATGTTTTCGAGCCTTAATTACATTAAAATCACTGCTCATCATCTTCCGTGCTTAAGTGCTGTTCTTCGCACGGCTAAGGCAGAATACCGGGTGAGTGGACGAGTGTTAACTTGTCTAGATGAGGAATGATTCTCTTTTTTTTTTCGTACGTTCTTCGTTCGATAGTTTTTTCTTCGTTTTCTGCTTCTTTGTATTCAAAGATAGTAAGTAAATTTGATAATGGATATAGATTTGTTTTATGATGCGGTTGTATTATTTACATGTGTACACATTATACGTTGTGTTACAATCTTTGCTGCGGATTAAATAATTTCGTTTTTGTATTTAGAGATTCCATAACCTTAAGAAGTGAATAGTTTATTTGACAATGATGCCACCTCCTACTGCTTGTGATATATAATAACTATCTACTTAATTATAAAGGGGGACAGCCTATATACCTTATCTCTTATTCTTTTTAAGTACCTACTGAATGAAACCACGTTTGCACAGACTTTATTAAAACTAGAAATTTACAAAAATATATAGCTACTACTCTGTATTATGTCAATGAGATACATTGGCGGTTCGTCACTTTTTAACGAGAGAGGGGGCACAATTGTGAAAAGAAGATTATTAAATCATAATACAACACAATAGCAACGGTTTCTAGTAACATTACCAGTTGCATCGCGCCCTGAGGAAGATCCAATTGACTGATGAGTCTAATTAGCGTAGATATCTACCTTACATAGTAGTGGTGCTCTTACTAGCAGATGAATATTGATGTATATATATATATATATATATAAGTGTTGTAGCGTATGTTTTCGGGGGGAAAGGATGTCTTATTATCCTCTCGGGTTTTGTCCAGCGTTGGGCGTTAGTTTTTAGAAGAACCATGTACGTCCTGACATTTTGATGTAATCGCATACATCTTCTTGGTACTTCTAAGCACCAACGCCGAACGCGGGACAAAACCCGAGACGACAACAAGACATATATATACACTAGGGTGACAGAATAAAATAGACACCAGGTAAAGCGGTATGAATATGTAAACAGCTAAATTCTAAAAACGAATTAAGAACTTTCTCTTGTCATAAGGGTAGGGGTAGATGTATCGGAAGGAATTCGTCATAGTTTAGTATCGTTACAACTATGCCTCACTTACAAGGTTCGGGTGATATTAGCGACTTCACCCGGGGTCGCATCGTTGGCCAGACTGAACGCAGCGCTTCGCAACGTGAAATAAGTAAATTTTTAAATATTCCGTTGTCCACAGTTAACCGTGTTGTTACACAATTTAAACGCAAGGAAAAAACAACAGTGGAGCCGAGACCAGGTCGTGCCGGACCTTATGAAAGAAGTAAAAGTTTTAAGAGAACCGCGAAAAAGTCCAGCTGAGTTTGCGGCAACTTCACAGAAAAGTCAGTGCACCGTTCTGCGATACCTCCACAGTATGGGGATGTACAAAAGGGTGGCAAAGAAAAAACCTCTCCTTACGGCGTTTCAAAAACGGCGCCGAATGGTTTGGGCAATCGAAATGCGAACGAAGCCCGAACAGTTTTGGCGGTCTGTCATTTTTTCAGACGAAAGCAGATACTGCCAATTCAGTGATAGTGGTCGTACGTTGGTATGGAGACGTGCGTTACAGCAAATGGACGACAAATTTTTGCATCAGACGGTGAAATACGGCGGTATGAACATTATGGTGTGGGGCGCGATATGGTATAGTGGAAGATCGCAATTAGTAATCTGCGACGGAAATATTAATGCGGAAAAATATATCCAAATATTAACAGAAGGACTACAACCGATATTCGACAACGCCATTTTATCTAAATAAGACGCCACTTTTATGGAGGATGGAGTACCCTGCCACAAAGAAAGAACAACAACCACATGGAAAGAGGAACAGGGGATTCGGATTTTACCATGGCCAGGCCAATCACCAGACATGAATTCGATAGAGAATGTTTGGTACATAATCCAGACAAACATGGCGAAGCGACCCCGAGAACCCAGCAATAAGTAAGAACTCGTAGCAGCTGTTACAGAAGAGTGGTTAAATATTCCAGAAGACACCATTAATCATTTAATAGATTCTATACCACGACGACTCGCAGCACTTCACGCAAGTAAAGGTGGATCGACAAAATATTAGTCTAATTTAAAAATTTTAAAATATTTTGTATATATAACGAGAATAGAATCTTTTTTTTAATTAGTAGGTGTTTATTTTATTCTGTCACCTTAGTGTATATATATATAGATATATATATATCAATATTCATGTGCCAGTAAGAATACCGCTACAGTATATATGTATATATTGTGATGGAAAATTTCAGACTCTTAATTTTCTAAATCGGTTCTTTTAATAGTGTTTTATATTAAAATAACCAAACATAAAATTGTAAAAATAAATATATTAATTTTTCTCAGGAGAGACAATTTCGATGTGTGTGACTTTGACGATTTTTGTTTATATCCATCGTTATCGTTCTTTTAACATTAAAATTGTAAATTATATGTTAGTAATGAACAACTGAAGTAGATATCTGTAAAATTTAGAAAGGAAACTGTACAGACTAAATATTTGAAATAAATTCAATAAAGTCTTAACGGTACTTTGCCTCCAAAAATATCAACAATAACTGAAATAAGGGCGCGAACCATACAGTGATGAAAGTTTAGAAAATCATTGATATTATAAAAGATTTAAAAGACAATAATTCATATCATTACAATATATATAAAAATATAAATTATATTAATTATTGGTAGGCGCATTATACATTAGTATACTACTTTATCATTTTCATATTAATGAAAAGAATGAAGATATAAGTAAGAAATTAATATTCATTAATCTCCACAGCATATTTGCATATTTATGTGCTAAAGTTTTTAGAAACTCTTTTTATGAAGGTAATTATTAAAGAATGTTTGCACGCAAGAATAAATAAGTGCATAGATAAGTAATCACTACAAATACACTCTTATAAGATTAGCTCTATTTTAGCATAAACTTTAAAGATAATAAAAAAAAACAGAACTAAAGCTCTACCACAATATTTAGTTTGCCGAGTAAACCATATGCTGTACAAGCATTAATGCGATCATAAGATTCTTTATGTTTCTTTATTTTAATGGGTAGATCATGTAAATTTTTCTATCCCAATTGAAATCAGGTGGCTAAAACGCAATGTTATGCAGCAAGATACACAAAAAAACAACATAATTAATACGAAATATAGCATCCGCATATCCAATTATCTTTACATTATATGAATGTTCTGTTTCGGTTATTTGTTGCATTTTTAGTTAAGGTAATGGTTTACCCAATTCTTCTAGAGGAAGTCTATTAAAGTCTCCTTTCAGTATTATACTTTTCTATGCATCTTTAAGGTTTTGACAAACGTAAGCATTTACCGCTATATAGAAATGTGAGGAAACATCCATGCCAAACAACTCTCAATCCTATATCTAGAAGACTATCCGCGAAGAATGTACGACCGAGATGTATAGTGGTAGTCATATTTAATTTTTCCCCGTATGATGCAGAGAATTTCAAAACTACAGTCCTTCGATTATTATTAGGTCTAGTTTTAGCGGTTATAAATGAGGCTACAGAAGTGCTGTCGCAATAGCGTACGACTGGTTTACTATCAATATTGAAAATAATGAACGTAAATACTCACTACTTTAGTTTAATTGCGTACCAACTACACAATTAAACTAAAATAATAAGCAATTACATTCATTGCTTTCAATATTGGTAGTAACCGAGCCATCCACTACTGCCAAAGCACTCGCTTCTGCAGATTTAGTTATAAATCTTGTTCAGAGAGCAGAATGAAAACCTTATTATGGTTTATATAGATAATATCAAACAAACATTCCAGTAGTCCCACACCCGCCACACACTCCAGACATGGCACCATGAGATTATTCTCTTTTTCCAATACTTAAGCGGAAATTGAAAGGTTCCCATTATGGAACAATAAATAACGGCCAAAAAGTCGCGACCCAGGTTCAAGCCTAATGGAACGAGAATTGTTACCGGGAATGGAACACTCGCTGGAGACGTAATGTGCATACCAAAGGAGCATACTTTGAAGGAGACAATATTACATTGAATTAAATACTTTAAAACTAATTATTCCTGTTAATTCTGAGATATTCCTCGTATATTTCATCTGCGAAGACTAAACAACTCACAGTACAAGTTTTTACTGTGTACTTTCCCAAATTTCAATCGATAAGGAAAATTCCTAAGCTTATCAAACAATCTATTATAGTTCAATTATATTATGGCAGATAATTCATCATGCCAAAATTAAAGAAAATATATAAGACGAAAATGCTTGTTTGTCTGTTTTCGAACATTTTCCACAATAATTAATTTCGCTAGTACCACTATCGCTAATTACACCTTTCATAAAGCAGCCCTATTAAAACCCAATCTAAAGAAAAACAACGTTCAATCAACCCTCGTCATCGGACATTTTCGGCGCTCCGTGAATATTACATTACCAATATTCATAGTAGACCTAAAAAAAGACTTGGAGGTGGTTAAACAAAAATGCGATTCTGCGGCGATAGGAGGACCACAAAGCAGTAGGCTTTTGTATACGTGTATGTGTGTATATATGTTGTAATTAATGTGTTTTGAAGCGTGTAAATAATTGAGGGAGTTTTTGAAAGCGATAGCCAGCCCGATAGTGCGCGGACACTGCATCATTATGTTATGATATATGACGTGGACGATGTACTGCTACCTTAGTGTAGTATAGCTCGAGTTGCATGTTTGTATTGTATCCTATTAGTTATACGAACATTGTCAAGTTGATCACCGTTGTGGGACAGGTGTGATTCGGGTAATTATACACATATTATGACACGTAATCGATTAAGCGCAATAGTTGAAATTTAAATGTGCTGTTTGAGGATTGTTGAGATGTTAAGAAACATCTGATGTGATTGAGTGTCCACCACTTATTTTCCCAGTATTATAAATTCTTGTTGGCTTTCGATAAGAATCGTATGACAAACCAAATACGTATATTACAATAGAAATAGACGTAGATATTTATTACAACTTATGCAGTATAAAGAGTATTATAGCACGCAGCTACTTCTAAATTTATCTCCATTTATATTTTTTGTACTAAAATGCTTTGTTAATAAACGAACTACTTCCGGAATTGGACCGTGGCATGGTGAGTTATATATATTTATATATATATATATATACATATATATATATATATAGATATATATATATTATATGTATATATATAAAGAAATAAAAGTAAGAGGAGAAAGAACAAGAAAAATTATTTCTTCTTATTTCTTTTTTTATATATATATCTTTATTTTTATTTTTCGAAGTAGTCTCCTCGATGATCAATACATTTTTTCAAACGGTGCTCTAATCTTTTCAAGCCGTCGTAAAGTTAGGATGTTTCGTGTCTGCAAAATCGCCATCGTAGCGGCGATGACCTCCTCATTTGAGGCAAATCTCTATCCTTTCAATAATTTTTTCAGGTTTGGGAATACAAAAAAGTCACTGGGGTGAATATGGAGAATGAGAAACTAGTTCGACATACAGATCCGCATCTGATAGCATACAAAATTGATCCTTATTTTTTGAACAAACTTTTTAAACGATGAAGAACATTTTTATCTTGACCAAAGAGCCAATGTACAAAATTGTCGAATTTGGGGCGAGGTAAATCCACACGTTGTTCACGAGAGAGAAATGCATCCTCAAAGAAGCACTGTTTGGTGTGCATTTTGGGCTGGTGGTGTAATCGGCCCATATTTTTTTTTAAGATAAACACTATCGTAACATGTTAAGCAACTCCTTCTTCCATCAAATTGATTACTTGAATTTGAACAACAACATGTGATTTCAGCAGAACGGTGCAACGTGCCATACAGCGTGTGGGACCATAACTCTACCCCAAACCACATTCCCAAATCGACTTCTTTCTCGAAATTCTAACATTAATTGTGCTGCAGGATCATGTGACCTAACACCATTGGATTGTTTTCTTTGGTTTTATGTCAAGGGAAAAGTGTACGCCAACAAGCCAGCAACAATACCTCAAAGAAAATATTAATTATGTTATTCGAGAAATAGAACCAGGTTTATCTGCCTGAGTTATGGAAAATTTTGCTAAACAAATGACATCATGAGTCGTGGAGGCCAAATAAATGTCTTGTTCCATTTGCAACCGCAAAGTCTAGAATTTATGTTAAAAAGTAAAAAAAAACCATTGGTTTTATTCTAAAATTGTATTCTATAGTTCCAAATAAGACACTCTTTACAACTACAATAGATATTTTCTATATTTCTAATGTTTGTTTCAATAAAAACACATGAAAACTATTGTTTTTACCTCAATTTTATCTTTTGAAGTAGGTTTTTGCAAACTTCATTAATATACAAGTCTGAAGAGAAATATCTGCTATAGTACTTCCAAAGATAGTTTTTATATCCACGTTTACGTGTTTATGCAACAAACCGGATAGGTTGTTACAGAAATGATTATTTACTTGTAGAATCAATACTTGGAATATATTCAAATAGAAACTCAAACTCAAATGCACATTGATTTCTGAAGCTGTTTTCAAAAAAACTAAAATCTAGTGGGCAAAGTTGCCAAGTTTTACGGTATGAGTGGCAGTTGGTCAGGGGGTGGCAGCGTAAATAGTGCCCACGAAGTCATAGTGAAGTGAAATAATGCTTTCGAGCATTTTAGTTATCCAGCAGCTTGCATAAAATTTAAATGCTTAAACAATTAAAATAATTCGAGATTTTTTAGAAAACTTAGACAAACATGTATGCCAGTTCAGACCAATTCTCAGAATAATACTAGTTGAAATTATTTACTCTGATAAACAGCAAAATATACAATAGGGATTTTGACAAAATTAAGTTTGATAACCTCCTATAACGGAATAGATAATAATCTATATTACACAGATGCAAACCTTTTGAAAAGTAGCGCCTTTCTTATATCTCCTAATCTTAAGATACGGACGTTCCTTCGTTATTATGGTAGTGCTTTTTTTTGATTTGCCGTAGGAGAAGGAAGTTGTAACTCGAACGACGGTGTTTCCGAGCTCAGATACGGAAAGATGACCGGTCAGGGTGGGAGCGGATCCGAGGACGAGAGCGTAACGGGAAATTCAAATCTGTCGGAGGGCGAGGGTTGTAAGAAGAAACACCGTCGCAACAGAACCACCTTCACGACCTATCAACTGCACGAATTGGAGAGGGCGTTCGAGAAAAGTCATTACCCCGATGTCTACAGCAGAGAGGAGCTCGCGATGAAGGTCAACTTGCCCGAAGTCAGAGTTCAGGTTAGTGTGAAATAACATAAAAAGTTGAAAATTATTTCCGTTTTTATAAAAAAAGAATCGAACCATTTTCTTTTATATCACACCAGTGTAACCTTAGTAGCCTAAAAGATTACTAGGTGCGTTTCATTGAGGTTGCATATTAAGAAATACGTATGTGGGAAAATAGTTTAACCTGAAAACAATTATTACCTATCACGCATACTTAACTGTATAATTCTATAATTAAAACAATTTTGGTATTATTCTAACATAAATTAGGCATACAAAAATTCTCTAATATACTGCAAGTAGAAACGATTATTTTCTTCTTGAGATATTTGCACAAAATGCTTCTGAGTCATCAATCTGGAAAATAATCAAACATACATAAAAAGGAATTACTTTACAAACAAACATTGAAAATAGACCAATAACTGAATATTATACCGGTATGGTTACCAAAACCAACTCCCACTGAGGAGTATGCAATGCTACCCATGCGTTCTCATGATAGAAGTTATTTACTATGTTACATGTCTATTATTCCCTGGTCCTACTCGCTCATAGAAGAAAAAAGGCCATCAACGACAATCAACATTTGTACGAAGTGTGCACAAGGGAATGCTGATTTGATGGCCGGCAGCGCCTGCATAAAATTGGCCAGCGAAACTTGTCCGCTTCGGCGAACAACTGCTGAAGAAATGTTTAAGTTCTCGCCACCTCTAAAGAAAACCGCTATATTCGTCCGAAGAAGTTGTAAGATCGCGCGCCGCTAAAATCTCAGCGACTGTCTAACGGGAGACCGAACGTGCGCGCATGTGGCACCGGACCCTAAAGCCTTGTCGATCGGGACCCGAGTGAGCGTACTTCAAGACTATCGCTATTTGTGAGACGAAGTTGCTAATATCGCAACGACCGTCCAACGGAAGGTCGAGTGAGCGCACTTCTGAAACTAGCGGTATTTGTCCGACGACATTGCATATAATGGGTCGAAATTCGGGCTCTTATAATATGAATATTTTGATTGTCGAATGCATACATACACGTTGTAAAATAAAATAACATTAATGCTAATATACTTCGTCAAATAGATATTTAGACGCACGTCATTACTTGGTTAATCTAACTATCCTCATTTGATATCGATGTCGAATATTAACTTAAATAATAGCATACACGATAATAAAATATAAAGAAATACAAAATATATGGAGCTGCTTGAGAAAAAATGAAGTTGTTGAAAATATATGGTATAATCTTAAGTCCTTAACATTTACTGAGCTAAGAAACAAAGATCCTAGAGTACTAAGGTTCGCCAAAAGCCTTCAACTATTCTAACATAAGTGAGAGCATTGTTGTAATAAATTTGGGTGTCCTGGGTACGAATCTTGGGTGTGTTGTTTCTCAGAATTGGGCTTCACCGTGGTTTTCCTCATTCCATGGTGAATGCTGAGAAATGAATATCTTAAAATGCACCGCAGGTGCTGACGTAAAATAATTCATGGCCGAACGATAGCCCCTGTAATTGGCCAGAGCTATTGGGGGATGCGAGGGCGTTGATTATTATTATTATCACTATTAATACTATTATATCTCTGCCGAAGCAGCGGTAACTTTAGTTTCCAAAGTCGAAATAATAAAACGTTAAAAGTGTTAAATACCAGTGGTTCTTATAGATTTACGCAAGTAAAGTAATTCCTTGTAAATAGAACAGATTTAGCTACTAAATCCAGTTGTTTAACGATAATTCTGTTTTATTAAATGTGCATATTACATCAGTTGCGGTAAGTGGATAGATGCATGCTTAAACAAGTGCTTCAATGGTCTTGACGAAGTTATTAAGAATTAAGATGAGTCGATAATTCTTCATATTACTATACTTATATAGCTCTGGATAACTAACTGTGTTATAAACAATCTAACTAAGTAACCTGTTCCATGAGTAGCAAAAGTAATATCTTAAAAATCTTGCTAGAAAGTAATTGAAGAATATTTCATTAATTTTAGCATTGCCTAAGCATATCATAATAGAAACTTTATTTACCCACCATGGTGTAGTACACGTAGGTTAAAACACGTTAGCAGTAAAGACTAAATCTCTCAGAGCTCTTCCCCACACTGCTAATATTCATTCGCCGCTTGTCTGAAAGTTGTCTCCTAAAAAGTTGTTATTATTGACATTGAAATACACATATCATAGGAATGTGTGTATGTATATACAGATTATCCCACCAACAACCGCAATTATTTATATGTGAAAAACTATTAGTGTTAATTCACATAAAATGTTTTTATAGTCCATGTCAACTTACTATTTCGAAATTAACACCCTGTATATTACTGCATTCGATTCCCTATACCCAAAGTTTCAGAGAAAATTTATATCCATAGCAGAATTACAAATGTTAGATTTGCGTAACCTTACTTACCTTCCCATCCCTCCTTCTATTTTTTGAAAACTGCGATTTTCCCAAGTAACATAAAAAGTAAGTAAAGTTTTGCCATTATAAGGTAGCATAAAATATTTCCAGACGGACAGATGCAGTTTCCTTCGTATAATCCTCTTATCAATGATATCATCTTAAGACATACACCTGCAATTATACACTTCTGTCCGACAAGAAAATTACTTATGCAAAGCATATTTCAGATTAGATCAATATTGCCTATTTTATATCTATATTTATATATTGCATGCATATATATTGTGCAACGTATTAAAATGCTGACTATAAATACAATTAAAGGTTCAGTAATCTTAATTATGCGCTACAATCAAAATTAAAATTTGCAATAATGAGATGTTAATTTTACATAGTTAGGTCTAATGATCTGATTAGAAACGAATGATATCTTTTATTATTAAGGTAACTTTCTCGTTTCTGATTTCTACTGTTTTGATGTTCTGTATTTGCTAGTTCTTTGTAGTTTAATATATATTTCATACTGATCTAAGAATACGAATATCTTTGGGTAGCTGAAGTTACATTTATTCAAATGACTACGACAAGGCTCATGTGCATTCGTTGATCTTTGCGTGCAGTTTCACATGTCGACCCAGATTACTGGAGAATATGTAGCTTTATCGCCTAAGTTTCAGCAGTGCAAACTGAAAATATTTCTATTTGTAGGTGGTTCGAATTGGTTTCATTTAATTTAAACGCAAAACCATCATCAAGGCTTGTCACTTGCCCAAAAAACAAAAATCCAAGGCGATACTTGGTCAATATTCCAATCTTGGTCCTTTGTCAGTTCTCCTGGTTTATCCCTAGAAATCTATCCTAAAGGGGAATACTCATTTTTCTACTTCTTCTATTACTAGTAATATCCTCAGGATTGTGCTATGTGAAATTTTGTCTTTCTAACATAGCAGCATTCACTTTGCAAAATTTTTTAGCTGGAGTTCGAGAGTGTAGATCAGATTTATGTAAGCAATGTTTCATGGAACTTTAACAACAGCTTAATCGTAGATAATTTTGTATCTTTTGACAGGACGTTAGAGGGCGCTATCTTACATAAATGGCAATGTCTTCTATCGTCGTTATTCTGGGTGTTGCTGGTTCTGTTGTAACAAGCGGTCTGTTACTCAATCTCTGTGCTCCGCTATTCACTTGCCAACTTGACTGATCTAAATAAAAACGATTATAAACATATTCCACTATCTTGCTTCCTAGAATACTTACAAATCGACTTCCTCTTATATTCGCTTTCATGGCATTCCTACAGCATTCATTTTTTATTCTCCTCTTCATTTCGAGTTCTATTGACCGAGTTGTTTTGATATATTTACAAGTTACAATAGTTTACGCACTAAATACGAACTATTTGTATACAAAAATTCAAAATATGCAAGTCTTAATTACTTGGAAGCTTTTGCTAACTAAAGCATCTTTAAATACCTCCAAGAAGTTTAGCAAACACTCGTCCTCTGGCATGTTATCGGAATTTATATTGTAACAATAGTAGTGTTTCTATTAATATTATCCTGTAATTGGATTATTATAGTCTGATAAATTTATTACTACTAAATGTATTATTACTACTAAATGCGATAATTGTACATCTGTAAATCAATGCATTAAATATACTCATTTTCTTAGGAACAATTTACGTATGTATACAATACTTATCTCTATAGTGCACACATGAAGTGTAAGTATTGTAAGTATAAAATCTTAATCGTCCGTCAGGTACAATTATCACCAGTATCTGCTTCTGTAAACCGTCGTGATTTCCTTTGCGTCATGATCAAACTCGAAACCATCGGTGTCCCGATTAAAGGCGGCTTGTCTTGTAGAGAGGAGCCACTTTTTTCACCCTAATTTGCAAGAACGCCAAAAGAGAGCCGACATCTTTGTAGAAGCTCATTTCATCTTCATTAATTTGACATGATCGTGCCACGGTTTTAATTTAAACGTCTTAAAATCCATCCGACGCCAATTGGTAGTATGATTGATGTATGTATTTACGGTAGAACAGTATTATAAAGATGTTCGACACATATACACTAATACTCGTACGAAAGAAAAAACCTTTTTGAGACATGCACGTTGCTTTTTTTACGTAATGACAGTAATAAAAGCACATCTTTAATCATTCCGACAGGCAACGATTTAGTTAATTTATTAAATAAATTACTTAAAAGCCCACATTCGGTGTCTCTAAAGGCCATCACACAGAACCATTTTTCCGTACGTTTAAATTCGTAATAAATAGAGACCTGTCACCGTTAGAGGCAATATTTTCGCATTCCGCCTCGTTAGTCTTAACTAATCGGGGCGTTTTAAAAGCCTTTTTTCTTCTTTCACAATATTAGTTGATACATATCTACGTGAGCTAATATTACTTAGCCTAAATTAGGACCCGCACGCTAACAATCAATTAATTGAAATTCCTACCATTAAGAGGTAGGCTAAAAGTGTTGGCTTTAGAATAAAAGACGTCAAACAAGTTTAGCTGATGGATTTTCTAATGTTTGAAAGAAGATGTATTTATCAGCTACAAATACTAGCAAAATAGTAGCCAATATTTATCTTCATACAGTTTGTTAGCCAACATTTGGGTGACAATTACTATTTGGGAAAACACGGTATTACATTCATCGCGGTTTTAACCCTTTTCACAACCATCTATCGCATCGCGAAGTTAAATATTTTACCTCGATTCGTATTAGCGAACCATTTTTTCTCATAAGGTGGTACTCCGTTTCCATTACCTTGTCTCTTTGAGAGTAGATTGTGTACTCGTACTACTTGCAACGTTTAAGAAAATTGAAAATTCCGCCGCGTGCTTTGTTAAATCTGCTGCTCGTTTTCTGGATACAAGAAATGTGAAACCTACCGAAACTCTCCGTAAATTTTACGAACTTTATAAACAAAATGCTATGAGCGATTCAATGGCAAAGAGATGGGTGAAATGATTTAATAAAGGGCATAAAAATTTACACGATGAAGAATGGAATAGACGCCCAATCCTTGACTACAGATAATTTGTCTCGTGATGTTGAACAAAAGATTAGAGAATTAGATTTACCACTTTACAGGTCTCGAGACGACTTCTCCAAAATTTCATGGTTACTACTACATAAAATTGCACCTAAAAAATTATTTTTCAAAAAGTGTGCACTTTGCCTGAGACAAATTCGATCACTGTAGATGCATTTAGAGCATATGTAGGCAACAACCGGCGGCCCGCTGTAAGATTTGGTCCGGACCGCAAGACATTTTGAAAAACAATTAAAAAAAATTTCACGATTTAATTATAATGTTGTACCTATCATTTCATTCTTATTTTAATAAATTGCATTATAATAACATTGTCGTATTATTTCATGTCTGATATCTATCGCTAAAAATTATGGACACTACTTTAAAATGCACTACTTTTAAACGCGGCCCGCGAACGTATTTGCACCCTAAAGTTTGGCCCACAACGTGTCAAAGGTATTTGATTTATAGCCTTTACATTGCATCTGACGATTTTCATCTATTTTTACAACTTCAATCTTTCCCGTCCTTTCTGGCCAGAAATTTGATGACGACAACCAGATGAAAGAAACTATTGCAGAATGGTTCATATCGTAAAAGGGATGGACATCGCAATGAGAATGAATAGAGAAAACGGTTCTACATTATGACAAGCTCCTAAAAATGCTAGTAACTACGTAGTAAAACGATTTAAAGTGCGTACTAAATGACGTAATAATTTTTTTCAGAATATGCTCCGAGCTACCTTCTATTACCTTTCGGAAATTACTTTTTGGACATTGGTATTTTCCTAAGGAGTAAATTTGCCTACCGTGTATGAAACTCCTAAATCAGATATCTGTAGGTATTAAAAATTTTGAAGTTTTCATGCATCAAATCCAACAACCCCATTCGCTGTGGCTATGTAGTTGGAGATCATGTTACACCAGCATGATTACGGTAAAGGATCTTCGTCTGCTGTTTGATATTCACCTATTATTCACTGCATACGAAAAGACACTCCTTTCTTTTCCAAAAGTACTTGAATTTGTAATTCTATGTTATCATAACTTCTAAACTTTAAACGGCTCGGTGGCCCAGTGGTAAAAGGGACAGCACTTAAATTTGACAACTTAGGTGTCGTACGTTCGAAACCAATATCCATCAAGTACAGTGGCGGGGATCTTTTTGAGACGGGTTCGGTATGCTCCTGAGTTATCATTCGCCGTTAGGAAAGTAGGTGCAGTAACAAGGCTATATATATATATATATATATATATATATGGTTTCCATACTGTACTTACGAGCGTCAAGCAATTGAATGAATTCAGAAAAAAAATTAAAATATTTTCAGGCTTTATCTAATAGAAGGAATCAATATAATGCAAGTTTCTTATTGAATGTATTCCATAATAAGGTTGAGAGTCCTGGCACATATAGATCTTCACAAATGTACCTGTTTGTTGCATACGTTGTGGTGTGACTCTTAAACTTTCGAGAGCAAGAACTAATATAGTATCTAAACTGCCTGTATCGCATACAACCAGAAACTTTTTTGGAATGATTTCGTGTGTTGTAATGAATTTACACTTTATGTAGAAAGAAACCATGCATGTAGATGTCTTTTTAATTATTTTGAAAATGTATAAATTATTTTTTGTTATTTATTTTCTTTGTTTGTAAACATAAATGGGCTCTGAGATAATTTTTAATGGCAGTGTGTATATATGGTGTGTTGAAATAATAGCTTTTCAGCTGGATGGAAACATTATTTCATAATTAGACACACGGTAATCTGAACAATTATATGGTTGTAGTCTTGTAAGTGATTTTGCTATTGGACTAAGAAATTACTATTATGATTACAATCGAGTATTTTCACCAATCTTCTATTGCTTTGGCATTTCATGTATATGTATAATTTGTCCGCCTCGTATTTTATGGTAAGATAGCATGGAATTAAATAAATAAGTGAGTATAATTTATGAAATTCATTTACCATTTTTGCTATAACGTATACAGGTTGTCCATGAAATAAAATAAAAAACCATGAAAAATGGAAAGATCTAATTTTATTAGACTTGAATTCAAAATGCAAAAATTCTTGATGATAAAGGTATTTAAAATAAAAATTTCTTTATTATTCACAGCCCAAATATTTGTACGTAAGCATGTTAGTGAACTCTTAGCATGCATTATTGCAGTGTGTGCAGTCTGCGTGTATGTATGCGACCTGGATGGTTGAATAGATGTATTACAATTTCCTAGAGCTTTTTTTAATTCTGATGTTTGCGTCGTAATTGATCCAAAATTTCTTGAATTGTATTCTTCAAAGGTGAAATTATATAGAATGTAAATACAATTACACCTTTTCATCTTCTGTTCATTTTTTATTTTATTTCAAAGACACCCTGTATATGACTTACGCAGTCAAATTTGCAATAACACTCAATTCTCATGATACCGCCAAAACAGAGTACGCGTTAAATATTGTTTAATACTATTTGAGGAAACAAATTATCTTGAAGAATATATTTCAACGTGCATTCCTTTTTTGTTTTATTAAAAACATGCTTTGGTATTTTCTAATTACAGCTAAGTTGGTTTTCATTTGTTCTTTATTTACCTAATTTATCCAATTCTGTTTTGTTTCTGTTTTTTTGATGATTAATCTACATTTAAATTTATACAAATTCATATTCTATTCTATTCTATGATTTATATTTACTGTATTTGCAGTTAGTTCCCTTTCATGATTTAAAATTGTTAATTACCTTGTTTAGTAACTATCTTTATACAGATATAAAATATAAACTACACAGAAAAAACGTAGAATTGTAAATCTGCGCTGGTGATTTAAACTGGTTAAAAATTAGAGGAAATCTCTACAATCTCCAACGTGAAACTAAGTGCTTTTTCACGGAATAAAGCTCCTATTAATCCCAATCTTGTTATTGTGCGAAGATTGAATCACTACATCCACATCCACCATCTGGCTTCCGTTTAATCGGAAAACTAAAATTGTTCAGAAATGAATCGTTAACTATAATATTGAATGTTGAAACACAAATAATGATGGAGGTAATATGTGAGTTTAAGCGTAGTGCTGCATACATGTGCTACCTTTCAGATTCTACTCAAAAATTCGCACATCTACATATGCAAATAAAGAATTATTACCTTCGTAGGTGGAACAAGAGTGGACGCGAGATTTACCACATTGAATTTAAGCGTTTGAGGAAATTAGTTAAAGACAAAATTAGAGTTGTATATGTGGAATATCAGACGGCGGCTGCAGAAGATATAGCACAAAATCCAAAGCTAATCTGGCAGTACATAAACGCGCGTCGTAATGCATCAAGAATACCTGGATGTCTCACTTTGAACGGCTCTACTGTTGATGATCCCAGCAACATTGTTCAGACCTTCGCAGATGAATTCTCTAGAGTGTTTGTGTCTGGTTCACAAGCACTACTGGGGCCCCAGCCTCTTGATAGGGATCTCATTAGTGGTAGTTCTTTGATTGGATCTTTTACAGCACACGATATCTTAAAAGCATCTAAGAAGTTAAAATCTAATTTTACTGCTGGTCATGACGGCCTCCCCGCATTTTTTGCACGTGATTGTTGTGTAGTACTATGTGAACCTCTAGCTAGAATATTTAACTTGACCGTAAGTTCTTCTACCTTTCCTGACGCTTGGAAGATTAGCAGAATTACACCCGTGTTTAAGAAAGGTAATCGTTCTGACTTCCAAAATTATAGACCAATAAATATTTTATCCAACTTTGCTAAAATTTCTGAATATCTTCTGTCTCACAGAATTTACGTTAGTGTCAAGCCTTACTTATCTTCGCGACAACATGGTTTCATTCCAGGAAGGTCTACTACAACCAACCTTGCTGACTTAGCACAGCATATTGCCGAATCCATGGAACGACGTCAACAAGTAGATGTATTATACACCGATTTTAGTAAAGCATTTGACACTATCAATCATTCCCTTATGGTATCTAAGCTGAGTAGTTTTGGTTTTCCGCCAAGTGTAACAAAATTGATCCGCTCGTATTTAACTGATCGTTCATGCTATGTTCACTACAATGGATATACATCCTTAACATTCTCTGCTTCCTCTGGTGTGTGCCAGGGATCCAATTTGGGTCCCCTTTTGTTTAATATTTATTTGGATGATCTCCTACAGGGGCTGGACTGCAATGTACTGGCTTACGCGGACGATCTCAAGATCTACAATACCATAACCTCCCCGGCAGATTGTCTGTTTCTCCAGAACAGTCTGGATACTATTGTTAGATGGTGTACACAGAATGGAATTCATTTGAATCTGGATAAGTGTGCTGTTGTAAGCTACTCCAGATGTCATAGACAATACAATTTTCACTATGCTGTGAGTCAGGCTATTGTACCTAGGCACTCGTCTGTGATGGATCTGGGCGTGCAGTTTGATGCAAATTTGTCGTTTGCAGACCACATATTATCGATACGAAATTCTGCGATGAAATCCTTAGGATTTCTCATACGATCCTGCAGATCATTCAATAATCCTGCCTCGCTAAAAGCATTATACTATTCGCTTGTCCGCACTGGGTTGGAGTATGCCTCCATAATTTGGTATCCTCACTATCTCCATCTGCAAGTACTACTTGAAAGAGTGCAAAAGCGATTTTTGAAATACCTGTCCTTCAAAATTGATGGCACTTACCCTGGACGCGATGTTGATTATGCTGGTCTGCTGAGGAGACACGGCTTTGTATCGTTATCGAATCGAAGGAAGGAATTTAGCAGCCAATTTCTACTTAAACTGATTAAATACGATATTGACGCTCCATCCCTTCTCTCCAACATTAATTTTGTGGTACCTCAGTACGATACCAGGTCCTTCCCTAATTTTAAAGTCCCGTCATGCAAAACTAATGTTCTGCTTAAAGCACCCATTACGCATATGATTAGAAATGCCAATGAATTACTTCACGATCCTTTTTGTTGAAGAGTCTACATGGATTTACATTGTCGTCCTATTTTGTTCTTGCATTCTGGTGTCACCGAGCCATTATTATATTTATGATTCAGTTGTATCTTTTTCGACTAATTTTAATTTATTACTGCGCTGTATATTGTTACTACATATATATGCTAGGTTACATTATTCTCGCATTGTCCTGTAAATGGAATTATTTTCTGTTGGGCAATAAAGATATTATTATTATTAAACGAAACTACTATAAATTTGAAGAAAATGCCCCAATTTATTATTTTAATGCAACCATTTAGAAAGTACTTCTGAAGCCGTTCATCAAAAATACAAGAAATACAACCGAAATTTAAGAAAATTATATTTTAAAATAAAAAAAAAATAAATAAAATAGAAACAGCAATCGTAAAGTAGCAGCTACTAAGAAATACAACATAAAATTAGTTGCGACAGCAAACAAACTCAATTTCTATATCGTCACAAGGGCGGCGTTAAAATCGTAGCAGCGTGATGCATGTACTCAAATTTCTAACCGTACAACCTTTAATCCATTCTTTTAAGGTGCGTTAAGTATTTCGATAAATCTCGTCGGAAATTACGACCGCCATAAATAAATCGGAAATTGCAAGCGGTTCTTGTAATACTACGCTCCGAATAGAAGGTGGTTTGTCGCCCGACAAGTGACAGAGAAGACGATAAATAACAAAAGCGAAAAACGTAACGGGGGTAGAACAAATACGATATTCGTGACTGTTTCGGTTAGCGTGTTCATCTCGATTCGGTGATGTGAAATAATCCCAAAATATATTCCGCCTATTATAGTGCACATACGATATAAGGACTATTGTTTTTCGGTTCATTTTTTCTGCGTGTTTATGTACGCCTATACTTACATGACAAAAATTTAAGTCGAACCCGTATGGGGAGTCCCGTGGGATCACTTTATATGCGAATGGTTAGCGATGAAATGACTCGCTGACACGCACCGAGTTCGAGATGTTATTAATATGTCATAATAAGTTAGAAAGATGTATTGAAAAATCAACAAAACCGTGTCCTTATCGGCAAATAAATCGAAAGGGAATGATAAGTTTATTGCTTGACGACATTTTTAGATGGGAACTTTTCGTTTTGCGTGTCATTCCGTAAAAGCCAATTTTAGAGTTAGATTTTATCATTTTGTCAACAAAGAGAAAAGCAAATTTAATATCTTTTAACACCGGATTTTAGTTTGAAGCGTGAACAGGTATATTTTTAACGTTAATTACTATTTACAGATAGTACAAGCAATAATGAAAATAAAGTTTAACGTAATGGAACATTTTTAAACAAAAATAAAATGCTATACTGAAATCATAACATAGCCAGGTTCATTTCTACGCATGCACTCTCTGAGCTAAAGCACAACATGAGGTCCGCTAACCCTTGAGATGGTATATTAATCCTAGAACACATGCGTAAACATTGCTAGTATAAATACATACATGGGGTAACTTATTACATCATTGTTTAAAAACACTAATATATATATATATATATATTATATGTATATATCAGTGCATGTATACAATGAAATCTGCCTTGAACGGACACCAATGGGACCAACTGAAGATGTCCGTTCAGGAGGGGTGTCCGCATAAAAGAAATATGTAATAGGTACAACAAAAATCGTGTTTTAACGAAAAATGAATATATTAAAGAAACTGGGACATTTAAATTGTATATGTATATAAATGTTTTTAAAATAAATAAGAAACTTTAAACTTAAGAAAAAAAAGTTTATTTCCTTTAGATATATATACATAGAAAGTATAATATATGTACATAAATACAATGAATATCCCTTAATCAAAGAAGGACATTTTTTTAAAAACGATGAAACACCTTCAGCATTAATTGAAGCTCTTTCTCCCGAAATAGCTTTAAAACTTATATTGTGGCGGATTCTAAACTTAATGAGCCAACCAGAAGAAGCACTGAATGTAGAATGTCCCAAAGAAGCGGCTATTTCTCTTGCTTTACATCGTATTAGCGAACCTAAAAAAATAAGTTTTTTGCGTTTTTGTCACGACAAACCTATTGGTAATCTCACTTTTTTTTATCTATTTTAGAATTTAATATGAAAAGAAAATCAACGCATTAATACAAGAAAACCTTATCTAAAAAAATCACATGCATACATGTTAAAGGTATCCCCGTATGCCGAGCTGCTGTAAACCAGTCATAACACAATTTGTCAATTTTAGTACCCGTCAAAAAGCTTCCTTTTTCATTCAAATTGCTGTTCGACATCCATTTGTTTAGAAGGATTTCTTTATGTTTAATTATATCTGCAGCTTGTGTTTTCCTAATATTAAAACGCTTGGATAAGTTCCTTGCACTTAATTTCTCTTTATTGTAAACTTCAACAATCTCAATTTTTTGTTTAAGCGCATATAGCAATAGCAATATTCTCGATATAAAAAGGCCTTTTATTTTATTTTTGTCCGGTTAAGAGAACATTTTCTCCTGTCCGCGTCCGTTCAAGAGAACGTCCGTCCAAGAAAGAGTTAATACAATGGAAATTATATGAGAGCCGGTCAGGACCATGAGAAACTGTCAGTTTAAGGGAAGTGTCCATGTAAGAGGGGTGTCCGCGAAGAGGAATTTCACTGTTAGTGTTATATATATGATTGTTTATTTTAAAAATTGGGTACAACAATGTTTCTTTTAAAACCTAAACCATTTATAAATGACATATGCATGTGTTCAACTTCACTTAGGAATACTAGGACGCTCTCTACAATACAACTAAGAAAAGTGATGGGGACAGCTTCAAATTTTACCGGGGTATTTAATTACACCTGTATGTGTTTTAGCGATGGACTCTCATTGGACGTGTGATGATGAGATATGTATAAAAAGAAATAAGAGTAAGAGGAGAATGAAAAATACGAAGGAAAAGAAAGATACCAAAAGAGAATGAGAGAATGAGATCCCACCCTATCTCTTTCGGTCTCTTTCTTTTTCCTCTTTTCTTTTTTTTTTCTCCCGTTAGAAAAAGTCGAAACTGTAACTGGAGGTGTCTCATTGAACTGCACTTTGGAAAACCCTACATAATAGTTTTGATATTTGTTCATGATTATAAATATTTACTCATCTCCTTAGTATATTAACAAATATTGATTTAAATATTGCTATGCCAAATAAAAATATAATAATAATCGAGGACGCTATTAATATAATTAGAATATTATGCGATTTTTAATAATCCAAGACGTTGCTAGATTACCAGGCGTAACCGAGTCATATTCGTAGGATTTGCGACGATTTAAAACGCCAATATTCAAGTTATATTTAAATCTTTATCGTATCATCAAAGACGAAAATAAATCAATAACTATATTTTGATTATTACTGATTTTTGAGGGAGTGTAAAGTGTAAGAACTATTATTAAATTTACTAAAAAATCAACGGAATTCCTAGATTTGTATCGTATCATAGACACCGAAAACAAAACAGCATATCAACAAATATTACTTTTATAAAAAAAAAAACCTAAAAGTTTGCACGCTCTTGAAAAAAAAATCAGAGTAGGTGTTGATATTTCTGAAAGCATTCTAGAGGCAGCGAACTGTGTAAGATTGGATGTGGTGCCAGAAAAATCAAAAATATATTGTGAAAAAGAATATCGCCAGTTTTGTGAGTGGTGGGACACACAACAAGTTCAAGGTGCTGGAGAAGCAATTATAAGAACTGAGTACATGGAAGTCAAGGGAAGTTACCAGAGGTTATTTAGAAGAAAACCTGGTTAAGAAAGCTTCAATTGCACAGAAGATCCAGGTCGGGAACACACACGAACGGCATATCCTTTCCATTTTATAATTGTAACAAAATAGATATTCATGTTCAAAAATAAACTTGTATTATAATTTTGTATCTAATATCTTATGAGTTTATGTCTAAGGTATTATGAATAACCAAGTTAACCTAGTAATATTATGGTCTCAATATGTATCCATAAATAATTGACATAAAGTGAAGTTGATAGGTGATGATACGATAAAAATTTGAATTGAACACCTATTAAAATTTTCAGAGAAAATTAAGATTCATTAGATTGCCTATCCTCAGACTCACTGTATACTGTTATTAAACTTATATTTAAACGAACTGACAAATTCGTAGTATGTATATAAAATGTTATATTTGATACAGAAAAGGTCTAAAGAATCTTTTGTCTGCAAATACATAAAGTGTTCGTGATATAAAATACTTTAATTGAGTGCGTACCAATTAGTAAAGTAATTGTGAAATAATAATTATAGCTGCAATTTTAATTCGATGACATAATGCACACCACCCAAACTATTTTTTTGTCGTTTGCATTAAATAATTATTTTAAATTTCTGTGTAGTTCTGAACTCTCACATATTTGCCTAGAATTACGTGACTATCCGTCCCGTTGCTGGAGAAGCACTTCCAAAGTATAAGTGTACTGGAAACTGCACAGCTCTTTTAAGGCAATTATTCAAAAGGTCCTCTCCTCTACAACAACGAAAACACTAAATACCTAAATGATATTTAAATTTTGCTTACAATTAATCCTATTGCTTCGCTTCGGTCTGTAGCTAGTCCTCTAAAAACCGAAGCGGGATTTTCAAACACAACTTCTGTCAAGCTCGGTTATTGCGCTCTGTTTTCTTTCGTTGACGTAGCACGTCTTCTGTTTGTAAATCTACCAATTTAATTAGATTTTTGTTAAGAATCGACTAACTGTCGAAGAACTATACTTACTACTTTCAGTTGGTTAGTCGGTTGACAATGAGATTCGATGTGCTCGCTGCGTTCCGAATAAATGATTAATTTATGTGGTGTTTATGGAATCGCTATATAGCTGGAACTTAATGATTTAAATCACCGGAACCCCCTCATAGATTTCTTAGAAATGTTGCGTTTCATTCTACCAGCACTGTATTTATTCCAAGCTGTATTAGTCGCTTGCGAAATATGTAAAATCATCATCGTATAACAAAATCAACTAAGATTTAGTTGAAATTACATGCAAGTTCATAGTAACCTACCTAGATGCCAATCACTTCGAATATCCTAATTACTGTATAGTCAATTTCCACCATATTCCATAATGCTCTCTTAATAAATTCAGTAAAGCGGATGCCTGTCAATATCATTACCGAAGAGATCTCGTTATTTATGTAGCTTTTTTATTTACGACGTTGACTCGTCGTACTTGTCTGTCAGACCAACTGCTCAAACTAGATTGATTAAGAGACAATCCGTAAGTAATTGGATATTAACAATCGTATTAAATAGGATAAAACTAAGCCGCGTTGGAAAGCGACAATCTGACACGAGATCAAGAATGTAATCCGATTGTCTCGTTACGACGGTCTTGTTAGTTCAGCACTTCGATAAATTGGCGCCACTGTCGTGCAGGTGTGTGTACGTACCGCGTACTAAACTCATAAGTAGAGTTATGGTCAAAAAATTGCTTGATATTACTTGGAATAAATTAAAGGGGGATATTTTTATAGAAGTTTATAGCATGCTCCATTTAAAGTGAATGAACTGCAAATTTAAAATCAATTAATAGTGATTTAAATATCTTTAAAAAGTCTTTAGTAATTGTAATCGTTCGAATTTATCATAATCGTTGCTTTGCCCCTCAAGAGTAACATTCAAAAACCAAAGTTAACTACAATGCTAGCCAATTGTTCTAAATTTCCTAGAAATAAAATAAGAATATGTGTACACACATATGTAGAGCATAAAATGTCTATTATGCACTATAAAGCAGTTTATATTTAACATTTTGTTAAACTTCATTTGGCTTTAGTGTTTTAATCTCTGGTATGCTATGAACAAAATTTTTCACATCCTCTTTTCCTTTTTTTTGCATCCACCTGTCAATTTCTATAGATATCTTTTTTAAATTTCTAATTCTTAGATTCGAAAATTTAATTTTAAAATGAAACCCAGTAAATTATTTTTTAATCAGTTAATTTTTATTGACTTATAAAGTAGATATGGTCAAACGGCCATCGCGGTTATGCATTGCTATAATAGCGAAAGGTAAGTTTGAGAGAATCGCTAACGAATAGTGTCACTCAGTGAGGCTGATCATCAACTCAGCAAGAACTACGATTGTACCTTTCACTAGTAAGAGGAAAATTTCGAACATGAAAGAACATTTATCGAATGTAAATCAGAAGTCAAGTACCTAGAAATAACCTTAGACAAGAATCTTCTGTGGAACAGGCATATTGCACTGACTACCAATAAGACAATAAGAGCCTTAATGATATGCCGAAATCTAGCAGGTAAAACATGGCTGTTACCCAAATATACTGCATATACTGAAACGGGATGATAATCTGGTTTCAGGAAGTTACGACCAGGAATACCCTTAATAAGTTGCATTGGTTAGCATGTGTATGCATCACCGGAGCTATGAGAACATGTCCAACCGCGGCCATGAAGGTCAGTTTCGACATTACACCCCTACACATAGTGGGGGTGGGAGTGACCCATGCGGCAATGTGTAGACTAACCAGGGCGAGGACTGAAGGAAACGAGACTGCATGCCAGAGAAGCTTGGTAATCTCATGCGAAACTCTCCCCACTTCTAAGTCTGCCGAACGATGAAATGGTGAAGAAATATAGCTTCAAAAAGAATTTTCTTACAAAGCTAAGTAACAAGAAAGAGTGGAAGGGAGCCATAATGGTGTTGAACTGTAACACCAGCAGCTCGAAATTAGTCTGCCTACAAAAACTAAATAACCTAGGCAGAGAAAACAGAGTTGTACTATGCTGGGTACCAGGACATACTGAAATCAGCGGCAACGAGAAAGCTAACCTATTAGCAAAAAAGGCCGCCACAACTTCGTTCGTGGGACCGGAGCCGTTCTGTAGTATAGGGATGAGTACCTATAAAAAAGAACTTAAAGGCAGGGAGGAGAAGCTCAGACCATCTCTTTGGGAGAATCTTCCTAGTCTGAGACATTCCGAGGTATTCCTTGGAAACTTCAATAAACAAAGACTATGCTAAAACTAAGTAGAAATAGACTACGCGTACAGGTTTTCTTACAGGGCATTGTCACCTTGGGGAACATGACTGCAGGTTTTGTGAAGCGGAGGCTGAAACTCTGGAACACCTAACATTAAACTCCACTGCCATTATAGAGACCCGTGTAAACCATCTTGGCAAAGACGTCATAGACGAGGTGGAAATACGTTCTCTAACACCATCACAGCTATTGCAATCTATTAAAGCTCTTAAACTGGATGTGGAGCTATAAGTGCGGGCAAATCCTAGCAGCTATGTTCGCATACAACCGATTTATCTGTGTTTTGCATTCATTTCTGCCTTTCATTTATTTTGTACAGACATATTCAGTGTATCGTTTGCTATTATAACCAACTCTATATGTAATCAATAATTAGTATTGCTTAAATTTAGGTAAGAAATGTTTACGTAAGAAAATTCCAGCAAATACCCCGATCTATTAAATTAGGATTCCATTCATTACCATTATGCTAATTATTCCCTTACCTCAGATTTCGGATATTATTGATGCGATTACTATGAAATTATTACCAAATGTCTACATTTTTTCTACAAGAACAATCAGGTAGCTTAGGGTTGCTCAATCATGGGCCGAAGTTGCTTATAAATAACCACAGTAGATGATGTAGTTCAGTACACATTATAAGTTAAGTTCAGTACATAAGTTCACTCAAATCAGTATACAATTTCACTAGATTCACTACACGAGTTCATCAGAACCTTCAAGAAGTGTACAAATTCACTCGATTCATTATACAAGATTATCAAAACCATCATGCAGTACACATTGTAACCCAAATCAATACACAAGTTCATCAGAACCTTCAAATAGGCACAAGTACAATAATTGTTTGTAGTGTGTTAAAATAATTGGTACGTAGTGTTAGAAAAGAACCACCGGAAATTCTTTCGCAGCCGTCAAAAATATAATCAAATCCTACAATGTCAATATGGTATAAATATTGTATTTAAAAGTTTTATTAAGAACGTGTTACAAATGAAAGATAACTTCTTCAAACCAGGAGAAATTCATACAAAGATGTTTCTATTTGCTAGCTATCAGGTAACAAAAAGATATAAATGGCGATAAATGTGAAGAGTAATCTCAAATTGGAAATTATGAAACAACATTCGTGATATTGCCAACTATAAAAATGCTTCCTGGAGTAATCGTAGATATTTACCACAACGTTACAAGCCCTATGACGTGACTTTAGTGACAATAACATTTTAATAATACCGCATTCCAATGGTTTTGTTTCTTCTGAAAAATAAGGATCGCAATTCTAAACAGTTTAGCACGACATGAATTGATGTAGTACATCAAAATTCAGCGAAATTTAAACGCCGAATATAGATTTAGAACGGGCCAACAACGTGCCAGCGTATATATGTTTAGTATAGTGTATCCGACCCTGTCCTTGATTAAGTACGAACCTAATGGTAATCGCGTGACAATCGACCCATTATTAAACACGACATACGAAATTATTTTATCAGCGTCTGAGACGCACGAGGACCCTTATTTCCTGCCATTTATTAGCAATCACGCGCCGTACTGGCCTTTTCTATCTCGTGCCAGCTTCGTGAGCCGGTTAATTATGCGCGAACCACCCTTATATACTCCTTCCCTTTTCCACCGCCGTCACCCTTGGCACCGTCGCTATCAAACTCTTAGCCATGCGAAGTCGAGGTTCGAGTCTGAAAGCGAACCGGGCTATTTGGTTTACCATTGTTAGTTTAGAGTCTAAGTCAGCCTCACCGTTACCCAGTTTTCTGCAATTTAGCCCCCCATTCTGGGCCTCTTTTCCGTACAGCAAGTCCCGCTCCGCACCACTTTGTCGTATCCGAAATCGGAACCCTATAATATAAGATAAATTAATTTTATTGCTGACTAAACAGCCAAAGATTGTTGTCGAATCGGCACGCAATGTGACATGTATTTATATCGGGCTCACACGAACACCTAGTAGGTTACCTACACACAAATATACATGGCAGTTCGAGAACGAGAAAATTGTTTCGTGGGTTTGTATAGACGCATATTTGAATATTTCTGTATGTGTACGCGTGTTTTCCTTTTTTTTCCTTTTCTCTTTTTCTAATCGATTTCGATTTCGTGTTAATTTAATTATATCACAGTACCCTCGTAAACGGTTTAATCTTTTAACTATTGCAAGTATACACTAGTATTGTACAGTTGGAGCAACGATAACTTTACGTTAATATCGCTTGCCCATTCATGATCGTAATATTTTGTATTTGTAACACTTATTCGTCTTATACCGGAAAAAGTACAGAAACCTGAAACCTAAATGCGTTTTCAGGTTTTAGGTATAGCACGATAAGTCTCAAAATGAGATAACCGATACCATAAACTTATTTTACTAAACTTTATTACAATCATGTTACCTTCTATTAACTGCAAAGTGGGGCAAGTTACAGTGCAGTGGTGATAACAACGCGGAGGGGCCGAGCAGCAGCATCAAGGCGGGTGTTCAGCAACATTTACATACTCGCATCATTTGTGATAGTGGCCTTCATGAGTGAGCATAGGCGATGCGGACGTAGGAATGTTTACACATAAAACAATGATAAAAAATATATTACATAACGTGCTGAACCATTTACTATTTTAAGAAGTTTCCACGAAATCACGAACTGGGTTGCATTTATTAAATATTAGAATCATTAAATATGTTTCCTCACCTGTTTCAGTCAAGTAAATACGGCATACAGAATAAATATTTTTTAGTGATGATAAAGACCGTTCCACATCGAGTGATGTTAAATTTGCGAATTTAAAGTAATCCATGTGACAATTTCATGGATCTTTCGTCGCACCTTCACAAATTTGTGGACGAAGCGTACCTAAATGCGACATTTTCTAAGTATGTGTGTACTGACAAGCACTCACAACAAACAGTCGAATAATAGTGAAAAGTGCTTTGAAACAGGCACTCGATTAAATTTGATTGTATTCTTGATGTAGAGTGACGCAGAAATTCGCTGTAGTATCGTGTCAAATAGTAAGTATATTCATTATTGCTACTGCAAAAGTACTCGTTTCTGCAGCCTTAATTATAAACCATAACTACACCTACAATATAATAAACTGTATTCAAACCTATTATATTTGTGATATCTAATTATACTTCCTCCTTTGTAACTGAATTAAGAAACCATTTAGAGTTGACCAAATGTATAATGTAATTTTAACTGGCTATGGTTCGTTGTACTTATTTATAACTGAACGATTTGGAAATTGACTTGTGCTTCTTATACTAGGAGAATGTGATATAGTATTCTTACGAATAAATAACACAAGATTCTAATGACTAGTCTAAAGTTTTATGATGCTTATAATCTGTACTTCTTTTTACAATTGTGATGGATTAACACGAGTTGTCTTAGTTAAATCATCAATTATTATTATTCTTCATGATACCTACTCTATAGTAGCTCACTTATACTATGTTTTACCAACGGGAGTTGTACTTGCCAGGTCGGATTTCTCCACTGATTAGCATTATTGACATGGTTTGTAATAAATAACAATTCGATGTTAACATAATCTTCTCTTCTCAACATTTCCTGGTATTTAGAGGAATATCTCCTAGATTACCCAAATGCTTGAACATGAAATGTTATTTCTTCAATTGGATTGTCACTAGTAAGAACTATTACATTTTCATTATTATTTCATTTATATTACAAGATAGGGTATCACCATTCCTAGAGCAATTAACCTTTCATGCGTTAACAAATTTATTAATAATTACTGTGCATATACAATATTAATGATATAACTTTAATAAATATGACAAGCGATTTTTACTAGTAGGCCAAACAATTAATTTACTAGCTATTACATTAATTTTTACAACACACCCATCTTTACGACTTTTCTTAAGATTGGTCATTTCGTTTTACTTTTACCAATGAGAATTCATTAAAAGTGATGTACTCAGAAACTCGTCCCTTTAATTTTGGAATAAGATAGTTCTAGTAAAACAGCTTACTATTTTCTAACAGGTTTACTGTTCGTAATTCATTGCTTTCAGTATCCTTCCGTCCATTGGTTGCTACCATAGTACACCCAAAGGTTGATATACACACTAACTCTTGTTGAGTCCCCAAAATCTCTGTGGAGAATTTAAATCACTTTCTTTTTGAGTTCATCAGAGGTTGAAGAAGTTGAATTGATAGCTATGATCCAGGAGCCAAACAATAATCTCTACAATGCAAGACCCCATATTCACCTGGATCAAAAACAACATCAAGTTCTTACATATCTTTTTTCGATAGTGATGGTATTATCCATAAACAGTTCACACCTCCAAGTCGAACTGGAAAATTGATCGTGACATCGTAAGGCGGGAAGAGAGGATACTCTAAGGCATATGTGGACAACCGCCGGCCCGCTGTAGGATTTGATCCGGCCCGCGAGACATTTTGAAAAACCCAATTAAAAAAAAATATGACACTATTTACTCATAATTACTCCAAATGAGGAAGATCGAGTGATATGGGGTTTCAACGCGGCCCGCGAATGTATTTGCACACTAAAGTTTGGCCCGCAACATGTCAAAGATTGCCCATACTTGCTCCAAGGAAACGTCCAAAGAAGTGGCACAGAAACAACCGAATTCGCTACCGCGTTAACGCGAGGCCGCATGGTTCTTTCATCATGTAGGAGTCTTTGCCCGCCACAATTACATTGCGTAGATAATGTAAAGCTAAAACCTGATAGCCTTATTAACCATACGTTGAAGCTTCATGATAACACAAGCCCACAGGTATGTTACAACTGTACGCTACCTTCAGAAAAGAAACCGAACTGATGCTTAGAACTGCATATGAAAACAATCTCAATTTAAAATTCGAATAATAGCTCGGCGGATTTCAACTAATGACCTCGTTACAGATAATCGATCTTGACATCAACAAGCACCGGTAATAAGAAATTTTCTTCCAATAGTAAAAGGGTTAAGTAAAATTTTCCGACAACTAAATATGAACGTTTCTTTTCTATCAAAAAACAACTTAAAGAATCTTTTAGGCAATCCCAAAGATAAACCGGAGATGATGAAAAGGTGTGGAATTTACCAAATCGCATGCAATGATTGTAATAAAGTTTATATTGGACAAACAAAAAGGAGTATCGAAACGAGGTTCAAAGAACATATTAGACATTATCGGTTCGATAAACCAGAACTATCAAGCGTAGTAGAGTGGTAAAATCCGGACATAATGATTTAAGACAATTAAACTTCTTGAAGACGTAAACTCGTGTAGAGAATTAGACGCATACGAAACGATATTTATGAAAAAGAACAGAAACTTATATACAGAGAACCATCGCCAATAGCACACACGAGTCTGATTGATTTATTACCACAGGTCCTGTTAAAGATACGGTTCGCTTTCGTTCCATCCTTTGCCGAAAATACACACATACCAGATATTAGACCATCGAATAGATTGTAAACTGTCATATGTTTTAGAAATTTTAGAGCCTGCGTAGAAAATAATTTGCATGTGTGATACTGTTTTTTACATTCAGTCGGTAACACGGTTGACAATGAGGATCCACATGCTCTCGAAACGCTCCGTTCCGCATAATTCATTAATTTGTGTGAGTGGTGTTTACTGCTATACCTGTGAATAACCGAAAACATTAAAAAGTGTTTGGAAAATTACTCAACTAATCTAGTTGGGCATTATTTAATGTCGGATTAACAAGACTTTTACTGGCAAGGAAATGGAATACGGAAAATTGTAGAAAACCGTTATTTATCTGGAAAGAATATTATTTTAAAGTAAAAACTTCTAAATATTGAAACTATCAAATACAAATCGATGCTGTTAAATGTCACTACGAATAGAAAAATAATGAAAGTATGAATACAGTTCCCAAAAAATGCAAACAAGTTCCCAATTTTCCGAGAAAATTTAATTTAATAATAACCTATTTTCTCAGTCGCATTTCCATCTACATTTCTCCTTCTGTGTCTAAAACATAAACACATCGACTACCACCTCAACCCGCGGGCGCTGCTTCGTAAAATCCGAAACTTTAAATTAAATTTCCGTTTTTGAATTGCACGCAATAACCCCACCAGTTGGTGCTTTATATTTAGAAGAGTGAGATGGCGCTCCGGGGTAGGTGAGTTCTTTGCGAAAAATAGCTTTCCCCATATACAGCACGCATACGTGCACACGACTATGTATATTCTCGAAGTCAATATGCGAAGACGACAGACCCGAAAACCCGGCTGGCTGGCATTTGAGGAAAGGCAAATAAAAATGAAAGGACCAAAGTTATTCAATTTAGACAAATTTTCCGCGAGAGTTAGTGTATATTGAATTGGCCTGGCGATAGATAGGGACTGGCAAATAAAGCAAGAGAAAGAGGCTTGAGCTGAGAAAGCGAGTTTGTGATGATGTTTTTCCTTTACTTTAAACACACGTTCACTCTACGGAAGTTTTTTTATCTAGTTTTCTAAACGAAGATGTGGTAAATTCAAGTACGTTACACGTATTAGTAGCAAAATTAATAAAGCAGATTCAATTTGTTGTTTTGCTGTTTGGACTATTTATGATGTTTAAATTTGTTAGTATGAAATCTACTCAAACGATTAAGAGTTAACTTCGATTAAATACAAACTTTTCTACCAGCATTCTAAAGATTTTATTTATGCCTGTAACTGTTAGCCAAAGGATTCCCACCTAAACTTTGTTGACAAAGCAACAATCATTGCATTGAAATGTACAGAGATTATGGTGGAAGTGTCCACAAAGAACTCGTACCGTAAGGTTCTATAGTGAATCGAACGGTTTATCGCCAGGTCCTTGAACGTTTGCGAAAAAGAATTTTGCGTGTGCGGCCTGACATTGCCAGCTTGTGGACCTTGCATCACAGTTCATTGTCAGTTAGAGCATTTTTGACAGACAAAAAACACATTCCAGTACTCCTGCAGCCGTCCTACAGTCCAGATATGACTCATGTGATTATTTTCTTTTCCGAACGCTTAAACTGAAATTCGAAGGATCCCATTACGGAACAATAGACAATATTTAAAGAGTCACACAGGTTTCAGATAGCCTAACGGAACGAGACGCTATAACGGACCAACAGCACACGTGGCCAGAATCCCGGGAATATTATTCCGCATACGGTGACCGCGAAAACATCCGTCACATATATATATAAAATTTTCGCAGATGAAGTATGAAATATAATTCTTACGGGTGTTGATCCGCCTAGAAAGCTGGTCCTTAGAAAAACCTTAAGTACTTCGACGTATTGATGAAGTCTTTTTCATCTTCTTCTGCGACTCGCTGATTATTATTAATATTTCATCAAATTCAGGTTCGAGTCAATGAAAATATTATCAATAGTTGAGATGGTTGTAGAAGCAAGTCTAGTATGAGCAAAATGTGTTTGCGTTATATCAAAAGATTCTCAACATCGAGTCACGATAGAGGTTCTAAACAGCCCAATGGAACAAGACTTTCAGAATTATTACCAGGAATGGAAAACTCGCTGGAGACCCTATGTGCATTCCAATGGAGCATGTTATCAAGGAGACAATGTTAAAATGTAGATACATTCAATTAAACACTTTAAAACTGATCATACTCATTAATTCTCAGACATACCTCGTAGTAATGTATACTGTTATAACACATGGGCTGAAAAGTCCCGGGCCTAACAAAGAAAACACGGTTTTTTTGGTTCAAAATTAGCTTTATTCATCAACGTAATCTCCATCAAGAGCAAGGCAATCATTCCAGCGCCGCTCTAACATTTCAATACCACTTTTGCAAAACGATTTATCTTTTGCCTCAAAATAGGCCTCAGTTTCAGCGATAACCTCTTCATTCGTGCGAAATTTCTTACCGGCGAGCATTTTTCCGAGGTCTGCGAACAGCCAGTAGTCGCTGGCAGCCAAATCTGGCGAATACGGTGGATGTGAGAGCAATTCGAAGTTCAATTCATGTAGTTTTGCCATTGTTTTGATTGACTTGTGACACGGTGCGTTGTCTTGATTAAACAATTTTGTTTTCTTTGCCATATGCGGTCGTTTCTTTGCAATTTCGGCCTTCAAACGCTCCAATAACGCTATATAATATTCACTGTTGATGGTATTTCCTTTCTCAAGATAGTCGATGAATATTACACCACGCACATCCCAAAATACCGAGGCCATAACCTTTCCAGCCGATTGTTGTGCTTTCGAGCGCTTTGGACGAGGTTCACCAGTTGCTGTCCACTCAGATGACGATCGTTTTGATTCCGGAGTGAAGTGATGGATCCATGTTTCATCCATTGTCACATATCGACGCAAAAATTCCGGTTTGTTACGTTTAAACATGGCCAAACACTGCTCAGAATCATCAACACGTTCTTGTTTTTGGTCAACAGTGAGCAAACGCGGCACCCACTTTGAACAGAGCTTTCTCATAGTCAAATGCTCATGCAATATAAAGCCAATACGTTCTTTTGATATCTTTACGATGTCAGCTAACTCACGCAACTTCACTTTTCGATCATTCAAAACGATTTTGTGGATTTTTTTGATGTTTTCTGGTGTTACCGCCTCATTTCGACGTCCACTGCGTTCTGCATCATCGGTCACGTTTGAAGTCAGCAAACCAACGTTTTATTGTAGTTTCTGATGGAGCGGAGTCCCCATAACACTTTTCAAGCCATTGCTTCGCTTGAACGGTATTTTTTCCCATCAAGAAGCAGTGTAAAATTAAAACACAAAATTGTTTTTGATCCATTGTTTTGAAAATAACAAAAGTAACGTGACTCTTAGCGCAATAACTCACAAACTAATGAATAGAATATCATGAAATTTTAACAGCTGTCTTTTGAAGGTTAGCACTAGCTGAGAGAAAGGTGACTGCAATAAAACTAGCGTCATCTATGTGTTAGGCCCGGGACTTTTCAGCCCATGTGTTATATATTTGGGAAGTATAATCTTTGAAATACCATTCCTCATAAGGAACCATTGTAAAAATTGAGGAAAACTGAAAAATTGAAACCATCTTTAGTGCAACGAAAGGCATCTCCCTAATACAAATAAACTTAATATATGTGTTGTTTATCAAAATATTTGTTTTATGATGCTCTATAACGTATCTGAAAGTCATCCTACATCATAATCTAACAATCAAAAGTTTACTTCCATAATTTTTATTGCATAACACGAAATATCGTCCAAAATGGTCCTAAATGATTTTTATGTTGCTTTACAATGTTAAAGGCCGTTGTAATCATCCTAATCTTTAACATCATGAGAATTATTTTAATAAAATAATCTTCATAAAATTACCTCCCAAACACGATTAATTTGACCGTTTCAAGACATTTTTAGTTAAATTTTTCATAAGTATTAATTTTGAATAATTTTAGTAAAAAGTAATGTTAGCCACAATATGATTATGTTACTAACGTATCATTGCGTAATTTTAACATAAAGCATTTTAGACAGAATTGCAAGAAAGGGTGGAAGGGTTAAAAAAGTATATATTGACCAGGAATTGTATTAAAGTACTGCCGTTATCAGTAAATAAGGTTAAGAAAATGGAAATGGAGTCCGCGGGTAACACAAGAATTACTTGTGTCTGGCTTATTTTTGATATTTTCTTAATTTGTAAAAATTGATTTTTAAATAATAAGACTTGTTCCCAAAATCGTAACAACTGCGCTCGTGTTGGCAATACATGCTATAATCGATACTTCAATCAATGGGCAGTATTTGATTCGTGAATAGTAATAAAGTATCCAAAACACTAATATCAGATTAAGCACTTAGTTATCCTCTAATATTTACTGACTCATATTAACTTAACATTCAACGTCGAGATGAAGTTTAGCGCCAACACATGAAACTCCATATTCGTCGGCAGTGGAACTGTCCTGGGAGCAGCGCCAGATGTTCGAGGATCATCGTTGCCAAGGACTCCGTCTCATCTCCATTCCCTGGTCCTCAAACTTCGCTTCAACCTAACGCATACTCCGTCACCTCGTCCTCGCCGATTAGACCTCGTAACAGCCTTCATTAAAACTTTTATTAATAACCGTTAAATTGAGTGTTAAATTCATTACACAAAGTGAATAAATTGAAGATTAATTAACCATTGATGATTTAAACTCGTTGGGCCCGTGGGTTTAACGAGGTTAAAATTTGCATTTGAGGACGGAAAGCACTTTACCGGCATAAACACAATTAGGAACGGGGTGTTGTATATGCATTGGTTGTCTCTTTCTCCGCCTATATTCAATCAACGGCGAAAAGGGACAACATTTAAGGGTTGATAAATTGATATAAAACGTCTATATAAGAAAATTAAATATAAAGATAGCTCAGTTTTATATATACAATACATATGTACAGAGTGAGTTAACGATTTGTCAGTTCACTTATACTCCAAAAAAAAAATCAAATTGAAGTACGGCGTATGTGAATGTACATAGTAATTGCACTGCCCAATACAAGAACTGAAAAGGCATAAGCAAAGTATAAAATTTTAACAATTCTTTTATTTATATGTATGCAGTCACGAGTATAGTACAAATATTTATTTTAATAATCATTAAAAAGTTACAAGAGTATTTGTAAAGGCACAAGTAACAATCAGGGAATAAATTTTTGTTCGCTACACTTTCTCCTGTGTATTTTGGTTTGGCAGTTCCTTTGAGCACTCCACCAGTAATCGGCCATCATATGAGGATCCCATCTCCTTCGGTATCGAGCTTTTAAATTTTAAATCTTGATGATTCATTGCTTACATGTCTTAAATTTTCGGAAAACCTATGAAGATAACTATGAAGGACATGAAGCTTTATGCTTGGTGGTGAAATTTTTGAGGCACTGATTTCGCTAGATCTTTGCAATTGGAGGCTCTTTTGTTTCTAATAAAATTGTTCGCGACCATAGTGAATGAGGTCCAAGATTCTTTCTCAGCTTCTTTGATTGAATTCATAAAATTTGGATCTGTCATCAAAGTTCTAATTTGAGGTCCATCAAATACACCAGCTTTAATTTGTTCATTACTTAGTCGCGGAAACTTTTGACATATGTACTTGAGACAGTCCTCTAGCAAATTTGTAACTTTAACATATATATTGCATAAAACCCAATTTCGGTAAACAAAAAATGCAATAGAAAAGAAACCTGAAGTAATAGGGAATGTAAGTTTCATATTTGGCATTAGCGTATCTATATTAGGTAAAACCAAGAGTCAGATCTTAGTCAGCAGAAAGAAATTATTTATTGGCCAGTGCTATCGGTGATGTGCAATTTAGAAATATGTTTAATTCAATCATCTAAAGTCTTTTGAATAAAACGCCTGTATCTTATATCATTTTTTGTATTCTATGCTATATCCTGAATATTTTTTGAATACGGAAAGGATGTTGGTCAAAAACCGAATTTTATGGTTGGCAGCTATTATAAGGAACGCAGTGTCTTACTAATAAAATCTCCCCCGAAAAGCGGAAAATTTAAATTTCAAATAAAACAGTTTCTGTTTGAGGAAATACCAAATTTTTTATTCAATCATAAAGTAGAAATCCAGCAATTATGTATGGAACAACACTTCTGATAAATATCCTCCTGGACTTTACTGACACATCTTCGTTCTCTTGACGAAATTTTCAATCACGGTTTTAACATAAATGCGGCTCAATTTTAGTTACTAATTTCCTCTTTCAAGGCTTCGATGGTCGTGAATTTATTCACATAAATATTTGACTTCAAAGGTTTCCAGAGAAAAAAGTCCAAAAGCACTAAATCGCTTAAATGGAAGAGTATACGATCAGGGACTGCCTCGCACAATAATGCTATTGTTTCACGTGATATGTGGTCAGCAGTACCGTCTTATTAGAACCATGTGTCTTCGAGATCTATACTCTCCATTTAAGACACAAGAAACTGGGTTTGTGCATTCGTGGCAGTGTCTTAGAAGTAAAATGATTCAGCGATGCCTCCAGCCCACACCAAATCCACGCTAAACAGTGACACGTTTAGGATCTATTTCCTTCACACGAAACACATATAAGTTTTTATCACTCCAAGTTCAACAATTTTGCTTGCTTACAAAGTCAACAATATGAAAATGAGCTTCATCGCTGAAGATAATTTTGTTCGAAAATTCACTGTTCACTTACTGTTATTCATTGACCCAAACGGAAAACTCTCTTTGTTGTCTATGGTTTGTAAGCTTGACTTATTAGGTCGGTTGGATTTTATAGCCACGAAGACACAAATCTTTCATGAGAGTAGGTTGCATAATACTTCCTGAAATGTTCCCAGATTTTCTGCCACATTGTGGCATGTGGTGTTTGTTGCTGAACAACCTGATTTTTTGCAACGTTTCGCTTACCAGAAATTGGGCACATTGGACATTACTGTCAAACTTTCACCATTCTTTAGATAATGTATAAACGATGTTGTAACGAAGCGACTTGCTGTGATACAGGGTGTTAGTGTAAGTAAATTACCAAAGCTAGAAAAATGATGATAAATAAATCATTGTAAATGGGACATTCTGCACAGTCGTTGGATACTAGAACCGTTAGCAACAACAATTAATATTAACAACAAATAAACTTTTAAACGTTTTTCGATTGTCTTTCAGCCACTGTTTCCACACAAAATGGAATATCCTTAATCCTCGTAATATCGTACATTACAAAATAATTACAGAGCGTGAACGCTGTACTGCTTTCACGATATCATCTCTATAAAGGCCACTTCGATTTTCCAACACTACACATTATTACATTATTTTATTTATTTACATTTATTATCTGCTAAACCCCTTACACATTTTCTAAGCCAATACTAAAAATAAATAATAATACATTACACTAGCCAACACATGTTTTGGTGCCTCGGATTTTTTAAGTGTAATTAACCAATTTTGGGATGTCTAATCCGAAAATGCCGTCAGATTTGTTCTATCAGATCTAGTTTTCGAGATTCACTTTTTCTTCCCTATTTAGGAAAAAATCGCCAAAATTAGATATAATATTTTGTTACGTACGTAACTTTTCAAATATTACTATTTGATAACTGTTAACTGAAACACAAAGAAATGCATAGGAGGTATTTATGTAACAGAAAAATATTGATGCTCATGTTATATCCGAACGTGTGAAAGTTAGAAAGCATCTGTTCTATTAATAAATAAATATGGTATATCTGAAAGACTAGAACTACTAGGAGGAAATGCCAGTTATTTTTGGAACCAGCACATCAGAAATACTCTAAATCAGTTCGTATTAACAGGCACCACGACAAAACTGATCGGTGTCCTCACAATATCCAATTCTTCCTCAAAATATGTAATTAGCTCGTTCGAGTACTTACTTTGAAAACTTAAGCATGAGCAATAGAAAACAAAAATGAAGTAAAATACAACACGGAATAATTTTAATTTGATATTGTGTTACTAGTTAGAATAGTATATACCGTAAAAACAACTTAGAGAAAAATATAATTATAGAGCAACAATACCTAAGGTTGACTTCTTCGAACCTATATCGACGTCACCTTGGTAATAAACCACACGTGTAGTCAGTGCCACTACTAAAATCATTTATTAGCGGGCTAATGGCATGGAAAAAAGTTCCATTTAAAAACGTGTCACTCAAGTACATCCAGTAATAGGCGAAAACAATAGGAAAAAGGTCCGATTGCCAAAGCAACGTCAAGCAACGAACAAAAAAAGTACTTATCGCTTTGTTCGCATATTACCGCTACCGGTACACATTTGCCGTACACACTCATCTAGAGCGCTATACGGTCCGTGCGAAGTTAACCCCTTGGTCTTGAGATTAGCCGAGGGTTGATTGATAGATGGCGAGCCAGATGGTCGGCGGAAGTAAATGTGCACTTGACACTTCCGCTAAAACCCTTCTTCCCGCGGTTAATGAAGTGGAACGGCGTGCTTCTATTCGACTCACCCCCCCTCTTTTTTGCAAAATTCAACTTGCTACGTAATCCCCACTTCTAAATAATGTTGAACACATTTTTGTACGTATTTGCATCAAACGATAACATAAAAACCTTTACCTCTAGCGGAAGTGTACAATCGTAGCATTAAATAAGGAGTAAATAATGTATACATTACTAAGGCCTACCCACCTCCTTAACTTTTAAACGGCATTATCAATACGGATGGAACTTAACATACGCAAATTTTCAAAGTTTGTACAATTCAATTCATAATAAAATTTACTAGGGGAACAATTTACATTTGTTCGACTCATCACTATATTGAAATTAATAACGCCGATATTCCGAAATCTTAAAAATTACTAAATTGAATTGACCGGAGTGCTATCTGGCACATTGGTAACAACTAAGATGATCTTCCTACTTAGAACTAAATTAAGATGATAGATAGAATGTATTAATTTCTATCATTTACGATAGACGGGCTGTTACATACGTCATATTCTATGTTATAACTTACAATTAGTTTAGGATTAAATTTTAAATTAATTTTTTTATTGATGATTGATATTTATCATATGTCAGTGCAATTGTTCATTCAATTTTGTTTTAATTTTTTTATAATACTAATTAAATGGCAACATTTTTGTGTGGCCACGCATCGAAAAATGTGCTACCTGCTTTTTATTGCATTTTATGTTTATATTTAGAACATCATTCCCGAATTATAGGAAGCGTCTCTCTACATCTTCACAGAAGCACAGATGTCGCAAACCTGATATTGTGCGAAGTAAACATTTACGGTGGCGGATCCTCATTAGAAGGAATCTTCTTCTAATTGGTTGTTTGGTTAATGTTTCTTTAATCATATCTACATAGTATCAAATTTGTATCTCAAAGTGATGTGCTGTGGCTAATTCCTGAATTGTGTGCCGTCATTGTTCATAAAAATGGATCCTGCAGAACAAAGAGCCGTTATAAAATACCTCCAGAAAAAGGGAATGACGCCAACTCAAATTCATAAAGACATTATGGCAACTATTGATGAGTCGGCAGTTTTTTATGATATAGTCAAACGCTGCTGTCGAGATTTTAAGTGCGGAATGAAAACAAACGGTTGGTCCTCCCATAACGGTAACAACAAACAAAAACATTAAAAAGGCAAACGATATCGGACTCTAAGACCGACGAGTACGCATCGGCGACATTGTGGAAGATACTGGCTTATCATATCATGTGGTGCACAACATATTAACTAGACTTAGATATGAAAAAGATGAGTGCAACATGGGTGCCCCGAATGTTCACCATTGATCAGAAAGAAATCGGATGTTGATCTGTAAGGGTTTTTTGGAAAAGTACCAACCAAACAAAGATAACTTTCTTAGTCGATATGTGACCATAGTAGAGTCATGGGTGCACCACTATGATCCCGAAACCAAAGTGCAAAGTAGAGAGTGGAAAGGTCGTTGCCGCCTGCTAGAAAGGTTTTGCTGTCTATGTTCTGGGATGCTCAATGAATCATCCTGACTGACTATTTGCAAAAGGAAGAGCATTACAAGACACAATTGGCTTCTAAATTGCGAGACGCTATTAAAGAGAAACGCTGAGGAAAGTTAAGGCACGGTATGCTGTTCCACCAGGATAATGCTTCCAGCCATACATCTTGTATACCCTCCTATATCGCACATGGTCGGGGAGGCGGTCTATGTTAGTTGTCTCGCTCCGTCGAGCAATGTCAATGTCAAGCACCTAAGTTCACTCCTTTGAAGTTATGGTGGTATACTTATCGATCTTCCGAGTTTCGACCCTTAAGTGGCTTCCACGAATTTGTGTCCTAGCGGCGTTATATGAGTCGGCTGTCATCAATTCTCTGACGTAATTTTTTATGTTGAACTGAATACCTACATTTCCTTTATGTGCGTACAAGTGGACGCATTCTGGTGACTTTAATGCATGCACATATGAAAAAATTACACAAATATAAAAACTTTGCTAAATAATTTCTAAAATAAAATGTCAAGAATCCATAACCGGTGAAGCACCAAAAAATCTACAACAGAAATTTCAAAGTACTAGGGCGTGTATTTAATACGTGTAACCTCGAATTATGCGTAGAACTTAATATTTATCTCCAATCAAGGATAACAATTTAGTTGCTGAAATATGTGCTTCGAGTTACGATTGAGGTAAGGGTTTATAGAAATGTCGTTTTTAAACTAAATTGACTTATAAAAGAGCTCAATAAAAGGGTCCCTATATTTAATCTCAGTTATTTATCATTTAATACAGTTTATAAAACGATCCAACTTAACGTAATATAACCTTTTATACGAGAAAGAAACATTAGGTTCCTACAATTTTCTACAATTTCCGTGTATAATCCGTTTTTTTCCATATCATTAGCATAATACCCTGATTTCCCCTATTAAATTACACGCACAAAACGCGTTACGCGTTAAGAAACTACCACGTTCATATACTGTATACCACACAGAAAACAGTAAACGTACAAAGTTGCTGAAGCGTCGCTAATGCCTCCGAAGCTTTTCTATTACATGCACTGCCTCATCCGCCCTAGTAGTTCACCATTATACGACGATTTCCCTTTTCACAAACGTTCACGCCACTAAACAACGAATCGATTAATACGTAATAAAACAAATTACGTAAAGCGATTCAGTTACACTAATTCAGTTATAATGTTCGTGATGAAAACATATGCTCCTTCCCATGGAGAAAAAAGTCCGTACTACGTTCGCCTATCACCGCCGTTCGCCACCACGACCCCATCTACAGCATACTGAATTTTCTTCCTTCTCTCTTCATCTTTTTCGCTCGTTTTTCGCCCTCCAATAAAACGCATCAATAACAGGAACATAACCATTCTCCTCGCTTAATCTAACAGCGATCACGTAACGGGCTATTTACCATAATCTTTTACGTCTAATGCCTCTATACGTCTCGGACCTCATCTTTTCGAACGAATTTTACGCTTAATAGACCTGCAAATATTCCAAGAAAAGCCTCACCATTAGTTCTTCTTTTATGCGGGAACATTCATTCATTTTCTTTACTATAGTTTTTAGTACCGACCTTTCAAAATTCCTAGTTACTCTTATGTTTCTATAGCTTATATATACAAGTACAAAAATGCACCAAAATAGGAAAAAACTAGAAAACACAAGGACTAAAACCAAGCATAAATATACACTGTTGCTCATATCTTTTTATGACCATCTATCAAAAGAAAAAAAAACGTCAAAAAATAAATATTAGTGTAACTACATACGAGGTACGTTTCAGAATTAATGAAAATAGCTAATTTTAAAATATCTAATTGAATGTATCCGCAATTTAATGTTGCTGTTTAATTCAATGTATGCTCCTTTCGAATGCCCATAACGTCTCCAACAAGTCCCCATTTCTGGTAACAATTCTGAAAGTCTTGTTCCGTTAGGCTGTTTAGAACCTGTGTCGTGATTCTTTGGTGTTGTTTATTGTTTCGTAATCGGAACCTTTCAATTTCCACTTAAGCGTTGGAATACGATCATGAAACAAAAGAACAAAGTGCGGAGTGTCACCCACCTGTATCACCACAGTCGAAGAAAGCTCGCATGAGGAAATCTTGAATCTAGTCCATGCTAATTATTTTTTTTTTATTCTTGTGGAACTTTCCACAAAGAACTTGTATCCCAGACAGTGAATCAAATCATTTATCGCGAGGTCCTTGAACGTTTGCTGAAAAAACTTTGCGTGTCTGACCTGACATTGCCAGCTCATTGGACTTGCATCATGATGATGCCCCGAGCTACAGTTCATTATCGGTTAGAGAATTTTTGACAGAGAAAAACATACTATACTATACCATACATAACCAGTACTCCCACACCCGTACTACAATCCAGACATGGCTCAATGTGATTAGAGTTTTTTTGCAACGCTTAAGAAGAAATTGAAAGGTTCCCACTAGGGAACAATAAACAACATCCACAGGATCACGACACAGGCTCTAAACATCCTAACGAAACAAGACTTCCAGAATTGTTACCAGGAATGGAAAACTCGCTGAGCATTCCAAAGGAGCATACCCTGAAGGGGACAATATTAAATTGTAGCTACGTTCAATTAAACGCTTTCAAACAAATCATTCTCATTAATAGTTTCTAAGACTACAATAACTGTGATTGCATTAATGCCAGTAGCTAAGATGAACCTCTTTATCATTTTGGCATAACCAGAAATTCGTAGAAATTTATGCATGTTCGTGAATTGCGCATGTTCCTATGTCGTTCTAAGAAGCGTTTTTAATCAATTTTATGAATTCTTTAATTGCGTAGTCATATGGTGGTAGTCTAGCTTCTTTGTTTTGCTTGCCATAAGCGCAGAAGTCTTAAGAAGTAGGAATAGTGTATTTCGCATTAAAGGATAAATCGCCGTTAATTTCTTTCTTAGTTGTATCTGGACTACATCGACAGGCACAAATTGCCATTTTTGATGTAGGCGCTCCTCACCATTGGACCAGCAAGCCCTTCAATAATACTTTAACCACTACTGTTCTCCAATTACGTTGACTTTTCTTTTGTATAATGTGGGTAAAAATAAAGAATTCAATAATGACCAACACGCTGCAATAATCACGTTTTATAATGAACGCAATAATCAGCGTTACCTATCGAACAAACCAAAAGTTTCAAGAACTACTGTTTATTCAACAATTGAAAAATATCGGGAAACAAAAAGAAATTTTGGTTGTAAGAATACAGTGAGAAATGGTTTGGACAAAACATTAACTCTCTTAATCTAAGGGTTAATGCCGTCATTATAAATTTTTCTGATTGGTATTGTAAAAATAAAATAGCGGTTAATCATAATTGGTTAATCTCAATTCTGTAGAAAATTTAAAAAACAATATATCGCTATTTTTACTGCTACAACTTATCAGTGTAAGCTATCGGGTGCCTTTCGCGCTTGCAGTTTTGGGAGGATCATATTGATTTGAAAGGCGAATTTCTTAATACATACTCTCATAGATAGGTTAATTGAATCATTAACAAACTTGTATCAGGTAAGTATACGTATATGGTGTACTTTCCTATGGTATTATTGTCTACAGACAAGTGAAACACACGTACCATATTGTTTATTACAGAAACGCATAATGAGATTAATACTTGGCTGAAACTACCGCGAATCTTACAGATTTTTTTTAATCCATGCTTTATTAACTCTATTTCTGTACACTTGTGCAAACTTTCATTTTTCATAATAAAGGCAAATTTTCAATATATACAGAAATACATGCGTAACTATGAAACTCAAAGCAAAACATCATACAAAATAGGCCCAATCGTATGTACTACCAAAAATCACAAATTATTGAAGGTTTTAAAATCTTTAACGGCCTCCCCTTAACCATTCGACGTTCGGCTAGTGTCTCTGTTTCCAAACATTAATTAAAGAAATGTCTAATTGTGTACAATTATTAGTTTGTCTGAATAGCAGAAAGATTTGCAAATAGTTGGGAATGTGTGAAAGCGGCACAGTTCACTTTATACAGAATATCTATGAAATACAATAAAAAAAAAGAAAAATTGGAAAGATCTAAGGTTATTAAACCTAAATCCAAAATATTTTGTGAAAATTCCTTCGTAGGAGAAAGAAGGAAAATGACAAAGATACTTAAAATAAAAATTTCTTTATTATTCCCGGCCGATATATTCGTACGTAAATATGTTATTGAACTCTTGGCATATCGTTTGAAAGGTAGACAGTGTTATCTTTCAATTTTTCAATTTTTTTGGATTTATGTTCTATATAAATACACTTTTTCATTTTCCGTACTTTCTTATGTTATTTCAAAGACATCCTGTATAACTGACATACCCTACATGTAGCCATGTAATATTTTTGAATAAATTTGATGACAACGATATAAAAATATGTATTTTTACATTCAATAACCTTATATAAAATTTTGTTAAATTTTTAGTATTACAACTAAAAGGAGAAAACATTAAAATATTTCTAAATACAGAAATATGACCACTGCTTGTAGTACCAGCTAGAAACTCCAATGATTTAATATATATATCATTATTGTCACTTTACTTCCATATCAAAAGTGGAAATAAAAGTAATTCATACCTATCAAACCTAATAATAGTATATATATATACGTGTAAATATATAAGTGTGTATATATACATATATATATAAAGCTGCAATCTACTACATGTATATAATGTGGGAATTTGCACCATACGTTCGCCAACCAGTCGGAAAATTCGTTTGTGGAAGGAAAATGGAGCCGGGTTTTTACCGAAGACAAATGATGTAGGGGCTGATATGTATCCATACTAATGCAACGTTTTTGTTACCGCTTCCTCTTGTAAGGGGTATAGTAGTGAATGTAAGGAAATGATGAAATAAGGGTGCCACTTCGCAGTGAAGCGTATACCAAGGCAATTTCGCTTGAAAATGTTCAAACTTAGAAAATCTAAAAAGCAATTAAAATTGGATATAAAATTTAATATCTTATTGGATAAGTCAGCCAACAAAGTGTTTATAAATATAGGTGCTATTTATCAAATTTAAACATTAGAGGGGAGAAGAGGAATAATTCTGTTCATTTTTGTCAAATCCTTATATTCTCAATAGAAAAATGTATCCTCTAAGAATTTAAACTGGATTCACTCTTTTCCCATGTTTCGACATATTCGTTAACAATATGCAATGAGCAGATAACATAAATTTAATTTTGGAACCTCTAGCTCTCCAGTTTAATTAAAAATTAAATTTACTTGTACATTGTTAAGTTTGTTGCTGAAATTGTTATGTTCAAATTATAAAAAAAAACAAACAATATTTGTTTGTGTAATATAAGTACAGCGGCTTTGAGTGTCTAAGTATAAACAGCTTATTCTTAATAATTGCTAATTAGTTCCACAAAAAGGATAATATTAGGTAACTAAATAAGTTTATTAAGAAACAATAAAACAGTATTATTCATCGAAATAACTACCATTACAATGGCCAACATGATACCAACTTTTATACGCTGCTTTTGTAGAACTCTATGAATTTTGAATCAAAAAATTGACGAACTGCAATTATTATATCAACTTGAGTTTTAAACTTCAAGCAGTTGTCAAGAGACCAAAAAAGGTAATAATCAGTTGGTGAAATGTCAGGAGAATATGAAGGGTGTCGTAACATTCCTGAAGCAAGTCCAGAAAATTTTTCCCTGGTCAGTTTTGCGGTATGCGGTCTCAGGTTATCCTATAACAATGGGTGACTGAAACTTGTACTCGCTGTAACTGTTCACAATACAAATTCGCAGTGATGATTCGACACCATTCCAAAAACTCATAATGAACTGCCGATTGCTGTGTACCAAACAATAAAATCTTGTTTGGGTGCAAGAAAAACCTCAGGAGTGTGTGGTATTGGAACATCAGGCGACAACCAACGATACAAACGCTTAGAATTTGAGTATAATATCCACTTTTCATCGCAGGTTAACAACCGATTAAAATATGGTTCATTACCGTTGCGTGAAATATTTACCGAACAAATCCTAAGACGACTTAATTTGTTATCCGCTGACTATTCATGCGAGACCGATTTTCTTAGCTTCCACGTCTTTCCTAACTGATAAAAGCGCAAACGGATAGTTTCATTAGTCACATTGAATCTTTCTCTAAGCTCTAGGCATGTTGTACTGCAATTTGCCACCACAACCTGTTTAAGATTCTTGTTACTAACGATCTTCGGTCGCCCAGAGGGTGTTTCATCACTGAGATTTTCTTCTTGAAACACTTCTGTGCTGTTACATACAAACGACATCATTTCCGAACGCGGTATATACTTTTCGTGCTGCCACTGCAGCTTTGATACCAAGTTTGTACTCATAGAGGAAAGAGTCTTCAATTAAAATTGTATTGGTTGCCATTTTCAACTATTTTAATTAGGAATTAAATAATTGCTACCAAATGTATAGTAGATGACATAACAAACAAGTGCTATCAATCAACAACTTAACAAATATTCATAGCACTCTGCTGTATACAAAAACTGCACGAACTTACTTGGTTACCTGATATAAATCAACCCTGTCAACCATAATCTTATAGTGAAGAATGATATATTTTTATAATTTTTGTCAACGTATCCCATAATTGTAACAATATTTGCTCCATCCTATTTTGGACGAAAGCATGTCAAAGAATAAACGTATTTATTATATTTTAGAATTATTTAATTAACTTATGTATTATTTGAAACATAGTAACAAGCAACATATACATTTAAGTAATTATTTAACAGTCGTAATATATACGCACATGCTTGGAAAAAAAAGATTGGTTACGTTAATCATTAAAATGAAAATAACGATAGAACTAACTTTGTGTAATAAGAAATACTATATTTTTAACACTGCCTCAATGCATTTCGTTTAACATTAACATGTCACTAAAGCGCTGAGCGTTTCCGGGTCGTAGATTTGTTGATCAAAATCAATCTTTGTTATTGCAAGTCTACGGTAGCGTAGTCGAAGGCAACAGAATCCATTGTGTCTACTAATGACATGGCACAGTCCGGATTGGCCCTATTATACTCTCGAGATTGTATTACGAATGGCGGATCTGCAACTGACATCTTAGCGAACTCAGCGCCGCTTGACGTCTCCCATAGTAAGATCGCTGTTTGCTTGCTTATGTACGCATACGTTTATAAATGTTCGAGGGATAGGTTCTAGGTTGACAATTTAGGACTTGGTTTGTGGATAGCATACATACGGAAATAGCTTGATTAGATTTCCGATTTGTGATGGCTAATTATGTTCTTCTCACTTTTACTTCACTTCGACACGGACTGAAATAATATTGTTTGGTACATAAAAATATCGAACGGTGTTCTATTTTAGATAAATTATATGATGTTATAGTGACAAAGGTTGTTGGTAAGTTGGTTACTTATAGTAACATGCCATTCTAAATAAATGTAAAACAATAGAACGCATAAAAAAATAGAAATTGTTTCTTATTTCGATAGCATTTCAAATAATTAATCAGAGAAATAATGGTGATGGAAAAGGCGAAAACACAAATTGATCTCAACTAGCAAGACAAGGAAAAAAGTGTAGAAGCTCTACTTATACAACACATAAAGAAATATAAAACTTTGCTGAAGTAATTTTGACTTTGGTGCTGGTTGCTGTGGCAATCTTGGCAGTGGTGACACTTTAAGCTTCGTTGTTGTTAGAGCAGCTTAGGACCATGAACTAGAGTTAGATAAGTACATATTTAGGGCCATTTTTGCAAAAAAATATAATTTCAAGTCGAATGAACATAAAAAGTTTCGAAGAGCAATCGAAATGCTTAAACCAGGAATCTGAAAGAACGCCTACAATATCTCATGATAATTGATGAATATTCTATCCGTACATTGAATTTGCTTTCCAAAGATTCGGAAATTAAACAGGTGAAAGAAGATATAGTTGAAGTTATAAAATATTTTCAGAATATTCATTTGCCTAACATTCAAGCTATACCATTCTCAGTATCAAAATAGTAAAGTTTGAAGCAATCGCCGGACTTGAAGAATTAAAATTTAGATTAAAAAGATGTTTCCGCAATCGGCGAGAGATTCCGCACGAAGGTTGAAGTGGATTGATTGGTCGGCACGCGCAACTTTTATATGACAACTGTACAAATTTCTGACGTCTACTGACAATAGTTGTTGTTTAAGAGTGTATTTTGTGTAGCAAGTTAGGCGGTTTCGCAAAAATGGAAAAATAGAACCTCGTGCAGTGGTAGAATACTTCTGGATGGCTGGGAAAACTTCCACGGAAATTCTAGAGGTTCATGGCAGATGTACTCCATCATTTTCGACCATCAGCTTCTGCGTGAGCGAGTTCAAACGTGCCTGTGCCACAAGTGACGAACCACGCAGTGGACACCCAAACATCGCTACCAACGATGAAATGGTCGACGAGATTCATGATGTCGTGTTAGGCGATCGCCGATTGAAACTGAAAGAGATAGCAGAGACAAGAGCCATCTCAAAAGAACGCCTTGACCATATACTACACAAAATTTTTCTTACAAATAAGCCTGCGGCGCGATGGATACCGCATTTGCTCACACCGGAGAATAAAGGAAATTGGGTGACCGTTTCGAAGGAGTGTCTAGCCAGAATCCAACACAATCCAAGGGATCTCTTCATGCATTTGGTAACCGTGACTGAGACTTGGATCCGCCACTATATACCAAGGAACAGTCGAAGTAGTGGACTTTTCCGGGCAAATCAGCTTCGACGAAAGCAAAGATCATTCCATCGGCCGGAAAAGTCATGGTGACCATTTTTTGCGATTCCGAAGGTGTGATCCTCATCGACTATGTGTAAAAGGGAAGGACGATCACGGGGCAATACTACAGCGATTTATGGACCCGATTCGGTGCAGCATTGAAGGAGAAACGACCTCGTCTGCAGCGGAAAAAAGAGCATTCTTACCACGACAATACACCGGCTCATTCATCCCGCATCGTCGTGTCCAAATTGAATGATTTGTGCTACGAATTGGTCTCTCATCCGCCATATTCACCGGACCTAGAACCCAGCGACTTTTTCCTATTCCCAAATCAGAAAATATCACTGGGAGGAAAGAGATCTGTCTCAAATGAGGAGGTCATCGCCGCTACAGACAGCTATTTTGCAGACCTCGAAGCATCCTACTTTTCCGACTGCTTGAAGAGACTAGAGCACCGTTTGAAAAAGTGTATTGATCTTGGAGGAGACTACATCGAAAAATAAAAATAAAAAACCTCACCAATACTTTGTTTTTCTTGTCGATTCCGGAAACATTTCAGGTCGCCCTCGTAATTGAAGGAGAATGCTCAAAAATATCACCAGAACTAACTAATAAATTGGTGCTTTCTATGAACGGACAAAAGCACCGTTAAAAATGGGATGGTCTACTAAATATTCAATATTGTTATTAAGATGAAGAATTAATAAATATTTTATTTGGTTATTTGTGTACTGTTTTGAAGTGGACGAATAGGCTATTTTATAAAATGATATATTACAGATATTAATATGAAATTAATTAAGTCAGATTTTACAACAAATAGACCTGCGATAGTACTCTGACTATTTTCACTGTGACTAACTCTACATTATAATAATACCTTCTGAGATTTACAAAATATATTTTTTTATACTTCTATTAAACCATTCAAACGTCAGGAGGGTTTTTAAATTTTAATTTCGCAAAAGGGTCCTGATTTTGTGTTAATAAAACACATCGTTTTCCAATGTTTATCATTTTTTTCTTTGTGTTACATAAAAATTTTAATTGATTTGACACGTATATATTGTATGAATACATAGGACATATATATGTACAAGAGATTATTACTAGAAAAAAATTGTGATTTTTTTGTACAGCCAATTAAAATAAAAAATACTAATTATGTGCAATGCGGACCGACAGGTACTTCAAGTCGAGTTAAATCAATTTGCAAAAGTCGAGCATGTATATGTATGTATGTACATATATCATAAAGGCCACGTGTAAAGGTAAGTGATTTCAACAGTTTTTAATTTTGTGTGCGCACAATTCGCTATTCATCAGTGAAAGCAAAGTGTTACACACAGTGTTACAACTAGAAGTCTTTAATTAGTCTTGTTTTCTTACACAATCAATTAAATATATATATAAGTTTTTTTTTTAAGAATATTTTATAAACCTATTATCGTAGAATATGTTAATATTATCTATTCGAACTGAAATCTTATAGAATTAGTTTTTCTTTGCGGATTAAAGCTTATGTTGATGGTTTTGTCCCATCGACCCACGGATGCCAACTTCCGCATGGACGACTACTCATAATTTATTCTGCTACAAGAAACCAACACTTTTTAGCAACTTGGAGTGCATGAAATTAAACTGAAGCTAGAAGAACTGCCATTATTATTGCAACAAAAGAAAAGTATGTTACTGCAACTACAGCCCGAGAAATATTAATGTGTTTTGACATTTTTGCGCAAAGAAAACATCACGCAAATGTAATGTAAATATAAATATAAGGTAACTTTGATTCTCAACTTATCCACGAAGCTCGCAGAAATGAGTGCGTAGCTATTCGCGGCGATGATATATTTTGAAAATGAATATGTTAAGTGGTTGAGTATTGATATGATTTTAAACTTCCGAAATATATTCGGTGGGCGATGAAACACTAATAAGAGTTAGAGAGTAAGCCTGCAGAAACGAGTCGGAATTCATACGGTTAGTATGTTGATGAATGCCGGATTACATTGATTATGGCGAATTGACGGCGTTTTTTGTTATGTTCAACAATTAATGTTAATACATTTCTTAACCGATTTCCGACATTAGAATACACTGACACTATTATCAAATGTATTAATACCAATACTAATACTAAATCACCGTTGGCATTAGTAATGATAAAATTACAATTTCCTTGTAATTATCCAATATAATTAAATTACTAAAAAAAATATCAGTCTCGGAGAGACCCGAACCCACGACCTTTACGTATTCGGTGTACTGTGCTACCATTTAACCACGAGACCACTGAGTTGAAGTTGCTTTCAATCCCCCTAGATGTCACTATGTCAGTAGACATCATATCTCACAGGCAGCATATTATTAATACGGCAAGTGTGTAACGACTAACCTAGTATCAATATTAATATCACTACTAATACTAAACCACCGTTGGCATTAGTAATGATAAAATTACAATTTCCTTGCAATAATCCAACGTAATTAAATTACTGAAAAAATATTAGTCTCGGAGGGGCTCGAACCCACGACCTTCACGTACTGTGCTACCATTACTCCATGAGACCACTGAGATATATAACACACACCACAGCCGGCATTTACGAGATGAGAATCGTGGCTTAATTTTATATTATGTGAAATTTTCACACATTATTAAACCTTGTATCTTAAGTTTAAATCCACAAAAAGCCCAAGCAATATCAATAAGCCACCGGCTGGTTTAAGATAGCGAAATCCATACTCAAATAGAGCAAATTTCCAAAAATGATTCAATTCTTTTAGATACTATTTCCAAATTAGAGAACATCAATCTGTTATTACATAAAGCGTTAAACATAATAGATTATCCCAAAACCTCATTAGGAAGTCTAACAGTCTAACGACCTTTTTAAATTCGAGCACATCATTAGACGCAGAACGCTCCTTTTCCAAATATATCAACATATTTTCCGCGCTATAGGAGTATGACTGGGTCAGTACTGAAAGGCATGCTAATGACAAAATGCTACTGCGAATTTTTGCGTCACTCTACACAAACAACAGAATCAAACTAAAATAGTATGTAAGTAATTACATTTATTATTTTTAATATTGATAGCAACCCAGCCTTACTTTGGATGTGATTTTTGCTAACGTTTATAATAGATTTTACATTAATTAAATAGTTTTGAGTCCTGTTAATTAAGGGACGTTCTCAAAAGAAAGAGAATTTTGGGAGATGAATGAAATTTAGAGTTATATATTAAAAAAACTGCAATCAACGATTACAGTAGGAAATTTATCAATCTGGACTCAAATCACTGTCAACTATCAGAGAGAGTCACACATTCTCCCTCACAATAAAATTAGTTAAAAAAAATGCTAATAAAAAAATAAACAAATTGACAAAAGTAAGCAGCAAATTGATTGTTCGTGAAGAGAAGAGATGTGCTATAAATATCCTATTACAATATGAATACAAAATTAATAATACAAAACAAGACACATTTCCAAGCGATGATTTAATAAAACTGGTCAAGTGGGTGAGATTCTGAAAATTCGTCCTCGAGAAATAAGGACCACCCTAGTCTAAATGCTATATCGTTCAACGTAACATTTATATAGAAAAAAACGTGCAAACCTTGGTTTCTCGTATGATTCTAAAATGCTCAAGAACAACTTATTACATAACACAAAGACAATCAGCTAAATGAACTAACCTTCCACATGCACATTTAGCAAATCAAATCAAAATCTTGTTGAGTATGACAAAAATGAAACTTGATTGTTACAATCAAACGCGCAAACATCAAAGAGAAAACTACGAATGGAAGCAAGTACACCATACATAACGTCCGTAGTTCTCGCATATCTACTGCATAATTCTTATTGTTCAAGCCGAAGTCTTTCAAGATGTCTCGTGTTACCCCGATACTCGCTGCGGTGTCACATTACTGCTACTGAGATGCTGACAACGCCTCTTCAACAGCTTAAGCCGCGGATGTCGGATGACAGGACGTAAATGGTTCCATTCATACGGTGATCTATGATACCTCTCTGAATAAATCTACCTACTTACATTACATTGCCTATATGCGGCTCAACTATACAAACAGTTTAATGGGCTGTATTGAATTTTCTTTTTCGGCAGTTAATTCGATTAATTAGAATAACGCGGAACGAATTTCATAGGAAACGGATGTTGATTTACCTATTATATAGTGCACTAATGATTTAGATCGTTTTCTTTTCCGAGCTATTCTAATTCGAGACCGGTAATTCGAGTAGAATCCCGAATAAACCTGCAACGTGTGCGCGCGAAGCCTTAACTTCTAACAAATCAATTATAAGGAGGAAAATTTATAATTAGGCGTTTTTAATTTTAAACCGCGGCGTATAGATCCAATGGGATTAACATTTTTGTCTTTAGGAAACTCGATATAAAGAAGACATCTCCAAAAGGTACTTGTAAATAAGAAACAAGAGTACACAATTCATGAAATAAAAGCCAAAAGTATGCGATCTATCCCTAAATTCCAGTTTACAAGAATAACAGGTGTAAGTGATACCGTCAAATTACAATAAATCTATGTAAACATTTTAAATTCTGGCCAAGTATAAGGACTGTATAACAAGTATCCGTGTTTGGTGACAAATAGCGCTTTGTATCAAAATATGCATTACTGACTGTGAATACTATTCTCTAGCCGACATCCGTCGAAATTGCAAAGAGATTCATCAAATAGTATTATTTTGAGAGCTGTTGAAAGTGAGCTATGTATTTGTGGAATCATGGAAAAAGAACAATACCTTACAGTATTTTTTTATGGAAAAACGTGTGCAGAAATCGAAGAGAACTAATGTTAATATTAATATTAAACCACCGTTGGTGTTAGTATTGATAAAACTACAATTTCTTTCCAATTAACCAACGTAATTAAATTACTGAAAAAATATATCAATATTGAAGGGATTTGAACCCACGACCTCTGTGTTACCGGCGCATTGTGTTACCATTACACCACGAGACCACTTGTGAGTTCAAATTGCTTTTAATACCGAGATGTCACGATGTCTGTAGGTATATCATAATATCTGACGGACACAATATTATTATTAAAGACTAGTTGTTAACAATTAAACTAATATTAATATTAAACCACTGTAGGTATTAGTAATGATAAATTTACAATTTCCTTGCAATTAAGCAACGTAATTAAATTACTGAAAAATACTTAGTCTCGGAAGAATTTGAACCCACGACTTCTGTGTTACCGGCGCAACGGTGGTTTGATATAAATATTAACACTGCCCCACCCCACTATGCTAAGGACACACACTGTCCTACCCCACCCCAGTATTTTACTATTATAATTTACAAGATTTACGACAAATTAATATTTCATCCTTTTGTCTCTGCTAAAAAGTCTACATATTTTAACTATACAAAATTGCATCACGTTTATATTTGTAATTATTTTCTTATTATACTTGCAATTGATAATGCCATTGATTCTATGGTATTAAAGAAAAACTAATTAAATATGAAATAAGTAATATGAGAAAATAAAAACTAGGAGAAATACAAATAGAATTGCATATAAGGACAAAATGAAAAGCAATCTGGCGCTAATCCTCGTAACAGAAAATGATAGCAATATACAAATATGTATGTATCTGATAAAACAAAACCAACTAGTTTATGAGAATAATATTTCCTACTGAAAATGGAATGGTTAAATTAATGACACATAGTAAAGAAGAGCCAAAAAGATTAAAAAAGAACCGCTAACTTGGATCCAACGTTAATTTAACGACTTTAACAATTTATTATATAATGCTAGCAGAAGTTCTTTTACAGACGAAGCAGACCGGGTTGATAATAAAGGGGTGATCACATTGAGGCTTTTTTTATTCGGTACACACAAAAGGTGCGACCGAACTTAAGGATACTTCAGATTTTCACCCCAATTTTTCTATTTTCTCTTCCCGTGGACGTTTCAAAAAGCATAAGCATTTAATTCGCCTCTTGATTTTGCGACGGTGATGAGGATGATGTGAAGTAATGATTAGCCTTTGTGCTGATCCGCTCATGTGAAAATGTTGTTTGATCAATACGCATATAATAGTTTTTCTTTCTGTATTGTATCCTTTATATCTGTGCAAACGTATGTGCATTCGTTTCGTGAGCGAACTATTGATGCTTAGATTTTTCTTGGTATACTATTCTCGTACAAGGTTAAGAAAAAATTTCAATCGATCCCATAAACCAATTCTTTAATTAGTGAAGGTATGGAAAGAAATACGTTGCTTTTTGTTTATTTTCTATAATGTAAGGAATAGATAGATAGATTTATTAATTTCAATAACGATTGCAATATGGAAAGGCATCAACTACAAGAGAGAAAATAAAAAAAGTACGCCAATGACTCAGTATTAGTTATAGTACATATATTGTATGGGTGAAATAAATAAGGGACAGTAACAGTGCTAGTTTGTTAGATTTGAAAGCATTATGTAGTAATGATATGTTTTGGATAAAAGTTTTATGATAATAGATCACTTATAGCTAAATTTATATGTCGATGTCTTGTATGTTCTTTAAATCCGCTTTTAAAATCTTTTTATGTTCTTTTTTTATCATCACACATATATTTTCCTATCTGTAACTTTAAAAAGATAATTATCACTACATTAGAGGCATGGTAGGCAACCAGCTATACATCGTGAAACATTTACCTGTACCTCAATAACTAAATTAGGTTGCCTTAGAAGGAAAAATGTTTTATGTATTATAAATTCATTCAATCTACTTTTATCCATTGAAAAATACAAAATTTCCTTTCCATTGATCCGATAGGCTTTGGACCCATACAAATCCCCATGCTCAAAACCTGATCCGAAAACAGTTCCCCCAAAAGGTCAATGTCTGGATTGGAATAATAAGCGATAGGCATATTAGCCCATTTTTCATTGACGGTAACCTCACTACAGCAAAATATCTGAATCTATTGCAAGGCCACTTCATCCCATCAATTTAGATACTGAATATTGATGAACCATGGTTCCACATTCTATGAACACCGTCAGGAATTTTCTGAAAGACGGTGGATTGGCAGGTTTGACCTCGATTTTTCTTCAAATGATTTCTTTCTTTGGGGTTACCTGCAAAGTAAAATTTATAACGTGCAAATATGTAACTGGGATGAACTAAAAGACCGTATACGTATTGCATGTGATGGAACAAACCCAAAATTTATTCGGAATACTTTGTGTTGGCTTATAGCCGTGAAAGACAAGAAGGACACTTCGGTAGTTTACTATAACATTAGATTTCATTTTTGCTATGTTATTTTGTGTTAATTAATTGTTAAAATAAAATAATGTCTTCATGAACTTTGCAGAATAGTTATTTTATTTGCATTAAGATGGATCTGTGGTAGCACTGGTAACTAGTTTTGCTAGAAACTTAGGGTCCTCGCTCGTTTAATATGAGTGTATGATTGGTTGCCTACTATCTTGCCAACTCATTAACACTCTTTTTAGAGTTACACATAGAAAAAAAAAGTAGATGTAATGATAAAAAAGAACCCGGCATAATACGGTGAAACAAAGTTTTTTCGTTTTTTGTAGATATTACATAGATAAACGTTCAGTGAAAAAGTGGGTTATTGACCTGGAAACATGGTAACCGCATAGCGCCAAGTCCGGCCAAATCTTTCATTATCTTATCGGAATGGCGCATGATTTCTATTGACTAATGCAGAGTATCTTCGATCTAAATGCTCGCAGAATCATTCAAAGTTTAACATCTGACACCTATTTAATGTGAATAACACCTTCGCAATTCCACTAAACACACAGCATCATCTTCGCTTCAAAGGTTTCACGCTTTACCACAAGTTCTGCAGTTTGGTCACGGGTTAACCACGGATTTGATTTGTTTGGATTAGAAATGTAGGTCTATTTTCCATTATACGTTACAATTCGTTGATAGAAATGGAGATCCCACGGATTAGCAAGAAAATAATTGCAAATTTGTGAACCACTTGACTGCATAGCCAATTTACCTTTTTCAGTTTGTGAGAATGGCGGCATATTGAAAGTCGGAATAGGCCCAATTCTTGGGGAAAGTACCTCTTGATTAACTACAGAAGGTTTTCCGCTCGAAGATCTCTTGAATACTTTGCACTAGTTTTACGAACTTCGATCAGAGATAATATCTTGTTGTTTAACTTCACGAAGTACACGAATGGTACAGTACTTCTGCTTAATTTCCAGTAATCACGCAAAATTACCAGAATCTATTTGCATTGGACATTTTGGGTCCACAAAAACTGTACAATGCATCGATATAATCTCAAGATAAGTTAGTTACACACACTTAGAACAAGGATGTTTAATGTAACATTGAAAATTACTATTTTACTTTTAGTTGTGGGTTTTATAAACCTATATTGCTACTTCTTATAATTCTTGTTCCTCATTATTAAACGATTGTAGTTTTTCGTTTATAGTTACGTGGAGATGCCGTCTGCTTCTAAATTTATTTTAGTACTTGTTATAGAAAAGCAAGATGGTATATGCTAATTTTAAATTTCTGTGTAGGCGCAACTTGCACAAAATCATTTAAAAAATACCACTCAGATCGCCCAAAACAAGGTTTACATACAATTAAGATAACCCAGAGAAAGATGTGACAAGAACTTAACACAACCTAACGTTCAGTGAAATGAAACGTGATTTTAATGTAGCCGTAAACGTATGATGTACCTTCACTTGTCTTACCTCACAAAATCCGTGTTGGGGTATATTTACTAGAGCGAACTAACCTGTATATGTATATTTGTAAATACAAACCTTAATATTTACATCCAATTTATGGAAGAATTAACTGAAAGATATTTTTTCGAATTACCTACAAGCGAAAATACTCGGAAAAACTTCTTTTGTATAATTTTCTATAATGCCTCAACATTACTTTAATCGTTTTTATTAACATCTTTTACGATCTGCTCTATGCATCTTGGAAACAAGACTATGGATCTTACCACAATTCTCTAGAATACAATGTGTTCCCTTCTCGCCGATACTACTACGCTTCATCTAATACCATCGTCCTCATCCGTCTCTATAAATGCATTACTAAACGAGATTTCCAAAGCACGACTTCATTAACTAAGTCTAAGAGCTTAATTAACGACACTAAGATATTAGAAGCCCGTTGTTTAGACGGAAACGGAGAGAGAGGCCTCGGCGGGTATTCGTGAAGGACCGAAAACGCATCTAGAGAACGGAGCCGAGAGCAGAGCGAATTGAATCAAGGCTCCGCCTCCGGGTGCCTTCTAATTACGATCCATTAAGGCAATTAACTCGGAACGATACAGTTCAAACTTAACGTGGGTGTGTGCGTCCATCCGCATTTCTGCAGTTACAGGTAATGTGCGTCTTCTAAGTTATAATAGGAATTCAGTACGTACTCAATAGATTATTTTTAAAAACGTTGATTCGGATGAAACTTTAATCTTTAACATCCAAGCTACGTACAGCTAAAAGTTACATATTTGAGTTGGAGAAAAAATTACAATAGGTGACAATGGTGATAGATAAATATTTATACGAACGAAACTTTCATTACAAGTGTTTATTTGAATATAAATGGTATTTTCCATGAATTTAATGAATTCACAAATCCACTTCTTAACATCCATGCTGTACCGACAATGTTACACAAACGGTTTTCGGACTACTTATCGCATAATCTCGATATCGCGCAGCCTTCTTATTAACAAATTGATTAAATTTCAACTTTTATTATGAAAAAATAGTATCATGTTATTTGAGGACCTTCAACCCACATAACTAATTTAACTTTTTCATTTGACATTTTCTCCTCCTCGTTAAAACTTGGTAAGGTTATTCTTTCGATGAAAGTAGTAATAACTTGCCGGTCCGTTGCATCACATTCTATAACTTTTTGTTTCGAAAACTGTTAACCTTTAAAAAGTAAAAGGTGAACCATTCAAATTTGGTGAACATTCTGAAGACGATAATATTAGTCAACACCCACGAGAGAAGTTTTACCGAACATTTTCGCGTGAGAAACATTGCAAATAGTACCCCATATAACAACTATTGCAACGACTGTGTGGTTGTATAATTCATAGGTATCGCAGCAAACTCCACCCCACATAATCTATTAATTTGTGTGGGATGGAGTTTGCTGCGATACCTGTAAAGTATTCACTATAAGTTAATTCTTCCATAAATCAGGTGTAAATTTTCATGGTTCAAATATGGGATGTGTACAAATTGGCGTAAAAGTTACGTCCAGCAACATTCTTAGTTCGGTTGAATCGAAAATCTCAACAAAAAAATATTCTATTCTGTCTCATACGCCTTCATTATTATTTCATATCTGTTGATGGAGATGAAATTAAAGTAATATAACATAAAAATAATTAATATTCAAAATATAGGAAATTCTTTGCCATTGTCTGCTAAGGCTTTTGATTCCAGGCCTGTACTAACCCATTAGTCCATAGCCGAAAACTAACGACATCCTTCTTTCACCTACAAAATATCTGCAAAAACACAACAAACAAGACTTTTCAATACTATTTTTTTTGTAAATTTTCCTTCTTGATTTCGAAAATTATTTTTAACATCCCTTCATTAACATACCTTCACAAAAACCCCATGTGGCGACGTTGTAGAACAATAAGTTTATATTCTAGTGTGATTTCACTCAAAAACATAACCGTCAAACTTTGACATATATGCATTAACTTTTTACTTTCGTGTGGATAATTCTGTATAACCTATGTCTCCTTCATGGCTATTTGTATGATTCTAATTATTTTTTGTGCTTCTATATTCTTTCATTTTTTTATTATTCTATTCAATGTAAATACTAACATGGCGGAACAAGAATATCGCATACGTTCTCTAAACTGGAAACATCCTAGTAAACATGCATTTAGAAGGCTTAGATCAACGTCCTCATGAAACTCGCTTCGTTAGTACACAAAATATTAATGCTGGTCGGGCAAGACAAACACGCACAATACAACTAAAACAATTCATTCTACTACATCTCTCCGTTATTACCTAACAATTAGCTTCAATATTAAATATTCTCTATAATAAAACCTCTCAGTTGGTTCTGCGAGAAAACCTTCTTCATCCATATCATGTTTTTTAAGTTCAGGCGCTCTATGAAAACGATAACATGTTTCCATTAAATCTTTGCAACATATCTAATCTCAGACTGGATGGCGAAAGATGGCAACCTTTTTAAGATGTATTCATTAACACTTAAGTTTTCAGTTAGCGTTTGGTTGATGCCAGTAGGTACGTCAATGTATTATTGAAATAAATCATTGACGATGCCGTTGATTTGCATGCATAATGAAGACAATGCTCGCTTGCTTCGCAATGTAAACCAATTGTTGTATGAATACTTCCTTAACAGATAAATTGGTTACGGCTGTCCTATCTTATGGGCAACATATCACTGCGAGAATGCCGGTTCTTCTCCTATCTTATGACCTGCTATATCTCAGGATTCCAATCCTTTAAGACTTGTTTGGGGGGTTTCATTAAAGGGAAAGTTTATGCAACAACTCCACAAAACCGTGACGAAGTTGGTGTTCGGGCAAAACTGAACGATTATTGTATTCCTATTTAATCGGATTCCATATTCATGTATATATGTGCTTAGTATTATTATAGGCAAATAGTCTGTTGTCATTCAAATGTTCGTAGGATTAGCATCATTAAGTATGTTTAAATTTTAGAATTAGTAAAAATCTCGCCAATGTCCCTATTTATTTTATCCTCTTAGTATTCATTAGCAAACGATTATATCGGTAATTATCCAGATGTTCATTATTGCAATTCATGGCATTCAGGTTGTTCTGTAATTACAGATAGGACAAACCAAGGCATATTTAAACCAAACTCAACACAATTTGAATCGAGTACAGCGTGTAGCTGCATCAAAGAAAGTTATAGTATTAGATACAATATTAAGAAACAGAGTAGACGTGTATCTACATCAAGGAAGTCATAGTTATAGAAACAATCAAGTCATAGTTTTATAAATACATTAAAAGCAGAGTGTCACGTGTATCTCCACCCAAGCAAGATATAGTTTTATATATTTAGAAGTGAATAGAGTTTCAATTCGTCGTTGAGCAGGTTAACTCATCATTCAGTGTACTAAGAGTACTTTGTAACTAACTGTAATATAGTGTACGTATTGTATTTACTAGTTTCATTAACAACGTGAGAGAATTATTGCAACTGCATTGCAAAAATTGCATCCGAAAGGCTCAATCGAGTAGTGCAGATGATACCTGATAGATTGTAATTATACTTAGAAACATTACATTTACAATTAGATAAACATCGAGAAATGAGTCAATCCTGTTACAAAAATATTTTGTAATTTAACACTTTTCAACGTGTATTACTTTGAGAATAAATGATTTAAAAACAAAATCTATCTTGTGTAGTGTGTACTACTAATTCCAATTAGTAGTAATGATGAGTAAAATATTTTCAAAGATTAAAATATTGTGGTACGTACTGTTACAGTAGCATATTAGTGCGGTGTTACTAAATGTATATTTTTTCAAGTGGTTGCTGAAAGCATACGAAGCATAATACAACATTTTAACATTGAGATTTTCGCTTTAAACTCGAGGGAAGAAGTCGCTCCGTATAGTTGCTGCTCTAATTTATACTCACCCTGTGTTTCTTTATGAGGAAACGCCGCTAATGGTGGTTCATATAATAAGACTATAAGTAATACTATGTGATACGAGTCTAGACTACGAACTGTACCTGATTTAAGCTGTAGTAGAACTACTGTAAAATTGTAATACTGACTATAAACAGCCTCTGTTTGCGTTGTTGAACAACCCTAAAACTATTTGATTATTCACGTAAATGGAGGGTTCTAGGTACATGTCTGACGACAATAGATGAAAATTCTAGGTACATGTCTGACGACAATACACGAAATTCAAGGTACATGTCTGACGACAGTAGCAGACAATACGAGGGGAGGTCCAGAAGTTTGTGGAATGAAAGGGTTTTAAATAAAATAAAACAATAAATCTATTTTTCCTTTTCAATATAATCACCCTTAAGCACAATACATTTATTAGATCTATGAATTAATTTTTCTAAACCATCATAAAAATATTTTTTATCTTTCGCCTCAAAATTGTCTCCTGTACCACATTGTCGTCGGAAAACTTTCTTCCACGTAAGTCTTTTTTTAAATTGGGGAACAAATAAAAATCACTAAGTGCCAGGTCTGGACTGAAGGGTGGATAGACTATTGATTGAAAGCCATGCTTGTGTAGAGCAGCCATTGCAACTTTGCTCTTGTGAATCGGCGCATTGTCTTGCAAGAGCAACACACCTTGGTCAATTTTCCTCGACGTTTTTCCTTGATGGCCTCCTTTAATTTTTCTAATATCGCTGCGTAATATTTTCCGGTTATGCTCCTACCTTTTTCTTTGTAATCAATCAATAATATCTTCTCACAATCCCAAAAAACAGTAGCCATCAACTTTTCAGCCGATTCTGACACTTTGAATTTCTTTGGCGGTGGAGTCCTCTTTTTATGCCATTGCATGGACTCCTGTTTGGACTCAGGCTCAAACTGTAGTAACAATCCGCTCCAAAATCTGTGCAGGTTTGTCTCCACACAGCTCCAAGAATTGTTTGCACGCACAGACGCGCTGCTGTTTCTGCAGCGGCGTGAGCATTCGCGGTACCCATCTTGAACTGACTTTTATCATACTCAGGTGGTCACGTAGGATACGCAAAATGGTGGTATCTGATACTCCAACTAATGCAGATAATTGTTTTTTCTTCAAACGGGCATCTTGCAGTAGAAATTTTTCACTTTTTCGACAATGTCTGATGTGGTGGCCTCAAGTGGCCGTCCTGAACGGGGGTCGTCTTCAATCGACTCCCGACCATGTTTAAAAAGACCATGCCACTTATAAATCATTGATTTACTAGGGCACTGTTCCCCATAACCGGTTTCCGTTTCATTCAATATGGTTTGAGCATTCTTTATCACAGCGCGGTGTTCAATTTCCTCCATAGTTTTAGTTTTCTTCCGGATTGACTTCTTTAGCAGGCAACTATTCGTAAACGACTGACCCTATAAGGCTGCAACTTAACTTATATACTAATGCTGTGTCGCCAATCAGAATGACACCTAGCGAGCGCCCCTATCCCCACTCCATCCCCTCCATTCCACGAACTTCTGGACCTCCCCTCGTATATGTACTGAAATACATCTGCACAAATAAAGGTGAAAGGTAAAATTAAGCGATTTGAAAATCAATACAAGTTTAAAGAGAGATTCGTTCGGCTGTTCTGAACACCTTGTATAACGATACCTGTTAGATACATATCGTTGTTACTATACATGTACGGGTGAAAGTAAAACAAGTAGTGAGTAAACGTTTAGGAAAGACTGGTGTTATGTTGATGATTCGATAAATACCACTTAGCGAGCATCCGGCTCCTATTTCTTGCGTGCATGTGCATGCGACTAAGGCAGGTCAACTAAAAGTTTCGAAGGAAATGAACCCACATCTAATTTACCGGTTAGTTGTGCAAAATGTTCCTTCAGAATGAATGTATGTGAAGTAATGGTATCTACTCAAAAATCAATGTAATTGAGGACACTAGATGCATTAGGTTGTAAGTAACCTATTGATGTTTTACCAATTATCCATCGAGCAAACTTAATTGCTATATTATCAAGAATGTATGTAATTTCCTTATTATTTTGCAAAGCAAACACATTTGAGAATAGATATTTTCCGTAAGTGTGTTATTTGTATGTTTTTAAAAGACTATGATAGTCAACAGAAGGTCCTTAAGGATTGAATATTTATACAAATAAAGAAGGAGTACCTGACCTTTAAGCCAAAAGTACAGGCTAAAATTAACATTCGTTTGAGAACAACGATAACATAAGCTACCAACTTTATTAGTCCGATATCCCGATTCATTCACTAATTTTCTCAGAATTTGTGACCAACTTTTAAGGAAATATACTGAAAACGCTATAACAACCTTCCGCTTCCCAATAGTCATTATTAAAAGAAATAGTAGCAAATTTACGCGACACTAATCCTACATATTTACCCATTATACAAATTCAATTCTCACGGTCATCCCATTAACCGTATCTGAATGTGCGTCCTGGGACCTCCTACACCAAACGATCCACGGTATAATTACCGAACTGGAGATCGGCACAAGAACGCTGCGCGTAACATAACTCTAACCTAATAATAACGGTAATAAGGCGGAATAGTTGGTGGCGGGAGGAAAATCGGGTCATAGCAAACAAACGACGACGACGACGAATACAACAGTAACAAGTTTTAAACAATCGAGCGCGATGTCGCCGGTCACGTGACCGGCCACGTGACCGCGCAAATTACACGTCACGCCGTTGATTCTCCCCCGATTAGTCCGGAATATACACAGCAAAGGAGGCCGCGACGATGACGTTGATATGTGTGTAGCTGCCAATTTATTACCGGGAGTTAAGAGGAGCGGGAGAGGAGTATATTTGGGGTGGTTGATGTTTGTTAGACCGCACGCAGTACATACATATACTGTATATACCGTCGATTATGAAGGAAGAAGGTAGAGGGCGCGGGAGTTGCTGTCACCCCCACAAAGCCAACGGGAAGTATAATAAGCACTATTAACTAACGCAGTAAACCGGTTATTACCTAAAATTGACTTTCGATTTTGCCCGCATCTGATTTATGAAATTGATTTCGACGAAAGCATTGCACCGTCGGGCGTAGAGCGCCAGCTCTCCAGGAGATAGTCAATTACTTTCTTTTTAATTACGATTTAATCTAATTGATTACTTTTTCATATTTTTCTTTTGTGAATTATTGAAATCGTAGCATAAATCACTGCCAAAAGTTGGTAGCGCCATGAAGTTGATCCTAATAGTCTGCGTAATGGGTAAATATTTAAAATTAACACGTAGGCTTCCGCGGCCAGGGTCAGACGAAACCACTTCTAAAGTGCTTTCGCCTCTAGCCTGGTTTACACGTCGAGTTACCACGCCACTTTTGTTTCCCTATTTTCTGAAGAAGCCTCCTATGACGGAGGCGAAACGTCGATATCCTCTCTTTTCCTCTTTCCTTCCTTTTTCTCTTTTTTCTGTCTCCCTTCTCTCTTTCCTTCTCTTACACTTTATTTCACCTTTCCTTTTTCACCCCCTTTTTTTCATTTTTCCCATTTTCTTTTTCCTCTTCCGGAAGTAATTTGCTTATTACTGAGTGAATGTTTGTCATTCAAAAGATACTGTTCAATACAGTAATAGACAAAACACATACATTTTAATTCAAAACCTAATACAGTCCATTTTTATTCAACTTATTTATTCAAACACAGCAGTTCTTCGAACCGGATTCGGATTACACGAATGCGGTACATATTAATCAAAAATATTGTAACACTTAAAACCAAGTTTAATTGCTAATAGAGTGGATTTTGAAGATATTAATATAAAACAAAGGTCATAACACATGGGCTGAAAAGTCCCGGGCCTAACAAAGAAAACACGGTTTTTTTGGTTCAAAATTAGCTTTATTCATCAACGTAATCTCCATCAAGAGCAACGCATTCATTCCGGCGCCGCTCTAACATTTCAATACAACTCTTGTAGAACGATTTATCGTTTGCCTCAAAATAGGCCGCAGTTTCAGCGATAACCTCTTCATTCGTTCGAAATTTCTTACCGGCGAGTATTTCTTTGAGGTCTGCGAACAGTCAGTAGTCACTGGGAGCCAAATCTGGCGAATACGGTGGATGTGGGAGCAATTCGAAGTTCAATTCATGTAGTTTTGCCATTGTTTTGATTGACTTGTTTCTTTGTCATATGCGGTCGTTTCTTTGCAATTTCGGCCTTCAAACGCTCCAATAGCGCTATATAGTATTCACTGTTGATGGTATTTCCTTTCTCAAGATAGTCGATGAATATTACACCACGCACATCCCAAAATACCGAGGCCGTAACGTTCCAGCCGATTGTTGTGCTTTCGGGCACTTTGGACGAGGTTCACTGGTTGCTGTCCACTCAGATGACGATCGTTCTGATTCCGGAGTGAAGCGATGGACCCATGTTTCATCCATTGTCATATATTAACGCAAAAATTCCGCTTTGTTACGTTTAAACATGGCCAAACACTGCTCAGAATCATCAACACGTTCTTGTTTTTGGTCAACAGTGAGCAAACGCGGCACCCACTTTGAACAGAGCTTTCTCATAGTCAAATGCTCATGCAATATAAAGCCAATACGTTCTTCTGATATCTTTACGATGTCAGCTAACTCACGCAACTTCACTTTTCGATCATTCAAAACGATTTTGTGGATTTTTTATGTTTTCTGGTGTTACAGCCTCATTTGGACGTCCAGTGCGTTCTGCATCATCGGTATCTCTACGACCACGTTTGAAGTCAGCAAACCAACGTTTTATTGTTGTTTCTGATGGAGCGCAGTCCCCATAACACTTTTCAAGCCATTGCTTCGCTTGAACGGTATTTTTTTCCCATCAAGAAGCAGTGTAAAATTAAAACACGAAATTGTTTTTGATCCAATGTTTTAAAAATAACAAAAGTAGCGTGACTCTTAGCACAATAACTCACAAACTAATGAATAGAATATCATGAAATTTTAACAGCTGTCTTTTGAAGGTTAGTACTAACTGAGAGAAAGGTGAATGCAATAAAACTAGCGTCATCTATGTGTTAGGCCCGGGACTTTTCAGCCCATGTGTTATGTTATATTAATCATACGCACAAGACACCCAGTAATTCAGTATTGAAGACGAAGTTACCAACGGTATGATATTAGCCTCACATAAAGAAATCATTAGGGCTGTTAATCATCTAAACTCATATGGGATGAATTATTCCTGCAGAGATTTACACAAACTGCAATTGCAAAGATATATCATTGGAAATAATACTTGTTCCAGTTAACATAGAAAATAACGAGAACAAATCAAATCACGTTTGGAAGGTGTTACATTCGGTTCACACCCGCCGATCTATTAATAAAAGGAATTTCGTCCAAAGATCTAAATTATGGTAGAAGAGACCGTCTTGGCTTGCTAAATCGTATGAGGAGTGACAGAATCAACGACCAAATTAACCAACTTGAAACTCTTGAACTACGAAAACTTTTGACATGTTTAATAGATTTACAGAATTTGAAAAGGTTGAAGCGAGTCACGGCCTATCGTTTTAAAGCTGTGAACAACTGTCGAAAGACATAAAATGATCGAATGACAAGACCAATGACGTGCGATGAGATTCAAAACACAACAAATACATAAATTTGTGGCAAGAACAATGTTCTGCACCAGAACTATAAATACCTAAAGATCGTCAAAAATATTGGTAAAACAAGTAGACCGCAAAAGGTATGTTCCATATTAGATAGCAACGGAATTATACGATTAGATCATTCAAGTTTTAATTATGAAAAGAAAGATTTAGCTAATTTACCGGAGACACACAAAACCACACTTGTTTTTGAGGATTAACTCCTAAAAATGTACCATGTCCAACCTCAATTCTTACTTGCATTAGTTAAAAAATATTTTTGGTCAATAGGAGAAAGACAAACACCAAAATGTTTGAAAGGCAGCAGGATATACCCTACATAAATCACTCCAATAATGGGATGCTACCAAAGGCGCAAGCACTGGAATGGACTACAGTTGACCCAATTTGCTAAATACCGAATAGAAAGAGAAGGTTGCAAAGGTTGATCAAAATGTTATATATCTGTCGTATTATTTGCTTTACTGTAAAAGAAATCTATCCGGAGTTGGTAAGAAGCTTATCAAAAGATATTTTCTTGTGCGCATTCGCACAATTTAACTCTAGGAAAGGTACTCCAACACATATCTTTTTTGAGTATCGGAAGGATTTTGTGTTTGTTGAACGAAATTTAAGCGTGTTGTCAGCCGTCCTCAATTTAAATGAACACTTGATAGTGAATAACTCTCAAGGGATTATACAGCACTTCGTCCCAAATTATACACCGCAATTCGACGGAGTATATGAAGCTGGGATAAGATTCACACAATACCACCCAAAACGTTAGAAATTAACGTATGAACTGTTATACATATAACTTAGAACTTGATTGAAAAATATTCCAAACTCTCAGCTTTTTGTTGTGCTTTTCTTAGACCCAGTCGATTTAAATATCTCTACTCCTTCACAGTTATTAGGTGGAAGAAAACTTTTGAGTGTACCAACTTTCCCCCACTTGGACATTATCGAAATGGGAACAACTGCGACAACAAACAACAAAACAGATGCTTTAGATTTAGTTAAATAAGATATGTTATCCTCTTTCCCCAGTAGAAATTCTAAAATTTCATCCTAATAACCATGACATCAGCAGAATAGCTTCCATCAAGACCCAAGCTTGAGTAGCGAATAGGGCCTTTTAAACAGTATGTCCATTACCTATATTAGCAATTGAAATGTAATTTATGCCATTAGCAACCTATGTATACATTTGTTCCTAATGATTCTATTATTCAAGTCAATGTTTATTTAATTTATAAAAACTGTAATTCGCAACAATTATTCGTAAATATTTTATCCACAATTACAGTAAGAACTGCAAAATAAGGATTAAAAAATACTTCATGCATACATAATACTTTCCAACAATGCTGTATATGTAAAACAACCGACAAAATAATAAATATACATAATCATTTCCCTCAACACCAATTTGACGCGAAAAAGGAAAACCTTTTGTAACCACAAAGTAGTTTATGCTTTGGTTAAATGGAAGAGGGCGAAGAAAAAAGAATGGAATTTTTATTAGGCCCGTCAATGCGCAATTCTTTCATAGAATAAATTTTCCCGTTATGCAAACATTCCGCTACGGAGGAACTACTTCCCTCGTTCACCTTCTTCCTCCTCTCGCGCTTTTTCGTTCTATATACGCCCTATCTCCGATAATACCTTTCGGTGCACGTTACGGCGGCGCTAGTCTTCTATTCCTTTTCCTCTTCGTTCGGTAACAACAACGTCAAAACGGCGCAAAATTACATTCCGTTCTCCGAAGACTCCTCCGCTAAAAGTTTTTTATTAGATTTACTCAATTTAGGACAGCTTCAGCCCGCCATTAGCCCGGCTAAAGAATGACATCAAATTGTCAATTAATGCATCAGTTCAAAACCAATTTTGAGCTCGCCGGCGGCACTAACATGGCTGGCTGGCTCGACTCTATAGGGGGAAGAGAAATTCTCTCAAGAATAAGGATAATCAAGGGGTGGGTCTACTCTCGGTTCTACCCTAGATGCTCCTGCCACCAAACGATCGCCTTCCCAGATCCCTCTTTTCTTGCAGCTCGCCCCGTTTGGTTGCTCCTTCGCTTGCTTGCTTGCTTACTTGCAATTTGCAATGTATATACGTGCATAACTCTTCGCATGCGGAATATTTACTATACACGTAGGTATACATACATTATTCTAAAGCTTGACGCTGGAAGTATTGTTAAGGGTGCATACGGAATTTTACAACGTCGCAGGAATATTACTGAAGAACTATTGTAGTGTATTTAAATCAAAAACGTTTGTGAATTTGTTTTGATTAAATTGTAGACATACGGAAGGAGTAAAATAAAATGTAGTAAGATGTAAGTTGGTTTTGGTTTGATTTTTTCTGCATAATGTAGTTAATATTATCTGCTACTATTACCCAACTAACAAAGAAAGGTCTCCGGGTGTCAAATTCAGATGTTAATAAAACTTGGTTGGTAAGTAGAATATGTTGATACTAGAAAATATTTTGTTTGTGCTGAAATTCACTCCTTCGAAAATTCACAGACTTTCGGTTTTCTTGATTTAATTCTTGAATAAAAATAGATAGAAAAAAAATTTAAATGCAAATGTTGTACCTCATCCAATGGTCTTTTAGAACTCATGAATGTTGTATATACAAGATGTTGCATTTAAGCGCCACCCTCTTATGTTAGAGCTGATCATAGTAATATGGGAAAGAAAATAACGCAAGTTGCTAATCTTTAACATCCCTTATTGATTTAAAAGCATTTTCAATTATGCAAGGGGTTCCAAAAGTGTAGAGCAAGTCATGCCTTATGTTGCTAACACCAAAACTATCTATATATTGCATACATATATCTTCTATTAAGAAAGACCATCATTAATTAGTAAAATTGCATCAGTTAGTGCGTCTTCATGTTCATAATTCATACAGATTACACGTGCTAATAAATCCTTAATAGTAATAATAATGCATAGAGTATTTATTTTGATGCATATTTAAATTATCCATTTATAATTTAGTATGAAAATGAAATTCGTCAAAAAATGCTTAGAGCATAAAGAGTTTCCACATTGAGAACAACGAATGAATGCAAAAGCGTCACAGTGACAGCAACGGAGGGTCTTGGTTTGAAAAGGCAAAATTCATGGGATGTTCGAATAGTCCAGGTCGATTCTCTATATAACCGGACTTGTACCAGGCATATGCAAACAAATTGATATATTTAGAGGCCGACAATTGATTGTGTATTTATGATTACAATTTTATGATAATTTTTATTTTGCAAATGGAGATTGACATCTTAATTTAAGATAAGAACCAGTTCCGAAAATCGCCGATTAAATGCCTTCCATATTCGAAATCTATAGACGTCCAGTGGTTCAATTATACCTGTTGTTTTCTTTGGTATTGCCAGTAAATGAACATATTTCTTGAGAGGCTCTGGACAGTGACCTGTGCATGAGTCTGAAAAATTATTAAATAAATCAGTGGTTAATTTACGTGAAGATGAGGCTTCAATAACAACGTTTGCAGGTCGAAATAGTGTTTGTTGTACTTGGGGCCTAAACTTGCCACCAGGCTCTTTTAGTACTATCAGTAGTGGAATTTATCAGATAAAGATATCATTATATTGTCTATTATGAGACTATTAGATGCACTTGTAACAGACCTTTATATAGAGTTTCTGTTTGCTTTTGAATTCATCGAGTATGTATATAAATGTTGTATTGTAAAACCACAACGTTGTCTACATTATATATTTGTTTTACTAGACCTTAACAAAAAACCAATTTTGTGGTATATTAACAAAATATATAGAATCGAACAAATACCGCCAATCTCAAAATATGTATATCCTTAAAATACAATAATATCTTAACTATGAGTTTTTAAATAATAGGATGTGATTTGTAAATATTTCGTTTTAAAGAAATGTGATATTTCTGAATATTTGCGATAACAAGCAACCACATACGGCAACGTGTTAATTTTGTTGGGTTTTACTTACATCCAGTTAAACTAACAACAGCTGGATCTGATACCATATCAATTGGCGATTGCAGTCATGCACTTAAATATTATTCCAATTTAATTAACTAATTTAACTTAATTAGTGCGAAGTAAATTAAACCTTCTAAACTGCATGAAGTGGAATTATGTAGAGTAACTGTTTCCATTTTCTGATGTATGTATATGTAGCACGCGCGTAGCATAAGATATAAGTTCTTATATTAATATCATCTTTGGAACACCCTGTATAATTGAAAATGCTTTAAAATCAATATAGAATGTTAAAGATGAACAACTTGCGTTAATTGCTTTTCCACATTACTATAACCAGGTCAAGCATAAGAGGGTGGCGTTTACACGCAACACCCTGTATATATCGCATTCATGTGTCCTGAAAGATCTTTCGAAAAGGTGCAATATTTGCATTTAAATTTTTGTTTCGTCTATTTCCGGCCAAGAATTAAATCAAAAATACTGAAAATCTGTAAATTTCAGCGCAAACAAAAAGTGTTCAAGTCCCAACATATTCTACTTACCTACTAAATTTAATTAAGATCTGAATTTGACACCCGGGAATCTTTCCTTGTAATATATATATGTCACCTATAAATGGAAACACCATAAGCACTGCCGCTCAAGGAAGATTGGACATGTGATAAAGTTTTCTAAAACATATTCATAACTAGAATATTATCAAAAAAAAACGTAGTCCAGAGGGTTATAACATTTTTCGAAAAATTGTTGGTTACAGCTATATTTAATAAGTAAATGTTGCCTAAATCATGTCAAATTACGTTTGACATACTTGACAGTAATGATGGAAACAAATTTCTATTTAAAGCGTAAGTGGCTAATGTGGTAATCTGTCAATAACAATAAAACTTTTAAATTAATTTTAGATATGTCAGTAAATATCAGATGCAGCTTAAATTGTGAAATTTTTCTAAAAATATGAAACGTAGTTTAAAGCTTCAATCGCGGATTTAACTGTTAAATGTTAGCCAACACAAGGAGTAATTCGGAAAACAAGCGAGGTCCTCTCAATATGTTTTCTTTGTATGACCATATTGCATTATGTAGATAAACTTAAGAGTTATAAAAGGGCCGTAACAGATACTTCGAGGTTTCCTTTTTAAATAAAATCAGTAATTTTAGAAAAATGACATTCTTGATTACTTTATCAAAAAGCAAAGACGCGGTAGATATATTTTAAAAATTACCATTCTTTAAAAGCTATCTACATTTTGCCACATTTGCCGTTCAATTTCATAGATAACGTGACTCATGTTTTGCTTCGGATTATTAATCGTTCGTGGATTATTAGAATAACCTTTTGTTGCTGAGGAACTCCTAGAAGGAAAAGTCACTCATCATTTCGAGAAACTATGCGGCAAGGAAAATATATCCATACCAAATCCAAGCGTTCCCTCACTGTATACCAACCTTTTTGTTGAAACAATATTGTTAACCTGTATATTACAATGTCTAAATTAAGAATAATAATTAATGCTCTACCTGATCACCTAAACCACTCATAAAATAGTTCCAAATTCAGTAACAATTCGAAGCGATATTCAATTGTTTATAATTATTATACTTCTTCATGCATATTTGATCACATCTAATGATATACTATTTCGTAAGATCTAATACTTCATTAGATGAAATACTGAATAATATATGACTAACGATTGGTTCAATGCTTTTGTCTGAAGCCATAAGAGATTTCAAGAACCGATCGCGATGTTACTCATATACAAATAAGTATGCAATTATATCTTATATTAGACATAACAGAGACGTACAATTTACATTTCCAAACGTAAATAAATCCGTGCATTCATCTTCGTGAAATGCACGACTAATCCGAGACCTAGCCGCAAAGGCAAAGCTGGAAGTCGCTTCAGGCGATAAAAGCGACCTCATATTAAATTTGTCTTCATTTTGACATTTGATTTTCTATGCATGCGAACTATACCGGGGCTGCGAGTAGGCGATGTGCAGACTTTATCAGCCAAAACGCCGTGCAGCCGCCTCAGCCGCTTCCATCAACCGTACACCAGACAGAGTTCCCATTAATGTAGGTAATTAGATATGCTTTCATTAATATTCCCTCTAGAAATCCGGAAATATTTCAATTTCGCTCTGCAACCGAATTTAACGGTGCATTACGGTGTGCACCGAGAGAACTGCAGAAAGTTCGCAAGCACCGGTAGGATTTGGGACTTAATTACTATTTTCCCCATCTCTCTTATGAACTGTTATAGTGTATTCCACCTGGAAATTTAACTGTATATTCAATTAAGTCCTGAATCTATTATAAATATACCATTGTGAAAGTGGAAATAGAAATTAAATTTTGAACGGAGGCAGTTGTAATATTAAAATGAAATAAACTTAAAAATGTACCTGACATTTCATGCCTTATATGCACGGAAATACCTTCTTTGACGAAGTAAACCTCAAACGGACCAAGTAAATATATTGTCAACAATCCGCATCTTTATTTGACCCAAAACGTTTCTTCTTGGGCATCAGTAAAGTTCTAAGAATTTTTCTGATTTTAAAGAAACAAATTCCCAAAATTCATTTTGATTGAGTTATTATGTACTTCATTTAAATAAATATCCCCCATTTCTAAGTATATAGGTATATAGTTATACATCTCTTCATTAATTATTCCTTTATTTAACATTGCTTTACTGTTGTAATAGTAGTGGACAATACAAAATATTTCTGTAGCAGTTGCTATGTTATTAATGAAGTTCTACTTTCAATATTGTAACGTAATTACCCCAATGTCAAACGATACAATAAGTATGTATAACAGGTTTACCAAATGAAGCACTGATGATGATGTAACGCGAATCTAATTCTAGACATAAACGTATAAAGCACAATCCATTTAATATTTCATGATAGCAAGCCCGATGTTTTATTGCCGATAGTGATTATACCTCTGACAAAAAGCTTTTACTGAAGAACAAACATGTGATTTGTTATAAACCAAAGATAACATCGGTAAAATGAAATTACCGTGTATAAAGTAGATAATGCGGCGGTTGTTAGTGGAGAATAGAAAAGGTTTGTGCGCAGGGTGATTAGGTGGACTTTACAGGAATGAGAGGTCAGAAAAGGTAAATAGTAACTCCCTCTGATTTAGGACTCGTACACTTTCTAGCATGATAAAGTCCCATTAGATTTTTGATATTCTTTGTTTTTACCTCTCGAAATGAATTCTATTTCAATTTTAGAGACATTACTTGTTCAAATACGTATACGATATATATGTATATATAAATACGAGGCTTGTTCGGAAAGTAAGTACCGTTTTAGAAAAAAAACTCAAGCATTTCATTCAAAATAAAATTTATTTCTACATGAAAGAGTAGTTCTTAAACTAGATTTCTGTATAGTGGCCACCATTGCTCGGGCATTTGTCTCAGCAAAAAACTAATTTTTCTATACCCTCTTTTAGAAAGATTCCGCCAGTGAAAACAGTAAATTCTGCAATAAGATTTTCAGTGACACCAGCAGAATGGGAAGATGCGTTCCATGAAGCTACGCAATATCTTGACTGGATCTTCCACGTCTTTTGTTTTGAATTGCGCGCTCATTGTTTCACAGTATCGTTCCGTATTGATGGCTTCACCTCTCTAGGTACTCAACAAGCAAAATATTCTGTCTGGCCCAAAACACAGTGCACATGATTTTTCATGCGGACAACGTTGTTTCGAATTTTTGTCTTTTAGGGGATTGCGAATGCCTCCACTCAATCAACTGTTGTTTTGATTCTGGAGTAACATGGCAAACCCAAGTATCATCACCAGTCGCAATTCTGTTTAAAGATTTATCTCCTTCAACACTGTACCGGGTAAGAAATGTCAAAGCACTGCCAAGTCACTTGCTGACATGCGTAAGCCTTTTTCGCTAGCGGAACATATTTTCCGATAATTCAAGCGATTTGACAACCTCATGCAAAACAGCTCTTGAAATTTATGGAAGCTTATCACTAAACTTTTTTATTGTGAACCTGTCTGTTTTCGCGAATTTTTTCGTTGCCTTTTTTACTTCGTGCTCCGTCATGAACATTAAATCGTGTAACCCACTTTCTCATCATTCCATCTGTCATTACATTTTCCTTATAATAGATAGGCAAATCTCTACAAGTTGACGATGAATTTCTCGCCTGGCTCAATATTCCTTGCATTCAAAAGCTAAAGAATCCGGTTATGATGGCGCCAGGGGAAAGCTTGTGGACCAGAGATGCGTATGCATAGGCGGGACTATGACAATAGCGGTGCGGAGGCGGTAGACTCAAACGGTACTTAGATATCTTGTGATATTCTTTCTCTAGATTAAACAGATGAAAGCAGAGATATTTACTGAGATAACGTTCCTTAACAAAATGCTGTGTTTACCTTTATATTTTTTGTAAGAAAATTTTTACATTAAATTCTTACTATTGCAAATCTTATACTTCTCGAGAGTACTAATTAAGAATATTTTAAACATCGGTATCTATAGACAAGCGTCTCGCGGCTTGCTAGAGCTTGAAAACATGTTCAGACATGCATCATTGCCTTTAGGACCACCTATTGAAGCCATATGGTTGTAATATACCAATCTTTTGAAATTATAAGAAAGCTTCTACTTCTCTAAATTTAATTTAACAGTTTCTGCAAATTTCACGTGACCATCTGGCTGTATGTTCCAGGAGTTGTTTTAATCAGTTTTGTAAATTTTTTCAGCTTCATGGTTTTTAGGTGGCTTAGTTCAATTACATCTTAAACGAAGCCTATGTGTGTATTTATATGTGGACAAAAATAAAAAAGTTAAATATTGAAAAACGTCTTGTAACAAATTATTGTTGATAATGAAGACAAAATTATATTTCAAATAAACTGAAAGTTTCAAAAATTGCAATTCATTAAACAATTAAAAAATAATAAAATAAAGATATCGGTAAGCAAGAAGAAATTTTTATCGTCCACGCTTGAGGACCCCTAGAATAACAACCATTGCATAACTTCGAAAGAACACTCAAAATATATGCTACTTAAGTACGTAAAATGCCCTAGAGGCTTAGCGACGGCCGATGTTTTTCATGAATATTATTTAAATAAAAGATGAATAAAAGATGTCTCAATTTAACGAATTCATTTATATTTACATCTGTTGGTTTAAAGGAGATCTTGAGTATGGTTAATGGTAACCCAAATATTGAATTTATTGAAACATGTTGTCCATATATTTTACCTCTTACTACACACATAATCAACTTTTTTTATTGGGAGGGGAGGGGCGTTCCCTAAGTGTTAAAAGGCTGGATTTATTATACCTACACCAGGGAGTTGTTGGTCAATATAAAAATTTGGGACTTATTAGTATTTTACCTACCTTTTCTAAGATTCTTGAGAAGGTTGTAGAAAAACAATTAAGAGCACATTTAGATGCTTACCAGTCTGTATTTAGATCTGGTCGTGGCTGACCGTTCTAACTGATGTTCTCGGTGATATCGATGCAGCTATTGACGCAGGAAAAACGGTAATCTTGGTTTTATAAGATTATAGTAAAGTATTTGACACGTTAGATCATCGCCTGCTTATGTTAATTTTAAAATATTTTGCGTTTGAAGACCCTGTCATTCAGTTCTCTTAACAATATTTAGTGTGTAGACATCAAGTTAGAATTCAAAACAAGTTGTCTAATTTGATTTTCCATATAAGCGAGTGTCCCTCAGAGCTCTATTTTCGGTTCTGTTTTATTTGCTATATCCAAATGATACACAAATCTATTATGTTTTCTTTCTTCATGAATTGGACTCTATGGTCTTCTTGATTAATAAAGATTTGCAAAATCTTTATTAGACTCTATTAGAATTATAGTCAATTATGAGGTACTGTAAGCTAAAAATTTTGGACTGACTCTCATTTGTGGTTCAAAACCCGTATTTCTAAATGTGTTCAACAATCCTACTCTACCTTAAAATTGTTATATTCCCATAGATCTATTGATATGAAAACTAAAGAAATGTTGTGTGATGCATTGTTCCTTCCCTAGTTTAATTACTGCACTACGTTAATATCTCCTTGTCTTGGCGTTGTTCCTAGAGGACGAGTTCAAAGAATCCAAAACTCTTGTTTGAGGCTTATTTACTGTCTGCTCAAGTATGATCACATCTCTCACAGACATGTTTTAACTAATCATTGGATATGGAATAACGGTTTAAGCTGGCGACTACTGTTTTGCCACAAAATGTTTTATCAAAAGCCATACTTGTATAAGAAAGTTTGGTACCGTACAGATGTCCACAATACCAGGATTCATCATTTAATTGCTGTTCCACATCATGGAAGAGCTTTATTTCGAGATGGCTTCTTTTATAACATTTGTCATTTCTACAATTTCCTCGCTGGGCTCCTTAAGTTGTTATCTTTCGTAACTATCTTATAAGTATTGGACCAGGCAAATTTTTCCACATTATGTGCTTCCTTCTTTTGTTTAAAATTGTATCGTAGTGGACAATGGAAGATCAGATCGTTTCGTTCTGAATTGCGCACTGATATTTTCTATGTGTTGCTTTTGTATATAGTTTTTCTTTAGTATTTGTACTTTACCATTGAAATAAATGTTATTATTATTATTTAAATAGAAAAGGATTTCTTTTGTGTGATGTCATGGCAAATCATCTGGGAATGAATTTCCTACGAGAATATGTGCCTTTTGGTAAATATTCATTCAATCCGAATGAAAATTTTTACGTATATTCTTGATGATTCTAATATATCAGTTTAAACGGCGCACCCTATGCATACTGGTAGTTACCCTCATGATACCCTGCACAACGTAGATAATTGAATTTGTATGAAATTTTCTGTTATAGCTTAAAAATGTAATACTGTTCATTCCAACAAATGCCCGTTTTATTAAAGGAATAAATTCATTATTCGAAAAAGTGTATCGTCATATTTCGGTTTCTTAACGCTACCATCTACACGTTGAAAGTGTATCTTCCTTAAGAATTTATTTCCAAGATGTTGAACGCGCAGATTCACATTCAAAAGTCCTAGTATTTTCCTATTGAATACTCCAATTATCACAGAAATTAGTACAATAACCTAATACCATATAACCTAGATAAAATAATGGTAAGGAGTAAAGGTGGTGGTTATTATGCTTCTTATTGTAGAAAAGGAAATAATTTAGTCCTATCAAGCTCCTTCACCTTTTCAGAACGTTTATATTTTTTTAACGTCAAGAATTCGCCAACTAATTCTCTTGTGTAATTTCTGTTTTCTTGCTTCTAGGTTTGGTTTCAAAACAGAAGGGCGAAATGGCGTCGACAAGAGAAAATGGAAGCGGCAAGATTAGGTCTAACCGAATACCACGCAGTATCTTCACTCTCTAGGGCTCCCGGTTCGAGCTTGGCGTTACCGATGGATCCCTGGTTATCGCCGCCACTACTAACAGCTTTGCCAGGCTTCCTCAGCCATCCTCAAACCGGTTACCCGAGTTACTTGACTTCACCTGTAGCAACAGACCCAAGCAGACATCCTCCGGTGGCCCATACCCATTCGCCGAATGGTACGCCGGATCTACGAACTACCTCAATAGCAGCGCTACGGCTGAAGGCAAAAGAACACGTGGAGAATATAACTAAAGGTCTGCAGATGGTGTAGGTGGACGACAATCAAATCGAAACAAACATAGATAAACGAACAAAACGGGAAATGTGTATATATAAAGTATAGTGAAGATTTAATTGTGTCTGCTCTATCATTTCTTTGTAAATAACGGATCGTAAGTGTATATTTTATTAATTTGTGTATATTCTGAATCTCGATATGAATTAGTTATTGTTGGATTTCATTATACATTTAAACCGTAAAGAATGTGCGCAAAAGAGAATTAGAACGACGACGTTCTATTGAATCTAACCGTACGCATAACTCATATTCGTATTATAAGTAAATGAATCTCTAAGATATTCTTTATTCTGGAAGCAAATGTGTATTTTGTACATGTGAAATTATATGTCTTGTAGATAGAGGGATTTTGAAAAGTTCACATATGACAAACGCTAAAAGTACGTTATCTACCTACATATGTAAATAATGGAAGCTGTTTCAAAATTACGTGAAATTGAATTTGATTTTATCGATTCCAAACTATTTCAATCGTCCGTCATTTATTTGGACAAAAATTCTATAAATATATTGGCGTTAAATAACACCATTTCTAGACAAAAAAAAAATCCAAACTAAAGTGCAATACATGCATGAACATACATTAATAAAGTATGAATTTTTATTCCTCTCTTTATTTCCTTTTAATTGAAGTAGGTTAAGTAAACGACTGCATAAACGGTGAACATACTTGAGTTAATCTCGAAGAAGTACCTATTCAACTCAATAAAATTCAAAAACAAATTTTACTGCTGTACAATAAAGAATACTTGTGTAATTTGTCAATATTCTAGTGTCTCAATAAGCATGACTATCGGATAGCATAATATCTGGAGATTTGAGAAGAAATATCTTTATAAAAATGGCTACAAGTAATTCCTGAAAAATATTTTCATATTTGAGATTTTAAAGCGAGGAAACGTAATTGCTAACGTCAATAAAAATTAAGAAAAAGATGTCACTTATTAAACACGCTACTACCCCAGGAAATATGGTAAAACGTATTTGAAACATACTAACCGCCATCTCGAGGGTTGGAATAAAATCTACTTTTATATTGGTATGCAGTTTTTTCATGTCGTTAAACGTTATGGCCAGGAAGAAAAGTGTATTAAAAATAAGTAACACAAAATAACAAAAAATACAAAAGGCGCTTTCAAATTATTAATTTAAACACATATAAATTTCAATTTCAACAACGCTTTCGTCCATTCAGATAGGTGTAATAATTTTCTTATATTTTACTTTATTAACTTTGGAAATAACACTTGAGGACAATCTAGCGTGAAATTCCCACATTGCTGACTTGCAGAAGAAAGACGTTATAGCTTTAAAAACATACCGCAGGCTCCTTGATAGAAACTGCAGTCTTAAGTCCAAATGATTTTTTGGTTATATACGGCAATAACTACACTCATGATCACTTACGCCTAAAAAAACCATGCAACAACAGCTCCAACAAGTCAAGCAGCTGGGATATCTGATCGTCACGGGTGTGATGCGTATCTGCCCCAAAACAGTTGGGCCGATATGGAATAAAATTAGAAAATAATTGTATATAGAAAAATATCTTCAAACTAAAAGATCTTTTCAACGGCGTAATAAAAACGATACGTTACTGGGAAAAAAATAATTTCGTGACGCCGCGACACCCAGCGTCGTGCAGATTTCTTTCGTGTTACCATCTTCATTTTAAGTGCTAATAAAGAAAAAACAAATACATCACCCCATCACTCTGCACATAACATGTTGATTGAATGTGAAGCCCATCATAACTGAACAAAATAATAACAAAAGAAGGAAAAACAACAGAAACACGAAATTAACCGAGATTATAGAAATAATCACAAAAATTAGAGGATACACAAAATTATAACACTAAAGCAGAATTGCATATATAAATGTCAAAATTTGGCCGTGATGTCTTGGACTGAAACCACATCAGAATAAAAACTTATTGTTCTACAACGTTGCTAAGTGTTAAATACAAATTTTGAAGTCAAAAAAAAGACGTTTACGGAAAGGTTGTATTAAATATTCTTCTTTACCCTAAATCTAGAGCAAAGTTGATAAAGCTAGACAGCTATTTTTATCAACGGATACAATAATATTTACTTGTAGACCAAATGCCCAAACCTTGTGAACATCGTGAATACGTATGAAGCATGGTACAATCCTCTAATAATGAGGTTTTCGATCAGAATCAGACAAAAAATATCGCTGCATGTAGCTCTTGTGCCAATTTATGTACACTCTATATAACTTTAATAATACAAGATGATCATAAAAGGCAAATGGATCAAAAATAGAAGGCATTGAAACTAGCATTACCATAACCAGTGGTCCTAATTTCCATATTGGACTTTAAATTAGCATATTTCAGATAGAGATGTATGTCCTTCAACTACTCGCTTAAAAGGTTCTCAAGAAAAAAACTTGAGAAGGGCACAAGAATAGATATTCTTGCGAATAATCAACTAGCAAGGTCTACAGCTTTACACGTGTATTTTGAATCTAACCTGATACTTATGTGCAATTTGGACATTGCTGGTCGAAGAAGCGGTCTTTCATCAAACAAGAAATCTATTATAGTCACAAAAGAGCCGCCTAAAATACAAAATGAAGAAGTAGGTCCTCGTGCTGAGCAAACACTGGTGAACGAATTCATTTTCGCAAAATACAGAAAAGACATTGCTATCTTTGAGTATAGAGACCTCGGAAGAACATCCGTAGAACACATAGATTTGTGTTACCATCAGTTGTCCAGGACATAAATTCTTCTAACGAATATATAACAGCTTCTGAATTAGAAGGATAAGAATCGTAGACTGGTTACTAAACTAAAATTAAAGGATTAAGGATATTGTTGGGATAGACTTCTCTTAAGTCGTACCGATTGCAGGTACCGGTGCCTGAACTCGTTCCAATGATAATAATCAATTTCCTAAATTAAGAAGACTTTAATTAAATTTATAGTACTACTTTGGAATTTAATCTTACTTTGAAACAGAATCTGTCACATTTATTATTTATTATCTAGCAAATGCCTTTCCTTTGGAATGAAAGTTGAAAGAGTTCTCCAGAAATTACGGGTTACAAGTTCTATTGTGATTTTTTGCTAAAGCTCTAGGTATTGCGCCTTCCATTGATGATCAAGCTTATTGCGACCACCTGAATACTGTACTTGCAAAAATATTCCATTTATATCAACCAAAATTTGAGGTCTTGAGGTTCTTTTAAGAGATTTGATTCAAAATATCACATTTTCTTTTGGCTGATTCATGGCCATAAACCGAAATGAGATAAATATTTCAATAATATTAGAATCAAGATATTATTCTAAAATTACAGTTTCAAAATGCGTATTAATATAGATTTTCATGCTTTACCAAATTGTATACCACACATTTATCATTATACATGCACGTAATTTTGAAATAATAGTAAAATACAATTAGTAATGGTTCAATTCTGAAGAAAAGAAGCGTATGAGTGTATGGTAGCAAACGCAAACAAAATAAACTACAACCAACCTACAAAAGGATTTAGATGCAAATTAATATTAACTTAATTAATCGAAAATGATAATTGTTTCCTTTTAGAGCTGTGAGTTTTTGTAAATAAAGCACAACAATAAATTATATTACTTTAAACTGCGAGTCGTTATTAGTTAAAATTAACATTTTTCCCGTTCTTTCGTCGTTCGTCGGTTCGCCGAAGGTGGCGACACCTTCTCTTTTTATTTCAGTGTGAAGTTCTCCTTCTTTTCCGGCGGCCCTCTCATACCCACGCTACGATTCCACGACCGAAAAACCTTTGAAGTTTTCTTAAATGTCTACTAATTAAAATTAAAATTGTTACTGTATTTTAATAGAAACAAAATTAAACCAAAACCGAGAGCGAATGTTTTTCTCATCATCGTTTTAACAAGTTATTAACTTTCGTCTGCTAAACGATCTAATGAACGATCGGTCTTATCAGAGAAGGACGTCGTAAGAGATGGAAAGGAACGGAATACGAAAACGAAGTTATATACCACGCCACCATCGAGATCGATCTCTTTCAAACATCCAGAGGATGGAAATCATCCGTCCTTTTCTTTCGTTTAATAAGTGCAGTTTAGTTAATACGATGGAGATCAAAGAGCTCTTCAGTTTTAATTCCACTTTATCTAGAGGGCGTAGAGTGACTGGGCTAAAGCAATAAAATGCTAATACGTGTTTGTCGTCGTTAATCAAGCGTTCAGCCGCGCGGGCGAGGAGGCGACGTTACGCGACTCATGACTGCGAGCTCTACGATTCGCTCGGCACTGGTTGGCGTTGACAGCTCAGCGAAGAAAATGCTTTTAAATTCGATAATAGGTTTGTGTTGTGATCGAGCAGAAAACTATACACTTCTAAAGGTTCTAAGGACGATTAAATGTGGACGCAATACGTCGATTTAAAAAGTGTTGAAGTTAAACGAATACTTTAGCTAGAACTTATTCAATAGTAATCAAATAAACAATCTACACCATAACTTTGGAAACGCAAGCTTTTAAGAAATATAAACTATATTATATCATTAATTTTTCTTGACAAGAAGTTCTAACGTCTTCAATTTTCAAAATCATTTTATAAATTAGACGTTAGTCATCCATAAATAATATGCGTTAGCAATTTGTGATCTGTCGCAGCGATTTTGCTAAAGCGTTCTAAACCACTGTGATAAGCCAGCTCATAAGTGACGAACGATAATGCAATAATAATAAAATGAATAATTACAGTGCATTTACTTTTAGTAAGAAAGTACTTTCTTTTAGACAGTGTCCTGGTGCAATCGTACTTATCTCTAAAAGCAAACACAAACCTCTCAGTTTTCTAGTCTTTTCCACATTCAAACGCACTCACTGTCAACTTCTGCGTGACACAATATAACGTGTTATTATTTACACGTCACGTCAAATATCGTGGGAACTTCACTTTATCTTTTAAGTTTTACACACTGAAACATAGATGGCGCCACTAATCAAATGTCAGTACTAAAAATTAACATCGATCTTCAGTGCTGCAGCTACATCGAACTATCAAACTTGACAAGTTAGTTGAAGAATGGAATTAAACATTTTCGCGCAATAATTTCCTATAATTTTCGCTGAGTTGATTTCTGTTTTCGCCATCACCGCATCAATCAACAACTTCTCGTCAGTAAGGAGAATTCGAACGAGGACGGATTAGTCTTACAGGCACCAAGAGCAGGTGCACCAAAAATAGCAATCACTCAGGAAAACATTGATGCTGTGCACAAAATTACCAGTGAAGATTTACGTGTGACATATCGCGAGATTGAGGCGCCACTGGGGATTTCAAAGCTAGGATTAATTGATATTGATATTAAAGAACTCTAGAACACTTCAACACTGGAAACTCTAAAAACATGTACAACATCCTCAGCTGATGAATCTTGGATTTATTCACACAAGCCAGAAAATAAACACCAGTCGTCTGCTTAGGTGTTTCAAGGGAAAGGAAAGCCAATAAAAGTTATCCGTTCTCAAAATATCTCCAAAAAGATGGTGGAAAGCAGGTCAAGTAAACAAAAAGCAAAAGCATATCCAAGTACGTCAAGAAGTTTAATTATGCTTTGTTTCAATTTTTATGATGTTCAAGTATTACTGAACAAAGATTGTACCACAAGAATACAAGATGTCCACAAAATAGTATTAAAAATGGAATGATCTGATATTGCTAGACTTAGATCCAAAATATTTTGCGAAAATTGCTTCGTAAATACAAGAAAATAATAATAAAGATAAGAATTTTTCTGTATGTATTATGTATACATATTCTGGATCCATGGGCGGCACGTTCCCACGTTCGCGTCGCAATTGACTCAAAATGTTTTGGATTTATGTTCTACTTAATTACACCTTTTCATTGTCCGTACCTTTTTAATTTGTTTCAAAGACATCCTGTATATATTACAATTGAAATCCATTGTGACTAAATGATTAATTGTGTACTGCCCTACTTATGTTATTTTTTGTTCTTTTTTCTCAAAAAAGTAAACCGGTTTTACCTAGACAAAACTAGGTGTTTAAACCAGTATTGCAAAATACTAATTATAAGGAATAGAAAGTTGTTTTGAACATTAAACTAACAGCGTGATATTATTCCTTAAGAGAATGTTTAGTTTATATATAGGTATAGCATAGTGATAAAATCAGAAAATAAGAATCATTTTCTGGCAGAACAGACGAAATTAAATCGATCTGCGGCTTTTTCTGTCTCCTTCGGAGGGGGCATAAGTCTAATAAAGAAATTCGCGAATTTTATTCGCCCTGAGGTTAAAAAAGAAATTTCAGAAAATGCTAAAGCTATTCCCATTAATATCAAATTAATTGATACGTCTCAAGCATTTTACAATTACGAGATAGGGATTAACCAAACATTTTAAACGAATTTTACGAAAATTGTAATAAAAAACACCTTAAATAATAAAAAATTATTTACTTTAACCAACACGCAAAGATTAAAAAGATTCAAGTCTATCGTTGGATATTGATCCGTACCAGAATACCTTCAATAATTGAATCTTAGACACTCATATTTATACTGATTTTAGTGACGTCAAGCGGTGTTCCTCTTTTTTTTTTAAATGAAAGAGAGGAAAAATGCTTTAAAAACGATGAAAAACTAAATGGAACAGTTACTTGGCGGTTACAGTCACTGGCGGTAGATGAATACAACAGCGGCATTGAGAAGCTTGTGTCACGTTGTGAGAAACGCTTCATTAACAATAACACCTCTTTTCAAAAGTAGAGCTAAGTTCAGTGTTAATGCGAATAAAGTATTGTTGCAGCATCTTATTATCTAATTAATATCTAAACATTTATTTACTTTTTAGACAGCCCTCGCATATTAGAAAAAATAAATAAATTAATCAATTCTTCTTTTTCAAAAAAAGAGGTAAAAGAAATGTTCCTTGCTTGAACGCACTGGAACTTAATTAAAACCAGTTATATACAAATAATAATATTCTATCAATTATATGAAATGAAATGTTACAATAAAACCACATAAATAATATAATATATAAGCAATAGCCCCGGCCACGACACAACATCGCAGGCTACACTGCAACCAAAGCCACGAACCAACCACAAATCAATCAATTACACTAGAAATATTAAAACGCCCCGCATGAAAATAAGAATTGCACTAAGAAAAATCATATTTATACTAAATGAGTGAAGTATCACTCGTAGAAACACTTACAGCTTTATTATTAAGTTGAATTTGAAGAAAATGATTAATATTGTCACTAATACCAGTATGAAGGTAGATGGAATTTCAACTTCACAAATCCTAATCTTTTTCGATATCTCAATTTTATATTGGATAGACTCCTCAGTGGAACCCCCAGGAACATAGAAAAGCTTTCATCCTCCATGTCGCTTCAAACTAGTCACATTCACTCCTGCATCCGCAAGAAAGTTCGCACTTGTTCTTCGAAAACCATCAACTATGTACCCCATGGTATTTGATAGGTCAAGGTATCTTGCTATCATGGTTGAGACTAAACCAATGATATTAATTTAAACTACTTGGTTGATACATTTGCCTTTTTGATAAATTAATTAAAGGTAAGTGCTTGTTAGAACCACGACTAGGGCGAAGAGCTAATTACTGTTGATGGAGTTGGATACAATTAAAATCTTCCACAACGAATGTACGGTGAACATTTGGTTTGATATCGAATATTTTAGTTATTAACAATCCACCAGCGTCCTCTATGTTCTCGAGTGTTAACGTTCCTATCCCTATGGCATGTAGAAACACCCAGAACCAACACGAACTAAAAATAATTCATAAATACAATTTTATATTTTAAAAATAACAAAATAATCTTAACTGTTAGACCCCGCTAAGAACTAGCTTACTTGTTGGTCTCTTGTCTTTGCCTGATATCCTGCAGATTTATTTTAAATAAGTTATATCTTATCGTGCCTTTTCTTTAAGTTAATATTTTCCTTAATATTGACAGTGCATTTTAGAGCAGTGCACACTGACTACAATGTAGAAGTTTTAACACATTTTAATTTTTCCTCAAAACAGGCGAACGGAACATTTTCATTAACTATTGTTACCATCTTGTGAGAATATAGTTTATAAAGATTTGTATATTCGCTTTTTGATTTTTCTGGCAATAAATTTCCAGTTACAGCACTGGGTGTCCTAAAAATGTCAATGAGTGCTCCAATTTATAACATTTCCATTATAACAATCGAAAAGACCAAAAGAATATACCATAAATCACAAATAAATGAGAAACCAAAGAGAAATCTGATATTTGCATTACATATATTACAGTGAAACAGCGATATAGAACTTGTTGGAAACGTAAACATATCCGTAGATAAAAATGTATGTGCTTCCAAAGGTAAAATAACTAAAATATAACTTAAATAACCCATCGCATCTCATGGTACGAAATATTTTAAAAATCATTTTCGAAGCTGGAAAAATTTTAACCATTTCGAAAAATATGTAAATAAAATTCCTTGTAATAATATTTCGTTACATCTCGCTTTCCACACCCTAATTTCAAGTCACCCACTAATGCGGATGTATTCAAAGTGTCTTTAAGGTTCAATTGTAGTAGTGGGGACACACTTAAACGGCCAGAAGATAAATTGTCACGTCCCTATTCGGCAGAATCTTCTAAACATCACGCGTTCCGAACTCCCACATCGCGCATTTGCAACCATTGACTGCCAAACAGAGAGCTTGGCTTCGTAGAGACGTTAAAACGCGAGCGAGACAGCGATAGTTCCGAAGAGGGAATCCGCGTAACGTTAGAAGCGCACCGGCGACGCATCGCTTGTGGGTTCGGCAGAAACTCGTTTCAAAGGGGGCTCTAAGCGAAGCGATAATTAACTCTCTCTATTACTTTATTGGTTTGTGCCCTGTCTATTTGGTCCTCTTCTCTTTTTTAATCAGAGACGGTCGGAGTTTGGAAAACCGCCCGACCATTCTAATTGCCCTTTTATTGCTCGGACTCACGCTCTTCCACTCGCTTCATCTACCCCATATAGAAATTTAACCAAACGAACGGTCGGCTGAACGCGCTCCGTCTTTACGTAGCGCTCGAACGAACCCCGCTCTAATTTAACTTTTTCTCTTTCTTCCATTATTTACCTTTTTCGTCAATTCCTTAACTTATATTAAATTTCTTTTTTTTTCCTCTACCACGATTGTTTGTTTTGTTTCCGCGTTTATACGTATAATACGGACTTTCGATCTATGTATTTGTAAGTTTATTTCTCGTATCACCGATTTGAATGAGCTTCGATTACCTTTATTCTGGCTTATTCTGTTCAAGATTATTCGCAGCACATTTACAAACATAAAAATGAAACAGAATATGAATGATTATTACTACTACATCAAAGTTTTACGAAAACAGGAATTGAAAATACCTGTTAAAAAAACGTATTTTGTTTGCTGTATATAATACAAAGTGTCCCATAAGTCCTTTTTAAAATAAAAAGAATATAATAAAATAATGACCAAATTTAATGAATACACGTTTATTTCGTTATTAAAATACAGCTTTAGGAATTTATTTCTTAAAAATGATGTGTTCTAAATGTGTTCCGATATTTTGCTGGCACTCTTCCAAACCTGGAGCAAAATTTTCTAAAACTGCTCCGTACATATTCTCGTGATTCATTCAGAGAGTGAGGAGTGTTGCTGTATACCACTGAGTCAAATCGAGGCTACGTGCCCTCCAGTTTCAAGGAAAATTTCACAGACAACCGTGGAAGTGGCTGGCTTAAAAAAGTCCTTAATCATCTCCACATATCGTTCGGAATTTACGGTTACTGTATGGTCTCTTTCATCTTCAAAGGCGACTAAATTTCCAAGTACTGGAGTAGCGATTGGTACGTATACCTCTACTCTCCATTCAATTGTGGTCGCGCAGAGAACACAACAAATTGAAAAAACTTTTGCGACATCAAGTATTTGCTTTATTATTTCATAATGCCTAAACAAAAATTTACAGCGTTGTCATTTAGAATTAGCTGTCATTTTGTCCCCCAGTCACCTCTCTCTTCAAATATACGTTACCAGGTCCGTCCTTGCATGAGATCCCACAATGTATTATACTGAGCTGACATTCTTAGACCGATTGCTAATTTAATTCTATTGTACTTTCGTCATAATTTAATTTATTTTTACAGCACTGTATATATAATGTTACTGCTATTATTATTACTTACAGTATTATTGCTATCAGTATTACCATTATTCCTTCTGCTATTATTACTATTATCCCAGTTGTTGATATAGACATCAGCGGTGGCTCTCTGAAAATACTCGAAAACGAGACGTTGGCATATTGACAAACTTTCAAAGTTGGTTTGGTCCACAATTGACCACAAACGCATACTTTTAAGAATATCTGGGTTAGATTTGGCGATGTGTACTCATAATTCTACATTGTATACCTAAGAATTCATTCCCATCATTTTGTCGCATGCATGAGATAGATTATATTGAAAATAGAAAGACACCTAGCGACTAATGTTATTGTAACTTATTGTTAATAAAAGGTACTGAAGAAAGCGACCGTGTTAGGGCAGAACACAATTTACTTCCGTTAAGTCTGCAGTTGTCATAGTCAAAAACCGTGGGCAAGGCTTTGAATTAACACTACATCCATCATATTCTCTGAACTTTGGCCCTGGCGACAACTTCTTGTTTCTCTTGTTACTCGAAAGGGACTGAAGCAAATTTCTCAGTTATAATAAGAATGCAATAATAATAATAATAATAATAATAATAATAATAATAATAATAATAATAATAATAATAATAATAATAATAATAATAATAATAATAATAATAATAATAATAATAATAATAATAATAATAATAATAATAATAATAATAATAATAGCCTCTATTGTCCAATAGTTTTAACAGTCATTGATAAGACAAAGACGTAAAGAAAACGATATTTATACATAATTTACACCCAGCACAAACGTTCATTTGCATTGCTGGCCATACGCGTTAAAAGTGTTCTGACTAAGATATTAGTTCTCGCTCTTAGTACACTAGGGTGACAGAATAAAATAGACACCTACTAATTAAAAAAAAGATTCTATTCTCGTTATATATACAAAATATTTTCAAATTTTTAAATTAGACTAATATTTTGTCGATCCACCTTTACTTGCGTGAAGTGCTGCGAGTCGTCGTAGCATAGAATCTATTAAATGATTAATGGTGTCTTCTGGAATATTTAACCACTCTTCTGTAACAGCTGCCACGAGTTCTTCCTTATTGCTGGGTTTTCGGGGTCGTTTCGCCATATTTGTTTGGATTATGTGCCAAACATTCTCTATCGGATTCATGTCTGGTGATTGGCCTGGCCATGGTAAAATCCGAATCCCCCGTTCCTCTTTCCATGTGGTTGTTGTTCTTGCTTTGCGGCAGGGTGCTCCATCCTCCATAAAAGTGGCGTCTTCTTTACATAAAATGTCGTTGTCGAATATCGGTAGTAGTTCTTCTGTTAATATTTGGATATATTTTTCCGCATTTATATTTCCGTCGCAGATTACTAATTGCGATCTTCCACCATACAATATCGCGCCCCACACCATGATGTTCACACCGCCGTATTTTACCGTCTGATGCAAAAATTTGTCGTCCAGTTGCTGTGCACGAACGTCTCCATACCCAGGTACGACCACTATCACTGAATTGGCAGTATCTGCTTTCGTCTGGAAAAATGACAGACCGCCAAAACTCTTCAGGCTTCGTTCGCATTTCGGTTGCCCAAGCCATCCGGCGCCGTTTTTGAAACGCCATAAGGAGAGGTTTTTTCTTTGCCACCCTTTTATACATCCCCACACTGTGGAGGTATCGCAGAACGGTGCGCTGACTTTTCTGTGAAGTTGCCGCAAGCTCAGCTGTACTTTTCGCGGTTCTCTTAACACTTCGCGCACTTCTTTCAGAAGGTCCGGCGCGACCTGGTCTCAGCTCCACTGTTGTATTTTCCTTGCGTTTAAATTGTGTAATCACACGGTTAACTGTGGACAACGGAATATTTAAAAATTTACTTATTTCACGTTGCGAAGCGCCGCGTTCACTCTGGCCAACGATGCGACCCCGGGTGACGTCCCTAATATCACTCGAACCTTGTAAGCGAGGCATAGTTGTAACGATACTAAACTATGACGAATTCCTTCCGATACATCTACCCCGACCCTAATGACAAGAGAAAGTTCTTAATTCGTTCTTAGAATTTAGCTGTTTACATATTTATACCGCTTTACCCGGTGTCTATTTTATTCTGTCACCCAAGTGTACCATAAATATACCACATGAATGTGTAGTGCTAAGATTCTATTTTTACATAAAAATATTGGAATTGTAAGAAAAAAAAATGTCTACGAGAACCGTGCCTTACATTTCTTTCGTTTTGCGGAGACTAAAGGAAGACCTTGGAGTAAGCCAAAGAGTAATTTGTACATTATAAGATCAGAAGCAGACAATTGATATCTCTCGCAACTGGCATGTGAAAATGACATTCTTAATGCAATTCAGCTTCTAAGTGAGTTTATTGCAAACAATAAAAAATGGTTTGTATATCTCTGGCTTGTATACCCGAAAAGTGAGTATATTCGTCATTCAGTAATGAATCTAGATTTACACGAGAACCAGATAGTAGACGTATTCTGATTTTGACATAAATTTCGCACGCGCAATAATTTAGAATTTGCTGGGGAATAGCTTTAATATTAAGGTGGTGGTGTGACGGTAATGACTGAGATAAATAAGACAAAGGAGTACCGCGACCATTATTTCGTAGAAAATGGAAATCTCACCGACAGTGGGTAGTATTTGAATGAAAATTCGCAATTCATTATTTTTCCGTATTCAGCAGCAATGGGAAAGCAACCCACTTTTATGTAGTATAGTGCTGGTCGCCATCGAGCAAACATCGTGAGCAATTAGTTTCGTGAAGTTGATATGAAGAAAATGGAGCAGCCAACCAATTCCTCATACGCTAATCTAATGAAATACGGTTGAGATGCTTTGAGAAGACACTTTTGCACGAAATATACCCCCGAACAAGTGTTACAAACTACTATCACAAAAATGTGATACTAAAATATCTACCTCTTTTAACTGTTCATCAGAATTGTATGCCTATTATTTTCTAAAAAACTTTCTCTATTAAAAGTGCAACATTTTATATTTGTCCAACGTCAGTTTAAAATTTGTCTAAACAACTTTATAGATATCGTCACAGCTATATAACTAATATTTTGTAATGCCTCGCTTGGCTTTTATAATTACTCTTATTCTTTTTGATACACTATCTATGCAAGCGTTAATGGTATATCTAATTGTAGCGTCGTTCTGCCACACTCAATGTTCCTTAGTAATCGCACTTTTGCAATGTTTCTTCTCTAATACACGCGTGATTTTAGAATGTCTATGTACTGTACGCATGGATATTTGCATTCCTTGCTGAGGCATTACATTTCGTATTCCTTTGGCGGATAAACCTCGGTTTTCAGTTACTAGTTGCAGGATACGTCGATCATCTCGACAAGTAGTAATCCTTTTCTTGTTGCAAATCGCTCTTTCGGTACTTGGGTATATTTCCTTTAATTAAAACGGCGATTCGTTGCACTATTTGTCGAGATACTTCTTCTTTCTTTGCAATTGTGCGTTGGGAATACTCTCCTGTACCCAACAATGCCTCAATACACAGTCTTTTTCTCATTTGATAAGTCCATTTCTTTACCCACAACGAAAATATTCTTTCTACAATAGTAACCGATCCAAATAATATTCTACGAATTACTTCGTCTTCCAATCTTGTTTCTACCCATCTTCTATACAGTAGAGAAGATTCATGGTGGGGATAATAATAGGCGAGAGGTTATTAAGTGGCACTTTCACGATTTCTTAGAAAGATATTTAGGGAACGTATTTAAATAGGTATTGTAAACCCCATTCATGAATTTTATACTTGTATTTGTAAATTATCGCGTTGGAAACACACAAAAGCTTAAATTTATAAGGTGGTCCTAATAAAATGCACAGGGACTGTGTACTTATTCTTTATGAAATATTTTAAGCAATGTATGTGGCAAATTTAGTAGTAATAGGATATATTAGGCAGTTTGATATGCGTAGAATCTGTGCCAAATTACATTCCAATCAGAAAGTTGGTTTGGTTTGCTAAAAATGTTTGTTATTATCCATATTTCATAAATTTCCTGAGAAAACTGGACCAACTAAAGAATAATAGTAAATAATGCAAGGTATTTCCTCCTGAAAATTATAAAAAAAAATCCTGAAATAAAAAAGCATTAACCTAAAGCAAATTGTTTTACTTGCATGCATATATCATTGATAACAATCAAAGATTAAAATCCATTCCTATTCCGAAACCGCCTCAGTAAATTCTGAGAGTAGCTAGAGACGTAACGCAAGTAACCAGCCAGCTATATTTCAAGAAAATAAATTAGCGGAAATAAAAAATCAAGGAGAACAATTAGATCGTGTACTTTTAAAAAAACGTATGCTATCGGAACTGAAAAAAGAATAAGTTAGAGAGCTTTATGCTTTACAAAAACTTCTACACGACTTAGCAAGCGAAACGGAATGCAATTCTAAAATTAATTAATAAAATAATCGTAAGTGAATTAGCGAAACAGTTATTTACATGACGGCTGTCGCAGCCGGTAGCGGGAACTTCGCGAAAGGTCGCCCGCCTCGCTAGCAAATGCTTGAGCGAGGCAAGCGCTAACTTGCATGGTACACGCCACTAAATTAAGCGATTAAGATCTTAGTGCCGCAAATCGCCGACGTTTATTTTACGTAAAATGTAAATTACAAGTCCGTATATGTGTATTTGTAAGTGTATGGATGTATGCTTGTACGTTTACTTATGTATGTTGTGCATTTATTCGTTAACTACGATATTAGCGTAATTAAGCAGCACATTTGTCGGCTGGTATTTTAGACGTTAGTTTATACGTGCATACCAATTTTCTTACAGTAATCTCGTACGTAATAGTACATAAATGGAGATAAGCTGTTGTACTGTTAGCTTGAAATAATGAGGCATAATAACTAACAAATCAATACGCAATCGCTCTATTAATTTGTAACTTAATTCGTCGTTGCAGTGATTGCAACTACTTAAATATTGGGCAATGCAAGAACTTAAGAAAATAGGGAATAAATCAATTCTTTCTCCCTGCTTACCGATAAAGTAAGGTACCAGTGTAGCTTAAGGTCTCAAATTAGCTTTCGAAGAAACTGCAAAACTTACTCATCGCACATTTTAGCACATTTTCCCAGATTGAATAAGGCAAAACAATGTTAAGGCTAGTTTTAATTTCAATGGAAAGCATGATATTCGTTGCCCCAAATAATACAGATAAATCTATTGAAAAGGAGAAAAAGAAATGGGAAATTAAGCATAAATTGCTAAAATATAATTACAAGCACTGAACCTTACGAAACTATATTTTTCGAGATTCATCCAAAAAGTAAGATTCACTCACGATTAACAAATAGCAGGTCACGCATTGCAAGAGGCTATTGCAGGTGCGTAACAGGGGTATGATATGGTAATCGTATGCGTCAGGTGACACTGCCTGATTCCTTAAAGTAGCACCAATACAGGAGATCAAGATGGCAGCTCTAATTCTATTTTCAGCGATTACAAGGTTCGGTCTGTCATAAAGTTTTTCAACGCACAGAACATTGCACTCATCAAAATCAATCATCAATTGGATTAAATGTATGGATCGTGCATCATAAGCAGGCAGATGGCGCAGAGAATTGTTACAGAAGATTTCCGACCTAAGCCAAATTCAAGCAGATATTGTAGACGCGGAATGTGTTGTACACGATCTTCTGGAACAGAAATGCCTCATCAACTGTCTGGCTAGAGATGAGACAGTGGATGCTGAACATCTATAGTGCAATACGGAGGGTCACCCAGAACAAACGGAGCAGATGTCTTCTTGCATGTTAGTGCTAGGCAACACACGGCTCGGCTCACAACAGCAGTTTAACGGCAATTGCACTGGGCAATATTTGACCATCCACCCAACAGTCTGAATCTCGGCCCAATGATTGAATTATTTTCATTTATTTTCCTTCAAGTGATGCATGTAAATGATAAAAGTTTAGTTTTTTTTTTTGAAAACTTGGTCTTGTACTATATGAGAGAATACATCATTGTCGCTATGGTCTTAAAGGATGAATTTAGTTGATGCTAATGCTTAAGAATAATTTTTGATAAAATTATCTCTTTCTGTATATTATTCGTTAACTTTGTCTTCGCCGGAAGATATTCAATGTTTGCTTAAACATCTTCGAATTCTTGAGATAACAGCTCAATCTTACCTGTTCTTATTTGCAGATCGATGAGCGTTTCGCTGTCAATATGGCGTTTGTTTTGTTGCGTAGTTTGTTGGCTTATGCTTAATTGCACCCATTCTTTGTGTAAGTTATGATAGACCGCTCGTTTTTTGTAGAAAATTGCTTGTATTTCTGTTATGTGAATAATCATGAAATAAATAGATTGGATGTAAGATGACATATGTAATGTAATTCTTTTCGTAAGAACTGAATTGTTAATTGTAAGTGAATAAATTGAAGTTATTGTGCAAGTACAAATTAATATGGTTAAAAATAAACTTAATTGGGTAGGTTATGTTATGCCCCCTTGCCACCACGTGCTTGATTTCTTAAAACATTTGCGACATCACTTGACCAAATTGACCAAATGTAATGACATAACGAACTTTATTTTTATTTTGTTTAAATTGTTTTGTTGTATCCTGTACTTCCGCCCAAAGTACTGTTGTCGAATTTGAAGCAGATTTTCGAACCTGTTGGTCGAGTTCCTCCCACAAAAGCTCGATCGAGTTGCGATGTAAATCAGACCAGCTCCCATTACAGAACATTAAAATACCATACTAATATGTTGATTTACCCGATAATGTAGAATCAACAACAAACGGGATGGCAGCAGCATCTACTTAATTTGAATCAGTCCGCATATCTTGTAATGATCGATGTAATTTACACGGACTTTCAAAAGGCTTTCGACTAAATATGTAGATCATTATGTACTTTTTAAAGATTGTGGCTTTTCCCCGTCTTTATGCAAACTAATGTCTTCATACCTTATCAATAGATAGCAATATGTAGAGTATCTGAGCTGTACTTCGACAATGTTCACACCGGCATCTGGTGTACCACAAGGGTCTAACCTGGGTCCTATCCTTTTTTGGTCTTTATTAACGATATTGCCGAGACTCTGCATTGTCAAAAGCTACTGTTTGGAGATGATATGAAGATATTCTTTAAGATCGACTCCTTTGATGACTGTTTGCTACTGCAGGAAGATCTGGTCCATATCGACTTTTAGTGTAAACTGAACCATTTACGCCTGAATATGAATAAATGCAAAGCTATGAGATGTACTAGAATTAATTACATAGAATATGAATATAGAATAACTAACACAATACTCAAGCGTTATTCTAGTATACTAGACTAAGGAATTACTATTGCTAGTCAATTCAGTTTCATAAACCACATTAATGATATGGTTGCCAACGCTTACCGTATTTTCTGCTTTATATATAGACACTGCAAAGTTTTCAATGACTTAAACTGCTTGAAACTATTATATTATTCCTTGGTTCGATCTAAATTGGAATATAGACCACTGGTCTGGTATCCCATTTACTCTGTACGTATCACAAGTATTGAGCGAGTTAAAATTTTTGATGTTTTCAAATTGTGTCTTTAGAAACGAGATGTAAAATGTTAAGCCTAAAATTTTTATATAACCTCTTACACAATTATATTGATTGTACGTATCTCCATAATAAACTACAGTTTAATATATCCAGACTTTCTTCACTGCATGAACAGTGCTTTTATTTACCTACTTGTAGGATGAATATAATGTTAAAGTCACCTCTGTATGTTATGTGTAATAACTTTAACATAATCTGTAAGGAGTTTGATATTCATTTTTGTTCAACAGATGAGATTGCTAATTATTTGAAAAATTTTTGTAATTAATTTAGAATTTTTTTTATATTAGTTTACTTTAACGTATGTGTAGGTGTTCCTATAGTGTTTCTGTTTAATATTTTCTGTATTTGGGTTTTACCCGTTGGAAATAAACCATTATTATTATACCTAGCTCCCCATTTTGTCTATTATTCAAAACCCAAAGCTCCAAACGCAAAGTACGAAACAATTAATCAGTTTGTTTTCAATCAAAGATGATTTTTTCCTTCTTAAAAGTGTTATAACGAAACTAATTCATTCAATTAATCAAAGAAACTACTTTCAAGCGAACAAAAAACAACAAGAGCAATACATGCATAGAAACATTACCGTACAATTACAAAGTTAGCGTTAAGGAACTGCACTCACGCAACATTCGAATAATTATTTCAAACAAGGGTGCTGCCTTACTTTTCACGACATTCTACGCCATGCTGTACGAGAGCTAGTTAATAATTTAGGTGTAAGCACCTAAACTAATTCTCGGCAAAACTGAGGCCAACACGGGAGGTGAACTAATCGATCAAATTAGACTGTTAGGTACGCAATTTCGACTACGACGGGGTCGCGAAACCAAGTACCTGTAATGCTAAAATTGGTATTCCCTGACTGTTAATGCGGAGAAAGATTAGCGATCGACATTCCAGCATTAGTATTTTATTTTCTGAAAATAATTTCCTGTAATTTTATTCAATATCCGACGTAGTGATATAACAAATCGAGAATTTTTGGGGGTCAAATACTTGAATTTCTAATATACTTAAGGATTGAATTGTATCATATACTTGCACTGACAAAAATCAACACCGTAATAGTAAGTGATTAGGTTTCTAAAAGTTTACAAATGAAGGAACTTTTTTAATTTTGTGTTAGTTCGTTCATTTTACTTAGGCGAAAGACAAGTGAAGTGGGAGGTATTAATATCATGCAGTAGAAATAGATTCGAATACTTTTGTTTTGATAAAGAATTCCCAATTTATCAAACAAAATATTGCAATTAACTATTTATATTTGTACAACAGTTGTCAAAAGGAATAAACGCCGAAGTACAGCATTGTGTGACAAGTTATTGATGTTAGTTTAAAGAAGTAGTAAATGATACGAAAAAAAATTTAGTTAATAGGCAAAATATTTTATAGCATAGTCACAACATGTATTCATGGTCAGATTCCGAATCGTTATGAGATTCGAAACAATCGCCAACGCCAGATGTCACCACTGATATTAATTATAATAAATTTTTCGGTCCTCAAATCGATTTTTGTATTTCCCCAATATCTTCTTTCCTCTTCTGTTACATGATTCCAACAACAATTAGGTTAGGCAATTCTATCCAAAAAAGTCAAACAAGAAAGATGTTAACGTCATGGAGACAGCGCCACTCGTATGCAACCAATCTTCTGAGACCTTCAATCAAGACGAAATGAACCTCCTAAGTAAAGAATTAAAATATAGCATTCGCGGTCCTAAATTGCCCGCCGAGGAATCAATTGCATCAATATAAACAAACATTAGGAACTTGGATGGCACTACGAAAGACTTTGTCAGAAACGCGAGCAAAATTAAGATCTCTAGAAATTTGGAAAATGGCAAAAATTTCGGACAAGGTAAGAGGAATATAGAAATTATTAAAAGTCGTAGAAATAAAAATTGTTTTTACATTAAAGCAGATAAAGAAAATAAAATTCATTTTACACAAGCCAAATTATTACAATCGCGTCAACACTATGTTATCGTCAGGGCCCTACAGATAATTAAAGAAAAACCCCCTACCGTCAACGATTATAATCACCAAAGATACTATTAAGGGCTGTCCCAATTTAATCAATAATAACTGAAATTTAAGATAACAAGTTCAAACCCCACCACTCCAAAAATGTATTGCCTTCCAAAAATTCACAAACCATGTAATTCCATGAGACCTATAGTATCCGGCATTGATTCCTCAACATACAAATTGTCCGAATGGCTAGTGTATGAATATAAGAACTTGCCCCAAAAAGTAGATAGCCTAAGTGTAGAAAACTCCTTAGATTTTGTAAATAGAATTTAAAAGATTGAATTCAAAGATGGGAAAATCCTTGTATCATTCGACGTTTGTTCACTTTTTCCGAGCGTACCAGTTCCAGAAACTATGGAGTAATTGGTTAAATTTTTGAAATTGAATAACGTAGATGACGTGAAAACCGCGGAATATAAGAGTTTGAAAAAATTATATATGCCACAAAATTGTTTTCAAATAGGCGGAAAATGATTCGAACAGGTGGAAGGCACGGCGATGGGTAATCCATTATCTCCTTTTATTGCCTTTTCATGAGGAAATTTGAAACGAACTTGAAAAAAGAAACTAAATATTTTCTGAGAATTTGGCTTAGATATGTAAATGATATTTTCGCGCTGTTTGATACCAATAAAAGGAACATATAAGATTTTCTAGAGGAACTTAACTCAAAATTCACTACGATCAAGTTTACTATAGAACAAGAAATAAACAATTGGCTTTCGTTTCTAGATACCTTAGTTATACGCAATAAAAATAAATTAGAAATAGATATCTACAGAAAAGAAACTAATTCCAACAGATTCATTACAGCTGACTCGCACCATTGCGAAAAAAGGAAATGTCCGCGATTAGTTTTCTGGTCAACAGGTTCGCTAGATTTCCGCTAAGCAAGAGCAGGTACGAAAATGAATTAAAATATATCAAAGATGTCGCGAGGTACAATAGTTTCTCTTCTACGGATGTTGACCGTATCTTAAGGAAGGTCCAATACAAACAACACATCAGAAATTCCACGACCTTGACATCAACAAACACCGCATAAGAAATTTATAACATTTCCTTTCCACCCAACAGTAAACGGGTTAAATAACATTTTCTACCATCAAAACATGGACGTATCTTTTGATTCAAAAAACAACTTAAAGAATCTCTTAGACAACCCCAAAATAAATCGGAGATGATGAAAAGGTCTGGAATTTACCAAATCCCATGCAATGATTGTGATAAAGTTTATATTGGACAAACAAAAAGCAGTATCGAAACGAGGTTCAAAGAACATATTAGACACTAATCGTTTCAATAAACCAGAACTATTGAGCGTAGCAGAGCATATGGTAAAATCCGGACATAAAATTTATTTAAAAAATCATAAACTTCTTAAAAACTAAAATTCGTGTAGAGAATTAAATGCTTACGAAACGATACTTATGAAAAAGAACAGAAACTTATTGCATAAAGAACCACCCCCCATTGCACACTAGAGTCTGATTGATTTATTACATAAGTCCCTGTTAAAGATACGGTTCGTTTTCGTTGCATCGGACCCAGAAAATACACACATATTCGAGACTACCCAATAGATTGTAAATAGTCACATGTTTTAAGAAATTTTAGAGGCCGCGCAGAAAATAATTTGCATGTGTGATACAGATTTTACATTGAGTCGGTAACACGGTTGACGATGAAAGTCCGCGTGCTCTTGAAACACTACGCTCCAAATAATTAATTCATTTGTATGGGGTAGAGTTTATCTGTGTTATATCTGTGAGTGATCCCAACACTTTTCCTATACCGTTGTTAGAGGAAAGTTCTCTTTTACCAATTCTAAGGTAATGCCTATTTTAAAGTTGGTATCTTTCTTCGCCACTCTTCTTTTAACAGAAACCCAAATCAATTCTACGTTTCTGGAATTGGACCTTGTCATGATAAGGTATAAAAGGAAAAAAAGTAAGAGAAAAACAGAGAAATAAAAAAGGAAAAGGGTGAAGAAAAGGGAAGAGAAAGAAAAACAAAGGAAAGAAAAAGAAGGTAGAGCCTTGACGTCTTGCCTTTGTTGTACGAGGTTTCTGCAGGAGACAGCAAGGAGAACCAAAGAGGCAAAGAGGCGTAAGCTACGCTAGACGCGAAAACCAGAAGGTCTCATAATCGAGCCTTCTTTTTCTTCCCTTTCCTTTTTATTTCTTTGTCTTCCTTTTACTTTTATTTTTATTTTTCTCCTCTTATACCTTACCATGACACGGTCCAATTCCGGAAATAGTTCGTTTGGTACTGAATGAAGTTTTTCAGTGTACCAGTGTTCGAGTTCTCTGATTTATATACATTAGTGTTGATGTTACAGAAGGTTATCTGAGCAAATATAAGAAACTATACCACAAAGGTAATTCTATAAAGGCAAATAAAAGGAAAGGTACATTATCTAGAAAACACATATTAATGATAAATTCGTTGATATTGTTCGTTGACTAATTCTTCCACCTTCACATCATTTTATTCAATTAAAGAAATTCACACTGAAGTGAGCTGATTTCTCGATTTAGTTGTGATGACTATTCATGTGACAAATTTCAATCCAAAATATTGGCTTTTGTTACTAGTATTTTAACTAGGCCATCATCATCATTAACCACCTTCTATAGTCTACTGCTGGACGTAGGCCTCCCTTACTTGCTTCCAAAACTCCTTATCCTGAGCAAATTGCATTGATTTACTGTGGATACCCCTAAAATCGGGGCCTAATGCTGTCTGGTTGGAAAACGGCCTGTGCATCTTATCTTGGTCTCCATTCTATAATTTTCTTGATCCATTGAGCATCGTTCAGCCTTGCAATATGCCCTCCCCAAATTCTATTTCAAAGTAGTTATTTTTTCTATGGCATCCATGACTTTTGTTCTGTTTCGTACTCCGGTATTCGATACTTTGCCTTCCAGACATTATCCCAACATTGATCGTCCATTACTTTCTGTGCGATTCCAATTTTATCTGCTGTTTTCTTCGTTAATGCTAGGGTCTTCGCATTGTACGTTACAAATGGTAGTACGCATTGATTCAAAAACTTTCTCTTTAAGCACATCGGTAGAGCAATTTTGAAACTGTATTTAAGTTGTCCATAGGCGATCCATTATTTCATTAATAACTATTCCACCTTCAATTATTAGGTCTGTCAAGGTTTGGGTGTTTGAGGTGATGATTTTCAGTCTCATTTATTCATCTCATTTATTAAATAATTTCAGGAAGATAGTATCACCTTGATGAACATCTTTCTCCGTGCGGAAGTTTTTAGTATCTTCCTAAAGCTTAATACAAACTATAGCGTACTCGTATATATTTTGGTGTCATTTGTAGGATAAATCAATTCAATCGAGAATATACCACGTTTTTTGTCACGGTTAGTATACTTTAACTTAAGTTCTCGAACCTAACACCTCTGCTATAATATATATGGTCCCTCATATGAACAAACTAAGTTTCTTTCAATGCCCTTTGCCCTCTTTCCTATCCGTAATGCTTTTAAAACGACTATGTGTCCAACGCTATATTTTATTCTCTTCTTCTCTTCTCCTTTTTGATCGACGTAAGGCTTGTTTCTGTTGAGGATGTTGAAGGTGTTTCCGAATGTTTCGGGTCAATTCCTCCCAATCGTTATCTAGAGGGTGCAGATTCCATGGTCTCGCAGGTAATTTTGATGTATAAAAACTAACTGGACAGATGTGTGGTAATCGATGGCGTATTGTTAATTGCAATTTCGTCGAGGTACAGCACCCAATGTCCATGTTTTAATCATAGTGATGTATCGATGGCCTATACGAGATTCAACTAGGGATTTTGACATTTCCGGTTCGTTGATGGTATCGAATTCCTTTTCATAATCGACGAACACCAAGACTAGTGGTTTATTGTATTCGATAGTTTTCTCAACTATTTGGAAAATGTTTAATAAATGAGTTTTAATAGTGTCGTAAGTGGCAATAAATTTATATTCAGACCTTTCCTATTTAGAAGTAGCTGACTGTAATGATTAAAGCCCCCGTAGCTAGACATCGCTGTACGCTTAAAATTTTTTAATTAGTCTCGTTAGTATTAAGTATAAATATATAAGTAATTGTATTATTCCTATGAATATGTATGACCTTATGTTTTGTAAATGTAATTACGGTAATCACAGTGTTTTAATAATTCAGTTTATTAACCCCCCTATAATCCAGAAAATTTATGATGCCTTAATTGACCTATTTAGATAAAACCTTTCTTTCTCCGGATAAAATTAAACGTCCATAAAAAGTTACTAAGCGTATGTACAAGCGAAACTATACCAATTTCGCTCAAAGCAATATACCTTCCTTAAGCGTATAAGACGTTTTAAATGGGGCGCCTGTTTTATGATAGCGACTGTACTGTACGTACGAAAGTGAATGTGCGTGACTTCGATAACTGCCATACTTAATCGGCTATTTAATTAAGTTAGGATTAAGATTATAATAAAATATCGTCACGATAACTCGTATTGTCACGATAGGTACCGGTTTTACTAATTCTGCCGTTTATTTTACGAACTACACGTTAGAAGCGTATAAACGAGCACTTTATGCATGCAACTACATTTCAGTTTATATATGTACGTATGTACATGCATAGGTACAATGCATTAATTACCAATGTGCCTGCATTACAAGTACAATTAACGTACTATTTCCCGCAGTGCTAATTGTGACTTTAATTTCTGTGTTATTCAAACAATTGTCGATGCGATGAATTCGTATTAATTTAAACTCATAGACTTGCTTTAATTATACGTATTTATGTTAAATTATTCAATTTCGTTATCAGAATTTTGTAAACAATGAAATATACGTGTATGCACCAATATATTCATATCGCGTTCTGTTGCATAAAGATACATATCATACACATCATATCATGTACAGCTTGTCAGATTAGTGGAAAGGGATAATAAAAATAAAGAATCAGATGTGCTATTCTAACTCAGAGAAACGTTATGCAATCTATATTGAATATATTTCAAGGAAATTCAGGTGTACCATAGAGACCTAGTTTGGGCCCACTCCGATTTGTGTTGTACACCACCGTCCATATTAGTTCGGACACCCAGTAAAATGTTGGAAACTCTACTAAAAGATAATATAATTGTTTCTATATATCATTCGGAGACATCAACGCTCGGGCAGTTTAGGATATCGGGCATGTTCAGCTGGTAAGAGAATAACAACTCACGTCAACGATGAGCATATAAAATTGCTGAATGCAAGAAAAATTTCTGTTACTACAGTGAAAAGAATATTAAAAGCTGGAAATCTTCACGTCTGCATTGCAATAAAAAAACCCTACTTCGACGGGGAAACGGGTAGAGATGGTTACAGTCGGCAGAAACACATAGAAATTGGACAGTGGATTATTGGAAAAGAGTGCTATGGACTGATGAGTCAAAGTTTGAGGTGTTCAGACAATCAAGGCCCGTTTTTGTAAGAAAAGCGAAAGGCCAAAGAATGTTGTAGAATTGTGTAGTGCCAACTGTTAAGCAAGGAAGAAGTTCTGTGCTTTGGGATTGTTTTTTCTATACTGCCACAGGAGACTTGAAGCGAATCGAAGGTATTTTGCGAAAAGAAGGTTATTTAGAAATACTGCAAGAAAATACAATACCATCGGGGTAACGTCTAAACGGTGAAAATTTTGTACTCATGCAGGACAACAACACCAAACACTCAGCAGTGATATATAAAAATCACAAATAATGACATGGCCGCCACAAAGCTCCTATCTAAAAGGCATCGAGCTTTTATGGGATGAATTGGATAGAAGGGTCCAAAAAGTATGCCCTACCTCTGTAGGCTACTCGTGGAACATTTTAGAAGAGGAATGGACGAATATGCCAAAGAGAGTCCTTGAAAAATTAGTGGGACTGATACCTCGGATTGTGAAAGCTGTTCTTCGCGCAAAAGGGATAATATGGACGGTAGTGCACATCAATGATATACTTCTTGAAACGGATTGTCCTATTCTTGTATATACTGAAGATTTAGATAGAAATCTCTCGCATTAGTGACTCTTGTAAACTTCAGCATAATTTGGACATCATGATGGAGTTGTGCAAACAGTTTAAACTAAAAGTCAACATTGAGAAATTCTATGTAGTTATTTATATCCATTCCCACTTACCTTCTTTCTTCTATCACTATATGGATGGTAATATCCTAATCCATGAAACTAAATTTCGAGACTGCTTACGAAATGGCTTTTTGAACAAAGGAAGAAGAACAATCTGTATGAAACTAATAAGATTATGATAAATGTTATCAGTTGCCCTTTTTTACCATGTTCCATTTGGTTCCACGCGTAAATTCCAGATGCAACTTCACTCTTTTGGTGCCTTTGACGAAAACAAACATTATGAAATAGGCACCAACCTACGCACTTTTTGAAGTCGGCAACAATGAGTTGAAGAACTTCTTCAGATGTTCGTAGCTTTAAACGACAGCTTGGACATATATGTACGTGGTGAATGCTATTTCTCCATTTCTACCAGTCTGAATGAACTTTGAAAGGTTTGTCGAAGGAGATGTAACTGTTAATATCAAAAGTAGAGTGTCTATTCTGGCATATCTCATCTAGTCTTGGGGTTTTGAGTTCTACAGTTGTCATAGCGCTCTTATTCTTGATAATTTCTTCATGTAAATGTCGGGAGATGGCGAACTTAACATAATTTCCGTAGCAGTTGTTCTTTACTGCTCCAGTAATACATAAACAAGCTAACCTCTGCATTTTTGACAGCTTTGTTTCTATATAATCTTAAGCCAATAAACTATGTATCCGTATGTTATCACAGATCTTACAATGGCCATGTATAACCAGCGCATCATGCATGACTTTAATTCCCATAATTTTCCAATCTCAAACGAGTGGCAGGTTTCTAACCAAGCTGATAAATAATCACATCAATACTCATTTATTATTTGTTACTTACTCATATTAATTTTGTTATACCACACAAGAACATGTATTAGTTTCGAAGTTTCGAGAGCTTGATCAAATGCATTAGTACGAGGGCAAATCAAATATGAACTATGATTTTAAAACATTTATTGGTACAGTAAAAAAAATTAATACGCTTTATTGTTTTATATAATCTCCTCTTTTATTCACACATTTTTTCATCGTTTCGGAAGTTTTTTAACTCCGTCATGAAAGAATGGATGTGGTAACGTCTGTAACCAATTGCGCAGGAACATTTCCACATCTTCGTTGCCAACAAAGTGGTGACCTCCCAGTTCTTCCTTGAGTGTCCCAAGCATGTGGTCACACGGTGACAAATCGGAACTCTAGGGCGGATGCTACAATGTTTCGCAATGAATTCTGTCCAACTTATGTTGGGTCAATGTAGCTGTGTATGGCCGAGCATTGTCGTGGAGAAGAATCACACTTCGAATAGGCATGTCTTGTCTTTTTCAGTAATAGGTCAGTTTCACTTCATCAGGCAGTTGGCAGTAGTACGCAGTATTAACTGTACGCTATTCATGGAGAAAATAAATGAGCAGTATGCCTCTAGCAACCAAAAAAGTCGTTGCAAGGACTTCGAAAAGAAAAATGAGTCTTAGCTTTCCGCTGTGCTGTTTCTCCAGGTTGTCGTCACTCCATGCTTGTCTGCTTATACTTCGGAGTGTAATGGTGCACCCACGTCTCATCACAGGTGACAATGCACCTCAACAAATCTTCCTCCTCTGTTCGATGTTGTGCCAAAAGCCTTTCACACATGGGAAGACGGTTTTCTTTCTGATCTTCTGTCAAAAGTCGAGGAATCCACCTTCCCGACACCTTTCGGTAACCCAAATCATCTGAAGTGATTGATTGGGCACTCCCATACGATATTCTGAAGTATGCAGAAATTTCACATATTATAAGGCGACGATCACCTTCAATCAGCTCACGAATCGCACGAATATTCGCTTTACTGCTTATCGTTCGCGGTCGGTGTGCATGATCCTCGTTTTCCACTGATTCTCGGTCATCAGAAAATTTCTTGTGCCAATCGTAGAACTGGGTCTTTGAAAGCGTTCTTTCAACGAACTGTGCAGTTAGTTGACACAAAATTTCGATAGGTTTTACGCCCTCCTGCGCCGAAAATTTAATGACAGTCCATCTGCACTAGTAAACCGAACTGGTTTACTCCCCTTCAACTTACATAGCCCTACATATTTTATATGTAATGTTTCACATGTATTGGTTTATTTATCTTGTTAGTCACTTTAATTAAGTACATTAGACATGTATGTGATTGTATTCTTTTTAGTGATGAGTAGCCCAACGGGGTTATAAGCTATTTGTGCTTGTCATAACCGTATGAGCCTTTGATTGATATTTTGATGATTTTCCTGAACTGATATTGCTTTCAAATTCATTAGAGCTAAACTTAGCATTGTATATATTATTTTTGTTACCGATCCATTATCGGAGTTTTTCTGTTGGGCAATAGAGATATCATTATTATTATTAATTGTTTTTAGAGTAATCTAAGTCACCTTAGAGTCTAATACCACTCCTAGATATTTGGCCTTCTTAGCGATCTATATCATTTTAGTGAAAAATACTGGAGCTACTTCTAACTTCCTTCATATGGTAGCACATTACAAGTACTGTATATTTTAAATTTATATTATATTCATGTATTGCAATACATAATCACTTGTCTTACCGATTACAACTATAATTTATTATATTTTGTTTATTACTCTATATTGAAATTTAAATATTGGGCCAGTAGATTCGCTTCATTTTCCGGGTTTACTTCTGTAATTATGCTTAAACTACTAGCACATTTTTATATTCTAATGGTCATAGAAGTACCAGCAAAGGTATTGTTAAAACTTGTGAGGTAATTTGAAATCTACAAATGACGGAACCATTTAAATATCACTCCCGGAGACACCCTTCGTCATTTTAAGCAAATACCCTTTCAAAGGAAAATAATTTCGTAAACTTAAAACCATTTTAGAAGAATCAATCACTGAAATAAAGCGACATGCACTACGTAGGAGACTACAAAATCAGTACATACTCGTACTTTTTAAGTGAAGTATCACGTTCCTAATTACCAATTCTTGTAACTTTTTCGGCATAACTAACTGAGCGCACATCTTCTTAAGCGCTTAGTGTTTCAAACAATATGAACTCGCATACACAATACCACCTATAAGTTACTTATCTTTCATTAGAGAATAATCCGTTTTAAGATTTACAGTAAATTCTGTGAAACTAAGAAGTCTGGCGCCGATAGTTTTTCAGAACGGTATAAGATTAGTGCTAAAAAGATCTTCTTAAGTCGGTTTCTTCAACCCTCTTAAAAGAAGTAGCACAACAAAGACGTTAGAACTTACAAAACACCGTACGGAGCTACCTATTACGTAATCCTCAACACCTGAAAATAGTTTCTGGCTATTCAAAAATATATAATGTTCTACACAAATATTGTAGGAATAGATTGTATTTATTTTTATATCCTTGACATACCAAAACAACACATTAAAAACAACTTGATCACATTCCCATTTATTATCGAAATGTCGACGTTCAACAGGAAAGTACTACATCAAACCGCCACCAATTTAATAACGCTAAATGGCCGAACATTTGTAAATTAAAAGCCACTCAAATTAAGAACGAAACGACCTATCAACGAGTAGGTTTACACGTATACATGCGTACAACCTACGTATTAAAAAAATATGTATATATGACAAATTGTAATCGCCGGCCAAGTTTATACCTCATTGAAGCTCATGCTCATGTAATTCAATATCAATTCGTTCCTAAGTAGATGTGAAAATAACATTTTTTCCTGATTGGGAGACCGACAATTCACCGGGCAATCCCCAAGCGTACAATAATGATGTATAAATAATGCAATAATGACTTTCGATGAATCGTACGCCGATAGGCGAGAATATTAATGAATATTTTATGCGCTTAGCATTTTAGACAAATTAGTTGCTACTATTGAAGGCATTAGAGAAAATTCAATTTAAAATTTATTAGCCGTCGCTCTGCTATCTCCCTTTTATTCATTAATTGCCTATAATCAATACCGAATAATGTTCATTTTACATTAATCCAGTTTTAAATTGAAACTTACAATGGAGTTAATAAAGGAAAATGACAAAGAATTATCTCAAACACCATCTATAAAGTAATCGATCGTATTAGCAACATAGGGTTGCATGCATAGTACAACCAGTATAATACAGATGGCGCTGCAGCTTTAATTAGAAATCAATATGAAAATTTTAAATTTGTTTCGGTTTTAACATGACTGAATTGAGTCTTTTGGATGCGTGATAATAGCAAACACAGCAGAAAAATAACACCTAATTTTTAAAACAAACATTAAACATGTACGCAAAAAAATTAATTATGGAACTGTTTGCATCAAACTATAAATTTGATACTAATAGCATACGTTTCCGAAGTGTAGTGAACATTATTAATCTGCCATAAACACATTTTTTCACATCAAAATGGTTTTTGAATATGCAAAAATGTATTGATGTTTCTCTAATACTTTTAGGCACAAATATTAGTAGGAATCTGTGGTTATATTTAGATTTTATGATAAAAAATAACATATTTTGATAACAGAATGTGCTACCATTAAACAAATTTATTTTTTTTAATAGTACCTTTACTACTACAATCTTACTTATCGCAAACGTCTTAATATGCAGATACATCGTAAAAGAACAATATGGATATGATATTATACAAATGCGTATCTAAATATAGTTTCATAATATCTCCTTTGTAAATGGGCATTTACATGTATAAGTGTATAGTTTTCTTTAACTAGTCAAAAAATACAGATTGCCAAATTTTGTTTGTGGTATCCGTTTTGTTTTCAACGTGTTCATACGGTTACCAATCCATTACTATCCATGTTTCGATTTTATGACCTGAATCTCATTTATTTTAATATTTTAACAATAATAATAGTATCAATAATAATATTAATAATCATAACCGTAATAATAACATTTATTCAGTTTTCCCCTCACAGAAATATAAAAGTACACAAAAAGAGTAAAAAGTTGAAGTCAGTAAACAAGGGTTCTATGAACAGTCATAATTACTGCTCCCTATTCTACAAACTAACCTCTACTGACAAGTAAAAAATTTTACCTAAATAGAACCTTAATTTTCTAAAAGCTACTAAACATACGTTATTTAATCTAAATTCTGTAATACGCAATCAAAACAAATTGAAAATTAAAAAATACGGTTTTCAAGTTGTTATAAATTTTACAGTGACGTAAAATTATTTGTTCACAGGTTTTAGCTTCGTTCACTCATTACCTTATTACTATACTTGCTGAACATTCTTGAATATATTTATGTCGTTTATTATACCAAAAGAATATAGTAAATAATAATGGTAAAAATAATAATAACAGTAAAGTAATAAGGAAATATCTAAAGTACAAACTCAAGTTAACACACAAAATATTACACATCATTATTCCATCTTGCATACAAATTAAGTCTGTTCTATAACAAGCTTTATTATCTATCAGGACTTATAGTTCTTATTTTAAAACGATTTAAAAATATCTTTAGTTTGTGGATGGAAATGATTATAAAATTTAATAGCGCGCAATAGGCTGTTGAGTCAAAGTTAACCTGTAACATAGAACTTTTCCAGAAGACTTGTCTCTAGTTGTCTAATTAGGTAGGAACATATGTCCTATAGTATTTCAGCATTATCAATGTCGTTAATCACACATACAATATACCAATATGAGTAATATGTTGACGGCAAGGATTTTCAAGAAAAGCAGAAGGAACACTTCATGTCTTCATTGTTTGCATGTTCTGCTACTGTTACAGAAACTAGCAGTAATTGTACGTATTTTTACGGCAATTCTATTCGTTAGACCGCAATAAAATTTATTATTTTCGTTCTTTATATAATGTAATAAATTTTCGGGGCTCTATAAAATATGAAAAATATAGGAATTAAATTTGTTTTATTTCGATTTATCTTTTACTATACGGGATAGTAAAAATTAAGTCATTCCACGATTGATTAGCCTACGTCTCGAAGAGATCAAAAAATAAAAAATCTTTCTTTGAGGTTACCATTTAGCATCAGACAATATGATAGGAGGTCTCATAAACTGACTGATGATCGATGGGTGCCAATGTATTATCGTAACGAGCTGGACTCTATAGTATTCTATTATAAAATCCTTACATTTCTGAAAACGGAATATTTATATAACAAAGAAATGTGTAACACTATTCAACACTACGACTCGTTCAAGAGATCCGCACTAGTAATATTAAAATTTCAACGATAATTTAGTGTATTGTCTATTATTAATACTGCTATAGATAAATTATTTACACTATATCAGCACGACTGCAGAGTGTGTCCACTTCTCCTTGTTTTCAAGTAAATTTCTGGAAGGGGAATAAAGTAGAGGGGAGAAATTCAGTATGTCACTTTAGGAAGTCATTTATACCTTTTATTTAATTAAATAAGGATGCAGCAATCCCAAAAAGAAAAGAGAGCGTAAACTTAACGTTTTTGTATTCCAAAATATTCCAAAACAGCCAACTCAACTACTTGCTCAACTGGCAGCGTCTTCCTTTTCTCCTGCATATGTTATTTTGAAGGTATTTTAATATCCGTAGTATAGTATTATTAGTACACTGTGGAGTATGTAATCATAATGAAAGCATTCTCATTACGATGTTTCTTCTTTTACCTTATTTCTCGCTGAAAACATAAAATAAGTATAAAGTAAATACATCTATTTCATAAAGATCTTCACCTTAAAAACTAAATAACAATTTGAGTTAAATCAATTAATATTCAGTATATCTTCCATTCCATGTTATCACTTTATAGATTCTATTTTTCATGCTCTTAATTGAATTTTGTGAAGCGATTCTTCTGCTAAAACTCTTTCATCTTTTATCAAAACTTACAGGTATACAAAGAACAATATTCAACAAAGTGGAGCTCTTCCATAATAATTAATAATTTGACGTCCAGACTATCACAGACCTATACAACCTATTACAAAATTACGTCCCATAACAAAATGGTTTTCTTGGTAATATGCCCAAAGAATGATCCTTAAACTGATTGTTTTAAACTGAGAATTCTACGTCTCTGGTCATTTCTGTTCCAGCAATATTTACCCTAACAATCCTGTGTCCTTTTTTAAAGGAAAGGTTTAAAACTTACTAGACCATTTGAATCTTCCACTTGCTGTCAAAGTCTGTTCCAGCAACATTTACCCTAAGAATCCTGTGTCCTTTTTTAAAGGAAAGGTTTAAAACTTGCTAGACCATTTGAATCTTCCACTTGCTGTCAAAGACTGTTGAATGCGTTTTTTTATTATCAAAAGCTTAATATCATTTCTAATTTGCCCAGAGCTGAAATCCCCAAAAATTACAGGTTGCCCTCATTTATCTCTTGAGCACTATTCAATGAGATCTATTAGATTCCTTTTGGTATTGCCAGAAGTGAACACTAATTTCTTTCTAGGCATCTATTTGTATTTCCTTTATAGCTGCAAGTATAAGTACATGCTGTGTTAACAATATGGTAACAATGATGATGTAAAGAAGAAACTACTAGTCACTTCATCCAACAAAATCATGTAGTTTAATAGCTTAATCGTACGTAACTACATAAAGTTACAGTTTCCTATGAATTCTTTGAATTGATATATTTTCATAGGAACCTGAATAAACGTAACAGGATTTCGTTGTGCACCTGTGAAGACTTAAATGAGCAATAAATCGTTAAAGTCTCAAGCAAATTATACTTTACGATATCGTATTCTAAACGACTTGTGGTTCTTATTGGATAGGCAACTAATACCCCAAGCTCAAGCCGTAAATTTATTCATTCACTTAAATGCGATCCGGCTCTTTGACATCCACCATGTAAGCTGAAATAAAATATATATTCATCTCTAAACACAACAAAATTCCATTGCCGAACTCACGTACGTGGTCGATACACCATTGCAAATGCTGGTGACAATGTTCAATTATTAGAGGTAGCACTATGTGAATGTGTTTGGTAAGAGCAAATGATCTAATTCATACAGCATACCGTCCATCATCATGTGCTACTAAACCTGTAACTTAAAACATAAAAGGTAAGAGTCGATATTCATGCCCCATACTTCTTTTCCAAACACCCGTACCTGAATGCATGCTACGATGATCTTCTCCTGTCCATGCCCAACAGTAACGAAATGCTATACTTGTACCCCATCTTTCTATTCCTCTTGCGGGTATTCCAGCTTCTCAATTTACGTCATTAGAGTCCAATTCATTGACGAATGTTAGTATGTCTTCCTATTCAAATCACCATTTTATCGCCAGCAATAAAGCAAATTGAAAACTCGTAACTCGAATTTGCAAGACAACATTTGAACATGCTGAAGAAAAATGTGGTTTAATAGTTATTTTTGTTAGTATAAATATCTTGTGTCTCTGACAAAATACATTCACCATGCCTTATCAAACTGTGATGCATTTTCGGTAAAATTTTAGCATAATGAATGTTTTCATTGTTGTTTTGTTTGGTAGTAACTTCAATGCATAAATTGCCGAGAGTATTTAAAAAAGAAAGGAATATTCTATTAAATAAAACTACAAAAATTTTACTGACCGTGCACCAAAAACAAAATGCAAAAATAGTAATAGTATCCCTTCATAGATTAAATCGTATATCGTCTTTCAAATCATCATATGCATGAAATACAAAAAGAGAAGTTAAAAGTCGTTAAAAAGGATCGGTACACAACTGTGTAGAAAAAGAATAGATAGAAAGGGAGAAGAGAGTATTACACTTTATCCCCGTCTCTCTTTCTCCTCGAGCAATAGGCGCACCGAGTATGTATCAATTAAATCCATTAAACGTTGATAATGAGATCTGAGCAAAAGAGATTGGCAATAATAATGGTAATTTAGTGGGGTAAATAAGAGGAAATAGCCTAAGCGATGCGAAGGGGTAGCGTCCGACCTCCCCTGTACCGTTTCTCGTCGTACTAATTCCGTCTATGCTGTGCTCAATACCTCTGTCCCACGCTCTTCTGTAGTACAAAAACGTATTAATGTAATCTGATACATGTGTCATACGTGTTCTCGCAAATGAGAAACTATTTACTATTTTATCCGTACACACATGTGTGCGTATATGTTCCTGTATGAGCGCACGGCTCTTTTGCTTTCAAAAGGATCGTACAATTATTTTCCGAAAGAATAGACGCGCTCAACGACACCAATTAATCTTTAGTAGCAATTTAAGCTTTCGAAATGAACGCGTACATCGATAACCAGTAGTGCTAAATTGCGCTGGTTACAGCGGCTTCCGTACTAAACGAAAATGTATTTAAAATGTTTTAGATTACGGGCAAGTGTAACATAAAGTTTCAAAAATTTGCGTCGTAAGAAGTAAAACATTTGGAAATTTTCAAATTTCTCAGCTAAAGCTTCGCTGAGGGATTGTAAATGTGAAATTTATAGCAAACATTATACACCATGCACCATAAGTTTTATTAGCTAGAAAAATACCGAAGTTACGTTTTGAAATTTAGTAACTAGTATTCTTGGATTATTGTTTTCAGAATTCTTCTACTTCTGGTTATACTGGAATTAGATGTCAACCTTCTTATTTCAAATGGGATCTCCTAATTTTATTGAAGCCTGCATTTAAAATCGGGACCGCTAAGTATCCCCTTCCCTACACCTAAACCTCGTAGTTTTAAAGCTATTTTAAGAAAAGGAATTTACTCTTCCAAAATTTTACCCTTTTAAAATCGATTAGGTTGCAAACGGTGGCTTAAGTAAATAAAAACAGACAAAATTCGATTGGTATTCATCCCCGGTATAATCAGAGATCGACAAATTCCAAAAATATTTTAAATTGAAGGAACCAGGCCCAAAATTTATTTCTCTACATGTTTCTAACCAACATTCGTTATGATGTATCCTGTATGCAGAACTAATTAAAAATTATTCGGATAACGTATTTCTAACCTTGGAATTACTGCAAATATTGTGCCTCAAGATTAAATGTATATACACTACTGTTTATAATAGGACGGACACTGTAAATTTCAACAAAATATTTTAAAAGGATATAATTAATGTAAAAAAAGCTACAATAAGTAACTTGCTAGCAAAAATCATGCAGGACGTCCTTGAGCAACATCCAGAGGTGGCAATGAATGCATAAAATTGCTTAGTAAGAGAAATAGACGATTAACGACTTCTGAAATTACGGTGGTTTTAATTGTAAGCGTTAAATTTTGCATGAAATAGAAAGTGTCCATGCCATTACGAGCGATAGTGTACATGTATAACTAAGTATACTGAAGGTTGAAAACATTTTTGTGCGAAATGAATAAAAATTCTCCATATTTACTGGAAAAAAAAACAATTACAAAGGAGGAACCATCATTAACCAACTAATACAATATTACATATCTTTTATCTACATCTGCAATTAAATTATATATTTCGCTATGCCAGTGTCGTTTAAAGAAATATAAATAAACAAATCTCTACTTAATTAAAATCTACGAGGTATGTTTATTGCACTATGTATCTATAATGTTTCCTTTCCCATATTTGACGGAGGTACTGGAAACACTAAATAAACTTCAAATTTAGCAGCGAACATCAACTTAGACGATCTTCATATTATAGCAGCCACACAATAAAAACTGCCACTCCCATATTTATTGGAACAACAGGGTTGTCCAACGTAATAATAATAATAAATTTCCTTAGTTCGCAATATACTTCAAAGTACAAACAAAAGTTACAGGTTACAGGAAACAAGAGAAAATAAGAAATTGATACTACGAAATCCCAAGGAAAGAATTGGGTAATCTAGGTTACCCTTTATTACAGAAGAAAGTTTCATAAAAGAAATATTCAGTGATGTGATTTCCAACTTAATAGACAAAAAGAAACAATATATAAAGATACGGTAAGTAGAACGACACAGAAAGACAGAAATTATGTAGAAACTAGTATTTATCATACAGACATTGGCTAATTGCATACCTGAACGATGCTGATGGCAAGAGAGTTAAAAAAAATTGTACATGTTATGAGTAAAGAAACTATGGCTATTGTTCCATATCTACTCTACTTGCCCGATTTGACTTCTAGTGACTTTTTCTACTTGCAAAGGTGAAAATCAAATTGAAGAAACGAAGGTTTAACACGATAGATGAGTTTTATGCTGAATTGGGGACAGTGTTAAACATATTAACAAAACAAGACTTCCACAACGCATTCTGTTCGTAACAGAGGCGCTAGGACCGGTGTTTGTACTTCCAAAGGGAACACTTTGAAGACAACGGAGATGAGTGATATCCTGGTATTTTACAGTTTAATTTATTACGTTTGGGGAAGTTTGCCTACTATCTCGTCTTTTATTTATATATTATCTTGTTCAAGATTTTCCCAGATTTTAGGAGATGTGCATACAGGATGTGCCACAACTTAGGGAGGATATCCTAATGGATGATATACTCACAAACCAAAAACCATTTTAGAACAATTATTTCTCTTTATCTTATACACAATTATTTTTTATACATCTAGTTAGTGGTGTGATAAAAATCGTTTATCCACAAAAAGCTACTTGGATTCTATTTGGAAATAAATTCACACAAGAATAATGCATGAATATGCGGATTTCATTAAGGTAAATCTACTTTTTGTACAATTACAATTTTTCTACGTTTTAGAGATATTACTCTTCAATATACAGCATTTTTCACTGCTTCCTACACTAGGATGATGACAATTATACAGGTTTCATAGTGATTGAGAAACTAGTTTTGCCCATTTTGTCGTGTAATGTTAGAGTCAATGACTGTAAGGTCGTATATTTGCAAGTTGAGAATTCGCATCTGTTGTCACGCGCGTCTATCGTGAATATGATGCTCAGATTTCTTAATTTGTAGACATCGTAAAATAATCATTTCGCGTGTCAACTGAATTCAAATCATCTGACTACGTCATGTAAATAACATAAATAAATAATCTAGAAGGCACAGCATAAGGAATAAATACTAAAAATACTAAAATAGTACCAGCTGATTAAGATACAACGTCAAAGCTGTAAAATCTACAACAGCAACAATAGTACAGTTATCCAGTGTCACAGTCGTTGAACTATAAGTTGAAAATTAAAGTGGAATGATTAACGTGCATAGAACATTGCAAATTGAAATAACATGCTGTTTTGGCAAATTAAATATGCAGAGAATATTTTTGTTCAGGTGCGACTGCTATTTTAATGTAGTGCTGGTATATATTTTTTATTATTTCTTCCGCGTAAATTATGAGATACAAGTTCCCACAAACAGAAATCGATTGATAAAATATAAGAGAAACTAAAACTTAAATATCACAAGGTGAAAAGAAATACCCAGATTAATAGAAGACTATACAGTGCAAGACGCTTTCACCGATAAGCGAAAGCAATGTGGAAATGCGTTAGTAAAATCTTTGCTGCAATTCTACATTCAGTCATGATTTAGTTGGATTAGAATAAGGAGTATTGGAGAATAAAGTACAGTTCGCTAGACCGGTGTGTATCCATTTACAACACTGGTTTAGCGAACTGGACCTGCAGGTTCAAATTCTACCGCGAACCGTGAAATTTTTCTTCATTAAAAATTTCACAAAAAAAGTAGTCCAACTAATTTCAACGTTGGTAATAACAATTAAATTGAGTTATGAAAAACTAACGGAAGCTATTCTAATAATTTAATCTGCATTCAATCCATGAAATGATGATTTTATCCAAAAAAACTATGTGCATGTTATCTAAATACTTTTCTAAAAATGATTTGAAAAATAGTACCATCAGAAGTTTTTTTATTCTATTAGTTATGGCAGATTGTGCAACAAACCGATTACTTTTCAAAATAGTAAATTTTATGTTCTATGTTATCCAACAGTAGTAAAAACAACATTCGAGCTCCCTTCAATTTCAGGTGACCCACTGTTGAATTGTTCAGAAGTAGGTAGTTATAGGGACGATAACAAAAGTAATACTACATCAGCTGCTAATAATTTTATTTATTTAACATCCTTGGCGTCTCTTAATCAAGATAGATTTTATTAAGACTTTAAAACCGATAACTAGTGTAATTTTATAAGCGTCGAATCCTACTTTATCCAGTTTATGAACCTCCTTATTACACGTAATCCTAAAATTCGGCTTCTAATAACATCACTCGGTAAAACACTTAACTGATAGTAATTAGCATGCCGATTTTTTGTCAATAACTCTTAATACCCTTCTATCGGCATTTGTAATTTCTCTTTTTATGACATATGATATATTGCAATTTCTGAGTTTGATTTTCCGGATATAGAAAATATGATAACAAGTAAACGAATCTTTTCAGCTACTGGTCTGTCCAGCACAACTAGCTCCAAAATGAATAAGTTATAATAGCAATTGTCTGAGTGTTCCCTTTTTAAAGCCCCTCCAATTATAAGCTTACTTTTTAGCAAAATGAAAATAATAGATTTTTTACTAAGACTTTAAAAAAAGATAAATTTAGTATTTTCTGTTGCATATTATTAAATATATCTTGTTAATTACTATAATTAACCTTTTGATGATGTCGAAACAACTACGATTTCGTTGGGTGCGGCAACCAAAATGGGAAGAGGCCCTTATTTTCGTTTATTCTGATAAAGTATTTATTAAAAAAACTGTATTATAACAATACACGTTCATGCTATGTTCACTACAATGGATATATATCCTTAACATTCTCTGCTTCCTCTGGTGTGTGCCAGGGATCCAATTTGGGTCCCCTTTTGTTTAATATTTATTTGGATGATCTCCTACAGGGGCTGGACTGCAATGTACTGGCTTACGCGGACGATCTTAAGATCTACAATACCATAACCTCCCCGGCAGATTGTCTGTTTCTCCAGAACAGTCTGGATACAATTGTTAGATGGTGTACACAGAATGGAATTCATTTGAATCTGGATAAGTGTGCTGTTGTAAGCTACTCCAGATGTCATAGACTATACAATTTTCACTATGCTGTAAGTCAGGCTATTGTTCCTAGGCACTCGTCTGTGATGGACCTGGGCGTGCAGTTTGATGCAAATTTGTCGTTTGCAGACCACATATTATCCATACGAAATTCTGCGATGAAATCCTTAGGATTTCTCATACGATCCTGCAGATCATTCAATAATCCTGCCTCGCTAAAAGCATTATACTATTCGCTTGTCCGCACTGGGTTGGAGTATGCCTCCATAATTTGGTATCCTCACTATCTCCATCTGCAAGTACTACTTGAAAGAGTGCAAAAACGATTTTTGAAATACCTGTCCTTCAAAAATTAATGGCACTTACCCTGGACGCGATGTTGATTATGCTGGTCTGCTGAGGAGACACGGCTTTGTATCGTTATCGGATCGAAGGAAGGAATTTAGCAGTCAATTTCTACTTAAACTAATTAATCACGCTATTGACGCTCCATCCCTTCTCTCCAAAATTAATTTTGTGGTACCTCAGTACGATACCAGGTCCTTCCCTAATTTTAAGGTCCCGTCATGCAAAACTAATGTTCTGCTTAAAGCACCTTTACGCATATGATTAGAAATGCCAATGAATTACTTCACGATCCTTTTTGTTGAAGAGTCTACATGGATTTACATTGTCGTCCTATTTTGTTCTTGCATTCTGATGTCACCGAGCCATTATTATATTTATGATTCAGTTGTATCTTTTTCGACTAATTTTAATTTATTACTGCGCTGTATATTGTTACTACATATATATGCTAGGTTACATTATTCTCGCATTGTCCTGTAAATGGAATTATTTTCTATTGGGCAATAAAGATATTATTATTATTATTAAAGCACCCATTACGCATATGATTAGGAATGCCAATGAATTACTCGATGATCCTTTTTGTTGAAGTGTCTACATGGATTTACAATGTCGTCCTACTTTGTTCTTGCATTCTGGTGTCACCGAGCTATTTTTATGTTCATGATTCAGTTGTATCATTTTTGTAATTTAAGTTTATTACTGCACTGTATATATTATATCATTACTACATTATGCTGTATTATACTATTTTATGTTATTGTCACATTATCCTGTAAATGGAATTATTTTCTGTTGGGTAATAAAGATTATTATTATTATTATTATTATTATTATTATTATTATTATTATTATTATTAATACACATTTAATAGGTTACAAAACTAAATGTTTTTGAGAGGTTATTTATCGCAGCATAAGTCAATTTGACTCAGAGTTATAACTGAAAGTTTAATGACGACATACTACATTTTGAGTAAGATTGTTACTACAATTAATTTCAGATAATGTCTTACTAAACAATATTTATGTTGTCAAACCTACATTCGGAAATACACCAATACGGATAAAAGTGTCCTATTAATTTTAAAAGAAATCGAAGGTATATTAAATTAAAAATTATAATTTGATTAACTGTTATTAAATATAACAAGCAATGCGCTTTTTTAGTTAATTAACCAGAGTCTCTTAAAATCCCTGTCAATCCATATGTATCATAACCCCATTGTCCTTAGCGCAATATACAAGCTAGTATTAAATTCATTTAATGGACAACTGGTGTATTTAATAAAAATTAATATAACAATGGACAATAACGCATAAGCTCTAGACAAGTAGTACGTGTAAGACGGAATATTAACTAATAATAGGCAACCGATTAAATTCCAACGGCAAAGACAAACACGGGTCCGAAAAATATTAACCTCGAGATCAATGTAAACGTAATAAGTCGGCCCTAATGCCATTGTGCATGGATTTCTGCAGGCGATTACCATATGAGTTGAACGACGAGAGCGTCCCCTAACCGCGGGGTGTTACGATTCATATCAAATATATTGCTTTCTGATTCACTTCATTCCGGACAAGATCAACACCATTTCACTGACGTTCACACTAAATTTATCGAGCGTTGTAACGTTAGCAGTCCACTTTAAAGTTCAAATATATCAATAGATGTTTGCACACATATAGAACAGTAGAAATACAATATACTTGGACGAATAACGGGAAGAAATGTAACTTTCAAGTTATTCGTTGCGTATGCTTCACACGTAAGATTCTGAATAATATAATAATATCGGTATATATTCGAAAGAATGATGCTTGGCAGTGAAAAAGTATATCAAATATATTTGCAATTTTTTCAAAGTTATTAGCAAAATAAACGTGAAGTGGCTAATTTACTCAAACATTTGTATGAAGTCAGAGACATCGTTTATTCACTACAAACTATTTCTGTACATAACGATGAATATAAGAAAGAATATAATGTAGATACTTATATTCATTATAAAAAAATGTAAGATAGAGAAATTCATTCTAAGCAGCGAAAAAAAAAACGATGCGATACTTATCAATTTTTGCAATAGATCTAAAAACAGATTGAAAATAATTAATGGCTACCTTGGAAAAAGTTTTAGGACGGTGCCCATTGCTACCGATCTTGAACTATTAGGTAATAAATTTAACATGCATTTCAATATCGCACACAATGTGTCCATTGTAAGCGGTTGCAGTAATTTTCATACTATTCGTAACAATCCTCATTCTTTATATTTGTTTCCTACATATGCTGCCGAACTCTTAAGTTTTATTAAATCATGTTGAAGTTCTGGGTCGTCAGGAATTGATGGTATTCGCTCCAATTTTTTAAAAATATGTCCAAATTGTTATATAGAACCACTTTGCCATATCCTTAATCTTTCTTTTCAAAACGGTATTTTCCCTAATAACTTGAAGCACGCAAATGTGATACCTCTCTATAAAGAGGGTGATACTGATGATCTGGATAGTTAGAAGTCTATAAGCTTTTTCAAAATTTTTTGAGAATGTTGTATTTGACTGACTACATATTTGTTTTAATAAATACCTACAACGTAATTAGTTGCCATGAGCATCGGTTCTTTAGGGATAAAGATATTGAAACTGCCGTTTTGGATCTCATGTCTTTAATTGTTACCTCCTCGGAGCGTAAATATGTACCACTCTGCTTGATTTGTCGAATACGTTCGATAGTATAGAACTTCCTAAATCAATCTGTAAGCTGGGGCGCTGTGGCGGGACAGCTTTATCCTGGTTCAAATTTTACTCGAATCATAGACAGCAGACAGTTGAGATCAACTCTAATGGTGTTCGTATTTATTCAAATCCCGTTTATAGCTGTAAGAACGTACCGCAAGGCAATATCTTGGACCACTACTATTTGTTATTTATTTTAATGATGTCTATGCTGTCGACTGTCCTTTAATGGAGTACAGATGTTGATGAACTACGCCGATGGCACTTCTTTGGTAGTTGTGGGGTCTTCATGTGGGACGGTCATCGATAATTGTTCGACGTTGTACTTGACGTTACTTGAGCAATGGTTCACTGCTAATATATTAATTCCTAATCATAGTATTAATATTAATATTAATTATCTTAAGCTTCTATCAGTAACCGTGACTATGATGTACAACATTCAGCACGACTGTTATTGTATACAAATATTACAAGATGCGTTTAGCGCTGATGTAGTACGACTGGTTTATTTGTTTATCTGCTGCCTGCATTTAAAGTTTGGGGTCGCCGTTTTAAGAAGTAGTAGAAAACTTGATCGTATTTTCGTTAGTCAAAAAAGTTCTGTCTTTAATATTGAGCCCTAATTAAATCGATAAATATTATTATTCTTATTATTATATTACTTTATAAGTGGAGCTGCTAAATCATGTCAGCGAACCAATTTCGGTCGGACCCGTGTATGTGTAAATCTTTCTATATAGTGTAATTATATCCAAAAAAGCTTGTGTTAGCGCTAGAGTTACTAGAAAACATCAGGTTGCTGAAGAGGGATAACGGTTTATAAAAGAATTTCCCGGGACAAATTTCGCTGTAGGAACATATTAAAGAAACGTAAAAAATAAATATAAAAAATACATAAAATTACATATCTAGATCACTAGATATTGTGATATGCCAATATTCGAGTACGCGTTTACGTAAATAATTCGTGTCTTGCCGACATTACTTTAACGCTACTCGTTGTTTTAAAACACTTCTCACAAATTCTTTAGTATTCACTGCTTACAATACGAAAGTTGAATGCAAACTAAATTTTTCATTATATTAAAATGGCCGTATTATCTATTTTTATATTTTATGACAGCCGTGATAAACATTTTTGAAAAACTGCTTTTTATCTAATCCGTCTACGTGAACGTGCGTGATCTGAAGAAAGGGTAGATTTCGACATCTTAATGCCAGTCAACTCATTGCGTACACACAGAAGATTCCAGAGGAATTATAATCTACCTCGTACTTACAATTTAATAACACCAATATTTAGATAGGCATAAATTGTTTGAATAATCTTCAATTATGCAGGTTGGCAAACACTTATGGCCAGTAGTCTACATCTTTAGCATAGAAGCAAGAAAAAATGAAACCATAAACAAATAGGACATACTACAACGAATGCGCTTTGCCTATCTTTTAGCCATTGACAAATATACAACAACAATAAAAATAATAAATAATACTATAAAAATGCAACAAATGCATAGACATGTATATACAACAGAACTAACTTAAACTGTAATTATAATATGAAATTTATTTGACTTTGTGTACATTAGACAAACAATACTTAACCTCACGAATTGATACGTAATATATGCATACATGTATGTATATATAGGTCTTTCATGTCCTTAGAACAGACTATTTACTTTACGAGTTCTAGCTTTCTGAAGTCTGGTTCGGTATAATGTATGTTTACCGACTCTAACTCGATCACTTTGTTGATAATAATTTCCAGCAGCTGCTGAAACTATTAATCTATATGCGATCAGAACTTCTCTAATAACTGCCGGGCAAATATTGAATTATTATTTGCGATCGTAATACGGAAAGATTGATTCGGGATTCGATGCTTGGAAAGAACAAATTAGGATTTGATAAAAGGCGGTTATTTCTCATACGAACCGTTGAAATTATAAGGTACAGTAAAATTTCTTAAAATTGAAGCTTCTTCAATGCGAGGAAAATAACGAATGCCGAAGATCGCTTTGCTAGTGCATAACTCCAAAAATATCTCAAATATATTGTATTGGAAATTTAGGAAGTGATCTTGTATTTACAGTGTACTTTAGTTACGTATCTGCATTATAATGTTACAATTCGACATTTGTTTTAAATGTGTTAAATTTGCAAAATAATTAGTATACACAAAATTAATGCAAACGTTTTTACAATATATAAGATACCTATTTGTTTTTGAACTTCTGCAGTAGATAAGTGGGCATTGGATTGTTTAAACAAAATTTAATCTACACCATTAAATAATTAAAGATAGACGTTGTAAATGCAGCAATATAAACTATTAGATAACAATAATAATAATAATACATACCTTCGCATCCCTCTTTCGGCTGTTCCGGGAAGTATAAGCCGGTCTTGAATTATTATTACGCCTACGCTTGTGGTGCGCCTTAATATATTCGCAGCATTCGCCATGGAGTGAGGAAAATCACAGAAAGGCCCAACCACACAGGGCTCGAACCCGCGACCCCGAAACTGATAGGCAAGCACGCAAGGCACTGAGCCACCAGTCCTGGTATAGCAAGTTGATACATTTACCTAAACCCCGCAAATACAGATATATCCTCAGAATTCAAAAATACAATGCACATGTAGAATATTGTGCAATTTATATTTAACATTTTGCAATTACTTTTCACAGTATTGGTAATAATATAAGAAAACATAAATTCGTAAACAAGAAAACTAAACTACAAAAATGTTGCATAAAAAATTTACTATCAAGTAGATGTAATAACAGAAAATATATACTGTTTTAGCTGTACTCAGTTTTGTAGTATTTAGTAGTATTTTATTTAACATTAATGCATAAAAACATCATGTCTGTTCAGATATTGCAATATATCTATATTATTAGATTGAGGCATTAAAAGTGATTCACTTCTACGGTCTCCGTGTAAAGTAGCAACATATATGTGTACAAAACAGGCGCTGTGGGTTCGAATCCTATTGGATGCAGTAAAACTTTTAATTTTATTAATAATAATACTTTATTGCCCAAACAGTTAAAAGAATATCTAATTACAAAGCACTTACAAACAAAGTTGAGAAAGAAACATTTCTACTGTGCATAATGCATGACCTAATGGCAGTGTTAGTTCTGGATACGAGTCAGTAAAATATATTTGATTGCCTAGATCCCAAACGTGGAACAACGAAATTGATTTGACTCAACAATTCAGAAACATCAAGTAAACTAAATAGGAATTTACACTCAGCTTATTTTCTACACAGTTCCAAGAAATCAATATTAAATGTTTCTAGTAGAGTATTGTGAGTAAATCCATGTATCGGACAAGTATTAAATTTGTTAAAGTATAAAAACTTTAAATACCTTCTCCGAATTAACAAATGGACTGGTTTTTACTAGAACAGGTATATTTAGGTGTTTAATTTCAGTATGATATGACGAACAAGCGTAGTCTATGTTGGTATAGTTATAAATAAATGTCTAATCTGTAATTAATAATGAGTTGTACAAATTAATCAAGTCTGCACGCTTAAAGTTACACACCTTTTTATCTTTATTACCACGGATAGGATTATGTTATGATGATGGAAATAATAGGTATTGGAATAGGAATTTGTTATTACTAGAGACCGGATTATATGCAAAGTGCATGTATTTCATTTAATTTATTTATTATATTTTACGTCTATTTGTAGATGTCTTACAATGATTAAAGTTAATTAACGGTAATTAACTTTAATCAGTGTAATACATCTACATATAGACGTAAAATATAATAAATAAATAAATAAAATAAAATATATGCACTGTGCATATAATCCGGTCTCTACTTATGACTAACATACAATATATTACAACTATCCGGAAAACCTGACCATGTTTAATTCCTTAAAATAAATTACATTTCCTTAATGTTACTATGTTTTCTTTAATTTATCAGTTTTTTTTTATATACTATTATTTTCTAATTTGTTTTAACCGTTCTAAACGATATCCTATAGATCGTGACCATTCGAATATATTTCGAAATTATTCGGAGGGTTGTAAATAGTCTTTGATCTTCTGTTACGTCTGAGATATTTAACAGAATTAATAACACCTTCAACATCAGCTAAATCAAATCCAGGAAGAAGTAATGTTTTAACTTAAGCTATTTACTAATAAATGTATTTTTTAATTATTTATAGGTTATATTTAAGAACGAATGGGAAGGTAATTTTAAGGTTAATTTAAGTTGAACTAAATTTTCTTTTAATACAAAGTTCAGGTAGCACTGAAGTACACTCAAGTACATTGTAAACTTAAAACATGAACTAAATTTAAATTTAATCTAAGAGAAAAAGAAATCAGGCAGAAGAAAACATGGAAGACTTAACGGTAAAATTATAAGATATGGCGTTAGGTTCAGAAGCAAAACCAGGCTTAAGGCACTAATTACATCAAAGTCACCAACGTAAAAATAGATAAGTCACTAAGATTGTTGTGCATATCCAATTGTTGATCGATTGACTGAAGTAAAATAACTGAATCCATCAATACTTAAAGCAGAAAAATCTAGCGGCGAACTATCAAGGTATCGATAGTATCTGACATGAGAGCCATGTTCTTGTTTTTGTTAAATTCACTTATAAATCTCATTACTGCGTTTTGTATCGGAAAAATTGATAATGACCATCGACGAGGTAGAATTGAAATCTCATAAAGCGAATTGATTTATCGCATACACAACAGGTCCAAGCGTCCTTAATAATATCCCAGACGTGTACTCGCTCTTAGATCTACGTGGGCAGAAGTTATACACACTGTGATCCGCTCTAATGACACAAACATCGCAATTCACAATAAACTCCATAATAACCAGCTCAAAACCTTTTACTAAATGGCATATAGGGAACTATACGAGAGGCGGCGGGACGAAACATGTCTGAGGAAAATAGAAAGAGAAAGAGAGGGAGAGGGCATCACATCGAAAGAAGAAGAACTCGTCCAATTTCAGCGGCTTACAGTTCATTGCGACTGAATTGTCCTCGGACTCTCTCTTTTTCAAATCGCGCGCATTTTCAACGAGCGCGGGCCCTTACAGCTACCCAACTCTCGGTTCCCTTACTTGCTGTCGGTTTTCGATCTGTCAGTACTCGTTATCAAGTTAAGCGGTTACAAAAGGTGTTTATTGCTCCTATTTTTGTACCAATAAATATTTACGTACAAACATAGATAGAACTAGCGTAGAATAAAAATATAGAAAAAGCACTTGCCGATTTTTATTCCATAAACATATATATTACGCGTGAAGTATGTACAAAGATTAAATGATTTCAAAATATTGTTTCTTATGACTACACAGACTTTCAACTAATTTGTTAAAATCACACATTACAACAGTAAATTCAAAGAAAAAGTAATTCTAAAAATTATTTTCAACTAAATGTAGGAACGAAAGGAATTAATATACAGAGTAACACAATTAAGCGAACTCAAAAAATCATGCCTCTACAAATGTAAATTTTTCGAAACGGTCCATTCTTGTTATGAGGCGACAATTCCACTTGTTAAACAGAGCTACTGAATAGATGAACTACGAATTTCTTATAGTCACACTTAAAGTGTTACTTACAAATTAAACAGTTGTCTTGTAAGGTGTTAACATGCAGCTATAGCCTTTTAGCCTACAGTGGGTTAAGTTTCTTTAAAAAAATAGCGGTAAGTCTTACGAAGTGATCCTCAATCATTCTCAACCGGCAAAATTTATTAAAAGTGTTCGCAAAAATTTTGTGGTGACAAGATTTTAAAGCCGAAACGTAAGAAATCAATAAATTGAATAGAATATATTAAATCGGAATATAGCTAATTCCTTACCTACACTACCGCTCAAAAGTGTTTAGGCACCCCTGTTTTCATGGATTATTCATATAGTATTATGTTTACCAAAAGAACATTATAATAAAAGGAAATACGTATTTAAAATGTAGTTAGATAAACATCCATTATGTAGCATAAGGTTTACTATCATTTACCTGCACTTGGTCGGATTACCATACTGTTTATTGCGGTGCAATTACAATAACAATCCCTCTGAATTTACTAGGTAAATTTAGTCATCTGTTACATTGTAGGTAAAAATGTTTAAATTACATTCCTAGAAGATTATAGTGAAATCTGTAACCTATGATCAGTTGCAGTGTGGTATTACTCTATTCACGTCGTGAGCGAAATATCGTATGACAATTTTTTAAAATGCCCCCGCGAAGAGAAATTAGTACGGAAACACGTGCGCTTATAATAGCTTACCATAAAAGTGGCATCAGTAATCGACAAATTGCCAAAAAATTAAAATACACCACGCTACGGTTGACTATAACGTAAAAAAATATCGGGAAACTCGCAGTTTTCTTAATAAAAGACGGAGTGGAAGGCCAAAAGCGACAACATTTGCAGATGATCGCAGAATAGTGGTTACCAGCAAGTTAAATAGACGCAAAACAGCCCCGGAAATCACCGCAAAATTAAATGTTGATCGCCAGAAACCAGTCAGTGTTTCTACAGTTAAACGTCGCCTACAGAAAGCCGGGCTCCATGGACAAAACAAGCAAAAGCGACTTAAATGGACTCGTGAACACCAACACTGGACCATAGAAGAGTGGAACAACGTCCTATGGACGGATGAATCCAAATTTGAACTGTTCGGAACCTGAAGACGCATATTCGTAGGAAGATCTGTGGATGAACGTGCCAGAGAAGACTGTATTGCTGTTACCGTGAAGCATGGTGGATGTTCTATCATCATTTGGGGCTGTTTTGCTGGCACTAGTGTAGGGAATATTGTGAAAATTGACGGTATATTAAAAAAAGAAGGCTACCGCGAAATTTTGGAGAACCACGCAATACCTTTCGGAATTCGGCTTTTGGGTCAAAATTTTATCTTCCAGCAAGATAATGACCCAAAACATTCCTCTAAATTATGTATAGACTATTTACGCCATTTAGAAGAGGAAGGAACTCTCAAAATTATGGAATGACCTCCCCAGAGCCCCGACTTGAATCCAATCGAGTTACTATAGGAAGAACTAGATCGGGAAGTACGGAAATCGGCTCCTACATCAGCTACTGACGTGTAGAACAAATTGCAATCGAGTTGGACCTCAATAACACAAGAAACTCTGGCAAAACTTATTGCGAGAATGCCTCGAGTGTGTGCTGCAATTATTAAATCAAGAGGAGGTCACATAGATGAAAGCAAAATTTAAATTAAACGTTTTAATTTTCACATTTATTTAATATATTTTTATTCATGTACGTGTACCTGTACATAAAAAATAAATATTATTAACATTTTTGCTGTCAGTGAGAGTGCCTAAACACTTTTGAGCGGTAGTGTAGGTTACCTATACTAGCACTAAGTATCGAACCTACCATCGAATTTAATTCTTTTAGCTATCATGCTAGAAATTTTAATTGTCACATATCGACGCAAAAATTCCGGTTTGTTACGTTTAAACATGGCCAAACACTGCTCAGAATCATCAACACGTTCTTGTTTTTGGTCAACAGTGAGCAAACGCGGCACCCACTTTGAACAGAGCTTTCTCATAGTCAAATGCTCTTGCAATATAAAGCCAATACGTTCTTTTGATATCTTTACGATGTCAGCTAACTCACGCAACTTCACTTTTCGATCATTCAAAACGAGTTTGTGGATTTGTTTGATGTTTTCTGGGGTTACCGCCTCATTTGGACGTCCACTGCGTTCTGCATCATCGGTGTCTCTACGACCACGTTTGAAGTTTTATTGTTGTTTCTGATGGAGCGGAGTCCCAATAACACTTTTCAAGCCATTGCTTCGCTTGAACGGTATTTTTTTCCCATCAAGAAGCACTGTAAGATTAAAACACGAAATTGTTTTTAATCCATTGTTTTGAAAATAACAGAAGTAGCGTGACTCTTAACGCAATAACTCACAAACTAATGAATAGAATATCATGAAATTTCAACAGCTGTCTTTTGAAGGTTAGTACTAACTGAGAGAAAGGTGACTGCAATAAAATTAGCGTCATCTATGTGTTAGGCCCGGAACATTTCAGCCCATGTGTTAAATAAACTGGTACAGATGAACGAGCAATAGTGGAACGTTGAAATAAATGTTTGCGGTAAGATGTGGATAATTTATGCAGCAATTATCAAAGTAATTTATGTGGTAATTATCAAAGTATAATAATTCCTATCAAATGTTGTAATTCCTGTTATACAATGTTACATCAACTAAACTAAATTTCCAGCTTAAATAGATGAAAACAAAAAATAATATTCCGTGAAAATAGCAAAAATTTAATTATCCAATTAGGAAACTAAGTTTAAAAAAATTTTGTAAAAGCAAAACCTTACTCGACCGTAAATCACCTTGTATACTTATCGATAACGACTTTACCTGACGCTCCACCATCTGTACTAAGAAGGAGAAAAGCTGCATGCTTCTAATTTACTTGAAATTCGAATCCGAGGACGTTATCACCAACGGCCTAGTTTCTTCTTGGCCGGTACCTTTCTCGCTTTTCTGTTCGCTGTTTTCAATGTTCTCGGTATTATTTTCTAATCTGGGCATGTCCCATGAGCCGATACTTTTTCGGTCTATTACTTCGTTGGGCACACGCTCGAACGCCCCCGTCGGCTTTACTCCGTCAAAGACGTTGTCCAACACCCCTATCCGTCGTTAAAAGTACGAAAAATATAGATAGTCGAGGGATAAGTAAAGGTAAGTAATGATTGGAAAGAACTCTATGTTGTTTCGGCGAGTATTTAGAAGACAAATGGATTACTTTTCTTAACAGTAGCGGTATGCAAAATTTAAAAAACAACGTAGATTGCTACCTGAGCTCAACTGCTGAAATATTACTTCTAAGCGATGACATTTTAGTCTAAACAAAGTTACTACCTTTGCAAAATGGGTAAAACGTATTGTTTTTTGTGAAAATATCCTATAACCTTGTGTTAACGTTAAAATGTATAATATAATGACAACATATATATATATATATATATATATATATATGTATAAATATCTTCCGACATCAAAAGTTGTTAATATTTCTGAATCATGTACTACATAACGAAATTTGCATATTTTCGATTACACAAAATACAGATTTACATTTGTACCCAAACCAGTAATGAATCTTGCATATCTTATTCTAAAGAAATATAAATAATTACTATCGATTGAGTCGGAATTTAGCGATAACCTACAAAACCAATAACTCATTAGGAAAATTCATAAAAAATAATAAATCAAAAATAAACAAAAGAAAAAAAAGGAATTTATAAACTAACTACTTTTGATTGTCAAAAAGCGTATATCGGCCAAACAGGTAGGAGTTTTGAAAAAAGAATACACGAGCACTTCATGAGCTATGTATACAAATCTAAAGATTCCGATTACGCTCGCCATTTATTGGAAAACAACCACAATTTCAATAGTAATTTCGAAATTTGACATTCCGAAAGTAAAGGTCTAAAATTAAACCTACTCGAATCCCTAGAGATAAAAAAACTTAAATATTCAGATGTATTAGTTAATGATAAAATAGACTTGAATAATTGACCGCTGTTAAATTTGTTTGTGAACTCTAGTACCAAGAATTTAGAGACATCATCAGCCCATTATGTAAACACATTATCTTTAATTAGCATAAGATAAGGTTACCTTAAGTTTAAGTATAAATAAGGTTTTTGTTCAGTAGGAGTAGAATATCTGATGAAGCTATGGTGATAGCAAAACATGTCACAATAATATTGTGATAAATATATTGGAACTTTTGTAAACTTGAGTTTTACTTCTCCGACCATTGTTAAATAATATCTTATGTTGCATTTGCTGCAGATCTTTAATAGGGTTTAGGTAGAGTCATCAAGATGGTCATGGTAATAACTTAACTTCCTTTTTAGGAAAGCAATTCTTTTTATGCCTGCCAGTATCGACAGCACCATTGTCTTACTGAAATACCCAATATTGCGACGGATTCCTCAAAATCCATTGGAACTATTTTTAGATTTTTTCTAATAAATATAGAACATCTAGGCATTTTGTTGTTATGTATCAACTGTAACAATACCGCTAATTTCGACAAATCGCAACTTCGCTATTCTCATGTAAGTGCCAATTATATCTGAAGAGAATACAACGTCCTTCCGTTAATAATACGATCTCACACGATCTTACGCAAATTTCGGACTTGCTTGTTTGGGTCTCTCTATTAAGAATGGTCGTGGAACCTTTTCTACCCATCGAAAGTATTTAGACTTGAATAAAATTCGTTGTACACGTTAGTTACTGGTAAAAATAATGTCAGATTTCATGTGTGCGGAGCTAAAATCAAACATGTGCAGACTGTATTGAACTGGTTGTTCCAAGACTAGCTTCTTTTAATGATTAGATTTCGAAGGACCAGAGAAATACACAAATACATCAATTGCGTCGCTTTAAGACATTTTATTTCTTAAATACTAAATTACACAAACATTTATTTTATATATTTATCAATGAATGTATCCGCGAAGACTACACGAAGCGACTTAAGTTACGCGTAAAACTCAACTCTAAGACTTTTCCATAATTCCATTGTCCCTTATATATGCCGGTAGAATACATATAAGCAATGATATATTAATTACGTTGAGGTAAGGAATTCCCCTTTAAGGTAATCAAAGATTTTCGAAATATGAACAGAACTAAGAATTAAGCAAATACTACTAATGCATTCGTATCCTAATTGTAGAAAAAAACAGGTAAATAAATAACTTCAAATTACAAAACTTTCAGATATAAAATAAATTACATGAATACAATTAGTGAGAGTATTGACAAAGAGGCTTATAGAATATACTCACACTTGTAAGTATTTGGGATTATTACAGATAATTATTACAAATAATTATGGTTAGGTAAATATATTTGAAAGTAGTAAATTTAAATGCCATAAAACTAAATTATATGGCATTACTGAAATTTTTTCGTTGAACAGGAAACAGATTACATAACCAGGAAAGGCTAACCGCAATATGAATGATCACTGTCTTCGTGTCGTTTTTTGGCTTTTCCCTTTGATGTGATTTTTACTGTAGAACTGTTTATAAACTTGTATAAAGTTGATTATGTGATGACATTATCCTCTTTTATTAGCTACAGTTCAGTCGAAATCTTTACAACAATTTATTATTATTATTGTTTTCTTCTTGAGTTAGCACTTTACCTCTTAGCATATTTATTAACTAGTATTGTACTTGTTACTTGTTTATTTAGTAACTAGTATTGTACTTGTTACTTGTTTATTTAGTAACTAGTATTGTACTTGTTACTTGTTTATTTAGTAACTAGTATTGTACTTGTTACTTGTTTATTTAGGAACTAGTATTGTACATTAATGTTACATGTATTCATCAATAAGTAAGCTTCTTAACGCATTCATTCCTATGGTGAAAAGCAGTGCATAACCTCCTGCATTATCTATCTAGCTCAGCCGAACTTTAGAAATTTCCGTCATATGTACTAATGCTATTTCTCCTATTTATCAGTAACTATATTGACAAAATAACAACTTTAGTATTTCATTATGTTTAGAAATGCAATTTTAATTAATTCCCAAATTTCACCAATGATAAATGTTTATGGAAAAATTAGAAAATTATATTGACCTGTAGAAATTTCACTGAATCTATGTTTAGAATCGTAAAAATGGATACACCAGCAAAGAAAACATCATTTTCATTCCAGATACAGTAAAGATCAGAAGAAAATATATTCTAAGTTACCATGATATACTCTTCATTGTTAAAGCAAATTCAGAATGGATCCGAAACTTGGACCAGAATATTTCCAAATTGATTTTTAAGATGTCAAAATAATATTCCTGAGTTTCAATTGTTATATCTGGGAATATGATTAAAGAGGTTCTAGCTTCGTGAGTTAAGTAATAGCTAAGGATGTGAAGTTTTAAATTTTACACGAAATCTTGTTTTGACAACACACTGCAAAAACCGTTTTTTCGGAAAGTTTAACTTAGGGATAAATAATCATATACAACGCTATAAATTTTCATCAGCACATTATTTTTCAACTGGTTAATTCACACATGCAGTAGCGTTAACTGGTCTTTTTACTGGTGTCTGCCTTTATAAATATATTTGAAAGTAGTAAATTTGAATGACATAAAACCAAATTAGTGTGGTAATAGCAAATCCTTCTGGTTGTGAAATTCCATCAGTGACTACATTTTTAAACGCAAGAGGACATAATACTGGACAAATTCACCGTCAGTTGCGTGAACCACATGAACCTACCGCAATGGGTGAAGAAAAAGTGAAGCAGTAGTACCACGCCTTTAAGGAATGTTCGCGATAAACAGCCTACTGCGGCTTTGTGTCACGATTGACAATTTCGTTGGGTGTACGAATGCAAAAGTGAAAGACAACCATCGCTTCGCAATAAACACACTTCCTCTAGAATTTTCAGAAGTTTCTCTGGCAACGTAATTGCAAATCATGACTGAAGTTCTAAATTAGCGGAAACTGTACAGAGGATAAGTGCTGAAAATACAGATGCTCACAAAATGGCACCTGCATGTATTTTTCTCGACCGTTTTAACTACGGGGAAGACGAATATGTTTCCTATATTGCCGTTATGAAACGTAAATTCCGCACCTCAATACTAAGATGAAACAACAATTCATAATTCAGGCCAATCCAGTTTCAAACGAAAATCATAGCAACTGTATTAAGAGACCAAAAAAGTTTGTTTTTGAATGATTTTATGGAACCTGAAACAATCATTACATCAAAAGTCTACTGTAAAACATCTTCTAAACTGTGCCGTACCAAACCAACAGCGGGGAACGCTGAGATCAAAAATTATTCCCTTTCACGTCTGCACAGTACGGTCACAATTCAAACATTCTGATGGGACATTTTTGATGACCTCCTTTATAGTCCTAGTTTTTTCTTTTTAATAACCTTTGGCTTTGTCAAATAGCCATTTAGCCAAAATCTAAAATACAAACGTCAAAAGTCCAATCGTAGTCCTGCTTTCGAGTCCAGTAATTATTAGGAATTGAAAGTCTCGGTGCAAAACTGGCTGCAGAATTTGATCCGGAAGATTTGAAGAGGCTTACTTCACAATATTGAAGACATTTGGAACGACGTTGTCATTATGTGGAAAAATAAAGTAAATATGTAAATTTTTGAAATCGTTAATCGTTAAAAGTTGTAGCATTTTTCAGCTGCTTTTATTTTAATAATTCGGTCCTTAGTTTTAAAACGGGTCTCATGTTTCTGTATCTCATTGTACTTGTATAACTTTGCATATAAAAAAAATATTTTTTAGCAACAATATAGTCAATTTCATGGCATAAATCATTTCCACGTATTTTAAACCAGAAGTACTCAACCATTTTTAGAAAACTAAAACAGCTATCTATATCTTTCTTATTTCTATGTCCAGACAAATTCTTTTTCGAATCGACGATCCTAGATCACACCTTACCTGACCATTTTCTCACATTTCTCGGCAACGATTTAATACCAAGGGCAAATCAACCCCAATTTGAAATTACTGAACCATCGTCAGTAATCCTTTCACCCGCTATATCTTCTACCCTAAATATTCCGTAGTTGAAAACATCTGGCTGTTTTTAATCGTATATAAACAAATTTTACGTCCGCTGATGTTTTACGAAATATATTTAAGCTAATTGTCAAGTAGGCGACAACCGTCGGCATCGTTATGTAATACAGTTTTCCACTATAACATGTCCAGGAATGAAAAAGTCTATTCAAACGTCGACAGGTAATAATGGGAATGATACAAACATGTAAAATATACCACCGTGCCATTCAAATAATTCAGCCTGAATGGGCGGCATCTTTGCAGTGGTCTCTAACAACTGTAGATAACTTACGCGTATTCTCAAATTACCTGGTTAATAACATATAATGCCTTTTCTACGTGTCACGGTATAGATGACAATATTGTATACCTATACATACAGATTTTTGTGTATCCTGTTCTCAACTGCACCACCTGGATATTTTGTTGCGCTATTGTAATTTTTAAAGGAGAAACATGAAATTCGCTATACAATAACCGTTGTACGTAATTGGATATTTGAGCTGTTTTCAATGGTTTTCCTTTATTTTAATTCAAATAGTTCTCAAATACAAATAAGAAATAAATTTTCTGTTGTAACACTTTACGGGTTTTGACACTTTCTATTCGCCTGTACGGGCATTAGCCTACTATTTTATTTTAAGTTATATTTTATTAAACATGTTCTCTTTCGCATTTATTTAATTTTATTTACATATTTAATATTCCACATGTACGTAGACGGTTGATATAGTGGTTAATAGCTTTACAACCATCTGGTTTTACTAGTAATTAGCTTTGTAACATCATATATTCCCCAATACTCATTATTAAGCATTAAATTAAAAATCTGTATATCCAGGGCTTATATGTACTTTTACCAGTTAGAAACCCTTGTTCATTAGTAGCATATGTTATTAAATCTTAATCATTACCGTTACACAATATTAAAGATTGTACATGGAACCTTCTGTAATTGTCTAGATGTAATTAGGGACAGATATAGTATATAATCAATTAATAAATTCAAATATAAATAGACAAGGCTCATACAAATCGGCACAAGCGGTCAGTAGTCAAGCAGTAAGCAACTGTTATTTCAAGAAACATTCATTACATTTTTAGTTTAAGTAGTTAGTTTGAGTCTTTCACCTCTGTATTGTGTGCGCGAGTTTAAGTGTTTCATGTTATTAATAAAATAAGTGAAGACACACCTGGTTTTCATGAAATGAATGCGTAGACTTCCACGGCCAGAGTTAGTAATAAACGAACTACTTCCGGAATTGGACCGTGCCATGATAAGATGGCAAAACCCTTCTGAAGGTTTTCTCCTCTAACACAGTTAAGACGTCGAGTCACGGTAGCCTTTTGCCAAAGTAGTTTCGCCTCTAGCATGGTTTACACGTCGAGTTACCTTGCCGCTTTTGGTTTTCTCTGTTACAAGTTAGATAACGAAAGACATCAATCAAAATGAATGTCATATAGAATCTAAAAACATAGAATCCAATTTAAGTAATAAAGAAGCACTTTCTTGTTATGTACTGTCTCAATAAATACGAGCTTTATCTAAAACTATCTCCTCTAAAATTTAGAAAACAAATATTAAAAAACCATATTATTTAGGACACCGATATATAGAAACACATTAGAATATATAAGATACTAATCTACAGGTATCGCAGGACACCACGCAAATGAATAATTTATTCGGAACACCTTTCTACCATACACAGCTTTTAGCAAGAAATCTTAAATTAAAATTCAATTGAAGACTATTTTCCCATATTTTCTTTGCTTTAATCAACAATTAGGTTTTTACGGGCAATATTCGTGACTTCTTATTTGTCTTTCTACAAAATGGCAAAAACATGCGATTAAAATTAGGTCTTAAGATTTTGTAATCCAAGTGAGAAGAACCTGTTTGTGAATGCTCAAGCTTTAACTATATGAGCTGCCTGAGGCGTTGAAGAAGAATATTTTCTGAATGCTTCCCCCCAAAAGAAATTCCACAAAGTGGGTTTGGAGTCTATATCCTAGTGGATTTCAGCAATGTTATGCATCTCCTTAAGATAGTCTTCTTTTCAATTTCACAGTGTTTAATTCAGCGACATGAGTATGAAACTAAAATACGGCTACACACACATCTACCTCAAATCTCAGTTTAAGCGATTTTGGTTCTTATAGATGTATTTGTCTTTATTTTCTTAGAATATTAGAAGACGCACATATATACTATTGGTAACACTAATACAAAGAGGAGTGTTTCCAGAAATTTAAGGAATATGAAAGGCGACTGTCGTGCGCTATAGTTTATGGACTTATTAATATAGGTACGCGTAATTCGGAACAAATGAAATGTCAAAAGTGTGTAAAAATGTCTCAACTTAAATGTTCGCTAACACTGTGACAAAGGTTTTAGTGCAGTTTCCGAACTACGGAAGTATAATGACGTGCAAGTGGTGTATTTTGTTTATAAGAAATCTTTCATTCTTCTCACAGCATCGATAGCAGCAGTCCAAAAGAAGCTCCATGTAATTGAGAACGAAACGTCGGTAGACTCAATTGCGACGTTATTTTATCCCGTAAACCTAAATTCTTCAAAAGAAAACAAATACCGAATACACAAATGTATAGAAAGCATGCAAATGATTTAAAAAATTTGTACAAATGTGCATCGGATTTCATCTTTGTGGTCAGTGCGCGTAATATACCGTTTGTCAAAACTACACAAGCGACATTTCGTCAGTTTTGGAAAAAAATATCCTACCAAAAAATTACTCAGTCTAACAAGGAGTACAGTATAAAATTCACAGTCAGAAATAAAAGAATATAGTTAACCACAAGTACCAGAGGAAATATTATCCATTACAAAAAGTATTAAGCCATTTTTCGTCAAAACACCAATGTAACTAATTCTACTTCAAACTATTCCTATTCAACGCGTAATATTACATTCATTAAATTCAAAGATACTTTTGGCGGTAAAGTATACATCATAATATAGTAAATAGAAACAATGTGAAGCACTTAATATATCAATGTAATTATTATAAGTAGCTACCTGCTCCCAGAATCAATATTAGCACATTTTATCGTAAAAACTTTAATAATTCAGCTACTTCGACAATTATCATATCTCAATTTAGTGCAAACAGAGGCTTTCCAACACCTGGGACTCGTTCCCCGGTTCAGTTTGCAATCCCTACTCACCGTCGTCTGTATTAACCGAATGAACCATATCAATAAAACCACTCAAGCTGACTGATGTAATTATAACCACGTTATTAACCCCGTTATTGACGTGAATCTGCATGATATAGCTAGTACACCGATGAAGAAATCACAATATGCGTATAAAAACGTATTTAAAAGTACAACCTGAAGCAAACTAGAAAACTATTAAAGAACCAAATCCAATAAGCTAACAAATATATAACCGTAAGGATATTCTTTTTAGGGTTTTTTACTTTCTACGAAACTTCCAATGTTGAAAGTAAGTATATGGCTTTCGCAATGGATATCCCAGTTGATGCATCCTGTATATAATGGGTTTTAACAAAAATACAAATGGTACAAGAAATTTTTACCAATGCAATAACGTATATACATGCTCATCTCAAATGAAGCTCATCGTCAAACTAGCAATAATAAAACAGATCAATATTCGAGGCTCATATTATAAATGCTTTTCTAACAATACGCTTCTTTCATTCTCGTTTAACTTGATCGGAAATCCTAATTGTGTAACTCATGCATACCTGAAACTACCAATAAACGGCGACTGACCCTTGACCGCTAACGTACTGGTAATTATATCAGATTATCCCCTTGCACTGGGATGCATGCATGTGAGCTATACAAAAGCGTAGCAAGCATTATATGGGGAGCTTATTTGCAAGCCGTTTACAGTACGTTATCGTGGGCATTACGCATAATTAGCAAATAAGTTATTAACGTTTTCAATGGCTTCATTCGACAGTAATGTTCGCCCATCGACTTTATCTAGATCCAAGATTATTGCAGGGATAGAAATTTTATCGTAGTATATCGACATGCATGTTTAACAAGTTGGTAATATACACATATACGTACCTTTAAAACAATTATCAAATGTTCAATATGTTCTAAGTGTTTACTATATTTAGTATTGACTAATAAGAGTAAAATCCCAGCTAACATATGTATTAATACAAGTTGTAGTGATTTTGAAAAAACTTTCACTAACTAATCTACACTCTTACAATTGCTTTGCCATTATTGTTTGAAGCGTATGTTAACCAGTGTCTAAGAAAATTGTCGAATAAAGAAACAATGGATCAAAATAATATACTTGGTTTCATCATATGGAACTGTGCCCCAATTCTTCCTCAGCGTGTCTCTGAGCAAAGGTACTTTTGTGGAATGTTGGAAACTCTCTCCCAGAGAAGGGAGATACATCATTAATAGAGTATTATCGCTCAATAAGTTTGTTAAATAACTTATATTTAAAATACGTTTGTATAAACGTCTTTGCAAATGAATACATGGGCTTTCACGGCCAGAGTAGTAATAAACGAACTGTTTTCGGAATTCGACCGTGTCTAATGACCAGCTGATGGATTTACTTACGAATTTGCATCTTCCTTCGCATGGCGCCTGGAAAAAAGATTAGGCATATAAATTATGATGATCAATTAATCAGCTGACAAGCAGTCATAAATAATGTTGATGCCTTGCCCTGTAATAAGTTGCTCCTTTACTGATGATCCAAAACTGTTTACCAAAGTAAATTCTGTAGCTGTTCAAATAAAGTTTGACAACATATAGTATGGGGTAGGAACGTACACATATACAAGGTAGACTGTAATCATACATACAAACTATACATAGTCTATCATATCAAGCAAGAATATATGTTATATACATAAAGATTGTTTTAATCACTAAACACCATAAAAATACAGTTCATTCTATCGTAACAGTAGCCGACTGCATAAATTTACAACATCAACTATATATTTTATAAAACCTGGTCTATAAATAATATCGTAATGATTAAAGTGAAGTGTGCTTACCTTCATTCGTAAAACCAATCCGAATATCTTCGATTACCTGTATGACGACAGCTCTATTCCTCGCTCAATCTCTTTTAAGATCTGGATGTCACTTACGATTCTAAGTTAATATCTACTAAGCATGTAGAATCCACAACATTTTCTGCACTTAAAACTATTGGGTTCATACTTAGAAAAGCTAAGCATTTCTGACGAATCGACGCAATAATGCTGTTCTACTTCGCTTTAGTGCGGTCAAAATTCGAATACGCTGTTGTCATCTCGTTGCCAATCTATGAAACACATTGTTTATCCGTTGAGAATGTTCAGCGAAAAATTTTGAAGTGTCTCCGTTTTCGAAGCTCTAGTACTTGTCTCCACAAGGATTTGATTACGCCACCCTTCTGTCCATTTCTTAAATTGATTCTCTTGCAGTTCGTCGTGTTCAAATAGGCCTTAAATCTCCGTACCACCTAATTCACGACAATATTGTTTTTTAACAACTATTGATCAAAGAATCTTTCCTTGTGTCGCAATATTCCATACGTAGTCATCAAACTTTCTATCGATTTTAAGCAGAACGTTATGGGTTTAAATTATAATAGAATCAATTCCTGTTATTATTTGAGAAATAAATTGGACTTTATTAAGATCTCCTTGTATAGCAAAAATGTTTTACTTTATTATGTTGGCCAGATCTCACGAAAAATTGAAACACCCTGCTTTTATGACGAAAAGAAATTTAATTTAATTTTCACAAAAATACTGAAGTATTGATAAGTCGAAATTTTGGGGGTGATACTGTTATGATTTCGGCTGCTTTCACACATAACAGTAAAGTACCCATATGCTTTATATATACTCGAATAAATTCTGATTCTTAAATAGAACCTTTGAAATCACCTAACAACTTTTGGAAACAGTTCTAATAGTTTTTAGTGAATAAATCACATCGCACATTTCCAGATGTATTAGTTTCTTAGAAAGGAAAATAAGTTATTTACAATGGTCAGTTGACTCAGTGCAACGAAAGCATATGCCAATAATAGGCAATATAATCGCGTTGCTGAATTAAAATCTGCGATAAAGAGGCGCTGAAACAAGATTCTTCTTATTACAACATTAATCAAGTTAACAGATGGTATAAAGAAACGGATCCTTGTTATTTTGAATAAAGTGTCCAACACATATGTACTATTATGTAAGGCAGAATTGTAAAATTTCTCATTTATTTATCTGTTTTGTGTTAATGGACCTACAGAAATTCCGTTGTTTTAAATTATCAGTACTGTAAATATTTTCTGTAAAAACCACAATAAGTTTTCCTCTTGTTACTTGCTATTTCATTCACTCTTCTTTATAACTCAGTATTAACTATATTGCAAAAGTTATCAAAGATATAAAAGAAAACAAATATGCAACTCAGCAGTAAAACACGGAAAATCCATCGAGGTCTTTTATGTACATTTTGTGATTTAAAAACCTCTGGCTAATCTTGTCTATTACATACTTGTAATGAAACGTATTAGTATCTCTACCTATTTCGATGTTAATGTTTTGTTTGAAAACTAATAACAATATTGGTCAATAGATTCAGAAATTGCAAAATTAACATGAACAATAATAACATAATCAACGCTTCAATTAATGAGTAATGACACGAGTTTGATGTTTCTGATTTAAATCTGACGGATCCAATAAATACGTTTAAATAGAAATGCACGTTCATTACAATATGAAGGGTAATTATCATAATACGAATACGCGAATGTTGATAGATATATGTACGTTCAAAATTGAACTGCGCTGCTGAATTCTAATCAAGTTCTAATATTGAAATTCATGGAAGCAGAACTATTAATTATTTCTCTGGTTTTGATCTGTTATGGGATGTGTGCATTTGTTTCGATTAAGATTTTTATTAATGACAACACATTGATAGTCACCAGCTTCTCCATTGTGTCGTTAGTGTGCCAAATATAGTACATAGGTGTTTGCTTTCGTTTTGGTAGCTAAGGTCTTTTATCATACTTGCATGTTGCTGTAAACTTCAGCGGCCGTTGGTTTCTTTGAAATTAGATTTCCGTGTTGAAACTGCATTATAATTACATGATTTTGCCGAAGTTTGGCTCCCAGCTAGATGGAGCACCTTCTGGGCTATTCCATGTCGTATCTCTGCTACATAGCGTGGAGAGAATATCGCACATTCCTTGTTCTAAAAAAATATATAAATACATAATTTCCAAATTATAGTAAACCTACTTTTTTAGAATCATTTTGATGCTTTGATGCATATGCATATAATTTCTTTCTAAAATAATTTCAACGCGAATAATTTGCAAAAACTACTAAACCATTTCCAAACTCGTTCTACGAAAGATATTGATTTTTCCTTAAAAGTATTGTATACACTAGAATTTCATGAATATCCACGCAGAAATAATAACAACATAATTTACTTACTACTAGCTTTCTGAAATATTAAAATACAGTAAAACCAGCTCATAACGTACTCGTCGGAATCATACAAAGCAGTACGTGATTTCAGCTGCCCCTTCTTCTTCGCTTACTTCATTATTATCGCTGTTATTTTCTTGGTTCAAAACTTCCCCAACAAAATCTGTATCACTGGAGATACACGAAGTAATGAGACTATTATCCACTGCCTCAAATTCATCTACATTTTTCTAGATTGACGGTACTAGGATCCTGCAAATTATTTTGTAACCATATACTTAAAGGCAAATTATCATCATCCATGTTCTCATTATCTTTAACCAGCCATTGAGACAACGGTAAATGGTCGTCTTCATCAAAATCAATTTTCAAGGCATGCTGCGAAATTTGTTGCCAAGCTTTGGCTAACATTTCCATTGCTTCTAGCAAATTTACTTCATTAGAAGTTCCAGTATCCTGACTTCTTATTTCGTCTTCAAAAATTTTAGATGCCATCCATGCCCGAGGATTAGCAGCATAAGTACAAAGTAGCTTTTCAATGTGTTTGAAACATCATGGGTTTTTAAATTTTCCAATTATAAAAAGTTTGCATTTCCCATTTCCTGCTATATTAGCACACACCAACACAGATAATCTCTGCTACGATTGTTTGCCCAAAATGCATTTTTTACCCTTAAATTTTAGTGTACGATTAGGTGTAAGTTTATAGAACAAGTGCGTTTCGCCAGCATTAAAGATGTCATTTATGTGATAGTCTTTCATAAAATCACTTAGAGTTGACTGCAGTGACACCTTATATTCCTCCAAATTTACATTTTGCACTTTCAGCTTGAATGTAACTAGCATTTATGTTATGACGTTTTTTAAAACGGTGTTGCCAAAGTGCTGTGCATATAAATACACTGTCGAATAATTTAACAAATTCTTCTGGCATCAGAAGAGGCTAGGTCCTACAGCTACATAAAATATGGCTAAAAACAACCCATAGAACAGAAGTCACTATATTTTACCAAATTATTTCTTACAACAGATATTTTGTCGAGATTATAGTATAAAATATGGAATAATATTTTTACGAGAGCCTATTGCAATATCGTCCAAACAACTTTTTCCTGTGTTTCCTCGACGGAGATAATAATTTCATCGATCTCTTAAAATAGAGAAGTTTCGTTAATGCAAGGGCAGTTTCTTTCAACCGTACTCATAGAAATAAGACAAGTGTGAACAACAAATGAATTTATTACCAAAGGTTATGTAGGAACATAGTTACTTTTCCACATAATCACCGTGGAGATTGATATATTTGTCATATCTATGGGCAAGCCTTTCAATTCCCTCTGCATAGAATGTTACCGCCATTGAGTTTGAAGTTCATCTGTATTCTGGAAGTTCTGCCCTCCTAGCCACTCTTTCACTTCACGAAAGAGATGGACGTCGCTTTGCACTAAGTCGGGGCAGTACTCCGGGTATTCAAAAACTTCCCATCGAAATTGTTCAAGAAGTCGTTGGGTTGCAGCAGCATTGTGAGGGCGGCCATTATCATGAATGAGAAGAACTACCATAAAGTTTTCGCCGTACACTCGGTTTATTCTTTGATGAATTTCAGTCGCAAGTGGCAGATATTACAATGGGAGGCACGAACGGAGGTTAAAAAAGGAGCCCTCGTAGATGAGCATGAATGATATTTAATAACAAAAAGTAAGTTGGAACGACAAATCGCTTAAGTCCAAAACTTTTAAATCTACACATTTTTCTTTGTATTAATTATAAAAATGATGGAGTTAACAAATTTCCCAAATGTAAATAGCAAAAGACGAGGGTAGTGATTAACGTTTTAATTTCGCCAATAAAATAGCAATTTTGTCGGATAATTTCACCGAACACGTTCGCGAAATCTTCGATTTACACCAAATGCATTAAACGATCGCGTGCAATGTTAACTTAATCAATTGTCCGACGAAAAACCCGAGCAAAGGCAGAGAGAACGAGGCACGGTTCTCACGACGAAATGAAGACCAATGTTGCGGACCAACGAGCAAGCGACACCCTGTTGAGCGAAAATTAGACGGACCACCGGATCACGTATTATTTACCGCATTACACTCCGGTTAGTTTTGCATTCGAAAAAGGGGAATTCGTACTAATTTGCGAATACACATAAAATTAACGCCGTCGGCCTCCCCCTGCGTTGATGCGAGTTTTAATAATAAATCCGGTCTTATTACGTTAACAATACGGTCATGAGAAAATCATTGAGGAGAAATTGGGGTTATGTATATGTGAAATTCACTTATTTTCGACGTGTGTGAGTGGTAAATCGTTCTGCTTCAAATCAAACATAGCACTTATCGACTTCTGTCGGCATTATTAACAAACGTTATAAGCTATATATATATTTTTGATCTACATAATAAGTTGGCATAATTTAAATTAAATAGTAACAAGTTATCTGTTATAATTTAATAATGTTAGAAAAGCAATGATATTGTGATAATAGTAGTAAATAATAATAAAGGTAAATCCAGGGTTTAGGCAAACAAAAACAACCAATTTACGTCTTGTCAAGACACAATTCGTATTTCTTTTTTGCGAAAAGATTAGCCAGATATACTTGCAGAAGTGAAAATAATATGTTTAAATGAACTAAGAAAAGCAACAATGTATCTATATTATTATAACAAATATGATGTCAAAGGATAAAATAGTTTGATAAAGGATCGGTTGTGAAAAACTTTAAAATCTATCGAAGTAACAGGTTGAATGCTGTGGTCAGAACAAGAATCTGTTAAATATCAAATTGATATCAATAATAACATTTAAAATTGAATTTACTGAAGAAACCAGCACTTGCAACTACAAAGAACACAACCCATGATACGTAGGCAACTAAGCTAGCGTGAAATTGATAAAATTACAATTTTCTTGCAATTAAGAAACGTAATTAAATTCCTGAAAAAATAGTCTCGGTAAGACTTGAACCGACCACCTCTGTGTTATCGGCGCATTGTGCTACCATTATACCGCTAGACCGAATGCAAGTTTAATCGCTTTTAATGCCTAGATGTCACAATATGTGTAGATATATCGTAATATCTCACAGGCACAATATCTTAGTAGGATTTAAACCCACGACCTCTGCGCTACTGGCGCTTTTGGCTTAGCACGAGGTCTCCTCTTGCCAGGGAAAGAAAGAACTGAATTTTGCATCTTTCGCTTATTAATAACATAAATACTTTGACGGGATATATATAAAGCATCATATACTCTCTGGAATATTAGTCTCCGCGTAAACATAATCAGTCAGTATTAGAATACATACCTCGTAAACAGCATTTATAGGTAACATGGGCCTTCCGTTTTGCTTTTTAGCACAAACTCCTCTGCTTGAGAATGCAGACGTTTTCAAGGCATTATCTGACATAAAGTTATATAACCTCTATGTGAATTTTTGTAACTTACATGAAAACACTCAAATCCGTAGGGGTATATTGTGCCCAGAACAATTTTGAAGATAGTGTGTTTTAATTTCGGGACGATACATATTTTAACAATATGATAAAAATGTGTGAGTACAGCACATTATATCTCTTCTAGAAATAAATTTCGAAGAAATTATAATTAATAACAAAAGTATATTTACGAAAAACTATCTATATATATATATTGAGATACATATTTTAACAATATGATAAAAATGTGTGAGTACAGCACATTATATATATATATATATATATATATATATATATACACAGTATGTATATATATATAAAGTTTTTCGTAAACATACTTTTGTTATTAATTATAATTTCTTCGAAATTTATTTCTAGAAGAGATATAATGTGCTGTACTCACACATTTTTATCATATTGTTAAAATATATGTATATAGTTAACGATAGTAGATAGAGTTTATGTCTCCACTGCACATGTTGTTTAAGGGACTCCTTTTTTTAACTTTAAAACTGTTTATTATTCATATCAATAATGCTATAATAACGCTATTTGCCATCCAACCTAAAGTTAACGATGTCTCATGGCACTTTCAAATGCATGGCGCTTCTAGAGAATCTTTTACCACCTTTAACAGAATACAGAAAGGTCACAGCCCGGTTCAACAACATCTTTTCCGTATTGGAGCTTTGAAGTCACCGCACTGCTGTTGCTCTATAGAGAGTGATATAAACCATAAATTTTTTTGCATGTTCTTCCTTCAAGAAGCCATCCTTACTAATAGAGGTGGGCTCCCACCTCGTCACAACGTATCAAGTTTGCTGACGGTTAACTCCTGGAGAGTGCTCCGAATTTTATGTAAATTTATTAAAGAAAACAAAATTGAATTATAGAGTACCATTGCAATTCCGGTTTTGGTTGCAGAAATGTTCTTATTCTCCCAGTGGAACGAAAACCAAATCATACGTGCTAAGTCATTGCAACTTTTTGGTTTTGGTTAGATATTTCCTTTAGATAGGTATTTGAGATATATTATGCTTTTTTAATTATTATAATCCTGTGGCATGGGTTAACTAACTGTGAATTAAATTCAAAAATACTCACTATACAGTTTGCAATTCATTTGAACCTGGCGCGCTAATCTTTTGCTTAGATAATAAAACGACATTGCTGCTCGACCTGACACATTTAGTTGGTCGTACAATAGCGTAATTGTTGTCGGAAACAAAAGATATACGGAAACTAATTTCTCTAGCAGCGTAAGACAATTACGTAGGGAATAGATATATATTTAGAACTAGATATTTCTAGATAAAATATTTAGAACTAGAATAAGCTGAAACGCTCTTATAATTCCGATTTTCAAGAAATTCATTTTTTCGCAAGAGTTTAGCTTTTGTGTAAAATACTTTGGAGCAATGTACGAGAAACCCAGAATAATCTGAAACAACCTCCAGAGTTTTAATAAAAAAGGGAAGCTAACTTCACACCGGTGTGTTTGCTTTAATTGTTGCTATCCTCTATTTTTTAATTCGGAGGAGTAAAATGAAAAAGCGCGTTTACACAATCGAATTTTTTAAAGCTACGTTATCGCGGCAGTTTTAAAACTAGCTAGGATTTCTTATAAATTACACAAATTTAGAGAGAAAAATTAAATATAAACGCACTCAAAAAAGTACATGACCTAAACATAAATTAGTTATTGTAACAATGTGGCGGCCGGCAATATATCAAATGTCGCTAGTGTAATTTTTGCCGAAATCCGACCAATAGCTAGCCTACTTTTTAGCGCTTCGATTTAAAAACACTTCTCCGAATCAAAAAAATAGGGTATAGAAACAAAAGAAATACGGCAACCAATTTCCTTAGCAACATAATCACGTAGAAAATAGAAAAATAAATCACTTTTTATAAGACAAGTAGTTATAAATTATTATAATTACAGCCATCAGAAATAATGTCGTAAGTGTTTAACAGAAAAGACAAATCTTTGAATTAAAGCTGAAGAAATAAGAACAAGCAGAAGGAAGAAATATGGAAATCTCGCTAAAATTCAATTTAAAAAGACCCTTTCCGTTAATGAAAATAAAGTGGACAGCGATTATGAGCGCGCGTTAGTCGTACAAAACGAGCAAATTTAATTTCTTCCAATACAAGCGGGTATTCTCCACTCAACATCTGAAGATCCTTCCAATGAGACGGCCGTTGATCACTCGCTCTCCGTAGGTAGGTAAGATATGTACAATGAGCTAACGTCGGCTGTCGCTATCGATTCGAAACTATACGAACGATACGCGCGGACGAACGGACTACCCGAGCTTTATATTAAAAACGTAAGTGGCTTAAAACAGATCCTGTAGGCAAATAACGGCTCAATTTAAATTTTGATCCTTATTTAAGTGGTCTTTTGTTTCTGAATTGCTCTCGAGACCTGACTGCTTTTACGAATCGTGTGTAGAAACGATTCGTTAAAATTAATTTTTAAGTTGAGTTCGGTCGGATTCATGCGAATCCGTAGCGGTGGCAGATGCAAAAGTGCGCTAGTACAATCTATTTTTTTTGCTGGTGATGTTCATATTGGAAGTCGATATCGATTAAGGGAAATATTCGCCATTAAATTCGATTTTATGCTGTACACTCATAGATGAATGCCAAACGGAACGGGGGCTTTATCTCGTTGTCGAGATCTGCAGAGCGCCAGATTAGGGACATAAGCGATGCATTTTTTCCATGGGTATAAAAATGTACTAGCGGATGTAAAATGCACGGAATTATCCACTTGCAGTCGTTCCGGTTTTAACGAACTTTTTTCAACACAACCAACAACACTATTGTGTCAACACCATTCTATTCCAAGTATAACGAAGCAGTGAAACGAGTGAAACAAAATTTTAATCCTTCGTTAGTAAAATTGCAAACGAAAATTGAAACAGATAGACGATCTACTACAAAACAAGCGTATTAAGGACTCTGCACAATATCCGATTACACTAGAACATTTACACTAGGACTATAACTTTTCAAAAATTGGCAATAATTCCGTTATGATGAATATACTGTTGACTTTAGTTAAGTTTCAGAAGCCTACGATTTTTTTTAATAATGTGGACCATCTTTCAAATTACGCGAAAAGTTCTAGCGATGTTATTTGTTCCCAAACATGTTTTACTTACCTTATTTGTATGCACAATTTTTTTCCGGTTTAACTAAGATGTGGCGTCAGGGAAACGTACATAGTGTATTAATTTCTGGTGTGATCAGAGCGGTATTGTGTATTATGAACTCTTGGAACCCGGCGAAACCAGTTGTACACAACCCTATTGCCGACAAATGATTAATTCAAGCCACGCATTAATCGAAGAACGGCGGAATGGGCTAGAAGACATGGCAAAGTGATTTTGTGACACGACAATGCGTAGTCTCAAACAGCAAAACCTGTGAAAGACATCTTGAAATCGCTTGGATTGGACATCGTTTCGCACCCACCGTAATCCCCAGACCTAGCACCATCTGACTATCACCTCTTCGAATCAATAGGGCATGCGCTTGCAGAGCAGCACTTCAGCAATTTCGAGGAAGTTGGAAAATGGCTCCACGAATGGTTTGCCGCAAAAACCAAGCGGTTTTTCTGGCATGGTATCCATAAATTGCAAAGATGGGTGGAATGTGTGAAATCCGGTAGCCAATATTTTGATTAAACAAATTAATTGTTTCTTTTTAGCAAAAAACTGGAAGAAACCTACACCGCATTCACTCACCTGTTGTAGGTATGTATTCTATCGCATTTATGTTTAATTATTAAAGACTTTCTTCTACGTATTTGTTCATACTAGAACCGCATTTCGTTACAGTTTTATTAGGTACTGGTAATAAAGCATGGTTTCTAATAACCAGTACAAGTTTAAATGTGCAAATTTCTCTACCAGCAAAAGGCGAACGTTTAGATCATTTAGCTTTGCATCAAATGCGAAGAATTGTTAATTTTTCAAACAGTTTTCCTAAGATCGTCAACAAGAGTTCTATTCTCAAAGATAATAACAACATTAAAAAATGAATATGCATACTCTAACTCCTCAGCAAGCTTTTGCGGAAGGTTTATCTACTGGTTCAAAAAATGCCAGTGAAAAAGGTAAAAGGCTCAGTATAACACATATTGGTTCAGACGATAGGTTTGTTGAAGATGGTGTATTTTAATGGTAAAAGAACTGATAATTATCATTAAGACATAAATTCTAGCATATTTGAAAACTGGTTTAAATCCATATTGGATTAATTATCTGAAAATGCAATAATTGCGACGGATAACGTTCCATATCACTCACAGAAGGTATAAAAAGTGCCGTCTACTTCTTTGCCCCAATAGAGATATATAAACTTGGCTGCAGAAGAAAAATATACTTCTTCCGGACACATAGCAATCGGTATTATTAAATTTAATACAACATAAAGCTAAGTATAATAATTATGTTGTTGACGAAAACAAAATAAAGATGTCTTAAGATTACCACCATAACACTGTGAAGTAAACCATATTGAATTGATTTGGGTATAAATTAAAGCTGCTGCAAATAACAAAGCATGTAAAGTGGTAGATGTATTTTTCCTTAATTTCAAATATTGGTAACGGAAAATGGAAAAAATGACTTCATACATCATAAAAGGAAAGAATAAAATGTGTGCCTTGGGTGGTTTAATTGATAATTTTGTAAGAACCATCTACAGCAAGCGACAGTTCAGCTGATAGTGACTTTAAGAGTAACACATTCGACAGGAACAAAAGAGATTTCCTGTGATGTTTAAACAACTTTTTACTTAATAAAAAAAATAAAGAAACCGAAAGAAAGCTACATATACATATGTTATAGTGAACATGCTACTACAAATATGGTACTATAAACACAAATGGTGCTGAACCTCCGCGGACTTCATTTACAATTACCTCTTTAAAAATAGTGCGAAGTCCATGCCATTGCAAAAAGCGACCGCCGAACAAAAGTACGCACGATAGCGATCTTAAACATTTTTTGGTCGATATGTCAGCGTGCATGAAATCTGGATACATCACTATACTCCAGAGACAAGGAACCTCAAAACAATACATTTTTTCTGATGAACGTGCTCCAAAAAAGGCAAAAATCGTTTTCCTTTTACTAATAGTATTAGGACCACAATTTGTTAAGATTCCGAAGGTGTTTGTAAGGGAAAGAACAATAACTGGCTAATATTATAAGGATGTACTGGTATGTTTCGAAGCCAAACTAAAGAGAAAGTGATCGCATTTATTCAAGAAAATGTGTTGTTTTATCAGGGTAATACGCTCCACCATTCAATCGATATTGCAACCATTGAATTTATCGAATTACAATACAAATTACTGTCTCATCCGCCATATTCACCAGATCTGGTTCCAAATGATTTTTGCTTATTCTCAAACAAGAAAAACTGCCTTACAAGAGAGTGGTTCGAAACAACTAAAGAGATGATAGTCGATATAAATACTTATTTTGTTTACTTTCCCAAGGATTACTATTATACGGATTTACAAGGTTGCTGAGCGATAGGATTAACAATAGATCAGCAATAGACGTTACCGTCGTTACATTCTCTCTGCCGTTTTCGAAGAAGTAAGGCTCAATCACATCTCGTATTTTTACAGCACTCCATACTGTAACCTTTTGGCTATGTAATTGTCGTTCATGCAATTGATAAAAATTATCAGTTACCCAATACCAGCAGTTCTGTTTGTTGACAAATCCATTTAGATGGAAGTGAGCCTCATCCGACGTGGTATTAAATTGAAGACGTCATTACTCTTTTTAATCATTAACTTGCAAAATTATTGCCGCGTCTCGTAGCCTAATGGTTGCAGTTCTTCGGTTTAGATCAAATGCCATTGCCTATTCCCTAGCTGATCGTCTCGAGCTCCTTGCAACTAACGCCCGAACAGCTTTGTTATTTTATGACATCTTCTCGAAATTCCGGCGAAATGGCGTGGCAAAATGGAACGGGACCATGGCGTCCTATATTGTAATGAAGTTGGAATGCTCGTTCCAGCTCACCATTCTAATTTATATTTTAGATACTTAATATTTTCTTCAAATTTACTCCTTGACAAATCCTCCTGTAAATCATCAAGACGATCTTACATGGTCAGCGGCTTGCCAGGAGAATTCCTCGACGGCCAGACGCGTTTCTAACCAAATAGCGTGGTCGTAACTCAAAGTACCCTCCAAGTCCGAGGTCAATTGTGAGGTATCTATTATCTTTGGCAAGGCTTCTAGGCTTATCATATTTGTCTCAAATTTGTACTTGTGAGAACCTAGCGACGTTCTCTGCTTCTGCCAAAAATTATCCGTTTTACAATAAGCGCTTGATGGACAGCTCCTGGTGGCAAGTATTCGTGCAGTGCTTTCAAGATCGGTTTGATGGTGGACCACGTGGCGCACCTCATGTCAACTAAGACGGTAGAACCCAGAGTTTTGGCGTCGTTGTTTGGAATCGGCATGAGGTATTGAAGTAGACGACGATAATCTTCAGGTTTTGCCCGTTCCGTTCGCGGACTGGCCGGAAAAGATAACACTGGCCTTCCGCAACGGTCTCGACCTCCAGTTAACACTAGAAGACGTTCTTGAACCAGTGGCATTAATTCCAAAGTATGTTGACCATCCATAGTTTTTCCACGATCCTTAACAAGTCAATTCATCAAAAATATTTGGTAAGCTATTCTCAGAGCTACGTATCCGATGCAAAATACACAATAGTCATTATTGTCACGATTTTAGACACTAGTTGACTTACTTTACTAAAAAAGCACACATATCAGGATTGAACATACAAGGCCTTCACGGCAAATGCACGTTTTGTGAAGCTACACACTGATCCATGATTACTAAATAGCAGGTAGTTGTGCGATTCCTACCTTTCTAATAACTTGGACTGTCACTACCACATGTCCGTGACATCCTGTATAAAAGTATAAATCCTTAAACATTAATATTTCCAACTTCACTTGTAATTTTGCCCCAAATATACTCGCACAGTCTGCACACAGAATAAAAATGTCTAACTTGGTGGTAATTTTCCTCTTCCAATAACGTCTTGCATCAATGCAGTTAATTTTACCTACAGGTTTGGTGTTTTTCCTTTGAGCGTTCGATTCCTCGGTAAAATTCCACTATTTCAGGGTATTTACCGCTTTCTCTCAAAACAAGTGACAACGTTCTTTATTACTACCACTACTACTGCTAGTATTATTGCTATTGCAGAAATATAAGAGTGTAAGTAAATTGATTGAACTCTTAAACATGAATTGAAAAATACGAGATCATTGTGTGGTAATCTTTGATTTTAACAGACTTCAGCAAATGAAACTAACACATTATTTTAAAGAGATCAACGTTATTTACCCCAACTAATTTCAAAAGCAATCGAAATTACTAAAAAATATTTATACAAGAGTTTTACTGGCCAACCGCAAGGACAAATTACATTACAGTGCTGTGCAAACAAAGCAGATAAAGCACCTGAATCCACACGGTTTTGGGAAAAACACACGCTGCGAATATTTCAATATCGCTTCATTATTGGTTAATTTGAAGCGGTAAATCAATCAAATTACATCGATAACAAGTCTCAATAAAAAGTTTTCATATAATAAGGTGTTTAATTGTTTATTAGTAATACGTTAAACATAATCGATATAGCGCAGGCAGGAGAAGCGAAGTTAGTATATGTTGGCAAGTGGCACACGGGAAAATATTGATTTTGTTAACACGTAAGTTCGAATTAATGAAATATGATAATAGATTTAATTTACTGATAAGGGAAAACACAAATTCATGTGCAATATACACCGTATCATCCATAGATAATTACGTATAAATAAGGTTTTAATAATATAGTAATTCATGATGAATAATAATGAATAATGTGTCAGCTACAAAGGCGAAAATCCTGATTAACCTTTATCTATATTATAAATATTATTAATTAAATAAATTGTTTAGTGATGTCTAAGCGCCTACACGATAAATTTTAATATAACGATACGCAAAACGTCAATAGGAAATAACTCATAGATTTCGTCTAATGTGAATTATAAGTTAAATTATCATTCTATCTGGCTAGCAACCACCCTTTCAAGACAAAACTCCGACTGCCATACCTCAAAGCAATACAATATAATAAGTAAAAGTAACTCTTGGGATGATACTGTTGATAATGGATTCTCATAATAACTAGTGTTTTCTTTAATTTCTTATATTTCCCTGCATTTATTATTTCTTATATTTTAATGTTGTATGTTCCAACATCCATTATTACCGTAGCGTTTCCTTTGTCCGCTGGCAAGATCTTGATATTCTTGTCGCTCATTAATTTCTTGAAGCTGCGTTGATCTACCTTGCTGATATTTTGCCGTATCTGTTTCGGTTTCGCTTCTCTATTGCTGTTCTGACTTTTCAACGATATTCATCTGTTGCTTCGAGTGGTTGCATTTTTCCCGCTGCCATTTTCACTACTAGCACCATATCTAGCGTAGGTACTCGTATGGGAGCTATTACGAACTTCATGCCTTTGTTTAATATTTTAATGGCGTTGTCGAATTACAATCATTGACTTCTTAGGATCAACAGAGTTACTTTCCTTTTAACGTATTAGTGATTCCAACTTTTTCCGATGTTTCTCTTCTCGTTATCTATTTATTCTGCTGCAGCTCTTTTGTACTGGTGCACAAATGTTCATATAGTCCTCTTCATTAACCGATCTTCTGCCTGATCTCCTCGCATTCTTGTGTTATTCAAATTTTGGCGAGTCTGTGGTAGTTGATCCTTTCCCTAACCAATACTTCGCTAGCTCTGTTAGCAATTCTTTTGGCTCGACTGCTTGAAACGGGGAGTGTGATTTCTAAGTCCTTCGGGATGATCTTGCGTTGTCTTGCTTTATGCAGGAATGTAAGATGGTTAGATTCCTTGGCAAATTTGATTATGGTCTTTTCGTATTGTCTGAAAGATCTATTTAATTCGGGCCCATACCAAATTTCTCAACTCTTGATGTGATACTGTTGACGTTGGATTGTCATAATAACCAGAGTTGTTGTTTGCGCTATTTCCATCGTTCGACGATAAAAATAGCCTAAGTTATTTTAACAATCCGATACGTATATGTATTTAATAATTACATCCATAAACAGTTATATGCTTTTCTAGATTTTCAACAGTAAATTTTTGAATTATTCCAATTAATATACATTTATTCGTCGAAAATATTCTTTTAACATCAATTGATGTGTGATATTTAAGACCACAATTACAGATTGACTTGGCTGGAGTCAGAAATACGAGAATAAGTACCCAAACCGTTCGTAATAGGTTGAGTCAGAGTAGCCGTTACAGCTCGTCATCTCACTAGGAATCACCGAATGGCCTGCTTAAGATTTACTAAGGAACATGTCAATTGGGAAATAAATAGCTAGGCCAACATCCTCTTCACAGATCAATTAGAATTTAGTCTTTACACCTTAGATAGACGTATACCCGTAGCTCTACCGTGGTTCGGGGAGGCATTTTTTAGCAAACCGTACAGAGTTAATATCAGTAAACAGAGGTACAGTAACTGCCCACAGGTATATAACAGACATTTTAGAAGATCATGCAGTACCATACGCACCAGTAATAGGCAACCAATTCTTGTTAATGCACGATGATACACGACCCCATATAACAATAATCATCCGGGAATACCTTGATGAAGTTGGCACTCCAGTTTTGTGCTACAAAAATAAATTACGCGATACTTGAGTGTATTTTAACATTTGAGCAGGCGCGCTGTCGTAAATGTTACGACAAATTTACTTCTAATTTTTTTCCTTAAGACTCCGAATTGTATTCGTAAAACAATGTGTCTTTAGCAGTTTTTTAGTACAGTTAGTTGTTTTTGTAAAAACTGAAGCTGGATAACATGAAATGTTATTGATCACTATTACTATGTCTTCGTAATGTCAATCAAACTTCTTCGTTCGCTTTGATTGTCTATTTGGTTGTTTGTTGTATTTTTCGTTATATTATTATATATAGTATACTAGTATATTGCATTAGAAATTGTTCTAGTCAGAACACGTTTAATACGATATTTACGCCAAGGCGGTATTTTCTTTTTTCAATTTTGATGATATAACTACGGTTATTAAGTTTTATTGCAGGATTACTATCTACTGCATTCTTAAAGTGAATGGACTATAGTTTTTTGAAAGCTGATAGTCTTAAGTAACTTTTGGTTATACGGAAAGTAGATTCCTTAAAAATCTTAATTTTTGACATGAACAACCCATAAACGACCAAATCTTTGACAATCACAAACATTTTAATAAACTTTTAATAAATCAATTTTTAACTCTATAAGTAAAGATTTGGTTGATATCAAGTAGCTGTAAGGTATTAAATATTTCACTAGACTGCATGCCCATTTTATGAAATGCAGAAACAGCAATTCGATTTTCTTTTCATCTCACATCATCAGAATATTCAGTTCGTTTAGTTAATTCGAGAAACACAAAAAACGAAATATCAACTGTCAATTTGATAATAAAAAAAGTACTATATCCCATTCACGTTAAGAATGCAGACTTAGAATAGGTAAGCCTTAAAATGCGGCCTTGCCATTGGCTAACCGGCGAGGCATATTCACACGGGAGAAACGCATACAATTTCTTCATATGACATTTCTGTCAGTTGTCAAATTCATTTATCACTTTGGTATCGTTATTTCCTGCAGCTTTCATTGTATTTTTGATCTTTATAAACAAGTTGTAGCAAAAATAGTTCTTTTCAGAGCCCTCTTATCTACTCATTTAGTAATTCAACGTACAATACAATCAATTAGACAAACTAAATAATTTTTACTCTACTACTCGCGATTACAACCTCGCTTCGGTATAGCTGAGGAAGCTGTAGTCTATCCAGTTGCAGGACCACCAAAGAAACCTCAAGAGAAGCATATTGGCAGTACGCAGAGGCTAATGGCTTACAATTTATATCTGCAACTGAAGCAGGAGAATTGTAAGTCAGCGCCTGTTAAGTTGACTGCAACACAACTTGGGTTAGGTGAAAGAATAGTGTGGGACACTGTCAAAGAGATTAATACAATAGGAATTCCCAGCTCGCCCCCTAAGAAACGCCTTCGCGAAACATTATACGATTACTTAAACGAAGGTGAAAAGATTATAATTAGGAGACATGTTCATTCATTATTTTTAAGAAATGCCTACGCGTATAAAATTATTAAACATAAATATAATATATTTTGACCTTGCATTTAAACCAACTTATTAACCCTTTGCTCATCGTTGACAATAACCAGATTCTACGCAAGATTTAAGGTCATTGTTGTGTTGGCATGTACTCGATGTACTTGAATACAGCCCTGTTGAGCCCATTACATATTGTTCATTGTCAGCAGCATTCTTCTTTGTTTGGCTTTGTCTTCTATATATTAAATTACTTCCCTTCACCCATACCATTGAAACTTTTTCTTTTAAAATTTATTATTACCAACGGTGTGATTTATTTCACGACAAATGACTTGATACAACACTATATATATAACCATTCATGTCGAAGTTATGCTTTCAAATTTTCGATTCAAGTTTATCCGTGGCAATATTGTTGGCTTAAAGCTTGTCATACGGCATTTATGTTCTCTTCGATTAACCCTAAATACAATCTCATTTACTTTCTAACATAATTAAATAACGTCCAATTACTCCGGCAAATAAAACAACCAACGGATACATTTATATTGCAATTGGTGTCATTTTTGCTTTATTATTTTGCTAAGTTATATAACAATAATGTATTGCACAAAATAAAATGAAAAACTCTGCTATTTACTATACAAGATTTTGATAACCAATCTTTGACGCTTACGATGTTATCATTTGACAGTTCCATCGGTTAAACTTCACCTGTATAATACTGCCGCCGATCGCAGCGCTATCTACTTGCTTCTTAACGTGATTGATGTATAGTGGTCAACTTCCAGGTTAAACTTTTGTAACAGTATTTAGGCCTAGGCTAACAATAAGTATCAGTAAAAGTAACTTACACCTGGCAGAGAGAAAAACATGTACATATGTCCAAGGGATCGGTGCTGATGTATTGTACCGGAAAAAGAGATACGGAGTATGCAAAATCATACTTTATCTACTATCTTCAAATGGTGTAGAGAAAAAGGATCCACAACTGTTTGCAATCTAGTTTAATCCAGTTTAGGTACTATGAACGACATTTAGGTATTAAAGCTTAGATCCAAAAATGTTTGAGCTATGATTGAATATCATTGTTAGGATTCTATAAACCTATCAGATCACCCAGCATATCAAAGAAAAGTAAATAACGTTAATTGCGTGCGATTTTCATGTAATATTATTGCCATTTTATTATTAATTTCTTTTTCCTTGTATCTTATAACTATGACGTGATTCAATTTGTTTTTTTCTTAATATAATTTTAGATTTGGCACATAAAAATACACGAGAAACAGTTCTTTATTTACTTTAAAGAAAATAAATGTAATTTAGTGTAGTGTAACTTAAATAAAACAAAAATCTAATTTTTATTGCACTTATATTGAGAAAACGTTTTATTCATCAAATAAATACTTACAACACAATCATCCTACATATAGTCATAGCAACTAACAACTCATAAATAAGTATATATCTATATGTACATTCTTACACAGAAAATATTTACAACATTAATCCATACCGGAAAATCACATATAATGCACTATACAAATACGATAATTCAATTTACTTGTTACTACCAACGTTAAAAATAATTTTTTAAAAATTTCACGAAAAGCTAATTTACATAGATCTAACGTTGGTAATAACAATGAAATTCAATCATCATTTAAGAACCAACGGAAGTTATTCTAAATGATTTAATACAGGGACTCTTAGAACGTTAAAATACTAGTGAAACAGACTAATCGCGACCAAACGAGATTCTTAAGATTTTGCATGGAGTTGCTGCTGGGGAGAAGACTTAGGTGCGATCATCTCCTTGGCTCTGATCCTCAAGTTTTCAATAGATCTACTAGGGGATAGTTGGGATGGCGTAGCGATTTCAGGACTCGTACTGCGAGATCTTTCATCCTGATGTGGAATTAATGCGGTAGAAGATGCTGACGGAACGCCGTTGGCAAGAACGTATTGCGATAACAGTGCGTGAAAAGACGGCATCGATAGCGGTGGTTTAAGCGCCCAAGGTGTTCCTAACGCCGGATTGAAAACTGGCGAAAACGGTAAACCGGGCCAAAAATGTTCGGCACCTACCGGTGGAATGCCCATGGGAGCATGCAGGGCGAAATCTGGGATTCCTGTGTCAAAAATTCATTACAATTTCTTATAGCTGGATAGCAAATAAGTAATGTACTCTTACCTGTTTGATCTACTGAATGCATAAATGGTCCAGCTTCTCTTCCCATTGCCTTTTCGCGTTTACGCCACTTGGCGCGTCTGTTTTGAAACCATACCTAGACAGAACAAAGGAAAATTCTGAAATAGAGTTTCTAATACTAAATAAATTATCAAATAAACTTATCATCTAACAGAAGAAACAGTGTTTGAAAGGAGTAACAGCTTCCAACATAATAAGGCTGCTAAATACATCTACTCATGATATTCGTGAAATCATTCACGAGAAAGACAATGAGAGGAGACAAAAACGCTAACATACGGACATGTTTCTGCCTATCCGGCGTCATCAGCGGAGTTTCGAGCGATTTTTTGCTCGACACATTCCAATTTCCTCTCTGCTACTATAACCATATCTAACCTTACACCTCAAGTGATTATTCTTGGCACTATCTAGTGCCAAAAGAATAAAACACCCGTCCGCTGGTTTAAGCACTACGAAAACAAGCTTGGACCCAACCTTTCTCCCAAGCAACACATGAATTGCAAAACCATGCGTTGTTCACGAGAAGGATTGAGTAACTGCTTATAAAAAAAAATAGAGGTTTCCGATCAAGCAAAGTTGTGTAATGCTTAAGCTCTTTTTTGTGGCCAAACTGTCACAAAATATTACTTCAGTAGGAATGTCTAAGAAATGCATTTGTAAATGTAAGAGTGTTGTTCTCTAACTAAGGATAATTAATTGAGGTCACTATTTGTATTGAATGATTGGTAAACTAGAGTCTTCAATAGAAAATGATTTATGTTATCTAGGTATCATGCGAATAAAAATGAATTGAATATTTTGAGCAGCGTCTGTTTATTCTACAGTCCTATGTTAATAAACGAGATAGTAAAAATTTGGAATACAGTAATTACTTTTTCTTAACGTACTCCTAAATGATCAACCATTTTACAAAATTTTCATATAACAAAATTAAGGTCGTGAAGTTGTATATATATAAGGTTTAAGACTGATTAATAAATTAACAAATAATAAAATTAATGAAAGGAAAAAGAAACTAAACCTTAAAACTCGGGAGGTTACAGTGGAAATGACCTAAAGTAAATCTCCTTTTATACAAATGTTCGGCCTATACAGTTTTGACAGTTCATTTTTATCTATGCATATGCAGCTATTATCAGTGAAACCCTATTCTAAAACTTTCTATTTCAAAATAAAATATTTAAAATTTGAGTTTATATGTATTTCAAAATTAGAATTAAATGCGACGAAAATATAAATAAAAAAATATTACCAAATCTACATATTTAGTTCAATACGTTTCCCAAACACTAGTAAAGTAATTTTAAAAATACACGTTTTATAAAGTTTTATATCAACACTTCTGTTTATTTCATTTCAATCTCCATAACTTTTCCATAACCTTTGTTCGATATTTATACAGAAGTATACTTCTTCCTCACCAATACATCATTATTGTGCTATTGCATTCTTTTTTTTAGTTTTTGAATATGTTGACTAATACAGCACTTCACTTAGAATTAACCTAGCAAAAACTAGTGCGCAGTCATTGGCCGCCAATGAGTGCGCACTGATATGATTCGAAAGCGGTCGGACATACCGGAAGTCGGGATTCATACGCATGCATGAATGCCGGATTAGATTGATGATGGCGAATCGACGGCGTTCTTTGTTATGTTCGACAAAAGTTAATAGATTTCCTAACAGATTTCCGACATTAGAATACACTCCCACTATTCTTCAATGTATTGTTTGCAATATCAACATTTTACCGTACAGTATTTTTGTTAATAGTTTGTTAATAAGAAACAACACCGGTTACATGCGCAACGTGATGTACCATACTATACATTTTTATATGTTAAGTGTGTGCAACATTCCACAAAATATTGTAGACAATAAAAAATTTCGAAAGTGTTGGGGAAAATCCGTTACGGAATGGAGATTGCCAACAAGAAGTCAATTGCAGTATAATTTTCATCGCGTGAAAAATACGATAACGGATCAAATAAAAGCAGAGTTAAAATATCAAACAACCTGGCTGGCTATATATGAAACAACGGATGCAAAAAAGAATATTTTAAATGTTCTAGTGCGCATTTTAAAAACCGGCGAGGCGTCCTTGGCTCTTCTTTTACGTAGTAGAATATTACAGAAGACAAACTCAGAAAGGATAGTAGAAACTATAGAAAATGCCTTTGGGAAGTTCAATTTATCGGCAACCCAACTTGTAATGTTGGTTACAGTGGGGGTTGGAACGTGGTCAAAGTTGGAAAGTTACTAAAACAATCTTATCCTCAATTGCTTTAAGTAATCTCTATCCATGTCATCCTGTAGCTGAATTTATTAGAAACAGTTATCCAAAAGAAAAGCAATTTATAGTTTTGTGGGTTTAAACCGGCTTGTCCGGACATTTCTCAGCACAGTCGGTATTGACGAGATGAGGAACGTGGCTTAAAGCTGTTTTATATCATGAAAATTTTCTACACACTATTAAACCTTGTATCTTAAATTTAAATCCCCAAGAATCCCATACAATTTCAGTAAGCCAGCGGCTGGTTTCAGATACCAAAATCAATACTCATATAGAGCAAATTTCCGAAAATAATTCAATTCTCAAAACAGATACTATTTCCAGATTAGAGAACACCAAGCTGTCATTACCTGAATCGCTACATATAGTAGATTACCTCAAAACCTCATTAGGAGATTTAGCAGATAGTATGGGAGAATTAACAACCGATAAATTGTGTGCGGTTATAAATAAAAATCTCCATTTTCAAACTATAATGCGTATAGACAAGAGTTTAACTGAAAACCAAGAGTGCGAATATGATTTGAACGACTTTTTTAAATTCGCGAACACCATATCATTAGACGCAGAAGGCTCCTTTTCCGAATAGACCAACATATTTGCACTTCGCCGCAGGAGTATAACTGATTCAGCCCTAGAAGACATGCTAATGACACAATACTACAGCGAATTTTTCCGTCACCCTACATCAACAACACAATCAAACTAAAATAGTAAGTAATTATATTCATTATTCTTTAATGTCGGTGGTAATCGAGCTGTACGGTACTGCAAAAGCACTTGTTTCTGCAGCTTTAAAATAGTTCAACGTTGGATACAAGAAATGTCTTATCATTTCTTAAATCTAGGTTTTGTTTTATCCAATTACGAAACGTACAGTAAGTGTTGCTAAAGCATTTAAATTATATGTAATGATTCGTTGGTTTAATTTGGAAGGACTTACTACTATTTGTTATTATTTTTTAATAAAACCGGGACATCAACCAACCTATACACATCACCAGTTCTAATAAAGTTAATTCCCTTTTCATAAAATTCCATATCAGATAATGCGAACATATTTTAATAGTTTTAAATTTCGATAAATTAAACTCTTTTATTTTCCCCAACACTTTATTCATATAACATAAGCGAAAAAACATTATAGTTAGTCACTGCCAGAAAGAAGTACGTAAGTGTATTCTAGAGAGAATTTGATCTTATTCATATTTAATACATATTTTCGATTACTAATTATATTATATTAATAATTATTCTTATAGAAATACATCTCGAAAAAGAGGAATTAGGAGTTTCGATTAGAAATCTCACCCTGAATTATATATCAAGTGCTCGTGCTCTAACCAGAAATTTAACGACAGTGTTAAAAATTTACTCTCATGAAATAAGGTTTGGCTTGAACTCCTTTTATAGATGAAATCACGAAAGTTTGTAGTTACATCATTGTTTCATCGATAAAGTGAAAACAAGCGCTGTGTATAAAAGCCAGAAGCATACAAGCGAGATAGAAGTATATAACATAAGTCGCAGCTACTTGAGCATATGCCATAACCAACTATGACGTAACTACAAAGTTTCGTAGTTTTCAATATATATATAAAATATTTACTCGATTTTTTCAGTTAAGTAACTTTCTTTGTATCATGGTTGGGGACAATAAAACAAAAACAAAACCGTAATCTTTTAAAATAGTTTTGAGGTATGATCAAGAACGTATTAAGTTACTAAAGAATATAGAAACACTTGCAATATCTCCATCCTCCTTTTCTGCTTTACTAGATCGATTAGCCTAAATTGGCCCTACCGAAATGACATTCCCGCATTGTCCGAAGGTAATTTTCGATGATCATCCACAACGACGTCAACGGCAACCACTCTGTGCAGACGTATTACACGAATGCGTATAGATTCGTTAACGTATGCGTGGGTAACATCAATTTGATTGGCTTATTGAATCAGCAACGCTTGGACAATAACTGACATGAATTGCATCTTAATTGGAAACAATTTTGATAATTAATCTGGCCTGTAAAGGCGTAAGTAGCGCCGCAATTGGCCATTGTACGCGACAATGGGGTTAATCGGAACTGATTCCGGTCTCCGGACCCCGGCCTCTGATGTCTCTCATTTAAAGTGTTCAACGACCGTCTCTGTCTTTCATTGGCGCGCTCTCATCCGGCGAATTTAATATCTGCCTCTTATTGTTATGCTTGCTACGTGTAATACGGTCAATACTAACAAAGATGTAAAAACTATACCTATATCAAAGTACAGAAAGATGCATGTACTTTAAGCTAACCTGTATAGATAACGAATAAGAAAAGAAATAGACCTCTGCTTTTGATACGAATTCTATTGTAGCAAACACTTTAGGTATTTAGAACGAATTAAACTAAGTGAATGATGCTTGAATTTTCTTCTGGAGTCATTATCCTTTGACGATAATTGTATAATTACTTAACAACCTTGTTCAATTTCCAGCCTCTAGAAAGCAGTTTGGAGTTGTAATTGTCTTTATGTAAGAAAAATTACTATGGAGAGCTACTGTGCCGTCTAAATTTGAACAAAGGAAAACCTGAGAATCATTTTTAATGGACGTCGTAAATCAATAGTTTAAAATACAGTTCGTTTCAATTGATAGTGGGGAACCATGAACAAATCCATTATGGTTTTATTTTGGCAATCTCCCCAAAAAAAGTGCTAATGATAAATACAAAATTTGTATTCGGAAAGTACCGTAGCTCTCTAAAAGAAAGGCAATTAACCAGTAAATTTTCTAAAACAAATTTTAATACAGTTTAGTTATCGAAGTGTAGTAGAAAATCTCAGGCACTTACGAAGGTTGTCCTTTGAGTTTTGCGTAATGGGACATAGAGAACACCATAATTAAATGTCATTACTAAAAGTTAACCTCCATCTTTAGTTAACCTAAATCCAAAGTTCCATGCGATACGTGTCCAAGTTGACAAGGTAGGTTAAAACATTTTTTATTCCGTTAAATTAAACCAAGAATGTTTTCGAGCAAAATTTTTTTATAATGTTCAAGGCAATTATCTGAACAAGAATGTCTCACCGAACAAGCAGTACATCTGTCAACAATTTGTCGTTGGGATGGAGAGCGACGGATTAGTTTTATGGGCGATCCAAAAGCAGGTGCACCAAAAACGAAAGTCAATCAAAAAGAGGTCGATGCTATGCTCAAGATCATCAACAAAGATCGACATGTTACATACGGCGAGATTGAGACGTCATTGAGGATTTCAAAGAGATCAATTCAAAAAATTTTGCATGGAAAATTGTATGTAAGAAACTGGTTTGCAGTTGGACACCGCATCTGTTAACCGAAGAACAGAAAGCAGCTGGGGTGAAATGGTGTCTAAAAACTCTAAATCGCTAAAAAAGAGTACAACATCGTCAATGGTAATGAATCTTGGATTTACTCATACGAGCTAGAAAAATATACGCCAATCGTCTGTTTGGGTGTACTAAAGTAAAACAAAAGCCAACAGAAGTCATCCGTTCTCGAAGTGTGTCCAAGAAGATCAAAGAAACGTTACTTCCGATTGGTATACAATCGTTAGTTTGCCACGCGTCATCGCTGAGCTTTGAAAAACCAATCCTGAAAGACGAATCGTCCTCCACCAAGACAATGCAAGTTCGCACGAAGCATGCAAGGCAACTGAATTTTTAACACAACAAAACGACGAAATGTTAGACCATCATCCGTACAATTTGGACTTAAATCCCAACAGTTTCTTTACCATTCCGAAAATCAAGAACTGACTGCGTGATCAAAGGATCCAGTTGTCAGAAGCAAACAGTCGACGCCGTCAAAATCGCAATTTTGTCTCCAGAGTTGGTTTGAGTGTACGCAATAGTGCATCTTCATGGAGAATACTTCGAAAAACGAAAAAAAGTTTTTAAAAAGTATCTACTGTTTTATTCCAGCTCTATATGCAAAACTTAAAAGACAACCCGCGTACAAGGTGCTTCGATTTATTTATTTATTTTTTTATACGAAATTAAATAATTAATGTAGCCAATTAAACAATTTATAAAAATGTATTTTAAACAAAATATACAAGTAATATGTAAAGTTGTAAGCCAAATCTTCGGCGTGCCAGATCCCCATCCAGGCCGATACAAAAACCTAAGACACTCCCCATGGGACTTGATCATACCGAAGTATCTGTTTGACAACAACAGAAATCGTATGTCGTATTAATTAATTAAGTAATAATTAATTAAGCATGTCGAACACAAGCAAGGAGAAGAAGCGACCACTTGCTACCCAAAGAAACAATCGAATATCCTGATTTAAAGTTCGATGGTTGTAAGATATGGTGTAATGATTTTTATAAAGGTGATACGATTGTTAAATTAAGCTTAAGGACAGCAATTGCATGGACTGTACGGTTATATAATTCATAAGTATCGCAGTAAACTCCATACCACAAAAATTAATAATTTATTCGGAACGCGATGTTTCAAGAGCACATGGACTCTCATTCTCAACCGGTAGTAAGTAACTCGGTAAATTAAAGTTAAGGAAGTAGACGCTTTCATTAAGATTTCTAAGAATTTATGATTCGTTTAATAAAAAGAAAAGGTATACATCAGCTAATGGTGAATTTACTATTTCTATAACCTTAGAAATATTATTGCACTACATATTAAAACCACGATATTGCCTTTTTGAAATTTTGCTATTTTGCAATGGATGATCTTGAACTTATGAGGCGATAGTGCAACCTATAAAACCTATTCTACTTCCTAATTCACTTTTTCAAGCGTTATTAAAAAGTAATAATAAATCCGTTGAATAAAATTATTGAACTTAACAAAAATGCAAACACTATCGTAATACTACTTTTCCTCCAGAATGATAATATCATCTCCTGACAATTACCTGCACTCGAGCCTCACTTAACTCCAGCCTCATAGCTAATTCCTCCCTGGTAAACACATCCGGATATTGCGTCTTCTCAAATGCACTCTCCAATTGGTGTAACTGGAACGTTGTAAAGGTTGTACGTGACCGGCGTATCTTTCTTGGCCTCGCTTCGCTCATATCTTCAACAACCTCGCCCTCTATCATTTCACCTTCACTCACCGAATCTATTTTTGAATCAGGTTCTGAAAATTACGATAAAAACGATAATGTTAAATTCATTACGTCTGGTAGTCGTGCGATTTTTTGTTTAAAATTTCTAGCGTAAATACAAATAATACATACAATTTAGGAATGATACTATGTACTAAATACTATTTTAAGATAAAAAAAATTAATTAATTATTTCTATTGCTATTATAGTATCCATCATGCAACTAATACCTTTGTTCTGTCAATTACCAGGAAATGTAAAGTGCTGGACAAAATTAATGAAAGATCACCGTTCTAGTGAAGGAAACTGATAGAATAAATTTGTGAGTAGCCAAAGAACGAAACACTTACAAGTATCAGTAATTAAAAGATTTAACTATCGTTAACCACAATGTTAGTACACCGAGCAAGGCAGAAGACGCACATAATTCAATAGTGTAACCAACCACTAACTATAGAATTAAATACATTAGCATATAAACAAAAAAATATGTTCTTGTGCTTCTTTATATAAAACAAACAACAAACATAAAAGTTATTTTTTACTGCTATACAGTTGAAATATATTTCAAATTATATTTATGGAGTACATGTGTAGATATATCAAGACTTGAGAGGACTGCCAATTACTTAGTTTCTGTACTCGATGAAATAGAAAATTTGCCTTTCTTATATAAACAACATATTTACAATACCTCGCACTAAATCATAAATTAATAGTTTATTATTCCAAACAAATAAAATGTGTAGAAAACTATAATTTATTTTCATTTTTCATTTTGAAATATACAATCCGGCAATCCCTAAAATTTGTAATTCTATGAAGTCTGAACAAAGGAAAAATAAAACAAATATAGTATATGTACACTACCGGCCATAGTTATTTACCCACCCATAAGATATTACAAAAATAAATCAAGTGACTTATTTTTATAATATTTTAAAGTTTATTCTGTACTTACAAAGAATTGTAACAGTTATAAAATAATGAGCTTGCTGAATTTGCTAACAAACATAATCATAAATTAACTTAAATTTGCGATTCATGAATCTGTCCGCCTTTTGCTTTTATTACTGTCGCACACAATCTTGGCATTCTCTCTAGCAACTTTGTAAGTGTTATCGGCTCTATTTTCGTCCATGAAGATGACCAGTTGCGTCCAAGGTACTCTTGTCGAATTTGAAGCGGATTTTCGATTCTGTCCTTTAAGTTCCTCCCACAAAACCTCGATCGGATTGAGATTTGGACTGGAATCTTTCCTCTGTGTTCCAATTATTCCAAATATTCACGGTGTATCTTTGCAGTGTGTTTTGGACCATTATCATGCTGCAACACGTTTTTGTCAATTAATCATATTCCGGATGAGATAACATTTCTCTCTAGAATCCCCCTGTAACCTTCTTTCCTAATGATACCAACAATTTTGACCAAATCGTCCGCAGAGGTACCACCCAAATAGCCCCAAATCATGACTGATCCTCTTCCATATTTTACTATTGATGTAATACAGGAATCAAGTGCCCGTTCCCCTTCCGATCTGCGGACAAATGTTCTTCTGTTTGAATTTCCTTCCGATTTGCGGACAAACGTTCTTCTGTTTGAATCTCCTTCCGATCTGCGGACAAATATTCTTCTGTTTGAATTTCCTTCCGATCTGCGGACAAATGTTCTTCTGTTTGAAACAAAGGTAAGATATTTAGCTTCGTCGGACCGGAGCATTTTCTTCCAATCTTTGTGTTCTTTCGCGCATGCTAACTGTTTAACTTTTTTGTAGCAATGCTTTTATATAAACCAGTTTGGCGTAAACACCTTTTTACTATGGTAACGCTAACTCGTTTTCGGCGCGAAATATTCACTTCGGCAGCAATTTCTGGCGCTGTCTTTCATCTAATTCGTTTTCTCGTGATTACAATTGCGCAATGTTCTGCTGATGTTGTTCCTTCTAGTCATGGGGGTCGTTGTTTATTGCCACTTGTTTGATACTTTTTAACATTACAATCCACGATCATCAATGTCCATGTATGATAAGTGGACAAAACTACCATTATTGGAATACAACAATCCAAAACTGGAGCTTGAGAGGTAGCTTCACTCACCAGAAGTTACAGTTTGAACTGCAATGTCAGCGAAAGGAATTATCGGTCAGCACCTTTTTGAAAATGACAGTAGTCCTAGAGTAACAGTAAATTCCGAGAGATATGTGGGGATGGTTAACATTTTTTTACGCTAATCTTGCAAGATTTTAATGGTTTTGATCAGAACACTTGGTTCCAACCAGATAGAGCGACATCTTACACGTCTAATGTGTTCTTACCAGTTGTTCGTCTAATTTTCCATGGAAATTTGATATTTAAACGCGTAGATATAAACTGCCGGCACGTACTACCTATTTGACACTAATAGATTTGGGGCTACCTTAAATCAATGGTTTACAGCAATACTCTTCACTTTCTGAATGAATTAAAAAAGTATTCGAAGAGAAATGGCGACTATCGCGGAGAAGAAACTGAGGAGTTCTCGAAAATTTTGCCTCACGTTTAGAAAAGTGTCAGCAAAATAACGGAACACATTTAGAAGAGAAAACCTGTATTTTAATAAAAATATACAAGTATTCAATAAACCTGCCTTATTCCTTTGGAACACCTTGTATTACAGCAGTCTCCATACAACTTTTACACCACATAATATCCTTCATACTACTATTACAACACGTCTATAACTTCTTGAAACAGTAAACAAAATAATCGCTGCCACAGACAGAATTTCTTACTAACTGCCAAAAATGTTAAATTGATCGTCTGTTCACATTAATTCTCAGAAACATGAGAATATATAAATAATATTTCTGTAAAAATGTTGACGTATATTCAACTAGATTCATATTATTCCACAGATAATCTCACAAATTACTTCAATCGTCTCTATACTTTATAGTTCCAATAATAACCAAGTTAGCAGCAACACAGAGCGTATGTGACTATTGTATATACCATTATTCATAGACTAAAATGCATTCCATTTTAGCCGACAAAAAAATAAAATTAAACCATTTTCTCAATGGGAATTATCCTAATATACCGTTTTTTTTCGCATTTTTTCGATTGAGCCCGTATAATAATGCATGATAAAATTGAAATTTTTCATGAATTCAAATGGAGGCAAATGAAAAACTAAAACAAATATCAATTATCTTCTTTCACTGCAGGGTATTTTTCCCCGCTTTTAATATTACCCTATAACACATGCATCGAAGGACAATGAAATAATAGCGGGGAATGATATAAATACGTACATCATAAATTGGAATTTTATTCAATTTTATATTTTTGTTACTTTTTGCGTGCGTGTTTTCCACTCGGAACAAAACCGGAATTTGTTTAAGCCAGCTTTTTACCAGTAATCCAAAAACGTAGCTAATTTCATACGCATATAACAAGCGCTGCAGTGAGCGCACAAACACACACAACGAGCATTTATAGTGGTACAGTACACAGCAGTTCGTCATAAATATGGAAACACATAATAATAAGAAAATGAGCAACTGCTGTTTATAAAAGACTAAAATATAAAGTACCTTCGACGTGAAAAAGTAAAATTTAAAATGTATATCTAAATATTACATAAACTTAGAAATTCATGTACTATAAGAAGCAAATGACCATTCTAATTAACAAATATCATTCAACAAAAATCATTTTCCTTAAATAGCCTTACTGTATTCGCATAAAATATAAATCTGATGATTTAACCTAAAATTGCTTGAATGAATGCAATTCAAAATAATAACTTCTGTTATACCAGCATTTTCGTTTTTTTCACCATGCAAATTGTGGACTATGTATACTCGCTATTATAGGTGACACAAAAACTGATCGTAATACACCAAAGTTCGAGAGTATTTTACGCAAAGATGTAGATTTTGTCACTTGGAATAAAGAAACTGTTCAGGTTACTTAATCCAGTAAGTATTTCCGAATACCTACTTACTGTTATTATTTTACTGCCGGTAGATGCTGCACATTGAAGTTTTAATTTACTACACACCATCCGTGAAGTATACATACATATGTATGTCCGTATAGTACTATACTTCACGTCCTGTTGTTGGCAGCTGCTGCTGTTCGCATCGGGCCGCTATCCCTGCTATACCACCCTGGTTTCCGAAGAAATGTAGGCGCCTAACCGTCACATGTTTTTAAATTTAAGCCACGCACTCAATATACTGTCATAAAATTCTAATGGTAGACCGACAAAGGTTTATAATAACCGGTTTAGTTATATGTATATATCAGATGTCCATGAAGTAAAATAAAAATATATGAGAAACGAAAAATCTAATTTTATTAAACTTAAATCCAAAATATCTTGCGAAAATTCCTTCGCAGAAGCGAGAAAATATTATATTCATAGACGAAATATTCATACGCAAGCATGTTATTGAAATCTTAGTATGCCGTTTAAAAGGTAGACAGTGTTATCTTGCAAATTTGTAACATTGATAACTGCGTTATTGCAACGTATGCAGTCTGCGTGCATGTACAGGAGTTTAGTTGGATGAATGTATGTTTTATATATACACATTTTGCATCCATTGGCGGAACAGATTACAACTTCTTAACTTTTTTTATTTCTAACGTTCGCATCGTAATTGATTCAAAACTTTTTGTTCCAAATCATTGCACCTTTTCATTTTCCGTACTCTTCTATTTTATTTCAAAGACACCCTATATATATATATATGTATATATATATAATTGCTACGGGAAAGAAAAAAAAATGTCAAAAGCACGAGAGTTGTTCACTGCCGAAAGTATAAAAACAGTATGTGTTTTACGCAAAAAAGGGCACTCAATGAGCAGCAGAGTTGAAAATGTCAAGGCAGTAAAGAAGCAGTACACGCTACCCTAAAAGGCAATGAAAACATCGGATTCTCAACATCTCGTAGATGCAGTGATCGAGAACGTGCTAGCCGAGATAACTGAATATTTACTATTGCGAGTACAAAAAAACAGGCGATTATCTGCCACTGAAATTGGGAGCGCTCATTGAAAATAAAAATGCATCAGTTTCAGCAACAACTGTTATGATCAGACACAGCTAGACCTGTCGATTGCGTAGCTGTCAAAACTGCTACGGAAGATTAAGTAAATTAACATAAGAACTGGAGAAGTAACCATTGGAAATGTGTTGAACGTTTTGGAATAAAACGGTAATTTATGTGGATCGATCTAAAAGTAAAAAAAAAGTCAAAAGACCGAATAATTCCAACTATCATGAAGATGATAGTGTATTTTGGTAACAACCTAATTATTTTTCCAGGAAGATAAGCCAAAACATGCTACAAAGTTATAAATGGGCTTTTTAAGAAAAAAGTAATGTTGGTAAGAATAAGCTGGTCGCATCGGTCATCAAACCTGTCACTAATTGAATTTTCTTGGGACGATCTAGACCTTAAGGTAAAGGCGACGAATCCCGAGGGCGCTAAGGATATATGGGAAATAGTATAAAGCGACTGATAAGCGATATCTCCAAAATTGCCGTATATTGAAAGATTATTAGAGCAAAACCCGAGAACTTTAATAAAGACCACAAATAAACGAATAAATAAATTAGATAGAAAATAAGTGGTTCGAAAATTCAGCGCTTTTCTACTTTTATAGTAACGTTTTCACAGTCACCACAGTCGTTTCCATATATATAGCGAGTGCTGTACATGCCTATATCAGATATAAAATGCGTAAAATGTTAATTATAGGCGATCATAAAATATGAATTGAATATTCTCCGAATATTAAGTCTGCACATTTATATTTTGCCCGTATTTCAATAGTATCGCAACGAATTCATGATATATATAGATGCGCTGAAATTGTTAAAATGAATCGAATTAATTTTGAATATTTGCTAATTTTCGCCAGCGGAATTTAGACTGCATTATATGTGATGAAATATTAAATCTATAGCGTTTGTATAATCAAGAATATAAATTAACGACATCATCAAACCGCCTATATTAGATTGTATTGGAAAGGGCAAATATGTGATTGTGCAAAACTGATATCTATACACCAAAGCAAAAAACTGTATTAAATCCAACATTGTTAGATTTCAAATTTTGAGCTCTATCAGTAAGTACTTACTAATCATATATAATAAGAGAGAATACCGGAAATAGTATTGCTTTAAGGAATTTACGTTTCCGGGTTGAAACGGCGTCATAATTCGACATTTCGCTGTCAGATGCGCGTAGCAGTCCAGAAGAAACCGCATGCAACTAAGAACGAAACCTACATTTTTAAAGGAAACAACGACCACAAAAATGTACAACAACAAATCCGAAATAGTACTTGTAAAGAGTATAAGGTCACATAACTTATACTTTCTTCAAGGAAAAAGCTGTGAGAGATTTCCTATTATTCTAAATAACAATATGCATCCCTAAACATTACTAAATTTATTATGATTGTTATAATTATTACAGTAAACAATAAATGTATGTTTTCGTCGTCATATTATACAGATATAATCTGAGCAAAGTCAACGGTTATAATACACATGTGCGTCCCCCATTATTCTTTCTCGCTGCAGTATTCCCCTACGATCAGTCTATCAGTCATTTGTCGAATGCAGTACTTCGCTGTTGCCCTTCTACATCATGGTTATAACTACGAGGGCAATCTAAAATGTTTCCGGAACCGCGTGCCATCTTATGGCACGCGAAGGTTGAAGTCGATTCATTGGTCGGCAAGGGCAACCTTTTTTATAACAACTGTCAAAATTTCAGATGTCTACTGTTAATAGTTGTTGTTTAAGAATGTGTTTTGTGTAACAAATCAGGCGATTTCGCAAAAATGGATAGAATCGAGTTTCGTGCAGTGATAAAACACTTCTGGATGGCTGGGAAAACGGCTACGAAAATTCGAAATATTTTGCTGGAGGTTTATGGCGGCTGTACTCCATCACTTTTGACCATCAGCTTCTGGGTGAGTGAGTTCAAACATGGCCGCACAAGCACAAGTAACGAACCACGCGGCGGACAGCGAAAAACCGCTACCACCGACGAAATGGCCGACAAGATTCATGATGTCGTGTTAGGCGATCGCCGATTCAAGCTGAAAGAGGTAGCAGAGACAACAGGCATCTCAGAAGAACGCGTTGGCCATGTCCTAGACGAAATGTTGGGCACTACGGATACCGCGTTTGCTCACACCGGAGCAAAACCGAAATCGAGTGACCGTTTCGGAGGAGTGTCTGCCCACGACCCAACGCAATCCAAGGGATTTCTTCATGCGTTTCGTAACCGTGAATGAGACTTCGATCCACCACTACATACCGGAGACAAAGGAATTGTTGAGGAAGAATTGTTTCTTTATAAAACTCACCCAGTTGAAAGTGTGCCAAGTGACTAAACACGATTTTATTGAGAAAAAATCCATTTTCTGTTGTATGTAATTTGCGAACTGACTACGTAATCACTATTTATTTTTCAGTTATCTGAATCTTGTCAGACTTTAGTTGTGAATATGGTGGTTGAGAAAATTTACTGGAATTACAAGAAAGGACTAATGATGTTTTCCAATATCTAATAACACTAGCACTTACAATTTCAATAATTTCTTCTAAGCGACAACGGTGTGCTTTTTTCATTCTTCATTGAACCGGTTTATTCAAAGTTTGTAACAATCTTTCGAATGATCACATGTGATGAACAATTTTCTGTTCCATGTTCTGAACCGAAATTTTTTTGCAACTTCTGCCTAACTTGTATCAAATTTAAAACAAACTTTCGAAAATAAACACGCATTATTCAGTCGTAATCTTTTCGTTTTTATTATTTATTCCAAGTAGTTATCTGTTAAATAACAACGGCATTTTGGTACAATTTTATCATAAAAAGAAAATGTAACCAAGAGCGGCAGTTTCTTAAATTATTTTTATGTCGATTACAACTACATCTGACATTTAAATCTAGCTTAAATCATATCAATATTCAAACTTCAAATTACGCTTAACATATTTGACAATAATGATGCAAACTAGTTCCTGCTTGATAAAATTACAATTTTCTTGCAATTTCCAACGTATTAAATTTCCGAAAAAATATCGGTTTCGGAGGGGACTTGAACCCAACATCTCTATATCTCCCTAGATATCACGATGCCAGTAGATATCTTGTAATATCTCACGGACACTATATTATTAAACGTTAGTTAGTTCCTGCTTAATACGTAAATGGCCAATATGGTGATTTAAATTAATAATAATACTGCTTCAAAATTTATAAGATACGGCAATAAATAACACGTGAAATGTAATTTGAATTATCAAATTTATCAATAAATGTCAAACGTAATTTGAAGTTTCAATCATGTATTTATGTATTTATCATTTGTTGTTACCAAAATAAAAACTAATTAAAAAAAACACTGAAGAAAAGTCGTGAGCACTGTTTCCTACAACGTTTGTGCATTTTTACTAAATGTACATTTCGTTTACAACTTTTTACATCTTCAATAGTAAATATAGGTTTTTTCCGTTTTTTTAACGAGCATATCAGATGAAAACATGCTTCAAAGAAAATTTAATGCAGATAGGATCACACTTTAAACACGTAAATGAATTTCGAATCAAGCTCTACTTCATCCCATACCATCAATTTCGACTTTTGTTGGAACTGTCTTCCACGTAAATCTGTCATGTCCAAACTTGCAACGCTCACGTACGTTTAATACTAATTTAAATCCGATTTTAGCGCGAATGCATTTCGAAGTTAATTCGGGATCGGCCATTGAAATTTGCATAAATGAATCAAAACTAACGAATGGGTCAAAGCATTTTCCTCCCTATCCAATGTATGTTGTACACAAAACATTGCATTACATTCAACGGCACCATGTATTATAGCGAGGCGTATACCTGCATGAATACCAAAATTGGAAATAGGCAACTTGGCCGTTTCGGCTATGGACAAAAGTAAACCGCTAAACCGTGGCAGTTAGTTATGCAAATAAGGGCATCTTCTACGTAAAGCTTTTGTTCTACGAGAGCTTTAGAGGAAGTCTATAGAGGGTGGGTCATATCTGCAAGGGGGGTTCAATAATTAACAAGACAAACTGAATATTGTTTTAATATTGTTATAAGTTAGCAACTTTACAAATTTAATCAGATGTTTGAAAAAATAAAAACAAAAATTCATTAATTACAAAATATCAGCTCCCCCCGACATGTGTACACGAGAGTAATGTTCAGTAACAAAATTTTTGTTATCTGAAGATTTGAAACCGGCCAAAATCTCGTGTACAAATGAATACAAATGAAGCAATTAAAATCGGGCAGAATGTGTTACCGATATTCATCACTCCAGACTACAGTTAGAAATAACTGATAAAAACCGCTACAATTGTTGATTTCTGCAATATTAGATTTGAAACCCTATATTCATGATAACCTGAATTACGGCAAAATGTGCTTAAGATGGGTTTCAAGACAGTTAATTCAACTCCATAAACACACCCGTATACTTATTTGCGCTGAACTTAAACAACGGCTTTTGATCTTAGGTTACGACTTTGTAGACAGTATTGTACGAGAGATGTCTTTTAAGTATTGTATACTGGGACATAGAGGACGCCACTAATCAAATGTTAATACTAGGAATTAACCTCCATCTCTAATTAACCTAAATCCAAAGTTTCATTACGACGCATGTTGTGTTACAGCTACAAGGAACTGTCAAAGTTGACAAGTTAGTCGAAAACTTGAATTAAACCTAGAACATTTTCGTGAAATTACTTTTATATTTGCTCAACAACAATATCTCGCCGCATTGGTTTCTATTTTCGGCAATTAAGCGCCACATGGATCAGCAATTTCTAGTTGGTATGGAGAATTCAAACGTGCCCGTATTAGGCTTAGCAATAATTCAAGGGCAAGTGCACCAAAAACTGCAGTCAAGAAGATTGACGTGACATATTTCGAGATTGAGACATCTTTGGCAATTTGAAAGATCTCAATTCAAAAAAATTTACATGAAGAATTATGTGGAAACAGGATGCCCCATCTGTTGATCGAACAATAGAAAACAGCTTGGGTAAATTGGTGACAAAAACTCTAGATCGCTTCAACCCCGGAAACTCTAAAAACGTGTCTAACATCGTCAGTGATGATAAATCTTGGATTTACTCGAACAGTCGAGAAACTAAACGCCAGTCGTCTGTTTATATGTCTCAAGGTAAAGAAAAACCTTCAGAAGACTTTCGTCTCTAGCGTGGTTAACACGTCGAGTTGCCGTGGTCTTCTTCCAAAGTGGATTTGCCTCTAGCGTGGTTTACACGTAAAGTTACCGTTCCACATTAGTTCTCTCTGCTTTCCTCCTGAAGAAGCCTCCTAGGACGAAGGCGAAACGTCGAGATCCCGCCTTCTTTAATTTCTTATTTTTTCTTTTCTTTTGCTTTGTTTTCGTCCGCTTTTCCTTTTTTCGCTTTTTTTCTTTTTCTTTCATTTACTTTCATCTCTTTTGCTTTTTATTATTTTTCTTTGTTTTCCTCTCATTTTATTTTATTTTTCTCCTCTTATACAAGATCCGAAGAGCAGCCATTTTGGCGAATCAACAATTTGCGATAGTTGCACAACAAAGAAATCAAGAAAAGTCGGTGTTTCATTGGCCCCCACGTTACTCTAACACAAGTTTCTGATATATATCGGCATATCGGAAAGGAATGCTGATGCACATCATTGGAGATTTTGAAATTTTAATTTCATTTATCATCTTAGCTTACGGAGAAGGAATTACGAGAATATATATAGTGTGGACGACAGAAATAAAAAATGAAACAATTATACATTGAAGTATTGGTATTAAAAAATTGACAAAATAATTTTTCACATTTCGTACGCTGTACTTTTCTATACAGCTCCTAATTAATCTTTAAATAAATGTCAAAATGCATTTCTAGTTTTATTTAGCTTAACAGGTTTGAAATTCTAGTTATAATTTGATATGAAATTCTGATTTAATAATATTTTTCGGAAACAGCCAATTTCAGAAAATTAAAGTTCGACTGTATAATGAATTTGAAGCATTTAATTGTATTTATGAAAATACAAAACGTACCTACTACTTCAGCCGTTCCCATTACTCCCATTACAGAAAAATATCTACAAAAGATTTCAATTAATTTATCAGGTTTGTTCTCCCTCTGCCACTTCTAGGTGCCGACTAGCTTTCAATTGAGTCGTCGCTATTTATTGACTTACAGCGATCAAGCAGAGCATCCAAGAATACAGAAATAAAGTAGGGATAACAGTCTATTAAAACGCTTTTACCTTACCCGTACTGCTACTTCTTTTATCATGCAAATTTAGTACCCTCTTTTGGCCGTGCGAATAACCAGTTTTTTTTATTCTGCAATGTAATCTCTGACTCAACAAAAGATATACTTCCATTATCGGATATTATAAGCATATAGTTAATATTTGTGTGCATATAATCATAATGAAATCAAAGAACACCGCCAAAAACTACGTGTACAAATAGAAAAAAGTAAAAAAAATAACTAAAATGTTTTGAAAGCTTATCTCTGTATAAAGTTTCTGATTAAATATAATTTCTAATGCATGTCATTAAACCTGGCAACCGTGTCAATTTAAAGCGGGTGGCATAATTATGAAGTTTTGTTGCAGTTCTTAGTGAAGTAACAGTTATTGATTATGTTAGTTGTTTGAGTTTGACGTATTTACTTTAATATTAGCTTTACATTATGAAATCAGTATGAAATGGAGATAGGTCGAGGAACGTATCAAGGTATTTGATAAATCTAAATTACATTTTACCCCTAAAGAAAAGCTAGAACTGAAATATATTGCGCACAAGGGTTGAACCGAAAAGCAAGAGTGCGAATATGATGTGAATAACGTTTTTAATTTCGCGAACACCACATTATTAGACGCAGAACGCTCCTTTTCTAAATACACCAACATATTTTCACCTCGCCGTAGGAGTATGACTCAGTACCATACTCATGCTCAGAGTATGAGTCAATACCGAAAGGCATGCTAATCACTAGGGTTAACCAAATCTTCGACGCACCATACAGTTCATAGAACACCTATTAAATAGGATACCATGTCAAAAAAATAAATGGGTACGTATAAGCGCCAACGGGGAAAGCATTCACGCTACAATTTAAATATCCCCCTTGATTCTTTTTACAGAACTTGTAAGATACATTTGGATAGATGGTTGTTACTTGCAATTGTCCAACGTTTTCCTGCGTCTGAAAGTATTTGCCATCAAACGCCCCCTGGTAGATGCACCTTCCTAAAATTTAAAGTTAAAAAAGATATACGCAAACGAATGCGTAGAGCCTCGCTAAATTACTTCGCAGAGTTTCTCTGAAGTCGTCACATGAAGGCGCTTTCATCCGTACACTGTGGGTCAGCAATTATTTCCATAAGACTTCAATAGACAAATGCAATACTACCAACGGTTTTTGAATAATGGTAATATTTCAGATAAGATATTCTTTACTGATGAAGCTTGATTTCACTTGTTTGATTATCTGAACTCATAAAACTGTAGAAAATTGGTATGTGAATAAAAAATGTCGAACACAAGTTATAGAACCTACTTCGTGCAATTATGCTTAATGCTGTAGGATGTATACAAATAATGCTCTAGGACACATATAATTTTGACCCCTTTTCTAAGTCAAGTAATCAAAGAAATGCTTTTACGTATATATTGGACATATAGCAGCTAATTGACTCGCATATTTAGAATTTTTTTCCTCAAAGAATAATAAATAGAAGAAGATAGACAGCCAGATCACCTAATCTCACGCCATTACACTTTTTATCTATTTGGGCCTCTGAAAATTAAATATTTCGTAAAAGCTTCTATGATATGCTTGCATATCAATTGGTACCATCTTGAACATAATTTATAACTAGGTGTACTTTAATTTTGTTAATTTAATTATATTTGTTTATTTCTTTTCATTACTAAAATAGTGCCAGTGATACCATACATATTTTAACAAATACTCAGTAGATTAAATAACTTAAATAATTCCTCATTATATAATACACATCTGAAAAAACAAAATAGCCGTGAACTTCATCAATTTCAATGTTATTTGTTTTAGATCAACACTATACAATTAATGATCACAAAGAAATAGAATGGAAAATTCCAAATTAATGGAAAACACGTTAAATTTTTACGAGCGTGATAATAGCTAATCTATTCTACTATCTCTAATTTCGTGTGACCACACGTCTTAACAATTAACGTCCAATTAAAACATATACTAAACAAATTAACTACGAGGTAGTAATTAAGTATTATCTATTCCTATAATGCTTAATTAACAGAACACTTTAGATTAATAAACAAGTTTTAAACCGAGTTTTGGTATTATACACATCCACAATTATTTTATTTATTTTCGCCTTAATTGACAGAAAATAAATTTCCGTGTTTAAGAACGTTATCGACCTCAGAATTTTCGGATTTTTGCATGATTCTAAATAAAGGTACTTCCAGCCGGTTTTTGTGAATGTAAGAGGTGAATGATATTGCCGAGCTTGTTATGTCGCTACAACATCTACACTCGATTAGCTTGGGCCACACTTTCATAGAGCGGCAAAGCAAACAAGCTATATGATACTATGTGGTAGTTCGAATTTCGTATATGCTACAGAATACCTCCACCTTTTCCCAATAGTGACACCTTATGATGTACGAATTACTATCTACAATACCCAAACTGTAGTAGAGTTTGAACAGCCGGCATGAATTTTCTCCAAGATCTTGCGATTTCACGCCACATTTTCTTTTATATACTTAAAAAAAAATGTATCAACAAATACCAGTGCAATATTAGATGGATTTGCAAGGTAGAATTAAAAAGAAAATTAATGAGATTAGAAATAGTACCATAATACTGCAAAATACACGGTGTCTAAAAAGGGTATCAGCACTTTGTTTGACTGTTTACTGTGAAATGCGGCAACAACGGCGGTCATGGTGGTAATCAAATTTTAAAGCGGTCTATGGAATTTTAGTTACCATGAAGCCGTTTACTGGAGAGCAATGCGCGTTTTGTGTACGGGCATTTTAGCAGAACAATAATTCTATCATTACAACACACGGCTTGGATGGCGCGGACTACCAGTTGCAAGGTATTAATTTATAGCATCGATGTTAGAAAATTGAGAAAATGGATCCGAACGTTCGAAGCTACCGGTTCAATAGTAAAAACAGAAAACGGGCCGCCTATGAGCTGTCAGAAATGGTACAAACATCGAAAATATACGACAATCAGGCAAACAGAATCCCACATTATCTGTACGCAAAAGAAGTCAGACGACTAACGTTTCAAGATCATCCTTACACAAAATTCTAACCAATGATTAGCATCTCCATGCCTATAAAATACAGTTGGTACAAGAATTGAAAGCGACGAATTACATTGCATGACTTGGTTTCTCAATTAGGTGATGGAACGGATTGACGATTTTGACAACATTTTATTCAGTGATGAGGCTAATTTTCATATCAACGGTGATGTAAATAAGCAAAACTCTAGATACTGATTTGATACTATTCCTCGCAAAAAGCATGAACATCCACTGCACAGCCCTAAGGTGGTTGTATAGGATGCTATGGCTACTAATAGCATCGTAGGAGCGTACTTTTTGAGGATGAGAATGAACGAGCACTTACCGTTTGTACCCAGCAATATTGCATAATGTTGCGAGATTTTCTTGCGCCATCTCTACAACAATTTGAAGACTATAACTTAGAAACTTAGTTCCAGCAAAATGATGCCATATACCAAATTAGGCAATCGAAGCTGTACAGCAGTTATTTCCTAATAAAGTGATTTCAAGAAGAACCGATATTAACTGACTTCCTAGGAGCCCCAACTTATCGCTTCTAGATTACATCTAGTGGGGTTAGGTTATAATTAAGGTGTGCGAGAATAATCCAGCTAACACAAATCAATTATAGGCAAATATCGAGGTACAAATAAAGTTAATCTCGAGGGAAATGTGTGGACGCGTTATCAATAATCATCGGTCTCGATTAGAAGAGTGCATATGACGCAACGAACATCATTCAGACAATATTGTTTTTGGCTTATAAATGTCCATTGTTTTTACATTACTTTTTCATAAACAAATGATCACAGACATTTTAGCTTTTGGATTTATCCACAATTATAGTGTTGATCTCCTTTTTGGACACTTTGTATATTTGGTAGCATTAGAAGAAAGTGCGTAAAATGCTTGGAGGAAGGTGGCAGACAATTTTATCTTCTATAATTTATTGTAGACATTATTGTGGCCAATTTATGAAACTATAACATTAGATTTATTTTAAGGATGTATTCAAAGATTAAATTGAACAATTATTCTGTTTTAAAATTATTTTACGCTAACTTATTAGTTCAATGCTGTTATTAAACTAATACTACAGAGTGGCTAAGATTAAAGAGACTCGGAGTCATAGTGTACGTGATATTTGATGTTAATACATATTCCAATAATACTTATTATTTAAAATTCTATATATATATATATATATATATAAAGTATATATGTATATATTACCCTAATATATTACTAATTTACTTTTCTGTAAGTATTTGTACTACTGCATTCATACCGGGCCTCCTTTATTTTGACCAGTCTACATAACTGGAGTCTATTATCATTGCAACAATACCAAAAAGATGGTATCTTGTCCTAAAGTACAGAAGCCCATATAACATATATTATGCACAAGAATTTTTATGACTTAATAGAGATCGTTAATAATTTTAAGACCCACGATTTCTAATGCAACTTTGACACTTGCTGTCATATTCAGTTCCATTTTAGAGATTACAATTAAACCTATGAAAAAACACGTAGCAGTAAATTGGTATGTTACAAAAGAACGTTTTTCCTCTTTAAGCGAATTATTCTAAATTCTGCATTACAAATTAATTTCAATTCATTTCCATTTTTCTTTGTTAGTTCGAAGTCGTTTCGATTTTGAATCGATAAAGTTTAGAAAGAAGCAAACACATTGATCTGCACTTAGGCATACTTGATTATATTATTACGAAAAACATGCATAAATGATATGTTATTTTGATAAAGAAACACCAGTGACCATAGACAATATTTACATAGACGTACGGTTACCGTAATTACGTAGTTCATACTCTAATTGTCAAATTGACATTTATTTGTTAAGTGATCTATAATGTATTTGTATATTTCATTTGAAATTTTGAAAATAAAAGGTTGTCTTTGTTAAAATATCAATAAGATATTTATAATGTTAATTAGAGATAGACTCGAATAAAACGAAACCGTCAGATACGAATTGAAAAAATCATTGGCCACTTTGTATATCATTAGCATGCATTAAAAAGAGCATTGGTGTTAGAACAGATCCTTGAGGAAAGTCACAGTGCATTTGCATAATTCTAGAGAGAAATTCCCGTTTTACATTACCCATATCCATTATTGTTACAATATTGACATTCGTATCATTCAGATACGACATGAAAAGATCGTTGGTGGCCACTCTGTATATCACAAAATTTTACAATCTATCGACTAATACCGCTTCGTTTGCGATATCAAACACTTTTGATAGATCTAAACATACCAGCAAGGCATTTCTTTTTATCCATGTTTCCATCAGTTTCACTAATAGCGTGAACAATGGCATCACAAATGTGTTTCCGCGATGTGAAGTTGAATTGGGTGGAAGATTGTATTTAATATCCTTTAAATATTCTTGTGAAAAGATATAAATATCCGTCTGTAGTTGGTTATGTTTCTTTTTTATATCGGTATTATTTTATTTCCTTTTATATTATAACAGGCATTCAAATACATTTTACCCCCAGTAGCCCATTCCAATAAAAACTTTTATCGTACTATTTTTAGTTGCAATTTGATAGGGTACTTATTCGTTCATATACATAATTTACAGGAACTTAAAATTGTTTCAGTAACAAGCTAAGATATAATTATAATTTCAAAGGTAAAATTTATTTGAACGCATGTTATATTCCAATGAATAAATTAAATAATCAGCTAGTGAACAAAAGAATTGCGCGGTATATAAATTAGTTGCGTTACAATTAAAACTGGACGATATTTCCGAAACAAACTAGATGAACATGAGAAAAAGGCAACGTTAATGGTGAGATTATATGTATGTACTTGTAATTTAACGTTAAATACCTGGAAGTTTCATTCTTGCGTATCACCATTTCGTTTAATTCTTTCAAAATTGAGTAGAAGACGCTACAAACTTTTAGATAAATAAATCTCTTTTACAAACGTCAAGATATAGATAATAGATTCGTGTAAAAATCTAATACTTTACTATATTTTCTAATTAACATTTTTAAAAAGTATAAAATCTCCTGTTAAAACCTCAAGCAATTTGATCTTAAATGCGGCAGATAATCCGCATTCGTAACAAGGTCATTAATATCAATAGAGGCAATTTACAAAGCTTTCAACACACGTGTACATATTCGGCAATGACTCAGTGATGAAATTAGGGGTAGGAACCCTATACTACTCAGTCCCCTATTAACAATTTTATTCCTAATTATATTATCCTAACAACATTGACGCGCGTTAATTCGAAAACAAGTCGTTAGCACGCATGCGCTTGCTACAAGTTCAAATTTTATTCCAACTTACCTTCACGATTATTTTTCATATTCGGCGATGTAGAGGAAACTCCTAAAATCTGATCGATACTGTAAACATTTTTCGGCTTCATCTCATCGGAAGTTACTTGACCCTGTGCCATCGCAGCACGAAACTTTGCCGTTTATTACTTAAGCAACCGGTACGCGCGGATTGTCAACGATTATTCCTAGATTGCGCTATATATACCTCGAAGGCTGCTACAACACTGACAGCGTATAATACTAGCAGGGGTTTTACAATTCTACGAAATATATCAACCCACCCCTAAGCTCGTCCAATCAAAGCGAACCTGGCAAGTTGAATGTAGACGCGCATGCGTTCTTATATTTGAAACCACACCGATCCTATCACGAATTTTATTAGCGCTTACAAATTAAGATACGGATATAGGTTTATTATGTTAAAGTCTCATAATGAACACGAATTAATATCGCGTCGTATTACATCAAAACGAGATTAGGGAATTTTAGAGAATTTCGTCAGGTGTTTCGACTTTTTTCCGGTGCTCCACGCGTTCATTATCCGTTTATTGCGAGCACATCCACGATATGACATCAATTTTATGCGTTCCGGGTCTTATTTGTTAGGAGCAGGGCTGATACGAGTAATTAATATACAGGAGAGCTGTTTGTTATACTTAGCCGTTTTGAAATAATTGTTGTTTTCATATAGGTATTTATGAAAGTCATCTTTTATAATGCTACATAATCATATTAAATATGGCGCTGACTGAACTTAGTGACATTTTAATTGACATCTAGGGATTTACGATTTCCTAGACTTATATGCATTAAAACTCGCTTATAACATACTCGTCGGGATCATACAAACCAATACGTTAAAAAAGAAGTCTGATATAATAAAATAGGTTTGCTTGTATGATGACTGACCGCCTTTACTCAAGAAAATAATCATTTCAATTATCCATAGCATTTTTTTCTCCGCTAAAGAGTGATTTTATATGTTTGAGGACGGTTTAAATTTCGCGCGGTGAATTCTAGGGGATTTGACATGTTAAGAGTGGCCATTGTGAATATCGGTCCTGTCAACTGCCTGTGCGACACGTTATTTATTATTCGTTATTTATATTAATTTTATTCGTTATTATTTGCTTCATTTTTACTTGTAATCTGTTCTTCTTAGAGCTACTGTTTATCAGTGTTATTTTCCATTTTGCTTAGAAAATCAATATAAAATTGATTTTTTGAAGATCTGTTGTCAATATTTTATCACCCATCCAAAATCCATTTGCTACGCTACTGGTTACGAATTCAAAACCAAATCGCCAACGTGACAAAAATTTAGCAAGGCGCGAAATTTAAACTGTCCTCAAACATTTAAAATCACTCAGTATATGTAATGAAACAATTGTATTTCTTTGCTTAAGAAATTTGTTAACTTCATTCAAAAAAATCTTGCAGAAAATTGAAAAATAAAGATTCTTAGTATAAGTAAATCGCCGTTATAACACAAAACAATATTTTCTTAAAGATAGTAATACTTTTCTTGTATTGATAAAGTAAAAATGTCGTCTTCTTAATATAAGTAAATATGTTCTGAAAGATAATACATATTTTCTTATTGCTAGAATATTTGTAAGTACGACGTTTCGACAGCCTTCAGGGAAGCCCTGCGAAGGGGTGTGTATTTGCCAGATTAATCATACATTCGATGATTTATGTCTGACGTATTGTGTTCCCTATTCTATTAGTGAAACTGTCGTGTCGATTTATTATAACTCTTGTTCCTTGATTACCATATTCCACTTGACTTAACCATAAGTAAGCCAATAGGAGGGATAACAACTACTGTGTTAAACTTAAATTTAAGCTGCAATTTACTGGGCAGAAGGGGATGTGCAATAGATTGATAATTTCCTGCGAGTAAGCGGTTGTGTACTCCGCTGATCCTTCTTCATTCAAAATGGTCGTCGTAAGTATATTACTAATGTATAACAACTCAAAATTAAATTATTCAATAGTAGAAAATATATTTAAGTAGTCGTTGCACGTTTTTCATACTCAGTGTTCGAATTCCAATTACAAAAGATTTTCTATTATTTTATTTGTCTTTATATAATTTTTCTATTTCTCCTTTGGTTACAAAAAGAAAAATGTTTATGAATAAATTTATTGATTTAAAAACATTAATAAATAACACCTACTGCGATTGCGCTTCATGTGACTGCATAGTAATTTGAATACTGTCTTTCTTAGATTACCTATAGCATTATTAGACAAAAATCTTACGTTATTAACAAAAAAGAAAACATATTACACATTTGGCATTATTTGAACACCAGTTATTATAATAGATGAACTTTTTGTAAAAAAAGCACTAAATCTATAGTGCAGCAACTGGTTACATTTCCGTTACATAAAAGTTTGTTTTGTTTTACTTTTATTTTTAGAATTACTCTCATAAAAGTATTGACAAATGTCTATTCAAAAATTAATTTATAAATTAAATGACTTTTCTTAATTGGAATCTCACTGAACATTTCCTCAACTTAAGACTAAATGATTTACTTCGAAGGAATATTTTTCTGTGTTGCAATTATTTGATTTTCTAACCCCAAGAAAATATTTATTTGATGCGAATATAATTTCAAGAATATTATTTTCTGATATTAAATATTTTTTTAATCTTGACGAAAAACTATTTACTTGAATAGAGACAGAGCTAGAAAATCTAATTTCTTAATGGAAGAAAACACTTTTCTGAGTGTACTATCAGAATATATTTTTTATTTATAAGATAATAAAAAGATACACAATAATAATAATAATAAATAACAATAGATAATAAGTAAATACGTATAAAAATTTAATTAGTAAAAAAGTCCGTAACAGGAGTCTGTCGTTTTGATTTTTTGAAACAAATAGATTCTAAAAAATCTTCAATATCTAATGCATTATTTTTAAAATTATATTGGTAGTACGTTCTTCAGTTTCCAAATATCATGTAACTGTCCTTATTCTGGTAAGCGCATTTTCATAACTTGGTTTCGCAACTTCAGCTGCCCTTTCTTCTTCGCTTACTTCATTATCATCGCTGTTATTTTCTTGACTTAGACAAAATCTGTATCACTGGGGATACACGAAGTAATGAGATTACTATCTACTGACCCAAATTCATCTATTGTTTCTAGATTCACGATACTAGGATCCTGCAAATTATATTGTAACCATACCCTTAAAGGCAAATTATCGTCATCGATGTTATCATTATATTTGACAAGCCAACGGTAAATCGTCGTTTCCACCAAAATCAATTTTTCAGGAATCTTGCCAAAATTGGTTGCCAAGCTTTGGCTAATATTTCCATCGCTTCTAACAAATTTACTTCATTAGAAGTTCCAGTACCCAAATTCGTAATGTGTTTCATTACTAACAGGGGCCGATAATAGGATTTAAAGGTATGAGTAATTCCTTGGTCCATTGACTGCATCACGGAGGTAGAATTCGGTGATAGAAACTCCAGGCGAATATTTTTATACGGGAATAAGCTGGACAGTTGCCGTATAAATACAAAGTAGCTTTATAATGTGTTTGAAACATCTTGGGTTTTTGAATTTTTCAATTATAAAAAGTTTACGTTTCTCATTTCCTGCCATATTAGCACACACCAACACAGATAATCACTGCTTCGATTGTTTGCCCCCAACGCACTTTTTACCCTTACATTTTAATGTACGTGTGTAGTTTGTAGAACAAAGCCGTTCCGTTAGCATTAAAGATGTCATTTATGTGATGGTCTTTAATAAAATCACTTAGGGTCGACTGCAGCCACACCTTACATTCCTCCAAATTCAGATGTGCACTATCACCATCGATGTAACTAGCATTTATGTTGTGACGTTCTTGAAACGGTATAACTAATCTGCTGTGCACTTAAATTCGCAGTCATTGAATAATTTAGCAAATTCCTCTGCTTTAGTTTGAAGAATAGGACCGCTAATTGGTATATTATAGGCTCGTTGATACTCAAACCATCGTAGTAAAGCTTCATCAACTCTTCCTCGAATCGGTTTACGTAATTGCTTGACATTTTTGTTTGTCCGTTCTAATGCGAGAATTTTATCTGTATTTTTCATTATGGTAAAAATTGTTGTTTTCTAAAGACATTTAGCACGACAAATATCAGATTGTTTTTTACCACTTTGAATTTCTTTAATGATATTTATTTTCCCTTCAACTGATAATACTTTACGCTGCCGCTCTGTAGGAGTATTCATTTTTAACACGTAAAGTTGCACTTAATAATCTATCCTAACAAATGTCTCTAACTTTAACGAACGATAAACTGCAACTCGTGCGAAGAAAAATAAGAAAATCCCTTTGGTGTATTATATTATATGCCCCACCTAACAGCGATTGTGGTGCGTGGGCTTCTACTGTTTCCTAGAGAAAGGTAATTCCCATGTATTTAACATGTACTGCATGCTCCTTTATACCAGATTGATATAATAAGTACGTTACTAAAAAATCAAGTACGTTATAAAAAGAGAATAATTTTTCTTCAAACAAGATTTTTATAGGTAGTAACATAAGTATGTAATAAATATGTAAGTAATATCAGAACAAGAATACATTATTTCAAATAAGGCTTTGCTGCAACCAAGGAAAGTGTACGCTGTATCCGAAAGTACGTTATATACGAGTCATTTATAAGCGAACTCTACTGTATGTGAATTTATGAAAACGAGCATATATAATCTTAGCGATTACAGTTTATTTCGCTTCATACTTGTTCAATAGAACTCAAGTAGTTTCATCTAAAGGTTCCTTGTCTTTCCCACTTCCTGTTGTACCTGGCGTCCTGCGGGGTAACATTCTTAATCCTAAATCCTAAATTGGACATTTTGGTTACGATGTAGCGGTTTCATCATTCATTGGCTATCTAGCGAAATAAATACTCGAGATGAAATTAACAATGAATGCAATTTTTATGATTATGATAGAATGGACCGTATCGGAATATTTAGAAAAATTTAATAAAATGTAGAATGATAAATTTATCGGACGTTACAAAACAATTGTAGCTGAAAATTGGTGTGTCCCTTAATATTTTTATACTCAGTGTGACGTACAGCCCTCAAACTGTATGCTATAAATATTGTAAGATTAAGTGGAAAACTATTTCAAATTGCTTATTTATTACAGCGAACCCAACCTGCTTGGGAGATTTTAATATAAACTTAATCGATCTAATTACCCGGCATCGCGTTATTTGATTGATACTCTTGCTCCTGCTTTGTATTCAAACAAATAATTGACGAATCAACCAGAATTACACACACTTCTGCAACTTTACTAGATCTCATTATTGTTTCTGAACAAGTCCACGCGAAGTGTTTGATCAACCTCATTCAAATTATCACACACTGATATATACTTACAGAGACTTCTATCATTTTGACGAACAAAATTGACAAAATGACTTAAATCGTTTCCCACGTTTGGCGTAAATGAGAAAATCAATTCTTTACCTTGCAATTAACTCAACATTTTGTGGTGGAAAATCTCAGACTCGTTAAATTTTTTTAAATTTTGATTTATTTGTTTTGAATTAAGTGAAAATGTTTTCTAAATTAAAATATCAAATGTAATGTTGAAAAGACAAATAACACATTGGCTGAAAAGTCCCGGGCCTAACAAAGAAAACACGACTTTTTGGTTCAAAATTAGCTTTATTCATCAGCGTAATCCCCATCAAGAGCAACGCAATCATTCCAGCGCCGCTCTAACATTTCAATACCACTTTTCTAGAACGATTTATCTTTTGCTTCAAAATAGGCCTCAGTTTCAGCGATAACCTCTTCATTCGTGCGAAATTTCTTACCGGCGAGCATTTTTTGGAGGTCTGCGAACAGCCGGTAGTCGCTGGGAGCCAAATCTGGCGAATGTGGATGTACGGTGGATGTGGGAGCAATTCGAAGTTCAATTCATGTAGTTTTGCCATTGTTTTGATTGACTTGTGACACGGTGCGTTGTCTTGATGAAACAAATTTTTTTCTTTGTCATATGCGGTCGTTTCTTTGCAATTTCGGCCTTCAAACGCTCCAATAACGCTGTATAATATTCACTGTTGATGGTATTTCCTTTCTCAAAATGAATATTATACCACGCACATCCCAAAATACCGAGGACGTAACCTTTCCAGCCGATTGTTGTGCTTTCGGGCGCTTTCGACGAGGTTCACCAGTTGCTGTCCACTCAAATGACGATCGTTTTGATTCCGGAGTGAAGTGATGGATCCATGTTTCATCCATTGTCACATATCGACGCAAAAATTCCGGTTTGTTACGTTTAAACATGGCCAAACACTGCTCAGAATCATCAACACGTTCTTGTTTTTGGTCAACAGTGAGCAAACGCGGCATCCACTTTGAACAGAGCTTTCTTATAGTCAAATGCTCATGCAATATAAAACCAATACGTTCTTTTGATATCTTTACGATGTCAGCTAACTCATGCAACTTCACTTTTCGATCATTCAAAACGATTTTGTGGATTTTTTTGATGTTTTCTGGTGTTACCGCCTCATTTGGACATCCACTGCGGTCTGCATCATCGGTGTCTCTACGACCACGTTTGAAGTCGGCAAACCAACGTTTTATTGTTGTTTCTGATGGAGCGGAGTCCCCATAACACTTTTCAAGCCATTGCTTCGCTTGAACGGTATTTTTTTCCATCAAGAAACAGTGTAAAATTAAAACACGAAATTGTTTTTGATCCATTGTTTTGAAAATAACAAAACTAGCGTGACTCTTACTACAATAACTCACAAACTAATGAATAGAATATCATGAAATTTTAGCAGCTGTCTTTTGAAGGTTAGTACTAACTGAGAGAAAGGTGACTGCAATAAAACTAGCGTCATCTATGTGTTAGGCCGGGACTTTTCAGCCCATGTGTTATATATATATATATACCACTTTTTTACAAAAAAAAAGTTTTTTTACAGAAAACCTAAGGCAATCCCTGACTAGCTAAACTTTAAATATTCTAATTAATTTACGAAACGAAATATGAGATCGAGAGATACAAATAGTTTTGAAGAACTTAAGAAGATTCGACGTCTTTAACCTTTGAAACGCTCACCTTTGGGATGGACTGGCCTTCGGCTTCCAACGTAAGTGTCCGGAACTTCTAAATTTTATATGTAGTATCAGCTGATACACTTTATTATTGGATATAAACGAAGATATTTATAAAATTAAGGAGTTTTATGCGAAAATAACTAATTATTCTTTCTCAGGAGAAACGATGCCAACATGTCTATATGGTAGGCCACACAATATATCCATAGTAGATATGTGTGACATTATAAAAGAAATTGGTGCCAGTCGTGCCATCCTTCCGTCGTACGAGAAATTTTGAAGATTATAAGTGCAATTTCGGAATAATGCATATTCATACAATGTAATTGAAATGTGTGTGTACTGTATATTAACGTCCTTTAAAGATGAAATTTTGAAATGTTTATTTATATAAGAAATATGTTTACGAAAAGCGATATATACAATAAACGATAGTAAAGTTTATATCTCCTCTACAAATGTTGTTGAAGGAACTCTTTTTTTTAACAAGAAAATTGTGAATAATAAGTTATTAAAGAATACCCAAAGTAGATATCTGTAAAACTCTTGAAAGAAACCAGTACAGATTGAATATCTGTGTTTAAAATTTCATAAAGAGGGAGTACTAACGGTACTTTGCCTCCAACTTCTAACATCAACCAAAATAAAAAATAACGGCGTGCACCAAACAGTGACGAGAAAGTATCTGGAATAGGTGAACTAGTAAAATTTTAGAAAAAATTCATTGGTAAATAATAGACAATAATTCATATCATTACAATATGAATTATCATTATCTATTTAAAACACGCACAACAAAATCGCCTTATTCCCCGTGAATCACCAATAACCAGAGAAATGTGTGGACAATGAGACAGACACGCCTGGTTTGAATCTCGCCTGAATATTAGTAAATCCAAAAGATTATAGAAATATTTGAAATACTTGAACATCTGACCTAAGGGCAAACCCTTTACACTGTCCCCGGAAATGAATAATAAAAATAAACAAATTGCTGCATTAACTCTCCACCTCAAAGCTCTTTCCCCAAATAGTAAGCGTACTGTTACTTTTGTCTTAATACCATTACGAATACCAGTTTGCCTTTTAAATTTCGTTTGATATATGAAAAAAAGGGATATTTTCGAAATTATCAATTTCATTACCAGTAAACCATGCGGTGCAGACCAACTAAACGTAGCAGTAGCAAACATGTGTTGTTCATATACTTTAAAATACTTGGTGCGTGTAATTGCGTGTGGATATTTGATAACCTTTGCCGAAAAAAAGTAATCTTGTTTGGTTTGCATACCCAAGACCTATGTCTTTTTACCCAGTCTTACTAAAATTCTTGAAAGATATTGAACAGTCAGCTGCAGAATTATGTTTAAGAATATAAAACCCCCCTATCTATCTGGTAGCATTATAAACATTGTTTAAAATTTTGCGAAGCTTTGGGAAGAAAATAGTGATTTCCTTTCAGATATAAGCAACATATTTCAATAAAAATCCAATTTAAAAACAGTTTAAATTTTAACAGTAAGTATGGCGAAATAAATTAGAAATATTGGATAAGCTGAGTATATTTTATCTGAAATATCATACATATACATATTTACATACATATTACATACAGCCCTAACGCGCACAGAGGATAGTATTCTGTGAATTTACTCTAACGAAATCTGAATTTATTCTAACAAGTACTGTACCGGACGCAATAATAGCAATGTTAGTTAATTAATGTAAAAATGTTTATTATTATAGAAATAGCGTCTTCAGGTAAATAGTAGTAGTAATAATCCATAATTGTCAAATCGGGAAATCACGATGGAGAGCCTACTATGCGATTATCAAAGAACCCATCGCATCCCTTGTCGTGTGGGGTGTTGCATTGTCTTGCTGGAAATATCCGTTGCGGAGTTCGTCATCGTGTAATTGATTTAAAATGGTTCTAATAAATTATTACGATATCAGTCCGCACTTATGGAATGATTAAAGAATATTAGATCAATAATCCATCTACGAGAAACAGCAAGCCAAACCCTTATTTTTTGAGAACACAACGATTTCTCCAGAATTTCTTGGGGATTTTCACTAAACCAGATGAGCATTTTTTGTTTACATTGTGGTGGAAAATCAGATAATTTTCCAAATGCGTTCTTTTATTTAACTTTTTTTTCTTTTAAATTCGAATATAGTGTTTAATAATTAAGGTAACCAAATGTAAGATTGTGAAAAATAAATATATTGACAAACCTAAAAAAATGTATAAGTATACATATATCGCTTTTTAACAAAATTTCTTTTTTTACAACAGAAAACCTAAATCAATCTCTGTCTAGCTAATTTTGTAAATTCTAAATGAAATATAAATTCAAATGAGAGCAAAAGAACAGTAAATTTTAAAATTTCTTAGAATTTGAAGTCGTTTGTAATCGTACTTACACTCACACGTAATATCTCGTATTTTAGGTATCCAGGTCTTCGACTTCCACCAATGTGTACGGAACTCCAAATTGTTGCAATAATATCAGCTGATACACTTTTTGACTTTAAATACATTCAAGAATTTCAAATATTACGACTAATTCGAAAAATAATAAATTTTTCTCTGGAGAGACGACTTCGACGTGTGTGACTTCGAAACAATTCTGATTTATCCAGCTCTTTATCGGTGTTACACACATTATATATAACTTGTTTGTCTATATATTATGTCACACCGCAAAAACACATTTGATGAATGAAATTATTTACAAGTAATGCTGCCAGGTGTGCCATCCATCCGACGTACGAGAAATTTTGAAGATAGTGTGATATAATTTCGGGATGATACATATTTTAATAATATGATAAAAGTGTGTGAGTACAGTACATTAAATGTCTTTTAGAAATAAATTTGGAAGAAGTTATTATTACATACAAAAATATATTTACGAAAAGCGATATACATAAATGTATGTATATAATAAACGATATTGGAGTTTACGTCTCCACTGTACATGTTGTTGAAGGGACTCTGTTTTTTTAAACATTAGAATTGTAAGTTATATGTTAGTAATGAACAACTAAAGTAGATATTTGTAAAATTTAATATACTTACAGAAAAAAAAACTGTACGGAATAAATATTTGAAGTAAAATCAATAAAGAGGGACTTTGCCTCCAACAACAACATCAACAATAACAGAAATAGGGGCATGAACCATACAGTGACGAGAATATATTCAAAGTAGATAAATAAGAAAAATTTAGAAAAACATTGATATTATAAAAGATTTAAAAGACAATAATTCATATCATTACAATATATCCTGATAAGTGACACCATGCTTCATCCGAGAGGAACAATTTGTCAAGAACATCATCATTATTCATCGTACCTAAAGACTATTAAAAATAATTAAGCAGCTTGCGTGATCAATGCTCACGTACGCAATGAAACTTGTATGGAAATTATTGTAGATCGTTTTTAAAGATTTCCTGGCATGTCCCATATAAAAGTTGCGCTTGCTGTGAGGGCTTGCTGTGAGGGCTTGCGAATAGATTTCTTAGGTGACTGAATTCTTAGTTCCTCAACATCTACTACATTTCCAGCTGTGCGTTTTGATGGTCTATCACTATCCGGTTTTGGGGACACGGACCCTGTCACGTAATTTTGCCACTGGTAGATTTGGGAATTCTGTCCGAAATTCATCTATGCGTGGTTGCAGAGAGTACGATTATTCTCCGTTTTCTAATTTTATACCAGTTCTGGTAATTCGATAGTGAAAACTTTGTGATTTATTGTAAACATTTTTGTGTCAATAAACCAATATAGTACACATAGTTTCACGGGTTACTAGGGAATAAATTTATATAATCTTATAGTATAACCTAAGCGATACTCTAAGTAGACGTTAAATCTAGAAAATTTCTAGTGTTAAAAAGAGCAGCGCACATTTTTATAAGTAAATGTACTTTTTTATTTTAATATTAAATAAAGAATTCTAAATAGGCAGACCTCTATTTATCAAATATATAGGTTAAATTTAAAGAAATTAAAAGTCTTAATTTCCAGGTTTTTAATTTAACCTACGCGTTTGACAGATTGTCTGTCTATTTAAAATTTTTTATTTAATATTAAAATAAAAAAATGTACATTTACTTATAAAAAAATTCCTTATTTACATTACCTGCAGCAAAAATTGCGTTAATCCTTATTGACTTACCCTTGACTTACATTTTAACTTTCATTGACTTGTTTCGCCTATATACAATTTTAACGTGTTGCTTCTTAATGTATGTAGTTTTGCTGCCGTGATATAAGTCTGGCATCTGTTTAATTTTACAGTCTGGAGTTGTAATTCTACTCTTGGTCTGAGGATGTGCAGGCTTGTACGAAATCGGTAGCAATTATTTGAATAAAATTCGAAAGGATACGAGATTGGTCCCTTTCTTTCCTGAAATAATTTCTTATTTATAATATATCTCTATGTTGTCTTTGTTAAACCTATTTTCGTAACCGACATGATCTTTGTTTATTATCTAATTGCATTCGTTATTATTGTTACTATTACAACATATTCTGTTTGATAATTACTGGTGCTGATCTTTATTTTTCGGATTATCAGTGTAAACATTAATCAGCATAAGCTTCTTAATTGTACGTACCAACAACTATATTTTATTTCCCTTTTCCGCCATTAAATTTTATAATCAAAAAAACAAAGGTGGATTCTAACAAATTAGCTGTCAATTCTTCCATATACATTTACGTATTCTTTTATGGTATGGTTTTGTCCTTAAAACTAAACGTGTTAATGGGATTTTTGTGTATAATAGACAAAACCGTAATGCTAAAGAGTATTAACTAAGGAAAGAATATAAGCCCTGGTTGTAGGATATTAGTGGAATTATTAGAATAGCTACCGCAGAATCTTGTCACCAGTCGAAGTGTTGTTTTTCATAGTCGCGCCGTAAATTAGTCGTCTATCTACCTGTAACATCCAAACATTGTTATTATACCCATCCCTATTAGCTTAACGTTCATAAAATAGGAATATTAGTAATGGTTTTCTCTTTAATATGTATCCCTGAACCCAAAATTGTTATAAGCCTCTAAACAATGAAAATTTACTTTGTAATAATAATCGTTAGTAGATTAAAAGGATTACTTATACCCTCTTAGCACAAAGGATGTAAAGTTAATTCGCCTCCCGGTCTGTATAGGTTAAAGTTATTAGTATTCTCGGCAAAGAGGGGCAAGTTTCAGTGCCGTGCGGAGAATAACGTGGAGGGTGAAGCGCGCGGCACGGAGAATCGAGTACCCATATCAAAGCACGCTTGTTCAGTATTATTCGACTGGTCGTCATGAGTGCTTGGCAGTACACACATACTTAGAAAATGTTGCATTTAGGTACATTTGGAAACAACGTATTTCGAATAAACTAGGAAACGAAATAGCTGGTATGCCGGATCTGGAATACGAAGGCGATAGAATTAGATGTGTAAAGTACGGCAACTACTTGACGTGTGCCAGCAAGTGAAAGTGTGAACGCTACCTAAGAAGTGTAGAACACTGTTCTGCAATCCGTGGCAAACGATACAGCGAACAATTAATATTTGATATAGGTGTGTTCTATTCTATGTAATTCTAATGTACCGTTCACTTTACTAGACCAACAAGTATTTGTCTCCTTCTGGAGCAAATATTCGGAGTATGCATTACCAAGTCGGACATTGTTAGGAAATTTTATGCCATTTATTCGTGACTATGTTGAAAGGAGAATTAAAGCAGAATTGAAAGATAAAAAATTGTGGTTATGTATGGACGTGACAAAATGTACTAGCGATGAAATTTTAAAAGTGACCTTGAGGACATTGAACACAATTTAAGTTTCATCAACTCAACTTTTAATGTTTGCGAGTGACGATGCCGCTAACATACTTTCCTTAGGTCGGTAGAATAGAGTGGCAATCTGTTACATGTAACATATAAAATCCATGCTTTGAACCTTGTGGCGCAATTGATCCCTTAAATTGGTGTTATCCACGAGTAAATGCTTTAATTGCTCATACGAAGGCAGTATTTGTAAAGTTCCCAGAACGTATAAAAATATTTCACGAGCTGTGTCCCAAAGGGTCTGAACCACCACAACTGATTACTACGCGTTGGAAAACATGGAACAAGGCTGCGCTTTACTACTGGGAATATTTTGATGATGTAAAGAAGGTAGTTTTACAATTTGATCCGAGGCACGCCAAAACTATCAAGAAAAGCCAGAAACTGTTTCGAGATAGTCAGATAAAATGTGATTTAGCAAGTATTCGCAAGAACTACTATGGACTACCGGAGGGAATTGAAAAATAGCAAAATGATTTCATGTCGTTTGTGGATTCTGCTCAAATTGTGGATGATGTTCACTCACAAGACGTAATACGAAAATTTGAAAATGTTATTGAATGAAGTGAATAAGTGAAGTGAATGAAGTAAATGAGTGAAGTGAAGGAAGTGAGTGCAGTGAATCAGTGAAGTGAATAAAGTGAAAAGTGAAGTGAATGAATGAAGTGAATGAATGAAGTGAATGAATGAAGTGAATGAATGAAGTGAATGAATGAAGTGAATGAATGAAGTGAATGAATGAAGTGAATGAATGAATGAAGTGAATGAATGAAGTGAATGAATGAAGTGAATGAATGAAGTGAATGAATGAAGGGAATGAATGAAGTGAATGAATGAAACGAATGAATGAAGCGAATGAATGAAGTGAATGAATGAGGTGAATGAACGAAGTGAATGAATGAAGTGAATGAATGAAGTGAATGAATGAAATGAATGAATGAAGTGAATGAATGAAGTGAATGAATGAAGTGAATGAATGAAGTGAATAAATGAAGTGAATGAATGAAGTGAATGAATGAAGTGAATGAGTGCAGTGAATGAAGTGAATGAGTGAAGCGGATGAAGTACATGAATAAATGAAGTGAATTAATGAAGTGAATGAATGAATGAAGTGAATTAATGAATGAAGTGAATGAATGAAGTGAATGAATGAATGAAGTGAATGAATGAAGTGAATGAATGAATGAAGTGAATGAATGAAGTGAATGAATGAAGTGACTGAATGAAGTGACTGAATGAAGTGAATGAATGAAACATATTTAATGATTCTAGTATTTAATACATACTAAGACAAATTTATGATTTGTCGAAAGATCCATTAAATTGTCACAAAGATTACTTTGAATTTGCAAATACCAGTCGATATTAACATATTATTACATATTTTTTATCATTATTTTATGTGTAAACATTCCTGCGTCCGCATAGCCTATGCTCATTCATGAAGGCCACGATCATAAATTATGCGAGTACCTAAACGTTATTGAGCACTTGCCTTGATACGCCCCCCATCCCGGCCATTGTTCTCCGCACTGCACTGTAACTTGTCCCACTTTGCCGAGACTAGTTATTGGTATATTTTAAATAAACTATTTTAGGCAAAATATCATTAAGCACAGAAGTAGCGCTAAAGTAACCTTTTTCATTAAACTCGTAAATTGTAACTTTTTTGGGTTACCTAATTTGTTTTTCTACTCACAGCTTAACTTAAAGATTTTTGTTATGCGTCTCAATTTATTTTCAAACGTCTTGAGCTTCTTTTGTTTGTGTTCTCCACGTTTTCGTTTGTAGGAAACATGTCTAGACTAGACTTCTTTCACAGAACTACAGTTCAGGGGGATTCTGCTTCATCGACTTGCCTCTGTCTATTAGGTTTCCCTGATCTGCCATTGTCGGGTGCCGTTTATGCAGATGCAAAGGATTAGAGTAATTGTGTCTGAACGAAGTTCTAAGTATTACTTAATCGTGTAGGTTCTTGGAGTTTTGCACACGCGCGCGACCACAATATTCCCTTATCTCCTCGTATAGAGCGTATCGAATGATGTAAATACGGATAGCTTTCTACAGTTTTTAGTGATTTGACGGCGTCAACAGATGCGTAAAGAAGGTGACATTCTCGGCTTTCAATTCAATAGTTTCTCAATTATATGAAAATTATCTTAGCTTCTATCTTATTTTGTACTTCGTTCCATCTAACATTTTTGATTTGTTGTATACAAAGCAAGATAATGTTACGACTACTTCAACATTTATTTGTATACATTCGTCTTTAATCACGTGGAATTCTGTATTTAATAACATTTACCTGACCATAATAATAATAATTATCCAACAGACTATAACGATCCAATAACAGGATAACATAGCGACTGTAAGGACTGTATGGTTGTATAAGATAATTCTCGGGTTTCACAGTAAACTCGTCCCTACACAAATTAACAGTCTGTTCGAAACTCAGCGTTCTAAGAGCATGCACTTTGATTGTCAACCGTTGGCAATCGGTAAACTCGATTGACAATGAGAATCCATGTTCTCTTAAAACACTGAATTCCGAACAAACTATTAATTTGTGTGGGGTGGATTTTACTGTGATATATGTCAATAACAAAATAATTACAATATGTGCAAACAATCAAATAAATAAATAAATATTATCTTCGAAATAAATAGTATTGTACTATATGATCATATAAATTTACCCTCTTCCGATATGGTGTTAGTGTTTAGTTATGGTATGGGAAGATTCTGACAATGTCTTCGCTGATATGTATTTTTTAAAGTTGACATGGTAAAAGCATTTATTAAAGTAGGAACTGACCGTTGTTTGCCATCCAAAGCAATTCAAACAAGACGAAGCTAATTTAAAAGATGATCCAATCGAAAACACTGCGACATTAGATACTACATTTTTCTAGTTTAATGAACGGATACCCTTAACTGTCAAGTCGGAATATTCTAATGCTTATCGGAACAATCAATAGTCTTTAAAATGAAGCACAATATGTATATTTGCAAGAAAATATACAAAAACTTCCCTCCATACATAAAAATAATATGCGGCTTCCAGATTTATGTAAAAAATGTAGAATGTATTTGAGTATATTTATATACAGAAATTCAGTCCCTTTAAAGAAATATTTATACTTTTAAGTACGTATATGTGTATATTTGTACATTTCTATAGGGGAGCCAAATCCTATTTATTGAAGCATGAACTTCTCGTGGATCGGATCAGATAGGTTCGGTCCTTGCTACTGCCCCCTGAAGAAACTAAGATGATTCCAATCAGGTTTTTTTGTGAATGATCAAGTCACCAATCGATAACTAACATCTGTCCGTCGAATGTGTTGATCATTCATTCGTGATGATGCATTGTCTCAAACATCTGAAACAATATTACCGAATCATTCGTTGCTCTAACCAAGTTTTAATACCTCTAGCATCCGTACTTGCGAGCATATTATCATGGTAGACTTGTCGGCTACGTCATTTCGATCATCTGGAAGATTATTTGATCATCAATTGCTCCGAGGAAGTTTCGGTGTAATGGGACCCTTGCACGGCAAGATTGTCTTACCTGAATATTCGCAAGCCGCGTTTGATAATATTCTAGGTTCGTGATAGTATTGTGCGGATATGGATTCGTCGATGCTCCGACGAAGTTATTTTTAGTATTGACAAGATAGTTTATTGTGAATGCATAAATATATGGGTAGACATAACAATATAAATATAATAAGTAGAAAAAATTAAATGTAGCCTCTTAACACCAGAAATTTGACTATTTCTATTAAAAATTTACACTATTGTTTTGAACATTTATCGTTTTAAAGTTACAATTCAAGAGCAATGAAGAACTGACATTGGCTGTGAATGAGTGTTCCATAAGGCTCCAGTGAAGTAAACAACTTGTTGAAACTTGAATAGCATATGTATAAGAAAATATTATTTTTGGAAAAAAATAAAATTTTGTATATAATAGAGGGTATTTCAATTAACCCTCGTATAGTCGATCAATTATTCGCTTTTTTATCTCTCTCACTCGATCTGCGTTTGTAGCTCTGCCTATTCGTAAATAACGAGAATCGCACAGAGCAAACGTCAATGGAATTAGTTTAGAATTAAATATCGAAATGTTTTTCTGACGGAGTGTGTTAGCCCGAGGATTTAATTTTGGCAATGTTTATCTCGTAAAAACCAATAACTGGGCGAGCGGTGTTGGTGCGTCTCTTATATACAGAGGACAGAGAGGTTGGCCTCGAGCTACTACGAGTACTAACACCACACCATTCACATGAAATTCTATTTTACTCTTTTTAAGTAATAACTGAAGTTAGTTTGTCTGGTTATTGAATTTGTTTTGACGTCGCCCTTTTTCTGTGCACGGCTTGCATACCAAAATTGGACGAAGATTAATCGAAGCGTTATTGGGAAGTAAAATGTTTATACAGTTTATTTACTATTGAGAAACTTTATTACATAACGAAGAAAAATAAGCTAGGAATTCCGTCAAGCATCTAATTAAAATGTACTATTGCATGTGCCATCTGGAAATCGAAACGGATTAATGTTTATTATATTGCAAGATTTATAATAGAGACTCAATTCGATCAAAATAATTGGCTGAAACGTAATTTTATTTTGTGTATAATAGAAAAAAAAAGGGAGGCTAATGTAATTTAATCTTATTTACGAGAGTGTATCAGTGATTGGTAAGCTTGCCAAAATAGAACAACACTTCAAAACGTAGCTAACAAAATTTGCGTTCATTCCGGACACTTGGTATTTGAGTAGAAAGTTAACTGTTTTTAACTTATTTTCAAATATGAAGAAAGCTGAGTACCAACCAGTGGTTAAGCTTTTATTCTTAAAGCACAGTTACGGTTACAATCGATAGGGAACAATTCCCATGAAGCGCAATCAAAACATTGAAGTGAAAATGGTGCAGGTGCTGCGAACAGGGCAAAGATCGGCTAGACAGCTTATGGCTGTTGTCTTTTGAGACTGCAGTGGAATTTCTTTTATCGATTATCTCTAAAAAAGTGAAAGGATAATAGACTAGTATTGTACATTCCGTTTAGGTCAACTGCACAATGCTTCTGCGCAAAGGTAACATAGTGGTTCTTGTCATATACCACATCTATTATAACGAATTTTGCACGATAGCGTAACAAATCAATATCATTTAATAAGAGCCATACAGGTCTCATATGCTGACAGCAGAATTATGGTAGATATAGGCGGAAGATTAACTAGGGAAATACCAACAAACAAAGGAGTTAGACAAGGCCGCTGTGTGCGACCAACTTTATTTAACATATATATTAATGCTATTACAAAGGAATGAAAAAAGAAATGCCCTATAGAAATACGTTTAGACCAGAATACCACCATAAATTCTACCTAATATGCTGACGACTTAGTATTTCTAACAAAAACAGAGGATGATCTACAGAAAGGGATATATACATTACAAAAAAATCTGCCAAAACTATAAAATGAAAATATCGGCAAATAAAACCAAAGCCATGGCTTTCTCGGGTAAATACCCAATTAGGACAAACGTAGTGCTAAACGGTACTGTACTGGAACAGGTAAAACACTTTAAGTATTTAGGTTACGATGTATCTTATGATCGAAACAAAGAAAAACTTAATAAACTCAACATATCTGTGAAACAATCAGCAGAACGTTCAAAAACAAAACCAGATAGGATACATAAATAAAATTTTACAAGACAATAGCAATGCCAATCTTCTTACACGGTAGTGAAACATGGACAACAACGAAAAAAGTAGAAAGCAGGATACGGACATAAGAAATAAAATTTTTAAGAAAAGTGAAAGGTTGCACAAGATCTGATAGAATTAGAAATGTAGATATAAGAACAGAACTAAACATCTTCAACATAAATGAGAGAATAAAGGAAAGCAAAAATAAGTGGAAGGAACACCTAGACTGGGTGCAAGTAACGAGATTGCCAGCCAGAGCGAAATTTATAGATCTTCAGGAAGAAGAAGTGTAGACAGACCAAATAAAAAATGGATATCGTATCAACCAAAATGCCTAAAACTTGAAGTGAAGAAGAAAACGAAAAATAAACAGCTCTGATAAAAATAATATAAGCTGCAAAAATTTTCGAAGCCAAGTAATTAACAAACCCACCCCGAGACAATTATACAGTCCATTGCTTATCAAACGGCCTAATGTTTCTGAAAACGAAAACATGCTGCCAGGAATATTATGATAGGGTTGAATTGTAAAAAGAATTGAGTACAAATACGATGTACAATAATACAAATGGTAAAGTGTATGCTATAAGACTCTGAATTACCATTATAATTCTGATCGAAACAGCATTTTACGCGATCTCGTTAAAAAAATCGGACGTATATGAATAAACTTTCTGCATGTCCAAAAGAAAAATACACAAATAAGAAAGTAAATGTAGAACATTTGAAAGTATTTCGGTCATACCATCGAATGATCAACAAATCAAATCAAAGAAATATGAATAATTTAATATTTATTTTGCATAGGAAAGAAATATTGAAAACACAAGAATCTGTTACACCATGCACAGCGTACGAAGGTATGGCTAACACATATGAAACAACGAGGCGGATGCACAAAGGCTTGTTGTGCGAAAGCAAAATTTACTAAATTTTCAAATTTAATCAGTCTTGGTCAACATATCCACTTCTATAGCAAATATATCGTGATATTTTAGCGCCGAAAGTTGATTATGAATAAGAGACTGTAATTGGATAAGGTTACTGTGTTAATGTAATACAATATAGTAATTATACGTGGGATACGTTTTAAATTTTGCATAGTTGAACATAGGGGGCGCCACTAATCAAATTCCAGCACTAAAAATTAACCTTCATCTTTAGTTAATTAACATTTTTGGCGCAATAATTTTTCGCTAAGTAAATTTCTGCTTTTGGCAAGCACCACATCAGCCAACAATTTCTCTTTGGTATGGAGAATTCGAACGTGGACGGAGTAGTCTTAGTGACTATCCAAAAGCAGGTGCACCAAACACGGCCGTCAATCGGGGAAATGTCAATGCTTTCCACAAATCATCGCTGAACTATGAATCATCCTCCAAAGAAGACAATCCAAGTTCACACCCAGCAGGCAAGACAATTGAATTTTTAACGCAACAAAACGTCGAATTGATAGACCATACTCCGTACAATCTGTAAGTTCCAACGATTTCTTTACCTTTTCGGAAAATCAAAAACCAGACTACGTGGCCAAAGATTCCAGTCGTCAGAAGGAGCAGCGATGCCTTCAAAAAAAAATTTTGACTGTACCAACAAACGAGTGGAATTACGGTTTCCAGAATAGGTTCGAGGGACGCAAAAATGCGTTATACTTCGTGGAAAATAATTCGAAAAACAATAAAGTCTCTGAAAGCTATCTACTGTTTTATTCCAGTTCTATATACAACAATTATTCCATAGGCACAAACCAGACACTTCGGGAGGTTGTATCATTGATGTAGTTTTCTTCGGTATTGTTGATATTTTCAAATGTTTGTTGAATAGTATACTGTTTTTTTAATGTAGCAGGACAGTGGCCGCTCCAAGAGTCCAAGAACAGAGTGCTGTGAGCTCCCGTGTTTGGCAAATACACAATGATTAGCCATTGCTAAAATACTTTTTTTGTTAATTTTCCAGATGTGAATGTTGTTAGATGAACATTCCACGGTCGAAACAAAGACACGCGCGGACCGAAATTAACACATTGAAGGCAATGAATGGAGGTGAGAGTAATTTTCAGAAAACTGATATTGTTGGGAGTATGCAATAACTATACGTAGTTACAGATGTAGACTGTGCAACTGCTATAACAGTTTTTGTTTCTTGCACAGCTAAAACGCGACCGGAATGTAGCTTAGGATTAAAACCAATCCCATCGGCGTTAAATGTATTATCTATCCCAACCGTATATAATGTTTTGGACCACTAACGAAAGTTGAGGAAATTTCCATTGTTCGGAATTCATGTGTACGTGTCCACATGTGCCATATGATCATATTTATATGTGATCTGCATGTTACAAAAGTTTCATAATATTTTGAATTTCTTCTGCATTCGCACATTAGGTTTCAATAAATGTTATTTTTTAGGAGAAATCTTAAACTTTGATTGCTGACAACAATTGAAACATAAGGATAAATACTTCGGTGTCGTATAACACAACCCTTCTTTCTATTCCTGTTTATCAGATTAATGTCTAATCTCGAAAATGCTTTCACAATAAGAAGGTGCTTAGGTATTTCTATATATACTTATGTTATTTTCAATCCTTTCATAATTATAACGTATTTATCATTATCCTTTTCAGTACCTCTATCCTTTACGCTATTTATTAAAATACGTTCTAGAAGTTCTAACTTTATTACGATTTTATTAACGTAGATTTATATAAAGCGACATAGACGTTGTTTAACAATAGACAGTAAAATTTAACTGGAACTTCCCGTGACGCATTGTACCATTCCAAACCTCACCAATACGACTAAATGTAAAAAAAAGTTATTCAACGCCGAAATCTCTCGTCACTTGTTAATTCGCCTTTAATAATCTAGTCAACTGAGAATTTACCATTTTCACATCGGAATGTAATTACGACAGCACAGGATGGTGATAACTGTTACAATGTGCAGAATCTATAGAGACTGATTTAATAATTTCGCAGAAATTAATAATAATTGTGTTACAGTGAATCGACAGGACTACTTTGATGTCGGATACTGCCGACCGTTCTGCGCATTTCAACTCGATGATTGTGTATGAATGCGTATAGAAACAGCTATCCTTATTCCTTACTCTATCCATCTTTACTTGATGTTATCATACACATATTTCTCCTTCTCTCTGCATCGATCTGTTTGATGTCATTTTACGGATCTATCGTTCGCGTCAGCTATTGTTCACATTTCACCGTTGTTTATACCAGTATTTTTCAACGTTTCCCATCCTACAGCACACTTGAAACTAGAGTTAAACTTCCTCTGTGCATTTAAACTTATAATCAGAAAAAGTTAGCCTTACTATGCATATACATTTCATATACACACTATTTCCATGTCCATTATATCATTATTTTTTACCATACGTAGCAAAGATCAAGCTCACCGCCATCTGTAGGTGAAAATTTCAACCTTTCTTCAACCATACTCTTGCAGAACAGGTTTTATTTTTAACTACTAAATCATTTCTGTTGTGGGTTTTATAAAAATATTTCGTTTTAATTTGAAAATCGTTTCCTATTGTTCAGAAGAATAATATTAAAAGTGAATAAGTAGGTTTCCAGAGTCAGAGTCGTTAATAAACGAACTATTTTCGAAATTGGACCGTGTCATGATAAGATAAAAGAGGAAGAAAGCAAACTGAAAGTAAGAAGAAAACAAAGGAAATAAAATGGAATAAAGTGAAAAGAAAAGAAAACGAGAAAAAAAAGAGAAGAGGGGCAGAAACAAAGGAACGAAAAATGAAAAGGAAAAGAAGGCGGAATCTCGACGTTTCGTCTCCGTCGTAGGAGGCTTCCTCAAGAGAGAAGTAGGGAGAACCAAGTAACTCAACGCTAGAGACGAAAACTTTCTGATATGTATCGCAGAGCGTTACGCGTGAACGGTTGGTTAATTGTAGGGGATCGGAGTTTGTAGCGACGGTTTCGATATCGCGGGTAGGTGATATCCATCCTCTCTATTAATATTATCGGGGTGTTTGTGCATCTCCATTGTCTCTCTGAGTTTTCTACCCCAGTACCGCTCAGTAAAATTAAAATTTGGCGTAGTTACGAAACCTTCAGTTAAAGTAGGTGTTTTCAGTCTTCGATCTGAAGGGATTATTTGGTGTTTGGTATTTAGTTTGAACATCGTCTAGGCTCTTTAAATTATTAACGGAGATGGTGGTTCAGTGCCTTGTGCACTTGGCTGTCGGTCTCGGGTTCCGGGTTCGAACCTCTCTGAGTTGAGGTGTAATTTTCCTCACTTCATGGTGAATATAGAGAAGGAATATCTTAAAACACAAAACAAGCGCAGACGTAATAATAACTGGGTTATGCGAAGACATGGATTATTACTATATTATTATTATTATTAAATTACCAAATAATATGCACTATAATTTAAGACTGGTCTGCTATAGACCTTGTATATATTTAAAAACGGCTTAAAACAGAAACCCAGAGCACCTTCACTACGCATCTTATTAAATTCAATGTTTTCTCACATTTTCCTACGATTTTAATTACAATTTATCGGTTGTTACACTATCTGACGAGGCTTTGGGGTAATCTACTATATTTAGCCCTTCATGTAATGACAGCTTGACATTCTCTACTTTGGAAATAGTATCTAAAAGAATTGAATAATTTTCTGAAATTTGCTCATTTTGAGTATGGATTTCAGATACAAGATTTGTGTAAAAACTTCTCATAATATAAAACAACTTTAAGCCACGTTCTCCATCTCGTCAATACCGGTTGTGGTGGCTGAGGAATGCATAGACAAGGCTGTTTGAAGTCACGAATGCGTTTTGGAGATTTAATAAAAGCTTTTTTGGTAGAAACTGTAAATTGATCTGGTTTTTAATAAATTCAGCTACAAGATGACATACATGGAACAAAGAGAAAGAGGTTACATAAAGCAATTGAGAATAAAATTATTTTAGTAACTTTCCAGCTTGAACCATGATCGAAACTCTACCTATAACCAACATTACAAGTTGGGTTGCCCATATATTGAACTTCCCAAAGGTATTTTCTATAGTTTCTTCTATCGTTTCTATGATTGTCTTCTGTATTCTACTTCTTAAAAGAAGAGGCAAGGATGCCACGCCGCTTTTTAAAGCGCACACAAACACATTCAAAATGCAATTCCTTCTGACATCCGTTGCTTCATCTACAATCAGCCATACTTGCTAATGGTTTACTTCTGCCCTTATTTATTCCGTAATCGTGTTTTTGACTGGATGAAAATTATATTGTAATTAACCTCTTGTTGGTAAACTTTCGAAATTCTTCATTGTCTACAAAATTTTGTGGAATGTTGTACACAGTTAAGATATAAATAAAGTTATATAGAAATTTATAAGATGGTACATCACGTTGCACAGTGCCAGTGTTGTTTGCTATTAACATGTCTTTTAGACACAAACCTATGTATATTCTGTGTGTATTCTAATATCGGAAATCGGTTAAAAAACCTATTAACACTCGTCGAACATAACAAAGAACGCCGTCATTTCGCCATCATCTATCCGATCTGGCATTCGTATATATACTAACCATACAAGTATGAATCCTGACTTCGGGCATGTCTAACCGCTTTCGAAATACGAGGGCAATTTTCCTTCAACCTCCGTTCGTACCTGTAAACAGTAACGCGAGCGATGGGAGACGGGGACGCCCTGAAGGTGACGGCGCATTTCCCCCATATCAGCCACTTGCAACGTCATTACGCTATTTTCAGCTGAGTTGCAGGCACATACACATGGCCGCTACAATTGATTCTACCGCCAAGTGCGAGTTGCGTAGTATAATTCGATTCGTTCAAACAGAAGAGAATAGTGCAGCTGAAATACATCAAAGTATGGGCCGAGTACACGGCGAAGACTTTACAGCGAATAGTGTGGTGCGAGAATGGTATGGGAAGTTTAAAAAAGGCCGACATTCGCGATGAAGGGGGTCAAGAACGCGAGTCTGTCCCATCAGAAGACATTATTCAATGAGTTGACACAATGGTTCGATAAAAACGGAGGTTTACCGTCAGTTAGTTAGTGTGAAACTGAAGAAGTGGCTAAGAGGGCAGAGCCTCCAGAGTACAGAGGAACTTAAGAACCACGTCATGGACCATCTTAACTCACTGGCGACAACAGTCTACGCAGAGGTGACTGGAAGGCTCGTCCATAGATATGCATCAATTTTCACGGTAATTATGTAGAAAAGTAACCATGTTTGTACTTAAGTTTTGGTAATAAATTCACTTTGTTATTTACGCTTGCCTTGTTTTTATGTTGGAAAAAACCAGTCCTCGTATATCTTCGCCATCAATAAGTGCGCACTCGTTTTTGCAGACTTAATACTTGACGAATGTTACCACATGGTACAATACATAAGAGCTAATCAGAAATACTCGATATAATTCATCCTCGACGTTACGATCTCATAATAACCTATCCGAATAATTTTATATGAAACTCTGCAATTCAATACTCAAATAATTTTGAAATGTTAACGTCCACGTTCTGTATACTATATGTAACGAATTATCACGCAGCTATATTAATATCCAAATTCCGCATTTATTTGGTTTATAAAACCAAACAGCAAGCAACTCTAATATGCCGTGATTATGTTAATCCATCGAGGTCTTCTACAAACAGTAATTTAGTTCTAATATCCATCAGCTTCCATGATAAATTCGCAGTCGTCTCGCTTAGATACCTCGAAGATACCGTCTCTTCATCGTGTCGCACCGACGAAATCATTATCACCGCCCTAGTGTAAATCGTGTTCGATTGAGTATAGCAAAATTGCGGACTGGGTGAGTACAAAGTGGGCTTTGAATGTTGAGGTGTCGCTCCCTCAATGTAAACAGACGCAAGATAAGCCGACAAATTAAACTCTACATCAGTAACTGACTGGAGATCTCGACGATGGTGGCGATATTTCATAAAAAAGATTGAATACATAGGCTATTGAAATCATACCTTTTGGACCTTGTGCTTACACTTCAAGCTTGCTTACTGCGGCATCCATCCGATGAACTTAACGCCCCTTTCTCAGTTTTTACGTAGCCCTCGATATATTAGACATGATAAGGCAGGAATGAAATTTGAAGTTATTGAGACGTGGAAAATGAAGTTCCCCTTTAACGGCTAGGTAAAATGCTAAGAATTACGTGGGGTTGCAGGACTAAATGAACTCTGGTTATTTCTGCATATGAACGAAATGAGCATCTCTATAGGATAGTAGTGGTGGGGTTATGGTACAACTTAATTGCACAAATTCAATACATTTTCGCTATTTATAATAATAGATACTGGCTTCTGTTTCCGACTCAATAAAATCGTACATTATGTATGTTCAGATAAAGTTTGACATCTAGTCAAGTCGGTAAGGTAGGGCAATACATTATTAGCATATTAGAAAGTAGTGGAAAAGAAGAACACAATAATATAACAAAACGGATTATAACAGATTATTATAAAGGAAATATAAGGTATAATAATACAAGGGCTGTATGTATACCAGTCAATGTTTTAATCAATAAAACAGAAACGAAAACAAAAAATACAATTCATTATGTCGTAACAATATCTATTTAGTTACGGTATAATACTTAAACAAAATCAATATATGTATTAACAGAACTATAGCGTTTCTATAAAATATTCATATATTAAAAAATACCTTCTACAACTTAATGATACCCCTTGCAAATAACTTGACGGTAATTAGAATTTAGGAAATCAAGAAATATTTTAGCGAATTCCTCAGCTAGTATTTCTGGTAGGTCAGCATTAAATACGGAAATTTGTTCCTAATATATTTTCCAAATAATTCTAAAAGCCAAAGACAAAGTACAACGTTAAGCTAAATATATTTTCTGAAAAAAAGGATTTAATTAATAAGGATATGTTGTAAAAACGGAGTTTGACTGAAACTAACTCAAATTTTAACCTCCCAAGAAGAATAGGAAGAATAGCAACAGAAAAATAATCTTAGAGTTCGTATCACTGTCAGGATCTAGCAGATAAATTTATATCTGATGGCATCTACTACTCGTGCCGAAAGTATAGACTCCAATAACAGCAGAGCATCGCATAGAACATTGCCCAAACAACAACTAATTGTCATATCAGCCAATGTTTTTAGGTATCAAATTCTTTTTAATTGAATGGGAACATCAAGTTGTATTTTTTTAAAAACCGTAAATGAAACAAAACGATTACTGAAAATAATTTAAATTTTGCATACAACTTTTCAAAGATTTAGCTTGAACTAACACAAGTTTCACATTGGCCACCACTTGGGCATCATTATCTTCATTGTAAAAAAAGCAGATTCGCATCAATTAGACGTCACAACCGGAAGTAAAGGATCCAGGACCTTGTTTATAAGTCTCGAGGTATCCAGTACGAACTTGCATCCGATTCAATGAATTTCGCCTTCAAAGATGTATTCAATATCGATTAATTCCTCTTCTTCCACTACTATTATTCCGATGGCAATTTGTCAATGAGGTTTTTTAGCCTATCCAAAAGGAGACGTTCCCACTGGATTTCAGCTGTAGAGGTACGTAGGAAATACGTCATAAATCCTTCTTTGAGGTTCTTCATGTGGTTTTTAACCTTTCCTCTTTAAAATCTAGTAAAATCTCCACCTTCCATTACTAGCAGCCAAAGTTCCGGTTTTCTTGAAAAAGCCAGTGATTAGCCTAAATTATATTTTCGTTGCGATCTTACACGCTAGAATTTAGAGGATTAAGCTTTGCCAGTTGATATCAAATTGGAACACAACCTATAGGTGTTCCTTTAGTTCTTAATCCTCCGTAGTTTAAGTACCATCATATATGAATCAAGCTCTGACACTATTTCTTATGATACATTAGAATAATTTTCAACTTTACCAACGTCTATAGCTCATTTCAAAAAGAGAGAGACAAATTTCTGAACAGACCCTCAGCCCAAATTGCAACCGATAAATTTGTGAACTTAATTTTACGCGGTAAACTTAAATTTGAGGATCTGTCTGAAATATTAAGTCTGTACCAAATAAAATTGTATATGAATTCTTCAGAGATAATTCTACAATTAAAACAACAGAATGGTAAATATAGTAATTACAATACATGAAACTAAATAAATTTGTCTAGAAAACACATATTTCATTTATTTGAAAAAGGTTCAAATAGTACACGTCATTATATAGATAACAATGTATATACAGTAACACATAATAAGCAATGGAGTTGAAAACAGGTTAAATTTTACAACCATAACAATTATTTAAAATTAAAAATCTGATGCTTGTGGGAAAATCGAGTCATCACTGTGATTATCATCTCCAACAGAAATTAGAAATGGTTCTACAACTTCATCAATAATTCCATCGATATCTTTCATACTCGCTTCTTTTCCGATAACATCGTTTATGCAGTTCTGCCAAGTTGTTGCAGTTACTTTATTGATAGCATTGTGCAAATGTTGCTTTACTTCATTTAGTTTAAAAGTTGTGTTGTGTACAGCAACCTCATTTTTTATTTGTGCCCAAATGAGTTCAATTGGATTAAGCTCACAGTGGTATGGAGGCAAACGAAGAACAGTCGCATTCTTTGACTTTGGAATTTCATCAATTACATATGAATTGTATTTCGCTTTGACCATGTTTACCAAGTTCAACAATTCTGCTCTAACCATATCCTCTTCATATTCTATCCCCTTATTTTGCAGCCAATTTTTTATGTGCGTTTTTCTCCACGTTGTTGTTCGTGTTTTTTCAACCTTCCGGCTATGATATGGTGCATTATCCATAACTACTACAGCATTCTCTGGTAAACAAGATAATATTTTAGTAAACCACTCCTCGAAAACTAGAAATCGAATTCATTTCCTCGTGGTAATCAGCTGTTTTCTTCCCTTCAAACAGCAACAAACCATTTTCGACGAAACCATCTATACTGTCAATGTGTAGTAGTAAGTAGTGCAGTGGTAAGTCCTTCCACAAAGGCATGTCTACGACTTAAAGCATTTGTGTCTGTCCAGACCTTCTGCATTGTATGGCCCTCATTCAACCAGATATCATCTAAATAGAAAATTGGTCTATTCTGGGATCTGTATAATGTTATACCTTTCAAATATTGTCGTCTTCATCTTATGATATCATCTCTCTCCATTAGAACAGTGTTCCTGCCTCGTTTAATGTATCTGCAACATAGAGCAGCATTATATTTAATTAAATAGATATAATAAAAATATTCTTACTTAAACTTCAGTTATTTCATTAAGCGATATAATGTTGAACGACTCATATTTCGCAGTTCACTACTACTGTTTACTTGAGCGAGGACTTTAGCCAATGTTGGCAGTTCATTTTGACGAAACATATCGTGAACTATTAGGCGAACAGCAGTTTTGACGGCCTCATCTAAAGACTCCAGTAAAGATGGTCTACCAATTATCTTTTTTGACTCTGAAGTTTTCCCTGTTTTTTTATACAAGCTGATAACCCGATATATTGTCAGTTTTGAAATTTCTGCAGTCACAGTATCTTGTAAGGTCTTGATATGTTGTATATATTGCATGTAATAGTTACCTAGTACTTGGGCAATCTGATTTATCATCACCTTTTCTTGTGTTGGATGTATCCTTTACAATTACTCTGTAAGCATTCAAAATTGTCTGCTTTTCAGTGTTATTCAAATGCTTTGTTTTCTCTCTTTTCTTTGGAGGAGAATACACACCTGTACTTTTAGCAGTATTGGTGTTAGGTTCTGCATCCATAATTGAAAGCTACAGAATTATAATTTCAGTACAACTAAAGTTCTCTGTATTTGCATATTACTTACATAATATATTAATTTTCAAATCAAAGCTCTGAGAAGAACTGATTTATACTGCAAAATAGCTAGGGTAATATAATAATTATGAACAAAGCAGTGGAGACGCAAACGTAATATAAAGTACCATATTATATATAATAGTAAAGATATCAAAATAATTGACAATTTACGGCAAAAAGGGAATGTTGTACGGTGTGATAACGCCTCGCTTTGAACCAATAAGAAATAACTGTCATTTCGGTCTGTTCAGAAATTTGTCTCTCTCTTTTTGAAATAAGCTATAATAAATTAATTAACGATTGCGAGGACTGTTTGGTTGTACAATTCACAGCTATAGCAGTAAACTCCACTCATACAAATTTAGTCGGTAATACGGTTGACACTGAGAGTCCACGTGCTCTCGAAACGCTGCGTTCCGCATAATTAATAAGTTTGTGTGAGTGTAGTTTAGTGCTATACCTGTGAAGCTATAATAAGTTACAATTTATGTTACTGTAATTTATAATACATTGCACCTTTTTAAATTTACTAAAATTACTTTCGAAAATGACCTTCTGCTAGGGCTCTTAGACGCTCACCGTCCACTTAGCTTCTCCTAACATGATTTTAAATAAAATCTTCTAAAATCGTCAAAACACCTTGTAGAATATTTATGTACCATATATAGGTACACACAAAAAGTACGGTGTTAGACTAACACAATTTTAACACCATCTCGCAATTCTTTTGCATCCGTTTGCACAAATATGTATATAGTTTCCCTTACTCCCTTTCGGAGCATAGTGCCTCTAGGAAGCGGTTCCATTGGTTATGTTTCGCCAAATCCGAGGCCTCTCTCCAGGTCTTCCCTTTCCTTCTCAGCTCATACTGAGTTGTTCTCCTCCAAGAATTAGTCGGCGTGCCTCTGTTCCGTTGACTATTTACTTATGATGCTTCTTCTACCCTCTTTTTTAATTTCGCTTTTCATAGGGATTTGATTTGTCTTTCTCGTGAAACCTTTATTGGTTATTATGTTGGACCAGTAGATTTTGAAGACCTTGGGCAGGCTTTTGTTGGCAAAGGTTTGAATTTCTTTGTAGTGCCTTTCCGACAGCGCCCAGGTCTTACATTCGTATTGTAGCACTAATTTTATATTGCTATTAAATGTGTCGTTTTTGGTTTTCCTTTTTATCTGGCTGGATTTCCATATCTTATTCAGCATCCCGTAGCTTTGTCTTGCTTTTTCTAGTCTATATTGAATGTCCTCCTCAGTTGCACCTCTCGTGCTCGGCATGTTGTCTAGGTAGAAAAATACTTACATATGTATTATTTGACTTCGATTAATGTATAGACTATCACTTGACAGCCTCCTTAGTTGTATTTCTCTGGTCTTTGATACATTAACTTGTAGTCCTATCTCCCTAACTCGCCAATATGTTCTGCATATACTTAGTATTATTAAATACACATATCGTCCGTATAGTCTAGGTCCGCCAAGTATCTGTTTTGCAAATAATCCCACATGATCTCGTTACTCTTTCTAATACTTCTCTGCATTATATAGTCCAAACAGATGAACAATACAGGAGATAGACTGCATCCTTGCTTAACGCCTTCCGCCGATTCCTATTTTGTTGCTCAATAGACCTTTATGTGAAACTTGACACATTGCATTTGTGTACATTATTTAATCAATCTTAACAATATCAAACGAATGCCGATTCGTTTTAATATTACACATACTTTTTCGTGCTTTAAACTGTCAAAACCTTCCTTGATGTCGAAAAAGATGGGAAGCAAATTAGCATTTATTTCTATAGTTAAACTAATATTCATATACCGTGTTACCGCAGTCGGTAACACGGTTGACAATGAGAGCGCACGTGCTCTCGAAACGCTGCGTTCCGCATAATTAATTAATTTGTGTGAGTGGAGTTTACTGCTATACCTGTGAATTGCACATCCACACAGTCCTTGCAATCGTCATTTAATATTCATATTAATACTAATATTAACATGAATATCAATACTAAACCACCGTTGGCATTAATAATGATAAAATTGCAATTTTCTTGCAATTACCTAACGTAATTAAATTCCGAAAAAATACCGGTCTCGGAGGGAACTCGAACATAAAGATGTTGTGTGGGTTCGAGTCCCCTCCGAGACCGATATTTTTCCGGAGTTTAATTACGTTAGGTAATTGCAAGAAAATTGTAATTTTATCATTTATTTCTATAGTCTGTTCTATCATCATCCGTAAAGTAGCTATTTGATTTACACTGGATTTTCTCCGTACTGTATGAATAGTACCAGTCATTATCTTTCTCTTGCATCCCACTGCACAAATAGCTGCAATGTAAAGCTGAATATTTTTGTACTTTTCCTACATTAAAAATACAACATCCTATACTCCTCGTAATATGATACTAATAGTAAAACTACAAAGTATCTGAAATCATTTCTATAATTTTTATTAAATATATATACATACTCGTGAAGCTGTTTGAATAAATATCCAATAATACCATAAACTAACTCGTTTCAATCGCACTTTAATTATTCTCCTCGAGTACAGTTGCCTTAATTCGGTAATATTACATGCAACTTCGCATTTGCTCGTCATTTTGCTGGGAGGATAGACAGATGATAGATGGATTATCCTTTTTAATTGAAAAAGGCCACTTGTTGACGGTCACCGACGACTAAATGAACAACTCATCCCCGCCAGAGCTAATGCACATTTAATTTGAGAAAAATTGGGTAATGCTTCTTCAGAGATGTGTGCCTCGTTAAAAACGGATACCGCACACCGTACTTCCTCTACGTAGGTAATTTTAATTTCAGCATTTCCCTCGCGCTTATTTGTAATGGCCCTTTTAACAAACATAGCCCAAGAGCAACGAAGTATATCGCTTTTCGTAACTAAAATAAACCGTTGCTTCTATAAGATATATAGATAAGTCGAAATCGTATTACTAATATTTTAGCATTCTACAACATATACAGAGTGTTCATTTCAAACTTTCCACCCTAAATTTCTGGAAATCTGGAAATTTATGAAAAATTTCTTGAAACACGTAAAAAATGTTATCGAGAGGGACCACTTTTTATGCAAAAATTGGGCCACATACTTTAACCCCCTGTTTCCGGAAGCAACTCCCTTGAAAATATTAAATGGAAAGTTGTACCAAGTAATACATCATTTTAATGGTCTTTTAAAACTATTTTTTGGCGTTTAGCTTTTAAAATTATTCGATTCGTTTTCGAGATTTTTAAGAAAATCTTTTGGTTTGGTTTGTCTTGCATTTGTAGCTGGTTAATCTATTTTAGGAGCATAGAAACAAAATCATAATAATTTATTACTGAACAGCATACAGCTTATTACAGGGTAATCGTCCCATGATAACTATTATAAAACAAGGGCAAATGTGTAGTACCAAAAGAAAACAATAGCAATAGTAAATGCAAAAATTTCTTAATAGTCAATTACTCAAACAAAAGTTACCTCAAATAGTTGACAGTAATGTTAAGAAAATCAAATCTAGATGCATATACATTAACACTGTTACATATTGACATAGTTGGTAACAGACTGGTGACGCCTGTTAGCCACAAGAAGATAAAAAGTTAATTTATTCCTACTGTTCAGCCCAGGCGCGTAAAAATTCAAAAGAGACAGCAAATCCTGAACATGTAGATCGCCATTTAAAATCTTATGTATAAAAATTATTTGTCATGCAATACAAAGATCTGCTGAAGAAATAAATGCAAATTCTTTCAGAAGATTAGTATATAAGGTTTTCAAAAATTTACGCTGTACAATTTCGACTAAATTCATGTATTTACAATATCTCGGATTCCACACAATAAAACAATATTCTAATCTTGAACGAACAAATGCATTATATGCAGCAACAAGGGCGTCACTACTCAAATTTTTAGTAGAAACACAAAGCTTAGTGTTTTAGGAGACTGTTAACATATACTTACAATTTGCTTCTTAAATGTTAACTTAAACAACCATATTAAAAACTATAATAAATTCCCCAAAGACAAGGAAAATAAATAACCGTTTTAAGTTACGTTTAATGCAGAATATTTGTCATCCTGTTTGCAGTTATTTAGTAAATATAAATGCTCTCGAAAATCAACTGAATAGAAATGGAAATATACATTTGATGATCATACATTTTCAACAAGATTGAGCTCCTCCTCGCTGTGTGCTTCCAGTAGGGCAGTCGTTTGACAATGTACTTCCAAATAAACGGATGGGACGAAGAGAACCTTTAGAATAGCCAGCCAGATCACCTGATTTAACGCCACAAGACCTTTTTTCTATGGGATTATTTAAAGTCTTCACTCTCAAAATTTAGAAGAACTTCGCCAGAGGATTACTGCAACCTGTTTTCGGAATTCAAAAAAATGTTTTTGAAAAATGTACGCCACAGTTTTCAATAACAACTATACCATTATTTAGCGAATAATGAAAAATTGATGGATTGATTTTTTCTGCGAAGAAATTACGTCACCGCATCTGGATATCAATTTTCCAGCGCAAATTTCACGAACAACTGATAAGAATACGTTATATTTGGGAAACGTCGCTCCATCTTCGTGGAACCATGTGTTCTTATTAAAACCCTTAAAATCTTGGATGGCTGTCGTAAAAGAATCGTTAATCGCTCAAAATTTATAGTTACTCTATGGCCCCTGTCATCTTCAAAAAGGTGCGGGTCGGTAATTCCTTGCAACGACATTGCGGCCAAACTTTTGGCGAGTGAAATGGCCTCTCATGCTTCTGTAAATTGAAAATGTCTTTTGGGACACCCACTATATTAATTTTAATGCTAGATTCTTATACCTATGCAACTGAAATTACTGTTAAATTCTATCCAGTGTAGACTTCGTATGTTGGAGGTTTGTTCGTTCAGACGCATGACTAAAAACCTGAGAACCTGATTTGAACAAAAATAGTTAATACTTCAACTTTATTTTAAAGCTTTCCTTTTTATTGAAATAAAAGTTACCTGTTGTTATGTACAGTTGTTTTAATTTCACACTGCCTTCGATAATAAAATACCATCGATAGTTATAGTGTTGATATTATCAATAATGTAAATTGAGAACACACGATCCAGCAGTAAAACCATACAAACGAAAAAAACCAAAAACTAAGTTAGGCATTTGATTAGTACTACAAATTACAGTAGAACCCGGTTATAACAACTTCAGCTGTAACGACACTCCTGTTTTAGCGTCAAATTTTAAGCGGTCCCGTACTTTAGTATTCAAACGTACAGCGAAAAACCCGGTTTTAGCGTCAACAACCTCTGATATAACGACAAATATTTACCACTTGAGGTATGTATTTATATTATCATTTATGGCTCCATTCCCGGTATTTGCCTAGCCTGCAACCGGCCGTTCGGGGATTCCAAGAATATTACCGTTCGTTGAATTAAGATTTCTTGCAATTTGCCTAGCCTGCAACGTTCAAAGCAGTCGAAAGTGGAAGGAAGAAACCGGACGTGTGTTGCGAATTTGGGTTAGTTAATTATACGATTTGTACAATTGTCAAAAAAAAAGAAAAAAATCATGAATACCTTTATGAAAGAGAAAAAAAAAATTCTATCGTGCGAAAACGTTGAAATCGACGAAGCGCTTATTACGTGGTTTAAGCAATGTAGAAGTGCAAATTTACCCGTTAATGAACCACTGCTTACGCAAAAGGCCGAAGAATTTGGAAGTTTATTTGAAGACACAAATTTTGAGTGCAGCAATGGGTGGTTGCAACGTTTCAAACGGAGACATTCAATAACGTTCGGAAAAGTGAGCGGTGAAGCGAAAAGTGTTAGTATTACAGAAGCAGAGACGTGGCTAAATGAAGTGTGGCCTAAATTAAGACAAGATTATGAAGACAATGAAATTTACGATGGCGACGAAACGGGAATTTTTTATAAACTTCTTTCAGATAAGACTCTGAGATTTAAAGGCAAAAAATGTGTAGGCGGTAAACTAGCCAAAGAACGGTTAATTACATTTGTATGTGCTAATATGACCAGTACGGAGAAACGTAAAATTCTTATCATAGGAAAGCCAAAAAAGCCACGCTGCTTTAAAAACATAAAAACACTCCCAACAAATTACTGCGCAAACAAAAGAGCATGGATGACTTCAGAAATCTTTGAAAATGAAATTCGAAAATGGGATAAAGAACTTGCGGTTAAAGGTAAAAAAATCTTGCTTTTAGTCGATAACTACCCAGCACATCCATAAATAGCCCACTTAAAAAATATTAATTTGGTGTTTCTGCCCCCAAATTGCACTAGCATCCTTCAACCAATGGGCCAAGGCGTGATAAGAAGCTTAAAATGTTTTTACAGAAAATTTCTTCTGCAGAAAATTATTATTACGGGTATGGACAAGAACGCACCATGTGCAGTTTCACTTCTCGACGCATTGGACGTTTTAGAGAAGGCTTGGCGTAGTATAACCTCTGAGATTATCGCAAACTGCTTTAGTCATTCAAGATTAAGGAATAATCCAATTTGTGACAACTTAAATGAAGATGACGTTCCGTTATGTGAACTTATCAAAAAGTGGCAGCAAAATCAGAGTGACGAAAACCAGTTTTGTTTCGACGACTTTGCATCCGTGGACAGTTGCCATATTACGTCGGGAATGCGTTCAGATTCTGATATCGTGGAGGACATAAAACAGCGGGATAACAAAAACGATAATGAAATCGAAGAGGAAGAAGATTCATGCGACGAAGCATGCGTACCAACAAACGAAGAAGTCCTAAGTGCCATAACACTTTTAAAAACTTATTATAGACAGCAAGAAACGTCACCTCAAATTATTGATAAAGTGAGATTAGAAATGGATATAGAAAAACAATTTTGGCGTGCGAAAACTGTGCAACGGAAAATTACAGATTTCTTTCATTAGACAAACAAGTTAGTGTGTACCTACATGTGTAAGGTTATATGGTACATTAAATTAATTAAATTCGCATATGTATCTGTTTACCACCCGTAATATTGTTTCCCACCAATTCTTGTATGTAAACATGGAACTTGTAAAAACTCCGCCTATAGCGTCACCTTGTTATAGCGTCAAAAAATTCGCAGTATATATAGTATGAATATGTAAGTACAACCTGTAACATTATAGCAAGAAGTCCATGTATTGCATAATATAATATTCACTGAGAAGTAGATTGAATAATAATTTTGACGTAACTTACTTTCCAGTAAATGTAAATATTTTTAGGAGGGTTCTGGGCTTAACGCCTTCTGCCAGGTAGAAAGTAAATGCTTTAAAACAAGACGCCGTAAATACTTCCTTTATAGGCAGAATTTTGTAAATTGAAGAATGGCTAACAACCCTTCTTATACTCATGAACAATTCATTTAATTTAACCGAACTCTCCTGTAATGAGTGAGATCTTTCTTCTGGAAACGTTACCTGGAACAGTTTGCGTATTTTTGAAAAAGGGCAAAGCCGCTTTAAAACATGTTCATCGCTGGTGCACATTAGATATATGTGTCAGGTAAAGATTGTGTAGATAAAAAAAGAGCCACCTAAATAATAAATAAGGATTATTGGCATTATCTTACGACTATAGGAGACAGCTTTATATTCGTTTACAATTACCCTTAGTGGAAAAGTTGACTTACGAGGAAAGGTTCCCCTATATCAAATTCAAATTTTAATGAAACTTGGTGGAAGCGTAAAGCACATTAAAGTACACAAATAGCAATTTTTTATCTGCTGAAACTTATTTTGAAGAGTTATTGGAAGTTGGAGGATTTTCAATACAAGGAAAAGGTAAACGTAAAAATTACTATATTATATAATATTATTACATATATTTGAGTAGGTAATTGACATATATACAGAATGTTACGTTTAAGCCGAACATTTATGCATTGATCTTTCTGTAACACTACGAAAACATATTTGAATGAAATGGTGTTTGCCTTTTCAAGCATATGGGATGTTCGTAAAGAAAATATGACCACATTCTCAGTTCTTTTTGCTTTGAGTATGGTTTTGACACGGTGAATTTTAAGCAAATTAGAAACGAAATTTATTTACTTTTTAAAGGGTTTCAATTTATGCCCTGCACTCTCTTACTTTAAGTTACTTTAATATTTTTAATAATAGTAGAAGCTACAAATATAGTAGACGTTCAATAGTGTGAACAAAATGAAACGCAGACTATTTCCACTAAGTATTTGTTCACATTAAAGGTAGTGACTGATTTTATGCTTAGAATAATAGGTATTGTTGCATCAATAATTATTTACTCATCTATAATTGCACATTTTTTTATTTGGAAAAGATAAAAATACAATCTAAAAATATTGTGTAATTTTGTTTGTTCTTTGTTTTTCAACTTTTTATGTTACAGCTGTCTCCTCTATTTCTTTTAATATTTAAATATATTTCTAACTAAGTCCATATTCCTCTACCCTTTGAACTGATATGATCAGTACATTTATTGAATTGGGGTAATTTTATTTTGTGATTTTTTTCAGTTTTCTCGTCTTCTGTTTCATCATCTCTTGTTTGTTCGTCAAAATTGTCTAATTAATCTAACAATACATGCAACTACACCTTTCTCATCCAGTTCAATTTAGAAATAGATGTATGCACTTACATACATATAGTAATGAAAGTTGTGCAAATACATAAACATTAAGTACATATATACATGTGGCGGTGATGTGTTTAAAATATCACGTGTTTCAGCTAGAGGTTCTGTCTGACCATCTTTCCATGTTTGCGGCAATGCACTAAGTGGCAAATCATCCTCGTTCTCTTGATTACTGAAGTATATAATTTTTCTCCAAAATTTAACAATCAGTGTTAGTCAGTCATCAGTTCCATACATACATCAAATATGTAACAATATCCTTTATTGACAATTTTTTTAATGTTTCTAAATTGGATCAATTTGCAACGATATTGCAAAGAAAAACATTGTTGTAATTTGCCCATCTTTACTCTGCAATTCTTCTATAGGGGGATGTGATGGGGCATTATCCAAAATAAGAAGAGCTTTTATTGGGTTCCCACTTGATTTCTGGAAACATGTAACCTTCCAACAGAACAAACAATTACTTCTCAATAATGTTTCGTGTTTGATAAATTACATTTCCTTTATAAACTTACCTGAGGAACGAAAGAATTATGGAGCTAATTCTTAAAAATTGACTGTCATCCAAGCTGATTTGCAATAGTAATAATTCACAGGAAGAGAAAAATTTTTGGAAGCTCTAGAATTTTTCGCCTTACCAATAACCAATAGCTTAATTTTATGAGTTCCACTGGCATTAATGCCTGTCAAAAATGTAAAAATTGTAGTGTTATTCGAAACCAGAAAAGAATTACTTACAGTTGTGCATGAAGATCTCCGGGTATCGAAAAAATGAAAGCTCAATCAGAAAATACTTTTATTGCTCTGGACAAGCGTCAGGTTTTAAATCGTCATCATATTGAATGTTACCAAATTTATAAAGTTTGCATGAGAAAAACACAAATGAATTCTTCTACCCTATCCTTTATCAACAAAAGGTTGGAAACGAATTGGAGTAAATATATTTACCTACGCTAACCTAAGTTACTTTTTTTGTTTCTCCAGATGTGGTATAGTAGCAGACATCATACCATTTAATAGTGAAAAAGGTAAAGAATTTGCGAAAAAATTAAACTTTTATCTATGGTTTGGAAATCCACATTGCTCAAAAATAAATAACATTAACGCAATAGTTTGATCGTTAATGTAACAATTTTCTTCTCTGTGTACATAACTGAAAAAGTTCCCAAAAATCAGTATATACAACATTTCCAATAGTCTTTATACACTTCGGTAAAAACTTGAATTGTTTACTATCTATTGGACATCTGTATTCATCATGATTACGATTATGTTTCATCATTTGTCTCCAATCTAAATTTGAGTACCATTATTAAGTATAGATACTCCATAAAACGATAGATGTCTTCGTGTACAGCCACTTCTATCACATAACATCGAAAAGAAGAGAACTAATTTTCTATACTCCGCATAGATATATCAGAAAGCTGCGCTTTTTACGCACTCACACATGAAAGGCTGATTGCGAGTAATTAAAATCGCGATATAATAACCACGCTGTCCTAGATGTGAAGTCGCGTTCAGTGGCAAATGTTACACCGTGATTAGTCGGTTATCAGTGATATTTAGTGACTTTAATTGCGAGTATAAAGCACGGGGCCCACTCCTACTCCAACGGTAGCTTCCTTCCTCGCGCCATTCCGAACCATTTCCCCCACAATCACTTCTGTGAGGCGTGCAGTGCGTCAAATGAGCCGATTATTACCGTCGCTCGGCAGCATATTCTTTCTGTACGCGTTGTTCTGCTACTGCTACGCCATTGTTACGAGCCATCGGCGAAGAAACGACGCTAAAAACCAGTCACACAAAGGATGAAATTTAAAAATTACAGAGAAAATTCGCTGCAAATTACGCAAAATTCCCTCGAAATTAGGAGATGAAGTTAAAGTGTTTGAGATCTGCGGCGTATACAGGCACTTACGTTACAGATGAGTATATATATTTTAGCGATAAATTTATTAATATGGTGCAAAAAGGAAGAAATAGTACATGTTTACAAATTATTGTTGCCAAATTTAAGAAACAAGAAATTTCCGCCAACCGTTACGACTATGCATGTCCCTTAGTATTTGATTTTATCTATGAAAGTAAAAAAAAAAAACATGTTTTCGCTCTATTGATATCAACTAGAATTTCACTCAAAGCAGCACTAACAACTTCATATCGGTTCAGTATTATTCTTTTTAAAAATAACTACTTACCTATACTACATATATAAAAACTTGCAATCAAAAACGTAAACTTCTTTTGTGAACATTGTAAGTATTCTGTTAAAGAATAAACCTCCAGACATACAAACGACATAAAAAGTTATGAAACGCCAGACGCTTATAAATTCCAATATCAATTTTTTCGAAATACATGATACTCTGAAGGAAAAAATATCCTTTGAGATCCTTTATATAACTGGAAAATGCAAATCCTCCACTAATTGAACGATGATGTTTTTCCACTGGATATTTTTTTAACACTAAATATTCGAATGGCAGTTCGAACAATTAAAAGTTAGGCGCGCACATGCAATTTATTTAAAAGACACTCAAAAAATACAAACAATTAACCTTATACCAAACAATTATTTTAGTAAACTTTATTAGACACTTGAAGATCTAAATGGATAAAAGTTACATTTATTGAAAAACAGCGCCTTTAAAATAATTGGAATCACTGAAGTGATAAAATATATAGAAGACAAAGGTAACAAGGAACTACTTGACCTCTTAAACAACATCATCAATAAAAAAAGAAATACCAAGGGACTGGAACATATGAATAACATACCCATATCCTTAAACATCTCACAAAAAGTATTGATAAGAATATAAAAAAAAAGACACCCATAAAAACTAGAAACAACATAAAAAGGTACACGACATGGATTTAGAAATGGAAGAAGCACCCAAGAGTTAATATTTATAATCAAACAACTAGGAGAAAAAGTAACAGGAAAAGGAAAAGATATACTTATATGTTTCATAGATCTCAAAAATGCTTTTGATAGAGTAAGAAGAGCGGATGTATAGCAGAGCCTGGAAAGGAGAGCGAGTAGGTAGAGAAATGATAGAGATTATTAAGGCGTTATATAAAAGTAACAAACGTCAGAACCTCCAATGCATAATCGACTGAATTTGAAACATAAATTGGATTAAAGCAGGGATGCATATTAAGTCCATTGTTATTCTATATACTAATATAGGGCGCTATTAAAAACAGCAAACAAAGAGAAAAAGTTAGAAAAATAGGAAACTGAAAAATGAATGCTATTAACGTATAGGAACTAATGTTTGCAGATAACATGGGCATTGATAGCAGATTCAGAAAAGGCATCACAGCAAACGTTGAAAATATGCCAAGAAAAACTAAAATAGATAAACATGGAGATAAACATATTGACAATAAAGACAATAATAATAGCGGTAGAAAAAGAAAGATAACACCAGAATCGAAGGAACAATCTTAAAACAAGTTAAAAGATACAACTACTTGGGAACAGTCATTGAAAACAACGGAAGAATAGAGAAAGAAATTATAGAGAATGAGGAAATCCGCAAAAATATATAATACATTAAGAAATATATGTTTAGATAAAAAAGACATAAAGACAGAAATGTATTAAAGAGTGGTAAGACCAGCAATAATATATGGCAGTAACTCCCGAACAATCACGAATAGAATTAAAAGCAAAGTCACTGCCATAGACATGAAATTCTTAAGAAGAATAGAGGGAGCAACAAGGAGACACAAAATCAGAAACGTGACAATAACTAATAAGCAAAATATCAAGCCAATAGAAATAGTCATAGAGAACAATCAACTGGGATGACTTGAACATATACACAGAATGAAAGAACAACGAAAACCACGCCTGAACATATAGAAAATTACACATTTGCTTTCGAGTACCAAAAAAATAAACAAACAGACACTACTAGTTGAAATAAGCTGTATCACAATGAACGCAGAGCAAACTATGCCTCTGCCTAAACTATCTAAATCCAAAGCCTTTTACCTGGAATCGGCAAGAGATGGCGCATGGAAGTTGAAGTGGATTCATTGGTCGGCAAGGGCAACCTTTTTTATGGCAACCGTCAAAATTTCAGACTACAACCAATAGTTGTTGTTTAAAAGTGTGCTTTGTGTAGCAAGTCAGGCAGTTTCGCAAAAATGGATAGAATCGAATTTCGGGAAAGTCATGGCAGCCACTTTTTGGGATTACCAAGAAGAACGAACACGGGGCAATGCTACAGCGATTTATTGACCCAATTCCATGCAGTATTAAAGGAGAAACGGCCTCGTTTGCTGTGGAAAAAAGTGCTTTTCCACCACGACAATGCACCGGCTCATTCATCCCGCATCGTTGTGTCCAAATTGAATGAATGAGTTGAGCTACGAATTTGTCTCTCGGAGGAAAGATATTTGTCTCAAATGAGGAGGTCATCGCCGCTACAGATGGCTCTTTTGCAGACCTCGAAACATCCTACTTTTCCGACGGCTTGAACAGATTGAAGCACCGTTCGAAAATGTGTATTGATCTTCGTAGAGACTACATCGAAAAACAAAAACCAATACAACATTTCAGGTCGCGTTAATATAATCTCCGTCCATTCCCAGTACTTTGGTCCGTCTTTTAACCAGGGCATGTATCCCAGTATGGTAAAAAGCACGGGCCTGCTTCTTAAGCACCGGCGTTTTCACATCATGTTGAAAATGAATTCCACGACTAGCTTCTTTCAGCGGCCATGGTGCCAAGTCAGTCACTAAATGTGTGGAGTCACTGCAGTCAACGGCCTGCCGCTCCGCTTTTCGTCAGCCAACAGTGTTTACCTTCATCTTCGTTACAGCGACGAACCCACCGTCTAACAGAGCTGATATCCTCTGTTGCATCACCGTACTTGTTTTTCAGTCTTTCATGAATGCGAATGGGCGTTTCACCTTCTGCATTGAAGAATTCAATCACAGAACGCTGTCTAATACGTACATCGACGTCGGCCATTTTGCGGATGACTGCAGTGCTTATTGAGGCAGAAAGTTGCTACTGTAGTGAATTGTAGAAAAAACTTTGAGGAATAGCACTAAATTCAATTTTTTCACTTAGCTAACTTTATTTATGTAGAAAAATAGGAGGCATTGGATTTTGAGTGATCCTCGTATTTCAACTTTCGAAGATGCACAATAGAAAACTCGCATATGCCCGTCTAGCCTAAATAATCAATTTATTTCTAGGATGACAAGACATACTCCCCAGAATGTAAATTCGATGTCACTCATAGATAAATAAAGTAAATAATCTTCCCTGATAATGAAGACGTTAAGTCGAAACAAAGGCTATAAGCGAAACCTATCAAGACCAGCTAGTTAGCGGTTTATATACAGGTTAATCAATTTCAGTTTTTGGTTAGTTAAAGGCGCATAAAGGCACCGTAGGTTCGCGTAGACGTCAGCCTGCATGATAATAGGTAATGAGCGGGTTATTAGCGTCGCAGATGGTGCTGACGGCATCCCGTGGAGTGTAGACCTCCCTTAACCAACAATATCATCGTAATTATGTCGTGGACCCTCAAAGTATTACGTGGAATACGTTATCTACTTTGCGTTAGTTAGCGCGGCATCGTTTCTTAACTTTGTTCTTTATTTTCTGTCTCGCGCCTTTATCAAGATAATAATTTGTTTTAACTGTTTGCTTTTGCGTTTTATATTTAGGATTATTAACAGAATGTGATCATTACGCCTTTAAATAACAAAGATAGATATTTAAAATGAAATAAATCTACCAGAAACTATATACTTGGATTACCAGGGAACGCAAACTGGCAGATTGTGTAAGGATGTGTGGCAAGATATATCCAATTGCATACGTTCTTTTATTTAAAATTTTCGAAAATATGATAGATTTTTTTATGAAAAGGAAATTAAAGAGAAATAAAAGTGTATTACCAAAATGTATCGCTTCACAATTGTATATATGTATACACCTAACTCAATCTCTGACTAGCTATTAATATGTGAATGCTACTGAAAATGTTGAGATTTATTTCATGAAATTTTGCATCATCTACTCACACCCACATTGGTCTTTTGGTTATCCTGGATCCTCACCGTACTACAGAAGTAGGAAGGAAAACTGTAGAGTACGACCTCCAAAGACAACTTCCGATGTTTATTTTCAACATGACAACAAAATTGCAACAATTTAACTTTGACGAGGTTATTTATCATGTCCTAGTTGTTTCCAAAACATCACCACATCCAACGTTGTTGAAACAATGTCACATTTGATATTTGCACGCCCTTTCTATTTAGTTACCATATACAAAAATCGGTAACACATAATGTAAAAGTTAATATTGGAATATACGTTTAACAAGAGCTTTACCTCGTGTTGACTTTTATTAATAAATACTGCGTATATTTAATCTCCATTCAACAAACGTGCACTATATCTGTATCTATACTATGTCTTGTTGTTAGACAACACACAAAAGGTGTTGCCATCAATTGCCAAAGGCACAAATTTTTCAAAAAAGATCTAACCCTCAGAATTAAAGGACAAAGCTCATCCAGTATTAAGGGTTATTTAGGTAGCAGTGATTGTAGTCACTGGTACCTAGGCTCTAAGTTATGAAATATATCGTGAAATGCTGCGGGATGTCCTTGTGAAAATGTCATATATCTTAGAAAACAGAGAAAAGTTACAGTCGTAACAACAAGCGGTATATCAGCGTGTACGTCATTGAAACCGCAATTTCTGCCTGTCACATTTTTATTGTACACTTAAGAAAATGTGAAGGTAATACTAATATAAGTCAATGATACAATAATATACAGGTATTTCATCAAAAGAACTGAGTTATAAGGCACTGAAATTGACAGAATTCGAACTCTGTTAAAGTAATGATAATTATTGTCCCGAAAGTGGCTCATTATGGAGTTCTTTTAAAAACATAAGTCAGTAGGAACTAAATTTGAATAGGTTATGATATAACTCGGCAACACCGCAGGTTATAAAAAAAAATAAAAGTATGACTATAGATTCAACAATAACTCCAAATGCGAATATGTAAAAATATATAGACTATTTCACTAAAAAGGAGCATCTTCTGCATCCACAACACTCGATTATAATTTTAGCGATATAAAAATTTTACTGGACTACAAAAATTTAATACACTATATGATCACAAAAACAAAACAAATTCTTGCTTGTTAAAACTAAGTTTGTACAACTCTAACAAAATTGTGTCTGCAGCAAACATAAAACAATACATCTTTATACCTACGCATTTTATTTCTAAATTATAAAATAGACTAAAATTTCATGCGCGAAATACAGAATGCAAATTCGTCGATACGATACCGCTCAATAAAAAAAGGTGATTACATCGGAGTGGGTGGTAAACTGTTGTAAGGGCCTATTGCTTAGATCGCATGATTGAAGGATTGCAACACAATGGTCGCTATTACGGCACATTAGCGCTCCTTTGAGCGTTTGCAGCCTAATAGCGGCGCAAATGCGTTCCGGTCGAACTCAACAATCAGCGTGATTCAATTTTTAGAGCTTCGCGTAAGTACCGCGCCACCTCCACTATTACCAACCCTCGAAATCAGGAACTTGCCCCAATACGATGCTAGTAAAATCTCGAGGCTCAGCCAAGGATCTTTGTTCGAAATGCGCTCTGCTGTCGCGTAAATCCGCATACGAGATTTTCAAGTTTTTAGCCTATTTATAGACGTTCAATATGGATTTTTATGACTTTATTGGACAACGTTACTGGCTTGCGTATAACGTTTGGTTATAAATTTATTATACAATTTCTTTTACTGAATTACAATATTTGCAACATAATATACATTTAATATTCGAAGAAAACAATAAGATGTGTAACACAAAGTGCTAAGAGTCCTTCTCAAAATAAAAAGAATATAATAAATGAATGAATAAATGTTTATTTTTTATTAAAATACAGGCTCTGGGAATTTATTTCTTAAAAATTATGTGTGTTGATGACATTCTTCCAAACGTGAGGCAAAATTTTCGGAAACTGCCTGGTGATAGTCGCCATTTCTTTTCGAATATTATCTTTCAATTCATTCAGATGGTGAGAAGTGTTGCTGTATACCTTTGATTTAAGGTAATTGCATAGGAAAAAATCAATTGATGCCCAGTCAAGACTATGTGCTGGCCAGTCCGCTCCATCTTGTTGAAACCAAGTGTTCCGATTAAAACCACTAACCACATATCGCTATAAATTTATGGTTACTGTAAAACCTCTGCCATCTTCAGAAATGTACAGGCCGATAATTTCTTGCACCGACATTGCAGCCTAAACAGTAACTTTTGGCGATTGAAGTGACCTCTCATACTTCTGTTTTGGATTTGTTGAACTCCAATAACAGCGGTTTTGCCTATTTGCATGGCCATTAAGGTGAAAATGCACCCCATCTGAGAAGTTTCTGTAAAATTCGCGCAAAAAGCACGCATACTCCGCTCCTGTAAAACGTTTCATAACATACAAATTCTCAAAGACCGGACTAGAGATTAGCACACCTCCCACTCCCCATTCTACGTTTGTGTTCGCGCAGTGAACAAAAATTGAAAAAGAGGTTTGGGACGTTCATTATAACGCATCCATTCTGCAGCTGTACATATGCCTCCTACTTAATTGGCAGTGTCATATAAAAGAATTTTACACTTCTAGGGAAGTAGAATTATCTCCCAGAAAGAATACCGTGTGTGACAGAGAGTGTAAATGTGTTTCTAATCAGCATCCTAAATACACAGCACTCAGGTACCTTGGGACATAATTATGACTATAGCTGATTCTTCTAATTCTCTGAATTGTATATTATTTATAAATGTATAGTTTGGTTTACATTTTTTCTCTAAGTGCTTAATCCAATCCAAAACAACACCAATTTTAGCATTCTTCTCACAGCAGCGTTACGACATGCAGCACCCCACAAGAACCTTCATGCAAATAAGAGCGAAACGTTGGCACACCGCAGAAGCCTACAATAACATTTAACTTTAAATATCAAAATCATCATTTCATCAACATTAACTTGTTCCCGTATGTCAGACACTAATAGGAACATAAGTTTGTTGCTGATTATTTAAATTTAAGTAGGCCTACGAGCAACGTTTCCGTCATTGGAAATTGACAGTTAATAAAAGTTATCAGATACCTCGCACTATCGAGCACAATGCTAAAAATTGTTTGATGATTGATGATTTTATTGTTCTTAACACATTAAGTAATCCCAAATTAACAATAGTTCAACTTAAACATTGCTTGCAATCAGTACATGGAATTGAAATATGAGAGAACGACCCGACGGAGACCAGAAGAAGCTGGTTTTAATTTGCGAAGATACGCGAATAGACAACAAAGGTCACGTATTAAGTTTGCTCTTTTGAGTATGAATTGGACTATTCAGCAATGAAATCAAGTTCAGTTTCTCTATGATCTTGACTTGACTTGATAGTTGAGAAAGGACGTGTGGTCGAGACAGGAATGAATGAAATTGAATGTTGAAAAATGTCATTTTTTCATAGACGTAGTACCTTATTTAGGTTATGTTATTAACTTAAATCTAAGCAGAAGTTGAATTTAAAATAAGCCGTGCTATGAATAAATTCTCCCATTGGTGACTCAAAAACAGATTGATCGGAAGACCATATGAACGGTATGTAGATTGTGAGCGGGTCTCTTTTCATCGAAATATTTGTAGAAAATAATGCTCTACATGCCCATAAGGATGTAACAAATCTTCAAGAAGCTGTCGTTCCATTTTCTGATTCTTTTGGAAAGGGTTTCATCTCAATGAACAACAGTGCTAGACCATATACTCGTGTTATACGTGGATACTTAAATGTACTTAATACTAACTTCACTTTTGAGAATCTGATTGAATATGTTTGAAATTATCTCCCAGAGATGTATTCATTACTGTCCAACCTTGCTACATACGTTTCGTGAATTATGATTGGCTCTTCGAAAAGAATATATGTCAGTTCCTAAAATGTCGCATCAAAGCACTAAGAGATCAATTATTTATTTACAACGATAAACTTTTTCTGCAATAAATAAAACATAGTTATTTCATTGTATTTTTCCTTTCTGTTTTTTTTTCTTTTAGGTTCCTTTTAATAAATTTATTTCTGTTATTATTTGTTTTTTTTTAGTTTCCTTTCAATAAATTTATTTCTGCTATTTGTTTTTTTTTTTCATTCAATATTTGCTTATCTGATATCACTAAGGCAGCATGGCCGATCGGTTTGGACCCAATTTTCTTTTCTGTAGATGTATCTTCACCACAAAAATAATATTTTTATAGTTTTCATTGACATTTTCATGAGAATTATGTACGTATAAGAACGTAAAATAATACTTCCCCAGCATGTCAGTCTCATATTTTAACACATTTGACTAAAGCAAAATCTAGAAATTTTCTTAAAGAGAAGAGAAAGAGAATAACCTTTTTTGACATTTGTCTTCAATAAAAATTTTTTAAAATGAAAGAAAAAGATCAATTTTTAAGAGCAAAATTAAAAACTTATGAAATAATATGTGCTAGTAAATTTGAAAAGAAATTAATATAAAACTTAATCTAGATGAAAATGAACGTATATATATTGCTTAAAAAGCAAAATATGCCAAAAAACCAGTCTAATGATTATTTTTTAGCTTGAAAGATATATTTGATGCAACGAAATTTTGATTTTCAACATACAATACAAAGTGTTCCACGAGGATGCATTGATTAATATATAAAACAGCATGCATGGAAAATTCTGAACACTTGGCAGTATACTAAAACTGGCATATACATAGTATTGAACTAAAATATTTTCCATAATTTGGCGCCTCCGGAAGTAGTTGTCAATATTGTTATTTTAAGCGGAACATTCTACATATTATTGCATTTTTGAATTTCTATTTCAAATCTTGTTTGATATATTTGCAGCTTTGAAAATGTTTGGCAGATGGACAAGTACATCTAAACTGTGAAGGTATTTAACTTGAGCAATTGAAATTCACATCAGATCCAAAAGTTACAGTAACGCTTTCAAATGAGAAGTGCCTTTTTTTTAATATACCTACATACTTATTTTTTCTTTCTCATGAAATTGCTCTTATGAAAGGACAAAAGAAATGTGATATTCACTATGCATCTAAAAGGATACTTGCCGAGATATTTGAAAATCGATATAATATAGAGGATATTATCAAGCGAACGATATTATTTGTTCTATTCAGTAAAAGAATGCTTTGGTACTATTGAAAATTTATTATTATTTTTTTTGTTATTTCTTTGACACGACATTTTTTGAGTCACCCAAACGCTTCTACAGTGTAATTTACAATGTGATGAAAGAAATTTGATGAAGTTGGCTTTTCGAAAGCAGAGAGCTTGTTAAGTTTATAGAATATTTTTTATTAAAAACATGTTCTCAGCATTTTATTGCTGCCATTAACGTACTAGTATTTTAGTATATGGATTATTATAATAAAATTTTAATATTTTTGTTTCATTCCACTGCTAAAGTATACCACAAGTTCTGTTCCCATTATATAAATAACTTTCGCCAATATATACATGCATATATGCCACTGCAAAAATCAAAATAGGTATGAACTTTGTCAATTTCTATGCCAATTTTTCAGGTGCACCAACACAATGCGTATGTTTTGATCACACTGTTTTAGCCATGGCGAATGTGATTGCTATTGCTGTAACTACTTAAATCGTCCGTGACATTTAAGACTAGTTAACTCACTAAATTCAATGATCATTTAAAACAAATTTCAACATTATCTAATACCAAGAACAATATAATGTTAGTGAGATTTACTTCAAGGAATAAATTATTGGGACTTTTAAACCATAAAGTTGACTAAACAACATTTTTTCATATTTATTAAAAGAAACTGCAATTATTGACATAGCTATAGAATATAGGAGTTTCAATAATTCTACATCCTCAAAGTTAATAAGAAAACGAATTTGCGATAATTCAAGCAAGGAAATAAATGAAATATTTTTTTTAATAATATTAAACGATATACGTGGTGTTATCGGTAGCTTTTAGGTCTGTTAAAGTAACCTACACTTTTTGCTATTATTGATAGGAATTTTCTAGTAAAAAAATGGAAAGTCTTTTATTTGTAACAAACGAAATACATTTTTTGATTGTTTTTTGATCTTATAGTCGAGGTGATACATCGTGACCATTTTCTTTATTATTTGCAATCCGTGACCCAAATTGGAGCGCTCGTTTCTTGAACGTGGTCGATCCCCGCAACCCGAGAAAATACGCTAGAGTTCTCAACAATATTTTATCGCCTACTCCAGCAGGGAATTTGTCAGATGGGTAAGTTCTGCAAAAAAGAGATTATTTGCTGCTGTATTATTGGTACGTACACTAAAAAAATTACTTTTCCCAACAGTTTAAATTTCGCACAAATTCCACAACATTTTCGTCCAAATATGGGGTCCTTAGCTGTTTTCCATGATCTGATACTACTCTATCATCTCTAGCAAGATTTCTATGGGAGATATTTTGCCAATCTTCATTTAATGAATTATGAAGACCTAACCATCCATTTTTCTTTAAAGCAGCGCGATGTCTAGTATAACCACCAAAAAGTTCGTCAGCACCCATGCCTACCAATAATACCTATACATTGAATAATTTATAGAAGTTCACTTTAATAAAGATACACTACCGTTCGTAAGTTTAATCGCACCATATGAAATAAAATAAACTAGAAAGATTTAATATTTCATTAACTTAAAGTGTTTTATTGACAAAATAGTACACATTATAGCTAATTTTCTAATCCTTCCGCCTCCAAGGCAGCCCTACACCATGATCTTGTTCCTTCATGTTTCACTGTTTTTGAAATATATTCTTTCTACAAGATGACGACGAACAAGCGAGCGACGTTTACTTCCGAATGATTCGCATTGCGATTCATCCGTCGATAGTACATTTTTCCAATCATTTACACTTCAGTTTGCGTGAGCTTTTGCTCAATTTAGTTTTTTCCGTTTGAACCCCAGACCGACTTTTATTAGTCCTCATTCTACTGTTGACATACTTACTGGCTGACAGCGTTGTAAATTGAACTCTGCTGAAATTTGCAGTGCGGTTAAGGCGGCGATTTCTTAGGGAAATCACTCTGATGCATTAGTCGTCCCGTTTCGTTATTGATATGGGCCTTCCACCTCGCTTTCTATTCTCAAGCTTACCGATCCCTTCTTTTCTTTTAATTGTCCTATGCACAATACACTTACAAATATTGAATTGTGGAGAAATTTCCGTATGTGAAACATTTGTTTCGTGTAAACCGCGTATTCTGGCACGCATTTCAATATTTAGTACTACTTCCCTTCTTTTTGGCATATCTTGGATCAAAGAAACTAACAATATGAAATACGGTCTTCCTAAAGCAATATAATATCTGTAATATCTTGGCAAGCTTATTGGATGCATATTGAATGTACAGCATATTATAAAGTAGATGGATGATTTAGTACACCTCCCAAATACTATTTCATACGCATTTATCCCCAATATCAGACTACGAACGCATTATTGCCTTATTGCCATCATCAAATTTAATATACGAATACATTGTTTTCATGTTTGAATGGATTTTGTAAATAAGTCTTATTGTTATGAATATATATTATCAAGATTAGGTTGTAAATGCCATTCTACCGAGACTAGTATGAATTTTCCTAAATATTTTAATAATACTTCTAAGTGTAATACAATTTATCAGATTTATGAGATCAAACTTATGAACGGTAGTGTAAATATTAGCATCCTTTCATCAAAGATGTGCAGTTACATTTACTTATAGAGAGCATGCTAATATTCAATTATAACTTAATTTTGTTAAATACAAACCCTAGCTGGAGTTTCATAGTCGCCAGTATTTGCTCTACTGGCAAACCATAAAGCGCACCCTAAACTGTCGTCCAAAATACTGTTAAGAGGATGTATCAAGTGTCGAATGTGCTCCTTCCTTTGTTCTTCTAATTCCCCAATTGTTATATTTATTTCTACAAAATTCCATGTCCTGTTTGGTCTCAGCTTTTTAAGTTCTTCATAACTTTCCAAACCAGTTTTTCTATCAGGAGTATTATAATTCTCTCCTTTCTGGAATGCCACGTTTATAAGATCTATACTATTTTGAGGATCTGTATATTTATCTGATAACAATGCCAATACAGTACAATCAAGACCACCAGAAAATAATACTCCCGTTAATGCATGAGTACATAGCATTTTATCAGTAATACAATTTTTACAATATTTTGGTTGTGTTGATATTCGCCTTTTAACTGCATCTTCCAAAAGATAATACAATTGTTTCACATTATTGAAAAATCTCACATCACTTAATAACCTTTGAAAAATCCTATCAGATGGCATTAAGTTAATAGAATCAACAAATTCTAAAATTAATTTGTCAGGTTTAAAAAATGCTTTCGGTGTTTTTATTTCTAACTGTTCATGTATTTCAATACTACAACATAAAAATTTTTCTAATTCATTCAGTTTTATTTTAAAATTATTATTTTTAAAATTCCATGGTGCTAATTCCAATTTTTTTGATTGTAAATCATATGAAAATATTCCAATTGCAGGTATTTCAATGCATTCAACATCTTTACTGAGCACGCTTGCTAGGAGTAGTCCGTCATTAACTTTTCCAACAAGTAAACTCCTTCGACCAAAAATGTCACGTCCAAAATAAAGTTTCATCTCTTTTTTATCTAAGTAAATAAAAGCATATGGTCCTTGGATATTTAGTAAGGTCGTGACAATACTTGTTGAACTTTCAAACTTTTTAAAAAGAAGTAAAGTATCTCCATGTCTTGCACGATCTTGATCCGAAATATCTCCCCCAAAGATATCCCCATTAAACACAAAAGTAGATTGATCATTATTCATGGGCTGTTTTACTAAATTTTCACCTTGTAGCCAAAGCACACTGGCACTGAATATAAATCTGTAATCAGAAACCCTAATGTCACAGTAAGAATAATAATCAGGTCCCCTGCGTTTAATATAACGCTCACACAATTTACGCTAAAACCAAACAAAATTATTTACATCGATGGAGCATATTTGTGATTATACCTTTTCTAAGAATAGATTGTCATTAGCTGCCGTTGCAAAAATGCAAAATATTCCACACATTGTTATGAAATTGTTGGTTTTAGCAAATTCAGAATCAAACATAACCTATATAACATGCAAATTACCAACTAAAAATTTTTAATATCCCTAGTCAAACGCTCCAGAAACCCATTATATACAGTATGTAGTATTTACAACGTATGTAATTTCTGGTACATACGTATAAGGGTGCAATAAATGCTTCCGTGGACGTGACGGCATGCTCTTTTTATGTATACAATTTCGGTATCTTTGCATCTTATTTTCTTGTTTTGAATTAGTAAACATTGGATTTATAAAACTATCAAAAATAAAATAGTCATTATTAATGCTGTATTAAAAATAATTTTTGTCTTGAAATTTTATTGATACATTGTACAACCTTTTCTGGACCTGAAATGCCCAATACAGATAAAAAAATTGATAATTTTATGTCATTACTGAGAATTAGGCGACAGAAGCTCTATTAATGTCACCTGCACATTCTGTGCAATTAAAGGTCAAAATGTTGTCTTAAATCCAAATGCGCAAAACTAGTATAAAAAGAATGGTCGGACAGATATTAGAAAGAAATGATGTTCTGGACTTCACATTGGACACTAGGTCAAAATCTCTTTAAACTAGGGAGAGAAATAGCCAATGCAGAGACGTGCCAACTTCTTGCCGATCTGTGGGATCTCCATTTCTATCAACGAATTGTAATGTATAATGAAAAGTTAGTAATAAATTAATCGGTAAGATATATAAGTGGACGGAAACGTGTAAATGTAATGATAGTCTTACCTTTCAAGTTTAGACAAAATTAATTTAAACTACTTTTCAATTATTTTTTAATACTACGTCTACTAATCGGGCCCAATCGATCTTCAAGAATTACTTCTTTTAACTTACAGTCGAGCTAATGGACTTGTATTCGCAGACTTTTCAAGTAGGAGGTATAGCTTTATGATCTTTGCAAACATTTTTTTTTTATTAATAAAAATACTTTCGTGATATGCTAGTATACTGGTAGACAGAGGATTAATAACTGTAAAAACAAAATATAAAACAAATAACCTCAGTCGTAGCTCTGACTGTATCCACTGGAGAATTACTTGTTTATAACAAAGTAATTCAAAAGATCAACCCATAAATGAAGTTATGTGCCCCATTAGTGGAAAGCTTAACTTAAAACATCAGTAAAAATCAACTAAAACATGATAAAAAAATAATAATTCTAGAAGATTTCTATAGAATTGACTAACCGCTTATATTTTATCTTTCACTATAAATGCAATAGATGTTTTTATATACTTTTTTAATAAATAAGATTAGTTTGCAATTATGTTCAATTTTATCCAAATAGCGGATAAATATATATATTTTTCTATTATTTTATCATCCGTACAAAATCTTCATAAGAATCGCCTATCTGACAAAAATTTAGCAAGGCGGGAAATTCGAACTTTCATATTATTCAAACTTACTCTGTATTTTAATACCTTAATATATATATATATATTGCTTATGAATTCCTTGCCAGTAGCGTCTGAGACAGATTTTGTACGGATGATAAAATAACAGAAACTTCACTTAATATAAATTTAAAAACGTACCCGAACAATGACACTGATAAACAACAGCTCTAAGAGAACAGATTTCAAATAAAAGCGAAGCAAACAATAAACAAAATGAATATTAATGACGAATAATAGCATGATGTGCAGGACGATAACAGACGACAATCCATGGCGGGAAATTTAAACCATCGCCAATTTTTTAAAGCCACTCTACTCTGTACATTTATAACAATAATGTAGTCATCTCATACACTCCAATATTTAAAGTAATATTTACAGTGGGTAACTCGATTTATCAGAGTATTTTTCTGTGGCGAAATGAGTAACAGTAGCGACTGTACTATGAAAGCCAAACGAATAGCCATCCAGGGTCCCAGGCCTCACAGAACCTGCAGAGTAATAGAACAAACAAATAATGAAATTGTACTGAATTTTCAGAGCTGTAATACGCAGTCTGGCGCAATACATCATTTGGCAGAAAATTAATAAAGATCTAAAAAGAGCAACATACTATTGATATTTAATATTCAGTAAATCTATGATTTTAGCCATTCAGTCTATCATTTTCGTATGTAAAGAAACTGCATTTGTCATCGTATGTAAATGTATCTTGGAAACTACCTAATAACAAACGTGAAAAGCACAAGTCTCTCTCATCTAACGCTACGCTTTTGAAGTGAATGGACTGTAGCAGCTACAAAAGAAAACAAAACAAGAAACAATTTTATTATAACAATATATAAACAACATATTGCGAAAACGAATAATTGTGTTTATTGTATATTGTATGTTCTTTTCTCTTTTCATACATAGATATAGTTTTATGTACCAACTGTGTCAAAAAAATTCGATGAATCTTCTGATATCTCAGCGGAAATTAGAGACGAACACCAACGTACACACTCGTATTTATCTAGAAGTGCCATGTAGTGGGAAATGAAGGTGACAAGCGAAGGCGCGGCATGACATCTTAGTGCGAATGTACGGTACAAAAGCAGAGTAAAAATGTGTTTACGAGTGGTTTAAATACTTTTGCGACGGGAAAGAAGCGACTGAAAACTTAGCATGACGTAACTGTTCTCACACATCCATCTAACTCCCTGGATCTGGAGTCTGCGGACTATTTTCTGTTTCAAGACACTCATGAAATGTAAATGTTGGTCATGCGAGAACATTTGATAGCGATCGATTTCTAAAGATTGTTACCAGTTAACAGAAGCTTTATCATCGTTATCGAAAGTGTGTGTGTTCCAAGGCAGGAAGACCAGTAAAGGCAATTTGTTTGGTTTCTTTGTTTGATATTGATTTGATTGGAAAGAGGAACAGGGGATTCGGATTTTACCATGGCCAGGCCCATCACCAGACATGAATCCGATAGAGAATGTTTGGCACATAATCCAGACAAATATGGTGAAACGACCCCGAAAATCCAGCAATAAGGAAGAACTCGTGGCAGCTGTTACAGAAGAATGGTTAAATATTCCAGGAGACACCATTAATCATTTAATAGATTCTATGCCACGACGACTCGCAGCACTTCACGAAAGTAAAGGTGGATCGACAAAATATTAGTCTAATTTAAACATTTTAAAATATTTTGTATATATAGCGAGAATAGAATCTTTATTTTGATTAGTAGGTGTCTATTTTATTCTGTCACCCTAGTGTATGTCATGACGGTGCGAAGCAGTAATTAAAAATAAGGGGCACACAAGTAAATATTAACTGTATTGTATTTTATATTAGTTGATAAATATATTGACAATACTTTTGCATTTTCTTTGTAGTTACTATATTACTGCTATTATTTCTTCCCCGTTAGTTTCCACTACTATTAAGAGTAACGCCACTGCTCAACAATATTAACCACCCAGCGCAGTCACGACACTTTCACACAAATTTGGTAATAATTTTCTGCATAAGACTTTTAGAAAGGAGCAGACATTTTGTGGACATTTTATCATGAACCTTTTATTTAATGTCACAAATGATTTACATTCCAAATAATTTTCAAGAATAAACATTCTTTGTTCGATTGACAACCAGCATTAACAACTGACAACGCAGCACAGGCAAACACAATATGAAAGTTAACACGAAATGGCCGCTGGACATCACGTGACCTCTCTCGAGCGCTCGATTCAAATATCGCGTACAGTAATACTCGGGGCTTCTTTTATCCTGGCCACTCTGTATTTTTTTCGCTGCTGTACATGCTTTTACAGTACTTTGAAGTGGTTTCTCATATTACTCTAAATATTAAGATGACCTCATTCTAAGCGCACAAAAAAAAACATTAAACAATATTATACACATTCTACACGAAAACATGTTTAGTTACAAATTATAATACTGAAGAATGTAATTAGGATGCTTTTGGAAGAAAACAAGCATATACGTTACGTTCAACACAATTAGTAAGGAGAGAGATTTAGTTGAAACTTATTATCAAAATGGCGTAAATATTAAAATAAGCTAGGATAATGTTCGAAATAAATTGAAAACTCACAAAGAAAAATACTGTTACAAATTTATTAAATAAAACATTATACAACACAACGATAAAAATAAAATATTTCACAAGAAATTTCTTCACCACAGAAAGAATTCGATGTTAATATCTTTGAGCAATTTCTTTATACTTCTAGTTTAAGGTTATCAATACCCTCCCGTTAATATAAATAGAATAAGTATTTATTCTCTATAGAACTAGCATTTCAAAAGAAAACAAAAACAATACTTCATACTGTACGTATCTTTATAACGGTATATAACACATACTAGAAAAAAAATTAAAATAAGAATTGACTAAGGTTTCCTCAAAATAAATACAAAACCCAAAAATACGAATACATAAGTTGCGTCTCAATTTTTCGGGTTTTAATATACAAAACACGTATTAAAATTTCATTTGTATATTAAAAAAATTGACAATAAATCATTCATATATAACATTGAGTTTTGACAGTATTGGCGAGACGTTTATACAAATAACATTTTTTCCAATGCACTACTAATACTTCCAATAATTTTTTTTTAATTCTTTAGAGGTTGATAAACAATTCCCCGGTCATTAACACTTTTTTTACATGCCACACACCAACAGAGTAAGGCACCAGAAATATTTATACAATTATGATAATTACATGGGAAAAAATGGTATTGTGAATTTGTTTTCTTCAACGTGGTGGCACTGAATTTGCAGATTATGTATTATCTGAAACAAATGAAATATATTGATTGTTATAATAAATTTCCAAAAACATGAGAACGATTGTAAACATTTCCCGTCGAAAGTAAAGATGAAGTTGGCACCGGAATTAATGGAATTAGATAAAGAATACCCACGTTGCCAAGACTACATTGAAATGTTTCAAACGAAAATAGTGGTACTATTACAATGCATCAAAGAGATTTATCTATCCACTGTGATTTATCCAAGTGGTCAAACAGTACTAAAGTTACTGAATTCTTCGTAGAGACTCAGGGCTAGTGCGAAACTGCACGTATGTGTTGAATAAATTTGGCAATCGCTTTGGGGTAGCCTTAGTTTCGAGAATCACCAAGTAAACGTCAAAACCGATGAACTAAGTTGCACCGATTTGTCATACACATACAGAATGAACCTCAAAATGATACATGTAAATAACACAGAAATAAGGCAAATATTTCAAATTCAAAGTTATTACACATGGGGGGGATGGCACTTCTACTACAACAGACAATTTTAGTTATCTACAATTACATCACACAAAACGCAAACTACATTTTTTTTAAGGGGGATGTATATTTTATTTTACATCTTTTTATAAATAGCATAGTCTAAAACGGAATAAAAATATACTTTTACAATTTTTAAATATTTCTTCAGGAATCACTTTCTAAGATGTTAGATCTAGTTAAAAAGCAATACTAACGTAAACCATCCAGCAAAAGAGAACCCGCAATAAATTTGAGAAGGTAACAATCATATAGGTTTATACTCCAATCTATCATAGGTAAACATAAAAATACGTATGACATAAAAATAGTGATGCAGATAGAATCCTTTCATTAAACTACTATACAAAGAAAAGAAAAATGATTGATATGTGCCGCAACACAGTAAAAAGGTCAGTGTCGCACAATAATTGTAATACATAAAAAATAATATCCGTGACATTTTAGGTTTATATTTATTGAAAAAATCTATTTGGATATTATTTGGAAAGACTTTCTGAAAATGATTAAAACAACGTATGAAACAATATTGCCACCATTATTTCTTTTGCCAGTACGGAAATAAACTACCGAAATATACTTATTATTTTACAAGATTACACTAGCCGACACTTTTAGTTTTTTATAACTGCAGTGGAATCACCTAATCTTCACTAGATCTGTTCTAGCGTGTCTAGGTTTCGAGTTAGGTACAGTATAAATATTCATCAATAGTATTTTGATTACAACAGTAAAAAATCCTAAATAAATAATAATTCTGACTAAAAATGTTTTATTAATTCAAACTAACTTTTACAATTTTCGTGTCATTGTTTCCTGCAGTTTTTCATTGTACTTTTTATTTATAAACAAGTTGTGGCAAAAATAATTCTTTTCAGACTTCTTTTATCTAATCATTTCATAATTCAATTGATTATATAAACAAAATAATTTCTACTTTACTATTACGATTACAGCTTTGATTTGGTATGGCTGAAGAAGCAGTTGCAGGACCATCGAAGAACCCTCAAGGAAGCATGGTTGAAGAATTTATTATAACTACTGATGCAGATTCATCGACAGATACATCAGATTCTCATTTTGCCTAATAAATTAATAAAATGTGTATACACTTAGAATACTCTGATTGCTCATTTATATCTTCATGCATTCCATACATTTAGTTGAGGTATTTTATACAATGTAGTAATTTTAAATGAACAGGAGTACAAATTTATTGTATCAAACATGTTATCGAAGAAGAGAGTATGATGTATTAACTGAATAATATTGTTAAAAATATATTCGAAGAATTTATGATAACAGCAAATATATGATCTTCGTCAGACCACCAGTATCAGAATCTGATTCAAATATCTGTTAATATCATTTGCATAATAAATTGAAATTATTTATTCACCTTTTTCACTCTACCCTTCGATTTATAAATCAAATTCATATGTTTATTGCATTTGTTATTGTATAAATAAAATGCTAGCAGTAAAGAAATCTTTTTTATTAAATTTATTCCAGATATGAAGAAACTGTATATATTTGTAATATATGCAGTTCATTTGTATATTTGCTTTTTTATTGTACTCATTGATATGCATGCAATTATTTATTGACTGTACTATCATTGAAAATTGGAAGATTGGTTTTACTGCAGCCAGGATACAGTAGATAAGTATACTTGGAGTGCTGTTTTCTTTTTCACCGAGCAGCTCATCTAATTTCATCATTGACAATAACCAAATTCTATGAAAGATTTAAGGATATTGTGTGTTGCCATGTACTCTAAAGCCACTCGATGGACTTAGATACACTCCCATTGAGCCCATTATGTATTGTTCATAATCAGCAACATTCTTCCTTGTTTGGCTTTTGCTTGTATATATTGAATTGCTTACTTTCAACCATACCATTGAAATTGATGGAGATTACCAATGGAGAGATTTACTTCATGACAAATGACTTGGTATAACACTGCGTATATAACCATTCATGTCAAAGTAATATTTTCGATTCACGATTATCCATGGGAATATTGTTATGTTAAAAGTTGTCATATGACATTTATGTTCTCTTCAATTAACCCCAAATGCAATCTACATTTACTTTCTGACATAATTAAATAAGCTCAACTATTTTGGTAAATGAAACAACGAAAGGATCCATTTATATTGCAATTGATGTTACTTTTACTTTATTATTGCGGTATTATTTTACCAGGTCATATAACCATAATGTGATGTAATATGAAAAACTTTGCTATTTATTATACTGTTGTCACTTGACAGTTTCATCGGTTAAATTTCACCAGTGTAATACAGTCGCCGATCGTAGCGCTACCTACTGCATTCTTAACGTGAATGAAGTATAGTACAATACTTCAGAAAAATTCTCGGGAAAGAGTTCCACTTTGGGGTGTAGAATGCATTTTCGGCGACATTCTACACCCCATATTTTTGTAATTCACCAAAAGATTTTCTACCAACTCAACTATAATTTGAACTTTTTATTCCTACGAAAACTTTCACAAATTCTAGAGTGAGACGTCCAGGAGGTTCCAGACTGTACCGCTTTCAAATGCTTTCTTGTTTGCGGATTAATAAATGTTCTTTCTTTAAGTAGGCATTCATCAACTATGGGAATTTAATCTTAAAGTATTTAAAACATTCGCCTTCTTTATTTAAGCGAACTGTTTAATCAGCCACAATTTTATATGGAATGCCGAAAGAATTTTACCTCAAACTTGTCAGAAATGAAACTGATTCACATTGCTATGTGATTGAACAGCACCAGTTATCTTGAAGGCAGAGAAAACAATAATGTTTAATGAAGCCATCTTGTAATCCCACAAGTATGGTGATAATCCTAAGAACCCCATAAACATGTTAAAGATCCATTTGTACTAAGCTAAACAAAAAAAAAAATTCGGCATGTTTCATATTTCTTTAATAATTGTGAAGGGGGCCATAGGAATCTAGTCTGTTATTACCATCATGCAACAGAACGGCTTTTAGACAAGCCTTAGAGAAATCTATTAATAAACACCATTCTATGAAAGCGTTTATGTTGTTACAAAAACAAAAAAGATCGTTGACTTCATAAAAGATACTCTGGCTTTTATGACGAGTCTTACATGATTCCAGTGTTTTTATCAAAGTCGCCACTAAGTGTGAGTCTAATAATTGGCTCCTTGCCTAGTTTCAGAGATAATAAACCAAATCATTTCGATCAGTTTGTGCAATAAGATACGGCTTTTTAGAACATTCTGGCATATAAATTCAATAGCTGCCTAATTCTGAAAAGTCATATTCACCTTTGGCTCACTTTGGTCTTCGGGACGATTATATTGAGATTTATTAAGCAAAGACAAAGGTTTCAGGAGACGGTAGTTCTCAACAATGTAGGGGTGGATTTACTTACGGAAGACACATCAAAGTATTGTACACAGTTTCTAGAGTTTTACCAAACAAAAAGAGACAATCAATTGTATGATTGCATGCTGCCATAGAAATTCCAAATTTCATGCAAATGCTTTCGCCATTTGATCACCGTCAGGTTGACATAACATGACATGCAACAAATTCAAACTAGATTCAACATCCGGCGCGCAACTTTTTACACCAAGCAGTTGGCATATGTGAGGTAATTGTCCGCGTCTGACAAATGAATTTTTCAAATTTCCGTACAAATGTTGTCCGACAGACAACTTTCTACCTAGCTTCAAATTGAGTTGTCAAATTAGTCTAGCATGCGCAAAATAATGTCTGTAGTAATAATGTTAATAATAGGAATAAAGGAATATTCTGCTTCAACATTTACAAGGCATATATATTAAAATAGTAAGTCATAATAATTGCAATTTTAAGACGTTGTTGAAAGAGTAGCTGTCGAACAATTCGGTGTTATATGTCAAAAAATTATGAGAGTTCTTTCTAAGTAATTCACAATTGCAGGTGAAACTCTTTCCCGAACATTTGTTGCAAGCAGAAACTCTTTTTATCACCTAAACAAGAGTTTACATCGAATAAATCCATGGTTTTTTACTTGAGTTATTTTTTGACATAATAACGAAACATTCATAAGTTAGTATTACTAACCAAACACGTTTGTTTGGGCTATCACCTAAAATCTGAATGCAGCCCAATATTGTCTTCATGTGCTCTGTTTCTTGTGATTTCGTAATGTAAAGCCTACACTTACAAGTTGTTGAAAGAATTCATATGTCTAGGAGAGTCCTATTGCACTTAAAAAAAAATTAGAAGACTTCAAAGAGTTTCAAATAGGGAATGACATATGTCGAAAACAATTTAATCTGACTAACAGAAATACTATATGCAATTTTTTAATTCGGAGGACTAGAACGTAAAAACGCGTTTAGACAATTTGATTTTTCAAGGCTAATTTTTGGCTTCAGTTTTAAAATTAGCTAGGACTTAAGTCGTCAAATAAATTGTAGTTACGTAATTATTATTACAACGCAAATTTAGAGCAAAATTAAATACAGACGCATTCAGAGACATACACCATCTAAATATAATCTGTAATAATATGGCGGTCGACGAAAATATAGCCTGCTTTTTGGCACTTCAATTTAAAAGTACTCTTCCGAATTAAAAAACAGAGTATATCTAGCGCTATTCTTATTCATGTACGAGAAAATAATTAAAAATTGACATTATACTAATGTGATTATATAGATGAAAAATGTTCTTATTAGCTACTTTTAAAACATGACATGCTACAAATGGAAATAGGCGTTCATGTACCATATGATCGATGAAATATATCATCTAATAAGTCATGACATTTTTCTTCTTTAAATTTAAGTTGGTAGAATAACCTTAAAAACGTATAAATTGACTTATTCTGTGGCGTTAGTGGCGGCATTTAAGTGTTAATAAGCCAATACAGTACACACGACAAATGTATTTTATTTGTCACTGTCAATTCACTACTCACTATTCTGCTCACTACTAACAAGATATTTTGAAGAAATAATTTCATCGTTTTCTAGATGGTAAATTTATATGATCATATAGTAGTTCTAATAATGAAAAGAATAAGAAATTCTCGTGGCTGTGTTAGTTAGAAAAATCATGTCGGCTAGTGTTATTTATCAACACGACTATGTGTTTAAAACAAATACAACGTGTCCCATAAATAAGTTCACTTTCTGTTGGCTTTACTACGTGAAGGTTACGATCGAGAGGGCTATGTTAGAGGTACAAAGTGCAAATAAAATCCTTGGATATTTAGTTGTCATCAAGCGTTTCACCGGAGTGCCAAGTGCGTTTTGTGTGCGAGAAAGTAGTACTTCTGCGACTATCGTGTGCAGAAGTATTCAACTCATTAAGAAATTTGCGGAAACAGATTCGACATTGAGCAAATCCCAAGCATGCCAACCACGTACGTCACGAAGCAATGAATATGTAGAGCGAATCGGCGCATCTGTTCGTGAAAATCCTGACCGTAAACGATCAACTATTCTACATTCGGTGATTATAATCAAGAAACGGGGTTTTAACAAGACGGAGCGGCATCACACATTTCTAACACATAGTTACCAGTCGTCCGAGCACTTCTTCAGGGTAAATGGATCTCGAGAATTGGTCTCAGCGCAGACCCGATTTGACATCCATGGACTCTTTCTTATGGGGATTTCTAAAGAACCAGAGTGTATACATATAATCCCAGGTCTATCGATAGGCGACAGCCAAATATTCGACAAGAAATTGCAGTAATCCCAGAAAGGACATGCCGTGTAGTTATCAATAATTTCAGATATCGGTTAAATCGGTGCTCGGGAACGTTGTGGTTCACCCTTAGATGGCATTATTTTTAAGATATGAGCTGTAGTTTGGTTTTTCAATAAATATTTGTTTCTTAGAGCAGTTTGTTACTTCGTTATTCAAATTTCAAAACTGAACTTATTTCGGGAACGTCTTGTATATAGATAGGCACGACAATGAAATAAAACGTGATGCAATAAAAATGGACATTTAACTTTTTTTGACAAAGAGTATATTTTTAATATAACTTTATCAAAGCTGCAATTTCAGACATATCAATCATTTTTTGCTTACAGTGTTCAAAGATTGTGACTATTTGAATAAAATATACTTGTCTTTTTAATACTTTACGAAAATTAATACTTTGCGTTCATGGAATCTGAATAATACATAATTTACTGAAACAGCGGATGTATAAGTTGCTCTATAGTATTATATTGGAATTGCAATAATTTAATAGAAAGACATAATTTCTAAATGTTACAATATTTATGACACCCAACTTTTGAAACGATCAGATGCCAGTACAATTGCATTTAATATACCCAAAAAATCTTTTGAACAATTACCTTTAAATGTTCATTTTTTTTTCTTGGGTAAGAACAAGGAAAATACATAACACAATGTTTTTAGATACAATCGCAAGCAAAAAAAAAAAAGAACTTACCTAGTCACTACTTCCCTCAGAATCGCTCTCTTCTTCGGCGTTTTGCAACCACTCAATAAATTTCTTCATCTGGTCAACAAACATCATCTTACCCTTAACATTAAAGTCTTGCTTGTACCATTTGAGAATGACTTGTTCGGAAATCACATCCGTTTTATAGAAGAGCATAATTATTTTTTGAAACGCTCTCATGAAAGTCATATTTGAATAGCAATATTCTTGTACTTTGAGCAAGAGGCTCAGTTCGGAACGAGCATTTTGGGCAAAGGCCGAGAACAAACTTGTGTACTGTTTTAAGTGACGGACCGCCTGATCGGTCACTAATTCCTATAAAAAATAAAGTATAACTACACTCTTTTATCTCATACAACTTCTTACCTCTTTTTTATTCCATTCGGGCAAAGCCATAATGGTTGTCCATATTATGCACACAGTTTCATGTTCTTGAATGTTTTCCTTGGTTGCGTATTCACGTAATTCGGCAATAATATCACGCAGAGCCTTATTTTCTGCCAATCCATCACTAAGTAGGGTTTGAAGCTCTTTCTTAGCTTGTAATTGGTGCTGATCATAGTAGAGCTTGAGTATTTCATCCAGACCGTTTTCTTCAAAGGCAGTTCGAAAATACGTATGGGATTGTTTGTTATCAGGCACGAAAGTCATCAAGTGTGATTCAATGTTAGATTTTTTAATGGCTGAATGCAAGGAGGTCACGCCTTTCTCTTGCCTCCACCACTTGAATATATCGATAAGGAAATCGAGGGCCAGATGGTCCTTGACAAGGTGAGAATTGTTCAAAGTCAGCACTGAGCTGAATGGTAAACTGCCATTAGAAATCCACAGGAACATCATCAGTGACAATTTTTTCCTATCTCCGGGCTGGAAGTACTTCACATAGAGCAAAATTTTCTTTATTTCCTCCTATTAAAAAGTGAGAAAAAGGTTGATTAAAAGAAATGATAATCGCATTTAGTAGATACAATACAAAATCACTTTCCCAAAAAACGACATTATCAACAATGCAAAATATTTTTTGTTTTAAATTTAATAATACTTAAATTAACGCGGTTATTTCAAATTGAAAGGAAAAAAGAACAATTGAAAGGGGATGCAAAGCAATTAAAAAATTTATAGTTTATAAGTTAATTATAAGACTCACCTGGAAAATTTTCTCTAAATACTTGTATCGACGCATAAGCTTTATGAAAACCTGTTCCCAGTTTTTCATCATTTCTAAATTGATCTCGTCCGGAGAATTGAAAATACATGCTTCAGTTTTACATGTTTCCCCCTCCGGAAGGAGCGTCCCTCCTGGGACTAAATAAACAAAAAAAATGTTATAAACATTTTTTACATGAACTTCCGGATTTCTACAGAAACCTCATTAGTAAGAGCTACCAAGCAATAACGAATGTCATCACAGCATGACAAAGGTCTACATTGTCGTTAATCGAGAGTGCTAGAAACCTGAAGTGACAAGGAAAGTGTCTATTTCGAAGTAAAAAAAAAGATTTGGCTAGATTAAGACAGATTTATAACAGTGCTCCTACAGATACGTCTACTTGTTCCAAAGACCATTTGCAATTATGCAAACATTCCAACAATACATGTCGAACGATCATTTTCGTTATATAAAAATATTTATTCACCACTCCTGAATCGTATGTTTCCAATGTCAAACAAATCACTTTCTACAGAAGTACGCTATTTGTATTTCTGGCAAATTGCCAATACGACGGAATTAGTCTAATACGTGTGTTTTACTGTGTACATAGTTCTCTATGATAAATATTTTGAATTAATCAAAGATGTAAACATATATACTGCCCGTCAAAAAAAATGTATGAAATTTGAAATAAATTTTTTTTGATGAAAATTTCTACGATTTCTAGTTAATGAAAGTAGTAGAAACTGCTAAATTGTCCAGCAATTATTGTGATAAAGTTTACGCTGGACAAACAAAATGGAGTATCGAAACGGGCATAATATTGAATTAAAACATCTTAAGCAACTTAAAAATGTAAATTCATCTAGAGAATTAGACGCGTACTAAACGATATTTATGAAAAAGAATAAAATCTTGCTGAATAGACAACTATTGCACACCCGAGTCTGTTTGATATATTACCATATTGTCCTGTTAAAGACACGGTTCCTACCTTTCCAGAAAAGACACAGGATTTTAAGAACTTTTAAAGCCTGCGTAAGAAATATTGCATGTGCGATACATTTTTGCAATTCAGTCAGTAATAGTGTTGATAATGAGAGTCCACATGCTCTTGCAATGCTGCGTCCCCAATAAATTATTAATTTGCGTGGAGTGGAGTTTACTACAATACCTGTGAATTATACCACACAGTCCTTGTAATTGTAGCGATAAACAGTATGTTTGTGTACGTTATTCAAAATTTAATGAGAATATAGCCTTGCAACACTTTCATGTGCCTGTTTTGGGAACCAGATATTTACCGCAATGACCGTAAACAAGCAGAGTAGTTGTATCAAATTCTTGTTTATTGGTTGTCTGAGAAGGATACAAATTGGGATTTGTATTGAAATCGATAGATGGCAAAAATGAGCTCAGTTAAAACCATATGCACGATACAGGGCGGTATGATTCGAAAAGTGTGGAAGCTACAAATTCTACAGCTCTTCAAAGATATGCTGACGCCATTAGAAAAAAAAAATGCTGTATACGATAAATTTCTTCGCATGCAAATTTTTTGTAAGCAAAATTTAAAGACTAAAAATTAAACTAAAAAATATCCACCAGGTAAACCTCGGCATCCCGTTAGGGTTTTTGTGTTATCGCATGGTAATCCAGCACGTAGATTAGAATGGACTGAAGAACTGGCAAGATTATGCGAGTTTCACTGATGAATCCAATTTTTTTTCATTTTTAAAAGACTGCGGTTCTAGAAAATAACTGGGAACAAAAATTGTTTGGTAACTGCTTAGGAAGTAGATCGGTTACGCTGAAATTGGGATTGACCATAGACCATTCACCGATCCCATTTTTGTCGTAGACTTTTTAGTAGTCAATGCATGTCGGGCATGATTCTACAAGCGCTTATTCCTCCACAAACGGAACTACCCGGGGATCAGTTCTTACCTATGCATGACCAGGCTCAACCACATGTTGCGAGGACAGAAAGAAATCGTATTTGGAAGAGAACAAATAGAAAATATTTTGATTGAGCGGTAGTATACAATGGAATGATAGCTTCAGCAAAGTTCAGAGCATAAAGGATGGACCAGGACAATGATAGATTATATGTCACACCAGTGGTGAAATGGATTTCATTAATGTATATATTGTGACTACCACAATTATTTCATTGCGAATTTTTTATTCAGAATGGTTTAAAATACAATTGATGTCGTCAAGCACTAGCTCAATGCTTGCAAGAAGCTCATAACAAAAACATTATTAGAACTTGGTTTGAGTGAGAAGAAACCTTCGACATGATATCTGAAGTAATCATTGCAGTAAATGATGAATGAATTTGACTCATGCGATGATTCTGATTAATGAATATTTAAGATTAATTTAAATTCGTTTACTAATGCTAACATTTGCATTATTGTTTTTACTTTAAATATTTGCATTATTATTACGTTAAATATCTGTAATATATTGTATTCTGTTATTTTATCTGTTCTTATAATTATAATCAATTCAATAAAATATAAACGTGTTTCGTGATTTTCCTTCTATATCAATTTAAACACATACTTTTATATACACTACCATTCATCAAGCTTGATGGCACCTAATATATGGTGTTACACTTAGAACTACAGTAAAACCAATTTACAACGTCCTCGGTTATAGCGTCATAATCGTCTTGGTCCCTGAAATTACCTATAGTAGACAACCTAAAAAAACACTGCATACAACGGCGTCAAATCCTGATGCACTTCGCGATTAACGTCAATTGAAATACATATTTAGGTAATAACTACTGAGAATTTCCGTACTACCGGCACTTTACAGAAGTACTTTGTAGAAAATAACAATGAGCTCATTTCTTACAATTCATAAACCATCTAACAAACCAAAATTACCAAAATTACCGTTTCAATAAACATACGAGGGCGACCTAAAATGATTCCGGAATCGGCAAGAGATGGCGCACGAAGGTTGAAGTAGATTCATTGGTCGGCAAGGGCAACTTCTTTTATGGCAACTGTCAAAATTTCAGACGCCTACTGTCAATACGTGTTTAAGAGTTTGTTTTGTGTAGCAAGTCTGACGGTTTCGCAAAAATGGATAAAATCGAATTTCGTGCAGTGATAAAACACTTCTGCCTGGCTGGAAAAACGGCCACGGAAATTCGAAATATTTTGCTAGAGGTTCATGGCAGATGTACTCCAGCATTTTCCAACCATCAGCTTCTGGGTGACCGAGTTCAAACGTGCCCGCACAAGTACAAGTCGCGAACCACGAAACGGACGCCCAGAAACCGCTATCAACGATGAAATGGTCGACAAGATTCATGATGTCGTGTTAGCCGATCGCCGATTGACGCTGACAGACAGCATAGACAACAAGCATATCAGAAGAATGCGTTGGCCATATCCTACACGAAATTTTGGGTATGAAAAAGCGTTCGGCGTGGAGCAAAAACGAAATCGGGTGACCGTTTCCGAGGCGTGTCTGGCGAGGATCCAAGGCAATCCGAGGGATTTCTTCATGTTTCGTAACTGTAGATGAGACTTGGATCCACCATTACATACCGGAGACCAAAGATCGGTCGAAGCAGTGGACTTTTCCGGGTGAATCGGTTCCGAAGAAAGTAAAAGCCATTTCATCGGCCGGAAAGATTCCTAAGGTATGATCCTTATCGACTATCTGGAGAAGGGAAGGACAATCACGAAGCAATACTACAGCGATTTATTGACCCGATTCGATGCAGTATTGAAGGAGAAAGGCCTCGTTTCATCCCGCATAGTTGTGTCCTAATTGAATGAGTTACACTACGAATTAGTCTCCCGTCCTCCATATTCACCGGACCTAGCCCCCAGTGACTTTCCTATCCCCAAACCCGAAAAAATCACTGGGAGGAAAGATATTTGCTTCAAATGCGGAGGTCATCGCCGCTACGGATGGCAATTTTGCAGACCACGAAACATCTTACCTTTCCGACGGCTTGAAGAGACTGTAGCACCATTTGAAAAAGTGTATTGGTCTTCGAGGAGACTACATCGAAAAATAAAAATAAAAAACCACAGAATTACGATGTTTTTCTTGTTGATTCCGGAAACATTTCAGGTCGCGCTCGTATATATCTGATGATAGATATAATAATATAAAATAACTAGTAAAGCCTGTACGTATCAGATAAGTTATGTGAAAATTTGTTGAATTACTGTTTCGACACTGTTGGTTCCGATGATACAGTATAACCGGGTTCTACTCTATTTTTAATATATTTAGGGAAACTCATGCTAGTCTTTTTAGAATGGCATTTATAATCAAATGTTGATATTATATACCAAGACTTATTTACAAATCCATTCAAACATGGAAATAATGTATTCCTGTATTAAATCTTATGATGGCAATAAAGCAATAATAATAATAGTAGGAAATTGGGGATGAATGCGATATGAAATAGAATTTGGGTGGGGCACTGAATCATCCACTTGTCTTATAAGAAACCGTACACTCAGCATGCATCCAAGATATTGCCGACATACTGAAGACGTGTGTGATTGCGTTAGAAAGACCCTATTTCACATGGTTAGTTTATTTTATCGAAGATATGGCAAAAAGAAGGAAATCTGATATTGAAACGCGTCAGAGTATGGGTTTTATACGAAACAAATATTTTAAATCGAGAAATTGCTCGACAATTAAACATTTCTGAGTGTTGTGTACCAATACATCCGAATGATTTCCCTAAGAAATTGCCGCCTTGACGCACTGAATGTTATGGCAGAGTTCAATTTACAAACCCTGAGAGGTCGTATAGCACGATTTTCTTACTGCTACTTACACAAACGGAAATGACTAAATTGGGCAAAACTTGCACAACTGGAGTGTAAATGATTGAAAAATGTGTTATGGACGAGTCGAAATCGGAATTATTTACAACGTCGCACGTTTGTTCATCGCCGCCCTGGAGAAAGAATATTAAATGAGTGTATTTCAAAAACAGTGAAACATGGAAGGGGAAACATCATAGTATGGGGTTGCTTTGGACGGGGAAGAATTGGAGAAATGGTTAAGATAGACGAAAGATGTGTACTTGAGAATCTTAGAAAGTGATGCGGTACCAACTAGATGTGAATTAATTGGGAAGAGATTCATGCATTAGCAATATAACGACCCCAAACACACGGCTAAAGCTTATTTTCAAGACAAATCTTCTGAAGGAGTCCTATCTTTAACGAAGTGACCGCCAGATCCCTGATTGCAACCTCATTGAACTCTTGTGGGTTCACTTGGATCGTGAGGCACAAAAAAATCTCCGAATGCCAAAGCAGCATTCTGGAATGCTCTGCAGCAAATATAGAATGCTATAGATGAATTGTATTTGGAACGAATAGTTCTTAGGATGCGGCGTACCTGTCAGTTAATTATTAAAGCGGAAGGGGGTTGCTTTCAGGTAGCTTTAATAAAGTACATTATAACAGTACGTATTTTACTAAAAAGCACTATTTTGTCAATAAAACATTTTACGTTAAAGAGCGAAGTTTGTTTGTTCAATAAATTTTTCGCAAATATCTGTCTAGTTTATTTTTCAATTTTATATAGTGAGATCAAACTTATAAACGGTAGTGTACATGACAGTACATTTTTATACCAATAAAAAATGTTAACTATTGCAAAAAGTTTCGTAATAACAAGAAATTATATTGCTGTTGAATTAAAAACGCCGCCTCTTTTAAATAGGAAGAAAATATAATTTTGAATACCAATATAACTTCAACGTACTAATTTGATATTTACGATTTATCTATAACATCAGGCCGCTAAACTTTCTTGATTACGAGTATGCCTTACGCAGATTTGGTATATCAATTCAAACAAATCAAGACCAGTTAATGAGTCATATTAAAAGATCTTGACCTACATGGATCTGTGAATAAAACTTTTGTTACTACAAGGTCAGCGCACATGATTTAGTTTTCGGCAAATACGTTACCGATATATGCACTTTGAACAATACCACTGTAGGATACGAAAAATTACTCACCCAATATACCTCCAGCGATAAGGATGTCGAACAGATTTTCTCCATAACGCCGATAGTCTAGTTTGTTTCCGGCACCGTCCAAAAATCGCGATATTGCTTCAAAATCGTTAGCACATTTATCTAGTCCTGAAATTATTGCATCTCTGAATCCCACTGGATCATACCTTTCTTTTTCATCTAAAAACACAAAGAAAACATTAATTATAACGCAAATAATGATTATTAACAGCAATTGATAGCAAAACTGCTAAACTTAAAAACGTGAATGTTAATCTGAAAATTTTACAAAATCGGCAAAAGTTTGCCATTTTTAAGTACTCTTATATACTTAAAACTACAAAAACGGAAGTACACTTAATAGCACAACATATTACATTCATTATGAAATTTGTATATTTGTTTATATTCAAGGTAATCTATTATCTCTTTCCAAATTTCCCAAGAAAATTGATTAATAGATAATTGTAAGTTATTATTCCTGTTATCATAATTAAATTATACCATTATATCAACAAATTACTAATGCAATAACAGGTTCAGACATGCAATATTTACAGTGTGTGTCACTATTTAATAATAAAAACCAAAAGATTTGACAGTTGTATGTATATCTTTGTAAAGCTCTGTTACTACAAAAACATTCGCTGTTAGCTGTCTTTAAACGCATAGCAAACCGATATAATGAACGGAGGAGATATATTTGATCGAACAAACCTCTTTTTCTGGTCTTGATGCGTTGACCGGACAGAACTGGTTTTTCTACCTTTTGACTCATACAAAAATTTCTGAAAAATGAGGAAACCATTAGGCATATCGTCTAAAATCTCGAACAATGGATATGTTTAAGAAACAAAAAGTATTTTGTTACTTACACAAGCAACAATAATGGGCTCTAAAACAAAACATTAATAGTTAATTGCATTATAATATATAAAATTTCAGTAAAAATAACGGCAAAACGTCTGTAGAATCAGGTCATCGACATTTGTTCTAAAAAAGGCACGTTTTTGACGAATAACTTTGAAATAATACCGGATGATGTACAAAAAACATAAATCTTATAACAAAATACTTAAAAAATTGTAGTACAGAAATGAAAATGCAAAGAAACAATGTTGCAATATGCAATAAGGCATGAACCACCATTACAGAGAAATAATCAAACAAAAATTACGAAAAAAACGTCAAATCATTAACAAACTAATATAATAATGGTATCACTTTCTTTGCGTCCTTATCGATTAGCAATATATTAAGGCTTAAAATAAGTATACTCACGTTTTAACTGATTAAAAAAAAGCACCTCACACGAGCTCCTAAAACAATTTTAAGACAACTCGTCAAAAGAACAATTGTGCGACTGCGGACTATTTGCTGGTAACCGGAATCAATACAAATTTAGCGCGAGATTTGATTCCTCCAAAGAGCGGAGTTACAAAAAGAAATAGAATACAGTGGGTACCTAAATACTCGACGATTTGAAATAAATTAAATCAAAAAACGTATAGAATATTTTGAAAACTGAATGTAAAAATTATATGACATAAGAAAAAATATCGATTGTTTCCTAGGGTGACTCGAAATATCCCCAGAATGTTGTAAAAGGAAGTGCGTCAAAGATTTTTTAAAAATGTTGTAAATAAACATCAGTTTCTTATTTATCTTATTTTTATCTCCAATAATCTTTTACAATTTTCAACATATTGCAATCAAAATTAATTTTCTCTATTACTCCTACATCTGAACTGTATAAACTCTCGACTATCAAATATAAAATACTATTCGCACTTGCTTTAGAACTTAAAAACAGGCTTATGAATGTATATAATTGCCTATGTACATAAATTCCTATCAGATTATTAAGGAATTAACCAATATAAATTTATTGCATAATTCAATAATGTTTGTTTAGGCATTATATATCTGTCAAAGTGTTGTCAATATTGGTTGCATTCAGATTCAGTAGGGAAGCGCCGCGTTATCATCGCGCTACAAAGCAGAATCGCCTGGCCGTACACCACGACGTCACAGTTTGGAATCGCCATTTTTTGCAGCGGAAAAACGTACGCTTGATCTATACAGTGGATTATAACTCAATAAAGCTAAACCAAAACCTAAACAAACCCCTAACCTGAACAAAACAAGAAGCTCGCAAAGTTAGAACGCGGAGTTTGTGATCGTGATTCTTTAAGAAATTACTTATTCGAAAAGTGAATTTATAGTAAGCAACACGGAAGTAATTGATGAAAATGGCAAGAAATCACTAAAACAGGTGCATACCTTAAGTTATAAACTATGTTTAAACGAAAAGACCACGCTGCCAAAACCGGGATAATTTGGAGAACCGTACATGAATAAATTACATCATAGGGGATATGTAGATGATCAAGAATAAAAGAGTTCTACATGAAATGAAGATAATGTGAGAGCTTAGAAGCGCGTTTTATATTTATATTTCGGTTTGTTACTGACGTAATAAACTTTAAAAAGACATTAAACAACTTAGGACATTCAAATTTGAATGTATCCGCGTTTTATGTTAGTCGATGCTCTTTTTTGTGGCGTTGCAATGTAGCGCTGTTTTTCAGCGCTAATGCAGGACGCTTCCCTGAATGAAACCAATACCTAGCATAGATATGACTCTGAATATAACCACATAAGTTCCAGCGCTAAAAACAACATGCGCTGGGGGTGAGTGAGGTCAAATAACGAATAAATTCTAACGCATAAGCATGCCAACTTGTCCGAAGATTTGAGCTCCAAGAGCTAATAGCTTAAAAAATTCTGTTAGTTATTAAGCGCCCCACCTTTCTTGGAAATGTATCTTACTTAATCTATGGGAGTATTTTCTTATTGTTTCTCCATGTTTCAAGCCGATTTATGTTCAAATTCTGATAGCTCCCTATATGTGCCTTCCCATTTCGTTAGCGATAGGTATACTTAGCAAACATTTTTCTAGCAAATAAAGTAGTCGCTAGATCTAGCGCTGGCGATTAGCGTTTGCGTTTAAAAAATGCTACTTATAGAACTGGCGACGCCGTAACTCACTGAATTCCAATAGTAAATTTGTTCGAGCCCGCAATTGTAACAATTTAGAATCCAATGCGCTTGCAATCTTAGCACGTGTTATGTTTTGGTGGAATATTAAATTCCCTACTTCTGAAGTCTTTCTGTACAACGTTAAATAAATAACAACAATTATAGACTATGTCACCCAGGGTTCGAAGTATGGCTGTTAGGGAAATTGCACTAAACGTTGCTAGATTTCTGATACAGTTATTAAAATAAGTAGCCACACTGTCATTTCGACAAATTGTATTAAAAAAAGATAAGAGAAAGTTTCAGTGTATTGACACTAACGTACTTATGCACGAAAAATAAATGTAATTATAAGTTATTCGTAGTCTAAAACTTGACAGGTGACCGAAACGATAAACAAAACAAATCCATTATCTTATATACAAAGCGCGCCAGAGAACTTGGCAACGCTCCTAGCACCAAAAAAGATAGCCATCTAATACTTCGAAAGTAATAGTCGCCGTTATTTGATGCTGATATCTGATTTGCTTATAACCAGTGCCTTCTTGCAATTTTACATTATTTTAATATTTGTATGATATAGTATATTATTATAGTATGTTTATATGATAATACAACCGCATAGATCTTACCATCATTATGCAGTGTTCTTATAATTTCATTTTTAACGTAGAATGTGTAACACCAAACAAGTTTTCAACTGTAATTCCAAAAATAACTAATTTTGCGCTAGTGAAAGCTACATAAATCTTAAAAATTGTTGTATCCATACAGAATAAACGTTACAGAGAACAAGGAAGTATTCATTACTATTCATTTGTATGACCATTATTATTTAGTCAATTTTAGAACAAGAAAGATACTTTATGAACATTCATCTTTTTCCAATACTATAACTATAGGTTTAATTTCACAAATATAGGGTTATAAAAAAGTGGCAATAAGAAAAGCCTTTCTAGTAATAAATACGGGAGATAATAAATAAGTAGATGAAAACGGAAATACATAAAATCAAAACAGGGATACGATAGACGCTACTGATTATTATCGCGTCTTATAGAAGCGCCAACTTTCCGACACAAAAAAAGCGCGCATGACACACCTTTCAATCATAGTTGAATACGGTGTATTATTCTATATTTCTTTTTTTAGGACTAAAAGATAAAAATAGATTTAGAGGATATTTATATATACATGTTTGAGTATATTTCTGTTCTTATTTTAGACTGCAATTTTATCTGGGTATTTCGTCTACTCTTATATGTATAGTCTATAAACAAATACAGATGTTTGAGTAAAACCATATTACGGAAAAAATTCCTATTATAACCAAATTTTATTGAATATAAAGAAAATAAATAAAAAAATATATTGAAATCATTTATCTTTAATAGGTTTCAAATTCTCCAATATTAAATTAGCATTTTTTTTTCTTTCTTCTTCATCGCTAAATAATTCTGCAAGATCATCTTTTCTGCTTGGTGATTTAGGTCTTGGTAATTGTACGGTATCATTTTGATAATTGAATGTTGTATTTGAGTGTGTCAGTTTGTTATATATACTCATTGCCTAAAAATCGAAACGTATATTATTCTGAGAATTAAATGCAAAATGTTTAGATACCTGTGCAACCATATTTGATACATCACCAGCATTTGCTGGTAAAATCAAAGTATTATTATTTTTTGCTAGTTTATTAAAAGCATGTACATATTGTTCAGCAATACTTAATGAAGCAGCATTTGCACCCATTTTTGTACCTAAAGAGCCAGCCACTAATTTTAAGCCTGTTGCTCTAGCATCGGCAATAGCGAGCATGGCAGCTGCTTCACCAGCTGCCTTATTTATATGTTCTTGTTTTTCAGCCTCGGAAGCCAAAATTCTAGCTTGCCTTTTGCCCTCTGCAACATTAATATCAGCTTCTCTAACACCTTCTGATTCTAAAATTGCTGCTCTTTTTTTCCGCTCTGCTTCTACTTGCATCTGCATAGCTTCTTGCACTCGACTTGGCAATTTTATATCACCTGAAAGTAACATTCAAAAATATGTAATGCATAAAACAAGATTTATAACAACTAAAAAACAAATAACTTACGTATTTCATATCGCAAACATGTAATACCCCATGCTTCACTTGCTTTATTTATTGAATCTACTATACATACATTTAAATTTTCCCTTTCTCGAAATACTTTATCTAAAGCAATTTTGCCAAGTTCAGATCTCATGGTTGTTTGTGCTAACTGTGTAATTGCAAATTCTGGATCTTCTACTCCATAACTAGCTAGATACGGATCTATAATCCTTAAATACAATACGCCATCAATATTCAACGTTACATTGTCAGAAGTTATAGCACTCTGCTTAGGAACATCTATAGCAATTTCCTTTAAACTTTGAACATATTTCACCTTGTCTATAACTGGTATTAAGATATTTAGTCCGGGATCTAATATTCTATGAAACTTCCCCATTCTTTCAACTACCCAAGCCTACAATTAATATTATATTTGGTATACTTAAAAAGATACTAAATTACCTCTTGCTGTGGCACAAACATTATCACTGTATTTATAGGAGTTGAAGAACGATGTCTAACAGTAACATATCTACTTTGAGGTGTTACTTTTGGTAAATTTGATATTTGCTAAAAGACATGGATTATATATTCAAGATTTTTTGATTGTCTTATTTATACATACTTTTAAAGGCCCCGGTATAGAAAACAAAAATCTCGAACGCGACAACATATTATATTTATTTTAAATACTATTTTGTGGATTTTATAGCTGACTTTTTATGAATGACACTTTTTAAAACCATTTACACAATCGTAACCTAAAACACTGTTGAAGTCGCAAATATGCTTCAAACTTTGACATATCTGTCAACATGCTGCCAATTTTAGAAATCCATAAGAAACTTTAGGTATAACTTTTAAACATAAAACAGAACTTTCTTAGTACATATAATAACACTAAATTTGATAAACTCTATCCAGATTTAATATATCTATAATTATTTGTATAGAATATTTTTGAAAAGGCTGTATTTAAATAATTTTAAAAAAGACTATTAGTTTATGACATTGGTAATGAAGTGAACTAAAGTATTTTCATATTAAAATTTAAAACATAAAACTTGTGGTACTCGTTACCTAGCAACAGGAAAATTTATTTCATAAGAAAATACTAGATTTTAAACATTACAAAGTGCAAAAAATTCTCCTAATGACATCAAACTTCTTATCAGAATCCAACAAACTTAGAAATATTCAATTAAATTTGGAAAAGAATGAACAAATCCTTTTAGAAAACCTTACAAAACATGGTGCTACGAAGATAGTTGAACTACATGAAAAATTGGAGATGGACAGGTATTAAAAAATATTTAATTTATATCAATAGCATATCATACTGCTATCTACAATTTCCAGGAAAAAAGAATTAAACATAATACAAACTGAACTAAGAAATATGTTAACATCACTAAATAAATTTAAGTCTCTACCAGTGGCAACAGACAGGGAAAAGGAAAATTTAGGTAAGTTTAAAACAATAAATGTTATTTTACATCCTTCTGTGCATGGTATATTTTCAGATTACAAGCAAACTAAAAGAGAAATGATTTTATTAGGGGAAAATATTAAATACGTTAATTATAAAACTAAAGAATATATATGTAAGCTCAAAGAAGATGAAAAATACTTTTGCGATGATGTTAGGCGCTATGAATGTAAAGTAAGTGAATGGGAGAAGCATGCTAACTTAACACAAAGCAGCTTAAAATCCACTGAGACAATTGATCAAGTTGTGTATACATGATAATATTTATGAATTTTTGTAGTATTTTGTTTTCTTATAGAATATAACTGATTTTTTAACATTCTTAACAAAGTATGGTGGTCATACCAATGGTTGGTCACCAGAAGACCATAACCTTTTCTTGAAGGCCCAGTCCAAATGCTCTAATACAGATGAACTCTGTTCTTATTTACATACCATTTTACCAGGTAATAAAACATTCAAAAACTTATGTTTAATAAATTTCTACTATGTACTTCTTAGATATAAGCGAAGATGAAATAAGGGCACATGAAAAATGGTATTTAAAATATTTGGAATTGAGGGAAAAACAAAAGCAAGCCCTTAAAATATGGAGGAGTACTAAGTCAGCAACAGTACCTCAAAATAAATCGAAAGAATCTACTGTTAAGAGAGTAACCTCTGCATACAGTCAAATAAAAACTTTAAATAAACAGGAAGTAAAAGAGAGACTAGATAAATGGAGGGTAAGAGTATACTTGTATATAATGCTGTAAAGTAAAAGAACAAGTCAATATTTTCGGTACAGCAAGAGAAATTTGAGAGAAATCAACAGAAACAAATCGTCATTGGTGAAATGGAAAGACGTAGAAAAGAAATCGAGCTGAAAAATAAAGAGAAACATAGAGAAGTTAAGAAAATTATTGAAAATTGGAAATTGGCGAAATTAGAAAAAGAAGAAGGGCAACTCTATGAAAAGCACTCTTTAGAAAAAAAACAGCGTTTATTCAAGTAATGTTTATTGATATTTCTGCCAACATTATTATATATACAGGATGCACCACTATAAATTGTGTCTCTCAGGTTTTGAAGTCTTCCTGTTAGGAACATGCACTAAACGTTGCCAGATTTCTATTACAAGGGTTATTTCAAATAGTAAGACAGGCGTCAGAAACCATAAACAAATGAGGTGTGTTCGAAAATAGAGGACGTGGTGTGCAACCCCGGTATGGTGAATGTGACGTATTTCTATTTCACTTTGTCTCGTATTCCTGTTATGCGTTTGGAAAACACATAACAGGCATAAACATTTCCTTCAAGTATATTACAATGTACCAGAAGGAAACAATAATATGTCAGTATTAGTGGTTGTCCATCAATAACTCGGCTTTGTATTTTCATCACTAATTTCACCGTTCCCGTTTAGTGGTTTTAGGGGATACGTTTACTTGAACAGGTAAAACGTTAAGTGAAACCTCACGTGTAGACTTGGCTTAAGTGCTAACATTACTGTCTTGTGCGGTGAAACAGTAAAAGAAACGGACAGATATTTCAGTTTGTTAGAACAGGAAGAGTCTAAAAAGATGTTTTATGACGTGACAAATCGACAGAAATAAAGAAAGCCGAGATTACTGCTACATAGTTACTATTTTGATAGGGCTTAAATTTTTAAAAAAATTCTTACAATAATATGGTGGTATTGTGGCAAATTAAACATCCAAATATTTTTATTCCATTACAGTTGTTGTTTTAATTTAGTGTCTATAATTCATTTATTTTCTAATGAATTTGTGAATCATCCTGTGTTTACAGATCTGCAATGGCAAATAGGCTAATAAAAGAATTCCAATCAAATGACACAGTCTTTATGAAAAGAAGGATAGAATCTTGCAAGCCGAGAATAAAAAATATCGAACGATCTTCAAATACCATTTATGCAACAAGAGATCCTTCACGCTTATTGAAGCCAACGAAACAGTGGATATCCAGGATAAAATCTCGTGAAGGATCTTACAACAGCAAATCTACAACTATCAAAACAATACAAAAACTGTAAGTATTAATATAGTGTAAATTCTTATTTGTAATGAATATATATTTAAGGGGTATACCAGAGTGGCGAAAAAATGGTGCAATTTCCAGATAAACTTTCAATATTTGAATCAACCTGAATTATAAGTAAAATATGAACACTGCCTATCTACATATAAGTCCTACTTTTAGTATTTACAATTCGAGAAATCTTTGCTTACATCCTTTATGTAATTTATATTATACATATATTTATATAATTTTATTTGATTTACTTATTTAAATGATTTATAGAATATGCATATAAGTAAATGTCTACATTGGTTATAGTCTTGAATTAAAGCACCTGTTTAAAAAGGAGGTAATATATTTTCATATGGTATACAAGTAAAAAAATACATTTGATTATTTCATAATATGAACTTATTCTAAAAATCAACTAACAAATTATTATTACTGTATAAATAAAAGTATGCGTACATAATAACAATGTAAAAGTGTGAAATAATTTTTCACTTTAATCTTATAATATCACATAATGGGTTATAATCTCACTTATTGCTAACAAATCAAGACTAGACTAACATTACTTTAGGGAATGTAAAATTTTATTTCCAGTATCACTTTAGAAAATGTTATTTAGGTATAAATTAGATCATGATTAACTAATATATACAAATAAAATCACCGCTGAGCAATTTTCATTAGCTTTAATATATTAATGCTGGAATTTTTATTTCACCCTGGAAGTTTAATATTTATCAATGATCGATCAGAGGCGCTGAGATTAGTTCCATCAAATTGTCGTAAATGTATCTGAAATCAGTACCACGACTACCGTTATATGATTATTTAAAAAAAAAACGCTATACCTGTAAATGCAAGTTAACTTCGGCACATCTACTTAAATATGGAAAATTTCCTCCGGACTTCAAATGAGCCAGTTTTGCATGTGGGTAGCATTTATATAACTCTTCTCGAACTGAATTTGATAAAGCATATTCATCAAATACATCTATTATCGTTACAGGTACATTTGCCAATTTATGTGCTTCCACGTAACCCTTTATACAATTTAGTGTTAGTCTACTTGCCAAATCAGCTTGGGGAAGACTTTCAAGCTAAAATATAATAATAACATACTTAGTAATATCAATACTGCAGCGCTACAAGAATCTTTTTGTACAAATATTGCGTCAATAGTAACAACAGTGTTAGTAATTGCATCACTGGCAAAAGCCTCAAAGGGTCTTCACCTTAATTACTACATTAATATGCATCAAGCAGGAGAGAATAATGCATAACCAAAACAGAAAAAATATAGTAATTTAAAGCTTAGCTAGGCAAACCTATCCTTTACAACCTATTGGGTGGTCACAAATAAACTCACATCTAAAAGAAATAAATAAAGGAAGAGAAAGAAATTGGCATCTTGTAGTAGACACATGAGTATGTGTTTTACAGAAACAAATGCATCATACTCAAGTCTGCAATTGGAGATAAGTTTCTGTTCTTTTTATAAATTCTTAAGGTTTATATTTTTAAGTAATTTGAGGTTTTCTAATTCGATATTATGCCCGGATTTGACCATATGCTTTGCCACATTAAATAACTCTGGTTCATTAAAATGCCTTATATTTTGTTTAAATCTCGTGGCGATATTTTTCTTGGTTCATATAATACAGTAAACGCTCAATAGTGTGAACAAAATAAAACGCAGACTATTTCCACTACCGATTTGTTTACATTAAAGGGATGGCTGATTTTATGTTTAAAATAATAACCATTGTTGCATCAATAATTGTTTACTCATTATATAATTGCACATTTTTTAATTTGAAAAAGAAAAATACATATTAAAAATGTGTAATTTTCGTTTTTTGCGTTTTCCAACTTTTTATGTTTCTCTTATTTCCTTTAATACATTACAAAAATGGTTGTTTACGTTATCCCAAATTTCAATTACCCGATGTTCACATTATCGAGCGTCTACTGTATAAACTTTATTAGAATTATTACGTGCGATTTGATAAATTTTACATGATTGCTACATATCCGGTTTCTTAAGTTTTACATCATATGAAAGATATGTTAAAATTTTATTGGCGTACAATTCTATTTAATTCTTCAACTACTGAATGGAAAGTTAGTTTCGTAAATTTCTTATTACCGGTATCTACCACTTCTAACCATTCTAACTATTACACACTGTTGCAATTGTGACATATTTCAATTCTTTTAACGGAAATCCAATATGTCTAAGAAATTAACCCGGAATATTTTTTTATTCGCAATAGTAATTAATCTCATAGTCGTAACGGTTGTCGGGTTCCGTCGTGTCACTAGGTTTTTTGTCCTTGACGTTTCGCGAACAACTGCAGTTCGCATTTTCAAAGGTACTGAAATATCTTTGAAAATGCCTAAAAAAAACTTAGTGACACGGCGGAGCTCGACAATCGTTACGACTACGACAAACAGCCGTGAAAGTCTGAGATAGTAATTAATCTATTGAAATTGGTTTGTTTGTTATAAATCTCTAATTTATTATTAAGATATTTACAAAACAAAGCTTCTCTTGGTATTGTAAACTTGGTAGCTATCCAGCTACTTTAGCAATGTCCCCGGGAAAATATTCGGCTTCTTATTTAACGTTGGTTTCAAAATTTCTCATTAATAGGTTCGCAATAGATTTCTTACTGTTCGAACTATTTTTCGCCTATTTAAAAGTAATTCTGAGATATGCGCAACTTGGTAAATCCATTACGTTCTACGATTTTTGCATCAAGCACGAAGTTTAATTTAAAATAATCAACGAGATATTCTATAGTTTTTGGAACTGATATGTTAGAAAAAAGTGAATAAATGTCGGACGATACTACGATTTTCCCGTTTATTAGTTCAATATTATTAATTTTGTTCATAAATTCTAGGACATTTTTCTTGGAATAACGCGATTTGAACTTAATACACCATATTTTAAATTGGCTATTACTTAATTTGGGGGAATTCTTGTATCTCTAGTGCTTCTTATCATTGGGGGGACAGATTTCTTTTCTTAGTTCTCTGAAATAATAAACAATAAATTCTCTTAACCAAGTAATATCCACGGTGTTGTCTCTGTCACTACCGTACGCATCTGATAATATGGGAAAACTACCTTTTAGCATAATTTAAAATGCATAACATGCATAAACTTTTTGCCAATTATAAGCACTCTATTTTTATATCTAAAGCATTCTTAAAAAATGCTCGAATTAGATCATTATTATTTTATGCACACTTGTCGCCGTATGATACCAGTGCATGATTCCGTACAGAATCATGTACAAAGGTCATTTTTCTATATAGAAATCAAGTAATGTAAATTATACTATATTTACACTTTAATTAAACAAATAACAGCGTCCGAACTTGTAAGCTAAATATAATGGATAATCAAACAAAACATTTATTAATAGCCGCTGCTATGGCGATAGCGGCTATTAATAAATATAACAATATTTAATCGAACTTTCTACAGCAAAGTCGTTAGCTGATACATACATAAGAGAACACAAGCTTAAACTTTATTTCTTATTATCCCATGTTTTTCATCTTTAGTTTCTACATTTTATTACTTCATATTTACCTTAAACGAATAATGTAAGTCTTGTTGGTTTTAATGCTACGATGAATTCTAACTTTCCTTGTTATTTCCCATATTAGAAATGTCATGGTTTTCGTTAGGATTCGTACCCACAACTCCAGTTCGCTAGACAAGCGCGCGGAAACTGTACGAACGAATTACTTTTTTTAATGCCTTAATGTGGTAATGCCTGCGTAAATGGAAAGCAAGCTTGCTTAGCGAGTAGTAGCGGCGGGTTCGAATCTTACCGGAAACCATAAAATTTTTAATTTTAAAACTAATTAAATTTTAATGTTGGAAATAACAAGAAAAATGAAAATTTGTCAAATATTTACCTACTTCTATTTATTACTTTTATGATGGAAAGATGCATGCTGAGCTGAATGTATGAAACGTAACCCTTTTTTGAACTGTCAAAAGCGCAACATCACAACAGCGTATTTTCTGTGCAGAATCATGTACGGAAATAGAACTTGTCCTATTTAAAAATGCACATGAAAATAGTGTATATTTGCATGCCACAGCAAAAAACAAAAATGAAATTCTGTACAGAATCGTGCACCATATTAAACTGTTCTAAAGTGGCACGTTTTTAAACCACTACATTGTAAGAAATTATGTTTAGTTAAATAATTTTTGAATTTTTTCTGTGACTCGAAGCATTTCTTTGAGATGCAGTGATTTGGAAATACAATGTAATTAATGCAATTTACCTACCCTTTCAACCATGAAATCAATAGCATCCACAATATCTGGATCTACCTTATCTGTACTAAAATTCCCCATCACCATTCTTTTTAATACCAATGCTGGCATTATCCAAAATATAGCAGCTGATTCGTGATTATTGAACACAGATGTGTCAGTAAATGCATTGCATAAAATTAGAGAGGCAACCCTTGGGCAATGATATGTATGTTCAGCAAACTTCTGAGCTAAATAGCCACCTAAGCAATCAACAAAAGAATATCGTACCTATAAAATATTTCTTCTATACTCACCAAGGGAAGCGCCAAATAAATGTATCTTATCGATTTCCAAGTAGTCCAGAAGTTTTTTAAATCCCTCACACCATTCATAGACACTCCAATAAATAGGTGCCTCTGCAGAAATTACTCGTATACCCTTAGCTGACAGTGCAAGTGATTGTTTAAAATATACATCTGCCGTTCCTGATACTGGTGGAAGACAAATTAATGGATATTTTATGTTTTTTGGGCCACAGTCGTATATTTTCCAAACCTGTTGTAACATACTAATTTATTTGATATTGCCCAGTTAATTTGTAAACATACCTTAGTATTATCATTATCAACTACAATTCTTCTTAAAGGAACACTACTACGAAAACTTAAATATTCTTGTGATTGCGACAAATCGCTTACAAAAGTCATTTTTCGCCGATAAATAAATACAAGGCTAAGCTATACAAAATCTACAATTTTTGAAGAAAATTAAAAAAAAAACTTATTGCAGAATTATAAAATCTCGCAAATAAGGATAAAAAAAGCACCGATAACCTATTTGCCACAGTAAGGATATATAAACACCTAATAAACACGTAAATATTTATTTTTAGTACGTAGGACGGTCTGCATATTTTAAGAGTAAATGTAAAATCATCTTAAGTTCATTATTAGAACTAATTAAATGTTCAAGAAAACTGCTCTCTGACCTTTAGAAAGAAATTTTAGTCATAATTTAAATTTGATTTTAAATATATTTGATTGTTTAACATTTAGCAGTTGGCGATAAGGATAATCTATATAACTGGGGTGTTTTTATACTACAGAGGAATTTGCTACAGTTCTGTAACTTCTGTAATTAACCTAAAATTAGCCTGATACGTGAAACTATGAGAAAATACTACCAATTATTGTTGTTGATAGTTTCTATATTAAGTTTAGTATTGTTTCTTATATATAGACATGAATATAATCGTCTACACTACGTCCTAGAAGTGTTTAATTTCTTCGGACAGCCCTGTAACATTAGTGATCTTCATATTACGGACAATACGATTGTTCAACATGATTGGGGACCAACACCTTTGTGGTATGAAAATAATGAACTGTCTATATATTCTGGATTTTGGACCAAGAAATCCGAAGCAAAAGTGATTGCTTTCTATAATGAAACGAAAACAATTCCTAGAAATTGCTATTTATGGTACGAAGATAAGAATAAACCTGTTATTGGAAAATTTCGATATTCAAATGTAGAAAATGAAAGGCAAGGTGTGTTTAATGCACATTATTATTACTGCAGCATGAATGAATATCCTCATATTCCCTATGCAATATCGTTTAATGGAAAGTCCAAAAGAGATGATAAATCCTATAGAATCCTATTAAAGTACCCTAGCCATAAAATATCCTTCAATATAACTATGTGTGTGGTACCATCTACCATTTTCAATAAAAATGAGTTTATTGAATTTCTAAGTTTTCATGCATTAATTGGAGTAGATTCTTTTATATTTTATTCAAATAACATACCTTATAGGTTGCAAAAGATTATAACAAATTTATCAACTAGATTGGGAATAAAAATTACTTTTTTCCCATGGAATAGTGTTAATATTAAAGGTGATACAGCACGGCAAATAATTGAAAATGATTGTTCATTAAGAACCTTAAGTGACAGTAAGAACATTGTAACTTTATCTATGGATGAATATATCATACCTTCAAAGTTTTTAACACTTCATGAAGTTATTGATTACTTTAATAATCAGACAGGTAAGATAACACTACCTGTTCAAGTATTTTGTATTAAAAATACAAATCATCGAAAGCCAATTGCATTACAGAATCTCAATGTTGCATATTACAATGATAATATTGTTCGTCAGATTATTAAAAATGTGGAGCAAGATAATGTCATCAAAATTGAATCTGCCAATTACCAAATTGCGTCAGTGCATAAATATATTTATTGCGTAGAAAAATCTGAACGAAATTATCCTGATAATTCTATTATGAAATATTCAACAGACTTCATTAGATCAACTCTAGTTCAATTGAATTTGCATGATCAACTATAATATTGCCTAATATTATATTTACAATGTATTTATTTTTTGTAACGAATTAAATAAAATTTATTGCTTCTACAAAAAGTTTTTCAATTTTAATTTTCCAATTTTTGTTTTTAAATGTTTGAAATCACGGTGCATAAATGAAAAGGTTCGCCAACTTACGTTTTAAGAATTCTAAATAAGTAAACATAAACAATATCTTATTTAGTGTAATATATTTGTTATAATATATATATACACTACTTGCATAATTTATAATCTATGAAAAAACATAGTTTACAGAATTTGTAATTTATAGTTTTAAAAGATCATGATTTGACAAAATATTGACAAGTTGGCAACTTTAATCAAAATAAGTACGAGTTTTTAGTAGTTTTGACAGATGGTGAATCAAAATAAACCTTTACAATGCGTAATTTATAAAAATATTTTAATGTTAAGTATTAATTTATAAAAGTAGTAGAAGACCATGGCATCCGTTAAAGTAGCTGTTAGAGTTCGTCCATTCAATCAAAGGTGAGAAATAATATTTTAAGTATATTTTTAAGATACTTATAATGAAGTAATTTAAATAGCACAATGAACTTTTATTTAATACAATGCGAAAATTTACAGTTAAGCAATTCTTATTTCAGGGAGATTGATATGGATGCAAAGTTAATTATTCAAATGAATGGTAAGAAAACTGGCATATTGAATAGCAAGGTAATTGGGTTGTGCATTACTATCCAACATTTATAGAACTAACATTACAAAAATTCGTTAGGCAAATGCAAGAGATGAAAACATACGTTATAAGGAATTTACATTTGATTATTCCTATTGGTCTCATGATGACAGTTCAGAAGATTTTGCATCTCAAGAGCAAGTATATGAAGATCTTGGTACAGAAGTTGTAGACTGTGCTTTCGAAGGATATAATGCCTGCGTGTTTGCATATGGACAAACTGGAAGTGGGAAAACATATACAATGATGGGTTCTCCTGTAATCTATGAAACATTATTGCTAAATTATATATGCCTATTATAATGAAAATATTTTAGGACAATCAAGGTCTCATACCTCGCATATGTAAAGCCCTCTTTGAAAGAATGGCTGAGAATTCGAAGAGGGGCACCACTCATCGTGTTCAAGTTAGTTATTTAGAAATATATCAAGAAAGAGTAGCAGACTTACTTAGGGGTAGAGATAGTACGTCTCTGAAAGTTCGTGAACACCCCAAAAGAGGTCCGTATGTACAAGGGCTCACAACGTGTCTAGTAACTCATTATGGACATATTCAAGAATGTATGAACAGGTACTACATTTTGTTTAAATAGAAGTAAGCTGTTCTAATTAGAATTATGTTTATTTAGGGGGAATGCACATAGAACAACTGCAGCTACAAATATGAATGATGTCAGCAGTCGAAGTCATGCTATATTTACAATTACATTCGTGCAAGCCGGTTATTGCGATGGCGTCCCAAGCGAAACAGTATCAAAAGTAAGTTAGATTATGTATAATTAATAGTCGTTCCTCCATGAAGGCCATTTTTCATGAAACATAAATGAAATCGTTTCTAATTATTGTCAAAGCCAACGTTGAGTCTCAAGCTCAACGAACTTTTAAAGCATTATATCGTGAACTGTGATCAAAAATGCTATAAATATACACAGTATGTCATTTAAAGTGACACATATTAGAAGATATCTTCGTAAAAAATTAAGTTCGAGTCAATTAAACACAATATTTACCAAGGAAGTCAGTTTTGTAGGAATTTTATTCTCATGATTTATTATAACGTCACACCAAAGAAAACGTCCTCCTTTTTATGTAGAATGTACACTTAGTAATAAGCAAACTACTTCGGGAATTGGATCCTATCATGACTTCCGGAAATAGTTCGCTTATCACTGAATCTGGCTGTGGAAGCCTACGTATTCAATTCAGAATGTATACTTTTTTATTTCCGAATTATACAAAATTATACAAAAATTGGGTAACTGAAAATGTCATTACTGTATTTTCTCTATACTGCGGCTCTAAGTCTCTGTTTCGCAATGCTGCCAACTGCACATGATTGTCACTACGCATTTCAGGAGTTCTGGTTTTTCTGTCACCGTGTGTATTACAATAGCTTAGTTTTACCAAAAGTTATAGCATAAAATTTGTAAAAAATGCATACAGTGTTATTACATAATATTATTATATACATTACATAATATGTTGTATGTTTTGCGTTGTTCCATTAAAAAGAAAAAAATATCGTATTTCCTACGGCGTAATGATAAATTATATGAAACTAATAATGCTTTGGCTGTAATTTAACAGCATTGCTTTATGTCGTGCGTCCTATATAGATATGCTCACTTACCGAGCGTTAATCTGGTATACTTTTACGGATAGAATGGTGGAAAGATACAAATAAACGAAGAATTATGGATAGTTTTGCATTCCCAAAGACAATCAAAATTACATTTGTTGTGATTATAATTATGTAAATCAGGTGATTGTCAATATAATATTTTTGTATAATTTGTTTAATATTTTGCTTCTTTTTGAAAGTATTTGCTCTTCTCGCATTTGGCAAAATCTGATATTAATATACTTTAATAACATGCTTAATAGCTTAAATGATAAACAAATAGGCTTCGCCTACTTTATCCCTAGACAAATAAAATATCAAATAAACAAACAGGTTACAAATAAACAGATTGTGTGAATTATGTTATTTATGTTTGCTTCAATTTATTATTTTAATTAAAATACAACTTTATTTGGATCTTCTAATAGAATTTATTGGACGATGTATATCAAATGAGCTGTTTATTAAGTTAGGTATAAATTGTATTAAGTAATTTTTAATTATTAAAATATCAATGGAATATTTTTTACGTGAGATGTAAAATGCAAAGACAATTACACTAGATAATTATTGGTTATATTTTCACCGGGAAATTTAAGAAAATGTTTACTAGCAAAAATGTAATCGAGAGGATGACGTTTTTTAAATTGTTTTTTATATTGGTTATAACTACATCTGACAGTTAAATCTTACTTAAATTATACAGGGTTCGGCAGAAAAAGTGCATGGACTTTTATGAAAAATAAAGGAAAAAAGATTTAATCAATAGAAGAAAATGTGTAGGAAAATGTTTATAGAATTGTAAAGTTCAAATGGCGTTCCTCGCTTGCGAGACACCTGGTTAAGGGATTTTTGAAGTTTTCCATAACGCGCGCTGTCATTTCAGGCGATATGTTTGCCATTTCCACATGGATTGCTTCTTTCAAGGCATTGATGTTGGAGGATGGTTGTTATATACTTTTTCTTTGAAGTAGTCCCAGAGTAAGAAATAAGCTGACGCGAGATCGAGTGAGCGCGGCTGCCATGGTAAGTCGCCACGATAAGAAATAATGCGGCCAGGGAAAATCTCATTTAAAACTTGGAAAGGGACAAGTGATGTGTGCGCGGTGGCTCCGTCCTGTTGAATATATTTGACGGGAATGATGCAAATAAGTTTTTGTCTATAGTGTAAATGGCTTAATGTGGTAATTTGTCAATAATAATATTTTAAAATATATAAGATACGTCAATAAACATTAAATTTCTCAAACTTGTCGTCACTAAATGTTAATTTTTAATCTTGGAATTAACTATCACATGTAGTTGTAACCAACATAAGAATTCGAAAAAAAGACAGTCCTGTCAATTATAATAACGAGAATTGTTGTTTGGGCTATTTCCATGTTCGTTGAACTTATATAGTATATATTGCGTTAGATGGGAAAGAGCAAAACAATGTAATAAAAAAATATAAATTGTACAGCTTTACTAAATGCGCGTAACAAAATTTTACAATTTTAAAATAAAAATAATTTTTACCACGAAAATATTCCTGCATAAGCGCAGGATGCTAACATGGGACGAGTAATTGTATTAACGAAATAATTTGGTTTCGAAATTGTTTATAATATTAAAATAGAAAGTAATATACGTCTGAACTTAAGCCATATTATCATACTCGTAACACAGCCTTAACTTTTGAAAATTATATGATAATGGCATCGTGACATCAATAGATTTGTCATTTGATTTAAAGATACAATAAAATAACGAGCTCAGCTGGTATTCAAGATTTTATTAAGTCAAGTGTTGACATTGTTGTCCATTATTTTTAATTTCCAAATTTATACGCCTTCGCATGCTGTTAAAGGCATTTTTCATCAATAATTTTTTGCTGCAGATCATGTAAATTAGCAACAGGATCGCGGTGGAAATTCAACTTTCGTATGTAAGCGTCAAAAAACTCACGAAGAAAAGCAACATTTTTTTGTATTGTGTGTACCGTTGCACTATCTTACTGGAAGTAAACCATATTGTAATTCATCTTCGTGCAGCTGTTTAATAAATTCATACTAAATGTCTTTATAGCATTAATTGTAATATTAAAAAAAAATGGGTCCAGCAATTCTGGGTTGAGAAACTGCTAGCCAAACAGCAAGTTTTGTAATACGCAGAAATGATTCAATAAAAATATGGGGATTGTTCCCTACTCCACATCCGAGTATTTTGGGAATTGACGTACCCCGAAAGATGAAACCACGCTTCGAGAGAGAAAAATGTCATCTTGCATTGAATTATTTGCAAATCACTAGCGGTTAGATCGGCGTATGGGGTAATCTACCGACAAAATAGTCTGATGTGATTGCATCTTATATGGGTGCATATATAAGTTTTACAACTTTCGGGTATCTTCCATAAAAAAGTCCAATCTCTCGAGAAAAACATTTCAAAGGTTTTGTTGGTACATTTTCCATCCATCGAGGAATATCATTCATAACTTCTTTCGAACGAAAAGTTGGTCTACCAGTACCTGATTTATGACTACCTATGTGAAGTGTCAATCATCTAAACATGTACGCTGGCTGTACACCCAAATTCCATCAATTCGCACTCTATTTCGAAAATAGCCTTAAATCATGTACGTTTTTTGCACTGTATTGTAAACCATATTTGAATTTATTCAAACTCGGTGTTCAAACTTGTTTTCAGCAGTTCTAACACATTTATTGATGGCAGTTAATGGCATAAGTCCAGACATATATTTTCTATTTCAATGCCATCTTCGTCCTAGGAACTTTATATCACGATACATTATCGAGGAATAGTAATATTAATCTTTTATTGGGCCTAACATTAATTCTTCAACAGTGATTTTATTATTGACAAAACATCTTTTGTACATACGCGTTAATAAAATACTTTGTTGCCAAACTGTCAATTTTCTGTCAGATACACCTAGTTGATTTAGCTGGAAGTGAACGCGCGGATGCGACAGGTGCAACTGGTCAAAGACTTAAGGAAGGTGCCCATATAAATAAATCTTTAGTGACGTTGGGCTCTGTGATATCAGCTTTAGCGGAATTATCTATTGAACAAAACGGCCATAGAAAATCTTACTTTATACCGTATAGAGATTCTGTATTAACTTGGTTGCTTAAGGACAGCTTAGGAGGCAATTCCAAAACAATTATGATAGCAGCTATAAGCCCCGCAGGTAAATTATCTAATGCTAAAATTTAAAAGCGATTTTTTTTGACATATCGAATTTTTACCGTAGATTGTAATTACGGTGAGACGTTAAGCACTTTAAGATATGCAAATAGAGCAAAGAACATTATCAATAAGCCAACAGTTAATGAAGATCCCAATGTTAAATTGATCAGGGAATTAAGAGATGAAATATCGAAGTTGAAAGCACTCATGTTTAATGAGCATAGATCCGATGACATGCTGGCACAACTACATGAAAAAGAAGCAAGGGAAAAAGTTTGTCATTTCAGCCTTACGTTTTTGGAGTTCAATTTAACGCGATTCTATTTTACCAGGAGCTCACTGAAGAATGGGCGGGAAAATGGCGAGAAGCTCAAGCTATTTTGCGTGAACAAAGAGCTCTAGGCTTACGAAAAGCTGGTCCGGGTGTTGTTTTAGATTCTGATAGACCGCATCTTGTGGCGATTGATGACGATCCGTTAAGTACGGGTGTTACTTTATATCATTTGAAGGTAAATTTTGTTTCAATATGTTTTTCCACTAATAAAAGAAATTATTGCACACACAAGTATTTGAGTTAAAGTACATTTTAACCTCTTATTGACCACATGAATATTGTACATGTCCGTATTCTTTATTCATTCCAATTACAAGATAAATCACATAATAAAAAATATATATAACAATATTTTTTATTCTGGGAGAGCCTTTAAAAACACGCACTTTTTAATACACATCTATAAATATCAGTTTGCTTTCGTTAATTGATTTTGGTGAAAACATCGGAGTCACCACCAAATATTAGCTCAGATTAGTACATTCATTAATACTGTAAAGATAGGGTTTTAGCAAGTATTGCTTATTTCTGCCTTTTAAAAAATACAGTAACATTATTAATTTGTCCTTGCTAAGTAAGCCCAAATCAGATTTGGCGAGCTACTATTTGTTTTGAAATAAAGAAAATTATTAGAAACAAACTCAAAATAATACTGTTTTGTTTTCGAAACGTATTAAGGATTTCAGTGAAATTTTATTCTCATTCCATAAATTTCCCAGGTAATTACGCAATAATTGGCATTTGTAACACATCAACGTGTGTAGGTTTTTTTGTAATGAGCGGCCCGGCAGTGTTATAAGCTATTTTAATTTTCCATAGCAGGAGCTTTAAGATGTAGGAATTGATACTACACCTTTCGCCGTAAAGGGTCCAGCGCCGTTAATTATTTTCCCAATGGTGACGCAGAAACATACCGAACTCGCCCGAGAACGTATTGCCACTATACTTAACGGACGTTGGTTTCGTATATACGACACCCGAGTTGCTAAATTCAAGTGCGAGCCGTTTTATAACATTTCAAAATGTCTTCCGTCTTATTCAACGCATAAAATCCTCAGGTTACATTGCTTAAAAATGCTAGTGCGAACTATTTCATACATTCTTGTATAGCGCCTTCCAAGTGAGCAATGTTTTTAAATGATGGATGTTTCTAACCTTCATTTTTCAATTGGGAAAAGTCGCAAATACCAACCAATCCACTTCTTTAGAAAAGATTCATCTAACAAATTACTAACTTATCTTCCACTGTGAGCTGGATTACCATCATGTCTTTTCTGGGTAACTCAAGAGTATATCTTCAATTTCATTAAGTAATTTCGCATAAAATTTTCGGAATTTGAACTCAATAATTTTGTTGTTAAATATCCCATACCAGATATTGGTTTTATAATAATATTGAACAAGGACAACGGATTCAGATCAACCGACCACCCACAATTTTCAAACAAAATAAATTTGACACCAAAGATAAAAACGCTGTTAAATACAACTCCTCATGGTATTGGTGAAATCATTCACGAGAAAGACAATGTGAAGGGACTAAAAACGCTTCCTTGGCACTAGCTAGTGCCAAAAGATTGCAACACTTGCCTGTCCCGTCAGACGCAGCGAAAATAAGCGGATACAATTTCCCAACCCTCCTCACGACCAATACACTGATTGCTACTCTCGAGAGGGCGCGCACAAAAATATTTACAAAAGGAAGAGTCACTTGAGCTGTAGGCAGAAACATTTCACCAATACCATGAGAAGCTGTATTTAACAGCGTTTTTATCTTTGGTGTTACTTCCTAGGCATTTTTAGATGCGTTCTTAAAATAAATTTGGTATCTTTATCCTCTTCTAACTGTCCATGAAACCAAAAACTACAGTCTTAAGATTTTTCAGCATCGTCATCTTTTAGAGAGTGTACGGATGGCTTGACTTTATTTTTTCGCAATTTTCTCTGGATTAATGTACGAGAAATCTCATTAGCTTATGCTATTTCCAGGACGTTGATTTTCGGAGCTTCGGTAGTGCGTAGTTCTTGGTTTTGGTTGCTTTATGAAATGACCAAATTAATATGCGGTTTTGAAATCCATTTTTTTACAGAGCTCGAACGCCTAAGTTTATATTAAACTTTTATTCGTATTCCATCGAATAAAAATAGTTAAAACAAAAAGAATACATTTACGAAAAAGTAGTACTTAGAATTCTTCGTTATTCTAAACTTCAGCTTTATCTATCAACGGATATCGAACAATAATGCTTATTTGTGGCCTTAAAGTTCAAACTTCAAGAACTTCGTGAAGGCACATTAAGCATGGTACGATACCATGTTGAGATTTATACACCTATATTTTTAACGCTGAATTTATGTGATTTTTCTATTATAGCAGTAATATTAAAAAAAAACGAATCGTATTATTATAGCTTCCTAACAAATATTTTTTTAGCTAAATTCAATATCAGATTTACTTAGGCACAACCTATTAAGAAAATAATATTGTACTTGAACAGGAAGGTGTTACAACAATTGGTACCGAGGAATCCGAAGAAAAGCAGGATATAGTGCTACGCGGTTCTGGTATGGAACCTAAACATTGTACAATTACTTTCGAAAACGGAATTGCTTTCTTAAATCCACTCCCTGGTGCCCAAGTATGGCTCAATAATATTCTTATTGAATCTCCATCGAGGTTGTCCCAGGGTTGCATAATATTTCTAGGTCGCGCGCATGTCTTCCGGTAATTTATTCACTCAACTAACGTTAAACATTAAGAATGTAACGATACAACACTCTTCTTACAGCTTCAACGATCCTGCTGAAGCAGCTGAATTAAGGAAAGGCGAGAGAACTATAAACTTAGCGAGGTTAAGTTTATTAAGTTGGTCGACACCTGACCTAGCGACTTCTATTGAAAATCTGCCACCGTAAGTTAAAAATATGCGTTATCACATCTTATCAATGCCGGACGTTATCTTATAGATTAGATGACGATAAGTACGATATTGAATCTCAACGGCTAAATCTGGAAAAAGAAAAGGAATTATTTGAAAGAGAGCAGGAGGAATTTGAAAAGAGACGAAAATCGCTAGAAGAAGCGCAAGCTAAATTAGAAGCTGAGAAAAGGGATATGGAAAGAGAACATGCTGCCCAAGTTAGTAAAAAACAAAAATTTTCTTTTATAACTTAAATGTTCATTACTAGACACTGGATTACATTCAAAGTACAAATCTTTTATTTTATTTATTTATTATATTTTACGTCCATTTGTAGATGTCTTACACTGATTAAAGTTAATTAACGGTAATTAATACATCTACATATAGACGTAAAATATAATAAATAAATAAAATAAAAGATATGCACTTTGTATATAATCCGGTCTCTATTCATTACGTTCAATTAATGTATTTTTAAGGCACGTCAATTACAAGAAAACTGGCGACAAATAGCTGCTCAACAAAAACAGAGAGAACAAGAGCTGCAACGAAAAGAAAAAGAACTTATTTTGCAAAGGGAAGAATTGGAGAGAGAAAGAAAGAAATTAATGGGTGAGGTGAGTTTTCTTCATTTTCATTCAACTCATCAATCCCTTACCTAAGTTTTTCTTTTTTTTTTTTAATTTTTACACGTAGATCCAACAGGAATATAGACAACTAAACGAGCTTAAGAATGAACTTTTAATTAAATTGAAAAACACATGCCAATTTATCATCACACATTGTAATGACTTCACCTTTCCCGATTCCCATACAAAACGAGTTTTTCAGGTATCTATTGCTTTCAATTATTTTTAGTTTTATTTGTTTTGTTTGTTTTTTTTTTGTTTTTGGTGACTTTTGTAGTGTCCTTTGATTTTGATTTCGTTTTTCTTGATTTGGATTGTGGTATTTGTGAGTGATGATTAATCTTGTAGAGGTTGCCGTGAGTTTTGTTTGTTTGTTTTTTAGGATCTAGTGGCGAAATCGGAATCGAATACACCGCTATCCGATACAGATTCGGACTATTTGGTTGACCTTCTCAACGGTATTAAAGGACAATCCGTCATACAAGATTTAGTACATCAACATGTAAGCATATATCTATAATATATAGTTCTAACCTTTTCGATTTGATTTTATTAGTTGCACTTGCAAGGAAGCTTAAATATATCAATATAACGAGTAATTATATAGAACACAAATCCAAAAAAAAAAAAATTGAATCAACTACGACTCGAACGTCAGAATTAAAAGAATAAATTTGTAACAGTATTTTTCTTTGTGAGTTTTCAATTTATTTCGAACATTATCCTAGCTTATTTTAATATTTACGCCATTTTGATAATAAGTTTCAACTAAATCTCTCTCCTTACTAATTGTGTTGAACGTAACGTATATGCTTGTTTTCTTCCAAAAGCATCCTAATTACATTCTTCAGTATTATAATTTGTAACTAAACATGTTTTCGTGTAGAATGTGTATAATATTGTTTAATGTTTTTTTTTGTGCGCTTATAATGAGGTCATCTTAATATTTAGAGTAATATGAGAAACCACTTCAAAGTATTGTAAAAGCATGTACAGCAGCGAAAAAAATACAGAATGGCCAGGATAAAAGAAGCCCCGAGTATTACTGTACGCGATATTTGAATCGAGCGCTCGAGAGGGGTCACGTGATGTCCAGCGGCCATTTCGTGTTAAATTTCATATTGTGTTTGCCTGTGCTGCGTTGTCAGTTGTTAATGCTGGTTGTGAATAGGGTAATGCCGTTTTCAATCGAACAAAGAATGTTTATTCTTGAAAATTATTTGGAATGTAAATCATTTGTGACATTAAATAAAAGGTTCATGATAAAATATCCACAAAACGTCTGCTCCTTTCTAAAAGTGTTATGCAGAAAATTATTACCAAATTTGTGTAAAAGTGTCGTGACTGCTCTGGGTGGTTAATATTGTTGAGCAGTGGCGTTAATCTTAATAGTAGTTGAAACTAACGGGGAAGAAATAATAGCAGTAATATAGTAACTACAAAGAAAATGCAAAAGTATTGTCAATATATTTATCAACTAATATAAAATACAATAATAAATACAATACAGTTAATACTTACTTGTGTGCCCCTTACTTGTAATTACTGCTTCGCACCGGCATGACATACATTAGGGTGACAGAATAAAATAGACACCTACTAATTAATAAAAAGATTCTATTCTCGTTATATATACAAAATATTTTAAAATTTTTAAATTAGACTAATATTTTGTCGATCCACCTTTACTTGCATCAAGTGCTGCGAGTCGTGGCATAGAATCTATTAAATGATTAATGGCGTCTTCTGGAATATTTAACCACTCTTCTGTAACAGCTGCCACGAGTTCTTCCTTATTGCTGGGTTTTCGGGGTCGTTTCGCCATATCTATCTGGATGATGTGACAGACATTTTCTATCGGATTCATCTCTGGTGATTGGCCTGGCCATGGTAAAATCCGAATCCCTTGTTCCTCTTTCTATGTGGTTGTTGTTCTTGCTCTGTGGCAGGGTGCTCCATTCTCCATAAAAGCGGCGTCTTCTTTAGATAAAATGGCGTTGTTGAATATCGGTAGTAGTCTTTCTGTTAATATTTGGATATATTTTGCCGCATTTATATTTCCGTCGCAGATTACTAATTGCGATTTTCCACCATACCATATCGTGCCCCACACCATCATGTTCACACCGCCGTATTTCACCGTCTGATGCAAAAATTTGTCGTACAGTTACTGTGACGAACGTCTCCATACCCACGTTCGACCACTATCACTGAATTGGCAATATCTGCTTTCGTCTGAAAAAATGACAGATCGCCAAAACTCTTCGGGCTTCGCTCGCATTTCAATTGCCCAAGCCATTCGGCGCCGTTTTTGAAACGCCGTAAGGAGAGGTTTTTTCTTTGCCACCCTTTTATACACCCCCACACTGTGGAGGTATCGCAGAACGATGCGCTGAGTTTTCTGTGAAGTTGGCGCAAGCACAGCTGTACTTTTTCACGTTTCTCTTAACACTTCGCGCACAAGCACCCTTTTACTTCTTTCAGAAGGTCCGGCACGGCCTGGTCTCCGCTCCACTGTTGTTTTTTCCTTGCGTTTAAATTGTGTAATCACACGGTTAACTGTGGACAACGGAATGTTTAAAATTTACTTATTTCACGTTGCGAAGCGCCGCGTTCACTCTGGCCAACGATGCGACACCCCGGGTGAAGTCGCTAATATCACTCGAACCTTGTAAGCGAGGCATAGTTGTAACAGTACTAAACTATGACGAATTCCTTCCGATACATCTACCCCTACCCTAATGACAAGAGAAAGTTCTTAATTCGTTCTTAGAATTTAGCTGTTTACATATTTATACCGCTTTACCTGGTGTCTATTTTATTCTGTCATCCTAGTGTATGTGCCCACTATGGATGTAGAATGTTTGCACATAATACAACCAACCAACCAAACTTATATATACACGCATATAACACAGCTGTCGATGTTATAAAAGGCTACGAGATAACACTATCCACCCTTCAAACGGCGTGCTAAGTGTTTAGTAACATGCCTACGTACGAATATTTCGGCTGTGAATAATAAAGAAATTTTTATTTTAGATACCTTTATCATCTTTTTCTTGTGTCTTCTAAGGAATTTTCGCAACATTTTTTGATTGAATCTAATAAAATATTAGATCTTTCCCTTTTTCTCATCCTATATAAGAATATTTCTATAACATCTATACAGTGGCGGCTATATAATTACCAACGAGTATAAAATTTGTATTTTTTTTTTAATTATTTCACCTCAGTAATAGAAAATGTATTTAGCAGTAAATATAAGTATTTTTTTATACATTTTGCACCATTAATTATACTCATAATTACTCCATATTCACGCTCTTTTTAGTCATCTAATCACTTATATTTTAGTAATTAAAACGCTCTTTACTTTTAATGTAAATGAATAAAAAATTTTGTCACGTGTCCAATATTTTGTTGAAAATCCCTTACTATCAATTACCGATCGGCTTACTCATGCATCCTACAAGTATTTTGCAGAACTCTGGTGGAGTCGAATACCGTGTTAATTTAATTGCTCCGTAAAGCTTACCCAAACTTGAGTAATAGTGCTCGCCGACTTTCTGTTTTAGGGCATACCACAAGTTCTCAATTGGATTTAGATCGTAACTACACGCCAACCAGCTAATAACCGAAATAGAATTAACTATTAGAATATTTTTTACGCTTCTCGCAGTATGTTCTGAGTTATTGTCGTGGACCAGTTTCCAAGTAATGGGCAAATTTTCGTCAGCATAGGAGACAAGGATATTTTCCAATACATATATACATGTACTGATGTTGGTCCATTATGCCTTCTGTGCGGTAAATAGGTCCAACACCTCTCCAAGACATGCATCCCCATACCGTCACATTTCGTCCTACGTGGTTGATGGTCATTGTGGTGTATTAGGGTTCCGCTCGCTGTTTGGAGGCCTACGGACAAACAATTTTCCGTCAGAACCACAACGGTTTACTTTTTTTTCGTCCATAAATAAAACATTTTTCCATTGATTCATTGTCCAGTTAATATAATATATAACCATGGGTTTCTTGCGAGCTATTCTGCGAAATAAGTTAGCTTCATTCAATCGCCTTCGGATTGTGTGGACTGAAAGTTGGTTGTTTGTATTTTCAAATAATTCCTTATGAATGTTTGGAACAGCTTTTGCGATATGAACTATACAGCGATCCATAAACGCCGACGATTTCCTTGGTTTCCGTTTTCTTATAATATTTTCTGTTGTCTTATTTCTTTTGAAATATTGTACTGCGTTATACACCATTCTTTTTGTCTGTAAGACAATTTTTTGTATATTAAATTTAAGATAATGGAACGCAGTTTGGGAGTACAACTTATTTTCTTATCCATATTAAATTTTACTTGTAAGTTATATCTTTACTATTTAATTTATTGTAGAATGGATGTTTACACCACAGTTTCACTGATAAATTTACTTAACGCGCTAATTTACTGCTGCAGATAACAGTACGTCTTACTAAACTGACTGTTGTTAATTTTATGTCCGGGTAAACATATGCTTAAAACGGAATTTCTAGTATTCAAAGAAATGTTATTTCATTTCCCACAAGCGCAGTGTTGTTAATTACATGGTCGCAAAGACTACATGGTCGCAAAGACTGAAAGAGTACCTTGATATAAGAGCAACGCAATTTCTTCAAAATGACTAATATTTATATGGATCATCATGCTTTATTATTATTTTCTAATATCTAAATTTATTGTACAGCACAGTTTTCTGCGTTAAACTGATTTTATTTTTGATAAACAAAAAAAGATCCATGACGGAGGATCTTTTTTCCGAATTTTTCCGAAAATAATTAGCTTCATCCTAGAGACTATGTAATATAATTTAAATTATGAAAAATATTATATATATACAAATAATTCAATGTCATAAATTCAATTTGATCGATATTTTGTTGACCCTGACAAATACCAATTTAGAGTTCAATTTTTCTTGCATCAAGATAAAAGTCGGTGCAAGCTTCGAGAGTGGAATCAAATAAATTTGGTGAGCATGTCTATCTGGTTTAGTGTTTGTTTTGTTGTAAGTTGTCGTTGACTTTGTGTATTGTAACTTAATTTTTAATCGTAGAGACTCATGAAATACTAAATTTACACCAGGACAGCGACAAAATAAATGTCTTGTTTATTTTATGTACTGTATAACCTGATTTGTTTAGTTCATTTTTTATTTGGAACACCTGAAATAACATTGCTCAGAAAAATCCGGAGTCAAAGTAAGCAATGGAAATTTGAAGTCATGTTTGAAATAGAGTGCGATAGAATGATGTATTTACTAACTTGAAAACCGTAGACGCTACATATGTAGGTTTCAATACCACACTTGAATTCTAAGTGAAATAACTCATGACGTCGAATTACAACTTCGCCATCGTTTACTTAAAATGATCTAGATTGATTTAAGTAGTTTTTCTCCTACAATGTAGGAATCATTCATCTTTTTTTTTGTGTAGAAAAGTAGGCTATGCTTCACGCACATTTTACATACCATCTGGAACAACTTATATATTTTAATAATGTAATGCATCTCTTTTTTCATTCTAAAAGCAATCATACTAATATCTAATTTCCAAATTCCTAACACTAATATATTGTTTAGAGAAAGGAATTAGCCGAGCTACAAGCCGAACTTGAACGAAGAGTCCAAACTCTGTCGGAAAGACGAAAAGCCGTTGAAAAATTAGATAAGCGACTAGTAGATCTAGTAGATGAACAATTGGAATTAGGAAATCCTTCGAGCAGTGAGAATTTACATCATTTGAAGATATCGCTGGCTTCGCGAACAGAGCAACAGATGCAAGAACTCGATCAACGCAAACAAGCGTATGTATTATGTATTTGTGTTATTTCGTAATTTTCACGCTACTTTCTTTACTTAGATTAACTTTAAATTTGAAGAAAATTAACACCGCCCAAAGTCCTAGTTCGTGCCCTGTAACTAACGGCAGCGGCATGGAAGGTGGAACATTAAGCAGTGACACTTACCATACCGCTTCGAGCAGTTGTTCTACAAAATTAAAAATGGATACGGTCGAGCAATTTATGAGCGATAGTGGTGTTGAATTGAGAGCTACTAACGTTCATGATGAAAGCGATATATCTAGCACAGAGAGTCAGGATTGCAAGGTAACATTCATAAGTATTAATTGCGTTTATAACACAATATGAATTTGTAGTGCGTACAAAGTGATTCGCATTCGTCTAGTTCGGTAGAAGGGAAGTCGCCAGTATTACGAAAACGAAGAAGAGATGGTGAAGCTTTGCGTAGATTAAGTCAAAAGATTATGCAACAGAAACAGTTAATTATGAGAAATTTAGATGCTCATTGTTCAAAGTCCTACTTAGATGGACAAATTGCAGTAAGTAAATTTTATCGAGCTCAAAATGTTTATGTTGTGCCAAACATTGCGTAAATACGAGAATTGTAATCTTATTTCCTTTCTCAGAAGAAGCGCTTAAAATTTACACCATTAATCTTTTAATTAAATATCATCTATTGGACAATGTAGTTGATTTCTATTCAAACTAAAAAAAGTATTAATTGGTATTAATCATTACAAACTTTAACTGTAAACTAACTAAGAGTTTCAGTTTTAATTGAATATATAATTAGTTAAAACTGTATAAAGAGCAGCCTCCCATACACATATACAAATATGCAATAGAACAATAGCGAGCGCAGCTTATTATAGATAAAATACGAGGAAGGATTAATAAGTAACGCACATTTTCCTTAGAAGAAAGTGTACCTACACACTAAGGTTACGGACAAAGCACAGGCACATCTTTGTACTATTTTTCCACAAAGTCACCAAATTTCGCAACACATTTATCTCATTATCACACATAGTTGTAAATACCCTTTACGTAGAAGGCCGCCTTTTGTGAGTACAGCCATGTGCGGAGAATCAATTTGACTTCATCAGAAGTGAAATGTTTGCCGGCCAAGAATTTCTTCATCGGACGGTGCCAGATCCGGATTACACGGCAAGTCGTCTACAAAGAATTTGCAGCAGTTGCTGATATTGCTGCGATCCATACAGTCTTCCGCTCACAAGCAGTTCATCTCCCTATGAATTTCACTACGAGTTTCGACCTTGTGTCCACAAAATCGAATAACACCTCTTTGCTGTTCATACGTAGACATCCGCAACACGTGCACCATCTTTGCTCCGTAGTTCACTCTTCTGCTGCTGAAACAGGAAAAAATTATTGAGCATTACTTATCGATCTTTTCTCGTATATTAAAGTTATTGGCAACATTTCACATGAACTTTGTGCTTTAGCGGAGCCATTGTGTAAAAGATAATACTACTTGCTAGTTCTATATATAGCACAGGGAGGTAATGGCAGACGCTTGATTCCTCTTGCGGTTTCCAAAAAGAAGTTTAGTAGACTTCCTCGTCTCTGGGATTAGCCTAGGGACAGTGACTGTTGAAATTTTTAAAAAAATACGTTAGGGTGTTGACCTGCGCTTGTGTAACGTATGACAGTTTTCAATAATTTTCGAAATAAATCTGCACTAGTTTTCTAGTTAATTTGCTAATATGTCGAAAACGAATCGCTTTATTTTAAAAATTGATATACTATTGAACCACTGGGTCTTATGAGATTGAAGATTGGAAGAAACGATTGTTTAGATATTTGGTGTTTTTCGTGAAGATACTCTATGCATAGAACGTTGCCTACAGTAATAGTGTGATATTTAGAGTTGTTATGTTGGCCATTTTCATCGTTTGTGGAACTTTCATAGTCCAACGTTTCGGCAATGTGTCCACTGGGGTCTTCAATAATATGCCAAGAAAAATAGTGTCATATACAAATTCAGTAGCAGAACCATAGTATCTAATGCCACTCAATGCAATAGTAAAATATACGAAGATCGTAAAATAATTGTCCATGTTATGGATACAGTTGATAGTGTGTGGTAAATATTTTACTTTTAATACATCGCTTTATGTGTTGTATGGTATATGTAAAGTAATATACGTTACTAATCGATAATTAATCAAACATTGCATCATGGTGATATTCGATCAGGTGCATATTTATAGAGTCCGTTTATTATCTTCTGAGACCAAGATTGTTAATATTACATGATATTTACCTTCTAACAAACATTGGGCTAACAACATCAATTAATAGGCTGTAAATAACGGAATAGGAGAATAAGTATTTGAAGCTGTGTTAATTGAAAAAGTTACAGATTTCGAAAAACATGCATAACATTTTTGTAAACAAATCTATTCTAACAGAAATGAACGAGCATTACACATCAATTCCCAGTTTTCAGACTAATATGCTAATCTATTATGTGTACGGTACAGGTGTCTAGTCGTGAAAAATGATTTCATATGACACTTCAGAACAAATCAATACGCATTTGAGGTTATGTTTGAATATTTATATTAGTTTTTTAATATTCCTATATTTTTATAACCTATCTGGATTAAATATTGAACTACAAAAGATCACGTGATTAACAAACATATTTTTAGAACGGTCCAATTGTATACTTATCTTTCTATTACCATATGCACCTCTTTTTAAAACGCAAATTGGTTTCTGCGCCAGTCTCACGAAATAATAAAACGACTCTAGCGGTGTGTTTGTAGCTAGGTAGTATACTGTGGTATAACCTTCAGAATAGTGGTGGGGAAATCTGTGTTTTAGCCTGTGTGCGTACGTCGCGAAATCATCTTGCGCATTCTAAAATAATCAACTCTGTATAAGGCCGTGTGCAAAACTATTCATCCGATATTTATACTTAAAAGCGGTGCATTACATATGTTGTATTTATTTTATTTTTTTTATACTGCTTATGCTTAACGTTGTGGTTGACGTGTTTTAGGTATTACAAGACTTACAGAAACAGTATATGGCTTTAAAAGTGGGCTCACCGTCAGTTCTATCGCCAGCTACGGAGCATCCCTTGCAAAGTATAGATAGCCCTAGTCCAAGCCCAATAAAGCCCTTACACACAGGTTCCACTTCCGCGTTGTATACATCCCCCATCCCTGTACGTAATTTTTCTTACTTTCATTTTTTTTTATTTGTTAACACTATTTTTTATTACAGAATCGAAATACGTCTCCTTACTCTAATATTAGTATGCACAGATCAATGCCGTCCATTATTACAGGTAAGAAATTGTTTATGAAACATTAGATTGCTGCAATTACTATTTTTTTCTCTTCTAGATACAGACTCCGATAATATAATAAATATCTCTAGTTATTGCATAAGAGGTGCGGGTTCTCGAACACATTACGAATATGACGTTCGAATATGTACAGTTGATGATAGATGGTCAGTGTTGAGAAGATATAGCCGTTTTAGGGATCTCCATCTGGCGATGAAAGCGAGATACGGGGAGCAGGTAATTTATGCTACGTGATTATTCTAACACTTAATAATCTCCACACATATGATCATTTTTTAGTCATAGGACAAATTATCGGAGCGACACTGACTACTGCTATAAGTACAAACTCTTATTACTTATCCGCTCCAATTGTGTCTTCTTTGTATCCTCATTTTTCACATGACCCCACATCCATAATATTGCCATAAAAATTCACGTTAGAAGAACTTAAGTTATTACGATGCAACTAATTATCTAATTTATATGAAGCACATGCTGTTCAACTAAAATTATTTCCAGCAAAGGAAACTAAAAGGAGAACAAAAATTGTACACGCAAATTCTTAAACGGTGCTAGTTTTTCATCTTTCATAATGTTTATAAAGCGAATGGGAGTTTCTAATGTAGGACCACACGGATTCTGCATAGTGTTGTAGTTTACCGGCTAGACATCTTGCTAGTTGTTACCAATAGAACTTACTATAGATTGTAATGGGACCTCATCTTTCGTTCTAGAGCCTATACAACTTTGGGCATTATAATTTTTCACTGGGAATTTACTTCCGCGTTTCTTGATCTATTGTAGAGACCTTGATGTTGGTATTGGCAACTTTCTCTAAGTACTTCGTAGGATCGGCGTTGACCACTTTGTAAATCGGATTTTGTAGGAGTGCCGTTGTATTTTAGAGCTTTTTCGTTGCCATATATTATATATTCTGTAGGTATTTGTGAGGGTGATCTGACATAGTTGAAAACTTTCTTCAATACATTTATTGCTGCTTGATTTTACTGTCAGGTAGGTTGTAGATCATTCTTGGATGGCTTGTTTCTATGTTAGCTGTGTTCTAGTTATTTTGGAGTAATTAAAATTTCCTTTTTCTGTGCTGGTTTTCGCTTCGGCCACTGTTTCCTATGTGAAAACTGTTAAGCCCTTGACTTGTTGCCACAGAAACGGATATATTTCAGTAGTTAGCGGTAGTGTTTACAAATCTACTTCTTCATTGAATTGAATCGCGTCCAATATCTGCATAGAAAGTATCTTTACAGATTGTATACAGATATAATCTGAGTAAAATCAACGACGGGGAGGTATTTACAATCGTTGTTCCCCCACCAGCGAAGTACTGCTTACGGCGAATGACTGATAGACTGATTGTAGGGGAATACTGCAGTGAGAAAGAATAACGGGAGACGCGCATGCGTACTATAACTGTTGACTTTACTCCGATTATATCTGTATATAATATTGTTTCCTCGGCTTTATGTTAATTGTATCTACTTTCAACACTATTAAAGTATTAAAATATTTATTGCAAAGTAATGAAATCGAAACGTTAGAAATTATTTATTGAGTAAAATATGCTAAAACATTGTGCCTTCAATTTTTCAGGTAGCGAAAATACCCTTTCCTTCAAAGCAGTTCTTTTCAAATTCTGAATCGATCGCTCAATCGAGGAAAAAGCAGCTGCAAGCGTACTTACGTCGCCTTATTGATACCTGCAAGAATCATCCGGCCTGCCCCCTCGCTTACGGAGGTCCGATAACGCGCGATACTTTAGTAAACTTTTCTCCGTTCTTTAGGAAAGGAATTTTCGAAAACGGAAGATGTGGAACTAGTTAGGCAGCAGACTCGATTTTAACTGTTAATTGTTAATACTAATTGTAATGTGAATAATACCTAGTATTATCGTAAAATTTAAAATTTAGTTGCTTTAATTTAGTGGTGGTATTTGCGGGTTCGCGGTAGCACTTAAAAACGATTTACAAAAAAACAGGACATTTTAATAACTATCTTTACTCTCTAGTAATTTTTCCAACGTTTCTATAAGTAGTAAGCTTACCTATAACAATTCTAAACAGATGCTTGTGATCGATGATTAAGATAATGCGGGAAGCGTTGCAGCGAACAGGAAGATATGTTATATACATAAAAGAAAAAAATATTTATCTTAAGTAGATCGGTGTATTTACCTATCACATTTTATGAAAGTTACCATACCTTCTTCCGTGTAAAGATATAATGACAGAAATATATTTGCTGTTACTTATTGGGCAGGTATATTTGTTTAGAATTTTTTTTATTCGAAATAAGAAATCTATTTCTGCGAAATCTTTCATACATAATACAGTTAGTGTATTAGTCGAATGAAATTATAGAAAAAAGAAAGCAACAAAGTAATATCTGTAAACTCAAATAGTTTTAAACTTTAAATTACCATGCCTTATGTACTTTTAATTTCTCTATAACTTATCTTAATCTTTTTTATGACCAATACCAAGCATTGGTAGGGCTGAAACGTGAGTGCAGTGATGGACCCATCAAAACTTATTGACAAGCTTTAACAAAACTGATAAGCAAATTTTAAACGAATGGATAACGTAGTATTGAAAGTGGAATTTAATTAGTCTTAAATATGTAACATTGTCCATTTGTACCATAAAGGAAACAATACCATGATACATCATCACCTTTTGTATTTGGTTTTGCTATTGATTTTCCACTTCGTTAAATAGACTCTTTGTTACATGCTATGATTTATAATTACAGATCGTCTTTCCTATTTTGGTCGATGCTTTTTTTTGATGGCCCTGAATTGGATTTTAATGACTTCTATAGGTTTGTTACTGAACCCAGTACTTTAAAATATGTACTGATAATGCTATGTCTACCAGAAGATGTGATTTTTCCAACTTGCCTCTGATTTTTCATAGCTAAAACTTTGGCGTGTTTCCGTACTGCAGAAGCTCTAGTTTCATCACAAATCTGAGAAACTCTCTTCTATTGAAAGGCATCATGTATGCCAACTCCTTGATTCAGACTTGAAATGACCTCTCCGCTGTTGAAATTTGATTTCCTTACTTTTTATGTTCTAACTCTATCGTGTAATGTTCTAGGCACCTGATAACGATATGATGCTTGTTGGGCAGGTATTCCTTTGCGTAATTCTTTCACAACCCCGTGCATCTCCCTAGGGGTCTTGGTTCCCCTCTTTGTCCCGTGTGAAGCATCCATCCCATTACCAGCCATTTTCTCAGGTCAATAACCAGTTAAGCCATTCCAAACACGATCGGTACTGTAAGATCTTTATGTGACTTATACTGCGGAAGTTTAAACACTAAGTTTGTTTGGCTACAAACAAAAACCGGCAGATTTTCCTATAAATGCTTAGACTGGCTGCCTCTATCTTTGCTAAACGATAATAGCCACTGGCCAGTACCTTAAGAGTATTACCTAATACCGTGCACCAGCTCTAACTTGCTTAACTCGTACCTTCACAGCATGCTTTAGTTCTTGTAAACCCTGATTCATTTTTTGATATCCGTAGTTATCCACAATACTTCTTCCGCTTTATTTTCCATTTCCAGCGCTTTATTTTGTATCTCTGTCTATAATACCAAATTGCTTTGCCAAATTTTCTTTTCTAACTATTTTTTATATCCATGTCTGGGCACAGTTTCTATATTTTTTTTGTAATTTATTTTTAAGATTACCTTTCACATTTTACACAGCATTCCAGATTTCCAAATGAATTCTTTCATCTCCTCCGTCATTTTCTCCTTTTAACATTCTACGCATTTTTTTTCATTTCCTTACGGAATTCATCTGCTAACACTTGTGTCTATGTATCCACTTGACGTGCCTGCAATTTCGACATCTGTCAAAATATATTTTTGATAGTAACGGATGTTTACGTGTCTAAAATTCAATTCTAAATTTTCTCAGGGCAATTCAGGTTATTTTCTTTATTTTTTGCTTAGGGAGATCATGCACGTTAGCAAAACACACAATAAAACAACGAAACAAAATAATAAAACTAAATTCTTACTCTCTCTGCTTCCTCTTGATTTCCCCTTTATAATTTTTCCCCACCACAAAATTATCGGAGCATTTTTGTGCTTATAAACACATAAAAAATCATTAAAATAATGTTGCATAACAGCATTATGCCACTTTAAGTAAACTCAGCAAACTTGTTATTCACTTAAAACTATTTATCTGTTGTTTTTTCATTGTCATTTTTACCCAATTTCCCTACATATATATTTCTGATTTTTTTTATTCTTGCAACAATTGACTTGCTTATTTGAAAAGTAATTGTTTCTGCTCACAAGAAATATGAAACTGTAGTCACTCAGTTCACAACAAAAATATACGTATTTCACTTGTATACCTTGCTGCTTTCTTTTCTTTTAAAAATTTTATATCTGTTGAAGGATTATTCAAAAAAAGAAGCAAATTGTAGGAATAGAAAAATTAGTACATGCATATATTTTTATTGAAGTCTACCTATGAAGTCAATTACCGTATTTTTAAAATTAAGTCTTACCTGTTATTTTAAGCTTTTGTAGGTTTTTCTTTGAAAATAGTTCCTTTATTGGTGTATCCACCCTTATAGAGATTTTTGCATAGTGATAATTAGGGATCGGAATTCAGGTGTACATTCCAGGACCGGACTTGGATGAAATTGGATACAGTAATGCAATTCTACGTAACAACCAACTACGGTACGTCAACGCGACAAAATTGGCTTCTTCCCTCCTCATTTTCAATAACGATGTTTACAACTTGCAATATGTATGTATAAAAGCAGTTGCATCTGTCGCGGGGAATGTGGGTGACGTTGAAGGGCGGGATTTTACGCTGATAGTATTTTAGTTAAGTAAGAGCTTTGTGTTGTGGGTCAATTAATTATTAATTCTTCGATCCGTTCCCGGAATTGATGTCGTATATACCTGAGGGCCGATCCCTAGTGATAAGAGTTGATTTTTTTTATGTTTGTAAATGAAGAATATACTAAAAGGATTCACATATGTGTTTGTTTGTTATTTGTAGTTGCTGTTATTGGTTAATTGATTTTTATAAAGGAAATTAGAAGTTTACTTTATTGAAGCCTAACGTTTGATAAAAATATCATTTAAATACTCAAGGAAATGCATCCCTTTAAGCTAAGAAATGACTCTCGATTAAAGAGGGCAGACGTAAAATTTCTTTTTATCTCAAAAACAAACTATTAAATACAGTAATATGTATCAAGTTTGGTGATCATTTTATTGCAAATTTTTCGTTTTCGGAAACTATTATATCGTTGCATGTTATTGATGACTAGAGTAAGCAATGTATTTGTATGATCATTTGGTGTACTATTCGTACTATTTACTTTTGTTGGTAGTACGTCGTAATTTCGAATATCTAGTAAAAATTAAATTTTATCGTATATCCATTAACTCTGGACAAGTTAAGAACAATACTTTACATCAAAAATTGTCTCCTAATTGTGATAATGATGACTTTACCTTCGTCTTATGTCGAAGACTATTTTGAGTAGATTAAAACAAAATTTTATGTGATAAGACTCACTAAAGCTATGTGTGTGATATAAAAAATAAAAGAGAGAATAAATTAAAGTTATTTTATTATTAATCCTTGCCAATGTGCAATTACTGTACTATTAATTTATTCTTGGGTTAAAAATGTACGAAAAAATATGTATTTTTGTTGTCCTTTATTGTTTTCTTTGTTTAACCTATTTTTTTACATTCAACGTTTCTGTATATTAAAGATGATATATTTTGTGTATATGATTTTTGTAGAAATAAAAGGTAAACTAACTTATAATGTTTTTATTTACTACAAATTGCGATTGAAAAAGGTTGAAACAGGAAATCCAATTAAGTTATTTAAGTTACAATTTTCAAAATTTTGCATTTCCACCATATTAATATATTCCTATTACTTATTTAAAACTGTAAATGAAAATCGAATACTGGAAATAATGCAATGAGTGTGAACATGGTTTGTGACATTTCAGGGTGCGAAACGCACTTTACTGTTGATATACACTATAGGCTATTGAAGTTAAGACTATTAGAATTTTAAAAAATCGATTTTCTGTTTTTGATATTCAGTACTAACTGTTACTGTAAAAATTTCTACAACAAAGTTGGAATAATAATAAAGTATTTAAGACGAAGATCTTTATTTTAATAAATGTTCTAGAGAGAAATTTCAATTTACCTTAATAGATGGTAATAAAACCATTAGTAACGGAAGCATGTTCACAGCAGAGAGGACGAGTCTACGGGGTCATAAAATTTTACCTGCTTGCCTCCGAGTTTCGATAGAGATATTCGATTGGATTCTTGTGGAAGTAATATTTAAGAAATAGCGAAGAAAGTCTAACCGTAGTAAGCCGATCAGATATTGTCACACTACATGGGGAACTTGTGCGTGTGATTGTGGAAACCATGCAAGTTACGAAATCAATTGAATTATATATTGCTTTTTGGACTAACGAATGCAAGTTCGGTCAGAAATACAGTTTTTCTGGGAGGAGCGAAAGAAGAAAAAAAATATTGTGGCATTCACAGGTGTTGCAGTAAACTCCACATCACACAAATTAATTTATTCGAAACACAGTGTTTCAAGAGCACATGGATTATCATTGTCAGTCGGTAGCTCGGTTGACAATGAGAGTCCATGTGCTTTTGAAACGCTGCTTTCTGAATAAATTATTAATTTGTGTGGTGTAGAGTTTACTGCGGTACCTGTGAATTATACAACCGTACAGCACTTGCAATGGTTGTTGTATTTGCGTAATTCTCGTAATGAAAAACGGTGGTAGTTTAGTGATGGTTTGGGATTGTTTAAGCAGTAAGACTGCAGAAACGGGTGCTTTCGAAGATGCGTGCGGCTCGGTGACTATCAATATTAAAAATAATAAATGTGATTATTTATTATTTTGCTTTGATTCTGTTGTTAATATAGATTCTACATCTTTTTTCGAACTAGGAGCATTGACAAGTTATTTGGCGCGCTTTGTATCTCAGTTTTATTTATCGTGCCTGTCACTTGTCAAATATTATAAATAACCTATAACTACATTGATTTATCTTGAACTAAACAGAATAAAATTATGTTCCAAATTATATATCAATAACTTTAAGAAGTTTGAACTGATTTATTTTCCTTTTTATTTCTTATGCATTTATTCAAACGTAATTTGTTCAGAATCGGTTCATCGTAAGTATCAATGACCTACACAGATTTTTTTTGATAGTATAAAGAACGTTTTAAATGCATTTAACAACACAATTATAAATTGAGAATATTATGGTTAAAATAATAATTATCTAAATTATTATTTATGCTCTACTACAGGCAGTGGTTAATACGTCTTTTTCTCCCATTTTTTCGAGGTTAACAGGGTTTTTTTCCTTGAAGAAGCCTCTTACGACGGAGGCGAAACGTCAAGATCCCGTCTCCTTTTTTCTTTGCTTTGTTTCTATCCCCTTTCTCCTTTTTGTTTCGTTTTTCTCTTTCCTTTTTCCCTTCACCTCTTTCCTTTTTATTTGCTTTTCGCCTTTCCTGTCCTCTTCATCCCTTTTCTATTTTCTTTGTTTGCCTCTTACTTTTATTTATTTTGTCTTTTTCCTTTTATAGTTTATCATGACACAGACCAATCCCAGAAATACTTCCTTTGTTATAGTACGACAACTTACAATAACTTAATAATTTGTTAAGATTTCTTCTTCATTTAGGTACATAACCGGGGTAATAGAACCAATCAAAAAGAATTAATAAGACATAAATATTTTTAAAATATTTAAAATATCACCACAATATTCATTTAATATCTTCCCTCTCAAGAATTTTTAAATTTCGCGGACAATTTAGGTTGGTAGTACAGGCAGTAAAGACCATATTCGGTTGTATTGCTTTAAAAAAACTGTGAATATAATGGAATATAACCTTTATTGCCGGAAATGCCAACTTCAAATGTTCCCGAGATTTAAAAATGGTTGAGAGAGTTATACAGAGAGAGCAAAAATTATATTATAAATGTATGCTATGGAATTTGAAAATGTATGTCGCAGCTTACTTCGTTTTTTTTTTTATATAATTCTGACAGGTTAAGTGTTACACTGACATTAATATTTATAGAGAGAAAATATGACAGAGTTCTTGGGCTCACTTTTCTCAATATAGTTTTGCTCTCTCGGTATATGATATTAAAAAAAATATAATATTAAATTTATATCACATAAACATTATTTAAATATTTTGTGCTATTTGAACGAGCTTCGAATACTCGCAACATTAAATAAAAAAATACAATAGAAAACTGTTACTCAAATTTTTTAAGTAATCTTTCATTTTACAATCTTCACTTGTAGGTATGCGCGTTTTCGTTTTATATTTTTTTGGTTTACTATTGCGGAATGTGGTAAATTCTCTATCACTAAACTGCTATCTCGATTGACACTATTATTGTATCATTAATATTGTATATTAATTATATAATGATTAATATACTATCGATTACCATTAGTTACATATTATTTTCCAAATAAAAAAAAAATTAAGCAAACATTTAACCGAAATTTTCTTTGATAGGTAGTCCAATCTTTAACGTTGGTTAATAATCTTTGACATTTTTTTATTCTAAAAATATATACCAGCCGATATTATTTCACGTTGTTGACGTCTAAATGCAGAAAGGTCAAGTTTAGTATCCCTTATTAACCTGGTACGAAAATCGCGTGTCGTCCTGTATGTAGTACAAAACACACACAAAGTATATCCACATAAATAATTTGAACATTCCTTTATATCGACTGTGAATCTTGCAATTGTTAGTACGGTTTAACGTTATCTTACCATAATCACGTTGTTTCTGTGTATATTCTTTGAATGTATGTGCTGTTCCATGGATGGTTTTTGTGTAATTTATTAAAAAACCATTGCTTCTCGAAGTTTTGAATTTTACAAGCATGTAAGCGATGTATACGTATATAAAAATATACAGGGGTGAGTTTCCGTATAAATGATATATATAATATAAAGCTTTTCTATCTGGTTTTTGGAATAGTTTACCTTATTATTAAATTTCATGTTCTATTAACAGTTTTTAACATGGAAAATAAAATCAATTTATTATAGGAAAGGACGCTCACTAATCTGCTATTTGTTATACTTGCTTTGCAATTCTGTTTTTCTTTATTTTAATCAGGCATATAGGATAAACAAACGTAGAACCTATGAGTGTATATAATAATTAAAGAGCCATAGGAATAAGCGTCGTAATAAATATTTAAAAATTGGTAATAAGCAGTATATATTATCTTATAGCCGTTGTTAAACACCTAGTCATGGGGACAAGTATTAACCATTGGAATTATCTAGATTAAAGATTTGCAACATTGTGTAAGCTTTTCGCTGATTTGCGTAGTTAAAATGGTGTTTGAACTGTGTTAACGAATCTGTAAAAGAACTTTAGCGTTTACCGTTGAACTGTAAAGCTAAGGTTTTTATTTTGCACTCCAGTGCGTAAGAATTGATTTTGACGGTTCCTCGAATACCAGGGCAGTGTCTGTGTAATTCTTCATATCCCGGTTAGGAGATTTGAGAAGATCTTTTTTAGTATTTGTCATTAAACATTATAACATATTAAACAATTATTCACAAAAATTACATCTATGTGGTAATAGTATTCTCAAGATAACGTTCCGCGCAAAGCATTGACGAGCCGGTATCTGTAAGAAACATCACTACTTGGCTAGTGTCAATGACAATTTTTCTTTTTATTCTGCCAGATAATGGATTCATACAGCGAGATCATACACTGAACGAATTTGTTTATACAATCCACGAACAGCAGACTGTTATATTATTCTGTTTTATACACACAATGACTCTACAATTCAGTATCAAATACTGATCGCTATCAACCCAACAAAAACATATATTTATCCAAGTTTAGAAACTTACTAAACTCACTGCATAAGCGACGAGCTGTTTAATTTTTCCTAAAGCATTTTACTTCTCAGTTCGCTTGTGATTCTTTTCAATTATGAAAAAGAGCGTTCTCCACTATAGTGGTTGGCCATCATCTATAAAAAGATTGTAATTGCTATTTTTACATTCGGAAACGTGTCTGTGATACTTAAAAAAATGATATAGTTTTAAAATACTATAGCCTCTTCACTATTCTGCACAACTTTTAAAGATTTTGTTAGATGGATTTATTCTATCTGTAACTTTTTTATGCTATCATTGTGACAGACTTCAGCAAATTCCCTATAGTTCTGCTTCAACTCTTTGGAATTTAAAGCTTTCGAACGAGATAAAAAACAACCGTCGACTTATTTCTCTGTATGTATCCATTTGTTTGTTGTATTAGGGTTTCAATTATAGGAAAACAGGTTTCAATTTAGAACTCTTCTTTGCCAGTTAGTTGTACAGATGGCTCTTTGAGATTGGTTCTTGTAGTCGATTTCTGGATTTTTCTCCTCAGCCGACGATTGAAATTAATGGAAATTATCTCTGACAGTATTGTGACGTCCATTGTTATGTTTTTTTTCTGAAGGTTGTTACTAGTCTTGTTCATCATTTCTAATATGGTATTCCTTTTTACGATAAAATAATAAATTTCAATTTTTCAATTTTTCTGGATAAATTTACAGCGTCATTTCTAGTTTCTTGCCAAATATGTTACATAATAGTCGTCAAGGCAGAATTGCTCTATGATCCTAATGTAATGCGTTTACTGCATCAGCTCATGTATGCGATCTGGTTTCAGACAAACTTTTAAAAACTTTGTACCCCAATATTTTGTTAATTTATTTCGCCGATGCGTAGAACTCGAAAAGAAATTATCAAAATCAGTATAGTTTCTGATCGATTTGAAAAGAAAACTTATTGTCCCTTGTACACACTTAGCAGCAAGAACTCATACCAAGTTAAGAAAATGTCCCGCTCACGGTATAAAAGTAGCAAATTAACATTTCTCCTTTCCGAGAAATATTCAAATTTGTGCTGTGATATGGAACTTGAGTACACTTTTCAAATATCACAAACTTACAAGCGGCTTAGTGACTTAGTTTGAAATGAGATTGATGTAGACAATGTGGCGATCATTATCATTATTATTATAACTAAAAATAATCTATAGATCTCGTACTGATTGAAAAACTAGTCATCGTTTCGACTGCTGTCGCAAGGGTTAAGAGATTCCATAGATCTCGAGGTCTTGCGTCGTAGTTCAGCTATACACGATTTATGTAAATTAAGCATTACACACTTTAATTTGTAGTATACAATCTGCAATCATGTAGTAATGGCGAGAAACGTGGGTTAAATTTGGAAAGATTTTAGATTTTTAATTCAAGAATTAGTAATTTTATAATACGCAGAATAAAACGATTTTTTTAATTTTATTAAACAATGTTTAACATCGTTAATGATATCTGTGCAGGGCAGTTTTTGTTATTAGTTTTACTATACAGACTTGAAAATTTTTCTCAAGTCTTTTTCAGGCTCTAATTTTAACAACTTTTGATGTTTTATTTAAATTTATTAGTAAAAAGAAAGTGTAAACGCTAGAGTCATGATGAAACAAAACTCGAACAAATTGTGTTAATCTGAAATAAATAATGTAAATAATTCGAAAAGTATAGCAATCTAGCAGATTTCCCTTTTAATATAATAAAAGTTTGTTGTGTTATATCATACATAGCTTTTGCTTATAAGATCATTTTTCAATGCCGTTAAATTTAAATAGTAATAGAAAATGCATCCGATAAAATCTTGATTTAACAATTAAACCAATAACGCACCCCTGTATACTACATCGAGTGATTTATATACGTGTTGTCATGTAATTATTCAGGTACTGTACGTGCGTGCAATCCCACGTAGAGCTTTCAAAATGAAGATATAATCCAGTAATTATACAGCACCTAACGAAACATGATTTCAATCAGGATGATTGAACTCGTTACTAGAGTGTTAAGTTTGTATTGATACACTCCGTTCAGTCTTTCACTGGCTCTTGCCGTCGCAATACCGGCGAATACGAAAAAATATGTCCAATTAATTATTTAAATAACCTGATTAGTGTCATAAAAATGTCATTCCTGCGCGGCACCGAAGAATATTATCAAAAATTCCTTGAGTTACAAGAAAAATTAAGGAAAAGGTAAGCGTTTACTGAAATACGTCTAATTTTCTATATTAGAATCTCTTTGTTTGTATTGTACATTTCTTGAAGCTACAAACAAAACTCTTTGAATATTCCAGTGAAGAGGAAAGATTACTGTTGGAAATGAAGTTTAACGAAATGGTACAAGCTACTAGAGAAGAGTAAGTATTTATTTGAATAATTTAGTATTTATTTCCTCATTTATATTCGCTATTTCTTTATAGAAAATTCAAGCGTGGTCCTTATTTTTGTACAGTATTTTTAAATTTTCATTAAATGGCCGTATCTTTTTTTTCTGTTAACGTTGCATACCTGCTTATCTATATCATACTTGCACTGCTTTATTAGCTTAAAATCCCGCAGGGTTTGCTAAAAGAAAATACTGAATGCAAATGTTATTCACTTGTTTTATGGAAACAATATGGAACTTGGAATAGATTTTAATGAAAAATATTTACTGCAAGTTTTATTAACACTTAAACATTGGAATATTATAATAAGTATTGCAAGAGGCTCTACTTATTTTCTGACAAACACTGTAGTAATTGACAATATCATCTTAACCCTTCTCGCATTGACAGTTTTCTCTCTGAAAAATTTATGAATTTTATCGTGAATTTCTATGTGAAAACCTTTTATTTTATATGTATAGATAATTTCATCAATTTCTTCCTACCACAACTACTTTTCAAGTACTATGGCAGTACTACCAATATAATCGAAAAATCACGTTTTAACGTTACGTTTATTTTCAAAGACCTTTTGTGAAAATCTTAGAATAGAATAGAATCTTTAAAATAAATTTAAAAGAAACAAAATAATTCAAGCCGTCTGCCAGAAAATAATTTTAATAAATTTTGAATAACTTTAATCTTACAAAATCTGAAAAATAGAAAAGTAATGCAAAATACAAACATAACTCTAGAATATCTTACCACCCCACCTACGTCTCATAAGTTGGTTTTTATTTATCCAAATTCAAGTAACGGCCGGTTTCATAATAGACCACCTAAAGCTCCTTTAACTAAAGAACCGTTAAAGTTAAAGCAAACTTTAAGTCGACTTTAAGTAGATGCGTTTCATAAAGGTAATAGCAGTCTCCGTTAGCTAAAGTCGACTTTAGGACATGTTATAAAAATTATGTATTGGTCACACTGAATGGTAGTAACTTTTGTTATATATTCGCATAGTGTTGGTACTGAACACAGATTATCGTGCGTTTAGCGTGCTTGTTTTAGCCACTTCTTGGCAACACAAACAATTTTAACAATTTAACTACTCTAATTTAAAAAAAATTCTCCTTCATTCTATATACCTTTGGCCTTCTTACAACTATTTCTACCTCTACTATACAAGTTCAACGAACGATGGGGAAATAGCCCAAATAACAACTCTAGTTATTATTTCTATTTCATCATCTATAGATGTTGTACTGCTTCAGTCCAATGGGTTCATTTCTTTCAATTATTTTTCAAAACAATAGCAGGTTTGGTTAAAATGCTATTGATTTGACGCTTGACGCGTGTCGAATAGGTTATAAGGTAAACTTTAACTTCTTAACGTGGCCAAATTGGGGCTTAAATTAAAGGACCATTTAACTATCCTTTACCTTTAAAGTGAGATTATGAAACCGGTTTTAAAAGTTAAAGTCGACTTTAAGATTTAAAGCGGCTTTAAATTTATTATGAAACCGGCCGTAAACCTTATGTTATTTAATGTTAAAGTTGGTATACTACATCTGCAAATTCATTCACCGAAAGATTGTCAGTTTAAGGCTTTCTATAACATTTTTATGTTATGTCTTTGACGCAAATTGTGTAACATTAAGCATTCTAGTGTTTTTCCCTTAGCACTTGGTAATACATACTTGCTAGAATAAAAGTCCAAACAATTTCGTTTTCGTCAAAAATTTCGTAAAATCATGCCGTATAATTAAAATTTGCCTGAAACATGAACTTAAATCGTATCTGAAGTGAATTTAAGGGGACATTTTAAAACTGCAGATTTTACGTTGTATTCCATCAGTAAAAGTGAATGAGTTAGATTCAATTCAATTAAAAATTGTAAATTGTTTTTATATTTCGAAATAATTTCCTTTTATAACCAAATTTTGCTTACAGCCGTAGAATAGTTTGTGTCAGATTTAGATTTACATGGTACAACAAAACTGAACCCCAAAAAAACCCCGGATTACGTTGTTGTCTCTTGCCGAACAGGTCAAACATTATTTATAATAATTTGTTCAAAAGAAAATCCAATACAAAATATATATTATTTTTGAAATTTGTTATTGTCCTTTTGTAATCATTTACGTTCTTATAGCTAAATTAAATCTTATATCTCTTAATTTAAAGAAAAATCTGTACTTCCATTCCACGAAAAATAACCTTTGATGAGATTTTCTTCATGTTCGTCTGAATCTTCCTTTTTGCTTCCTAAGAAGCTTTTAATACTCCGAACGTCTTTTTCGTTAATTTACTCTCAAAGGTGATCTTGTACATTAAAGGTCCTTATATTAGGACCAATAAAAATACTTACAGAAGTCAAAAAGGCATATTGTTATATACTTCATGTTTTGGAAAACGATACCAACGCGTGCTATACGAAATCAATCGGACTATCTGCATGTTTCATAATAAAAAATGTACTGCAATTTTTTTAATATAAATTACCTACAAAAATATTACTTCCCTATTGGACTTATCGAGTTGACACCTGCAAAGAACTTCTATGAATGTAGAAGAATAACCAGGTAAATGCAGATAAATTCATTTTTGCGAAAAGTATGGTTTGTCACTGTAAGTCTTGTAATGAATTTAGAAACGGCGTTCGGATTAAGCTAAATACCTTAAATATTATTGAATATTTAGCTATAACCCCAAACGCTTAATCTATAGCTTTTATATTATACAAAAGAAAAAGATTATCTCTTCTAATGTAATTCCCGATAAGAAAAAACAACTTTTCTACGAGTGAACAAAAACAAATGAAATTTAAGAATGGTACAAATATATTATGATAATTCCCTGTATTTGATTGCTATAAATGTTATTTACTCGTATTTCATTTTCTCATTTGCTAGCTTGCTTTATTTCAGTTCATACAGAAAGAGATCTACCAGTGCTGTATTTTATTTGTACACATCACGTGCCAAGTCAAAATTAAACGCTGAAATTCGTGATATTGAGAGCACTCACCATATTAGAAAGAATCTCCGTTTTTTATATAATGAAAATTATACTACTTTTAAAGTACTTATAACAACACTGTTTAAAAATGGATTTACCTGCTTTTGTTTGATTGCCTTTCAGTTGATTTTGATCTCCTACATATGCCACTACATCCGTCTACCTTTAACAAAAAAATTGTGTACGACAAAAAATAATTAAATGATCTTTTATTTCTCGTTTAGGGAACAGACACATTACCGCAAGCTGCGTAACCAGTACAAACGCTTTTTGGAGGAAGATCAAAGACGCCAGGAAAGAAATGAGCGTATAATGAGAATTTTGGAGCGAATAGAAAGTAGAGCGGCTATACTAGCAGCGAAGACAGAGAGATTCGAACTTCTCCGTCAACAATACCAAGCTTATTTACAGCGAGTTTTTTCGAATATGAAGCACACGCATGAAACGAATCCACAGATACCTAAAGTAACTACAACAGTCGTTGAGGAGCAGCCAGGTTTATACGGTCACCCCGTTTCGGAGAAAACAATCTACGAAGACGAATTCGATAACGTAACCCGTGCTGCTAGAGATTTGTATGAGCATCCTGTTATTAAGAAAGCTCTTGCTAAGAATAAGAGAGCTCCGCTAGATTCGAAGCTAGATGTTGTCAAACAATACTTACGAAGTTTATCCTCACCAATATCAGGAGACGAGATTTTGAAAACCACTAGATCCAGCGGAAAAGGTTCTTCCGTTCATACTTCTGACCATACAGATTCGAACGGTACTACTTCGTATAGGGACGATGTAGAAGTACAAGAATATCGCAAAAACAATGCCGGTAAAATAGCTGATCAAATTATGAATTCGATCAATTCTAGACCGCGATATTCTGCTCCATATTATGATGGGTTAAACATTAATACGCATTCAGAAAAACAGGACAGAGATAGGCTACATCAAACCAGCTTTTGTGGAACAACACTCACTCCAAAACAAACCATTTCTAAAAATGCCGACTATGTCGAAGTTTTCAATAATGAAAAGATATTGGAAGATGGAGGAAACTTTATAACGAAAGATAAAGAGCCAACTAAAAAGGCGGAAGTGCGATTCCAGGATATCCCTGTCAACAAGGACGACACTGTTCCTGGAATTTTAAAAACATCTCAGGAAATTACAAATGAATACAGCATGATACCAGAAATGACCAAGGAAGTAGAGGATGATGGTAGTTACCAATTACAGTGTAGTGAGAACGACATCAAACTGGAAAATATTAAAAATTACGATATTTCCCAGGACAATGACAATGAAATTCACGATACGTACAAAGACCAAGACGCGCAGCAACTTGAATGCGTGGATGCTACGTTATCTGATCAAGTAGAGTGGAACAGAGAAGAATCCACCAAAGACTTTATTACGGAAAATGAAGTAGAGGACACAGTCGAAGAAATCGAAGAAAAACTTCAAGATACGAGTGATTTTGAAGAAAAAGAATACGCAGCTACAACTGCTGACACACCTTACGATGAAACTTTAATCCAAGAAGAACATAGGGGTGCCTATGAAGAGGATCAAGAACAAGTTGAAAATTTTGGGCCTATCGCACATGAAGATCAAGAATATTACCAAAAGGACGATTATCCCACCGATTACCAAGAAGTCGTACAACCGCTTGCAGAATACGATGCTAAAAGTGCAAATTCTCAACAAATTAAAGAAGAACAGTCTTTAAATTCTTATAACGTTAAGCAGCCTCTCCAAACTGTGCAAAATAATGATGAAACTGATCAACTTAGTAGAGAAAATATCGCAGAATGTGAAGATAGCAACCAAAGTAAACCTCATTACAATGAAAACGAGCAGCAACAATTACGTCAGGATACAATGCATTATCCAACCGCTAAATATGAAGATAACCAGCATTATAGCGAGTCCGGTCCTCCGGCTATGCAATTTGAAGAAAGTCAACAGCCTACTTCGCAATACAATATGCAACAAGAAGTGCAGTATGATGAAAAAGGTCAGATCATTATGCAGTATGATGAACAAGGTCAACCTGTTGCTCAATACAATGAACCTGGTCAACCTGTCATGCAATACGACGAAACAGGTCAATCTATTATGCAATATGATGAAAACGGGCAACCCACAATACGATATGATCAAAATGATCAACCGATTATTCAATACGATCAAACTGGTCAACCCATTATGCAATATGATGAAAATGGTCAACCGATTGTGCATTATGATGAGCACGGTCAACCAATTTTGCAATATGACGAAAATGGACAACTTATTATGCAGTATGATGAGAATGGCCAACCCCTTCTACAATATGATGAAAATGGACAGCCTATACTAGGATACGATGAAAACGGTCAACCTATAATGCACTACGACGAAAATGGACAACCCATTATATACGACGGACAAAATCAACTATTATCCAATTTTGATGTAAATGGCCAACCTCTTTATCAGTACGAACAAAGTGAAGAGTACTATGCGGGAAATCAAATGTATAATGAGCAGCATCAGAATGTTATAGAAGATGCGCCAAAGAAGGAAACAGTATCCAAGGAAGAATTATCAGCAAGCGATGCTAAACAACATTCTTTACAACAAAATTCTCCTAGCAACGAACAAAAATCTAATGTAATAGAAAAACAAGCAGATACCCACAAGCAGCAAGCTTTAACACAAAATTCTCCTAGCAAGGACACAAAACATAATGTCATGGATATGTTAGATACAGACACTGAAAGCATGAGGCAAGATACAAAAGTGTCAAATGATAGCGATTTCGATTTTAGTAACAATTAAATTTTTGCGAGTATTCTGACTTCATGTGATTTGAGATAAACCTCTCTCACACTATTTTCAATGAAAAGAAGATGCACACTTTTAATGTAATGCTAAATTAACTATTAGAAGTGCTTACACATCTTTTTCTTACAGAAATGTTATTGTGGGAATGCGAAAAGCATGACGTGGAAAGTAAATTCGATTTCTGGTAATCTAAAGTTTGTTTATGTATGTTTCTTAGATTAAAAGAAATTCTATTGCACAAATACAACATTTAGTCATTAAAGAATCTGAATGTAGGAATATGTGATGTTTTAACTTCCTATGTGCCGGGTATAAGTTGATTATAAAATTACTCATATATTTTAGCTATTACCAAAATATTATAGTTATTAAATATGAATTATTATGTTCATTAAATTTTACAACTCTAGATTAATAAATTTTAACCAAATTTTCTTTCGGTTGGCTGTAGTTATTTTTGTTCTAATATAAAAGGGCTAAATTGAAAGTTTATACTTTTTATGGCTTTTTGTGTTTTTCTTTAATTTAATAAACCAGATCAACATTATGATGGAGTAAAAAGGAAATCGAATTCTCCATAAATCAGTTTACTAAAACTTCAAATATCAATGACCGTCAAAGATCTGATTGTCAGCGGATTATTGCGCTATTAAAGCAGTTAGGTAACGGATGAATTTGAATTGCGGCTCATTTAGTGACAGTTCTGGTAATCTATAATTATAAATAGTAAATACCATACTTGACTTCTGTTAAAATCAATTTTTACCAATCATCACGTTATCATCTGAATCACGCCCCAAATAAATTACAAATTCAGAAGAAAATAATTGCTTTATTGAACAATAAAGATAAGTATTAAATATATAAGTCTTTAATAATATGAAATAAAAGCTCATAAAAAACACAATGTACAAATATGTTTTTTAGTTGATTTCTCCGATACACAATCATTAACTTTGCTTTGAGTTATTCATTCTTAGCTTTCATTCATGTAGTACGCTGGAGGTCATTAAAATTTTAGGCCGCAATTCAAATATGTGATTATTGAACTAATGAATTTATGACAAAATTCAGTTTTAATGGTGACAGCAAAGGCAAAATAACGCGTATTTCAGTGGTACACTTATGACAACCACACAAAGATGTTTTTTACCGACGAGAAAAGTTCAATAAAGGCAATTATGGTTCAAAGGAAGAGTTCAAAGACACCACCATCTATCTAGAGCATAATAGTGTAATGAGGAATCAGCTATAATTTTCGTGAAAAAGGCATTAAAACTTCCATTAAGGTGTATCAAAGAAATTATAGTAAAACCATTGAGCATTCAAAATTAGCACTGGAGCTTCCAGCAAGATTCAGTACCAGACCGTAATGTAAAGTGTACTCGGATATGCCTGGAAGTAAACTTTGTTAGTGCGGATCATTGACCTTCGAGCACCCCGAACCTTAATCCGTTAGAATATAGAATACGGTCTGTTTTAGAAGAGATGGCTTGCTTTCGAAAGACAGTCAAGTTGTTTCCAAAGAAGAAGTCTCTGGTAAAACAGTAATTAAGTTTCTATTAGACACATGGGCAACTATTGACGACTAACCAAAGAGACTGAAGACGTGCATTAAAGCCAAAAGGAGTCATTTTGAATAAAGTATGGCTTTTTCAAATTTATTGATTTTGTAAGAATATAAATAAATAAAAAATTGTTGAATGAGTTAAACTTATTTTTGCGTTATGACGAAATCTTTATGTAACAGCATTTATTTTTTTATTTCTTTGATATACCGTAGTTGTTTTTAATATTATTTAATTCAATTTATGAACAATAATTTTAAAGCCTTAGTAGTCATATTCATATTATTGTGTATGATGTAAGTTACAAATAGACGTGAAAATAAATTTTGGAATTGTTGCTTGGAAATTGATCACTTTTTTGTAATTAATTTGTATATCTTTGAGCATTATGATGACTTGCTAACAAAATTCTATAGCTACACTTCGCCGAAAGAGTGTCGCATACACAACCAAAACACACAACTAGCTTTCGAATAAGTTCTTTTTTGTTATTATAGAAAGATTTTAGAAAAATACATATACACATGGTTTATTGAAAGTGTTCCTACATGGTCAAATTTTAAAGTGTTCTGTTAGAGTATTTTACCAACGTTACTAGAAGCAAAATGAGCAAACACAACAGGTGGCTGGAGTAGTTGCTTTAGTCGAAGATGGACGATCTCAAACATACGTGGCTAATTTGATGAATATGAATTAGTCAAGCGCTTCTAGGGAAGTAACCAGGTATAAAGAAACGGAAGGTTACATACGAAGACCGGTGCCAGGTCGCTCAAGCTGTACTACTCCCCAAAATGACGAGATTTTAAGACTGCAAGCATTGCGTTTCACCGTTCGTAATAGGTTGAGTCAGAGTGGAGTAAGAGCCAGCGTAGCCGTTACAGCTCCTCATCTTACTGAGAATCACCAAATGGCCCGCTTAAGGTGTGCTAGGAAACATGTCAGTTGGGAAATGAAAGACTGGGCCAACATATTCTTCACAGATGTGTCAAAATTTAGTCTTTACATCTCAGATAGACGTATACTAGTGCACAAACGAGATGGTGGATTCTATTCGCAGTGCATCAGATCTACGTCTAATTTTGGTGGTGGCTTTATCATGGTTTGGGAAGACATCTCTTTAGCAGGCCATACAGAGTTAATGTCAGTAAACAGAGGTACAATGACTGCCCACATGTATATAATAGACATTGAGCAAGATCATGTAGTACCATACTCACCAACAATAGGCAACGAATTCTTGTTAATCCACCACCCCACGTAGCAATAATCGTCCAGGCATGAATGCTATTGAGAATGTGTAGGACTATCTTCATCGAATGGTACGGACCTAGCATGTTTCTCCGGTGATTAGAAGATGCCCTCCATGAAGAGTGAGAGAATTTATATCAAGCTTATATACGGAATCCGTGTCAAATCGAATGCGAGTGGTCATATTGGCAATATCGAGTATTAAGTTACTATCCTGTAATTTTTTTTTCTAAAAATATAATTTCTTTTACTAGATCTGCTTAATAATAATTTCAAATATTTTGTTATATTTCTGTTTTTATTTGTTCCCTACATTATTTAAATAATCATAACAATTGTTTCTTGGAGTATATTAGGATATATTTAAAAGTCTCTTTAGCCATAAAATTATTCTTGTGCTACAAAAATGAATTATGCGATACTTTTTTGTGGAGTGTATTTGAATACTCTTTTAAGCACGTATTACTAGCATATTCCTGTTAATATCGAAACGCTCAGTATGGGTTTCTGTTGGCTAAGAAGTCATTCTATAAAATCAATAGATTAACCAAAGCGCTCCGCCCAAAGTCATACGTATCAGACGGCTACATTTTATGGTTATTTAAAACCTAATAACAAGAACGCAAAGAATTCATACCAAACACGGAGAGTGCGTTTTTAAATGCCGCATATGTAAAATCGCACGCAGGCGTTGTTGCCACGCCGCATACGCAGTTCTCAATTACAACGGAACAAGTGAAACAGATACGGCGATGAGCGCACTTTCAGGAAGTGTAGAATCGAAATTGTAATTTTTGAGAAATATCGGCGCGTATCTGTCGAAAAATAATAATCTACGATGGACAGAAAGTATGTAAACGGTTTATCGAAATCGATGACGTTCTATTCGGACGAAGCCGATGGTGACAATGTTGAAAGAGACTTGGCAAAACACAGAACAGGTAAGCTGAACAATGGATTGCTTTTGAAGGTTAGGTATGCGTTATTGTTGTTTAGTAAAAGCGGAAGATATTACCAAACGAAGAATAGAGTTAAGCGGAATATTCTATTTTGAAGGCAGTAGTACCTGTATGTTTTGTAGCGGATGTAATTACTAGATTATTCTGCTACATATATCTTTTATTATGATTTAATTAATTAAATATTTTCTTTAGTTTAATATCTAAATATATATACCTAATATATTCAGTTTGTTTATTTTAATATCAAGGGATACAGCGCCTGAATTTGCAATTTCATTGTTGTATGTAGTATCCACAAAAATAGCTGTTTATTGTTTCTACAAATTGTGCACCTTGTACGTGTTTATAATAAACTTTGTCCCCTCAATATTAAACAAACACATTTTCATTTAAGGAAGGTATCGCAAAGTAAAATAACGCAAAATAAACTTGTCTTACTTTAAGCTCTGAAAAGCTTGTAAAAAGCTACAGAAAAATAACTACAATCACAAACAAATACTTTTCTTCTTGCCAGCTTGATGATTTTAGCATCCTTGACTAGATATTAGACATTTAATGCACTTTTTATACAGTAAACAAGTAGCAGATAACAAAAATGCAAAAGAATCCAGCAATTTTATATGTAAATAAAGCAATTTGTATGAATCTACGTATTCCTCCCTATTTTTCTCTCGTATATTTTTAAAAGATTATTTTTAGAAAAATACATTACTTTGGAATGCAATAATAACACGCTAATATAAACGTAGGAATGTGTGTAGGTTCATCTGTATATCATGAAATGATTATCTTGTTGCGACATTGTGGAACTAATTAGCGACTTTTGCGGGGATTCCGTTCAAGCAGTATAGATTGCAAAATGTCTAGCACTACGCCGCCAGTCTCTTACAATTAAGTTAAAATGTTTAAGTAATTTTAATTCTTAGTATGCATATATATATATATATTATATACAATTATTCATAATGTATATGATATCTAGTAAAATACGAAATTTTAAAACAAAACAAAATAACATAATTTTGTGACATTATTAAAATATTATTATAAATAAAATAAAAATTAATACAAACATTAGAACATTACTTTTCGTGCTTTGGCACTGACAAATTGATTAATATTTTTCATTTTTATTTTATCGTAAATGTCACGGATACCCCAACGAGTTGTTCTTGCGATAATTTTAATTGCAGACACGTTTTTACAAATTTTAATAGAAAAAGTATTTCGCCACTTGGAACTGTAACTGGTTGTGTCAATAAAATTTTAAGTGCGACGCATATATTTGCATATAATGTTTCTAAATTATTTCTATAAATATAACTTAATGAGCTAAAAGAATTTTCAAAAATAATTAAATTCCACTCGAAAGACACGTATTTACAAATAATTTACTGGATCTTACGTACATCTTTCTATTCTGGATCTTTTAAATAAATTTCTAGATTATCAGTTTCTTAACTTAAACTACACAGAAATTGAAAATAATTATTTTGTGTTACTTGATGTTTATATCTTTTTCCTAATACGCTAATTACTGTATACGACGTATGTCTCAGAGTTAATGAGAATGATTAATTCTAAATTGTTTAATTGCATGTATCTACAATTTAATGTTGCCTCCTTCAAAGTATGCTCCTTTGGAATGCACACAGCGTCTCCAGCGAGTTTTCCATTCCTGGTAACAATTCTGCAAGACTTGTTCCGTTAGGCTGTTAAGAATCTGCCCCGTGACTCTTTGGATATTCTTTTTTGTTCCGTAAAGAATGGAATACTCACTGGAGACGCTGTGTATTCTAAAAGAACATCCTTTCAAAGGCACAACTTTAAACCATAGGTATATTCAATTAAACACTGTAAAACTAATCATTCTTATTAATTCTGAGATGTACTTCGTACATCTTAAGGATGTTGCAAAAAATTATCTTAAATAAATCTCTTGAATTTTTGGTGTTTCGTCTTCATGTTCATAATTCAATGGTCACTTTTGTTGCCTTTTCCAAACAGTCAATTCGTTTAACGGCTCAAATTCGGTTGGTATTTCTAATATATTTGCCAATTTTGTAGAAATGTTTCATAATTTCATCTGAACGATAATTTTGGGCGTACGTAATTACGTTATTAATAACTGCTGCAGCAGTTACAATATCTGTATTTATATTTTGGAGCCTTCTGTTAATAATATTTACTCGATTAAGTAAACCTTACCAAACTACTAAGGAACACACAAAATTGACATTTCTACATATGCAATACCCAATGTCTGTCTTAATATCTTCCTGCAACTCAAGTAGCGCATCGTATATTTATAATTTGATATCGTAATGGTTAAGTCTTCATGCTATTTTTGTAACATATGTTGTAAAAGATCATGCCGCTTTGTTGATGCCGAAAAAATAATAAATATCTCGAAGTATTCCGGAAAATGTTATTGCTTGGCGAATTTTTATAACAACGTTAACAAGTGAATTGAGGGAATGTGCATAACATGAAGTAAAGAATGTTCTAGAATTAATCAATCCTTATGCAAAACCACGTACAAGAATTTAGACAAGGTTAAAAAATAACGTTACAACTTCCGAATTCCGAATCTAACTAACACATCAATTTTTCATATATATACATAAGTAATCTCGGCAAAGTGGGGAAAGTTTCAGTGCAGTGCGGAGAATAACGTGGAGGCGCCGACCGGCCGTATCAAGGCGGGTGTTCAGCAACGTTTACGTACTCGCATCGTTTATGCCCGTGACCTTCATGAGTGACCACAAGCGATGCGGATACAGGAATGTTTACACATAAAATAATGATAAAAAATATATGATATAATGAGCTGAAACACGTACTGTTTTAAGAAATTTCCACGAAATCACAAACTGTGTGGCATCTGTTAAGAATTAGATTTATTAAATATGTTTCCATACTTGTTTCAGTCAAATGAGTATCTTTACATCACCAAAATGCTCGCAGTAGTAAAACGCAGTCCTTAACCATGTTCCCCAACGCGTAGTAATCGGCTGTGGTCGTTCAGGTTGGGACCTAATCCGTGAAATCTTTTTGTACGCTTTGGGAACTTTAGAAATACTGCTTTCGTGTGAGCAATTAAAGCGTTTACTCATGAATAACATTTAGGGATCACAAGGTTTAAAGCATGGAATTTGCATGTCACTCTCTTCTTTTTGAGATCGGCCTAAGGAAAGCATGTTAGCGCCACCGTCACTCAAACATTAAAAGTTGGATTGTTGAAACTTGAAATTTGTTCAATGCCCCCAATACTACTTCGCTAGTGCATTTTGCAACTCCTTTGGAAGCAAATAAGATAGGGGATGACGGTTCAAACTCTTCCGTTGTGCGTTTACATTTACCACAGAATGTTCTAAATCCGATAATTTGCGATATTTGTGTGAAGAATGTGTGTGTTCTGACAAGCACGCATAACGACCAGTGGAATAATATTGATCAAGCGTGCTTTGATACGGTACTCGATTCTCCGTGCAGCGCGCTTCACCCCTGCACATTTTTCTCCGTACGGCACTGAAATTTGTCCCTCTTTATCGAGACTATACATAAGTATATTGATTTGCTGAAATGAGACCCTTCCTGCGGCGTCTTTTATATGACGCGCCCCCCTGCAATTCTTGTCTTGCTTACCGTCTAGCGCCGCCTCTTACCATTATTAACGAGTTGCAAGCTAGTACATACGTGAAGTATCAAATAGTAGCAGATTATTATGTCTAGTCGTCCGAATACATTTCGGAACACTAACATTAATTTCTATATTTTTATTTTATTAACCACGTATGCTTATTCATAGTGATTTTAATGTCGCAGTATCTATGTTTTCTAAGAAAAACTTCAAATAAACGAAACATATTTCAAATAATTTCTAACGTTCATAAACACGGAATAGTAAATGAGGGTTTTACATAATTTTAGTGTATTATGTACGGGGTAGTTAGTTGGATAAAAAAATAACATGCTGTCGCATGAAACTGTTCGGCAATTGTAAATTGCGGCTGTAGTCAAAGATTTTAATCGCATCTTTAAATTGCGGCGGCTGTGTTGAATCTGTATGTCTGAGGTATCTATACACTACGCCGGCTGGTAATTTCATATGCTTAATCTTATATGTAAATTGCAGCCGAGATTCAATTATTTGAAATAGGCACATTGCAATAAATACAGAATAAATATGTAATTAAATCGGTATTGATATGAGTTATTGCTGTGGGAGAAATTGCACGAACCTATTCGAATATTGCTCACCTTTTGGTCGTTCATAAACCAATATGGAATGGAAATAATTTTATAAGCAGAGATTTTATTCATCATGTAAGGATAATAGTCCCTAGTTTTCATATTAGTTTGAAGAAGTTTCTAAATATATTTATTATTGAAATTGTCTACTACCCTTCAGCATTTTATGCAGTTCCTTCGAATGCTACCAAATACATTTTGTACTATGGAACTGTTTCTAATCTCATTAATTTTCATAATAATTCTATCTGGTAGATCTACACAATCTTGCACTGGTGCTTGATAAATTAAATTCTTTAAAAAGGCCATAAAAAGAAATCAAAGAAACAATGTAGGATCACAAGCTCTTGAAGGAGATTATCAGAATTTCAATAATATTTATTGTTTGACCTGTTGTGCGAGCTTTAGTACCGTCACCAATTTAAAGCTAAAGTTTATTTTTCTGTAGTCAAAGTACCACTAAAAAATGGAACCAATGATTCTCCTTCTACTTATAATGCACCAAACGCCAACTTTCGGAAGATGCAGAGGAGCTTCAACATGTGGGCTTTGTATCTACTGAACATTCTGTTGTGAATTATTAAGCTTATGGCAGTAATCACTGTTAACAAGTGGCGTCGTGACGTAGGCCACAATAGTGGAGAAAAAAGGATGGGATGATAGGAGAGTTCAATATACTGTAATAACCAACTCGTGCATTTTATGATTTATATTAAAGACACCATATAGTCCAACACATAAAAAAATAAACATTAAATTTACACATCACACATATACTAATGTTACACGAGTTAACGTATCTACAAACATAAAAGAAAGCTTTCCCTAGGAGTTTATCTTTAAAATTATCGCATTTGAAAACTATTCACAAAATACTAGTCGCCATAAAACTGTACAACACGAACCAACTGACAACCAAGTTTGTTGAGTAAAAGTTCATATTGAAGTTTTTGGGGCATCACTCATTATTTGTGTAGCAGTACCAATCGCTTATTCTATCCGAACTTTTGGTATTCCACTACCATCTTGTGGCTTACACTACCGATAAGTCGAAAAGCTGGAACAGTTCTGTTGAGTGTATTTTGAAAAGTATTACAATCAAAAACAAAATTGGGAAATTCATTACAAGATTCTTCTGATCCAGTATTTCTACTACCTATCGATCTTTTGACAATTTTGAAAATACGATTTAACCATGAATACTTTCTGTCCGTTATTAAACACCTTTCTAAAAATCAAAAATACTTACTATTTTCAATATTAGATTCTCACAGTTATTTAGTACAAATCATGGACTTAAGTTAGGATTCACGCTTTCGTGTCCAAAATCAACCTAAAATTTATGTTAAGATAGTTTTGATTTTTATCTTTACTGTTGTAGCCAGCATCAAACTACATTTACTAACTACAAAATGAATTTATTACCAAAAGTTGTGTACACACATGGTTACATTTTTACATAGTCACCGTGGAAATTGATGCATGATTGATGATGTGATACCTATGGACGAGCCTTCCAATCCCCTCCGCATAGAATATTGCCGTCAGTGAATCGACATGGTCCGTGACGTTGTTTTGAAGTTCCTCTGTACTCTGGAAGCTCTGCCCTCTTAGCCACTTTTTCAGTTCACGAAAGAGATGTAAGTCGCTTGGTTCTAAGTTACATGCCGGGTGCCAAAAACTTCTCATCGAAATCGTTCAAGAAGTCGTTGGGCTACAGCAGCAATGTGAGAGCGGGCATTGTCATGAATGAGAAGAACTCCAGAAATCAGCATGCCTCTTCTTTTGTTTTGAATGGTTCTCCGCAATAATCATAAACTCTGACAATTAACAACTGTATTGATCGTAGTCCCCGGTACCATAAATTCAACAAGCAACACACCTTTTTGTGTGGTCCCAAAATATTGTAACCATGACTTTTCTGTTGTTGAATGTTTGTTTGAACTCATTCGGCTTGTTTAGCGAGTTTAAGTGCATCAATTGTTGTGACTGTTGATTTGTTTCGGGGGTGCATTATTGAATCCAGGTCTCATTTCCAATTATCGAATTTCACTACGCAACTCGCACTTAGCGGAAGAATTAATTATAGCAGTCATGTTTACGTGCTTGCAACTCAACTGAAAATTATGTAATGACGTTGCAAGTGGGGAGACGCGCAGTCACTTTCCGGACATGCACGTCTCTCACCGCTTGCGTGATTGCTTACAGGCACGAATGGAGGTTAAAAAAAAACAACCCTCGTAGTATATTTATGTGAAACTTGAATTTGGTGCAAGGTATAAGAGGCGCAGAATATTATAAGAATTAAAAATGATCATTAGCAAGCATAGTTATTAAATTGGGCTATTACTTGCCTAATAGGGAGCTCAGTTAAGTTAATACCAATAACACTTTTTTACATATGTTAGCTATGGTGGGTTTGATTTGTGAATAAATACTTGTTAAAGGTTGTTATATGAATTCAATTCATTTCTCTTTAAAAACATTATTAGATCAGTATTATGGCAATATAACTTTTTTTATATTATATAGATTATACTTTAACCGTTATCACTTGCAATTGTGTTGAGTTTATTTGCGTAATATAGATAAATATAAAGAGTGTAATATGGAAATAGTTACTTTTCACAATGAAGATAGAAGTGAACAGTACAACTTAAATAAACAAAAAAAAACTCCTGTCCATTTGGCCACTGAAATACATTAGGAAACGAGAAAAACTTTGATCGTCCACACTTAGGAAGGCCTAAAGCAACAACCATTGCTGAAGATCACCATGCTTTGTTAATTAGTAAGTAAAACCGGAGACCTGCAGCAGCCGAAATCTTTACGGATACTAGTAGTAGTCGTAAAAATATTGTATTGGTGTCTACCATCAAGCATTGACTAAATGTAGGGGATTTAAAAGGAGGTATCGCTACTAGAAAAGAAGATAAAAGTTGGTCTTTAGTGCATAGAAATTGAGCAGACGAGAATTGTGCAAATGTTTTTAGGACCAACGAATCCAAATCCGAAGTTTTTAGTAATAAAGAGTAAATTTTTGTTCGAAAGACATTTACAAGGAAAAAAGTTGCCACAAGCTGTCGTGCCAACTGTAAAGTACGGAGGAGGTTCGATGATGGTGTAGAGTGTGAAAATTGGTGTAAATTGAAAAAATATTGAGAAAATAGAATAGGTTGGGATTCAGCACGATAAGAATTCTTCCAATTTCTGCAAAACTTCATCAGAGAGGAGAAGAGAAAATCATTATAAATATAATTCGCCTACCATAATCACCAGATCTTTATCCTACAGAGAAATTATGAACTGCATGAAAGGTACCTGAGCAGAGTCAAAGTTCAGCAGAGACTTCGTTCTGCCTAGATTTAAGTTAACGTAAAAATGTTAAAATAAATTAGTAAAAAGAAACCTATTCTTTTCTTTTTAACTAAATCTTAAAACCAACTCTTCAAAATAGTTTTATACTTACGAACGGCAGTGTAGTTTTATCATTCACAGATGTAAACCGGTAGATAACTTTGTGTGTTAAGTTAATTCTATTTACTCATCATTATTTATGCCCTCGTAGGGACTATATCGGAATTATAGATTTCGTATAGTCCGATATCATCTTTAATAAGCTCTGTTCGATTTTAAATAGCAAGCACGTGCTTCGTCTCATGACAAGATAAAACTCAACGCATTTCGTACACACAATCTAACGAAGCGTTTTAGACAAGTATTCCGCAACAAGTCGTTCATAATTCTACGCTGACGACTTGTAACCATTTAAAAATAGTACAGAATCTGCGCCACCTTGAACGGTTAGTTAACAATTAACACTATTAGTATTTATTCTCTCATCCTCTGTTCTACTTCAAGGGGCCTAACTGAATACTGCCGGTTTATTTTGGCATTTCTCGTTTCTAAAATGATCACGTTTAAGTAGCGTTTGGTGGGCGTTTGCATTATTTGTACCCATCGTATAGACTTTTTTGTAAAATTGCCAGTGATTCCTAGGAGCCAGTTGTTTGGTGTATGTTTTGGTTGAAGGTTTCGTTTTGGGAACAACAATCATCTGTTCTAGTATATATAAATAAGGAATATATGGTTTGAATAACAGTGTTTGGAGTAAAGAAAAAAAGGGCAAAGGCAAGATGTCTTCCAGAGGTGTATTTGTGTCTATCAATTCGGAAGATAGGGCTGACAACCTATTCGTAGCTAATACACCAACCCTGATCAGACTGAATTCTTTTTTCGATGAAACTACGCCAGGTAAGATTTAATCAAAAATTCCTTTTGCATTCTGCATTTGAAGCAATTATCAGTAACTTTTCCTTAAATTATCATTTTTGGGATCATAGATTTTGGAAGTATGTATATACTGATGCAAATGCTTAGTTTTATTCTGTTTAGTTAGACGTCGCATATTTTATATTTTACTAGCTAACTACTGTTATCAATACAATGTTATCGTTTCGTTACTATGATAAGTTTTGCAATTTGTGATATTTTAAGCTAAAATTACGTCACAGCTGGAATACTGGTCATTTCATATTTATTATTCAAACTCTAATGCCTTCGCCATGATGAACCTTTTGATTATTTTCTCACAGAACTTACGTTCGAATTATAGAGGCTCTAAAGAAACTAAAAGTTTAATGATGTAACTGGCAGTTACCATTTATTTCTTTTGTAGGTAATGTATCTTTCATTTTTTCTTGATTGCAATAAAACAGCAAACTGTATTTTTATTGTTTTATCTTTGTGGCCGATATAAATACAGTTCAAGGTAAGAATAATATTTAATCTCTAGACGCAGATATTTCAGATAAAATTTTCAAAGTTAATCTGCTCGACTTCGAAGCAATATGTTTATATACATGTACATTTGTTGTTTATAGAAACGTCTAGTCTTTTACAAGTTAAGCTGTATTTCCTTACGATGTATGATTTATTACCTTAAAGTAAGATTGATTATACCGAAAATGTACTCCAGGAAAATCCCATACCTCCCAAACTTTATCTGATAATTTAAATAGAACAATAATTGATAATTGAATTTCTTTGTTATTACCAAAGTTAAATTTGGTTTAATTACATTAGATTTTTTGTGAAATTTTTAATTAATAAAAATTTCATGGTTCCCGGTAAGATTTGAACCTATAGCTCCAGTTCGCTAGACCGCTGTGTATCCATTTACACCATGGAGACCGTCTGAACAAGTCGCTATTTAAATCACCATATAAGCTGTTAAATTTAAAATGGCAAATTTAATACCTAGATGTAATAGTGGCTGCAGATATACCCCTGATATCTAGACAGACGCGATATTTTAATATCAATGACAAGTTATTGCCATTATCAATTAAATTATTTGTAATAATTTCCGTTTGTTTTTCAATGATAATCCAATTTTCTTCTTACTACCAACGTTAAATTTAATTGGATTAGTTTTTTTGTGAAATTTTTAATTAATAATACCCCTGATATCTAGACAGACACGATGTTTTAATAATCAAATTATAATATAATAATTTAAATGATAATGCAACTTGGTATTGATTTTAAAATTGGATTCGTCTGTCCATAACGCATTTTTCCAATCATTTACACTCCAGTTTGCGCGAGCTTTTGTCCAATTTAGTCTTTTCCGTTTGTGTACAGAACTTAACCGTGGTTTTCTTATTGCTACACAACCCCTCATACCAGTTTTTATTAGCCTCCATTCTTCTGTCGACACATTTACTGGCTGACGGCGCTGTAAATTAAGCAATGGCGTAATTTGCGGTGCGACAAGACGGCGATTTCGCAGGGAAATTACTCAGATGTATTGGTCATCTCGTACCGTTATTAATCTCGACCCTCCACTTCATTTTCTGCGCTGAAGCGTACCGATCTCTTCCTTTCTTTTGATTGTCCTACGCACACTACACTCAGAAACATTTAATTGTCGAGCAATTCCTCTATTGAAACATTTGTTTCGTGTAAAACGCATCTGGCGGGCATTTCATTATCTAAATCCACTTCTTATTGACATACCTTCGATCGCATAAACTAACAATATGAAATAACATCTTCCTAACGTAATCACGTACGTCTGCAGTATCTTGGCAATATACTGATTGAATACTGAATGTACAGTTTATTGTAAGGCAGGCGGATGATTCAGTACCCCTCCCAAATTTATTCTATAACTCATTCATCCCTAGTTTCCTACTACTAATGCATTATTGCCATTCGTGTTTGAATGGATTATATAAATAAGTCCCATTGATATAAATATATGCTATAAACATTAGATTGTAAATGCTATTCTAAGAAGTCGAGTATGTATTTCTCTAAATATTTTTAAAATAGTTAAAAGTGTAACACAATATATTAGGTGCGATCAAACTTATGAAGAGTAGTGTATGTAAGAATAACTGATAGAAATAAAAAAAATAATGTGAGGTGATTCACAACTAAGTTAAGCACATTAAAACAATATAAGCAGAGCGAAAAATCTCAGCACCAAAATGTATACAATCTTATCTGCAAAACATATATTCAACGAGGTACAAGCAATACTGATGATGGAAAGTAACCCAGACATAATCCATTGATAGAAACTTATTGTTGGTTACACCCAATAAACGAACGGATACACGCAGCTGTACTCTATATAATTCCAGAGAAGGAAGAGGAGAAGAAATAACATTATAAATACGATAGAATTAACACAGTATGAACTAATATTAAACAAGGAATCCATAATACAGAAATAGTGACGATGTATCTTCAACAAAAGAATATTAAGCTAACATTGACCTAAAAACTACTTCGCATATAACTACCATTACTCGAATCAATTTAAAGGACAAGATTTTAAATAGAAAGGGATCGGGCTTAATAATACTAGAGATTAATTTATTCTGCGGCACATTGTTCTTCGGTATGCAATAACAGTCGGAGAACAACTCATTTTTAACGATGATAATCTGCATTCTTACCGAGCAAACATTATCAGTAAATGGTTTCATGCAGTTTGTATGAAGAGTGGACAGCTATTTCCCCAAACTGTAATCCAACGCAAGACATTTGAGATGCTTTGGGACAACGTGTTGCTGCAAGAAATATACCTTGAAGATGCTTGAAGAACTATTGCTATCAAGGAGGAATTGTTTAACTGTGTAATCTATCATACGCCTCGCAAATTCCCAAGAATTGTTGTAAAAAAAAATCTAAACAGCATCTAACGAAAACACAATAACGTGTTCAGGTCATAAATATCAGGGTAAGTAATATCGTGGGGATGACAGTGAAGCAAAGTACCATATAATTGATTAAATTTACCCTCTAACAAGCCATGAAGTGTTTCTTCTTTAACCTTACGTTGGTGGAATAGCTTTAAAAACGAGAAAATTGACTTATTCTGTGGTGTTAATGACAGCGTTTTCATAATCATAAAGAATGGTTACATTAAATGTTCAAACTGAGCTCCTTCATTTTCTATACATAACGCCATCCTGCGTTGCAATGTTATTGAAGGCATTCCTTAAATTATGTAGTGCAATTTCCTCACATTTCGGATAGCTTCAGTAAGTTCGTTGATTATATGAGGATGATTTGTAAGTAGTCTGTTTTTATGTGTGGATGTATGAAATAATCTATAATTGTCAAATCAGGACATCGCGGTGAAAAGTCTACTATTCGATTCATGCAATAATAATAAATAATGCGTGTTGTACTATCTTGCTGGAAATATTCCATCGCGGAGTACATTGTCATGTAATTGATTTAAAAATGGTTGTAATAAATTATTACGATATCCTTCTGCATTTGTGGTATCATTAAAGAATATCGGACCAATAATCCGTCTACGACAAACAATAAGCCGAATCCCCATTTATTGAGAATGCAGGGGTCTCTCAAGAAATTCATATGGACTTTCACTACACCAGATGCGCATTGTTTGTTTGTTTATATATCCTGATAAGTGACACCATGCTTCATCCGAAAAGAAGGAATTGTCAACAACATCGTTATTATTCATCGTGCCTAAAAATTATTCACAATAATTAAACCAGGCTGGGTGTTCAATTAGTAAAAGCTCCTGCATGCAATGAAACTTGTATGGAAATTTTTATAGAAGCTTTTTAAGGATTCACAGGTATAGCAGTAAACTCCACTCACACAAATTAATTAATTATGCGGAACGCAGCGTTTCGAGAGCACGTGGGCTCCCATTGTCAACCGTGTTACCCACATGGGGAGCCCACAATGGGAGCCATCTGTCCAGTCGGTAACACGGTTGACAATGGGAGCCCACGTGCTCTCGAAACGCTGCGTTCCGCATAATTAATTAATTTGTGTGAGTGGAGTTTACTGCTATACCTGTGAATTGTACATCCACACAGTCCTTGCAATCGTCATTTTTAAGGATTGCCTGGCATGTTCCACATGAAAGCTGTGAAAGCGAATAGATTTCAATATCTGCTATATTTTCAGCTGTCCGTTTTGATGGTCTACCACTACCTGGTTTTCGGGACACAGACACTGTTTTTCGAAATTTTGCCACTGATTCTTGAATAACTTGCCGCAAACTGTTATATGTTACTTGAAAATTTGGAAATTCTGGCCGAAATTCATCTATACATCGTTGCAAAGGGTACGGCCACTCTCCATTTTCTAGCATTGTACCATTTCTGAAGTATGATTCGAAAATGAAAACTTTGTAATTTATTTCAAGTATTTCTGGGTCAATAAACGAATACAGTACATATGACAAATGTATTTTATTTGTCACTGTTAATTCACTATTTACTACGAAGAAGATATTTTGAAGAAATAATTTTGTGGCCTGCTGGAGGGTAAATTTATATGATCATATAGCAGTATCGTACACAAAATATACTAATATAACAATATATAAATAAAAAATATTAACACATTTATTACTAAATATAATTTGAAAATTAGAAAGCTCATAGTAAATAAGAAAGTTGTTTGCTTTCCTTTTAATTTGAATAAAAATAAATAAAATTTGATGACTAAAATGACATCGTTAGATACACGTAGCGTTGCCACTAAAATTGAACAGCATATTTTTTACGTTCGTCAAATGGAATTTTTCTCAGTGCGACACATTCAAGTACTTTTAATGTTTATTTAAAGAAGGAATATCACCAACCTATCTTTAAACGATGCCTTATATCTAATTAATGACCGTTTTCGAAAATTTCCAGTGAACTATTGCTTTGTCTCGATATTTACATGTTTAAGCGATGGAAATTTTTCATCTCAAAAGCAGATTATTTGCTTCTAAATTTAGATTTGGCACGGATTAGTATTATAAATTCTATTTGTTTATCGTCTCGGAGCAAAATAGCATCACGATTTCGCAGCATTGCGCGACGCAATCTATTAAATTTTCAATTATTCGAATTTACATTTTAAGTGACAAGCTTATCAAAAACTTTTTTGCAGTTGTTATGCTTTCGTGGCACATATTTAGTTCCATTTTTAGGAAAATGTTTCCAAGAGGTTATTGATATTTTTAAGCTTCCACCGAACTTTAGATTAGATTGCGACGTTACGATAATGAAATTTACTGGTATTAAGTGCACACAAATCATATAGCTACTGAACGTAAAAATTGCATAGATGTAATTTATGCGCTTACTAATAGCAAATTTCTATAAATTTTTAATTTAGTAATTTTAGAAGTTATTGTAAATATCAAATAGAAGTAAGCATAAAATTCATATTTTCACCAATAATATACTTTTAGGTATGTTCTATCTAATCTTGATTTTTATTTTTGTGACTTGATAGCTTTAAGCGATACATTAAGGATTACATTATTGTTTTATTGATAAGTGAACAATTTTTTAAAATAACTCGCTCTGCATTCATTTTAGATTTCAAATGGAAAATGTTTAATTGGTGCGGTTTTTGGAATATTGTTTCGTACTGTAGAAATTACTTCAAATTTAAGTGCGCTATGTTTTTAGGATGGCACCTTATTTAATTTGTCTCATATAGAAGCGACTCAGGTATCACTTGCGTCTAAAGTACTATACAATAGTAAAATAATGTAAAAATAACTGTAAAATGAAACAAAAGACAATAAGGAAAGTTAAGCTACTAGAAAAATACTTTTTTGTTCTACCCTATCCTCCAACCTGGAAAATACAATATTTCACACTTATAGGTTTAAAAATACGAATTTAGCAAAAACTTTTTAACCGTTTTTTATTAATATTATTTATCTGGCTTATATTAGTTTTTAGATTAGTATTTATATTAAGCTTTCTCCTTTTACGAATTTATACAGTGAGCATGTAGAGGTTGGAATAAATTCCATAAAAAAATCAAGACACTTAGTTGCAGAAACAGTTTGAACAACTTAACTTTTATTTGTTGTGGGCTTAATTCAACCATAATTCGCTTATTTATAAAAGCAAATCTTAAATGTTGAATAGTTAATGATGACATACGTATTACAATTCTTTTCATTGTGGTCCTCTATTTTCTCTTTACTACATCAGTAAAGAAGATGAAAGAAAAAAAAACAATGACAGTTGTCAAAAAGCAAAAGAAGATTTGCTTTATCAGAATAATAAGTGAAGAAAGAACAAATTCAAAGGAAAGAGCTTAAAACAGAGGGTTTTCGCCGCTAGCATGTAGGAGCCTGCTATGACCGAGGCGAAACGTCGGGATCCCGCCTACTTTCTGTTTTCTTTTCTTTTTTTTTTTGATTCTGTTGCCTTTTTCTTCCCTCTTTTTCTATGTTTCTTTCCTTTACTTTCACCTTTTCTCCTTCTTTATTTCGCTTTGTTTTTCCTCTTATTTGATTTTATTTTTCTTCCCTTATACTTTAGCATGTCACGGTTCAATTCCGGAAACATTTTGTTTATTACTACTCTGGCCGTAGAAGCCTACGTATCCATTTCAGCTTAAAACTATATTATCAAATTAAAGAAAAAAATAATCAAAAGATAAAATTGAAAGCTAAATAACATGGAAAGAAGAATTGAATAATTATTTTTTGGAGAACATCCAAGATATTGTTTTAAGTATAAATGTCTAGTCAATACAACGAAGGTGTTATCTAAAGATAGCCTGTTTAACAAAAGCAGTGGAATTCCCAAGACGTATTCACGAATTTCAGATACTTCCCGACATTCCCGAATCTCCACAGTTGATTCTTATAAGCTGAGGCACGGTATTTTATTATCTTCTGTACTTCCAATAAATTAAGGCTGCAGTTTCACAATTTGATTCTAATAACGCAACTACAATCGAGGAAAGTTAAAAGAAATTGCAAGGCGCTGAAATCCAAAGGAGTTTGCAAATTCATAAAAGTTACGATCGACTAGTTGAAACATAAGAATTTACAAAATTCTTCGTAATCATTAATTTAGTTAATGCGAATAGTGGACATGCTAAAATAGATACTGTATTAACGATGGAGGTCTGCAAATAATTATTCAAGCACTATTGCAAATACCTAATGTTGCAAATGTTGCTGTTGTATCAGTGTTGTAGACAGTGATGTTCATGTATTCCAGTTACCTTGGGAAAACCTGCTATTTCCTATTAGATGAAATTTTATCATAAACTAATGCTCGTTTACTAAGTTTATTTTATGATTTACACGTTTACAATCATCTTATTTGTTTTATTACTATTCCATTTCTAGAATTGCGTAATTATTATAACAGAACAATGATAACTGGGCATAGATAATCTGAGTGGATGAATGTAATTTAGATGTAAGCTCTTTAAGCTTTAATTCGTTATCAAATAAAAATATAACATTGTCTGCGGTACCACAACAATAATAATAATTTTAAACAAACTGTGAATGAATGAAGTAAAAGTAAGACGAAAATCAAAAAAAAAAGAAAGGAAAAGTGAAAAAAAGAAAAAATCTTTCTTCTTTGTTTTTCCTCTTATTTCATTTTATTTTTTTCTCCTCTTATACCTTATCATCACATGGTCCAATTCCGGAAACAGTTCGTTTATTACTGATTCGGGCCCTGGAAGCCTGCGTATTGATTTTAATTTTAACATTTTTCACGTCATTTGTACGTTTTTTTCAATCTGGCATTCAAGTCGTCCTCTGTTGAAGAGGCGAACACTACCACTCACAATGTGTACTATGCATATGAAAACCAGAAGGGGAAAGTGTTACGATCTGGGCATCTGAGGTCGAAGAAATACTCTTATTTATTTCGTACGGATGGATAACACGACGCACACAGGCTTCTTAGAATAAGTTGTGAATTCACCATTTGCGTCACTATGAAATAGAAATGAGAATTCTTGTTATTTTTTATTATAAGTCATGGATGGTTCGCCAGCAAACGTATTAAGTTGTTAAAATAGCTCCCACAATTCACTTGTATGTTTCTAATCGAACACCTGTGCCCTATTTTAAGAGAAAACGTTCAGAAACATCAATGCAAGTCGCGTGAAGAATTGGCACATACTATTATTGATGAATGGCATAAAATTACCCCAGCAGCACGCAACAAAATAATGACATCAAGCGTGAACGTGCGCCAGCTCTGATAAAAGCGAAGTGATCAACAAACTATTAATATAGAATTATTAAAGCATTTTCACTGTTGTTATAATTTTTGTTAGTGTGAAATTTTGGGGATATCTAAGACATATGAACAGTTACAGTACTGTAGGTTTCATTTCTATTGATTTAAATGTTTCAACGAAATTTAAATCGTACAAAAGCTTCACGTCTATGTTGATATTATTTGTAGCAGACCCTTTCATATATAGTTTTATAGGGATAATAAGGAGTTATAAAACGAATTTCTTAATTATTTTTTGAATTAAAGTTTTACACCTAAACTCGTTAAATTACGCTAGTAAAACTATAAAAGGAATGAAATTACAAGTATAAGACATTTTTGCGAGAGAACTACTGAGAAAGCATCGTTCAATAACTTTTGGTTGTCTCTAAAATTCCATCATTCATACTTTTATCTTAATGGAGGACGTTCCCTCTGTAACTGAAAAATAGAAACCTATTCTGAAGAACAGAATTACACAAGCTTCATTCTAATACTGAGTAACAAGTAAGTACGATAATTAACTAAAATAGTAAATCCTACAATAATAAATACATACAGAAAAACGAGTCATGGCGCTCATTTCCTACTTGTAATACGATCGATATATTATAAGTTTTTACTTGCCAAGTATTGACATCCAAAACGTACCACCTGTATATCATTTTTCATTGTTAACAAAGCTATTTATAACCTGATTATTGAGAATCTAACAAGGAAAACTTGAACAAAGACAAATATGAATGTTTATCATTTTTTTGTCATGAATGAATTGTGAAAATTTTGCAGTGTTTTCGTTAGCTAGTTGTAGGTGATTTCCTTATAGTATATTTTCGATGCTAGATATTCTACTCGTGAAGTATCGAATACTATACGCACTTACTACTACCACTACTATAAACAAGGCTGTTTTATGTCCAGCGAATTTAGTTCAGTTGCAGATGTCAACGCGAACAAACGAACTGTAGTTGGATCTCTCCGGTCTCTTCGGTCCGTTATTACGGTGGATCTGCTATTATACGCGGTTGTGACTAGCCTTAAAACGGTTCCGCGATGGTTACCGCAAGTGTGCTCTGACGCGTTGTCAATATATCCCACATATTTCACCACTTTAATCTTTATAGACATATGTGAGTCGTGTTTTGTGTAGACTTGTTACAGAGATATTCTCGATATGGAAGTGGAAACAAATAAAGTAGAAGCGTGCTTGCAGTGGGTTAAAAATAGTTTCGATGAGAGCAATGAGAAGACAAATAGCGGTAAGCCGGTGTTGTTATGTTTTTTTTTTTATAATAAAGTAAATGGAAAAACGGTTTACAAAATTAAGGAGATAAATATAATCAGTCTTTATGTTATAATTCTGTTAATTGCTGATATATAATCGGCACACGCAACTAATTTATTTACAAGTGTTCGCTGGCTGTATCATATCTTTTCTAGCGGAAGTACATAGCTTGTATTGATTTTGGATTGTAGCCATCAGTAAGTAGAAAATTCCATCGTGGATTATTACCATTGCTTAGTATTTCGTATTTTTCAAATACTTTAAGAAATATTTATCGTTTCATCAGTACATTTGTTTAAAAAATATCATCTTTGATGTTTTTCAGTAAGTAAAAAGCGCCGTTTCTGCGATGTTCGTTTAGGCTTGATATGTGCATTTTTAGTTAGTAATTTATTAGTTAATACATATTTAGAGTCTGTTAGGAGATCAATAGAAGGTTTGCTAACTTTAACTCTAAATAATGTTTGCTTACTATAAAAGTGTAGAGATATTTCGGTATACAGCGTGTCCCAAAAATTAACGATAATCGTTCGGGGGAAAATATACCAGCGTATCCCTAACCAGAATAAAGAAATATGACCTAAATAAAAAGTAATAGTTTTCGAGATACTGGCACCTTTATGAATTTGATGAAAATTACCAACTTAAATCAGTGTTGAGAGTGCTATCACTACAAATATCCATGTCTTTATAACAATTGGCTTGCCAATACAGCAGTTTCTTTCGACGTTTCAAGTAAATTAAAAGCTGGGAATCAGCTTTATTTGAGTATTTCAGGATTCTAGATTTTATGCAATTGTACGTGTTGATACCATTCGACGTGAGTTAGAATGCGATCTTCGTTTGCCATGCATCGTTTCGCATTCGTATCGGTCTAAGTTGTTATCGGTTTTTTGCTTCATGTAACTGTAGCTGCGTTTCTTGGTGATTTCTACCTCATGCATTAGAGATAATAGCGAATTGACCTTCTTCCTGTCCCTATGCTTGTAGTACGCGTTTGAGGTTCTAAATCAGGCAGTACGGCGTTCCAGTGTACTTCTGTATCGCCTTATTGGCGATTCATTACACTTTTGGGAAATGCAGAGGCAGTGGTTCTGCTCCAGCTACCTTGTATCAAATATCAGAACGCCGGGCAACTACGGTAGTATAGGAAAACCATGTGATATAAATTACCATATTTTGCTCAAGATTCAGTACGACTCAAGTGCTTCATTGCGTGTATTACAACACAGAGATATAGAAATTCAATTCGAACAAGGTGTGGGTATCATCTTTATTACGTACAACTTGTGCAATTGTTGCTTCCACGTGGCCAAGGCAGAGCATATTCAATTTTGTAGAATAATGCTTCAAAAAGACACAGAACATCCAGTATTATAATATGCACAATAGACGGTTGAAAATCTACATTTGATGCGACGAATAAATTTTTGAAGCGGCATCATAAACGGACAAATAATTGGCCCCGTTGAATTAATACAACATCTAAACGAGGAATATTATTATTTTCTTTTGTTGGAAATTATGTCTTTAGCCACTCGCAGGTTAATGTGGTTTCTAAATGGCCATTGCCCAACTCATGCGTAATTATTTCGGTCAAGCATATCCACAGAGATGGAGCTTCGTTGCGTCCCCGGTTTTCCGATTTAAACCCTTGAGATTTGTTTTACTAGGGTTGTCTAGAAGAAAAGATTTATAAAGAATTTCTAAATAATGAAGTTGAAGTAAGACGACGCATTAATGCAGCTGCAGACCAAATAAATGAAGCAGGAAATGCAAGGGGAACCAAAAGATGTTTATTAAGAAAATACCATGCTTGTATTTGGTGACAGGCAATTTGAAAATTTGGTGTAATGTCTATTTAGATTAGTTTAGTTTAGTTTTAAATGAAAATCATACGAGGGTTGCTATTTATGTATCCGGAATTGGCGACATTGGTGTTGCTAGGCGCCCTCTGACATATACATCGTAAAGTTTGACATTATTTGACTGTACTGAAAATTCCATCTCAGTCAAAATATGGAATTAACTCGTGAGAATTTTCCTGGGATAATTTACTACGATTTTTGACGTGGATTATCTCAACAACAGTGAATCAATCAACTCACTTCAGCTTTTGACGATGAAGAACTGTCTAAAACCACTGTATATAACAGGTTTAGTGAATTCAATCGTGGTCACTCTCACTGCATTCAGAAACGAATTTCTTCGAAGGTCGTTCAAAATTGATTGTTGTGCCAGAAAACATCGATGCTGTGCGCGAAGTGATAAAGCGAGACCGTCATGTGACTTACCGTGAGATTGAGGCATCCCTGGATATTAGTATAACAAGCATGCACAAGATTTTACACGAACATTTAACCGTGAAAAAGTTTGTGCGCGGTGGATTACGCATAATTTGACAATCGCTCAAAAAATGACTCGCGTCGATTGGTGCAAAGAAATGCTCGTAAAATACAATCGAGATCCGTCATCTATGCGTAGGAGCCCCAAGTAAACAGCAATCGACTACAACAAAAGTTGTTCGCGCCGGAAGCACCCCGAAGCAAATGGTGGCCTGTTTTTTTGAGATAAACGGGTGTATAGCTACAGTGCCACTAGAGAATAGTATAACGATCAATTGTGAATGGTACACAACCATTTGTTTGCCACAAGTCTTTGAAAAAATAATCAAATCATCATGACTTCATCATGACAACGCGAGCTCTCACACATCGACCCAAACAATTCAAAATTTGACCGATCAAAACATCGAATTAATGGGTTATCCGTCATACAGTCCCGATTTGGCACCCAATGATTTCTCTTTATTTCCGTCTGTGAAGAATAAACTATGTGGTCAACAATTTTCGATCGCAGAAGAAGCGGTTGATGTGTTCAAAATGCATGTTTTGAAGATACCTCAATCGAAATGGAAAAAGTGCTATGAAAATCGGTTCAAACGTATGTAAAAGTACCGATCATCGAGGAGGATATTTTAAAAAACAATAAAACCGTCTTCGATGACAAATATTTAATTTATTATTCCGGGTACATAAATAGCAACCCTCGTATTGATCTATTTGTCCTCGAAGGGTTGTCATTGACTTTTAGTACACACTGTATATTTAAATTAACAATTACGAAAGCTTTGATATAACGCGGATATTTTTGTTTTGTATCTTTACGGTGTTTGACAAATTCTATTTTTCGCACTGAATATATAAAACTTGCTTATTTTGATTAAGTTAATTTCTGTCAGTATTGCGTTTCTCTTCTAAGCTGTAGCGATAAGTTAGAGCCTTCGAGCGTAAATTATTATCACATTTACGCGTTTGAGGTCAATAACAACTTTATCTACTTCATTAAGGATTGAGTGCCTCCAGTAAATAATATCATTTTCTTTTTGACCCATTGATTAATTAAATGAACGGCGTAAACATATAAATGTGCGTTTAAATTTTACTAAAATAAAGAAGTTCGAGTAGTTTTATTCTTTTCCTATCGTGTTCTTTATTTTCAGTTATCGATATTATATCGGGTGATCATTTGAAAATATGATAACAACGCTTGTTTTACATTGAATCCGATAGATTGGAGGACGTTTATTCACAAGGAATAAACTCAAAATAAGTTAATAAGCACTTACGTTAAATAAAATCTGACGAATTTTGAATAGATGCCGATATTTTTGGGCTGCTCCAATGTCGATAATACACTAGAGTTATCACCACTTTGTTAAATGGCACTTTTGAAAACTGTTTGAACTCAACATATCATTTTACTTCTATAGGGATCATTTTATATATCTTTCCCCTATTTTAGGTAGGAGTATAATTTCTCATTATTTAATTCAAGTTCATTTCTTCAATGTACAAGTACCACAGTCTTTACATTATCAAAATTCATGTTGTTCATGTGTTGTGCTTTTGGTTGAAAGGGCGTTTACTTTGGTTTAATTGTTAGCAACACATTAAGGTTCTTTTTGAGAAGTATAAAGATTCAAAGATATATATATCTTTCAACCAAAAGCACAACACATGAACAACATGAATTTTGATAATGTAAAGACTGTGGTACTTGTACATTGAAGAAATGAACTTGAATTAAATAATGAGAAATTATATATATATGAAAATAATATAAATTGTAACTGTAAGAAAAATGTTTTCTTATAACATGCACGTCTAGTATTGTTGTGAAAACGATTCGAAACTCAGCTGTTAATCATATGTGTATTATAGCTTAATTATGTACAAAACATTGACTTAATTATTTACTATTATTCAGTCAACAGTTTTCTACGCATTGAACGAACACTGAAAGTGCATTGCTCGTATTTAAAAATAAATAATGTTAATATAACAGTTCGATGGTTAATGCAACATTTTTTTTCTCTCGTGTTTGTTAACGAATCACGTGTGATAATATTCAACAAGTTCGACAAAAACGAGTGGAGCGGAAAAGGAAGGGAACATAGGAGAGACAAAAATAATTATTAAGTTGCATTATGAAAAGAAATCTACGACAAATTGGTACAATTTTCGGTAAAAGCCATGCTAAAATGCAGTACATCATTAATAAATACAAAAATCTAAGCACTGTTGAAAACAAAAGGCGATTTAGCCGACTACGTATACTAAATGATCGTGAAGAATGGTTAATATTACATAAAATTGAGGAAAATATTTTTGAAGCGTTCACTAAGTTGCGTAGTACACTACAAGAAAGAAACTGAAAGCTGGTATTTACAAAAACAATCCGAAATAGGTTAAATGAGGTGGGTTTTAAAGCACGAACAGCACGGGGAAAACCTTTTATTAATAGTGTAAATAGACAAGTAAGTTAGCATGGGGGCTGTATGGCAGCATCGGAAGCAGTCTAGTTTTTATTGATCAAATAATGGACAAGCATGTATACTTAAACATTTTAAAAGAAAATTTAAACCAAAGTGCAGCTAAATTGAATCTTTCCGGCCATTACTACTTCCAAAAAGATATTGACCCGAAACATAAGTCCTATTTTGTTCATGAATTGCTGTTATATAGCACACTCCTTCAACTAGAAACAGCTACACAATACAGAAACAACATACAATTTCCAATAAAAATGATTTAAAGAAGGCTCTATCTGAAAAATAGCAAAAGCCCGACTATATAGTCTATAATATATAATCTGGTTAATTCGATGGCAAAATGGTTACAAGCAATTATTACGGCGGATCTTATAATATATTAAATATTATCTAGAATGCATATGCATCTATTATGTATAGACACTTTTTTCTCCAAAAATTATGTATTATTTTAGAACTTGTTTTTTTGTAAAATTATATTTAATAATAATAATAATAATAATAATCCTTTATTGCCCAACAGCCCAAGGGCCAATTACAGGACCAATTACAATGCAATTCTTATTTAAAATAAAATAACTAAAATCGTGTTGCCTACAATAATAACATACTGAAAATGTATATAATAATGAAACAAACAAAAAAAGAAAGACTCACAAAAATGGCTCCAAATCCCGTTTGTTTGCGTTCCTCACCATGTGACTGAGAGGTGCCTTAAGCAAAATGTTGGTATTAGCTCTAGGTACTTGAAATGTATTATAGTAGCGAGTATGATGAGTAGGTACGGTAAAGTTTATTTGCGCTAGAAGGGCTGGCGAGTCGACAGTATTTTTCAGGATCCTGCAAAGAAACTCCACACTGTTACGCTCGCGGCGGTCAGCAAGAGATAGAAAACCATGCTCAACAAGTAAGCTATAATATTCGATACCTCTTGCAGGATACACGTTGTCCATTCGAAAGGAGAGATATTTTAGAAATTTCTTTTGAACGCGTTCGACCATAAGCTCTTGGTGTAAATAACGGGGATACCAAACAATAGAGGCGTATTCAAGCTTAGAACGAACGTAGGCATAATATAAACGTTTCATTACACCTAAGTCTGAGAAATGCCTGCAAGAACGCATGACAAAACCGAGAGTTTTGGAAGCAGATGAACACATGGACGAAATATGTTCCGTAAATGACAGTCTATCATCAAACAAAACACCAAGATCCAAAGTTTTGATATTGCGTGGTATGGCTGCATCATTAATTTGGTAGTTATAGTATAAAGTAGTGTGAGTGTTATTGTAGGAAACCACAGTACACTTGTTGATGTTCAGAGGGAGATAATTGACCTTGCTCCAAGTATTAATGCGAAGAAGATTGTCTTGTAAATGTTTACAATCGAAAATGCTACCAACAGTATTAAATATCTTTACGTCATCTGCGTATGCTAAGACGTGACACGTAAACAGAGATAGTAAATCAATTTACTTTTATAATATATTATATCTTCCAGTCTATTAAATTTATTAGCTTTTAGTATATGATAGACCCACAGCTTAATACTCAACACAAAAAAAACGTCATCATTATGTTTAAATCGGTCACTGTATGAATATTTTCCCTCTAACTGCACTATAAGTTAGACATAATAAACCATAGACTGTAAAATTTGAACGTTTGAATTTAGCATCTCGTTTACGAATATCTGTTTAATGACCAAAATTGTTAATATCATTTACTTATTCCTTTAATGTAGCTACACATTACGAACTAATAAAAAATCTACAGCCTAGACCTTTATTCAAAAAATTAAATTGATACTAAATTTAAAAACAACTTTTGATGCACCATCGTGTGTTGCATGAATATTTACAAGTGACCGGATGTGGATGTCCTTATAATTTAAATTAATTTAAATATATTCGTCCATTTTTGTTTTTATAAATGATTTAATCGATTTAGAATTACTCCAAATTGTAGCTTAAGGTTATAAAGTCGAAGAAACAGTTGATATGAATGATTTATTTGGGAAACAATAATTACAAAACAGCTAGTCTCAGCATACCAAACCTTTTCAAACATCCTCTTACTATCGCCCTCATTATCACCGAGATAATGACTAGATTTTTATTGGGCCCCAAAACTACAGATAATGGTCAAGTCTATAAGCGTAACTGTGACGGCAACCCGAGTTTATTTTTAAATACATCAAGGACCTCCACATCCATAAGATTACCTTTTTCGTATATAGTTACGAATCTACATATGTACATGTTCTGCAATATTTATGTGTTTGTATACAAAACGGGAGCATTGCACAATCTGCTACGTGTTGTTCATAGCATTTGACACTATAGCCGGTGGTATATTAACAAATAAACAGCGGTTAATATTTTATTCATAAAACGAAAGGAAGTTACTGAAGATAGAACTTGTTGATAATCCAAGGCGAACTGGTTTATTTATAGCAAATTTGAACTCATTCTTTGGTCATCTTAGTGAGGTCAGTAATATGTATACTGGCACCCAAATTTATCTGTTGCCAAACTTTGTTGTTACTGAAGCTATCAAGGATTGTATTTCTTTTGCGTGAGTACGTAAAAGACGAGATATTGTCAAAAGTAAGACTTCCTGCTTTCGATACACTATAAATTAGTTTAAAAATAATAAACATTAGAAGCACTGGAAAAAGAAACTAATCACATGGAGTTGTGTCTGGGCTGTAGGGCGGGTGTGGGAATACTGGAATGTTTTTCTCTGCCAAAAATTCTCAAACCGACAATGAGCTGTGGCGGGGGCATGTCCATGCTTATCATCTGTTTTGATTCTCGTGGAATTGTCCACGCAAGGCCAGACAGTGAGTCAAACCTTTTATCGCGAGGTCCTTGAACGTTTGCGGGAAAGAATTTTTCGTGTGCCACCTGACATTGCCAGCTTGTGAATCTTGCATCATGATAATGCTCTTAGTCAAAGCTCATTGTTGATTAGATAATTTTTGTCAGAGAAAACATTCCAATACTCCCACACTCACCCTACAGTCCAGACACAATTGCAGTGTGATTATTTTATTTTTCCAATGCTTAAGCGGAACAATAAACAACATTCAAAAAGTCACGAAGAAGGTTCTAAAAAGCCTAACGGAATAAGATTTGCAGAATTGTTACCAGGAATGGAAAACTCACTGGAGACGCTATGTGCAGGAGCATACTTTGAAAGAGATAATATTAAATTGTAGATACATTGAATTAAACACTTTAAAACTAACTATTCTTATTAATTTTGACGCATGCCTCATATGCCATTACCTAGCTTAAATGCTACGCCAGATTCCAAGGCTGTTAGGCATTGAAGAAAGTTTGTTTAAATATTTTTGTTAACACAACATTGTTTACAGATTCAAAAATCAATTTGCTCGGATTAGTTGCTTTTATCCGCTTAGAATGCTATTTGTTTTTGAGGACAGATTCGTCTTGCTAAGACCTAGCTTATTTGTGCAAAACTACTGACACAAATGTAAAACCTGTAGTTGTCTATATACATGTAGAACGTGATGCCAGATACAAAGCTGAATATCGTTTCTATACATACATAATGTGTAGCAGTAGATTCACTACTGAATCTCAACACGGCCAGCTTGCTCGATTTGTACATTATAATCCAGAGGAAAATTCGTGATTTAATCGATTTTGTAGCTAAAATAATAAAAAGGTTAACAACAGTGGGCAGATAGCTTTGGAAACGGTGTATATGAAACTGCAAAGTGGGATCCTTTGTAACGACTGTATGCTGTTATAAATCAAAATTATAACTCAATCGGATTATTCTCAACAATTGTAAATGTTTTTTTAAAAAGTTTGTCCAACTTGAAATCAAGTATAAGATCGATTGCTATCTTTCGATTTTATTATCGTAGGTATGCTGAATTATATTTTTATCAGATTATTATAGATAATGTAAAGTATGTCAAATCATGAAAGATATGACGTGTTCAGGTAGCTTGTCCAATGTCTGCGTGTATATAATATATTATTTGAGTTAGATTTTAATACACAAATTCGGAAAAATTTTAACTTGAGTATAGTACAGTCTTGCTATTATTTACTATACTGCTCAGAGTAGTCCAAATTCGACATAAACAGCAAGTTTACATCGACGATAACAACTCCATATTTCAAGAACACCAATATCTCGTTCAACACAAGGACTGGACTCTTGGGCAATGGTATAAAATATTATAGACAGATGAATCCTAATTCCAAACTTTTGGTTCAAAACGTCGATCATTTGTGAAGCAGCAGTTAGAAGAAAGAGTGAGTGGCCAATGTGGGGTTCCTAATGTGAAAGATTGTGGAAGTAGTGTGATAGGTTGAATTATATTGTAGGCATATTATTGTTAAGTCCCTTTTAAAACTGTCTAAATAAACAACGCAAACGTAGATATAGAAACCACATTGACCATGTAATCATAAAACTCTTAAAATTGCATTGCAACTAAGTGACCCCCTTGAACCTTTTAGCATCCAGTAAGATATATATTTTGTAACGTCAACATTAGAAGGCATTGTTCGCCTGAGATTGTAGTGGCTAAGACCTATTTTAAGCTCTTGTCATATTACAATAAGAACAACCAATAAAAGTTATTTCATACGGTTTTATAGTTGTTTTTAAAAACTGAAACGCGTGTTGTAATAACTTAATTGTTGGGATTGTTTTGGTGGTACAGCTGCAGGTGATTTGATAAAAGTAGATGGAGTCCTGTGTAAGGAAGATTATCTGAGAATGCTGTCCCAACTGGGGAAAGATTCTTTGGCCAAAACTTTATCTTTCAAGAAGATAACGATCTCAAACACTCATGTCGTTTATGTAGAACTTATTTGATGTTACTTGAGGAAGAGGGCAAGTTAATATGGATGATTTGGTCACCCGAATTTTCAGATTTGTCACCAGTAGAACCAGAACGGGATAAATTGTACCGAAAACTTCGATAAAAGAGAGTTAGCAGCGCACGAGATCTTTCACAGAATCTTCAGATAGCATTGACTGAAATTATAGGCGATGGTCTAGAACATCTGATTAGAAGAACGCCAAGAATTTGTGCCACCACTTTGAATCACTTTGAATTAATTTTTTTTATTTCTGTTCGCATTTCGTTGTTAAACATTTTTTTGAAATGACAAATATCTACTAATAAATACTACTACGAATCAATTCTGTATTTCAATTCATCAATTTCATTTATGTATATATGGACGGTAGTGTATAATGGTTTGGAGGCTTTAACAGAAAATTTTGAATGAAAAGAACTCTTCTTCCGTTAAGATCTTTGAATTGTTGATAGGTGTATAATTTTATCTTATTTTTTTTATGGTTCATTAGTCAGAGCAAATTTCATTCTATCAGTTACATCATCAACTTGTCTAAGCTTTAGTATTGTTTATGTATTTTTATTTATTACTGTTAACCAACAGTATTCTGTTGCAATTAGACACAAATTACTATTACAATTTTTCAGATGCTATTTAATGTACACTGTCACTTACCCTAGAGTGTATTTATTTTATAGTAATCAATAGATGTCCTTTACGCAGTAGATAATTTCGTCATACCTTAGTTTTCTTAATTTCACCAAATACGTCATGCATCTAACAATGTTAAAAATGTTACGTAATCTATCATTCATAAGATAAATCAATGAGAAACGTACAATACTGCAATGTAATTCACCTTATCTATTACTTTCTTATGTGCACAAGGTCCTCCTTTGTTTTGCACAGTAGACTGCGCACATGTGAGTGTAGAGATTTCTTGTTATACGAAGTATTGACTTCTGATAACATTGACCTTCAAACAGTTTTGGCATTTTCTTTGCATTATTCTTGGAATATACTTCCCGTTAATATTACCATTTATTGCTGCGTGTATTGGCAATTTGATTGGAGTTTGCAGTACCATAATTAAGTCCTTCACTCTATAATTAGGCACGGAGTTCTCTTTTTGCTTCTTGTGGTAGTCACTAGGTCTGGTCCGCAGTCATATTGTGTAATTTACATATATATGTACAGTGACTCACAGTGAAAATGATTGGTAAGAAGCTGAAAATATTAGGTAAAGTAATTATTTGGAAAAAGTAAAGTAAATATATTATACCTACTATTCTTGAAATACATTACAAAAATAAAACAAAAACCAATTCGAACAAATATTACGAATTCTAATCAGGTAACATTACAGCGGGTTACATATTCAACATCACAGTGAAAATGATACAATCGAGTGCACAATTTTTACGAATTAATTATTTTTGAAAGTTAAAAAAGAAACAATTAATATTTAGTTTGGTTTTCTTTAGATTTTATAATTAATTGTAATACCTTTGGAACAGATTCTACTAATTTACGCGTATAATCTGGCAGAGTACTGTTCCATTCTTGTAACAAAGCATATGTTAGGTCATTCCTATTGGATGTTCGATGACTATGTATTTTATTTTAAGAATAAGCCACAAATTTACGATAATGTTTATGTCAGATGACTGAGCTGGAGTTTTCACCATACTGCGGTAGTTATATAACAACCATTCCTGCACCACACGCGAAGAATGTTTCAGGTCGTTTTCCTGGCAAAATCGAAAATCATCTTCTGTGATAAGTTTCCTGGCACTAGATACCCAATTCTGTATAAGGATGTTTAAGTACATAAACCTATCCATAGTACCTTAATACAGCCCTAGTTCATTATATGCTCACCTTCATGTTTAACAGTTGGTTTTAAATGTTGCGGTTTTAATTCTTCATTCTTTTTCCTCCACACATTACCATTTCCTTTTGAGTCGAAAGGATTAAATTTACTCTCATAGGAGAATAAAATAGTTTTCCAGACGCCGAAATCTTTATTTTGATCCTGTAATGCAAACTGTAAGCGACTTCTTTTATTCTTCTGGCTTATAAACGATTTTTCCCTGGATATTCCTCCGTGCAAATTGGTATGCCCCAGATTCTTCGAACTGTTTCTGCATTTACGGTATTTCCCAAAACACGTTTCATCTCCAGGGATAACTTAGGAGCACTTAACAGTGGCTTATTTCTAGATTGTCTAATAATCCACCACTCCTCATGTTCGTTAAATATTTTATTTTGGACTTATTTTACATTGGTTCTTCACTTTGTTTTCGCGATTATATGGTTTAATAGTATACTGTATCGCGAATGCACTTTTATTTAATATTTTTGCAATTTCCCGCTGACTTTTATTTCTCTTATGGCGAAAAATTACTAATTCTCGCTCTTCCAATGTTGTCTGTCGAGCCATGTTGCACTACTCTAAGTTACAAGCTGCTTGTGGTAAAATCGCACTGTAATGTTATCTGGTTAAAATTCGTAGTATCTCTTCGAATTAGTTTTGTTTTATTTATGAAATGTGTGAAGAATAGTAGATATAATATATTCAATTTACTTTTCCCAAATAATTACTTTTCCTAACATTTTTAGCGTTTCACCAAATTATATACTACTGCATCATTTCACTGTGAGTCACTGTACATATCGAACAGTGCCCGCCAGAAACGATCGAATGGAAACGATTGGGTTAAATACTTAAATTACTATATGAATAGCAATTCTAGAGGTATTATTTGCCAGTTTTCCCACATATCCGTAACGTCCTTGGGATTCCTATTCTTCAGTCTACGGTCCAATTCGTTCCAAGTGAATTCGATGGTTGACAAGTTTGGCGGTTGAGGCAGCCAGACTATTCTTGCAAGTGCTCCCTTCTCTGGTTTTTCTGTTAAGCAGTCTCTGCATAATCTTTTGGGTCATTACCTTGCTGAAAAAAAAACATGTCCGCAGATGCGAATACCGCACGGCACTGCAAAATCACGTAATATATCTAAATAATATTTTTCCTTAAGCAGTTACCAAAGCATCTCCCTAAAAATATGCTACCATCTCTATGTTTGATAGTTGACACTATGTAATTTTGTAATACTTCTTTGTGTTTACGTCATCGCATACAAACTCGCTGTCTCAGAAAAGTTCAAACTTGGACTCGTCGGTCCAGAGAACTCATTTTCAATTCGTTTACTACCTAGTTAATTAAAAATTAAGTTAATGCATTCCTCTTTGCATTGAAAGTATTCAAGTTCAGTTAACCGCCTGTTTATTCCAGCTCTTATAAACCTACTATTTAGAATATTCGATAAAATTGAGGCCGCGATGTCCGGATCCAAAATTATCCGGATAATCGGATCCAGATACGCTACCCGGTATTCAGATCCAGGTTCGCTATCCAAGGTCTCAAAAATCCGGATTCATTGTACAGTTAACAGCTCTAGTAATAGTAAAAATCCTCAAAATTACGTTTGAGTTTTATTACATATTTTAATTTAGAAGTGTGATATAGTAATCGTAATTTTGCATTATTTGTAACTATATGGATAACATTTAGTGGTTCAAAACATAGACAGACGCGTTAAGTATACAATTATAGTCATTGTTGTATACAGGATGTCCGTGAAATAAAATAAAAAAACCAATGCTGGAAAAATCTGATTTGATTAAGCTTAATTTGAAACTATTTTTCGGAAATACCTTTGCAGACGCGAGAAAAAAAATGAGAGAACTATTTAAAATAAAAATTTCTTTATTACTCGGCCGAAATATTCGTACGTAAGCATGTTATTGAACTCTTCGCATGCCTTTTGAAAGGTAGACAGTGTTATTTTGTAGTTTCGTCGACAGTTGTGCTATTGCAGTGTATGTAATCTGCATGTGCGTATATACGCGAGTTTGGTTGGATGGATGTATTATATATACACTAGGGTGACAGAATAAAATAGACACCAGGTAAAGCGGTATAAATATGTAAACAGCTAAATTCTAAGAACGAATTAAGAACTTTCTCTTGTCATTAGGGTAGGGGTAGATGTATCGGAAGGAATTCGTCATAGTTTAGTATCGTTACAACTATGCTTCGCTTACAAGGTTAGCGACGTCACCCGGGGTCGCATCGTTGGCCAGAGTGAACGCGGCGCTTCGCAACGTGAAATAAGTACATTTTTAAATATTCCGTTGTCCACAGTTATCCGTATGATTACACGACTTAAACGCAAGGAAAAAATAACAGTGGAGCCGACACCAGGTCGTGCCGGAGCTTCTGAAAGAAGTAAAAGGGTGCTTGTGTTAAGAGAACCGCGAAAAAGTACAGCTGAGCTTGCGCCAACTTCACAGAAAAGTCAGCGCACCGTTCTGCGATACCTCCACAGTGTGGGGATGTATAAAAGGGTGGCAAAGAAAAAACCTCTCCTTACGGCGTTTCAAAAACGACGCCGAATAGCTTGGGCAATCGAAATGCGAACGAAGCCCGAAGAGTTTTGGCGGTCCGTCATTTTTTCAGACGAAAGCAGATACTGCCAATTCAGTGATAGTGGGTACGTGGGTATGGAGACGTTCGTCACACCTACTGGACGACAAATTTTTGCATCAGACGGTGAAATACGGCGGTGTGAACATCATGGTGTGGGGGGCGATATGGTATGGTGGAAGATCGCAATTAGTAATCTGCGACGAAAATATAAATGCGGCAAAATATATCCAAATATTAACAGAAGTACTACTACCGATATTCGACAACGCCATTTTATCTAAAGAAGACGCCACTTTTATGGAGGATGGAGTACCCTGCCACAAAGCAAGAACAACAACCACATGGAAAGAGGAACAGGGGATTCGGATTTTACCATGGCCAGGCCAATCACCAGACATGAATCCGATAGAGAATGTTTGGCACATAATCCAGACAAATATGGCGAAACGACCTCGAAAACCCAGCAATAAGGAAGAACTCGTGGCAGCTGTTAAGCTGTTAAGAGTGGTTAAATATTCCAGAAGACACCATTAATCATTTAATAGATTCTATGCCACGACGACTCGCAGCACTTCACGCAAGTAAAGGTGGATCGACAAAATATTAGTCTAATTTAAAAATTTTAAAATATTTTGTATATATAACGAGAATAGTATCTTTTTTAATTAGTAGGTGTCTATTTTATTCTGTCACCCTAGTGTACATATTCTGCATCCATAGACAGCACATATTACAATTTCCAGGCGTTTTTTAATTCTGACGTTCGCATGGTAATTGACTCAATTTTTTTTGGATATCTATATTACAATACCTTTTCATTTCAAAAACAACCTGTATATTTTATTCCCTTATAAACAACGTTCGTTTATTTCTTTACTTTTATTGTTCATTTCAACATTTGTGACAGGCATCATGATTCATTCATTTCATTGATTTTCGTTCATAATTCCAAACTTCATTTATTATGAAATGGACCATCTGTATTAATATTGGTGATCATTTATATATTATTTAATGCAGCAATGTCACTTTACCGGTGTTTAATGTGGTTAGCAAGTGGTAAATAAGATGATTAATAGTTACCTTGTTACACAATATTGCGGTTACGAGTGTATTAAATTAAAAGTCAGTTACTTTAATGTGAATTGTATAATTAGTGATTACTGTATTAAGAAATATGATAAAAAACATTCCAGGATTAGTTTAGGGATAGAAAACTTGGAATTAAGAAGTTATAATGGAATATATGAGCGTATTTATTGTATTGATTATAATTTCGATTTTTAATTCTAAGAATTATTTAATCATTCCGGTAATCAAGGTTTAAAAATACCAATGGAAAATTTTCGGTTCTCTCACGTTGTTTGCAAGACAAAACGTCTAAATTTAACGAAAACTAACTATCATAACAAGCTGATAAGATTAGCACCTCTAGGCAAATAGGAGTAAATACCTGCATTTTAAACAGTTTAACGTGAGTATGAGACAGAGTGGTTGTAAAAATTTGTAGGATATTGTGCTCCTCCAATTTTTTGAAAATGCCACATCGGGACTTTTATACTACACATGACGATCTTGATTTATCAAGACGCGGTATGTATTATATTTTTAAGCCTATTCCATATTAACAGACTATACCTTTTTTTGTATCGTCGGGATTTAATAGTATGATAGTAGTAGTATGTAGTTAATCTAAGCACCTTTTAACTTTGATCTAGCAATGAAACATAGAAACAAGTATATTTCCTTGTAAATTTAATCAATTTATTTATTTATTTTATCTTTATTTGGGAAAAGTAAATTTTTAACTGATCTCGTCGTTCACATTAAGCAGGAAGAAGCTATGTTATAGCCCAATTATTATAGAATTGGATTGACCCGTATCTAGTGTTATATAAGATATTTTGTTTTAAGAAGTTAGATGCCAATACATTACATTAAAAAAAACATGTGTACGGTATATTCGTACCTTAGTAGAGGATATAGAATCCTATCGAGCCTTGCCCTCTTCTACATACATATATAAAATTTGGATATAGGAACATCTTTCTTTGCCATGCGCAGAAATGTAATATCCTCACAACGTGTATGCCAGACTTAAATATTGCTCTTAAGGAGATAGCACAAGATATTTCAGATAATAGGTTGATACGTATTATATAATTGCAAGAAATTTTATTGGGAAAGGTTTCCGTGTAGGTTGTTAAAATATTTATAAACTGACTTTGTATAAATTATATTTAAATGTATGAGAAGCAAATATATAAAAGGAAAATATAATAGTTTAAGCTTTAGTCTGTTGATTTATTTTTCATATATAATTTGAAATATATTTTTAAGAAAAATAAATGTGTTTATAGGTCTAAGAATATTAATAAACCAAATGTATTTACCATAAATAACATTATCTTTACATGTCAACTTTAAATAGAAAATCGGTGATGGTGTCGAATGATCCAGATAATAAAAGAATAACAAACTCTGTCAAAAATGTTGTACGTTTGATTATATGTATGATTAATATATTTTTCCCAGCTTTCAGTACCCCAGTGCGATAAGACTAGGTATTGCATTTATCTTAAATGAAGAGTTACTGTACTTTATACAGTCCCTGTCCATTTTATTAGAGTCACCTTATAAATTTAAGCTTTTGTGTGTTTCTAACGCGATAATTTTCAAATACAAGTATCAAATTCATGAATATCTTTCAAAGAAATTGTGAAAGTGCCACTTAATAACCTCTCGCCTATTATTATCCCCACCATGAATCTTCTCTACTGTATAGAAGATGGGTAGAAACAAGATTGGAAGACACAGTAATTCGTAGAATATTATTTGGATCGGTTGCTATTATAGAAAGAATATTTATCTGTCAAGATTAACACCCATGATGAAGTTATTTTGTCTTATCTTTCGCCAATCTTCGATTCTGCAATGTTGATGACGTTTTGCCCATTCATAACGTGTTCGCTTCATCATCGGTGTTAATCTTGGCTTTTTCAGGGGGCGTCTGCGTTTTACCGGATGATTCAGTACAAATTGATTCATGAGGGGGATAATAATAATAATAATAATAAGAGGCTAGTAAGTGGCACCTTCTCAATTTCTAAGAAAAATATTTAGGAAACGTATTTAGATAGGTATTGTAAACCCTATTTATGAATTTTATACTTGTATTTGTAAATTAGCGCGTTTGAAACACACAAAACCTTAAATTTATGAGGTGGCCCTAATAAAATGAGGCACTGTATAGCTCTTGACCTGTTCCCGTACTTGGGTTCGAAGTACAGAGGCAAGGTGTCAATTACATTTTATTTAAGAAAACTTAAACTAATTGACAATACATGTCCTAGCTCCGATGCCTTGCCAGTGACACTACACCGGATGTCCTCAATTTAACTGTATAAAATGAATGCAAATCTAACTACCTAGGCACTACTTTATCTTAGCCTAATTAATTTAATGCGGAAGTAGTCCACTGCCTATCGTTCCTTAAGTATTATATTGTTTACATAGTTCAAAATGTCATCAATTACAAAACGAAGGCTCTTTGCTTCGTTTTTTCCCAAGGTTAGTTTTCGAAGTGATCTTCCTGGCAGGTGGTTCTCTCTCTCTCTTCTATTATACCTTTCTGCAGATAGAATTTGGCAGATCTCGCTTTAATAATTTTTCCCCAATATCAATGCCTTTCAAGTTTAACCAACGAGCAATTTCATGTTTTCTTGTAATGGCTGTAGTAGATAACGTACGAGGGCGACCTGAAATGTTTCCGGAATCGACAAGAAAAGCGCGGTATTGGTGTGGTTTTTATTTTTATTTTCCGATCTAGTCTCCTCGAAGATCAATATACTTTTTAAAACGGTGCTCCAGTCTCTACAACTCGTCGAAAAGTAGGATGTTTCGATGTCTGCAAAATAGCCATCTGTAGCGGCGATGACTTCCTCAATTGAGGCAAATCTCTTTCCTCCCAGTGATTTTTTCAGGTTTAAGAATACGAAAAAGTTGATTCGTAGCGCAACTCATTCAATTCGGACACGACAATGCGGATGAATGTGCCGCTGCATTGTCGTGGTGGAAAAGCACTTTTTGCCACAAGCGAGGCCGTTTTTCCTTCAATACTGACTGCATCGAATCGGGTCAATAAGTCGCTGTAGTATTGCCCCGTGGTCGTTCTTCCCTTCTACAGATAGTAGATGAGGATTACACATTGGGAATCCCAAAAAATTATCGCCATGATGTTTCCAGCCGATGGAACTGTCTTTGCTTTCTTCGGAGCCGATTCGCCTGGAAAAGTCCATTGCTTCGACTGTCCCTGGGTCTCCAGTATATAGTGGTGGATCCAAGTCTCATCCACGGTTACGAAATTCATGAAGAAACCCCTTGGATTGCGTTGGATGCTGGCCAGACACTCCTCCGAAACGGTCACCCGATTTCATGTTTGCTCCGGTGTGAGCAAACACGGTACCCATCGCGCCGAAAGCTTTTTCATATCCAAAATTCCGTGTACTATATGGCCATCGCGTTCTTCTGATATGCCTGTTGTCTCTGCTATCTCTTTCAGCTTCAATCGGCGAGCGGCTAACATGACATTATGAGTCTTGTCGACCATTTCATTGTTGGTAGCGGTTTTTGGACGTCCACTGCTTGGTTCGTCACTTGCGCTTGTGCGGTCATATTTGAACTCGCTCACCCAGAATCTGATGGTCGGAAATGATGGAGGACATCCGCCATGAACCTCTAGCAAAATATTTCGAATTTCCGTAGCAGTTTTCCCAGCCACCCAGAAGTGTTTTATCACTGCACGAAATTCGATATTATCCATTTTTGCGAAACCGCCTGACTTGCTACACAAAACACACTCTTAAACAACAACTATTGACAGTAGTTCATTTGTTACCCTGCTTTGATAATCTCTTGCAAACATATTGGGCAACTCTAATGCATTTAATAAATAAAAAAAAATCGATCCAACCATTTCCTGTTACGTCCATTGATTTGGTAATTAGGTAAAAATTAACTGAATATATCCGTGCAGTTCATATTCATATTATAGTCAATTATTGCGTCTGGAATTCTACTATACTACACGTTTAATCTTTTATTTTTACTTAGCTTGACTTTTCTAGGTCATGATAATTACAGAGAGAATATACATGGCACTGTTAGCTTATCTTTCCATTTTATGACTGTTAATCCTATATTATTTGCAAATAATTGAAAAGTCCCTCCATTTATGTGTTTATCGGGTTTAATTTTGATAAGTAGCAACAGGATATATCAACTGTTAAATAAATTGTCGAAATAAATGATGTGGCAAGATATTTTTGTACACTTGTTAGTATATAAATTAAATTTAAGACAGTAGCTTGACTTATCTGCAAGCACCCAAACTTTGTAATCGCATTTAATCATTGACTCATTGATAGCTATCCTTTAACTAGGAAATAAACATTTCTCTAAATTGCTTAATACCTATTTATCATTGATTGCGGTTTTTACAGCTTATTAATATTAGGAGATGATCAATGAGATGTAACAGAATTATCATAACATCTAAAAAGCCAAGTAAATCCTTTCAGATTCATAATCGCACAAATAAATGCGTAGTTGGGGTCTGATGTACTTGACTAATAACTTTGTAGTTTGAACACCGTTTTATACCAAGTAGTAAATTAACTCTTAAAAATACGTTTATTTCATTTGCATTGGCTAGTATATATTTTCTTCCGTGGACGCTTTTATTTTTTCTGCATATAAATTTATCTGGAACATTAAATGATTTATAAATTTGTTTTCTATAAGAAATTAAAATGTATGGGCCGCGATTTGGCATTTCTTTAATCAAATTTAACAGGCCAGACAATTCTACAAATTAAGGAAGTATTTCGATTTAGTGTTATTAGATCACTCGGTTGGTGTATGTTATAAACCGATGTTGATTCAGTTTAGTTCATAGCTGAATCATTGAATTTTCTTTTAAGTGCAGAACTAGCGCCGCTGATATCTATTATTATATATCTATTACACTTACTATACGTTGTTACAAAAGAAACACTTGGACCTAAAACGACTACGCAGCCCTACATTAGGGCGCATGCATCATTAATGCAAATTTCCAAAATACACTGAAATATGGTGCTAAAATGGTGGTACAGAAAACACCTCGCACTAGCACGCTACTAACATTAATTTCAATAAGTGGTTCACACTTCATTGTTGCCAAAGGACAATTAAGAAGGTAGTAAATAATTTGTACCAGCAACATTTAAAAAGTAGCTTTCATATAATTCTTCATAGACTTTATTAAGAGCATTTACAGAGTTTTTTTTACCATTGACCATTGTATTCTGAACCTGCAATAAATCTGTTCTGATTACCAGTATGAGTACGAGCACGTCGTTGTCCTCGACTCGTTGGTGATATTAGACCTGTAGTCAATTTCTTGATGCAACCTTATCGAAAAGTATTTATAGTGCTGTTAGTGGAGTTGGAAGAGTATAAAATATTCAATTTTTAGCGTAGGAAGTATACCAAAACATTCAATTTTATAGAAGATTCGATGCAATAATTCTTACAAAAACTAGAAATTAATAAGGTGTATGACTCCCATCTACAGCTAAAAACCCTTTGGTATCTTAATGACATAGATTGGTGGCATATTTTGTGCAACATATCTTCTTAAAGCACTCCAAACGTGTTCCATTGGGTTACCATTTAGTGACCTGGCTGGCCACAGTCACTTTATGAAATCAATTGTTCACGATATTTGTTTGATGGATATCATGCTCCATGAAAAAGACACTGTTGTCGTATAGGGAAGAACAGAGGATCGTAGATCCACGTCCAGATATCTCTGGCCAAAAGTTCTACTCTAAGAGGTCGGTGCTTATTCCGGGCATTACCATTAGACCATCGCCCTTATATTGGGACTGTTTCCGAATAAATTGTGGGTTATTGTATGTGTCAGATTCACGGCAAATCAGACTACGTCTATAATCTGGTTATGACGCGCATTTTAGTTAGCAAAGTTACAATAAACATATTCACACTCTTGTAAAAAAAAAAATATTGCACAAAACCAGTTGATTTGTAACAATAAAAAGTTCGCACTTTGCTCGAATAAGTCCTTTTCGTTTAATTTTGAAGCTAGCACTTCCGATGATTTCTTTGATAGCCCCAAATCTCTTACTAAATCATTCAACTCGGCTTGATAAAACGTCGTGGTGGTCCATCATTAGAAATCATACATTCCTTATCAGATTTTACATCTGAATCTTCCTCGTCAATAGCGTCTGATATGTAATCAGCATTCGAATACTCAAGTGAAGGACACTCTTCATAAACTGGCAAGGATGTTTCGTGGGAATAGGGCACCGGTTTAATCGCGGACTCTATATTCTTCTTATTATAACCGAAGGTCTCAACTAAACAAAAATAGTAATCATCTACGTGATTTTTCAGTTCACGCCATATCGTTGGAACGTCCAACGCTAGGTTCGTGCGTTTTTCCTTGCTTCACTGCTTTTTCTCCAAGTCTTTTTTTTTATTAAAAATTTCGTCTGTTTTGAAGTAGTAAGATAAAGTTCGCATCAGTGAGCATACTATAGGAAGAATAATCATCAATTTCGGGTTGGAAAATAATTACTCCTATTTAAAGGATATCAAGGCCCAATCTGCTCAGATTAATTTTCAATGATTGATCTAAATTTAAATTAACATTTAGGATATTAAGCATAATACCAGTTCAGTAATAATCTGAAATGTCTTTCTTGGATCAAAATAAATATAATTCTATAAAATCCATGCTATCATGGATCGTTACCCTTGCAAGAGCTTTTTGAAGATTCAAATAAAACTATATGTGTATGATTTTACCCCTTCAAAGCATCAATTCCAGCACGATAACGACCTTAAATATAAGTCAAAGTGCCTCACTGCTTTAGTTAATAATAAAATCAGTGTTATGTCATGGTTTTCTCGATGAAAAATATTATCTTACACATTCCTTTAACGCAGTAAACATGTTTTTAGGCATTTAGTTTTTATTTTGCTGTTTAATCATGAAAAAATATGTTTGCCGTCTGGTGTTTATATGCGAAATGTAATTACTGATAAGATTTGGACACACTGAAATTGTATCCTTTCTTTATTTTTTGAGAATTAAAATATTGTACTTTTAAACGAAACTGTTTCTATGTACGTATTCATAACTTTCGATAATCATCCAAGTTGAATTTCATACGTTGGCGATATAAGAAATTGCTCCAAAATATTTTTGAAAGTATAGAAAATTTTTTTAGAAACCTTCGCTGATAAAGAAATAATAATGGATAGTTTATAGTCTGAATTTTATTTATTTGAAAGGCAAAAATATCTATTAAAAATGTTATTCCTACTTCTGAGATAATACCTATCTTTTTCTGAAAGTTAATATCTACAGTTATATATTTTATGCCACCTGGAATGAGGTATACTTTAAGTCATTATTTTTAGTATAGACATAAAATAAAAGAAATATTCTGCGAACTTAATTAAAACGTGCCGACGTATTGTAACCGCAATTTAGAGAACGAATATACCATACTTAGAATTCGTTTGGTTAAAAGTACACCGCACAATCTGTGATATACGCCATAGGCATAGAATAAGTACCGCAATAATTAATAATCAGTAATAAGCCATATATTTTATGTTATAATGTTGTTAAACGTTTTCCTGCGGAACAAGTTTAGTCTAACTATTAGCTAGTACATAGCTTACTTAAGTCCTCACATTCTTTTCGGAAAATGAAATTCGTCGCAGGATAAAAATGTTCTTATCAGTATATCGTGCTATATATGAAAGTGGTTGTATTACCAACAATAGCAGAACGGTAGCCCAACATTTACTGAAATAACTATATCGAAAATTTATGAAGGAGTGATTAAAATTTCACTAGAAAGTTGTAAAATATGTGTTGCATATATGGTTTGCTTGGAACATAATTATTTGCAGCTCTTATAGTCAACCTAACTATTTCTAATACTCCCTAATAGTAATTAGATTGACTATAATAATTCTGAAAACTGTGAAAATGTTTTTGTTAAAGTTCTTGTACAATTTTGATTCATGTACGTTTCTAGTTCGTGATCTTTATAATGTTTATGCATTTATTTTCGAATGTAACAAGTGCTTACAGCACGAAACTCACAATCACTTATTCTTATAGCGTTACACACATATTTATTCTTACTATATATTCACACGTTCCTTTTAATTTGAAGCAAGTTTTACAAATGTTTCAGAAACATCTCTCTATATAATTTATATCTCAAATATGACTTGCCCTTTTGTTTGGATAATATCCCGCTGAGTGTATTAATATTTTCAAATATTCTTGGACACTTGTTTACAATTCTTGTTCTAGGTGCTTCATTGCCAAGGCGAATGAAATGCAAAAGTGGCCACTGTAAATGTTAAATTATATTTGTTTATATACCGATACATTTCTATTTTGATAGATTCTTTTATTTCTGTTTTTTTTATAGATAGCAGCGTATTTAATCTTAAGTATTTGTCTTTTTAAGTAGAAGTAACAATTTCAGTTCCATTCCATGTTATTGGTTGTTAACGTATTCATACTATTATACATATGCTGCCGAAGCTGTCTATGTCGAGAACAACGCACATTTTAACAATTATTTTAATACGCCAAATGATTCTGTATTTCGCGTTTCATCGCACAGGCGTTGTGGAGCAGTGTAGGTTTGTTTTTGTTGAGCTGTTCGGCCATGTTTATTTGATTATAACGCACAGGTAAAGTCGTGTTCGTTTGTTTTTAAAGATGATATGAATTTATGCGCAGTTGAAAATAGTTTATGTTTGGTTTCACATTTATTCAGGGATTTACTTTCTTCATAAAACTACGTGTATACGGTATGCAGCAAAATTATGGAATAAATTCATTCAATTTTAAGCAATTTTTTTTAACAATTTTATTTCCTAGAGATGTACATTTTCGCTCAAATTTAAATTTCCCCGACTTCTGAATTTTAAGGTATGACGTCATCGACAATTTTTTAAATCATAATAAAAAGATAACTTACATTTTGTTTTTATTTTGAGAGGTCATTTAATTGTCTCATGGTACCATCAAAATTTCAATATCTCACACGATAAGAGATGAAATGATCGTTTCTTTAAAATCATTTGATCATTGGATAATGTTCGAAATGCTATCCACCGGCCTCTCGATAATAAGCAAATCTATGGATGCATTCCTTTTATACATTATACATTGAATGACGTTAAGACTAATTCGACTCTTTTAATAGCTAATTCTATTTTTAAAATCTTGTAAATTTGGTGGTCTATCAACATTTTTGATTTATGGCAAGCCGGGGAGCCACCCTATTGGTCCTTGCTTATCGGTCCACCTCCAAGAATATTTGATTTAAAGAAAGCAATCATTACTTGAAAACCAAAAATGAAGGAAACTTAAAATTGATGCAAGAATGTCCGAGCATTTCTTCGAAAATCAAATTGCTTCAAATCCAATGAATTTATTCCATAATTTTGCCATGTGCAGCATATGTGTACATATATTACTTGAAATAGTTACTGAGGAACAGTATATTTAAACAACTTTTAGGACACACAGACAAGGGAAGACAGTTTTACAAACAAAACGCAATAAATAATAAAGGAGTAAAAGTAATAAAAATAACGCTATTCTGCAGGTAAAGATATGTACATATCTTTACCTGCAGAATAGCGTTTAGTTAGTGGTTAGTAATCCATTGCCTATTTATAATATTGACACTGTTCAATAAATTTAGACAAATTTCTTGAGTTTAATTAAAATGTGTTATAGAACATGTATAATCTAAAACGAACATGTTTAGAAAAGTCCACAGTAAAGCTCGTAACAACAACAATGTTATACCCATTAGTTTTTGCGCATAAAGTGCAATATGTTAGTTTATATTAATTAGAAATACTAGTTTCTCCTTCGCACCATAGTCATCACTTTCTATGCTTCGTAGTAATTCCAAGAAAATAATATAAATAATGCTAAATAAGAAACTAATAATAAGCACCTGCTTAAAAATTATAATTTATTGGCAGACTAAACACGTTCATGGTACGATGAAACTTAAACAATAGGCCGTGATGCTTGTATGTGCATACCAGTGTTACCGGTGTATATAATATACACGCCGCTTCATATAAAACACCCTCCTGAACAATGTTAGCAAATGAATATTTTCGGTAAAAAATCTGCAGCATTAAATATATTTCTATAATTATATCAGCGAAGTTTGTTCGCAGCAAAGTAAAGAAAAGTGTCTTTCGACGACACATCGAACGATGTAACTTATTTATTGCCGTAGCTAGTCCTACGCAATTGTTTTGAACAGTTTGTGAGTCTATTAAATTAATTAACGATTGCAAGGACTGCGTGGTTGTACAATTCACAGGCATAGCAGTAAACTCCACTCACACAAAATTATTAATTAGGCGAAACGCAGTGTTTCGAGAGCACGTGGATTCTCATTGTCAACCGTGTCCCATTGTCAACCGTGTTACTGACAGTCGGTAACACGGTTGACAATGAGAGTCCACGTGCTCTCGAAACGCTGCGCTCTGCCTAATTAATAAATTTGTGTGAGTGGAGTTTACTGCTACACCTCTGAGTTTGTGAGTCTGTTTCAACCTGACAACCTTGGAATTTTGTTTGACCACTCTTGATGAGGTTCATTCAGATGGGATTCTAAAACCACTATGGCCATTATTCGCTGGAAATGTTTGCTTGGGGTAATAAACAACTGTCTTTAATCGTATTTCTTAACATGTAAGAATCGGCTAAGGTCATTCAGGGATACTGGAAGATCGTCTGGAAAACTACCAAATATACTTGGGGACTTGTGAAACATTACCTTCATACTTGCTATAATAGTTTCTGCTACAAGATGCCACATGCAATCAATTACCGAACTATTCTTTTAAGATAATAGCCTACACAACGAGTAATGTAAGAAACATTAATACATATTTGGTTTGGTGAAAGTTGAAATTTCTTTAATGAATTTAGCACCAATTTCGTAATTGCTTCGCCACTAATATCTATTAATCTTTTATTAGCTAATAACAATTATGAAGTTGATTTAAGAAGATCTAGTATATTCACTTATAACGTTAAGAATAGAATTTAGTCTTCTTTTTTTTTTTCATGAACTGTGCTGGTACCTACGTCTACTACAATATACTCTGACTTGATAAGTTCCACTTGGAATATACATATATGATATTCCAGAAGCAACGAAATTCTTCGGTTTTAGATCGCTTTTTTATATCAGTATTTAGATGTCTACTGCAATTTGTTTTGCCTCAAAACGCTAACAAAATAAACATATTACTGTTGTACAATTAATTTTTAAATTATTTACTCCATCTATAAGTGGTCGTTTATTTATCCTGCGTGCGTTCAATATAATGAATTAGCAAAACTAAAATACTGGTATTATTCTACAGCGCAGAGAATCAGTAGCACATGTTCAATAAGTACTGAGAGCTGAGGTTTGGATTCAGCACTCTCCGTTCGCATGTGTAATTCTGGTGGGAAGGAGAAATCCGGTATCCTTAAATTTAAATAAAACATGTATTTAAATTTACTGTTTAAGCTTTTTACTGTTTCTATATATAACTATAAAATATTTGATTTATTTCCAGGTAGTGAAAGCCCATCCTATGCTGGCTCCAGATTTCCAACGGACGGCCCAGACTTTTCGAATGAAATCTCAGCTCCTTATGAAGTGCCACAATTTCCAATCGAACAAATCGAAAAGAAATTGGCCATACAAAGACAGATAACAGTTAAGTAAGTATAAAAAATACTTTTTAAACATATGCACACATAAGGGGTTTGGAATTTTGATAGTAATAACTATTTTATATAAATACAGAATATGTATTTGCATTTTTTCAAGTCCTATTTTCTTCCAATATAATCACCAGCGTTTTCTAAAATTCGTTTTTAGTGACGTAGAAGCTGTAAAGTGATCTTGGCAGGGCCTGTTCTTTATTGTTGCGAATACAATGAGTTACTCTCTGCAGAATTTCCGACCTACAGAGGCACAGTGGTACGGGCTAATCCAGTTTCTAAGCATTGATCTGTTTTTAGTAACACAGAAACAGCAATCATTTTTTCTTCATTCATACTTGTGCAGCCTGGCTGAGACACGTCAGTCACATTCTGGCCCCCTCTGTTGAAGGCTGTCTTTTTTAGGAGGCGGTTACTCGTTCAGTATTCGGACATATACCTGAATACTGAATTGTTCAGTTAGAACTGATACTGAAAGCTTTGAGTGTTTGGGTATTCAAAGCCGAGTACCAGGTTGGAGCAACAGCTCTAGCTTTTACTCACCCTGTAACTGCAATAAAATGCAGCAGATCCACTGCAATACTTGGTGACACTGTCATGCTGTTCGAGCTCGGGCATATTCAATTTTTATTAAATCTCGCTGCTCCGGTTTGGAAAAACATTGCAACTACGCCGGATTATATCGCTAACTCTTGGTTGGCTTTCTTCTTCCTTTCGCGATTGCTCCTAATATAATTTGACTAAGTACAGCTATTCACCATACACGCTATCTAGTGCCAAGAAAGGACACTTGCCTGCTGCTCATAGACAGCTACACAAGCGGCTACAGTTTCCGAATTAGCGCTAAGAAATGCTTACTCTTGACTGTCCGTTTATTCAGAGTGATATTGGTAGAGAGGGAATTTGTAATGTGTGGTTGAGAAAATCGCTTGAAACCGTCCTGATGAGGCCGGGTACGCAGAAGCATGTCCGCGTGTTTGCGTTTTTTTCCGTCCTCACATTGCCTTTCCTATAGGTGACTCCACCAATGCCATGAGTAGCTGTATTTAAAAGCATTATAGTAGGTATTGTGTTCTAGCCATTTTTCAATGTGGTTTTCGCCACTCTTAAAATACATTTAATTTACTATCTTTTTTTCGTGAATTTTCAGTCAGCCAATTTAATCAAATTTGATCGCTCTAGATATTTTTATGATAACACTCTTTATTATACCTTTAACATGTTTATCTTGTTATATAAAATTTTAAAGTTGAAGTTAAGTTAAAGAAATTGTGGCGTCGTAAGAAGCACAATGTTTTAATTTGAATGCGGCTTCCAATCCCGATTTTTGCCTTGAAGAAAGACTAACACAACCCCGAAATACGTCGGAAATTACTCTACAAGTACGTACAATACTCAGATTTGATTATTTTACCTGACTGAAGATTCCCAAAAGAAAAATAGTAAATGAATTGCTGGAGTTAACGGAAAAATAACAGTTAAAATATATATAGTGCTAAGGACGTCACCACTATTAAATTACCAACCCCCGTATATTTTACTAAATTACTGCATTTGAAAGGCTAGCGTGCAAATAAATTAAAAAATGTTCCCTATATTATTTTATCAATTAATAAATTTTACGTTCGTGTATTTCTGTATTAATTGCGTGATCTAATCTACGAAAAAGAATGTTAAGTTCGTATCAGTATAAAACACGAAACTTCCTAGAATTTGTCTTTAAACTTTGCGAGAACAATAGATCAGTTTAAGACCCTCAAGGGTAATGCACTAGATATGTATTAAATTTGAAACCACATACTAAACATAGATTTGTTTGTATCCGGGTTAAAAATAGAAAATTCGTAGATTTTCTAAATACTAATGTCGACGGTATGTGTACTTATGAAAACGTTTTCGAATGATAAGCTAGAACTGGTGATATAACTTCGGAATGTTAAATTACTTTCGTTTTTATTTAGATTCACATTTGGCCCAATTTCAAAGTATGAATTTAAAGTTTGATTTTTCTGAGAAAAAGCGCTTCTATGACAAATAAAAGACTTACAAAATACGCATAAGTAGTTATAGTTCAAAAGCCTTGTTGGCACGAATTTTATGGTAGATACCATTTGTACTACCCGCCTATTTAATCCTAAGTAATGGAACGGATTTGTTGTCGAACAATGACAGATTGCTTTTTCCCCAAAGCGCTGGTTTGGCGTATATTTACAAGCGATTTTTTCATAAATCTTATTATATAGATACTCTATTGACTTTCATGCTGAATCAAAAGAGCTTGTTATTGTTGAAATTGTGCATTACTTTCGTAGCTCTTTGTTGAGCTAATTTTAAAATGTATGTATATATTAATTTACTTCGAAATCGTTGTCGTCAAATAATGCGAAATAACTATTTTGTGAGTGAATCATATTTTGAAAACAAGCCAAGGTATTTATTTATAAAACTCAGAAATCTATTCCGATATCATCGCTGAGATAATATACTGTAGAACTATTTTCTTTGTAGTAAAGGAACAGTTGATATATTTAAACGAAGCCATGAACTCCACGAAAAACGAAAATAAAAACAATCAGACAATAAGTTAATTTGCTACGTTCATATGAAGGCGATCTACACTGCTGTGCAAATGAAAGCAATACGGAGTAATGTTTCTTGTTGATATCGAAAAAACAGTACCTTATATTTGTAGGGGAAAATTTACAAATGCATGACTTCATTTGTTCTTAACTCTGTTTCGGATTTTTCTAGAAATACTGTCATTAAGTTCTTGAAAAGGATCATCTAAAATTTTTCCTCTAAAATTGTAACTACACTTGTTCAAGGTTTCGTATTTCGTTTTGCCGCATCATCAAGATGACACTAAAAGGGTACGGTATAAAATCGTTGATTTACATAAAACTAATTAACGTATAAAATGAGGTGCCATACTGCCAAATCTATAATATTTGAGTTGCGTTTAACACTTAAGATGGGAATGCATTACCACTATAGATCAATTAACCAGTTAACAGCATTCATTACTGACAAGCATCAATTTAAATGAAATAACAGCAAAATGCCCAGCAGTATAATAGCCAACTACAAAAAGAAATTTTTTGTAAAGCAAGTGTTTTCCTTCTGCTATTAGGGAGAAACGTACCAAATAGAATATTGATGATCGCACGTAAAAGAGGGCATTAAAATATCTAAAAATATACAAGTGTTCTATTGAAAATAAAAAAGTTAACGACGTTTCTAGTTTACCCGGAAACTTAATGGAAATAAAAATATGCTTACCATATGCGCCATGTGCGTTTAAATCTATGCATGGAATTTCATTAAAATCATCATTGCAAAAGTATTTGAACATGTTTTATACAATAATATTTATTTTAATGTTAAACCATTTTTGTCATCAACACGGATTTATGTCAGGTAGATCCACTGTAACAAACTTCTCAAATATCACCCACTATATATCTGAGATATTGGTTTCTGCCCTTCGTTGATAAAGTTGATTTCATCTTACCTCTTTGGCAAGAGCGGTTACGTTCTCTATAATGGTTATTCGTCCACTCGCTTCAGAATAGTATCTGGAGTTCCGCAGAGTTCTAATCATGGACCACTCTTATTTAATATTTTTCTGAATGATTTGCTTGGTAAGTTGCAAATTAAAATCTACAATGTTATCGATTCGCTATTTGATTGTGTTAAGTTGTAGACTTACCCTGATTAATTAAATTAATTAATTAATTAATGATACCAGACGCTCTAATCCAATCATTCTTAATTACTCTGTTGATTCTACATTCATTACAAGAACAGAAAGAGTGAGGGATTTGGGAGTACTTTTTGACACAAAACTAAGCTTGTCTGATCATATATCTGCTATATGTCTTTCTACATCTAAATCTCTGGGCTTTCTAATTAGAACTTGTCGCGCCTTTCGTGACATCTCAGTGGTAAGGACTGAGGTATTATGTTCTAGTTCGATTTAGATTGGTGTATGTCAACTTAATTTGATATCCTTACTACACGTATCAGGTGATTTCAGTTGAACGTTTGCATAATCAAATTCCTCAAATACCTTAGCTGTAAGGCTAACGGTACTTACCCTGATCGTAGTTCAGATTATGTAACATTGTTTCAGTAACATAATTTTAATTCATTAGAAGATCGTCGCAATAAAAACAGTGCAAGATTTTTATTTAACTTATCTAATGAAATACATTCACCATCGTTATTAGCTTATGTCGAATTCCGAGTACCACCACGTTGCACACGATTGCATGATTTTCTCGTGGCGTGTAGGCGCAATACAAATATCTTGGCCAAATCGCCTATATTTTATATGGTCACCAATTTCAATAGAATATACTATGTGTGTTGATTTGAAATGGTATTACACATGAGGTATATAATCAATGTAACTGCACCAATCGCTTGTATGTTGTCCTGTTTTTACTTGGAAAAAATTATAAGTATGCTATTAGCATGTTATTTCTATGAACTTAGCTACCTATTTAAAGAATTGGTACAAGATATCAAGAGCCAACTGTTTTATTTAGGCTTTATGAATAAATTTTCTTTTAAAGTAACTTGCTGCCCTATTCTGCATAATATCATGAAACTTTTACCGAAGTGTTGTATTACGATTTATTAACGTGGTTGTATTACCTGGCTCATCGCACGGAAAGTTAATTCCAACACGCTTCATAATTAAAGACAAGTATGCAAATTCTATTTCCAACAACTAATCCATTCGTTTCTATAATGAAATGAAAGCATGAGATCAGGGTCGTCCTTAGGGTGGAGCGAGTGGAGCCTACGGGCCTGGTGCAGCCAGCGCCTTTTCACAATAAAATGTTCTTAGAATAAGATAATACGGGACTAAAAATGAATTAGTTGAAACCTTCTCTTTTCAATGGTTTATATTGGATTTGTTTGTCTCTAAACATTTACATAAAGGCCCCGCAAAACTATTTTGCACCAGGTCCCGCTTTTGCTAAAGACGGCTCTGCATGAGATATTACGCCGTTACTTTTAATACTGACATGTTTTTCTATCTTAATACAAAGCAAAAAATCGCATCTACTACAAACATACTACAACAAACAATGTTATGCAAACTTTAACTGGAACAAGTGCAATGAAATAGTAAAATCATTAAAACCAGAATAAATGACAGTGTTATTTGTAAGTGGAAAAGCTTTTCATCAAGCAACGAAAATTATCTAATAAATGTTTGTCATTGAGTATACAATATGTACATATAACATAGCACTTACAATACACATATGTGTATGTATAATGAAACAATCTCTAGCTCTGTACCCGGATATGTATTCTCAAGTAATGCAACTATTACAATTTATTCTTGCCCCGATAATAGCGAACTGCACGTTCATATTATCGATTACTGTACTATTAATCTCATAAAACTAATTATGAAGCAGCGATGTACACGTTGTATCGATTCTAAAAAATGTTATTGATTTCGAAATATACACGTACACTACTGTGCAAATGAAATGAGGACCTGTAGAGTGGGAAAACCGATTCATCTAAAAAGTTTACAACTCTCACGTTGCAATTGCTCAAACTTTAAATATTATCTGAAGCACAGTACAACCTAAGCTGTGCTATACGATATTATGAATGAAGTTTATGCAAATTTTGACTAGTATTTCCTTCTATAGTATTTTCATGTTATAGAAGGCATTATTATATCCAGAGGTATAAACACTTCCTCTCATTGAAAATTGGATCCTTTATGAAATTTTGTAATACACATTTATAACATTATTATGCAAACAAATTAAGAATTATCTTACACTGCAACATAAAAGATATTTGTCTAACGAAGGCGAATTGATATCTTATGTTCTGTTAGCAAAGTATAAATTCGCCTACATTAGGCCTTAAATATCTTATAATACTACACTGTACCATTCTTTTTAATTTATTTTTATAATAATGTTATAAATATGTATTATAAAATTATATGTATAAATTATAACCAAATTTCTCAGGGTTCGTAATGTACTATAGCGAGTGGATCCTTTTATCAGGGATTTTGCTTTTTAACAACGAATTTAGATGATTTGAATTAAAATAATGAAGAAAATAGAGTAGATTAAATCGAAAAATATCAATGTATACTATCCCAATCCGAGTTCCATTTTATATATTTTTATTATGTTGCACTTATTTTCTTCTTAATGAAACTTGTATAATAGACATATTTCTTTTAATATTCCATATTTTATTGAAGTTTCCGCATTAAGAAACGAACCCAGAATACCTTCATCCGTTATTTTTTTAAATAAATGAGAAAAAAATTGAAAAGTGAAACATACTTGTATCGAGTTTTTATGACTTGTCAATATTTGTATATGCATTGTTATATCTTTGTCTTTCAGGGATAATTTCTCTATTTTTCATACTTATCCGACTAGATCCCTTAATTGCTTATATTAAATATCAACCGATCCGCTATTATGTCACGAAAACGGGGACAAGTCAACTCAAACATTTTTACTTCGATACAGGTACTAAACGTGAAAGAGGTCGGAGTTTTAGTAACCGCACGGTAGCTATATTGACCTAAAGCGTGGTGTTCGCAATGTGCATTAGTTAAACGATAGACTCTGATAAAGTACGACCTATTTTGTTCAAAAGTTGTCGCCGAATCGTGGGTGCTTTGTCGGTAATTTTAATCGCAACATGTTCAATTTTACTTCTGAACCGATAAGATTTCGTCCATACTACAGGTGTTTATGTATTGTGTGTATGTGACGTTGCCACGAGCTATTTTCGTTTAAATTATTTGTAGTATTTTTTTATATTTGTTGCGAAATGCTTTGAAAGACTATCCACAACTAAATGTTAATGCTTAAAAATTTTAACGATAATTAGTGATAAAAATTAAACGAACAATAAAGGGAAACGTAATCATAAGTAAAGTATCCAAGTAAAGAAGGATAACTTTTCTTGTTTGCTTTTTCACTGATCACTAGAGACCGGATTATATGCAAAGCACAAAAATTTATTTATTATATTTTACGTCTATATGTAGTTTTTTGTAGACTAGCACCTCGCGAATCCTTTTCTAAAATTTCGCAAACAGAAAATTCTATATTTGGTGCCTACCAATTCATTAACATAACTCCATTAAGTAGTTTTTAGCAAATGTATATGAATTTTTTTGGCAACCTTGGTATGAGTTCTAAATATACTTGTACTATATGTACAAGTTATATGCAGGCACTTCCGAAATATTTATTTATTTTTGTAAACGTAAAAATCTCCTTAAGCTGTTACTATTAGTAATGAGAATATTATCGTGAATTTTCCGTTGGTAAAAACTTTTGATGTTGATGTTTATTTTGTTATAAATGTAATTTTCGCACAAATCAATGATAAATAATAAATGATTTTGCATTATTGATGTTTTCGTGGAGCAATACTCTTACAAATAAAGGAAAGGATTTACAGGAAAATCTCGCCAAAAAGCTAATAACATTGTAGATCGGTAGGTAGGTGTTTCCATATTATTACTCAAGAAATGAAATTAATTTACGTTGTTTGAAAAATGCATCCAAATCAATTGATCATATTTTTAAAACGTAAATACAAGCCGAAAATATTTTAGTACTAAAATTATTATATATTAATAGAATTCAAAGAAGTTTACTACTCGTTTTCTGTCTAAGTTTGAATCGTACTTTCTGTTCTTAACATTTATTTTCTATTAATGTTTATTGAAATTAATCAATTCCTTATGTTTTTTTAAATTTTACTTTGATCTGTAATCTACGTTAATGATTTAATCGATAACGTTACGTACTCTTCTATTTGCAATATTGTTAATTATGCTGATGGTATTAATGTTTTGATAAACGCTTAAACTTATGCCGAGCTTTTTTAGGGCGCATATCTTGTGCACGAGAGTATTTGTAATTGGTTCAGAGATAATATTTTAATTGATGACATTTTGTTTCAGAATGTAAGATCTAAGTCATGCATATTTTTAGTTTTCACGCTGTTGTTAACTCGACTAAACTTTCAGATGTAGTAATTGATAATAATCTCAGGTAGGAGCATCATGTTGATTACTTGACGCGAAATTTGGGATCAGTCAGTAGATTTGCACTCAGAAATTTAAAACGAACTTGTTTATTGGACATTCTTCAAACATTTGACTGTGATAATTTTTGTCTGTTACTTGGTATGTTGTGATGGACAAAATTGACTAAACCATGTAAACCAATATTTAGTCAGTACAAGTTATTAACATTTTATGATATTTATGTACTACAAGTTGTCTGCTTTGTTCACAAATATTACAACAGTTTTGGTAAAAGTCTTTATTATAGAGGTTGCGTCCTGCTTAATAATTTGCCTGCATTTCTAAAGTCTATTATTCATTTAAAAAAGAGGCACAGAAGTACTTGATGACAACTCATTGTAGAGGCCGCCACTAATCACATGTATGTACTAAAAATTAACCTCCATCTTTATATCTATCTAAATCTAAAGTTTCAGTGCGATACGTGTAGTGTTCTAGCTTCAATGAATTGTCAAAGTCGACAAGTTAGTTAAAAATGGAAGGCAATTATCTTAACAAGAATGCTTCGCCTAGTTGGTTTCTGTTCTCGGCAATGAAGCACCACATCAGTCAACAATTTGTCGTTGGTATGAGATTGAGGAAAAAAGAATTGCACAAAGAATTGTGCGAAAAGAATTAGTTTCCTGTTGGAAACTGCATCTGTTGACCGAACAGAAACTAGGATGACTTGATCACAAAAGAATGTTGACCGTTCCAACGCCGGAAACTCTAAAAACGTGTACAACAGCGTCAGTTGTTATGAGGATCTGAGTTATCCTGGATTTACTCATATGAGTCATAAAATAAACGCCAGTTCATCTGTTTGGGTGCTTCAAGGTGAAGAAAAGCCGACAAAAGCAATCCGTTCTCCAAGTACCGGCAAAAAGATGATCGCATCATTTGTCTCGAAAGTAGGTCATGTAGCAACAATTCATCTACAAGATCAAAGAACTGTTACTGCCAATTGGTAAACTATTTGTTTGTCGCAAGTCATCGCTGAGTTTCGAAAAACCAACCCTGAACAACGTATCCTCCAATACAATGCAAGTTCGTACACAGTACATAAGACAATTGAATTTTTAACGCAACAAAACGTCGGATTGTTAGTACATCCTCCGTCCATTTCCTACGATTTCTCAACGATTTTCGAAAATCAAGAACGGAGTGCGTAGTCATTTTGCTCTATATGCAAAGGTTCTCATAATAATTGTTTTTATTTGAGTTGTTTCAAGTATATACATTTATATTCTGTATACTACTCTTGAAATAAATGTTATTATATATGTATTATGTGTATTTTAAAGTACGTATAATCTCAGAATCCTTGGTTTTTCCAACGCATCTAGTCATGCGTTTCCACTTACACACAGAAGTCGTGGGTTCGAATCCTACCGGATGCCGTGAAATTTTTAATTTTATGCATTAAGTAATTTAGACGTTGGAAAAACTAAAGAAATTAAGATTTATCATTAGGAGCCAACAGAGGTTGGACACATTAGCTCAATGCGTAATAGCAGTTAGATGGTTTATATTTAATAGGTTTTGTAGACGACTCCATGCAATTGAGAGATATGTTAGAAATCGTTATCTGTTATAGTACCAATAATCTGTAGAAGGATAGTGAAACTTGCTAATTGTACACGATTATTTAATTTTAAAAGAAACAAGAGTTTGCTGTGTGTTATCAGTCTGGATGTTATTATAATCATCAGTATACGTATAGCGCAGTTCAAACTTAACTTGATATTCATTAATTCTGACCCTGTAGGGGCTAATGATATACTAAATTATTTATTGCTCGGACTTGTATCTGCATTTAATTTCTTTACATCCGACGAAAGCGATACATATGTATAAACATCGCAGAATCTCCTGCGATGTTTTGCAATTCCAATCGATCAGGATTACAGTTTCTTTATTTTTTACTTGCTAAGTTAAAGATAACTTACTATTAGTTTCTCTCTATTCATTCGCTAGAAACGACAAAAAATATAATTTCGTATAGATTATATTAAACATTAATTGAGTCTTTGTTGAATTAAATATAATGAAGTTATTCGAACACGAGTTTTAGTTTTTGAAAAGGAAACTATAAAAACGTATCAATAACTTTTATTGATTGTTCTATTGCAATATGACAAGAGCTGGGTCTTAGCCACTACAATCTTAGACGAACAATGCCTTCCATTACAGTACTATGTATATCTTTGTTTATATTATATCATCTAAAAAGTTTAAAGGCTCTTAGAATCACATAGTCGCAATATGATTTCTACATCTTAGTTTATACTAACTTATCACAATAATCTAAGGGTTTTATGAATAACATGGTCTCAATATAGTTTCTACATCTTCGATTATATTACTTATTTAAACAGTTCAAGGGTCTTAAGAATAACATGGTTACAATGTAATTATATCCATTTCCCAAAAACACCTTTTTATAGTTTATTTGTAGCACCATCGTTTAGTAACCGTTATCTTATCATTAGTATAATTTATTCCCTAAAGTATTCTAGCCTTCCAATTTGTTGAACGCAAAATATTTCTCTATACCAATTTACATTTCTCTCTTGACATCCAATTAGAATAATATACAATTCGATTATTATTACAGGGTATTAGAAGATAAACGTAGTCATTATGAGCCATCCCTTATCGGAGTTGTAGACGAGCAGGATCACTTGGGAGTGGAAGAACACGATTTCGTGCCTCATTTTCAAAGAGTGTCCATATCAGGCGAAGATACTAGCGGGGTAAGCAGAGAGTATTACCGCAGTCACATCGTTCAAGGTGAAGCATTTTGCAAGCTGGCCTTGTACTTTGTGGCGTTTGTGGAAACCTTTCAGTGGAACTGAAGCCACATAGGATATTCCTATTGTTGTCATTTAAATACATCGTTCACCTACCCTTTTTCTCGTTGCTATTAATAAACTAGTTTCGAGAAAAAAATGTAAGCATATGAATAAGAAATTACATAACAACATCTGATTCAAAAGCCGTGATTGTAATTTGTGTTTCTTTATGAAAATATTGAAGATATAGATCTTAAGCGTTACAATTATGTTTGTATTTTGTTTGTGACACTTAATCTTTGTATCTCTCCTGCAGGTATAAAGTTGGTGTTTGAGTTAGGTTTTCACTCACATTCCTTTTCCATAATCGCTTCGATCTGTTCCTAGTTTGCGTTGGTCACTTTTGCATTCACTCACCTCCTTTTTCAACTGTACACTGCAACTGGTACTTCTTCCTTTTACAGTTAATTTTATCACCCATCATTTTTTGACACCTTGATTGTATGTAGCATTATGTTTTTCCAAAATTTCGATTTATAAGTTTGTGTTGGTAAAATTACTTTTAAAATTCATACATATATTTCTTGTAATCCAAAAACGCATTTTTGTCATTATTAAATGGTTTTCCCGCAGTTATTTCGTAAAAAATTCCTCATTCATGCATTATTCTTGTCTGGACCTCAGTTTTTCATTCTTGGTATGTTCGTAATGTATTCCATCAATGTCGCTCAATAAATCTCTAGCTTTTCAGTTTCTTCGCAATTATTATTATTATTATTATATTAAGTTAATTAATAATTAACAGCGCTTCATCCTTTATGGTGAGGGGGTGTAGTAACAAGGCCGTGGAACACTCACTTTCTCTCTCAGCTCAAGGCTCCTGTGGTTATAACAATCTAAAACAGCCTCTCGGTACCAAAAAAAATCTATACTGTCATATGCTTTCTTTAAATTAGTAAAGCATATTGTATATCTCTTTTCCTTTATCCATTTTTCTATAATTTACTACAAGAATACCTATTTTATCCGGTACTCCTTTTATTAGCTCTGAAATCAAATTATGTATCTTCTATTGTTTGTTCCAAGTTTTTGCAAAAAGCTTTGCTACATTACTTAAAAATCTAGTTGACTAATTGTGGTATTTATTTCTCTATATATAGACGTTATAATCCTTATTTGCCAGTCTTATGAGGCTTCCCCTTGTCGCAATACTGCGTTCAATCTCATCCATTCTATCGCGTTACCTGTTAACGCCTTTGTCATTTCATTTCCTCCCATTGTTTCTTTATCGAGTCATTTATTACTTCTGCGTCGATTTCTGATTTCCCCGTAATTCCTTGAAATATCTCCCCCCATCTTTGCAAATCTATTTTTCATTCCATTCTCGTCTTTTGAGTACATATCGCTTTATGTTTCGCATTAATTAGTATATTTTGATTATTAAGTTTGTTTAAGTTTTCAACTAGAAAAGTAAAATAGACATTTTTGAGGATCAGTTGCTTTATTTTCTTTATATGTACATGTAATTATTGCGTTATGTTCTTAATAGTCAACATATGGAATTAAGGAATTAATACGGCGATTAACTGGAATCGTTTAGTCAGTTAATATTTTGACATCTTCGTTGATTTACCTTTATTCTTTGTTCTAAGAGTTTTGTCTTCAGATATTTTCTACATGTGTCATTTCTTATGTTGTTCATTATTATTTACGAGGGTGACTTGAAATGTTTGCAGAATCTACAAGAAATATTGAATACGTATTGGTGTGGTTTTTTATTTTTATTTTTCGATGTAGTCTCCTCCTCGAAGATCAATACACTTTTTCAAACGGTGCTTCAGTCTCTTTAAGCCGGCGGAAAAGTAGGATCGTTCGAGGTCTCCAAAATAGCCATGTATAGCGGCGATGACCTCCTCATTTGAGGCAGATCTCTTTCCTTCCAGTGATTTTTTCAGGTTTGAGAATAGGAAAAAGTTGCTGGGCAATAGATCCCGCGAATATGGAGAATGAGAGACTAATTCGTAGCGCAACTCATTCAATCTGGACACGACGATGCGGGATGAATGAGTCAGTGCATTGTCGTGGTAAAAAAGCACTTTTTTTCCGCTACAAACGAGGTCGTTTCTCCTTCAATACTGCATCGAATCGGGTCAACAAATCGCTGTAGTATTGCTCCGTGACCGTCCTTCGCTTCTGCAGATAGCTGATGAGGATCACACCTTGGAAATCCCAAAAAATGGTCGACATGACCTTTCTGGCTGATGGAACGATCTTTGATTTCTTCGGAGTCCACTGCTTCGACTATTCGTTGGTCTCTGGTATGTAGTGGTGGATCCAAGTCACATCTACGATTACGAAACGCATGAAGATATCCTTGGATTGCGTTGGATCCTGGCCAGACACTCCTCCGAAACGGTCACCCGATTTCATGTTTGCTCCGGTGTGAGCAAACCCAGTACCCATCGCGTTCTTCTGAGATGCCTGTTGTCTCTGCTATCTCTTTCAGCTTCAATCGATGATCGGCTAACACGACTTCATGAATCTTGTTGACCATTTCATCGTTGGTAGCGGCTTTTGGACGTCCACTGCGTGGTTTGTGATTGTGTGGCCACGTTTGAGCTCGCTCACCCAAAAGCTGATGCTCGAAAATGACGCAGTACATCCGCCATGAATCTCTAACAAAATATTTCGGATTTCCGTGGCCGTTTTCCTAGCCATCCAGAAGTGTTTTATCACTGTACGAAGTTCGATCTTACTCATTTTTGCGAAACCGCCTGTCTTGCTACACAAAACACACTCTTAAATAATAACTATTGACAGTAAAAGTCTGAAATTTTGACAGTTGCCATAAAAAAGGTTGCCCTTGGCGACCAATGAATCCGCTTCAAACTTTGTTCGCTATCTCTTGTCGTTTCCGGAAATATTTCAGGTTGCCCTCGTACTGAAGGAAATCTCATCTCTATTGGTGCTGGCCTTCTATATCATTATGTCTATGTAAAATTCCGACCCTCAAGGTTATTTTTCTTTTAGAAGTAGGAAGTGTCTAAAAACGTGTTTTCTCAAAAATTCATGCTCCAATTTCCCATACTGCGGTATCGTCATCTCTGCTTGTTAATAACCTTCATATTAGGCGAGGTGTGAACTTATTGTTCGGTGTGGTTTTATGGTTATGTTTTATGCTTCACGATAATTGGCTCCGTACTTTTTAATGAAACTTTGAATGCTAGATTTAAATTTATTATAAATAGGTTCCCGGCAGATGGGTAGCCATGAACATTTTTTAGTCATATATAATTCGATATATTTAATTTGATATTGACACAGTTTTATTAACAATTTTTTTTAAATATTGCGAAATAATTGTTAATAGGTACCATTAGAAGATTTGGAAACAGCTTCACAGCTGCTGATAACAGCACTTAAGCTTAGACAAAAGTACATGGAGATGTCGCATCAGACGTTTTCCAATACAACAGCTAGATTTATAAGCCCAGAAAATGCTCAACATAATGAAATGAAGCACGACGATAAACAGACCATAGAAGGTGAGGATCATTTAATTTTCGTTTCTATCTAGTTTTAAGTTTTAATTTGGTTTTAATAGAAAATCTTATTAATCATTTGTCATCGTAATAACTTCGTAATAATATCTCTGTTCACTACCGCCTAAAAAGTCACATTTTTACATGAATAAAGTTAATTTTAAATGAGGGCAGGATTAGGAAGTAAGGGAAAAAGTGAAATTTTCTTAAACTGTTTATTATTCCTTATGAAATATCCTGTCTAATACGCCTTTACTTTTCTATCAAAAAGAAGATAACAAATAATGTTTATAATTCTGTTTTACTAGTTTGTGCTAAATTATTTTCTAATAGTTACTGTCAATCCTACATAATTTACGTAAACGTATTGGGGGCGTCAATTGTTGTTACTAATAATGACTTTTTATTATTGCTCGTTGGTACCTCTACTTTAATCGTTTACGAACAATGCTTATTTTTTATTAATACTAATTTAAACACAGAACTATAGCGAAGTGCTGCACACGACACATCTTGAATTAAACACTTTTAAAATGCACATGTTTACCCCTTACTTATCAGAGAATCTGCATGTTAATTAATAGAAATTATCTAACGTATGTGGAATTTAGTATCGCAATTAAATGTGAACATTTCTGATAGGTTATATTCCAACGCTAATTTCAAGTATTTGAATTTTATTTACACACACACAAATTTTAACATTGGCACGTATGCTAACATAAAAGCCCCAGTAGAAGTTACACCAATGAGTTGCATGTTTTCACAAATATGTATAAAGATATAATAGATGTATAGATAAACGTTTATTTATAATATACAAAGTAAATATGTACAACATGAACAAAAAATAAAGCAATACAATTCTATCGACTTAAAAATCATTTACAGAATAACAACTAATTTCTAATAGATAATTCTTAACCAAAAATTATTATTCGCATTCTTTGTAATCATAGATAATTTATTATTATAGAACTTGCAACCATTATTGTCTACGTCATTTGGCATATGCGACGTCGGTAATAGATATTTTGTACTATACGTTGATATACCATAATTGATATTGTAGTTAAAAAGTTTAGTTTTTTAGTCTATGAATTTTAAAAACATATATACATGAATCTGTATACTTGAGATCAACCATGGTCCTAATTGCTTGTTTCTGCATTAACAAAATTCGCTGAACTTCAAATAATATACCCGAATGAATTATTCCATGGCGCATATACGATACGAAATTCAACATTCTCACAATTCGTGTACTAAAAATCTTCCGTAATCATTTCAATGCATAGCATGTTTTTGTCAAGAAACTGCATACTTTATCAATGTGTGGTTATCGATCGTCACACTTAAAATTTTTGCGGACATTTCAAGAGGAAATAGTTACTGAGAGGTTATGGGTTCAAATCCGACCACTTTTGATATTTTTTCAGAAATTTAACATTTGGTAAAATGCAAGAAAATCGTATTTTTTTCTATACCAGAATCACCCAACAGATGCTGTAATAGCAGTAACTGATGTGTCATCAACACGTCATACGTAAAATAAAGTTTACCATTGGTTGATTGGTGAACTCGTATGTGTTCGGATTTTAGGATAAACGTCAATCGTTTGTTACTTGGTCATATTCTTGTACTATTCCTGGTATTTTATTAACTTTTATTTCTAATAGTTTACAAATAATCATATACTATTGTGACCACAGGTTCTAAGTGGAAAACCGGTATAATAGTGTACAATAATAACATGACCATTTTCTCAACTTAGCTGGCCAATTATCCTAATTATAAAATGCAAGTACTATGTAGATAAGGAAAACAGATATCTATTCAATTACTGGGCACTTGGCACTTTATCATCATCAGTTAAGACCGGCAGGTTGCACAGAATCGCAAATATTTATCGAATATCATGGTTTTTTCATGAATTTACAATTCTAAACGTACCATTCATGACATTTGCTGTGACTTTTGCTACATAATGTTATTAAGGAGAGAACTAAGAGAGACAGATTTTCAAAAGACTATATTATAAAGATTACTTTTGCTCTGCAATGGCAACATATTTATAAAGGAGCAGTAATGCGTTTTGTAAATAAAATAAAATATAATATAATCCGGTCTCTAGTAATGACTATAGTGAAATAGTGTAAAACAATCAAATAGTTTATCATGTATTCAGAATAAGCTCCTTCATTACCCAATAAGTGTGCCTCCACACTTAAAGCAGTACTGTAAATTACAACCTGAATTTTATATTTGATTACTGTTCTTATTATCGTTGGAACACCAACACTTTTGTTCCTCAATAAATAATTTGGTTGGTTAGATCGAATGTTTAAGCTACTTATAACATAAAACTAATATTTTTATGGTAATCCTAATTTCATTTATTATGTAATGCCTTATATAAATCTAACTTCCTAAATGCTTTGAAAATTGTATCGTGCTCAATACAGAATGAATATAGCAATTCGATATCGACAACTGTATGAACGTTTTAATGATGCCTACGGCTTACAGACACAAACGAATCTATTCTGTCTTTATACATTATATTAAATAATTTGCAAGCGTGTAGTATACGGCTTCTGCATGCAGCAGTGGTAAAAAGTAAAGCCACCATCCAAGTAAACGGACCTTCCTCCAAAGAGTATGCCACGGAACAGACAACTAGCGATGCTGTACTCAACAGCATCTTACAAAATAAATCGTCCAAAGGTAAACCTGTCCGCTACCGTAAGCATCTCTTGTTTTCTTTTTCTTCTTAAAGTGTATAATGTAATTTTCGTACTACGTGATTTACATTTTTTTTGTTGCCCTAAAATGTAGTTGCAATCTCCTATAATCAACCTCTACATTGTTAGAATGTCAATATTGCCTTCTGGACAGGTGGTACATTTTCTATATCGATATTTAAGCTTGTACATTCAAACGATTTTTGGCAATCAAAATTTGCTGTGTACTAGGTTAGAGTGCTACTAGGATGGGTCATTAGATTTCTTTCGATGTAGAAAATAAGCTGGTTTGAAGATGTGTGTTTGTGTTTAAAAAATACGTTTCTAGCTTAGCGATTAACAGACAAATCCTATTAACGTGCTTTTTTGTGGATCGTTAAGGATCGTTTAATTGATGCTTGACATCACTCAATTCTTCTCAATTCTAGAGCATGGTATTCATCCCCCTAGTCGAGGTAATCCGTGGGAAGCGCCCGAGATTCCGGATAAAGATTACGTGTTTAGCGCGCATCAAGGTGTGTATCACGTTTACGTAGACGAAGAACATGCTTCGCGAGACGAAGCAATCGATTATCCATATCCAAATTTGGATACGTTTGTTACTGATATGAATAGAATGTGTCAAATGATAGCGGACGGGCCATTGTAAGTACTATACAATAGTATAACCATGCGGGGAAAATGAAAGGTTTTTATATACCGATTGGTTAATTTTAGAAAATCCTTTTGCTATCGACGCTTGAGTTATCTCTCTTCGAAATTCCAACTTCACGTTCTACTGAACGAACTTAGAGAACTGGCCTCGCAGAAAGCTGTTCCGCATAGGGACTTTTATAATATTCGCAAAGTGGATACCCACATCCACGCAGCGTCCTGTATGAATCAGAAACACTTGTTGAGATTCATTAAAAAGACTTTAAAGAATCACGCGGACGAAGTAGTAACCGTAACCGCTGGAAAGTCTATGACTTTGAAGGAGGTATTTCAGGTATGATGTGACCGTTTTTACTGTTTGATATTTACTAAAACTTTTGATCCCTTGAACTCATTTTTGAAATAAACTTTAAGGAACAACAATTATGGAATTTACTAATTTTTCATTTCTCTATAGTAATTTTATTTCAATCTGTTCGTTCATGCGTTATCTTCTATAACACATTAAAAAAATGCTTAGAACGCAAAACTTAATATAACCACAATACCACCACCGATACCACCTCCAATTCCGCCTCCATAACCTGCAAGTATAAACATATTGAGTTACAAGATATTGTTCATTTTATCCAAATAAATATCATTACAAACCTCCTGCGATTTCACCGCCATATCCCCCGCCAATTCCGCCTTCGTAACCGCCACCGATTCCGCCACCATATCCCCCTCCGATTCCACCGCCGTATCTAAAGCTAGCTAAATACAGCTACTCATGGCATTGACGGGATCATTTACGGTAAAGACAATGTAAGGAGCGAAAAACGCTAACACAAGGACATACATATTTCTGTCTATTTTAAGCGATTTTCTCAATCACACATTGCAAATTCCCTCTCTACCAATATCACTCTAAAATAGCGCTTACTAGCGCCAAGTTTTCCGGTAAATGATCCCACCAATGCCATGAGCAGCTATACTTTGCAGCATTATATTAGGTATTGTGTTCTAGGCATTTTTTCGATGTGTTTTTAATACATCATGCTAAACCTTTGAGGGATCTTTTACATGTGCAGTTTTACCCAATGCACTTTCTGGTTTGACACTCCGTATGGAGAGGGTTGGAAAACTGTACCCGTTTGTGTCGCCGTTCATGAGCGACAGGTAAAACTATCTTTTATTGGCGCTAGTTAGTGTTAAGATACGTGCATTTTTGACTGTCCGTTTCTTTTGAGTGATATTGGCAGAGAGGGAATTTTGCAATGTGTGGTTGAGAAAATCGCTCGAAACCGCGTTGATGACGCCGGGTAGGCAGAAACATGTCCGCATATTACCGTTTTTCTCTCCTCACATTGTCTTTCCCGTAAATGATCCCGTCAATGCAATGAGTAGCTGTATTTAGCAGCATTACATTAGGTATTGTTTTTGTTATTGTTTACGTAGAGTGTCGTTACGTATTCTTTGTGTCTTTATTTTTCATATTTAGTGTTACTAATATTTAAGTGTAATTCCGTGTCTAAGTACGCGATATGAAATTTCGTATTTTTCAATTTTAAAATTATTTATTTCTAATGTTATTGTTCACAGCATCATCTATGCAGCTTTTATTCGAGTTTTCCCCATGTTTATCAAGAGGTAAAAGAAAGATATAAATCACCACGTCGTACACCATATCCATCTTTAGTTAGATCTATCATCTTTACATCCTTTGCACGATACTTCTGTATTCAGTACTAATTATAACTCTATGTAGAAAAGTACAACACCTGACTGTAAGGTTGAATATGAAATTGGCAATAGCATAACTTAGATTTGGCACAATTAGTTTATTTCGAATAAATCGGCAATTATTCCATATCGGTGTTGCACTCAAAACATAGAAGACATTGCACTAAATGCAAAATTATCAAGCTTTTAATAACGTACCAGCATTAGCAAGTTTCTTTTTAACGAATCACTTGGTTGAATTAATCAGCTTTTAAGTCACGGATAGTAAACTTAATACAATCGTAGCATTCGAGCGTTAACCAATCAAAACCTTCAATGATGTCATAATAGACCTCTACCTATCGTAGTCGAACTGTTATTTCTTTTCAACTCGTTGAAAAGCACATTTTTCAAGTTAATTAATGGAAAATGTAGAATTACATTTCAATAAATTCCAACATATTTTCTTGAATTCATCAATCTTCATTTCAGCATTTTACTGCTTATTACCTAATGCATCTAATAAAATCCTTATACGAATTGATCAGGTTCCAGTTGAGTGTAATGCTAAGGAATACACTATAACTCATAAGTTTAAGTCTACCTATCGGGAAATAGCAAAGTATTAACATTAAATGTTATACAGAATGTTCCAATAAAGTCGGAACAACGTGTGTTATGCTTATTTATTTAATTTATTTAAATTTCAGAAAACAAGTATGATTGCTGTATTTACTATCAAATGATGTGTGCAAGGATAATTTTTGTAATTATGATGAACAAAATGACCAATTTGGGCATATTTCCTTATTGTAACGAGATATTCTGCATATAGTAGCGGAGTTGCATTGTCCGTTAAAAATTCATTTAATTTCATGCGATGCACTAAATTATAATAGTTCCCGGAAAATTCACCCCAAATATGCGAACACAACTACATATGGTTAATAAATTGGTTAAAAAAGTTTTTCCAGATACAATTTCTTATTATCAGTTTTAATTTTATTGTATATAATAAACGTAATAGAAAGTACACCTTTCGTTTTGTTTAACTACAAATTCTGCTGTTTTATTTAAAACTGCATGTATAAACTTAAGTCTTACAGTAACCATACAACACATGCAACATACCACATTTTTTACCACGACCACTATTACCCGCGTTTAGACTACGCATTCTTTCAACTTTGGGGGTTTCTAACACAGTAAAATAATTATAGTAACTTTTTATACAATTCTGTCGTGCTTTAAATGAAATTAGATTAGTTTCTAACGTATAATGCAATAATATACAGGATATCTCATTAAAATAATAAAGTATGTCAGTCATTTTGTAGACATACCTTGTACAATTATCAGCAAAAAATATAGCTGTCACAATTGTTTCTTTAAATTCCGAACAAATAAGCATAGCACATGATGTTCAACCTTTATTGTAAATCCTGTATATGAAGATCTACACTAGCTAAAAAGCTCCTTAAACCGAAGTTTTTTCTCAAGCGCAAATTACACCTCCTAGGTATACATCTCTGTTGCTACGAAAGGTGTGGTTGTGCAGTGTTCTATCAGGTTTACAAACTGTCAACGTTTCTTCACAATCTGTGATTTACACTTTGGGTACCTTTCTTGATAGTCTAAATATTTTGATAGTATGTTTGTTAACAGAACTATCAACAAAATATATTTATTAGAAACAAAAAAAAATAAACTATTAAAAATATTTGAACTAACAAAAAAAATAACCAGTTATTTTTCTGCCCATATGAAGTTGTACCTAATATACGAGGGTCATTCGGAAAGTTAAAAACAAACGGTTTTTTTTCTATAGAAATTTTTATTAGATGTAATTAAACAAAACTGTATTTTACATAAAATTAGATATTCAAACTATTTTATTTAGGCACTTGTCGTACCGTTTTATCAACTTCTGCAGCTACGACCTTCTGCATACTCAGTTGCCGCCAAGATGTTGTTGAACTACTTATTAACGGGTTTTGTAACTTCATTATCACTTCCGCAGCATTGTCCGCTCAAAAAAAATCTTTCAATTTGGGGAATAAATGAAAATCATTTGAGGTTAAGTCCGGACTATATGAAAAAATGCCTATGTCACTCCCGTTGCATGCGGATATGCATTATCGTCCACTGCTTAGCGTTCCGCGCCGCTTGTTTTGAATACCGCGCCGAAGTCGTTGAAACGTCTGATGGGACGAACTTTTTGAGCGTTTAAAAAACGGATAATACAGCGCCCCTCAGACTTGGCGGGATAGTCAATTTTGTCATACATTTTAAAATCGCACAGCTAAGCAATAGTCAACTGTATTGGATCGTAGCTGTCGCCAAACTGAATCAGTCAGTACCAAGGTCACTGGTAACTCAGCGGTGGTAGTAGGGAGATGTGGTCACGTGTGAAAACAAAACGTTCTTTACTTTTCGGATGGCTCTCGTATTTAAATCCATAGGTATTTCTAGACTTTTTATTATGAGTAATTTAATGTTTCGTTGTAATACTATTACAACAATATTTCACTGTTACAGAACAACAACAACAAGGAAAAGTACGTAAATTAATAGTACCCGTAATAGAAAAGAACAGAGTTCAAGTTGATTTGAAGGCGACTATTATTACTTATAACCACAGTACATCTAGTACCTGGCATAATTGCTTCTATAAATAAATATAACTTAATGTAGTTACTTGATTATTTTTAATTGACTAAACTTCACTAATCGAAATACGTAACAGTTTAAATTGTAAAAGTATAAGTATAAAGCCTAGTCTTATATTTTTAAAAACTTATCAGAATATATGTACATTTTCAAGGAAGGTCTATTGTGACGTCATCCCTTCTTTTCAACGCATCCGTTATAGTCCATTAACCGTGATTAAAAGCTATACTAAATAAAGTGACGGATAGTGTAATTATGTTTGCAAGGCAGTGCGAATGCCATTATATGCTTGTAAGGCTTTCAGATTTTGGCTTTCATGCTGCCTGTTTAGTCTAGATGTACACACGAATATCCAAGCAATATTTGCTAGATTCTAGCTTGTTTATTTTAACTAATATTGCCTAATCCTTTAACACTGATATAACTAATACATTCAATATAAATAACATATAAAACTTTGCACCACCTTTATAAGTTTTTCAACTTAAACTAGTTAACTAATCTTTACTTGCTAGAAATTGAAACTGTTGAACTTATTTTCCAAATCTTTAGAAATTAAAAAATACCAGAAAAGGCAATGTATTGTGGTGGCTATAAGGATACTAACTACTGAATTAATATTAATCGTCAAAGCTTTCATTCATGAATTTTATTGTTCAATTGCATCATTGAAACTTCATTATGAATCTTTTTTACTCTTTTCTTTTTGCGACATGTTCTCGTTAACGTTCTACAAGCATTCTTATGTTGCTTAATTTATTTGAAAAATGAGTTCAATACGTAAAGAATTTACCCGTAATGCATGTTCGGGTAATTTCTTTGGTATTCACCATTTTCTGCAGTGTTTAAAATATTTTTTGACGACTGGTTTAATTTTCGTCATTTTAAATACGTTATTTTAAGATTACATCCATAAAGAATTCTTTTTAAAACAATCTTACTTTTGCTGCTAATAATGATCACATTAATATACGAGTATTCCTATTAAGTATATCGCAATAATTCATCTTAATATCTTTCCCTTACAGTCAATGAATTTAACAACCTATGATTTAACCGTGGATATGCTCGATGTACATGCCGACAGGAATACCTTTCACCGTTTCGATAAGTTCAATGCAAAGTACAATCCGATCGGCGAAAGCAGACTTCGCGAAGTATTCCTAAAGACTGACAACTACTTAAACGGTAAATACTTCGCGAGGATTATCAAGGAGGTGGCTAGCGATTTAGAGGAATCGAAGTATCAGAACGCCGAGTTAAGACTGAGTATTTACGGAAAGAGCCCTGAAGAATGGGATAAGTTAGCCAAATGGGCTATTGAATCTGACGTTTATTCGGACAATGTTCGCTGGCTTATTCAAATACCAAGGCTTTTGTAAGTACATCTTTTGATTTCTTTAAAGATTCTTCCTCGGTAAAATAAATACAAATTTAGTACAATCACGGAATCTATACAGGGTATAAAAATTAATGCGCTTATTCTACCCATTGACGTCAATTCTAAAAAGAAAAATACACAAGTTCCATAGTAATTATGCGCTTTGATTTTTCTAAATAATTTAGAAAACAACGCGTTAACACTAAAACAATAGAACCTGTAATAATAAAGATATAGGGTGCGGATACATTGGCGCGAAAGTTCTCTAAATTCGGGCTTTTAGTCCACCAAAGCTATTAATTGTTCGTTATCTCTTGATGTAAAGATAGCTGCAATTTAGTATAAAGAGGAACTTTTAAAACATAAACGTTTTCTTTTGGATTTTAAGGTTTGCTCTTAATATTTCTTTATAATCATACGTTCCCAAAACATATATTTGCCAATGTTGTAAAACAATTGGCTTGTATTCTAACATGATTTCAATTACTGTCAAATGTTGACAACTTTGCTTAGCATTATAATTTTGTGTAACCCCTGTTTTTTATTCTTTTGTTGTTATTTTGTTCACTCATAATGAATTTTATATTCAATAAATATACTGATATGCACCTGGAGACATCCTAGTGGAAACACAAGAAATGTTAAGGCTGGTCGACCAGAAAGGGATGTACAATACAATTAGAAGAACATTCTAAGTGCAGTACAAGACGATTCCTCTATTAGTACCCGACAATTAGCTTCAACATTAAATATTAGGAGTAATAAGACAGTTCAGTTGGTTTTACGAGAAAACTTTCATCATTCATACCACTGAAACAGTTCATTATTTTCCTAACCACAGCACTTCAATAAAAACTGGATGCATGTTTCGCAATCTTCAGCAGTAATACTGAATTAACTACGGTTCAAATTTGTGCAATATAATCTCTAACGTTTTGGGACGTATTTGTAATATGGTCACCGAAAAAATTTTCCGTTGACGTTTGGTTGGGCTCAATTACTGTCTCGTTAATCCAATTTATGTGCAAATCGTCTTGATGTTTCAATCAACTGGAACAAATTATTGACGAGATTGCATTGAATATACACCATAATATTATTTACATGTCTGATAGAGTTCTTGCTCACTTTGCTTGTAATATAAGGGAGTGGTTGGATGAATACTTTCTGAATAGATTTGTTGTGAAGGTTCTACCTTATTGCCTTCAAAATCTCTCAATTCGAATTCTTTAAACTTTTTTCCGTTTGGGATTTCATGAAAGAGAAAATTTATACAACTACTATCCAGGATCCTGAAGTAAGAGGCAGAATTAACGCGACTGTATTACAAATTATATCAGAAAGCTTCGAACGAGCAGAATAGACGATACCTGTAAATTACGATTAGTTTTAGAAACAGGTAGACTTTATTTCAATCGATTATTTAGGTAATAGTGTCAATGAATTACAATTAGACAAATATCCAAAAATGACTAAATGACGTTATAAAATATACTGCATTTTAACATTTTTCAATACATGTTATTTTGAAAATGAATAATTGCTTAATGTAAAATTCAGAAAATATTTTGGTATCTACTATTACAGTAGTAAGTGAGTAGCCAAGTATATGTTTCTTAATAAATATATCCACTTGTGCAATTTATAATTGTTTCTGCGATTACTTTATTCCATGCTGTCACGATCCAAAGGAGTATTTTTCTCAACTTTGCCGCTGACTCATTATCATTCATGCATAATTACTATTCTCTTACGAAAAAGAAAACGACAGTAGCGTTTAACATTTTTCACAGATTCCAAAAATTGAGTAAAAGGTAGGGTATTTCATTGAGAAAAAGTTTGGTGGCGACACCTAGCGGGGTCGCATTTAATAAAGAAAATACTTTGAAGTGTATATCCTCAACGGACATTTATAACATGGTTTCCAAAAATAAATAACACATGTGGTCTTGAGTAAGTGTATGACCATTACTCAGACGACCAGCGAACCGTCAACTTCGTCCTGAAGATCCCAGGCAGTGTTTAGCGAAATGTCGACATACACCCACACAAGTTTTCACAGTTTTCTGAATTTTAAAATCTTGGTTCGTTTCCGAGATACCGTGCTCTCCCATTCCTCGCTGATAGTGCTAACTACGTTGTTTCCGAAAGTCTTGCAAGTGTTCTTGGGATTCAGACCAAGATATATATCTTTTTTAATGATGAAGTCGATACTTCATCGACTTATTTAGGTTTATAATTACTAAGAAACCTTACTCTAAGGTCGATTATTAAAACCAAAATACGAAAAAGCGAAATGATTGTTTAAACGTCAGCGACACTGTCTATTGTTAGTCAAAACGTAGTCGCTAATGTTTAACATTGCCTCGTTTTTCTGCATGTGTCTGTTCCCTAGTATTATTTAATCAGATTATTTCAACTACCCTTACTATTTTATTGCAGTGATATCTTCAAGTTAAATAAATTGATGAAGAACTTCCAAGAGATACTCGATAATATCTTTCTTCCGTTGTTGGAAGTAACAGCAAGACCATCGTCTCATCCCGAGCTTCATAAGTTCCTTCAGTATATTATAGGTTTCGATTCCGTAGATGATGAGAGCAAACCTGAAAACCCCCTTTTCGAAAAGGATGCTACTACTCCGGATAATTGGACGGACGATGAGAATCCACCTTACGCCTATTACCAATATTACATGTACGCCAATATCGCGGTTCTAAATCATTTCAGAGCGGCAAGGGGATTGAACACGTTCGTTTTAAGGCCTCACTGCGGCGAAGCAGGACCAATACAGCATTTAATCTGCGGCTACATGCTGTCAGAAAACATATCGCATGGATTACTGTTGAGAAAAGTTCCCGTGTTACAGTATCTTTATTATCTAGCTCAGGTTGGCATAGCGATGAGTCCTCTTTCCAATAACAGCCTATTCTTAAATTACCATCGCAATCCTCTACCGGAATATCTAGCGAGAGGTCTGGTGGTTTCTCTGTCAACCGATGACCCGCTCCAATTCCACTTCACTAAGGAACCTCTGATGGAAGAATACAGTATTGCCGCGCAGGTCTGGAAACTATCTAGCTGCGACATGTGCGAGTTAGCTAGAAACAGCGTTTTAATGTCCGGATTCCCACACAAAATGAAGCAGTATTGGTTGGGGCCAAATTACACTAAGGAAGGAGTGGCTGGTAATGATATCACACGTACCAATGTGCCGGATATTAGGGTTGCCTTTAGACACGAGACGTTATTGGACGAATTGTCTAACATATTCAAGGCCTACCACAAAAGTGGGTAAAATAAGAATAATATCTAATTTTTTGAGGAGAAAACCTAAAAGAAAACGACAATATTTTTGGTAAATGGCTCTAGCGATAGAACTACGATTTTTATTAGTTTCTCTTAGTTAAAATCATCGACTCGAATTTATACAAATTTGAAAGTAATTGTGAACAAGAGATTAGTTAATTTTATATTTTTATCGGATTTATTTGTATGTTTATTCAATATTTAGTCTTGATTCATGTTCATTTAGGGTTTTAAAACGATGATAAAACTTAAATTTTAAAATAATAAAATAAATCCTTCTAAACTGCATGAATATAAAGGAGTTAACTACAAATGCAAACTATTTTACATATATATTAATAATCAGCTTGTTTATGTATGTTATAATACTTTCGTTAATAATATCACAAACCTATTGAGTATAGAAATATGTATTTATCTCGTTTAGTTGATTTACCTAGTATCAATTTCTTTGATTATTGTGATGTATGATATATATATATTTTTTATATACGTATCTTAGGTAAAAGATTGCTTTAAACTTTTGATGTATTTTTGATAGTTTTTATCTATTTGTAGTTTATAATTTATAGTTATTATTTAAAAATATTATTTTTTTACATTACCTGCGTTACTAATTTATGTTGCTAACTTAAGCAGAACTTTGGTATTTTTTGATGTGTAACACCGCCAGATTGTAGGAAAGATCCCAAATACATAAACCACTATTTCAATGACCAATTAATTGTACCAAATTGTAATTGAATAAAATCAATAAAATAATTTCAAACGTGTTAGTGATGTTTTATTTTTAATATAATATATTGTATAAGATTTTGACTTGATTTACATTCAATATAAAAATTTCTCGAATACAGAATGGCCGATTTTTTATTGGGTAGCTTATAACTTGTTAATTACTAGGTTTGTATTGCAAGTTTTGCGTGTAGAGCTGGGATGAAAAGAGTAGATGGCTTTTAAAGACTATTGCTTTCCGAAGTATTCTCCAGTCTGTTCATGATTTTCGAAAAGATAATGAAATCGTTGGGATTTAGATCCAGACTGTACTGAGGATAGTCTAACGATTCGTTTTGTTCAGTTAAAATATTTGGATTTAGGTTAATTAAAGATGGAGCTTAATTTTAAGTACCGACATTATTAATGGCGCCCTCTATGTCTCATCACTGCAATCTTGATGAAATTAAGCTACCATACCGACAAAAAGTACATGGCCTACCATCCAAGAAGAGAAGAACACTTAAACAGCCCGCATTTTGTTTTTCATATATTCGAGCCTCTCAAAATGGCACTAGGGGTACACAATTCAACACTAACGATGAGGTCGAAACTTTTGTTCGTAATCGGCTAGATTCTCGCCCTGGTTTTGTTCCATAAAAATAGTATCCAAAAACTGTCACCTTATTGGGGAGAGTATATAACTCGAAGGGAGGGTTACGTCGAAAAGTAGTTTAAGCGTTGTTTTGACTGTATCTGGGAAAATTTTAGGTGTGTTTATATTTGATCGGCTATCGTCACTTGAACGTTAACCAAGTCTTTTAAAATGTTATGCTTATACTAGAAAGTTCATTAAGCGCCCTTGACAATCACATATCACTCTGAATGTTTTCGGAACTGACTGTGAAGTTCTTTACATAGAGTTGACCTAGTTCACAACATTCTTATCGGTTCGCGGCTCTGTAGTTTTTTTATGGTAACGGAGGAATAAAAGTTAAATTCGCTTACTATTAAAGTATATATATATATATATATATATATATATATATAGAGAGAGAGAGAGAGAGAGGATACCCTGTCGTGCTAAATAACAAAAGCACTTAAGGCAGAAATCAATAAGTTTCTTCTTTGTTTTCGCATCAAACGTTTATCCAAATATGTAATTCAATTAGCGGGTCATTTATTTAATTTGCAACAGATGCACATGTGTACTAAGTTCCTAGAATATGTCTAAGTTTATACTAATCTCTTGCAAATTTCTGCTAAGAATTGACTAGAATCGAAGAAACTTCGTGGTGATGGTATTCAAACATCTTAAAACTTTAAAATTGTTGGCTTTCAACATTTATTGAAATTGTTTACATTCTTCAAAGAAGTAATACCATAGAATTGCTTATTCTAAAAAGAACTTGTGTCTAATTTTATCCTTTATACCCGTTACAAAACATTATTATAATTTCTCTTTTATTTGTCTATTATTCAGCAACACATAATTAATAAATTCTTAGAAATTGACATTATATTCTATACAGTGTGTTCATTTGAAAAATTTCCTGAAACACCGTAAGAAGTATTATTGAGGGGGAATCTTTTTAGACTCACTCACTCTAACCCCCTGCAGCCGGAAGACTAACTCCCTTGAAAATCTTAAACGAGGTATCAGGCAATACCTCATTTAAATGGTCTTTTGAAACAGTACATTTTTACGTTTTTTTGAAATTGATTCATTTTCGAGATTTTTAAGAAAATCTTTCGGTTTGTTTTGTATTTCCAGCTTGTCAATCTATTTTAGGAGTATCAGAACAAAAACTTTTAAAAATATCTCGTAGCTATTTAAGTTTTAAGTTATGTTTAATGCAGAAATATTTGTCATCCTCTTTAGAGCTGGATTACATTTTCAACAAGATGGAGCTCCTCCTCACTATGTTCTTCCAGTATAGCAGTAGTTAAACAATGTATTTCCAAATAAATGGATAAGACGAAGAGGATCTATAGAATGGCCAGCCAAATCGCCCGATTTGACGCCACAAGATTTTTTTCTATGGGGTTATTTAAAATCTGTTGTATTCACCCCTCAACCTCAAAATTTAGAAACACTTCGTCAAAGGATTACTGCAACCTATCCCGGAATTCAAAGAGATATTTTTGAAAAGTACGCTGCAGTTTTGTACATCGGCTATACCATTGTTTGGCGAACAATGGACAACAAATTGTTGGATTGATTTTTTCTGCACAGAAATACTTGAATTCTTAACGTTCAAAACAAAAAGCAAGCATTTTAAGTAGTTAAGATGTATTTCAGTAATAGATATTTAAGCCTAAGACAAGAAAAACCAAAACAAAAATAAAAAAAATCGAATCTGTCAATTTCAAAAAACAACGCCGAAATGTACTGCACACAGTATTATTAGAATGAGGTATTATTCAATACTCCTTTCCATTGATGATTTTTAAGTACGTAGAATTTCAGTAACAGTGCTTAAGTGTTTCAGAAAAGTTTTCATAAATTTCCAGATTTTAAAGTGGAATGTTTTCAAATGAACGTCCTGTATATGAAAAATGTTAAAACTATACTCTATTATTTTCTTTAATGCTTGTTGTGTTGACGCTCTCTTCTATAACAGTGATTCCTGACGCCGGAGATTTAGCACCGAGTGAACTCATCAATATTTCCTTCATTGCTTTTCGAACAGGCACTTCTATCATAATATAAAGGACCAATGCCGTCGTGAAAGCTAGAATAGTGTCTGCAAATGTTGTAGATACCTAAAAAAGAACAACAAACAATAAAAGACCTAAATGAATATAAACCACTTTATACCAAATCGAAAATATTAAACGTTGCCGATCCTGTTGTTATGCCGAGTGATCTATATTGATATATCATTTGAACTAAATAAGCAGCGTATGAGAGCTTACTTAAAGGCATGAATGGCGACCATGACAAAAAACTCCGTATAATTGACGCATGACCATAACTTGCGCTTAATATCAATCCAATGGTCCCTAGTGACCACGGAAATCTTTGCAATCCCGCATATATGGCTTGCTCAATGATATTATATCTATGATAAGGATCGTAGAACACAGTAATACTTAGAACAGCTGCTAATATAAGCGAAAACGAAACGAAAGTGATTAGATGCGATTGTAGCTGAAATTAAAAAATAAAAATTCCAGAATTAAAAGATCTCACAATCTCTGTTCTTCAAAATCACCTTCGAAAGTCTTTTCTCGCTCGACTTCAATCTGTAGTAGATACAACCCGCTACCATTCCAACTAAGTACGCATTGGCTCTGTTATGAGACTTTATGTATGTAAGCATGAAATCTGGATTCGCTTTTATGATTCGTAATGCGCCGGGGTACATTCTTGCCACTGCTGGTCTTGAATATATCAGAATTATCGTAAATGGCACCAATATTGATAAGATTAAGCATAAGGTGAACAATGCAACGCTTAACCTTTTGCGTTTTATGGAGAGTACTATTAGAGGCACTGCTACCAGAAAGAAATGGAAATCGCAGGCAAGGTACCACGTTTGTACCATACACTAAAAATATTGAAGAAAGATTTAAGTAACTTCTATAAGTAATAAAATGGTAAATTAGTGCAGGTGATGAATATATGTAATTTGTTAAGGTTTAAAGCATATAAAAGTGTTTGTTAAATGAAATATATTTATTTTTTTTATGTATAGAATATCCAATCGAGTACTAAACCTATTAATATATGCAAAAGCATGAATTGCATAAATTTGAAAGTTTAATGGATTACTAATTTCAGTGGGACTAATCTACTTTAAGTATCTATGTATGTACATGTCCAGCGTTTCCGCTTACACCAGAAGTCGATAACAAATTCCCTATTTTAGACAAAACACCTTATGTTAGACAAGTGTCTCATATCTATTTTCACAGTTTCACTCGAAAACTAATAGAGATTAGAAGTTGCAGTAAGATCCAGTGAAATTGACGATATTATACAGAAAATTTTATCGTTGTAAAACGTATTGTATGAATAGTTTCTTACCCAAGCAACTTAAACATATACAATGCATATTAAATGAGTGTTTATTTATATATTTGTGTACATAGACTCCACGTACAAATCTTACATTGTGGAGATGTTATTTACATATGTATACGAAATGTATCATATAATCACTGGTTCCGTACACATCTAATCTACGAACAAATATGATTTCCACGATATCTGTATTGTTGATGTGTATATTTGATGTATGTATATTGTACATATTAAAGCATGTAGATTTCATTACCATTGCCCACATGAAATTCAATTTTGTTTTTTGCAATTGTATAAACATGCTCCCAATACAGTTGAAAATATAAAGGTAAGATTTCCTTCTTAAGAAACATTTAAAAACCTATTAAGTCCACAGGACACTAAACTATTTGATGGCTAAAACATAGTATTCAATTTTGATCCTAGATTTTAGTTTGTCTATAAAAGTTTTAGCTTTTTGTATTTAAAACGACATATCACAATTGACTTCAAAAGTACGTCGCATATATGACGTCATTTATCTTGGACTAACGTCCTAAAAACTGCAACTATACATCATTTGGATGTTAACATATCATTTTTAAGGTTACTATGATGTCCTCATTATGACGTAATTATGACGCCACTTTATAACCTGGGAAGTGACCTAAGTAAGTATGTTTCAGAATCAACATGTGCGAAAATAAACATGAGACATCTATATGTAGAGTTGACTAACCTAAACTAAACTTTTAGTATAACTGAAATCGACAAATGTTAATTTATTATTCTAAGTAGAATTTAAGAAAGGCATTAATATCCGGTTAAAAATTGACGCTTAAGTTTTTACTAACATACTTGGCGGTACCCAAGAAGTTGACAAATAAAAACGCAAAATACCAGGACTCTAGTCACTTCCATTGTCTTCAAAGCAATCCCAACGCCTGTACCACGAAAGAAATGCATTCCGGGAATCTTAGCTTGTTAATGCATTCAGCACCATCTGCAATTCAGTTTTAATCTTTTCTACCCTGTTAAAACTTTGCCCTTCAACTATGAAAAAGCAAAAAGTCGTAAGAAGCCAAGTTGAGCGAGTACTCTGGATAAAAAATGTTGGCCATGTTGTTTTTCGTCAAAAACTGCTGTGTGATGAAAGCGATATATGGCCCCAGTTTATTGTAGTGGATAACTTCCTGCGCCACTTGTTTGGATGTCTCTTTCTCATTTTTTCCCCTTAGTCGCCTTAGGACGTCACGATTGAATTCTGTATTAATTATTCCATCTGAAAGTGCGAACTCTTTCTAGATAATGCCATTAATATCGAAGAAACAAGTCAGTAACGATGTCGTTGTTGAATGCAGCTTGATGATCGGCCATTTTTGAGTCGTTAATACCAGTCGTATTTGTGTTTCACGAAAAGTATCGCATCCCAATACTTTCTTCAATATGTTGTGTGTTTCTGCTAGAGCCTTACTCAGTTTAAAGTAGAAGTTGATAAAAATACATAATTCTATCAAAGTTGCCATTGGAAAATCGGAAACAGACGCAGACACAAAGATGAAAAACTGTTCACTAAAAAAGAACGTTTTCACTAGCATACTGATTCACAAAGATGGTGCACAACTCTATATAATGGCGTCTGATTATGATGAATTTGTTCACGCGCGTGATTCAATAGCTTTTGGGTACCACCTTGTATGATTTAAATGTGTTAGTTTTTATTGTTAATAATGCGATGTTTTATTCTGAATGTTGTTAAAACGCGCACTACCAAAGGGTGATAATATCGATTTTTAAATTGTTATTAGATTATTTCTTTAGGTAAGTTGATTAGTAGAGACAGCAGAAGTATAAAATCTAATTTATTGTTTGATTTAGAATTAATCATAACTTACATACATATCCTATTGATACACCACCACATCGTCCTATTGAATTAAAATCGCATGAAATCGCCCTTTTTCGTCATTTCTATTCAAATAAACACGTAATATGCTTACACAGGTTTATTATTACAACTTATTGCTACTTGAAATAAAATATTTTACATTTGTGGATAAATAAATAAAGATATGATTGAGCATCTTCACAGAGAATGTGAATAAGTAAACTTACGGTTACCGATACTATACTAAGAAATCAGTTTGTTCCTGCTTATATTACAAGTTTGCTAAAAGGAAAACATAAGGTAGAAGCATTAAAGAAAAATCCAAAAATTTACTCTAGTTTTATTTTTGCTTTCAACTGCTTACTTCCCAAGTATACTTAGCGAATCGAATGTTGGGACTAGACTTGCCTAAACTTTCTTTAGCTAAAGACATCCTCAAGTATCTTGTCTCAAACAAGAAAGGCGAAAAACAATGCTTATATCAATGATGAAATGAGTTCCATATTATATATACGAAGGCCATTCGGAAAGCTACTTTTCTACGTAATTCCCGTTCAAATTTAAGCACTTGTCGCACCGTTTTATTGACGTTTCTATGCCGTCTCCATATTCAGTTGCCGCCAAGTTGAATCACTGATTAACGGATTAACGACTTCTTTAAGTTCATCATCACTTCCGTAACGTTGTCCACTCAAAAAGCCTTTCAATTTGAGGAATAAGTGAAAATCACTTGGGGCTAAGTTCGGACTGTTTGACGGATTTAAAAACACATCTAAAAGAATGCCTTGAAAATAGCACCAAGATAAGAAACTGTACCCGCTTCTTTTCGTGGTGTCTGACTTTGAAGGCAAGTGTTTCTTTCTTTTAGCGCTAGTTAGCGCCAGGAATATTCACTTGTATCGTAGGGTTAGATATGGCGATAGAAGCAGCGAGGCAATTACATAGGTTAAGCATAAAACCGCTCGAAACCACGCTGATGAGGCCGGGTAGGCAGAAATATGTCCGAGTGTTAGCGTTTTTTTCTCGTGAATTGATTTCACTAATACCATGAGAAAGTTGTATTTACAGCGTTTTTTTTATCTTGGTGTATGACGGATGTTGAAAATTTTCCACAGAAACTGCTGACGCAAGTCCTGTGTCACTCCCGCTGCCTGCGGACGTGTATTATCGTAAAGGAGGAATACTTCACTGCTTAACACCGTAGCCATAATCTTTCTGGTGCATAAAATTTGTTTTGCTTTTTTCTGTTTCGTTGGGGATTGCGAATGATACCATTGCATTGATTGGCGCTTGGTTCCTGGTGTGAAATGTGATACCCAAGTATCGTCACCAGTTACAATGTGATTCACTACTTCATCACCATCCTTCTCATAGCGACTGAGAAATGTCAATGCAGTTGCCATTTGTTTGGTTTTGTGTTCATCTGACAAAATTCGAAGAACCCACCTGTCATACACTATATAATAGTCCAAATCTGCACACAATCTACAGTTCTTGACATTTTTGGAAAGAATGAGTGCAGTTCACTAATTGTGGAACGAATATTTCCTTGGATTTCTATTTGAATCTTAGCTTTGAGTCCAGCACTGAGGGCCGACCCGAGCGATCTTCATCGTGAACATTCTTCCTTTCGCCATTATACACTGCTTTCGAACTGACGCTTCATTCATCACATTACCGCAAACCTCACTTATCTGTCTGTAAATTTCGATGGGTCTAACATTTTGCGCGTTTGAAAAGCGGATAATATTGGGTACCTCACACGTGGCGGGATCATCAATTTTGTTACACGTTTTATAAGCCGCCAAACTGAAGCGGATGAGCGCCAATGGCAGTGGTGAATCGCGATCACGTGTGAAAACAAAACGTTCTTTTCTTTCCGAATGGCCCATGCAAATAATGTCGAAATGGCAAAGTCTGTCAGCAAAACTTAGCTTGGAAAAAGATTTTGTCTATCTGCTAAACCGTGTAAACGTTCGATCTGCATTACATTATTAATCAACCCTTTAAAAAGGTGTTTCGGTTTCAGATTTTATTGCTTTTCTTAAGCAACGATCTTATGATTACACTATGACGTGCCTTGTTTCAGTAATATTTGTTAGATTTAAAAAAAATTGGATGTACACTAAGTCCTCCACGAAAAGAATAGATAGAGGTAGTTTAATTTGTATTACGTCTAAATTATGGTTTTATTTCACAACCATAAACTCGTTACAAAACCAAAAATGCTTCTATCTTACATTATTTAATTACTACTTAGATATCTGCAAGTTTTCTGCTTATAAATTTAAAATAAATTAAAATTAAGATCTATAATCTAACTAAACTAATCTTTGCATTGCGTTGTTATTGTTCGTTCTTAGACTATTTTTTGCTTTTAACCAATCTACAGCCTGCTATCGTTTTCCCTCCTATTAGTTGTGTTAACACCGTTTTGCCCATTACAAATCGTATCTGACTGTGGAGATGCGTTACGTTTGTGACCCATAAATAATTCTTTGAACAATTTTCGTACAGGCGTTTCTATTACTATGTAAAGAACTAGTGCTACTACGAATGAAATAACTATATCACCAAGTGTCCAGATAATCTAAAAAGTGAACGGTTTTTATCTGGGAATCAAGCCAATAAAATAGATAAGAAGTTACTACTTACTAAAGTGTAGATATCGAACGTTTGTGATCCCGTGGTTGTACCTAACGCTCTAAATAGAAGCCCAAGATGAATAAGGTAGGCTGCATATACCAGCCTACTTAGAGGTATAAAGGGTTGCCAAGAGAGAAATTTTTGAATAAACGCTGCATGGCCGTAACTTGCCGTTAGTAAAAGTCCCATGGTCCCGAGACTCCATGGAAGCCTGTACAAACCCGCAAATATAGCATGTTCTATAGCATTGTATGTGTGATATGGGTTGTACAGAATTCCACCGCTTACAAACGCAGCTGCTATCAGCACAAATGAAGCGAGTGTGATTGCATGAGATTTTAACTGAAATCAAAACTGGTTAAAACTTGTTTTTTGTTTCTTATACTAGATACATAGTGAAAATATTATAGCCACATTTGTATAAATAAATGTACATAGAAAATTTGTATTGTATTGTACTATTCGGAGTGCATTGAAAATAGTTTCGAAAACTAATAAATTTTTGCATATTCCATTTCAATAGATGAAAAGAAAATCTTTTAATACCCGGAGGATGAGCTAGATGGTGTTATTACAATAGGAAAAAAATATCAATACTGGCGATTCAGCAATCAAATTCTCTGAAAGAATATTTTATTAATACACGTTTAGTAATTGTTTCTTTGTGATGGGAAATTGTATCTGACCGCAGATGTCAAAAAAATATCCAGTGGTAATCAGAGAGTTGAGAAAATGATAGTCAAAACTCAGAGAGAATACTAATGAATCAAATGAGGTCTTTTCTTAAGCGAACTGGGAGAAAAATGTGATTATTTTGTTTGTAGTATACAGATAACTCGAGCTGCTATTTAAAATAGCGTTCATTCTGTCAACACTGTTGATCTCCTCTTCGGCGTTAGGCGCGTCCACATTTTTGAGTACAAGTTTGAACTCTTTAAAGTTACTTGGTTAGTAATTCTTTTCATGAACCAGATTCTTTTTAGTATATTCTAAAAATAGGTAACAATTTCGAGCAGCTATGCGATTTGGGTACAGCGCAGTGGAAACTTTTGGTAAAAATTTCAACAGGCTTTTGAAGACAATGTTTTGTCAAAGGTGCAAGTATTCAGGTGATTTAAGAGATTTTCAGAAGACCGAGACTAGATGGAAGATGAATCTCGTAACGGACTTTAACGGCAAGAACTGAATATGATAGAGAGTTGAATTTAACTCATTCTAATCAACTAGGAATGCAGAAAATCTGCGCGAAAATGATTCTGGCAAACCTTTTACGTGATCAAAAGGACGACAAGAGGGAAATGTATTTAAATTTTTTGTGGTGTATGAAAAATGGTTCTCATTTTTAAATACGATTCGGCAACAAAGTGTTAGAGCCAGAAATGGTCCTGTGCAACCTCGGCACAGTCAAAAAAGCCGGGATGGACAAATTAAACATCAAAAACATGTTAATCTGGTTTCTTGCTAGCAAAGTCCATGAGGAATTTTTGACAAGCCCAAAGTGTAAACTAGTATTTTTACCGAGTTCTTGAAAGACTTTGAAGAAGGGTGTGAAGTCGAACACACAATGTAACAAAATACCACACTGGTGTCCTTGAATCCTAGTAACTTTTTTCTTTCCCCAAAATTTGAAATTCACCTCAAAGGGCATTTTGGTGCACTGAAGAATAATAAGTAACCGACCAACTGAAGGCGATTCCAGTGTCTGATTTCCAGCACTACTATGAAGAGTGGCCAAACAGTTTCTAACACTGTGTATCCTCCCAAATTAATTATTTTGAAGAAGACAATGCGGAGTTGTAATTTAAATTAAATTAAAAAATGCATTCTACATGCTGAGGACATTTGGGAAGAAATTATATTTTAACAATAGTTGATATGGTTCTATACAGCACACATTTCATAATAGTTTCAACCTCAAATTACAGAAATCGTTTAGGAATATTTGCAAAGACAATCTTGTAAGGATTCAAAGCAATTAGGAAGGCGAACATATTTTTGGTTTTAGTTCCATACGATGCAGAAAATAAGTTGACTTACTTTTCAAATTTTCTGATTCGTAAAAACCTGTAAGTTTTATTGTGGCTATAATTTTTCCGCAGAATGTACTAACAAATATTACCTTAGACAGTTGTTTTTCGCTGTTCTTTAGCTTATAGTAGATGTATCCAGCTATCATACCGACGCAATAAGCGTTAGCTCTAGTATGGGTTTTAATGTAAGTCAGGATAAAATCTGGATGCGCTTTAGGGTCCCGCAAAAAGTTAGGGTAAAAGAGCAACATTCCCGGTCTTAAGTATATCAAGATTATTATGAACGGGACCACTATCGAGAGAACGAAACACAATATAAATAAGGCAAATCCTAGTTTCTTGTTCCTGAGAAAGATCAATACAAGCAGTATTGCTATTATGAAGTAATGAAAGTCGCAGGAAAGGTACCACGTTTGCGTCATACACTAGAAAATCGGGAAATACACGTATTTCAATTTGGGTGTTCATATCTAGTTAGCTATGCTATGATGTTAGCTTTATAACATGTAATGCTGTAACTGCTTGGTTACAATTGAGAGCAAAAGCAGGTTTTTTGATAAAGATTACGTTTATGTACAGACTTAAACTTTTAGGTAAGTACTTTAAAATAAAGTAATAATTTTACTCTAAGTTTCAGTTCCTAGAACCTCTATATATTCTCTCTGTTCAATACATTATCATAAAAATAACGACAAGCTTATTGCTTTATGTTACACTTTAGTTATTGTTTTTTATAAAATATGCACACGTTAATGATGTTTTTCACAATTTTATTCCACATTCACATTAATTACGATCTATGCAACTATAATAATGTAGAAATTAAACATGCATATCGATTAAACGACTGTGTTTTTGCTTGCCCTTGGCTGCAAAAGTATAGAAAATTAATCAGTTCATACATTTCCATTCCAACACAATTCATATTGATGTATGATTAAATCCGTAGGAACGTATTTCATGTTGTCCGTTATAAAAATATATAACGTACAGATGTTTAGTTTGTAATTGCGTAAGCTCAAATTCTATTTACTTACAATGTGATCCTCATTGACATAGTTGTTAATATAGAGAAGATTAGTCCACCAATTATCTCTACAATCTTGAGATTCCTGTTGTACAATTAACTTCCATAAAGGTCCAGAGCCGACGTAATTTAACAATGTAACATAATAGAAAATTACGAATGCAAGTAGGGGTGTTAATCTGAAAGCATATAAAGCATAAAAATGTATTTTTTAATTTTTGAAAGTTTGGTAAAGGTAGCTAATAAATTTCTATTCCTCTGAAATTGTGTTCGTTTGGCATAGGTATTGTAACATACGAATTATAGCAACCACGTACGGATATTTATATATATACGAGGTAGGCGCCATAAATTCTTGGCCTGATATAGAAAGATGAAACTTGGAACGATATAAAAAATTTTATTCTTCAATGTAATCTTGCCTAACTTCTATACATTTATTACAACGATTAATTAATAATTCGATATCCTTGTAGAAATAATCTCAATTTTTCCGTCAAACTGTTCTATAACAGTTGCTTGCAACTCACTGTCGTCCTTAAAACGACTTCCCCTAAGGTGTTTTTTAAATTAGAAAACAAATAAAAGCATAAGGAGGCATATATGGACTATACGGTGGATGTTCCAATTATTGGAAGCCATATTCGCGGATGGTAGCTTGTGAAACGGCCGCATTATGGACGGGAGCATTGTCGTGCAATAATCACACATCTTTTGTTAATTTTCCACGATGTTTCGCACGAATACTGTTCCTTAATTTATGTAATAAAGACGCATAATATGTGCCGTTCACAGTTGCATTGCGCTCTTTAAAGTCAATTAGCAAAATGCTTTGACAATCCCAGAATATTGGGGCCATCACCTGTTTCGTTAATTGAACGATTTTCGCCTTTCTAGGACGAAGCTCATCAGGTCGCCGCCATTTCATGCACCCTCTTTTCGATCCAGGGTCGTAAAACAGAACCATTGTTTCGTTTCCTGTAACAATGGACTCCAAAATCGATTTTAGGTCATCTTCACACATATTAATGTAAATTAATAATTGAAATTTGTTGAGGCGTTATCACCTCAATTGGTCCACCCGACCGTCCAGCATCATCCAGGGATTTTTCCCCCAAACAGAAACATTTTGCCCACTTTTTTACAGTTGAATACGAAGGAGATGAATCACCGTAAACGCTGGCTAAACGCTGTTGTGTGTGATTAGGCGTATGTTAACTGCACGGTACTGAATTTTCATTACTTCAAACATTTTCATGCGCTAGTTACGTTGGTTGACTGGCTAGTAAAAACTACTACTCTTGGAACCGTCATATTTATAGCGTAGACCTTGCGTATGTGCATGCATGCCTTGATGGAGTTTGAACATGCTTGAACCTGTATAAGCCTGTCAGGCCGAGAATTTATGGCGCCTTCCTCGTATATGTATAATTATAACTATTATAAACAAAGTCATTCTAACTGACGATGCAGCTCACCAAAAAGAATTTTTCGTCAAAATAATTTTTGTTCAATTTTTAAATCATTCACTTTACTTACTATATAACGGATGTTTACAATGAACGTAGTTTGCACTAGCGATGTCTATAAGACGGATGAAATTTACATAAACTAAAAATAAATGTCAGTCTAGTTTGAAATGAAAGTTGTTTTTTTTTGCAAATAAAAAGATATAATAAAATAATGGCTAGGTTTAATGAATAAATGTTAATTTTTTAATAAAATAGTGGCTTTGGGAAATTTTCGAGAACTGCTTGATAGATATTTTCCATGATAACCACCATCTCTCTTCGAATATTTAATTCAATTTTAATTCATTCAGAGAGTGAGTAGTGTTACTGTACGCCTTTGTTTTAAGGTAGCCCCACAGGGAAAAATCCATTAGGGTCAAGTCCAAGAGAACAAGATGTTGTTGATGGATCGACACCGTTGAATTATTTTCTTGACGAAGTTTTGCCTTTCAGAAGTATCAGTTGAATTTAGTTCTTACACTAACTGCAACTGGTAGTGTCGGATACGCAAATCTTTACGCAATGTGCAATGTATAGGTAGAACTTTCAGGAACATTTAAGGTGCTTGGCCTTTTGCGAACAGAAAGACCAAGGTTTGTCCATTGTCTCTCTCTCGAACTTCTGTGCCCATTTTTCCGATGAATTGAGTATACGGTGCTTGTCTGATGTGAATACTTTTTTCTCTAACTGTATATGAATTGTTCAAGTGAGTTATGATATAATTAAAACAGGTATATGTTCATATATTTTGTTTATATCCTCATGCAGTAAGCGACACCAGTTACCTAAAATGTGCTCCTCTATAGTAATTATGCACCTAAGCTTGATGTAATACAAAAAACCTTCAAAAGTAATTCTCCTTTCATTAATAATTAGCACTTTTTAAGGTAATAACTTTCTTGCTATAGATATTTCTAAGTCTTGCAATGATATGTTTAATTCAACTTGATTTGTGGAGGCGCGGTAATATTTTTGCGAATTATATCTATAATAATTATGCATTCCGGCAGTAGTTTCACACATATTACAATAAATAAACGTGTCCTTGTACATACAGCGAGAGTGATTCCTACAGCGATACCAATAGCTACAGTTATAAAATCGCTAACAAAAAAATTGTTCGGTTAATAACTGCGACTCTGGATGGATACTTTCTGTATGCAATGAAATCATTTAAATGATACGCTGAATGCTGTCTTTAATTGCTGTCTATTCAAATTATACGTTACACGTAATTCTACTTTATTAGTTTACTACAAAGGCTACGTCTGTTTATTCGTGTGTAGGTTGATAATATGTATCTCGATGAAACTTTCAAGGAGCTATAATAGAATATTCTACGGTAAACTGAATTGACGAAATGCAGGGCTAACTGATATGTAATAGATTGTACCCTTAATTAATAGTGTTTCCTTCTTGTTGTTAATACGATGATATGTCAAAGAAGATAAGGGAATTGTTTTGTATTTTGTAAATTTATTTCGCCACAAAATCTCCTTGCAGTAACAAGCGAACTACTTCCGTAATTTGACCGTGTCATGATGAAATATAAAAATGAAATAAGAGTAAGAGAAAAAAAAAGAAAAAAGCAAAAGAAACGAAAAAAAGGGGGTAAGAAAGAAAAGGTGAAAGAAAGAGTAAGAGAAGGAAAGAGAAAAGGAAGACAGAAAAAAAGAAAAAGGAAGAACATAATTCTACGTAATCCTAAAACATACACAATTAACATTCAAATGCAGCGCTTTTAATCATTGCAAATCGGTATATTGATGTAATAAGCGAACGAAAAAGAAAAATAAAGGAGAAAGCAAAACATGAAAAAAGGAGTGAAATAGAAAAGGTGAAATAAAGAATAAGAGAAAGAAAGAGAGAAAGGGGACAGAAAAAAAGAAAAGAAAAAGAGAAACGTGGGATCTCGACGTTTCGCCTCCGTCGTAGGAGGCTTCTTCAGGAGAAAATAGGGAAACCGAAGTGGCACGGTAACTCGACGTGTGGACCGCGGTAGAGGTGAAACTACTTTAGAAGAAGGTCCCGGTAACTCGACGTGTTAACCACGCTACCGGCAAAAACCTTCAGAAGGTTTTCCATGTCTTACTCTTTATTTCACCTTTTTCATTTTTTCTTTTTGTTTCTTTTTCTTTTTATTTCTTTTTCTCTTTATTTCATTTCCTCTTACTCTTATTTCATTTTTCATCATGACACGGTCCAATTGTGGCCGTGGAAGTCTACGTATTCAGTTTAATGTCTTTGCAGCTCTATACACTTAGTCCATCTACATTTCAATATTTTTAAGTCATTCAAATAATATGATTTGTTGAATTTGGTGGATAGGACAGCAGTATTTACTGGACTAGTTTTGTTGTCGCAATTGCCGATGAGTGCGCCGGGCTACTATCGTTGTAATAGAGAACCTTTTTCTTCGCTAGGTGGATTTTTTACCCTGAACTGATTCAATAAATCAGCATAGTACTGCCGCATGATTGTCCTTCCCTTCTTCAAATGATCCGTTAAGATTGTACGTTGCGAATGCCAAAAAAATCGACGCCATAGCTTTTTCAACTGATGAAATCGTGTTCGCCATCGTTGGTGCATGTTCGTAGTGAGAAACCTATTTTAACGTGTCCAAACATTAATTTGAAGTTAGCACACGATAACTTTCTCGTACTCCACTTTTTTTTTACAAATTACTTGCTTTGAAGACATAGAAAATAGCGCTCGCAGTCGGTAATGCAGATTTTGACACAGAGCCCCCTGTGTCTTCAAACAGGCGTGCTTCTCATATTATTCACGTAAGCAAATAAGCCACTAACGTTTAAGCAACGTGCTAGCACCCGATAATTTAGAGAAAGAGCCCCAGTGTATTGGAAGTTTTAAAACATGTATCATTGCTGTTATCAAATGTTAGTTTGCACCAAACTCTTGACTATATCTACATGTTCAGCAACATATTTTACTTGATATACAGATGTCTTATTGGCTATCGATATCAGAAAAATTTATAAATTAGAGAAATATGAATATTTTGTGAATTAATATGTCGTGTCCTTGCAGTCAACTCAACTAATATACATGTCTGTCACTTCTAGCCATCGGTAGAAATTTGCTTCTCCTAGTTAAAATTTTAAGATTGTGTAGCATTTTTTACATTTATAGGTAATTGTTTCCGAATTATTTGTAGATTTGTCATTGTTGTATTCTAAACTACATTCCGAATACGTTTCGCGCATTGTATCTCAGTCAAAAAGCGTCGGAGGATTTAATAATTTAAACACAAAAATCTATTTTGTACATATTGATAGAGTTCCTCATACTTTTTACTAGAATAACATATGCTAGTTAACAGATAACAAGTAAAAGCATTACGGTTAATAACAATGGAAAGTTATACAATTGAACAACGTGTGTTTGTTATTTTCGAGAGTTTGGTGAAAGTCAAGGAAGTTACAAGCAAAATCTGTTTAGAGTATGGAACCATCCAAGATTCAACTAACTTAACTAGCCAAAAAGTGGTTAATGCTAACTTTCTTCCACTGAGAGGATTTGTAGATAAATAAAATTGTCGAATTTAGGACGAATCATGACCGCACTTCGTGGGCATTATTCATACAGGCACTACAGACCAGCCTGAAAAGAGTTTTGTTACATAATGGAAACCTTTACTCATCAATTCCAATAAATTATAGTGTTTATATGAATGAAACATGAAAACCTGAACATTTTATTAGAGAAGAGAAAGTACGAAAGCTATTCCGGGAATATTTGTGCGAAGTTTAGTTACTGCGCTTATTTTCATCATGTAATTAGGTTGCTCGAAATACTTTTGCTGTTCACATCTTCAGACCGTCGTTTCTGGAAAAATGATTACATTAAGCAGATATGGCCATTACTAAAGGGCTTTGTAGCCAGAAAAGACAATGTACGATACCAACCTTTGGTGGAAAACTTTATTAAGGCATTGGATTGGTATGGTGATAGTTTTCTATACTTTCGAGAGAAAACAGAAAAATAAAAGGATGTATTTTTGTTGAACCTGCATTACGACAAATAATAACTACGGGGGCCATTCGAAAAGCAATTAAATGGAATTGTATTTTACACAAAATTAGTTGTTTGTTATAGCGAGTGGGAAATGTCAATGCAACTGCCATTCGTTTGTCTTTGTGTTTTTCTGTCAAAATTCAAGGAACCCACCTGGCATTTCCGTACAACACAATTCTTGAAATTTCTGGAAAGAATGAGTGCAGTTCAATAATTGTTGGATTTTCGTTTCAATTCTAGCTTCGTCAGTCGCCACTGAGAGGCAGCTCGAGCGATCTTCATCGTGGACATTCTTCAGTCCGCCACTACACATAATACACTGCTTCCGAAGTGACGCTTGGCGGGATCGTCAATTTCGTCACACACTTTAAAGTCTCACAGCTAAGCAGTAATCAACCGTATTGCATCGTAATTGCCGCCAAACTGAAGCGGGTGAGTACCAACGTCAGTGGTAGTTCGGCGGTGGTGTAGAAGAAGATATACGGTCACGTGTGAAAACAAAACGTTCTTTACTTGCCGAATGGGCCTCGTACATTTGAAGTCAAATTAATGCCACAGGAAAAAGTAGTGTTTGTGTGTTTGTTTACACAAGTTTACCCTGTGTTCCGAATAATTGTACCGAGGTACTTCTGGCTATTAGCCTACATACATACATCGTTTCCTCCCTAAAACTGTAAATAACTTCAAAACAGTTGCTGGTATGTTGGAGGATGCCATACAAACTTAACTCAAAATTTTAAGCAGAATTCAAAAATGTAATAATGCACAATATGTTTCAATTAACACAATAGGAAGCGACAGATATGTCGAAACATTGTAACATCGTCCTGAAGATGCCAGCCGCAGTGTTTGGCGAAATGTCGATATATACATATTCAAGACCACTGCCTACCAAGCCCGGAAGCACGTAGTGCCAATATAAACATTTTAATTGGGTTCATACGCAATCTTCATAGTTTTCTAGATATTAATAGCTACAGTTCGCGTTACAGTTAATAGCTACATCTCCATACCTTTTACTTACCTCATGTATCTTAGGAATATAACAAAAACTGGATTAATATATTTCTTATTGTATTGCACCAATAAACAATATGTTACCAATAAACCGCTAAGTACAAAGAATGTATCCACAAATAGATCCGCATGGAATACAATACTCCCATCAATCGATCTGTATTTCTGGAAAGATTGAGTAATTTTTCGTAAGAACGCTTTTAAAAGGAGATCTTTTTTTACCTCCTCAATATAGTCGAAGTTTAGTATAGGACCGGAGGTAAACGTTCCGAATCTATGGCCCAATATAATCATAAAAATGGCAAATGTTCTAAGACCGTAAAGGGGTGCAAGCGCCGGATCAGATTCTTCGAATTTAGCCAAGTCAAGGAAATTTTTGCGTGCCGAAAAACCTAGCAATATTCTTCGGCCCATGTGCTCTAAAGAGTAAAAAATATGTTATCTGATATATCTCGAGATTACAATAAATACTTGCTTTGTAAATTGTGTTTTTCTTTGTCGGTTAATTTATTTTCCATTTTGTATTCGTAAAATGTTGCTATAACTACGACGAAAACGAAGAATGCTGATATAATGCTAAAATTTTGTTTTATTTGATTTTATTAAATAAATTAAACTGTATTCTCATTCCTGTAATATAATTTTAATCAATAAAAAAATTACCAGAAAGCACCATCTAACATATCAAAGGTCTTCCGTTCATCTTGTTTTTGACAGAGTTTCTCATGTATTTTTCCCGTATAACTAACATTGCTCTGTTTTAAAAAACTTCTTGAGCTGTTAAGTTCTTCATTTAAGGCAATTTCTAAATCCGCAACTGTACAAGAAGCTGGTATACACCATCCTATATTCGCTGTATCTCTTTCGACTTGTGAGATATCATGGGTGTTCTATGAAATTTAATAAGAAATATCTAATGTAAAGCCTTAAATTTAAAATACCAAAGAAAACATCAAAATACCAGTATTCTTCTTAAAACGCTTCCGAAGGGATCCCTTTCCAAGGTGTACGGATCTTTAGGAGGCCCTATCCAAGTGACGTCAGTTTTAATCTCAGCTAAGCAGTATTGTGTCTTAAACGGTGCTTTCACATTTCTGCATTCATGCCAATCACCCATGTGGTACATGTTCCCATCTAATGAACCCGTGGTTGATTTAGCTGTAGCGTCCCACACTGAAACAAATTGCGAATTGTATAAAATAAAGACAAATGAAAATAAGATTAAAAAGAAATTACGAAATAAAAGTTATATATAGCGGGTGTTTTTTTTTTTCTAAAGGTGGGGAACTTTAAACTGGCAGCACTGTTTTCTGTGACAGTTCACGGTTATTTTGGGGTTGGTTTGGCAACTCATTGTGCCGGAATGCGCGTTTCCACATTTATTCAACGTTTGCAAATTGTTCAAATTTATTTTGAAAACCATGGTTCAATTCCAGAAGCTTATCAGGCATTACATGCATTTTATGGCGCTCATAATCGTCCCTTAGAGCGATTAATTCCGAAAACTATGGATCGTTTTCGTTGTGCAGTGCGCACAGAACAGGCGCTTGATGGTGTGCAGCATAGCGTTGATGATGATCCAAATGCATCAATTCGTCATTAATTAAACTTGTGTCCATCCACTTTATAACGTGGTTACAAGATTTGAAGCCACACAATCATAGTTCGTACCGTACATTTGGTGAATGGGTCGGAGGAAACATTGCTATTGATTCAAAATTTCATTTGCAAATCTTATTCAGTGATGAAGCACACTTTTGGTTAAATAGCTATGTCAATAAGTACTCCAAAATTCGGAAGCACGTTGACAATTTTCATTGCGATGACTCTCTAACATGTCACATTCTCCTAAATGTGTGATTATCATTCTCAACTGAGTTACGTTATTTCTATATTGTTAGTTTACTCATAACAGATGACAATATGCATGGCTGTCTATGATAAATTTTACTTATACGTTACCTATTAATTGTCAGTTATTTTTTTTTGTTTGCATAATATCGTGAATGCCACGTGGATGAGTTCAGGACTTATAAAAGAATTTCGATGAACCCTTAGAAGAATTTACATTACGCTTTTAAGCAAATTTTGAACTAAAGGAGATGATTCCGAAGTTCCGGAATCGGACCGTGTTATCATGAGAGAAAGAAATAAAAAGAAAAAGAGATAAAAAGAAGAAGAATGAAAAAAGGAAGGGCGTGAAAAAGAAAGGTGAAAAGAGTAAGAGAAGGAAAGACAGACAGAAGGGGCGGGGGGAGTAAGAAAGAAAGAAAAATAAAAAAGAGAACAAAAAAGAGAAAGGTGGGATCTCCACGTATCGCCTCCGTCGTAGAAGCCTTCTTCAGGAGAAATAGCGGAAAAACCAAAGTGGCACGGTAACACGATGTGTTAACGGCGCTAGAGGCGAAAATCTTCAGAAGGTCACGTTCTCCTGAAGAAGCTCCTACGACGGAGACGAAATGTCGAGATTCCACCTTTCTCTTTTTGTTCTCTTTTTTATTTTTCTTTCTTTCTTTCTCCCCACGCCCCTTCTGTCTCTCTTTCCTTCTCTTACTCTTTTCACCTTTCTTTTTCACGCCCTCCCTTTTTTCATTCTTCTTCTTTTTATCTCTTTTTCTTTTTATTTCTTTCTCTCATCATGACACGGTCCAATTCCGGAAGTTCGGTATCATCTCCTTTCTCTTTCTGTTTTTTGTTCTCTTTATTCTTTTTCTTTCTTTCTTCTCTTATTTCATTTCTATATACCTCCTCATGACACGGTCCAATTCCGGAAGTAGTTCGTTTATTACTAACTTTGGCCGTGGAAACCTACGTATTCATGACACCGAACGTCTTAGAAGTGCCCTATTTTTTAACATATTTGTTAAAAAATGCTATCTAAATCTTGCATTGCTAACATACAACAAAGTTTAATAGGAAATCTTTTCCAACCTGTACGAATTCCTTTCACTTATATGTAATATATTTCTAGGCTTTGAGAACATACCGAAGTTATTTTCGGTTTTGATTGGCATTCACTCCCATCTTGAGAGGAAAAATTCTTTGCCTTAATCAATTACATTCTTCCGAACAAGCTGTTTGACTTTTAAACTTTTAATATGCTATTTTAGAAACACAAATTATAAAAAAAATTGCTTATTAAGCGATTTGCAGTACGGTCGCTTAGAACGTAAATTCCTAATTAATAAAAAATTGAAATCAAATCTACTTAACCATTTGAATTAACATTTGATAACTACAGTTAAAAAAATCCACTTATCTAGTATGTTGTCAGAATACTGTTTATTTATTCATGAACTAGCGCTATTTTTCGTTCTTATGTAGGTTTGTTCCAAGGTTTCCTTTGTTGGTCAAAATCTTTCCTATCGTGTTCTTTCTTCTGAAAATGGTAATTATAACTAAATGTACACTAGAATTTAGTGGTATAACTTCTTATATCTAAATTTCCGATCTATTTGGAAGAACGAAATCAGATTTAACATATGTAGTGAAAGCAAAAAATAATTCATGAAATTCATTGACTTTTTTGTAAATAATAACCTTTCTGTAAAATTGATTGAAAGTTTAATGGAAACAAAAATAATTTGTTTTAAAATTTAAAAATTTTGAATGATTTCGTTTATTTACTAATATTTTATATTATCATAATTTTTATTATAGTTATTATTATCAGAACTAAACACTTGCTTAAAAGACGATTTTGAAGACTGTAAAGAGTTGTAGTACACGAGGGTGTCCTGAAATGTTTCCGGAATCGGCAAGAGATGGCACACGGAAATTGATGTAAATTCATTGGTCGGCAAAGGCAACCTTTTTTATGGCAACTCGTCAGACGTCTACTGTAAATAGTTGTAGTTTAATTAACGTTTGCAGGACTGTGTGGTTGTACAATTCACAGGTATAGCAGTAAACTCCACTCACACAAATTTATTAATTATTCGGAACGCAGCATTTCGAGAGCATGCGGACTCTTATTGTCAACCGTGTTATCGACTGGTAACGCTGCCTTCCGAATAATTAATAAATTTATGTGAGTGGAGTTTACTGCTATACCTGTGAGTTGTTGTTTAGGAGTGTGTTTTGTGTAGCAAGTCAAACGGTTTCGTAAAAATGGATAAAATCGAATTTCGTGCAGTAACATCACTTCTGGATGATTGGGAAAACGGCCATGGAAATTCGAAATATTTCGCTAGAGGTTCATGGCGGATGTCCTTCCTCATTATCGATCATCAGCTTCTGGGTGAGCGAGTTCAAACGTGGCCGCACAACCACAAGTGACGAACCACGCAGTGGACGCCCAGAAACCGCTACCAACAATGAAATGGTCGACAAGATTCATGATGTCGCGTTAGCCGATCGCCGATTGAAGCTGTAATAGATAATAGAGACAACAGACATCTCTTTCGGCGCGATGGGTACCGCGTTTGCTCACACCGGAGCAAAAACGAAATCGGGTGACAGTTTCGGAGGAGTATCTGGCAAGGATCCACCGCAATCCAAGGAATTTCTTCATGCGTTTCGTAACCGTGGATGAGACTTGAATCCACCACTATACACCGGAGACCAAGGAACAGTCGAAGCAGTGGACTTTTTCGGGCGAATCGGCTTCGAAGAAAGCAAAGACCATTCCATCGACCGGAAAGGTCATGGCGACCATTTTTTGGGATTTCCAAAGTGTGATCCTCATCGACTATCTACAGAAGAGAAGGACGGTCACGGGATAATACTACAGCGATTTATTGACCCGATTCGATGTAGGATTGAAGGAGAAACGACCTCGTTTACAGCGAAAAAAAGTGCTTTTCCACCACGACAGTGCACCGGCTCATTGATCCCGCATTATCATGTCAAAATCGAATGAATTGTGCTACGAATTAGTCTCTCATTTTCCATATTCACCGGATATAGCCCCCAGCGACTCTTTCCTATTCCCAAACCTTAAAAATTCCCGAGAAGGAAGAGATTTGCCTCAAATGAGGAGGCCATCGCCGCTACAGATGGCTGTTTTGCAGACCTCGAAGCATCCTACTTTTCCGACGGCTAGAAGAGACTGGAGCACCATTTGAAAAAGTGTATTGATCTTCCAGGAGATTACATCGAAAAATAAAAAACCACACCAATACCGTGTTTCTCTTGTAGATTCCGGAAACATTTCAGCTCGCCCTCGTAAAATTGTTGTATGCTGTGCGGTATGGGGTTTAAAAATATTAACATCTGCAGTGATCAATTCTTACGTGGATATTGTTTATGATGTTTTGTTGATGCTGTTCCCGCGCATCTTGATCTCTATTCCTATTTAGTTGAGGTACAGGTCAATGACACAATCGCATATTATGAATACATTATTTATTATTATTAGATAGGGGAAATCTATTGGAACAATGCCCTTTTCATAATAAGAACAGTTTGGGATTTTTAATAAACTATAGTACTAGTCTAAGATTCGTGTCCTTTAGATCAAAATGTGTTAGATAATTCCTTTTGAAGAAATTGTGTCGTGGGCGACTAATGGCAATACACATACACTACCGGCCGTAAGTGTTTACCCTCCTGCATAATTGGAGATTATTCAAAGAAACTATTTTTATTCCTATCAAAATATTTATGTCATTTAACTGTATATACGAGATAAATTCTAATTTATCTATAATGTTCTGTGCGTAAGTAATAGCCGACTGACTTTTTGCGCATCAGGCACGTTCAGATAAATGAACCGGTTTTTCGAATATGTTTATCGCGACCGTTATGAAATATGAAAATAGATCGCACGGGTATTTTAATATAATCAAAAATGCAGTTTGCATTCAGCTTTCGTATTACAGACAGTGAATAGCGAAGAATTTGTACGCAAAGTATTTAAAACAAAGAGTAACATTAAAGTAATGTCGGCAAAAAAGAGTACGGATACGCATGCTCAAATGGTGGCATATCGCAACATCGGCAAAAGTAACCAAGAAATTTCTAAATTACTTAAATTAAATCGTAGAACGGTGGATTACAATGTTAAAGAGTATCAAAGAAATGGCGGTGTATCCAATAAACAGCGACCCGGACGGTCAAAAATAACAACACCAACAGAAGATCGCACAATTGTAAGTACGAGCAAACGAAATAAACGGAAGAAAAAGAAATTGCTGCCGAAGTAAATATTTCGCGCCCAAAACCAGTTGGCTTGACCGCAGTAAAAACGCGCTTGTGTCGAGCTGGTTTGTGTGGAAGAATTGTTATGCGAAAACCGTTATTACATAAAGTAAATAAATCTAAACGGTTAACATGGACGAGAGAACACAAAGACTAGTGGTTGGAAGATTAGAAGAAAGTGCTCTGGACCGACGTGATTAAATATCTCACCTTTGATTCAAACAGAAGGACGTTTGTCCGTAGATAGAAAGGAGAACGAGCACCTGAATCCCGTATTATACCAATCATAAAATATGGAGGAGGATCATGATTTGACAATATATCTGTGGGCGATTTTGTCAAAATAGATGCTACCCTTAGAAATGAAGATTATAGGGAGCTTTTAGAGAGGAATGTCGTCTCGTTTGGAACACGATTAATCGGTAAAAACTTCGTCTTCCAGCACGGTAATGATCCAGAACACACTGCAAAGATCTGTCGTGAGTATTTGGAACAACTGGAGCACAGAGAGAAAACCCAGATTTCAATCCGATCGAGCTATTGTGGAAGAAACTCGACCGACGGGTTCGAAAATCTGCTCCAAATGCGACAACAGTACTTTGGGCTCAACTGTAGGATATGTGAAGGAAAATAAAGCCGCTAGCATTGGCAAGGTTGCTAGAGAATATGTCAACATTGTGTGCGGCATTAATAAAAGAGAAAGGTTTGACACATTGACGACTCAAAATCGATAAGCACATTGTTTTTATAACTGTTACACTCCTTTGTATATGTCCAGAATAGAGCTTTATTTTATAACTAGGTTTGAGCAATTTTTGTAATATTTTAAGGGTGAATAAACACTTATGGTCGGTAATGTACATAATATGTCTTCTGCCATTTCTAAATGTTCCTGATATTGGCGGGAAAATTGGTACTCAGCTTTCCCAAATTCATGTAAATGCTATTTAATGGCTTGACGTTCTGTTGGTATCTCTGTTGGTAGTCTATTATCCCGTTTGCTTATAGGTATTAATGTTTTTGTTCTATTTGGCGAAAACACATTCCCATGATTTTAGCCCAAAGTATATTTTCGAAAAACGAACATCGAAACTTTTGGGGGTTAATTTCACAACACTAAATTTCATTAAAATCGGTTTGTATCCATACTGTGTAGGATTCTCTGGTCACAAATTTATTTTTATTTATCCAATTATTAAAAATGTCTAAACACTTTTGATAATCCGATGTCATCATCCTTTCATTTATGAAAGATAAAATCTTTTCCGGTTCAAAACATGAATATACATATATAAATATTTAATTTAATAAACAATATATTATTTCTAATTTAAATTTGAATCGTAAGGATATGTATAGTACTACGCATTAAGATATTCTGTGTAATAAATTTACATACCTATTTTATACATAATAGGATTACCTTATTTTGTTGTGAGCTATACAAAATTTTTTGCTAGCTTCTTTTTTTTTTTCAGTTCACATTGAGTTAACACATATCCTACATTATATTACCTACTTGTTTTTTTCACAAAGTAACTAATGAATGTGTGAATACAATTACACTATCTGAAACAATTAAAAGATAAGTCGTTACGGAAGTTAATTTCTTTATTTTGTTATTTATATTCATTACTAAAATTATTAAATACTTAATTTTTAATTTACCAATTCCTCTTTAATTGCAAAGGTTTGAGAAAACGTACGATATATATTCTACGATAAGTAGTATTTTATATTTCAAAGATAATTGCCGTATCAGCCTTTTAATGGAGAAAATACTGGACACTTTACTTACTAGGAAAGGTTCATGGTGTTGCATCTAAGCGCCACTCTCTTATGCTAGAGCTGACTGTAGTAATATGGAAAAGACATTAACGCAGGTTGTTCATCTTTAACATGACTTATCGATTTTAAAGCATTTTCAATTATACAAGATGTTCCAAAGCTGTGGAACAAGTCATAACTTATGCTACTTAAAGCAAAATCATCTGCGTATTGCATACAAATGTCTTCTATTAATTAGTAAAATTACATCATTTACTATGTCATAATGCTCATAATTCATATAAATATAAACACGGAATTACACGTGATAACAAATCCTTAATAATAATAATAATTTATTAAATACCGAACAGATGAACATCCAAAAATTGACACAATATTAAATAAAAGGTAATACATATAATACATTAAAAACAAACAAATATATATATATATATATATATATATATATATATATATCAATACATTAAGTAAATACCAGAAAGAAAAATGAAATACTAATAAGAAATAATTAAATAATAAATACCAATAATATGAAACATCAAAATAAAAAAAATTAAAACATGACAAATTAAGGCAAATCTAAGTTGAAAGTATTAAGGTTTCTTGCCGAATGTACCAACAGCGCTCGCCACAGCACGTTGATCCTAGCTGTAAGGATCCGCAGCAGGTGATGCGACCTCGATTCCAGGCGCGGCAAAATGAGACCAACTCCAGACAACAAATTAGGAGAGTCAATTCTTCCGGTGAGAATGTTCTGTATAAAAGAAGCATTGATACGGTTTCTTCTTTCAACAAGCACTACAGAGGCATGTCTCTGAATTAGCTCGTCGTAGGGTATATCTCTCATAGGATATCGCCCATCGTTCTTATATGAGAGATATTTCAATAATTTGCGCTGAATCCGCTCAAGAAGATTGATTTGGATGTTTTAGAGAGGATACCAAGCCACGGGTGCATATTTGAGCTTGGAAACCACGTAAGCAAAGAAAAGGGTCTTTATTGCATCAAGGCTAGTGAAATCCTTGCAAGTGAGAAAAAGAAATCCCAATAATTTAGAAGCGGCTGGCGCGACATCTGAGACATGGTTAGAGAAGGTAAACTTTTCATCATATATCACACCTAAATCTTTAATAGAAGATTGACAAGGAATATTAATATTGTTAATATAATACAGAGAATCGGTTCTACACCTTGACATGAAGAAACACTTATCTACATTTAATTTTAAATCATTATGCATACACTAGGTATGAATCATATCCAAATTGCGCTGCTGAAAGTCAACAGCATTGAAGGAGTTAACGGCGTGGTAGATTTTAATATCATCAGCATATACTAATAAAGGGCCGTTAATGGACTTTAAAAGATCATCGATATATATATATATATATATATATATATATATATATATATATTAAAGAGGAGCGGGTCAAGGTTCGATCCTTGTGGTATACCAGAAGTGGAGTAAAAAGTTCAAGATTCATTAAAATAAACCTAATTAAGTCTGTTTAGAAGATATGATCGAATTAATCCCAGGAAATTCCTGATGACATCGAAAAACCTCAGCTTTTCCAACAACCTATGATGATCAATCAGGTCAAAAGCACGGGAGAAAATCAGTGTAAATAACTTTCAGTTGATCACCCCCATAAATAATAATGATTACGCGTTCAAATGTATTTATACTTAATTAAATGGAAGAACATTTTACCAATTCATCTATATATATTTCATGAGGAATAGTAATATGTGAAGTTAGCCAAACCTTCGGCACGCCAGACCCCCACCCAGGCTGATGCGGTAACCTACCGCGCACCCCGCGTGACTTGCCCGTCTCGTAGTCTCTGTTTTACAACAACAGACAAACGTGTGGTGTAATATTTGCGAGATGCCAAAAGCCACTGCAAGAAACATGTACGCAATATAACTCATACAAATAAAAACAAACAGCATGGAAAAATTTATGTTAGATCTACTTTTGATGTTTACTACTTGTGTTTTGCCCTTTAACTTACTCTATTAAAAAAATAGTTTCAACATTTCTAGCATGCATGCAACCCCAAACGGAAGTTACCGTCTCAGACAGCATTACGTAGGTATCTACGAACGGTACTCGAAAATGTCGAAAACAGGATTAAAGCTGAAATACAAGATAAACAGTTGTGAACAGGCATTAATATTCCGTTAAAGTCGATAGGCAAATTAATTTGCAAAACAATTGAACATATTTACATAAAAAAGGGTTCTAGCATTCTCCAGCTTAATTAGATTTTGTCGAATCAAAACATTTAGTTAGCTCTATTTTAGAATTACATATTACTAGTTTTCATCAAATACATACAGATAAATTGTTAAAATATTCTTCCATATAATGAAGTATAAATACATTATAACGCGTAATACGATGTACGATACGTGCATAGAAAGCAGGGAAACGGAGACAGATTGGCTCAACGAAATTCCGTCAATTTTCGTAAAGACGAAGGCGAATGAAATAAGCTGTTCTCTGCTTCGCCGTTACCATCCGTCTTTGGACTAGGATAACCAAAATTGTTTGTCCGCATTCTTTTTTTTATCCGCTCAGAAAGAAAGCTTACTTTTTTAATATACGATATACAAATTTTGTATTTCAAAGTTTACATTTAAATTTGCAATCGATAATTATAAATGTTCAACTTTAATAAATTAATCGCACTTTCAAAAAAATATGTACATGTATATGTATATATTCTGTTATATTCTGTTTGTTTGACCTCGCTATACAGTCGCGTGTAAAATAATATTAATGCTCTAGAATGAAAAGTCTGATGCTATAGCAGTTTTATTAGGTTCAATTAAAATTATTACTATCGTTCAAGATAAAATGTTAATGGTTAGATTTTTTAAAATAGGACACAATTGATTTATAATTGACTGTTTATGTTTTTTAATAGTTCATTAATATATTTCCGTTTTGTATTTACGGTTTTTAACAATACTCCTAAGTACTATTTGAATGGTTTTGCGTTATGTAAACACCTTCGTGAATAAATTTGGAGCATATCGGTGTGCTTAAAAAGCAGAATATACTCAACATGTGTAAGAAGTGACGAACTGATATATCGGAAATTAATTTTTATAAAAAATAGCCGCAATGATACGAGGGCGTCCTGAAATATTTCCGAATCGGCAAGAGATGGCGCACGAAGGTTGAAGTGGATTTTTTCATTGGCCAGGGCAACCATTTTTATGGCAACTGTCAAAATTTCAGATGTCTACTGTCAATAGTTGTTGTTTAAGAGTGTGTTTTGCGTAGCAAGTCAGGCGGTTTCGCAAAAATGGATAGAATCGAATTTCGTGCAGTGACAAAACACTTCTGGATGGCTGGGAAAACGGCTACGGAAATTCGAAATATTTTGCTAGAGGCTCGTGGTGAATGTACTCCATCATTTTCGACCATCAGCTTCTAGGTGAGCGAGGAACAGTCGAAGCAGTGGACCGTTCGATCGACCGGAAAGACGATGGCGACCGTTTGAAACAGTGTATTGATCTTCGAGGAGATTACATCGAAAAATAAAAAGAGAAAACCAATACTGTGTTTTTCTTGCGATTCCGGAAACATTTCAGGTTGCCCTCGTAGGTTGGTATATAAACAATTATCGTTATTTCTGTTAGATATAAAAAAAGAAAAATTACTCTTGGATACAGCAAAATCAATAGCATTTCTTCATATAAAAGAATATAAGGAGGAAGGAGAAATTATACTACCTAATGCTTTATACGATCTGATGATATAATTAAAGGGTTAAGAGTACTAAATAATTCTCTGTACATGCACAAACGCAGTGGGTGATAGCATTGGTGGTATAGCGACTCGTCTAAAGGATTACAATTACCAAATAATGTCGCATAAACGAAGTAGGTAGTATTTTAAAGAAACCTAAAATGCAAATGCCACATTACGAATAAAATGAATATTAATCAGGAGATTAATTATCCAAAATAATATTTCTAAATTATACTCAGTAAATCAAGTTTAATAATTATCTGCATTTATAAATAAATAAAGTCTACACACTCTTTTAGAATAACATAAAAACTAGAACGCTTTCATGTATGAAATCTAATTAAAAATGTTTTACAACGCCTAATTATTTAATCCTATTTGAAGGTAATGTACAGCCACGTGTAAAATAATTTTAGTATTATAAAAATATTGATTAAATTTTTTTTTAGATTACAAGAAAAATTAAAATTGTTATTTAAAACACCGATGAAAGTTTCATGTTAATGGCATTTAATAAATATTGTGCCTGATCATATTACGATATATCTAAAGATATTACTACTTAAGTCAAGGTACTAAAAGTTATATAGTAATAATTTGTTTCTACGGTCTCCGTGACATAAATGAGAATTATGGGAATTAATAACTGTCGTTTACGATATAGATCTACATAGGTGGTCTCTGATGTGGCTCATCTTGCCGATTTTAAGAGATCAGAAAGTGGGCATTGCACTTCAAAAGAGCCTACATAAGAACTTCGACAAAAATCAACAAATTTATAAGCGTATCATATGGCTCCAGTGCAAGAGAATTACAGAATATCGCACACAATTTCGTAAATGAAGAATACACAAAGCTACAAATTTTTCTGAATTTTCGGGTTGGCAATTTTCGCTTGCTAAAATTGTCGTTACTTTAAAAATCAATAACAATTTATTTTCTCAGGGTTTATTCTTTAATAACTAATGTCCTCAATAAAATACAACAATCATACCATTTTTGTCAGTTTAGATGAGCGGTTAAAATGTTTATTTATTTTTAGACGTGTTTTTAAACGCCTTGAATTTGTAATCCTTGTACGGTTTATAAATTCATTCTATACCAAGTTTCTCATTTTTCTAACATTTAGGTAAGTTCTTTGTTGTCAGTTCCTAATCATAACTATTTTTTTTTTCTTATAAAAAGAGACACAATGGATATAGGAAATCCATTCATAACAGAATGGAAATGAAGAAATTGTATTTGCCTATCCACTTCACTTATTATAACCCGAATTTTACTGCTACAGAAACCATGTCCAAAAAATTGTTGCTGTATTTGGAGTATTGTAGTGCATTATTATGACACATAGCTTGTCTCAGAATGTGTTGCCATTATCGACACCTTGTAAAGGGTAAGAAATAGAAAATTCATTAAATAATAAATTAATAAAAACAAAATTACGTTAGGGTTAAATTTTTAAGACATTTTTTGTAGTAATTAAATGTAAGAGAAAATTGTGTTATATTCATTAAATATTTTGCAAAAAAATATTTAATTCAACATCAAGAAGAAATCACACACACACAGCGTTAGTAATCAAAAAGGGATAATTTTTTTTAATATTTGACATAGCTTGTCCTAATAAAACATTTTATAACCATAAAATTCTATTCATAGAAATAAATGGGTGTAAAGCAAATGAATTAAATATGAGGTCAATTAGCAAATTATTCTCTTTGTAATAGGGTTTAACCCACTTCCAAATTGATCTTAAAATAAAAATCTTGAAAAGTTTAAACGCTGTGTGTTTCGATTATTGAAGTTTACAAAAAAATGTATCGTTATACAGAGTGTCTTTGAAATAAAATAAAAAAGTATGCAAAATGGAAAGGTGTAATTATACAAAACCATAAATCCAAAAAATGTTGAGTCGATTGCGACGCGAACGTCAGAGTTAAAAAACCGTAGAAAATTAAATGTGCTGCCTAAGGATACAGAATGTGTATACATAATATTTCCATCCAACCAAACTGTTGATAACTCGTATGCATAGACGCAGACTACATAGATTGCAATAACGCAACCGTCGATGTTATAAAACTACAAAACGGTATGCTAATAGTTCAATAACATGCTTACGTATGAATATTTCAGCTGTGAATAATAAAGAAATTCTTATTAAAATACCTTTATCATTATTTTCTTGCCTCGGCGAAGGAATTTTCGCAAAATATTTTGGATTTAAGTCTAATAAAATTAGACACCTGTATACAACAAAGACTATAACGCACACAATCATTGTATATTTAACTCGTCTGTCTATGTTTTGAATCATTTAGGCAACTTTATCAAAATTTATGCATATCGTTTCAAATAATGCAAAATTACGATTGCTATATTATATTTCTGAATGAAGTAATTTTGAGAATTTTTACTATTACTAGACCTGTTAACTGTATAACAGATCCGAATTTGAAATCTTGGATAGTGAACCTGGAACTAAGTATCGGGCAGCGTATTTAGATCCGAGTAACCAGATAGCTTTGGATCTGGATATCTCAGCCTCAATTTTATCGGATATCCTAAATAGTAGGTTTATGAAAACTGGATACATTTTTAATACGCTTAGTTTTCTGTTTTACAATATTTACAATGTCAAAATGCTAAAAACAATAGACTTATCCACTGCAGAACGTGCAACATGAGGAGGATGAAATAAGACTTCTATAAGTTAACAAAGTTGAGAGATACGCATGCTGTTCTGCAGGGCGATTGTGTGCCAGTATGCTAGCTCTGTCTAACGGTATTTTTTACCCTTGTTTAACTACTACTAAAATCCTATCCTCACCTCGATCTTTTCAATTTGAATCAATTCAATGAAGCCCTTATTCCGTATTACTGCGAGATGAGGGAGAGCATATCGCTAGACGTGCGTTATACGTTTCAAGTGAAGCAGGTGTGGGATTCATTTTCCAATCGCCCAAAATACAATCAGCAGCTCGCAGCTTCTCACCCGGCATACTTTACGTGAAAGATATTTAATGCAGCATAAAAAAATACTTTTAATATCTCGTAGGTGGTAGTGGTCGAAAATATGTTTCGTCTATCCACAACGATAAAGTAATTATTATCATCGGTATAAGAAATAGACGTTTAATTGAACTTGAAATTACGAATACTTTCAATGCAAAGAGGGATGCACTAACTTCAGTAACGACTATTTTCCGCCGATTAAAAGCAACTATACTTGCCCGTCTCAAAGCTATTATAAAATCTCTACTACGGAAAATGTTAAAAGATTGCGTAGCGCCAACTATCAAACATGGAGGTGGTAGCATATTTTTATGGGGATGCTTTGGTAACTGTTTAAGGAAAAATATTTAGATGTATTACGTAATTTTGCAGTTCCGTGTAGTATTCGCATCTGTGGATATGGCTTTTTCAGCAAGATAATCACCCAAAAAAAGATTATGTAGACACTGCCTAACAAAAAAACAGAGGAAGGAACACCTGTATACATAGAACCAGGCTGCATACACTCCAATAACACAGCTGCAAAACTACAAAATAACACTGTCTATATCCAAATGGCATACAAAGAGTTCAGTAACATGTTTACGTTCGAATATTTCGGCTATGAATAATAAAGAAATATTTATTTTTATTTTATATATCCTCGCGTCTGCGAAGGAATTTTCGCAAAATATTTTGGATTTAAGTCTAATACAATTAGATCTTTCCATTTCTCATACTTTTTGTCATTTATTTCATGGACCTCCTGTAGTAGCAGACGTTTATTCGTCAAATAAGCTGGACTATAAAATTTAGATTCTCCGTTTTTAGTTTTTGCCCAATAGTACACGTACCATTCACTTTGTTCGATTGTTTTAATTGGAAAAGTAATCAACTATCTATACTTCATCATTTACGAGACCGCATAAATCCAAAATAAACACAAATAAGGCAGGTAGCTTAACCAGTGGGGATATTATTTAAACTTAATTACGAAGACATAAAATTTTATTAAGTAATAAGGTTTATTATATATGATTGAAAATTCTTATAACATTTTTTAACGTTTTGGCCACAAGAGTCCTTCACATTTTTTAATATAATCGGTATCAATCAATATACAAAATAACTGGCAATATCTGATGGTCATCTATAATAATAATAATAGTAAAAACTCACTTTTAAATGCCCATAGTGTCAAATTATTTAAACTTTCCACATATAAAATGCTTTCTTCTTTGCATAATTCGTTATCGGAATTAATTGGAGCAACTGGTAGTATTGGAAACAGATCCTTTTCACTTACATCACCCAAACACAACTTTAAGAAACTCAAAACAATTAATAAGTTAGCGTTCATCTTGTTGCTAGTGTCAGCAATATATTGTCATTCGGAAAGAGACACTGCGATTGAACAACTGAAGTGTTTACTGAAACTGAAAGAATAAGCTCGATGCAAAGAATATACTAGCTATGAAAGTCCGTACTCCCGTACCTGTCCTTGGCAAATAATATATCTCATTATTCTTGTTTACATAATTATCTGTTTCTAATTAAAACTACACATTTTATTGTAATCAAAGCATAAATTGCGTTATAATATAAGAATAATATATATTGTCTTGAAGAAAGGAAGTTAATTAATTAAGATGCTTTAAAATTCTTATTAACGCTATTATCCTGTTAAGTTTTAATATTCTTTGACAAAAAAAAATGCACAATCTGATGTCCCTTTGAAAATTACGGCTTATTGCTATTTTTACTTAAACTTTTAATACATAAGATATTGCAAAAACGAATTTCGTCAAAAACTCTCTTACAGGTCACGTCAGAACTGCTTTCAATAGAAAGCAGACCGCCGTCATGGTGTCCCTAGGCCTAGAAAAGGCGTTCAACAAAATCCGGTACGAAAGATTACTCCTGAAGATGAAGTACTGCGGCTTCCCCGCTAGAATTCTGAAGACCGTCAGGTCATACTTCCAGATACAGGAGATTCCAAGCTGTCGCGAACGATTCTGCCTCCTCTGCGAGACAGATGGAGTCAGGGGTCCCGCAAGGTTCCCCGCTGAACCCTGTACTGTTTATGATCTATATCAGGGACATTTCATAGCCACAGGATCACTGAGTGTTCAACGTCGTTTACGCGGATGATACCGTGATAGTAGTCACCTCCAGACACTCTAACATCGCGGCCGGAGTTGTGCAGGCACATCTGGTCAAAATCAAAGAATTCTTCTGCAGCTGGGGCTTCAAGATCAATCCTGTGATTGCGTTCAATCGGAAATACTAAGAGCTGCAACAAAAGATTACCGTCGCCAGTAGGGGTATCGAATTTAGCTAGAGTATCTTGGAATGTTCCTTGATAGTCGGCTCACCTTCTTTGAGCATCTGAAACAGCAGGGACAAGGGCAAGCGGCAGAATATGCCAGCTCTGTCCTCTCCTTTCCAATCCAGTCCTTAAGTCCAAAACGGGTGTAGTGCTAAACAAGCTACACATTCCCCTCACACTGACTTACGCTAGCCTCACGTGGATCACGGTAAGACCCACCCATATCGCATCCCTCGTAAAAGTACAAAACCTCTGTTTGCGGTTAGTACTCCGCGTCTCCCGTGGAATGATACTGGTCGCACTGAAATCCTTATCCGACGGGAAGACCTGGAGGAGTTCCTGGACAAGCACTGAAGACCGCGATCACGCAGAATATTTGCGGAGCAACTAAACATAAAATAATAACTAAGGCGCTTAATAAACTGTAACTTGTCAGAAAGTATTACTCTCCTCAAGAATCTACCGATCCTAATACACTCTCTGTTTTAGGTGAAAGAAGAATAAGCGAGGAAGTCCAAGATGAAGACTTCAACCACCCAAGAAGATGTCAAGAAGCTCCCATCAAGTTCCAAGTAGGAAAACACTGGAGGAATATGGACCGAAGGGGAGTCCAATCAACCAACGAAACACGAAGTTGTGAAGGTCAACGCATTTTTAATAATGAAAAGGCAGCATAAAAATCGATTTATCTTGTAATTTAGCTCTTTAAAGACACAATCACACATCATCCACTTCCTTAGCCGCCGATTAACAAAGAAAGCGAGGAAAGTCAAACTACAACTGATAATAATGCTAGCTCTGAAACTACTGAATACTCAACAGATCTTAATTCTTTTCCATCTACATCACGCAAGCCACATTTAATTACTCAGTTTTAACGAAATGACTTGATGCAGAATTTAAACCTATCAAAATCACAAGCAGAACTTCTTGAGTAATGACTACAGCAATGGAACCTATTTGCAAAAGAAACGCGTATATTTTTCACAACCCACATGATAACGTTATTGAGTTGTATACCATGAACGGCAATAATGTAAACATTTTGAAGGTTTCGGTATATATTACGACCCCAGTTCATAGTGTTTATTCGTAGATGGAACCACCCTAAAAGAGTTTTGTTGAATCCTGATCAGCGTCTTATGACAATCGAGGTGGGATTCATAGTTTTTAAATTATTTAGTAGCAATTTAATTTGTTTATTGCAAGTTCAATAACAAAGAAAACAGTACTCTCTGTTTCATATCTTTTTCTCGCCTTTGCAATTTTAAATAATGTCTTTAAAGCTTACTTTTTGTGGAAGGCTGCGTTTAATCTGCGTTCTAATGTACTTGAACTTACTCTTAACCCCTCTTTCGTTTAAAGTATGCATGTCCTGCACTGCAATTTGTTAACTTGGAGGGCAAAGGATTAAAGATTGTGGACTCCTAAAAAACCTAGATGGAATACGTACAATAATGCATGAATTTTTAAATCAAAATTGTAGCAGTATGTTGTAATTGCGATTGCTTAGTAGTTACATCATCAAAAGTACTTCTGATAACACAATTATAGTGTCAATGTTATATTAAAAAAAAACTAAATAGATTAACATAACCTCGTAGTAATAGTCCTTCTCATCAACCTTAATCGTAATTTTTTTCTTTTTCTCTAATGATGTCTTAATTGTTGTACTATTATATTTCGACACTAGACAGCATTAACTATTTTTCTGCTCATTTCTAATATAACGCGGTAACGGTATGTTCTATGAACATGTACCATGCAACAACAATGCTTTTATAGCACTGACCTTATCGTCAAGTTCACTAACTTCGCATATATTTGATGTACTCAATTTATGTTTAATGTTTCAAGCCCTCTATGTCTATTTATAATGTTACTTAAAATTGCATGCTCGTCAAAAAATAATTTTACACAACAAAATCTCTTGTCAGTACATTTTTTAATTTAGAAGTAGCACACATAGCTTGCTAGATAAAACTGAAGGTCCTAGTATTAAAAAGAATGCGCGGACTTACGATGGTCCCTTCAGATAACTGTAGATTTTAAATTACCCACCAATAGAGAGACGTAGTGACCTGCGGTTGGCAACATTGTGACCGGAATAGCCTCCCCCATAACTACATGTTTTCGGATTGTTGGGTTCTCGTCTAATTCCTGTGTTATTGTTATTGGATGCAAGATATCTCAGTGTTCCTAGCGATTACTGCAATGTACGATTTTCGGGAACAACGATGTAATCTACAATTTTACGTGAAACTGGGGAAAGCTTTCACGGAATTGTTTCAACTTTTGGAACAAATTTAGTAAGATGGTTTAGACGATTGAAAAGTGAACATCAATCAATTGATGATAAGAGAGGAAGGTCCTTGACTTCTTGGTGGTGCCCACGTTCAGAAAATTATGGATCTTGTGCGTTCAGACTATCTCTTGACTTTTTCCTCGTTTAATGACAAAACTACAGAAAAATAAATCGGGTGGACGTTCGTCGACATTTTCTTATACGAGAAACGTAAACTGAGCTTACGGTTATGACATTGAGAATCATCAAGAAAGCACGTCAGTCTCGATCCAATGTCAAAGTGATGCTCATTGTTTTTTTCGATTTTAATGAAACTGCCAACCCCGGGTATAATAAAGGCGTTTCGCAATGGTCACATGAAAAATTAGAAAATAGGGACCATATTTTTGGTGGAACAACCCATGGTGCTTTCACCGTGACAATGCACCCGCTCCCTTTATAATTTCATTAATTTTGTACAAAAAATCAAATGGCTCTTCCCGTACTATACTTGGCTCCCTGCTTTCTTTTTAATTCCAGAAATTGAAATAAGTGCTGAGAGCATTGAATGACATCAAGACAAATTCGTCACAAACTTTGAAGAATATCTGAAAAGAACCTTTCCATGACTCTTTGCAAAGCGGAAACACTGTTGGAAAAAGTATGTGAAGAAAGAAGTGGAGTATTTAGAAAAGAGTAAGGATTAAGAATCCACAAGATAAAGATTTAAAACAGAAACTTTGGTTATTTTCTAAACAAAGTTCGTATGGACATGATTAATATTTTTCAACCGCATGTATGACCAAATCAAGAAATTTAATGCAGAAGCAATTAACGTGTTTATTGCTTGTAATCGTGAAGTAATTAAGTAATTAATATAAATGTCCGTCTTTCATTGGAAAAACTAACATACACAGACTCATTTTAACGTCAGAATAGTCATTAATCATTCTTTATTGGTGGGGTGACTTCCAACATTTAAAAAGATTCTAATTAGTCTTAAGATCTTGTATACTGGTGCATAGATATACAAAATGTCAGCAAAAATAACAATTTTTGAAAATATAAGATTTTAAAGATCAGAGAGATTTTCTTGAAAAAATCAGTACTATTTATCAATACAGTCCCCTTGTAAATTTATACACCTTTTCTAGCGATGGTCCCATCGCTTTAGGTAATACAAATAGTAGTCCTACAAAACAGGCGTTTACTAATGTGTTGGTCTCCTCATTCACGAAAATGTTTCGCCGAAACTTTGAGACTAGGAAACAGAAAGAAGTCGGCGAAGAAAAATCCGGCGAATACGATGGCTTATCAATCAATTCGTTTTGTGGACACGTTTTAATAATGTTCTTTTGCCCGAATACTTCATCTCAACCATGCGGCCAATAAATAGTTTTTTGCAATAGTAACAGACACCTTTGTTCTTCACTATGTAGATATTAATTATATTAGTATCTGTTGTCTTAAGTTGTCTGTGCCGTTTTGTTGAGATTTATAACTTGTGACCATCCACTGGACCCGCAATCACAAAATCGTTGTCTTTTTTCCCTTCGGTGAAACGCCAAATCTATCAGCAATAAAATTTTCTGAGTATTTCTTCTTGGAGACCACAATTTACGGGACGTAGTTTTATAGTTAGTTCCTTGTACTTTGGCGTTTGATATAACATTAAATAACATAAAAAAACTTTAAGTTTTAAAGTATTAATTGAAAGAAAAAAATATTTACGCAGTTAATTTATAAGGAAGTAGGAATAAACCTTTATAACATAATAATTGCATGAGTAATACTGAACAATTTGACCGTTTAACTATCGTATTGTATGGTATTTAAGGATACCTTTAACGTAAATACACCCATTGGCAACGGTTTGAACTTATTTTTTTCTTATAATAAGTCGCATTTTAAAGAAATATTGATGGATTATTTATACATATTTGCGCCTACATACACGAATGCCTTTCATGTGTATGAGTCATGTGTGTGCATATAAGGATAACCGAAAAAAAATAACTACATAAAATTAAATTGCGTTTTGTTTAATTATAATTTCGATTATTCAGAGGCATTTCGTTCTATTGATATCTATTTATACATTTAAAACAATAAAAAGACCTGTTGTATCTAAGAAGTTGCCGTTTACTTTTACTTCATGCGACTTTGCTATAAATTAAACATAAGACAATGCGTAATTGTATTCAGTTTCTCTGTGCCTGCGTATAGAATAGAATACTTCAATTTAGCTATAGAAAATACAATTATGCAAATATATTAATAATTAGACAATGAGCATATAATGGTTGGGATAAATTTCATAAACATTCTTTCTTACTTAGTCAGATAAAAAATACTCGAACAAATCAACATTTATTTTTTTATTATCATTTTTTCTTCTTTGCTGCAGACATCTTGTATGAGGGCTGTTTATGTTTCAACTTCCGTTCGCGCATGTAAACAGTCTCGAGCGGTGGGAGATGGGAGTGCCTAGAAGGTGACTGCGCATCTCCCCCACTATAATATCCGCTACTTGCAACGTCATTATCCCATTTTCAGCTGAGTTGCAGGCACGTAAACATGGCTGCTACAATTGATTCCCTCGCCAAGTGGAGGTTGGGTAGTGTAATTCGACTCGTTCAAGCAGAAAGGTATAGTGCAGCTGAAATTCATTGAAGAACGAGCCGAGTAAGCTGAGAAAACTTTATGGTGGTGTGGTGCGTGAAGTTTAAAGAAGGCCGACCCGATGCTTACGATGAAGGGGGGCAAGGGCGTAAGTCTGTCGCATCAGAAGACATTGTGCAAAGAGTGTCAAAATGATTCGAGAAAAACGAAGGTTTACCATCTCTTTCAAGAACTGAAACAGTGGGTACGAGGGTAGAGCTTCTGAAGTACAGAACTCACTGGCGGCAATATTCTATGCAGTGGGGATTGGAAGGCTCGCCCGTAGATATGACAAATGCATCGATCTTCATGGTGATTATATAGAAAAGTAACCATGTTTATACACAACATTTGATAATAAATTCATTTTGTTATTTACACTTGTTTTTATGAGCTATCGAGGGTTGAAAAAACGGACAGCCCTGCTACATATCCCCATTCTTTATTAAATTTTTGAAGTCGACACAAGATACTAAATATCAAATAATAGCATGCCTTATCTCCATATTTCATTGTCCTTTCTGAAATCATTGTTCAGCATTGATATCCTCTTTACCTCAAGCGGAAACTGTCCTTGGATCATGTACAAAAGCGATTTTTATCTTATGTTTCAAGTAGGACGGTATGCGGAACTGATCATAGAATTCGGGAGACATAGATTACAATCGTTGACTCTACAAAGAGATAAGGTTGATAGAAGGTCTTTGATTAAACTAGTAACTGGTAAGATCGATTTCCTACCTATGCTTGCGGAAGTAAACTTCAATAAACCAATATATAGGAGGACGGTATGAGAAATACCCATGTTATGAGGGTTGAAAGTGAACAAGTTTATGTATTTGTATAGAACCATTTAAAAGAATAAATACCGGTCAGTGATTCAATTTCATTTTTTGATGGAACAACGTGTATAGAAATTAAAGAGAAATTGGATGCAGTTTACAAGGACCATGCACCTTCGATATTTATCTAACAGAAAAAAATGCATATACAACTTTCAACCATCAGTTAAAAATTTCCTTTTATAAGACTTCCTTCCGTAAAGTTTACCGGTGAAGATTCCAGCAGTAATCGGCCATCATACGGGTATCTCATTTTCCTTGGTACCTTTCCTCCATAATGCTGATATCTTTGTGAAACCTTTTCCGCTCTTACTAAAACTTCCTTCAGTTTTCTGGAAAACGATCTAAGTGGCTGTGAAGGTAATGAATCTTGATGCTCATGTTACATCCGAGCGTGTGAAAGTTAGAAAGCGTCTGTCCTATTAATAAATAACGGTGGTGTATCGTGTAACGTGGTGTATCGTATGACATGGTGCATCTCAAAGTTGCTAGGAACAAAAAATTTATTTTGTTGGGCGGTCTAATTAATCGAAAACGATATCCCATCATAACTTCAATGCAATGTTTGGATATATTTAACAGCAATATGGGTGAGTTACTGCGGCGTTATGCGACTGTAGATGAGACATGAATACATCAGGATGCGCCAGAAACCAAAGGCCAGTCGGTAAAATGAGTTTCGATTGTGCACTAAAGAACGTGAAGACAACTTCATCGGCCCGAAATATTTTCGCGATAAATTTTTGGGATTTGTAAAAAATAATATTGGACCGATTCGATGCTGAAGTTAAAAAAAAGGTGTCCTACCACGCGAAGAAAAATTCTTTACCATCATGGTAACGCTCTGGCCTATCCATCGGCAATAGCGATAGCAGAACTAAATACAGTACTTCATCACGTCAAACGAAGAGGTGATCGAAACAGGTTTATTCTGCAGAGTTTGACAAACAATGTTATTTAGATAGTTTTAAAAAGTTCTGGATTAAGTTGGTGGAGTTACAAGGAGATTGAATACATTGACTAAATGCAAACAATTGCGTTGTGCTCCTTAACGCAGGTATTTATCATACCCGTAGTAGACGATCGTTAAACATGTTTAGAACTCTTGTGTGTCAAACGCAGATTACTTGTAAAACGCCACTAATGCAAGTGGTAAAAAAGCAAATAGAACAACTAGTTGCGTAGGTTAGAATATTAATCCAATTTGTTTATTCTGTGCTCGTACCTGTCTGGGATGATTACTATATTTTATATTTGTCAAATTTATTTATTTATGTATTTCGCTTTGAATGTGCTGCATACTGCAAACTTGTATTAGTTTGTATGTCCTGTTAAATCGCTAATGTTCTGTTGGACAATAAACCATTACTATTATCGTTATCATTATCATTATTATTTGGATTTATTGTATTGTATGCCATGTAAATTAGTTTTATTTTTTTTTCGTGATAGTTAGGGGTACATACAATCGTAAATTATATTTCTAAGTAATCACGTATACGTTCAACCCCCACATCGCAATTGGGCGGGGGATAATGGTAGGGGTGGCAAAAAAATCTTGTCTGCGCTAGCTTGGCAAGCTTGCAGAATATGCGTTTAGATATATAACTTAATGTTTTTATTCGTAATAACGATGAAAATTGCGAAATTCTAAAAATAGTAGAAATTTTGGGAGTAACTTTCACCCACTAAACGTGGGACTCCGCCGAAATGGAAAGCGGCGTTTTATATAGATTCTATAAATCCGCTAAGTTTCTTTCAATCAGATCGGCGGAAACTTCCTTGTTAAACACTATTTTCGTAATCGTTGCGTTGGAAGAGGGAGTACAATACAATGGCCAGCTAGTTCACCAAACATTCTCCTCCAGGAACACCTGCAATCAAGGACTTACATCAATAAAATAAACATCGACGAATTAAAGAATTGTATAGGAAATTAGATCCTGAATAAGGTCGTTTAGGCTATTGTCAATTAGTTAAAAGGAGAGACAATTTCAACATTTGACTGAATTTTAATTTGCTCTTATTGTTTCAAACAGAATAAGTTTCAATGATGGAAATAGAGGTAAATTATAAGACACACTTTCATAGTGTGGGATATCCACAGCATTTAATAACAGCTAAACAGAGTTTACACGCAGGCACCAGAATTGTGGTAGTTATAGAAGGAAGATTAACAGGGAGATACCAACAGACAAAGGAATGGAAAACGAAATGCCCTAAAGGAATACGTTTGGACTAGAACACCACCCTAAACTCTATGTTATATGCTGATGACTTAGTACTCCTAACAGAAACAGAGGTTGATCTACAAAAAGGGATAATAAGGGCAAAAAATAGTCATAAACGATACTGTACTGAAACATTACATGAAACTTTATGATCGAAACAAAGACGTAGAAGAAAAACTAAATAAACTCACACATATCTCTGGAATAATCAGTAGAACATTAAAAAACAAAACAAGAAAGGAAACACAAATAAAATTTTACAAGATGATAGCAGTGCCAACCCTCTTATATGGTAGTGAAACATGGACAACAATGAAAAAACAAGATAGCAGGATACAGACGCAAGAGATAAAATTTCTAAGAAGACTGAAACGTTTCACAAAATCTGATAGAATAAGAATTACAGATATAAGAACAGAACTAAACATAAATGAAAGAATAAAGGAAAACAAAAATAAATGGAAGGATTACGCAGAACGGATGCAAGTGACGAGGTTGCCTGCCAATGCGAGATTTTATAGATGTTTAGGAAGAAGAAATGTAACTAGACCAAATAGAAGATGGGTACTGTAACAGGTAAGTGCCTAAAATCTGAAGTGAAGAATAAGTTTAATAAATTATTTTACTTACAAAGCTAAATAATGATTCCTGGAGAAGAGAATTTATATATAAAATCTGCCATATCAAATGTATGTAGGATTTTACATATATTTCAAAAAATTAATATGAAATGAGGCTTTCCTCAAAAAAAAAAATCTATGTCATATCTATTATACGGATCATCCTGTGCAAAATGTATTTAAGAAAAAAATGACAATACAGAGTAAAAGTTTCCAAGTTCCAACCAAATATCTTTTAAGGAATTTTTAAGGAATCTACTCTAATATTTGCATATTCAGGTTATACAGAGTGATTTTATATGTTTGAGGACAGTTTAAATTTCGCGCGGTGGATTCTAGGGGATTTGACATGTTAAGAGTGGCCATTATGAATATCGGTCCTGTCAAGTGCCTGGGCGACACGCTATTTATTATTCGTTATTTATATTCATTTAATTCGTTATTATTTGCTTAATTTTTACTTGTAATCTGTTCTTCTTAGAGCTACTGTTTATCAGTGTTATTTTCCATTTTGCTTAGAAAATCAATATGAAATTGATTTTTTGAAGATCTGTTGTCAATATTTTATCACCCATCCAAAATCTATTTGCTACGCTACTGGTTACGAATTCAAAACCAAATCGCCAACGTGACAAAAATTTAGCAAGGCGCGAAATTGAAACTTGCCTCAAACATTTAAAATCACTCAGTATTGTGCCACTGAAACAGCAACGTTTTTAAACAAAATGAAATTCATTATAGCGTTGTCCTCAGAATTTTAAAATGTTCAAATCTCGTTTAGAATGGAAAAATCTTGCAATTAGAAATATATGCTTTACTTATTCTGGAAAGTGTTATTACTATTACCATTATTAAACATCTACTCTAATGATAATACACACGTTAACTATACAAAAAGAATAAAACAGTTCAGTTCTAGATTATATTATTGTTGATATGAGTAAGAAGTATAGGGTGCTATAAATTTACGTAAGCAAATTTAACTTTTATTGTCACATTCTTACAAATTACTGGTTGGTCATTTTAATGATTATAATTAAAGTAGTCGATAGGACGTACACTGCAGTCAGTTCTTTGATGTTAGATGGAAAAGTGCATATGTACTTTTCTAAAAACAATCAGTGAATCCTCCAGCTAATGGTTTGCAATTAAGATACATGCATACATCGTGAAAAAATTAAATACTATTACCTTGTATTACACATTCATTACGTTTATTTAGTATTAAGTAGAACACGTGAAAAATGTTACTTTATGTTTTGTTGATTAGTTATTTGCAAATTGGCAAAAAATATTCGAAAACATCAATCAAAACAGAATACCCCAGTACTTTAGTTTTTGAAAATTTGGCAATGCAGTCAAGGCCCACATTTTTCAAGTTCGAATATCACGAAAATAAATTGAGCATAGAATAAAAGTTTTACGCAAATCAGCACAAAATATATGTAAATAATGTAAATATTTGATGCGCCCTCAAAATATCCCATTCAAAAATGTAGTTTTTTCGATATGAGTAAGAAAATCTTTAAACAAAAGAAATGCAAGAATAGTAATTAAAAAAAATATATTTCTTTTAAGGTCACTAATTTCTTTGTTTAACGAATTACCTTCTCAACGAAACGAAATTTCCTTCATTAGAAATGTGTATTTCCTTGAGCGTAACAAATATTGCTTTGTGTTAAAGAAATATGCATAAAAATACATTGCATTGGCGTATTCTGTTTTGATTGAGGTTTTCGAATATTTTTTGCCAATTTGCAAATAACTAATCAACAAAACATAAAGTAACATTTTTCACGTGTTCTACTTAATACTAAATAAACGTAATGAATGTGTAATACAAGGTAATAGTATTTAATTTTTTCACGATGTATGCATGTATCTTAATTGCAAACCATTAGCTGGAGGATTCACTTATTGTTTTTAGAAAAGTACATATGCACTTTTCCATCTAACATCAAAGAACTGACTGCAGTGTACGTCCTATCGACTACTTTAATTATAATCATTAAAATGACCAACCAGTAATTTGTAAGAATGTGACAATAAAAGTTAAATTTGCTTACGTAAATTTATAGCACCTTATACTTCTTACTCATATCAACAATATAATCTAGAACTGAACTGTTTTATTGTTGTTGTATAGTTAACGTGTGTATTATCATTAGAATAGATGTTTAATAATGGTAATAGTAATAACATTTTCCAGAATAAGTAAAGCATATATTTCTAATTGCAAGATTTTTCCATTCTAAACGAGATTTGAACATTTTAAAATTCTGAGGACAACGCTATAATGAATTTTATTTTGTTTAAAAACGTTGCTGTTTCAGTGGCACAATACTGAGTGATTTTAAATGTTTGAGGCCAGTTTAAATTTCGCGCCTTGCTAAATTTTTGTCACGTTGGCGATTTGGTTTTGAATTCGTAACCAGTAGCGTAGCAAATAGATTTTGGATGGGTGATAAAATATTGACAACAGATCTTCAAAAAATCAATTTCATATTGATTTTCTAAGCAAAATGGAAAATAACACTGATAAACAGTAGCTCTAAGAAGAACAGATTACAAGTAAAAATGAAGCAAATAATAACGAATAAAATGAATATAAATAACGAATAATAAATAACGTGTCGCACAGGCACTCACAATGGCCACTCTTAACATGTCAAATCCCCTAGAATCCACCGCGCGAAATTTAAACTGTCCTCAAACATATAAAATCACTCTGTATACCCTGAATATGCAAATATTGGAGTAGATTCCTTAAAAATTCCTTAAAAGATATTTGGTTGGAACTTGGAAACTTTTACTCTGTATTGCCATTTTTTTCTTAAATATATTTTGCACAGGATGATCCGTATAATAGATATGACATAGATTATTTTTTTTTGAGGAAAGCCTCATTTCATATTAATTTTTTGAAATATATGTAAAATCCTACATACATTTGATATGGCAGATTTTATATATAAATTCTCTTCTCCAGGAATCATTATTTAGCTTTGTAAGTAAAATAATTTATTAAACTTATTCTACACTTCAGATTTTAGGCACTTACCTGTTACAGTACCCATCTTCTATTTGGTCTAGTTACACTTCTTCTTCATAAACATCTATAAAATCTCGCATTGGCAGGCAACCTCGTCACTTGCATCCGTTCTGCGTAATCCTTCCATTTATTTTTGTTTTCCTTTATTCTTTCATTTATGTTTAGTTCTGTTCTTATATCTGTAATTCTTATTCTATCAGATCTTGTGAAACGTTTCAGTCTTCTTAGAAATTTTATCTCTTGCGTCTGTATCCTGCTATCTTGTTTTTTCATTGTTGTCCATGTTTCACTACCATATAAGAGGGTTGGCATTGCTATCGTCTTGTAAAATTAGTACTTTAGTTTTTGAAAATTTGGCAATGCGAACAATTTGTGCCGTGAAAAACCGATTTGTGTTCAACTCCTACTCGAGGTATTCAAATGGAGGGGACCTTAATTTCACAGCCACCGCACAATTTTCAAGGATAGACCTGTCTAAATCTGATTTTTAAATTATTATTATTAGAAATTTTGTAATCATTTTTTTAATTCTATTTTCTCTTTCATTTGTTTTTCTTTGTAATTTAATATTAATTTGAATGTATAACTTGCTGAAGATATTTAAGAAAACAAAAATTCTATTCTATTATTATTAAATAGTTTATGTGAAACTACAGAAATTCGCTCAGTACTCTTTTTATTAAGACCTTTTGCGCATTAGTTATAAAATTGTTTTACAGATTCGAAAAAACCTTTAAAACCCAAATCATTTCATATACCAACTTCATACAGGTGTTCACATGGTCTGATTTATTTGATTTTTAAGTGACATTTCTAAGCAGAAAACAAAATTTAATTCTAAATGTGAAAAAAGTTTGAATTATGACATTTATCAAATGTCATAATTCAACATAATTAAGTGAGCGAGCAAAATTAATCTCATTAACTCCCATGCAATGGTATAAAAACTAAATGTAAAAAAGCTTCCACATATTTATATTTAAGAAAACGTTATTGGTAATTTCTTTGCAATACCATGCTTTTTCTAGATATTTTTATATAAGGGAGAGTGCAGCAAGTTATTATTATTAGTATTATATTAACTTGATAGGAAATCTAAATATGCCATGGCCAACGACTGTTATTCAGGATATATAATATTGACAAGTACATTTACTTTGTAGTGTTCCGGAGCATTGACTGTGAAAATGTGACAAAGTACAAGAAATAAAAATACCATGCTCTTAATCTATTTAATTATCATATGATTGCTAATTTATGCAGACATAAATTTCTTCAAGTTGATATACGGATTCAATTTTATTTGTATTTTAGTTTAGTTTCATCTCAAAAACGTTGAAATATCGTCGACGTTAATATTTTGGAGGTGTCGTTAATATAAGGCAGCTGCACAATTAAACGCAAACGGAAAGCTTTCATAGATTCATAATTAAAGATAAGATTACGTGTACGATTATGGATAGTTATTTCAATTTAGTGATATTTAGGAATTTTTACATGTTTATTATTTACATTACTTTTCTCCTGTCAAATTAACAAAATTTAATCTCATTAATTTTTTCCATTTCTTTTTCATTTAACTAAACAAGAGAACAATGGATTTCTTAGATAAAGATACATATGTTTCTCTTGTACATGCATTTTATAGTATATAGTTTATTGTAATTCCTCACTCATTGTTGCTTGTGCTGTGATATAATAATGATTGCTACTTACATCCGTGATTATTATTTTTTTTGTCGATTTGTGGTTATGAAGGATATTCACGATTTATAAGACGAACCACGTGCATACTACACACTTTGCGCACACTCAACCTCTCCAGTCACGCTATTGGTTCCGAGAAAATACCGAAAACGTTCTCGTTACCGGTTAGCTTTTCGTTCTCGTTCTCGAAAATGTATTTTGCAGGTATACACTAGTGTCCCATGATTTAACTTTTTTTTCGTTCTAGTTACCGTTTCCGTTCTCGCTACCATTCAATTGTACAGCCGCCCTATACTCTACGCTCTGTCTGCATAATCATTTATATTTATATCGTCTTACTACTAGGTACCCTAATTTCTTGTTATTCAAAGCAAGCTGGCGCAAAAGGCATTTTGTACTAGTTATAGGTTTGCTATTATTAAGTAGTAACTGCAGAGCATAAAATTAATTCCGGAAATAAAGTTTCTTTATCAGAGATTCCATCAATCCAACAGTCTGAGACATAATAATTTCTTATTCCATAAGCCAAAATAAGTTTTGCTTTTAGTACTAAACTAAACAATATACGTGCTACGATTTAGTGCTAATTTACATGACAGCTCACCGCTACCTAGTATCATATTGCTATAAACGCGATCAGTTGTGGTACAGAAAGTGATCCCCTGAATTCTTTCTCTTACATGGGCGCTGCAGCCCGCTGCGGGTTCCGGCTTCCTTCAGAAATCCTCTCCATCTGTCCCTGTCTCTGGCATCTGTTCTCCAATTTCTTGATTTTAGCAAAGATCTTGCATCACCAGCAACCTTTTCTTGCCATCTCGTTCGAGGTCTTCCCGCTGGTCTTACTCCCACCTTCCAGTATTCTCCTTAGCATTCTCAGGTGGTTCACGAGTGTCGAGTGTCGTGCCCATCGCAGTCTCTGCAAATTTACGAACTTCGACAAGGAGGGATCCTTATATTGTTGGTAGATTTCATAATTGTATCTGACTCTTGTATTGTAATTGTACCTTTGAAAATGCGAACCGTAGTTGTTCGCGAAACGTCAGGGACAAAAAACCTAGTGACACGACGTAACCTGACAACCTTTACGACTATGACAAACGGCCGTGAAAGTCTGAGATACTATGTATCTGACTCTGCTTTGGGGGTTGACTGACGTTTTTCGTATTGCGTATTTGAGAGCGATGTTCAACAGGAGAGGCTAGCCTATACCCCTGTTCAAGGCCTTTTGTTATTTCGAAGGATCTGTCAGTTGGTTCTGTATCTGAACCAACGTCACTATTTCTGTCATGATCGCTTTAACTAATCGTACTACAGAGATTCAAAATTCATGCATTATGTCATACAGTTTGTTCCTTTTAATTGAATCATATCCTTGTGGGAAGTCCACAAATATTTGGTGTACGTCAATGTCGAATTCCCACCCACGCCGTAGTATTTCCTTAAACCTTGAATAACTGATCTATGGCAGATCGCCCGGTCTGAATCCCGTTTGGTATTTCTCCATTTTGTAGATTGGGATGTTTGAGCTTTTCCGCCACTCCTCCGGGATCACTTCTAATTTTTAGATACGGACGATTAATGCGTATAAGATGTTCCATGGGTTTATGTCCTGCTTCTATCATAACCAAGTGATTTATTTCTCTACGCCTCTGACTTCTGCCAGGGTGGGGAGTTCCTTATGATTTCCTTCTTGAGCGTCTTCCCTTTGTTGCTGTGGTGTTTTTTGTGTTGTTCGTGTTACCTTGGTCATGCTCTCCCAGGAGTCTAACTAATCCTCTTAATTAGATAGATTAAATACGCCTTGCCAAGAAGCGATCAATTACTTCCGTGACGTCATTGATGCCGTTTCTACTAAAGGAACCTGATCCGAATGACAAAAAAATACAAATACTTTAAAACATTAACGGCATTTCTATGTTTAGTTTATGAGTTTATCAGCGGAAGAAAGTCATACTTTCTGACGAGAATTTAATTTGGACGGTCCTGGTGCCTTTAGATATTAGGGCAATTTATAGAACAATGCTGACGCTATTAATCGAAATTTTGGTGTCTGTACTAATACGATTGGGGCCACTTTTAAGCATAACAATAAAACATCTATATATTTTACTCGAATAAATTCTAGTTCTTACATAGAACTTTTATAAAGTTCTAATAGACCTTGGTGAAAAAATACCATCGTAAGCCTGGGTTACCAAGACAAACACTGTTGTCCGCATTTTCAAACAAAGGATTGGTTTCTTAAACAGAAAATCAACTGGCTCACCCGACCTGTACGTTATTGAGAATCCCTGGGAAACAGGACAAAAGTATTTATCAGTAAAATAAAATTTACGATAGAGGTACTGAAATGACCCTCCTATTCCAAATTTGGCCAAACTGGTAAACAACATAAAGAAACGGATGTTTGTCATTTTGAAAAATGGCAAAATTTCTTGTTTTTATTCGTCTTGTGTTAATGATCTTATCTAGATGTTAAAGTAGAAGTTGCTCAGTATATTAGAAAGAAAACGAACATTCTATCCAACTATATAAAACTATAGAAATTTTACCAACAGCATATGGAAAACGAGAAAGCCACTTAAACCAATTTTCGACCAACTTGGTATAGGCAATTCAAATACTAGGTTTGCTGCTTTAAATAAAACAAAAACGCATTTAATTGTATTGATTTATTTGTTTTTCACAAAAAGAGCAAGTACATGAATATACGAAATAGTACCTCATTCGCTTTTGAAAATACACCATATAAAATAAAAATAAACTTATTCGTTTAAAAATATCACATGTAAATATCATCATGATAGTAAACAAAAGCTTATATGTCTAAATCAAACGCTAGGACCTAAACAGTTCGTAAATAATAGTACATAAAACTGTAAAAAAAAACAGTCTAGTTCGGATTCATTTAATGCTCCTTGAAAGAACTTCGAAAACGAAATAGTGCAACATAAAGATAAAATTCAACCAACTACGCAAACCTAACAACGTTTTTGAAACCCTTCCGTGCATATCCGATTATTCGTCTCAAATTAGAATTTCTCAAATATAACTAAATAAACAATAAATTAATGGAAAATGTGATACTATAATAAATAAAGGAATTACAACATACACCTTACATTAACTAATAGTATATATACTATGTCTAAAATAGAAGAGCTATATATTATTATTATGAGGTGTTATTAATAGACAAATAAAGCTGTTACACGACTCGTTTTAACCTATGCCATTTACATATCAATTACAGCAGCATTTCATCACAAGAATCAACTTGTGACCGATCTTCGAATATAATTGTATTTTCTGGGAATAACAACATGGTTAGTTATTTCATTTCCGCAATGTCCTCGACTGCTGGTACTGGATCCCTCCAATAGACAAATTGCGAGTAATCGTTGGCGTCCTCTAGAAGCGGTGGAAAAAGTTGATCGACTATGTAACTCATGTTCGAATAACTGTAATCAAAACGAAAAGCTGGTAATTATTGTAAATTATACCGCCAATTTGTATCATTAAGAAGAGCATAATCCTTTCATTAATTATTTTAAATGCTTAATTAGCTTGAAACTTTTTTGAATAAGTTCATTGTTTTAAATGTCGTAAGTCCTGAGGAAATTCTTATAACAGATTACATAATTCCTTATGTAGATTAATTAGTAAAATTATAACAAATCATTTTACAAAATTCACTTTTTAAGAACTGCGAATATAATGGTAGCCAATGCACAGTAAACATGATAAAACAAATACATATGAGACATCAGAGACGCTTATATCCGCTATGGGTTATCTTGCATTATCAACTGTTTCAAATGTAGGTCTTTTCTTTGTTGAAACGCTCAAAGTACAGATTAGGGGACCTCATATGTAGACAAGTAGCCGTTGCAAAAGTGAATGATAAAGATCATGGGATAGAAACAACAGTCTAACTCTGGTGGTGAGGATACGATGTCGTAAAAACTGATAGCGCCATGCGGCTAGATGACAAATTAATACCGTATAAGTGTGAAATATAGCTCATATATACTAACGTCCATAAGTTTGGAAGCAAGGTGAAACACCTTTAAAATAATGCAACAAATAGGCATCACCTGAAATCGTTAATCCCTATTATAAATTGTATGCAAATATAAAATTGCTACACATAATCCGTAAAGTCGAAAAATGTAGGTACAAATTACAAGAATACGACTATTGTTTGACGAGGATGGGATAGGGTACCTGCAGTAACTACTTTCGGTCAAACGGTTTAGTAGTACTACGGTAATTATTTAGTGCATGTGGTCAGGGTATTACTCCTTAGTGTCTGAGCGCAAAAATACCAAAACACAAGAAGTTGACTGTAGAACAAAGTAGTAATATGGGTACCCTTTGCGACGAAGGATATGCTAAGAGAGAAGTTACTACTCTACGGCAAGAGATTTCACCGATTACACATTGTTACGGAGAAGAGAGACAGGACGAAATCTTGATAGAAGACAAAGTGGACAGCCATAGCTGAATAGATTTTATAGTAACGACTTCGAAACGAGATGGACGTCTAACGGCATCGGATATCGCAACTCGCGTTACAATGATGGACAAATGTTTATATTACCATCGTCAAAAGGCGATTATTGGCACCAGGTTCAAGGGGATGCACCGGCCGCATTGCATTAATAGAAACGATTAACATGGGGTCACTGAATGATTGGAACGCAGTCTTATGGACCGACGAGTCATTTCATTTATTTGGTACGCAACGAAGAGTTGTTATTTGTCGACGGCTAGCCGAAAGAGCCACTGCCGTCCGTCAAACATGAAGGTGGTAGTGTTATGGTTTGGGGTTGTTTCGCTGGAACAAGCATGGGTGATTTAATGAAAATTAGTGGGACAATGCGGAAAGAAGAGTATTTTGTACTCCAGCAAGACAATAACCCCAAAGCATACGGCTCGAATCTATAAAAACTTTTTAGACGAGAAAGTAACAAGAAATGAATTAATGGTTCAATCTGCTCAAAGTCCGGATTTATCCCTAATGGAATGAGCTTGTTAGGGGGGGGGCTAGACAGTGACAACCTCAGTACATCCAACACCTATGGGAATATTTACAGAATGCATGGCAACAAACTAATGCGGACTGTCTCGAAAAATTACTTCGAAAAATGCGTAAAATTTGTGCAGCCGTTATGAAAACCAAAGGAGATCAATCGACGAAAATAAACTTACGAGCTAAATAATGCATAAATATTATTATATTTCAATTAATTTACTTTTATTTCACGGCAGTCACTCATATTATATAAATTCATTAACAATCGCAATAAAATGTTATTGTATCTGTGACTTTTTTGTAAAATCGGTTGCTGCTTCCAAACTTTCGGACGGTAGTGTATAAATATATTCTCGTTCTGTATGTTATACAAAATACACTTTCTTTTAATCTAATAAAACGTTTTCTTTTCCCTTTAAGAAAACTACGATAAATTTACAGGAATTACTTATTTTAAAGGCACAACCTGCCATATAACTAACATTTGAAATTTCGCTGCAATTAAACACTGGTTTGTAACGAAACACTTAACCTCAATAAGACTACACCGATAATACTTAGAAACTAACTACAGCGCCAGAGTGTCCATTCTAGTTACTATTTTGCAAGCTGTTCTCCCTTCAGCGGAATTTGACCACTTTGATAGAAATCTAGTGGGCTTTATTTTGCCGCAAGAACTACATGTTTGAGAATCATTGGCATAGTCTATTACTATTCTTTTTTTGTTTTATAACAACGTAACGATGCAACAACAGGATTTGACGAATGGTGTGGTCTGTTACAATAATTCCCTCAGGATTTGACGAAGCTTTTGTTTTCAATGCACGAAATGATTGTTTTAGTGTATTTTGCTTGATTTCGACAAAATGAACGTATGCTTTCAATTTCATGCAAAATTGATATTTCATGAAAAAGAAAATGTGCTTTAAAAATTTCTGTGTCCAATAGACGTTTTATTTGTTATTCGTCTTACTTTATTTTATTTAATTAGTGTTTTATTTTCAATTATAACATTCGATATTCCTCAAAATGTTTTTCTTTTCTGTAAAATAAAAACCATGATTGCAAGAAATTAATTAATTTATAGATACAAATTAATTGCACGATTTTTTTCCAAGGAATTAACCTTGCCTCACAGACTTGAATAAAATATGTTAGATATGGCAACTTTAAGATATGTAAAAAGGTTAGTCCATGCTGGAAACGTTTTTAAAGCCATAAAATATTCTTAACGATAGTTAGTTTCCTTTTAGTTAGTTCTTTAATAGTTAAATATTATTAATATACACAGTATGGCGGAAAAATAACGGAACTTTTCAAATGAAAAAGAAACAACTATTTATTTCGCCAAAATTATTTATTTTTATTCAAACTACATCCCTTTTGCGTCAATACAACTAATACAACTTTGGGCACGTTCAACCAACTTTTAACTGATTTCTCGGAATCGACTCACAGATCCTCATTACGGCTTCTTGGACTTGTCCAACATTGTGGTAAAACGCTCCTTTCATACCCCAGTTTCAGTTTCGAGAAGAGGAAGTAGTTACATGGTGATAAGTCTGGCGAATATGGAGGATGTTGCAACACACAGACTTACTTTTCGCTAAAAATTCGCGAATAGCAACAGTCTTGGACGGTAGTGCATTCAAAAAAATCAAATTCCCGGCGCCCCACATTTTGGTCTCACTCGAGTAATTCTCTTCCACAAACGCCCCATAACCCCCATATAATATTCGCCAGTGAGATTTTCACCCTGTGGAACGAATTCCCGATTTACAATGTGTTTGAGTTGTAAAAACAAATCAACAGTATCTTCTCTAGTGACTTCTGGAAACGCAATTTTGCCGAATTTGGAGAGTTTGGGGACTTCCACGTAGCACTTTGGCGTTTTGTTTGGGGATCGTACTTAAAGCATCAAGTCTCATCAGCCGTTACAATCGATTCTAGAAATGTGCGATTTCGTCTGACTGTTTTGATCCTTGCAATACTCAACATGAGTAATTTTTTGGTCCACAGTTAAAGCACACAAAACACATAGTTTTCGTTTGTTCAAATCTCTCGCTAAAATTTCGTGAATCATGATGTCCTTGATCGTATTTAATTCCTCCGCTATCCATCTCACAGTCGAATTCGCATCGTATGCTATAATTTCACGTACTTTTTCGTTCAGCTCCTCGCGATTTTTCTTTCTTGGACGGTCTGGCCTTGGGTCGTCTTCCAAAACATCACGATCATCCTGAAATCGCCTATACCACTCGAACACACGCGTTCGGGATAATCAGTCATCACCATAAACTTTTTTCATTAATTCAAATGTTTCTGTAAAACTTTTACCGAGCTTGAAACAAAATTTAATATTAGCTCGTTCATATGTTTATAAGGAACCGATAAAAACCACTATAATTTTAAACACTATGACTTAACTACCACTTGATCGATTTTAATGCTCGCGGTCTCGTTTTATAGAGAGCTTTCAAATTATATATTATTGCAACGGATGGCGTGTAACTTTCTATAAATTTAAAAAGTTCCGTTATTTTTTCCGCCATACTGTATATATACGGTAATATAGTATTATTACGAAGCCATGCGTACATGTATAATGATTATTAGTGCTTATTCTAACAAATTTACTTCCGTATTTGTATAGTGACAATTCAGTCCTCTTCCTTGTGATTAAAATAGTCCTCTCGATTGCACCTACTTAAAATAACTACACGGCTTTCATTGCCTTGCAAACTTTTTTAAGCTTTATGCATACATAATTAATAGAGCTCTTAAATAGTTTCTCAGATTTTCACGGCTGTTTGTCATTGTCATAACGGTTGTCGCTAATGTTTCTGTCCCTGACATAAAATTCTATACCTTTAAAAATGCGAACCACAGTTGTTTGCAAAACGTCAGGGATAGAAGCTTAGCAACACGGCCGAACCCGACCGCCGTTACGACAGTAATAAAGCTCTTGTCGGCAACATAAAATTTATGTCTATAAATTTATTAGAAAAATGACATTAAGATGTTGAGAAATACGTATAGTATTTCTCACACTATGAAGGCTGCAAGCATCTGAGAAAGCACTCGTTTCTGCAGACTTAATATCTATTCACTTGTTTTTAAACAAAAAATTGTAATCTATATTTATTCATTTTTTTTGTAGTAATTACTGACTGTAAATCTAAATGTGCCTACACTATAGTAACTTCTATACAATGATCTGTAACTTTTTTACTAGATATAGAAATAAATATTGTAAGCTGCCAACAACTGTTTTCTTAATTAGGTATGCGTATCCTTTTCCAAAATAATTAAATCGAAGTGGCACTATAATACATAATAAGTAAAAGTAGGCAGGGAGTGTTAGTATGCAATGTTAAAAATTGGGCGTTAAGCCAAGAAGCACAAGAGTTAGTGTGATCGGCTTGTTGTTTGTTTCTAAAATGTCTCTAAGTTAAATTATTTATTAACAGATATTTGTCGCAATAAAATTAGTTTCCACGTTTTAAGGAGTAATCTAAAATACCTAAAGGCGTTTTAGAGAATTGCCTTAAATACAATTATGAGAGCTCGTAACGGTTTCGCAAACAACATAATAAGCTAATACGAAAAGTAACTTTTTCTCAACCTTCGATCTTCTACTGCGCAGCTATTCCACCACAAAGTCTGCTCTTGCCTAGTCCAATACATCATCTGGAGCCGAGTTACCGGCCATTTAATATGGTCGGCATGAATGATTATCCTGCAAGGTACGGGTTGCACAGTGTCGTGTTTTCAACAGGCAAAAGGGAATGACGCAGTAGAAATTCATCGCAAGATATTGTGCGAGAATGGTGTAGGGAAAAGGTGGGCGGAACGACATTCATGATGAAGATGGACAAGAATCTAAGTCTATTGCTAATAAATGTCATTTAGTGAATCGACCAAGCGGTATGAAAGAGACGATTTTTTTTATTAGTGAATTATCTACCAATTTCCTGAATATTTCGAGTTCTATAGATGACGGTAACATAACACCTAGACTACCGAAAAATGTGTGCCAAAATGCTGTCCGAGTATCGTAAAACAAGATGGCATCGGCGTTAACCTTTCCCACACTGATGACGGAAGGGTTTTTGAAATCAATCGTGATAAGAGATAAATCTTGGATTAAAAAAGGTCACAGAAACATTCAGCAAAAGGGAAACTATAGATAACTTAGGTGTGTTGCTTATGCAGCTTATGAAGATGGGGGTCTACGACCACTGTAAACATATATTTTCAGACATTACATCCCTTGAGGAGAGAACAAAAAAAGAAGCATGTTGTCTTCTGAAATTGTTCTGCATCTTGATAATGCACAACTGCATATTGCTACGGTAGCCCGATGGTTTCTTGAGTAATTTCAATGCGAATTGCTGGTGTACAGCCCAAGCGTGGAACCAAGTAACTTTTATTTTTTTGACGGTTGAGGAGGTGGTCTGAGAGGACAGAGCTTCTGAAGCCACCCACAGTTTCAAGACAATGAGACCTATCGCGATACGCTGAAGTCAACCTTCTATGAAAAGGTTATTGGAAAACTCAATGGCCACTTAAAAAATTAGCAAAAGGGGAAGGAAAAAGTGGTCGACACGTGGAGCGAACAAAGAGTTGTACAGTAGCCATGTTACAATCGACGCGTGGTAGTCAACAAAGGATGGTACATGTTATAATCAAACATACAGAATGTAAAAATTATATTAACGTGAAAATGTTAAATAAAGTTGAGCATCTACAAGCAAGATATGATTTTAATGCAGAGAGTAGTAATTTTAATATTGATAGCAATTGTCTTTATTTTATGCCCGATTAAAGGTTGAAAAAATACTTATATATAAATAAAAGGTTTTTAATACTTTACTTTAAAGGATGGTATATTCTATCAGTGTTTATATACATAGGTATACAGATATTTGTGCATGTAGATATGTATACAATGAATGACTGTTGCAAATAGGTTTCTGAATAGGTATGTATATGATATGTGTATATTATACAGGGTCAGCTTTATATATTTTATAGTCCGGGTATATAGAAATGTTTAAAGAAACTTTCAGGTACGATGACATACAATTATCTACTAACAAAAAAAATGAAGTAGAAAATCCGATAACAGTGATGTGTGTGGGTACGAAGAAACAAAGAAGAATTGTGGGCAGTTTACAGAGTGCATAACTCCATTCATCAATTCAATAGTATCTCAGCCTTTCATGATCATTTGTCACAGTCGTAACGGTTGTTGTTAGAAAATATGATGGTTGGAACATGGCGAAAGAAGGAAGGACTAGGACATGTAACGAAATCAGAATAAAAGGCAACAGAAAATAAGAACGACCAAAACGAGATAGTTACAAACGGCAGAAGCAAATTTACAAGAAAAGGAAAATATAAAATTACGGAGGAAATGTTAAAAATCACAGAGAATATGATAAAGTATCGACCTACAGACCAGAACGACTTGTTAACATTTTATGGTTTTCAAAAGGTTACTGAAGGTTAAACGGAGTAGAGATAGGGGCATAAAAGAAAAAGAAACGTCTCTTACTATCCAAGGTTTTGTATATTCCTATAAACTGCACATATTTACCAAATTTCGTTTAAATCGGTAACCGCAGCTTAGAACCGTTTCATTGCTTGTACACCGTTTGAATGTATATATTATCTTATTTGACAATGAAAGGAAATTATACTTTTCCATTACATTAAAATACTTTTTTTTTAAAACAAGTTATGGATGACAAAACCCTTGATAAATATATTTTAAATGTTATTGTTTAAAAATAGAATTGTAAATTGCAGCAGTACCAGAGGGAGTGTGAATTACAAAACATGCATAATTTTAAGTCGTTATTCACAGAAGCTATTCATAGCAAGAAATCGATAAGACAGTACCTACGTTTAGTACATTATTCGCCACCATACTTCCGCACATACTCATTACCGTACATAAACTCTTCTAAACACATCATTTATTCTTGTGTTTCTTACCATTTTAAAGTAAGAGAGAATGTTGGAGTCAGTTGCTGCTGATAAAGCGTTGACGATCGATGTACGATTGTGTGCTATGGTATACACACTCAATCATATCAATATAACGTCCCGTTTGCAATATCACATAGAACATTTGCATTTGGTTTACGTGTGATTTCTGAATGATGATATTTACGAGATGCATTAAAATGAAATGATCTAAGCGAATATCTTTTAAGTAATATATTTATGGACGTTGCAAATTTATCATATACATACTATTTTAATAGCAGTTTTTATATTCTTAAACTGGACAGTTTTCAACAAAATATATGTCGATTAACAGCTTTCGTATTAAATACAGAAGCCGTAGTTTTCAGAATTCCACGTGTATTATTTTTTTCCATTCACATCTACGGTGTCAATTCGAGGAAAATAATGACTTATTGAATTATATCGTCACAGGAGATGAGACATAGGTGTCTCACGTAATTACTGCGACAAAACATTCAATGGAGTCGTTAGTCAGAATGAAAGCAAAATAAATTTTCAAAGATCATGGTCACTCTTCTTGAATAGGGTACACGTATTATGTTTAGGACCTTAAGAAAACTACGCCAGAAGATCAAGTACAGATGACATAGAATGCCGTCATAACATTACAAGACCACATACTGTGCTTGAAACTTGAGATCTGATCACTTCTTTTAACTGGGATGAATTCGATTATTTACTATACAGACCAGAAGTTGCACCTAGTAACTACCACCTCATCCGACTTTCCTGGGTGCCAAGCACTTCGACATGGACGGTGAAGTGAAAACGACGGCAAATAACTGACTATCGTCACAACAGCCAGAATTCTATGAGGAGGTATCTAAAAACTCGTCATGATAAATATTTAAATCAGCAAGGAAGTTGTGTAAAAAAATCGATAATTGTATCTATATTTCAAACATAAGTTTTTAGAAATTTTTTACATGTTTCATTTTCATTGCAAAACGTCCCATATTTTAAAAATTGTGAATGTGATTAGTGCTGAGATAGTCATAAGAATACTGTTATAATTCCAAAAGTACGTTCGGATAATAACAATTTTTTGGCGTTTTATTGGGATGAACCAGATTTAATTACGAACTAACCTGAGACATGGATTGATCATTATGTCGAATTGAAATAAGGAGTGACTGCGGTGGACATATTAAGAAGATTAAAGTCAATCCTATACACTGGGAACAATAATGGCAACCATTTTTTGAGGCTCTCAAGAAGATTTTTTATTCGTGTATTATACTAGGCAACAAAAAAATGCGTAGATTGGCTGATTTTTTGTCTAAGTGGTTAATTCAATCTTAAATAACAACAATTCTGGCTTTGCAAAATTATCTATAGTCTCAACATCATAAACTTGTTCCCGTACACCAGACATCAATAAGACTAAACTTTCGTTTTAATAATTTGATTATAACAAACAATATCTCTGTCATTGAAAAAAAAGTTGTTTCTTAGTTGCTACTCAACAACAATGCCGCCCCAATATTCCAAATGTTTCCCATACCGCTGACTTGATCATAGTATAAGGACATTAGCTTCATTTGAGGAATCCTGGTTGGAGTGCGCAGAATCCGATTACCCATTTTAAAAATCAGCGTTTATGATTAAATAGTGTCTCAGACTTTCACGCCCGTTTGTCATAGTCGTAACTGTTGTCGGGTTCCGCCGTGTCAGTAGGTTTTTTGTCCCTGACGTTTCGCAAATAACTGCGGGGTGCCTCTCAAAATGCGAACCGCAGTTGCACAAAAAACCTAGTAACACGGCGGAACCCGACAACTGTTACGACTATGAGCGTTTATGATTGTTTATTTCTAGGAGTGAATTGCGACTTTGTTGGTTACATGTGTTTTTAATATCTTCACAAACAAATTGTTGTTTAGTTTCTTCATGTAGTTTAGTATATAAATATTTATAATATAATACGATAGTTTAAATGTATAAATATGTAAGCATAGTATAGAGTACGTATTTTGTTGTAGCATCGTATATTATAGACAACAAAATTATAAAGCGCTCGCCAAAGCAACACTCACAGCAGCTTTACGATATACAGCAGTCCAGAAGAATCTCTATCCAATTGAGACGTGTAATTACGACATGGTTGCTACAAGTTTATTTTTTGCTCCATGACAAAGGATATCTAGATTTTCAAAACCTGCTGACTCGGCCAATACTTAGAATTTTGGCGTTTTGTATTTTTTTTTATTGTTTTATAAACTCATAACGAAAAAAACATATTGAAATAATTTTATGAAAATCCACAATATTTTTACAAATAAAGTAGGAAAACATTTTTTTTTCATTGTTCTAGTCTTTTTTACCATGTCTAGTTCAAGAATATAAAACCGAGTGCTCACATATTACTTCGAAAACATCCACCATTCTACTTATTTGCATACCGGACCTATTAGTTTTCACGGGTACAAAAAGTTCAAGTATGGTTAATACTATGTTACTAGCCCCAACCCTTTAAAATACTTACTTAACACAAAATTACATTAACGTTACGTTGTCACTACCTCGGCAAGTTCGTCACTGGCAAAATCTTCAAAAATTTGAGAAAAGCGGTCTACACTTTCGCTATAGCCGCTATCAGCGTATTCTACTTCGAAAAAGATTTTATGATCAACAGGAGGGAATACATTATTTACGACCAATGATTGTTGGATATAACTGCAAAAATAAAATATTTTATAAAGCTAAGCTATGAAAAACGAATGAAAAATTTTCGTTGATGTATGATCAAAAAGGAGCCATATTTGTATAAGCGAGACTGAGTATTATTCCTACAAGTTACCACTCCCAATGCTGAAATGAATGGCGAGGTATTGTGTGAATGCGTTATACAATACGTTTGCAACTGAATAGTAACTTTATAAATTAATGGTTGTGTTCTTTTTTTTGCTTCATGGATATCAGTTCAGTGTAAACGTTATTAATACACCACAACTGATCTATTAATAGTAATGCAACATGGACAAAAATGAAGTTGGCGGTAACCTATCAAGCAAATTGGCGCTAAAGAACTAAATGTGTAGTGTTTAGTTTGATTATATATCTTTTGACAAAATATTTCTAAAACTATAAAACTTATATGTGGCTTTAAATAGCAAACTATTACATCTTTTAAATTTTGCATACCGGGGCATAGAGGGCGCCACTAATTACATCTCACTACTAGACGGTAACCTCAATCTTTAATTAATCTAAATCCAATGTTTCAATGCGACACGTGTAGTGTTGTAGCTAGAACCAACTGGCAAGGTTAGAGGCAATTAACAATACCTCGCGAAGTTAATTTCTGTTTTCAGCAATGAAGTACTACATGAGACAACGACTTCTCGTTGGTATGGAGAATTCAAACTTGAACGGATTAGTCTTAACGACGATCCAAAAGTAGCTGCACCAAAAATGTCAGTCACTCAGGATAACGTCGATGCTCTGAGCAAAATCATCAACGGAAGATCACCATTTGACATATCGCGAGATTGAGGCTTCATTGGGGATTTCAAAGACTTCAATTCAAGAAATTTTACATGAAGAATTATGCGTCAAAAATATTAGTTCCCCGTTGGATCTATCTGCTGATCGAAGACCAAAAAGCAGCTAGGGTGAAGTGGTGTCAAACAACACCTGCAACATCGTCAGTGGTCAGTCTTGGATTTACTCACATAAGTCAGAACATAAATGTCAGTCTTCTGATAGTCGCGACATTTGTCTCACAAGCAGGTCATGTAGCAACAATTCCTCTATAACATCAAAAAACTGTTGCTGTCGATTAGTATACAACCATTTTTTTACCGCAAGCTATGGCTGAGCTTCGAAAAATTAACTCCGAACGACGAATCATCTCCACCAAGACAACTCAAGTCCGCACACAGCACGCAAGACAATAGAATTTTTAACGCAACAAAACGTCGAACTGTTAGACCATCCTCCGTACAGTGCGGATGTAAGTCCTAACGATTCCTTTGCCTTTCAAATGGTATAATCAAGAACGAACTACGTTGTTACGATTCCAGTCGTCAGAACGAGCAGTCGATACCTTCAAAACCACTATTTGGACTATACCAATAACTAGAACAATTAGTGAAATAACTAGTGCCAGAGGGCATACAAACGTGCATTAATCTTCGTGGAGAATACTTCGAAAAACAATGAAGTTTGAAAGAATGTTTTACTTCATCTCTATATGCAAAGATTTAAGACAACCCTCGTATTTCTCAGGCTGAAATATTGTGAGAAGCAAACGGGGATAAATACGGAGAAAAGGTTATGTTATTGAAAGATAAATTAGTAATCACGTAACTGATCTGATTTGATCTGAAGCAATCCTGGTAGGAAATAAGACAAAAGTAACACTTCACATGTGACTTTGAATTCTTCAAATATCGCGTCTATTGTTGGTTTATGGGTTACCGTCATAATTCGGTTAAAGTGAATCTTTTAAAACCAGATGTAATACATCTGATTTATTCATTGTTTATGTTATGTTACCATAAATGTTAGGCAATATTTTAAAGAGTTGTGGGCTTTAAGATTACAAATATGCAATATGGCAGCGATATTATTTTAACGGTAAAATTTAACTTAAAAATTACATGTAAAAATTGTATGTTATAAGAGAAAATTTGATTTAGTTATAGGGATTTATGTAAATTTCGACTTCTAGTGTTAGAAGTCACTATGTTAATAGAAATGTAATTGTTACAAAACAAAAAAGAAAACTGATTAGTTAAATGTACCAAATGCAATTGTTGCTACGTATATGTATATGTAATTACATCACACAGACTGTACTAATTTAGAAAAAAATAAATTAAAACAAAAGAATGAAACTAAACTATCACGAAAATCAACTTTCCGACGAATCAGCAGATTCATCGTAATCGCTATCCGCGGGTTCAAAGTTTATTATAATTTTATTTGTTATAGGAGGAAATACATCATTGACGACCAAGGATTGACCGGTATAACTGCAAAAATGAAATGCACTAACTTAATTAACTAAAATAAATTAAGAGATTGCAACAAATATACTACACGTTATTGAATCAGTTCAGTATTAGTTATTACTACGTTTATATGCAACATATTTATGAGATCTTATATATTCTGCACTTACCTTGATTGGAATGTTTGGGTAAGCTCGTGTTTCAATTCACCTTTGGGATTTATTGTGAAGATTCGAACGATTGGAATTCCTACTGCTCTATATGCCCATACATCCTAAAAGGATTTAGAATAAAAAATAATTTGTTGCTTTCTCTTTTCTAACGCTCTCTTTTTTATATGGTGTATTCAGAAGAAACAAGTGCGAAAAATATTGAATATTATCTTTCATACTTGTTTTTTCTGACTTCGTGACTTAAGACGGAGCAGCCCCTATACAGGATGTCCATGAAATAAAATAAACAAGTACAAAAAAATGGAAATTTTATTAGACTTAAATCAAAATATTTTGTGAAAATTCTTTCCCAGACGCGAGAAAAAAAATAAAGATATTTAAAATAAAGATTTCTTGATTATTACGGTGTTATTGCAGTGTATGCAGTTTGCATGTATGTATTCGAGTTTTATTGGATGGATGTGTTATGTATACACATTCTGCATCCACAGGCGGCACATATTACAATTGCCTAGCGTTTCTTTAATTCTGTTCTATATAATTGCACCATTTCCTTTTCCGTACTTTTTTATTTTATTTCAAAAATATGTTTGTTTAAGAAGTTCTCAGTGTAAGCTAATAATACCAACAGAATTTTTCGATGAGAAACGTTTAATATAAAGTTGCAAAATATTAGCAGAAAAGATGTGAAGAATAAAGTATGATATAATTTTTAAATCAAAATTATTTACCAGTTACCAAAATCATGAGAAATATTTATAGACGTAACACAGTTATGACGTCAATTTAATCCTAAAAAGTTAATTCAAATATTATTTGGTGTGGTGTCTTATTTGATATACAAAACTTTTACATTTTACTACTGCGCAATATTGTTAGTGTGTACTTGCACTCATTCTCAATCTCATACGTATTGAGAGTATTTAAGTGTTCGAGTTTTTGCTAATATTTTATCTACTTATGGGATCTGTTTGCTAATTTGATGTGTATTCTCATTCGGTGAAATGTTCTCTTTGAATTCCACATTTTGTTTTACACATGTTGTGCAATGTGTATGACTTTTCAATTAAAAAACCAAATTCCTCTTTGTTTCTTTATTTTCGTGTGATCAAATATATGAGTCTCTTTTTTTAGTGAAACTAATAATTTTATCTCGTAAATCACAGATTTCATTAATATCTAGCTATGACAATATAATACACTATGTACACCACAATCAGATCTGCCCAAAGCAGTCATTATACGACAACATCGGCTTTTGTTACCGTATTTCTGTCAATTCGTCACGTCTTGATAAAATATATAGTAAGGTCTCCTATAGATTTTTATAAGAAAAATAAATCAGTATATTGCGCATAGAATTTATATATTGTACTTCATGTTACCAAAACACTACAGCTCGTATCAATAGCAGTGCGATCTAACAATACATTCATCGATCGATTGTGAGAGCGCGCTGCTGTTATAAGCGACATTATACAAAGTTATCTTCGTTATCTCGCTTAAATAAATGGTTTTGGGAACCCAATATTTTTTTGACGTTCCTCGAGTAGGCTGGACTCAACACATTATTAAACGTTTCTACCAGAATAGGGAAATTCTGGCCATTTCTCGTATACACTGAGGAATTACGCCGGCGAACATCTAGTCAATTACTTTTTGTTCTTGCGTTAGCCCAAATATTAATAAACATGGTCAAATACTTACATTTATCCTATTTCCATATCCAGCATAGAATGGATTAGAATCGGAAGGGAATAAAGCCCGAATATCGCTCAAACAGGATATTTTAAATTGCTCGGGTTTCTTTTCTATTACTTCTCTAAAAATAAATATCATTGGAAAATGTTGGTACAAAACTTGAGAAAAAATGAACCTACCTATGGAAAGCGTTAATTAATGAAGTAGGATTCAATAGTAGAGGGCCGTCGGGCATTGTCATGTCACCTTGTTTAATAGATCTTAAGTAATCTCTAGTTAACCCTGCTTGGCCTATAGCTCTTGCGCTCAGGTAGAGAAGCTTATAACCGTTATCTTTTATCTTGTTAAATAATTGAGCCACACCGGATTGAGCCCAATCTCTACCGACAATCGGAAGGATTTGTCCGAGTACGTCGGATCTACGTACAAAATACAATATAGCGGATTAGGAAGTCAATTAAATCTTTAAAGTGCTATGCGCTGTAAACGTACTTAGTTATTGTTCCATCAATATCTGAAATGACTAGCTTATCGTCCCATTTCCATTTGTAGAGATGGCATTTGCAACGAGTTGTTCCCTGGTAAGCAGTTGTAACACTAAATTCCACTTCATTCATACCGTCACGTAAATTCAATCGAGCCTAAATAATGAAACGGTAAGTGTCTTAATGACTATGCGCTTTAAATTGTTTGTTAATAAAAACGTACAATTTGTTCAGATGTCAATCGCAGTGTCTTCCGACATTTTTCCGGACTTGGAACAGCAAATGACTTATTCTCGGGCTCCTTGCCAACATCACTGACTGAACTAGGAGAATTGTCAGAAGCTAGAAAAATTTAAAAATAACTATTCAGACTAAAATAATTATATAATGAATCGAGTACTTAACTAGTTAAACTCCAACTAAGCAGCTAACTCGAAAACTTATAAACTTATAGAATATGTACTAACAAAATATATTTATACACGAAATATAACCTACCGCTCGTAAATTTGATTGCACCTAACATATTACGTTACATTTAGAATTATTTTAAAAATATTTACTAATCTTTTTAGAATGGCATTGGCAATGTAATGTTGGTAGTACATATTCATAACAATAGGACCTACCTATTTGCAAAATACATTCAAACACGAAACAATGTCTCTTGACGTGATATTGTTCACGATGGAATCTCATAATAACTAGAGTTGTTGTTTGAGCTATTTTCATCGTTTGTTGAACTTGTATAGTCCGACATTTTGGCAATCTGTCTACTGTCGTCTTCAGGGGCACCCTGAGAAGGGCTGTTGCTTGACAGAGCCATTGAAGCAAGCAACACCCCTTGTCAGGGCGCCCCTGAAGACGACAGTAGACAGACTGCCGAAACGTCGAACTATACAAGCTCAACCAACGATGGAAATAGCCCAAATAACAACTCTAGTTATTATGAAGACAATGTGTTCCTGTATTAAATTTTACGACGGCAATAAAGCAATATTCTGTTAATAATAGGAAATTGGGGGTGAAGACGTTATGAAATAGAATTTGAGAGGGGTGCTGAATCCACCTGCCTTACAATAAACTGTACATTCAGTATGCATTCAGTATATTGCCGAGATACTGGACACGTGTGTGATTGCGTTAGGAAGACCCTATTTCATATTGTTAATTTATTTGATCGAAGATATGCCGAAAAGAAGAGCGTTGAATATTGAAACAGCCGCCAGTACATGCGTTTTACACGAAACAAATGTTTTAAATAGAGAAATTGCTCGACAATTAAATATTTCCGAGTGTAGTGTGCATACAACAATTAAAATAAAGAAAGAGACTGGTAGGCTTCAAAGCAGGAAGCGAAGTGGAAGGGCCCAGATCAACGATGGAACTAGGTCACTACAAATTACGGCGGAGTTCAATTTACAACGTCGTTAGCCAGTAAGTGTGTCGACAATAGAACGGATACTAATACAAGCGGTCGTGTAGCAGTAAAAAAACCAAGGGTTAAGTACTATGCATAAACGGAAAAAGCTAAATTGGGAAAATGTTCTCGCAAACTGGAGTATGAATGATGGAAAAACATTCTATGGATGGACGAATCGGTATTTGAATTATTCGGAAGTAAACGTCGCACGTTTGTTCGTCGTCAATCTGAAGAAAGAATTTTAGACGAGTGTATTTCAAAAACAGTGAAACACGGAGGAAGAAACATGCTAATATCGGGTTGCTTTAGAGGCGGAAGGTTTGGAAAATTTCACTTGGATCGTGAGACCCGCAAAAAATCTCCGACTGGCAAACCAGCACTCTGGAATACTCTGCAGGAAGTGTGAAATGCTATGGATGAAGCGTATTTGGAGAGATTAGTTCTAAGGATACCGCATATCTGTTAGGCAATTAGGTTACTTTCAAGGAACATTATAGCAGTATGCATTTTATTAGAATGTACTACTTTGTCAATAAAATATTTTAAGTTAGTGAGTAAAGTTTCTATCTTTAATAAATTTCTCGCAAACATTATCTGTCTTGTTTATTTTGTTATTTTATAAAGTGCGATCAAACTTATGTGTTGATGTCAATAAAAAGTATTGAATGGTTAAGAATAAAACTTTTCTTCTAAGAAAACAGTAATAGGAGATGATAATTTTGATCGACAGATGACGCTACTACTATTTTCGTATGATTCCATTTCGATAAATACGATGACGTAATGACGAGTTAGAAGAGATGAAATGTATACTAAATATCGTACTTTCTATATCCAACTTCATACTGGAGTTTGAATCAACAGTGGCCACGGTACTCTTATCTTTCGATTCGGTCCCAGAGACATCTAACGCTGGTGTCGTTTCCCTTGACGATGTTTTCTGTCTTCGCCACGAGAACCAGGAATATCCAGTTTCTTGCGTTTTTCGTTCTTTCTCTTGCAAAGCAACCTGTTGCGGCATGTGCATCGTGCAAAGTTGGTCAATCGTCGTCTATAAGTAGATAATTAGATTACTTTTTGTAAGATATACATATAATACAAGTAACATTACCTGAGGTAACGGTCTTTGGTATATAACTACGCTAGAGATAAGCGGTGCCGCTATTTTCCAGGGGTAATATTTATTACGTAATCTAACGACTAGTTTGGGCGACTCTAATACAGATGGATTATTGCATAGATCGCTAAATGCAACGATATGCTTGATAAATGCGTCTTCTGTTGGCTCCGGGGTCCAACCGCACATCGAGAGAGCTACGTCTTGAAAATAACTGTTCATGCTAGAAATACGCACATATTAAAAATTGAAGTGATTTCAGTTTACGAGGAAGGTTCACGATTCATCGTCTCTAGAGTATTTTTTTAGCTCAATGGTATAGGTAGTTAAAAACACCAGTCTAGCGAACAGGAGCTTAATTATATTAAATTTAACGTTGGGAATGTCAAGGAAGTTTGAATTATCAGTATACCTGTTTTTTTACGCATGCATGTCTCCTATGTGTAGCCTTAAGAAGTTATACGTTCATGATTTTGTTTCTAGCAAAGTCCAGCGTTTCCGGTGCTTTTACGCTTGTAGCAGATTTATTTCAAGGAATAAGATAACTATTTTGTAAATCCGCCACTTTTAATTCAAAGGATCTACTATAATTTTTTTTCTGTACCCAAAAATTCAACTTTCCAGTATACACAAGTCTTTTAAAATCTATTACGAAAATATTAGTGCAATCTGGTACAGAACCAATATTTATATAACTAAACAAAGTTAACAATAATTTGGTTTCGTGTTTAATAAAGAAATTTCAGCTTTGGACGAAGAAACTATTTTATTCTAACAATTAACAAAGAAAAGAATATAACTTAGGTGAAGTCAAATTTCACAGAAATTTCTTCATTTTCTTTCAAGGCAATAAGTAGGTGTTCTTAAATTTATTAGGAGAGTACTGCCAATAAATTCTGAATTTATTCAATTATATGCTGTACGTTTCAGTTAGTCCAAATTACGTATCTGCACATTATTATACACTAGGGTGACAGAATAAAATAGACACCAGGTAAAGCTGTATAAATATGTAAACAGCTAAATTCTAAGAACGAATTAAGAACTTTCTCTTGTCATTAGGATAGGGGTAGATGTATCGGAAGGAATTCGTCATAGTTTAGTACCGTTACAACTATGCCTCGCTTTCAAGGTTCGAGTGATATTAGCGACTTCACCCGAGGACGCATCGTTGGCCAGAGTGAACGCGGCGCTTCGCAACGTGAAATAAGTAAATTTTTAAATATTCCGTTGTCCACAGTTAACCGTGTGATTACACAATTTAAACGCAAGGAAAAAACAACAGTAGAGCCGAGACCAGGGCGTGCCGGTCCTTCTGAAAGAAGTAAGAGGGTGCTTGTGTGCGATGTGTTAAGAGAATCGCGAAAAAGTACAGCTGAGCTTGCGGCAACTTCACAGAAAAGTCAGCGCACCGTTGTGCGATACCTCCACAGTGTGGGGATGTATAAAAGGGTGCCACTTACGGCGTTTCAAAAACGGCGCTGAATGGCTTGGGCAATCGAAATGCGAATGAAGCCCGAAGATTTTTGGCGGTCTGTCATTTTTTCAGACGAAAGCAGATACTGCCAATTCAGTGATAGTGGTCGCCCAGGTACGTGTGTATGGAGACGTTCGTCACAGCAACTGGACGACAAATTTTTGCATCAGATGGTGAAATACGGCGGTGTGAATATCATGGTGTGGGGCGCGATATGGTATGGTGGAAGATTGCAATTAGTAATCTGCAACGGAAATATAAATGCGGCAAAATATATCCAAATAGTAACAGAAGGACTACTACCGATATTAGACAACGCCATTTTATCTAAAGAAGATGCCACTTTTATGGAGGATGGAGCACCCTGCCACAAAGCAAGAACAACAACCACATGGAAAGAGGAAGAGGGGATTCGGATTTTACCACAGCCAGGCCAATCACCAGATATGACTCCGATAAAGAATGTTTGGCAATAAGGAAGAACTCGTGGCAGCTGTTACAGAAGAGTGGTTAAATATTCCTGAAGACACCATTAATCATTTAATAGATTCTATGCCACGACGACTCGCAGCACTTCACGCAAGTAAAGATGGATCGACGAAATATTAGTCTAATTTAAAAATTTTAAAATATTTTGTATATATAACGAGAATAGAATCTTTTTTTTAGTTAGTAGGTGTCTATTTTATTCTGTTACCCTATTGTATTTTACCTTTCGGGTAACACCATAGACAATCATTTGGAGACAAAGATGTAATACCCAATGGGTATAATTTATACTATATCAGACCGATTCACAAGACATTCGTTTATCTTTTAATGACAAAAGTTGCTACGATGAATGTGTGGTTGGCAGAATAAGATATTTTTTTATTAACATACCAAATGTGTAAACATTTTAAAAGGTATTAAAAAAAAACTATTTTAAATTTCCTACAAGCATCCTTGTCTACTAAAGACAATAATTCGCGAACATCCCTTGTAAGAATCTTTTGCTGAAGCTGAGCATTTTAAAATAATTACACTTACACATACCTTTTATGATCATCAAAGTCCGAATCGATTGATTTAGAACCCTCTGCGCTGTTTGGGCTCTGAGTTAACGATGGTCCATTGCCTGATTCACAATCCATATCGGCATCTAAATATCATGTTAGAGACAAATTGTTACAATTTCTTATTGCGATTACCATAATTATTGGCTCCATTATGTTTAATGTGATCATTCTATGAGTAAAGGTTATTTTGCAAAAAGATGTTTTTAATCTGAATTTTAGACGGACATGATGTCTCGGACTATCATAACCAAACATGGCGCGCTGAAATTATGTAATCACTTTTAAAAACACCTTTCAAAGTTATACAAGAAGCTATATTTAAAATTGTTAATTATCAAGGCTAGATAAATATATTTAAGCCATTAATTACAATAATATTTTTATGTGTATTAATACTCTAATATAAATTAAACCATGAATATTTGCATGACGAGTCGATGATTTCACACAGCGCTTAGTTTTAGAATATAAATTAGGTAGATGTACACCTGATATAAGATCACTAACAAGCTGTTAACATAGACGATTTTTAAAACATTTGGGGTAAGTTGCCTGGAGTTGGGACTAAGGTTGTAGAAACAAGTGCTGTTGGAGATGCGTGCAGCTCGGTTTCTATCAATAGTAAAAATAATTAATGTAATTACTTACTATTTTAGTTCGATTGTGGTGTTAATGTAGACTCTATATCAACAAAGCCTGCATCAACAACATAAATCAAACTAAAACATTCATTATTTTTACTATTGATAGAAACCGAGCCGCACGCTTCTCCGAAAGTACTCGTTTTTTGCTGCCTTAGTTGGGACATGCGCAGAAACTTCTTAAGAGGTAAATATACTTCTGAAACTACAGCAGAAAACAAACGAATTCACACAATTTCATTCTGATAATGCTATTAAACACTTGAAATTTTGCATTACAAGAATTAACTAACTAGTGTATTAATTCTTGATAACAGTTGTTTTACACTTCTTCGGAGTTTTTATGAAGGAAAATTTAAATTTGAAATGGTTTTACGTTTTTCGCTTTTTTCATTAACTTTCATAATTTTGAAATCTATATAATCTTTTGAATTCATATTCAACCAATTGTAGTGTTGTGGTTTCGTGCAACTTATTTGTTCTCATTGTGATAAAATTACAAATATTCATGATTTTAATAATAATAAGCATTTAACATGGTGCTGAATTAACATTCACTTTAAAATGATTAAATTTTAATACACATAAAAACGCCACAGGCAACACATGTTTTTACTGTACTTTATATCACGAAGAAATAGACTAGCACTTAAGTAACACTGAACAGCAGACAATTATATAATGCCATGTACTATTTGAACTTTTTTCCTACAAATAAATCAAATATGTTTTCTAGACAAATTTATTTACTTTCATGCCTTGTAACTAGTACATTTACCATTCTATTGTCTTAATTGTAGAATTATCTCCGAAGAATCCATACATAATTTCATTTGGTACAGGTTTTATATATCAGACAAATTTAAGCGTTACATTGATTTGACAAATTTATAGGTTATAATTTCGGTTGAGGGTCTGTCCAGAACTTTGTCCCTCACTTTTTGGAATAAAGTGTATACAGATATAATCTCAGCAAAGTAAATGGTTATAACATGCATGTGCGTCTCCCGTTATTCTTTCGCGCTGCCGATTCCCCTACAATCAGTTAATCAGTCATTCGCAGTAAACAGTACTTCGCTATTGCCCTACTACATCATAGTTGTAGCTATAGTGGGGAACGTAGGATTGTAGATACTTCCCCGTCGTTGACTTTGCTGAGATCAGACAATTTTAAAGTACTGAAATTTAAAACTTGTTTTCATGAATAAAGCTGATTACTATCAAATAGTAAAAGGAAAAACTGAGCATTACGTTGTGCGAAAGTTTTATCATCATTTTAATAAAACCATTCTGGCAGATGAAGTTTTATTTAAAGGCAAACAAAAAATATTTTGATTTTAAGTCGTAAAATTTCATGCCATTTTCTAGTGAACAGTGTAGTCTATTTCTTCGTTGTGTAAATTATAGATATCTTACCGGAACTCTTTTTCTGTCTTGATCCTAGAAAATACTGGGCTGCAATTGTCGGATCTATTGTTCCCGAGCTAAGATCAGTAAGGTATACACCTTCCGAATTGCTGTTGCGCCTTCTATGCTTGGTTTGTTTCATGAACGAAAACATGCTGCTTAACATGGAATTATGGTGCTCTTTATCGGTTGGCTGGCCGCTGCAATTACTAATAGAAGACGGATCCGGAGACAGATTGACAGGCAATTCACCCCAAGCCCAACTTTGTCTTTGATCGTCTTTGCCATCGTCTGTAAGATGATAAATTTATGGAATAACGAATATACATCTTCCGTTTCTTTATACCTTTCGCTTTCTTCACTTCGAATTCGGTGTCTGATTGGACAGATTCTAAGTGAATTGGTGTGTTTGGCCTGGAATCCTCTTGACCGGTTGTCAGCTCTGTATCGCTGAAGAAATGAAATTCTGGATCTAAAGGAACCTTTCTTCCATTGTTTGCGCAGGCGGAGATTTCAGCATCGGATTTTCTGAAAAGGCAAAGTAAATTTTTATGGAAAATCATATATTCTTTGGTTTCAAATGTATAACGAATGTGAAAAGATTAATCGTCTTAAATTACACTAAACTTAAATAAGGTACTGTCCCAGCCTATGTATAAGTTTAAAACCATGTACAGAAAATAGCGAAATGTTAAAAAAGAAACTCGGCTTTCTTTTCTTGAGCGTCATCAACCTTTCTCTTATTGTATAAAATACTAAGTAACGTTTACAAGCTTGCATTTCTAAGAAATAATCATTGAGTCGTTCGTAAAATCAAACCTTGTGGAATGCACTTCACGATTTTTAGGCTCTGTGAAGAAAACTGGTAATAATAATGTAACGTTTATAATAACGGTTTAACAACTTCAAGCCCCAGACCTCTCTCTCACTTATCGAATTCATTTGGAACGAAATGAATCGTAGAATGCACCAAATTGCCAATTTCATTTTTGTTTGAACAATGTCTTTTCGTAAAGTTCGTATTCAGCGATGAGCCAAAACATGAAACCATGTCCGAAAGAGCTCAATTTGTTAGACGACGTCCATCTGATCGGCTTGATCAAGCTAGTGTACTAAAAACGGTGAAACACCCTCCGTCAGTCATGGTATGGTCCTGTATATCAGTCGAAGGTCCTGGAGCACTGCATTTTGCCAAGGCAGTATGAATCAACATCAATATAAGCGTATATTGGAGAATGTTTTGATGGCATATATCAATGATTTAGATCCAAATGAAGACCCTTATACATTCATGCACGATAAGGCACCATGCCACATGGCCCAATCCATCCAAAGTTTTTTGGAAACACACGCTTTGCCAGTGTTACCTTGGTCGGGAAATTATCCCGACCTCAATGCAATTGAGAACGGATGGAGTATTCTAACATCACGTGTGTATTCGAGAAGAAACACTACAAAAGAGCAATTAGTAAGAAATATTGAGGATGTGTGGCAAAATGACGTTACAATTAGACATACCATTAACGCTTACATAGACAGTATGCCAAAAAGAATAAGAACAATTATAAAAGCCAAAGGAGACATTACAAAATATTAGTTATATAGTTGTAACCATGTCTATAAACAGTTCTGAATAACCTTATGCTTGTACAATACGTTTTTCATTATATATTTTAACAAAATCGTTATTTTAGCAAGTGGCCCTAATAAATTGGACAGGGACTAAAAACGCGACAATTCCACACTCCAAATAAAAATTACTGCAAGTATTTGTGCAGACACTTTGATCACAAATGATCGTATTGTATGTACGTGTTACTACCTGTTAAGGAATAGTACAAATCGAATTATATAATGAAACAGTAGTATCCAAGCTTCGTAAATTCTTATTATAATAACGAATTCTCATAGTAAAAGAAATTTTATTACAATTTCATGAACGTGTCTAATGCATTGAACGCTTATTATGCACACCAAGTTGTTGCATAAATCGGAGAATTAAATTCTAGTATTGCCTCCTTTAATATGCCGAAGCTGGACGACTTCAATACGCCGACGTCGCATAATTCGCAACTGATAGTGGAAGTCAACGAACTGTAATCTATTGCAATTTTTACGAACCCTATACTTTTCAATCTTCGTATTCTTTAACAAAAAAGAAACGTGCAGTCATTGAGTGAATGTAAATAAAACAAAAGAAGAATGAATCATCCGACACGGCATGATAAAAAGCGATAGCATGAAGTTCATAGTTCTACTGTCGTATCAGCTCTCCTTATATAAACAACTGACGTATCATAATTGCACTTTGTATATAATTCCGAGTATTTAACTAATCACACAAAAAAGGTAATTACAGTGACAAAGAGCTATGTACTTAAATGATTATTATCAAAGTGGACTTTACCTCTATCATAAGCGCTGCTACCAAATATAGAACGATTTATCGCTTAGAATTAAAAAAAAATAATTCGGTTTTAAGATTTAAACCTGATAAAAAATCTATTATAGAAATTATTAAACAGAAACAGTATTTTTGTTTCATGATGAATTTGCTTTTCATATAAAATAGCAAGCAATAATATGACAATACATAAACAAAATACGCATCTACACTAATAAATAAATATAAGCAGAAAACTAACGAGCTATGCGCCAAATATAGTTTACAGTACTGCAGGTGCTTACTTATTGGCGTAACAACGACAATTACTAATTTAATAAAGGCACAGCAATTGTCATGACTAACCGCAGTATATGTTGCATAATAGAAGCGTATCTTTACGATGTTGTAAAACTGTATTTATATGATACGTTTATCCTTTGTACTAAACTGATAACTAGTTGGTTAGGTGAATAAACCAACAATGAAAGGCTCGAGTTTAATAAACAAAAACACAGGCTAGAAAGATGTACTGCGTGAGAACGTTATATTTACAATCTGTATAACAAGAAACATAGGGCCCAAACTCAAATAAATTTTAATGAAAAAAAAATTATTATCTTTAAAATGGACAACTTCAAAGTTAATACGCACTAAATTAAAAAATGGTGCAATCTCCATTAGTATACAGAATAGCTTGACAACATTTTTCCATTAAACTAACATCCATATTAGTACCAATATTAATATGAATATCATTACTAAAGCACCGTTGGCATTAGTAATGATAAAATTACAATTTTCTTGCAATTTCCAACGTAATTAAATTTCCGAAAAAATATCGGTCTCGGTAATTTTATCAACGTCTTTTGTTTGCTACCAAATTTTCTGCGTAAGATGTACGTAATGAACGCCATATCCTTTTTATGCTGCGTGACGGCCTTTTTATTTTATATGTACGCTCATTTCGGAGTTAGTGCTTCATTCCCCCACATTTTCGATCAGATCAGTATGCGGGGACTGCGAAGGAGAATTCAATGTTACGTGATTTTCCAACTTCCAGCCCGTACATAGTCTGCTTCGCTGTTTTAGATCGTTATCCTCTTGTAAAATCCCGTTCTCAGTACCACTCTTTAACCAGACCTGTCGATGTCAGTAGTCTTTTTTTTGTCCATAGTTACACCATCCACTGAGCGTTTAAGTTACTAGTAAAGACGCATAACGTCCCAAACCCACGAACATTAAAACATTACCGAACATGGACCTTCACTGAATGTTTTAGAGTTCGTTCGACAATACGATTTGTACGGCTAGTCCACGCTTTGCTTGTCAGTACACGGGCCCAAAAAGGAGATTCGTCCGTAAACACCTCATTCGTCTAGTCTCCGACGATATTTTTCCGGGCCCATGTTAAGCGCGCGTCGGTGTTTGTCTGAGAGTAATGGTAGCGTAACAAACGTAGCGTGCTGCGGTAAGCAATCTCGTGTTCAAACAATAGACCTGTAAGAATCATTAAACTAATACTCATGTTTCTCCTCGCCAACAGAGATTGCCCTTGACACAATGTTAAGTGCAGTTTTCTACTGAATAAATTAATTATTGCCTTATCTTGCCTGGTTATGGTCATACGAGATTGACTGCGTTATGTAACACCATATATTTTTCCCATCTGTCGGTATTGCTTTGTCCAGCGTTGTGTTTTGTGTAAGTACATAGCAGCCGCTACAATACTCATTTTTGAACCCTGCAAGTGGTTACACAAAAACACTGCTTCAAAACGCCTTTCTTATTATACAAACTGTATATAAATGGTTTCTAATTATAACAACAACAGAGTGTTTTATCGGATAAAAAGCGTTAGGTATAACAAACTATGTGGTCTCAATAAATATATACTTGAAAAAAATGAATCTGCCGACGTTCTGCCCTCAGTTGTATGGAGCTTCTCCTGAGCTGCTGCATGCCGTAATGTTGCTGTAGGAAGCGGCAACACGACATGCGGCAATTACTGTCTATAGATATTCCAAAAACAATTCAATATTGTCAATGGTTTAATGAAAATCTTTGTAATGATGATATTTTAGATCTCATCTCAGATGAAGCCTGATTCTATTTGTCAACTTATATTAACAGCCAAACTACAAGACATGGGTTACAGAAAACCCACATAATTTTGTGAAAACTCTAAACGGAGCATAATTGGTCCAATATTTTTTCATGCAAATATCAACGTGAAAAGATATCGCACTCAAATTTTGGAAGTGTTTATAAATAAAAAAAATAATAATAAAAATCATTGGGCACGGTTCCATAATTTAATCTCCTTAGATTTTCAACTATTCGGGTATTTAAAAAGTAAATTCATTAAAATACACTTAACAACATGGAAGAACTGCGCAGCTATAGAGCAATTGTGAGTGAACGGTTTTTATTCCGTCAAATCTTTTAATTATTTTATTAAAGACCAATTTGTTTCGTCATTCTTTGTGGAAAATAAGAAAATTTGATAACTCATTAACCCCGGATATAAATAAATACAGAGTGTACACCATTTAGGAAAATGCAACTTAGCGCTTGCTTACGAAAGATTCTTTATACTCAAAAATAATTTTGCAAGGTAAACACCATAATGCTCTACAGTATTTATCCAAAGGTTTTTTAATATCTGTAATAATGTAGGTAATATTGAACTCTCCGAGATAACTGTCACACCCTGTACGTCGATATTGACGTTATGTAACGGTTTTTTTTATTTTTATTACCATAATAATGTTTTTACTGAACTTTTTAAAAAAATAAATTATTAATTACAGTATTTATCGCAATCACAATGCATTATAATAAATAGTCCAATAAATAAATTCTTCAAACTTTGAACGCAAGTAATCGAATATCGATGTGGACAATTCTATCGTCGACATAATACAATATTTAATCAAAACATTAATGTATAAGTGTTTGTCTGATAAAATAAGTAGCTAAAACATCCCCCTAAAAGCCATTTTTTAATAAAAAGTTCTAAGAACCTATAAAGCTGCAATTTTCTGTTTTTCATCGTTGTAGTATCAGCATGAATTATCTTTTTTTATTCAGTTTATGTGATAATAAAGTTACTCAACGTTTGTTCATATGTATATATGTATGTATATATCGCGTTCTACATGGTTAGTCCAGATATATTCTAATCATACAATATGATTAAATTATCTATAATTCTCGGCAACAATAAATTGCAAACTTCAAATATTTTTTATAAAATGGGTACGACGATCGTATTTTGTGGTATTTTTAAAGTAATTTTGTTACGTATGGGAGAAATATATACGTCATGCTATTTAAAAGATAAACTAAGAACAGATAAGTCAAGGGCAAGAAAACTATCAATTACGTGTAGTGCAAAGATATGTTTCTATATCTCCATCAGTTTTGCAGATGAGGATTTAACACTACACCGAATATAAAATAATCCAAGGTTATTATAGCTATAAAACGGTTAGCAACGATCGTGTATACTAGTGGAGTTTTGCATTTTTCATTATACTAACTACAAACGATGTTAGATAGATTTAACTCACAATCTCATTCGCTGTATAAACAAAAATAGCAGTAATAAACAACAGTTAACTTCAACTTATGTCAACGAGTTGTCTGTGCAACAAATTTTTAATATAAGCGTTTTGCAACTTCAAAGTATTCACTATTTGCAAACTGTTGCTTAAACATTGTTGCATAACATAATGGATACCATCAAGTTACCATGTAGTACGTAGATATTTTTATATGTTAATTGCCAAATAGACCCGTAGAGTTCGAATTTGTTTCAGAAGAAAAAGGAAAGAAAATTTGTTATATAGTCGTACAAAGTAATTACAGTAGAAATATGCAATTATTCTGTAATGAACGTAAGATATCACATTTGTTATTAAGAACATATCAGTGAGGATGTTACAATGATTTTTTAATGCTCTTTTTAAATATGTATATTCTGTGACTAGAGATGTATTTATAATGTTGAAAAGATAACACTGTTCGCCAAATAAATACCCATTTTGAAGAAACCGTTTATCTATAATTATTATTTATAAGGAATTAGGTACAAATCAGACAATATTATCTTTCTGTCTCTCACTCTTACGCACGTTTGTCGGAACCAGGAAGAATGTCTAATAGGCTTATATATCGCCCGCCCAGTTGTGTCGTAGCCGCTGTAACTCTTGCACGTCATTAATGTTATTTCCATTGTAAAATAAACACTTATGTTCACATAAATAAAAATCTACTCAATTTAAACTGAGCGACAATACTTAATAACTAAGGAGAAAGAAACATTAGTGTAGAAAGAAATATACGTCAGAATACTAAAAAATCAAAAACAGTAACATTTACAGTAGCAAACGATAACTCGTAATGCGATTAAAAAATCAATATAGCGACATTAACATGTACCATCACAAATGGTAGTAACATAATATTTTCGTGAACTAAATATCTAAAGAAGAAACTGCTATTTCAATGCGGTATAGTGAAACTTGCACATTATCTTCGCCGTAACCTAAATATTTTATGAATTCCCAAAAAAATTAGATGATACTGTATAAAGTTAACAACAAATTAATTAAGACAATTAAACCTTTCACGTATAATACAAACGATAGCATACTAACGGTAAGAGCTGGAATAATAGAATCCGTACTAAAATGTAAGTTAACCATAATAAAACCAAAACAATAAATGAAGAAATCAGAAAGAATTGCTTGAAAAAGTCGGCCATCATACCAAAGAATGTTACATTTTAAGAAATAAATAAATAAGAAAAAATTTATCGAATATGATGTAATGAAGGAAGCTATGTAAACATTTTTTTCTAAAGAGAAGGTTTTTGTTTTGCGAATCATACATTCAAATTGTCAATGGTAACTTTGCTATAGACATCCGCGACCACTGCTTGGGTTTACTTGTCTTTCGGCCGAGACTATATAATAATCCAATTAGCAGTTCAGATATATCAATTGGAAACTACAAATGTCAGTACTAAAAATTAACCTCCAGCTTTAGTTACACCAAATTCAAAGTTTAAGTGCAATGCGTGTGGTGTCGTAGCTACAACGAACTGTCAAAGTTAAACCGAGAACAACGCCCAATAATTTTTATAATTTTTGAGGATAGTTACCCCAATAAGAATGCTTCGCCGAGTTGGTTTCTGTTTTCGGCAATGAAGCACCACATCAGTCAATAATTTCTTGTTGGTATGGAGAATTCAAACGTAGACGGATTAGTCTTAGCGACGATCCAAAAGCAGTCACTCAGGAAAACGGCGATGTAGTGCGCAAGATCATCAACGAAGATCGACATGTGATACATCGAAAGATCGAGGCATCATTGGGGAGTTCAAAGACCTTAATTCAAAAAATTTTGAAATGGGGAATTGACTGTACAAAAATAGTTTCGCATTGGACACCGCATCCGTTCACCTAAGAACAGAAAGTAGCTAGGATGAATTGGTGCCAAGAAAACTCTAGGCTGCTTCAACGCCGGAAACTCTAAAAATGTGTGCAACATCGTCAGTGGTGATGAATCTCGAAACACTCATACGAGCCAGAAAATAAACGCCAGTCGTCTGTTTGGGTGTTCCAAAGTGAAGAAAAGCTGACAAAAGTCATTCGTTCTCGAAGTATCTCCAAAAAGATGGTCGCAACATTTGTCTAGAAAGCAGGTTATGTAGCAACAATTCCTTTACAAGATCAAAGAGCTGTTATTGACGATTGGTCTACAACCATTTTTTTGCCGAAAGTCACCGCTGAGGTTCGAAAAACCAACCCCAAATCATCCTCCACCATGACAATGCAAGTTTGCACACAGCACGCAAGACAATTTTAACGCAAGAAAATGTCGAATTATTAGACCATCCCCCATACAGTGCCGAAAATCAAGAACGGAGTGCGTGGTTAAAGGTTCTATTTGTCAGAAGGAGCAGTCGACGCCTTCAAAAACGCAATTTTGACTACACCAACAAACCAGTGAAATAACTCCTTCCAGAGCTGATTCGAGTGTATCCAAAAGTGCATTAATCTTCGTGGAGAATGCTTCGAGAAACAATAAAATCTGTAAAAGTGAACACCTCTCGTACATGGATAGTTTTGTCAACATCAACAATTAAAAATATAAAGATCATAATTAAAATAATGTAGTAAACATAAAAAGGACTTACTGGCTTTCTTTTTGTTCAGATTCCGAGTTGTTGCTATCTAGCGAACTACGATCCGTGATAGATTCAACAGCCTTCACATCATTCCCATTCTCTTGATTTCCATCAACCACGTCCACTTGCGGTTCGTTCGCCGTGGCCGGTTTCCTTTGCGAATTCTTCTTTTTCATAAGGGACTTCTTTCGTTTCTTCTTCTTTCCGCTTTTGTTCACCTCATTGATGCTATTGAATTCGGGTGTTTTAATCGTTTGAATAAGGGTCTCTTGAATGATTGTCTCCTCCTTTACTCCCAACTCTTCTTTGCTATCAATTTCTAGGCTGTCCATATGAAAGATTGTCTCGGATATGTCGTCTTTGCTAATATCGTCGCTAGTGATTTTAGCCGATTGTAGTGAAAGTGAGACATCTTCGTTCGACCTTTCGTGAATCTCTAGATTACCAAGCCCTATTTGTCTCTCTAAAAATTCCCTCTTTCGGTTTTTCTCAGTGTCGGTATCGGCTGTATATCGACGTTTTGTATAATCATTTATTTGGTTGTCAAATTTGCTTATGGTTGTTTCTACTTCTGCTATACTAACGCTATTTCTTCTGCGATTCTGCGTGCGCGCAAATGAAAAAGTTTTATGTTGAAAATGGAGGTCAAAGGAACTTACCTGATCTTTGTATAACTCCTCGAATTGTGACATTGGTATTGGTGAAGTGGCCAGATGTTCTGGGATGTCTTCTGATTCCTGATTTGGAGTTTCGACGAAAAAGGCTTCACCACTCTCCCCTAGCTTCATGTATATTTCTTGCGGTTCCCCATTAATAACAACTTCTACCTGCAATAGAGATTTTGATTTTTTACATTAGTTTACCATTTCATTAGGATTTCTAAAACTGTATGTGCTTGATATTAAATAATGCAGAGATTATTACAAATCGAATAATAAATCGACTATTCTAAATAAAACTATAGCTACCTACAGCGAAGAAAAGATTAACAGCACATGTAAATATAAGTGTGAGATATCGTTGTGGGGTCGGTAAATTACACATTTAAAACGAAGATTTTTCAGCGTAGTAAGGTAATTTTATTTTATGATGCCTCATAAGTGCACAGCTACCCAAAGTTGTTTTCTATAAATATTATAAGGGTAGTTTAAAAAGTGTTCAACCTAGCACAGAAACATTTATTTTTTCGACAAATTCAGTTTTGTTTTCCAACATAGTCTCCTTGTAAGTCTACAGAAAATAGGGCTAAAATCCGAAAAGTCACGGGGGTGGAACCCCAATTTTTTAGTTTCGGGAGCGTAGCTGTGTATCCAAGTGTCATCTACAGTTATTTATCGATGTCAAAACTCCAATTTCTTTGGCTTAAACCTGAACAGGGCTTTTGGAAATATTTATTCAGATGCATTTTTGGTCCTGCGTAGGCAAGCGCGATACTCAATGCGAGGTTAACCTTTTCATGACCAAATCTTCAGTCACTATATGACGTAAAACAAGTATGGGCAACCTTTGACATGTTGTAGGCCAAACTTTAGTGTGCAAATACGTTCGCGGGCCCCGTTTAAAAGTAGTGTTCATAATTTTTAGCGACAGATATCAGACATGAAATAATACGACAATGTTATTATAATGCAATTTATTAAAATAAGAAAATGAAATGAAAAAAATAGGTACAACATTATAACTAAATCGTGAAATTTGCAATTATTACAAACTACGGAAGTTAACTAGCGACAACGAAATCAATGAGACATTTGAGCTTGAATTTGGGAAACTAATCCATTGATGTTTGGATTAATTCCATTGATACAAAGACGGAGGAGCAAGCGACAAACCCTATATCACTCGATCTTCCTCATTTGGACTGAGTATAAGTAGTGTAATATTTTTTTTAATTGGGTTTTTCAAAATGTCTCGCGGGTTGGATTTAATCTTACAGCGGGCCGATTGTTGCCCACATATGTTTTAGATCGATAGTGGTTGCAATTTTTGGCCGTCCTAACCGTTCATCGTCAACCAAGATGACACGACCACGTTTAAATTCGACTGACACTCTCATTGGCTATTTCACTGTGCCAAATGATGGTGCAGATTCCCTGTAAACAGTGTCCATCTCTATTTTGATTTGCGTAGGTGTATTTCCCTTTAAATGCAAGAATTTAATGGCCGCTCGATATTCGATTCTTTTCATTTTCGCAACAGTAACATCAACTAACACAAACGATTATTATATTTTTGAAGACTGCATGCTGAGACTTGACACTTTTCGGACTACCTTCGTATACGCCGCATATACTTTCTTTGGGAATCTCTAAAGTTCTGAGACAAAAATGATACTATTGTTTCGAAATTGTCTAGTACTACTTTTTTGCTATTTTTGTTTTTTGTTTTTTTGGTGAAGTACATATTAGACATTTAACGTTTTCGGTGCTTCCAGTTGCTAAGATGATGCATGATTCCGTTTATATGGAATGACACATATTCAAGTGCTCTTTTTAATGAAACATCTTGTGTATTATTCTATTTTTGAACATTTCACAAAATCCAATATCCAGATATCAATACTTTATAAGTGTTTGAAACCGAGCTTGCTGTCTATAGACATTAGCACAATAAAAATAGAACTAAAAATTTAGTGATCTTATATTTTTATTAAAACTGTTTTTATGGTATCAAATGGAGAAGAAAAAAAACTAACTGTATATTCCTATATCGGCATAGATATACATGCACAAACAACATCTGTGGAATATATAACACATGGCCTGAAAAGTCCCGAGCCTAACAAAGAAAACACGGTTCTTTTGGTTCAAAATTAGCTTTATTCATCAACGTAATCTCCATCAAGAGCAACGCAATCATTCCAGCGCCGCTCTAACATTTCAATACCACTTTTGTAGAACGATTTATCTTTTGCCTCAAAATAGGCCTCAGTTTCAGCGATAACCTCTTCATTCGAGCGAAATTTCTTACTGGCGAGCATTTTTTTCAGGTTTGCGAAAAGCCAGTAGTCGCTGGGAGCCAAATCTGGAGAGTACGGTGGATGTGGGAGCAATTCGAAGTTCAATTCATGTAGTTTTGCCATTGTTTTGATTGACTTGTGACACGGTGCGTTGTCTTGATGAAACAAAATTTTGTTCTTTGCCATATGCGGTCGTTTCTTTTCAAATTCGGCCTTCAAACCCTCCAATAACGCAAAATAATATTCACTGTTGATTGTATTTCCTTTATCAAGATTAATATTATACCACGCACATCCCAAAATACCGAGGCCGTAACCTTTCCAGCCGATTGTTGTGCTTTTGGGGCGCTTTGGACGAGGTTCACCAGTTGCTTTCCACTCAGATGACGATCGTTTTGATTTCGGAGTGAAGTGATGGATCCATGTTTCATCCATTGTCACATATCGACGCAAAAATTCCGGTTTGTTACGTTTAAACATGGCCAAACACTGCTCAGAATCATCAACACGTTCTTGTTTTTGGTCAACAGTGAGCAAACGCGGCACCCACTTTGAACACAGCTTCCTCATAGTTAAATGCTCATGCAATATAAAGCCAATACGTTCTTTTGATATCTTTACGATGTCAGCTAACTCACGCAACTTCACTTTTCGATCATTCAAAACGATTTTGTGAATTTTTTTGATGTTTTCTGGTGTTACCGCCTCATTTGAACGTCCACTGCGGTGTCTCTACGACCACGTTTGAAGTCGGCAAACCAACGTTTTATTGTTGTTTCTGACGGAGCGGAGTCCCCATAACACTTTTCAAGCCATTGCTTCGCTTGAACGGTATTTTTTCCCATCAAGAATCAGTGTAAAATTAAAACACGAAATTGTTTTTGATCCATTGTTTTGAAAATAACAAAAGTAGCGAGACTCTTAGACAAAAACTCACAATGAATAGACTGCAATAAAACTAGCGTCATCTATGTGTTAGGCCCGGGACTTTTCAGTCCATGTGTTAATTACGAAGTTAATTATCAGAATACCATATACTGTACGAGAGATATTACCTGCTAAAAGTTGTCATTTCGATAAAAAGAAAGCATAATTTTTATTTGAATGTAATATTGTTTGCGCATTTTTTTGTTTATATCGGTTTTGTTAAGCAAATAAATATTATGTAACATTATTGGTATTTACCAAGTTAATCTGGCTTTGCTTTTGAAAATAATCCAACTTCCATGTGCGACAGTGTACATCGCAAAAGCTTATTGCATAGCTCTACACGTATTTCGAATAAGGTTAAATAATAAAAGCACAATAAATTGTTAGCAGAATGTTGTTACTTACGTGTAATCCTTTTCAAACACATTAAGCGCTTCAATGCACTAGCAAATTACATAATACTACTTTCACGTAACATTAACAATCGTTGTGTTAACGAACTTAGATATGTAAAGTTTCTTGTTTTCAACGAATTTGATTCTTGGCTTAATACACAAATATATGATACGAAAAATTCATAGAAACTATAATAAAAACGGAACGATGTAAACGTTAATCTGGTATATGTACAAATTTGGCACTGCTGCAAGTGCACAAAAACAGATATGTATATGTTTAAAGATGAAATGTTAATTGTGACGAATACATGGTATGTAGCGGAATAAGTATGAAAATATTTTTGGCACCAACGCTGTTCACGAATAACCTATGATAATTCCTGCACGTGCTAGCATTTTCCAGTATGTTTACTTCAAAGTGAGTGAAGTGAGTTCATTTTTAATTTGTTGACCGAAATTTTGTAATATCCATTGCGGGAATGTTTGAGAGAGTCAGTTAATGATTACAGTTGCAATCGCAGTTTGAATAAAACAGTTTAATTCGTTAAATTTCACACTGTCAGCTGGATTTGAGGCAATGAAAATATTTATAATTAAAATATATGCACATATGCCACTGATATTATTTTAGCTTCAAAGCAATATTAATATTATTTCACGGAAATATATACAGTTACAACAAAAAGCATTTAAACAATTTACACATAATGATCAAGATTTCTTGTCAGGTATTAATTTGTGGGTTTATATATATAGCATAAGCTAGTAAATTTAGTACGCTACAAGATAATATATGCAGCTATCCAATAAATTATTATAAATGATTTTAACTTTGCTGCTGTTACGAGGGCGATCTGAAATGTTTCCGGGATGGACAAGAAAAACACGGTATTGGTGTGGTTTTCTATTTTTTATTTTTCGATGTAGTCTCCTCCAAAATCAATAAACTTTTTCAAACGGTGTTCCAGTCTCTTTACACCGTCGGAAGAGTAGGATGTTTGGAGGTCTGCAAAACAGCCATCTGTAGTGGTGATGACCTCCTCATTTGAGGCAAATCTCTTTCCTCCCAGTGATTTTTCAGGTTCGGGAATAGGAAAGTCGCTGGAGGCTAGGTCCGGTGAATATTGAGGATGAGAGACTAATTCGTAGCGCAACTTATTCAATTTGGACACGACGATGCGGGATGAATGAGCCGGCGCATTGTCGTGGTAGAAAAGCACTTTCTTCCGCTGCAAACGAAGCCGTTTCTCCTTCAATACTACATCGAATCGGGTCAATAAATCGCTGTAGTATTGCCCCGTGATCGTTCTTCCTTTCTGCAGGTAGTCTATGCAGATCACACCTTGGGAATCGCAAAAAATGGTCGCCATGACCTTTCCGGCCGATGGAACGGTCTTTGCTTTCTTCGGAGCCGATTCGCCCGGAAAAATCATCTGCTTCAACTGTTGCTTGGTCTCCGGTATGTAGTGGTGGATGCGTCTCATCGCTACGAAACGCATGAAGAAATCCCTTGGATTGCGTTGGATACTGGTCAGACACTCCTTCGAAACAGTCAGCCGATTTCGTTTTTGTTTCGGTGTGAGCAAACGCGGTACCCATCGTGCCGAAAGCTTTTTCATATCCAAACATGCCTGTTGTCTCTGCTATCTCTTGCAGCTTCAATCGGCGATTGGATAACACGACATCATGAATCTTGTCGATCATTTCATCGTTGGTAACAGTTTTTGGGCGTCCACTGCGTGGTTCGTCACTGGTGCTCGAGCGGCCACGATTGAACTCGCTCACCTAGAAGCTTAAGGTCGAAAATGGTGGAGTACATCCGCCATGAACCTCTAGCAAAATATTAAAAATTTCCGTGGCCGTTTTTCCAACCATCCAGAAGTGTTGTATCACTGCACGAAATTCGATTTTATCCATTTTTGCGAAACCGCCTGACTTGCTACACTAAACACACCGTTAAACAACTACTGATAGTAGACGTCTGAAATTTTGCCAACCTTCGTGCACCTTCTCTTGTCGATTCCGGAAATATTTCAGGTCGCCCTCGTATACCACAATAGGCAAGTGAAAGCAGAAACACCATGGAAACAGTTTCCATGGTGTTTTTTATGTTTAGGTTATATGATTCTTGCAATCAAAATATTTAAATTAATAATCTGGCATCATCTAATATTAATCATACTTAATTTAATAAGAGAAAAAATAATATACACAAACTTTTTTTTGTAATTAATAAATTAAATGTTTTGATTCGTATGTCATCGCTAAGTTGATAATTCTTTGTTATTTAAAACGAATAAAAAAACAAGAATTTATTATATAATATGCTGTTAAAAACAAATAATTGATGCGGTCATAGTGTTTTTCCAGTCATTTCACTTAACAACACTTGAATAATTCGATGAAAGTTTACCTTTGTACATAACGGCCACGATTTCTCTATTTCGCCTTGCCAAATTGAAAAAGTTCATCTAGTCGTCGTTATTCTAAGTATGTATGTAGATAAACCGTCCGCTTACTCCGCTTTTGTCGCACGGGGAAAAGTCAACAAATATGCTTGGCAAAAATTCCGCTTCACTATATTTAAATTACTCCTCGAAACTGAACTGAATGGAGAAGTTTTTTGCTGGCTTCGTCTATCTTGCTTGCGTGAGCGATTGCCCGTTACACCGTAAATGTATTTATATTTTATATGTATAACATGCGCATTTTAAACATTACTAATATATAAATATATATATTGCTATAGTTTTTTTTTAACAAAACATTAGAATAACCCGCTTTGAAAAGGAACTTTAAAAGGTACAACATAAATCTGTACATCTGTTAATCATAGGTAACAAGCTGTATAAATAATCATTGGAATATAATATTAATTGTTAACGTTTTGTAATATTTAAACATCGCTTAATGAAAAGAGCATAATTGCGTTTTCTAAAAAAAACATATTCACTATCGCTTATAAGTTTAAGACTACCTTGAGAAATCTGTAGTTTTCCAATATCTTTTAATTGTTGAATAAATAGTACAATGATTGCAAAGATTATGTGGTTGTATCATGCAAATGCTAAGTTGGGAATAAATATTTTGAGTGTGGTGTGAAGTTTATTGCGATACCTTTGCGAGTAACTAGTAGTTTTATTGTACTATATGATTATATAAATTTACCCTCTAGCAAGCCATGCAATTATTTCTTCAAAATATCTTGTTGCTAGTGAGTAGTGAATTGACAATGGTAAATAAAATACGTTTGTCATGTGTATTGTATTGGTTTATTGACACAAAAATATTTTACAATAAATCACAAAGTTTTCGTTACCGAACCATGCTTCAGAAATGATAGAAAATTAGAAAATGAAGAATAGTCGTACCTATTGCAACCATGTCTAGATGAATTTCGGGCAGAATTTCCAAATTTCCCAGTAATATATGACAATTTGTGGCAAGTTATTCAAGAATCAATGGCAAAATTTTGTGAAGCAGATGTCTGCATCCCGAAAACCAAGTAGTGGAAGACCATTAAAACGTACAATTGAAAATACAGCAGATGTTGAGAAACGAATAACTATCATCTAAGAAATCTATTCGCAAGCTTTCACAGCAAACGTATCTTTCATATGGGACATGTCAGACAATCCTTAAAAAGAGATCTACAAAAATTTCCATGTAAATTTCGTTGCATGCAGAAGCTTTTACTCACAGATCACACAACCCGGCTTAATTATTGTCAATGGTTTTCAGATAAGATGAATAATGCTGATGTCCTTGACAAATCCTTCTTCTCGAATGAAGCATGGTGTCACTTATCACGATATGTAAATAAATAAACAAACAATGCGCATCTGTGAAAATCCACATGAAATTCTTGAGAGACTCTTCCATTCTGAAAAAATAGGGGTTTGGATTGCTGTTTCTCGCTGACGTACTATGAATCCAATATTCTTTAATGGTACCATAAATGCGGAACGATATCGTAATAATTTATTACAACCATTTTTAAATCAATTACATGATGATGATATTTCCAGGAAGATAATGCAACACCCCCTACGACAAGAGAAACGATGTGAACGGTAACATAAACTGCACTACCTACACTTAAGCTTCAATTTACACGTTTTTAAAGTCATTCTACCAACTTAAGTTTAAAGAAGAAAAATTTCATGGCTAGCTAGAGGGTAAATTTAATCATGTACTATTTCAAATTAACGTTTCGCAATGTTTAACTCATTGCATTTATGCAAGTAAACCCTATATAGCTATAAGCTATAACGGTTAAAACCCAACACCACGCAATTGAAAAGATTTTATGAAATTGATTCGAAATACCTCTTAGAACCAGATACACACAAACGTGCATATGCAATACACAGAAACGCGATTGCGAAACTAAATTTTGACAAGTAGATGCTTTCTTTAAAATTTCCATGAAATTATAGATGTTTTCATTTGTTTGATCACGATCATAATAATAACCAATAAAAGAACTTAATTTCAAAAATATTTGGTCTCAATTGACTAACTGCCTCAGCTAATCAGGATCGTTAACGAATAAGTAATAGGGTCGGGCAAGTTTTTTCGTTTTTTTGTTAATAAAATTTGATTTAACGATGAAATGTTCAAAATAGGTTAATTTTGTTTATTAATTTCTGTACAAATGTATTCCGCAGTAAAGAGTATTTTTCTGTAGTTGTTTTTGCTGTCTTACTTTTCATTAATTTATCTAATAACCCAGTCGGTAACACGGTTGACAATGGGAGCTCACGTGCTCTCGAAACGCTGCGTTCCGCATAATAAATAATTAATTAATTTGTGTGAGTGGAGTTTACTGCTATACCTGTGAATTATCTAATAACCTACTTATCCTTTGAAAGGTCCTAGTCCGAAGGCACTTTTGACTATTCAATAGACCTTCGTGAAGACTTCATTTTTGTTTTCTAAAAGAATTTCGTCGAATTGCCTGCTTAAGTGCTTTAATAACACATTTTTAGTATGAACAAACCGTACACAATCGGATCTTTGACTATCACAAATATTTGAAGTTTCAGTAAATCAATTTAGAGCACGAGAAACAGACATTCAGTTAATACCAAATAGCTGAAGATTTTGAATATTTTTCTTGGCTGCGTTAACCAATTTATGACATTCAATAACAGCAATTTAATTTTCTCGTATACAAATATTGAATTCGTTTACTAAATTGAAAAAAAAAATAAATAAAATATGATGTCAATTTCACAGTTTGTCTTAAAACAAAAGCAGTCATGGCCAATCAATACTTCAAGTTATTTTTTTTTATCAATATTTAGTCTAGATGAACTGCTTAGAAAAGACATCTACAAAATCCTACAAATAAATGTTTTAAAAGAAATTAGAGGGAATCTTAACGTTGCCTCTAATAATGACAAAACGTAAACAAACGCTATTTAAACAAAAATGATAAAGTATTGAAAAAATTGGAATAAAGTAGATATACTTAAGTACAAACAAAGAATATCATTACAATATGTGTACTGCTTTATAATATCAAATCCTAAATTCTACTTTCATACTTTTCTTGTATTAACCTTTGCGTACAAAGTATTGTATGGTATTTTAATAAATCATTTATTAATCACATAATGACAGCTTATGATAAAATAGATGCAATTTCATCGCAAAATTTAAGGTGAGTTCATTCAAGGTTGCTTCAGCATCCATTTAGTCTTTTATTTTATGTATTGATTAGATACAATTTATTTCAAAGCATCGTCAATAGGTACGATACTCAAATGAGAAAGCATGATTATAGACTAGCTACACAAATATATACCTAAGGTACGGTTCAAGGTCTATTTATATAAATGTATAAAATGCGAATTTAAATGGCAGCTAAAAAATTTCCAATTGTTATTTCAACAAACATCCATATCCTACAAGAAACCGCGGTAACGTTGCTCGTATACAATGAAAAGCTTTTTTAATATGTCTTTCTTGATCTAAAATTAACAAAAGTGATATAAGCTGGTTTATTTATTATTTTCTGAATAAATAAAAAACGGTGTCCGTTCGCATATAAGCAAAAAAAACTTTGTTGCATTAATTTTATCATAATCTCATTTTATGAACATTTCGTGTCGTTTCAAAATTGTTTACGTTGAAGCAAAGAAGATATTTAATTAAATGATATGAGATTGGAAATGTATCTTAATATTATGCAATTAATTTACTCGACGAGAAATATCCAGTTATAATTGTATGAAAAAACTTGATTTGAAAGAGAATTCGTGAAAGATAGTCTAAGATTATAACCAGGATGGAACTGTTCGTTATTATAATGTCTGAGTTAGTCTGCGAAGATACGAAAAGTCATTCCTCCAAAAATCGTCAGAATTAAACGCTAATTATTCTTTAATTTGAAAAAATTACAAAGCAAACCAAATTATTCAATACAATCCCAAAATTTAAACACACGTTATAGAGGACCAGGCTTTTAGACGAGACCTCTGCTTATGGATCGGGAAAAAAAACAGGCAAAAACGATTATTTTAGCAAGGTTCAATCTTTACTGACGAATCAATATTCCGAATTATCCTCAAAGAATTGTAGATACTAATCAGGGCATTGCCTCTATTTTAGAATTAATACTAGAAGATAATAATTGTAATAATGTGGATAAGAACAAAGATTTAAACATTGAAAAATCCGCTGCAATAATTACTGCTCATAATGAAGATAGTAGTGAACGTTATATCTCAAATAAAGGTTCAAAAAATTGTTATTCATTCGACAATTGAAAGACAGAAAGCAGAAAAAATGTTGGCCACCGATGATCGGGGAGAACTGAAGTAACCATCACTGCCGAAGACCAACATACTTTGCTAATCAATTAGTCCTTAATTTGCTTAAAGCCTCGTCAGCAAATGCTTGAACCAACATTTAATAGGTTTCGACCGTGGTTTTGTCCAATTTACAACAAAATTCATTTGAAAACCGCACAACGTTCAAAACACTACAAGGAATCTCTACCCAATTGCTGGGTTTCCATAATGACGCCGCTTGGGACACTAGCAAACTGACGACGACGAGCAATCTTCCCCAGCGAGGGGACTTCATACTATCGTTAGGAAGACCTTATTTCACATTGTTAGTTCTCTTTTATCGAAGATACACCAAAAAGAAGGGAATTTGATAATCAAACGCGCGCCAGAATATACGTTTTACACGAAACAAATGTTTCAAATAGAAAAAATTGCTCGACAATTCAATACTTATTTCTATCTTATTTTTATATCGAGAGTACTGCTATTGCATTTCTCAATCGCGACGCGCGCCAATTTCGCTGGGCCTTCCCCGAGTAAACCGGCGATTTACCGACTTTAATCTTTCGGTACAAACGCAGCCTATGTCGGCATTTCTGCCTGGCATGAATTAGGAACTTCCCCAAGTTGGTCGGAGATTTACCGTTCTTATTTTTTGGGTGTACGCTTTCGATTGAATCTGCTTTCAATATTAGTCTGATGTCTATGCGGAAAAGACACAGTGGGCGACACATTCATTGTAGAAATGGCTCCAAATAGAAAAATTCTCACGCTTAAACAAAAGATTGAGATTGTTGAAGTTTACAGTAAAGAGAAATTAAGTGCAAGGAACTTATACAAGCGTTTTAATATAAGAAGCTTTTTTACGGGTGAGGGTACTAAAATTGACAAAATGTGTTATGACTGGTTTACAGCAGCTCGGCATAAGGGGATTCCTTTAACAGGTATGCCATTTTTTAGATAAGGTTTTCTTGTATTAATGCGTTGATTTTCTTTTCATATTAAATTCTAAAATAGATAAAAAAAAGTAAGATTACCAATAGGTTTATCGTGACAAAAACACAAATTTTTTTTTAGGTCCGCTAATACGATGTAAAGCAAGAGAAATAGCCGCTTCTTTGGGACATTCTACATTCAGTGCTTCTTCTGGGGGTTGGCTCAATAAATTTAGAATCCGCCACAATATAAGTTTTAAAGCGATTTCGGGAGAAGGAGCTTCGGTTAATGCTGAAGATGTTTCATCGTTTTTAAAAAAATGTCCTTCTTTGATTAAGGGATATTCACGGAGAGTCATCGATAATGCCGATGAGACAGGCCTGTATTTTAGGGCTCTACCCGATAAAACGCTCACATTAAAGAAGGAAAAATGTGTTGGGGGTAAGTATTCCAAAGAGAAGTTTACAATTTTGCATTGTGCAAATATGGTGGGTGAAAAAGAAAAACTCCTAGTCATTGGTAGGGCAGCTAAACCCAGAGCTTTTAAAAACATTAATATAAATAACCTGCCTGTAACTTGGAAATACAATAAGAAAGCTTGGAAGACAGGACAAATTATGACAGAGTGGTTGCAAGACCACTTGACCAGGGGATTATAAAGAATTTTAAAACTTATTACCGAAGTCTAATACTCAAACATCTGCTAGTAAACATTGAAACTGCTGGTACAGTTAACTGAGGCTGATATATCTGACCTAGAAGATGATTTGCCTCTTAGTGTACTTTCAGATATCCTCAAAAATAAGAATTCATTGAAATTGATGGATAATGAAAGCCTTAATGATTTTTTGAACGTAGATGAAGATTTGTATGTTGAAGATCCAGATTCAGAACAAGAAATTGCAAATCCAGTTGAAATACAACAACTTTCGGAAGATTCTGATGTCGATGAGGTTCCAGTGCCAACAGAAGACATCCCAAATTATGGTAAAGCTATTACCGTGACCAAGCAGCTCAAAAGTTTTGTCGAAAATCACAGAGATACAGAGTCTTTGGATCTTCTTTCTAAATTAGAAATACGATTTCAAGACGCCATTTTAAAGAAAAAGAGAAGACAAACAACAATATATTTTTGCGTCCTTAAAGTGACTATTAATTTCATTGCTTTGTATTACATACTACATCTATGTATCTATGTACATAAATTATACTTTGTATGTATATATCTAAAGGAAATAATTTTTTTTTCTTAAGTTTAAAGTTCCTTATTTATTTTAAAAACATTTATATACATGTACGATTCAAATGTCCCAATTTCTTTAATATATTCATTTTTCGTTAAAACACGATTTTTGTTGTATCTACTACATATTTCTCTTATGCGGACACACCTCCTGAACGGACATCTTCAGTTGGTCCCGTTGGTGTCCGTTCAAGGGAGATTTCACTGTATTTGGGTATCCTAGAAAACAATGCCATACCAACTGGATGTGAATTAAGTGGGGAGGGGTTCATTTATCGGTTTTAATGGAGTGGCTCTTACAGAGCCCAAATTGCAACCACATTGAGCTCTTATGGGATTACTTGGATCATGAGGTCCGGAAAAAATCTCTGACTGGCAAAGCAGTATTTTGGAATGTTCTGCAGGAAGCGTGGGATGTAGATGAATCGTATTTGAAGCGATTAGTTCTAAGAATGCCACGTATCTATCAGGCAATTATTAAAGCAAAAGTTGGTTACTTGGGAATGTACTATTTTGTCAATAAAACATTTTAAGTTAATGAGTAAAGTTTGTTTCTTTAATAAATTTCTTGCAAAAATTATCTGCACAGTTTATTTTGTTATTTTATATAGTGCGATCAAACTTATAACGGACAGTGTATATATTTCTTTCTTTTTTAAAAGTAGAAATTCTTCAGTCTTTATAAAAGATTCAATAAAAAAAATATTATTATGTAACTGAAGCATGTGTTAAGCATGAATGAAGGTCAAATACGTAGGGTACATAAACACAAGATGCCCATTAATTTCCAGAAGGAAAAAATTAATTGAACACACTTGAATAAAGTTTACGCTGAATATTTGTCTTTTAATTGATTTCGAGTGAAAAAAAAAAAACAAAATAAAGCAATAAGCATAAGGCAATGCGATAACGATAAAAATAATGTAACAAAACATTTCTTGTTCGTACAGAGATATTTTCTGGTTTATTTAAAGAATAACATACCAGTAGATTTGATAACGTTATTGTAAATATCAAGGCAAACTAAAAATTTTGGGAAAATTGCTTAATATTTACCCTAAAATTAGTATATAGTTTTTCGTATTGGAAACCTAATTCGTACGTACATTGAAATTTTTAAACGTGAAGAGACCAAAAATAACAAAAAAAAAACTTCCAAAATATAGCCAGCATTATCATGAAGGTAACTTTGTGGCAAATATATTTGTCCATATAATTATCATATTGCTATATTTTTGCTATTTTTGGTATAATATTAAAATTGAGAAACTATTTAAAAGAGTAAAGTTTTACTTACAATTTTCTCCCTAGCTCTCAAAACACCTAATTTTCCGAATCTCACGTGGAAAGGTGAACAGCTGTAGCTTCCGTCCTGTTGCTCTACGACTATAACATCTATGGCACCAGTAAGCGTTGCTCCATTGATATCATTGTAAAATTCTTTAAAGTTGTGAAAAACTCGACCAATATACATCATACCCTGCATCTTGCCTTCTTATTCTCGGGTTATTCGAATTGCAATAACGAGGTACAAAGTAATTATTAATATTAATACTTTTAAACTCCGAAGTACGCGAATAATCGATAATAAGCTGTAGCAATATAAATGAACAAGGTAACTCGATTTCCGATATCGGTTTTAACGATTTTCCTCTAATAGAACGTATAGATGTTTTCGGTTTTACGGTTGGCGATAAAATGCCGATTTAAAACATGCTGCCGGCTATTTTTACGTCCTCGCGATGTTTTTGTTGTTAGCGATGATTGGACCGAACGTAAGTAGACCTCCCGGCAGTGCGTCGATTGTTTTTGTAATCTGAAATTGATAAACAGAACCATATGATAAACGATAAAGTATGTAAAATGACGTAAAGCAAATAAAAATTTGGTTAACACGTGCTGATTTGTTGGAGCTTGATACGAGTTGTCTAAACTGTGCTATAATATTTCTAAATATATTTATCTCACAATAAGATAGATGGCTTACTGAAAATCTTCAATACAAAACGTGCATAATACACGCGTAAATGTAGACAACAAATTAATTCAACAACATATATATGGGTTCTTTCAAGTTTGCGAGCAGCTATAGTAAGTTTATTGTAACAGATACTTCGTTTATTTATCTTGCTCCAACTTGATGATTGACTACTGAAACGACAGTTAGAACAATAGAGAAACACACCGATTTGAACGTTAAATGTTTCCGTTCCGTTGAAGCCTTTTCCTCTATAGATCGTCCCAACCTCCGTATTCAGTATGGGATAGAATAGCAACTTTTATCTCTTACTATCCTTGGTTGCTGTCATTAGCGCTATCTCTACAACCGGTTGCTATGTTGCAACTTATTTACATATGCTGTCGGCGTCGACAACAGTTGTATACTATCTGTCTATTAGCATCAACTGTCAATCGTCATCGTCCTTGTTTTGAAATATATCGTTAAATTGTTAATTTGCTTATATAGTTGTACAAATTGTTCTTTTCAGAACACTTCTATCTTTTTCAAGCGTGCACAGGGTAATATGGGTATTTTTATTTATTTTTATAAATGTTATAACAGAATATAAATGTAATTACAGTTTTCACTACATTAATGGAGCCTATAGGAAGAAAACGGCGCAGAGGAGACAAATTTAACCGTAACGAGAAGTGTATGATTGCAAATGTTTTCAATTATTTCAATAAATCAATGAATGTGAGTGCTGCCGTTCGAGAAGCAAGTAAAGCTTTGGGCATCTCAGACCGTGCAATATATCATGTAAAACAGGAGCAACAAAATGGTTTATTATCAAGTCCAAAAAACCTAAAAAAGAGAAGGGCATACAAGTAAATGATCGACTGCATACATATGGTGAGAACACGCAAGCAGCTATTCGACGTAAAGTGCATGGATTTTTTATACAGAATATGCCACCTACTTTAAATACAATTCTTACTACTGTCAATGCTGACGATGATCTCCTAACTTCAGTCGAACAACTTTTCATAGATTGTTACACGATATGGGCTTCTGAATTTAAAAAGTAGGACGAAAAAGTATACTCATTGAACGAGATGAGATTATTAGATGGAGGCACAAATACTTGCGAGAGATCAAGAAATTTAGAGAAGAAGGTAAAATTTACCTCTTGCTATTTGACATGGCTGTAATTTTATATTTCAGGTCGAACTATTATATACACTGATGAGTCATGGGTGAATACAGGACATACGGTAAATAAAACTTGGACAGATACTGCTATTCAAAGTAGTCGACAAGCTCTTATTCAAGGACTAAGCACTGGTTTGAAATCACCAACCGGGCTAGGACCTCGTTTTGCATTAGTTCATGCAGGCAGTGATAATGGGTTTGTTCCCTTGGTGCTGAATATACATTTCTTTGGAAGAAAAACACTGCCGATGTTCATCATGAGATGGATTCAGAAACGTATGAGGATTGGTTTATAAATAAATTACTTCCAAATATACCACAGAAGTCAGTCATTGTTCTTGATAATGCTTCCTACCACTGCAAGAAAATTGGAGAAAATTCCAACAACAGCATGGAGGAAAAACGAGATCATTGATTGGCTCAATGAAAAACAAATACAAATCAGTACCGATATGCTAAAAGGGACTTACTGTATTGCGTGTCACAAATTAAACCGCAATATGATAAAAGTAGGATTGACGAATTTGCAAAAGAAAAGGTCATGAAGTTCTTCGATTACCACCTTACCATTGCGAGTTAAATCATTGAAATGGTATGGGCACAACTTAAAAACTACGTAAGAATGAATAATACCACATTTAAGGTAAAAGATATGGAGCAATTAATTCGACGAGCGTATAGCACTGTAACAACTAATAATTGGCAAAACTACATCAAACATGTAAACAATATTGAAAAAGGAAATGTGGATAGTGGATAATTTGCAAGACGACATCGAAGAATTTATTATTCACGTAAGATATTCGTCATCATCTGAAGATCAAAGTGATTCTTCGACTGACTAGAAAATTAACGTAAGACATAGATATATGTGTGTAATTGCTATTCCTTTCTTTAAATATTATTGTATTATACATATACGTATTTCTATGACTCCAGTTCTTTTTTGTTACAAAAAAGTGGAAACTATTATTTGTATATATATAAGGATCATCTTCTTTTTAATTTAATAAATTGCATAGCAATCAATATCAAGCAAATATTCACTGTACATTGCATAGATATCGTTCATATGTATATGTTGTTTATAGATGTGTGTATAGTATTGTTAATAAATATTGAGATATAACTATTTTATCTGTAGTATTTTTTCCTATAATTTTACGTGCAGCGAAGTCGCTATGCACTCTGTTAAAAGTTAGTTACTTTAATAAAATAATAAGCAAAATGTCATATGAATGTCAATAATTTTGCACCTTCAACGTCAATAAACGTTAATAAAGGTTATGAATTGATCGGGTGAAATTGCAAATAATTAACCGGAAATAGTAATGTACAGCCGATCGGATGATTTGGCAACCATGAAACAAATTCCCATAAGACGTATACTGAATACGGAGGTTGGGACGGACTATAGATCAGTCTGTGCTAGACAAATAGAAAGGACATGGCCCTGTGCTCTTTCACAAATACACCATATAGGGCACAGAACAAGTTGGAGCAGGTAGAGCAAGAGAAATAAATAAACCTCTAGAGAATAAGTTCAATTTAGTAAAGGCTACTAAAGTCACTATAGAATATTATGATAATTCTACTCAAACAAATAAAAACGATTTACTAATCGATATTAATAAAATGTATCTATACGTACTATTATTACTATTAAATAACAATGAGAGTACGCATTAACAATTTTCGTAAACAGTACCACCTACAATACTTCACACCAAGGTAGATTAGATGCAAGAACACGCACAGATCACTTGTTTTATCTCTAACAAGAATTTCTATAAGCCACTGAATATTTATAAAAGTATATTAATATTAACCCAGCGTTGGATAGGTGACTAAAAAGTAATAAACCAGATAGGGTATTTTCGATTGAAAATATATACAGTCACTCACAGTGAAAATGTTGCAGTGATATATAATTTGGTAAGAAGCTAAAAATGATAGGTAAAACAATTATTTGCGAAAAGAAAATTAAATATATTATCCCTACTATTCTTGAAATATATTACAAAAATAAAACAAAACCAATTCGAACAGGTATTACGAATTCTAACTGGATAAGATTACAGCGGTCACATATTCAACAATATAGTGAAAATGGTGCAACCCAGTACACAATTTTTATACGAGTAGGGAAAGTTCCTAGATGCACGTTACTTTATCTCTCTATCTGTTACAACTGTGAAGTGTGATTTTATCACAAGCAGCTTATAATTTAGAGTACTTCAATATGGATCGACAGAAAATGTATTATAAAGTTATGGGGAAAACCTGGTCATATAAGAACATAGCCGAGCTTTTAAAGTGCTCGAAAACAATGGTATTCAATGCTGTGTGTCACTATAAGGAACGTAATACTACTGGAAATGTAAAGAATTGTACACTTATCGAAAAAGAATCCACGACTAGGAACTAAGGAAATAAGACCAGAAATATTCGCTAGAACAATTAGATGCCGTCTCAAAGATGCGCAGTTATTTGGAAACATTACGCGTAAGAAACCATTAGTAAATTTGCGGTACAGAAAACATAGTACGCAATAAGCAACGGACCGTAAATCAATGGAAACATATAATTAATCGGATAAAACGAAGATAAATCGTCTAGGATTTGTTGGTAGACAATACGTTCGTTGGCCGCCAGGTAATGGTTTTGATCCCAAATTTACAGAAATTACATTGAAGCATCGGGATAACTGCGTGATGGTTTGGATATGCCTCTCCTGGAAATTCACCGTATTGAAGGAACAATATTTTAAAGATTATTTAGCTGCTTGATCCAAAGGAGAACTTCTCGGTTGTTTGGAAATTTCAACATGGCAAAGCCCCAAACCACACTGTCCGAACAGTAAAATATTGGTTCGCTCGTAATGCGGTCACAGATTTAGACTGCCGTTCATGCAGCGCCGATCTAAACTTATTGAACATCCGTGGAATGATCTACAGCGGAACATAAGGCAAAAAGAAATAAGCGATATGGACAATCTTTTTGAAGAAGTCGTGATAGCTTGGCAAGCTATTCCTTCAGAACGCTATGTAGCTCTTATTGAATCTATTAATAAAAGATGTGAGTCAGTGTTAAAATGGATATCCCGATAAATATTAATACCAAAAGCTAAATAATTGTATTAATTACCTTTTTAGTTGAACGTTATTTTTGTTTTTGTTACTATGTTCTCCATGTTCCTGATTATATGTCCAGTGTTAATTGCTTCTTTTTCTGATTAAAGTTAATTAACGCTAATTAACTTTAATCAGTGTAATACATCTACATATGGACGTAAAATATAAGAAATAAATAAAATCAAATTTCAAAAATTTTGCATATAATCCGGTCTTTAGTGCGACTAACGTTACGGACAGTAATGTATATTATGCGCGCTACACAGTAGTAAAGTTAAAATGATATTTAAAGGCATGAAAACTAAAATAAATTAAAAATTCTGCCTAATTTAGTCTCGGAATTAAAAGATCATTTTATTTGTTTATGTAGAAATGTGCATCCTTGGAAATTGTCGATTCATTCAAGTAATGCAAGTCATACTAGTGAATTACTAGTAAAAACGTGTATGTAAGAAATTTTCTTCCGACACTGTTCTAAATGAATATCAAATACGATTTTCTATAATATTATTGCAAAACAGAACGAAACGCATGTGTAAACGTGTAACGGAAAATAAATAGCACGCACAATGAAATATTGCAACAAAGGTACTACGCATTTTTCAAAGAATTTCTTAATTAATTGAATGAATAATCAATTTTTATATAATCAAGTATTTTCTCCTTGGTACAATAAACAATAACTTTTAATATAAATGAAGCGCAATTACGTACGGCTGTGAAGTTATTGTTAAGGTAATTACATCATCGAATACCTGTTTAAAAATACACAAAATCAAATCTCGTTTTTTACCCATTCGATATATGTATATTCAGCAAACTGTTGGTTCTGATTGCCGTGTTGCCGTGCCAACAATATGAAACAATGTATTTCAGGAAGTTCTGTTACTATTACCCTCAGAAGATAACGGGCGTTCAATAAAATCCGGAGTCAGAACAATGGAAGTTTGAAGTCATGGCTCATATAGAATGAGATAGAATGAAACAAAATATATAATTAGAACATCGTTAAAAATTTAATTAAATTTTTGTCTAGGAGTTCATCATTAAAGTCACTTGAAAACTATCCACAACATATTACTACCGAGTTTATCTATCGATCTTTCGACTATTTCGAAAATACGATTCAATCATCAATGCTTTGTGTCCATTATTAAATACGCAACACTATTTTCGATATCAGACTCGGATAATTATTGTCAAACAACATGTGACATTCAAAATTTAATACAAATCATAGACGAGAGCTGGGACAAACGGATTTTGTCCAAAATCTACTTGATTTATTGATGAATACGTAGTGTATATCCTAATTAGATTTTATGTTAGCTTTAGGATAAACTGAGTACTTCTGGGCAACATAATACATGACTTTTAAAAACTTTGATAAGCTCAGTTTAATTAAATTATTGTTTCGGCAAATATTTGTTTTCTAAAAAACATTTTATTACTAAAAAAAACAACACTTGATACAAATATAATCTTTTAATTTTGAATTATATTCGAACAAAATTGATGGCAAAAACAAATGATAACAATATTTGTAAACAATATTTTTAAAAGTGATAGGACAATTCCATAGTTGATAAATATAACATGCAGGTACAGGTGATGATTTAATGATTAAATACTACGCAGTGATACCAAGAATTTTTACACCATCTCTTTTACTAAAAAAAGAAAAAAACAAAGATAAATCATAAAAATAGTTGCAAATGTCATCGAACGATCATTTTAAATGTAACTTTTAAATTTTGATAATTTGTACAAAATTTTTGAGAAGCTATTCCCATCCGTTGTTTCTTTTTTCAAAACAAATACGTTCAATTGCTACCAGACATCATTGCTAGAGAATTTAACTGTCAGTGTTATTATTCAAGCAATAAGAATTGTCTCGAAAAAGTCTTTCTTTTTGTACTGCGGACATCTGCGATCTAAGAACTTACTTATTTAAAATGTAGTGAAGATTCATGGCATCGCAAAGATCTCGTCTAATTGTGCCTAATGGTGTTCTTTGACACGCACACGCACATCTAATGCAAATTAACGCGAAACAAGAAACTCTATATAGACGAAAAACAAAAAAGTCTAACAATAAGTACAAATATTACATGTCCAATTTACTTTACTTAATATACAGGGGCGACTAGAGTACAGAGTGATCTTTTAATAAAATACGTTCTTCAAGGTAAAAATTTATTTTTTTATTGCTCAACAAAATTGCCATATATATTTTTACTATATACATACGAAACTAAGCCTTGGGAAACTCGTCAAAGTAAGTATTTCTTTGGGCGACCATTTCCTCATTTATCTGGAATCTCTTTCCATCAAACTATTTTTTCAAGTTTGGGAATAAAAAAATATCACTCAGAGCTATGTCTGGTAAATATGGTAGATGAGACAATTTCTATCCTAATTCATCAGATTTAGAGGTTGCAATGATGGGTGATCACGTTATTCTGATGGAAGAAAACCCTTTTTTCTGAATAAATGCGGTGGTTTCTTCTTTAGTTCGGCATGGAAACATTTCAGTATGAACTGCCATACCGACAGCATTATATTTACCAGCTGTTGTTCTTCCTTTCTGTAAATAGTTAGGCTACGCCCAAAAAATTGTGGCCATAACTCTATAAGGCGAAAAGTGTTTTTTTTTTGCTTCCTTGGATAACGTAAATCATTGTGTTGATTATGTTTTTATCTCTGGAAGATTACCATTTTCATATTTAAATGTTGATATAAAATATTGTGTACTCGTGCGTTTTTAATCGGTTGTTGCTCTTTGCAATGACATGGATTAATTAATTATTTCTGGAGAAGTTGCTGTAAACGAGAGATCTGAACGTTCAGCATCATCTGCGCTCATACGATCACTTCTGAAAGCAATGAGTTATTCTACCGAAAGGAGCAAACTCTCCATAATATTTATGTAACTTTTCTTCAATTTCCTTAATGGTTTTAAAAAATAAAAATAATATTTAATCACATGAAATTATTTTTTCTCCATATTAACACAAATAACAAATAGTTTATTATTGCAAAGCACATGTATTTATAATTTTTCAGTGTTCCTTTCCCTCCGCAGTCAACACATTTTTGCATCTGTGAAAACCAATCTTCAAAACATTTTCTTCAATCTTCCTACGTTAGGTTGTTTCATTTTTAAATGCGTCAACTGCTTCTTTGGCCGATATAAAACTTAAATCCCGTAGCTTATTTTCTAAATGCAAAAATAAGAAGAAATCATGAAGACTACATTATTTCAATACTTTCAGTATTCAAATACTCTGTTGTTCAAGAAACAGTGTGCGGAAGGCGATTCCTTGTTTTCGACGTTTTACGCGCACATTTTAGAGAACTTGAGGCAAACAAACTGTAGTGTACCATCCAGTATTAACAGTTCGGCGATCATCCAGTAGTATAGTGAAAATATGTTCAGTAACTCCAAAACAATGTAACGACGATCTTTTGTTAGAGCTAACTCCTTCTCAAATATCCAAACTGCTACTTCTTACTTTCGGGATCATAACAATATACCCATATTTCACCATCTGCAATGATGTATACCAAATACGACGCTCCATTGTCATAGTGATCCAATCTAAGTCTACACCATGCCACACGGTCATTAGTTCTTCTGAAATAGAGTCAAATTGTGGGGAATCCAAGAACACAAAGCTTACGTACCATCAGATGTTTGTCTAAAATTGCTTTCACACTAATCTTTAGAATTGCTTGAATACTCCTAGCAGTAACACGCCACTCCTCTTCAATCATGCTGAAGCGTGTATAAACACAAGACCTGATTAAGAGCTTCAATATTGCCATTTAAGGAAAGTCGACCACATTGAAATTCAGTGTACCACCGCTCTATAGTTGCTAAGGAACACGACTCGTCACCAAATACTCGATTGATTCCCCCCCACCCAAGACATTCTTTACGACTTAAGATTTTTCCCTTCCTTTCTTGGGGAAAGGATTAAAATAGAACTATATATTTTAAAAACCTTCACTATAATTAAATTTGCAAACAACTAGGTTAAAATATAAAAATATCACAGTAAATTTATGGAGCATCCTATTTAATTACTAAATTAAGGCGTAATGCATTTAATAAACATACATGCAAATAAAATGACTGTTAATAGGTCCGTACAAATCACTTCAATAAGAAAGATAAACAGGAAAGCACTATTTGTTGGCAATACACCAAAATTATAGGCTTGATAAAAATACAAAAACTACCTGAAGTTATTTATAAATTTCCATACAATCACAATTCAGCACGTGTACATCAAGTAAATAATATACTATGATAGCATGTTATTTCTGTATCGTAGGGTACAGTTACATATTTAATGTTTAATGTACAGTGGTGTGCATGAAAATAGCAGTAGCACAACGAGAAATTGCAGTTATTATGAAGAACAATTGTGCTAATTGCCTAGAATTTGTTACTACAGATACGTCTTAAACTTTCCAAACAATTGTGTTCGCGTAGTGAACAAAACAAATTGAAACGGATTTTTAGGATACCCAGTACAATACCGGCAATGAACTGAAATCTGCAATAGAGCCGCTGAAGTGAGATTTGTATTTAAGTATTGACCAAGTTGGTACATAATATAGTGAAGGAGACATCTTTACGTTATTTTAAATAAATGATCCAACACCTATTATTGAGTTTAGGTAGAATTTCTTATTACTTACGTTTTGTGTTAATGCATATACTATGGAAATGTCGTTTTAAATTGCAAAGTGCAATACATTTTTTAATTTACTTCTTTTCTTCACTTTCCTTCTCTTTGTAGCCTAGTTTAGTACTAACCCTAATGCATAAGCCGCTGAAATATAAAAAAACTAATATTCTATTCAACAGTTCACATGGAACTATAGAGATTTCGGCGACGATATTATTTGAAACACAAACCTTTTCTTCACGTTTCTATTAATAGTCTGTTCATTTTTTATTAACTCATTGTTGATGTTAGTGTAGAGATGTTTTAGGTGTGTTTTTTCTTCGCCATTACGAGGGCGACATGATGTGTTTCCGGAATCGCCCAGAGACGACACACGAAGGTTGAATTGGATTCATTTGGTAGGCAAGGGCAACCTTTTTTATGGTAACTATCAAAATTTCAGACGTGTACTGTCAATAGTTGTTGTTTAAAAGTGTGTTTTGTGTAGCAAGTCAGGCGGTTTCGCAAAAATGGATAAAATCGAATTTCGTGCAGTGAAAAAACATTTCTGGATAGCTGGGAAAACGGTAACGGAAACTCGAAATATTTTGCTAGAGGTTCATGGCGGATGTACTCCATCATTTTCGACCATCAGCTTCTCGGTGAGCGCGTTCAAACGTGGCCGCACAAGCACAAGTAATGAATCACGCATTGGACGCCCAAAACCCGCTACCGACGATGAAATGATTGACAAGATCCATGATGTCGTGTTAGCCAATCGCCGATTGAGCGAGAGCAGAGACAACAGGCATCTTAGAAGAATGCGTTGGCCATATCCTACACGAAATTTTGGGTATGAAAAAGCTTTCGGCGCGATGGGTACCGCGTTTGCTTATACCAGAGTAAAACCGAAATCAGGTGATCGTTTCAGAGGAGTGTCTGGCCAGAATCTAATGCAATCCTAGGGATTTTTTCATGCGTTTCGTAACCGTGGATAAGACTTGGATCCACCACTATATACCGGAGACCAAGGAACAGTTGAAGCAGTGGACTCTTTCGGGTGAATCGGCTCCGAAGAAAGGAAAGACCGTTCCATCGGCCGGAAAGGTCATGGCGGCAATTTTTTGGGATTCCCAAGGTGTGATCGACTATCTGCACGGAAGGACGATCACGAGGCAATACTACAGCGATCTATTGACATGATCCGATGCAGTATTGAAGGAGCAACAGCCTCGTTTGCAGCGGAAGAAGTGTTTTTCCACCACGACAGTGCACCGACTCATTTATCCCTCATCGTCGTGTCCAAATTGCATGAGTTGCGCTACGAATTAGTCTCTTATCCTCCATATTCACCCCCAAAACTGAAAAAAATCACTGGGAAGAAAGAGATTTGTCTCAAATGAGGAGGTCATCGCCGCTACAGACTGTACGCTTGCAGACCTCGAAACGTCCTACTTTTCCGACGACTTGAAGAGACTGGAGCACCGTTTGAAAAAGTGTATTGATCTTTCAGGAGACTACATCGAAAAGTGAAAATAAAAAACCACACCAATACCGTGCTTTTCTTGTCGATTCCAGAAACTTTTCAGGTCGCCCTCGCAGATTCAATTTGCTTGGAATTAGTTTAGAAAATAAGGAAATATAAGGTTCCTCCCAATGTTATTTCGTCATCGAAACTATTGTTTCCATGAAATTTGAAACGGCCAGGAGCACATATATTCACAAACCTTAAATCACGTTAATTTTATATCCTCTACACAAACTTTCACGATTTGAAAAGGATACAAAACATATACTCATCCAAAATCGACAGTAAGTTATTGCTAACATTATTCTGTTTAACGTTTTGAGATTTGGATAATCTTTTTCTGAACTAAAATCGCCCAAATTCCTAATTTATTTATATTTTCCGTAGAAATTTGTATTTTACGTAACGGAATTTAAAAACTACCGACGTAAAAAAATGTTTGGATTGGCCTAGATTCCCCAAAACCCAGGAGGTAAACAAACACTCGACTTTATGAATAACGCAACAGTGACAGTTACAAAAAAAAAAAGAGGCACCGTTCGCTTAAAAAGGGAAACCACACGTAAACATATGCATTTCGAAATGCCGCAAAATTTATGAAACGTTGATTCAGAAATTGTGCCAAAAATAAAAGCCACTTCAAATCGTAGCCGATATATGTTTTACGTACTTTAAGTGTAACAATGTACGCTAAAGTATGTAGGTAGAGATGATTGTAACATACGTATTGCTAAGCGTATTTTGTAAATATAAAGGCATATAATTTTTTGTTCTAGAAAATGTTTGAAAATGAATCATTCCAAATAAATTATTGTTACTTCAATGTCATTCTATCCTATATTTAATTTTATACACTGAAGGACAAAAAAAATCCGGCCACCCTGAAGATTCTCTGCGTAACTTAGCTAACAGTAATAGGAATATACTTTGCTTTCGATTATTTATTTGTAACAAAATTCATGTAGGCTTATGGGCAATGTCTCTACCGTTGAGCCTGATAATCAATGAAAGTTGTTTACTAGTTGCCGGTTGATAATAATCATGATTAAAAAAAACAAAAGTCATCAAATTTTATCAAAATAACATGATTTTTTTATAGAAAAGTACTGATTTAAATTTACTAAAAAACCGACAAGATATTTGTTTCTAGAAGTCAAGAATCTTTGATTTTGAAACATATAGAAACTTGTAAATCACGTTCGCCTGTGCGCAAGTCAAGTGTTGCGGCGTTTTTCCCATAGTTCTTTCGATTTGAACACCTAAAGATGTATGTGCTGCTGTGTGTTAAAATGACATGACAAGCAGAAATGGAAGAGAAGATAGTATTTTGTTAAGGAAATTATCATTGGTGAAGATACATATGTAAGGGTAGATCGACAGACCTAAAAGTCATTGAGAAACCTGTAAAAATAAGTTAAGTAATGATGTTGAAAGTGAAGATATAAAGACAAGGAAAATAAATTCTAGTTATACAATGAATAATAATAAATGTAAAAGTTTGAGTGGTAGTAGCAATTTTGATTTTGATGGCGTGACATTGTAGCTTCTTTGTTGTTTCAACCGATCAGCGCAAAAAAATAGTAAAAATTAGATAAGCAGCAAGTTGTTTTTTTTATCGGTGGTGAGTGACCCAACGGGGTTATAAGCTCTTTTTAGCTTGTCACAACCTCAGGAGTCTTAAGGTGTAGGAAAGTGCGTGTAAAGTGCTCCATGGCCTTGTTACTGCACTCCCTCGCCGTAAAGGGTGAAGCGCCATTAATTATTTTATTATATTTTAATTATTTTCCCAACGGCGAATGGTGACCCTGGAGCCTACCGAACCCGCCCGGAAAGTACCACCACTGTATTCGTCGGACGCTCGTTACGAACGCACGACACCACGAGTTGCTAAATTCAAGTGCTGGTTGGTTCTCTTACGTTTAGCCGTTTAGAACCATTTATACAAATTGTATAAATGGTTCTACAAATTGTAAATTCAGGTCAATTCAAAATTCGAAAAGTAATAAAAATATTAGGATCAAGGTATGCTCCATCTTGTAGGTTATTATTGGTCCTTCTAAACGAAGTATTTGAAAAGTAGATTTTATATGCCACCTAATGGATAGTCGAATGTTCACAATGACAACAGAAGATGGAAATGGTTTCTTGCTTGAAGGTGTCATCAACAAAAAACTGTTGTAATAAAAATTTTATGCGGATAGATAGAACTTATACAAGTTGTGTTAACATCAAAGAAGTTTCGTTGGCTAACGACTGTTCCCAACGTTGGAACGCTAACTGGATGCTTCCTTCGGAATGGCGAATTACTCCTTCGTCAAATCAAGCATGTCCAAACAGCATCCCTTTAAGGTAAACTTCAATTCAGTAAGAATGCCTGTTGGAGCTAAATTTGGAGTAGGGAGGCTGGGTTGCAACGAGTGAGTTGATGCGCTGTCGTGGTGCAATACCCAACTCTGCTTCATCCATAATTGAGGCTTTTGCCGGCGCTTCAAAACTGCTACGCAAAGTTTGCTTATTCTCTAGCCACATGGAATAAATTCGTAACGAATTACCCTTTGCGAGTCAAAAAAAAAAACACCAACATCACATTCAAGTTGGATCGACTCATTCGAACTTTCTTCGACCGGGGCAATCCTTACTCTATTAATTATGATAACTGAGCCTAGATTTTGACGTTATAACCATAAACCCAGGTTTCATCCCCTGTTACGATGGTTTTCACGAAGTTTTCATGGACGTTGATACGATCAAGCAATGGATGCGGTTTGCTTTCTGGTCCTCGGTCAACATGCATAATCAAACGACGATTTTGGAGAATCAAATCACAAAATGCATTGACGTGAACGTCGTCTGCTGACGTGGAAGATTGTCCACTTCGAGGATCTTCAACAATCGACGTTCTTCTTTATTTTGAAACGATTGTAACCTTCAAAACACTGCTCATTCGACTCATGTATTCGTTTCCAAACGCCTGTTAAAGCATGTTCCACGTTTTCCCAAGCTTAAATCAAAATTTCGTACATGCATGTTTTTCTTCAATGCGAGAAGAAATTGGGAAACTTTAACAATGGAAAAGAAAGTACCCCATTTCTCAATCGAAGATTGAATATAGGTTACACTAATATGAAGCTATACAGAAGCAAAGCTTCCACTGAGTGTTCTGATTTCGTGTTGCTAGAACAGCACTGGATCTCTGTATTTTGAGGAGGGTACAATGAACTAAGTGCAAAGTAAAGAATCATTAAAACAGTATTTTCGTCGAATTCAACGCTTAAAAATATGAGCTATATATCTTCACGCAACATCGGGCACCGTGCCATACAACGAAATCGTTTTGGAATTTATTCGAAGCATATAACAGATCTGTTTTGCCCTTACTCAGATATTAAACAGATCTAAATTTGATCGAAAATGTGTGGAATGTCCTGGAAAGTTTCACGTGCACATCTGCGTATCTAACGTTTGGAATTTTAAAAGAAATTATTATCAGAATTTGGCAGACGAATGCAAAACCACAGCACAGTCGTTAAAACGGTTATTGTATGTAAACTGTTTTATTTCCTAATAAATAATTTATACTAGAAATACGTGTGTATTTGTGTTGTATTTCCCGTTAAGCTTCTAACAAATGATAAAATAATAGAGCTGCTACAATTTGATTAATGAAAGAATTATGTAAACAACTAATAAAAACAAATATTCATGTTACCATCATTAAAAACTTTTTACGTTTCTAAAGCATAATTTGACTTAAATGTTAATAAATAATGTTCATTAGTAATGGGAAGATTGTCGTGAATAACTATCGTATTTATTAAGTGTTAATATTTCCCGAAAATAGAAAATTATTCCGAAATAAAACACTGTTAGATAAATATTTAAGAATTAGGATTTTAAAGGTATCTGCGTATCGTATTTAAACAGTTTATAAAAAGGCATCAAAGAAAGTGAAATGAAAAATGCTTTTACTGAGATAAGGCTTCTGAATTATGCAAGCAAAATCAAATAAATCAGCGGAACCAATTTATTCGCCTGAACGAAATATAAACTGTTTGATAATTCTTAAAAGTTATTCGGACGTAGTAATAACAAATCTTCGACTTTTATCAAATATCAGGTATTGGCATTAAAGTATCAAAAGTTAATCAGATTTCTTTGTAGTTCGCGCTTGAGTAGATTTTGCTTATTTATAATTGCGTATCTATGTATAGTAACCACCATAAAATTCGTACCAAATGAAAAAAAAAATTATTTCCGGTTTGCTATAATTATGTTATTAGTTTGTGCTTTTCACAGGTATAGCAGTAAACTCCACTCACACAAATTAATTAATTATGCGAAACGCAGCGTTTCGAAAGCACGTGGGCTCCCATTGTCAACCGTGTTACCGACTGCGTAGTCGGCGAATACATGTGGCCACAGCTGTATGTATATAATAGACAAATGTTTAATATCCGTACTAAAACAATATAATTGCTTTATGAATATAATTGATTATTTAAAATACATGAATATATATTGCAATGACTTAAAACTTTCAATTCGATTTGTAAAAGTCTTAGAAACACATTCTAGTTAAATTTGCTGTTATTTGTAAATTATAAATGTTTTATTACTAACACTGTAATGAATACGAAATATGGATTTGATGGTTATGTTGAATAACAGTGCCAATTTAGAACTATGAAGTTTAGTAATATGCTTCAAGTTCATCTTACCGCGTCACGATCAACCTACACGTACATATTTAGTGTTGATATTATGACATGCAGGACTCCTGTGCATAATGAAGTTATCATTTAACAGCATTGCCGCGCTGAAACTGCTCAATTGGTCCGACCGAAAAACAAACAATTATATAATACACTATTAGCGCGGCATGTAAATTTCGAATGTATCTGTTAGGTGTAGATTTTTAGATTGTAGACTGGTCTAGCAACAGCACTTTCAAAAAACAGCCTTCAATAGAGTACAATAAAGATCGCATGGAAAATTACAGCTGATTTTGTGACCTCACGCTTGAAATCTCGGCAAAATACGCGTGATCTATTCATGTATATATGTATTGATACCTTGCACTTACAGACGTAATAGATACACAGGTAATAATTAACATGGAAATAGTGAGCAAGCAAGTACAAATATGTAACAAGTAAAAAGGATATGAAATGTATTCTTAATTAAACTACATTTCTGGAAAAGTTGTAGAAAGTACGTAATCAACACAAACAACACTTTCTTTAACGACATGTAACTTAATTAATAATGTTCATATATATAAGAGACCCTGTTTCATAGTATTAGTTTATTTAATCGAAGATATGCTAAAAAGAAGGGAATTGGATAGCGAAACGCGCATTTTACAGGAAACAAATGTTTCAAATAGATACATTGTTCGATGACTAAATATTCCTGTACTGTGTGCGTAGCACAATTAAAAGAAAGGAAGAATTCGGTAGGCGTTGGAGCAGAAACCGAAGTAGAAGGCCCATATCAACAACGGAACGAGACGACCAATACATCCATGTGATTTCTCTAAGAAATCGTCGCCTTACCGCATCGCAAATTGAGGCAAAGTTCAATTTACAACGCCGTCAGTCAGTAAGTGTGTCGATAGTCTCAACAGAGACTAATAAAAGCTGGTCAGGTAGGTCGTATCGAGGCAAGAAAACCAAGGTATTAAGCTCTATGCTCAAACGGAAAAGACTACATTGAGCAAAAGCTCATTCAAATTGGAGGGTAATTCGTTGGAAAAATGTCTTATGAACAGACGAATCGAATTATTTAGAAGTAAACGTGGCACGTCTGTTCGTCGTTGTCCTGAAGAAAGAATGCTAATCGAGTGCGTTTCAAAAACAGTGAAACATGGAGGAGGACACAATGGTATGGGGTTGCTTTGAAGATGGAAGGATTGGAAAATTAACGAAAATAGATGACAGACTGACAAAAGATGCATATTTGAGAATACTAAAAAACAGTACCCAACTGAATGTGAGTTAATTAGGTAGGGGCTCACTTATCAGCAAGATAACGACCCCGAGATACACCGAAAAGGTGGTTAAAGCTTATTTTCAAAATAAATATGCTAAACGAGTCTTATCCTTGATGGAGTGGCCGGCTCAGAACCTTGATTGCAACCCCATTGAGCTTTTGTGGGATCACTTGGATCATGGGGTCCGTAGAAAATTTAGGGATGCCGCGTATCTGTCAGAGAAGGAGGTTATTTTGAAGAAACATTATGTATTTTATTAGTATTTTGTCAATAAAAAAATTGATTAATAAGTAGTTTCTTTCTTTAATAAATTTCTCGCAAACATCATCTGTGCAGTTTATTTTGTTACATTGTATAGTGCGATCTTAAAAAACTGAAACTTATGAAAGATACTGTAAATGAATTTTTATACATCTGTTTATTAAGAAGAAAAAAAAATAGTACAAATTGACATCTACTCAATACCTGCATTAACATTGCTAACATCCGCATTAATAACCAAGCCAATCATTATTTGTCCCAGGCACACAGTTTTTTCTGTACAATCATCATTTCTTTTACTTAAAGCAATAATAATATTTATTTATGTTTACTAAAGATTATCCCTATATGAGAAGCATCTCTAATACTACAGTATTATTAGGATAAATACCGACGGGGAACCTCTATATTCGGAGTAATTTATAAACACTTCCGACGCACGACGGAGAATCGGTAAATGAAGAGAACTACCTGTATAACTTAAAGCTTCAAATAGTCTATATTTACTTTAACGCGTAGCACTTAAATAAATGAGTAATTTGTTGCAAAAATGTTCGTCGAAGATGCAAAACTAAGTCTGATGATAGCTGTTGAGAACTGTTAAAAATTCGTATTTTGCATACTTCAAAGTATAACTTGGAGATTAAGACAAGTCTTGACCACCGCAGGCTGTTTGTAAGATGTGCGAAGAATGTCAAAGGCATTGGATTTAAAGGAACAAGACACGCTCTCTGTTTTGGAATGCGGATGATATGGCGAGAGCCCAAGAAGCATACATACGATTGCTATTTTCGCTTTTGACACAATAATGGTCATAATACATTATCTTTAAAACAAGTCGGCAATAAGAGCAGTACCTCATGGTGTTGGTATCCTTATACCTGTGGCACCAAAAATATTACAAGGGTGTAAACCTTAAATAGTGCGGAGGCTATCGTGTTTTAACCATCATTTTCAAATCAAAATTTACCTCAGCTATTTCCGCAAGAGTTAAATAATTTAGACAAAGATTTAGAACTTCTCAAAGATCTTTCCAAAGTATCATGATCTAAAGTAAAACAAAACTACGTGCTTACTTTGGGAAGTACGTTTTATTGGTGTCGTAAACGCGAAAGCGAATTTACTAATTATTCTGAGCAGCATGGGCCGCTCGCATGTTGTAAAAGGTAACGTAGTTATTTCGCTCAATGCCTTTAAATATGATCCCACTGACAGAAGACTTTTCAGAGACTCCTCACAAAAACGCTTCAAGTCTGTTCTTTTACATTGTAGTAACTTTTATGCTTCTGTTCTTGTTAGCCATTCAACCAAATTGAAAGAGGATTACGAACACATCCAAGAATTTAAAGGAATAGACTATAAAAATCACTAGCTATTATGCGGCAACTTAAAAGTTTTTGGCCGACTTTTAGGTCAGCAATCTGGATTCACAGAATATGCATGTTTTCATATATGTGGGATAGCAAAGATAATCATCAACCCTGGGTAAAAAAAAATAATAGGCCAACAAGAAACTATTAAACACCTGAAAAGAAGAATTTGCTGCGTAAAAGTTCAGATGATCCTGTTTCCTAGCAAACATGGTCTAATAAAACATGAACCTAGTGCAAGCATGAATACAGCAGTTGTAACAGATAACACAATTCACTGCCAAAATATGGAATTTAATGTTCTGGAAGGGGGTGGTTATGATATTTTGGAAGTAAATTTATCACTAAATTTCTATTCACGAAAAGGGATAACGTACACTACCGCTAATAAGCGTTAAGGTACTCTCAATAACAGCATAAACCATGAAATGCATGTAAAATATATATTTTTATGTATGTATAAGTACAGCCTTGGTCGATTGTATTAAACACCCTCATAAAACCCCAGTATTATAACTACTATTATATTTCCAAGAAAATGAACACCGAATTTATATTCAATTTGCATATTTAATGATTTTTTTTATGAAGTAGTTGCTTATATTGCGCCAATAGTTTAGATTTTAGATATCAGTGTATTGTAATTTTTTATGTTTAAACTTAAAATAGTGAAACAATGCCAAAAATTCTAGAATTAACTAAAGTAGAACTTGGTCAAATAGTCCTACGTAAGTCACAAGGTAAGGTTTTTGGTTAATGATGTGCGGTTCGTTTCACGCTGCAACGATATGAAAGTAGTGGATCGTTAACAAACTCCTAACTTGTCTCCCCTTGACCATTTGTGGCAAATTTTAAAAGTTAAAGTGGCAAAACATATTTGCAGAAATAAAAACATTCTGAAAAAAAAATATTTGAAGAATGGGCGAAAATATCTATGGGTGAATGCTATCGTCTTATGGCAAGTATGCCAAAGAGAGCCCGTTCTGTTATAAAAGTAGGTGGAGAAAGCACTATATATTAAAAATTGTAATATTTTGTAAATAAATTATTGTTATACATTATACATATATACATTTTTCTTGTAGTTTTATTCTATTTCTTACTATTTGGTCTCGATCTATAAAAGTGAAGGGTGTCTAATACAATTGGCCAAGGCTGTATATATATATAAATTTGCTTATGCACTAAGTCGACGGCATGAAGCAGAGAAACCATGTATTGAAGCACATGATAATCATTTCAATCAATAACTTCCGTATTTTTATTTTATTGTTTTATTAGTTTATTACAACTATATAAAACAATTATTATGTGGTTATTCATGCAATGTCGTAATACATTATTACAACAAAAATCCCCAAGAAACAAAAAATGTTTCAAATAATTTTATAATTTATGTTGGAAAAATATAAAATTGTATTCGGAGATGCATTTTGCTATATTATCGTTAGAGACGCATATACGACCACTAATGTTGAAGTTGTAAGTAGAATTTCCGCATTAAACATTAAATCTCGCGGAGATATATATTTTTTCTTTTATTGTAATCGTTATTCATTATTTCATTATATCGATTATTTTTGACAGTAGGTAAAAGATAAGCGGATTTACCAATACAATTATTAGCTTACGATTTCGATCACACTTAGCTGCTGATTAATCTCATTAATGATTACATTGTTAACATGATCATAATGCTAATAATCTCCAGTGCGTGTGCCACAACCTTTAATCCTTCAAGGTTGCAAACAGCATCTCCTTAGCGATTGTAGTTGCCCCAAGTAGAAGGAATGTACTCATATCAAAAACTATAAACAATCCGCGCATTTAAATCACAAATGACAGCGTTTATACGACGTTTGAATCTTATCAAACCTGAAGTGCGCTGAAGGTAAATAATTATGTACACTTTGATATAATACATGCATATCTTGCACGTAAAATTTCCGCATAGACACATGCTATTGTTTCGAAGAACAAAAACATTTTTGGGCGGAAGTTCAAGGAATCTAATTTGAACTCGTTTGAATTTTATGATTAAAGAAATACGCTATCCCTTATAGCTTTTAAGATTACAGGTCGAAAAATAGCGAAATGTGTGGTGTAACATTATTTCCATTATAAAAACTGTAAATGCAATACTAACTGATATAATTTTGTTTCGTCTTAATGTAAAAAAATAAATTCTCAACGATTTTAATGGAAACGTCTATTTGTCTAACAACTGTACGTGCACATCTGCTTGTACATGGTGTTTTTAGACAATAGCAACCGGACACGTTGAATTATACGCCAGTGGGTCGACTTACAATTAGTGTCGTGAATTTGGCAACATTGTGTCGGATTGTTGAATACAACATGTTTCGGTGTTCGTAGCGATTATTGCAATGTACTATTTTCGGAAGCAATGATGCAACGTAAAGTTTTGCGTGAAACTGGGAAAAACTTTCATGGAAGCGTTTCAACTCTTGAGGTAAGCTTACAAATATGAGGTTCTGAGACGTACGAATGATCTACACGACTCAAAAGTGGTCGACGATCAATTGAAGATGACCCTAGACCAAGAAGGTCCTCAACTTCAACTGATGACGCCAACGTTTGGAAAATCAAGAATCTGCAAATAGTTGTTTAAATGTTAGAAAATGTGCAGAAAACGTTATCATCTGAAAAAGGTCATGACATTTTAATAATACAAAAAAAAAAAAAACTGAACACCCATCGAGTTATACAATGATCGAACGCAAGAAAATCAAATGGACGCTCGCTCACAATTTCTTGAATATGCCAACGACAAGGCATCATTCACGCAAAGGATGATAACGGGAGACGGAAGCTGGGTTTATAACTACGACAATGAAACAAAAGCGCAATTATCATCATGCATTGGCAAATGATCCCACCGCGCAAAAGAAGCACAACAATTTTAATGCCATGTCAAAGTGAAGTTCGCTGTACATTTTGAATTTTTGCCGTTTTACAATGGTTATACGAAAAAATTCGCGAAAAGGCACCAAAGCTGTGGCGAGATAACTCTAGATAACCATGGCAATGTGCCCGCTCAGTCTGTTTTATCAATTCGTCAGTTTTGTATAAAAAATCAGATGACTGTCCTCCCCTATCCTTTCTATCTGACCCTCTACTTTTTTTGTTATACCCGAAATTAAATCGCCGCTGAAAGGGCGTCGGTTTAAAACAAATTCATCATAGGACATCATCATAGGAAATTCATCACAGAAGGACAACATTTCAGAAGAAACTTTCCAGAGTTGCTTTGCGAAGCTGAAACACCATTAAGCAAAGTGTGTGAGTAGAGAGTGTTAAATTAATAATAACATAAACATCGTATGCGGCCCAGGGAAATATTTTCAATCAATTTTGTAAAAACTTTCCAGTTACCTGAATATTTATTTAATTCAAATGTCTGTTCAAATGTCTTTTCTACGAAACAATGACCCGAAACACTCTTCAAAATTGTACAACTTTCAACAAGAAGAAGAATATGGTGTGACATCCACAATCACCCAATAATAAGCTTATAGAGAAATGTAGAACGTACTAGAAAAGTACGTCAGCAGAACCCAAATTCAGCAAAGTGTTTATAGCAGTGCCTTCATTCTAAATGTATTAACAATGTTAAAATTGTGCCACAAAAGTGTATTTTTGACGAAACCACCATTTAGTTGTATGTGTATGACGTATTTTTTAAAATATAGTTTCCTCCATTTTAGCATTATATTTTCTAACGAACGCACATGTTTTTCTCTTTGAAAATGCATTGTTCCCTTTTTAATTAAATTTCAATGCAGCTTTCTAAAGATGGTCTTAACTTATTAGCGGTAGTGTACGTAGTACAGGTTTCAGTATGCATACGTTTTAACGTTAATTCAGGCAACGCGTGGCAAGAGTATATTGGATTGCCGCCAAATCTCTTTATGATTTAGTTATAAATCGTTATATTCTCAACACATAATCCAATATTGGTTTATAGGTATCTGAATAAATGCTAAAATATGAGTTAATTGTATAGTTTTTTTATCATTTTAATACACTATTTGTTACTAGTTACTCCTTCTGTTTCAATATGTATTTCATTCTTTATATGTTTAGCAGGTGCCCTCTGTAACTTGTTAATTTCAAAATATTGTCTTTGTGCCAGGAAACATATTGGTTCATAATTCTATTTAATTAGCTTAACTAGACAAACTCAATATCAATGTAAAATATGTTAATATATATTAACACCTACAAATTTTGTGTCAAAACATACAGAGGTATTTCTGTTAGTTGATACGTTGTGTTATCTTTTATAATTAGAACAAAAAGAATCGTATTTGCTTATATTTTCATTTTTGCTAAATTTTATTCTATTAAAAATATCAGTAGATTATCCTACACTCTGTACAGCCAAAAACCAGATACGTGGTATCGAATACTTTGATATGTTAATATTTATTTTATTTGATCTGCACTATACCGAGTGTTTTAAATTCGAGTATAAATTTAAATTTGATTTACTACCTTTGAAACTAACGAACTCAAATAAAAAATGGAATTCAAAATCAAAAGGCACTTTTATAAAACTAACCTTTCATGCAAAATATAAATATAATAAGGATTTTTATATAGCAGCATTCAGGGTCTTTAAAACAGCTTGTACATCCTTTTTCAATACCGGCTTCAATACGGTTATGAATGAGTTATTCATTACAAAAAGGCGAGGTTTAATTTAATAAAAAAAAAAATTGGCCCGCTAATATGTACAGTACATCCTGTTTTCGTCATATTTGTAGGGTGTGTTAATCTAAATTTAGGTTCAAAGTTTGCGTATTACGTTTTCGAAAAATGAAAAATGATATAAACAAAACTTTCGCTTATAAAGTAAAATTGTCGTAGTTACATTTTTTTTACAACAATTACATTTAGAGAAATTAAGAAGTCAACATAACTAATATTTGTTTTAAATAATTGCCCAGTATTTTAATATTTTATAAATTGCGGACTCAGTTAATAAGGTTTTCGAAAAAAATAGGACAAAACGGAATTCCGTCTATCAGTTTTTTTAAGACTTTCCTAAAACAAGGAAAACAAAGCAATCTTGTTCTTATTTGCGCAGGCTATGCGTAACGTTTTATTTTTTGTGGGAAAAAATCTTAAAATGAGATCAATAAACTAATTAATCCTAATTAATTTAGACGTTGACAAGAAAAAGGATAGAACATTGTCGGGATAAATAATAAAAAAATCATGCAAGTACAGGATGTCTCATAAAAACTTTACATAATTTGAACGAATGACATACCCGTTATATAGCGACCTATTCCGATGAAAATATTTGCACAAATTTTACGGTAACTGAGAAATTACGTATAGTCATTTTATTGTAAAATGCTAAGAATACTGGAACTAACTGACCTACATACATTAAAACAATATAGCGGATAAAATTAAGCAAGGTTGCATGTACACGCCTACAACTCAAAAGACGAAACAAATATTAAAATACCAAAATAATACTAACTATGATAAAATATTAAAACAGTAAAACCTGTAACGTATGTATGTAGGTACGATAGTAAATAACAATAATAGATATTAGTTATAATATTATCAAAACTTCTTTTGATGAAGTTAATTATATGCATGGAGTATTAACTTTGAATCAAATGAATTCTTTGTTGCATAAAGGTTTTTATACGAAGCTAAGAATCCTTATTATGTGTCCTTTGAAGACGTGATGAATCGGCAAAAATGCAGTAAAAAGAGCAAGATTATCGTTTTGGGGAGATTTTACCATGTGCCTGCTGCAAGAAGGTCTTTTGTCGTTATTCTACCCTATTTATTGAATTAAAAAATATATTTCCTACAATAATATCGTAGCCGTGGCCTACTAAACATGTACTAAATAATATTTGAAATGTATTCTGGCAAATAAAATATCCAATGAATTCTTTTATTTCGGGTTTATGTAAATGTTATTTTTTAACAGTTTCGTTTTACGAGTTATACTACCTATTTAAATTATGTGACATTTTTATAAAGCAACCTGTATACTTATACTATAGACAAAATCTAGTAAAACAAGACGTCATTCTATCATCACTAATTTAGAAACAAATTATTATTTATATGAAACGAACAATTTACACTCAATCATCTTGGGAAAGGTATTTCCTCACTCTATTACATTTAAATAACGAGGATTTCAATTTGTTTGCGGCACTTGTCGCCGATATTTTTTGGCAAACGTTCTGCTTAGAGAGCGTAGTAGAAAAATAAGAAAATAGCGTGTATTCCATTCAATTGCTTCGAAATAACAATCCTTGAACCTCCTCCAGCTCGTAAACATGTTTTGGACGGGGGAATCGTTACACGTGGCTATCTCTTATGGATGCAGATAACTGAAAAAACCGTTCATGCTTTCGCTTGGAGGTGTGTTCTGTGACGCACTGAGTTGCTTACTGTTATCATTACATTAGCATTTACTGCGTAACATATATTTGATATTTTTCTCAGCAGCAAGTCAATAGAATGGTATGATAGAGATAGTGCAATGCGTATAACATTCAAAACATATTATAATCGTTTCCTAGAAGTTTTTTTTATTTTTTAAGTAAGTATGTAAACAACATAAAAATATGTCATTTATCTAACTGGTAATATTGTGTTTGTCAATTTATTTAGTTTATATTTTGAAAGTGGAGGAATTACAATCCTCACCAAATATTTCTAAAAAAAAATCCACAAATCTCTAATATTTACTTAATTTATATCTCACGAACTAAAAAAGTCACATTACAGTCTTGGCTATAAGTATTTGCCAGTCCAGGGAAAACCCCGATATTATTTCTATTGAATTTATGAGGTTTTATTGCTATTTAGGCTTTAAGAATGATATTCAACTAAATTTTTGAATTTAGTATATTTTATGTATTGAATGAGTTAAGTGCGTTTATGATTGATTATACTTTGTAAATTTTTATTTGTTAAAGATAGTTAACAATAGCAAAGAATGTCCAAATTGCGAGAACTATCACAAGCTGAACGCGCTCAGATAGTCCCGCTAAGTTCGCAAAAGAAAAGCATTTCTAACATCGTGAAAATAATGAAATGTTCGCAAAGGACGGTATGAAATACAGTGCAACGTTATCGACACTCCAGAACCTACAGAACTAAACGAAGAAGTCGACAAAAACGTGTAACATTCGCAAGAGAAGAATATTGGAAAGGTCAGCGCTGCGAAGTCGGACAAAATAGTCTAAAGATTTCTCTAAGATTGTTATGGTGCCATGGAGTCGCGGTTTCGGCAGGCACAGCAAGAAAGCAACTCATATCAGCAAGTTTACTTGCCCATAAGGCTTGGCATAAAGCCCTTTTAACCGAGATACACAAATAAAAACGGCTATCGTAGGCGACAAAATACGCACATTAGTCGCTTGGCGACTGGAGTAAAATTCTTTGGTCTGATGAATCTAACATAGGGCTAAGCTAGAAATAATGTTTAGCATAAATTGTAAACACAACATATTGGATTTACTTTATCGCAGTGCTTTTTTTTTATTTTGAAGTATCGGTGCCATTTATTGATTTTCGATGCAGCTTTTCGCTCAACCTAGTGCAGAATATGTAAGACGTAGATCACGAGAGGCTTTTCACCCCGATTGCACAATACTTACAGTAAAGTACGGTAATGGTGTTTAATGGTTAGGGGATGTATGCCCTCCTCCGGAATCGGTGAACTGTACGTATGCAACGGACGTATGAATACTCGCCAGTACGTTGAAATATTAGAAGAGGTTCTGGAAGCTTCTACGTTAAAATTATTGGAAGGTGATAATGCAGATTATTTATTTCCACACTGGTTTTATGTAAATCGCGTTAAGTGTTGGAATGGCCACCACAATCGCCGGACCTATTACCTATCGAACATTTGTGGCGCAAATGAAAGTTACGAACTGCCTATTCTAACAAACGCGCTTTGAAAACTTTTTTTTTTAAGAATGGGAGAAAATTTTTTGTGGCCAGTATGCCAAGAAGACTGCAAGCTGTAATAAAAGCTAAAGATAGTGCAACAAAATATTATATTGGCTGTAGTTCCGTATAAGGGGCATCGAGTTAGCGATTTTAATGGATTCCAACGGAAAGCTCAAGTTTCAAATAAAAAATATGGGATAGTAAATATACAACAGATTATTCCCCAATATTCGAATGATTCATCAATGTTTACTATCTGTTATAGTAACTTTTAGGCGAAACACAATAAGTACCAACTTAAATTTCGTAAACTATGACTCATATACCACTAAACATAACCTAGAAATAGCCCTTTAGAGATCGAGTTGTAGGTACCTTAAACTAAACTCCTAAAAAAAGAAGGGCCATTTTAAACACAGCAAAGCGTGAACTTTCCGTTAGAATCTATTAAAATCTTCAACTAGATGCCCCTTATATGGAACTCTTACCATTACATTTTATTAATAAATTACGTTTAAAAATAATTTTGGATTTGTATTTTTATTTTGTTTCTCTGTTTTTATAAAACCAGAGGGTGGCAAATACTTTTGGCCAAGGCTGTATATGCCTTGGCATCAATTTACAAATCAAAGAACAATTTAAATTTATTCAAGCTAATTATCGAGACGCAAGGTAAATATTGCTCAGTAATAAAAAAAGGATGACGGGCAAAAAATCGATTCACGACGATTTTTAATATAAACACTAAGCTCGGAAATGTTTGCTATATCAAAGTCAGCAATATAATTGAAAAAATCATCAACTATTTTGCTTTTGCTTTCTGTGTTATGTCTAGTAGATTATATCATAGCAAACAATGAAACGATGTAATTATTTAAGAGAGAAAGGTTATTCTCTTCGGTAAATTCTACTTTCTCAATTCTATTTTCGACTGGAATTGAAGAGAGTTTGATATAATGGATGTAAAAGAAAGCGAGGGTGATTTGCATGCATTTAGTAGACGAGCAAACATTTTAAAAAGTATTTAATGTATAATAATTCCACGCAACAAGAAAAATTTTTCAGAGTTTGTAGAATTATGTTACAGTCACTATCTACTGTATTTTCTTATAAAATGGGAAGCTATTTACAATACAATTAAGTTATAGCATTGAATTTGTGGACAGGTGCTACAGTTATATCTACTGTATTTCAGCGCTATAAAATAGAAGGCTCCTTAAAACATCATGTGTATTACTAAATTGGTGTGTCTCCATTAACTTGCTCATTCAAAGTTGTACCATCATTATCAAGCCATTCAATCTTTGTGGATTATGGCTAATGAAAAGAGGTTATAAAATCCCTATTTTCAGATAGATGTTTTTTTCTGTTCTTCTTTTCAAAGTTTGCTGTGATTCCTCGCCGTCTGTTTTATCCTCTTTCATTTCTCCCTATCCTTGCATTTTCCAATCTTTCACTTATATGGCCTTTGTGTCCTTCTCTAGAACAATCCTCCATCTTTTACTCGGTGTGTTCTACTCTTGGATACAATTGGGAATCACTGCGTTATCTTCCTGATCACTTCTCTTAGTTTTCTTCTATACTATCATATATATGCATACGGTTGGAGTTGTTGTGCTAGACACCCTGCTAGTGCTTGTATAGGTGATCCTGTTAAGCACACGATAAGTCGCAGTTGCACGTCGGACGATCCAGTATACCATATACAGAACAAATATCTTCATAGATCAAGAACACCGATCACCTTTTAGAGCATTTACGTTCCCGGGTTGAAACTGCATCGTAAAAGAAAACAAATATCGCGCAAGTCTATAATAACAAACACTAATCACCTTTTAAACATCATCAAGGGTAATGAATACGTAGGCTTTCAAGGCCAGAGTCAGTAATAAGCGAACTATTTCCGGAATTGGACAGTGTCATGATGAGATATAAAAAATCAAATAAGAGTAAGAGAAAAAAAAAATAAGGAAGAATAAAGGGGGTAAAAAAAGAAGAAGAGGTGAAATAAAGAGTAAGAGAAGGAAAAAGAGAAGGGAGACAGAAAAGAAAAACAGAAAGGTAACCTTTCTCTTTTTCTTTTTCTTCCCTTTTTTCTTTTTCTCTTCTATTTCCGTTCTCTCTTTCTTTTACTCTTTATTTCACCTTTTCTTTTCTTTCAACCCCTTTTTAATCCTTTTTCTTTCTTTTTCTTTTCCTTTTATTTCTTTTTCTTCCTTCTACTCTTATTTATTTTTTTTTATATCTCATTACGACACGGTCCAATTCCGGAAATAGTTCGCTTATTATCATTAAGGGTGAAAAATACGACAATCAAGTGTCGCTTGACGAAACGCTGGGAACAATGAAAGGAAAATTTTGCTTGCCCGTCTACATGATGATTAGCTCACTGTCTGAAGAATACTTATTTCGTTTGCAGTGGTGCGCGATACAAACAAATTGACGAAGCGCCAATGACTAGCCATTCTCTCCCACGATAGCTATTCTACTACACTAGCTACTCATACGAATCGACATTTGAATGCTAATTCGCACCACCACTCCGTCTAACTGAATTCAATGATAAAAACATTAGTCGTAAGGTCACTAATACTACCAGGTGGAAATCAGTTCATAAACAAATCTGAAATGAACATGCCAAATGAGCAAACGAACAACAATTCGTAACAGCGTTTCTACCGTACGTTGAAAGGCACCACAGGCAATATAAGCAGAATACTGCAGAACCAGAGGTAAAGATTGTTGTTGCCAACGAAAAGAAAATAGATAACATTCTGAATATACCCAAAGATGAAAGACCGCTCGAAAACCAGAGTTGGTGTGAAATAACTTGTCAAGACTGCAAACAAGCCTACAGCGGACAGATAAACAGATGCATCAGTGTCACAAGAGAAGTACATAATATTGCCGTATTCCACAAAACAACAATCTCATCATTAGTCTAACATACAGATGCAACAGGCCACTCGATTGATTTCCACAACGCAAGAATGCTGGCAAGAAATACCAATTTAAAAGCAAACGAAATCAAAAAACGGCCAAACAATTTAAATAAACAGTAGGTTGCACAACGACTCCTGTCGACATGGAAACTGCTTTTGGCAGACAAACAAGTTTGGCATAAACGCACAACGAAGATCGCGGAAAACAACATACGCCGTCTAACGGGCCAGTAACATGTAACCGTACTTGAGGAGTAGGCAAGCCAAACTGCATAAATACAAAACGCACAAATTCTAAGCGGAATCAAGTCAACGATTTCTAAAGAAGAAGACGTATGTGACCACATCGAAGCGTAGAGGTCCAACCGGTTTTTTTAGGAACCAACAACCTCAAACGCAGGTCAAAAGTCGAGAACCGTCGCGGACATCATCTACCCGCGAAAACATCCGCAACAAAACCACTGCAGCCTCCCTTAGATTTGGTCCCGGTATTGTTCGCATTATTTTTCCTTGTATTATTTTTCGATCTTTTTTATTTATTGTCATTGTTTCCAAGGCATGGGTAATTACCGGACTGTCTAATCAAGGGTTTTATATACCTTTGTTTTAATTCTCTTGTTTAGCATTTTGCTGCTTAATAATGATTTATCCTGATTTATTCAAGTAGTGGAAAGAAGTAATAACTTCAAAATTGCAGTTCGTAGTTTTTAAATAACTTTGTATTTGTACTTTTCTTTTTTCATTTTGACATGTTCTGACTTTATCACGAGAGACAAGGAAATCATTGCACACCAGAGAAAAGAGAGTTAATTTGCACCATGAAAGAGAAGGGCATAACAGAAATATCATGAAAATCGTTCATATAAATCAATACAAAATGAGATAAAGCATATTCAGACGGAAAAAACAAGAAACGAAACATGATAACAGCAAATAAAAACCGAATTTTAAAACAATTTGATATTGATATATCGAGAAGAACAATACGATGTCGGCTGAGGAAATTTAACTTACATGAGTGTATTGCAGTACGAAAGCCACTGGTGTCAAATAAAAAACGTCAAAAATTGCAGTTTGCGAAGATGCATAAAGAAAAGCCGCGAAAGATGAGAGCAAATACAACCGACTTGAGTCTGGCGGCAAAATGTATGTGCGAGGCCCTATCAATCAGAGATTCAACCCTTTCAACCCAAAACTTTGAAACACGGTGGTGTTATGGTATGGACTTCTATGTCATGGCGTCGTATAGGGTCTATATTCAGAATTGCAGGAAAAATGGATCAGTATGTATATCGTAACATTTTAGAAAAGGTGATGGAACGTTATGCTGATGAATTTCTTCCAGTAACCTGGAGTTTAATGCGCGACAATGATCTCAAACATATGGCGAGGACCGTAAAACAGTAGCTAGAGGAGAAACTGATTCGAGTGTTAGAATGGTCTACACAAAGCCCCGATTTAAACCCCATAGAAAGTCTATGGGAGACTGTTGAGGTTGTTATAAAGTCCAAATGTCCAGGGACATTAAACAAATTATAGAACACTATTGAAGAAGCCTGGCATAACATTCCTATGGAGAGATGTCAAAACACTTGAAAGTGTGCCGAGAACATGTGCAGCACTGTTGGTTGGTAAAGGGTTTCCAACAAAAATATTATATGTAAAAGCAAACAAGAATTTAAAAAAGGAAATAATACAGCATTTCGTTATTGTTATTCAGTATGCTATTTCTATGCCTACTTAAAAAATAATACATTAATTTTTTTAATTTGTTTATCTTGAAGTTTATAAAATATGTGCTTATTATAAACTGCATACCATCTACTACATTTTTGTTAAACTAAGTTAAATAAATCATTTGTTAACATTTACAAATCTATTAATTCATCGATATCAGTTGACCTGCGTTATTTATATGGCCGCCACTCAACATGCGGTGGCAAAACTATTCACTTTCATGGAATTTAATGTAATTTATTCAATGTATTTACCAATATTGTATTGCAATGCCTATTGGGTTATTTGTTTATGCAATTATTCTTATATTTTAGATTTTTACGATTTTGGTTTCACGATTTACGATTGTGGCTATTAATTGGGAAATTAAAATTCGTGAATATAGTTGAGAATGTGACAATTCACAAGTAAATGGAAATTAGAATACACATGTCTAAAGTAATGCAATAATTGACAAAGTATGTACATAAATAAAATACTGAATGAACGGCACAAGAAACCTTGGTAAAGAAGAATGAAACAATCAATCTTTGGAAAACTCTAACTCCAAAAACTGAATTATAAAGTTTTAATGAAAAATTAAAATAAAGTTTGGGGTTAGATTTGTTACAGCTATATTGATTTTCTAATTAAATACCTTATATGTGTCTATATGTATATATACATATATATATATACATATATACATGTTAATAATTATATTTATGCGACAGAGAGAAATTTCAGTTCACATTTAAAAACACGATACATGATTAGCGTGTAGTGATTGGTGGATAATTATCATCAGATCACAACACGCGAACGATGTAAAAACTTAAGGTTGAGGAAGTTTCTAATGCGCGTACGCGTTCAAAAAATCGAACATAAAAAGAAGCAAATTGGTTTAACAGATTTTTACTTAATTTGATAACGCTAAAATTATTGAAGATCACTGTGTGATAACAAGCTGCTATGGTATTTGTTACCCTCATTTAGGTAAAGAAAAAAAAACAAGAAAACATGAACTCTCAGTTACCCATTTTTTCGTGGTGAAAATACACGTAATCTCAAAACAAAGACATAACACTTCTTTCAAAAGCAGTAAAATATAGTCCCTCATTATAGTCTATCATTATTTTTTTTGTAATATTTTATTTGAAAATTTTCTTTTTCGGTAACAGTAGTTTACAAAGTATCGATTTATAAAATTGAATATGATATGATTTGTAAAATAATTAATAGTTTAATATAATAATAACTTACCATTAGATAATAGCAAGATGTAGTTTGCGATGTCACTTTGTACTTATTATTTACAATTGTATAAAGTGATACTACTTCAACAATAGCAAACACATATTTAACTTTGACATATCACCCCAATATTACAAACCTTTCTGCAGCACTTGTCAAGAACGAAATCGATAATTTCTTACATCGACTATGGGTATATTTACATCGAATTTCTATTCGTTAAAAGTAATAAGTATAACAATTACAATATTTAAAAGTATTTTAAAACGAAAACTTTAAGGACAAATATATACTACAATTTACGCTAATTTTTTACAGTTGTTAAAAATTATATGCAGGCGCACAAAATCTTACAGTCTATATATAATGTGGACTCCCATTTCATCAACTGTCAAATGATTTCTAGGTTATATTTTGAAATAAGATTGGAAACCAACCAACGTTTGAAAAATGTAACCATGCTTCTTACAAATCGTAGAGTATCTGTTGATTATTAGAAAACATTGCGTTCAAGTATAGGTTGGAGATTTTAACATAATCATATGAAAAATGGAAGATTTTGTCTGTCCAAGATGCAAAACATCCAAATTTCAAAACCCATCGTTAAAGATGATGGTAAATGTATGCGGACATGGACTTTGCGAAAGTTGTGTGGATTTACTATTCTTAAAAGGTAGTCTACAGATTCTTTCGAATGTTATACTCAATTTCAACATAAAATTCTAGGATCTGGTGCCTGCCCTGAATGTCGGATACCCTTGAGAAGAAACAACTTTCGTGTACAATTATTTGAAGATTCAACAGTTGAAAAAGAGATTGATATAAGAAAAAGAGTACTCCGCGATTACAATAAAAAAGAAGAGGATTTTAGTTCCTTAAAGGAATACAATGATTATCTTGAGGAAATTGAGACTATAATTTTTAATTTAACTAATGATATTGATATTGTTAATACAAATAAAAAAATTGAACAACATAAAAGAGATAATAAAGACCAAATACTAAAGAATAAAAATAAAATTGGTCGTGATGAATATGAATTGGAAGAACTTTTGGAACTTGAAAAGCAACATGAGGAGGTACGTCGTAATGAAATTAAAATGGAAGAAATTGAGGCAAAGAAAAAAAAGATACGTGAAAAAGAAGCACTAATCGATGAGCTGATGTTTTCCACTGGCAATGCTAAAAATATTGTAGAAACATTTGCACAAACGATTAAAGAATCAAAAGAAGAATCAACAAAAGTACCTATAAAGGCAACACAATTTTCTACTGGGATACAGTTTGGTCGGCAACAAACGTCATTTTTACCAATTCCTACAGATGAAGGTCCTTTGTTCACTTATAAGGCACCAACACTTCTAACCGATGGGCCAAAACCACCTTCTGACGAAGACATAATAATGAACGGTTATATTAACCACATAAAAACTGAATCTGAGCAAGATAGAGCTGGAGGTTTCAAATCTAGCATAGCTTGCATGAGAGCATTGCAAGATGCATTAGCTGGTCTTTACCATTCAAAAAAAATTATTAGTTAATGTTAAAGTTTTTATTATTGTAAATAGCTAATTTGACTACAACCTTTTCTTTTTTCAATCGCTATAAAAAGTGATGGAAATACATATTAAATTAATGTTACCAAAAGCAACATGTTTTTAATATAGACCATGTCACCTAAGCTTCAAAGTATTGTTGTTATGGAAAAAGTACTAAACGTGGCCATATTTCTAATACAAGGATTATTTGAAGTGATAAGATGGTACTGCGTATAATTTTATGCCATTATTACAAATTTTATCAAAAAAGTATCTGTTTGATGCTTATGATAAAATAACTGTATAAATCAGGTTGGAATAAAATATGTGAGAAAAAAAACGAAGCTACATCAGTTTAAGTTTTTTTTTTAATTCTTATTGATACGTAATCTGAAACATAATTTTATTCTGTTTATTATAAGAAAAATAAATGTATTTATAAGTTATTCATAGTCTAAAATTTAGCAGGTAACCAAAGAACGATAAGCAATTTATCCTAGATACAAACCGCGCCAAATAACTCGGCAACGCTTCTAGTTATGAAAAAAGATAGTTACATGCGAATCTGACTAGGTAATAAAAGAGGGTTATACTACTAAGACATACTTTGAAGCTTGGTTGATATAATCTATAGAAACATTTTTGTTTTAGGATAATTATAAGTTAAAAATTGTATTAAAATAAAATTACTACTTACAACAACGAAAAGAAAAGTAGGTGGATAAAATAATTTCTTTGTTCTGTTGTAGATCTGTTCATAAAACGCAAAATACTTATATTTTAGTTTCTCGCATAATCATAGTAAACTATTAAAATACCTAGTGTTATTTGTGTTGCCTATTTTACTTCTTTTGCTTTTCTATTAATTTAAATATTATAAATATGTTACAGAAAACATTGGGAAATATAAATTAGATATCTTACATTCCGGAAATAATTAGGTTAATAGAAAAAAGTACCTTGTAAAATCTAACAAATAAATATCTATTAAAGTAGCCTCATTTACAATTTTGTGAGACAGGTACTAGCGAATTAGTTCAGTCATATTTCGTCTCGTCAATTTGAGTTTTTTGATCTACTTGAAAGAGAAATGCAATATGACCAAAAAGAGATTAATTAAGTTGGCATTTGGGAGCAAATATTCATAACGTATTTAGAACACTTTTTAACAGATTTTTATCACTATGTTCTATGCTGTACTGCGTTACTTTAAAATACTTTTTGTTATAAGTAAAATTTTAACTTTTTTGTTCCATTCCACTACTAAAAGTTAATCAGTAACTTTTTTACTACATATATTTTATATAATGAATATACTCAACAAACTGAATAATAATAATTATGTAAATACGACACCGAAAAAAACGCAATAACTGTGAACTTCGTCAATTCCAATACTATTTTGTCAGGTGTACTAGTACAATTTTATCACAGTGTACTTGAGGTAGTGTAAGGGGAATCATTTTATATTTTATCATCATCAGGCAGATAAGCATTTTAAGTTTCAGTAGGCGCATTCGGCGAACTCAACAGCTAAAGCCAATACGAACGCGTACTGTTCCGATAGTAATTCACCTAATTGTTCAAGAACAGTTCCGTCTGCTGAAGGTACTCCCTGTTTCTCTATGAAATGGCTTAACAATAAAATAGTATAACTTCTCTCAACCGTTCTTGGCATCTCTAGGAATAAAATAAATGGACATTTATAATTAAAAACAGTCGAAATGTTTGTATTTCGTAACATATGTCAATATTTTATCCTTTTTACAAGATAAGAGTTTGCAAAATCATTTTGAACGTAATGCTTGGATCATGTCACACCAAGAATATACCGTATTCAGATATTGTCCTTGTCTTATGCAGATAATTAGACAAAGCTTCTCATACATATTTTATCGGAACTCAAAGCACTATGACGCAATGCTAAACTATCCCGATTTTTAGTATATTTCCAAAAATTTGATCTTTTAGACAGCTTTTAATTATCACTAAATACGCAATAAACTTCAAAACATTTCAAAATGGCGAAGCCGCCAAATTGAATATAGTCTAAGTGAAAATAAATACAAAATGTTTAAATAGAATTTTATTCCAGAAAAGTAATGAACATTTGTATAATCTAAAATATGCCAATGTTATAAATGCAATACAATTGGTATTTTGCAACATTTTTTGACAAAGAAATAATTTAATAGCGACGAATATAACATTAAGATAGATACGGATTAAAAAGGAGCATATGATGTAAAGTGGAAAATAACAGTGAGCAAACAGATTACTTGATGCAATAAAATATCAACAATGACGCAAGTTATGTAATAAGGTATCTATAAAAAATATCATCCTAAATTACACTTTTAATTAAGTTCTATGGTAGTATATCATTTTGGTAAACGAATCTGCTATTTGATTAACTTTATTCTCAGATTCATTTCTGCTGTTCGTAAAATTTGAGTTATTGATTGCACATTGCAGTATATCCAACCTAATCCTCGTAGTCTCACACACAGATAAATCACGTAATTACTAGTACTTTGTCATTTGGTATGTCGTAAATTTAACGCCTGGATAACCGAGTAATCCCATAACAAAATGGCGTGCTTGTTTTAATGCATTTTTAAGTATGTATACTTATTGATGTTAAGGATAATTTTACGTAATGGTATATCTATTTAACAACAGTAAGAAAATTTTCGAAATGAACACTTAATAGATTCACATAAAAACTTATAGCCGATAGTTGAACAAAAGTTCAAAAGTTTTGGTACACGTGTAATTTTACTAGAATTAAATTTTATCCGCGATAAGACTAACTTTTGCTATTATTTCTGTAGTTTATATTCTGAATATAACCACTATGATAAATCCCCAAAATCGATATTTTGTATATTATCTCCATCCCATCTATTAGCGAATGAAAGTACTACGTTTAAAAATAAAGTTTCTTTCCTTTTTTAGTAGGTAACTAACTTCATGTACTAGTTGCACTTATGGCTGAATTCATTGGTAGGTGTAACTCATATTTAGTTTCTTCTAAATTTATTTTCTCGCCTTTAAGTGTTCGTTTACAGTTTAGTTTAGTTTTTTTCTCTAATTTTGCGTATTGTGGTGTATAAAAGATGTCAAAGTTAAGTGATAAACCAAATTACGCACAGACATACAAACTTGTGATAGTTGGAGGAGGTGGTGTTGGAAAATCTGCTATAACCCTGCAATTCATTCAAGTAAGTTGATTTTGATGTTCTTTAGATTTGTTTTATCAATAATGAGGTATCGAATTAAGTTTATTTTTCAATATTCAAATTGCACCAACATTAAAACCAATGCCTTTATATGGAGAGAATAATGCTAGATATCCTTGTAAAATCCCACATAATGCTTAACACACAAATGAATAATAAAGCACCAGATATTTAAAGAGTCACTTGCGTGTTTTATGTATATTTTTTTAATTCTACGATTTTCTAAGTAATACTTTAATAAAAGTGTCATACACGTAATTTTTTTTACGAGATTATTTTAATACCAAGCTTTTCTTAATCACTTCCTTTCAAAAATTTCAGCTCGTAATACTATAGGGTGGTGCAAGGTGTGTAGATAAACAAACATATCACGTTTCATAATTTGTTTAAAATGGAAGTTATTTTTAGCGCATATATGCATTGTAGGATCTTGTAACTTACGTACATACCTACTTATACGACGTTGTCGCTTTAAGAATTCTGTTTAACATTCATTTATAGATTATAGGTGCATTTTTCTAATTAGGGTCTCATACATAATGAAATTATGAATGTTGCTCGTTTGAATAAGACTATCTTTTTAGGATAAAATTTACCGTGAAATGTGGAAATTCCCTTGTTATTATCATAATTGTCATTCATCTATTTCCTGTTTATTTATTATATATTCCGCGTATAGATTGCCTGTTATAATATAAGATATTGTGATAAGTAAACAAAGCAAATATTTCGGTTTATAAAGTTATCTTAAAAGAATTTTTAAATTCTTCCGAAAATGTTGTTTATTTTTTGATTAACAGCAAGCGTGTAAATAAAACAAATCAATATTGTACATCGCACCGACAAAGTGAAGGTATTAAATCTTTTAATGATTTCCTTCTTTTAATACTACAAAACGTACTATATATCTAGGATAATAGTCTTCATAGCACTGCAAATTTTAAAAGACACTTCTAATACACTGCTGTAAAATATAAATATAATTAACGAAAAATTTATACGGTAGTGTATTTGTTACTATTGTTTCTGAATTTGATTTCATTTATTAAGAGCCTGTATTAAATAGTTTTGTACATATGTAGAGGTTCGTTACATGAGGAATACATTCACGTTAACAATGACGTATTTACAATGTAGAGTTTAGACATGATTTACGCTTTTTAAAAAATGCATATATATTCGTCATGCAGATGTTACATACACAGTGTGATCAAAAAGTATTGATTGTGTTGGTATATCTGAAAAATTGATATGGAAGTTGACGTCACAGTTATTTTGTTTTTTTTTCTGTAGTGTATTTATGTTGTAATAAATACTGTTAATATCAATAATTGCATACTCACTTATAATTGCACATTTTTTTAATTTGAAAAATATAAAGATACATTCTAAAAATATTTTTTGTTTGTTTTTTTCAACTTTTTATATTACAGCTGTTTCTCTTTGTTTTAATATTTGAATATATTTCAAATTAAATCCATATTCTTCTGTCCATTGAGTTGATGCGATCAGTGCATTTATTGTATTATTTAGAATAATTTTATGTTGTGATTTTTCTTCAGGTTCCTGGACAATTAACTGGAATTTAAATGGATCAATTAGTTCTGGCTGCGGTGATAATTTTTTATCAGCAGTTTTTAAATATCGAATTTGGAATCTTTTTTTAAATATTTGCAACCAACCACCACTAGCAGTAAATTTTTCAATTTCCTTTCATATCCGAATTCAGTGATTTTGCCTTTTCTTTGATCATATCAAAATTGACCATAATGTTTGTATTCCGTTGATTCAAGAACCATTTGTACATTTTTTTCTCCATTTTAGGATGTTTTCTTTGTCCTGATCCTGCATAATTATAAGCCACCGCGCGTAGTGGTTCTTTTTTAGTTTTTATTTTAGAAATCGCGCATTTAGCAACGGTATATTTTTTGATAAATCTGTTACGCCAGGACTGTTTTTTAATTCCTCAATTATACGCGCTTTTTCACTGTTTCAATAACAATAATCATAATAAATTACATAACTAACGTTTGTGATAACTATGTGAATGCAAATAATACATTGAGCTATTATTTAAAATGCATTAGAATTAATAAGACAAGTTAGGAAACTATTCACATTTTTCTTTTTGCTTGGATATATTTTTTTAAATGCAGCAAGTTGTACACTGTGTTTACATTTACTTGCTGTTAGGCATGAATCTTGACCAAATAAAATGGCATTGATCAGTTTTATCGGTACATGTATTGTAAAGTTGATACATATCTTAACAAAACTATTTACCAAATCCTCATGAGTGTAACATTTCACCTTTGCACATGTTCAGAAAATAAGCAACACAAATAAATTTTTGATGCAATTTATAATCACGCAATGTTGACAATTCTGGGTTATTAATTCGCTGTAACCAAATGTTCTTTCTATGTTTTGCCTACAAGGGATGTGATCTCCATTTTCGTTTTATGTAACCGAGATTTCTAAAATTAATTTACCTGCGGACTGTCTGTTATTATGCCAATAACAAAGCATTTATGTATGCTCCTGGGTTCCATAATGGCAATACCTTCTACAAGTTTGTCTGAATAAGACATTGCACATAAATAACTATGAAATAAAATTATTGATTACGTACTCCCCTTATTATTCCTTCTTTATATTTTCTTGCTTTCTATATTATCTCTCTACTATTTATACATGTATGAACAACCTAAGACTACTACGCAGAAATATCAGTTTTAACTCCTTATACAAAGACCAAATTTCTTACCACAACACAAGTAATCCATTTGGACTCGAAACAAAATTATATATACAAATACAATAAAATAAAGAAAACCTACGTAACAAGCTGGAATTAACCATTAATATCTACGGTGAACCAAATACAAGTAATCCATGCCACAATCGATTCCGATTCATTTTCTATTTTCCCTAAATTCTTCAATTGGTTATGGCGCCATCGCAGCAGTACAAATTCAGCTAATTTCTTATAAACTATGTGAAAAGACGGGTGGATTGCAGCACCAGTATTATTTTCTGGAGAGTTGGAGAATGCCGGGGGTATGTTAGGCATCAAGCTGTATTGCGTAAACAATGCGTATTGCATAAGCCGGGGAAGTACAGTAGCATAAAAACATACGGTGCGTACCGATTGGTCTAAGGAATTCCCGCCGCACGAACTGTATGTTGATGTTAGCGAATTGCGAATCTGTTCACATTATACGGCGTTGAATGTTATGAAAATGGTTGGTCACGCTATGCCGAATTCCTTTTACCCGGTGTTCACTTTATCGAGCATCTACTATATATATTAAAAGCGTTACTGACTACACATAAAGTTAGCGTATGACATTTGACGTAGCATAGCTTCCGAAAGAATTATCTAAATGTTTAAATCTGCACATGAATACATTTTTATATGTATAATAATTTGTAATACCCTGCAGCAGCAGCTTTTTTTTAAATTTAAATAACTCAAAAACGGCTCACTTCAGCGCTTCCTAAAAGCCGCGTGGCAAGGTTTATTAAACAAACTACACAGTTTTAAAATTATCTCGAAAATTTTCATTAATTTATTATTCATCAAAATTACGGAGTCCCATTTGAAATAAAAAAGTTGATCTACTTCCGGTATAATTAGAAGTAGAATTCTGAAAATATTTCAAATAAAAAGAATATAATCCAAAACTACTACCTGCTAAACTTCATAATGCAACTTTCGTTTTTCTATGTTTTGCTAACCAAAATTCGTGGTGATACACCCTTGTACTGGATAAGTGCACGTTGATAGTGGATATTTGAGTAAGCAATGTTGCTTTGGACACAGACATTTATTTTCTTTTAAATTGTTTCTGTCACAGAAAATTATTCATTTTGGGTGAATTCTAATTCACCTTTTTATCTGTAGCCATTCAGTAAGAAATTTAAGGGAAGTCACTTATTACTATTAATTTATTATTACCGCAAGGCAAATTTCTTTGTTATTGTTCTGGCGTCTACGATAATTACATAATATTTCCATCAATAATTTTTTTTTGTCGGCATTTTGGAAATTTATATTTTCCTAAGAATTTTCATACACTCTTGTACGTTGCTCATTTCCGTTCTTGGTTGATATTTGTAAAATAAATCATTTACTTCTTAGTTTTATGAGTCATATGTTTACTTAAAATCGTAGTAATCATTGGGACGCTTACAAATCCCAATATTATCATATCAGAAATGATATTTATTCTAGATTTGTAAATGAGCGATAATAAAAAACTTTTGCTTTTAATTGTAAAATATAAACAATTGACACTGAATAAAGTTGATGAAAAAATTCACGATGTAACTTTTATTTGCTAAATATTGTCGTGATAATGAAAGCGGTCCAAGGACTCTGGTCGCACGTTGTAACCGTATTTATTTATACACAGGTATTTCCTGTAACACCAGCGTGCTTCTATTAACTTACAGGCCCCGAATACTTTCTATAAAAGCTGTAAATCATCGAAGTCAATAGTGGTACGTCAGTTATTTGGCAAAACTAAGTGATTGTTTGGCAGTGTGCTTCTCTTATTTTAGAAATTTATTTAACATATACCCTCATGAAATTAATTAGTTGATATCGAGAACTCGTGTGAAGTTCAGCAATTTTGCAGCGAAATCAGCAGTTTCATTCATACATCAATCTCATATTCAATACATTTTATTAAAAAGTGGATTATTTGTTTAAATCAGGAACAAGAACAATGACGATGAAATGGTTGCAGTGATATCGTGGTATTAGAGGAGCAATAGTTTAAGGGGGCTAGAGGCATGTTTTTAGTCAATTATCCTGGGAGACCTATTCACTATGTGGAAACTATTTTTAACAAATTCATATCAGAGGATTGTGTTATAAGTTCCCACAAAAAAGGGAAATAAAACCAATCCCAGTTTAACAGAACACGTGAAACCCTGTGTTACCTACAGGAACGGTCTAGTCTGTAAGATCACTTTTAAGTGTAGTTAAACCTTTTGAAGTATCGTACAGTTGTACGATGTATGTGGAAAACTTTGAAAGAATTCGATTATAAGCCATACAAAAAAATCAAACCATCAACAGCTTTTTGAGGTACATAAAATAGAAGGAACAGCCTTTTGCAAAACACTGTTTAATTTCTTAAAGAGGCGCGTAGAAATTTTGAATAAAATATTTTTTACTGATGGTGTTGTGTCAAAACTCCCTGTTTGTATTCTACATTTATCCATTGAAAAATACTAAATTTTCTTTCAATTAATGCATATAGTTTGGTCCTATACAAATTCTCATGTTCAGAACGTGACAGGAACGCAGTATTCTCAGAAAATCAATGTCTACAACGTCTGGATTGCAATAATAGACGATAGGCTTATTGGTTCATGTCTTATTGACGGAACTGCAGCAAAATTTCTGAATGTGTTGCGAGGCCACATCGCTACGTCAGTTGAGATACTAGATGTTAATGAACTTTAGTGCCAAAATCACAAATATTTTGAATAGTGCAACCTAAAAAGTAAACTTTATAATAATCTGCAAATACGTAACTTGGATGAACTGAAAGACCGTGTTCGCACTCCGTGTGACGAGATATACCCAGAATTTATTAGGAATACTCCGTGTTTTGCTTTTAAGAACTTTTTGCTTATTGCCTTCAAAGATGTGGAGAACAGTTTGAAAATTTGCTGTGAAATTAGACTTCAGCTTAGTTATGTTGTTTTGTTTAATATTTTGAAATTTCCTTAAAATCTCTACAAAAATTGCTGTTTTTGGTAATTTATTTAAATTTTTGATCTTGAATTATTATAATACGACTTATGCATTTGTTTTTCTAACCACCTCGTATAATCTAGAGCGTTCAAATTCTATGGAAGGAAAAACTCCCTGCTTCCACAAATATTTAAGTGGACGTAAACTACACATCAGCTGATTATAACCTTGTAAAATTCAGATATAACACTTTTGTAGAACGATTTATCTTTTGCCTCAAAATAGGCCTCAGCTTCAGCGATAACCTCTTCATTCGTGCGAAATTTCTTACCGCCGAACATTTTTTTGAGGTCTGCGAACAGCCAGTAGTCGCTGGGAGCCAAATCTAGCGAATATGGTGGATGTGGGAGCAATTTGAAGTTCAATTCATGTAGTTTTGCCATTGTTTTGATTGACTTGTGACACGGTGCGTTGTCTTGATGAAACAAAATTTTTATCTTTGCCATATGCGGTCGTTTCTTTGCAATTTCGGCCTTCAAACGCTCCAATAACGCTATATAATATTCACTGTTGATGGTATTTCCTTTCTCAAGATAATCGATGAATATTACACCACGCACATCCCAAAATACCGAGGCCATAACCTTTCCAGCCGATTGTTGTGCTTTCGGGCGCTTTGGACGAGGTTCACCAGTTGCTGTCCACTCAGATGACGATCGTTTTGATTTCGGAGTGAAGTGATGGATCCATGTTTCATCCATTGTCACATATCGACGCAAAAATTCCGGTTTGTTACGTTTAAACATGTCCAAACACTGCTCAGAATCATCAACACGTTCTTGTTTTTGGTCAACAGTGAGCAAACGCGGCACCCACTTTGAACAGAGCTTTCTTATAGTCAAATGCTCATGCAATATAAACCCAATACGTTCTTTTGATATCTTTACGATGTCAGCTAACTCACGCAACTTCACTTTTCGATCATTCAAAACGATTTTGTGGATTTTTTTGATGTTTTCTGGTGTTACCGCCTCATTTGGGCGTCCACTGCGTTCTGCATCATCGGTGTCTCTACGACCACGTTTGAAGTCAGCAAACCAACGTTTTATTGTTGTTTCTGATGGAGCGGAGTCCCCATAACACTTTTCAAGCCATTGCTTCGCTTGAACGGTATTTTTTCCCATCAAGAAGCAGTGTAAAATTAAAACAACACAATAACTCACAAACTAATGAATAGAATATCATGAAATTTTAACAGCTATCTTTTGAAGGTTAGTACTAACTGAGAGAAAGGTGACTGCAATAAAACTAGTGTCATCTGTGTGTTAGGCCCGGGAATTTTCAGCGCGCGTGTTAAAGCTATTAATACTATTTTCAACTCTGAGCATAGTCGACTAAATAGATTGTTGATTAATAAGTTGTCGTTATATCAATATACAATTCGTTTTTGTGACTGTGTATTCGTTTTCATTACTCTGTATTTTCTCAGTGAAAAATAAGCAATTATATAGTCCAGATGTATTCGAGCAATTATCAACTATACTTTAAAAAAATTGAAAAGAGCAAACAATAAAAACGGAGAAAGCGATGCCGACAAATAGATGCAAATGTACTGCAACAAGTTAAAAAAGGAATAATCTATATAAGAAGTGTACAAATCATTCCCATAATGAAAATGATAAAAACGCATATCGTGAGACAAAGAAACACACGTTATATATAGTAAGCAATGCAAAGAAAATTCCATATACATAGGAAACAGAATTTAATAACTAGAAAAATGAATGCGAATAGGTTTCAAACCAAACAATCCAAGAAATAAAGAGAACAACAGAACTATAGTAAAAATAAGCTCGTACAGAATAGCTCAAGAAATAAATAAATACTTTGCAAACACAGGAAAAAATAGCGGGAACGAAATAGCAAAATCAAAAAAAACATAAGCAACCACAAAAACGCCCCCAAACTGGAGAAACAATTCCAATTAAATAAGGAAGAAATACACAAAACCATAATAAAATTGAAAGACAATAAGGTACTAGGAATTGATAAAATAACTTAAAGATGAATTAAACAAAATAGAAATTATTTAGCACCGATAATAAAAAAAACTAGTTAACAGCATAGTAAAAATTAGAATACTCGAAGCGAGAGGGTGTGGATTCAAATCCTACCGAGAACGACATTTTTTCGGAAAAAATTTAATAATGGTAATTATAAGGAACTTGTAACTTATCAACATTGTAAAATGTATACAATATTTGTATAGTCTTTTGTATCTAAACATGCAATTTAATTCTTTTCCTATATTATTCTATTCATCTTTAACTTAAACCAGTTTTATTAAACTAGCACTGAAAAGTACTGATAAAATGTAAACGAAGAGAATACACTAACAATAACAAACGGATATACAGACAAAGCTAAACAACGCTCAAACGTATTGAATGTATAAGTTGCATTTATCAAAATATTAACGTAGTGACAATTGGTAGCAATAACACGCCTGTCGATGTAATACATTCGAACCACGCATTCAATTAAAAATATTTATTATACAACTAATATTACATTCAATTAATGCTTGTACTTGTTTCAGTAATCGTTATTGACGTTTTTGTTAAATATTAAAGACGTTTGGTATATGACATTGCAACCATTTTAAAAAATTGCGTTTTACGCAATTTACGTGTCTGGTAAAACATCAACAACAATTTTGAATATTGGTGGGATATTTAAAAATTTTCATTTTTTATTAATAAATATTACGGTTTATGCTAAGATACTCATAAAAATACGTAGATTTTAATAATAATATTTTTTTAATTTATTATAATTTTAATAAATGCAAAACAAAATATATATTCCATTTAAAAAAATGTAGGTTGTGTTTGGTGTGATGTAATGCTAGGTAATTAAGATTGTCTGTTGTAATAGAAATGTGACCTCCACCATGCATAATAATTCTACCTGCACCGAATTTCCAATATTTGCTTTCTTTCTTTGTTATTTGCGTGTATCACTTTAAGTAGTTCATCCTGTGTATTGTGAATTACATATGTATTTTGTCCATTTACACAAACCACCAAACTATTCGATTTGTGTCATAAACAGTTAATTGAAATCTTATTCTGTAGTTATATAATAAAATAAGAATGCGTTCTTGTGATTGAACATGTGTTCATCATAAATGGTATATTTTTGGACTTTATTTTTTGCAAATACACAACATGTGCACGTCACTGTTTATTTGAGAAGAAATTCCTTTAATATGAGATAATTAATCTGCGTCTTTTCTCGTAACTCTGAAATAAACTTTATTGCCTGCGCCACATAAATGAGTATGCTAATAAGTATAATTAAGCTAAAAGCGGTTTTTATATTGGCTAAATAGTCTTGTGTCGATCTTGCGTATTGTTTAATAAAATGCACAAGTATAAAGAATGAATTGTGTATGCATATCTCCCGAATTAGGTATGCATATGTATGTGTATATAAAAAAGATGAACAAAACATTTATTGTCAATTAATTTGTTGATTTTTTCGATGTTCTCTAGATTTTAGACTACTCAATAAGTTTATGCGAAAAACAGTTAGATTATCTATTATAGGCTCTGGTTCATTGCACTGGAGATGCACAGAAATTCCTAAACTGTAGCTGTTATTAGAATGTTATATAACATTTTTATTTGCAATTCTGATTATGGATCACTGCGCTAAAAATAAACTTTTACTTATTACAATTTTCATCTTGGTGTCGCCTTGTCTATTTTCTTTTGAACAGACAGTATTATTAATACCTAGTTTTGTTGTAGAGCTACTTTGCCGCTGATTACGACCCTACCATAGAAGACTCGTATACAAAACAATGTGTTATAGACGACATACCTGCCAAACTCGACAGTAAGTATACATAGGGCCGTGTATTATGTATCTCTATTTGCTTTTGAATTGTATTTTCTTTTTTGTTTACGAGAAACGGAATTATTTATTATCATGAAGTTATGAGAAATTTAAATACAATTCCATGTAGGCAAATTTTTATATGTCATCTGAATACTAATAATGCTTTCGGCATATGAAAACGGAAACCATGATTGTTTCAATATCCCACTCATTTCCCCTTACATGAGTAAGTGCATATCAGGAATAACAAAAGTTCAAAACAATGGAAATTATTTTTTCACGAGTCGTATCTTAAAATGATTTGCATGCAAAATGCTTTTTATATCGAAATTTATTTATTATTTGAGTTGCTCGATTTTGTCAGCAGACCAGCGGTGTCCAAATATCTTTGGGATTAATTTTAATTGTTTGCAAATATTAATAATACCTTGGCTTTGATGCAAAGATCCTAAACGGGACTAAACGTTCTCATTTCCATTTTAAGTTAGGTTTTACATACTGGGACATAGAGGGCGCTACTAATCAAGTATCAGTACTAAAAATTAACCTTCATGTTTAGTTTATCTAAATCCAAAGTTTCAGTGCGATACGTGTAGTGTTGTAGCTACAACAACTTGTCAAGGTTGAGACGTTAGTTGAAAAATTGTATTAAACCGAGAATATTTTCGCGCAATATTTTTTTTATAATTTTTGAAGACAAATATCTCAACAAGAATACTTCTGTTTTCGACAATGAAACACCACATCAGTCAAGAATTTCTCATTCGTATAGAGAATTCAAACGTGGACTGATAAGTCTTAACGACGATACAAGAGCAGGTGGACCAAAAAACAGCAGTCACTTAAAAAACGTTGATTGTATGCACAAGATTGTCAACGAAGATTAGACATTAAACTAACATCCATATTATCAATATTAATATGAATATAAATACTAAACCACTACGTGGTGCAATTGGTAGCACGCTATACCGGAGATATCGAGAAGTTGGGTTCAAGTCCGATATTTTTTCGGAAAGTGAAAACGTTGGAAATTGCAAGAAAATTACAATTTTATCAAGATTAGGCATATCGCAATGTGACATATCGCGAAATTCAGGCATCATTGCGGATTTCAAAGACCTCAATTCAAAAAAAATGCATGACGAATTGTGTTTAAAAAAATATTTTCCTATTGGATACTGCATGTCTGTACTGACCGGTGAACAGAAAGGAGCTAAGGTGAAGTGGTGTCAAAAAGTTCTAGACCTAAAAATATGTACAATTTCGTTAAACGCCAGTTCTCTGCGTGGGTATTCCCAGGTCCTAAGCCGACAAAGGTAATCCCTTCTCGAAGTATCTCAAAAGCAAATCATGTAGCAATCATTCCTCTACAAAATCAAAGAATTGTTACTGCCGATTGGTATACAACCATTTGTTTGACGTTAGTCATCGCTGAGTTTCGAGAGACCAACCTCGACGAATCATCCTCCACCAAGATAATACAAGTTCGCATGACGCAGTACAACTGAATTTTTAACACAGTGAAACGTCGGATTGTTAGACCATCTTCCGTACAGTCCGAATCTAAGTACGAACGACTTCTTTATCTTTCCGAAAATCAAGAATCAAGAACGGACTGCACCAAAGTTTTCAGTCATTAGAAGGAGCAGTCGATGCCCTCAAATACGCAATTTTGACTCGAGAAACAAAATAGTCTTTAAGAGCTATCTGTTTTATTCCAGCTCTATATGCAAAACTTGAAAGACAACTTCCAAGTCCCGTATCAGACTTTTCTCCAGTTTTCCCGTAAATTCCCGGATAATATGAGAGGATTCGGTTTAGAAAAACCTCACGTTTTTACGAGCACATACTTCTTATTTTCTTTTATCAATGAATTTGTAACTTGTTCCATAAATAATACCAATATTATTTTCTTTTACTACATGGTATGACTTAAGTGTTGGTATACAGATGATGTGGGGTTGGCTGACATCGTAGTGGTTACTTAAAGCAAAAACTTTTGCACCAGAATTCGAAATGAACATGTTTTTACATTTTAAATAATTTGTATGTTGTATCAGAAATGTAAAAAGTATCTTTAATACCTTTCAGTTAAGTTAAAACTTTCAATATCTATTTTGTAAGAATGTTGCATTGACAATTTCTAATAAATGATTCTTTACAGTTTTGGATACAGCTGGTCAGGAGGAATTCAGTGCCATGAGAGAACAGTATATGAGGTCGGGCGAAGGATTTTTGCTAGTATTTTCTGTGACCGAAAAGTCTAGTTTTGAAGAGGTATTTAAGTTTCACAGGCAGATTCTTCGGGTGAAGGATCGGGACGAGTTTCCAATGCTTATGGTGGGAAATAAGGTAAGCACGATATGGTGTAACACGTAATGGTTGTAATAAAAAGTTTATATTTTATATGATGGCATGTAATTATTTTTATGGGGTTATCGATGTATGTAAGGATTTCCTAAAAGAGGTATCAAAACGCACTTACTTTTGAAAAGGTGCTGATATATTTATTTCAATTCAAAGTACACATGGAGGTTAAGTATGAAATATGGCATCTTTTAAATGTCCGCCCTGACTCCTTTGGCAATTTATCATCTTTTCGACGAAGTTTCTCGTGATTTTAGTGCACATCTCTGTTTGACTATGTTGAATAACTGCTCGAATACTGTCAGTTCCTAAATCGTCGTGCGACCATCACCATAGACTTTCACTTATCCCCATAGAAGAAAGTTTAACGGCTTCAAATCACATTTAGGTGGCCAATTCGTGAAATAATGCCGTATGGAATTTTTCAAGAAATAGCCCAATTGTTGCTTCAGATATGTGGTATGTAAGAATGACTTGTTAGAAACCCATAGCTTTCAATGCACACCATAAAATAGCGATTAGTATTGCACGATAATAACGCAGTCCATTAATCTAAACCACTCTCTCCTGCTCATCTTCAAAGAAATACGGCCAGTGACACCACCAGGCCGAAAACTGCACCAAACTGTTATGCGTTAGGGATACTATACTTGTTTCAGTATCTTTCTTGGATGTTTTGAGCTCCAAATGCGGCAGTTTTGTTTGTCGGCATACCTATGTAGATGAAAATGGTCGCTCATGATAATGTTGCAAAAATCATTGTCAGTCGCTTGCATTTCCAGCACCCAATTTGAGAATGCACAACGTTGTAAGTGATCTGTTGGTTTCAATTCTTGCATGAACTGCACTTTAGACAGGTAGAGGTGAAGACTAAGATTTAAAATTCGAAGTAGGCTGCTCCTTGAAACGTTCAATTGTTGAGATGAGAGACACTTCCTTAAGTTGTGTACAAATTTTCAAGTGATCTTCCAACAAGAAGACCCCCGAACTCATTTTGGTTTATAAAAGACCCGGTTTATTCAAAGATCTTGATTATTTTCACAATTACACTGTAATTTGCTGCTTTATAATGATCAAATTGGATACGAACTGTCCGAACCATGTCATCACTTTTATAGTGGATTTTAACAACCTCTGTGCTTTGCACGACTGTGTATCGTTCCGTTTTCACAAACGTTAACTATTATCTGTTAAATACAGATGTTCAGAAATGCCTTGACATTTAAAATTATACCTACTTTTGGGGAAATCCGTTATGTTTGGGATTCAACCACAGGAAATTAGTTGTTATCGTAAAAGATTTGAATAAGTACACATGATTGGAATTTCTATTATTACAACAGCAGACTCCGATTCATATCTGATGGTACTCGTTTAGAAACCGATTTTGAAGAGTATAAAGGTGGGATCTGTATAACACGAAACACCGGTAGATTGCGTTGTATACAGTAGGGTCCAAAAGCAGTAATTTATAGGTGGTGTTCAATTAATTAGAAACTTTCATCAAACAGGAAATTTGTAACAATAATAATAATTTATGAAATTGGATACTTCTCACTTATTAGATAACTTTTATGCTTCTTTAAACCGATCTGTACCATTTCTTAGCAAATAATAACGCAAACAGTATCAAGATGAAGTGTCTGCAATCAAACTGTCGGTGTGAATACTTGCCACAATTATTTTGGGGGTGTTTCAAGTAGGTAATTCCTGCATTTTGTATGTATTGTGGATATACCTTACATTATCTATGCTTTGTCTCAGATTAAGAAAGAGTAGATCAAAAGGTCCCGCGAAACTGTACTCTACAAAGCGTTAACTAATCTGTGTGTGGCTTGCGAGAATGTAGTTTACCGAGATTTTCCTAATATAACTCCTATTCATTACTTTTTTTCTTTAAAATTAATGTTCATATTTGAATTATATATACTATGACGTGTCGATTACCCTAATTATGAGTAAGAGGGGGATGAAATAAAATTGCTATAAGGTCAGACAAAGCCTAGAGATACGCATGCTATTCTGCAGGGCGATTGTGTGTCAGTATGCCTAACTCTGTCTAACGGTATTCTTTACCTTTGTTTAACTACTACTACAAAGTCCTATCCTCACTTCAATCTTTTCAATTTGAATCGATTCAATGAAGCCCTCATTCCGGATTACTGCGAGGGGTATATCGCTAGACATGCGTTATTCGATTCAAGTGAAGGCGGTGTTTGATTCATTTTCCTGTCGTCCAGAATGCAATCTGGATGGATCTTTTCACCCGGTATGGGTAACACGATAAACTTCAATTTACTTAGTTTTTACATCACAAAAAGTAACAATAGAATAATTTCACAAATTAATTGATTAATTGGAAAGCAAAGGAAATTGAAATTTATTATTTAGAGCCAATGGCAGTTACATATATTAATTCAATTAATTGTGCACTTGGCGTTAGAAATATTATGTCTGTCCAAATATTAGCATGTACGAGGTATGTCTCAGAATTAACGAGAATGATTATTTTTAAAGTGTTCAATTGAATGTATCTACAATTTAATATTATCCTTTTCGAGGTATGTTTCTTTGAAATGTACACAGCATCTCTAACGAGCTTACCATTCCTGGTAACAATTCTGGAAGTTTTGTTCCGTTAGGTTATTTAAAACCTGCGTCGTGACTCTTTGTATGTCGTTTACTGTTCCGTAATGGAACCCTTCCAATTTTCGCTTAAGCGTTGGAAAAAGAAAATAATCACATGAAGCCACGTCTGAACTGTAGGGCCAGTGTGGGAGTACTGGAATTTTTTTCTTTGCTAAAAATTCTCTAACCGACAATAAGCCGTGATTGAGAGCATTATCGTGATGCAAGATCCACGAGCTGGCAGTATCAAGTCGCACACGTAAATCTCCTTTGCGCAAACGTTCAAGGATCTCGCGATAAAATTTGATTCAAAATGCGGAAATGATAACGAGACTTCCAGAATTGTTACCAGGATTTGAAAACTTGCTGGAGACGCTGTGTGCATTTCAAAGGAGCATACTCTGAGGGGGACAACATTCAATTGTAGATACATTTAATTAAACACTCTAGCAGTATTCTCATTAATTCTGGGACATACCTCAAATCTGCAGACATTGTTAGATCAAGGTATTAAAAGTGATTTATTCCCATGGTCTCTGTGGTGTAAGTGGCAACGCACCTGTCTAGTGAACAGGATACGTTTTCGATATCCCCTAGAAATTTCTTCATGAAAGAAATTCTACTTTGCATCAAAAAACTTTAAATGTAGAGGGAAAACTTCCAAACTGGCAACACCTATTGAATTGTAAATGACGCGCATGAGAATAATTTCAAACAAATCTTATATAGTCCTTCTAAATTTCTTACAAAACCGTAAGCGTTTCTAATTAACCGAATCCTATTGTACATAGTGAACAGTTATTTGATTAATTTGTACATTGTTATGTTACGTTATTTACATCGATGCTTTTAGCACAAACAGTGTGAATTAAATTAAATCAGTTAGAATAATTTTCCGTTGGTTTTTTCCATCACAATTGCAATTTCCTTGCTCCTCCAACGTGAAAGTTAATTAATTAGTTCGCGAAAAAACCAACGGAAAATTATTCTAAATTGATAATGCAACTTGGCATTGATATTAAATTTCGTGTCTGTCTAGATGTCAGGGCTATATCTGCACTCAGTATTAATCCAGGTATGAAAATTTGCGAATTGAAATTTAACAACATAAATGGCGATTTAAATAGTGATTTATTCAGACTGTTCCGTGACCGTTAACACGCCGGTCTGGCGAACGGGAGCTGTAGGTTCAAATCCTACCGGAACCGTGACACTTTTAATTATTTAAAATTTCATGAAGAACTAATTCAACAATTAATTAAATTGAACGTTGGAGGAACCAGGAAATTTCAATTATCAATGCGAAGTTTAGATCACACATGCGCGTTTGAGATGCCGTCAGATATGAATTGCATTTGAACAAATTATTTATCTTAAAAAGGGTAGAAACGAATAGGATTTTCACTTCTTTTATAATAAGACTAAGGTCGACGTCTATATTTAATTAGGTAAATTTACTGTTTTAGGTTGATCTAGAAAACCAAAGAGTTGTGTGGCAAGAAGAAGCGCAACAACTAGCGCGACAATTGAAGATACCATATATAGAATGTAGTGCTAAGATGAGGATGAACGTAGACAATGCCTTTTACGAATTAGTCAGAGTAGTTCGAAAGTTTCAGCAATTGGAAAGACCGCCCCTAAAGCCCAACTACAAGGACAAGAATAAAAAGAAATGTTGCGTTTTGTAACTCAATCGTACGCTTAGGTTTATGCACCACAAACAAGACATGAGTGTGGAGGACGTGAAGAAATTAGCAAATGTACTACAGGATAACATCACTGTTGTTCTTTTTATTTTTGATTTTAATTCACATTTTCGAAATACAATTATATACATATTTTTGTTCAACATTTTCTTGTAATTTTTTCATGCTACAAATTGAAAAGGAACAATATTGATCTAACGATAAGATAGTAATTAACGTTATTTCTGTTATTTTCAATTCGATTAAAAAGATATTAACAGTCGTCATAACAATTCGTATATTGTTTCTAAATTTGATACCGTTCTTCGTTTATGTAGGTATTTTTATGGGTGATTCAGCTTTAGTTCAATTAAAAACGACACTGCCTTACATGATATATTATATGTGTAATATATTGCCTAGTTGAAATTCGCAGAAGATAATGTTCTACTTACTATTGTTGTACTAATACACTATTTCAGATTTTAACTAAAGACTATGGTCAAGCATGAACCACATCATTGATTTTTTTAAAGAAAGTTACGTGTTTAAATGTGATTAAGTGGAATTTTTCTTTTTGAATTTACAAATTAAGGATGCGAAATTGCGCCGATAAGAAAGAATCTTGCCGATAATGAACAAAAATAAGCACTAAGTACCATTGAAGTGATGGTAATACATAAGTGCTGAAACAATTAATTACAGAAAGAGTTCTGCAAACGAATACTACATATACAAGATGTTCTTATAAGGAATGGCAAAATTAAATTTAATTGAGAAATTAAATTTAAAATTGGCTGTTGACAGTAATTAATAACTTACCTTCAGACATTTGACAAGAATATAATGGTATAGTTATTATTTTTTTAAATCGACAAAATTCCAATTGTAGGATAAATTGTATTTTTCTATACGTAACTCATAGTTGATCGCGACTTAATTAAACATGAGCCTTTTTCTTTCTTTTCAACAATATACAGGGTGGGGCATAAAGATCTCTGACATTTTGAAAAGGTATAAAGAGGAAAAGAAAAAAACTGAATATATTTTTGAAAAAAACATAAAATATTGTTTTGTCAATGTGTTTTAAAAATTATATCAGGCAAATGGCGGTCGTCATTGTCCATCACTCTTCGCGTTAATTGAGGCGGAACAGTGTCGATTTCCTGCTGGATTTTTTCCTTCAATTCCTTAAGAGATGGAGGTCGACGTTGAAAAACCTTTTTCCTTTAGGTATACCCAAAGGAAAAAGTCACAGGAACTTAAATTGGGTGACCGCGCATGCCACTCCACGTCTAATCAAACGCCCAGGGAATATTTTGCTTCATCGCTCAGAGTAAACGTGGTCATATGTGAGCTGTGGCCCTGTCCTGTTGAAACCACACATTTTCTGTATCTACATCATCCAATTGATGATATGCAGAGAGGTCTCCAACATTTCAACGTACCGATCAGCAGTCGCAGTACAAGGAAATACAGTCGAAATAAAGACTGATACAACAAAAATATTCATATTTCATTCATTTCAATTATTCGATTAGTCTCGCAGTATCATTGAAAACTGTGGAAGTACATAAGTCGCCATAAAAATACCCACATGCAAAAATCGCATAAATGTATTATTTAAATTAGTAATATAAGTTACAACTGTATATAACACAAATAAAGATGTATTCCTACAAACTGTATAGGATGTATTTGACGTAAGTGCCATAAATGATGCTAAAACTGTTACATTGTCAATTTTTTTTCCATCTAATAACCAATATCTGTATAACGAAATAACCAACCTTACATCAGCATTCCGGATTTATAGCACTTATTACATATACATTAGGATTGATATTGGCTGATTCAGGTTGTCCTATTTTGTAAACGGTTTGTATTTTTAAAATAACTACATTATTAATTCGTCCCGCATCCTGATTTGGAAGTAAATAATTATAAAGGGTTATCCAAAAGTATGTGTTATTTTAGATTTAGAGAATAACGCATTTAATTTTGGTAAAATGAGAGATATTTAAATTTCCGTTTTGACCCCGCAGGCAAATGATCATCTTACCAACACAATTTTTCATAATTTTTCTGCACATTTCCGGTTGAATATCATGAATAACAGTTCGAATATTGTCTTATAATTTTAAAATAGCATAGACTTTCCATTTTACGTATCCCTACAGAAGAAAGTCAAATGACTTTGTTCCCATAATAACTCAATTGTTTTTCCAGATGTTGGAAATAAAGATTCCCAAAGTCCATGGCTTTCAATTCAGACCATAAAAATGTTGACTAACATCGCACGATAACGCAGATCATTGACTGAAACCACTCTTTCCTGCGTATCTTCAAACACATACGGTTGGGATTAGAATGATTGCTCCAGAATCTTTCTTTAACTTTCAGGACGCCAAATGCGGCAATTTTGTTTTTTAACATACCTGTCTAAATGAAAGCGGGTCTCTTCGCTTATGATAATTTTACTACAAAAACCATTGTGAAGTTTTAACGAATAAGTAAAATAAAAAAAAAATAAGTAACGAATTTGAGAATGCACGTCGTTGTAAGCGACCTTCCTATTCCAGCTCTTGCGTAAGTTGCCTTTTGTATGCGCGGGGGTGAAGCTCAATTTGTAAAATTCGATGGAGACTGCTAGTTGAAATCTTGTTGAGAACGCCGTGGTGTCGATATCCTTAGGTAATTAGCGACACATACTTTTTCGAACTACATCCAAATTTTCGACTAATCTACGTTCATACTTTTATCATTCAAAAATGCCTCGATATTTAAAATATCACCTATTAATTGGAAAACCATTAGCTGTGGTACAGATAGAGACTACTTTATCTCGCATGTTAAATGAAAAGAAATTGAAAGTTTTCAAAATGTTTGCAATTTAAATAGAACAAAAAAAATAAGAACAAACATGTGATCAGTATATTTTTTTAACTATTTTATTTCCGTATTTTGTCATTGTTATAACCTGAATCGGCTGATGCACACAAAAATCGCACATTTTAAAAAGTGAGCTGAAAACACCAAATTTTATATTACGCTTTTTAATGAAATTAAAACTACGTAAAAAGGTTTACTGTTTGCTTCATGTAACATTGGTATAACGAAATGAGACCAATACACCTTCAATTTTCTTTCCGCGAGTGCGCATCTTTAGTAAGAAAATATTATTTGTAAATAAACGATATCAAAAATATAAGAATAAATATGGATGAACACCAATTTTATTTTTATAAAGATTATATTTTTCTATGCTTCTTTAGTAAAATGTTACTCATTGTTAGGAATTTGGACTATAATTGTACTTTAAAATGTACATGTTTATGATTTTTAACCCCTACCGTAGGGGATGAAATAATTTAAGCGAATGCATTGTCAAAGTTCCGATCTCACATCGTTTAAGTTATAATCCCATTTCAATTTATACAGTCATCAATGTACAAATATTACGGGGTACCTATATAACCCGTGTATTAATAATTTAAACTTTAAACGTTAGTAACTATAGAATAAAATACCAGAACATCATATAAATATAAAAATGATAATAATATGATAGCTGATGTACCGTATTTAATATCAAAGATACCCGTGCCCTTTGTATTTGTACTATGTTTTAAGGTCGATTTTTTTTGTCGTGTACATAGGGATGTTCATGTACAAAATAAGTGTATTTTAAATATATTCAGCTTTTGCAAATGTTATATAAGTATTGAAATCTATTTGGTGCTAATTTTTAAAGTGTTATTAAAATATAATCAAACATCTTTTCTAATTTTACCATTCTTATACTATATGAATTTACGCAAACTAAATGACCAACGTTTTACTTATCTTTTGTGCAATTTAATGCTGTAATTCACATTAACAAAGATATCGCATAAATATATTAGTTGTTAATACAATCAATCAATGGATATTAAAATTTTCGTATATTGTTTTCAAAATTAACTAATAATATTACATGCATATAATGAAATTCTATTGATTATTAATTATTACTATGCATTCTACATATAAGTGATTAAATTTTGCCATTGATAATATTAATATTTATCAACTCTACCATATTCTAACACATTGTAAAATCGAAATGAAATATTGTATTATTTATGTACTACGTCGTATTTTATTAATTATATTAAAATATTAATTTGATAAACTAAATGAATATTAACGTGAATATTGGTTTTATTTCAAGACCCGTCATTAATCCTATGTGTTTGGGACGTCCGCTAAATCTATTATTGCTTTGCGTCGAGCTCGAATTTCATTGCTGGGAAAGCAGGTTTTATCTTTTTGCGGTAACCATGTGGTTATAGTCAAGTTATAATGGATACGCCTCTCTCATATTTCTATATTGAGTGTAATATGTTTACTTCTGATATATACAGTTGTTGGTTTTAAAATTAGGACCACAAGTTATGGTAATGCCGTTTATAAAAAGTAGGAAACGATTTTTTTGTACTATACTCTATTTCTTAATTCGGAGGAGTATTTTTAAATTGAAGCGCTAAAAAATAAGCTAGCTGTTGGTCAGTTTTCGGCAAAAATTACACTAGCGATATTTAATATATCGCCGGCCTATATTTCATTAATTAATTATTCATGTTTGTAATGAATACGTAATTAATTATGTAACTATAACTTATACAAAATCGTAGCTAGTCTTAAAAGTGTCGCAAAAAAATAGCTCTGAAAAATTCCATTGTGTAAACGCGTCTTTTCATTTCACTTCTCTGAATTAAAAAAAATAGAGTATACCTTATTAATAACTCTTACATAAATATTCTATCTGTGTGTTATTAATTTTATTTCATCCCTGCTTTGTTACTCTTCCTTAATATTTTTCGTTAATTCTTTACATTAGTGTATTTCCTCGAGGATACCATATATTTTTTTAAATGCCATTTTTCTATTGGAATTCCGAATTTCGGGAATTTTCGGGCGAATTTCCGGACCAATGCAGCAACCACAATTATTTTGAGTTTACATAGTTTTTAATAGATTACGCTTTATAACACGGAACATAAATAAATCGGTTATATTTATCATCTTATTAGGTTCGTAGTAAGTACCGTAATCCGCAATGCAGAAAGTGGGCTTGGCGCAGGGAGTATTTATGAAGGCGGATCTCTACGCTGTACCTCTAACCCCCTTACAGTGAAACTACAGTGGCAATATATTTTTTATTTTTCGACATAGTCTTCCTCTACACCAATGCCATATCTCAACAGCCCCTGGAAAAATTTTTGTCCGACCTTTGCAAACCACCTCTCTACAGCTTGCATCACTTCATAGTTACTAGAAAATTTTGATTCGCGTAAGATTTCTTTTAATTTGGGGAACAACCTGTAATCATTAGGAGCCACATCTAGCGAATATGGCGGGTGCTCCACTAATTCAAAGCCTGCTTGGTGTATAGCAGCCAGAGCAATACCAGACGAATGCCTGGGAGCATTATGCTGGTGGAACAGCAGTAGTAGCGTCTCCAATTTAGGAATCAATTGTGCGTAGCAGGCTCCTGTAATGCTCTGTCCCATTTGCAAATAGTTAGTAAGGATGGGATAGCTCCTTGAGCATCTCAGAACAATAGCATGACTCATCATGGTCACATACCGACTAAAAAGGTTCTCTTTGTTTGCTTGATACCTCCCCAAAGGACGTTTACAAGTCAACATCCGATTTCTTTTTTGATCAATGGTTAACATTCGGGGGACTAATGTTCTTTATATCTATACTCCAGAGTCAGAATATGTAGGCCTTAAAATACGGGATTGCCATTGGCTAATCGGCAAGCCATATTCACAGGAGAGAAACGGATGCAGTTTCTTTATATGAAATTTCTGTCAGTCGTCAAACTTACTTATCAGTTTGGGGCCGTTGTTTCCTGCAGTTTTTCATTGTATTTTTTATCTTTATAAACATGTGGCAAAAATAGGTGTTTTCAGAGCTCTTTTATATCATCGACAGATATTTCAGATTCTCATTTTGGGTAATAGAAGAGCTAATAAATTAGTGAAATGTGTATAGCACTTAGAATACTCTGATTGTTGACTTATATATATATATATATATATATGTATAATCAATAATACCCTTTTCCCCATTGGGTGCCGGGTTTAACGTATTTTATACAATACAAAATATTTTATATATGTGTGCAAATAAATTGTATCAAACATGTTACCGAAGAAGAGAATAAGATATATTACCTGGATAATATCGTTGAAAATACACTTGACAAATTTATCATAACAGTAAATATATCATTTTCGTCATCAGAATCTGATTCAAATGTCGTTAATACCATTTGCGTAATCAATTGAAATTATTTGTCACCATTTTCAAACTACCATTTGATTTATAAATCAAATTCATATGTTATTTTATGAATAAAATGCTAACAGTAAACAAATCTTATTTTTTATAAAATTTAATTCAGATATGAAGAGAAAAAATAAGCAATTAAGAGATTGCGATAATTATTTAGTATATTTGATATTCTATTGTCGTCATTAATATCCAAGCAATTATTTATTGACTGTACTGTCGTTGTAAACGTGCACAGGTTTTACTGCAGTCATTTTTACCTTATTATTGCGGTATTATTTTATCAAGTCACATAACCATTATGTATTGCATATAAAATATGACAAACTCTGCTATTTACTATACCAGATTTTGAAACCAAACTTTGACGTTTACAATGTTGTCATTTGACAGTGCCATCGGTTAAATTTCACCAGTGTAATGCAGCCGCCGATCGTAGCGCTATCTACTGCATTCTTCATGTGAATGAAGTATAATTCTTTGGTCAGTATCTATGGGTATTTTAGTCAGTGTCTATGGGTATTTTAGTCAGTGTCTATGGGTATTTTAGTCAGTGTTTTATGCGCCACATGATATGTTACGTCACTATCCTCCACAATGTCCCTGTTGCGTACTTGTCGGTCTTGCAGTACGATATCCTGTACCTTTTTAATGTTTTTATTTGTTGTTACTGTTATGGGAGGACCACGTGCATGTTGGTTTTCATAGGATGTTTTTCCGCTTTTAAAATCTGGACACCAGCGTTTGACTATATCATAAGAAACTGCAGACTCGCCAATAATTGCCATAATGTCTATGAATTTGTGTTGGGTCATGGCTTTTCTCAGGAAGTATTTTATTACGAGTCTTAGTGCTACGGCAAACATTTTTATGGACAATCACGAGACACACATCAAGAATTAGCTACAACACAACACTTTGAGATACAAAGTTGGTATTATGTAGTTATGATCTATAAATGTCAGTTAACTAAATGTCAAAAACATTAATCAAACAACCAATTAGAAGTAGGTGAGGGGTGGCGCATGCAGATCCGTCCTCGTACGGTGACCGATAGCGCATGACTGTATTTCCATTAGCTTCCGCTTTTAACGTGAGGTAGTCGACCGTATTGCTGTTGTGTTTTTGTAAATATATGATTACGCATAAAAAAACGACCATTGGTGAAAAAGTATATATTGTAAATTTGCTTTCGATGACGTAGTTGGTTTCGGGAAAAAGACTCTAGTAGTCGTTGATCTTGCTTCGTATGGTGGATCATAGCCTTTTCTACGCTTTTTAAATAAGAATTTGTCCATAGTCAATGTTAACATCTTCAAGTCCGTCCTTTAGGGACACATCGGTTGAGAATCGTTGGATTAGGTCACATAAATAGAATGAAGGCAGAAAAACTAACAAAAGAAGTCTACGAAAACAGAGTATACGGAAAGAACAAAATAGGATGCCCACGATTATATTGTGAAAATTAAGGAAGATACGGCAAGAAACTCCAAAAAAAATTATGAATCCATTGGAGTAATACAAAACGTTTATCTTAGAATAGAAAGTTGTGGAATATTTTATTTTTCCTAGTCTTATACGTAACAGTATATGGGACTTTCTGATTAAATTGAAATAAAAATAATGTTTGAACAATAATTTCCCTTTTTGGAAAGAAACACTTTTGAGCTACTCAAAAAATAAAAATAAGTTAGAAATTAAATATTTCATGAACTCCATAAATTTAGTTTAAAATATAATTTTGATTGGCATTTTTTAATTTCAAAACTCCATATTTTCCAATTCCCTTCAACATAATTCTTTTGACTCTCTTCAAATCCTTTTCTTTTTTATTCGGTTGAGGTACTAAAACTTATAAATTATGAATATCAATGATTTAACGACTTGCCTTTTTTCTACTGTTTTTTTTTTTGACATTTGACGACAACAATTTATTATTTCCTGTTGAGACGCGTGGGTTCATACATGGAATTTAAGAAAAAAAAGTACTTTCAATACTTTTGTGTGCGTATATTTTGCAATATTAGGCATAACTAGAATCAAATATGAAGTTGTGAATGTAACCACTTAGTTTGTGTACACATAAACTGTTTTCGTTTCGTCATTAATTATTGAATACCGTTTCTTTATGAATGAAACCATTGAGCTATAGAATCAAATGATTCACACTATCTAAACCTACGCCAAGAAATATTCTCAATACATATATCCATTCAATAAATCTTATGAATAATATCAAAGCAGGGCATCAAACTTTTAACACTAATACATGCCTCGTATCGCGGAGGGTATATGTTCGCTGATGTGTGGGTTCCTAGACAATAGACCAGCTTACTAAAACGTATATGAGAACAGAAAAAGAAAGATGAAAACAAATAGTTCAAGTGCAATTAATTTTTTTCATACACGTCTTTGGTTCGCCTACTTCCATTCCATGGATAAATTCCGTAGCGTACTACGTGTATTTGGTATTAACTGCGAACACCTTTTCACCTCCAACTTAAAGGAACTTGCGTTACGAATGGCGCCAAGACATTATGACCCCTCACACATTTTCTGATACAATAAATACCGCGCACCGTATTTCTTGACGTGTGATGTTAAGGAAAAATGTTTGTATAAGAATAGTCGCAGGAGTTTCCCGCCAATAAGAAAAGTACCTTCTGTTGTTCGATGTGTACCACATGTGTACAGTCATCACCTGGATCGTCTCAAAAACAGGACCGTATTAATTAACATTGCTTGAGAAACATAGATACATAGGAAAAATATTAAAGTAAAAAATGATTGAATAGTCATTTTGGGTAATTGCATCAATTGTATCGTTAGTTTGAAGAACGTAGTTCACCATGACATTTATAGTTAATACAAGACGGACTAGATGGACATTTGAATTCGAGCAGTGGAATGCTTCGTGAATTACTGAATTTATTCAAAAAATTGTTTCAAGATTATTTTTGTTGTAAGTTTAATAGAAAAGCTGAAATTACTGTCTAAAGTAATATAGTTTCTCTTAAATTTCTTAATGACAATGAATGTTATATATATTTTGATGGTTAATTTATCTTTTATTTATCGATATCCTATTTTAATTTGACTGAAGAAGTATCATAAAAGTATCTAACAAAATACATGGTACATCATTTGAATAAAGCCTTTGTAATTGATATCATTTGCTACGTAAACAATTATATATCATGTTTGCGTTTTATGTTTAAGTAATATAGATAGCTACACATCAGTAACAAAATTTATCCGATAAAGTTGTATTTGCACTATTTTTTTCTGACAAATGCTGGTCAAAACCATTTGTAACGATTATTTAAGTATTAGATTGATATACACTACCGTCCATAGTAGTCCGCACACCCAAATAAATTAAAAACAGAGCGAGAAAACATTTACTTATTTTTCGAAAACTTAAAAACTTTTTATTGTGTTTTATTAGCAGCGATTAAAATTAAAGTATAAAAGCAAAAAAGAGTAATTCTAACGAGAAATAAACAAAAACTTCTTAAACATTCCGTTCATCAAAGAAACTCTCTTTTGCGCGAAGAATAGCTTTCACAATCCTAGGTATCCGCTCCACTAGTTCTCCAAGGATTCTATTTGCCATATTAGTCCTGTTCAATTCATCCTATAACAGCTCGATGGGGTTTCGATCGGGGCTTTGTGGCGGCCACATCATTAATTGTAAAGCGCCATTATCATGTTCTTTATTTAAGAAAGTTTTACATCCCAAACAAGCACAGAACTTCTTCCTTGCTTGACAGTTGGCACTACACAATCCTGCAACATTCTTTGGCCCTTCGCTCTTCTTACAAAAACGCGCCTTGATTGTCCGAACACTTAAAACTTTGATTCATCAGTCCGTAGCACCTTTCCAATCATCCACTGTCCAATTTCTATGTGTTTCTGCCCGCTGTAGCCGATTCTGCCTGTTTTCCTGTCGAAGTAGGGGTTCTTTTGTTGCAATGCAGCCCTAAAGGTTTGCAGCTTTTAATCTGCTTTTCTTGCACAGTCGCGGTTCATTTCGGCGGCGATTTCTGGTGCTGTCAGTCTCCTATTTCGCTTGCTCAGAAATTCAATACGCTCATGGTCGGTGTGAGTTGTTATTCTCTTACGACCTGAACGTACCCGATCTCTTAAACTGGCCGTGCGTTGATGTCACCGAATGATATCACTAACAGTCGATTTATTAACATGTATTTTCTCGGAAATTTCAAGGACTAAACAACCTTCTTGACGAAAAGAAACAATTGCAGAGCCCTATTGTAAACTCTCGGAATTTTAATAACTTTAATCAGGTTCACATACACAGGATACACTCTTAACACTAACGCGCCCATAAGTAGGTTTAATTAGGAACTACAGCATTTATTAATACCCAATACACTTCCGGGTGACCCTCTCCCACCCCAAATTTATTACCTGCACTATTGTCCTAAAAATAATCATATTTGTGGTGATGAGGATTATTCTGAAAATACAATAGGTTTTCAATCATTCTCTAATCGATATTCTTGGAAGTTTGTCTGTATAATTAATAAACGATAAACTTCATAAATGACCTAATATAATTGTTATTTAAATATAAACGCAATTATATTATCTTTTGTAGGGTTTACAATATTCTACTGCGTGTCCGAACTAATATGGACGGTAGTGTATGTATGTATTTGCACATTTACACATTCATAACATCCATTTATATCTTTCAAAATTGTTCCTTTCTTTACTGTTATTGAAACAGTTTCACCGTTTCTTTGTAATTTATAGTTTGTAATCAAATATTTTATTAACGACAAGTTGTGATACATGGAGCAGACAGTTACCAATTTATGATTTTTTTTTTTCATCTTTATATCGATTGTCTGGTTTCTATATTTTACCTAAAAATATGTATAAAAAATTATCATACATATTTTTAGGAATGTATTCAAAATGTTAATATTTATATTCATTATAGCTTTACAAATAATTTTATATTTACAAGTTGTATAATAAAAAAAAAACAGTCTCATGCCGGTCCTGTAACGACTCCGAATGCAGCCGATTCACGTTCAACTGGACACGATTTTACTTTTCGAATTCAGTTTACGTTGAACAGAGTGCGTGTGAGTTTGTATTTTGCAAATACGGCGTGTGTGTACTGTGAGTGTTTTGGCCCAACAGGGCCTCGAATTCGGATATGGCACATTATTACAACCCGAGGGAAGAGTTTTTAGATTTGGACGTGTAAGTTTTGAAAATAAATTTATAAATTTCGCGGGATAACACACTGACATAACCTAACTTTTTACGAATTCACATCCCCATCGTACGTTCCGATGGCTAAAATTGTCGATGCCACGTAAAGTTGGGACTCCTTAAAGAATATTACTATTTTTATTAGAATATTATTGCTTTCTGGCAACAATTTGAAGTTTGTATAGTTTCTGAGTATTTTTTAATACTTCCGATTTGTGTGGTTTGTTTTTCTATCGCGATCAGCTGTGATTGCTGCATTTTAGGCGCGCTACAGCATTCCAATAACAATATCTTCATCTATTTTCGTCGTGTGTCTTTACGGCTTCGTGTATTTTACTCTTGAAAATGACGGTTTACATGACATCACCACCATTTGTTTGTTATTTGAACTTGCCAATGGCAAGTTCGCTCGATTCATTTTGAATTAAAACAGGCGAATAAGTGAATGGGAACTTGATCTTATGTAATACCTGTTTTGAAATTAATGTGTGCATATTATGTATTGGTTCTCTCCATCTTGACTCATATCATATGTATTTGTCAGTTTACATTTGAAAAAGTGTCGTCTTTATAAACCTATATTTTTTAACATTATTGAATGAGATATCATGTAGGTTTCCGGTTATATTTACTATGGATATTCAAGATTTCATGCCAACTCAAGGGCAAGTATGTAGATTAGATTTGAGTAGGCAGAAAATCGTAAATATTTGAATATATTTTAAAATATTATTCGTATTCAAATTGGAAATACACCATCAAAGGAAAATGCTGTTTAGTGGTGTCGTTTTGTTAAGTAGTTTTCAATATATTTTCTTCTCTGTTGGATTAGTCTTTACTTTAATTTAGAGATTATTTCAAAAGGTGATTGCGATCTTTTGAATTTAGTAGGAGATATCAATTAATAAGTAACAATAGTTATTGAACTTTATTACATTCCTATTGAATAGGTTTCAACTCTAAAGCTTGAGATGTTATCGCACTTTAGTTCACAATTAAAATTTCTAATCATTTTCTTTTGAATAAATTTTGCAAATTCTATATAATTAATCCAAACTATATCAAATTCATTGCTTTGCAATTGTTATTAGTAATTTATGAAATATTTACACATATATATTTCCTTTATCATTTGTCGTTCATACCTTATTTTATTTGAAAATGTACTTACGTGATCATATTTATAGTAGTTTCACCTGAAATTGATACAAAAACAAAAGCATTTGCAGCAACCAATGGGAATAATCAACAGCTTGTTGTTTCTTCTTTTGGCAGAATCAGAAGTCCATCGCAGTATTAACAAATGGATAACAAAAACAGATACACCTTCAAACTAGATCTAAAAATAGTTTTCATCGTGATAACGTTGTAATAAGTTTACTATCATTTTATCAAGCATGCGGCAATATGCACTCTCTTAATTTATCTTTTTTTGGGTGTATAGACAAGCTATTGCACGTTATTATGTGGTACAATTAAAATCGGAATTCATATTCGCGCATTGCTTACATTGACGATAAAAATACAGGGTTAGCAAAAACTTCCGGAGCGCTCGAATAACTTTGTTGTTGAGAAGTATTTTTTTTTAAAATTTAGTATGGATATATAGATAAAGCTAATAAATTTATTATATTTTCACATCTTTTTCTCTTTCGATTTGAGATGTTCCCTACTTATTTTTTTTAAATGAGACACCCGGCATATTGTTGTATTTTTTGATGCAGAATAAAAAGTTGCTTTTAGAACTATCAATATGTCTTATTTTCATTGATAAAACACCAATACAACGTTCTTCTAATTGTTCAAGATTGTTTGGTCGATTTTTATACATATGGCATATCAGTAATCTCGCATTCAATTGCTTCTCTGCATATGATCCAGCGCGTATTAAATATTTCGTTCAAATAATCACGAACATTGCACGCAAAGTGTGGCGGGGCTGCAGCCTATTGGAATCAACTATTTTCGTTTGTGCCGGCATAATCTTGTCCTTCAATAGATTTAAATAGCTGCTAGTTCTTATGAAAAACGGTCCAATTATGTTGTTTCCACGCAGACGAGCCCACATATTCACTTTTTAAGGACGTTCTGCATGGATTTCTTCTATCCAATGAGGGTTTTCAATTGACCAATAATGACAATTGCATCTGCCAACGGCAGCGTTAAGACAAAATGTTGCTTCATCAGCTAAGCTTCCTTGATCCGCCAAATTAGGTTGTTTTTTGGTAAATTCTTTTATTACTTCGTAAAAGTGCAGTTTTTGATCTGGATTATTATAAATCTACTCATGAACAATATGCACTTTCAATGGTTTCGGTTTTTCAGATTTTAGCATTTTGTGGAAAGATTTCTTTTGGAGATCTCATGCATTTGGTTCATTTCCGTTGTAAGTTTGATTTTCTTGAATTGTTAATAAAACATTCACATTCGATGTCTTTATTGGATGTTGTTCTTAGACGTTCACTTCTTCGTAAATCTTTTACTTGCCAAAATGCCTCGTACTTCTGAATTGTCCACCATACCGTATCGATTTAGCCATCTGGATAATCAGTATTAAGCAAAGTAGGCACTTCTTCAAAAGAATCTTGACGGGCACCATATTCGTGCATCATCATCAAGATGTCAATTTGTTCAGATTCTATGTTTTATTGCCATGTTAATCACCAAACCCAAAACATGTTTTCAAAGATATATTGGTTTTACATTATTAGGTAATTTTTTTCTGTATTGCATTTTTATAAATAAAAATAGATAGTAGATTTTCAGTCTGTATCCGAAGATGTAATAATACATTGGGCTCCTCATTTTAAAACGAAGTAAGTAGGAAGCACTTCCTGTCAAACCGGAACTAAAGGAAGAAATACTTGTCAATCAACAAAGTTACTCGACCTTTCCGGAACTTTGTATTAACTGTTCAAACAATTGTATAGAGATGGATCCTTTTGCCGGTGTAAAGTAGCGCGGCTGGTACAATTTCGCCTGGTGGTGTTATGTTTACATCACTCGCCTTACTTGCTGAGTGTGTACTCTTGTTGGCTATATTCTAAAATGTGCATGATAAAAATTCCAAGAGAGACATGAAGTTTAGGGATATGTATTTATGTTAGGATGCAGATGTGATATATACTGATGGAGTATATGCTACTTGTAACAAATGTACAATTTCTCTATTGATTGAATATTGGATGCCGACTAACGAAGATGCACTGTAAAGAATTGGTATAGAATTATGGTATTGAATTGATTCAATTGAAGATATATTTAAATTGTTGTACTACTGTACTTAGAGAATGACCGTCCTGCATCTACTATTCAAAATATTTCTCATAGCTTTGACATTGAGATACGTTTTAAATCACATTTTCTGTAAATCTAGATTTTTTTTTAGAATGATTGTAAATTTCTCGACTGCGTGATGCCCTATATTATCAGTCAAGTTTTATCAGGTTGTCTTTATATTATCGACTACTTTACAAGCCAATATATAACTCGTGGCAGTAGTTAGTCATTTTATCCAAAGTGCTCACGAGGTTTTTGTTGAATTGCAAGTAATTCCAATAAAGATAATGCACTATTTTGCAATTTTCATGCGATGGTACAACAATACTTTCCACAAATCTCCACTTGCTTGATTATCTAAGAAGTTCCTGACCGCTTTTAGTAGCTTCAGGATCTTGTTGTTGTCTCGGCGGTGAATTATCTAATCTGTGAAAATATTCACTGTGATAGTGAACATTTTCAGAGACCATTAGGTAATATAGGTTCAGGTGGTAGTGGAGTTTCTGGGCAAAAATTTTTAAATTGACGAATCGGTTTGGTGGTGTAAGAAAAAACCTTTTTGTGTTAGCTATGAGTTGGTTTTGTTTTAGATAGCTAAGTCTAATCGTGTCTGCCACACTACGCGTAGGATATATGGAAAATTTGTTTCTAGTAATATTTTAACTTCAACAATAGTTTAACAATTAATTTATATGATGTTAAGTAATGCAATGAAGACAAATTCCTAGTCACAGGTATAGCAGTAAACTCCACTCACACAAATTAATTAATTATGCGGAACGCAGCGTTTCGAGAGCACGTGGGCTCTCATTGTCAACCGTGTTACTGACTGAAAGTAAAAACTGTATCACACATGCAAATTATTTTCTACGCAGGCTCTAAAATTTTTAAAACATATGAGCATTAGAGCCTGCCTAGAAAATAATTTGCATGTGTGATACAGTTTTTACTTTCAGTCGGTAACACGATTGACAATGAGAGCCCACGTGCTCTCGAAACGCTGCGTTTCGCATAATTAATTAATTTGTGTGAGTGGAGTTTACTGCTATACCTGTGAATTGCACATCCACACAATCCCTTGCAATCGTCAACAGATTCCTAGGTTTGGCCATATCTAACTTTAATCATGATTTTAATTTACAGCACTCAGAAAATTCGATTACATTTAAAGATCCATGTGACCCTAGTTTGGAAATTGAGTTTTATTTCTCCGATGCAACTAACTCATTGTACGGTAACTGTTATTGTTTTTTTCTTCTTGACTGTACAAACTTTAATGAAGCCTTAGATACCTTTTATAACTCTTCACATGCTATTCTAGATCTTTATGTCTCCTCTATATCCCTTCTAAATTGCGCTCTAATGCTTGTAGTCCGAAAAACCAGAAATATAACATATTATAATGCGTTTAAACGGATGAGAGGATTAATTAAAACGCTATAAGTGTTAGTTATATTCACTACTTTAGTAATATTGAGTATTGCTCTTTTATTCTGGAACAGATGAACTTTCTTGTGCCACCGTTGAACTTGAAACATGAATTCACCCTTCCATTCGTGAGGACTAACATGATGAAACGAGCTCCGACATACATGCATTCTCCAAGGCGGCGATCACACAAATTACTTATTTAAATAAATTTGTTCGTTTTTTATTTATTGTAGTGTATACCTTTATTATTAATGTTATCTTATTGCTCGTTCGATAATAAATGTACATTATTATTATATAGTCCCAGCTTTCATATTTTGAAGACGTTTGCTGCATAAAACAAATGGTATCAAATTTAAAAGTACGCAACCTAATATTCATTATGCTATTTTTGTTAGCGCACCTGTTATTTCATCTACGATTAACCATACCCTTTAATTTTGTTAATAATATTAATATGTGTTTCTATATTAATAGAAACATATTTTCCCAAAATGTACGAATTAGATGTTGGGTGAAGTTTATATTTCAGTCGCATATTTCTCTTTGCATCGGTGCAGATTTACGCGCATTTTATTTTAGAAGCAATCCGAATTGTTTTAAACGAAATTAGCGATGCATCATTAGTGTTATTACATGTTAACTTGTCGTGAATATAGCAATATTTTCAACCGTTTAAACAATGATTATTGTCCATTACCTACAAGTGCAGTGACGTTTTACAGGAAACACTAAAACTTAACATCGACATTGATTGATGCCTATGAGAAGATTTATCACACTGTCTTACAATTGTTATTCAGTGTTTTGTATATGTCCATCCTTTCTATCTGACCGTTCATCTACATATCGTAGAAAGTTTCGTCATTCACGAACCTACGGATGTTGAGACACTGCCGCTATTATACGCACCGGCCGGCAGGTTATATCTAATATTGCATAATAATTAATTATCGCAGTCGGTGGAATGTTGCGCTTTGCCTATGATGTATGTGTGCGTATACACGTGGTATACAGTTGCAGGGAGAGTAATATATACGAATTATTCTATAAGTTTTCTAAGCGAACATATGTGTATACAATGTAATAACTAATATACAGTACGATTAAGATTGGAACAAACCTATCGTAAATCACGCGATATGAGTATGTATAGTCCATCCTGAAAATATTGAGCAAATTTACTGCAAATACATTTCACATATTTATTATATAACAGCAATGTGTAGTGGTTTTAGGTGTATTATATTCAAAACCATTATACAGGATGTCTATCAAATAAAATGAAAAAGTATGAAAAATGGAAAGATCTACTTTTATTAGACGTAAGTCCAAAATACTTCGCCAAAATTACTTCGCAGACGCGAGAAAACAATGAAAAATGTATTTAAAATAAAAATTTCTTTATTGTTCACAATTGAAATATTCGTATACCAAGCAAAACCTTGAGCTTAGGAAATACAAAAAACACTCTGGGGCTAGATTTGGTGAGTACGGTAGGTAGTCAATCAATTCGAACGCTAATTCGTGAATTTTCGACAATAACGATTACTAATGCGAATGCTAATTAATAACGTACAATTAATACACAGTCAATATTTCACTAGATTTCCTAATACCATCTCTTTTTAGTGTGCATTTGTTTTTTTCCTATTTTACTTTATTCGTAACAATAATTGTTGAAGTGCTAAAGTGAGTATTTTTAAATTGATTAACTGGTAGTTGAATTGAAAGATATTGGGTATTGGTAAGATATAAATAAAAATTGTCGATATGACTGGTTGTTTAATATGGATTACATTTGTGTTTTGACGCACAGTCTGTAAAACAAGAGAAGATGAAGTGTAAGAACATGAAAACAATATAAAATTTAAAATATGTGTACTTAGGAGAAATGTACATTGTAATACCTAATACACGCTACACTCAATATGGGGTCCAGTCTCCATCGTTGTCGGTAATCGCCTGGCAACGACGCCCCATACTCCCAACCAAGGTTTCGGCATAAGAAGCTGATAACGATCGCCATATCTGTCGAAGGTTCCTCGATAATTGCTTTAGTGTGTAGGCACGTTTACGTTGAAGTTTGTGCTTCATTATTGCCCACACACTTTCAATTCGACTTGCATCCGGGCTCTGGGAGGACCATTCCAACGTCGAAATATGATTTTCTAACTTCCACTCCCTACAACGTCTACTTCGATGCTTTGGATCACCTCTTGCAGGATCCACTGATTATTATTCTGCCCAAACCACTTCCTCACAGATGGAATGACACCCTTTTTGTACAGTTTCACCATTCTTTCTGCATCCAGGTTCTCTGTGAATACGCACAATGATCCAAAGCCGCGCACATTAAAGCATCCCCACACATGGACGTTAACTGAGTGCTTTACTGTGCGTTGTACAACTCGGTGGTGTTGCGTAAACCAAGCTCTTTTTGTCTGTGGCCATGCATAAAAAGAAGCCTCATCTGTAAAAACAACATCAGACCAATCTCGATGACTGTTGTTACTCGCCCAAACGCGGCGTGCTTCTCCGATATCGGTCCGATAGCAGCGGTATCATTATCGTACTGCGGTATGCTATGCTGTCTTCACGTAGGCGATTTCTAATCGTCATTATGCTTACTTTAATTTGTTTTTTTTTGTATCTGATACTGTCCCTGTCGTGTATTCTAGGTTTCTTTTAAACAAATTAATTATCGCTTTGTCCTGCTTTGTTGTGGTTTTTCGTTTTTTACCGCGACCAGGGAGATCATCTACTGTTTTGTTCGCTTAATATCGGTCCACCCACATTTTTACAAACCCCTCCGACTTTCGCATATATCTTGATGCGGCTGCTATCAACATTTTAGGTCCTTTGGGGTGAATGCAAAGAAACACAGCTTCGTACCGTTTTAAATACACAGCGCTCATAACTACACTGACTCTGTTTTCTTTGGCTGACAAAGTGAAACTGCTATTAAATGAGTAATGCGTATTAGGCCTAAATACGCCTTATCCCAAGGTCACATTAATCACGTCCGCTATCTTACCATAAGCAGGTAGCTCCCCTTTTTCTCTTGCTTTACAGATTGTATTCTTGAATTTGTTCCATCCACTCAATTACTTTGCTTTATATAAATAACACTGTTATTATAAAGATTATAAACGTAAATCTTAATCTAATTTTACTCTTATCGGTCACTTTGAAATTTTGGTGTGTAGTTCTAATTGTATACTAGGGGATCTATTACGGATACGGTCAATTTGACCTTTCTTGAACTGGTCAGCATTTATCGTACGATATATTAACGTGGACGCAGATGCGCTCATTTTTCATACCCCAAAAGATTAGCTAATGCATAAGCACAACTTCGGTAATTTCTGTGTTTCTGCCCACTATAGCCGTTTTTGCTTGTTTCCCTGTCGAAATAAGGTTTTTTGTTGTTGCAATGCGACCGTGAAGATTTGGAGCTTTTCATCTTCTTTTCACTGTAGTAAGAACACTTTTTCTTACACAGCCGCGACTCATTTCGGCGGAAATTTCTGATGCTGTTAATCCCCTATTTCGGTTGTTCTAGTAATTTTATACGATCGTCATCGGTGTGAGTTGTTATTCTCTTACGACCTGAACGTGCCCGATCCCTTAAACTGCCTGTGCGTTGATGTCTCCGAATGATATCACTAGCAGTCGATCTATTAACATATTTTTTCGGAAATCTGACGTATTAGATAACCTTCTTGATGAAAAACAACAATTATAGAGTGCTTTTCTAAACTTGCCGATTTTCCTCTTAGCATTTTAATAACTTTAGTCAGGTTCATACAAAAAGATACGCTCGTAAGACTAACGCACTCACAAGTAGGTTTTTTTAGAAACTAAAGCATTTATCAATACACAGTACACTTTTGGGTGGCTTATTATCCCAAAAGTAATCCTATTTGTGGCGATGAGGATTATTCTGAAAATTTTTTAATCATTCTGTAATTGATTTTCTTGGAAGTTTGCCTGTGCAATTTATAAACAATAAACTTCATAAAGGACATAGTATAAATGTTATTTATATATGAAAGCAATAATATTATCTTTTCGTAGAGTTTACAACATTTTACTCGGTGTCCGAACTAATATGGACGGTAGTGTACATACAAAATAAAAAAACAACTCATCATAACGGGAAGAAAATAATCGGCGAAAGCTCGTTCGACAGCTAGTGCGTACAATCATCGAGTTAACCGCACGTATCACACTCTGTGTAAGAGTTCTTCTAGCGCATACGTTTGCGCGTGGATGTGGGAAGATGCAAGTGAAATGCTGTCACGACGGAATGCGTGGTCCCAAAATAAAAGCTATCTTTCGAGGAGTGCGCGATTGCTGGTAGCCTACACTTTTCGTTTCACCGTTTGTTTGTTTGGAAGTTGGTTGCCTCCGCTTCGAAACGGACGCTTGTTTTTTTGTATGTTTCGTAGATGACACGAACGAGTTGCGGCGAAAATGTTTATTTTATCAATGGAAATGGAGTTCAGATATGTTACGAAGATCCGCGTGAGAAGATTTATTCTCGACGGTGATACATAACACAACACCTTAATTAAGATTCTTAACGTCAAAGTAAAGTTATTTTTAAGTAAATAATGTGCTTCGTATTTTTCGATTTTTCAATTGTCGCTGCTTTATCCTTTAATTTTGTTTTCATTTGTTCCAATAATTTTGGTACATACGAGAATCAAATTTCATTAAGTAATATTGACATGTCACGTTGGTTATGGCCATTTTCCTTATTTTTTTCTTTACACAAGTATTTTATCACTATATTTGTGTACAAAGGCCTTATTATCGTAAGAAATTTTAACGATATAGTAGATGTTTTGCGTGGCTTTGCTTCAATCTTGACCATCTCAACAAAATTATGACCACCACAAACATATTGGATTATCTCCTGTATAAAAAAAGATGCCGAAAAGCTATTTGGTGCAATAATAAATGAAAACAGCTTTCTGTTCGTCAGTTAATGCTAACTATGCTAAAGCTAATAAGTGATGAACCTTCCTCGTAACATGACATTTTTTCTAATGCAAAACAGGCACATCAGTATTACGACACTGCGGCACCAAAGTCCCTTCACAGTAGATAGAGTCAGTGTAGTATAAAGTTTGTGGCGAAATAGTGGTAGGAACATCGGTATCCTGCTCGATTGGTTGACGACCACTTCTAAATTGTGTAAGCCATTTGTAACGTCGCGTACGGCCCAGGGCATTATCTCTGTAAGTTTGCTTCAAAACCTGAGAAAACTTTCCCCAGCTTCACGCAAAATTTTATGTTGCATCGATGCTCCCAATCGTACATTACAATAATAGTTACAAATATGAAAACTAGACGAGATGACTACATTACGAAAACACGTGTTTGTGTGGGAGGTTATACCGTACGTCATTAAGTCTCTTTATTGGCGCGCAACTCAAAATGTGCTACAGTAGAAGCAGTCTAAGTTCCAATGCACGGTATCAATAAATCGTGATGTCAGGCTTTACGCTGTTGCCGGATACACACACGTGAACTTGCTATTAAACGTAACTTAACTTCTATTACTTTATTTATTATGGTATATCAAATAGAAAATTTTAATAATCGGCACTACAGAATTTAGTAAGAAGCATCTGGCAATACGTAAAAGTGTTCAAACTACGAAAAGTAAATATATCTTGCCTGAAGGAAAAAAATGTTTTATTAGTAGTATCTTAATTATCTACTAATTAAATAAAAAGAAACAGGTAATGAATCAAAATTATTCTATTAAAACATTTGCTTCGGAACTGTAAAAATGAAATTACATAAAATACGAAAACAAACACGTTAAAATAAGATTAATGTATTATTTATTTACAAATTAATTAATCAGCTAATTTTCTTCAATATCACTCAGCTTCGATCATCATGATTTAAATTAATAACTAGGGAAGAAATTTTGTCATGATCTAATCCAAGTTCTCTTTTCCACCATCGTATGATGATCGTAATATGTTTTTATTCCCCCATATCTTCTCAATAGGGTTGAATATACAGTGCTATGGAGGTGATCTTAGCACTGCGGAGCCATGTGCACGTGCTAGTTCGTCTATCACATATTCCTTCGGTGGTTTATGTCTAATACATATACGCAATTACTTACTTGCTTCAACTTATTTTATCGAATACTCACAATGTAACTATACTTCATTCACGTTAAGAATGCAGTAGGTAGCGCTACGATCGGCGGTTGGTGAAATTTAACCGATGAAACTGTCAAATGACAACATCGTAAACATCAAAGTTTGGTTATCAAAATCTTGTATAATAAATAGCAAGTTTTTCATATTTTATGTACAATACATTATGGTTATATAATCTGGCAAAATAATACTGCAATAATAAAGTAAAAGTGACATCAATTGCTATATAAAAGTATCCTTTCGTTGTTTCATTTACCAAAATAGTTGGAGCTTATTTAATTATGTTAGAAAGTAAATGTGATTGCATTTGGGGTTAATTGAAGAGAACATAAATGCCATATAAGTTTTAAAATAACAATATTACCATGGATAAACTTGAATCGAAAATATAACTTTGACATGAACGGTTATATACACAGTGTTATACCAAGTCGTTTGTCATGAAGTACATCTTTCCGTTGGTAATCTCCATCAATTTCAATGGTATGGTTGAAAGTAAGCAATTCAATATATACAAGCAAAAGCCAAACAAGGAAGAATGTTGCTGATTATGAACAATACATAATGGTCTCAACGGGACTGTATCCAAGTCCATCGAGTGGCTTCAGAGTACATGGTAGCACACAATATCCTTAAATCTTGCATAGAATTTGATTATATCAATGATGAAATTAGATGAGCTGCTCGGTGAAAAAGAAGACAGCACTCCAAGTATACTTATCTACTGTACCCCGGCTGCAGTAAAACCAATGTACATTTTCAATGATAGTACAGTCAATAAATAATTGCATGCATATCAATGAGTACAATAAAAAAGCAAATATACTAATGAATTATAACAATCTCTTAATTGCATATATTACAAATTTATAGTTTTCTTCTCTTCATATTTGGAATAAATTTAATAAAAAAGATTTGTTTACTGCTAGCATTTTATTTATACAATAACAAATGACATAAACATATGAATTTGATTTATAAATCAAAGGGTAGAATGAAAAAGGTGAATAAATAATTTCAATTTATTATGCAAATGATATTACCATATATTTGAATCAGATTCTGATAATGGTGGTCTGACGAAGATCATGTATTTGCTGTTATCATAAATTCTTCGAATTTATTTTCAACAATATTATCCAGTTAATACATCATACTCTCTTCTTCGATAACATGTTTGATACAATAAATTTGTATTCATGTTCTTTTAAAATTACTACATTGTATAAATTACCTTAACTAATTGTATGGAATGCATGAAGATATAAATCAGCAATCAGAGTATTCTAAGTGTATACACACTTTATTAACTTATTAGGCAAAATCAGAATCTGATGTATCTGTCGATGAATGTGCATCTGTAGTTATAATAAATTCTTCAACCATATCTTCAATTTAGCTTCTGTCCACTGCCAATATGTTTGCTTGAGGGTTCTTCGATGGTCCTGCAACTGCATCTATTACTGCCTCTTCAGCCATATCAAACCAAAGCTGTAATGGTAATAGTAAAGTAGAAATCATTTTGTTTATATAATCGATTGTGTAGTACCTTGAATTATGAAATGATGAGATAAAAGAACTCTGAAAAGAATTATTTTTGCCACAACTTGTTTATGGGTAAAAAGTACAATGCAAAACTGCAGGAAACAATGACACGAAAATTGTAAACAAATTTGACAACTGACAGAAATTTCGTATGAAGAAATTACATGAATTTCTCCTGTGTGAATATGCCTCGCCCATTAGCCAATGGCAAACCAGTATTTTAAGGCCTATCTATTCCAAGTCTGCATTCTTAACGTGAATGGAGTATAGATGTAATAACTGATGTAAGATCATATGTAATGTTATTTGCCAGCCATTCTTGAATATTGCTTATTCTCCAACTGGCATCTGGTGTCTTGTTTCTTAATTCAGAGTGATAACTATCGTTATCCATAATAATCATAGAATTAGGTTTTATATTTGGTAACAACTGCATCGTAAACCATTTTGTAAAATGTTCTTTATTCATTTCTCTGTGGTAATCATGTCCTCTTGTTTTTGAACAAAATATAAGTGAAGCACCTGGTATAAAACCATCACTATTGCTTGCATGTAAAACTATACACCTATAAACAAGCTTAGTGCGAAACAGAAATTATATTTGTAATAAAACAAACCTCACACAAACATTATTTATTATGTAATAATTATGTAATAATATTTAACATATTTATTACAAATAAATAATATTATAGATTATTTATTTGTAATAAAACAACCCCCCAAAGTTTGTAACTGTTTCATATTTTGCCGGTTACTGTGCTGCCAAGAATAATTATTGCTGCCACTTCCGTGTTTCATCTAAGTAAACAGGATCCTGTGGGATATTGCTTCCCGTGTTCTTTACGTATGGTTGTAAAAACTCAACACGAAGTAATACAACATGATGTTGCTCCATTAGTCCTAGTCGAGGATCATCTTGCTCAAAATATACAATCAGCGAACTGATTATTTCTTTCGCCTGTTGACACAATGCACGTGACATTTTTATAAATATACGTCGACTAGTTCTAAAAAGAACTTTTGAATATGGAAAGCAATTAAATAATTCGACCAAAACTAAACAAACGTTAACGTAAAGGAAGAAACAAGGAAAGCGCTTTGATGTTGACCAAAAACAACCGATAACATTGTATTTCATCAAATATAGCCAATAACAGCAACGTAAAAGTACTGCGATATGGAAAATATAATGATTAAGTTAATAACTATTCCTTTTACATTTTTAACTATGTACGGTAGAACGGACGTTTGTATTGAAAAACAGTGTGTTGCGTTATCCATTGAAATTGGATATGACGTCATTTGATTATATGCATTACGTCGCGTTAATGACGTGCATTGGAACTTAGCGTGCTCCAAGTATACCTAAAGATATACTAGTACTGCATTTTTTATTATTTTTTCACTAATTTGGCGCTGCTACTGCACTAGCGGGCGGGAGTTTTGTTCGTTGCTCTTATCATTTTTTTTCTGTCGATACTTTTAAATTATTTATTTGCAATAGGTGTTTATTAAATATTTCGTTTTCATCTTTTTCGTTCGATAAAATGCGGAACAAGAAATCAAATACATAGACCTTACACTAATAGATGAATATAAGAGCAAATTTCAAGTCCTGATATGACAAATTTAATTAGCTAACAGCCTTTTGGACAGATTACTATGGATGGCAAAACGATGAACAGCAAAAGAAAAGTAGCTTTATTAAAAGGCACATTGAACGTGATAAAGGACTTGGATCGCAGTGAACTTTTAAAAAATGTTGGTAAAGACTATGGAGTGGGCGTGTGCACTGCAGGAGATTGGGAAAAAATCTGAATTCACACAAGTATTTTATTATTAATTATTTACTATATTTGTGTAAAAAGGGCAAGAAATTTATAACGACACACGGCGGATGTTTTGCGTGGTTTTGCACCTTCTTTACGAGATGATTAAAAAATTGTTACGGTATCTTTGTTGGTACTAAAACGGTAACGATTAAGGTAATTTGATTTATGATTTGGTACAAAATGACAAGAGTCACCGCTAGATTTATAGATATATTCCGTTCGAGACGTGAGCAAATTTTATACCATAAATTAGGGCTGTGCACTTGGACACTAAAAATGCGGATACTAACTTGGGCATTATTAGCAGAGTTTCCAATGAATTTTTGGAAAAAATTTGTCACACCGGTAGTTTGGCCTAGAGTTGAAATGCCGAAGCACGAAATAACGTAACGACTTTCACCTCCTAGAAAATCTTGTGTTACACCGAAAATTGTGGCAACGGTTTTTCTTTTTTGATGTATGGGGAATTATTTCTATAGACTTCTTAATCTAACAGGGGAAATTTTATGCGAAGTTAATGCCAAAAATCCGTAGTACAATAAAAAAAAAGAACGGGGATAAAATTACTCTCTTCTCTCATGGCAAGAAAAGTTGCGTTGCAATGGTTGCTATTCAAAGTGAAAGAACATCTGGTTGCAGGGAAACTCACTTTTCTAATGACGAAGGTACGAAGTTGGCAATAAGTGAATGATTGGTAGAACAAGATAAAGATTTTTGTCGAAGAGGATCCAAGCACTTCAGTACATTAACCTTTTGGGAAAAATAAAATTGTTTCAGTCTCAGGTGTTTGTTTCTACGCTAAGTATAGTAATTTGCGAATTATCTTTGTAACGGTAACCATAGTTATACATCTGTGGTCTTTATAAGATTTAATAATGTATTCCATTAGTCTGGAATATCGCTTATATTTTTCGTTAATCCCGAAGTTTTCCCGCTTCGTCGATGGTAGTTTCCACTTTTGTTTTTTTTTTTTTTTGAAGAAAACTACAGTCGAGAATCATCTGTTCAATGGGATAGAAGTTAATAAGTTTAACGCAACATATTTGTTTTTCATTTACGTATAATTAAATATTTCCAAACAAAATCATTCACAATCAAAGAATAATTAACGTAACCTTCGTTGAATACATTCGCACCTTGACATTGACTATACATACATACGTATCTACATTACATAACGCCCACGTTATATACCAGTCCGCGCGATATCTGATTCGCTAATTCGATTTTGAACGACGTACATGAACGACGTTTAAAAAACGGAAATTAAAAATATTTGACGGTTGGTAATATTGGCCAAGGTCGACTATTGCTGAGTGTCCTCGCGTTTTGCGCGGGAAACGAAAAGACGAGTTCTTCATTGTCAATGCGCAACTTGCGAAAATGAAACCACGAATAACATGGAGTTCGCTTAATGTCGATTTCGTGATATTTTTTATTGAAAACGTTCAAACGTAATATTGCCAAGTATTTTGTATTTGTTTCGTTGATAACAATTGACGCCTGTGTTGCAGTTTGATATTTGCAAAGGAAATGCCACGGTTATAACCGTACGACCGTAGATAAGATTAAGTGTTTTTAATAAGAGTAATGAGAATAAGAGCGATTAATGTGCCGCCTGTTTATATTATTTATTTTAAACGGAACTCATATTTGCTGTTTATGCAGATGCAAATATACATAGCCAACGTTTAATCATATACCCGAAATTCTAAGTTAAAAATTTATTGTATCATAAATATTTTTTTCCTTTTGTTTATTTTTGATTTATTATTTTTCATGAATTTTCCTAATAAAGAATAAAAAAAAATAACAAAGGAAAAAATATCAGGAATTTATATTATTTTATATATTTACTAACTTGTTTTGATTGCCCAAAAACTTATATCAGCCAAACAGGTAGGAGTTTTGAAAAAAGAATAAATGAGCACTTCATGAGCTATATACACAAAAATAAAGATTCCATTTACGCTCGCCGTTTATTGGAAAACAAGCACAATTTCAATAGTAATTTCGAAATTTTACATTCCGAAAGTAAAGGTCTAAAATTAAACCTACTCGAATTCCTAGAAATAAAAAAAACTTAAATATTCAGATGTATTAGCTAATGATCAAATAGAATAATTCACCGTTGTTAAATTTGTTTGTGAACTCTAGTACTAAGAATTTAGAGACATAATCAGCCCATTATGTAAGCACATTGTACACACTAGCCTTAATTAGCATAAGATAAGGTTACCTTAAGTTTGAGTATAAATAAATAAGGTTTTTGTGCAGTAGGAGTAGAATATCTGATGAAGCTACAGGGATAGAAAAACATTTGACGACAGCATTGTGATCAATATATTGGAAATTTTGTAAAATTGTGTTTTACTTCTCCGACCATTGTTAGATTGTAAATGCAATTCTAAGAAGACTAGTATGAATTTCCCTACTTATTTTAAAAGTAGTTCTAAGTACAACACAATATATCAATGTGCGATCAAAGTTATGAACGGTAGTGTACATGTGGCCTGTACTTAGATTAAAGGTTATTTCTTGGCGTTAAAGTGATAGAGTAAGTGTTAAAATTGAAAACATGTTGCAGTAATTGTACACCGTACAATACATTAAAGAATAACTCTAATAAATTTATTGTAAATTTATAGCTTGTTCAAAATTATGTTCAACTATTTGTTTACCAAAAAATATAAATAATAATTATAAAATACTGTTCATAACTAATAAAATTAAATCAATATATTCTCTAAATTATTGCAATGATTTCGAACAACAAATAAAATTTTCACTATCGCAGTTTTCTCCAACTGCAATGAGGACCGGTTCTTTGTCAACATATTTCATACGTTATTCTTTAATAACATGTAGCAATAAATATACTTTCCATTGCATGAAATAATAGTTGCCTAACCTCAGGTAATTTGAGTAAGTTTTATTTCTTGCATTTTTCTCCAGACCAGCTCGATAGGATTGAGTTCGTAGTGGCAAGTGGGTAGTCGTAACACAGTTCTATTTCTTGATTTCGTCAATTCGTCAGTGACGTAGCAGTTATACTTATTTATAGGTCATCATTATTTTTTTGCTTGTTAGCTAGTTTTGAATAACTCCCTTTCTCGAAGATGATGATGATGGTTTCTCAATTTTTCGACTATAATACGATGCATTATTCATTGCAATAAATTTTACAACCTTCATCCGCGTTGTCGGTAAATAGTTTAATATGTAAAAAAACTTTTCTTCGAAAAAGGTATCATTCATTTTGTCATGACACTTTGTGGCTTCCTTTCCTCCAAAACCGGGTTCCATAAAAGTATTACAATTTCTAATGTGTAACAAAGACGACTCCCTTTCCCAGACGAATTCTTCGAATCTGTTGTAAGCCCTTCAATACAGTTCTAAGACTGTGAAACCTATATCAGTCCACATTTCCTGCACCTTTATTCATCCAGGTTTTGTAAACAGAAAATTGTAAAATATATGAGATATTCTTATCCATCTTACAATATAATCTTCTTCAGTTAATATACAATTTCTATTTCGTTTTATGTATTTACTAGATAACACAGAATTATATAAAAACAACTCTATATAATAAACAATTCTTACTTTTTGGTGTCATTTGTTTCATTAGTCGATACAATGTTGTTAGACCCGTTTGGTAAATCTTCATTATTTCTTACTTGTATCGGTATCTTGTCTAGCGTTGGAGGTTCAGTTTGTAAAATAGCTTTACCTGCCATCATTTAAGGAATGCAAACTGGTGTGAACACAATAGAGTAAGTTAACAGATTAAAATACGGTAACATATGTCACTAATTCAAGATTGTGCTTGTTTTAAAGACAGCAATGTTATCCATTTAAATATGATTTGTCTGAATCAGTGTTTTGTTTTATAACATTGCAAGGAGTGTTGGAGTAAAGCAGAATCAACGGGCTCGACAGTTAGGCTACAGGTTCTGCAGACACCTTAACGGTTAAAAAATACGGTACTTTTGTTAAAGAATTTTTCAGTAGTAGCGGGTAATATAATGAAATTTTGTTCACACTACTGCCCCTTAATTGTGAGTATCATCTCACCACAACCACAGTTCAAAACATCAGGTTATGTTATTTCTATTTAGGTTAGTAACTATTTATTTATATTTTCTACCATAGATTTAGATAAGTTCGCTGTTTTTAAGGTATTAAAAATTTGTTGAGTTTAATAAATAAACTACAATAACTCTTTCATTGTTTGCAATTACTTCCCAACGATCAACTCTATTGACGATGAGAACCCATGCGTTCTCGAAACATTCTGTCCTGAATAAATAATTAATCTCTGTTGCTGTAGGGTGGTGTGAAGAAATGGTCAAAGTCTGTTCGACAGAAAGCAAAAGCTGCTTTTGTGATGTCAGTAGCACGAGGGCGAGCTTTATCATGCAGTCAATTCATTTGATGTCTTTCCGGTCTCTTCTTGAAGTCCAAGACGAGGGATTTGCTGACAATAAATTTAAAAAATGATCCTTACTTTCGTTGAAAGAAATTCATAGTATGCATAGAACATATTCTTTGTCCCACCAGATACACATCAACTTACGCGGACGAGTACCAGCTTTTGCTATTTTTTTAGGGCTATTTATTTCTGTTCTCGTCGTTGATGTAAAGCCACAATTTTTGTGTCACCAGTAACAATGTAGGACAGAAACTGTCAATGTTGTAGATGAGTTAGACGATGATGAACCAGCAATGAGGCACAGGTATTCACACGGTGCTGTTCGCGTATTTCGCTCAGAAGGTGTCGCACCCATCGATTTCATCGCAATGTCAAATATGCGCGTACATTGGGGCCCACCATCATTCACACGATTCATGTAAAAATGTTCCTTGTTGAAATGAGAAAGCCATTATTGTGTAGTACTTTGGCCAGTGGCAATCTTTCCATAAATTGCACAAATTATTTTAACGGCTTCAGGTATCTTTTCTGTGCTCGTTTTTTTACTTAACATTTCATTTTCTTTTGCCAATAATTTATATAATCTTTGCACAAATTCACAAATTTAAAGACGATAGAATTGAATAATAGTGGGACATTAAAATATTTTGAGTTAAGCTGCGAACTTATGCATCAATCTAAAAATTAAGGTGGTAAAATACTGTAACGCTACTTTCCTAAAAATACAATAAATAAATGTAATTTAAGTCATAAAGAATTTATGCAGTATGATAATTTGGACCAATACAGTATTTTGGCAAATTAGGTATTCGGATTCAGTATTAATGACGACTTGCTTCAACTAGTTTTAACAGCAACACTTAATTAAAGTTAAGTGTTTAGCAGCTTATTGTCAGTAACATAGATTCTTCTAAATAAAAGAGCGGGTTAATTTATTTGTTAAAAAAAAAGTGTGCCTTATTATAATGATAGCAAACGCCAAATAACAATTTTGACCAAAACGCGGGAACATTTGGTAACTGCCTTTTTTTCACTAACCATAATATCAACGAGAGGGCACCATAAATTTACTTTTAGGATTACTTCATATTTTATATTTAAATATAGCATTCAGTAACGTTTTTGAATATTAGCCGTTTTTCATTTGGTCTGATCCATGGTATTAATTAATTTTATTGTTTTATCATCAAGTCTTTTGTGTCTTTGGTATCTTCCCAAATGAAATCATTTTCGTCAACAGTAATTGAATGTTTTTTTTTTGTTATTCGCCACTTCACACTTATTGAACATATGCTTTAAGAAGTAGCTTTCATACCACTAATATTCCGTATTGAATATTAGGTCACGTACATACATATGTGTGCGATGACTCTCATTAACATCTGGATAATTTCTTGTATTATCTTAACAGAAATGACATGAGTAATATTTCTAATGTACAACAAAGATGTAAAGATATCGTTTCTATTAGTAATTTCCTGGTCGGTTCATTCAATGTTTTCGCATAGTTTTTTTTATATAATCCGTATCAAGAGGTTTAGTGTAAGGCTTGATACTATTACACATATGTTAGTTCTATTTTTTTGTTCGGGAATGTGCTTAATTATATGTAGAGATCTTGGGCGACTACTGTAGATGAAGTAGAAAAATCTTAAAAATACAGTAACACCTCGATAATCCGAAGTAATTAAAATCGTGATGATTCGAAGTATCAAAAAATTCAAATTACTGAAGAATTATTTTTATAAGGGTTTTTATGCCTTATTTTATTTGTAAAGAGTAAATCGTTAAAGCACTTATTCTACATTTTATTAATGCAAGTAAATATAAAACACTATTTTCTATATAATTTTTAAATAATTTGTAATTATTTATTGTTTAACTTTTTCTGATTTAGAAGAAAGCTTCAGCCTTTAATCTTTATAATGTGAGAATATTGACCATTGGAATATTATTTTCTTCCGCCCAATTTAAACACGTCTGAATGCCCTTATTGCCGCTTCATGTTTTACAATATTCTTGTTTATCACTAGAGACCGGATTATATGCGCTTTGCATATAATCCGGTCTCTATTTATCGAAGTTTCCTCTTTCTCTTTGGCATTTTCTTCTTCATCAGGTTCTTCGGTAGGTAGCAAACTCTTAACAGCTCATGCCCAGTTCTACGCTTCGATTTTGGTAATATTTTTCTTATCAACTGAATTTGACATAATCAGCATTAGATCGTCTTTTTTAGACAAAAGTTTTCGTTTTAAAGCTTCTAATGAAATTAAATCATCCGGCTTATAGTCGTTAATACTTGTATCTTTAAGAAAACTCTTGATAAGGATTTTGTGCCAACTTTTCTCAACTGTTTGGGATGTTAGAGTACTCCATACATACGATAACAAGAAAACGGCATCTTTTAATCTAAATTCCTTAAGGCACTTGATGAGGTTTGATAAAATTTTACTTAAAAGTGATTTTCCATAAGCTAACTTAGTTAAATCGATTATCGTCTATTGGCTGGCTCACAGCGGTTGTGTTTAGTGGTAAAAACACGGTGGTAATGAGACCGTCTTCACTAGCGAGTTCTTCACCTCAATTCCAATACAATTGTCTACTAAAAGTAAAGATTTTTCTGGTAAATGTCGTAGTTTAAGATAATTTCTGACTTACATGAGAAAAGAATGTTTAAACTAATCATCGAATATCGCTGAAGTCATCCAGGCATTTCGAGAAAACCTGCAGTCGCTATGTAAATTTATACATTTTGAAATAATCTTGGATTCTTTCCCTTTCCAGTAACCAATGGTTTCAGTTTGTGAGACCCATCGCTGTTGGCACAAATCAAAAAGTTGGTCTTTGCTTAGACATTTTCCGTCCAGGTATTTGTATTTCTACAGAATGAACTATTGTCTTGTCTGGTAGTAATTTCCAGTATAACCCAGTCTCAATTGCATTATAAATTTATGGAGGTGCAAGGCCAGGGCTTTTGATTTTTTCTTTTAATGTTCTTAAATATGGCTGGACTGCACTATGATTACTTGATAATTTTTCATCATTAAGTTTTAGTTTGCGGCAACCAAATCTGGCTCTTAAATTAGCCAACCAATCTTCGCTTGTAACAAAATTACTTCTTTGTAAATTTCTTGATATAGTACTCTTGCCTTAGCAGCCAACATTTCATATGTAACTGGAACATGTCGAGATCGTTGAATTCTAAAGCAGGAATATAATTGAGTTTCTAGTTTTGGATATTCTGCGCGTTTAAGTCTTTTTCTATTTCAATCGGAGTGACAACAACAAATGCACTTCTTGGCTTCTAATTCTAACCTTATTTTTTTATAACCGAAATAGTGGATTGTCCCAACACCACACCAAACAGCCAAATCTTTTCGACTTACACCATTATCCAATTTGCTTAAAATTTCAGACTTTCGTTTTAGTGTTAGCGTGTTGTGTTTTCATTTTGAAGCCATTTCTAACAACCGTATTCTGTGTAGAAATGCCGAACTAATGAACTAACTCAACTAAGCTCGCGTTTCTGTATGATGTAATTTTATGCAAACTGGAATTTTCAGAAACTGTTGACAGTGCACTTCGGAAAAGCAAATCATAAAAATTCACAAAGTACGAATACGTAATGTGTTTTAAAAAGCTCTTCGAATTACAGAAGAATTCGGTTTATTGCAACTTCGGACTATCAAGGTGTTACTGTACTATGTTACTTAGGAGTGTAAAGTTACATTGTCGGTGAAATACGCTTTTCCACGCATGCACCTTTTATCTTAGAGTAACTCTAGTTTACTATATTTCCGTATCTTAATTGGGCTTAGTCTTATGTAATGATGAGGAAAGTGGTGCGGATTATATATAGACCTTAATGTTTAGATTTGATATTAAATAAACAGTGTTTAGATATTCTGATTGCATTTCAGTTTTTTTGTGTTCGTCTCTTCGACCGACGTTTACTTATTTTATGGATGTTAAGATTATTATGTTGTAAATTTTATCTTATTTGTTCGTACTTTAACTTAAAACACTGGAAGAAACATATACGTACAACATATCTTCTATTTTATTATATTTTATTTTACGATATCTTATGGTATATGGATACCGTTACGTCAGCTATAAAAAGCTGCATTGCACAACTATAATAAACACAATTAAACTGGTTTTTCGGAACTAGACAGTTTTTCTGTTGCCATGTTTGTTCAGGAGTTGCTAAATGATCAACTAACACATCTTGATATTTTATTGATATTAAATTTTGTTAATAAATTCCAAATTTAAAGAACTACGTAAATAAATCCAAGTAAAATTTGACATATAACAGATTTTATCGTATTGAATTTGTGTAGATTTAGGACGGTGAATCTTGTGATTTATGTATCATACATCTTGCTAAAAGAAATATAGACAAGTATACAGCAGTAAAAATATTCGTGCGTAACTACAAATACTTAAGACATTTAGTGCAACACACTACTTTCCTAGATAGACTTACCTTTAAACGGTACATTACAGTTCGCAGGAATAATAATTTACCATAAAACTTGCATTGCACATGTTAAAATCGAACCAGATCCTTGTGCTAAATATGCGATTAGAACCAAACCTTCACGCAAGTTGTAACTTAATGAAAATGTATGATATAAATTCTAGAATTAAACAACTGTAATATATTTCATAGGCGTACGGCAAGTACCGTAATAAATAACCAATACCAATAATTACTAATAAGCGATGTATTTCACGTTATAATTGTTATTAAGCACTTAGTTAGGAGACAAGTATTAAGTCTGTTTGAATTAGCTAGAATAAACATGTGCAGTATGGTGGGAACCCCCATATTCTTTCTAGAAAATGATAACCGTCGCAGCGCAAAAACGTTCTTGTATCACGAAATTGGTTGTTCAATATGTAATTATGTAATATTTCCGTAGTTAAAATGATCGTACGAGTTTAACTGATTCGTAGAAGTGTGTAAATTTGTCTTAAAATCTGAATTTTTTGTTTAATATATTAGGATATTTTCACTTTTCTCGTCATTTAAATTACTGTATGCTCTCCAACTTTTAATTGTTCCACTAATGCTAATGAATGTAACTGTTGTATGCCAGTCGCTACTACTATACAACTAACTCATAAATATGGGACTTGTCTGAAAACTAAGCACACGCATCTCTCCAGTTCACAATCTTTCCGCTGATGGCATTACAACTAGATTGTCTTGTGTTTACATTTTTGTGCCCGCCGACTGTGAAGTGCGTTCTGTGATACGGCTTTTCAACGCAAGGAATATTAAGTTAGCCTAAATTCATCGTCAACTTGTAGAGATTTATGGTGAAAATATATTGACATATGAAACGGTAAGTGGGTTAGACAATTCAATGGTGGACGAACCAATGTTCATGACAAAGCACGGAGTGCGCGGTCTTCTATTGTTATGATGGTTTGGTTGAAAAATTGAGAAAACTCGTGAAGATAGACAGTTCACAATAAGAATGATTAGTGATAAGTTTCCACAAATTTGAAAAATTGTTTTGCATGAGGTCACAAATCATTTAAATTATCGGAAAACGTGTTCCTGTTGGGCTCCGAAAATGTCCACAAAAATAAACAACTTGGCAGTGCTTTGACATCTTTTACCGGGTATAGTGTTGAGGGAGATGAATCCTTAAACAGTATTTGACCGGTGATGAAACTTGGGTCTATCATGCCACTCTAAAATCAAAACTATAGTCGATAGATGGAGGCACTCACAATCCCCAAAATGATAAAAATTCAAAACAACGTTGTCATCACGAAAAATCATGTGCACTGTGTTCTAGGATAGATAAAGCATTCTGCTTGTTGAGTTCCTTTCCAGAAGTGAAACCATCAATGCGGAACGATTCTGTGAAACATTGAGAAATCTTCGGTGCCCAATTCAAAACAAAAGATGTGGAAGGTTTAAGCTTGTGTTGCTTCATGACGACACACCTCCCCATTCTGCTGGTGTCACCTAAAACTTTATTGAACAATTCGGTTGGGGGAAGTTTGATAGTCCGCCATACAGCTCCGATCTCGCACCTTCTGACTACCAGTTACTCATGATCTTGAACCGTCATTTTGGATGGAGGCGCTTTAACAGTAACAACAACGTAAAAAACGGTGTACTGCAGTGGTTGTTTTCACTGACGGCATCAAAATGGTATAGCGAAATTGATTTCTGCTATGACAAATGCCTGAGTAATGGTACCAACTACATAAAAAAAAAATTTAGGAAATGTTCTTTCATGTAGAAACAAATTTCGTTTTGAATAAAATAATTTTATGAGTTTTTTTCTAAAACGGCATGCCTCATAGTTTGCGAATCCGTTTAAACTTGAGTACTTTGAAATTTTATCTGGCTTTCCTCGATAGTTACTAATTCTTTAAGGTTGAACTGTATCATACTAAGAATTTTATTTTGTGAAGATTTTTAGAATAAAAAGCCGTTTATAATCATGTGTTCCAGCGTGCAAGAATTGGCGGGGAAGGTTCTCAAATACCAAGGCAGTGTTTATGAAATTTCTGTATTTGTTTATGTGATTTGAGAAAAACTTTTTTAGTATTTGTTATTAAACTATCTAATTTCTGCGAATGTTTTCTGCGAATCATCCACCAAACACAATACAGGTAGGTAGCAAACTGGACCAATCGTTTTCAAGATAATGTCCTGCACAAGCATTGATAAGCTGGCATCAATAACAAGCATCAGTACTTGGTTGGATATCAATTGACATTTTTCTAGTGTATTTCGTATCACCCCGTGAATAGCTTCGGTAGTTTGATAACCCTTTACTAGCTAATAAAAATATAGATAGTTTGGCAGAGGTTCCAGTTTACGTATTGTAATATCGAGAATAGAATTTTTTACGAACTGTACTCTCACAACAGCTGAATCGCAGTTCTTTGTTTTTCTAAACCATCTTTATAACATAATAGATGGTAAATAATTTATTAATATTAATTCGCTTGGCAATACGTAACCAGGGTTATATTTTATACAAAACACTAACAAACACAAATTCGTCCTTACACCTGCGACCATCGAATTTTAGGTTTAGGAACTATTCGATAAATTTATTTGTCAGGTCCACCACCAGCAAACTGTTATTATTTCGTTTTACTCACGTAATCACTTTATGTTACAATATTAAATACTTAACGTTGTCATTGTAGCAGAAAGCCATACGTTTCGAAACCTCGAAATTTACAATAGTCATCGCATCGAATGAAATACTTGTGTGATGATAGAGAACTGCGGAAGCATCCCCACTACTACGTGTTTGCTACCGTTCAACCTTCTTCTCTCTTCAATTTGTGCGGTCTACTTAGAGACGAACTAACTAGGTTAATTCAAATTAAATATGTTAATTCAAATTAAATAATTGCTGCCTCTGTTGTTATCAATACTCCAATAAAGATGAAACTAGCGTTTTAAAAAGAAATATTTATGTAATGCTGTGCAGAAAATTTAAAATTCGATATTGTTCTGTACATCTTAAAAAGTTTGGAAAGATGATTTAATTTAGTAATAAAAGTTGTGATTAAAACGTGGTGTACAATTTATATACAGACATGTTGTAAAAATCAGAACTAAAACAAACATATTTTTCGAAAGTGTCATAAACATACTTAGCAACAATTTTTCATACATTTCATTATTAAAAATTCTTCTTATTGAAATATGATTGTTTTTTTATGAATTTAATGAAAATATCTTCATGTTCAGTCTATATTTCGAAGTTAATAAGAATCCCAAAACTGAGTTATATGGCTAATACTAAGTAGGACTTATTGATCAGGCTTTTCCTCAATTTCACAAAATTTTGTTAAGTATTTGATCGTCCCGCGTGTTTGTAAATTTTTTAGCGAATATACATTTGTTAGTCTTAGATCTAGGTTTTCCACTTGAAGTAATAAAGTTTATGTGCTTTTCTGGATTAATCGGGAGTACTTTGAAGTTATAAGTATTTTTAGAAAATATATTGCATCATCCACAAAAATTTGAAAGTGACACATCTAATTATAGAATTCATTAAAACATCACTCAGCATCCAACATTTTTAAAGAGTATAGTATTTCTTTGGCGTAGTGTTGGAAGCATTGGAATTGCATCTTTTCTACAAAATACACAATCTTTTGAATCTTTCGTTTTTGAACTTTGCACATTATATCGTGAACTAAATAGTTTTTCAAAATTAAAAAAAATAGCGTTTAGTGCATTTATTTTGTTTAATAATTGTACTCTAATCAGGATTAATATTACTTATTTGCTAGTTTCATCGATATTGATAATAGTGAAGGTGTAGCTATATGTAGTGTGCATTTAACTTGGGCCGGTCTGTATATGCTGCAAAAACAGATTTCTTCGCAAAATGATACACACGAATAATATTTTTATTAGCCTAAATAAACGAATATGTTTTTTGACATTCCTTATTCATTAAACCAAACACTGTTTACTCAGTATGTAAAAATACGTATCTTATCACGCGAAGAAACACATTGCTCTACATATGTTTGTACTCCTTCTCTAACAGAAAAAAAAGGACAAACACCCGGCTTCTTCTGTTATGGCGCAATATATCTCGTATCTTTCTTTATCCAGTTCGGCTAATATTAGTATTTCCCATTCTCTATTCCTCTTACTTTAAAGTAGAAGAAAAAATTGCGATATTCTAACAATGGACAGGCCTAAAGGCTCCCGTTATTGCGCTACTACAGCTGTCTTTTAAGAAGCACGCGTTCAACTGAGCGAATCTATTACCGCCGCCGTCCCATAGGGTCTCACATCTTGCAACTGAGTCCTTTCTTTGATTGTACGCCGTGTTTATGGGGTGTACGAATGAGGGGTGCGTCGCCCTTCGATAAGAAGTAAAGAATCGGAACTTCACGTCGGACGGTTTTGACGTCAAATCTGCAGCTTTTATTTGCCTTTCGTCCGAGTAGGGTTCATAAAGGTCAGACTGAACTTCTTAGAAAAAAATAGGTTCGCGACAATAAACCTGATTATCTGGAATGGCAGCGGAATTACAAAATCTGAAAGAAAAATGTATATTTATTAAGTTGGTGTTTGAGTAAATTCCAAGTGTGTTCTTTTTCAACTCCACTATTTTATATCTAGGACAAGTTTTGGATATTATTTCAACACAACTATTTTGTTAGTGGCCACAACCCTGTTAAAATAGTCTTCAAGTTTTCACGGCAATTGTTTCTAGCTGGTTTTTGGTTCTCGGATTTTCTGCCGTGTAGAAATTTTGTAGTAAGTATTTGTCGTTTTGATTATCTTGTAATCTTTAAAAGTGAAGTGGCTGCTCTGTCCATAAATAGACAAAATTTCGGTAAAGAACTCGAGAATTGAAGAGCAGCTAATTCTGTTAAAGTTAGTGTGTTAGTATCTTAGAATTGTGACCCTGTTCTAGACACATTTGTAAGTTTTCTAATCTCTACTACCAAACAAAACAATGGAGGCCTATTTAACATATATTCTAGGAATTAGATCTTAGCCTTCCATGTATGTGTTCGAATGTGCATTTGCGATCTCTTAGCTGACGCTTGCGAATTTGCTTCTCTTATCGCGCCTACTTATATATTGTTCCTGCCCTAAATCGGCCAGTTCGTAAGGAACATCGAATCATTTAATGTTTTTTTAGTATTAGTTTATACTCCAGTGACATCATTCATTTGAGGGTCTTTTTCTGCGTTTACTAGACATAAAGTTTCAAACCGTTACTGGTTAGAATTAGCCAGATTTTATTAGTAGCATCACAAAATGTTGCCACTATAAAAGGAGTAATTTTTGCGGTATTATCTTTTGGTGTAGTCTTCAGTCTTTCGTGACTATCCTTACTGGCACTTCTTCAGTTTGCGCGTTCTCTGCCGTGTAGAAGTTTGTAATATTTTACGTTTACAAAGTCGAGATCTCAATCCAATCGATAAATTCGAAAATCTGCTCCAAATTGGACAATAGTACTTTGGGCGTAACTACGGGATACCTAGAGAAAAATTGAGCCGCTAACACTGGCAAAGCTGCTCCGGAGAATGCCAAAATTGTGTGGGGCAGTAATAAAAGCGAAAAGTAGACGACATAATGACGATTTATTAAACTTATGATTATCTTTGTTAGCAAATTGATAAGCATATAGTTTTTATAACTGTTACAGTTCTTTGTACAAATACAGAATAAACGTTTATTTCATAATTAGTTTTTGACTTGTTTTTGCAATATTTTAAGGGTGGGTAAACACTGGACATAGATTTATGAGGGCGACTTGAAATGTTTCCGGAATTGACAAGAAAAATCCGGTATTGGTGTGATTTTTTTTTTATTTTTCGGTGTAGTCTCCTCGAAGATCAATACACTTTTTCAAACGGTGCTCCAGTCTCCTCAAGCCGTCGGAAAAGTAGCCATTTGTAGCGGCGATGACCTCCTCAGTTGAGGCAAATCTCTTTCCTCCCAGTGATTTTTCCAGTTTTAGGAATAGGAAAGAGTCGCTGGGGGCTAGGTCAGGTAAATACGGAGGATGGGAGACTAAGTCCTAGCGTAACTCATTCAATTTGGATACGACGATGCGGAATGAATGAGCCGGTGCATTGTCGTGGTGGAAAAGCCGTTTTTTCCGCTGCAAACGAGACCGTTTCTCCTTCAATACTGCATCGAATCGGGTCAATAAACCGTTGTAGTATTGCCCTATGATCGTCCTTCCCTTCCGCAGATAGTCGATGAGGATCACGCATTAGAAATCCCACAAAATGGTCGCCATGACCTTTCCGGCTGATGGAACGGTCTTAGCTTTTTTCGGAGCCGTTTCGCTCGGAAAAGTCCACTGCTTCGACTGTTCCTTGGTCTCCAGTATGTAGTGGTGGATCCAAGTCTTATCCACGGTTACGAAAAGCACGAAGAACCCCTTGGATTGCGGATCTTGGCCAGACACCCCTCCGATACGGTCACCCGATTTCGCTTTTGCTCCGGTGTGAGCAAACGCGATACTCATCGCGCCGAAAGCTTTTTCATACCCAAAATTTCGTGTAGAATACGGCCAACGCGTTCTTCTGAGGCCCTCTTTGCTCTGCTATCTCTTTCAGCTTCAATCGACGATCGGCTAACACGACATCATGTATCTTGTCGACCATTTCATCGTTGGTAGTGGTTTTTGTTCGTCATTTGTGCTTGTGCGGTCACGTTTAAACTCGCTCACCCCGAAGCTGATGGTCGGAGTGTTTTACTACTGCACGAAATTCGGTTTTATCCATTTTTGCGAAAGCGCCTGACTTGCTACAGAAAACACACTCTTAAACAACAACTATTGACAGTAGATGTCTGAAATTTGACAGTTGCCATAAAAAGGTTGCTCTTGCCGACCAATTAATCCATTTCAACCTTTGTGGGCCATCTCTTGCCGATTCCGGAAATATTTCAGGTCGCCCTCGTACTTTGACATTACGGTTCTTAGCTACTGTATTTATTATAGTATTATAAATGTGTGATTTACAAAATTAGTGTTCAAACTTCCAAAGTGGTGGGAGTGAATGTAGTTGCATTAAAAAAAGGTCTTCCTGGTGATGAACTAAGACTACCTTACATTAACTGATCGTACAACCAAAAATAACACGCATACACCTTTTTATCCGTTGAACTTAACAATGTACTTTTAAGAATAAGAAAATAACTACATTATATTTTCTGTCTCTTTAGTCCCTAACATAGCAAAAACCAAATAGGATACATAAACAATACCATAAATTTAACATTGGCCAGGTAGAAATTTTCATGTCCAGGAAATATACTTCATGTTCGAAATTGTATTTCAATCTCCCAATAAATTCCATCTAAAGGAGTAAAATAAATGTAAGCTATCACTTGGAAGCAGTTAAATATTTTCTCCGTTTTACAAACCCTCTCTAAGAGTAATAATGTTTCATGAAAAACAGGAAAGATTGCAAAATCCTCTTATGCGAACTCCGAGAAATTTTAGTCTCTCCACCTGGTGCGACTAACGTGCCAGTCTAACGGCACCAATAAATTGGCATCTTGGAACTATATATACGGAAATGTGGCTTAAATCCATCCTTACGATCGATTTATCGAAGCGCCATATTTTGTTAGGTATGAAAAAGTGAATAAAGTGAAGGCAAGAACAATTTATATCTTCTAATTGTCAAACATGTAATACTGAAACTACACACTGAAAGTAGTAGCCGTAATTTATTTCTTATGTCGAACTTAATAATTTTCACTTTATATACATAATTTTTACTTAATCAACTATGCCATAACTTTAATTTATTAACTGTTATCTCAGTGTTAATTGTGATAACATAATTATTTTTTTAATATAGTAGTCGTATACTTACACAGGACAAGTTAAGAGTGAAGAACTGGATTAATAGATTAAATAGTGAGATGTAGGTTATCTCTTGTTATGTAAATAAAAATTCCCCAGTTTCATGTTTTAGTAATTAGCTACGACGTCTTCCTTATTTTTGTCTGTAAATGGAAAACTATTTCAGATAATCTTTATTGTTTCGTTTTGCTGTTGGTTATGCTTGAAATAATTAACTAGAATACTATTTCTTGTAGAAATGAATTCATAGATTCCATTTCTGTCATTATAAGCTCTAAACTGAATTAATTTTCGATTTCTGTATCGTGTGCCAGATGACTCTATGGTAGTTTAATATACCATGTTATACATTTGCAGATGTTGACCATCGATGCACAATAAACCAAGCATTAGTATGCTGATAGTTCATACCTGTTTCCCTCAGATATCATAAATCTGTCAGACTCATCAGTAATTTTTTCTATTTCGCGTAAATATAATTCACATTTCGTTTTTACACGATAGTGGTTTCCTGTCGCCGCTTTATCAAGATTATATTTATTATCACATTTGTACTGTATGTATAATGCTTAATGTAATAAAAAGATCTAATAAATGTATTTGATACTTCTTACGCATAATACACTGGATAGCTTATTTTTTAGTTTGGCGCTTCGGAAATGTTAATACATCTTTCACCTTTTTTTCGAATAAGTGCAAATTTCTTTTATTTTTTCATTAAATTGCTCATCTTTGTGATTGTAATGATATACAAGGGTTATTAAAATATGAAGTATAGGTTCTGGAACCACACATACATTGTTTTTTTATGTTTTTACAATTTTAAAATTCTGTTTAAAATCGCTTTTAATACCTAGATGTCACAATTTAATGTTTGACTCCGAAGTGGTATTGGGGTGTCATAGAAGGCTGCAACAACTGGCGGAATATTGCAGCGTTACGCTGAGATGGGTGACTAGCCACTCGGGGATCAAAGGAAACGAAATAGCTGACTTGCTAGCAAAAGATGCCAGTGGACGACCATTCTCAGGTCCTGAACCGACGTGTGGGAGTACTTATGGCAGTATTAAGACCTACGTTAAATCCGAGCTCGTCGCCAATCACCGGTCCTACTGGAGCGGTGTAGACGGTTTAAGGCACTATAAATTTGTCCGGATTTATCCAGGTGAGGAAAGACTGTGTAAGGCAGTGTTAATGAGCAGGACCAAACTGAGAGCACTCACAGCGGTCTTAACTGGATACTGAGCACTGAATAAACACATTCACCGCATGGGTCTAGTAAACTCTCCTTCATGTAGAAAGTACGGGAGAGCAGAGGAAACTCCTGTGCACCTTCTTGTCGACTGCCCTGCAGTCTGCAAGGAAAGACAAGTTCATCTTGGGGATGCTCAGCTTGACGGGCCCGAGTTAGGAAAATTACGCTTGAGCGGATTATGGACTTTGTTGCTGTACAACCCGCTCGGGTGAACTAAAATCACATGGGTGCACAATAGGCGAGGCCGAGTTGCTCTGCTCATAGTTATACAAAAAAAAAAAACATCAGAGCCCAGAATTAAATAGAGAACAAACGGAGAAAGCGTTTGAATATTCAGCCTCATATTATCCAGAAATCATCCCCTTTCAGAGAATATTTATTTTCGATTAAGAGTATTCTCCTATTTCTTTGTAGCGTGTTCTCCAAAATTAAGGAGCTATAAACATTTTCTTATTTGAGTTATCCATGTGCCTACAACTGCGTTTGCACCGTTTTTTCATATCGAATGATTATTTTTGTCATTCCGATTAGTTCAAACTAAACTGCGGAATAGATTAGGTATAGAAAGTGCTGCCAAGTTAGTAAGCATTGTCAGAGTGTACAACTCGAACAACATTTTTATTGATGACTAGCTTCTTAAAGTTATGTTGTTGATCGCAGTGGAATAGGTGTTATATTTGCATGTTTCTTAAGAAATTACTTGAATATATATATTTTTATTATTGTTATAAATTCCTTGTTAATAGAAATATTACTTACCTGTGGCTTACTTGTGGCTATACTAAATACCACATCACTTTAAAGATATGTTTTAAACATTATTTAAATATAAACCAATGCTTGAGACATATTTTAAGTATCTGTTTAAAGTATACGTGAATACAAGTTCGAAATACCAACTTTTACAATTTTACCAGAGTTAATGGCTGAGTGCTTTGCACGCTTGGCTATTAGTGTCGGGGCCCAAGTTTCGAACCCGGGGTCTATTTCTCAAGGTTGAGGTTTTTCTGTAGTTTCCCTCACTCCTTGTCGAATGCTGAGAACGAATATCTTAATGCCGTTCTCCCTTATAATTGGTGGGAGCTATTGGGGGATGTGAAGGCATGGATTGCTATTATTACGGCTGAAAACGTGAAAATTACTAAATCAAAAATAATAATTTCCACGTAATTACCAACGTTAAAATTTTTCGAAAAAATATCAGGGTCGGTAGGATTTGAACCTACACGCTCTCGCTTACCGGGTGAATGTCTTAACCATCTAGACCACGAGGACCTTTCATTACAACTAACGAAAGTCACACATTAACCCCAAAAATCTTCCGAGTAGCCGTCGTATATAAATAAATCATCATATTTACTTAATTTTGTATTTAAATTTGTGGTTCAAAATATACGGCAGGTTCTCTATTGTCTAATGTTTCAGCGATTTATTATTTCAGACAACTCTTGTATGTCTAGTCTACTGCGAGCTTCATAAGGCTGGATCTTTGGATATATAGTTTAGAAATTTTGTTTTACGGGATGTTTAAGATTTCAATAGATATCAATTGGTTGTAGTAGTGAATGTAATTTACGAGATATTTGCATCAATGCCTTTTGTAAAACTTGTAATTCACAATTCAAAATTAAATAAAAATGACACAATCCATTGTGCAATTAATAAGGGGGCTTTATTATCGATCAAAGTCGGGGAGACACGGCCTGTTCATTCCCCCTTTTTCCCCTCCCTGTTTCTATTACGTCGCCATCTGCTTCGTAAGGGTAAACTTTAACTATACACCTGCCGTCACCATCTCGACCCTTCATTACCCTCCGTATATAAGTTTTTCACCTCGCCATATACGCACCTATGTGTTCGAACTATCAAGATAGAATAGGCGGGTTTAAAAATTCACCGAATCTAATCTGTAAGCCCAAGCGCTGGATAAGGTTTTTACACAGACGCTTCTCTATAGTTTACGCTACGTTACTAAGTTGTACGTTTGTTAGTCATCATTAGAGTACTCGCATGTATGATGTGAGATAACTACGAGTGGTTAAGGGATACGTGTGCAACAGTAGCGTATAAACAGATGAGCAAGCGCGCTCACGGCTGACTGAACTATGAGAAAACGAGTCCGCTCCGAGGAACTCGAGCTGAAAATTCGCACGCTGACCAAACGAGACCGTGCTGCATCCCCCTTGTATATGTCGACGAACTATTTCCTTCCTCTTAATTAGAAACTCCACCCGTGTGATATTTTTTTTCTTCCTGCGAGGTTTACTGCCCTCGGTAGAACATGATCAAAGGAACGTCTCCAACATAGATTTTGGGATTATTTTTAGAGTGTATTGTCGTTCGAAGTGTGGGAAAAAGATGCCAAACTGCTTCATCGTGTTTAGAGTAAATTTCATAGAAAATGCGATTTTCACGTTATTTATTATTTTTTGATGGAGTTTCCCTTTATAAACTCTTGATCTAAGATTACCGATTATACATGAAAAAGACGTCGGTTTTTTTGTATAATAAAATCCCAGCTTTAAATTGGAATGTGTTTGAAAAGATTTGAAGAAAATGTTTGCTGCAAACTTTTATTCCAACAGCAAAATAGGAATGCGATTGAAAATACTGAATAATGTATCAGTGTCAATTTTTTTTCTTTTTTTACTGCAATACCTGGTATTCACATTATTTTGGGTGTGAGTACTAGTAAGTGTATAAGTTGTACACGAAATTTGAATTCAGTACAAATATAGAAATTTTATATGAAACAGAGTTCGTTATTTTTTCTGCATATTGTTATTGTTATCTTCAGTATACGGTTCTAAATGGTATACATTCAATATACAGTAGATATACTAGAGGCACGATAAGTTCCAATGTACGTCATTAATAAAACGTGACGCCAGGCTTTACGCTGTTGCTGAATACACAGACATAAACTCGTCTTTTATTACTCTATGGCATATCAAATAGAAACTTTAATAATTTACACAGAATTTAGTAAGAAACATTTGACAATATGTAAATATGTTCAATAAAACTACGAAATCCCGGCTGGAGGAAAATAATGATTTATTTGTTGTATTTTAAATTATTTATGAATTAAAAAGAGCAGGTGATAGATCACAGTTACTTTATTAAAACATTAGTTTCGCTACTGCAAAAAATAAAATCACATAAAAGACAGAAACAAATACGTTAAAATTGGATTAATGGATTATTTATTTACAAATTCATTAATTAGCTAATTTTCTTCAATATTGCTCTCAGAGCTTGAATCATTATCATTTAAATTAATAATTCGTCAGGATCAACCAATTATTAATACCGTAGTTATCTCTTCCTATGTGATGATCGTGGTGCCTTTTTTAATTCCTCATAATGGGGTTGAATATACAGTGGTATGGGGGCAATCTTAGTACTGTGTGGCTATGTACACGTGCTAGTTCATCTATCACACCTTCCTTTGGTGATTTATGTCTAAAACATATGCACTATTACTTACTTGCTTCAACTTACTTTAACAAATACTCAAACTCAAACTAGGATGCAATGTTGTAATTTGCCAGCCGCTCTTGTGTATTGCATTTTCTGCAACTACCGTCTGGTGCCTTGTGTCTTAGTTCAGAATGATAACTGGCAGTCTCCATAATAATCATCGTCGTGTCCTTCACATTCCCCGCACCGCCCTTGCGCAGACCCTGAACTTGATCTTTGGATGGAAATTATTGAGGTGTGAAATGAAATCCTGTAACTTATCTTCGCCACATGTCTATACAATGAAAGTATCATCCACTTATCTGAGCCATAGCTTGGGTCTGTACTTGGCGATGTGCAAGACCCCAGTTTCAATATCTTTCATGAAGATATTAGCTATGATGTTTGGTAGTGGTTGTCTCATTAGTGCTCCTTCGGTTTATCTATACCTCTAATCGTTGTATGTGAAGTAGGCGTTTTTAAGATGTTAATGTTCTATTAGGTTTGATGAGATGGTCCTCCACTTGGTGCTTATTTCTGGTGATGTCGACTGTTTCATTGCTCGGTACTTGGGTGAATAGCGAAGTTCACTATGCACATTTGGTCATCTATCAAGAAACTTGTATTACATTTTCATTTTTCTTTTTCAAATATTTCACTTGAAAAAACTGATGAAAACTGAAACTTAGAAGATGAAATATATCCTGGTCTTAGCATTTCAATGGTTCTTCTAACTTCATTTTATTTCATTCGTGTGAAACTACAATTTGTTGCAGAATTCGCCCAACTTATCTGATTGTCTAATTCTTGTTTTTTGAGCTGACTCGTTCTAACAACGAAGGAACTTTAAATTAATTAAAATCAGAATTGCAACTGCCACTCAACTTCCCATTTTTTTTATGTGTTGTTAGTTAGACTTCACATTTTTTCCCTTATTTTGGCTTTTGGGATTCATTGATATTTTCGCTTTCATTATCAACATCGTTTGATTCTTATTTTTACAGATTGACTAACCCTGGCATGTCTTTACAGGTAGCACGAGACTCAAATTTGCCAACGATTGTTTTTTTAAGAATTTATTGCTAAATAGTACCTTCTCCTCTGCCTCCACTTGCCATTTTCAGACAAGGCACGTACACCTTGATCCGTTCAGACTCAAAGATTGTCCGTTAGGAATACAGCATTGGATTTTTATGCGGTCCAGCGCAAGTTACAAGTTTCGACATATTCCCAAAAGGATTGTTGACTTGTAGTAATATCTTATCAATTTCAGATTCTTGTGCAATATTTTATCGGCTATTTTTTTTTTTTTTTGAAAATCCAGAATCAATGCAGTTTTTGAAATAGAAATACCTTCCCTTACAAATAGTCTAGCTTTCAGTTGTATGTACGTATTTATTTTTTTTAATTTCTTCTCTATTATCATATACTATAGATACACACACTTTTGCTCAATAATTTTTTGAAATAATTCCTGGAAATAATAAGAAAAATACAACTTTAAATAAGAAAAATTAATCTGGTTTACAACGCTATCAATGCATACCATTACTCATCATAAGAGTTATTCTTAGTTGTCTTCATGTGCATTAATAATGAAATACCATACTGCATGATTCTACAAGCCAAATCGTAGACATACGGTCCCGTTCGTGTCACACAGATGTATTGTACCCCACACACGGGGAATTTTCTATTAATGTCGAATGGAAACGCAGCTGTCGTCGATTCTGAACACACCCCCATCATCATGGCACGTGTACGTTGTTTGCCAAGGTACAAAATAATCTCTTAGACAAACTATTGTCATTTGCACTTATTGGTGAACTTTCTTTGGGAAATAATAGCGTAGCTCGAAGTGTTTATTGTCACCTGGCCTATCGCGCAAACCACAGAAAAATGGGATTAACTTTTATTTGACATTGTTATGAACGTAGCCTGGTTCTTTGTTACTACGGGATGTTACCACAAATTGATCAATAGACTTTAAATATCGTTAATAATTATTATTTGTTTTATATTTATTTGGAACAATATTTTATTTATAACTTGTTCTCCAATACAAAGGTACTCTTTGATTCGTAATTATTGCTGCTGTTTATAAGGGTCTATGTTATGTGCACAAAAAGCATTGTAAACTATTGGATTGGATACATTTGGTATATAAATTTAGTAATCAGTTGTTTTTGAAATGTTTATAAAACTTGCGCTTCTAGTTGAAATTAAAACTGACATCTCAATGCACAGTAGAAAATAGTATATTAAAATGTGATTTTTTTGAGCCTAGCTGTATATAGTTGTCGCATTTGTAAGTAAATGCATTACAATTATAAACATCATAAACTCGAAATGTATGCACATCAAAATTGCACAAAAACTTTAAGAGAAAGGTCTTCCAATGTTACCACTGTTATTAGGTACATGTAATTGCAATAATGTATAGCAAAAATATGAAAGTAAATAAATATTAAACAATTAAAATATCAAATGAATATACATCGTGTCCAATATTCATTTACCTTATGTTTGGAGCTATGATGTTGGTTAGATTAACAATCTGATTGAGATGGCGAAAACAGAAAGAATAATTAAATGTTTTATTTCCGATATATTCGCAAAAATACATTTTCTTTAATGGAATGTCTTAAACTTGGTAAACGTAAAGAGGAGTGTGGTTTAAATTATATAAAAAAAAATAATTCCTCTCATACAAAAAAAAGAGGAATATTAATATGGTCCGAGGAATCTATTTTTTCTAATTCAGGTATGTGTAATAAGAGGAATGAACATTATTGGAGCAGAGAAAATCCTTTAGCATCTATATTAACATAATCGCCCAAATTGCTTTAGTTTGGTTGTTTGGTGTGATTTAGTAGGCGTACAAATTGTTGACCCTTTTTTTTTACCATGGCGCTTTGAGTGAAGAACGTTATGTTGAGTTATTAGCGCCAATTCTTGAAGACTTCCTAGAAATCATACCGTTAATTGACTACTAGCGCATTCATTTCCAACAGAATGAGATACCTGTGTATAATTATCTATTATGAAGCTTCAAATTTTTGGGCAGGATCTTTAATAATACATGGATAGGAACTAATCCACCAATTGGTTGACCTGTATGATTCGCTTTAGATCTTTATCTATGAGGTTTTGTAAGAGAGAGTCTTTATAAGCAACGGTATCGTAGTGTGATACAACTGCAGGCCAAAATGGGACGCATTTTAGACAATATTTGTAGAAGAACTATACCTTATAGCGACAAGAAGCGTAATCAAAAATGAAAACACCAATATTTTGAACATTTGAAGCGATAAACATCATGATTTAAGCTTGTCATTAAATTATCTTGTCTCTTTCTAATATATTTTTAACTTATTACTGTTGTTGAAACTTATTGTTATTTCTTTATTGCCTATCTGATAAAATTGGTAACAATTATTAGATAGCTTATTATTATGTTTATTTTAATGCTTAAAGTGTTAATATCTTAACAATTTCTATTCAGAATATTATCTTTTTTCAAAATATGTGAAAATATACAAATGTGTTTTTGTAAATATTTCGGAAATGAAACGTGCAATTTTTTGTTTTCACCGTCTCCATCTAAATTGCTAATCTGGCCAACTTCATAGCTCCAAAAATGCAGAAGTTAGCAATCGTGAACTTTGGGCATGTATGTATATATGTGAATACACCAACTAAGGTGTATTATAAGTTGTCGAATTAAATTTAGATACTGCAAATACTCGTATTCCGGACTGCATGTGTAATACATTATTTCGAACTATGTGGTGAATTTTGAATTATATATTCTCCTCCAAAATTCTATCTAGAATATTGAACAATTTGTTTAGAAGACTGAACTAAGTTCTCCTTAGGCTGCAGCGCATACTAAAATATAGCGATTGTGATTTTCTTGAACCATATTTGTTTTGGTTTTTTGGTAACCAACAACCGTAAGTTTCGAAATTTTAAATATCCATTATAATAATAATATGAAGCAATAAAAATATTAACTTAAATTTAAATAAAAACAGTAACGTAAATGTTGTCGGTTTACTTTATTGTCAAGAGAACTTTTGATATAAATTTTTTGTCCTCTTTCGATTAGATAGAATTGCAGAAACTAATCGCGGCTTAGATCTGTCATGCGGTACAAACCTGCTATTTGCGATGAAACTTTTGGCTTTTTAAGATTCGTTGGATAGTTGTTCCAAGCTTGTTCGGCAAATTTATTTCTGTGTGCTTGGGTGTCCAGAACTGAGTACACCTACCACACCTCCCGGCTTCTTTAATTTTATAATTAGTCGCACTAGTTGTCGTTCATGATGCATCTTATTGAATTATGCTGCACTGTGTCTCTGGGAGTATTCTTCTCTTCCAGAGAGCAGAATCATCTCCATGCTCTCTTCAGTAATTAATATACTCTTAACCTGAAAAATATATAATTACGTGCAATGATGCGGAACTTTTACACTACATTATCATCGAGGACACTATAAAACGATGAATACTCCTACTTTAGTAGTTCGATCGGTGCCGATCTTCGAACTCACAGTATAAGTATAATTTTTATTGTATAGTTTGCTAGAGCAGATAATCCTATTTCACCCTCTTGATATTCTGCAATTTTTATATCATATATCTTAGTGTCCATACTATTATGAGCGGTAGTGTATGTATACATATGTATATAGGATTACATTATTTTGGTAGGGCGTTGTGTGTTGAGATCACCTATCTAGAGTAAGCTGAGGTACCGTCACTAGACTGTAAATAATTATACAACACGATTTTTGTCTACGATTTTATGATAATATAAAGTTACAGCATGTCTGGTGGCAATGTTTGTGTATTAAATTCAACACATATGGTTTCGTATTAGATTACAAGGGAGCTGTGTAATTCTGTATTAAGTTGTGGCCTAAATTTTAATTTGGCGGGATAATCTTATGTAGTACTAAATTAAGCCAGGCGTACAAGCGTTATACTTGTCTTCGCAGTGTTTCGATCTTTAAAAGCGTGATTTTCGAAATAGTCGTACTTTTGTCATCTTTATATTATAAAGATTAACACATACGTTTGTAGAAGACATATATTTATATACATATGGATGTAATACATATATGTATGTACACATAAGAATATATAAGTAGCAATGTTTTCGTGATCAAAAATTGCTAAGACTGCTTTAACATAGGTATAAAACGCTAAAATAGGTCGTAGTATGGTATTAAGTTGAGTGAATTGCAATAGCCTCAATGCAGAAGATTATAAAACTGTGGGTAGAGGGATCAGATATAATGTGCTAAAAAGAGAATGATTAAGTTGGCATTTCTGAAGCAGATGTTTTTATCTAGTTAAGTTAGGAACAGTTTTTATTAACAAAATTGTGTCATTTGCCGTGGAACGGAACACTTTTATAATTATAACGTACTTTCGCTGTGGTATTCAAGATGAAACGGGTTTTTGAATATATTCAAAAGAATATTGCTACTAGAAGCGCGCTGTTCAACGTTTTCTTACTTTTAGAAGTCTTAGCCATCAAATGCCCGCTGGTAGACCTAAGATCTTAAGCCTCGATATGCCAACGAATATTACAGAGGCCCACTAAGCCACTCTTCACCTGTATAAGCCTGTCAGGCCGAGAATTTATGGTGCCTACCTCGTATATCAGTGCATTAGGTCTGTTCAACGGATATCGAAAAAGTGAAAATCTAAAATCTAAATTAGATTTGGTTATTCTAAATATATCAAAGTCGCGTAGATTTCTCCAATCGATCGGGAGATAAGTTCTGAAAAGTCTAAAAATGCCAGTCAAACTTTGATCGAGCTTTATAAAATGAACACCGAATGGCATCGATACGGCTGATTTGATCATCCTATCTTGTAGATATAGATTTTTTTAGCAAGGTGTTTTTTTTGTGCTCCACCTTGCACATTTCAAATAATTTTTAATTTCATGGCCTACCATTGCATGCTGACTGCCTACTTCTACAAGTGCGCAGAAAGCGGAGTCCCCTATTTTAAGTGCTTAAATTATCTTATCTTCTGATATGAATTTCCATTTATTACCGAATCAAGCATTCAAATATTTTTTTATGTAAAACACTAACTAGTCTTTTAAATTGTTTTATTATGTTAAAGCTAGCAATCAATTTTCTTTTAATCTCACGTTATTTCGTAATTAGATGAATAGATAAACACGTACCCCGTATTATTCTAGCCGGCACAATTATTCATTTTATTTTTATCTTGCAATATAGAACAAGGAAGTAAAAGATTAAGCTTTAATTGGCATTACAACCACGAAAACGTAAAAGATTAAGGACACAAGCCAATTTTTCACTGATGAAATTAAAATGAAGCCTTATCAAACAACCATGCTAGACGTCGACTGACTTAAATAAGTAAGGAAGGAAACAAATTAAAGGAAGAATGGTTTAATAAGTGTAGTCGTAAAAAGATGAATAACATATGTCGGTATTAAATGCACACCATACTCTGTATACGGCATAGTACAGTTGCACCTGTCCTTCGTAAAAGAGGGGTTCTTGTCCCTTAACATATACACAATATGTGGGGGTGACTACTACGCGTGGTGCGGAGGTCTTCAGCAATGGACGTTGAACTACTAGTATACAGTTATCTAAGTGTATCGAACTTTTCTTTATGTAATTATGCTATGGTGGTACACCTGCTTTAGGTTTAGTAGCAAAGGTCTCGTGTACGCCAATGTTTTTTTTTTTGTATTAGACACGTGTCCGTTTGAATCACGTGAAAGTAGAATATTTTCGAATATATTCTTTTTTCGATTAAGTTTAAAATTGAAGGGTAGTGAAATCGGGAAATTGGTAGATGATATCACCTTTTTGTAAGCCAAGTTGTTGGTAGCAATTTGGTTATCAACGCATTATTACTTTATTATTGTTGGTAGAATAATAGACCTATAACAAAGACACAAGACACGTTAGAGAACAGTACTGTCGTACCGTTGTGATCATAAAAAGGCGACTATAGTGAAACTTGGATGGCATCGGATTTTTTTGAAAATTTAAGCTGCGTGAATCTGCCAACATAGATCGTGAAGTAAGAGGACACGATTTCAATGTTCCCCAATCTATGAGGATAAAGATGAGTGAAATAACAGAAACGAAGCAATTGATATGAAACAAAACAATAATAAAAGTCTTCATTAATATTTATTGATTTCGCCATTATTATCTAAAACTCTGTAATTTCCGAGACATAGATGCCACCAACTCTCTAATTTGGGAGTAATTGAACAATGGTCGGAGAAGTAAAACTTAATTTTACAAAATTTCCAATATATTTATCACAATATTATCATGACATGTTTCGCTATCACCGTAGCTTCATCAGATATTATACTCCTACTGAAAAAAAACCTTATTTACACTCAAACGTAAGGTAACCTTATCTTATGCTAATTAAGGATAATGTGTTTACATAATGGACTGATTAACACATGGGCTGAAAAGTGCCGGGCCTAACACATAGATGACGCTAGTTTTATTGCAGTCACCTTTCTCTCAGTTAGTATTAACCTTCAAAAGACAGCTGTTAAAATTTCATGATATTCTATTCATTAGTGTGTGAGTTATTGTGCTAAGAGTCACGCTACTTTTGTTATTTTCAAAACAATGGAACAAAAACAATTTCGTGTTTTAATTTTACACTACTTCTTGATGGGAAAAAATACCGTTCAAGCGAAGCAATGCCTTGAAGTGTGTTATGGGGACTCCGCTCCATCAGAAACAACAATAAAACGTTGGTTTGCTGACTTCAAACGTAGTCGTAGAGACACCGATGATGCAGAACGCAGTGAACGTCCAAATGAGGCGGTAACACCAGAAAACATAAAAAAAATCCACAAAATCGTTTTGAATGAGCGAAATGTGAAGTTGCGTGAGTTAGCTGACATCATGATATCAAAAGAACGTATTGGCTTTATATTGCATGAGCATTTGACTATGAGAAAGCTTTGTTCAAAGTGGGTGCCGCGTTTGCTCACTGTTGACCAAAAACAAGAACGTATTGATGATTCTCAGCAGTGTTTGGCCATGTTTAAAGGTAACAAACCGGAATTTTTGCGTCGATATGTGACAATGGATGAAACATGGATCCATCACTTCACTCCGGAATCAAAACGATCGTCATCTGAGTGGACAGCAACTGGTGAACCTCGTCCAAGGCGCCCGAAAGCACAACAATCGGCTGGAAAGGTTATGCCCTCGGTATTTTGGGATGTGCGTGGTGTAATATTCATCGACTATCTTGAGAAAGGAAATACCATCAACAGTGAATATTATATGGCGTTATTGGAGCGTTTGAAGGCCGAAATTGCAAAAAACGACCGCATATGGCCAAGAAAAAAATTTTGTTTCATCAAGACAATGCACCGTGTCACAAGTCAATCAAAACAATGGCAAAACTACATGAGTTGAACTTCGAATTGCTCCCGCGTTTACCGTATTCACCAGATTTGGCTCCCAGCGACTACTGGCTGTTCGCAGATCTCAAAAAAATGCTCGCCGGTAAGAAATTTCGCACGAATGAAGAGGTTATCGTTGAAACTGAGGCCTATTTTGAGGCAAAAGATAAATCTTTCTAGAAAAGTGGTATTGAAATGTTAGAGCGGCGCTGGAATGATTGCGTTGCTCTTGATGGAGATTACGTTGATGAATAAAGCTAATTTTGAACCAAAAAAACCGTGTTCTCTTTGTTAGGCCCGGGACTTTTCAGCCCATGTGTTATGTCTGTAAATTCTTAGTACTAGAGTTCACAAACAAATTTAACAACCGCGGATTATTGAAGTGTATTTGATCATTAATTAATACATCTGAATATTTAAGTTTATTTATCTTTAGGGATTCGAGTAAGTTTAATTTTAGACCTTTCGGAATGTAAAATTTCGAAATTACTATTGAATTTGTGGTTGTTTTCCAATAAATGGCTAGCGTAATTGTAATCTTTATTTTTGCGTTCATAGCTCATGAAGTGCTCATGTATTCTTTTTTCAAAACTCCTACTTGTTTGGCCGATATACGTTTTTGGGCAATCCAAGTTAGTTAATAAACTTCCGATTTTTTTCCTTTGTTTATATTTGATTTATTATTTTTTATGAATTTTCCTAATGAGTCATTGGTTTTGTAGGTTATCGCTAAATTAGACTTGGTTAATAGTTTGCTTATTTTCTCAGTAATTGGTCCTGTATAACTTAGAACCTTGTAACTAATCCCTTTTTCCTTTATATTTGGATACACTTTTCCAATTGCTTTTTATAGTTCTTTTTCTTCTGTTAATTTAGGGTTGTATCCATTATTTACTGCTATTTGTTTGATGATGTTTAATTTTTTAAACAAGATTTCTTTATTTAATGGTAATGAAATTAGTCTGCGGATCATACAATGAAATGACGACAGTTTTTGCTTAAATGGGTGATTCGAACTATTGTGGATAATTACATCTGTGTGTGATGGTTTAAGATAAATTGAGAATATATGACTATTGTTTCATCTCAAAATTATTAAATCTAGGAAATTTGGGAGTAATTTCTTCCCAAGCTTTGCGACTGTTTCACAGACTTGTTAATTCAGCAACATTTTTTGGGCGGTTTATTTGCATCGGGTTTAAATCAGGGCTTATTGATGGCCTCACAAGCCGGGCAGTGTGATCTCGACATGTCGTACTGATAAATAATGTTATCACCAAAAACGGGTCGCATAGAACGCAGTAAGCAGTGGCCCAGGAGATATTAGATGTTATTAACCCAGTCAATCTTTCTTCCCCGAAAACATACACTTGGACCTGTAATATTGATTCACCTCTAAGCATTTACCGAAAATCTACCAGCATTTTCTAGTCTTTATTGGAAACTGTGACCCATAACACATTCTTTGACAACGATATACTTGCATTTTAGCATTATTTGTACGATAATTACTGGAAAATTTTTCCCCACCTAAGATTTCTTTTAGTTTGGGGAACAGCCTCTAATCTCTAGGGGCCAGATCCAGCGAATATAGCGGGTGCTCCACTAATTCAAAGTCTGTTTGGTGTATAGCAGCCATAGCAATACCAGATGTATTGCTGAGAGCATTATCCTGATGGAACAGTACAGCGTGCCTTAACTTTCCTCGGTGTTTCTCTGTAGTAGCGTTTCGCAATTTAGAAATCAATTGTGCGTAGTAGGACCCTATAATGCTCTGTCTCTTTTGCAAATAGTCAGTTAGCATGATTGAACATCCCAGAACGCAGATAGCAAAGCCTTTCCAGCAGACGGCAGGAACTTAAATTTGCGTGGAGGAGGAGAACCGTGATGTTTCCGCTCTCTACTTTGCGCTTTGGTCTCGGGATCATAGTGGTGCATTCATGACTCATCCATTGTTACACACCGACTAAGAAAATTCCCTTTGTTTGCTTGATACCCTTCTGAAAGACGCTTACAGACCAACACCCGACTTATTTCTTGGTTAATCGTTAACATTCAGGGCACCCATCTTGCACTCATCGTTTTCATATCCAATTCTTTAATCAGGGTGTTGTGCGCCACATGATATGATACGCAGGTATCTTCCACAATGTCCTTGATGGGTACTCGTCGGTCTTGCAGTACGATATCGTGTACCTTTTTAATGTTTTTGGCTGTTCTTACTGTTATGGGAGGACCACCAGGTGTTGGGTTTCACAGAATGTTCTTCCGCATTTAAAATCTCGACACCAGTGTTTGACTATGTCATAAGAAACTGCGGATTCATCAATAGTTACCATAATGTCTTTATGAATTTGTGTTGGCCTTTTTCTCAAGGTATTTTATTATTACAGCTCCTTGTTCTACAGGATCCATGTTTACGAACACTCACAACACACAATTCAAGAATTTGCCACATAACTATAGTTTGAGATACGAACTTCATATTATGTAGATACGATCTACAAATGTTAATTAACTAAATCTCAAAAACATTAATCAAACAACCAACTAGAAATAGGTGAGGGGAGGATCCGTCCTCGTATTGATAGTTACGTTGCAACTAATGTACGAAAATAAATAGTTGCGCTACATGAAGCAAAGTATGGACAACTATGCACACGGTATAACTTCAGAAAAAGCCAGTTTGAAATCGGATTTTTTTTTGTTTTGTACTGTGCGTAATCTAAAAATCGCAAATATTCTATTTATTGAGCGTTTAAATCTCTTAGTTTATATATTTCCATTTTCCATAACTATGAAACTATTGTTCAATTAGTTGCTATTTTTGGTGGAGGAGCTGGTTAGTTCGGTAAAAAATTAGTTTGAAAAACAGTAGAACCCGGTTATAGCGTAATCATTGGTATTGACAGGTTTTTGACGTTATAACCGAGTAACGCTATTCACGAGGTAGTATTACACACTAAATAGTAATATTATAATAATATAAAATAGGTAATAAACTATGTTACGTATCGGATAAGTTATCTGGAAACTTGTTAAATAAGACCATAAGGCAAATACATACATAACTACAACATATCTATTATCAGATGTATATTTATATTTTAAAAAGATCTGTAATTTTGGTTTATTGGACAGTTTATGAAGTCTAAGAAATAAGGTCATTGTTATTTCCTACAAAGTACTTCTGTAAAATGCCAGTAATACGGAAAGTCCAAGTAGTTATTGCCTACAATTTGATGCCGTTATATGCAATGTTTTTTTGATAATTTCAGGGACCTATACGATTATGACGTCATACCCGTGATGCCGCTATAACCGATGACGTTATAACTGGGTTCTACTGTATATCTATGAAGAACATTAGGATACATCATTTGAACAGTCTTATGTTATGTTACCAACAATGTTACATGTCAAGTTTAGTTTCAATTATCATATTAATGTGAAATAGTTATTAAAACGTAGTAACTAGGACCATCCTTTAATTCATTTAACATGTAGTATTAAATAACGTATTAAAGTTTTAAAACCTAGAAAGTATTCGAAACATCCTCTTAAATAGTTACTTTTCGCGGTGTGAAACGATCCTAATCGCAAACATCATCACGGTAGTGCATCGATTTTACGCCAGTTTAGTGGAAAATCTAATTTAAAATGCAAATGTAATCATCCTACTTTAACAACATACGCAGCAGCACCGTCATCGTGGGAAAAACCGTCGCGCTCAGATAGTCTCCACCAACTGTGACAAAGATTCTAAGTCCGAAGAGCGATAATAATACCCCAGCCAGTAGTAGCATTCTAAATATGAAAGGAAGGAAACTTCTGGAAGCGGAAAAAGAGTGCTTCGAACAAGATAGATAAACATGAAGAGTATAATTGAGTCTTTTACGTTATAATTTTAATCTAAAAATTTTCAAAAAAGTTGATATCCCAGTGCCCGAAAACGTCTTTAATTGCAAATAAATTATTTAGTGTCATTTATTAAGCAATAAGTTAGAATATAATATTATGATTAGCGTCCTTTATATGAGATCCTATACAAATTAAAGTCAGATCGATATAATTGTGTATAAATGGTGGTCATGAAATTTGTCATACTCCATTCGAGCTTATGCTTGAATAAGTTTCTTCTTCTTTTAAAAACTGAGTTATCTAAAAAGAAATAAAAAAATGAAGTGTAGAAAAAAATAAAATAAATATTTTATTTTTGTTGTTCAGTAGTTTTTTTAATAAGAATAACATTTTGATTCCTCTATACCAATTACTACTTCTATACAAAACATTACCCGTCACAATTGTTCTATTATTGCTGTGGTGAAGCAGTTGTTGCTATGCATTGGCAAATTCAATAACGATCAACAATAAACTATGATTACACTCATGTTTTAAAATCACTAATGTTCGGAAGTAGCACTCACAAACCAGATTCCAATTTTAAAGTAGCAATTTTGCTCATTACCAGCGCGAAACTATTCATTTGGGTATTATTAGAAACAAGCGGTGTATTTGCGGCATACGCTACGTCACACATGGATAAAACGATTCGTTACAACTGCAGTGAATGTAATTGCGAAAGAAGCATTTCAAAATAAAAGATCGTCAACTTGACATGAACAAGAAGTTCTTTGCAATTAAGAAATTTTGCCTTATTATCCACAGAACATGAATTGATAGTAGAAATAAAAATAAAAATGTTTTTTCGAAAAGTAGTGTTTTACGTTATCGTAGTTTTTCTATATAATTAAAGAATCTCAAGGTATTATTGAAAATGGTTTGAATGCAATCAGAATTTAAATGATTATTTTGGTCGGTGATTTTTTATTTTAGAAATCCTGATCCTTTTTTTTTGTAATAACTCGTTATATTTTTTGTACAGTGTGTTCATAAAATGAATTGTTTTATTAAGCAAAAACAGGAAAGATCCTACAATTTTTATTTATTAAACATATGAGGAGACTCTGCTTAAAATATTTTTAAGTATAAAGTAAAGTTTGAATCAACATAGGAAACCGAGGAATCTTATTAATACAAAATACATAGTTTACTAAAATTTAAAAATTTTAGAAAATTAACTGATTTAGAAAAAGTGTAAATATTTGTTTATTTTGTGAGGTATTGTTATAATATTTAAAAAGATGGTCTAATTTAGATGCTCTTTGATTTTCTAATTTATTTCGTAGCCCTGAAGGAATCACACCATATGATGAAAGAACTCCTTTAACATTCGCTGAAGTACTTGCACACAAATTTGCAACGATGATTTTTAATACTTGATTCATTTTTGGAATATTGTTCTGAGATCTACACTATTGTACTGCATTCACATTTTGTAATATTTCTTGCGAAAATATTGTTAGAATGGATGTGATATATTTTCCAACGTAATAACTAACTAATGGTAATAATCCTGTACCAGATATTTCAAAACCGGAAATTTTTTCTTAAGAAATATTACAAAATGTGAATGCAGTACAATGGTGGAGATCTCAGAACAATATTTCAATCAAGTATTAAATATCATCGTTCCAATTTTTTATGCAAATACTTCTGAAGATGTCAAGAATTCTTTCATGATATGGTGTTATTCCTTACTTTCTAATTGGATAAAGCTAACAAACTAAAATGTGAAAAAAAACTTGTATTATGTTCATATCTCTTCGTGAATTTTGACTTTGTGTTGTCTTTAGAACGCTTAAAAATTCCGTCTAAATTTTATGTTTCAAGTGCGGATGGTAACCAGGCACCTTTCTCCTTGAAGTCCGTCTAGTCATTAATATTAAAAAAACGTCTTAAATTAATAAAAATAATTAATATAATAGAAGAAATATAATAAAAAAATTTCAAATTAAAAAAAAATCATTTTCGTTTTTTTTACAAATTTGTAATAATTGTGACTGCTCACGCGAAATATACGTTTTTTCTTCTGGGCATCATTTAAATCTTTTATTTAAATGTTTTAAAATAATCAGGAACGTGGAAGCGATGGCAGATTGACGAACCGCTTTGAGCGGGACGATCTCCATGTATGCCACTGTATAAATTGTTAGTTATTACATATACACTACTGTTCATAAGTTTGATCACACTTTACAGGATGTTTTTGAAATAAAAAAGTACAGAAAATAAAAAGGTGTAATTGTATAGAACATAAATCCAAAAATGTTTGGCTCAATGACGACGCGAACGTTAGAATTAAAAAAAAATCCTAGAAAATTATAATATGTCGCCTATGGATGCAGAATGTGTATACATAATACGTCCATCAAACCAGTCTCGCATACACAGAGTGCATATACTGCAATAACAGCTGCTTTCAAACGGCATACTAAGAGCTATTTCAGCTGTGAATAATAAAGAAATTTTTATTTTAAATATCTTCCATCTCCATTATTTTTTTCTCGCCTCTGCGAAGGAATTTTCACAAAATATTTTGGATTAAGGCCAATAGAATTAAATCTTTCCATTTTTCACGAACACCCTGTATAAAATAACAAAGTAATACATTCTAATAAAATACATATTGTTATAATATTTCTTCAAAGTAACCCCCTTTTGCTTTAATAATTGCCTGTCTCTTCCAGAAGATTTATTTTGAAAATAAGCTTCAACCATCTTTGTGGTGTGTTTGGGGTCGGTATCTTGCTGATAAATGAACCCCTCCTCAATTAGTTCACACCTAGTTGGTACTGTATCATTTTCTAGGATTCTCGAATACACATTTTGTCATTCTTTAATCTATTTTAATTAATTTTCCAATCCTTCCGTCTCCAAAGTCACGATGATTCTTCCTCCATGTGTCACTATTTTTGAAGTCGAGCGTTGTTTTTTCAGGGCGGTGACAAACAAACATGTGACGTTTAGATCCTTAACACAATTTCCTAATAATTTACACTCGTTTGCGTGGGCCTTTGCCCAATTTTGTCTTTTCCGTTTGTGTATAGAACGTAACCGTAGTTTTCTTACTGCTATACGACCCTTCAGACCGGCTCTAATGCTGTCGATATACTTACTGGCTGACGGAGTTGTAAATTGAACTCTGATGTAATTGGCGGTGTGATAAGGGGGAAATCATTCGGACGTGTTGGTTGTCTCGTTCCGTTGTTGGTCTGGCTCTACCACTTCGCTTTCTGCTTCGAAGCCTACCGGTCTCTTCCAATTTGGAGCAATTTCTCTATTTGAGATATTTATTTCGTGTAAAACGCATATTTTGCCGCGTTTCAATATCCACTTCCTTTCTTTTTGGCATATCTTCGATCAAATAAACTAACAATATGAAATAGGGTTTTCCCAAGATAATCACACATGTTTCCAGTACTTCGGCAATAAACTGAATGTGCAGCTTATTATGCGGCAGATGGATGATTCACTACCCCTACGTATTATTTCTTTATTCCCATTATAAAATTTAGTACAGGAATACATTGTTATCGTGTGTGAATGGATTTTGTAAATAAGTCTGATTGTTATGAATATATACTATCAACATTAGATTGTAAATGACATTCTAAGAAGACGAGTATGAATTTCGCCAAATATTTTTAAAATAGTCGTAAGTGTAACACAATGTATTAGGTACAATCAAATTTATGAATGGTAGTGTACGTGTATGTCATGTGTTTGATAAGTTTAATTACTGTAACATATGAGTCTAATTACAAGAATGCTATTAAGACACAGACCAAGATAAGTGAATAATAAAAAAACTTTTTTCATTTAAGTTTGAAATTATTACATAAACAGATGTATATTTTTTGCAGTTGCGAACCCTAAAATACGGTAATACGCTGTAGTATTTACATATTATTCACGAATTTTAATCAGCATGGATCCTCTACCCTAAACTCCTTTAGATTTAATACCAAAGTGTTGACCCATTTCTTCGAGATTAATTAAGGGTCCTTTTTCCGGGTCGGTATCATACCATCGCTTCTCCGCATATTTGTTCATAAATTATGATCGCTAATCTAAAAATATGCATCTCTACCTGATAATAGGACCTCGCCGTTGTGATCATTACACGATCATCTGTTACGGTGATATAAATTGAAGTTTATTAGCGACACATTACGAAAACGTGTTGTAGTGGAAGTACGTATTATTAGCTTTTATTATTTTCCTTTTTATCTTCTTTTTAATTGCCTGTTTAAAAAACGCGTGCGCCTGTTTAAACCGTACTTTATAGTGAAACCATTTAATTCTAGATACGTACGTATGTACGGAAGCATCATGCTATCGCCAAAGAAAGTTCGATAAGGGAAAAGGGGAGTTGTGTGTATACACATGCATCCATACTAATTGCAGTCTTCTTCAACCCCTTTATGTGTATCCTTTTTTTTTCTTTCTGTTCCTTCATCGGACGGAAATGCGTGCATAATGCAAAGACAGGAAATAGGTTCTTTGATGACTATTCCAACCATGTCTCCCTTGTTCGTACTAGGTTGCGACATGAAGCAGATGACATCGTTCTTTTGTTCTTCGTTCATTTATCTTCGATTAGTTGTTATGTGATAAAATGGTCGTGCGAGTCATAAACTGAACAATGGAATTTTATGTTTTAGGTTGATTACACGCCGTAATTGAGCCAATGCGGTGTAATCTGTACAATTGTTGATTGATTCTGCTTTCGTGGTCATTAATAAGTTAATTTAGGGTGTGTATTATGAAATAGACAAAGGAACTAGTTGATGAATTATGAAGGAAGTTAAAGAAAACCGGTATCTGCGATCTTTTAGACAAGATTAGATAGAACTTACACTCCCGCTCATAAATTTAAGACCACTTTGAGAAATTTGTATGAAGATATAATCTACAAGAAAATACATTTTTAAGAAGAAAAATCCACTTCTGCGTTTTGTCACAGGTTGGTGGAACTTTGGCATTCTTCCTACTGTTTTATTTCTGTATTAATTAGAAGTCACCTACGATGAAGGCACTCTTATAAATACTTTGCAGAACTTGACTCCGCTGATGCATCTTTTTAAGTATTTCGCTCCACAATTTCGTTATAGGATTGAGGTCCGATGATTTTTGATCTGATATTGATTGCTTTTCGGGACGGAAAGTCCGTTAGATCAATAGTGGGGTTGCTAACAGGACACTGCATGCTTAGGAAGCATATAAGCAGCTTAGGCCTGCCAGGCGGAAGAGGAGTGCTGTGTGACTGCATAGTGTTGGTAGGAATACAGCTCTCAGAAATGGGCTTGGAATATCAAATAGATGAAACCTACGTAAAGAGATCACTCATAAGGCTGTTATATCTAGTGAAGTCAATCTAATAAGAGAGGAACCACAATAGATGTGAAAATATCGCAGTGGGATAGGTCTAGAACCACCTCATAATTTAATCTAATCTAACCTACGAACAATAGTACATCTTTTATCTGTAAGTGATGTAAAGAAAGTATAGATACAAGTTATATAAGGTGTCCTCTACAAACTGCAACTGTTGATATCTTGAACATTATGAATTGTAGAAATATAAGAATTTGGCAGATTACTTATATTAGTGGGGCTAACTTAACAGAATTTGTTGATACATTTTTTTTTGAGGGAAAGTCTATAATGGAATAAACAAACTAGGAACTCCCAATAAATTAACTAGATTGGTAGAAATGACAAAATATACGAAGTGAGGTCGAACTCAAAGGATATCTTTCAAAGAAATTCTGACTTTGTTTACAAATACGAAAATCCTTAATTTTAGTGTTAGTGCATACTGAAATGTAAATTTATAGTCTCGGTATTGTAAATTTACAGCCTGAAAGATGAAACTACGAGCAATATGTACCTTTTATATCATAAAGTTATGTTTACATGATTATGATTGCTATCTTCATACATATTTGTTCTACTTTTCTATATAAATACTGAAACATAGCTTACGTAAATCTATATTAAAAATGATTACATAGCAGCAATATTTCATTTTAAATTCGTGATGTATATTGTTTCTAGTTATAATTATACGTGGTTTCTCCATACTTTTAAATATATACGTTATAATGAAGGAGATGCGCGATATATTGGTTGATGTCGTAAAGTATGGAATAAAATTTATACAATTCGGTGTTTTGATACACATGGCCAACTAATTATAAGGTAGCACAATAATTCAGCTAAATGCAGCTACTCATGGTATTGGTGACATCATTCACGAGAAAGACAATGTGAGGAGACAAAAAACACTAATACACGGACATGTTTCTGCCTACTCGGTGTCATTAGCGTGATTTCGATCGATTTTTTGCTCAACGCATTGCAGTACCCTCTCGGCTACTGTTACCACATCTAAACATACAGCTCAAGTGATTGTTCTTGGCGCTATCTAGTGCTACGAGAATTGCAGACTCATCTACGGGTTCAAACACACCGAAATAAGCGGGTACAGTTCCCCAACCCATCTCCCGAGCAGTTCATGGAGTGATAAGATAGAGAGGAGGCGCAACAGGGTAGCTGCACATGTGAATGATTTCTTAGGCCTACCGTGACGTATTAAAACCACATCTAAAATACCTAGAAAACAATACCTAATATAATAATCCTACTAAATATCACGGTATTAGTGAAGTCAAACATTCATCTCCTTTATATAGAACCTACTTGATCTCACTCGAGGAAAACGACATGATTTGACCACCCCAAACTTCAGATCTGTGAAATTACAGACGATTATCTGGAATCTGTGATTAGAAGAATGTCAGCAATATGTGACGTCGTAATTGAATCTGATAGTAAGCATATTGACAAGAAATGAATTAAAATTTTGTACATTTCAATAAATCAAAGATGACTGTAAATCAGTTTTATAGTCATCCACTTAATGGACGGCAGAGTACAAAGCGTATTTTAAAAGCAAATGTTCAAAAGTCAGTACACGATTTACAGTGATACTGGTCAATGCTTTTCTGTTTAATCAGAAATTGAAGTTGTTGAACCTAATTATGACATAATACCAATACTTTTGGGCGTAGCAGGTTCTTCGAACAAGCAAATTACGTGGAATTTGTGTGGAATAATACGGAATTACACTTACCTATTAGCTGCATTCTAATTAACTTATGCAGGCTCCGTTTTCTAGGGGGTCATTAACGCGTACACGCAAACTACTTTTACACGCAACTCCCTTTATACACGTGCGATCTACCTATACGTGCACATGTGTAATTTTAAAAGAAAGCAAGTTCGTCACTCCTACATTTGTGCATACATGCAAGTGTTCATTGAACAAAGTAAAATGCGTGGGAAAATGTTCCTTAGCACTTGGCGGATAGTATTAGTGAGCGAATTAAATTCACCGGAAATTTACATTTAGTACGTCACGTCTGAAGGTGGAAGCAGCTACGAATACATCATGTAGAGTGAGACGGAGTGACGTACACATAAACTGCATTAAATAGCATTTCTATTGTTACATTCCTCAATGATTGCAGCAGTTGCAATGAGAACTATGCAAATACTATTGTTTCTTATTTGCGGTTAAAATATTCATTTTGGAATGAACTTGGTTAGTGCATAAGGCTAAATTTGAAGCGAGTTAATAATCGAATAATAAATACATTTCTTAGGAATGAATTTTTTGCTGGCTTTCCAAACTTCTTTAGTATTTTTCGTTAATTCTTTTTACTGATACGCTTTCCCAAGGAAACTATGTTTTTTAAAACATTGTATTTTTTTTTTCGATTTAGGTCCAGAATAATGGGCTGTATGAGGCGGACTATTGTCATGCATAACCATTCAATACATTTCGTGTAGAAGTTTCAACTCCATGAAAGGTGTGAAGTTTCTAAACTTGGAAGAAAGGTGTAACTATTCAGAGGAAAGGAGCAAAAGATTAACACAATTTAATTTTATTTTCAATATTGTGACTTTCCCCGCGTCTTCATCCTACCCTCATGTGGCCATCATGTATCCCTATACATAATTCTACTCTAAACGTTGCTATTGGTGTTGACCCGTAAATGATAACGCAAGATGTGGATGATAGGATTGCAAGCCGAAAACCCTGATTCATCGATAAACGATTGGAAGAGTCGCAGGACGACTTTCATTACCTAACGATAAATCAACAATTGACCTGTTGTATTGGAGAATTGGCTTCTAGATGCCATTGAGGGAAGATGGCAGTCCTGTTCTTTATTAGTTCTTCGACTTACGGTTCCTTTTCAGTGACTTGCCTGGTCCTCTTTAGCCATGACTGGTTCTTTAATCATGCATGATGGTGAATTGATTCCGGTTAAATCGATTTGCAATTTGCAAGCCAATAATTCAACCCCGCCGCTTCTCGTAGAAGCGATACACGACATTTAGCAGCCCAGAAAAACCCCATGCAACTGAGAACGAAACGTCGGCAGATTCATGTAATTACCACGCGGTTTCAACCCGGAAACCGAAATTCTTTAAAAGAATAGCTTACTATGTCGGAGACTACTGCATTTAATGAAACGGAGGGACAATGACCAGGCAACTCTTGTCATCCGTGAATTGGGACAAAATATCTAGTCGTACACCAACTCTCATGTCGTTGATATAAATAAAGAACATTGTAGAACCCAGTACTGAAGATTGGGGAACCCTACGGGTGCCGCCGATAATTGCTGAGAAATATTTAATGACATCAGTAATTTCGTCATTCAAGCATACTGTTCTGCGATCCGACAGATACTACAGATTGTACGCGCCTGATTCCGATTGCCCACGATTATGTAACAAAGCGGAGTGAGAGATGTCATCGAATACCTTAAACGTTTTGTTTGACACAGCAAATTCGATCAAGAACTGAGTATATGGCGTTGGCTGTAATACTTCCTGCTAGAAAACCGAATTGTGTGGGTGAAATCAAATTGTAGCTATTTAAGTAATTGATTAGTTGTTTATTGTTGCTTTAGCGAAAACGAAAGGTAAATCGATTCGGCGGTAATTATTTATTTTTGTAGGCTCGTCTGTTTTATAAGTAAATAAATGTTTTCGTGTGTCTTAAACTGTACGGAAAAACATCCTGACATAAACAAGCGTTTGACATAAACCAAACCAGTGACTCGATTAGGCATATCGATACTGCATCTAAATGCCAAGAAAATAACACCAAAGATAAAAACGCTGTTAAATACAAATCACACAATACGAAATCACGTTGATGATGCGGAGTAGGCAGAAACATGTCCGTCTGTTAGCGTTTTTTGTCTCTTCACATTGTCTTTCTGCGAATGATTTCACCAATACCATGAGAATCTGTATTTAACAGCGTTTTTATCTTTGGTGATGCCCATACTAATTTAACAATATAATGGAATATCATCCATGCTGGCCGAATACTTCGCCGCAACAGTATTGTTAATACTACGTATCTTGTGGGCGTCCGAAGTTACTAAATAAAAACTGGTGATAACCGTTGGTTCGCTGCTCACAGAATTGTTATGATTATTAGAAACCCGGGAATACATTTCAGATTTAACCACGTTTTCAACGTCTGACGGGATTCTTCCGCTGGTATTCAGCAGCGAGACTGTACATTTCGACGAAATCCAAACCTGTGCGGTGTAGTAGAGTCGTTAATAATTCTCCATGATGTTTTAATTTTATTACTAGAATTCTTTGTTAATTCATCGCAGCATTGGCGTTTGCGACTGTCAGCGAGTGTGTTTATCTCTGTACCAGCTAATATCTTGCTTGTTGTCTTGTAATTTATATTTTTTTAAAGAGGAAATTTTTTAAAGTAAAAAAAGCGTACTAAATGGTGTTTCAATAAGAGCGCAAGATTTTAAGGTTCAATAAAACATGGATTTCTGTAGCTGAGTATTGAAATATTTGTTGATTTATAATGTATACATTTGGCATGATGTATGAAACGAAACAAAATATCTTGTAAATGACCGCCATGACTTTGCTGGCACATGCGTGCTGATAAAATTTGCAATAACACTATTGTGTGCACGTGGCGGTATTTCATTGTTGGAGCGTCTAATTTCGGCCTTCAATGCTTCGGTGGTCGCGGACTTGTTGGTGTAAACCTGTGACTTCAGATAACACCACAGCCAGAAATCTAAAGATGTTAAACCGCAAAATATGGCGGCCAATTCTGATCACCCAACTGGAAAATGACGCGACCAAGAGCAAATTCGTGCAAGACAATGCTTTACGGGTGGTATGACATGTGGCAGCGTCCTGCTGAAACCACATGTCGTCAAGAGCAATACCTTCCAATTGAGGCATAAAAAACTGTGTTATCATAACATGAAAATATTCGCCATTCACCGTTACTGCATTGTCTTCCTCCTCTTCAAAGAAATACGGTCCAATTATTTCTCGAGACCACAATACACACCAGACAGTGACACGTTTTGGATGCATTGTTTTCTGGTAAATCATTCGTGGATTTTCTGAGCCCCAAATGCGACTGTTTTGCCGATTAACGAAGCCATCGGGCTGAAAATTGGGCTCATCACTGAAAATGATTTTGTCCGCAAAATCGACATTCATTTCTGTTTGCTCAAGGATCTAATTGGTGATCTCTCTTCGAATGGTCTGTTGGCGGAAATGTTGAGTCAATTGGAGTTTGTAGGCGTGGAGATGTAAATCTTTAGTTAGAATACGCTGAAGAGTAGCTGCTCTAATGTCCATTTCTTGTGCACGATGACGAATTAACAGTCTCGCGAACTGCCGTGATGTTTTATTCGATTATGACGACCTCTATGATCTTGTGTCGTGTATTTCACATCACTAACTGAACCAATACTTTCGAATTTTTCGATTATTCTTTTCACAGTAGACGAATTAGGAACATTCTATTGACAAACTTTCACTATTTTGATAATAATCAGGACGCGATGTTTCATCGTGCAATATTGCATGTTTACTAACTTCCATCTGTCAACTTTTGATCTGTTACATCATAATCACGTATCATATGACTCTCGAACATAGCGGGCAATTGAAATCTTGGGCTCTTATTGAAACCCCCTGTATAAAATCTATGAAAAATGCCGTGAAAGGGCTATCATAAATGCGTAACTAATTTTCGTTAGAAATGTTCAAATGAAAAGCATCTATCGGGCCGTAAATTAATCTCGTAAAACTTGTATGAGGGTGCGCAAAGGCAAGAGTAATATATTTAGAGATTAAAAGGGTGTAGAGATTATAATAAACATGCGATTTTGGAATGTCTTGCAATAGGTACTTACCTGCAAGAAAAAATCATAGCTCTTCTCATGCACGCACATGTTTGTTTCATTTTCTACTGTATAATTATGGATTTGATTTAAAAAAAAAAAACACAATTACGTGTTTCTTCGTAGATCATGACGAAAGTGAAGGTTATCTCTGCTACGCAATCAATATCAATACTTCATTAAGATTTTTTTTGTTCCTTTTACTATTTAAAATAATAATTTATGTTTAATAACTTAATCTTTAAAAAAGATCCTCTTTGTGGTGTTGGCAAAATGGATTTAGACATAAAAAATGAAAACAAACTTTTAGATATTAAAAGTTATCATGCTATAATAATCATATTTTGTTTTTATTGCAAGTAACTTCATTTCTCTTCTTTGTCGCTTGTCGCGGTATTCCAAGAAAAAGTCTTCTGAAGATAAGTAAAAGCTCGCCTCTGAATTAAAAATTGATTATAAATATTTTGCAAAAATAAATCTTTTTTGTGCGAAGCAAATTCTGTTATCAATGCATGTAATATTTACGATGATTTTCAATTTGGTAATTTGCTAGTGGGAACACGCAAATAAAAATATTTTAAGGATATTTTTTGCAACAAACATCCGATCACTTATCTTCGTAGTTGTCGTCGTATTTGATAATCTGGCTGACCTGCTGGTATCTTGCAATTTCGTCACGTCCCGGCCAATGCCAATACGATTCCTCACAGTTAATTTGTATGTATATATTGCAAAGTGACAGCTATCGGTATGGAAATGAAGATCTCCCTTAGCTTTGACCTTGATCTTTGATCATTCATTAAAATATTTTGCGCATTCCGATAGGTATGTCAGTAGACCTTATGCAACTTCCGGAGTGTAATGAACAAATATATTGCCTAGATACATGCTTGACGTATAAATGATTGTTAAACATATGACTAAATTTAAATAACGTACTGTACAAAACAACGACTGAATTTTTGAAAATATCTACTTAAAACCTGTTCTTGGTAGTTTCTTCGGAAAGACCGATTCTAAAATATCGAGTGTATTCGGAATAAATTAGCATTCATTCCATGACGAATGTATGTAGAAATTGATGAAAGAAGGAAGACATTGTAAGAAATTACATATGTATGGGCACGCTGTGAAATGTGGTGTTTTGTTTCAAAAGCTGGACAATAACACTGGCCAAAGAATTTTAACTTTTACTTTTTCCATAAAATGTTTTATACGAGGCTTGTCCGGAAACTAAGTATCGTTTCGTTCTACTGCTACCGCAGCGCTATTGTCGTAGTTCCACGCATGCATACGTATCTTTCTGGTTCGCAGTCCTCCCATTGACCCTATTACAGCCGGATTGCCGTCGACTGCGAAGTGCGCTCTCTAATACGGTGTTTGAACGCAAGGAATATCAAGCCAGTCGAAATTCATCGTGAACTTGTAGAGAGAGATTTATGCTAAAAATGCAATGGCAGATGGAATGGTGAGAAGGTATGTTAAACAAAATTCAATGATGGCGGAACTAATATTCATGGCGAAGCAGGTTCTGAATGGCCTTCTGTTGGCAATGGTGGTTTGGTTGTAAACGTTAATGAGAAAATTCGTGAAAGCAGATGGTTCACAATAAGAATGCTTAGTGATAAGTTTCCACAAATTTCAAAATCCGCATGAGGTTGTCACAAATCGCTTAAATTATCGGAAAATGTGTTCCCGTTGAGTTTCGAAAATGCTTTCGGATGTCCACAGAACGAAGCGACTTGGCAGTATTTCGATATTTCTGACCCGGTGCAGTGTTGAGGGAGATGGAACAGAATTGTGACTGGTGACGAAATTTGAGTTTGCCATATCACTCCAGAATCAAAACAATGGGTGATGGAGTTGAGGCACTCACAATTCTCCGAAAATAAAAATTCAACACAACGTCGGCACAAAAAGTCATACGCGCTGTGTTCTAGGACTGACAGGGTATTCTGCTTGATGAAAGACGAAACTTAACAATTGGTTTTCCACGATGATAAATGTCTGAGCAATGGTGGCAACTATTATATATAAAACAATAGTTTAAGAAATGCTCTGATGCTCTCTGATCTTTTTAGTCCATAGATGCAAGGTATAAAACCTTTGCCCGAAACGTGTTCGTTTGGAGTCGTATATGCATTTTTAAATGAAAAGTAGGCCATTGACGTCCCGACATGTTAGGGCTCGTTACTCCACTACTTCCTAGAGTCTTTTATGATCATCTTGTACGAATGGTTCAAATTATATTTTATTGGAATTAAATCCCTAGTAATAGGTATTAGATAGTTAATATTCTGTTCTCTGAGGATTTTCATTTCATTGTTTTTTGAAATCTCCTGGCTTTAGCCATTTTAAGCGTGCATCATAGCCTCCTTCTGTATATAGATGTGGAATGGTTAGACTCAGAAGAATTTCTAGAGTTGCTATTGGTTCAATGCGTATTACATTTGTGATGTTAAAGTGTGCAAGTCACTAGATTTGTTGGAGCTGCTGCTGCACAATTTTTTGGGTAGTTTTTGGTTACCACACAGGTATTGCTGATCGTGGTTCTAATCATTGCCGTGCATAATTAGAAGATCCTTTACGGTTGAAGGCCTCAATTCCTGCTGAGGAGTGCTGAACTGTCTGCGGCATGCTTGTAAAGCTGTGATGCCTCTTTTCTGCATGTCGGGGATATGGTAATTCCGCGTTAGTGTTAGCCGGGGCTGGCCGCTAGCTGGTGCTAGTGGTTCAATGTCTTGCGCGCTTGGCTATCAGTTTGGGGGTCTCGTGTTCGAGGCTGCTTCTCAGGGTTGAGATTTTCTGTGGTCTTCTGGTGTCTGCTTAAGAGATCATCTATGAAAAGTTTCCAAGGAAGAGGTGATTATGCCCCTTCTAAAAGGCAATCTCTACCAGCCCAGACCGTTACTGTTTCACATCCTAGCGGAGTGCGTCGTGTAAGCACTCCGTTTTTGGAGCATAGCTTTTATACAGTCGAGCGGTACAAACCTGGTACAAAAACTGTCTTCTATATCGAAAAATGAATAGAGAGGTATTTCTTTTGCCGCCTCCAGTTTTTTTCGTAATAATACGAAGAGTGGTTAAAGTGGATTTTGTGTTTTGGTAGGTATATCGGTTAGGATCAAGTGATTTATTGATGAACACGTCATTCCTTAAATACTGATTCGGTACCTTCTCCATTTCTTTAAGCAGTAATGAGAAGTTGATGAGTTTGCGTGCGTGTGATCCCCTCCTTCCTTTAAGCTGTAGCTAACTGGTACTGGTAAGAATACGTCTATGCATTTCTGTAATGGCGTAGGCGATTTGTAGTTCTTCAAGGTATGTAGTGGTCATCTGATTCTTATAGTACATCTTTAGACGGACGATTTTGCCTTATATCGTAGTACTAATCTTTGCTTTTAGAAACTGTGGAGGCTAGAAAAGTGACTAAATGTTAATCTTAAAATCATTAGAATTTTCGGTGAAGCTGTTATCTATACCTTTATAGAAGCTACGTTAGCTTTTCCTATTGGCTCTCCGTATTTCAGCATTATATTGAGCTAGTTCGTGTCTGTGTAGTTTCCATTGGCGTATGAACTTTGAATTTGTGTGCAGATGTTAGTAAAATTAATTGCGATCGATGGAGAGAAACAGTTCTAAAAGGAGTTTTACAAAATTATCAATCTAAAGATGCTTTTAATGCTGAAGAAATCGTCAGGTTGCAAAAAAAAAGACTTTTAAAGATGACAAGTGTTTCGAGAGCAAACACAACAAAGAAAACATAATAATGTTTGGTGCTGATATAGCTGGAATAGAAACAATGGATGTACTGGTTACTGAAAAAAATAAAACACCTTGATAACTGTTCCGCACATTGCCATAATCTGCAAAGAAAACACTGGAATCTATAGAACTTATATCTTTTCCACCAAATATGACTCGGTAACTGCAACCAGTGCATATGGCAATAATAAAAGTTGTTGAAAGGCAAAAGAATCATTTACCAACATTAGCTTATACAATGTAATGCATACTACATAAAATGTGGATGACAGAAATCAGAAATGAAACAGTTATAACTAGAGACCGGATTATATGCAAAGTGCATATATAATCAGTGGAATACATCTACATATAGACGTAAAATGTAATAAATAAATAAAATATATGCACTTTGCATATAATCCGGTCTCTAGTTATAACAATTATAGATTGCTTTTCGAAAGCTGTATTTCCTACTGAATCAGTGAGATAAGAAGATTCACAATAACTTTCTAAGATAAGAAAATTACCGGAATACTTCACGGCGAAGGATGTTACTGATAGAAGTATAACCTTGCAAGACCTTTTAAAAGGGGACAGTGAAATTGCTAAGTGATTCGGACATTACTGAGAGTATTACTAAGGATTAAAGTGAAAATGAGGACAGTGACAAAGATAATTAAGCTGTTCCTTTAAGACCTAAATGTGATGACTTGCAGCAAGGTTTCAAAACTATTGTATTGATTTTACGATGTTCCAAACCGTATACTTGCCGCATTAAGTTAGTGTGAGTTTTTTCGGAGAAAATTTTCTGATTGTTTTTCTGTATTAAAAAATTTACAAAATTTTTACTATGTTGCATATGTTACATTTTTCTGTGTAGCAGTTTACTTTCGACTTTTATTTATCATATAGGCTTTGAAATTGTAGTTATGTTTTCGTTAAATCGAAGTTCTACTATCTAGGTATTGCTTTTGTTAGATTAGACTTAAACAACATTTCACGTAGTGTTTAATTTTTCTCCAATAGAATTATCCTCCATAGTATAGAAATGTACACTTCGTCTATTTTGTGTTTTTACCTACGTCATTATTTTGTCGTATAAGTTAAGACAATCTATTCATTCGCAAAATCTTGCTTCCTTTTTCAGCAACAGTACTAGAGAAAGATTGTCAAATGTCGTAACTTATACGACAAAACAATGACGAAGGTAAAAACATTAAATAGACCTAGTGTATGAATATTTATTCTGTACAGTTTTAATTCGTTTGCTCATCGTAGAATATACGAAAAATCAATAGCTGTAAAGCTTCGATAGCAGATGAAAAAAGAGAAAGAGGTATGATATGACCCCAATGTACGTCCATTTGTACGAGTAAATATTACATACTAGCGTCCCCATGCATCGCGTATCCATTCGACCAGCGTTGCACAATAAGCGTACGTCAAAGTAAGGCACCCCTCGTGAATTTTTCCCAGACCGTAGCGGTATGGGAACTTATTCACAATCATCCTATTTTCTATTCATGCCTCCTAGGGACTAGGTCACAATGCTCGCGTATCTTATAATATAATTTACCTGATCTAGTTCTCGGTCAAATATGAGAACATAAGGGCGACAAACTACGTACAACATACGTCTACTTGCATATCTATTCGTATACCACTACTAAGCAGTAGTTTAAAGGCTTGTAAAGGAATAGGAGGTTTTTTTTTTTGTTGAAGATGCAATACAGGTCTCCCTTTGATTCGCGCGAGAGCAATGACCATGGTACAATACGTAGAATGATGAGATTTTGTAAATCTGTGTCATCGCTAATGGAAGAAGGGTTTGCTGCGTATTATTTAGGCTTGCCTTTTTTGTTTGCAGCTTTCTTTTTTCGACGCGGTTATGTGGATATTGGCATTCGCATGAGGATGAATATGGTAATTCCGCAAGTGTTTGATGCGATTTAGTGATGATAACAATGGTATTTTCTTAAAGGGCTATTTTCTATAGGGTTGAATTTATTCTTATATTGCTGCGGGGCAGATACACAATAGTGTGCATAAATAGACGATCAGCTTATAGGTATCGCAGTTCCACATCACACAAATTAATAATTTATTCGGAACACAGCATTTTAAGAATACATGGACACTCTCATTGTCAACCGAGTTACCGTCTGAATATTAAAAATACATCGGCATGCAATATTTCCCGCACAAGCTTAACAGGTTCTTACTTACCAACTTTTTTGATGCGAAAGTTTTTCGTATCAAACAACCTCGTGGCAATCCTAAAGACAAACCGGATATGATGAAAAAGCTTGGGATTTACTAAATCGCGTGAAATGATTATGATAAAATTTACGCTGGAGAAACAAAAAGAACCACCGACACGTGGTTTAAAGTACATATTAGGTATTATAGTTCTGATAAACGACAAATATCCAGCGTGGTAGAGCATAAGATAGAATCCAGATATAATATTGAATTCAAACACCTTAAGCTACTTAAAAACGTAAATTCGTCTAGAGAATTAGACGCATACGAAACGATATTAATGAAAGAGAACAAAAACTTGCTGAATAGAGAATTACCTCCAATTGTGCACACTCGAGCTTGACTAGATTTATTATCGCAATGTCGTGTTAAAGATAAGGCTTCTTCTCGATTCCTCCTTTGCCAAAAGATACCATATACTCGGAAATACCTAATAGATTGTGAAAGTTGGTGATTAAGAACTTAAGCCTGTCTAGGCAATATTGCAAGCCCATTATATTCTTAATATTCATTCGGTAATTCGGCATGACATTGATAGCACCGCCCAACAAAATAAATTCTTTGTCATTGTATCTGTAAAATACGAACTGATTTAGGATATTTGTGATGTGCTGATTCCAAAATTAACTGGCATTTCTTCTTAGCAGCTCTAGTTTTTGAGATACACCACAGTAAAATTATTTATACGTATAAATAACAAAATCAAAATGATTAACTAAAAATTTAGGAGACCTAAATTGTCGCACGGATGTAGCACGTAACTTCGATCGTTTTCCAGAAAACTTAGGTGATATTAGTGAGGAACAGGGAGGAAAGATTTCACAAAGACGTCAGCATTATGACGGAAAGGTACCAACAACGATAGAATACCCATATGATGGCCGATTACTGTTGGAATCTTCGGCGATACTGTTCCAGAAAACCTGACGCAAGGAAAACTTATAAAAGGAAATTTGATGATTGGAAGTTGTATATGCATATTTTTCTGGTAAACAAATGCCCCTTACCCATTTTTTTTTGCGTTTCAGTTTGCAGTTATCAAATAGTAATATTTAAAGTTACTTACATAAAAAAATATTACATCTAATTTTGTCGAATTTTTCCTAAGTAGGACAGAAAGAGTGAATTTCTAGATCTGATAAATCAAATCTGACGGCATTTTTGGATTAGAGACCCCAAAATTGCTTAATTACACTTGAATAATCCGAGGCACCAAAATGTGGCCAGTGTAGTCCATGTGCTCTCTTGAAACGTTGCATTCCGAATAAATTTGTGTGGTGTGGAATTTACCGCGATACCTGTGAATTATACAACCACACAGTCCTTGCAGTCGTTGAAACGATCAGCTATTGGTTTTTCAAAAATTATTTCAATGGACATAGGTAACTTAATTTTATTGTAACTTTATGTAGTTAATAGTAAGATACTTTATTAAGATTAAGGAACAATTGACATTTTATGATACTACTATTTGTCAGTTAAGATGAATCATATCAGTCCATTGCTATCTCTGTTGGTGCACTCTTGTTTTATAGAATTTAAAAAAGCATTTAATTAAGCAAATATTTTATGCTTTTATTTTCTGTAAATTCAAATGAATACGAATGAATAAGTGCTAGTTAAAATTCCATGCAATGAGTAAGAAGAACATAAGTGTAGAAGTAGTATAATTATAACGCGATATTAAGTAAAAAATAAAAACAGAAAGTGAAGTCAAATCCAAGCAAGGACGCTCAAAAAAAGTTTAAAGAAGACAAGAACAATATTCACATCTCGCTTTTCTGAGGTATCGAGCCGTATAATCAACCCAGCTGGCGCGAGGTCTATAAAAGGGATAGACGCAACGATGTATACAGTATCGCACATTTAGTAAACCAGTGAATATATAAAATTTTGATTTATTCGACAATTAGTGATAGTATGAAGATGCGTTAGTAAAAACTATAGATTCACATCTACTCAATGGACACTAAAATATTCTGTTCAAGGCTGAACGTGTATAATACCTTCTGAGATGAACTCCCTTATATACACTCTCGCGCATGAACGACTGGACCCTCTTTTTTACCAACTTTGAAAAACATTTAGTATTATAAATTATCCGCATTTTTTTCCTTCAAGATAATAATTTATTGTGGTACTATAGTATTATACGATCATATAAATTTACCCTCTAGCAAGTCATGAAATTATGTGTTCAAAATATCTTATTGGTAGTGAGTAGTGAATTGACAGTGAGAAATAAAATACATCTGTCATGAGTACTGTATTGGTTTATTGACACTTAAGCGCTGTCACTAACGTCACAGAATAAGTCAATTTACACGTTTTAGAAGTTATACTATCAACTTGCTACAGGATAAATTTAATCGATCATATGGTACATTATATTTTGCTTTTTTGCTTTCATGATAATCCAATTTTCTTTTTGATAATAATCCAGATGTTCAAACTTGGATGAATTGCAGTGCAAATATGAAGCTAGAAGTTCAGTCTACTTTGAATGCAGAGACGTACGAATACTATATTACTTTTTAAGAAGCTAGCACCTTACAAACTAGCATACTAAGCTAATAGTGTTGTAACAGTTTCTTTCGCCTCATAATCAGCGAACTGCTGGGTAAAAGGGAAAGGTTTAAAACAGATAAAAATTACTAGGCGCTGGGTCTGGGCTACAAGGGAAGTGTTTAGGTTTCTCCGGGGCAATCCCCTATTAGAGTGGTTTCGTCTTGTTTACAGGGTGTGGATGAATGTGGATGTGCGCAAATTGTCGTGAAATCCACTGGTAAAACACCTTGTCTATCCCAGAAAACTATGCAAATTATTTTTCAAGGATTAAATGAAGGTTTGGCTTTAGTCATTGCTGGTGAAGAAATGTATTGTTTTAACTCAAGGGTTATACGGGGAATCCAGGTCTCATTCCCAGTGATTACATAGGTACATACAAGCATCAACATCCTCGTTGTATCGAGTCAAAAACGCAAGTGGTGACATCTTCGGTTATCTAACTAGCCATTATTAGCAACCGAGGAAGTTTTTATTGCGCAAAAATGGTAATCAGGTGACTTGTTGGTACAAAAACCACATATGCATGCTATATTCTTACACATATCAGATCTCCTCACGCATGATATCAGAAGCAAAGAGGAAATATATAGGCCTGAAACTATATTACAGTTAACAGGCGTTGGTCAAATGGTCTTGGTGTCAGAGTTAACAATAAAATATCGAAAATAATTGATATAGAGTGACACTTGGACGCTTCAGATGAGCTTTAACGTTATGTTTAAAAGAATATACTTCTTATTGTGTCATTGAGATATTGGGCTACGAAAATTAAATTCATATATTTTATTTACGTATATCTATGTAATAGAACCTATAGCGTATTTAATTTATTATTTGCTTTAGCAATAGTATAATGAGTATTTGTTTTTGTTTGGTATTTTTTTATTAGTCCATATAATTAATGTTAATTTTCGATATTTCTTTTCGTTTTGGACTTATTACGTACTCATAGATGTAAAAGTATTGAATAAATTATGATTATTTCATTAAGAACCGAACCTGAAATATGGACAAAGTATATTGAAAGCTGTGAATTGGTAATTGTTCTGTTTCCTCTAATCTTTCTCATGTTATGATGCAAATCATTTATAGCCAATGATGGATGTCTATCCTGTTCATGTTCATGACCTTCATTAAATCGTTTCATCTATTTTCTCATCATTGAATTTGATCCTGGAAATTTTCAATTTTCTTAAGCAGTGTTAAGACTTACTACAAAGCAAATACAATAGACGACCGTACCGAAATGGTATCAATCTATTCTCAGACAGACCACTGCTATGGAAAAAACAGAACTTACTTTCTCCAACACACACCTCGTATGCACATGTTTTATCTGATTTCAGCTACTAGCAGAAAAATGTTGTGCTATATATAATTTTATAGTTAGAATTTGATTAATACAGGTTCAAATTCAATAAAAATATTGTGTACCATGTTTCTCAAGGCTTTCCTTGTTTCTTATCACACGCCTGGAGGAATTATTTCAGTTGCTAATTTCTTTTGAATTCAGAGAAATTTATAACATGGGCATAAGATGAGTATAAAGAATTGCAGCGATTACGAATTCTTCTGTAAATGAACATAATTTTAATAACATTGCGATGACAATTTAATTATCGATATCGAAATGGTATTCTCACATTATTCGTTACCTTTCGCTTGTTATTGCTAAAGATACATCGTTGTAGTTAAATCATATTTTCGTATTGTTATCCCATGTACTAACTACGACTCCCTATAAAATATTTCGAAATCCTTCTTTAAAATAACAAGGGCTTACCACCCCTCTTTCTATTTCCTGATTGGCGGGGTACCTACTATTTCTAGGAAGTACATAGTGGGGGATTAATATGCCTTTTCGCACTGGTCCGGTCAATTTACCTGTGGGTACTGCAAGTGGAAGATGTCTTAGGTCTACATGTGCTCGGTTCTCGCGTGTGGTTCGAAGGTTGCTCATATACGTTTTCACGGTCTTTATTATTTACGGGTGCGGCGTACGATAGGTGCGATGTCCTATTTATCGAAATACTAAGTTAGATAAATATATGTACTTACCGTGAGAAAGTTGCGTCACCGATTGGAATTGGAGTATTTAATGTAATTTTGATGAAGAATGTTTAAACGCGGAATTTTGCATAAGAAAAATCTACAGCTCGGTCTTGTTGCAGGATTAAACAAGAGGACAGCGAAAGCAGTGGTAATGAAGACACCGACGATTCTGGGGCTACTGATGAAGCACAAACTAGGACTAAAAAGGCTATCAATAAGGGAAGATGGAGTAAAGACGAGGTTTGTGTTTTTGTTTAGATGTACATGTATTTGAAGTAGTTGTTTTATATACAAAATGTAGTTATTGGAGGGATTTTGAAAATTTGATCTTATTTTAAATTAACAATGATCTATTCATATTTCGGTTAAAAAAAATACCATGAATCTGTTAATAGTAGCTGACTGTACGAGGGTTGTCCTTTAAGTTTTGCATATAGAGCTGGATTAATACAGTAGATAACTTTTAAAGACTATTGTTTTTCGACGTATTCTCCCCGAAAATTAATGCACTTTTGGAAGGAGTTATCCCAGTCGTTTGTTGGCGCAGTCAAAATTACGTTTTTAAAGGCATCGACTGCTCTTTCTGACGACTGGAACCTTTGACCACGTAGTCCGTTCTTGATTTTCGTAAAGGTAAAGAAATCGTCGGGATTTAGGTCCGGATTGTACGCAAGATTCAATTCAATTGCATTGTCTTAGTGGAGGATGATTCGTCGTTCGGGGTTGGTTTCTCGAAATTCAGCGATGACTTGCGGCAAATAAATCAACAACGGATGACTTTTGTCGGCTTTTCTTCACCTTGGAACCCTCAAACAGACGACTGGAGTTTATTTTCTGGTTTGAATGAGTAAATCCAAGATTCATCACTATTGACGATGTTTTCATGTTTTTGGAGTTCCCTGCGTTGAAGCGGTCTAGAGTTTTTTGATACTAATTCACTGCTTCGTTCCTAGCTGGTTTCTGCTTTTTGGTCAACAGATGCGGTATTCAACGGGATACTAACTTTTATATAGACAAATTTTCATACAACATTTCTTGAATTGAGGTCTGAAATACGCAATGATGTGTCAATCCCACGATATGTCATATACCGCACTGCACTGTAACTTGCGCCACTTTGCCGAGACTCCCCATAACTACGAAACTATGGACATGTAGATGTGTTGTGATTAGATATACACAGAACAGTTACCTTTAAATGATCTTCTTTTTACGTAGAGAGGAAAAATATAATTCAGTTACCTATCAGGATAAGAAATATGTCAACCTCCTCGCAATTTTTTTTGATTTCTTCTTCTTTTGGCGCCAATTTTAATGTGTTTTATTAATATTTTTTTTATTACTACTATTATCATGATGATTATTTAAATTTATTATTATTATCACATATTTTAACACCTCCTAATTAATTCATTCATGAATATTATCACCAAAATAAGTTACACACATATTATCGCTAACTCTTGTATGGTACTAGATACAAACAATTTGCACATCCACGTTTTCGACTTTTAAGAAATATTAATTCTTACAGGTTTTTATTAAATATACTTAAGTAAATATATAGTAATCTTTATGTTTTGACATGTTACAATTTTTTAGCATGAATAAAGAATGTTATTCCATTTTATTATATTATGGTATTGAATTCAGAAATGGTAAAGACATTCTAATACCTGTTGCGTGAAAAAGAAAAAGAAACACGTACAGAAAAATGTATGTAGTAAATAATACCAACAAATATGTTCCAATGTATTCACAAAGCAGGTATTTCGTTTTGCCATTGCACTCGTGATAGAAAATCTACAAGAGTAGCAATCTACACAATCTAGCATTAATTAGCAGTAAGGAAGTGCAATAAAGAGAATTTGCTGTTTATCGCCGCCAAAGCTACACAAATCATGTAGAGTTATGCGGCGACGCACTTGATAACTAAACGAAAGTCAAATATTGCCTTAACGTCGCGTCGGTTTGCGTGAAGTGAATAAAATTTGTTCTGTGCACTAAAGAAGGCTTGAATTTGTTTGCCGAGAGCAAATTTCGTAATGTGTGTAAATTAAAGGAAGAGAAGTATCCGCATACACTTATCTTGTATGATGAGCAAATGGTGTTACTTTACTTGTTTAAACACTAGATCAGCATCTAAAGCATTCACCACTCATTCATTAAGATATCAAGAATAAACGTGCGCTGCTAAAAAGACGAATTCATTGTACATTGCGCAATTATTTGTACATTACAGTTTGACTATATCATTACAATAATTTTTGTAGACATTTTAAAAACATATTAAATGGGCGTACATGTATTAAAGCAGCAACTTTATCAGAAATAACAGCATAAAAAGTAACCGATAAAGAAACTTGAAATACGAGGGTGGATCTGTATGCTGCACCTCTGACCCCCTTACAGCAAAACTGCAGTGGCTCTATATTTTTTTATTTTTCGACATAGTCTCTCTACACCAATGCACGTGGTCCTTCGGTGCTCCAACATCTCAACGCCCTCCTAGAAAAATTTTTGTTCGACCTCTGCTGTAGAGAGATACAGCTTGCATCACTTCACGTAAGATTTATTTTAATTTGGGGAACAGTCTGTAATCACTAGGGGCCAGATCCGGCGAATATGGCGGGTGCTCCACTAATTAAAAACCTGTTTGATGTATAGCAGCCATAGCAATACCGTGCCTTAACTTCCCTCGGTGTTTCTCTTTAACAGCATCTCGCAATTTGGAAATCAATTGTGTGTAGTAGCTGTAATGCTCTGTCTCTTTTGCAAATAGTCGGATAGGATGAGTCCTTGAGCATCTCAAAACACAGATAGCAAAACTTTTCCAGCAGAGCGGCACGACCTCAAATTTGCGCGGAGGAGGAGAACCGTGATGTTTCCGCCCTCTACTTTGTACTTTGGTCTCGGGATCATAGTGGTGCGCCCATGACTCATCCATGGTCACATACTGACTAAGAAATTTTTCTTTGTTTGCTTATACCTTTCAAAAAAGACACTTACAAGTCAACACCCGATTTCTTTTTTGGTCAATGGTATTGATCAAACTAATACCCCAACTGATACCAATACTTTGTCAGTGATACGAGATAAAACGATACAACAAGAGTAAATTAAATAAATGAACTTAATCAATGCCCTCTGCCGCATTTAAGGAATTGCTTAGTATTTTTCTTAAAAAATCGATTGCATACATATTTATACCACAACTCAACAACACTTAAGATATATGCAAAATGGGGATTATCATATCAGGCAAAGCCCATTGTCAAAGCGTATAAAAACTGTCACTACAAGTTATTAATAGCTTTTGATCAACTCTTGTTTTCTTTAGTGTTTGTTTTCTGCAAACTTTAACCAGAGCATATATACCGTTTAGCAGACGTTTATTATTAACTTTTACCCATTCAGGAAAATAAAAGCACTTAAATTAATGTGTAGTTCTCAATGGTTTTTATGATGATAAATTACAGACCAATCTTTTACCATTTATTTGAAAACGTGATGCGAAATTCTTTGTTTACACCATTGCACTCGTCGAGGAAAAACACTGCAACGCTAGTAATTCGGTTTAGTACCGATAGTAATAAATAGTATATTCGAGCAACCTGTATATGCTCATGCTGTAACGTAATGTTCCGTGAAATACACTTAATAAATGTTGTATCTTCCTTGGATTACTTCTATTCTGAACCTTTTATGCATCAGCGCACAGTATCTCTACTTCTTCGATAAATTATTCGCTAACCACGCAGTTTTCCTTCCCTATCACGAACGTCGGTTAAAGAAAAATATATTGTCACTTTCCTAGATAGATGGTCTCATATAGTCTCGGCCATGTTTTTTAGAACCAATGGAAGAAAGAAGTTTGTACTTTATCGACATCTCTGCACTTGTTTTTGTAAAACTATTGGATAGAAAGCTATAAGACTGATCGATATATTGAAAAGGGGTCGTTATATATTTTTTTAGAAAAAAAATTACAATACAGAAAACACCGAATAAAGAAGTAAGTAAAAAAACTGAAAAGAAAATGGCATTTTAGGTCTTAAGACCTAATTTGAAATAATTAATGAAGTAGTGTACTAAAAAACATTTTTATCTACAAAAATTTTTGCAATCTTCTTGATACCAAGAATTTTTTGGAAATATTGACTTGAATGAATTGATAGGGCGGCGTACTTATGAGATAGCGCTGTGAGTCGAGAAATCGAGATTTCTAACGACGGTAACATTTTTCTGACGGATCTGTCCCGTTGAGTTACCATTCACGGTTGGGAAATAATTAGTGACACTTAACCTTTTCCGAAATACGTAGATGGTATGATAAATACCTGCGCTAGGAAGAACAACGCAATTGTTCTGCATTTAGTAATTTTATTTTTTGACATAATTTCGTTCTAGCTCTATATACTTGCTTCAGCGATATTCCGGCTTTTTTAAGCTGTCCAAATAATAGTCTGCCGGACTGCGAAATAGATTTCTGTTTTAACAATCCATTCAGGGAAGAAAATAAATTCTACTATTCTGATAACTCTCCGGCTGCGGTACGAATTGGTACTCCATCCATCATATTCGCCAGATTTGATCCTCTGTGATTTCGTTCTTTTTTGCAATATGAAAAATGGATTTGGCTTCTGACGGCGAGTGCTGTTGGTCCCGAAAGGGACCGTTTCGACGAGATCACACTTATCTTCTTCTGGATGCTCTCGTTGAAACGTCGACCTAGTCGAAACGGTCCTTTTCGGGACCAACAGCACACATAGCCAGAAACCTGGGAATATCATTCCACATACGGTGACCGCGTAAACATACGCCACAAGATATATGTATATAGCAGTTTATAAACAGCTTCCTCAGTCCTCTCTTCTGCATGGCTTCTTTAAGTCCTTTTTTCCCATCTTCCTCTTGGTCTTTCTTTTTTTTCTTCTGTTAGCAGGGTTCCATTTTCAAATCTTGTGGTAGTCTGTCGTGGTCCGTTCTCCTCATGTGGCCATACCACAATAGTTGTTTCCGTTCTATTTCATGTATTAATGATGTTAACTTGCATTATTTCTCTTATTCTTTCGTGATCTAATAAAGTCTTCCTTCAGCTGCGTCTACAGTACATCATCTCCGTTGACACTATTTTGATTTCCATCTTTTTATTCAGCACCCACATTTCACTTCCATAGGTAACACAGCTTTCAACAAAAGAGCGGAACAACGCCCAGGAGGGCCCAATAAATCAGTATGGTGCTGTCCTGTAATTGTTCTGCTCTTCTCCAAATAATCAATTAACATTATGCCTTGCCGTAACATTTCAGTTTGATGGAATCGTCTTCGCCCCCTTTGGTGTATGTTCGCTGGGAAAAAAACAATTTTTCCGACTGATATTTGGCTGATATATCCACGTCTCATCTACAGGCGCATAACGCCGCAGAAACTCATTCATATTGCGCTCAAACATCTCCGAATATTGCTTTGAATTACCACGCAATCTTCACCCAGCTGTCTATTAACACGCTATCATGTATTTTATTGATCATATCACCCGAATCACCTCAATAGGACGATCTGGCTTCTAACTATAAGAACCATGTTCGGCCCATGTTTAAATTCACTTGATGAATCTTTCTGAAATTTTGACCGATGTCGTTTAAAGAATAGTATTCACACGTTAACGCAGACTCTGACACAAAGTGCTACCTATCATCAAACGCGAGTACTTCTGATACCATCCTCGTAAAGCTCGTAAATTGTTTACACATACAAGATACACTATCGTTTACATGTCGTAATATAACTACGGTTTTGACCGGGGTTGAGATGATATAAATTATTCGAATAAAATCGGAATTTAAATTCTGACTTTTTATTTTAAGCACACAGCGACAATTGCTTGTGGGCCCAGTATTGCCCCTTTGCAGTCTGCAATGAAACATCATTTTTATTTTTGTTAATACTTTCAGAGTTGTTAGTAACAAACACCAAATTAAAGTAAGTATAATAGAGTATAAGCAGAAATTGGGTAAAGTTGTTAAATTACAAACTATCAAGTAAAATATTTGTCTTCAGAGCCCACTGAGTTTTTGATAATTGCTTAGTTATTTATTGTGGCTATTTCTGTACACAATACAATGAATTAGATTTGTTAATTTTGTGTTGTTAACGCTAAGGAAATTCATATTTGTCAGGCTCCTGTGTTTCATAGACCAACATGTACAAAAGCAAGTTGCTTATTTTTGCTTTTGAAAATATTCTAAAAATCAATCCAGAGATTGAGTAATTTACTGTTACATTTTCTCCATTTCCAGGACGCCCGATTAAAACATCTCGTAGACGAATATCAAGAACGATGGGAAAAAATAGCAGAATATTTTCCGGATAGGTCAGACGTTCAGTGCCAACAAAGATGGACAAAAGTTGTAAACCCAGAATTAGTCAAGGGACCTTGGACTAAAGAAGTGAGTACAAGATCGCCTATGTTAAACCACGGCAATGCATTCTGATGCGCATTCGAGCTGCAGTGGGTGTACGTAGATTGTATGTAATTATGGACAATCGTCTTTACGTCGTGTAGCAGTATCACGTGGGTTACTTAATCTTTTATCTCATTCGTTTGTTTTTTCTTTCAATTAATATATCATTCTTCGTTACGGATTTTTTTGTTGTTTTTAAATACAATTAACGAAATACGAGAGTAAAAAATCTGTAGACTCTATTTATAAAAGGGAATTTATTTCGGAAAATCATCGTATGAAGTAAATTAATTAGTGTTGTCTATAAGTAATAAGGTACGAGTTTAACCTATTTATGACCAACCAAGAAAAGTTCATTAAAACGTTTATTTCATTCATTACTTGCGTGAAGAAATATGAGGAAATGTATTTTTTATCTTGTTTAAAAAGTTGTGAATCAGAAGTGCATTAGTGGCTATTTCAATTGAGAGAATGTTTCCCTACTACCTTAAAAAGAGAAACTTATGGATACCTAATTTATAACATTTAAGAAGTTCTTTAACTAATATTTATGCGAAAAAAAGTTATAGGACAATATTGCGTCTATAGAACAAAAGTTCAAAAATACAGATATTGCTTCAAGCGAAAGATATTTTGCAACTGATGCAGTACTTAAAGAGTGTGTTAAAAGATGTATTACAAAGTTGCTAACATTTTTTTTGGTATGGAACAATTGGAAAGAATATTTTAGAATTTAATTAAAAAGTGTTCCCTTAAAATAAAACGAAAAAACTTCTAATCAAATAAAAATATATTACAATATAATAGTTAAAGTATCTGCATAGGACTGCTTAAAATAATCAAATCCGTATCTAACCTGCACCATACCCGACCCGCAAATTGGATCCGCATTCGAAGTTCGCTAGTATCCGACTTTGTACGGCACAGAGATTACCGAATACGCGTATACCGCACACAATATAATCTAAAATTGAACCAAAATTCTAGTCCCGAGATGTAGTAAATACGTTGGTGCATGTCTTACTGTGGCTTTAGTTTTTACGATTGAGAAGAGAGAATAGAGAGAAAATCTTATACTCGATTTCTTCTTCGAGTTATACTAAAACAAAAGATAACACCAACCTGGATACTTTGTTGGCAGTAATATTGTTTGTGGCTTGGCCAGAAAACATAGAAGTTGTATTAAATTTGTGTAAAAAAAGAGGCAGCATTTAGATATATCCAACACAAAAATTACTCTAGAAAAGGTTTTTCGTGTTTGTTGTTTCATTATTACATTATGCGACATTCACAATAAAAACTCTTTTCTTCTTTATACGATAATTTGCCACCATTTTTAATGTTGTGTCCACGTTCTAAACTGATAATTTCTTTCAAGATCACAAATTATCGTCGTCACCTGATATCAAATTAGTTCTTAAATTACTGCGAAGAACAAATTATTTTTCAAATTCACAGGTATAGCAGTAAACTCCACTCACACAAATTAATTAATTATGCGACACGTCCATATTTAGTTGTCGGAAAATTTTACTTAACCCTTTTACTGTTGGGTGAAAAGGAAGAGTTATAAATTTCTTATTACCGGTGTTTGTTGATGTCAAAGTCGTGGAATTTCTGATGTGTTGTTTGTATTGGACCAGTCGGTAACACGGTTGACAATGGGAGCCCACGTGCTCTCGAAACGCTGCGTTCCGCATAATTAATTAATTTGTGTGAGTGGAGTTTACTGCTATACCTGTGAATTGTACATCTACACAGTCCTTGCAATCGTCATTTATTTTTCAAAATTTGAAATTTGATTTTCTGTGAATGTTTAAGTAAAGAGACGCATCCTTTCTACCGTTGCCAACGATTGACAACAGACGTTTGAGGGAATGAATTTGGTAGGTAATGTGCTTATTAAATAAATATGATATACTACTGTTCACAAGTTTGATCGCACTATATAAAATAACAAAATAAACTAGACAGATGTTGCCGAGAAATTTGTTAAAGAAACAAACTTTACTGATTCTAATGAAATGCATACTGTTTTGCTTTAATAATTGCCTGACAGATACATGGCATCCTTAGAACTAATCGCTCCAATTACAATTCATGTATAGTATTCCACACTACTTGCAGAGCATTCCTGAATGTTGCTTCGCCAGTCGGAGATTTTTCCGGACCTCACGATCCAAGTGATCCCAAGAGCTTAATGGGGTTGCGATCAGGGCTCTGTGATGACTACTCTATTAAGGATAGGACTACTTTAGAAGATTTGTCTTGAAAATGAGCTTTAACCACCTTTGCGGTCTATTTGGGCTCGTTATCTTGCTGATAAATGAATCCCTCTCCAATTAATTTACATCTGTTTGGTACCGCTTTCTAGAATCCCCAAATACACATCTTTTGTCATTCTTTCACCTATTTTAACTAGTTTTCTAATCCTTCCGTCTCCGAAGCAACCCCATACTATGATGTTTCCTCGTCCATGCTTCACTATTTTTGCAAGACACTCGTCTCACATTCTTTTTCCAGGGCAGCGTTCACAACAAACATGCGACGTTTACTTCCGAATAATTCTACGAATTTCAATTCGTCCATCCATAACACATTTGCACTCTAGTTTGCGTGAACTTTTGCCCAATTTAGTCTTTTCCGTTTGTGTATAGAACTTAATCGTGGTTTTCTTACTGCCATACGACCCTTCAGACCGGCTTTTATTAATTTTCGTTCTGCTGTCGACACAGTTACTGGCTGACGGCATTGTAAATTGAACTCTACTGCAATTTGCGGTGTGGTAAGGCGCTAGGAAAATCACTCGGATATATTGATCGTCTCGTACCATCATTGATCTCCGAGTCTTCCACTTCGCTTTCTACTCGGAAATCTACTTGTCTCTTTCTTTCTTTGTATTGTCTTACGCACATAACACACAGAAATATTTAATTGTCGAGTAATTTCTCTATTTGTGTAAAGTTAATATTCTGGCGCGCGTTTCAATATATTCCCTTCTTCTTTGCATGTCTTAGATCAATTAATCTAACAATTAGGGTCTTCCTAACGCAAATCATAGCGTCTGCATGAATTTTCGCAAATGTTTAGCGTTTCAAAATTGACTTGTTACGTTAACTATACAATACAATTCGTTCTTATGTAATTATATGTATATACATATATTCGTGTTCTGTCATGACCATTCTCCATCTGTGATTTTATTTAACCACAACTATCACTATTCGGAGGAACATAGTATAATTTGATTTCTAACCTCAGACCATAATCGCTTTGATGTCACATAGAAATACAATACATATTGTACTAACCATTTCCCAGTAGCAGTTGCCAAATATATAATTACGAATTTATAACATCCACTTCCTTCTTTCTCTATTATTCTCTCTAATTGTTCCCTTTCGTCTTAGTGTTATTACAATTTTTCGTGTTCAATAGAACATAAATCCTGTTTTAATGTCTTTAATTTGTGGTCAAGATGTTTCATTCTACAGGAAATAATCATGAAAGGAAACGTAAATTTTCATGTTGATACATGTTTTTGTTGACCGTTGATGTGTGTGCGCCTCCGTATCGTTCCCTTCTACTTTACGATTTTTATCTTCCTTTTACTCCGGTTACATCGCGCTTTTTTTCTTTCAACCCTCTTTGCACTGCTCTGTGAAGCGTAAACATTCGTCGTCGCCGGTGACATCGTCGTGGTCGTTTAAAAACAAGGTACCAAAGAAACCCTTTTCGATCGTGATATCATGGAGGACCTATATACAACATGTACACACGCTTGGTGGCCAAGGAGACCGGTTCATGATAATTTTCTATGTAATACGGTACGTTAACCCAACATTGCGAGTTTCTGAATTGTACGAGTTCCACAAGGGGGTATTTTTTAACCCGTGTATGTGATCTATAGATACTACATGCTGCGTCATCTGCATATCGATTATCGATATTAGGTGTTACTGGGTACAACACCATTTTTGTAATTTACTTTGGTACATCTTCAAATTAACAAAAATAACGTTTTGAAATGTTGAAGGGCAATATCAAGGATAAGTCTTTTTTTTCTAAAGGTATTAGTTTTATGGTACGGTCAATTAAAACGGAGGGAGATATGAAATTTCCTATTTAAAACGAGGCAACCTGTGTATTGTACGCAAAGCTTTGTAATATGAAAGTTGAACAATATAGCATATCGTGGCTCATTTTAACTTTCTTCCAAAATTTTGGCAAATGCAAGTTCCATTGTGACCATCAATACCTTTCAGTTGGCAGTGGTAGTTGTTTTAATCAGTTTTGCAATTGTTTATCAACGATATCGTGTCTGATTCATTTTGGAAGGCACTTGGAATAAGTGACTTACAGTTCGAAAAATTAGTACTGAAAGTAACGACGCTAATAACTTAACAGTGAGAGAGAGAGAGAGCGATAAATTAACAGCGATTATCGATGTTTTCAATTACTTGAACTTCCTCTGCGATAAAAACATCTTCAAAATCTTCAAGAAGTTCCATATTCATTCAGAATACTTCTTTCTATATGAAAACAAACTCACGAAATAAAGTGAGGTTATAATATTCGATAGATATACATTTATCGGGAGGATTTAACAACGGGTAAATTTATCCCTCTGATAAGTAATTTACCAAATGCTTTTTATCTGTCAGAAGGTGAATAAACACATGTTTGTGTATATTCGTTAGATTGCGCTACCTGCAACTTTTATTAGAATGTGAATAAACGGGCACCTAGTGTTAATTACACATGAAAGCTTAGATCATAAAAGAGTTGGATTTTATTTGTCGATTCAAAATTGCTATAAATTATTTTTACTCTCTGGATCATTAAGTATTAAGATGGATAATTGGAAAAAATGAATTAATTTTTCTTGATATTGTAATAAACGTGTTAATATCTTCTTCAAAGATGGTGGCAATAGTATAAGCAACGTTGACAGTTCAATGATTCATGTATTGCTTTTACTATTTTCTATCTTTTGCTGCAAATACTATTTCTTGAAACAATAGAAAACTAAAGAGGAAAATGTAAATTGAAATACTTTTTATACAACGTGTAAATATTAAAAATAATTTAATCTCGTTCCTTGAAAAGGAAAACGGCAATGAGAAGTTGTTTCACTCACAGATGGTTGTGCCTTTTTGAAATATACTGGGTGTGCAGAAAAATCAGAAGTCAAGTAAGTTTTGGGCAAAAATCATATGTCCTAACTTAAGTCTATGGTTCGCGTTAAATTTTAAATGCATTGTATATGCTTAAATTTCAAAAGCTCCATGCCAGTTTGTTTAGAAGAAAATTCGAAAAAATTTCCCAACTTTCTTTTCGATTATAATTCTTTTCAGAATACACTTAGAAAGAATAGTACCAGTTTTTCATCAAACCAGTAAGGATGTCAAAAGTCTAGTGGGCATTTAAAAGTCCGAACAGACGAAGCGATTGCTAATGTTGGTGACAGAATAAAAGCAGCAGGTAAAGCGGTATAAATATGTAAACAGCTAAATTCTAAGAACGAATTAAGAACTTTCTCTTGTCATTAGAGTAGGGGTAGATGTATCGGAAGGAATTCGTCATAGTTTTGTATCGTTACAACTATGCCTCGCTTACAAGGTTCGAGTGATATTAGCGACTTCACCCGGAGCGTGTCGTTGGCCAGAGTGAACGCGGCGCTTCGCAACGTGAAATAAGTAAAATTTTTAAATATTCCGTTGTCCACAGTTAACCGTGCGATTACACAATTTAAACGCAAGGAAAAAACAACAGTAGAGCCGAGACCAGGTCGTACCGGACCTTCTGAAAGAAGTAAAAAGGTGCTTGTGCGCGAAGTGTTAAGAGAACCGCGAAAAAGTACAGCTGAGCTAGCGGCAACTTCACAGAAAAGTCGGCGCACCGTTCCGCGATACCTCCACAGTGTGGGGATGTATAAAAGGGTGGCAAAGAAAAAACCTCTCCTTACGGCGTTTCAAAAACGGTACCGAATGGCCTGGGCAATCGAAATGCGAACGAAGCCCGAAGAGTTTTAGCGGTCTGTCATTTTTTCAGACGAAAACAGATACTGCCAATTCAGTGATAGTGGTCCTACGTTGATATGGAGACGTTCGTCACAGCAACTGGACGACAAATTTTTGCATCAGATGGTGAAATACGGCAGTGTGAACATCATGGTGTGGGGCGCGATATGGTATGGTGGAAGATCGCATTTAGTAATCTGCAACGAAAATATAAATGCGGCAAAATATATCCAAATATTAACAGGACTACTACCGATATTCGACAACGCCATTTTATCTAAAGAACACGCCACTTTTATGGAGGATGGAGCACCCTGCCACAAAGCAAGAACAACAACCACATGGAAAGAGGAACAGGGGATTCGGATTTTACCATGGCCAGGCCAATCACCATACATGAATCCGATAGAGAATGTTTGGCACATAATTCAGACAAATATGGCGAAACGACCCCGAAAACCCAGCAATAAGGAAGAACTCGTGGCAGCTGTTACAGAAGAGTGGTCAAATATTCCAGAAGACACCATTAATCATTTAATAGATTCTATGCCACGACGACTTGCAGCACTTCACGCAAGTAAAGGTGGATCGACAAAATATTAGCCTAATTAAAAAATTTTAAAATATTTTGTATATATAACGAGAATAGAATCTTTTTTTTAATTAGTAGGTGTCTATTTTATTCTGTCACCCTAGTGTATTCGCTGATGCCCCAAAAACTTCACAATACAAATTCTTGCTCAATAAACTGGGTTGTCGGTTGATCCTTGTAATACATTTTTAAAGAAGATTTACAATTGTTTCCATATTGTGTAACTTGTTTGTAAGAAATTCTCTCTAGCGGTTCTTAATGATGAACTAGTTTCGGGCTAACTCAACAGAGCGGGTGAATAAATATGATACGAGAAGTGTTTGGCAATCGTTTAATTAAATTAATTGAATAATTGTGTGCGTCAATTTTGTCAAAGATCTTCTGATCTTACACCATGTGATTTTTGCAAAATATGTAAAAGCATTGGTCATGTGCTTTTCTCTCACTGTAGTTTTCGCCTTGGCGCTTTTTCACAAATGTTAAATAAGGTAAATTAATTCTTATTTTACTTACAATAGACGACATTATTAAAAATTTTAATAGTTTTCAGAAAAATAAACTCAAAGGCAATAAAGCAATAAACGATGAACCATATTTGACAACAGTAAACAAAACACATGTATTACCCTAGATACAAAGCGTTCCAAATAACTTAGCAACACTGCGAATTCAAAAAAAAGAGATTTACAGGTGACATTTGGATCCATATAAGCTAATAAAAGGGGGCAGTACTCCATAAGACCACTTAATACTTCGAAACTGGGTGATACAGACTATAATAAATACATTTCTTCATCCTAATCTAAGTGTGCCGTGAGATGTAGGAGATTGAAAACACTTATAGTGGATTGGTGTTTTGAGACATTTATTTTACAACGCCACTTATAGGCGTCTCTCCTGTTTTATATTATCCGTTCAATTTAACCTTTAAAATTGTATACTAAACAGGTGTCATCCAAGTCGGTCCATATCTTGACTAGCCGTTTATAATCATAGATAAATTCAAAACTCCTAAGCAGGATATTGCGAAAATTTAGTTGAAATTCTGTGCATAAGGACTCCTGTTTTTAGTAGTGAAGTGATTTAACAAAAAGTGGATTAACAAAAGGTAAAAATCCCAAACTGGTTTCTTTTCTTTTTTTCTTTGGAATTCTCTACGATAGGTTTTTTATATCTACCGATACGTAGCGTTAATTTATAATTTAAACTAATCCTTCTAGTAAAAACCTAGCGATATCTCAAGAGCAATACTTCGATAAAAAAATTGCCTAAACACATGCAAAACCATGGAACACAGACCAATTTGTTGGTATAGGTACACATACAAACTTAAAGGAAATAGTTAGGGTGTTGACTTTTTAACAACTCCTAGAGTTAGACAAACATTCTTCATTGTTAAAACGGAATGAGATGCTAATTATAATTAGACTTATTGTGGAGATTACAAACTTCTTTACGTCTGTTTGCTTTGCTTATTACTGAATCTAGTTGTTGACTTTCGCTTGTCAAAAAATTTACTGCTATCTTAGCTAATTGCTTCGATCTTCACGAGAAAAGATTTGCCTGATTTGTGTCTCAATGGTATGTAAGTCTCTACACTTGAATCAAGATAAAACTCTACCTGTAGAGACAAACTGACACTTCATAGATTCATATTATTGTATTGCCATATTTTTAAATAGCATTCTATATAGTAATTCAAATAGGTTTCTGAATCTGTACAATATCCGAATTAATATTAATAAGAATAAGAATTAATAGATTTTTGTTTGCAGTGAGATGATTTCATAAAATGCTTTATAATTGCAGACATCTTTGTGTATTGTTTTTATAGAGAGCATAAACACATGTGTAGGGTAAATTATCTTTTTTATTCATTACGTGTGAAAAGCCCAAGGTATTATTTAAAGGTATACGTGTAAACTCTCGTGTGAAAAACGTTTCCTGCATCAGGATGGTATCACAGGGTCAAGGTCGCGTTCAAACGGGTTCTTAAGAAGTTTCTCCGGAACCATTTGGGTTTATAATTGCCATTATATCTGCTCAATTAGCCTTTGATAAAGTACCTTAAGTACCATATGATACTAATAGAAACCAGTATTATGTAGATAAATCATTAATTGTAATAATATGGCTTTTACACTTTTAATTACTGCCAGTTTAAACATTAGAATATATAATTGGTTAGTGATTACAAAGATACAAAATATGGAGATTTTATATAATAGCGTGAATATTTTAACGACCAATTTAATTGAAGTTGTTTATCCTGCTTAAAGAAAAAAGCAAATTTTGCAATAGTAAGCGTAATTTCGTGTATGTTAGTTGTTTATTTCTATAAAGCAAATAAAACACAATAACAAATAGAATTATTGATATGTAGAATAAATATTGGTTGGTAACAAAGCAATTGCTGATTTTAAATGTAGATGGTGCTTCTTTTGAATGACTTCTGTCAGTGTAACAATTATATTGTTTTGCCATTCATCAGCTGTGAACTTTAGCTTTCTTAGAAACCAAATTAAGTGTATTCTTTGTGAGGTTTCTTTGTGTGGGTTCAATTTTAATTTGGAGAACAAAAGCGTCCATTTTCGTAATACTTTACTTTATTATTTCTGAAAAGGAAAGAACGCAACGCAAGCTGCTAAAAAGTGCGTTTTGTATGATGATGAGGCTCTAAAAGAAATACAGTGTCGGAATTGATTTGATAGATTTCGTTCTAGTGATTTTTCACTGAAAGAGAACCACGATCTAGTAGGCCAAAATGAAGTTGATGACGATCAAATCAAAGCCATAATTGATTCGAATAGTCACATTGTGGAAAGGTTAAATGTATCGCACACAATAATTGAAAATCATTTGAAACATATACCACTTCAATTTTGCAATATGTCGACTAGTTTTGTAGAAGTCTTGAAACGATTGCATAAATTTTTAAGTTTTGAATATCTGCTAGTATCTTATCTTGGATCTTTTTTTCCCCGCATCTTTAAGTTTTTTTAATAATACTTTGAATTATTTTTGCAACTCTTGTCTTTTTGTCAATTTCTCTGTTGCGGTAACTATATTGATACAATACTGTTACAACGTAATCTAATTCAAACTAAGCGTCTTCGCTTTACTTTTTTACTTTTAGCGAGCGTATTTTTATTAATAAGCAAATATTGAGTGAAACGTTTAGTAACGCAATAAAAAATAAAACATGTTCTGACAGCGATAGGTAATAGAAATTTAATTAGACAAAAAATAGCTGTATAAATTTTCACTTAGCAATGCCTTCCAGTGCATGTAAACCTAATTTCCTGGGAACTAAAGTATCATCCTCCTTATTCACATCATTCATCTGCATGTACAATTGACGTACAAAAACCGTAGTCCAGTTGACATTAATTTTAGAAGTCACTGTTTTCAATAAACGGACAACATCCGATGAATATGAGGATGAGAAAGTTTTATTACGTTCTATTAATCCGCTGGTTGAATTGATGGAATTACGTTGACCGGTATGCACTATGAACATCTAAAGTGAGTTCATCACCAACGACATTTTTCCATTTCTTAAAATTATGAAAACACCAAATAAATGCAAAAAAAACGTCAAAATACTTTGTACATTTTTTGTATAAACGTGAACAAAAAAACCTTCATGTTTCCGCGTCAAAAGTGAGTCAACACTTACACGTGGAGTTAAAATAAATAAATATTTTTCAATTTTTAATATAAACTAATATTTAGTTGGACCCACCTTTACCTTTCTTACACATTCTAGCTTACGTGGCATAGACTAAACCAGTTTAGTTGTAAAATCTGCAGTGATTTTCCCTTTCTTCTAAAACTACAGCTTTTAGCATTTCTTTGGTAGTTATATCCTTTTCCAAGTAATCCCAAATATTCTCAATTGGATTGAGATTTGGGGACTATGAGGGGCGATCCAGCCATTCCTTCGTTATTCAAGATGTATGCTTGGGGTCATTGTCTTGCTGGAAGATTCAATGACTTAGCAAGTATAATTTAGCGACAATGGGAGCGAGATTCTTCTGTAACACTTACACGTATCCTTGTGCATTTATTGCTGCTTCAATAAAATCAAGTTTTCCAACACCTGATGCTGCAAAACACCCCCACACCATAATGGAGCCACCACCATGCGTAACTCTGTGTTCAAGATGTTGGCTCCCCATTTTGCTTCTTCTAAATTTTTCTATCTTTGCCCATAGAATATCAAAAACTTGCCTACGACAATGAATAGAATAGTTTTCCCAAAAGAAATATCCTTGCTTTTGTATTTCTGAGCGTAGTTTAGTCGCCTTGTTTTATTTACTTTCGAAATGAAATGCTTCTTTCTTGGACGTCGACCATGAAATCCGCATTCATTCAAAACTCATCTAATTGCGCTGGTACTTACATGTTTCTCGGAATCCATAGCAATTTGAACTGTCTTAGTTCCAAGATATTTCTTTAGTGTAGAGACTGTAGACTTTCTTCCGCATTTTTATAAAAACTGTTCCTCCAAATCACTGACTATTTACTGCATATTCTGTTTTCAAAAGAATAAAGATATACTTAAACCTGTCTTTACGAACAAAACTACGTGCAGAAGCAGCAGGAAATCGAACGTGTTTATCTTACAAACAATTTGGAATGTAAGTGTTGACTCGCTTTGACGCATAATGTATGATGTCTTTTGTTCACGTCTGTATCAAAAACGTATGAAATATTTCGACGTAGGTTTTTCGTACTTATCCTATTATTAATGAATAAACATTTCAGTTTTTATAATAAAAAATGTTCAGAATCTTGAGAAATGGAAAAAATCTTTCGCAAAGGTTGTTGGCCTATAGAAACTAAATAGCTTGCAGCATTTTCAAAATCTTGCCCAATATTTGTCGGTATATGTTTACGGAAAATGACACTTTTGTAATATCAATAAATATATTAGAAAATCATTATCTTGATTTTTTCAAATGATGATTTTTTTAATCCTATATGTAGTAGCTTACGTCACTCATTCTAAACACGTTGGTCTGATTACGATATTTGCTTGGGCGCTATTTGTTTCGCATTATATTTGCGAATGGGAGTATTTTGCTCATGATGTGAACGTCACACGTTACATCATCACGAAAAACGTCGCATATAATAATTTTACAAAACTTTGAAATATACCTAATACTATCATTTTTTATCACAGTGTATTATATAACTATAATACTCATTTAACTTGTCGATAATTAAACAATTTGTTAATATATTTGAAAAGCGAACTTCTATAAACCTAAACACTATAAGCGTTATTTACTTTGCTACTTCTTCCATCTCGTTTAATTTATGTTTGTGTCGTTCTCGAGCGATGTTCACCAGCAGTCCCTATCAAAAATAAAACTTGACTTCTTAAAACAAACATCCTCTTCGTCTGTAGCCACAAGTATCCTCGAACACTCCCTCTCTTCTCTTAATAACTAGCTCGGTACGAGGACTTCCTTTTTTACGCAATACTAATAATGAGTTGAAGAAAACTATCGGAGTCGCAACTTTGAATTATATACGACGCACAAATATGACCAAAACGATACACGTTCTGCAGCTTAAAGCTGGTTACTTTTACTTGACTGTATATTAGAAAATGCACGAAAGGTTTTTGGTAAGAAAGTATTATTTAAAGTTGGTACATGCACTTAAAAATTTTACGGAGTATATTCAATATTAGTAGATTACTATTTTTCGTAAGTTAATGAGTAAAGTCGTTCTTCCTAAGTTTGAAACGAGTTCAGGTTATTTGTAGTTCATATTCTTTTTTTTTTTACTTTTAGCATGGAAATTCCTATCTGGAAATTCGGATTGTAATGAAACTTGGTTACTTTCTAGAAGGCATTCAAACATTTCTACTACCAGAACACTAAAGCTATTTACCATTTTTCGTTTTGGGAATAAAATTAAACGTTCTTTGTCTCTTACTATCTAACTAACAGTAACAACATACACATATTTCAGAAGAATTAAAATATTACAATATATAACAAGGCACACTGTGTAAAACTCAACGATCTCAGGTATTCAGTTTACTTGTTTTTCGCACTATACAGGGTGTCTTTGAAATAAAATTAAAAAGTACAGAAAATGAAAAGGTGTAATTATATAGAACATAAATCCAAAAACTTTTGAGTCAATTACGACGCGAACGTCAGAATTAAAAAAAAAGAAACTAGAAAATTGTAATACACCTTTGGAGTGTGTTTGGGTTCTTTATCTTGCCGATAAATGAACCCATTCCCATTTCCAATTAATTGGTACCGCATCATTTTGTAGGATTCTCAAATACACATTTTGTCATTCTTTCATCCATTTTAATTAATTTTCCAATCGGCGGCAACAAACAAACGTGCGTCGTTTTCCTCCATCCATAACACATTTTCCCAATAATTTACACTCCAGTTTGCGTGAGCTTTTGCCCAATTTAGTCTTTTCCGCTTGTGTATAGAACTTAACCGTGGTTTTCTTACTGCTATGCGACCCCTTAGACCGGTTTTTATTAGTCTTCTATTGTTGACACGCTTACTGGTTAACGGCGTTGTAAATTAAACTTTGCCGTAATTTGCGCTGCGGTAAGTCGGCGATGTTTTAGGGAAATTTCTCTCGTTTCATTCTCCTACGCACACAACACTCAGAAATATTTAATCGTAAAGCAATTTCTCTGTTTGAAGCATTTGTTTCCTGTAAAACGCATATTGTGGCGCGCGTTTCAATATTCAATTCCCCTCTTTTTGGCGCGTCTTCGATCAAGTAATCTAATAATATGAAATAGCGTCTTTCTAACGCATTCACAGATGTCTCCAGTATCTCGACAATGGACAATCAAAGTGATAACGTCAATAATATTATGACAACACTGAAAAAGTTTTCAAACAAAACAAAGACACGCGTTAAAACTAACCTATCCCTGTCAATTCCTTGTGTTTACGTTGTTTATTGTGTTGTTTTGCGGTTGTAAGTAGCATTGTGTTGTTCGTTAAGTAATATTGTGAAAATCATTACAATTATTATTGGAATCTCTACTTATTTGCTTTACTTAACTTTAAAACATACCTAGGATGGACAACAGTAAATATACTTAAAGAATTACATTAATGAAACGAAGCTTCAGTTAAACTTGCATTGTGGAGATCTGACTGTACATAAGACTTTGTTACCAGTTGATGAAACATACACACAGTGTTGAAGATTGTTGTGCATTGAAAAATATGGTGCTTGGTGACCTAATATTAGTTGATAAAGAATTTTAATTTATGACTTACTTTCCTTTTTAGGTACATCACTACATAGCTACGGCATAATAATATTTCAAGTTTGGGGAGCACTAATATATACGTACTTTCCTTTAATTTCAGAGGTTTTGACTTATTTCTATAAATAAAAATAATGAAAAAACTTCTATTAAACAGTTTGTTTTATTATTGAGAACATGTCATCAAGCTATAATTAAGTATAGTTACGTTTACAAAAATAATTTACACGTACACACTCACGTTAAATAAATTTCTAGTTTTGATATTACAAAAATTAGTATGTTTTTATATACAAGATGGAAAGTTCCATTCTTATCTGCTTAACGAACATATAAATGTGGATAATTACTACCGATTTAAAGAAAGAGATAAACGGTTGACAGAAATAAAACAATGGCAATAAACAGGATACAAACAAATCTCACACGTGTGCAAAAATAATAAGTATTTAATTAAAAATGCCTTGTCAACTAACAGTAAGTCACCAACCACCATATTTTCTAATATGAGGGCGGCCTGAAATGTTTTCGGAATCGGCAAGAGATGACGCACGATGGTTGGCAAGGCCAACCTTTGTTATGGCAACTATGAACATTTCAGACGTCTACTGTCAATAGTTGTTGTTTAAGAGTGTGTTTTGTGTAGCAAGTCATGCGGTTTCGCAAAAATGGATAAAATCGAATTTTGTGCAGTGATAAAACACTTCTGGACGACCGGAAAAACGGCCACGGAAATTCGAAATACTCCATCATTTTCGGCCATCAGCTTCGGGGTGAGCGAGTTCAAACGTGATCGTACAAGTACAAGTGGCGAACCACGCAGTGGACGCCCAAAAATCCGCTACCAACGATGAGATGGTCGACAAGATTCATGATGTCGTGTTAGCCATCGCTGATTGAAGCCGAAGAAGATAGCAGAGACAACAGGCATTTCAAAAGAAGGGACGGGCCATATCCTACACGAAACTTTGGGTATGAAAAAGCTTTCGGGGCGATGGGTACCGCGTTTTCTCATACCGGAGTAAAAACGAATTCGGAGGAGCGGTAAGTCTTGCCAGGATTCAACGCAATCCAAGGATTTCTTCATGTGTTTCGTAACCGTGGATGAGAATTGGATCCACCACTAACTACTGAAGACTGAGCAAAAGTCGAAGCAGTGGACTTTTCCTGGCGAATCGGCTCCGAAGAAAGCAAAGACCGTTCCATCGGCTGGGAAGGCCATGGCGCCCATTTTTTGGGATTACCAAGACGTGATCCTGAGCGACTATCTGCAGAAAGGAAGGACGATCGCGGGGCAATACTACAGCGATCTATTGACCCGATTCGATGCAGTATTGAAGGAGAAACGGCCTCGTTTGCAGCGGAAAAAAGTACTCTTCCACCACGGCAATGTACCGGCTCATTCATCCCGCATCGTCGTATCCAAATTGAATGAGTTGCGCTACGAAGTAGCCTCTCATCCTCTATATTCACCGGACCTCGACCTCCGGCGACTTTCTCCCTGAAAAAATCACTGTGAAGAAAGAGATTTGCGTCAAATGAGGAGATCATCACCGCCGCAGATGGCTATTTTTCAGACCTTGAAACATCCTACTTCTCCGACGGCTTGAAGAGACTGGAGTACCGTTTGAAAAAGTGTATTGATCTTCGAAGGGACTACATCGAAAAATGGGGATAAAAAACCGTGATTTTTTGTCGATTCCGGAAACATTTCAGATCGCCTTCGTAAAATTAAAGAGGATGTGTCGGTAGGTATTCCTACTAGGCTTTGTAATTGCAAAGTTAGCAATAGTGCCAATTTTAATTTGAAGACAATGTATGTGACTATAATCATAAGAGCTAATTTGATTGCTGTGTTGAATTTATGGTTGACATTAACGAGTTAAGAGAGAATCCTAACTGTAGTTTTTAATTGCAGTATCTACTAATGCAACTATAATTTTATTATCCTAATCTAATGCTGTAAAAAGTGTTTAGTGCTGTCTATTCTACACTGTATAAGTTTCGAATAAGCAAGGAAAACCTTTTTACAGACTACGTAAAAAGCTTTTCCATCTTTATTACGCATATATTTCTGAAACCGTATTTCCTTCTCTACTTAATCATTACACAAAATTAATTTGTCCTAAAAGTGCGAGTACGACATTAAGCTCGTCGAGGTTATTGACTTATTAGCTAATGAGAAAAGCATTTGTCACCCATCCTATTATTCCATCCGTCTTTTACACATGAGCGCTTTCTTCTATATTTATACAGGCGTACATACATGCTGCTTTTTTTTGCCAGCAACCTGTTAGAACCGTTGCGGTGGAGACTTTTTGTAGTTTTATTATGGTGGGATTTAGTAGACGACCTTGATGGGTATGCGAATATGCTTTCCTCTTACGGGGCCGGGGAATACATACTTTACGGTTTGCGTTACGTGGTATCGGAAAGCATGCGAAACGATCAAAAACACGTTTAATTAAGTGAAAAAAGTACGCGACTTCGACAATTTCGCGCGTAAGTTATTCATTGGTTAAGTATTTAGTCCGCACATTTAAGCTAGTTTCATACAGAGTCTTATTACTTTGATGTTTGATATTTGTATAAAGTACTTCGGAAACCATTACGAGGGTTGCTGTTTAAGTTTTGCATATAGAACCGGAATAAAACAATAGATAACTTTTAAAGACTCTATTGTTTTTCGTAGTATTCTCCTGGACTGAAATCTTCAACCACGCAGGCGGTTCTTGATTTCGGAATGGTAAAGAAATCATTGGGACTTAGTTCCGGACTGTAGATGGACTGGAAGATGGTCTAATAATTCGATGTTTTGTTGCGTGGATTGTCCGGTGGGGGATAATTCGTCTTTTAGGGTTGGTTTTTCGAAACTCGGCAATTACTTACGACAAACAAATGGTTGTATACCAATCAGCAGTAACAGTTCTTTGATTTTGTAGAGGAATGGTTGTTACATGATCTGCTTTCGAGACAAATGTCGCGAAAATCTTTTTGGAGACGCTTCAAGAACGGATGACTTTTGTCGGCTTTTCTCCAGCACAGAGCACTCAAACAGACGACTGGCGTTAATTCTCTAGCTCGTATCAGTAAATCCAAGACTTAGAGTTTCCGGCTTTGAAGCGATCCAGAGCTTTTTGACACTAATTCACTCTGTTACTTTCTGTTGTTCGGTCAGCGAATGCATGTACATAACTTTTCATGCAAAATTCTTTGAAAAGGCTTTGAAATTCCCAAATGATGCCCCAATCTCGCGGTATGTCACATGTAGATCTTTGTTGATGATCTTGCGCATAGCATCCAGGGCTTCGGAGCACCTGCTCTAGCATCGTCGCTAAAACTTTGAATTCTCCATACCAATAAAAAATTGTTGACTGTTATTTAAAATTTGTATTGATTTGTAAAGTGTAAATATTGATATTAGATGTGAAATAAAATATCAACCAAATGGCCACCTTGATTCCGTTAGCAGTATGTACCCTTTTGAGGAAGTTTCAGGAGTCGCATCGGAATAAAAGCAGCTGAATTTCATGGTTGTTACGTTCGATTTCTTCCTTAAGTTGTTAAATTGTGTTCTATTGACTCTACTTTCCAAGATATCTTCATAGAGAAATTAAATCGTAACCTTTCGACAGCTAGTTTTGGTTTCCAATGCGGGAGATGACATGACCTGGGAATTTTGTTTGCAATGATCTCACTATTTCTCGTGCAGTGTGATAGGTCGTACTATTCTGTTGTATTCAGATGTCATTTACTTTTATTTCCACCACAAAGAAGTTTGTTGACATGCCCCTGACAGTTCCGGACGCACCTTTTTCAAACAAGTACAGCCTGATGATTCTTCCTGTCCATACACTACACCAAACAGTTACTTTTCGAGAATGTATCGGAAATTTTTGCATTACATGTGAATTTTCTGCTCCTTACACCCGAGAATTCTGTTTATTGACGTAGTCGTTTAAATAAAGGTGCGTCTCATCACTAAAGATGATTAAAGAATCACCTGTTGTAGCAAGTTGAATTCACTTTTCGAATCAATTGGATCTTATACGCTTAAAGGTGCAAATTCCTCGTCAAAATTCTTTGGATGGTGTTGCTGTTGATATCCAATTCTTGAGCGCCATGCGGAATAGAAGTATTTTGAATATTCCGCAGCTTCCAGCAGCAATGTTATAAGTCGACCTAAGACAAATATGGGCAACCTTTGACATATTGTCGGCCAAACTTTAGCGGCCGCGTTTAAAAGTAGTGCATTTCAAAGTAATGTTCATAATTTTTAGCGATAGATATCAGACATGAAATAATACGACAATGTTATTATAATACAATTTATTAAAATATGAAAATGAAATGGAAAAAATAGGTACAACATTATAATTAAATCGTGAAATTTGGAATTATTACAAACTACGAAATTTAAACAGCGACAACGAAATCAATGAGATTTTTTAATTGTTTTTCAAAATGTCTCGCGGGCCAGATCAAATCTTACAGCGGGCCGGTTGTTGCCCACATATGTCCAAAGACGACAACGCATTGATGGTCTTTCGCTTTTCAATGAAAACGTCTATAAACGTTCTTATAAATGGTAAATTGGCGATTATAACAAACGAAAATGGCGCGTAATTCAAATTTCAAATTCTTATTAAGAAATAAGTTATGTCAAAATAAATTGACAGTAATATGCACAAATTCGTATGAATAAAACTTTAATCAAGTAAAAATCACGAAGATATTAATTTTCTGCAAAAAATTGTATATATTGTATATTTACAGGAAGACGAAAAGGTAAAGGAGTTGGTGAAAAAATATGGACCGAAGAAATGGACGCTAATTGCGAGACACCTGAAAGGAAGAATAGGCAAGCAATGTCGGGAGCGGTGGCACAACCATCTTGATCCCAACATTAATAAAAGCGCTTGGACAGAAAATGAAGATAGGATTATTTACCAGGCGCACAAACAGTTGGGCAACCAGTGGGCGAAAATTGCGAAGATGTTACCGGGTAGGACTGATAATGCTATAAAGAACCACTGGAACTCGACAATGAGGCGAAAATACGAGGCTGAAAGCAGGGGCGACGATATTAAAAAAGGCAGAAGTCGAAAGACACAATCAAAAATCGTCGAACAGAGCAGATATCAACCTGCGCAGGTGGCCCAGTTAGATTGCCAATATAATAGCATGAATATGTATGGAGATGTAAGTTACTAAAGTAGTATTTTTATGTGAGTTATATGTATATTAATACTGAAATGAATACGTAGGCTTTCACGGCCTGTCATTAATAACTTACCTTCTGAACCTGGTTCAGAAGGTATTCGCCTCTAGCTTGATTAACACGTCGAGTTACCGCGACCTTCCTCCAAAGTGGTTTCGCCTCTAGCGTGGTTTACACGTCGAGTTACCGCGCCACTTTGGTTTCCCTATTTTCTCCTGAAGAAGCCTCCTACGATGGAGGCGAAACGTCGAGATCCCACCTCTTTTTCTTTCCTTTTTTCTGTCTTCCTTCTCTCTCTTTCTTTCTATTACTCTTTTATTTCTCCTTTTCTTTTTCACCCCTTTTTTCATGTTTTCCTTTCTTCTTTTTTTTCTTTTTTGTTCGCTTATTGTATTAATACCGATTTGCAATGATTAAAAGCGCTTACAACGCACGAAAGTACACTTTGTACGTATGCATTTGAATGTTAATTGTGTATGTTGTTTTAGGATTACGTAGAATTATATGATAATGCGAGTCAATCAAGTTCAGGTGCCTTATCAGTGGGAGCTCCAACGTCAAGTCCGAGTCCCATAACTTCCACACCCACGCTTCTTAGTTCCTACGAAAAAACCAACTCACCACCTCAGATAGTCTATCCGACAACGAAAAATTACCTTTCTCAAGAGTACTATAATCATCCAAGCCCTATAAAAGTCAGCTACGGAGACGAAACCTTTGACATATACAACGATTCACCAGGAATCACATTTAAACCTTTGGAGATGGATAAGCAATACGCCCACTCAAGTAAGTTGAAATAACACAAGTTATTTAACACATGCAGTTTTGGCAAAAAAAATGAAGTACTTTACATTTTCGAAGTTCATTACAATTTGTGTATAGTGAAGATATGCTATGCTTAAGAGCCGCAAGCTGTTTGAATATATTTAACCGTATTTTTTTGTCGTAATAATAATGAATAAAATCAGAATGTAAATCATGATATTTTTCTGGCGATAGTAGGGAACTGCAATAACTATCGATAATTTGAAAAGCATGCAATTAAAAATAGATATATGAAAAAATAAGAGACTTTTGTACATTTTCCAAGCCAAATTTGACAAAGCGCATTAAATGGATTTGCTGCCAACACCTCGTTATCGCAGATTTTATTACTTTGATGCTATCGTTTTGTTTATTACTAGCTTACACCTTTCTTGCCAATATTCCCCAAAGATTTTCGATTGGGTTCAGATCGGGTGAGCGAGCAGGCCATTATAAATAAATTGATTTCCTATTGGTGAAACTACTCCTTTGTTTGTCTGGAATTGTGGATAGCTGCGTTGTCTTGCTGAAATATTCAGTCTTGCGTCGACAAACCAAAGTCTGTCAGAAACATTTTCAGGTGTATATAAGAATTAGAATTCATTCGCGAAGAAATAAAACATGTAGGGGTTCCATTGCTATGGATAAGAGCCGCCCAAACTATTACACTATCGCTACCAAAATTGCGGCCCGTCGCAACGTCAGTGTCCTTATGCAAATCGTGCCAATAATATTTGAAACGATCAGGTCCGTCCAAGTTAAATTTCTTCTCATCAGAAAATATGTTATTCCTCTCATTATCCCATCTCATATGATCTTGCGCAAATTTCGGTCTTGCCTGTTTATGTGTAACTTCGATGCATAGTTTCCCGAAGATATTAAGAAAACCAAAGGTTCTGTTCAAAAGTTTAATGGAACTGTAGAAATTTCTTCGCTTTTTCTACTTATGGAGCAGATGGGTGAAAATGTTTTTGAAGAGTCAATAAATAAAAACCATTCGCTGACTAGTTCATAGTTTGAAAATGTTCGATTATATTGTGGTAATAGCAGAATTCTAGAGATTTAAGAGATTCTATTGTTGTAGACGGGGACGTAATGATTTGTGTTTCGATTTATAGCGTTTGGCATCTCTTGTGGGATCATTAAGTTCATTCTGAGATATCGAGTGTAGTTCATCAGTTTTTTGTGAAATTTCTCTAATTTAAGGAAGAAGTTAACGTAATTATTTATGAACAGGTTGATATAAATAGGTTTGTCATTTTACAAACAACCAGACGCAATTTGTCACTAGTAAATGCACAAGTCCCAAAAAGTATAGTGCTTTTGGGAGAACACAAAAATTAAAATTTTTAAATCAGTGTACTTAATATAAAATTTAAATAGAATAGCTTGATATTCAAAATAATAAAATTCATTCTGTATTTTACAAATTATTTAGTAGTCTAGATATACATTTCGTATGCTAAGTAACATAACACATGGGCTGAAAAGTCCCAGGCCTAACACATAGATGACGCTAGTTTTATTGCAGTCACCTTTCTCTCAGTTAGTACTAACCTTCAAAAGACAGCTGTTAAAATTTCATGATATTCTATTCATTAGTTTGTGAGTTATTGTGCTTAAGAGTCACGCTACTTTTGTTATTTTCAAAACAATGGATCAAAAACAATTTCGTGTTTTAATTTTACACTGCTTCTTGATGGGAAAAAAATACCGTTCAAGCGAAGCAATGGCTTGAAAAGTGTTATGGGGACTCTACTCCATCAGAAACAACAATAAAAGTTGGTTTGCTGACTTCAAACGTGGTTGTAGAGACACCGATGATACAGAAGACAGTGGACGTCCAAATGAGGCGGTAACACCAGAAAACATGAAAAAAATCCACAAAATCGTTTTGAATGATCGAAAAGTGAAGTTGCGTGAGTTAGCTGACATCGTAAAGGTATCAAAAGAACGTATTGGCTTTATATTGCATGAGCATTTGACTATGAGAAAGCTCTGTTCAAAGTGGGTGCCGCGTTTGCTCACTGTTGACCAAAAACAAGAACGTATTGATGATTCTGAGCAGTGTTTGGCCATGTTTAAACGCAACAAACCGGAATTTTTGCGTCGATATGTGACAATGGATGAAACATGGATCCATCACTTCACTCCGGAATCAGAACGATCGTCATCTGAGTGGACAGCAACTGGTGAACCTCGTCCAAAGCGCCCGAAAGCACAACAATCGGCTGGAAAGGTTATGGCCTCGGTATTTTGGGATGTGCGTGGTGTAATATTCATTGACTATCTTGAGAAAGGAAATACGATCAACAGTGAATATTATATAGCGTTATTGGAGCGTTTGAAGGCCGAAATTGCAAAGAAACGACCGCATGCGGCAAAGAAAAAAATTTGTTTCATCAAGACAACTCACCGTGTCACAAGTCAATCAAAACAATGGCAAAACTACATGAATTGAACTTCGAATTGCTCCCACATCCACCGTATTCGCCAGATTTGGCTCCCAGCGACTACTGGCTGTTCGCACACCTCAAAAAAATGCTCGCCGGTAAGAAATTTCGCACGAATGAAGAGGTTATCGCTGAAAGTGAGCCCTATTTTGAGGCAAAAGATAAATCGTTCTACAAAAGTGGTATTGAAATGTTAGAGCGGCGCTGGAATGATTGCGTTGCTCTTGATGGAGATTTCGTTGATGAATAAAGCTAATTTTGAACCAAAAAAACCGTGTTTTCTTTGTTAGGCCCGGGACTTTTCAGCCCATGTATTACATCGTCAGTAGCTACACAGTTATTCAAACAGCTTGAATTTTAGCACTGTATGTAGAAGCATACTAAATTTAAACGTTTATATTAACCAAATCATATATGTGATACTCCAATCAACAAAACGAAAACATATATCTACTTTCACAGTTCCGTATGAATTAACGTTAACAATTGCATATTTTTTTCAGGAGTCGCGCCTCACGAATACGTTAGAAATACCACAGTACCTGTTAGTAATGGAATAACTCATACCAGAGCACCAACCCCCTCAATACTAAGAAAGAGTATGAAAAGGAAACGTAGAGATAGTGATTTTATTGATTACGCCTTGAATGATTGTGTTATTAGTACAGCTGACGTAAGTATATACATTGGACTCGTTGCTGCATTTAATTTCGATAACGTTACGTAATTTTATTGATACGTTATTATCAAGCACGGAAAGTTATAAATAAATAGAATATTAAAATAAAGATATATGCAAAAAGCAATTACATTTTCACATAAAATTAATGTAAATATGATAAAAATAGAATTAAACATAGATTATTTTAAAAACATTTTAAATTAATATGAACGTCTAAAATTGAGCTCAGTATTTTTAAAGTAAAATAATTAAATATTATTTTGTAAATTTTATTTGAATTAATAAAATAACTACATAATATTTATTATAATGTGTGTTCGAAGTAACCACCATTATATTTCAAATAATATGGATGATTGCAATTCTTTCAAGTTGTGAAATCGATTTTGATGAATTTTATTTTTTAAATACTCAAATAGATACAAGTTTAAAGGGGTTAGCTGAGGCGGTCGTAATGGCCAACGCTCTCTACTAAGTCTGTCACTAAGACGTTTTCTAAATATTACGATATATCATAAGCTACTTGAGACTTGCTCGTTCCAATTCATCATCACGTAACTGGTTTATTTATAAACACTTCTAAAATTTAAATGCTCTCTGCACTGATCTTTTTGTGTGTCTAGACGTTGCTACCCAGATCCCAATTTTTTGTAGATCTAAATAAAACAGTTTCAATAAAATTATGTGGATTTTCTATAGGCCACGTCTTGCAAATTTGGTTGTTAATATAGCATTACATATATTTCTCATATCTGGTCCATCCATTGCCTCCTATATATTCCTCTTCTTTTCTTTTTTAGATGTCCTGTCTGCATTATTTTTCTTGTGATTTTATCTGTCTCCATCGTTACCATATGTCCGTACCAATTTAATTGCTTCCTCCTTATTTTTTTACTATTGGTTTTTGCTTTTTTATTTCTTTGTTATCTTCATTCTTGATCCTATCCTAGTTTATTTTCTCCGCTATTCTTCTTCTTAGATATTTCATTTACTTCATCATTCTTCCGCAATATCCAGTTTTCACATGCATACATTATTACTGGGGTTGTTATAGTATTATATATTTTCATTTTTGTTTCTATACGAACATCTCTGTTTCCTAGAATTGTCTTATTTAAAGAGTACTAATTCTTGTTGATTTATTCGAGAAAAAGCCTAAAACAATGAAAATGAAAGATACCGTATCGTAGAATATGAAAGAGCACCATACACCCCAGCTTGAGCTGCTAATTTGCGAATAGATTTTTTTGGACTTAATCTGTTCGTAGTCTAACATAATCAACAATCATATCTATTAAAATTATCGGTCGTCTAGTAGGTTTTCCCTTACAAATGTAGTGTTTACCTTTAAATCGTTCAATAATTCTATCTCTGTGAGCAGACACTTTATACGTCAGCATAATTTTCATGAAATTGTTATATGCTTGATTGTAATGAATATGTCCATGATAATACAGCTGTGGCCATATGTATTCGCCACCCTTTTTTGTGTTTTATTCCGACGAATATATAAGAAATAAAAGAAAATTGATCGATGAAAATGTTTCATTGTGAGTGTATACAGATATATACAGATATTGCTTAATATTTTGTAGCTCCTCCCTGGGTTTTTATCACCGCACGAATTCGTCGGGGCATACTGCTCACTAAGTTGTAGCACTGTTCGGGGGTGATTTTATTCCACTCTTCGAATGTTTTTGTTTTTAAGCATTGCTTTGTGGTAGATGAGTATTTAGCTACATTTCGCTTTAAAATATACCGTAAATGCTCAATTGGCGATAAGTCCGGGGATTGTGCCGGCCATTCCAGGACCCGCACGTTATTTTCCTCGAACCAGCGCATTACTTCGCGAGATTTATGGCACGGTGCATTATCTTGTTGGAAGTAATACTCTGGCTCATCATTATCGAATAATTTTAACGCACACGGTTCCAGAACTTCTTCCAACATGTCGATGTACGTCCGACTGTTCATTCGGCCCTCACAGACGAACAGTTCTCCGACGCCTGTTGCACTCATGGAACCCCAAACCATTATGCTACCACCTCCAAACTTGACAGTCGGGATGATACAGTCTGGATGGAAGGCCTCTCCTCGCCTGCGTCGCACGTATTGAGGTCCAGGTTTACCACAAAGCTACCAACAAAAACATGAATACTGTTACATTTTGGAACCCATTAAAAAGAATAAAAACACTGTAGATACCAGGAATTGAATACATAATACCGCAAATACAATAATTATGTATTACTTACCTCAATATTTGACTCATCCGTCTACATAACATTGGCCCAATTGTCAATGGTCCAGTCACGGTGACTTTTAGCCCCCAGCAGTCTCTTTTTCTTTTGTTGCGGAGACAACCGTGGTTTATGTCGAGCTTTGTATCAACCTAAATTTAATTCACAAAGGCGTCTTCTAACCGTGCGAGGAGAAATAGCAACATTATGTAGCCGGAAAAGTTCACTGGAAATCTGTTTAGACCCTTTTTCCGGTCTCGCAAAGACATCCGCTCTAAGACTCGCTCATCTCTGCTAGTTGTCTTCCTTTTTCGACCAGTTTTCGGTTTGTTTGTCAAAGATCCACTCTTTTTGTATCGTTTTATCGTCATTCTAACTGTCGAAAGCGCACATTTCACTTGTCGAGCAATAGCAGACACCGACAACCCTTGCTTTTCTAACACCACAATTTGTCCTCGCTCTACCTCCGTCAATTCGCGTGTTTTCGGCATTACTTTTTACTGTATACTATCGTATTACACAGACAAAATCACAGACACAATATCTTCACTCTAACTAGCTCAACCTTACTCTTACAACTTTTAAGAAAGACTGAAGAAATATTCAGAAATTACAATTTTACGTCTATTTTCTAATTTACTCAGAATGGCCTACAATAAACCATGAAACCCTCATTACCAGGTACCTAGTTAAGTCCGTCATCGACCCTGCTTCTTAGAAATACAATAATATTCGTGTAACACGTTCAAAACGAGAGTGGCGAATACATATGGCCACAGCTGTATATGTGATGAATGGGGCAATGCGCTTTTAAAATAAAAACTTTTTGTTCAGCTGTGAAGGGCATCATAAAAGAATAACTTCACTTAATTTATTGCAAACTCATAAAAATGTACTCGGAAAATGACAGTGATAAACAGTAATTCTAAAGTGAACAGATTTCAAATAAAATGAATATAAATAATATATAGTAAATAACATGTCGCGTAGGATGCTGACAGATAATGACAATGGTCACTCTTAACGTGTAAAATTCCCAGAACTCTACTCGAGATACCGGATATCTGTTCAGCTTACTTGCAGATAATAAATAAGTCCTTAAGTATCCAGAAGTGTCACAAAAATCACAAGAGAAAGGCACTACTATTAACACCATATAAAGAGGATGGATAAAGGTTTAATATAGATGTTTGGATCGTAAATCATACCCTATCCCAACATGCAACGTTACCAGAAATCACATGAATTCGTTCAGAATGCACTCCCACCGTTCGTCAACATATACACAGATTGTTGTATATGCCTTGATATAAAAGTAGTAACAGCATTACTAACTATATTTTAGAGATGAAATGACGAAAAAATAATGGAAGACAATGGTAACGATAAAGTGATAAAAAGTTTCTTAAGCTTAACATGGTGAATTAGTTTCCCAGTTGCCAACGTAATAAGTCTTTTTTCATCACATTTTACCTTATAATTTGTTGTCCTTAAGTGTGTTGCTAATAGTTAATACATTTAATACAACACAGTTATACTTTTAGGATATGGAACGGGTTCCCATAATTCTAAACGAATTCAAACCACTGAATCCCGGTAGTCCGCTGAAAGCCGAAAACACTCCGATTAAACAACTACCTTTCAGTCCCTCTCAATTTCTGAACAGTCCTAACATACAATTCGAAGTAGCTACCTCTTCCACTCCAGTTAAACGACTACAGATATCAACGCCGCACAAGAATAGGGCGAGACCAGAAAGAGATTACAGTCCGTTAAGTACGCCGAACGGCCTTTCCGCAAACGTAAAATATGAAACCATAGGCAACGGTGCGGATACGATAACTCCTAGTAAATTCAATCGCGGCTTTACCGGTGATACCCCAAGGACACCGACGCCTTTTAAAAAGGCTTTGGAGGACTTGGAAAAGAAATCCGGCCCGCTTAAGAACTTACCGGATACTCCGACAAGGCTGGAAGACTTTACCGAGATAATGAAAAAAGATCAAGACATGAGTTCTAACTACGAAACTGATACGAGTATAATCGTTACGGTAAGTTAAGCATTATATTTTTAGCTATAGTTTAGAGGTGATAAAAAAATGACTTATTTAGGTAAAGGATGTGAGGCACTATTATATATGTGTTTGCGCTATAATTACCCATAAATTTATTTATCATGTAAATTATTCGAAATTTCTTGTTTGATGTTGACGATTCAACACTTCTTTATCTGATCAAATCAAGTGTTAGGTTAATACACTATCACTCATAAGTTTACGACTTATGGAAGACCTTATGGAAATAGCATGATGTCAAAAAATCATTATCAATGGAATTACATCAATATGTTTTAACACATGATGCGGTACCAATTCTACCCAAAACCTGTGTAGACCTTCAAACAACAATAATAATAAGTTTTTAGTCTCTCATGTAATAACTGTAGACACACAATTGGTCTACAATGACACCAAGCCCTCAACCTTAAATTAAACGGCCGATCAGGAACTCTAACGAAGTCTTGCCAATTTGGGAGTTATGGAACGAGCGTGAAAGTTTTACGATGTGGCAAGCTCGCGTGGGTTATATATCACAAGTACAGAAAATTTTATTAAAAGATAATACGATATCCATAGGATTACTAGTTACTATCCCTAACGCTTATAGTGCGTATTACAATACTGACGATTATGCAAGTCATTGTTAGATCGTCAATGAAATGCAAATAAATTTAAAAGAATACTGTTTTTTTTTCTAAAATTTCCAAGTTAAAATGAAGTTTATGATTTTAGAGTGTTTTTCAAATTGGCAACTCCTTTTTTTATAGTGACAGTCACTTTGACAGTTGACAGCTGATTAGTGCCCAATATGTTTTGCTGTTTTACCATGAATAGACTTATGCAGGAACAATGCTTGCCAATTGTACAAATTATGCAAATTTATTTCGAAGATCATAAAAATTAGCCGAGTCCTACGTCCATATAACGGTCGATACAGTCCTCCATCCAAACAAGTTATTCGCACCACGTGTACTCTAATCGCTAATGCGCCATTATTGGAGCTGTATCCATCAACTTTACAGCATTAAGATACAACGCGTGCTAGAACTGAAGACGTGTGACCATCGTACCCGTCGTACATACGGTGAATAGTCCGAAAACAAGATTGCTCTCGATCCTCATTTTCACTACAAAATTTTGTTTAGCTATACATTTTTGGTTGAACAGCTATGCCAACAAACAAAATTGCTGGACTTAAAGTGAAGAAAGTCCAGGAGCTATTATTTGAGACACCGTTACTTCCACAAAAGTTCACTATTTGGCATGGTTTATGGGCTGGTGGACTCATTGGCCCATATTTCTGTAAAGATGATATCGGGCAGAACATTACGATCAATGGAGAGCGCTATAGATTCATGATTATTGATTTTTTGGTTCCCCAATTGAATAGAATTAATGTAGAAGAGCTTATTCAAGCCAGTCACTACGCCTATATGCCAGAAATCATATTTAAACACTAATACCACAAAATTATGTTTTCGATAAAGCCGCCAGACAGTAGAGTCTTCAAGTTATAAAGCAAAACACTAACAGCTAACAAATTGCAGTTATTACAAGTTTTATTTTTTAATCCGTTAAAGGTGACTGTTCAGTTAGTCTTTTTTAATTTTTAATGAACTCAAACACCTAAGTATATCATCTAAAGTATTTTCCTGCGTTATCAAAAGACCTTGTAAAATGGTTAATGCTAAAGTAACATTCATATTTGTCGAGCGGAAATTGCATAATTTTCATCATGTTTGTCATCCCTACTCCACTGATGGTTCGAATTCTCGGAAAGTCGCACATAAAAAGAACTTGTCATATTACTTATTGTAATTGATTTATCATACTGAGTGTTTAGCTCATCTTTATCCGATTTTTCAATTTGAAGTTTTTTTGGAAAGTAAACAAATGAATACCACCTTCCTCGTTCGATAAGAACTCTAATCCGAATTGTGTTTTAAAAATTATTATTGTTTATGGAACAACGTGAATATCATGGCAGTGTTGATTTTTTTCATTGACTTAATTTTTGATAAATTAAAAGGGAAATTATAAAAAAAAATTGGATGTATTAGGGTACCTGGTTCCCCGTCATTCCAGCAGTATACATAGGTTTTTCCGGTTTAACTGAGACCAGCGAAAAGTACGCAGCGTATTAATTTGACACCTATGTCATTTTGTTCATCTGACATTTAATCTACAAACGCACACGGAAATAATTGTGGCTTTCACCTGGCGAAGCCTTCAACACCAAAGTCAAATTGCTTCGGTAAGGAGACCATGCTTTGTGTATGGTGGGACCAGGGCGGTATTGTGTATTATGAACTCTTGAAGCCCGGCGAAACCGTTAATGCACAGCGATATCGCCAACAAATGATTAATGTAAACCACGGATTAATCAAAAGACGACCGCAATGGTCCAGAAGACATAGAAAAGTGATTTTACTACACGACAATACGCCGTCCCGCATATCAAAACCAATGAAAGACACCTTGAAATCTCTTGGATGGGACATCCGTACCCGTCGTACTCCCCAGACCTGGCGGCATCAGACTATCACTCCTTCACATTAAGTTGTGTGCCCTGTTCGCAGAGCAACACTTCAGCAATTTCGAGGAAGTTCGGAAGTGGCTCTACAAAAGCTTTGCCGCAAAAGGCAGGCAGTTTTTCTGGCGTGGCAGCCATAGATTACCTGAAAAATGGGTGAAATGTGTAAAAGTAAAAGTAAAAATATTTTGAATAAAAAATATTAATTTCCCTTGAAAATTACGTGTTTCTTTTTAGCAAAAAGGACCGGAAAAAACTTATTCATACATCTGGTATATTTTTTTCTGAAAGCAATTTGCATCGTCCTTGGGACTATGTACTACGCTTCAAATTATGTTTTAAAAAGAACTCATACCTGTTATAGTTTCTGAGATATTTACAGTGTCGACATTTGAATTATCGGGCTGCCGGTGTTTCTTTGCTGCTATAAGTCATTAGTAAATGCCGTTGCCACTGATTATATTTAGATTCAAGGAAATTTCTACTAGATTCTCGGAATATTCTTGAAATCCCGTGCAATCCTTTAGAATAATCCCACGAAGTTGTGACATCCTGTAAAAAATTTTTTACATATTTCTGTAACCGTTTTGAATATGTTCCTGCTTATAGTTTATTGTTGATAAATATGTAAATATAAAATATATTGCAGAATTATATATTTTATTTTACATATTTTGTAATGATGCAATGTAGAAATTAATACATCCTTTTTTTTTAGAATGATAGTGGCTACTTAACGGGTAAAAGAAAATCAATCTCATCCTATCCCAGTGGTAAAGAAAACAATCCCAATAAACGAGTTAGAAAAGCATTAGCATGGTCCTCACACACAAGTTCTTCAGAATTATCTGTTCCCATTGAAACACCAGTAAGTATTATTCCTGTTTAAAAGAATTTATTTGCAACTAATGTCGAAATCTACTTCATCTATTTAATTAAATCATCCTAAGAATAAATTTGCGAGATTTAAATACTTGCATATATTGTTATAACATCACAATCTTCGTGCATATGGTACAACCTTTGTATAAAGCAAAGCGTACTGTTGCGATATGTTATACGAGACTTCGCCTAACTTGTATTGTTCTACTTTCAGAGTAAATCACTTATGAACAGTGATATATCGATATTTTCGTCAACGCCGCAGTTGAAAGACTCTTTAGGAGTTGGCTTGATGGACGAAACACACACAGGATCGTCCAAGGTACATGGATGGTTTTTTGGAGATCATATATGTCATTAAGCTTTCCTAATATTCCTTCCTAATAATCCGGAAAGTACCTGTGTACCTGTTGATGCCCAAAAAATGGTTGCTTATTTTTCTTATGTTCACCATTTGTTTTTTTATTATTTTTATATTATCTCGTAATATGATACACGCGATGATTAGGTTTGTTTTAGAACATACGGCTTTTTAAAAGGTTCATATGGGTTATTTTCCTTATTAATTCTCTTTGTTGATTTTTTTTTGCATGAGCATGTACTTAAATTGAGGTCATTCTTGACAATAATTTTATTATTTTATCGTGAAACAGAAACAAAGATACCGGTTTTACCCTTCTAGTCCTTTTTATGTAAATTCCTATCATACCAAAACGTCTCAAGACAGCTATAAACGATTGCACTATATAACGCAAGTATCTTTCAATATATTTATATTTATACCAAGTCGTACCTAATATACAATATTATAGATTTAAATGTCTATAATCTACATATTTTATGTATTTATTACCTTTGAAATGATTTAAGGAAAAAGCATGCATGTTCCTTTTTCCAAAAAATTCTTTCACTTGTTATTTGTTATGTTTTGTTTTCTTTTTACGATTATTAATGCGTAGCGTATTAGTCAAATCAGTAACTATTATTTAAAGAATGTATTTTATAGTGTTACTGAAAGAAATATCAGCACAGGTTGCACCAAGTTGTTATTATATATACAATTTAATTGATTTATGCTGTAGATATATCATGCACTTTTTTTGGGCCATATTTTCTTATAGTAGTTCCCAAAGAATTTGGAGTACAGTAGCAGTATCATTCACTATTCGCCGTATGCCCTAGTGAAGCCAGCATTAAACGATAATGTTGCATACAAATATTACCTTGTCACCACTACTCAGTAGGTTATCGTTTTTGCTAAATGAGATTGCGGGATATTTTACCAAAGGCCATCGCATACGTTTGATTATATTCGTATCTACAGATTGCTATGCTATAGTATACACCGTGCAGACTTGCAATCTGTGGCAATGTGTCTTCAAAATTTAAATCTGGGTTGTCCAAATATAAAAGATGTATTCAAATTGATATTGTTAGATGTAAGGCAATGATTTCTTCTTAATAACGTTAAGTGAGAGGATTAAATTATAAAATATTAATTTATTTTGCTCTGGATTTTGCACGTAAGGGTTCTTATGCGAATCAGTATACACTGTACTTTCCGTTTCGTTTCTATATCCAATGTATATTCATTCTATACAACGGTAACGTATGGAAAAGTGCAACGTGGAAACGGAGCAGACAGAATGAAGACGTGCATAAAAATATGTACTCCAATATTTTGTGGATACTAATTGTAACATGGGCTTTTATGAGGATGTGACGAGTCGCCAAAAATAAGTTATCAGACCTGTCTACTAAAAAAGAAGGTCTTTGGTTATTTTATTTATTAAAAACGTATTTTTTACAATATAATGTTGAAAACATAGTGATTGGGATTAAAATTCTGGATTATAATTAATTATTAAAAATAGAAGGTCATACGTATGAAGTACATATGCATAACGTTTGACGCTATACATTGAGACTATAATTGGCGTATTACTTTTTGAGGTTGTGATTATTTTGTGGTGTTTAACGTGTTCCTCTAGGTGTTGTACTAAGTGGAGTTTGACTCAATATTTCAATTTTCTTTACTGCATTCTTAATTTGGCAGATTCACCTACCATTACATAGTATATTACAAAACAGATAAATTAAAATTCTGTCTTCTCTTTTATTGATTTTTGAGATATATTTGATTGATTTGGCAGAAAATACATCATATCACAAAACTTATATGTTTAACTACATTGAATTAGTTGCACATTTGCATTTTTTTTTTGTTTCATAACATTACGCATTCAAATACAGAGGTAGTGACAGGGCTGTGTAAAATACGGCATAAGCGGTGTTTGAAGTATAAAATACGTTGTATGCTGTATTTCCAAATTTAAATTCCAAATATATTAATGGAAATATTTTACTCATTTTCTGGATAGTATTTATTGTGCATATTCGTAAAATTGGATGAAGTTGTTTAATACTAAAAAATATGATTTATCATGCAAACCCAATAACTTTTTTATAATGATGAAACCTGAAAAAGAAAATGCTTCTTTTTAATGGTGCAGTTGAGCACAAACTATAGTCCGTTCGCACCTTAGAATTCAGTATGTCTCTTATGGGAAATGTGAACATGGTTGCCATATTGTGTCAAAATTATATTCTTAGGATCTTTTAAACTCTACAGTTGGAGAAATCACAAATGGAACACAACCAATATTTCTCATATATGTTTATCATGGTATTATGTTACATTGTAGTATTTAATAAAAATATTATATTTCTATATTATTCAAATTATAAAAAACTGATTTTATTAAAATATAATTTACGAATGTGACATTTCCTTTTCTTTTGAAATTGTTTGTACAATTGACTATAACATTAGTAAATTGAATTATTTATTGAGAACGACGATATAATATAAACAGTGATCTTCCATATATATTAAGAAACAGGGCACACAAAACACATACAAATCACGGACAAAATATAAAATTCTTAAATTAAAAGAAATTAACGTCATTGGAATAATGGGTAATGCAGCTGTCAAAAAAAGGCACTGGTATAAAAAGGCGCGACTCTGCCCAGGTTGAAAAGAAATGTATATACATAAATTCTCTGTCAATAGAAAGAGAGGATAGCATTTTATAAGACGCAATATTGAATTTTAAGGTGCGAACGCACTGTAGTAGGTAGTTATTTATGGGGTCCTTATTAGTTCTCCTCAATTGTTAAAACAGCTGATTATTTCTAATTAATTGTTAGTTGAGATTTTTTCTACTGTGGAAGAACAAAATACGTAAAAATCTTTGGCATTATCTTCACTTCTAGCTTTCTCATCGGCATTGGCTGGTGTCTTTTGGTAACCATCTCTATTTAAAAGTTGGATTGAAAACATGAAGATACAATTGCTTGATCAATGTTTGACGACATATCAAAATATTCCTGTTTTTTAATGTTCTAGGTAATATTATTTCGATATCCAAACCAAAAAAGAACTAAGCGTGAAATATTATATTATTTAACTAATGCCCTTGACTATCTAATTATGAACAAATTATATTAATTTATTTTGTTGCAAAAATGCATTTATACTTGTAATTGTATAGATTACAACTTTTATTGACGATTCTTTATACCTTCAAATATTTTTAGAAGATTATTATTTTTAACAATAATGGTTTTATGCTTCTTACTATTTAATTAACTAACTCTTGTCAACTAAATCTTGCTGTGATATCTTGCATTTGTTGTCATCGGTGGAATTTTCCTACCAAGATTACTATTAATTACGCTTCTTATATTGTAATGTACTCACTTTATTTTCAACTTCATGATTTTTAAATTCTTCTACTTTGTTACTGTAGATAAATAATCACATATAACTTCTCAGGCAGCACGTTTACATGCAATAGAATGAAACGTCTTACCTTCATACACCATTTAAAATTATTGGACTCTTTTAAAGAATCACATGTTATAATACTTTTACTGCATATTACTCATTTTTATCTATATTTCTTATGTCCACACTATTCTAAAGCTCTTTCCGTCAAGCTGGGCTATTGTTTTGTGTTTCATGGAGGTGTCTACGTTTTATGTGTTTAGCAGTATCATTATTTATCCCCATCTTTTGCTTTATACATTATCACCTTACTATATTAGGTTCCATAATTACAGAAAGATGTATTAATATACTATAACAATTACTGCCTGCATTATAGTCAAAACGATTTATGATTAAAGTAGAGTAAGTTCGTGCCAGACAGGACAAACAATTACTGCCGTACAGTTGGGTTGCATAATGTTTATTACTATCCAAAATCATCAAATTATCCATTTCCAGAATGATTTAAAGTTAGGTATATACCTTTGACTTGAGTAAATAGAAAAACAAAATCAACTGAAAATTGACATAAGCGCGATTATGGAAGTTATGACCAATATCTTCACAATATAAATCGGCAACTGTATTAGAAGCAACCTAGTTCTGGGAGAAGATAAAGAAAACGTGGGAAAGGAAGAAAGTACAAGGGTTTTACAGGTTCGTGCAACCTCCAAAAATAACAACAGAAAAAAATATATTTAATTTAATAACATGAAAATTCTACAAAAATAAAATTAACGCAGTCGTCTGGAGGTTTCCATAAATCATGCTCGATGGATTTCCTGCTGCCGATTCCGCCCTCTAGACATCATATTTCCTAAGTATCAAACCATAATATTTCGGTCACAATACTCAGGATCGATTATGAAAGATAAGTACGTTAGAAAGTGGCGCTGCACCTTTCCCGATGAATAATTGTAAACAAATATAACAGGAAGGTCAAACTGGTGAAGGATATTTAACTTTGCTAAGTTACAATATAATATAATACATTGAAAGATGTGCAAATACGCAAGACGAATCGCAAAGCTTTTGAGCGGAACAGCAGAAGCTATTAATATGCAGCGCCAAGCTTAGGCTAGTATCAAACATAACACTGGCTCACTATATTTACTAAAATTAAAGTTATGTACTGAGTAAGTACAGTCAATAAAATTGACCTTCTTTGTATAAGAAACAAAGAAATATACTTAGTAGGATTTAATTTTAGCTTGCAAACAGAGCAACAGTGAGTATCTACACATATCCAAAATATACTGTAAGTGAAACACATCAATCATCAATAAGTGATTTTGAAGCACCGGGCACTATATGGATGACGTGATCCTTGAGAAAACCCCGAAGAGGAATAAAAGACATAGTGACATCCATTTGTTAGATAACATTTTAATAGTAAGAATATGGGAGAATTGAAACCGAACTCTGACAATCTGTTCAGTGATATTCCATTATCTATGGTGTCAGAAGCGCTGCCAAAATCAATATAAATAACGTCAACATGGCCTTGTTGTAAATAACATTAGGCTTTCACGGCCGGAGTCTGAGTTTGTATCGGCAGAGTTTTCGGGCTTGTAAGCCGTGGTCACTACGGCTGGCATCTTCAGGACAATATTGACGGTTCGTTGGTCATCTGACTAATGATCTTGTGAATTTACAAGATTAATAATTGTAAATCTTCCGCGAACAAAACTGAGCTGATAGGGTGAAATACAGGACTTAGTGTAGTGCTACTAGATAAACGATTGTGATACACTTTCAAGTACATTGGAAAAAATTTGATGATATTGAGATAGGCCTATAGTTGCTGACACGAGAGTTACCTTCTTTTTTTCAATACTAGACTTATTCTAGCATGTTTTCAGAGTGTACGAAAAGTAAAGGCAATAATAGTCATCGCTTTTGCTGGTGCAAATCTCGTATCGTGTAAAAAGTTTTATCATGGGCGTGAATATTAAAACAAAAAAAACCGTTTGGTATCTGAACTAAAATACCAAGTATATATGTGAAATTATGACAAGACACGATTGTAAACGATGAAATTCGATTCTGTTAGTCCGCCACTCTTGTGGGAGTCGGTGTAATTTTTTTGGTTTTATATTGGCTTCACTTTTGAATAAAAACAAATGCTTCTATTGCTTCAAGTTCTTTGGTAGTTCCAATCATGGCACAACTAGAATCCTTTATTGAATTTCTCTTTTTTTTTTCGTTGTAAGTTAGCTTAGCTCTGCTTAAAAGCAGAATAAAATCTACATAGTCAATCTACTATATGAAAATGAATTCTTGGTATTTATCTTTTGTAAATGTGTGTTACATATATACGTTTAGGCTAGGCTTGGGATGTAGCATTGTTGGGTTTTTATGTGGTGGTACTGTAGCTTTTCATAACCTTGTCCCGACAGCGTAAACCGTTCACCAACTGTGCCTCATTCCATGTCCAAGGTCCACGTAGTGCTGCTGTTAAACGCATTACTTTCTCCGAACCCGAAAGGAACCATACTTTGAAGGTGAGCCCTGCCTAGCCTAATTTGTATATGATTTTTTGTTTATTGTTATATTTTATTGCTGTATTCTATTCCTTAAATTGTAAAAAAACATAACAAATACGAAACCGACAAAGGCTCTACACGGTTTAATGAAAAGAAAAACCTGCATCCTGAATTTATTTACTATAGAATATTCAATCTCTCAATTAATTACTTAAAAAGAAACCTTTCTGTAAGCTGAAATTTAAGTACTCGTTAACGTTGTTTACTAATTCTCCCTTAACAAATAGAATTGTAGTTACTAACTTTAACATGCTTTGTAAAAGGCAGCAACAGTATTGTAAATTAGTTATGCAAAGGATCTGGAAATGGCCGATATTACCGTAAAGGAAAAGAATACTAAAATAAATAAAATACTGCATTATTTTTACTAATACTTATCGTGATAGATTAATATTTTGTTTCCATTGTTGTTATTGTTTGCTATTATGATCAGCTTTTATGGATTTTTGCTGTAAAAATGTTCTGTGGTGATTATTAAATCATTTAAATGTATATTAAGTTTTGTTTTATTAACTAATGAAAGTTACTGTTCCTTACATAATTATAAGAAACGATAATGAGGCAGAATTACAAGTTACAGGTACGTGTACAAAATATACAGAATGCAAGGGAAAACGGATACTGAGTGCAATTTAACTATTGATTTTTGTACTCTCAGTTTTAATTAATGCCAAAAAAAATAGATCATAAATTTGTTGTACATATTATGCAATATTTACCTAATCGCAATTTTACACATGTTTGGTTATTATTTCATGTAAATTAGCTACTATATTGCCGTTATTACATGAGTATTTGCCCACAGAGTTCTTCCTTTACCATATCTTTGTCAACCTTTTATCTTAATCCATTTTCTTTTTTCTTATAGTTGGAAACTTCTTGGACTAAAATAGCTTGCGGTCGTACTGAAGATCAAATGGATTTAACTGAGAAAGCGCGACGCTTCCTTCGAAGTACAGGGCTCAAACCTCGTTCGTTGGCATTTTGAATAATTTATAATATATATATATTGTATACATATTAATATATAGTTTTGTACATATGTCCCGAATGAAAAAGTAAATTATAGATTTTATACAGTGTTGAGTAATAAAAATTAGGCGATGAGAGTATTGCATGTTGTGTTATACCGTGTTGCATATCAATTTTTGCAAGTAAAATAAATTGACGAAACAATTTTCTAATGAACTAGATACTATTACTATATTTAGTGATACAAATGTATAAAATAACGATGCGGCTTAAAAATTTTTATGCTCAATACTGTGCAGTGACTTAACCTTTCTTTTAATCTGTACATAAATCATATGTTGAAACATAGTTAGTGTAAAATGAAAATTCTATTATAATTTTGTATTGTAAGTAAGCACAGAAAAGTACTATTTTTGAATGCATGTAAATAATCTAGGATTAAAATAACTTCAACACCAATTGAATATATTCTTAGAATGATTATTATTAGTCTTCGGAATGTTATGGTGGATTATTGTATATTAAGAATAACTAGCGTACAATGTGATGAATAATATGTGAACATGTTTTTTCTCATTAGATATGGTAGTAATTTTCAATTTCAAATCGATTAGTCTCAAAGAATAATTTACTGGATAGTTTGTAATAATTATTGTTGTATTATTGTACTATTTTTCTTGCTGCAATTGTCCTATGTACACACCCTGGAACTGGATGTATTGGGCTGAAATCGAACACACAATTGGGAATTTGTTTTTTTTTAAATCTCCTAAATGGAATTTAAAAATCAATATTCATACTTGATTCCACAACAGTTTAGCCGCTTTAATTTTGCAGTCGTTGCATGATATTATCGAAGCGCATTCTAAAATCAAATTAAATTATATAACAATTATATATACTAATAATAATTCAATCATTTTTTAATTTTTTAAGTGTAAATAACTATAGTTTATTGTGCGCTACTGATCAAATATACACCTATGTGTAAAAGAGTAGCAGCGATACAAAAAACGTAATGTTTACTTAAATGTGACTCAAACATGATTTATTCAATATTTGGTCGTATAAACTCCATTTAGCTACGTATACCTTCTTCGCATACTAATCGTTGACAACATTCAATAGGAATTCCACTGTATGCCAAAGTTCTAAGCATTACTTAACATTGACTCAAAGGTTTCCAATAGGATCCCGATGAGGAGGTTGAACTGACTAATCCATGATGTGAATCTTATTGGAAATAAACCACTGTTTCGCTAATCCACTAGTATCTTTTCGATCACTGTCTTGCATTAGGACCCACCGAAACTGCATATTTTCTTCAGCCCATGGTAATATCACAGATTAAACTGGTGCATTTATTTTTGTTTGTATAGAATATATGGGACCAGTACTGTAATAAGAGAAGCAGGGCCGGACTGTAACTTTTGCACCCCCATGCTTTACAACCTTCAGTGTGTAGCACGGATCATATGTTGCATTCTACGGTCTTATAAATTGTCGTACAATTAGTTTTCCTTCAATAAAACAAGTAAGCGCTGTAAGACTTTTTAATCACTTATTTTCTACTTTTAACACTCCATTGCTATTATTTCGCACAGCATCTGATTACGGGGAATCCCTAATAACGTGGTGATCTCCATTCTTTGCGGTTATAGCAAATCCATTTAATGCATCTTCGAATTACGTTCCAACAGATGTCTAAGGCTATTTATGTACGGAATTTAATTAAAATATTACTTCATGCTACTGACACATGCTATTATTTTGCACATAGGTGTGTATTTTAAAATTCTCAATGAATGTTCCCGATCTTTCAGAGTTTTCACGGCTGGAATGTATCTTATCATGTTTGTATGGACTTGCCTGTTATTTTACAAGGTAGAGACATTAAGGTTAAATTGTATAAATGTAAATATTAGATTAGAAGGAAAGCTTTAGAAAAAGTAAATTATTGATGATAAACTATCATTGAAGTCCTTCAGGTAAAAATTGCTTGTAAATGAACAATGAGGCCAATGATTTCTAAACTGTGCTAAATTCAGAATCGGCGTCACCCTGGATATGGCGGCGGATTTATGATATAGTTCGCACTGTAGATATCAGTACGGTTTGTTTGGAAAGTTAATCCGGTGCTGCCGAAACTTATTCTGGAGAAATTTTATCTTAAAATGCATAAAAAGATTGTTGAACATGAAGCTTCTTTAAACTGTTATGTTTAGTACTAATGTTTGACGTTTAATTACATATCAACTAAAAAAAAAAATGTTTTAAATATTACAATAGAAATGTACAACTTTTAGTTTGAATGTGTAATTAATCAAAATGAAAATATGTAACTGATCCAGAATTACCCAAAGTAATATATATTAGACCATATTTAATATATATATAAAAAAAATATGAAACTGAACCAAAGTAACTAACTTTCACTCAGCTCAGATTCTTCTCTATCATTGTGATAACCGACATCAGAACTCAGGAGTAAGCGAGACGTATTAATACGTTAGCTTTCTAATTGCAAAAGGATATATATATTTCCTAAGATTCTGTACTGTCACCTAAGGTGCGAACAAACTATAGCAAACTATATGTGGAGTGTCCGGCAAGCAAGTTAACATTTGAGTGGCGCTGGCTGCACGTCATTTCGTAACACGTAAAAGCTTCCGCCTTCTATTTTAAATTTGCATAAGAATTATTGGTGTTGTCTACATTTGCCTCTTTCAACTTATCTTCATTGTAACGCTAATACAATAGCAAACCAGTACACCGTTCCAATCCGAAGAGTAGTATGTACATAATTCAAACAAATGATTTTTATTTCAATACGTATATATATGCATCTTCAGCACAAAATGTGTAGTCTGCTAGTCTGTATTATAATATTTTTGTTTTGTATTATATCATATTTTCCATTAAATAAAATGTATCCAGGTTACTCATATTGTTATAAATGTGACGAATAAAAGTCGCTAGAAATTTAAAAACGAAATATAATTATGAAGATGTTTTCAGCGCTTTCCAGTTTTTTGTTTCTCGTTGATTGGATGTAAGTACAAAGTAGAATTAATCCTACAATTTTATTTACCATCTTCGTAATGTATTCCTTTTTAAAATAAGTATAATAATAATTTAACTATTTATTTCAACTTCCTTCAGTTAATTTGTATAAAGAAATGAGTGAGAAAGTGTGTTGTATTTTTATACTTATCTATCAAATACTTAAATCGTAATGAAGGTTGTAAAAATTTTAAATAAAATTGCTTTTAAAGCAGGTTGTTTTCACCGTTATTTTTATTATTTCAAGTGTGTCGGTTTATATATATAGTATCCAAGGTAATATTTTTTTGGTTAGTAAATGAAAACGTTTTTTGCATTTAATTGCATGATGAGCGCACAACTTAAAAACTATATACAAAGCAGTATAACGTTGCAGGTGATTTCTTTATCAATTTGATAGAGGTATTTCATTATGTGTTGTGCTTTATAGTAAAAGTGGTGATATTTTTAATACAGTTGAGCCCAATTTAACACGTGCAATTGTAGTTACGTGTAATGGGATTTTGGGTTAGTTTACATATAATAAAAATGTTCTCGATTTCAATCGACATTAATTTTTGATTAATTTTTTATTAACAATTCTTCGTCAGAGGGGAATCGGACTCACTTCATTAACCTTTTAGCAAAATCGTGAACTGTTTTCTTTATTTGGTCTACAAATTACAGTTTCCTTTTAATAGCCTTAATATCAACGTGTTAAATTAACTTGGAATCTAAAATACTTTAGTAAAAAAGTTACTTAATTAATACGAGATGTTATAAACTCTTTCGGTACGATTATATTACGAGGAAAACAACTAATTCAAATTTATTACAGAAAGCCACACCACAATTCGAAAACGTCAACTTAAAAATCATCAGAATAGAAATTACATTTTCCACCACATACAACTATTACCTACTGTCATACTGACTACGGCATGTATGTTAAGTTGTCTAATGACCAGGCAGAAATTATATATTCTAGATTTTTTCGCGAGTAACTATGGTTACGAAGTTATAATCACAAATAACCAATACAATGACGTAGTTTTCTATAACTACGAACCTTATCGCGAAAACGGTGATTTCAAATATTTAAAAAATCACGTCAAGTAGGTTGTCTTCATATTAATATAAATTTTTATTATTTGAGTATAAATAATCAAACATATACGCAAAGAGATAAGTTCTGCAACTGAACTTCCATTTGAATTACTTTATATGTAAAATGATGAATGAAATAACAGAAATGGTATATATCATTTTCTATTGTATATGTTTTCTTTTGTAATTTACATTAAAACTTATATGATCACACATTTCCCAACACGTAACCGATGATATATATATCATTTCCGATTAACAACCCCGTATAACCACCTTCGTGAAGTAGTTACAAAATATATAACTATTGTCGCATATATGACGTCATGTATGACGTGCTAAAGTATAACTATTCGTTAAGAAAATGCAGATGTTATCGAATTCTGTAACTATGCATAACATTGCGAAAAAATCCTTTAGAATTGTCGAACAGATGCTGTAGCAACCATAGATAACCCTTGGTAACTGATAACAAATAGCAACATCCCATTAACGTAAAGATTGAAAAGTGTAGTTCACAATCAATAAATGCCGTAAGCTTAAGTAATTATTTGACATTTGTAGTGAATATATAGCTCTTATGGTATTTTCCGAAAATATTTTCTCATGTGACGAAATATGGATTTACTAAATATATGTGTTGACATTGGCAACATCTAGATTTGAAAAATTTTACATGCCACAACGCATTCATATAATTTGAATGTATTACAATTTCATTAAAAATCCATAAAAATATGTTCACATAGGACATACACCAAACAATATCAAGAACCAATTCGTTATAAAAAGAATATACCAAACAATTTTAATTTATAAAACAGAAACTATGCACGCGTTAACTAACTTACGAAGAAGTATTTATAGACAGATTTATTAAATATTACGATCAAAATAATAACATATACAGCAACAGGAATAATACATATAAAATACATCATCAACAAAAGCCAAAATGGTTAGGTTATCCTAAACTTTTTTTTAATTCGGAAGAATAAAATGAAAAAACGCGTTTATATAATGGAATTCTTCAAGGCTAGCTTTGGCGGCTGTTTTAAAACTAGCTAGGATTTTATAAAAGTTGTAGTTACGTAATTATTATCACAACGCAAATTTAGGGACAAAAATTATATACAAACGTACTCAGCAAAATATACGACCTAAACATCAATCACATGTAACAATATGGCGGCCGGCAATATATTATATATCGCTAGTGTAAATTTTGCCGAAAATTGGCCAATAATTAGCCAACTTTTTAGCGCTTCAATGTAAAAACACTCCTCCGAATTACAAAATAGAATGTAACGAACTTGCTAATCAATCAATGATAATCGTTATTTACAAAATTCCATCTCTCTCATTTGTAGTGCGTACAATATTGATTGAAGAGAATTCCCATTCGTTCTCGTGAGTAGCGTAAAGCATCATATAACATATTTCAACTAGGGACAAAAACCCTAGTAACACGGCGGAACCCGACAGTTGTTACGGCTATGACAAACGGCCGTGAAAATCTGAGATGTTATATATTTCAACTATCAAGAATAGTTGGGGATCTATAAAGCTGTAAAATTACAGGTGTAAGTAGAATAAACCAGTTAAAGCTATGTTCCTAAAATTCAATTTATTTTATTTAAACCAGGAATTTATACGTTATTTTACAACTTTTTTCTTTTTATATTATACGAGGTCTTCTTTAAAGTTTTGTGCAGTCTGCAATGTTGGCTGCGGACATTGCCCGTTCGTGACGCATATAATATTTCAAGATCTTAATAGTGTACTATACTAGGGGCACGATAAATTCCCCTAGTATAGTATTATATTATAATTGGGTTTTACTTTTTGACAGTTGATTTTCTGTTTACTATTTTTCTCCTACTCTCTGTACTTCCATTCTTCTCATTTTATCTCTGTTATCGTTTATGAAAATATTTTTTAGCGTATATTGTGTCTGGCAAGTTCAGTATAATAGGAGCAAGAACCGATATAATATTGACATTTTATATGAAATTTTGGGTGAATCGAGGTAAAGAATTAATGCACCGATATTTTTCAACGAAACGATGGTGAAAAATCCGTGCGTATTAAGTAAATTTATTCCACAATTACATGATGATAAAATACGAAACGGTTCCGCTCCGGTAATTTCTTTTATTTATTTGGCAATTTAAGATACAGGAATTTCGAAGTAGATTATAAAATTTAGAAACAAATTGCTATAACGAGTTAAAATCATTGATTAACATAAGCAATATCTTCTTACATAAAATATAAAAAAAATGTGTATTTATTACTTATTACGTATTTTGAAATATCTAGTAAATCTCTCTTAAATTCCGCGAATTATTTAAATTAGTAGTTCCGACAATAAAAGTCATTCACTAATTTCTGGACTAATACATGCAAGCGTGTTTTTACTGCGGGAAGCACCAATTTAAATTGCAGGTGAAACTTAAAAGATGTTTACTGGGCAATCTGTAGGGTTAATCAAATCTTCGGCACGCCAGGTCCGGACTCGCCCGCACACATTGATCGAGTTCGTTGAAGTAATGTATCTCCGTTTCCTGCCGTATATGCACTAACGCTGTAGAAACGGGTGTTTTAGGAGACGCGTGCGACTCGGTTAGAATGGATATTAAAATTAATTAATCTAATTACTTACTATTTTAGTTTGATTATGTTGTTGATGTAGAGTTTACAACGTAACCCCCCTACTGTATATCCACGCATCGTATTATGGGTTATGATCAATTTATACTTCATTATATAGAAGAACATTTTAACAGTTTATCTATATATTTTTCATGAAGATAAGAGGCAGACGTCGTATTGCGCGTAATAATAATTAATCACGTATCTCTAACACACGTAAAAGGAAGAAGCTGCCCAACTAAACAAATTTATAACCGAATATCCTGATTTAAAGTTTGTTGGTTGTAAAACATGGTGTAATGTTTGCAAAATCCCTTTCATGTGCTGGTACAAAGGCAATTGCGAGAAACATGTTCGTAATACAACTCACATAAAAGAAAACGGCATGGAAAAATTTATGTTAGATTTACTTTTGATGTTTATTACTTGTGTTTTACCCTTGCTCGATAAACAACAGCTACAACACTTCTAGCATTTTTTTCCCACCTGCGAACCAACTTCACCGAGACAAATATCGAAGCATACCTGATGCTGCAAATTTTTCATGACCCTCTCTAATTCGATTTGCAAAACCCACCAACAACTATAAAGAAGGTAAGTCTTTATGCTTTCGACATACTTGCTAGAACACACGTATTAATATTCTGTTAAAATTAATAAACAAATTAATTTGAAAAAAAAGGAACACATTATTGTTTAATATGTAACATCTTCCAGAGTTAAGTTTTTAACATAAGAAAAAACAATTTTTACGTATAAAAATAGGATCTCAAATTCTTCAGCTTACTTAGATTTTGTCGAGCCGAAATATTTGGCTAGCCCTATTTTACAATTACATACTACTATCCCTCATGAAATATACACAGATAAACTTTTAAACTGTTTTTCCATATAATGAAGTATAAATACATTATAACGCATAATACGATGTACCACACGTGCACACACAGCAGGGAAACGGAGGCAGATTGCTTCAAGGAACTCAATTTTCGTATCGGTTGTGCGGGCGAGCGAGTAAAGACCTGGAGTGCCGAAGATTTGGACAATCCTAGTAAAAAGCAATTATAAAAGAAGTGAAAAATTTTGGTTATTTTTTGGTACAACTTCATTTTCTATTTTTCAGTAATAATTATTCGATTGAAAACTACTATGCAACTACTTGTGTACCCACTGTAAAGTATACATTTCCATTTACCAAACGGTTAAGTAGAATGTTAAAAAATCACGTCAATTAAATAAATTAAATAATAATATTGTTCATAATCACGATAAACGAACATTTTCGTGCTCATTTTTAAGGTCATTTTATGTAATTTAACAAACAGTATTAAATTTACGAGCAAATTATTATTACAATTTCTTGTGTTTTTAAGTACTTTGTGCATCGTATTATGTTATACAACTATATAAGTGATATAAACTATGTTTGCATGAATTTATTATACATAAAAGGTATTTGTAGAAAACGTCATGCGATATTTGCATAATGCAAATCAAATTAATGTGTAATACATAAAAATGAATCGTACATATTTTGCACGGACAATACGTGCGGACGAATTTTGTCACTTCCTTGACGGAAACACCGATTGGTAACTTTGTTGTAGACAGAATTACTTCTGCATATTAAGAAGCTATTCCGAAAGTCAGGGTTAACTATATACTGACGTATTACACGTTTAATTGGTAGCTCCTTCATAAATAATACAATGACTGATGACCTTAATGCGTTTTAAAGGAAATAAGATCGAATTTCCATAAGTTACTTCTTTGTTTATAGATAAATGAGTTTACAAACAATTTTATGAATATTTATATATTAGCGTCATCAAAATTATTTCATTTTTGCGGCGAACAAAGAGTGTATTTCCAATGTAGATTCATTTTATAGTGGCAACTTTTGTCTATCAAGGAGCTGATGTCCACTAGTTGTTGATCAATAGAGTTACCGATCAAGTTGAAACACGTAAACAATGAATGAAAAAGAAATAATAAAATCAAAGGTATCCAGAAGGGCAAAGAAAAGAAAATAGTAATCAATTTTAATAATTACGATAAATAGAGAGATTGCAAAGTAAAAAGTGCTTTACAACAAAGACAGTATTTGTTAAATATAATATATGTATATAGGTCACTGATAGTAAATCTCAGGATTTAGGTATTCATTAATGACATAAACCATTGTAATTAGAAAATTGAGAAATATGTCGATAATTGTTACGTTCTCCTGGTTTGAAGAACAACGCCGCTGTAGCCTGCTCGTAATTTCCTAAATCACTTGACCAATACTTACTTGTAGAGTATGTTCGCTTATTTACTAGAGGAGAGGTTGTACAGTGAAACTCAATGTGCATGCGCAAAAAAATATATTTAAAAATGAAATGGTTACACGGTTTCCACTCTTGCCTATGTACATGTACGATGTACGTAAGATAAATATATTTGCAATAATTGCAGTTATTCGAGCTCTCTTATACATGTAATGTACATTAGCATTTGTATATGTATTTTCATTGGTAGCAACATAAAGCAATGCCTCAGCATGTACGTTGCAAAGCCATGTCTTAATTCTGTTTAAAAGGTTAAACTCTTATGTGCTTCCGCTGAAGCTTTGTTAGAGAGCATGTACTAATGCCTCTATCTGTTTGCATGCACCACTACCTTTTATAGGAGCCAACCCTATTTATTTCTTAAATTTATAAGCGCACCTCGGTGCTATGCTTATTTATATGTCCCTTTCCGGGAGCCTAATATACTTTCCTTGTTTTAAATTTGCCTAAGGGACTTGGCCCTGTATTATTGGCATGTATTTGTACTTGACCAAATACGTTTGTTATTTTCACATTTATAGGGGAACCCACCCTATCTCTTAGAGCTTGAACGCCTGGTCAAGGGCGACAGTAGCGATAATAGCCGATCTCAATACAAAAGTAATGTCACAGCTACCCAGGCGTTCTCGTTTGAAATATTACGCTATGTGCAATCTTTAGCTCTCTACTGCGCCCCAAAGAAGGGAAAAATCCAGTAACCAGCAAATGTGCGAACTGCGCACCGACAAGTAAAACGGAGCGATGATGCCGACATTACATAAGAAACCTGGTCCGTGACACTCGTCCGCTACTACGAGCAACTAAATTAAAAATTTCTAAGTCCCGATACGACAAGGACCGAACACACGTACAAAAGACAACGGGCGCTGCGGCCGCAACGACCGTCAGCAAGAAGCGGAGTGACCGTACTTGTAGAGGAGGTCTATACATGCGCGCCGACAATCTCACCAAAATAATTTCCGACACAAACTTAACTGAAGACTAAAAATATGTATAGACGACAATGGACACAGTAGCCTCGACGTACGATGATAGAAAATCGAGAATTTATACTTATTAAAAAATCTGTACATGTTGTCCGACGACGTTACCAAATGACTCCCGCCAGAAATAAATGTATAGACAACGTCCTCGACGATTCCCGCCAAAACTAGAAAAACTTAGAAATCTCTAATAATCTTACGACGACGTTACTGTACACGTTACGACGAGGCACGAAAGGTGACCGAGAGTGCACGATCGCTAAATACCTCGACTGTCGCGCGGGAGACGACTGCCTATGCTTGTGTACCTTAAATTTCAAGAAAACTCCCATTACATATCCGACGACGTTGCAGTGAATGATTTCTAATTAGGCAGTTTTAGCTAGCGTAATGCGAATGGCTGGCTTGCATACATATACAATGCGTAATGTACATACATATTAAAATAAATTGGATATAAGAGAGCAAAATAAACAAATATAAAAATGAAAACAAAGTAATAATGCTAACCCATACGGTTGCAAAGAAAATAAAATCATATAAAATACATAGTAGTAAAAAATTGATAAAACACAAAAAAAACAATGTTAAGTCCTTAACAATAATCATCCATCTTGTAGTCGGGAATGTAGAAATTCATCTATCTTATAAGGTTCAATATTAAGTAGTAATTCGTGAATTGATTTTTTAAATACATGAATGTTGCTTACTTGTTGTATTGCATGGGGCAAACTATTGAAAAATTTTAAACTTACATAACTAAGCAGTTATTTTGTGTCTAGTATGGTGGGTGTGAATAAAATGCAAATATGGTCAAAAACCTGTTAGCTCTAAAATGCCCTCTGCAAGATTGATTGTAATTGAGGCGCAATATTAAACGCAGAACTTTTTTGTGACTAACAAAAATTCGATCGAGTTATCTATTGTTTCCCGAAAAGACGAACCCAAACTTTAAATACCAATAGCAGACAGAAGAATAAACTAGTCGTAGTACATCAGCGCTAACCACATCAAGTAGTATTCGTGTGTAATAACAGAAAGTACTTACTTTCTTGCAAACTAGATCTATATCACTATTCCACTTGAGACAGTCATCCATAACAAGGCCTAAAAGACGTGCTGAATGTTGTACATCATAGTCGTACTTATTAAGAGATCTGATAAACACCTCTACATTAATATGAAGTTTCCGTTGGTTTCTAATCGTCTTCACAACGTTAAAGAAAATACAGATTATCTTATCGTTAATATTACTAACGTTAGTAACACCGAGCTGTTATTACTTACATTTTCCTTCTGTTTTATCTAATGGTTTGTCTGCTCTTATGTTGTGGTTTCGAATTTTCCTATCTGATATCGAATTGAGTTACCTAATACTGCATTTATCTGACCAATCTTTTCCCTTTTCTGAATAAAGCACCTTCAATAGATTATTGAAATCTGCAAATCCTCTAGATTGTTTCTTGCTTTGAGAAACTACTCTAGAATAAGCATAAGAGAGGGAAAAAGGAAGTTGTATACGCAATATACACTAGGGTGACAGAATAAAATAGACACCCAGTTATTAAAAAAAAAATACTATTCTCGTTATATATACAAAATATTTTAAAATTTTTAAATTAGACTAATATTTTGTCGATCCACCTTTACTTGCGTGAAGTGCTGCGAGTCGTCGTGGCATAGAATCTATTAAATGATTAATGGTGTCTTCTGGAATATTTAACCACTCTTCTGTAACAGCCGCCACGAGTTCTTCCTTATTGCTGGGTTTTCGGGGTCGTTTCGCCATATTTGTCTGGATTATGTGCCAAACATTCTCTATCGGATTCACGTCCGGTGATTGGCCTGGCCATGGTAAAATCCGAATCCCCTGTTCCTCTTTCCATGCGGTTGTTGTTCTTGCTTTGTAGCAGGGTGCTCCATCCTCGACGTCTTCTTTAGATAAAATGCCGTTGTCGAATATCGGTAGTAGTCCTTCTGTTAATATTTGGATATATTTTGCCGCATTTATATTTCCGTCGCAGATTACTAATTGCGATCTTCCACCATACCATATCGCACCCCACACCATGATGTTCACACCGCCGTATTTCACCGTCTAATGCAAAAATTTGTCGTCCAGTTGCTGTGATGAACGTCTCCATATCCACGTACGACCACTATCACTGAATTGGCAGTATCTGCTTTCGTCTGAAAAAATGACAGACCGCCAAAACTCTTCGGGCTTCGTTTGCATTTCGATTGCCCAAGCCATTCGGCGCCGTTTTTGAAACGCCGTAAGGAGAGGTTTTTTTTGCCACCCTTTTATACATCCCCACACTATGGAGGTATCGCATAACGGTGCGCTGACTCACCAGTTGTACTTTTTCGCGGTTCTCTTAACACTTCGCGCACAAGCACCCTTTTACTTCTTTCAGTAGGTCCGGCACGACCTGGTCTTGGCTCCACTCTTGTTTTTTCCTTGCGTTTAAATTGGGCAATCACACGGTTAACTCTGGCGACAACGGAATATTTAAAAATTTACTTATTTCACGTTGCGAAGCGCCGCGTTCATTCTGGCCAACGATGCGACCCCGGGTAAAGTCGCTAATATCACTCGAACCTTGTAAGCGTAACGATACTAAACTATGACGAATTTCTTCCGTTACATCTACCCCTTCCCTAATTTTATTCTGTCACCCTAGTGTATTTACAATTAAGGCATTAACAAGATATAATAGATACTAGGGCAACGATTGCATATTGTATTGTGTTGTGATTGTATAATTCACAGGTATCGCAATAAACTCTATACCACACAAATTAATAATTTATTCGCAGTGTAGTGTTTTAAGAGCAAGTGGACTCTCATTGTCCACCGAGATACCCAGTCGGTACTTCAAAATACGCACCGATAAGGTAAAAAGTAGGTTTGATGGTGACAGCATCTATATTAAATTGACCTGCAAAATACGTTCACATCGGCGGACAACTATTCTAAGAAATGTCTGAGTCCTCGTATAACGAAAGTCAGCCGTAGAATCGACGGTAGTTGCTTTCCGGCTCCAACGACTACTCGGAAGAACGAATGTGCGCACATGCAACAATTGGTTCAAAGAAGTTACGATGATGCTCACCGAGGAACGAGCTCTTGCGCTTATGGTAACAGCCGCTACCACCCGATGACCTTCTTATGGGAGACCGAGTGGGCGTGCTTGTGAAGACCACTGATATTTATACTAGTCCGACGACGTTGTATTTAATGGGTTAAGTTAGTTTCTTATATGTGAATATTTCGAGCGTTAATCGCATACGTACATATTACACAATATACATACACTACCGATCATAAGTGTTTACCCCCCCTTAGAATATTACAAACACAAGTCAAAAACTGATTATGATTATATAAAACAATGTGCTTATAATTTGCTAACAAAGATAATCATAAATAAACTTGAATTTGTAATTTGTCAATGTGTCCACCCACTTTTTGCTTTATCACTGCCGCACAGAATCCTGGCATTCTCTCTAGCGGCTTTGCCAGTGTCAGCGGCTCTATTTTTCACCACATACCTTGCAGTTGCTCCCAAAGTAGTGTTGTCGCAGTTGGAGCAGATCTTTGAACCTGTCGTTCCCCTCACAAAAGTTTGATCGGGTTGAGATCTGGACTTTAGAGCGGTCACTTCATAACAACAATTTTCTTTCTGTGGTCCAGTTCTTTCAAATATCGGGTTGTGACACCAACCTTTCACCGATTAATCGTGTTCCAGATGAGATGGAATTCATCTCCAAAATCTCCCTATAATCTTCTATTCTAGGAATACCATCTATTTTGACCAAATCGTCCACAGAGATATTACCAAAACAACCCCAAATCATGACAGATCCTCCTCCATGGTTTACTGTTGGTGTAATACAGGATTGAAGTGATCGTTTCCTTTTTGATCTGTGGATAAATGTTCTTCTGTATGTCCAACGTCCAGTCTCTGTGTTCTTTTGCCCATGTTAACCGTTTAGCTTTGTTTGCCTTGTCTAGTAACGGTATCCGCATAGCAATTCTTCCATATTTACCAGCTTCTTACCGCGATGAGGCTAACTGACTTTGGGCGCGAAATATTCATTTTGGCAGCAACTTCTGGCGCCGTTTTTCGTCTATTTCGTTTGCCCGTGATTACAATAGCGCGATATTCTGCTGGTGCTGTTATTTTTGGCCGTCCGGGTCACTATTTATTGCATATACCGCTACTTGTTTGATACTTTTTAACATTATAACCCACGGTTCTACGGTTTAATTTCAGTTATTTAGCAATTTCTGGGTTACTTTTACAAATGTTGTGATATGCCACTATTTGAGTACCCATTTCCGTAGATAATTCTTTTCTTGCCGACATTACTTTAACGTTACTCGCTGTTTTAAAACATTTTGCACAAATTCCCGTACTTACACTTTAGTAATACAAATATTTTGATGAGGAATAAAATATTGTTTCTTTGGATAATCTCCAATTATGCAGGCGATTAAACAGTTATGGCCGATAATGTACATGTTAAATAATAATAATAAATAAAGAATAATGTATACAGTAAAAATAAGTAATAAATAAATAAAATAAATACAATTCCTCCAGAAGAATAAAGTTCTTTAAAGTAAGCAATGTTAAGTCCTTAACAACCTTTATGTCTTGTTTATCGTTAGTGTATTTTCTTTTTGTTATTTGAATTTTAAATTCTATTATTTTTTTCGTGTAAATATATTACTGTATAGATATACATATGTATCTATGATTTACATATATTATCTTGACAGATCATGCAAAATTGACGTCGCTATAAAATATAAATGCAGGAAACTTTGTTACCACGGAATTTGTAAAATGTTTTTCAGAATGGGTTCAGAATGAAGTAGAAGCATTCTATATATGTACTATTTTTATACATATTTACGAAAAAAAATTAGAGGAATTTCCAACTCCTTACACACACCTCTTATATTTCATATACATTGTATGCTATTCGTATTTTTTTTCAAAGTTGATGAAAGTAATTCACACGTTGACGCAAACACTTTTTATATAGGTAGATAAATTATATTTGTATTATATGTGGTAAATGAAAGAATAAACGGTACGTCAATTTGTTTATTTTCGCACGTCCAGCTATTCAAGGATACAGCCACGTAAAATCAAGTTTATATATCGATCAAGTAAATGTAATCGAAATATGTGAACGTATTGCTCTTATTGCGTTAATCATTTGTTTAATATTGTTGATTTGCTGTTCCGATAGTAATAGTTTCAATTAAGATGACATATAGTTGCAAGATAGTGAAATCGTAACTAATTGTAAGTAATATATAGTAATTCCTGCTCACAGGTGTCGCAATTAACTCCACACCATACAAATTAATAAAATAATAGCAACAGAATTGTGCATGTCTGAAAATATCGGATAACCAAACAAGTTCGTGCGGTTTTTTAGGGTAAAATATACATATTCATTAAGAAACAATTATACACTATTATTCATCGAAATAATTACCATTACACGGACTGTATTTTTGCATTTATTCCATCAACTTGAGTTTTGAACTTTCTATGACTTATACAGTTGTCAAGAGACAAAGAAGGCAGTGTTCACTTGGTGAAATGTCAGAAAATATGGAAGTTTTCCAGCCAAGTTCAGAAATTTTTTCGATTGACTGTGGCTGTGTTTGGATGAGTGCTGCTTGTATTCGCTGAAGCTGTTCACAATACAAGTTCGCAGTGATGGTTTTACCCTTTTCCAAAAACTCATAGTGGGCTATTCCGGTTTCTGTCCGCCAAGCATACAATAAAATTGTGTTTGGGTGCAAGAGAGCTTCGAGAGTGTGTGGTATCGAATCAGTAGGAGACAACCAATAATACGAACGCTTAGAATTTGAGTACAATATCCACTTTTCGTCGCAGGTAAGATTAAGAAATGGTTCATTATTGTTGCGTGAAGTAGTTGCCGCACAAATGGTAAGACGACTTAATTTCTTACGTTTGACAATTCATGTAAGACCCATTTGCTGAAGTTCTACGTCTTTCGTAGCTGATAAAGGTGCAAACAAATAGTTCCATCACTTACATTCAACCTTTCCGCAAGCTCTATACATGTTATGCTGCAATTTGCTTCTGCAACCTGTTTAGGATTGTCGTTTTATGATCTTTGAACTCCCAGAGCGTGCTTCAGCGGTCAAGCTGACATCTCCCGAAGATATTTCTTGAACTACTTCTCTGCTGTTCTATCACTGACGGCACCATTTTCGAATGGTGTTTCTTGTTTATCTCGCGGCAATTACAGTTTTGGTGCGTAGTTTGTACTCATAGAGTATATCTGACCAAAGAAGGGTGCATATTAAAGTATATGATAGATAACAAACAAATGCCATCGCTCAACGACACATTTGCTGTGAACAAAAGCCCCAGGAACTTGTTTGTTTACCTGATAATTTCGATCGGAAATCCATAATCCCAAAAACTAGAATATATGCGCATATACATGCATCGATTTTTGAGAAAATTTGCATAAACCTGAGGCATATATGTAAAAGAATTGCGACAATATGCAAAATTTTTACATCAAATAAATAAGAGCAGAAATCGTTTACTGTTTCACCTTATAAAATTTTCTCAACTTTCTGCAATTTCAAATACCCCGCATTTTTATTTGTCACTTTTTTAAATTTATCGTATATAGAATTACCTATTGTACCCTTAACCTTCTTACATAGCATATCAAATTCGTCTACTATTTCGACTGATTCCGAGAACGACATCCCTTGCGTTTCTAGTTTACGAATGGAACTTGAAACAAAGCTATAATTTGACTTAATATATAAAAGGTTTTGTAGCAATTCTGTTGATGTTACTATCTTTTTACAGTTTTCTAGAGCAATGCAGTCAGCAGTGATTTCAAGAATTACAGTTTTTATTCCTACAAAATTATCAGCGTAAAAAATTGCAGCGTCTAACCATCTACCCCATCTCGTAATAATTGGTTCAGGAGGCAACTTAACACCGGGAAGTCACTCCTTATAAAATTGGATTCGTAAAGGCGCTTTTAAAAATACTTTTTTGACAATCATGATTCCTAATGTCTTCGGTTACACGATTGAACCCATGAGCTAAACAAGTGGTATGAATAATGTTGCTATAAAAAAATTTTTAATTTTGCGCGGCTTTTATCATGTATGGTGCAGCGTCGGACAACATTAATAAAATTTTTTCCAAAGGTATACTTCTAGGTAAAAAGAAATTTGGTAAACCTTCTTGAACGAATTGGGCAATTGTCACATTACTTGTTTTTTGAAGTTGTTTACAATAAATTAAATATGATTCACCTATAATATCTTCATGAAGAATTCCTATTAACAAATGGGCAATATAACGGCCACACTAATCCGTACTTTCATCTACCATGATATAAATAAAATTATTCCCTACAAAATTATTGAAGTTCTGCCATTGTTTACTGGTAACAAGATGTGCCATAATTTTTTCGTATGGTACTTTCGTCAGGTATACTATATTTGCGATATTTTTACAGAAATGATTTCAAATTAACATTGTTTAATCTTGCTAATGGTATGTTAGACGAAATTAATGCGTTACACAGATCCGGATTATATTCTTCTTGTTCTGAGTTTCGTGAAGTTGATGCTACACATTGATATATAGATTGCTGCACACATACGGATCGCTTTAGTTTTCCACATTTTCTAATATGTGATGGAGTTTTAGCGTGTTGATCAATCAGGTATTTTCTCTCACAAGATACCTACAACAACAATTGTCATTTTATATCAAAAGTTAAAGAATTTAAAAACAATCGTAAAACTTTTAGTAAAATGAAACTTACCAGTTTACTGCAATGCACGACAAAATATTTTGTCGCCATGCTTTACCAGTTCAGGATACGGTTTAATCCATAAAGAAATTTTGTTCGCTATACTCATTGTATATACGCACAGTATTTAAAAACGTAACAATTACATGCTGTTTCGCTGAAAAATATTCAATTAATGAATAGTTTATTTGGGAATTAATAATAATAAAACGTATTTACCACATCCCTTCTGCTAGGCGAAGTTAAACACGTGCAGTTCTTGGAAAAAAGTATAAGAGAAACCAATGTAAAAGATTTATCGTTCTGAGAATTATCCGTTGTCGATCTACATTAGGAATTACTAGGAATTTTTACTAATAGAAAGGATAAGAAAAAGCCTAAATATGCAATATATGCAATCACTAATTAGCGCTAATTAACTTCAATTAGTGTAATACGTCTACATATAGACTATAATTAAAGATATGCAAAAAATAAAATATATGCACTTTGTATATAATCTGGTCTCTATTTATGTGTAATAATAATAAATTAGAAATATATATTTATAAGAAAAGAAACTTATTCGAATAGGTTTATTAGGCTGACTCATGCCTTGCGTACTACAAAAAACGTCCACAATCAATTTCCTAGTTCATAGAATCGTTAGATTCCTGTTTAGTAAGAGCAAGTACGAAAAGGAACTAAAATACATCAAAGATATAGCGAGTCACAATGGTTCCTCCTCCACCGATGTTGACCGTATTTTAAGGAAAGTCTTGACACCAACAGATACCGGTAATAAGAAATTCATAAAGCTACCTTTCCACATAACAGTGAAACCATTAAGTAAAATGTTTCGCTAACAAGCTATGATTGTGTCTTTCATATCAGAAAACACTTTAAAAACCTTTTAGGCAATCTTAAAAATAAACGAGGCAAAGGTCCGGAATTTATCAAATTGTATGTAACGACTATGATAAAGTTTGTGTTGAGGAAACAAAAAGGAGTATCGAAACGAGATTTAAAGAACACATTACGGATTACCGTGTCGATAAACTAGAATTATCGAGAGTAGGAGAGCATATGGTGGAACCCAGATATAGAATTGAATTAAAAAACCACAAGCTGGTGTAAATTCTTCTAGAGAATTGGATGCGTGTGAAACGATATACACTACCGTCTATACAAGTTTGGCCTCATTTACAGCGGATTATTCATATCTATTTATTAGATGAATTCTATCGATGAGACCAAGCAGGTAAAGATTTTACTATATCCCCTCTCTCTTTCAGGGCTAGTCTCTGCCCGGTTCGAACATTTACTGCGATTACCACACTCACAACAGTTTAATTTGAATATTATTGTGATCGGCGGTATACTAGGTAAATAACACTGTTCGAAATATCTCGTGGTAAATCAATAAGTGTTGCTAACGATCCAGTATAATAGCTTTGCATAAAGAAGGTTTCGCCAGCAGGCAAATCGGTAAAAAATTAAATCTAGCCGCGTCGACAGTTAAACATACCATTAGCCGATATCAAGAAACAGGCGGCTTAGAGGACGGTGGCCGTCCAGATGTCTCACACATAACCACTCCAGCAGACGATCGTCTACTACAACTATCAAGGAAGCGAAATCGTGAAAAAGCAGCACCAGAAATAGCGAGCGAATTCAATTGCGGACGTCAGCATCCGATTTCAGTTACCACCGTTAAACGCCGGCTGGCCGAAGGAAACTCACGGTCGTATAGCTGCTTGTAAACTATTGCTACGCCGCAACCGATTGAAAAGGCTACAGTGGGCCCGTGAACATCGGAATCGGACGGTAGACCAGTAGCAACATGGTATGGATTAACGAATTAATATTTAGAGGCTTTGGTCAAAGCGGAGTGTTTATCAGACGTTGCGCAAAATGAAAGGATGTTTTCCGAATGCATTTTACCGACAATAAAACACGATGGCGATTGAGTTACAGTTTGGGATTGCTTTTTACTCAGGAAATAATACGAAAAGAGTAGTACCACAAAATATTGGAGACTCATGACATTCTTTCTGGGGAACGACTAATCGGCGAAAATTTTACTTTTATGTATGATAACGATCCGAAACACATACCCAGGATATGCAACAGTATTTGAATGAGCAAAATCAAACAGATATTTTACAAATTAAGACATGGCTACCACAGAATCCAGATCTCAACCCTATGGGATGAACTTGATAGAAGAGTTCGAGATATCGTTCTTACTTCAAAGAAACAGCTTTGGAATATCATTCAACAAGAATGGAACAGCATTCCACGTGAAAATCTCAAAAAATCAATCAAAGAGATGCCGCGAGTTGTTCGAACGGTAATCAACGCAAAAGGTGGATTTTTTGACGAAAAGAATAATTTTGTTAACAATGAATAGGAAAAAGAAAACTTTTCGTTAGATTTTGATTGTTGTTATTTTTAACAGTAATACATTTACTTCTTTACTATTAATTGTCTTTTATTTTTCAATTTTTTACATTTTTATTGCTTGGCCAAACTTCTATGGACGGTAGTGTACATGAAAAAGAACAAAAGTTTGTTCAACAGAAAACTACCCCAATTGCATATTCGAGTTGAATAGATTTGTTACCATAATTAGGCAACTATTTAGTTTGCCTTAGTAGAAGTTCACTACTGCTAATGTAAAACTTTTGTAACCGCAGTAAAGAAAATTAAGCATGTTTCTATAAATTACTGTAAAACGCCCTTTGCGGTTTCCTCGTTTATATATAGAAGATAAATTATTTTGAGATCATTTGATAGTAATTTGTGGTTAGCAAAAACAACTAATTGAATATTTATTGATTCGCTTTAATCTTTGTGAAACGAGTCGTGTTTAACAATACTGTTCTAAGCAGATTTACAGTAGATAATTTATTTTTGAATAAACACATGAAACTGACAGACAGTATGATAGATCTTACTTAAAGTTGTCTATAGTTGAGCCAACACAAAAGAGGCTTGCGGTTAAGAAGCGAGCTGTTAAATATTTATTGTTTTTAGCGTACCTATGGGGATAGATCGTTTAGTACTGTTTAATATTCCAAGCGGATTCGTGTGGCATACATATGATGTTGATGATGGGTTTCCATGTAATTGCTGGATTGAGATTAAAATAGAATATCACATATTAAAACGTAGACATTGGTTGTGTGACGAATTTAGCCTTTAATCATAGCTTTTTGTATGCCAATCTATTTTTTAAATAAATGTTTTCATTTGCATATTATTTTATTCATTTCCTGTCGAAGTGCTCTCCCACATTCGAAATTCTACAGTGTTCAACAATGATCGAAAGATATTTGAATCACCCGTGCTTTTTGAATCAGACAATTGGGGTTTTTATAAGACATAACGATAATAATCAGTGGCGTCCTTTTCATCTTCTTGTTCATTACTTTGTCTATATATTACTAGAAAGGCTTTTCTTACTTCCACTTTTTTAGAGTCGCATATTTGTGATCGGTAAGCAGCGAAATACTCATAAGGAGAGACCGGTTTATATGCAAAATAAAATATACGCAACGTTCGTTTATTATTTTTTTTGTTGATGATACGCCTATAATATATATAGTGTTTACAGCTTCAGAGGCATTGACTAGTACTTAAAGCAAAAAATAGAAAACGAGAAATTCAAATTCTTTTTAATCATTTATATACACCCTATATATTATGCTTTCGGATATAATATTTTTTCCTTTAATATAGGGCTTTTCATTCATCGGACAGGTCGATGTTGGCAGCCTGTGGCGGCCATGTTGTTTTGCCGGCGACTATCTAACCTGTTGTTTATTATTCACTCACTGATGCCAAATTACAGCATCCGTATAACAAAATGTTCTGAGTACGTATATAGTCAGGTAATGTCAAACTCTACGATGTATATGTCAGATGATGCCTAGCAAAACCATTGTTGCCAATTTCGGATACATTCATTGTCGTATTGATTACTTTTAGGTAATTAAATATTTCAATGGGTTTTCAAAACAATTGTTTTGATTTTCTTTTCACACATGTTATAGAAACTGTACCATTGGAATTACTGTGATAAAATTTAATTATTATTGAGGTGCTTATTTAATCAACTGGCACAGCAATAGTCCTTGCGAAATATAATAATGCTAAATACAACTAATCAAGATATTATGCTGTATTTAGCAACATTATTATGTTGGGTATTGTTTTCTTCGATGAGCAATATACCTCATTTCAGAAATTATTTTCTTAACAAAAGTATTAGAAATGCTTTTTAACAGTTGGAATAAGAAATACAAAAGTTATCTTAAATGTGGGCAACAACCGGCTCGCTGTAAGATTTGATCCGGCCCGCCAGACATTTTGAAAAACCCAATTAAAAAAAAAATCACGATTTAATTATAATGTTGTACCTATTTTTTTATTTTCATATTCTTATCTTAATAAATTGCATTATAATAACATTGTCGTATTATTTCATGTCTGATATCTATTGCTAAAAATCATGATCACTACTTTTGAACTCGGCCCGCAAACTTATTTACACATTAAATATTGGCCCACAACATGTCAAAGATTGCCCATACTTGTCTTAAATGAACAGCCACAAATAACTTTTTGGTTGTATACGACAATTACCAGGCAAGTTCTGAATGCAAAAGCTGTTTGGTCATAAAAACAACTATATCCGTTGGAAAAAGTTTTTATTGGTGGTTTTAGTTTCTTAGAAATCTCCTGCATTTTACCGTATAGTCATTGCTCACTTCTAATCACCTTTCGTAACATTGCATCAGTTTCTTTAACTCCTCTGTATAGAAGCTATGGTCCTAAGAAATGAACGCGTTGACAACGTTGGTCTCGCCTTCAAAGCGTTGTCTACCAAGCCATTGTTTAAAGTGCTAGGAAAGGTAACTGTTGCTGGGTGTAGGTGATCGAAAACATTCCAATCTAAATCTTGAATCTTTTCTTTTGTACAGTTAATGGAGTGAGGATGCAGGTTGTCATGGAGGAGGACTATCCAGGACAACAGTTCCTCGCGCCATCAATTTCGGATGGCACGCCGCAGTTTGATTAGCGTTCCGCAGTACATGTCAGCTGTTATTGTTGTCACACTTTCTAATCAGTAGAATACCTTCTTCTTCCCGGAAGACGGTAGCCATCAACTTCTTATTCGAACCAGGAGTTTGTTTGAGCTTTCGGCTTTAAAGTTGAATAACGTCACTGCATACACTCCTGTTTCGATTATGGGTTGCTGTAGGATATCCGCGTCTCGTCGCTTGTAGCGATGTGGATGACACATCGGGAGGTACATAAACATTAACAAAGTATACTAGAACGTGGCCCATACTAATCTTACATATAGCGGTATCAATTAATGAAACTACATTTAATGATTGTAAATTAGTAACGGGAACAGCATTCAAACTTGTACAAAAAGCAGCCAAAACACCACCTCCAATTGAGTGACCCACAGCTTCAAAATCCCCATCCTTCCGGTAGACATCAAAACACAAATCGAAAACTTCAGAGGAATTTAAGTCTGAGGATAACCATGTCTCAGTGAGAAGTATTACGTCAGCATTGATACATGAAGATGTCGAGTAAACAGTACCAAGCTTAGAACGTAAGCTGCGTAGGTTCTGAGAGTACAGCTGGAATGTCTTTTTGTAACTGTTGGACTGACTTATTTTCCCGAATAATTTCTTGCTTGCACCACCTTAGGAACACAGTGGATATATTTAATTGATAAGCCAGTCAGAAGATTTGTCTTGAAAGTAAGCTTGAACCACTTTAGCGGTGTGTTTGGGGCGTTACCTTGCTGATAAGTGAACCCTTCTCTATTTAATTCATATTCCCTTCTTTCATCTATTTCAACTATTTTCCAATCCTTCCATCTCCAAAGCAACCCCATACCGTGGAAGGGCGACTTAGGTAAATAATTCGGTTGTATTGGTCGTTTATAACGTCCCAGAATACTGCTTTGCCAGTTCGCTTTTTGTTCAAAATCCCACAAGAGCTGAATGGGGTTTATCTCTTTCTTTTAATTATCCTACGCACACAACATTCAGAAATTTTTCATTGTCGAGCAACTTCTTTATTTGTTTCGTGTAAAATGCATATTCAGGCGTACGTTTTAATATCCAATTCCCTTCTTTTACTATGAAATAGGCCTCTTTCATTATATCGGCAATATACTGGATGCGTACTGAATCTTATATCTAGGGTTAAGGAACTTATAGATTTAATTGAAGGATATTAAAGGATTGGTTGAGTAATTGGAATAACTTATTTAATACATAAGAATTTTTGTTATTGAGTGAAATAAATGTTTTCTTGCTTACGATGGCAACCTGAAATGTTTCCGGATTCGGCAAGACATGGCGAACGAAGGTAGAAGTGGATTCATTGGTCGGCAAGGGCAATCTTTTTTTATGGCAAGTGTCAAAATTTCAGAGGTCTACTGTCAATAGTTGTTGTTTAAGGGTGTTTTGTGTAGCAAGTCAGGCAGTTTCGCAAAAATGGATAAAATCGAATTTCGTGCAGTGATAAAACACTTCTGGATGGCTGGAAAAACGGCCATGAAAATTCGAAATATTTTGCTAGAGGTTCATGGCGGATGTACTTCATCATTTTCGATCATCAGCTTCTGGGTGAGCGAGTTCAAACGTGGTCGCACAAGCACAAGTGACAAACCTCGCAGTCGACGTCAAAAAACCGCTACCAACGATGAAATGGTCGACAAGATTCACGATGTCGTGTTAGCTGATCGCCGATTGAAGCTGAAAGAGGTAGCAGAGGCAACAGGCATCTCAGGAGAACGCCATATGTTGCACGAAATTTTGGATCTAAAAACGCTTTCGGCGCGATCGGTACCGCGTTTGTTCACATCGGAGCAAAAATGAAATCAGGTGACCGTTTCGGAGTGTCCGGCCAGTATTCAACGCAATCCAAGGGTTTCTTCATGCGCTTCGTAACCGTGGATGAGATTTGGATCCACCACTACATACCGGAGATCAAGGAACAGTCAAAGCAGTGGACTTTTTCGGACGAATCGGCTCCGACCGTTCTATCATCAATTATCTGCAGAAGGGAAGGACGATCACGGAGCAATACTACAGCGATTTATTGACCCGATTCGATGCAGTATTTAAGGAGACACGGCCTTGTTTACAGCGAAAGAAAGTGCTTTTTCACCGCGACAATGCACCGGTTCAATCCCGCGTCGTTGTGTCCAAATTAAATGAGTTGCACTACGAATTAGTCTCTCATGCTCCATATTCACCGGACCTAGTCCCCAGCGACTTTTTCCAATTCCCAAACCTGAAAAAATTACTGGGAGGAGAGAAATTTGCCTCGAATGAGGAGGTTATTGCTACAGATGGCTATTTTGCAGACCTCGAAACATCCTACTTTGCCGACGGTTTGACGAGACTAGAGAACCGTTTGAAAAAGTGTATTGGTCTTCGAGGAGACTGCATCGAAAAATAAAAATAAAAACCTTATCAATATCGTGTTTTTCTTGTCGATTCCGAAAACATTTCAAGTCACCCTTGTATATGTAAGCATGCTTCTCTGGGTATATAATTATAGACTTCAGTTCACTTATATACCCTGTATGTATAAATTATATCTCTATAATGACAATAACTACGTTTTTTTGAATATTCGATAATCATACGCTTTTGTATAATATTTATGAAAGGTACAGTAGTAGAAGTATAAATACCAAGGATGTTTACAATTCGTAATGTTGTATGGATACAAGTTTTAATAACTCAAATGTTAAATGTCGATGTTGTCACTATGGTGAATGTTGAAGGTTTCCGTATACTTTCATCTCGTTCTGTTATGTGACAAATGAATAAAATAGTGTTTAGGCGTTATTACATATGCATGGTTAAGATGTATCAAAGAGAATACATATATATGTGGATGTTTTGTATATTTTCAAATCTATATTAAAATCTTGGTTGCATAGAGAATACTTCAATGGAAGATTGCAATTCATATTTCCTGTATGGCAAGTTTGATGAGGTTCACTTCTAACATTCTTTTTTTCTTTTCATCGGGAAGCCGTTTTGCTTTAATCATAAAATTTGTATGGATGTTAAGTTAGATAATACATGTGATTTGTATTAAATGCAAGTGACCTCTATACAAGAACGTGTAACCTAATATCCACTGACCACTTCTGTTTTCATTGTTTATAGCTGAGGCAATGCATGTACTTACGCATCACTATTTCCTTATTCCGTCTGCTACTTTGCCTACCGATTCAAATATCTGTCCGATTGATGTTACAGACCTGGTGGGGATCGAATTCTTATAGTGAGAGCTAGCAGGTGAAATAAAGAGTAGGCACTTACCGCAACGCGCTTTTAACTCATATACACACATACAGTTACTGGTCTACATTTGCCGGTTAGACAGAGTGACTGCTAAATTCGAAGAAAATCAACTATCTTATCAGACAAGTAACCATGCGGCCTATTCTAACAGTGTTTTTTCTAAGTTTTATTGCGTATGCTTCAGCGGCTATTTACCAACAATGTGCGAATGGTATGTAAAGATCGCAATATATTATTTTTAAACATTAATTACTTAATTTCTTTTTTAATTTACTGTACTTATATTAATAGCTATATGCAGTACATTAATATTCATTCTTGAATTTGTCTGCATATAATAGGAGCTGTTTACGTCAAATTTAGCATCATTACATATGTGCGTCTTTGTGTTTAAACGATTTCTAGATTATTGTCGCGTAACTTTCTCCTAAAGTATATTGTTATGTATCTATCCTACGGTTATGGGAACTGATAAATATTCTTCATTTTAATAAACTTTTTTTTTCCATAATCTAAACGGTATATCGGAATGATAGATGAAGGAATTAAAGCATGTTACCGCAAGATTATTAATATACCTAGAATAACGTAATACTTTCAGAATAAATAAAAGATCTATAACTGCTTATGCAAGAAGGTTACCGTTAATGTAAAATGCAGCTAGTGAAACTTCTGAACACGTTGCATAACAGAAGGTTCTACAAGATTTCTAATCTCCGCACATAAACTGTTGTTCTGTTTGAACTGACTTATAAACTGTAGTTTATTATTAGTTGAAAATATTTTAAGCGGATGAAGTTCTTTAGCATCCCTAGATTTTGCGTGTTACTTCCAAATTAGATTATAGAAGCATGGAAGGCTCAGATTAATTTTTAGTTGCTTCTCCTCAAGTCATCTCTTAAAACTATTCAAGGATGAATGACTTTAGTATACACTGACGCTTGAAAACAAAGCAGTGAAGGAAATATGTTGTTTTAAAAATACTCTAATAAGATATAGAGAGATTAAATAAATTTTTTCTTTGTTGTAATATCAAATTCACAAATTTCATATTTTGAATGGCTGGGCCAACTTTACTAAAAGGACTCGTAAATAAAAAGATACAGTTAAGTCCCAAATTATCACATCTCCTCCTCTAATTAAATTTTGAATAACGATAATTGGTGTTATTAGAAAAATCGACAGTGTTAATTAATAATTTACTTATCTTAGATAGAACACCTCTATATTACGTTTTTTGAAAGATAATGGAAAAACGTATATAATAGAACAACAATCTGATTTCTTATTTTCTGCAAAAGTAAAGTTTAGCCTATATCTGCTACTAGTCGTGAAGTTTAGCGTAAAATCATCTTAAACATTATTGGCTAATTAAGAGGTCTATTAGATCTAGTTTTCTTTTTGATTAATATTTGTTTACGTTTGTGGTATTATCATCAATTTCTTCCTGTACCTTCATTTATATGTATTACAGCTTTTGACAGACAATATGCTTTTCTCAATTCCATTATATCGTTGGTTTTCCTCAAACTATGCAAGACCATCGCCAAATCGAAAGATCATATTATCAAAATCGTGGTTGGATCGTTGGAATAATTTTTTCAGTATGTACCTAGCTGATATGGTTTGCTGTAAAATATCTGTGACAAATACGTTTGTCATTGTTTGTTTTTGTTGTTTATATTCCATTGACGTTTTCAATTGAAAATTCAGTTGACACTTCTTGCTTTTGTTTTAATGTAGTGACCTGATTGTCAATAAGAGTGTAATTATTTTTGGATATTTTAATATCTCACTTTAGAATGCGGTCCATTATCACCCAGACCTTGCAGTAGCCCGCTCGTATAGAGTTAGTATTAGATGTTGTCAGATTTTTAATGCAATAATTATAATTACTTCAAGTAATGGAGCGGTACTCTGTGTGATTATTATATCAGCGTGACAGATTTTATTACAAAAAGTTTCTGTGTAGGTTAGTAATACTTATGATCAAATGCATAAATACATAATTTAAAACATAATTTTATTTTGTTTACTACAAAAGTTACATGTGTTTATGGGTAATTCACAGTTTAAAACTATCAAAATAAGTGTGTTTACAAATAATTAAGTTATTTGCACATCTCTATTATGTATACTCATATGGTGTCCGATGATCTATCTAATGAAAACTCTTATAGTTTATCCAGCTTCCAAAAAATAGTAAGAACTTATATTCTTAGTTACATCATTAATATAATTTTGCTAGTTTTTAATCTGTGCCCATTCTTTTTCAAGTGAGTTGAAAAGATTGTGGTAGGATGGCAATCGCAAAGTTCAATCTTAGCAATTGGTTCGCCAAGTATATGTTTATTACATTCGTAGTTTTTTGTAGACATACTTTGTAACAAATATTTGTTGTATACTATTTTATATGTCGTATTAAACATGTGGTGAAAATTTTTATAAATTTGACATTACAGTTTTTCTGTATTAATTATTTATTAAAAAAATATACAAATACGTGAAGAAATAAAACAATAGATGACCAGGAAAGGAGGAAGGGGAAGAAATAATAAAGGGAAAAGAATTTTGGCCGTAAAACACAAAAATCAAAAAAAAATACTGTGATCTTTGAAAAGGTTGGCCACCACACCAACGAGACCTTGCAGTATAAAACAAAATAAATAAGAAAAAAGATTTGAATTTCTCAAACAGAAAACTCAAAGTTAAGCACTTGCCTAGTGCGTATTCTTTTTCAATTGCCCAGTCTTTTGACGGTAGTTCAATAAAATTGTATATTAACCGTTATAATAATTTTTAACAAATGTACACGTTTTTCTCGTTAAAAATGTGTTTTTTTTTAATTAAATCTTGAGATAGATACTTGACATCGCGAAAAGAAAATTTAGCAACTTGGCTACTAAAAACTGCTACTTTTCGAATCGTCATATTTATAGCGTAGACATCGCATATGTGCATGCATGCTGTGACGGAGTTTGAACACGCTTGAACCTGTATAAGCCTGTCAGGCCGAAAATTTATGGCGCCTACCTTGTATATGAGGAAATAGGGTCAAACTAAATAAACGTTATTTAGAAGGAGGATACTCAGATAGATCATGAATCGAAATACACCATTGTACTAATTTATTACGTCTCTTTATAACTTTTGCTTAATGTGCCTATTGTTTTTACATGCGATTAAAAGTTTTAGTACTTAATACAATGTTGTGAAATTACATTACAATCCTATCTTGTTGTTCAATTACCTTCTAATTACCAGATATGTTAAATGGTGATTGTTTACTTTTCAATTGAAACGTAAATGCTTATTCATTCTATTACAATTACATATCTAGCAAAAATGAAAGAAAAAAGTACTTTTATTAAATAATGGCTACCGATTTCGTGGAATTTTACACATCATCAGGCTAAGACGCACTAGAAAGGGACCATAAAGTCAAAACAGACCCAAATAACACAATTAACAGCATCACGGCTGTAAAACTAACGTTGCCCCTTTTTTAGTATTTTGACTTGTTGTGTGCGTCCTTAAGATGCCCCAGAAATAAGTTCGGTTTTGAAATTTGAATAACAAAATAAGTAACTGCTTTAAGAAACAAATATTTGTTGCAAACTCAACTGCAGATCTTGGAAAATCATGTCTCAAATATAATGCCATGTAAGTGTGAACCATAACGTTCCTGGCACTCTAAACGATCTGTGAAATTATTGATAACTACATGGTATGTCCTTTCTGGAATCACTTCAATTTCTTGACAGATATTTGCCTATAACTCTTCGATAGTCCTGGGATTATTGCGATGCACCCTGCTCTTTAGAAATCCCCATAAGTAAAAGTCCATAGGTGTCAAATTGGGACTGCGCGGAGGCCAATTAATGTTCCCTCTTCTCGATATCAATTTACATGGAAAAAGTGCTTGGACGACTGGTAACGATGTCTCTCCATCTTGTTGAAACCACGTTTTTTGGTTATCACACTGCCCAACACAATTTTTGCTAATTTGGGAATGCTGAATCCGAAAATCATATTAATTTTTACGTCAAATTTAACTCTATGCCGTACTATGCTCTATGAAGAATCACTAATGCGGCTAATTTGTTACTTAAGAACTGATAAAATATAAACAAAGTGTAAAATTTTAATAATATATTTATTTATTTAAATACAATATTATTCACGAGTGTAGTACAACAATTTATTTTAATAATCATTAAAAAATTACAAGGGTACTTGTAAAAACACAAACAATCATTAGAGAATAAATTTTCGTTTGTTGCACTTTCTACTATGTATTTTGATTTGGCAGTCTCTTTGGGAATCTCATCTTCCTTGGTACTAAGTTTCCATTGTTTTGAAATTTTGATGAAATCTCTCGCCTTGTTCATCACTTACAGCACCTAAATTTTCGGAAAAACCTATTAAGATGACTATGAAGGAAATGAAGCTGTATGCTCATATTACAACCTATTTTTTGAAGCATTGATTTTTCTAGATCTTTGTAATTGCAAGCTTTTTTGTTTCCAAGGAAATTGTTCGCTACCATAGTGAATGAAGTCCAGGCTTCTTTCTCAGCTTCGTTCATAGAGTTGATAAAATTTAGATCTGTCATTAGTTCTAATTTGAGGTCTCTTCAAATTTTTCGAAACATAGTCGTGAAAGTTTTTGACATATGTCCTTCAAACAGTTCCATTGCAAATCTAGAGTTCTAACATATTGCTTCATAAGACCCATTTTCGGCAAAAAAGAAATGCCGTAGAAAAAAAACGTAACGTGATAAGGAAAAATGGGTTTCCTATTTGGCATTACGTATATTTGTTAAAAGCAAGTGTCAGATCTTAGTGTAAAATTTTCATTTGTTAGGCGGTGTAATTACTGAAATCTAATAATTAGGATACCCGAACGTTTACGGATTGACAGGCCAGGATTTTCGTGAACAGATACTCTGACTCGCTTCGTGTTCCGTGGTCCGTTTATTCACGATTTGCTCATTGTCGAACCTGTTTCCGTAAATTTCCTCACTCATTTTTAATGAGCTGTGTACCTGCAGCTTCATTTACGTTATGGAAATGATAATATGCTCAAAATCTTCTTCGCACGTTAGTAGCAGAAGCGTTATTTTGCTAAGACTCTCGCAATAAAACAACGCTTCATGACAATTAAAATTTCCAGTCGTAACCTTCACATGGTAAGCCAACAAAAAGTGAACTTATGGGACACGTTGTACAATTTCAAGTTTGTATTTTTTAACGTTAATTTTACTGCCGTGATACCGCTAATGTTGTTGTTTGCATCTGTTTTGTTCTTATAGCACATAGTAGCGTTTTGACCTGATGGTGTACAAATTTGTACGAAACCGGCAGGTACAATAAAATGATTTGTGAAATTGGTCCCGTTTATTACATTGTATTTAATTTTATTTAATATGAATTCACAGCGAGTCAACGATGTTCGTTTATTATAAATATTTTGGAGGCTACAGTCATTTCGAGGTGTAATAATATGACATTCAAATGACAATGAGTCAAACTTGTTTTCTCTACACGATAATTGTGCGGGATGTTTTCTCATATTTTATCACTTACTATTTAATGCGAATACTGGTTCTGCATTTAAATTATTAGAAAGCCATTATAACAGTCTATTATATTAGTCTTACTATTTTAAATACATACACATATATAGTATGTAAGTTTTAGTATACTGTAGAATCATGTTCCCACAAAAAATTGTTTCGCTTAATTGGGTACATTAACTACTGATAAAAAAAACGAATACAGCTTGCGATGGCATTTTCAGATATTGGTAGCAACTTCATTTCATATTGGTTTCTCAAATTTTTTATTCGTGTCACTTATGTCTACTATGGATCAGCCGCGTATCACTAAACCAGTTTTCTTTTCACGTCCTCATTGGTTTTCCGGAGTCTCTTCTTTCCATTGGTCTTTGGCCTCTTGCTATCCTGATCAATCTAGGTTTCGCTCTTTGCACATGATTATTCCACTGCGTTATTCCTTCTCTAGCGAATCTAACTACATTTTCAATTCTGTATTCTTCTATTATATCCTTTCTTATTCCATCCCTCATTTTTTTTCCAGCTATCATTCTTAAGGTAGTCATTTTGATTATTCTCATCATCTGTTTGATTCTACTTGTATCGGCTCATGTTTCATTATTGGTCTTATCATGATTTTATATATTTTTACCTCACTGTCTATTGTGAGACATTTATGTCTCCAGATGACGACTTTCAAGTATCCAGATACTCGTGCTGCCTTCAAAATTTATTGCTTGACCTCTTTATAGCTGTTCTGTCCGTGCAACACTTTAATTCCCAGATGTGCGAAGGATATCAATTGTTCAATAATTTTGCCGTTTATTTCAAGATTTTATCGTATAAGTTATTCTGATATCACTAGCGTTTTCGACCTCTCAGTGGATACCAGCATGTTATGCCTCGGCCATTTTTGTAAATCGATATACACGTCTCTGTAGGTTGCTCCCATAACATAATGTAGTCAAATTGTCTTTCCCATTTTATATCCGCTCATATCTTTCACATTGAAGACCATCGGACAGGGAGTCGTCTTGCTGAATACCAGTTCCGCTTCTAACTTCCTTAGATAACCCACTTCTTGTTTCTATTCTGATCTTTATTTCTTTGTTTAAATCCAATATTATGTTTATCAACTCTTTTGGTATGTTTTTCTCTTGTAATACTGCTATCACGTCACCCAGTTTCACCCGATAGGATGCCCTCTGTAGACCAACAAAACACATAGAAGCTGGGGCGTTAAGTTTAATCGCCTTTTGAACTATCTGACGTAACATATATTTCATCAGTAGTGCATATGTTATGGCGGAATCCCTGTTGCTCTTGGTTAATGGTAGTGATTTGTTTTTCTCCAGTATTACTTTCATTAAGAGTTCTGTGTCGTGTTCAGCAGCGCTATCCCCCTGTAGTTTACGGGCTTGCTTTTGCTTCCTTTTGTGAACAATGGTGATGCTAGTGTTCCATTCCAATACACTTTTTCGCTTTTGAGTATTATGTTAAAATATTTTATTTCCTCTGTTTTCAAGTCAATTATGTCGTAAACGTCAGAATTACAAAAAACCCTGGGAAATTGTAATATACGCCGCCCATGAATGCAGAATGTGCATTCGTAATACATCCATCCAACGAGACTCGCGTACATACACTCAGATTGCATACACTGCAATAACACATCCATGGATATGAAAAAACTACAAGACAACGGCAACAAACGGCACGGTAAGAGTTCAAGAAAGTACGACTTTTTCGGCTGTGAATAATAAAAGAATTTTTATTTTATTACTATACATATTATATATTAAAATTATCTTTCTTTCCTCGCGTCTGTGAAGGAATTTTTGCAAGATATGTTGGATTTATGTCTGATAAAATTAGATCTTTCAGTTTTTCATACTTCTTTGTTATATTTTATGGACATCCTGTATAATAATAAAAGCGGTTTATTAACTGTACAGCAAACAACACAAAACACATGAAAGTGAAAAGTACTAACCACATTTTCACGTTTTAAAGGTTCTAATATGTGACGAATCATCGATTTTGTTTTCCATTATCTTGCAAAAAACGCAAATTACACTTTCGGTGACACCTAAAATGATATTTAACGTCTGATGACACGAGAAGAAATAAAAATCGACCTTTTTGTTCTAACAATACTATCCGCACTTGAGATACTTTAGAATGTTACTGTGTATTAGTAATTACCGTATTCGTGACAAATCTTCGCATTTAAAACTTATAAAAAAAGGACATAGCAGGTAAAGCATAAACAACAGGAAATAACTGATATAAAGCGTACCCTTGGAGATAATTGCCGTAGGCTATAAGTGTTATTCGCCTATTAATTTTTGTCTGATTGACGACTGGATCTTATGTAAAAATATTACGATTATTTCACTAAAATTTTAATAGCTTTTGTAAAAAACAACTCTAAAACAAACTGTTATGTTTTATTGTTGTGTGCATATAAACCACACAAATTGTGGTTTAAGCGATCTAAGACGAATTTCAAAGTAATAATTTTTGTGTTTCAAAATTATTTTATATATTTCAAAATTATTTTATATATTTCAAAATTATTTTATATATTTAGATATGCTATACTTTGCCACAGATCGAGAAGGAGTGTTTTCCGCGAAGGTATACCTTACATAGCTCAACTATTTTGATGTACTGCACATGCGTGGCTTCTGAGATTGCAGTTGTGTTACTTTATAAAATTTAATTCATATTTGAATTAGATATATGTTTAACATAATGTATCATATTTCACAACAAACTTAGATAGAATAAATGACAATTTTAAAGCATTCTTTATGGAAGTTGAAAGAGACAAGTTTATAAATGAATCGCTCCACGCAGGTGTGCTCCTCCAATCATAAGCAACTCTAGCGTTCGGTAATAGTGGTGGCTCGAAAGTGCAGAGTGTAGCCATGACAGATGTTGCTAGTAAGATCATTCGCTACAGGATATATTCCTCGATGGGATTGGTACGAGGCTGTTGAAATATGCTAAATGTGTACCTCTGAAGAGATCGGAAATAAACAGTACACGAAAATAAATACTAGCGTGAAGCAGGTGGTTGTGGCCGTCCATGCCTGAATAGTCGCATTGATCCAATGATACCTGGCGCCTCCACCACATATGTCACCGACTGTTGAACAGCGATTTGGGGGTGCTCGGTGGCTACCCGAAATAGTCTTAAAATAAGTAAATGATAGAGGTACTCATCTTAGTTATTGGTCAGGATACTCTATACTCACTAATGTGGGTATGCAGCAACTTATTTTAGCTTTTCAATTGAAGATTAACTTCTACAATGTTGTAAATCTCTGCATTTTTCGATCGTACTGTAACCTAAAAATCTATAACCTACATAAAACAATATTACAACTACTCATAAATGGTAATATAAATAAATAGTAATAGAAAATTGCAACTATGTACTTATAGACTATATGAGCCTTGACCCAGTGAAGTTGGCCCAACCAACAAAAATATATTGTTTTGAAGAAATTTATTGTGTAATCGGAAAATTTATCAAAATTAACACACTTTTTGATTACACCGAAAGCATTTATTTATTTTTGACATATTAAATTATATTTTAAATGATATCAAGAGAACATTTTTAAGAAGTTCCCAATATTAAACAAAATTAACGAAAATTAAATAAAAACCTATTACTGCGTTACATCACCTTTTCGATTAATTACTGCCTCGATACACCTCGATATAATATTCACTAGTGTTTGACAATCATCTGGAGTAAATTTGTTCCAAATTTCGTATAGGCCAGCGCGCAACTTTGGGACGGCTTTTGCAGGTCATGCTCGGAGCTCTTTCTTCATATTATGCCACAAAGTTTCGATCGACGAAAGATCTGGACTGGATTATATGCACTTTGCATATAATCCGGTCTCTATATAATCAGAAACAGCTTTACCAAGAGACGTTTTTGTATGTTAAGAGTAACGAACGTACAAATACATATGTTCTGTCTGTTCGTCCATAATTATTGAAGCGTTAAATATTATCATATGTTTCAAAGCAACCAACGTAATAGCAGGAAATAAACTAGGCGACGTAAGTTGTTGTCGTATATTTTGTTCAAATCAAATTATTGTACAAAATAGCCAGGTTAGAGATGAATGTGTTTGTTGTAATATCTAATTTACAAATTTGAATTTGAATGGTTGGGCCAACTTCCTCGAGACAAGGTTTACAGGTCTACTTCTTTATCGAACTTTAAATACGGTGTATATATAACTTCTTATTTTATGTAAGGAAGATGTTTCTGTTGAATATTAAGTTATCCTTGACTAATATATCTCATTTGGCCTTTCACTATATGCGATGGATATATAAATTGATAATTTGTATGATTTATTCATACGGGCAAAGCTACATGTATGTGCTAACAAGTGTAACTACATCTTTTACCTTGTGTTGTAGCATTTGTTACATCAGTTTGAAGTGTTTTTGTCATAAATTCTTTTTAAAGTCTTCTGGTAATACGTTAGCAAAACAATAAAGAAATAATTTAGAGCTAATTAAAACAGCTATGCTTCCCTGCTTCTACGCTAAATTTCGCTATTTGTGCTATGTATTGTAATAACTAACATGAACTTGTCTTATAGTAGCTGATTTTTCAGATGCGTGGATGTCATTGCGCGATTTCGTGTAGAATTAAGTATTATAAAATGGTTATGAACTGCTACTGACAACCTCTTACGCCTTTAACAGGGTCCTTGTCTAAAGTATTCAGTTTTCTAAATACCTGTATAACATTTCTGATAGTGCAAATTTACTTTTAGTGCTTTATTCAAACTATGCTCCATCGTTTGTTATACATTTACCCATCTTTCGGGCAATTTATGAATATGTACCATGCCAGTAAAAATCTTCCCCCTTTGCTGAGAACCATTCATCGAGCCATTTTTTCACAACTTTGTACGAACCAAAGCGCTGCTTAGCAAGCGCGTGGTCTGGTGCAAGTCTGGTGAATAAGCCTCATAGGGTAGAACTTTCCAGTTGATTGCTTCCAACTTGTCGCGAACCTGTTTTTCCGAATGTGCATTGTCATGAAGAAAAATGTCTTTGCGTTTCCTCTTTCGGTATTCTGGCCTTTTTTCAAGCAGTCAACGTCAACCATTTGCCTAGGTTTTAACAGCTTATAATGGACCACGCCCCTCTGCTCGCACCAAACACAAAGCATTGTGTTTCTACCAAAACAACTCGATCTTGCGGTCGATGTGAATGGTGCCTCTGGATCTACCCACGATTTTTTGCGCTTGGGATTTTCGAAATAAATTCACTTTTTATCCCCTGTAAGTATACGATGCAGAAACATATGTTTTTGCGCTTTTCCATTTGCCTGCCATTCAACTCATCCATCTACCGATCTTCTGAATCTTTCCCATCTCTCATAGCCGATTGGAAGCATCTTGTTGACGAACGTCTAACCGTTTGGCGAGCTGTTCTTGTATTTGCCAATAATCTTCGTCCAACAATGCTTGTAATTCTATATCTTCGTTTTTTTTTTGGCGGTTTTCCATGTTCCTTGTCTGCAGCATCGAAGACACCACATTTGAAACGCGAAAACTGTCGTTCACATGTATCTACCGATAGAGCATGTTCGCTGTAAGCTTCTCGAAGTAATCGATATGTTTCAGTGGTAGCTTTCTTCAAATGAAATTTGTTCAGTATAATTTTCGACGTATTGAACACAACAACACAACACCATGCGTGTGTGTGAATTTATCATTCGTGCGCGTCTCGGAATTTGTTGATGACACACCAAAATGGCGCAGTGTCAAATCTTTATAGCACAAACTGCATTGGTGCGCTACCTGTTGTCTCAAATCCCCATTTCATATTTGTACACCTGGTAGACACTTTAAATAGACGGCAGTACAAACACGAAATTACCTTCAAATTTTATAAAAGAATAGTGAATGATAAAAAGCGCCATAGACAATAAATGCTATGGCATTGAAGTGGACGTCGACATATTTCATTGCAGTTGAATATATTCGACTACTATATAAATAATATCAGCACATGAGTAAGTTTAGAGCAATATTTTAAAGTTACTTCCAAGAAATTGGGATAACAAAAATTATTCGACAATCTTGGTCATGACTGTATTAAATTAGTAAGGAAACAAGCAACGTACGTTTCTAGGAAGCTAAGTAGATCAAGCTTATGTCGACATCGACATAAACGTTATTTTCGAAATTATTTAACAATTATCGTTTATTGGAGTCCAAACATTACATTTAATATAGGAGTCATTACATCCAATTAAAGTAGGTAGCGGCAAGCCACAAAGGTAATTGCACAACTCGATTAAATTACGTCAATTGGTGGAATTAGTTCCTAAAAACGGTGGTACATGTATGGTAGTTTGAGAAATTTAGTTACGTGCAATGTCCACACTTATTCCGGAAAAAAATAATAACATAATCTGCAGTTGGCGTGTATCTTAAAATAGGTGAAATTAATAAAGGAAACGTTACAGCTCCTATTATTTTATTCGATTTCCCCTGTTGCTATGTGGATTTTCTTGGCTAAATATTTCTTTAAGAATAACACACTAATGTTAATAGCCTACTGGTATTACCTCTTTTTTGAACTGCAATTTTGGAATAGTCTAGCGATGGTTTCAATAAATAATAAATTGAGGTTAAAATTTGTGTTTTTAACGTAAAAATTCCATGTCTATAGGATTATTATCCAGAGTTTTTGTTGAATTAAACATAATTACGTTTTATATTATAAAGAAACTAATAATAAAATAGGAACTAAAATAAATGGTTCCAATATGCACTAAAAAATTCATAAAACTTCCTCTGTATGGAGCCATTTTTTTGGTAAAAGATACCTGGATTTAATTGATTATAAAGGCAGTAGAATTAGCTACATTCGATGTTCTTGACATCCTTAAAAACTGGAACAATTGCAATAAGAATAGTATAGGACTAGTCAACAAGAAAATTTACTTTTGGTACAAGAAAGAGCTAATTTTACCAACCACAATCTAAAGGTTGTTATCCTGAAAGAAAATGTCATTTAATTATTTTGTTACCTTTTCCCCAACACAATAAGTTTGATAATTGCGTTACTTTAGTTGTTCCAATATGCTTTATGTTATAAGCATTTATTTGTAATAAATAAAACTGGTCTGAGAAAAAGGAGTGACATTTGATATTTAAATAGGCGTATTTCTTTGTTCTTCGAACTGTCTTTGAGTACTTGCACAATAGTGTGAACGATAGAAAAGAGATGCCCGAATAATTTTATTTTATTTGAGGTCACTTGCATTTGCTTTGGCCTACTACCTACTGTTTACCGGGTGTTTAAGAAAAGGTCCGACATTTGATCCAAATGTACTTGGTTAAATAAACAAAAGAGTCCGATAGGTCCGATATTCTGTGAATGTTTTGCTAGGCATTTTTCGAGATCATTTGATTGGACCAGTGTTTTCGCCAAATCGTTTAAATGCTGAAAATTATCTTGACCTTTTAATTAATATTTTATTCCCATTATTGGAGGACGTGCCCCCAATTGACAGAGTTAACCAATGGCTGTTACACGATGGGGCCCTACCGCACATTGCTGTCGCTGTAAGAAATTGTATAAATAAAACGTACAACAACCAATAGATAGGACGGGGAGGTCCTATCTATTTGTTGTTGACATGGTCATCAGGGTCTCCTGATCTAAATGCACTTGACTTCTGCATTTGGGGATATTTAAAACAGCAAGTATATTCAAGGCCAATTAACAATGTGGATGAACTACAGCAGCCAATAGGAAATGAGAATAATTAGACAAAATGTGGGGTTGTTTGAAAGAGGTTCTTTTCTAGAAGATGTGAAGCCTGTGTATAACTGGTGGATGAACATCTTTGATTTTTTTGTTTTAAGAAATACAATGTAATAAAATAACACGTACTCCTCGTTTGTTTATGAAAATGTAATTCACGGATTGCAATAGAAAATCAGCTCTGTCTTTGAAATATTTGCGAACCTATGTTTATTAACATTTTTTGGTTGTGGGTACAATATCCAAACTTTCTTTTAAACATCCTGTATTTATGCAGTTTCTATCGCAATGCTCTCACTTTCTATAGCTATTACAATGATGAGTGCCATAATCTATAGCAATTTAAAGCAAAACCAATTTATTAGTGTTTTCCCAATACAAACATGTGAAAATACGATAATCTTTGACAATATAATTTATATTATTATGCCACATTTATTTATTAGTTTAGAAGGTTCAAACTTTTTTCGTTTTTTGTTAGCATACTTAATAGCAAGACAATCTAAATACGTTCTTTTAATTATTATAGCTAACGATTTAAGGTTATTTAAAGCTTACAAACATGTAATTATAAGTCTATTAAATGCAATTAGGAAAAATTTCCATTCTCTTATATAATATTATCAAGGCTAATATCATTAGTATAACACATATAAATTTGTTAACTATATAATTTTTTATGAAACAATTGATGTTAATGCCTCATATCCTAATTATAACGCCCTATAAATGTTAATAAAAGAAAAATAAACTGGGATGAAACTGAATTTTGGAAACCTTGTTTTATTAGTATATTCGGTACAGTTTGCTATTCAATTTCTGTCTTTTCTATCGTATCAAATCTTCACACCTTCAAACTGATTTTCATCTTTTGAAAGAGAAAAAAGTTGTAAAGGGCTAAGTCGGACAAACACGTTGGGTAATGAACAATGGTCATGTTGGTTTTCGCTAAAAACTACTGTATGATGAAACTGCTATGCGGTCTCACATTATTCTGGTGGAGAACTCAGCAGTTGCTGTGTCACTTCTTTGGATGTCTCCTCCTCATGTCCTTCCTCAGCAGTTTTATGACGTCATGATAGAATTCTGTATTAATCGTCTGGTATGGAAGAGCGTATTCTTTGCGGATAATGCCATTAATATCGAAAAAGAATGGATCAGTACGGATTTAATGTTGTTTTTAACATACCAGGCGAAGGTAGTGGTGGGTTACTCCACTGTGATGATTTTGATTGCTTTCAGGATCATGTCCGTTTCCAATATTTCTTATTTATAACGACGTTACAAATTTGGGTCAGTTCGAAGCTTCAATTCTCAACTGACATCCATGCAGAATTTCTCCTCATCACGCACCCGTGCCGCGGTCTTTACTGCTAACCTTCTCATGTTTAGTTCTTCTAAAGTTTGCTGGAATGTGTCATACGATGATGTCACAATATTGTAAATGGTTTGGATGGTCTATCTATGATTGATTCGCATTCTGAACAGTATACATATCTTACATATAACACATGGGCTGAAAAGTCCTGGGCCTAACACATAGATGACGCTAGTTTTATTGCAGTCACCTTTCTCTCAGTTAGTACTAACCTTCAAAAGAGAGCCGTTAAAATTTCATGATGTTCTATTCATTAGTTTGTGAGTTATTGTGCTAAGAGTCACGCTACTTTTGTTATTTTCAAAACAATAGATTAAAAACAATTTTGTGTTTTAATTTTACACTGCTTCTTGATGGGAAAAAATACCGTTCAAGCGAAGCAATGGCTTGAAAAGTGTTATGGGGACTCCGCTCCATCAGAAACAACAATAAAACGTTGGTTAGCTGACTTCAAACGTGGTCGTAGAGACACCGAGGATGCAAAACGCAGTGGACATCCAAATGAGGCGGTAACACCAGAAAACATAAAAAAAATCCACAAAATCGTTTTGAATAATCGAAAAGTGAAGTTGCGTGAGTTAGCTGACATCGTAAAGATATCAAAAGAACGTATTGGCTTTATATTGCATGAGCATTTGACTATGAGAAAGCTCTGTTCAAAGTGGGTGCCGCGTTTGCTCACTGTTGACCAAAAACAAGAACGTGTTGATGATTCTGAGCAATGTTTGGCCATGTTTAAACGTAACAAACCGGAATTTTTGCGTCGATATGTGACAATGGATGAAACATGGATCCATCACTTCACTCCGGAATCAAAACGATCGTCATCTGAGTGGACAGCAACTGGTGAACCTCGTCCAAAGCGCCCGAAAGCACAACAATCGGCTCGAAAGGTTATGGCCTCGGTATTTTGGGATGGGCGTGGTGTAATATTCATCGACTATCTTGAGAAAGGAAATACCATCAACAGTGAATATTGTACAGCGTTATTGGAGCGTTTGAAGGCCGAAATTGCAAAGAAACTACCGCGTATGGCAAAGAAAAAAAATTTGTTTCATCAAGACAACGCACCGTGTCACAAGTCAATCAAAACGATAGCAAAACTACATGAATTGAACTTCGAATTGCTTCCATATCCACCGTATTCGCCAGATTTGGCTCCCAGCGACTACTGGCTGTTCGCAGACCTCAAAAAAATGCTCGCCGGTAAGAAATTTCGCACGAATGAAGAGGTTATCGCTGAAACTGAGGCCTATTTTGAGGCAAAAGATAAATCGTTCTACAAAAGTGGTATTGAAATGTTAGAGCGGCGCTGGAATGATTGCGTTGCTCTTGATGGAGATTACGTTGATAAATAAAGCTAATTTTGAACCAAAAAAACCGTGTTTTCTTTGTTAGGCCCGGAACTTTTCAGCCCATGTGTTATATATATATAAATACGTTATTTCATCAAACCGATCACTGCATAACAGTAAACACAAGTAGATACAAATTTGTAGGTATCGCCTCGTATAACTACATATTTGCGCAGGTGTATTAGGAAAAAATAACAAAAATTAGTAAGAAAATTCTATATTCAGCATTAAATAGAAAAGTATTATTAAATTGTCTCGTAATAGTTAGGTCAAAATATCCGCTTGCGCTTTGTAAACCTTTGTATTGAATTACACGTATTTAGATAAAAAAGGTGTGGGATATTTCAATGATCATTACAATGATTATGTAATTGTATTTTTAAATACGGTACCGTTCACGTTATCGCCAACAGAGTGATACGTTATGAAAACAACTAAGAAAAGTGTGCGACGAGGTAACATCTGATACGTTTGCCTTTTTTGTAATTTATTTTATAAAGCAAACAAATTGTGTGGATTATAAAATTTCAAACAATAATGGGGTTATTAGATTAATTAATTGCAACAGCAATAAGAGTTATGAATTTTTTTACCAAGCTTGGCAGAGACTTATGTATGTTACACACTAGGTTTTTAGGAAACTGTTTTATTTTGCTTATGGATATTGTCGAATTTGAATTTAAAATATTATAATATTTGGTGTGATGTTCATCATAATTTATGATTCATTAATAAGATTTTTCGACAATTTAATAAGTACAAGGCTTAGACATTGCAAATTATTTGTCATTGTTTAGTCTATAACACACCGAAAAACGCCTAGAAAACAATTCCTAATCTAATTTTGCTAAATATAGCACTCATATTATTGGTAGAATCATCTACGGGAAATGTTCATCAGTGTGGTTTCGTGCCATGATTAGCGCGCGTTAAAAATGTTCGCGCTTTAGCGCTTTTTCCCTACTTTGCCAAACTTCTATTAAATATTACTGCAGAACTTCCTTATTGCTAGGAGAAGAAATACATTTATTCAGTTTACGTTGCATGTGCTCCCAAACTTGCTCAGCGGGCTCTATACCTGTACTTTACAAGTAGATCATTGCAACTATTAAATCTCATTCTTCTGTTTCTTTAAGCAGTGTATCTTGCCGCATGACAGTATGTGTTGTCTTCTTGTAAAATAATGATTTAATTATTTTGAAATACTTTTTTATAAAAGAAAAATAAGAGGCGCTTTTTTGGAGCATTTGATCCTTCTTTAGCTTTTGCAAACTTTCGCGCTATGGATATTTGCCAAAATAAATATTTTAACCGGTAAACAACTTCAAGTCTTCGCTAAACTTACAGATGTCTTTTGGAGTCATTTGTTCTGCAAAAATTACATTTTGCCAAAAGCAGAGCCTATGGAGTTGTTGAATGTCGGATAAACTGATTTAGTGTTAACATTGTGGTAGCTTTTTTGTGCTCGTAATAGTCTTTTGAATATGAGTAAAGAAGTGAAAAACAATTTTATATATATTTCCAGTATATTTAACAATATGGATTTCCAATGAGTATCGGTCGATTCGAAATTAGTAGTCTTTTGTTTTCGCAACATTTGTCGTACCGCATTTTGTTTCTTTTTCTGATTATTTTAGGTATTTACTGCTACTGACTTATCTTCTTTAGATTATGCACAATCCTTTTCGTGCTCAAGGTGTCCGAAAAGTACTTTTCCAAATAAAAAGAATACAATAAAATAATGGTTAGAGTTAATAAATAAATGTTTACTTTTGATTAAAATACAGGCTTTGAGAATTTATTTCTTAAAAACTATGTGTTTTAAATGTGTTGCGTTATTTTGTTGGTATTCTTCCAAACGTGAGGCAAAATTGTCGAAAAACACCTGGTAAGGACACATTAGACGTGTGGTATATTCACACGTCTAACGTCCATCTTGTTGGAAGCAAGTATTCCGATTAAAATCTTGCAAGACTAGCATAAAAAAGTTGTTAATCATTTTCACATATTGCTCGGAATTTATGGTGACTATAATACGACCTCTGTCATCAGCCAAAAAGTACGCGCCGATAATTCCTTGCGTCAATATTGCAGCCCAAACAATAACTTTTGGCGAGTGAAGTTGTATCTCATGCTTCTATTTTGGATTTGTTAAACTCCAATAACAATAGTTTTGTCTGTATACATAGGCATTAAGGTGAAGATGCACTTCATCCGAGAATTTTTTGTCAAGTTCGCGCACACAACACGCATGCTCCGCTCCCGTAACACTTCATTGCGGTAAAATTTCCAAGGTCGACTCTGGCGATTAGCATATTCCCACTCCCCACTTAAAGATCGTGCTCAGAGAGTGAACAAAACAATTTGCAAAAGATTTTTGGGATACCCAGCACTTATATCCATTGCAATTTCACGAATACTTCGCAAACAATCTTTGTGCAATTACTAGATTAGATATAAGTAGCGATACATCTTTGAAATGATGTATTCCCTGCATGTTGTATGAACACAAACTACTTAAAAGTATCAATATCTATTACACCTATCACATTGCCACCCTACTTATCCCTCCCTAAGCCTTTCAGCGTCCAACACTATGGAATTTCTATCTCCATTTTATTCTGTCCACTTATTGCACATGTTTTTTTTATTTCTAATTAACAACGCATTTCATTTTTATTTAAATTTTAAAGCAGATTTCAAAGTGATCTTCAACTTATTAGCTTTAGTGTACACCTTCATTTTAACACGTTCATGTTTTATAACCTGGGAATATTTGCTTAAAATATAATTAAAATTAACATATATAAGCAATAACTGAGTGTTCTAGCAAAACAACCGTTTGCGAGTGGAACTTGACATTTGTAGATGCTTTTTAATTGTTGTAACTTCGCTGCTTTAGAATTTGTTTTGCTAGTAATTTATAGAGTGGTTACCATAAAATACTGCGTTATAAATTATTCGGTAGACTTCAAATCATTAAATCGTCGTGAAATAACGAAGTTTGCGACATGTTATGCAAATATAAATTACTTCTTGATGCTACTGGTTCCACAGCCGTCGTCTGTTCGATAAGTAGGTTTTAGTTTACATAAACATGACCAAACCAAAATGTAATTTAATTCTTGCGACGACGTGAGCATAATTATTGCGGTGATAAGTTCGATATTGCTTTTACATGTGCTGTTTGTATTCGTAGGTGCAAAGTAATGAGTATATTTGCAATGGTCAGTAACTAAACACGTTTCGAAATAAGGTTTCGTATTGAACCTACATTAAAAATAACATATTTGACTACAATTGTAAATAGTAATACAATGAAATTATTTTACACACAGAGAAGAATTCTTTTCAAAGTTTAAAAAATTCGAATCTGTTGCACTGTTTCGATTGGTTTGAAGTTTGGAACATTTCGGTTTACCAATGCTTTTATTTATACATTTTGTGGCATTCTGCTTGTTTAAATTATTCTTGCGCTTTTTCAAATATTGATAAGACTTTGTTAATTTTGCCGCGAAAATAAAACGAATGTTACTATAAACTAGATTGGGTTACCTAAAAAGTAATGCTACTAATACTGCTACCCATGGTACTAGTAAGATCATTCACTGGAAAGACTAACACGCGGGTATGTTTCTACTCAGCGCGATTTCGAGCGTCTTTACCTAATACTAGGGCTGTTTTTTCTTTTCAACCTCCAATAGCTCACAGAAGCAAGACAAGTGTAAATAACAACAATCATCGAGAAGATTGATACATTTGTCATATGTATGGACAAGCCTTCCAATCCCCTCTGAATAGACTGTTGCCGCCAGTGAGTTGACATTGTTTTGATGTTCCTCTGTATTCTGGAAGTTCTGCCCTCCTAGCAACTTTCTTAGTTCTACACTTCAACTTACTGATGATAAATCCCCGTTTTTCTTGAATCATTTTGTCAACTTGTCGAGCATTGTCCTCTAATGCGTCCTTGCTTCCCTTCATTGTGAACATCTGTTCGGCCTTCTTTAAACCTCCTATATCATTCACCCACAACACCATCCGTCATAAAGTCTTCGCTGTATACTCTGCTCATTTTTCGATGAATTTCAGCTGCACCATTCTCTTCTGCTTGAAGGAATTGCATTACACTACGCCACTCGCGCTTGGTGGGAGAATCAATTGTAGCAGCCATGTTTACGTGCCGTCAACTTAGCTGAAGATGATGTAATGACGTTGAAAGGGGCAGATATTATAATGGAGGATATGCGCAGTCTTTTGGGCATCTCCGTCTCCCACCGCTTGCCTGACTGGTTACAGGCACGAACGGAGGTTGAAAAAAAACAGCCCTCGCATATACAAGAAATTTCTTGAGCAATGCAGTATAGATTCTAGACGAATTTTAATATCTATCAGATTTTGTCTACCGATTATTTTTTTTATCTATTTGATAGCACTTAGTTGATTAATTCACTCTCAATAATGCATTTTGTGTGTATATAAATATTGTCAAGAAAGAAACGATTTTGCATAGGTAAACGTATTTCATCAATATTGTGTTTGTTCATTAATTTTAATAGTAATTAAATAATGATGTAATATATGTAGAATGTAGATATTTATATGATCATCCGCTAATTCGCCATTTGCATCGCATATTCTTTACATAACCTTGGAGTCCTATTAATTCTTTGCTACACATTTGCTCTGCTATTAAATTATAACCATCTGCGGATAATATATAAACTTCATAACTTTTATAACAAAATATGATTTACTTAATTTCTTCATAAATCTTATACGCCAAAACAAATTTCTGGGTTAATTGTTGTAATATGCAGTATTTATAGCAGAGGCATAGTTGGTAGCACTTTTCACAAAAATTAAATACAAAAGTTCTGGTAATTCTTTACGAAGCTTTAGTCATCCATTTTCCTCCATTACACTTGTGTAAGATGATATTCTTTGGAACATCTCCAGGATGAATTTACGTACTGGGATATAGAGGGAGCCACCAAGCAAATGTCAAATCAAAATATCACTAACAATCTCCTTCTTTAGTTAGCCCAAATCTAAAGTGTCAGTGCGATACATGTTGTGTCGTAATTACAACGAACTGTCAAAGTTGACAAGTTAATTGAATAATTGAATTAAACCAACATTTTCGCGCAATAATGTTTTATAATTTTCGAAGACAATTATCTCAACAAGAATGTCTCACCGAGTTGGTTTGTGTTTCCGCCATTGAAACACTACATCAGTCAACAATTTGTCGATGGTATCGAGAATTTAGACGTGGACGAATTAGTCTTAGCGGCGATACAAAAATAGGCGCAGCAAAGACGGCACTCGGGAAACGAAGATTGACATGTGACATATTGCGAGATTGAGGCGTCATTGAAAACTTTAAAGACTTAAAAGGCCTTGCATGAAGAATTGTGTGTAAAAAAATTAGTATTCCGTTGGATGGGTGCCAAAAAACTCTAGACTGCTTCAATGCCGGAAAATCTAAAAGCGTGTACAACATCGTCAATGGTGATGAATCTTGGATTGGACGAGCTAGAAAATAGAGGTCAGTCGTCTGTCATCGTTGACCTTCGAAAAATTTTCCCCGAACGACGAATCATCCTGTACCGAGACAACGCAAGTTCGTACACGGCACGCAAGAGAGTTGAATTTTTAACGCAACAAAATATTGAATTGTTAGACGATCCACCGTATAGTCCGAACCTAAGTCCAAACGATTTCTTTACTTTTCCGAAAAATAAAAACGGTCTGCGTAATCAAAAGTTCCAGATGTCAGAAGAAGCAGTCCATGCCTTCAAAAATGCAATTTTGATCTGTATCAATAAACGAGTGGAATAACTGTTTTCAGACTTGGTTCGAGCGTATACAAAAATCTTCGTGGAAAATACTTTGAAAAACGATAAAGACTTTAAAAGCCATCTACTGTTTTATTCCAACTTTATATGCAAGCTTTAAAAAACAATATGAATTATAAATTCTTCCGGGTGTTGATCCGCTTAGATAGCTCAAAGATAAGAAAACGCTGTAAATACAGCCTTCTCATGGTATTAGTGAAATCATTCACGAGAAAGACATGTGAAGAGACATAAAACGCTAACACACAGACGTGTTTCTGCCTACCCATCGTCATTAAGCTGGTTTGGAGCGGTTTTATGCTCAACACATGTAATTCCTTCGCTGCTTCTATCGCCATATCTAACCCTACGATACAAGTGAATATTCCTGGCGCTGACTAGTGCCAAAAGAAAGAAACACGTGTCTGCAAAATCAGATAGCGAAAAGAAGCGAGTACAGTTTCCCACCCTTCTCTCGAGCAATGCATGGATTACTACCACGTGAGGGCAGCGCACCAAGGGCAGTGCCTTTCTCCTTGTCTTTCTCGTGAATGATTTCACTAATACCATAAGAAAGCGTATTTACAGCGTTTTCTTATCTTAGATAGCTTCTTCTCAGAAGACCTACTTTATGTTCTTCTGCGAACCAGCTATCTACACGGATCAACACCTGGAGGAGTTATATTTTATATATATCTACACATACATCGTTTCTTAAAGGTAAGATGTTTAAAATTTTCGAATTATTCCAAAGAGAGAAGGCACAAGAAGTAATTATACGAAACGTATTATTTATCTGCAAATACGTATTATATTCTAAGTTCTCGTAAACAAGGGATGGTACAACTCACAGCTTTATATACATTTCAAATCATCCAGTGTGTTTGTTGTGTAGTCTAATGCCAGGCAAACCAGTATAGCATATGTACATTGGATGGGTTGATATAACAACATTGAAAAGTTTCTCCATTTGAAAAATTTAACTATAGAATTATTCCAACAGATATAATATTCAAACAAAGTGCGGACTGTCTCTGAACTTCAAAGGACAACCCCGGAAGTATTTTACCCCGTATCCAGAACATCGTATTTCTAAATTACACGGCTCAATGAAGGTCCAGCAAAAACTAAAAAACCAGTGCGTGCACGAGTAAAATTTAAATAAAACTCTTCAAAATTCTCAGTTTCATATATTACCACAATCAACAAATGAATTCAAATGAATTTAATCAACATTATTTTGTAAAAAGCGGTATTATATTTTGCAAATTCTTTAACTCTTCATTTTTCTGTTATATACAAAGATATTATACCTTGAAACCTCTAAATCAAGAAATCTACACATTAAACTTAATAGCCTTACATCTTCCATCGCACAGCAACAGTATTAATTTGAGTTCAAAGAAAAAAAAAGACAAACCACGAGAGAAGCGTAAATTTATAGAAGTAAAGAAGGAAACCATATTCAGGACACTGCATATAAGGACGAATACTCTAGTAGTCCGATCGGTGCAGTACAATTTGTTTTGTCCTGTGTATAAAGCACTCACGGGCGATGATTTTCACTTATTAGGATGTAAATCAATTTATTTTAAACAAACTCGTATGATTTCCGCATATCTTTCAGGTATTATAGTGATGTTTACAGTCTATGGTCTACAGTTGTTAGATACCAATTTAGATTATAACTCCAGACTGATATCTGCATGAGTTTATAAAATTGACGTTTATCGGTTACTATTTTTATAACAGCCTAAGTAGATTATCATTTCAAATACATGATGTATGTATCTACATAGATATATCATTGCGTATTAGTTATAACTAGTATTAAATTTTGTACAACTTAATCAATACGTAAGCGTAGAATGGTGAAGTAGTATATATATATGATATAAGTACACTTCAGCGCATTTTATTATGAACACCATAATATAATGAACGTAAATTTTACAAACGGAAATCACACCGGTATTATTTCATGTGCACTCAATGTAAAATGGGTGCACTCAATGTAAAGTACGGCATCAGTGACACGCCAGACTGTTTATGATAAAGGCATGCTTTTATCGGGCTCGCTTAAACGAAAACTATATATGACGAACTGAGTAACATAGAGGACATATTTCAAAAATCCAATGGAGGAATTATGGCTAGTTAATAAGTGTGTTAAGAATGGAATCGTTCAAGCCATAAATTAAATTTGATGGAATCTTAACCCATAAATTCTGAAGGATGGCCACAAGGTTATCTGCCAAGTTTTTGTCTGTGTATAGTAGCATCATATATTCCCGATTATACTAATACGAGTAATAACCGATTTCTTACGAGCTTGATTTGGTGACATTGAATTATATTGAGAGGAAAAATACTTTAATAATGTTCACTTTTCTTCAGTTAGCTTGGCTGTTTCATAATTTTGAATAATTTACACTACAATTATGCAATAGATCCAAAACAACATCGTTGTTGTTGCTGGTTTCATTTTTTATTTATTTTGTTATGTATTGCGCTAACTTTCTACCATGTCGTTCACATCATAGTACAGAGCGTAGAGTTTTTCGTTATTTGTAAATTCATTCAATATAAAAGCTCCATACACAGTATTCAAACTGTGGTCTATTATGATTGATAATTTTCTGCTATTGTCTGGTAAGGTAAGGTATCATTCCACTGGTTTAGAAGCGAAGAATTCACGGCATCTTTTTTCCACCTCCAAAACATTGGCAAAAACATGAACAGCGAGAAGAGTAATTTAAAACAGAAACCTCCATCTTCGAGGCAAAAGTGAAGTCAAAACATTTCGTCTTATTTTTTTTACAACAGAAAATTTTTGTATTGAGAAAACTTCACTTGATCTTAAGAGATGGGACCTCGCTTTCCTAGAAAACTCCCAAGTCAATCCATGCTGTCAAGATACATTCCTTCGTCAGCAAAAGATAGGAACCAGAAAATGGTACCACGTTATGACAAATGCCTCAGCAATAGTGGTAACTACATGACTACTATTTAAACTTAAAATAATTTTGTACACAATATGTATATTCTGGGCTTTTTCTATTATCCTTTAGAACCCACTTTCTGGACATATCTCGTATTAATACCTTGAGGGTAATTTACCACTGTACGAAACCTTTTGCAAACAGAAATTCCTAGACCGTATCCCTTTCTTGTAAGTTTAATTCTTTATTTTCATAGCAATAACTGTTCACAATGTAGTGTCTCGCAATGTACTGCTGAAACCGCAGCTATTTATTCTTTTTAGTATGTAATTATAAATAGCTCACTAATTTGTTAATAATTTCGATGTACCCTTATCTTAAAATTACTGTATTGGATTGATGATGAATTTTATAATGGTTTTATCGGTATTTAAATAGTGAAATCAAATAATTATATCAGTGCTGACAGTGTAGCCAATAAATTAATTCATAGTATCTTGTCGTGATTAAGGACATTATTTTATGATTAATATCATTTATTATATAATATTTAATATTAAAATTTAGATGTAAAGCAAAAGTGTTTCAGTAGACATTTACTATTGTTGGTTACTTTTTTCAGCATCCAGTATTTAGAATATCTATGCCAATTTGTACTTGATTTATCCCTCTCAGATTTGCCTTTGGTCGATTTCAATTGGTTTCCATAATGTTATTTTTTTATATTGTTAATTCTCCTTTTTTCTAAATGTATGTTTATACAAATTATTACTACTCTATTTCTTGTTGCTTTAAGATTATTTTTAAATCTTGCGGTATCGGAGTACTATTCTCTTATTTTTGTCTTTTACAGTTTCCTGTTCTGAGCCAGTTGTTTCCCTTCAATCTATACTATACATCTTTTTCCTAATATATATTTGTGCTTTCCAGGTATTTCGGTGTCTACTTATTTTGCGTTTATTCGATCTTCTTGCATTCTGTGTATATGTCCAAGCCATCCCAGTTGCGTCTCCGCTATGTTTATTTCTATTAGCCTAATATTTTGATTACTAGTTATTGTCATGTTTTTGATTTTGCCTCTCCTTGTAACTCCTTCCATTCTTCTTCATGACTGTGACTTTGTTTTTAATTCTATTTGTGACTGTCCATGACTCGCTGCCATACATTAATATTAGTCTGATCACTCTTTTATGCACTTTTTCATCTATAAATGCGTTTCTTAATGTATTATATACTTCTGCGGATTTCCATATTCTCTCATTAACCTCATTGTCTATTCTCTCGTTGTCTTCAATGATGATTGTTCCCAAGTAATTCTATTATCTAACTTGCTCTATAATTGTTCTTTGGGTTATGATATATATATTTCTTCTTCTACCGTTATTATCATAGCGTTTGTTTTTATCTCTTATAATTTGTTGCCGAATTGAACTGTTTTTCTGATAGACGTCTTCTCATTTGTTCCTTTTATTACCATTTCCAATGCCCATATTTTCTTAGCATTGTATTGCCTAATTACTACATTCTTCTTCTTCCGATAATTCTGATTTGTTTAGCCCTTTTCCGCAGTTTTATTGGGCTTATATCATGCTAACACTCGCAAGGGGCTGTTATTAGTTATCTAAATCTAAGTTTCTTTATTTCACAACCAAGTGTATATAAGTCGCAAATTGGTTTGATTCTGTACCTCCATTTATTTCTGGTAATGTTGTTGGCGAAGTGATTTTTATCAAAAGCAGCAGTACAAGCAGATACAATTGAACAAAATTATAAGATATTGTGAAATTCCAATTGAATACCATGTTATTTCACAGATAACATTGCGGTTAATAAAAACGGAAAGGTATACTATTGAAGAACGCGTATTTTGTATTAAATATTTTAAGTTAAGTGAAAGTTCTACAGAAGTTGCAAAATTGTTCGTCTCATCCATTCGAAAAATTGTTACGGAATTTGGGGAAGCTGATACGGAAAAGATGAAAATACACAGTCGTAATGGTCGTTTTGTTTTGTATCCAAAAAATATTGCAGTTCGTCGTCGTTCTCAACAATTCAGCATTCTAAAAAACACCTCATTCAAAAATTTACATAGGGATCCTCACTTAAAGGCTTGCAAGATTTAGATAAATGGAGGAATAACAAAAAATAGATCGTGTTAATTGTTACATCAAATTTTTGGCGAGGTACATTTTCAACTAGAAACATTTGTAAACAATCAAAACTGCTATACTTAGGGCGAGGAAAATCCATTCGAAATACTGGAAAACTGTTGTATCGATAAAAAGAAATTGCCTGGTGTGGCTTTTGGGCTGGTCGAGTGATTTCTTTGGAAGTGGTGATGATGATGACTTTTACTGGAGCTGGATATTGAAGCATAATTACAAAATTTTTGTTTCATGTCGAAAATGTGTGGTTTCATCAGGTGCCACACCTCATACAGCCGAAGAAAGAATAGATATTTTACGTCAACTCTTTGGTAAATAGTTGAAATTGTTCTTTAACGAGAAAACATCAATTGACTGGTTAGATCATGTGATGTAACGCCTCTGGATTTTTTCCTTTGAGGCTACTTAAAGCAAAATGTTTACGCTATCATTCAGAAACAATTGATTATCTTAAGGAGGATATTATTGACGGTGCTCCTGAAATTGAACCGCTGTTATGTCAACGTACAATTTCCGAAAACGCAACAGAACATCTAAATTATACTTAAGCATAAGTACAGAATATTATACTATTCTTTAAAAATAATAAGGAATTGACAAATATAATAAAATAATGGTATAATAAAACTTAAATATAAAATAATACTTTTATCGTAGAAATTAACTGCAGCAGAAGAAAAACGTTCTAGTGCAACAATTAACTCTTCACATTGCTTATTCATAGACTTTGACATATCTTAATTATGCATAATAATTATTTTTTGTTGAATATGAATATAAGATATAACAAAAAATCCAAGCTAGAAATATATCTATTGATATCTACGGAATGATAATAATAAGTTCATTAGAGTGTAAAGAATTCTTATTACCTAGTTAGTTACCTATGCGTTTTACTTTTATTTTGATCCAATGGACGTACCTTATTAGTTAAAGATGTTTATATATATTATTATTATGGCTTATTTCTTTGTTGCAGGTAAAACGGTTGAAAATCTAGATGAGAAAATTTCAGTTTCAAGATGTACCAAAGTTCCGTGCAGACTAAAAAAAGGTACTCAAGTGGATGTAACGATGAAATTCAAAACAGGTTAGTACATCACATAGGAAACATTAAAGATATTTTGAGTGATGCTTTCTGTTTTACAGATAATGACGTGAAGAAAATAAGGAATCTTGTGTATGCTAACATTGCCGGAATTCCCTTCCCATTTATAGGCGTAGATAATACGAGCGCCTGCCCCAATATTTACGAAGCTGATGGTAAGACGAAAGCCAGCTGCCCGTTAAAAGGTGGAAAAGAATATCAGTACAAGTCCAAAATTGATGTTCTCGACATTTACCCCAGAGTAAGTGTGGAAATGGCTTGCAACATATTTACGTTCGGGATTACACAATGACGATAAAAAAAGTCAATATTTCTTGCCATTTTATCTACTTTCAATAACTTGGAATTTTTGTGGTACTTGTAAATAGCTTGGGCATTCGTGCAAAATATCTGACTATTCTCAAAAAGGTTTCATTTTGAAGTTGTAAATTTTAAGAGCCGAATGAAGAAGCAAAACTTGACATTTCTATTCGTGCAATGGAGTTTATTAACAACACTATCTTATTTAGTTTCGATTAGGGATGAGTTTGCAAAAGTCGTCTCTTTGACTCTTACATTTTAAAGCCATTAACAAGTTGTTGTTTTTAAAAGTGATTTTTAGTTTTCAAGTTAGTGGAAAACGGCGCTGCTGGCTCTGTACTTAGTGCGCTTGGTTATCAATCTCGGGGTCTCGGCTTCGAACACGGGAGTTGTTGCCTTTCAGACTTGTGGTTTTCTGTGGTTTTATTTCTTTCATGGCAAATATTGGGAGCGCATATCTTAAGACGTACGACGCGTGCAGGCATAATAAAAATCATGGTTTGTTCATGGACCCTGTAATTAAGTGCTAGGGATGTTGAAGGCATGGTATATTATAAAAGAAAGTCCGACAAACAGAGCTTAGAACAATAAGTATATTGAATATTTGATCAAAAGTAACATTTACAAAGTTACATAGTGTTTATCAAAATGCCAAATATTTTTAGCCGAGTTACATTTACGCTTTGGCGAGTTCTTAGAAAAAAATTTCAAATGTATCCGCACACAACCCGAGCCCTATAAATAAACTGGTGAATACATTAGATATGACTCTGATTTTAGAATCGTAGCAGAAATTTAATTGATATTCGCAGTAGTTAATCATCATTTTATGGCACAACGAATCACCTTTACAAAGATGTGGTAGTGTCAATGTCAATAATTGTAGTATGTGCTTTTGTGGTTTTTATCGTGACATGGATATCGTTTCATTATACAAGGGCAGTTCCAAAAGTTTCCAGCTTACAACAGTAACAAGTTTCTATCTAAAATTCAGCGTCATTTTTCAACATAGTCTCCTTGTAAGTCTAAATACTTTAACCAGCGATGCCCCCATCTTCTTAATCTGTACAAATAATTGTATTGTAAAATAGGTCTTTACAAACGTGAGCGCTTCCTCATTTGATGAAAATTTCTGCACACTGAGTGAAATTTTGAGTCTAGAAAACAGAAAAATCTCGCTGGGGATCAAATCTAATGAATGCAATAGATGGTCAATAAATTCGAACCCCGACTCGTGAATTATTACCATGGCGACCACTGAAGTGCGGCCTTAAATGCGGTAATTTCTGTCTTGAGCTTGTCAAATAATGATTCGTAATATGTGCCCGTTACTGGTTTTCCCTTTTTTGTGGTAGTAGATTAACGCTACTTCGTGACTATCCCAAAAAACAATTGCCATTATTTTCCCGGCCGATGGAATAGTGTTCAGCTCTTTAGGAGTCGATTCACCCTTCACAATCTACTATTTTGACTGTGTCTAGGTTTGATGGATATAGTAGTGTTCAATTTCATATACAGTTATTAATTAACCCCAAAATTTCGATTTACTTCTTTTAAAATGTTTCAACAGGGCTTCGGAAATGTTGCGTATTAGATCATGTTGTATTTTGCTGAAAATTGTTATATGATGAAAATTTGATTACCTTAAGACATCACGGTAGAGTTCTGTATTAATCTTCTTTCAATTTTTCACGAAAATATGGGCGATGTTACTCTTACTCCGTTACTTGCCAGCCGTGGTACCAATCTTGCAGCTATCCTTCTCATGTTTAATTCTTTCTTTAAAATCTGCGGGCATGTCTCATATGACAGTCGCATAATATTACAGATGTGATGGATGGTGATCATTTATACTTGTATTGAGAGCAGCAATGACATGCTCTAGTATAAAGCCGGTTGATGGTCGTTCGGAATGTTCATCCTTACCAATAGATACTTGGTTATTTTTGAGACGTGTAAACTAGTCATAAGTTTATATGTCATCCAAAGCGTCCTCCCCAAATTTTTCGTTTCACGTTTTGTGTGTTCCTGCGGCAGTCTTGTCCTGTTTAAAGCAGAACTTATAGATAAGAAATAAATATGCTGTTCCATCAAACCGGTCATTGTAAAATCTTGATCCGAAGCAGACAACAATAAAAAACTCTCCGCCAATAGACGATGTTTCCACCTACAATGACGTCGCTTAGCATACTGACTCACAAAAGGTAAAAATAACTTCACGTAAGTGCGCTCCTAACTAGAATTTTGGGAACTTTTCGAAACCACTTCGTCTTTTTTAATATAATAAAATCATCCTGCATAATTAAGTTTTTACGTATACTGAGACCAACTGGTAATTAGCCTTGCAAATTTATGTATAAATCGGATTTCAAAGTCACATGCAACCGTAATATTTTTCTGTGTTTACATTTTTAATATCTTCTTGCTATATTAATAAAGCAGGAATGCCTTGAATCTTGTATAATTCAAGGTATTCTTTCAAGGTGCATTGAATTTCGCATTTGTTTTAACATTGGGCTACTTTAATTACTGTTAAAAATATTTCAGCTAATGTTGATTTCGATTGGCGCTAATTACATATATATGTACACAAGGTGTATCATGTTAAGCTTTGCTTAGAAGAATATAGAAAAATAATAAGAGTTGCATATTCAAATTTGGTAGGTAGTAGTTTTGGGTTAGGTATTTTTCGATTTAAAGCATTTAACATTTATTGTGTAGTACTTTCCGGACTGTCATCTATTACTATTTGTCGCGTTATTAACAAACTACGATACGAAAATTATGTTTCAAAACGTCCCAGCTCGAAAAAAATTAGAAAAGAAGTTAGACATTTTATGTTGAGTTTATAGTCTTGCCTATTTACTCGTAAATTTAATCTTTACGAAAATATACATGAGCCCATTAATATTTAAACTCTTACTCCACCAGGAAATATCACGAAAGTACTTTTGCAGGGGGTTTCAGTAAGAGTGTAACATTTGAATTACCCGCCATGTTTGACAGTCATAATGGTATGTGGTTATGACGTTACAGATCGAAAGTTGAGAGATGGGTGTTAGTAAACATGGAGTATTACGCGATAGAATAATGCGTCTTGATTGTTAAACATTATTATCAAAATGGTGAACGTTTGATTGTCACCATTCGCAAAGTGCGACCAATATTCGGTCGACAGAATGTTCCTAATTCATCTACTGTGACAAGAGTAATCGAAAAATTCGAAACTACTGGTACGATTAGTGATGTGTAACACACGACACGGGCCCGTAGAGGTCTTTCAGAACAAAACATCACGGCAGCTCGCGAGAGTGTGGCCGAAAGTCTAACGGCCGTCGATTCGTGCACAACAATTGGATATTACAACACTCACTCTTCTTCACGCCTACAAAGTCCAATAGACTGAACAACTTCTGCCAACAGACCATCCACAGCGAAGAAAGTTCACCAATTGGATCCTTGAGCAAACAGAAGTGAATGCCGACTTCGTTAATTTTGGGGCTCAGAAAATCCACGAATGATTCATCATAAAGCAATGCATCCAAAACGTGTCACTGTTTTGTGAGCATTGCGGTGTGGAGGAATAATTAGACCGTATTTCTTTGAAGATGAGGAAAGTAATGGAGTAACGGTGAATGGCGAACGTTATCGTGCTATGATAACGTAGTTTCTTGTGCCTCAATTGGAAAATATTCCTCTAGACGACATATAACGACCCATGAAACATTGACTGTCTTCCACGAGTGACCAGAATTGGCCGCCACATTCTTGCGATTTATTACCTTTGGACTTCTGGTTGTGGGGTTATCTGAAGTCACAGGTTTATGCCAACATGAAATTAGACGCTCTATCAAATACCGCCATTTGTATACAATAGTATTATTACAGCTTCTTCAAAAGAGTACGTATACACCAGCAAAGCCGAGGCTGTCATCTACAAGATATTTTGTTCCATACATAACGCCCCGCATTACAAATCAATAAATATTTCAATACTTTGCTACAGAAAACCATGTTTTATTGAATTTTAAAGTCTTGCGCTCTTATTGAAACATACCTTAAAAAACGGAAAAATTCCTTTTTGTAAAAATTATAAAGCAATACCTCCTAATTGAAAGCTCTTTGAATACGAGTATATTATCTTTACCGTAAGTTGCGAAAAAAAAACGATTTTTTAAAATCATTTTGAGTCCACTAGACCCGGTCTGTAGTCGGAGGGATAAACACGAAAAACAGCTTTTATAGGACATAGTACTTAATCTCTTACACCAAAACGTACCGGACCCAACTAACCAGCTACATGAGTGAATTACTGTTGGTGTGGTGATTTTTATTGTATAACGCATTGAAAGGTTGTTGGTAATGGAAATACGCTATTGAAAAAATAAATTCTAAGGAAATAGGGGAATTCATATTGCGTCCTTTCAAACGCCCTGTTTAACAACTGGAGTAGGACATGAATCATCGTCACATTCGTCAAATGTCCAATCTTTTATGAGTGGGAGTGTATCGAACCTTTCGAAAGTAGTTCTTTTTACATGTTGCTCTGAGTTTGTCTTCGCAAATGTCACTGAAGAATATTTGCATTTGCAGTTACTGCGAATCACAAAAATAACCTTAATTAACTTGTCGACAATACAGGTTATGAAAAGAACCTTCATCTCAAATATTAATATACCTTTCCTATTATCGTAAGTTTGGAATTATGGAGTTTCAGGTTTATGTTTTCGTTGCTTCATATTTACCAGTATAATCTGCCTATTTAGTTAAATTTAAGTATTCCAATATAATTAAAGTAAACTGATCTATTTCGATTGCTGAAGTAATTTTTTTAACGTTAGTATAACTTATTCCGGTTTTTTAAACATTTTTTAATGAATTAACGTAGTTTACTAGGAAGTCACGTACATATGCGTATATTTAGAATCTTGAACGTCAGGCTACAAGATCAAGTATGTTAATTACGTAGAATGCAATATCTATATATCTATTACGTGTTATTATTATTAGTAGCATTTTTTGTTCGATTAGCATTTGCGCAAATTGAGTGATAAGAATATAAAGGTTAATGAAAAAGGAAAAAAAACTAAACTTTTTTTTAGTTTTTCTCTTATTATTAACAGATTTTGACACAGTATCTCTATATCTATAAAAGAATAAACGGTGATTCCACGCTAAAATAAGGGACCAAATATATCACCATCCACATCCAACATTTTTTTATCCATTTTAGAACATTCATGTGTGTTTGGTTGATTGAACACGTCTCGCACTCTGGCTATCATATTGTCCCTAGTGGTAATAAACGTATACGATTTTCCTCTAACATTCTCACTTTTCACTAGTGCTCCATCTGTCTGGCATCAAGCACCATGGAGAAGAATTGCTCAGGGTGACCGACTCAATGGAAAAGAAGTTGTCTGTGAGATAACTGTAGGTTTTATCTCTTTCGCTTGGCTATTCCTAGATGGCGCTATGGGCCGCATCGCCGAGAGGAGCGGGAAATTTAAGCAGTTTATTTGAATGCATTGGCGAGAAAAGTAAAACAAAGACTGTATTTTACGAGTATAGGAAAGATTTCCATGTAAAATATAGTTTCAGATGTAGAAAGTGTTGACTTCTGTCTGGAGATTGCAAAACTTAATACTTGATAAAATAAAAGGTCGTCGTTTTATTTTTCAATTTTATTAACTTCAAACATAAAAAAAGATTTAAAATTAAAGATATGTGCGCAGTAAAAAGCAAGCAGTGAAATTAAAGGAAGTACAAACATGTTAAAACTAAATTAGCACCAACTTCTCTGCATCTGAGGAATTTCTGTTTTCCGAAGGGCATCGGTACAGCTGTTGTGTACAGTCTTTTGTTGTGTCGAAATGATCAATGCATATTCGTAAATGATGCTAATCGTTCTGTATACCCATCTTTAACACTTTGAATCACACTTACTAATACACGTCTAATGATAAACTGATAATTACAAACTTCAATTTCATAAGTGGAGTTTCCATTTTTTTTAACGTTCTAATTCGATTTTTTATAATTACTATACTTGACATAATAATGCTACTATATTTAGTAGCATTATTATGTTAGGTATTTTTTTCTTTTGAAACGGCAACTATGATGTTATTTTATTACGACAGTACCAAGCCAGCAATGGCGTTACAAAACATTCTTTGAACGTCAGTATGAGGATTTCTCACGATTGTGAGTGAACTTTTGCGAAACATCTCAGCTTACCGCGCCATCTGTAAATGGCCGGGCGCGTCTGTTGATAAGGATATATTGGACGAATTTTTGACGAAGTAAACGGAAGTAACTGTAACAGACAACTTCTCCCTATCTAGTTGAAGGTCTGTAGTAGTTCCTGACTATGATCTTCCTGTTCTGAGAGTGCGTTCATATTTAAATTTATGACATTCCTTAAAATGGAAAGGTACTCCTATCATTTAAATTATCATCATAGAAATGTGGCAAATATTTTATTTAAAGATATCCATTTTTGCAAAACTGACGATATAATTTTGTTAATTGGCACATCCGTACAAATAAGACGTGATCAACTATTATGACTAGAGGCCGGATTATATGCAAAGTTCATATATTTTATTTTATTTATTTATTATATTTTACATCTACATGTAGATGTATTACACAGATTAAAGTTAATTAACTTTAATAAATAAAATAAAATATACGCACTTTGCATATAATCCGGCCTCTAAATTTATGACATATGAACGTTCGCATAGCCATTGTACTATACTTGAAGAATATTGTTTTACTTTACAGTTTTAAAGGTTAATGATGTCGATTGGCATTCATCTTATTTCAAAATATTTACCGAATTATTATGTTATTATTTCGATATTATTTATTTTTTATAAGTATTTTTACAAGTATGTAGATATATACGTAGCAAATTATTAAATAATTAATATCTTTTTTTCAGATAAAAGTAGTTGTACATTGGGAGCTAGTTGGCGATAATGGCAGCGTACTTTGCTTCGAGGTTCCAGCAAGGATTACGAACTAGACGACCTTGGATTGTTGATTATATTTTCTATATATAATTTTTATATATTTAGAATAGAACGTGTATATATTATACATGATGTTTTATTGTAGATATTAAATTTGTTTAAACGTTTTCATTTCTTTTCAATGCACTTGTTTCTATCCACTTACTTTTTTTGGCTAAATAATATACCTAAATACATTCATTGTCCACGTCTAATGTCAAAATTAAAATATATGTATATGCAATGGAAATGCTCATTCAGATTTGCAATGTGTTTAGTAGGATTTTGATCTATATCTTTCCTTGCATTAATTCATTATTCATAGAGAATTCTTGCTGCTTAAAAACAACGAAGACATTGTGAGATTCTTTTTTAAGAAAAATATTTGAATTGTGGTTATTCATTGTCTATGTTACGTTATTTATGTTAGTTATTAGAAAATTTCATTATCTGTTCACGCGTTGTTAATGTGCAAGTATTATTAAGTGGAAAGTGCATCGTACAAATAGTTGGAAGGATATTAAGGATACGTATATCTGGCGCCATAGAACAAGTCTCCCATTTTATCAGAGTTGGTCGAAACGAATACAGAAGGTTACAAAACATGTTTTCCTGGAATTAACGTAGCTGTGTATATCAGCGACAAAATCTATACAGCTTTATAGGGAAAGCCAAAAAACTAGAAGAAATTTTACATAGGTAATGCACCGGGTAGTTCGACAGTCAAGTTTAGATAATGGGCGGTCCTTATTGATTCCATTTGTATTTTTGTCTTCACTTGTTATTGTAAATTTTTTCTTTGATTCGTATTGTATTATTTTTTCGTTGTTTAGAATTTTATCTATTCTATTTCAAGTTTATTCAATTTTCCGTAAACGTAGAAAAATCTATGAATGAATTTGCTTTGCATTCGTAAGGATTAACAAAATTTAATGCAAAGATTCCGCACAAACTTTACTTTACAATGATAAACAAAGTCGACATCAGAAATGAAGCAAAAAACATATTTAAAATACACTCGTGGACAAAATTATCGAATATTTTTTATCATAACTAGAAATATTGTCGTAAGTTTATGCATTTGTTGAAATTTTTTTTTATCTAGTAGGCGAATATATTCAATTATATTGAAATATTTTACCGCTTAATTCAAATTCATGGTATTTATTATCTATCACTCATTTCTGATTTGAAATTGAATTATGTCGTTGGGATTACGTAGTATGTGGTGACATTAGGTAATTGACTATTTCGCATTTGTATTTCAGTTTATTTAAAATGTCAGTATGGCACTACTTATACGCTGCAGTGGAGTTAAAGTGGCAGAAACTGCAACTGGTTTTGGCGAAGGATAAACATACATAAAAACAATGGCAAGATGTCTTAGAAGAAGTCACCTGCAGTACAGCCTAGAAATTTTAGGCAAAACCTCAGTTAACACATGGCTGAAAAGTCCCGGGCCTAACAAAGAAAACGAAGAAACGGTTTTTTTGGTTTAAAATTAGCTTTATTCATCAACGTAATCTCCATCAAGAGCAACGCAATCATTCCAGCGCCGCTCTAACATTGCAATACCACTTTTGTCGAATGTTTTATCTTTTGCCTCAAAATAGGCTTCCGTTTCAGCGATAACCTCTTCATTCGTGCGAAATTTCTTACCGGCGAACATTTTTTTGAGGTCTGCGAGCAACCACTAGTCGCTGGGGGCCAAATCTGGTGAACACGGTGGATGTGGGAGCAATTCGAGGTTCAATTCATGTAGTTTTGCCATTGTTTTGATTGACTTGTGACACAGTGCGTTGTCTTGATGAAACAAAATTTTTTTCTTTGCCATATGCGGTCGTTTCTTTGCAATTTCGGCCTTCAAACGCTCCAATAACGCTATATAATATTCACTGTTGATGGTATTTCCTTTCTCAAGATCGTCGATGAATATTACACCACGCACATCCCAAAATACCGAGGCCATAACCTTTCGAGCCGATTGTTGTGCTTTCGGGCGCTTTGGACGAGGTTCATCAGTTGCTGTCCACTCAGATGACGATCGTTTTGATTCCGGAGTGAAGTGATGGATCCATGTTTCATCCATTGTCACATATCGACGCAAAAATTCCGGTTTGTTACGTTTAAACATGGCCAAACACTGCCCAGAGTCATCAACACGTTTTTGTTTTTGGTCAACAGTGAGCAAACGCGGCACCCACTTTGAACAGAGCTTTCTCATAGTCAAATGCTCATGCAATATAAAACCAATACGTTCTTTTGATATCTTTACGATGTCAGCTAACTCACGCAACTTCACTTTTCGATCATTCAAAACGATTTTGTGGACTTTTTTAATGTTTTCTGGTGTTACCGCCTCATTTGGATGTCCACTGCGTTCTGCATCATCGGTGTCTCTACGACCACGTTTGAAGTCAGCTAACCAACGTTTTATTGTTGTTTTTGATGGAGCGGAGTCCCCATAACACTTTTCAAGCCATTGCTTCGCTTGAACGGTATTTTTTCCCATCAAGAAGCAGAGTAAAATTAAAACACGAAATTGCTTTTGATCCATTGTTTTGAAAATAACAAAAGTAGCGTGACTCTTAGCACAATAATTCACAAACTAATGAATAGAATATCATGAAATTTTAACAGCTGTCTTTCGAAGGTTAGTATTAACTGAGACAAAGGTGCAATAAAACTAGCGCCATCTATTTGTTAGGCCCGGGACTTTTCAGCCCATGTGTTAAAGACATTAAAAAGTGCACGATAACAACTAATGACCATTTCCTAATACTTAATTCTACGCGGAATTGCACAATGACAAAATCAGCTACTTAAAGTAAGACAAGTAAATGTTACTTCGAAAACAGTCAGACGAAGATTATACGAAGCAAATTTAAAGTCATGTCCTCTTCAAAATGGCAAAACTCGTCGACTACAATTTGTTCGAACATATTTTCAGTGGAATATGGATCAATGAAAAAATACTTTATTTGCGGATGAGATTAGAGCCCAATTATGGAAGCTAGATAACTGAAATCAGGTCTATAAAGAAATTGAGGCATCTCATACAGAATATTAGTTTTTGGAGGCGACGGAATAATGTATTGGATAGCTATCAATCGAGAGAGACATACCGAACTTGTGGAAGTGATTGGATGAATAATTACCGTGTCACCTTGGTTTCCGTGTTTTCTTTTGAAGAAGCCTCATACGTCGGAGGCGAAACGCTGAGATCGCGTTTTTCTCTTTTTCCTTAATTTTTTATTTTTTTCTTTTCCTTTCTTTCTGTCTCCCTTTTCTCTTTCCTAGCCTTACTCATTACTTTATCTTTTCTCTTTTCACCCCCTTTTTTCATTTTTTTCCTTTACTGTCTGTTTATTTTTATTTCTTTTTCCTCTTACTCTTATTTCATTTTTATATCTCTTCATGGCATGGTCCAATTCCGGAAGTAGTTCGCTTACTACTGACTCTGGCCTTGGAAGCCTACGTATTCATTTCAACATCCAAGGACTCCTGACGCAGATTTTAAACAGCCTAACGGAACGAGACTTCCAGAATTGTTACCGGGAATGGAAAACTCGCTGGAGACGCTGTGTGTATTCTAAAGGAGCATAGTTTGAAGGCGACAATATAAATACATTGTTCATTAATTCTGAGACATACCCCGTATAAACGGCTAAAATTCATTGCGATGATATGCTTGCGCAAGCTAAACGTGTTTCTATTGGATAATCTTTATTATTTAATTAGTAAAACTTCATAATAATTAGTGTAAATAAATAAAGAATTCCTTTAATATATGGCATAAATTACATTCATAAGATTATAAGTACAACATCCAATCTCATTCTAATTGCGCCTAATGTTTGAAATTAAGTTTTGCTAACTGCCTATTATCTAATGACAGGTAGTTATTATCTAATCTTATAACTGGAAGAAAATTAAAAGAACTTAAATGGTAAAATTAAATTAAAATTATGCCCGTCTAGTTATCTTTTTTGTAATGACTACTTCTAGATCTGTTTGAGAAAAAAAACAAATGATATGTAACAAAACAACATTTAATTACATCATACGTGCAAGAACCAATTTAATTATATAATATTATGTCTTTAAGTATTTCTTGACGTTAAGTGTGTCAACAAGGAAACTGATGTATAATAAATTATGTCAGAGGATTTTACAATTAATACGGAATTTTTAACAGCGAACCAAAGGCCAAGGCTTTATACTAGTTATAATACAATACGATATAGCAATATGTGTGGTAATAAGGACAAAAGAGTGTATAATTTTAAGCGAGCAGACTTTATTAACTTGTATGATTCTTTATTAACTACAGATTGGAATTTTATTTACAATTATACCAGTATAGATGACGCTTGTTCTGCATTTTATGCTGAAATCTATAAAAATTTAGATATGTTTGTCCCCGTAAAAACCAGTGCGCATACAAATTATCCACAGTGGTTCACGCGTGATCACATTAGTAACATCAAACTCAAAAGTCATTATCGATTGATGTATAAAAGAACAGGATGCTTAAGCGATTTAAATGCTTTCAAAGATATGAGAAGGATGCTGAAAACAGATTCTAGGCGGTTATATAAGAACTTTATTCAGAGCGCTGAATTCTCCATTTCAACCGATCCTAGACATTTTTGGCAGTTTGTGCGATCTCGGAGGGATGGGGGAGGTATTCCTAGAACTTTGAAGGACGACTACGGCAATACGTATAACGACCCACCTTCCATAGTGAGCGCCTTGCGGGAGTTTTTCCAATCGGTGTACCTTCCTTCATTTGCTCCAACGCCTATTGCTCCAATTGCTTCGTGCGCTACTATGGTTGACCTAGGTTCTGTAACTGAGATGGATGTGGTGTGTGCTATGAAATCCTTAAAGAATAATTGCACGGCGGGTAGTGATGACATTCCGGCCTTTTTTGTTAGGGATTGTGCAAATATATTTGCTTCTCCTCTTTGCTACTTGTTCAATCTCGCTCTCAAAACATCCACCTTCCCGTCTGTGTGGAAGATTGCCAAATTGGTGCCTGTTTTTAAAAATGGTGAGAAGTGTGTTATTTCCAACTATCGTCCCATATCGTTATTAAATAATTTTGCTAAAGTTTTTGAGAAATGTTTGTACAAGTATATTTATGCTCAAGTTAGACCCTGGATTTCAAATGACCAACACGGTTTCGTTGCTCAACGATCTACGGTAACTAATCTTGTTACAATTACACAATACCTATCTGATAGTATTGATGCCGGTGGACAGGTAGATGTTGTGTATACTGACCTAACAAAAGCTTTTGATCGAATCGACCACACCGTGCTTATTAATAAATTGGACAATATTGGATTTTCGTCTTCTCTTTTGTCTTTATTCCAATCGTATCTTCTTGATAGAAAGCAATTTGTGACATACATGGGATTTGAGTCTGATTACTTCGCGCCGAGCTCTGGAGTTCCTCAGGGAGTAACTTGGGTCCACTTCTGTTCCTCATATATATAAATGATTTGTGCTATCAACTGAACTGTCCAAAGTTGTTATACGCAGATGACTTGAAGTTGTACTCAACAATTTATAATTCTCAGGATTGCAATCATTTGCAAAGCCAACTCGATATATTCCACACGTGGTGTGTCAATAACAGACTAACAGTTAATGTAAACAAATGCAAAATTGTCACCTACACTCGTAAGACGACTCCAATTATATATACCTACCACTTGGCTGGATCTTCTTTACCTAGGGAGACCTCTATGAGAGACTTGGGCGTCGTCTTTGACTCAAGACTGACCTTTATGGAGCACATATCCAGTATTTGTACATCAGCGTTGAGTATGTTAGGATTCATTATACGTGTTACACGACCATTTGCTTCTATAACAGCAATTCTTCCTCTTTATTTCGCTTTTGTTCGGTCTCGACTGGAGTATGCGTCCTTGGTCTGGTCACCTATGTACATCTATCAGATACATCTTCTAGAGCAGATTCAGAGAAGATGTTTGAAGTTCTTGTACTTTAAAAAATTTAATACTTACCTGATACAAGGATTTAGCCACAGTGCTCTGCTAGAGGCATTTAATATTGATTCATTAGAACTACGTCGAAAACAGGCTGAGTGTAAATTCCTATTTACTTTACTTCATAATGGTCTTGATGTCCCTGAGTTGTTGAGTAAAATCAACTTCATTGTACCACGTTCAGGATCTAGGCAAACAAACACTTTTTACTGTTTCGCACCTAAAACAAACATCGCCATCAGGTCCCCAATACACAGATTGTGTAGCAATTTCAACTCTATGGAGTTTGCCGAGTTGGATATACATACCTGCACTTTACCGTCCCTTTTGACGGTATGTAGATCGCGGTGCGTTACACTTAGTTGAATACTTTTTCCGTTCTCTCTTTTTTGCTAACCACTGGTAAACTACTTTTTTTTTTTTAATTTAAATTAAAGCAACTAGTTACTAAGTTTTCTAATTTGACATACTTTAATTTTATGTTATTTATATTTGCATGTGTACATTATTTAACATTGCCTTGTAATTGGATATTTGTATCTGTTGGGCATTAAATATTATTATTATTATTATTATTATTAATACAACTTTTTACTTGCATAAATGTTATTTATACTCCATGCATTACTCAAGTAATACTTTACATATCTGTTTCCTCAAGGAAGGTTACAATTTTCTTGTACAGTTGCTTGCGTCGCACAGCGTCTAAAATATTAATTTATAAATTACATGCACTACCGCTCATAATAGTATGGATACTTTCTATTTCATGCAAACTTTGACGTTTGCTTCAAGACTTTAAACAACACAATTATAAGAAAAATATTTATTCATTTGCGACTTATTGTGGATGTGTACACAAAATAAAAAAGTAGTAATAAACAATAGAAAACATAAAATAACTTATACTTTCCTTTCATCGAAAAATCCACCTCTTGATTTAATAACTGCTCACACAATTCGTTGCATTCTTTGTACCAATTTCCTCAGTGTATCTTGAAGAATATTGTTCCACTGGCTTTGCAATACCGGCCTGAGATGGATTTTGGACGTTGAACATACTCTTATAATTCGTCTGTCCAGTTCGTCCCACAAAAGCTCTATCGGATTAAGATCCGGATTCTGGAGAGGCCAAGTCATTATTTTTAATATTCCTTCATTCTCTGCATCAGTGAGGTAGTTTTTGCATGATAATGACGTGTATTTCGGATCGTTGTCGTGCATCAACTCAAAATTATTGCTGCAACCAGGGTGGTAGAGTATTTTCTTCTAATATCTTGCAATAATTTTTCATCCTCATTATTCCATCGATTTTCACAAGGTAACAATTAATGAAAAACAATCCCATACAAAAATGGAACCATTTCCCTTCTTGGTGTAATGCACTCAGGAAGCACTTCCTCGTCTCTTGAGCGCCTGACGAATATTATGAACCCTAGAGTTGGGTCTCCTCCGAGACCGATATTTTTTCGGAAATTAATTACGTTGGAAATTGCAAGAAAATTGTAATTTTATCATCCATAGTAGTTCTTGCGAATACTTTCTAAGTCATATTTTACCTGAGAATCTTGAAACATTTTCTGGCTTTTCTTGTTAGCTTTGGCGTGTCTCAGATCGAATTGTAAAACTACCTTCTTTACACCATCAAAATGTTCGGAGTACTAAAACGCAGCCTTTAATCACGTTCCTCAACGCGTAGTTGTCGGCTGTGGTGGTTCAGGCACTTTGGGACATAGTTCGTGAAATTGAAGCATTTACTCGTGGATAATATTTAGGGATCAATTGCGCCACAAGGTTTAAAACATCGATTTTACATGTTACATATAACAGGTTGCCACTCTCTTCTTTAATAGATTGACCGGCGCCGTTACTCACAAACATTAAAAGTACATTACATAGAATAATACAAATACCTATATCAAATGTTAATTGGTCGTTGTATTGTTTGTCACTGGTTGCAGAACAGTGTTTTATACTTTTTAGGTGGCGTTCACACTTCCACCTGCTAGTACACGTAAAATAATACACAGTTTCCGTAACGAACGTAGATGCGACACTTTCTAAGTATGTGTGTACTAATAAGCGCTCACAACGACCAGTCGAACGTGTTTTGATACGGGTACTCGATTCTACATGCCGCACGCCTCACCTCTCCGTGTTGTTCACCGTACGGTATTGAAACTTGCCCCGCTTTGCCCACACTATTTATTATACAGCATGAATCTATATCTTCCGATCATGCAGACGCTTGCCATTTTCTTACATTTCATTAATTGCAAAATGAAGGAAATATTCTAGTGCAATTTTAACAGATTCCTTTCAACAGGCATTAAAAAGATGCGACGTATTAATTTTATATTTAAAAGCGTTCATAATTTTTTGCAAATTGCTGTATGTTTGGTTTCTGCGTCTAGCTACTTTAATTTGAATGTAGGTGATTCCTCGCTAAAAATGTCATCATGCAGTTGATACCATCGCAATTGATACGAGAAATTGTATATTTACTTGTTATAATGGCATATGCCCATGTAATGTTTTGTATCACTTATCTGCTGATATAAAGCTCTTGAAAATTATCTTACGACTTTAGCATGTTCCATTCGATCATATGAGTTTAACAAAGATTTTTCTCTGCGTCTTGCAATTAATTTGAGTATCCGTGCCAGAATTTGAATCGTATTTCAAACAATGCATAAGTTTCATGTTCCGTTAGTTTTCTTATTTTTTACACTTGTGGCATCAGATTCCGTAACGTTTCAGGATTGTGGTACGTATAGTTCGTTTCTTATCGTTTCTTTTGAGTGCTGATCTTGAAGGAACTGTTACGGTACTAGGTTCGCAATATTATTTGTATGAAGTTGATATTGAGGATTGTACTAGCTTACCATGTCCTTTAACTATCGGTCACCAGTACAGGATCAACATGGCTATTTACGCAAGTGAGTATTTTTTCAATTATCTCCGTATTTTCTTGCTATTGATAGAGGCTTTTGAAAAGTTTATTTATTGAATATAATGACATTTTAAAGCATACTTTCAAAAATCTTCATAATAATTGATAATTGACGTATGCATAGCATAGTTTAAAGTTTGAATTACTGTATACTATCGCTCATTTAGTTTAGAACCACCTATTATATATTTTATATTTTAAACAATTATCATTGCAATATAACAGTTATTTTAACATATGGTGGTAAGACATGTATTCAATCAGTTTTATAACTTTTTTTCAGTTGTATAATCTTTAGCTGGTATAACGGAATAGTTCATTGTTTCATAAGGTCTGTAAGGAGAAAAGATAGTGCAAAGTTAACTGCACCATTAGAAGCTGCTTCAATAATTTAAGTACAGCTTAGCCACAGTGAGAATAAATAAATAGGTACTAAAGAGATATATTGGACTACACATTGTTAATTGTTATTTAACTAGATTCAAAACAAAATGCGTTGTAAAGCATATTACGAAGATAGCTTCTTAATCGGGGTTATTCGAAGAAAACGGAGTCTTACATTTGACATAAGTTAAAACCTCAAGACCAGTCGTAGCCGTAATTCTTACCCTTAATTTCCTTAACCCTTATTTAAGAGAGAACCCCCAATTCTTAAAGAGTGATCATGATACAAGGTATATCTTCCAATATTAGTGATATTTCTTGTAGCTGCTTGTGGTTGAATAAATACAGCATTGGCGAAAGTCAAAGTACCTTAGAAAAGTATGCTATGTGATGATCTCGACTGAAAGGTCACGAAGTAATACGAGGGTGACTTGAAATGTTTCCGGAATCGGCAAGAGAGGTTGGCGAGGGCAACCTCTTTATGGAAACTGTCAAAATTTCAGACGCCTACTGTCAATAGTTGTTGTTTAATAGTATGTTTTGTGTAGCAAGTTTGGCGGTTTCGCAAAAATGGGTAAAATCGCATTTCGTGCAGTAATAAAATACTTCTACATGGCTGGTAAAATTGCCAAGGAAATTCGAAATATTTTGCTAGAGGTTCATGGCGGATGTACTCCATTATTTTCGACCATTAGCTTATGAGTGTGCGAGTTCAAACGTGGCTGCACAAGCACAACGATGAAATGGTTGACTAGATTCATGATGTCGTGTTAGTCGGTCGCCGATTGAAGCTGAAAGAAATAGCACAGACAACAGGCATCTCAGAAGAACGCATTGGCGAAATTTTGGGCATGAAAAAACTTTCGGCGCGATGGGTACCGCATTTGCTCACATCGGGTGACCGTTTCAGAGGAGTGTCTGGCCAGGATCCAATGCAATCCAAGAAATTTCATCATGCATATCGTAACCGTGGATGACACTTGGATTCACCACTACATACCGCAGACCAAGAAACGATCGAAGCAATGGACCTTTCCGGGCGAATCGACTCTGAAGAAAGCAAAGACCGCTCCACTGGCCGGAAAGGTCATGGCGACCATTTTTTGGAATTCCCAAGGTGTGATCCTCATCAACTTTCTACAGATGGGAAGGATGATCACGGGGAAATACTACAGCAATTTATTCGCCGGATTCGATGCAGTATTGAAGGAGAGACGGCCTCGTTTGTACCACGACAATGCACCGGCTCATTCATTCTGCATCGTCGTAACCAATTTGAATGAGTTGCTCTACGAATTAGCCTCTCATCTTCCACATTCACCGCAGCTGGCCCCCAGCGACTTTTTCCTGTTATCGAACCTGAAAAAAAGAGGCACCGTTTGACTCTACATCGAAAAATAGAAATAAAGAACCATATGAATGCCGTGTTTCTCTTGTCTATTCCGGAAACATTTCAGGTCGCCCTGGTATGGTATTAGCGTTTCCTTTTGCAGCAGATTGCTACAGATTACGAATTACATATACAGAGAAACGAGAACTTAGTAATAGTACATAACTGTTTTCGATGGTATCGTCAGCCTAAAGAGTATGCAAAAACATGTGGGAACTTGTTGCCAAAGACAATGAATAAAAAGGAACGATTATGGATCCACGCTGTAGTGTAAAAGTATTTCATCTAGCACCTCCAATGTTCTGCTGAATTCCAGTAAACAGCGTCCATCCCGGCTTTAAATTTGACAAGGACAAGTAACAAGTATTTTTTAGTTTTGATTACGAACTGCAAGGGTACGGTCTTACTTAATAAGATCTCATAAGAGTTATGAGGTTGGAATACTTCTAAACCGTTTGTGAAGGATAATTAAATTGTAAATACACGTATTATTCAATGAATTTTATTAGTTTATGTGCTTGAAGCTTATACAAATGTCAAGTAACTTGCACAATAGCAATAAACAATAGTAAATTCATTATGTAAGTAAAATAAAATGAAATGGCAAATTCACGTGTGTCATCCATTGTGATAAAATTTATTAATAGACTCTGTTGATTGCAATTGATATATTGAACATATCCTTTGATGATTATATTTGATAGCAGATTTATTATGCATTTGTAATAATATTTAGTAATCTACTTTTTAAATAAAGGATTAAAGAAGGACTACCTAATTTTATCTCTCTATGTACGATTGGATGTATATCTGGCTTAGAATGATTATATTCATTTGGGCATACCATTCGATAGAGACCTATGTCTTAGCGCTTCCACTGATATGTGAAAATAATCAAAAAATGTGAACACGCGATGTATTCCCACCTAAACTTTTAATGCAGATAAGAAAACTAATAAAAATGTTGGTGACATTAATTTATTGATGGTCAACTGTATTTTTTAAATTATACAATCTATATCACACAACTGATCATGCCATCTTGTGACTAATCATGTATATCATGCTATGCAGTGAAGGTTGATACTAGTCAGTGATGACCAAAATAATAAAATCGTATGTGTGTCACACGTTCAGATTATTTTTTATAAATAATCAATAAATACTTTGTTTACCAGACTACCAAAAAGTTGCAACAAGATATACGGAAACTCGTTGCATATCATACAGTTACTGATTACAACATACGGTTATCAAGAAGAAGTACATCATCAAAACAAGCAAGAGCATAAACTTCACAAAACTATAAAAAATACAACAGACTAATATATGAACGACACTTCTTTTTAATTTGAATCAATGTATAGATTAGAATATTTGAATGAACATCGTTCAGTTGCACCAGAAACAGCAAAGAAAGACGAAGAAGAATTACGAAAAGTTATTAAAGCCACGATACAAGGTATATTGAAACAATAATGTGCCAGCAATACATAACGTAGTTAGGTATGCGTATAACATAAGAAGAAAGAATTAAACATTGGTAAAGTCAGAAGAAGCGAAATAGGCATTAATAATAAGCTTTAATAATGGTAATAATAAGCTTTTCTGCTTAAAAGACTTGTATCCAATTATAGGACAAATATATGAATACAAAGTAATCAATGCAAAACGAGTACAGAAGGTAACAAAAAAAGTTTATGAAAGTGTAGAGAAGTTATCATTTTTAGTGTGTCTATAGAATCGTAAAATATATCACACTAAGGAAAGGAGGTTAAAGTTGGTGCAGACAACGTAAATAGGTGAAGTTAGCGAAACATTCGTTTGAGGAAAGAGGAGATAGAACATATCAACATTACGGACGCCAAAGTGCGGAATTGAAAACTCTAGCCATCGGAGTATAGCCGTGTTGTCGATGTGACCATTACACAACTTAGAGAGAGAAAGTATGTTAGTAAATATGCGCCGAAAGTTAAAGCAGGGCAAATAAGCTCGGGACAATAATAGAACTTAATCGACAGTTCTAGGTGTATAAATTCCGTCTAGCCGAAACCAGATAAATTTTGAGAATTTGCGTTGCACTATCTCTAATAGGTATTTGTGAGACATGGCAAGGGAACTAGACAACAGACCATGCTCTTTCATGAGAAAATTGCTCATTATTACGCACAAGAAAGCCAGGAGATGCCGTAGCTGTGCGTAATATATTAAAGATATGTTGTGTGTCAAATAAAATTTAAATCTAGATAAGTTTATAAGATCGACCTGCAAGTTACAATCCTTAAGACTACATATTTCACGGAGCAATTTCAAATCACCAGCGAACAGTAATGCACGAAATCAGAAATAAGTTGTTACACCATTTATAAATAAAATAAATATTAAAAACCCGTTAAGGTTAGACCCCTGAGGAATTTCCGAAGGAGGAATAAATTCGCCTGAACTAACTCAAAAAAAAAATTGTAGAAACCATACTGACGTCTATTAAATAGATATGATTGAAATAAATGTACCAAATCACCATCACTAAAAACGAAGGACATCAATTTATAGGGAATCAAACGATAGCTAAATCGGTGAATAGCGCATTAACCTGAGTACATGCATCTAAGGCGTTAGAAAGTGTACAAAATCATTTAAGAAAAGTGAAATCCCTGGATCAGTCCAATAGATGACAAGAGTCATTACGAAAGGGTAGTGCAAGAAGAGATAAGTTTCTGAACAGATTCAATTAAGAGTTATTTCTTATTGACAAGGCGAAATAACTCCGTGCAAGATTCCCTTCTGACTATAAATTGTCAACGCTTTTGACATCCTTAACATTGTTGACATCACATTTGCGTTTCGCAGTTTCGTTCATAATGATTATATTACCTTAGCTATTTTGCGGTATAGATTAGTTCTTCTCAGAGCTTTGAATTCAAAATTAATAGATTATGTAAGTAATATCCAAAGACAGTGAAATTTAATTGTACTGAAATGACAATTCTTGGTTATGTATTGTTTCAATTTGTAGGATCCATATAGGTTTTGGCTTTGCGGTTAGTGCCTATCAAAGGTTAATCTTATTTATTCATGGTTTATGATTAAAATACATATCGAATTTGTCACGTTGCATAGAAAACTGAGTGCGTATTTACTGAAGTGTTTCTGGGAATTATATTTATCCCTATGTGTATACACAATGCTTACGCATTATATTTGTAAGCCATATAATATCACTTGAAATGAAGTACATCAAGTGCTTTTTGAAAAGTAGCCGTGATTTATAAAGATAATCACATAATAAAGAGATAAGTCTATGAGTAGACAGAGTTTTTTCGTAACCTTCATTTATTGGTTTGTCACTTATCGATCTTACTACTTGCTTAATAAGATTTAAAAACAATGTATATGTACATGTTCAAATCGAAGTTCACATTGCAGCTACTGTTTCGAAATGATTTGTTTGTAATAACTATTATTAAATATTTAAACAAACATCTCTATTGACTAACATTGTGTTTGCCTATGCTTCAATTTCACTTTGTATATTTGCAATATTTTCTAGAATTAAATAAATTCTGCGCAGTAATTAGCATAATTTGTTATCTGAATTCTCGATGCTGCTAGTTTCTTTGTTACAGATTCTGAAAGTGAAATATTAAGGCAAGAAGTTTACCTTATATTAAAAAGTGTTTATAAGAAAATTGACGTTACGCCTGATGATCCTTGCAACCAAATTAGGTGTCCGGTTACTAACAATTTGGGAGTTAGCTTTAGCGCTTTAGTAACCATTGATGAAACTTTAGTACCGGTAAGTTAAACAGAACAAACAGACATACGTTACTGAACTTTATGAGTAACATACCATATTCGCTTGGTAAATAATTTAGCAAGAAGGTAATTTATAGCTCCTTTGCGGAGAGTAAAACAATTTTTTGCTCTCAAAGGGAATAATTTTGTTCCCTACGGTTACTATGACTAATTATAGTGATAGTTTTGTTCATGGAAGCGTTGGAAGCCGTTGGCAACAACATGACGGATGCGTATTTTTATTTATGTGCCCTCGGAGAAAGTCAGTTTTCAATTCTGAATGGTATTCAAAGGTTGAAGTATTGTTCTTATTGTGATAATAGTAGGCTTTGCTAGGGTCAATATTTGGTGAACCTTAATACAAAGGAGAAGCCTTAGCATAGTACACAGGCGGGAAAAGAATAGAAGAGGTTGAGGCTGGTCTTATTTTCCACTTAAAATGCCTAAGGGGTCTTCAAAAGAACGTATTTCAGGTAGAATTCAGTGCCTTGCACCTACGCATTGAAAATATCCTCGTGAAAGGACTTATAAGTCCAGAAGTTAAGATTTTTGTGGATAATTAGGCAACATTGAATGCCATACACAGATTTTGTATCTATTTGCTTAAGGTAATGACGATGTTAAAATCACATACTGTGGTAGATCTGAGGATACCAAGATATAGAGGGAAATACGAAGACTGGTAAGCTGACCAAAGAAGCATGCCTATAGCTAATAGCCCTGTTGTGCGTTACACAGTGCTATCTAAAACATTAAAATAAGATATTTGTACTTATACTGGAGATATATTCCAGTAAAGAGTCATGTGAAGGCATTCATATCGCACAGCAAATGCTTCCTTTCAGGGAAGGGGACCTTAGATTATTGGAAAAGCTCTGTCCGCTATGTCAGGAACATCTAGAAGCAGCAGAGCTTATATTATGTTCATGTGTTGCCATCAGTTGCATATGACATAAATTTTTTAAAAGACAATATCTTCCAACGACATCTGAATAAAGGGCGAGTATACAAGACGACTACTAAGGTTTAGGGCTTCGTACTGTTCGAGTTATATTAATGACATTGTTATGATGCAGAAATATTAAAATCTGATTGTATTATAAACCTGGCAACTTCTTATTATTTATTATTATTGGAACGAGAATAAGTACCAATCAGATTTTAATATTTGAAATGATAGATTGGTATTCCGTGATATTTTGACAGAAATTATTAGAAACACTGTTAACATGTTCTTATATAAATTACATTAACCGGGAATAATTTGGAAATTTGACATACGCAGAATGTTCAAATTTTGAACCATCACTAGTTAGCTCTATGAACAAAGCTTGCAATAAGTTATGCTTTGTTATGTATGAAAAGAACAAGACGCGTCCAAAAGATATAGAAATTTAGATTTAAAAATTGTATTACAGTCAGAGTCGTCTTTAGGGTGGAGCGGTTGCTCCAGGCCCTGCGCCTACAAAGGCTTCGCGGTGAAGGGCATTTTCACAATAAAATGTTCTTAGAATAAGATAATACGGACTAAAAATGGATTAGTTGAAACCTTCTCTTTTCAATGGCTTATATTGGATTTGTTTGTCTCTAAACATTTACATAAAGACCCCGCAAAACTATTTTGCACCAGGCTCCGCTTTTGCTAAAGATGGCTCTGATTGCAGTATTCTCAGTTGTAGCTTTCGTATTTAAATCAATTAAAATGTAAATTTGCCAGGTTTATAAAATAAAATTGCGTACTTCGATATATTAATCAATCTTTATTTTATAGCTCGAGGGTGAACTGTTGTGGCGGCTTTTTAATGAAGATGATGCGATGGTACTATGTATGAGAACCGATGTGGTGCTACAGACAGGCTAAACCATAAACTACCAGATGGCGGAACACTGGGAAGTTTGCCTATTTTAAGATTGTTCTGTAAATTTGTATAATGCAGTGCACAAAATTAGTTCTAATATAAATGTCTACGCTTTCTAATATTAATAATTGATCACCCAAAAGACTGAACATACTAGAATTTTAAGCTTTAAACCATTTTATTTAGTTTATAGAATTATAAGGAAAACCATGTCTTTTTAATAAATAATAAATAAAATATATACAGATATAAACATTTCTACCGAATCTTTTGGATAATTAAACGCCGTGGAAACTTGGACGAGTAGATTATTTTCAAAAAAAGTCGACTTTGGTGATAAAAATATATAAAAAAAATCAAAATCTAGCATCGTATTTCTTCGTTTGAGAACCAAAGATAAACAAAAATTGTGGAAACAGTAATTCCACAATTATTCTCGTTAAGAACAGATAATATTGCCCGTATAATATGTGGTGTTCCAAGAATTAATTTCGTAATTGCCTCAATGTTCCCAAATTTTCTCTATAAAATGTGGCATAGATGTTGTCTAGACGTAAGAGCTTTTTCCCTTATTTGCTAGTCGAGTCCGTTCCATTAGAGGTGGTCGAAAGTGGTGTTGGGGTGCCATAGAAGATTGCAACAACTAGCGGAATATCGCAGCCTTATGCTGCACGATTTCTTACACTTACTTCGAAAAAAGAATACCCAGTCTACCTTCTACTGTTTGTAAATCTCTTAAAGGAGTTTTATGTCGCTTTTTAACATCTAAAAACCAAAATACATTTCTTGATACATTTATTTTGTCTAATTTTGCGCTAAACACAACGTTTTAGCCTACATAAAATATCACAATATTGACTTATTTTAACTATAGATATATATTATACTAACTTTATTATTATTTATCTCTCTCACTTGTCTTAATTATACTCAACGTTACCTTAGAAAACTCTTCTAAACATGCTCCAACGTGCTTCTTTTTATTATCATTTAAACGTACTTAAGGTTAACAGTAACAGTACGTCAAAAAGCACAGCGATACCAAAAGTGATACGTCCTCGAAATAGTACATAAATGATTTATTTGTTGTAACAGGTTATGACATACATATATATTTATTTATGAATTTAATATACATTTATATTAAAGGTATTACACCGTCAGAAATATATATACAGATATGTTCCAATTAGGTCGTTACAATAAATTGCCTTTCGTTATTGTGTTAAAGAAACCATGCATGAACATCTCCAACTTTTACTTGTTTTAGTATATAGCAATAGTTCTGCAATGAATGGCATGCCTTAAGGAGAAAAGGATAATTTAATAAGATCGAGTGGTGAATATGATTGGACTTGCATATAAAATTGATCAATATAATATTGTTTGCGTAATTACCGTTATTCTTTATTGTCAGCCATAATTTCTCTTAACATTGTTCGTTGTTTAATTGTAAAGCACGTGCATCTCTGAAATGCTTGTTTGTATGCGTTTACTTAAAATGGTAAGTTACATCAGCACTAGCGAAAAGCATCAAACACGAAATCACGAATAAAAAATTACGAAAGCAAATGTCAAAATAGAAAATGCAACGAAAGAATATCTCACAGAGGTTGTTCGAAAGATATACAGTTTGGTTAATAATGTATAAATGTATTACATCCTGATTTAGTAATTAACTTGGTATTTTGAGAAATCAAATAGGACGTATACAGCAATGAGACACATCAAAATAGCAAAATAAGTGATGTCGGTTTCATGGAAATTTAGGAGATGAAATATATAATATAATGATAAGTGACTATACTGCCAGAAATTAAAAAGGAAACTGGAAAAGAGTGGCAATCAATCGAGTTAAGGGACCTTTTAAGTTCTCAGAACTAAGAACCGTCCAAATAAATTTGTCATCAAAGATGGCCTTTAATAGTATTACGATCGCTACCATATGACCATTTTATACCAAAATTATAAAATTTATTTAATTTTGCTACTTGAAAAAAAAAACGGTTTTTATTCCAAACTTTAACTCTTTCACCGTTTAATCATTAAATGCAACATGAATTTCTAAATGGTGTTCTTGAATAAAATATTTTTTTAGCATACTTTAGATGATTATGACTTCGCATACCTTCAACCCAAGATTATTCGTGTTAACACTAGGTCAGTGGGACAAGATGGTGGAGAGTCTTAGCTTGTAAAACATTACATGTCGTAGACATGGAGGTAAACAATGCACCCCGGCCGCTATTTTGAAGGTTATACTCTCAAAAGTGTAGTGTTAGCTTAGATTAATCTGGTTTGATATTCTTTTGTTAATTTAGAACACGACATTCTCTGTTCTGTACCTGCATATTCAAGCATCGAATTAATTCATTTCTAGTAAAAAGTAGTGATATGGCAATTCTATCGATTTAAATTTTCCATGTGTACATGTCTGGGACGATATTTTGGTAAAATATAAATTGCAAAATTTGCCCAAATATTTTTTTATCAAATTTTTATAATATTTAAATTGATAATCTAAATAATTGAAATTTTTGTTATACTTAAGAGATTTATGATACTTGTAAGTGGCATTTAGGATTTATACAGCTGAGGAAAGACTGCGTAAGACAATCTCTATCAGCAGGACCAAATTGACAGCACCCACAGCGATCTTAACTGGACACTGCCCACTGAGTAAACACATGCATCGCATGGGTCTAGTAAACTCTCCTTCATGTAGAAAATGTGGGAGAGCAGAGGATACTCCTGTGCACCTTCTTGTTGACTGCCCAGCAGTCTGCAGGGAAAGCACACAATAGGCGAGGTACTGGCCGAGTTGCTCTTCGGCGGTAAAAAAAAAGTGGCATTTAGTATTCAAATCTAGCTATAAATACTGTCACGAAAGTTTAACCCAATATGTCCATTGGTCACGAGTACTTTTGTTCTAATACAAATTGTCAAATTAAAAGCTCATATTTTGTGGTTTCTTTGTGTCTTTCGAATTTAGTAAACCAATTTAAAACTTTGGTGAAACGGAGCGAAAAAGGAAATAGAATTGCTGTTAGTCGTGAAGCAGGAACACCATCTAATGAAATATTTAAAACTTTACAACCATTTGGTATCAGCGGAATATTTCTGATTTTCTACCGATTGTTCGTATCAGTAATGCTAAAATAAAGTAATTAAGCAGAGCACTCGATGAAATCCTGTCAAAAAACAAATGAAATACAGATTTCTTAAAGATCTACTTCCTGTACTTATAATCGAAAGTGACCGGACCATGAGCTTTTAGAAGATCAGTGAATCACATGTTAGATAATGAATTAGAAACAGGTTAGCAAATAGGTACTTTTTGTTTATGTGAAAAAGCTTACAGTGCAAGGAAAATTCAATAAATACGATGATCGTATTTATGCATCGAGTCCAAAAGAAGCAAAAGAAATCACTGAAAGAGTCTAAAGAAGCCATCACCTAGCTAGCATAGTGATATATATCACCTATGATGATGGTTTGATGTAACCTATGTGTTACATATTTCGAAAATCACATTAAAACAGTAGACAACTCTGTTTCAAAATAAGCACTGGACTTTCAGCACAATTTGATACCAGGTTATAAAACAATGCCAGAAGTGGCTGGAAGAAAATGTCCCTGATGTTATTACTGTGGCTGATTGGTATTTGCGAAGTTCGGATTTTAATTCGTTAAACTATAGGATACGGTCTGTTTTAGAGAAAATGGCATCCTCTAAAAGGCAACCTAACGTTGAATCCCTAAAGAAGTGTTTGATGAAAGCAGTAGCTATTTTCCCAACAGACGCCATAGGTGTACCTATTGAAGACTGGCTAAGACTGAAGAAGTGAATTAAAGCCATTTTGAACAATATTTGGCTTGTTTACATTTATTATGGCTTCTATTTGTTTCGGCTATTATTTATTTCACGATGCGTGGAACATTGTGCAAGATAATATAACTTTTGCCTATCGCTTTTGTCAGTCCTGCTTTTTGGCATCAATTTCAAGATGTTTGTGAGATGAGTATGTTCATCATTTGTTGAAAATAATTCATTCTTGAATATGTACATAAGTTTTTTGAATGAATTTCATTTACGATAGAAATAGTCGAATAATGGATCTTCATATTAATTTTAGTCTACTTTCAACAAAATGAAGGAAGTAGTTGGATATAATGAAGGTGAAACCTGTACCAAAACCTCGATCTTAGTTCAGAGCCTTTATTTGGCTATCTCTCTATTACTTTGTGATTTGGAAGTCTTTACCCTGACCAGCTGATTTGCACAATTTATGTATGGAGAATATGGTTAAAAGATTGAGTGAATGCATAATCTTTACGTAGAAAGCATTACAAAGGCAAAAAAGGAGAAATATATTTTAAAAGAGTACACTAATTGTTCAACAAATGTGTACAACAGAATTCACAATTTATTAGACAGTGATATTTTTCTTCTAGATCATGTGTGATAAATGTTTTATTTCAGCATTCTGTTTATGTAGTAGCAAATGTATTTTTTTTTTAAATTCTTTTTTCCTATCATTAAGTTTATAAAAGCATTATTTTTATTTTTATTTAAACTTATAAACAAAGTTGCACCTGTCAATTTACTAAACATAGTTCATATCCTTTTCATACGCCTTCTCAGCAAAATATCGTATATTTCATAAATGTATTTTTTTTTCTTAGTTATTGTGATGGAGATGTCAATACTTGGCCAACCAAAACAGACAATTTATATGCATTTCAAAGCTCAAAGGTATTCTTCTCGATGGAGTGGAAAACAGCGATACATTTATATATTACGTATGCAATATGTCATACACGTATGGTTCTATAGTTAACTATCGTAAAATCTTATGCGTGATGGAACACAGATGAACAACAATACAATTTCTAAATAAATTCGGATAGCGCTGTTTGTGACATCCTATTGGTTTTCGTACCGCAAACGATCGTTTTTATGTTGCATGTTGATACGCTTACATGATATGCCTGCATTATGTTCTTCATCGAACATGGAAATTGAAGATATGCATGTTTAAACAGGATACGTGTTTGTAATACGATATGTGATGTGTCGTACTTATAATCAGCTTTAAGATTGGCTGTAGTTCCGTATAAGGGGCATCGAGTTAGTGATCTTAATGGATTCTAACGGAAAGTTCACGTTTTGCCGTGTTTAAATTGGCCCTTCTTTTTTTAGGAGTTTAGTTTAAGATACCTAAAAATCGATTTAAAAAGGTCTATTTCTAGGTTATATTTAGAGGTATATGAGTTTATGGTTGGTACTTATTGTGTCTCGCCTAAAAGTTACTAAAAAACATAACCTAGAAATAGCCCTTTTTAAATCGACTTTTAGGTACCTTAAGGTAAACTCCTAAAAAAGAGAAGGGCCATTTTAAGCACAGCAAAGCGTGAGCTTTCCATTAGAATCTATTAAAATCAATGCCCCTTATACGGAAGTCTTATCTTAAGATTTATTATAAAAATTAGTACGCTTATTTTTCGCTCGTACATGTAATGATTATGCATACGAATTATTGTCTACTTTCTAGTCTTCGATATGGATTTTGAGAACATACATATGTATGAGGTATTGCTAAATAGGTATTTCAGTTAATGGGTGAAACCCATTTGCCAGAGTATATCTTGAATATCCCAAGATTACTCAAATCCTATAATGTCTAAATTTCGGTCAAACTATAAAATTATAAGATTTATGTCATTGGTAGTATAGCAAGTAAAAGATTCTTTCATTTCTGATCCAAAACATTAGAAAATGCTTATTTCTTCTAACTTGTTCATATCAGTAATTCGTTAGCAGGAGCAGAGATTTATGTATAAAAGGTTTGTTCTTTTATAAATCATTATAATCCATACTGTGCAAACGGTGCAACTACTGTTTGGAAATTTACTTATATATGGATAAAAATGATGTGACGAGCAAGTTAAAAGAAATGAAGTAAGTGTAGGTATAACATTTTCAATACTTAGCGCTATGTATATTTTCATAACGTATCAATGGGTTTAGAGTATAAACTAACAGATCCGGAAAGTACGGTTGCCAATTTTTAATAAAATATAAAACAAACATTACTGATTAAAAGATTAGTTCAGTGACTGGAAGTTAGATGGCATAAAAGGTCAATGCAGGTATGTACAATCAAACAAATACGTAATGTGTTAGTTCAGTATACCGGAGACTAATAATGAACTGGATCTCCATTCCTCTGTATAAGAAAACGATATCAGTCTCATGCTGGCGATGGTTTTCATGGCATGTATTATTAATTATATTAATAATTTAATAATAATAAATTTATATTATATCTTAGTATAATTGCTTGAAGTTATTAAAGAATTCAATTTGCTCCTTGATATTTGGGATTTGGAGCAAATCTGATACCATGACTGGGAGGAAATGTAATGTTTTACCAAATATACTCCATTTAGTTGTATTTGTTTCAAATGGTGGCAAATTATGTTACAAGAAGACACGGAATCTAAATATTCTGAAAATAAATTTCAGAGGTTTTCATAAACTAAGGATTGGTACGTATTTACGGTTTACGTAATTTTACGGTTCGTAGGCCAGCTCGTTATAGTAAATAATATCGAAACACTATTTAAAGAGGGCATTTCAGGTGAAGACTGGTTTCTTAGTTTCAAAAGTCCTCATAACTTGTCTATGCGGCAGTCTGAACTGTTGGAGTATGTGAGAATGCAACAGATATATTTATTATCTATGAATATTTCACTCTTTTGAAAAACATTCTGACCGAGATGGACTTGAAAAATAAGCCCAAATAGATCTTGAATTTGATAATGAACATCCTGGCATGGTTTACGCTGCCACTCCAAATAGTTGGATGGAGACATGATCTCTTGAAAACTATTTTGAGGAAATCCTCATATTAGTTCTGGGTGACGAATGACCTACCTTGGTCATATACGATGGCTACTTCACACATGTTTCCAAAGACATAACAATTCTAAAATTATCAACTCACACAAGTGATCGATTACAGCCATTAGATCTTTCCGTTTCCAAGTCCTTTAACTAAAAAGGCACCAAATTGTAGCCACTTGGCAATAACAGCGTATTAGAAAAAAATATAATACTTAAATCGCTGTTTTCACAATTTTTGAGAGAAACCTGGATCGCAGTAAACAAAGATGTGATTATGAGTGTAAATTTTTTTTAGGGGCACCAACAAAAAATCGGAGGAAATTCACAAAATATAGAGTTTGCGGAAGACGTTGAATACGGTATCCATCAAAACCGTTCATACAATTCGTCATCGTCAAAATTCATCAGCTTCTTAGAAGGCCATTCCGACAATATCGCAATGGTGAATTGTCAATTTAACAGGTGCATTGAATTCTATATTAGCAACTCCACATTCTGAAGAGAAACAAGTCTTCAATATCGAGATTGAACCAACAATTTGAATGCAAGAGATAGCCCTTTCAATTATACAGCAGAAACATCTGTTAAATAAACGAAACATAAAGTTGTCGTAGGTGCTAAAATTGTTATGTTTGCCGAAATACTTGAAGTAATAAGGAATAGAGGGAAGACAAAAAGTCCGAAAAATCGCAAGGTGACATCATAGATGCAGGTTCAGAAAATTTAGTACCCTATGTTAGTTTAAATGAATGTGCATGGATGGTAGAGGAAAGATACGATCATCTCTGATGGGAAACCCAATTAGTCGAAGTTTGTAGGAAATAAAGAAGATGAGCTGGAGGAGACAACTGAACTATATAATGTAACTATAAACTAACATTGAGAAATGAGTGATTGTTTAATATGCTCTGAGTATTTCGTAAGCGTTTACTAACAAAAAGTTGGCAGTCGTCGGGAGGCACGAGGCAGAGAAAGTGCTTGTAATGGAAGATATTGATTTGAGCAGAGTTGATTTCATCGTTAAAGTATTGTCTAATCCTGACAATAACATAATGTGGTATAATGCCTTTTGATTTGAAGTTCCAAAATATGGTTATATCTTAAGCAATACCTTAACTGTTTTGAGAATAATAGTATGGTTAATAATTTTGTAGGCTTTCCCCTGATTTCTCTAAAAACAAAAAGTTAATTACTTTAACCGACACCTTAATATATGCTTAATATAGACAGTAAATATGAATTCTACGAGGGCGGATCCTCATGCCCCACCTCTTACCTACTTCTAATGAGTTACCTGATGTTTTTATTGATATTTTATGTTTTTGACATTTGTAGATCATATCTACATAACCAAGTTTGTATCTCAAAGTGTTGTTCTGTGGCTAATTCTTGAATTGTGTGTCGTAATTGTTCATAAAAATGGATCCTGTAGAATAAAGAGCCGTAATAAAATACCTCTAGAAAAAGGGCATGACGCCAACTTAAAATCATAAAGACATTATGGCAACTATTGGTGAGTGGTGCTGTCAAATTTTTAAATGCGGAAGAATATCCTATTAAAACCAACATACCGGTGGTCCTCCCATAACGGTAACAATAAAAAGAACATTAAAAAGGTACACGATATCGTGCAAAGCACACGAGTACGCGCCAGAGACATTGCAGACGATACTGGCTTATCATATCACGTGGTGCACAATATATCGACTAAAGAATTAGATATGAAAAAGATGAGTGTAAGATGGGTGCCCCGAATGTTAACCATTGATCAAAAAGAAATCGGGTGTTGATTTCTAAGCGTCTTTTGGAAAGGTGCCAAGCAAACAAAGAGAACTTTCTTAGTCGGTATGTGACCACGGGTAAGTCATTGGCGCACCATTAGGATTCCGAGACCAAAGTGTAAAGTAAGGAATGGAAACATCACGGTTCTTTTCCTTCACGTAAATTTAAGGTCGTGCCCTCCGCTGGAAAGGTTTTACTATCAGTGTTCTGGGATGCTCATGGAATCATCCTACTATTTGCAAAGGAAACAGAGCATTACAGGGGCCTACTACTCACAATTGATTTCTAAATTGCGCGACGCTATGAAGAAGAGACGCCGGTGTGCTGTTCCATCACGATAATGCTTCCAGGCATTCGTCTGGTATTGCTATGGCTGCTATACACCAAGCAGGCTTTGAATTAGTGGATTATCCGTAATATTCGTCGTATGTGGCCCCTAGTGATTACAGGCTCTTCGTCAAATTAAAACAAATCTTACGTAGGCCAAATTTTCCAGTAATTATGACGTGATGCAAGCTGTAGAGAGGTGGTTTGCAGAGGTCGGGCAAAAATTCTTCCAGGAGGCTGTTGACATATTGGTGCACCGATGGAACAAATGTGTAGAGGGAGATGTTGAAAAATAAAAAAAATATAATGCCACTGTAGTTTTGCTGTGTTTGTTCTAAAGTAAGTAATTTAAAGTAGAATATTTTATTTTAGCTATGGCACCTGCACTTACTCCACCTGACCTTATTGGAAACAATCAAAAAAGAATATTGTTTGATAATAAGCACTAATTAGATTAAATAAAACAATCAAATTTAATATGTGTCCGTGATAATTATGTTGACAATTATGGAGTCAATTGATATGACTCTATTATTAGCGTAAGATATGGTTGCAACATAACGTCGCAATAGGTAGTCACAAACATTTTTTTATAAGTATATCAGGTATTCGTTTCTCAAAAATTGCGAATACGATTATTAAATTACAAAACGTATAATTTTTCCACTTTATACACCTCTTATATGACAACAAGTATAATTACAGATATGTACAGAATTGAAACTTACATCGTTGGGGTACCGAAAACGTACTAAACATTTCGCATTTATAGATTGTCCATGGGTATCCTATATATAGATAGGTATGTATGTAATGAATTATGATTTATGAAGCATCTTCCTTTTTTAACAACAGCTAATTATATATTAATATCGTTATTATTCACACATATATACACAGACGTCCAATTTGTGTCCATAATCCCTTCTCTGAATTCTTCATCTTGTGGACGGTATTTACAAAAAGCAGTTCGTCTATCATACAAAATAGGGAAAAAGGAGAATTGGACAACAAATGGAAATGCACATTATTTTATTTAGACGCAACTTTCCGGTAAGCGATTAGCCATGAGCCTCTCCTTTATAGCTAATCCGTTTAGTTCTAAGTCGGTTGTTCTCTGTAACGAAGACGTGTTCCCTAGGCGAAGTTCCTTCGGTCTAGAATCCCTCGGAAATGTTCCGATCATTGCTACCGGGTTGTTGTACTGGTGGTACTGAAAATAATACACATATAATATAGAATTATTACTTACAATGGGAAATACAAAATGTTTCTATGTTTGTCAAGTTTCCAAATGTAATGTAGGATACGTTCGTGAATTAAACAGTGTTATTTTTACATTAGTTTGGAAGTCCGTATATTGTATTTTCATAGTCTTTATTTATTAAGTATTTACCGTAACGTTTTGTACATAGTATGTTTGTCTTATGCCTGTATTTAGGTCGTGGCTTTTTTAAGATACCGCAAGTCACATATGCCTTAGTTTAATTCTTTTGGGATATCTTTTCAAATATTCATTGATTGATAAACTTTGAGTTTGTTATGCAAACATAAGGCATATCCATTTTACAAAAAATTACGAATAATAATTGTACCCTTATTAGCCCAACAAGAAATATCCAACTGGACATGGCACTTGTAACAAGAATTAAATTTTCTTCTACTACTATAGTAGAATAACAAGTGTATATATATAGATACATATACATATAAAAATTATTCTCGTACATCTCACTTTTAAGATAATCCCGCAAGAAGTAATCAAGGGGCAATAAGTCAGGGCTCCTGGGGCTCAATTAATACTGAGTCTTCTTGAAATCACTTTATTAGGAAATAATAGCCTTTAAATTGTTGTAGAGATAGAGCGAGAAAATCTTGCAACACTGCACAATATCGCTAGGTATTAATGGTAGGTGCTCGTTCAAGTGTTCATCACTGGATAAAATATTGTTAAAATCGTCAAACCGCTATCCAAATGTAATCCATTACTTTCAATTTTTGCACCAACTGTACTTTAGAGGCATAGAGATGTAAATCTTCGGATAAATGTTGTGTAAAGATGATCTTGAAACATTAGTCGAGTGACAAAGTGCCGATACCTTTTTTAGACACCTTGTATAAAGACATATTCAAAATATTTGTTAGCATTCCTGTAGGTATAGGTGTGTTTGTAGTAACAAATTTGTGTGAGTTGTAGGAATTAAAAAAGTTCGAACATGCAGATGTAGTACATTAAGTGGCATTCGAAATAATAGAGATTCACAGTCTATTTTTTTGTGAAAGATATTGTATAAAAGTTTCGCACTATGTTTATCATGTCCATGGCTCGGCTATCAGCTCGGAGGTCTCGGGTTCGAACTCCAGGGTTGTTTCTCAGGGTTGAGGTTTTTTTGTAGTTTTCCTCACTCTGTGGCGAATGCTGAGAACGAATATCATCTTAAGACGCATCTCTGCCATATATCCCTGATTCTCCATTCACTTCGAATGTGATAAATTTTAGAAATCTGTACACGATCCAGATACAAAACATGGACCGTATAAATGGGATTCCATATAACACAGCCATATTTCAGTTTACTAAGAATGAAAAATGCTTCGATTGCATCGAAATTGTACAAAGGGTTGGTAACTCTATAAATGAAGCCAAGGGTATAGTTTAATGTGGTTGATGAAACTCATATTTGTGTTAAGTGTGATGCCGACATCGCACACTGAAAAGAGTCGTGAACGTTGCCAACATAATAGGATCTCTGAATACGCGACGAGCTTCTGGAAAATGTTACAGTACAACGCCTGCTCAGGTTAAGATTCCAATTATTTGCTTCATGCCAGTCCGCCAGCAAAAGCAAATTCCGCTGCAACAGTGAATTATCTTTGGTGCTGTTTAACAGTATATATTTTAACATCATCAGGGGTAGACCAATACTGGACAGGTAATAATTTCAAATATATTGTTCATAAAGATATTGAACATCGGACCTAATTTCGAGCTTCTCAGAATACCTGAAGTCGACAAAAATGGTTAGAACGGTATCCAGTATAGAATACATAATTGGAATATATATCCAAATAGGAATACATAAGTTTTCACAGGATGGGTGAGAATCTAAAGCGATTTAGTCTTCGAAGTAAGATATTGTGAACAATGGAATTAGTTTTGGAAAAATCTGTTTAAGTTACATACACTTCAATTTTCTAGTCTGTGTTTTCACTAATCTATTGAAATAACAATAAATAAACTAGATAAATAAGTTAATCATTGTAATCAGAAGGAGTGTACTTTATATTTCATCAATGTTAAAAAAAAGATATTCTAAAGTCCCTAAAATAGATGCGACCTCTTTTAAACGTTCCACAAGATGGCGGGTCTTCAGCTCTCGAATTCTCTGCTGCACAGAAATGCAGTACTTGATGTTTCGATCGTCTTGTCGTGAGCTTCTGCAGAAGTGGAAAACGCAATTTTCATGCGTTTCTGATCGTGGCAACTTAAAATTTTTTATCTTTGAATTCATTAAAACATTCTGTTTTGTGTTCTATATTTCAACAATGGGTGATTGCTGATAAATTTTAATTTGCTTGGGTTTTCCAAAGTTTACATTAATTAACTCGTGAAACTAAAAAGTTTTTAGGGTATCCGGTAGGATTCGAATCGATAGCTCCTATTCTCTAAACATGTGCTTTACTAAGTTTTGGAGCACAACAAATAACAAGTGAAAGTGATTGTTTTATTACTGACATTATTGTTTATTATTTTGACAGTTCGAATGAAAAAGATTTTTTTTGTTAAAAACGAAGTTTTACCTCACTGATTGGAAGTTTATGCGAACCATGATACATTAAAGTAAAATTAATAGAAAATCTATAGGAGATCTATTTGAAAAATTATGTATCGTAGCTTCATTATTACAGCGCAGGAAAAAAGGAATTCTGTGAAGAATGAAGTCCATATATAAAATCGTAATCATAGTCTTCAAATTTCTTTTGCATTAATTACGTATTATCCATAAGGTATTCCTATTTTGTTGTTATGGTTTTTAATAAAATCATTATCTAGTTTCCAATTTACTTCACAGCTGTTGGAAATTTGCGAGCCACTTTGAATATTTTGCTAATAAGAATTAGAATTTGTGAAAACTACTAAGTTTAGAAATGGTAAATGACTAAATGAGAGATATCTATTACTTTCAAAGTTTACAGAAAGGGAAAACTTTCCCAAATGCAAACCTGAAAGCTGAGCATCTTAAGGACTTTATTAAAATTAAATAATAGAATAAATTCAGCATGCTTTAGTTCATCATTTTACTGAATACATATATCTTGAAACCAAAAAAATGTAGAATATTGAAATTCCATATGATTTTCATTATTAGAAAAGTGTGCTTATGCACTGATTAACAAAAAGATTAATGTCAGAAATAAAGATAGAAAACGTTTTTAAAAAATCATCTCTTCTATGCTTTATATAGTGGGAAAACTACAAATTACGTTATATGAAAAAGTAATACGAAAAAACAAATAGAAATGGTGTGAAAAAAATTATCGATGTCTTAAATCGAATAAGAAAGAAAGATAACATTATTACCAGTGAATCCATAACGGGTGCGACTCCTGAAGTGACCCACTGCGAGGTGGGCAAGCTGGTCTGCGAATAGCCGGGCGATGTCGGTAACTTACTTAGCGAAGTGGTTGTAGGACCACACACTTTTCCAATTTGTCTGTCGCTCTCTCCGTCTGGAGAACCTAAGTAAGGGCAATAATAAGGGACAATACCTTTTCTGTATGGATATTGATTTTAGAATGGATGTACACTAAATTAGGAACACTACAAATTTATGGTTATTCGGCATATAAAATAAGCAATTAGGAGAAAAACTAATAGGAAAAGGAAAGGAAATACATATGTTTTATAAATCTTAAAAAGGCTTTTGATAGGGTAAGAAGAGAGGATGTATGGCAGAGTCTGGAAAGGAGAGGGCTAGAGAAAGGAATGATAGAGATGATTAAGGCATTGTGTAAATACAACAGAAATAAAGTCAGAACCTCCAACGCAGGGATGTGTGGTCCATTGTTATTCTCTATATTAATAGATTATGCTATTAAAAAAGCCAAACAAGAAGGAAAAGATATACAGTGAATGCAATTAACGTACAGGAACTAATGTTTGCAGATGATACGGTATTGATAGCAGACTCAGAAAAGACATTACAGCAAAACTTGAGCCTTGGAACAAGTTAAAAGTTACAACTAGTTAGGAACAACCATTGAAGAAAATGGGAGAATAGAGAAATAAATAAATGAGAGAATAGGGAAAACCGCAAAAATATATAATACATTAAGAAACACATTTCCACATTCATGGACAACCACGAATAGAATCAAAAGCAAAGTTACGGCCATGGAAATGAGATTCGTAAGAAGAATAGAAAGAGTGACAAGAAGAGACAAAATGAGAAACGCGACAATCACTAATAACCTAAATATTAAGCCAATAGAAATAATCATAGAGGAGAGACAACTAGGATGGCTTGGATATATACACAGAATGGAAGAAGATCAAATAACAAAAAGGATATTTGAAGCCAAAACAGGGGGCAAAAGCAGAATAGGTAGACCCCGAAACACCTGGAAAGAACAAATGTATAGAACATTAGAGAAAAGAAGTATAGGATGGATTGAAGTCAAACAACTAGCTCAGAACAGGAAACTGTGGAAGACAAAAATAAGGGAATGATAGTCCGACGCCGTAAGGCATTAAGGACATAGGATTGAAAAGAAAAGCAAAAAATGATTCTTCGGACGATGGAAATAAAATTCAGATGCTTCTTTAACTTATTGGAAAAAGGAAACCTCACACGTTTATGCTTTAACAGTTCGCCAAATGTTGTTTTTAAAGATCACTCTTTAATTGATTTCTTGGTTAGTGTAAGAAATATATACTCGGTTTTGTCTCAAACAGCGATTTGTACAATATATCTATGTGGAAAAGAACTTTCAACATACAGCTACAAATATAGATACGAGCTAAATGAGTTTAAACCTGATCTAAGTCTCAAACTTTCAGACAATTAACCAAATTTTGAAATTCTTCTTTCCAACAAAGGGTCACTTGAGGATTTTCTCATGCTTAATTTAAGTTTAACCATAATTCCGCAATGAAATAGTTCCCAAACATATGCATCGTAATAAATCGGGTTACTTACAGAATGGAATACTAAGTATGAGGGAAGTTTTGCATATTGATACATAGAGGGAGCCACTAAGCAAATATCAGTACTAAAAATTAACCTTCATGTTCAGTTAACTTAAATCCAAAGTGTCAGTGCGATACGTGTGGTGTTGTGGCTCCAACGTATTGTCAAAGTTGACAAGTTAGTTAAAAAATGGAATTAAACCGAGAACGTTTTCACGCTCTAATTATAATTTTCGAAGACAATTAACTCAACAAGAATGCCTTGCCGAGTAGGTTTCTGTTCTCGGCAACGAAGCACCACATCAGTCAGCAATTTCTCCTTGGTACAGAGAATTCAAATTTGGAAAGACGATCCAAGAGCTGGTGCACCAAGAACGTAATCACTCGGGAAAACGTCGATGCTGTGAGCAAGATTATCAACGAATATGTGACATAGTGCGAGAGTAAGGCATCATTGGGGATTTCAGATACCTAAATTTAAAAAAGCTTAAAAGGCAACCCTCGTAATAAACCAAACAAAAGATTTTAATTTATTTATATAACGCATTATTTGTGGTCCTAATTTAATGGGTAACGACTTTATGTATTCTCCATAAAAAGGCGTTATAGTAAATTTTGCAGCTTCATAACATACGTAAATATATAGCGTATGAGTTACCTCCATGGGCTTAAAGTAGGTAGAAACTGATGAAGTGCTTTCCAATATTGGAAAAGTTGATATCTACAGAAGTCATTTTTTTTAAAGTGTGCAATGCACTTCCAAAGTATCCTCTTCCTGCCTAAGTATCATCAGCTGATACTTAGGTTAAATGTGAAAAATTACACGCACTATTTGTATTTCCCACTTGTTATTGAGGTGTAACAAGACCTGTAATATTGCGTAAAGTATTCTTTTCGTTTAGAATATCACCAAAAAATTGAAAATATAATAAGTAGAAGAATATGAATATGTCATGCTAACTGTATCTAGAACTCTTGAAGACGTTTTTAATTTTAAGAAGTACTTTTTGTCTCAACAAATAACGAGGAAAAATGCGCTAATATAGAGCATGTTCCATTTGTTACAGCTACAGAATCAGTCCTCATAAGAACAAAAAATAATTCTCACCTTGTATACAATAACCGTTGAGAAGAATACGATAATGAAATTTTAAGTAAAATTATTGGGTGTATTGCAATAATATTTGAATTGTACAATAGCAACTAACATACCGTACTTTGCTGGAATTATATCCGGATCTCGTTCATCACTGTTATCTCTCGGCGAAGCACTTCTTAATAAGGGCTTCATAGACGTTAGAGTATGTTGATTTGAACCGCCCACAACTTTCTGCTCCAATCCACCCTCAGGCTGTGTTTGATTCTTTCTAACGCGGATGATTATGAGCATTACGGTGATGATGACTGTAAACGCGGCTCCAATAACCACCCCCAAGAGCGGAGAAATTGGCAAATCGCCGTCAGTTGCTGGAAAGTAAAAGTATTAAAATATAAAGTTGTTTTCTGTTAGTAGTTGCTGACTTATTATTTCTTCCGTTCCAAACTAAGTGTTTACCTTAAACATTTGCATCTAATTAAGGTTTAAAGACTTTTAATATTCTTATATAATGTGTGAATGCAAAGAGAGTGCTTCAAGAGTTAATCAAAGTAGCCTTTGACAAATCGCCAGTCAAACAGTTGCAAAATGGATAATTTACAATTTTCACTCAACTTTTTATTACTTTTTACATGTTACAAACAACAGGATTTATCAATTGAGGAAAGAGAAAGTGTTCTTCAATTTCGTCTTAAGAATTGTAAAAACAACAAACCGCAGAATAGTTATGTTAAACGTATTACCAGAGAATTTGGCATCTTAACAAAAACTATTGGTAGGATTTGAAGTTGAGCAAGAAGGTCGTATGGAGGCAAGTACCTCTATGACAATGGTCGTTAACATTTCGAGGACTTTTGAATGGTGCTGGGGAATCACTATTGCTTTTCGAGAAGTGAGAGAAAACTGCATTAAGAGTGTTTCAAGTGCGTTGAAACCTTACATATAAGAAAAGAATGAAGGATGGAGGTTAAAATTTGCCCTCAGTATATTAAAAGAAGGATCAAACGAATATCAAAATGTTCTTCCTAACGAAGAGCACCTTTTATCCAACTTTGGAATTACTATTATGATTTTGGCTGCAGTGGCAAGCCCAAAATATAATCCCCATACAAAACCAGGATTTAATGGGAACCTGGATGATGAAATTGCAAAAGTCGTAATCTTTAGCAAAGAATATGAGAAATGATTCTAATAAGGTAGACGCCATTTTCATGTTATGGTTTTTACATTTGTCATGTCATTCAAAAGACTTATACCAAACAATTTGTATCTGGACTTTCAGTAACAAGTTAAAACAATTTATATTTTCAAAGGCTACTTTGCGGCAAATTTGATTTGAACGCGTGTTATAAATAAATATGTAATACAAAACTCATTGTTAGAAGAGCAACCCACTTCTGTAAATAGGACTCTTTTCAAATATTTAATAAAGGTTACAAGATAGTTTGTACAACAGAACGTTAAATTAAATGACAGTAAATTCGTTAGATACGGTAATATACAGTTTATGCAGTATTGAAAGCAATTTTGGTCTTCGTCTTAAAAAAAGATATATAATATTTGTCAAGACCTCATAAGTATATTTAGAATATCACTTCACAAATTACTGTAGTGACTTATAGTATATATTTAAATTGCACGCTTGATAGAAAGTGTTGTTTGAGAAACTAAATTTAAAGAAGCAAGTTTGTGTATAGTTATGTTTTTAGTATAGTACATATTTACGTATATAGTTTTTAATTGATAGGTGTCTGTCCAAGAGAACTGGTATCTATGTTTCGCAGGTATCGCGGTAAACTTCACCCCACACAAATTAACTATTCGGAACGCAGCGTTTCAAGAGCACGTGGACTCTCATTGTCAACTGACTGAATGTAAAAATGTATGGGACATGCAGAATTTCCAAACAAAAAGGAGTATCGAAATGAAAAATCTTAAGCTTCTTAAAAATGTAAATTCGTGTAGAGAATTAGAGGAGTACGAAGCGATATCTATAAAAACCTGCACACTCTAGCCTGCTTGATTTATTACTATAATGCCCTGTCAAAGGTATTGTTCATTCCTTGCTTTCTTAAAAAAATACAAGACATCTGGGACCACGCATTAGGTTGTAAAAAGTTATGTATTTCAAGAACTTTTAGAGTATGCATACAAAATGTTGCAAGCGTTATATATTTTTACATTCAGCTGGTAACACGGTTGACAGTGGGTGTCTACGTACCCTTGAAACGTTGCGTTCCAAATAATTATTAATTTGTATAGAGTGGAGTTTACTGCGATACCTGCAAATTATACAACCGCACAGTCTTTGCGATTGTTGTGCTAACTATGTAGTGCTATAAAATGAAAATTAGTTATTCGGAAAGATATTATAACTGTAGCACTTAATTACATGTATTTTCAGGGATATCTCAATATTCACACTGAGCAGTGCAGGGATGTAAAGGTGGTGGGTATGCTGCTTTCCACAAATTTCATAATTCAACAAAAGGTTCAGAACAATTCAAATTGTACGTTAGAGTTTATCAATCCCATTGTAAAAATACATCATAGTATATTTATTTCATCATGTAATGCACAACAAAAATGTGCAAGAGACGTAATATCCAACCATATGTTAATTCTAATTCAACAATTATTTTTACAAAATGTGGTGCACATGACGCTGTAACAAAAAACCTGATTCTTCAATCATTCACAAAATTGTTAATATTTAATTATGTTCAGCAATTCAATAATATTGTCAGGTAGATAGGAGAGATTTTAAATGGATGAAAATTGAATTTATAATTGTATTTCATTTATAAGTTTTGTTTTTGTATCTTTCGATCTCAATATTTCGTTTCGTAAATTAATTAGAATATGTCAAGTTTGGCTAGTCAGGGATTGCCTGTAAAAACATTTTTTTTTTTGTAAAAAAGCGGTATATATATTTTCTTTTATTTTTGTCAATATATTTGTGTTTTCAACTTTACATTTGGTATTTTAATTTCGAAAACATATTCACTTAATTCAAAACAAATAAATCGAAATTTTAATTCAAAGAACCCAGTTAAAAATTTTATATATATATATATATATATATATATATATATAGAGCCGTAATGTACCCCAAAAATAGCAATGAAATCTGTTACTGTTATATCCAGTTGAAAGATTTCATTAACATTGAAAATAAGTATCTTTTTTTATACGGAGTCTTACTGGTAGAAACTTTGATATATGCTGAATAACTCATTATTTCGCATAAACTATCACAATCAGCATTTTGCGAACGTAATGAGTATCTGACACCCAGCTCCAATAACGATTCTATCACTCTATCGTTCTTCGATATCCGTAACAAAGACGGATCAATGAGGCGCGCAAAACATTTTTTCCGTTCGCTAAATTGTCAGTGATTTATATTTACACCTATACGGCGACAGATGGCCATCTGTCACGATTTATCGTCTTTCCTCGGTCCGCGATTGAGAGTAGGGGAGCGCTTTATGAACTCGGCAGTTTTTTTTTCGTTCAGATACGGAAGGTGACTAATGTGGAAATCATTAGAAAAGCGCAGCGTCAGCGGCAAATATCCTCGCTGTTTGACATCTTTGTTCCGTGTACATATAAAGACTGAAATATGAAATCGATATCCTTGCAGATATTACTAACGTATATATAGTTGCCCATAATAGGCTGATACTGTTCTCTTCTTCCTACTCCCAAATTACTGATATTTCTTGATACAGGATGTGTGTGAAATAAAATATGAAAATATGAAAAATGGAAAAATTTAAATTTATTAGATTTCAATCCAAAATATTATGCAAAAATATCTTCACAGGCAGGAGAAAAATGATAATTAAAATAAAAGTTTCTTTATTATTCATAGCTTAAATTGATCACTTAACATGCAGTTTGAAAAGTAGACAGTGCTATCTTGTAGTTTTTTACAACATCGACAGCTGTGTTATTGCGGTGTATGCAGTCTGTGTGTATGTATGCAAGATTGATTGGATGGATGTATTATGTATACACATTTTGCATCCATACGCGGCATATATTACAATTTCCTGGGGTTTCTTAATTCTCATCTTTATGTCATAATTAACTAAATTTTTTTTGGATTTGCATGTTCTTTCTAATTATACCTTTACATTTTCCGTACTTTTTTATTTTATTTCAAAGACACCCTGTATAAGAAATGTTTCAAAGACAGTAACAACCTAAAAGATGCTTATTGTTTGCGTATACACTCAAAGATAGATATACATTTTTGTACAACAGTGACCTCCATTCTAAATAACTTTTTAGAACGAGCGAGATATTACTTAGTATGTAAACAGTTATTGTTACCTGTGACGTAATAATAGGAACATTATTCTTAAGTGTATCGTAGTATAAAGGAATATAAGGAGTTAGAGAAGAAGTAGCTCCATCTAGACAAAGCACAGGACGTCAATTTCTGACAGTATTTTTGATGAGATGGAATTAGAAGTTTCCTAAAACTAGTTAAGTTTACTCAGAAAATTAGTTGAAGCTTTTCTATTTATCAGTCAAACCAAAAAAATAAATTTTCAATTTTACGAGCTGGAGTATAGTTTAGCTTAATTGTGTATCTGCAATGAACACTTTTTACTTTATGCATCGCATCTTAACATTGTATTATAGTTGATTAAGGTTTCATCTGAAAAATGTTAAAATAACTCCTTTTAGGCGCTAATGTTGAAGTCAGTGATTTTTTTGGAAATACTGCTCATATACAAAGCAATATCTACACGCTGTCTGTTCGTCCATCTCATACAAAGGTTGAAAACCGCTGGACTAAATTCTTATCAGGCGTTAGCCTATTCATAGTATTTCCATACATCAAGATAGAAAATCAACATATTTTTGTAACATGCATATACTCAGTGAAATTTCTATAGTTCCTTTTTTTTGAACAAAATATTTAGCTTTCTTAATATATTTAGTAAATTATGCATTGCATAATGCAAGAGAAAATGACATTAAGGAAATGTATTACATTTTATACAGAAAATATTTACAAAAATGCTAACTCGAAACACCGAAATAGATCCATTAACAGAAAATAAATACATAAAAAATTATAATTCTTTCTAAACTTGGTAGTGAGTGTTAGAACCTCTATTGAAAATAACTTCAAACATCGGGGTTTTCATACTCTTTATCAATCTGGTGAATGTTGAAATAGGAATATTATTCCAACACCTAATTATCGCACATTTTAGTTTTTTTACGTTATGGTATTCTTTATTATTGGCATACACCTCGGTAATATTCCCCAAAGATTTTATTTGTTGCGTGGTTACATTACCAGAAGGGGCTAACCGATGGATGATGGAATCGTCCTGTTTTCTTAGCTATGGTACGGTTTGAAAACCATACCTATTTATAACTGTTTATTTGTTTATTTTTGTTTTATTTGTTTATTTTTATTTATGTTTGTTTTTTCCTCTTCGGATAGCAAGTTACGTCTCGGAATTTTTATTAACAGATATGTATACTTCGTTAATACATATATTTAAGAATGAATAAACTTTTGAAGATATTTAGAGGCTTTTTTACACTGAAAGGTAATCCTTGATTTCGTGGGGTGTCTGTCTAACTCTGTGGATCTATAGAAATTTTGCTGTTAAGTTACTATAATTGAATTTTTAAATTTAATAATTTAAAGTTATTTTCTCATATATTTGTATTTCTTTGTAGTTTAGCAATAACTTCGATGCATAATTTGCCGGGGATATTAATTATATTAACCATATATTCTGTTCAAAAGTTGACATAGAACTATAGAAATTTCGCTGAACGTATGTGAACGTTAAAGCGGTAGTAATGGATATAACGATGGAAATAAAACTAATAAAAGTTGTTATGTCATAGTAGAAAAAATTGCTGCATCACAAACATCGAGTCACAGTTTTAGTTTCACAAACTAAACAACAAGGACAGTTTATATTATCTAAAGTTGAATATGCGAAAGTTAGTGGTTTATCGACGTGAACATCCACTTTTATGCCAATTATATGCAAACAAATTGGTATGGAGCGAAGCCGAGTACGATAAATTATTGCACTTCAATTACGTTATTTCGTCTATGCAAATCTACGTTCCGGATTATAAGTATTGTTTCATCGGAAAATGGTTTTATGAAACCATTGCAAACTCGGAAACCACGGACATGCAGAAATTAAATTACTGTTATAATTGGAAATATCGAATCACTTTCTTGATTGGGAAGAACCTTTTATTTTTGAAGTTATAATAGAGCAACCCGTGGGTTGTATTGTTTTGAAAGCTTTCGCGTTGTGTTATCAAAGTTTTAGAATATCCCAAAATTGCAGTGAGCGGGAGTCAATTTCTACTTTTTATATTTTAATAGAGAGCAAATTTCGCATTATATAATGGCTAGTGGACTTCCACTCTTTTGTTGAAAGCTGTGTTACTTATTAAAGTTAAGTGTGGTGGCTGAATAAACAGATGCAAAACAAAATAATGTCAACGGAGATGATTAGAGACGTTGCAGTAAGATGACTTTATTAGACTATGAAAGAAATTAAAGAATGAGGGAAATAATGCAAGTTGACATATCATTAATACATGACTCACAGGTATAGTAGTAAACTCCACTCACACAAATTAATTAATTTGTGTGAGTGGAGTTTACTGCTATACCTGAGAATTGTACATCCACACAGTCCTTGCAATCGTCATTTGATTAACACATGAAATAGAACAGAAACAACTATTGTGGTATGGCTACATGGGAAGAATGGGTCAGGACAGACTACCACAAAAGATTTGAAAATGAGAGCTTCGTAATATTAGGAAAAAAAGGAAGACCAAGGAAGAGTTGGGTAAAAGGAGTTAAAGAAACCGTGCAGAAGAGAGGAAGATGGTTTTAGGGATAGAGCCTCTTGGAGATAGGGATGTCACAGACGGCAACTTAGCTGTTTACAAACCGTCATAGAAATATATATTTATAATGGCTAGTCATCAAGCGGTATTGTCGTTCCTAAAGCTTTCTAGATCTAAAAAATCTGCTGGGTGGATCAATCTTTATTCTCATAGGTTTATAACTCGCATATGTCTTTTTATGTTTCTGTCTTTGGTCTTCTCTTGCAATCTGTACACACCAGCTCTACTAAGGTCTGTCTTCACCTTCTGCAGCTAAGTAGTTCTGGCTCGTCCACATCTTTTTCTTCCTTCCGGTTGCCACTCTAAGATATTGTAAATTGTTGCTTTGTTCTCAGTTCTCCACGCATGCCCTAACCATCTTGGTCTCTGTTGTATTATTCTCCTGACCATGTCCATAGCTTTCAATTCGTTTGCTACTTCGGAATTTGTTCTACGCTGTATTCATTATTGTCAGCTTTTATCCGGCCTAGTATTGTTCTTAATATCTTCCGTTCTTGTATTTTCTTGCTTCTTTGTCGTTGTTTCTGCCGCGTACAAGATTGTTGGTTGTATTATTGTTTTATAAATTCTCATTTTTGTTTTTTCCCCAACATTTTACTTTATAATAGCCCTTTATTTGCCTGGTAGGTTTTGTTCATATTCATCACCCATTCCTTTGTACCCCTGTTGCCATCACTTGTAATAGTACATATAGTTTCCTATTTCAAATGTACCACTCTCATCATTTTTGTTTTCCTCTGGATTTATCTTCAATCCCATGCCGTCACCCTCCCTCACTATTTTCTCTAGTATTTTTTTGGTTACGTCCTGCTTTTTTGAATTGCAATATCGTCAGAATAGGGTATTAGCTGGCTCGCCTTTGTTGTTATTGTGCCTTCATCTATTTTTTTATGAGGGAGTCGAATGCTTGTTTAAAATTAACGAATAAAAGTTCTGTTTCTGTTATGTATGCATGTTTTATTTAAGTAGATGTATGGCGTGCATTGTTGATCGACCTTTTATAAATCCATATTGATATTGTTCTACTAAGTTCTTTGTGTGTACAGTGTGGTTAGTAATTCTGAGATCTGAGTGATTTTAAACTTATTTATTGCTCATTTTTTTTGTGTATGATTACTATTTGTCCTACCTCCCAGTCCTGCGGTAACTTTTCTTCCATCCATATTTTTTAATCTGGTTAGCCCCTGTTATAGTATTCTTCCACCGTATTTAATGAATTCTATATTTATGTTGTGTTTATCCTACTCTGTATTATTTAGTTCTATTCCATTTGTTTCATTCATTGTTTCTTCAAATCTCCATATTGTTATCTAGGTCATATAACAGTTCTCTAAAGTGTAGTTTTCAGATTTCTATGAACTGTACATCATTTTCTATTAATTTTCCATCCCTATCTTTGGTTCCTGATGTTTTACCTTTATAAGTTGTATTTTGTTCATTTCACATTTTACGGAATACTAAAACATAAATACTTTAGGTATAATAAAGTTGTTGACTCGGTGTAAAGTTCATGGTAATTAACTGTAGATAAAATAAAAAAAAAAAACTAGACTAAATATGATTGATTTCTGCATTTATAATCGAATTTTTGAGAATATTACTTTGTAAAAGATAATCTTCAAACAATGAAAAAGAATCACTGAGAAGAAGCATATTCTAAGTATAATTCATATTCTGCTACTTCATTTTGATGTAAACGCACATATTTGCGTTGTAGATACACCACCGCTTCCGAGAAGAAAAGGGAACAGCGCGCCAGAGTCTTTCGGCAAACAGGAAATAACGAATAGGCGAATATCGCAACAGATCAAAAGACCGCTAAAATTGTTCTATAGACTTTCAGATTCGAAGCATGCATAGCTCTTCCGACTGAGATACCTAACGCAACATGTTTGTATTGGCGTTCCGGAAAGTTCCGTAGATCAAAGTGGGCGAAGCATGTTTGGTAAGGTATCTATCGATACGTGATGCCCAATGTTAACACTAAAAGAGATTTTTATACATGCTCTCTAAAATTGGACTCGACGTTTGTACTTTAGATGGAGAAAATAGGCTAGAGGGTCGTATCTGTTATGTAAATGAAATTTTTTAGATCCGGGTGTTTTTATTTCGTTCATGGTTTATGTATTCACCTGTCAAAAAATTTGCTGTCATATAATTTCAAGAATATTAATCTGAATTATGTAGTGTTATAATGTGACACCAACGCAAGTAAGTAGTAATAGGAATACTGTTCTAAAATAGAACTTTTTAAAATAATAGTTTAAATATCATTGGCAAAAGAAAGCACTTTAAAAGAATGCGAGAACAAATTATAAAATGAGATAATAGCGTTCAACCAGAGAAGCAACATTTGCAAGAATAAGTAGCAAAATTATTAGAAAATGTAGATTGCTTGACCACGGAAAATTGAAAGTACTAAAAAGAAATTCGAGATAACCAATATCAGAAAATAACGAGTGATTCGCAAAAAAAAATTCAGTACTATGTATCTACAAATGCGCGAATAACAGAAGAAGATACCAAATATAATGAAAAAGGTACTGAACTATCAAAACCAAATAGAAAATAACCAAAAAATTGCTGCAGAACAAAATGAGACCATGTCAAAGTTAAAATCGGGTTACGATATATTACAAATCGCCAAGCAGGAGGTTGAAGCAGATTTAAAAATGCTCAAGAAGTTAAAAAGCGTGGAAAGTGACTATTTAGCAAAGGAAATTGAAACGAGTGCTAATCTACAACAAAATCAAGAAATATTAGAGAAACTGCTGGAAGAATCAAAAGCACGCAAACAGTTTTCAAATACGAAACAGAAAGATATGCTCAGAGTAAATGAAGTCATCAAGTCTCAAATAGAATTATTAGAAGACTACTCTAAAATGTCTATCGAAAACCATGAAATAATATTCAAGATTGAAGAGGAAAATCCGCACGCATTAAGTGAAATGTCCAACTAATTCAACGAATTGAAATCCAAATATGAGGAGGTTTCTGAAGAGATTGCAGTGCTTCGAAATGAACGTAAAGTGCTAAAGGAAAATATAAGAACTCATCGAGGAATATGTGTGCTTTACAGAAAACAATTGAGAGTAAAGAAATAACTATTCAAGAATTTAGGAGCAAAATTCAGAAATTGAACAAGTTCGTAACGAAAAAGAGATATCAATCAAAGAGTTAGTTAAAAATGAAATATTGAAACTGGATATTGCTTTGGAAGAAGCGCATAAGGAAGTAGAGAAATAAAAGTAGAAGATAAAGATATTGAATGTAAGTGAATCGATGAAGAATTGCCAAAATTGCGTTTTGTCAGCGTCATCCGTGAGAATATGTTTAACTCGTATAATTGAAATATTACGAACGTACGTTTGATAACCAATTTGCTATTCTAACAATGGACACAATGTATAACAATTAGGAATCACAAAAGGAGACTAAAACTAACTGTTGAGCATGATTTAAGGAGATATAAATATACACACATGGCGTTATAAACCTTAAGAGTTGATTTTCAGACTTTTCACTTTTTAAATTTATTTGAGGCAGTACAATGCATTTACTTAGAAAAAAAATTCGTGTGAGATATTTTACTTATGCAACACATTTAGCAGTGCGATAATACTCCAAAATAAAATTCCTATATAGATTTCACTGTCTTACCAAGCACAAACTTAGACAGAACTGTTTAATTAATCGAAATAAAATCGAGAGGTATGTAACAAAGTATGACACCCGAGCGAATAAAAGTCGACTGCCAAATATTGTCTTGGTGGCTTTCTAGTCGGAAATGTTAGGAATATTTAACCATGGCCAACGTATTTGTATAACTTGTTACGTCAGAGATTACGTGGGCTTCATTTCTAAGTACATGCGCGGTATATTTTTCTAGTATTTTAGTAGTGAGTAAAATTGTATGTGGTGGTTTAATTACCTCGACATCAAGAACAGAATTTTATTGGCGTCCACTCGTCCACATATAATTTTTTTTTAATATTTTAGTTCTGATTTAATACGGTGAAACACTTAGTAAGTATTTAGCCTCCAATGTATCTTATGATCGAAACAAAAACATAGAAGAGAAACTGAATAAATTCACACATATCTGTGGGGCAATCAGCAGAACGTTAAAGAACAAAACAAGGATAAACAAATAAAATTTTACAAGACGATAGCAGTGTCAACCCTCTTTTGCGGTAGTGAGACATGGACGACTACGAAAAAACAAGAAAGCAGGATACAGACACACCGGAGACAAAGAAAGGATCTGATAGAATAAGAAATGTGGATATAAGAACAGAACTATACATCTTCTACACAAATCAGAGAATAAAGGACAACAAAAATAGGTGAAAGGAAGACGTAGAATGGATGCAAGTGACGAGGCTGCAACCCAGAGCGAGATTTTATAGATGTTTAGGAGGAAGAAGTGTGAGCAGACCAAATAAAAGATGGGTATCGTAACAGGCAAAGTGCCTAAAACCTGAAGTGAAGAAGAGAAGATGAAGATTTAATAACGTTTTCAATATCACGCACTGAACTTGTATTTTTACAAATCGAGTACTTCCTCCAGAAAGAGCAAAATTATTCATTAACTAATAAATAAAACGGCACAATACATCCAATCAATGTTAATCCTAAATCGAATATAAATGGGCTTTTCAATCTAACGCCTTTTTTGTTATTTTTGTCCTATGCATTATCCACGTGTCCACTATATTCAAATTTATTCCGGAACACGAGCGTTATCACAAATTTTAGAAATTACTCCATCGTGTATTAAACTTGGAAATTTACCAATATACTTCTGTAATTTGTAAACCCATGCTTGCGTTTCCGATGATGATTGCGACATTATTATACTAAACTGTAAAAAACTTCTAACACAATAAACACATTTGTACACCCTCTACTGACTAGATATTCGTAATGCCAACTGTTGCTGTTGATTATTGGTTATTATAAATAATACACGAGATATAACTTAGTTTCCTATATATTATCTTTCTATATAAATATATACGAGGGTGACCTGAAATGTTTCCGGAAACGACAAGAAAAACGCGGTATTCGTGTGGTTTCTTATTTTTATTTTTCGATGTAGTCTCCTCGAAGAAAAACAAAAAGTCGCTGGGGACTGGGTCCGGTGAATATGGAATATGACAGACTAATTCGTAGCGCAACTCATTCAATTTGGACACGAACGAGCTGGTGCATTATGGTAGTATTGCCGCGTGATCGTCCTCCCTTTCTACAGATAGTCGATGAGGATCACACCTTGGGAATCCCAAAAAATGGTCACCATGACCTTTCCGACCGATGGAACGGTCTTTGCTTTCTTCGGAGTCGATTCGCCCGGAAAAGTCCTCTGCCTCGACTGTTCCTTGGTCTGTAGTGGTGGATCCAAGTCTCATCCACGGTTACCCTGACCAGGACACTCCTCCGAAACGGTAGTTTTTGCTCCGGTGTGAGCAAACGCGTCATGACTCTTGACGACCATTTCATCGTTGGTAGCGGTTTTTGGGCATCCACTGCGTGGTTTGTCACTTGTGTTTGTGCGGCCACGTTTGAAGTCGCTCACCCAGAAGCTGATGGTTGAAAATGGAGTACATGTGCCATGAACCTTTAGCAAAATATTTCCCAGCCATCCAGAAATGTCTAATCACTGTACGAAGCTCGATTTTATCCATTTTTGCTACACAAAACACGTTCTTAAATAACTATTGACAGTAGACGTCTGAAATTTTGACAGTTGCTATAACAAAAGGTTGCCTTTGCCGACCAATGAATTGACTTCAACCTGCGTCCGCCATCTCTTGCCGATTCCGGAAACACTTCAGGTCGCTCTCGTACGCAAGGAACAGTTTCGATAAATCCGCTTTAGAGGAATATAACAGTAGGATGTTCGATGCTGCGAACTCATTCTTTTCTATCTTGACTATATAAACAGAAATACAGAACTGAGTTGACAATCTCACATGTATGTATCTCTGGCTTTAATATGCAGAAATGAACAATAAAGACTACACACAATAGTACAGTCTTAACTGGAGTAATGCATTCATAGTAAAAAATACTGAGTACCAACATCTCTGCATAAATATTTCACTTCCATACTAATTACAAATTACGGCATGCGTACAAGGAAAGCTAATTTTCATGTAAAAACTAAAATAGCTAATGTTTATGGAGTAAAAGCATCCATGTTGTAGCCTAATATAATTGTACAGATAGTAAAAGACGACTGAATAAAGCCTAACGGCATTGTTTTAAATCCGAACAAATAAGCGTCGCCAATAGTAAATGCTTATTGCAATTCTTCGACCCTCAATTAATTTGAAAATTATCTCCGAATAAACAGGGAAACGTTACCCTCAATCTATAGCGTGACTGTAATTGAAATACACTACCCAAACGATGTGAAGCGATGTTCAAAATACGTACCCTCACGAAAAAACGGACCTCTCAAACAAAGCGGCTCTTTTATTGTCGCAAAACTAATTATAAATTTAATTAATCGTCTTTAATCGACCCAGATTCTGCTTTAGCATCTTTCCATGACCGTCCGTCCTCACCCGGGCCTCGGGCTTTAGAAAGGGCATGAATATTATTTCTCAAAGTGGTTAATTTTAGATAGAACAATTCGTGTTCTCCTTTCCTTCGGGATTCGGTTATCATTGTTCGTTTCGAATATTTGACACGACAGGCAAAGGCATCGTATATAACGACGATGAAGGTGTTGATATTTTTCGGTTTGTTGAGGATTTATGAATGAAGAAGAATATTTCCTGTCTATGTTGAGGTTTTTTTCGAAACGGTTACTGAATTGCTTTTTAGTCTTTAGAGTGAATATATTGGTAACAACTTGAACGTATAATTAATTTGTTAATTTCCATAGGAGATGTGTTTCTACTGGGGACAAATCCATTAATTTTAATATAGATTATACGAATAAGAGATAGAGGGATATGGAAAAAGGCAACTACTGTTTTACCAGATATAAACATGGCAAGTATACTCTACCGACCATAAGTATTTACCCATCTACATAACAGAAGGTTTATCTCTATGAAAATTATTATTATTGAGCGAGATATATAGATTAGTGTATAATTCCTCTGTAATATGCTGTGTGTACATAGTGAGCCGACTGGTACTAGGATATCGGAAATGACGCTTTTTGGAGATCAGGTACGTTCAGGAAGCCGAACTAGATAAACAACAGTTTTTGGGAAATGTTTATCACGGTAGCTATAAAATACGAAAATAGATAACATGCATTATAATATAATGAAAAATTACTTTGCATTCACCTTTCGTACTACAGACAGTGACTAGTGACGTATTTGTGCAAAGTGTTTTAAAACAGCGAGTAACGAGTAAGGTAATGTCGGCAAAAAAAGAATTATCTACTGCAAGTTCTGCTCAAATATCTAGTGGCATATCGCAACATCAGTAAAAGTAGCTATTGTGGGAGGAACTATATCGATAGGTTCGAAAATCTGCTCGAGATTCGACAACAGTACATTGGGCGCAATTACTGGAGACATGGAGGAAAATAGAGCTGCTAATACTCACTAGAGAGAATGCTAAAATTGTATGCGGAAGTAACAAAAGAGAAAGGTGGTTGATTTGTTTTTGGTAGTATTTTAAGGGGGAATAAATACTTATGGCCGGTAGTGTACCTATACTTATCTTGATACTTCTATGTTCCTAAAAATCAATGTCTTTCGTGTCATACCGGACACCTGGGAACTGTATCACAACAATGCGCCTTGCTACACTGCCACTTCAATCAGCGAGGTTCTGGCAAGTGAAAACATTTTTGTGGCGTTCCTTATTTACCTTTACGCTTTCCTTTCCCCAAGATTGAAAATTCATCATGGCACCATTTTGGAATATTGAAGCGAACAGATCAAGGCGATTCCAGAATTTCCAGTTCCAGCATTGCTACGAAGTGGAGATAAACCATAGATTATTATAGACCTCCAACTCCATAGGAAACTGTTGTCTGCTATAGTTATTTCTGTTTACCTCTTGATATTGTCGTAATAACATAAGATCATAGTTGCCCTTTCAAAAAGAAGGTTTGCTTTTTGTTATTACTTGTTTTGACTGGAAATGCAGGAAAAATGGGAAGCAAATGTGTCGCGTGGGGAAAGAGTGTCAGAGATGTATCTGAAATGTGTTTTTTCCCAAGGAATATCGAGTTGTATGGACAATAGATCGAAACGTATATAATTCAAACAGTAACTACACTGAAATAAAATTCGAATATTAAAAAAAGTGAAATTTGCAAATACATTTATAAAATTGAAGATTGTAGTTAATAGTTTGCTATTAGATCTGTAGTAATTGTAAAATAGGTTTCATAGAGTAAAATTCTGAGTTGAAGGTGAGTATACAGAATGGTTAGCAAGATTTACGAATATGCATTAATCATTTCGACACACCAATGTCTAACTGCAACAAAAGTCACAGAACAGCGGTACCCACGCCTTTCGGAAGACGTAGATATTCCTAGGACCCAGAAAGTTGGTGTCAATGTACTTTTAACACGTTTGTACTTGCTTAAATTTCACCGTTTCGTTTCTACTGTGCATATGTTTTTAATTAATTCCTTTTTTTTGTATTTTAAGTTAATAACATTAGATAGAAAAGAAATACCAAAACAAATAAAGGCAGAAGTGTATAAAAGAGTGGTCACACCCACATTAACATATGGCAGCAAATCATGGACAACCACGAATAGAATTAAACGCAAAGGCACGGCCGTGCAAATGAGATTCCTAAGAAGAATAGAAGGAGTAACAAGGAGAGACAAAATCAGAAACACGACAGTCACTAATAGTCTAAATATCAAGCCAATAGAAATATCATAGATGAGAGACAACTGGGATGGCTTGGACATGTACACAGAATGGAAGAAGATCGAATAATAAGGAGGATTTTTGAAGCCAAAACAGAGGGCAGAAACAGAATAGGTAGATCCCGAAACACCTGAAAAGGACAAATATATAGAACATTAGAAAAAAGAAGTATGGGATGGATTGAAGTCAAACAACTGGCACAGAATAGGAAACTGGAAGACCAAAATAAAAGAATGGTAGTTCGACACCGCAACGTACAAAGGACGTAGGATAAAAAAAAAATTGGAAAAAACAAAACGAGAAATTTTTATTTCATTAAGTATTAAGTTTTATAATCGCTAGCCAGAAATCAGCACTTTCTACATCAGACACTATGTTCCACAAGAAAATACTTTACTTTTGTTTACAAATATTGCCTATGTTCAAACAGAGCGCGTTCCGTAGCGCCATCTGGGGCTGGCCACGCTAGTGAGGTAAAACATATAGCAATCTCACAGACAACCTTTTTCCACCTAATCTGTCTCCAGTAGGCTTGCGTGGTTCACTTTATTTTACTCATACACCATACAGTTTAACAAGAGATTACAGATACATTTTAAGTAAAGTCCAATTATGCTACTTTAAATTCAAAATCGAATATCTGATCATCATTTTGAGAGGTAATCGACAAACATGTTTCCTTCCGAAAAGTAATATCCCAGATTGGCGTGATATTACCTTATCTCTGTAACAACTAGTGGTCTTGTTTCTTGGAACGATATGTGCTGATTAAAGGTGTAGTGCCGACTTTATCGATATTCAGGCGCCAAGGAGCGGTGCGAATGCACCCGCTTTCGTTATATATTCACGGCATAAAATAGGCCACTAATGGCAATTCCTCGGTCGCGCATTCTCAAACAGTCTACGAACTTTCCTCTCTCGGTAACATTTGTCCCGGATTTTTAGTACGTTCGCATAAATATCCGCATAACGGACGCCGAAAAGAAGAACAAATACCGCACAACTTTTCCAGTTATCTTCACCGGCACAGGCGAAATTATTTTCCCCCATAGTGCCCCGATAAATAAGTAGGTGAATTAGGTTAGTTGAAATTAATTTATGCAGTCATATTTCTGTAGTGTTTATAGGTTCTTTAAGTCATCGTAAATATACACATTACTGAGCAAAACTAAGAAATAGCTGGCAGGATTTATCACGAAGGTTAGGGGAAAATAAATAGAAACGTTATATTTTCCTACAAATTTTGCAAGTACTTTTGCATACATACATACGTGCAAAATGTTGTTGTAATGAAAACTGTTACGAGCGCATAATTAAACATTAAAGAAGTAAATGTTATGTTTCGCATGGCATATCAGTCTGGATCTTTCTCGCTCCTTAGATTTTTTCACAAAAGCATAATAGCATAAAACATGTCGGTTTTAGTGTTAATTGGATATCACTCTTCGCTTCATACTTATTCACTAGAACTCAAGTAGCTTATATAATGGTGCGTTGCCTTCCCTACATCCTATTGTATCTGGTATCCCTTAGGATAGAATTCTTGGTCCTGTATTATATACTATCTATACATCTAATATTGAAAAAGTGGTTGAAACATGTGCTGATGATACGCAAATTTATTATCGTTTTAATAGTGAAGCGTGCGGGTCTGTTTCTAACATTGCCTTCATATTAACACAAAGAAAACTTCTGTCTTCAAATCAAAATTAATGACGAAATCATTTCTGTATTAGATCTCGCAGATGGTTTAGGATTTTATTTATACACTAAACTTTGTTTCAAAGGACATTTTACTCATTTATTGAGGTTGGTTGTGCATGTCACTTAGGGTTGAGTTCTGTTTTACTATTTTTTATCACAAATTCATTTATTATAGAATCCTAGTTATCTCTATCGTAAGATCCTCTTTAGAATAGATGTTCATAATATTAATAAATTGTACTCACTTGCTTCGCTGTGTTTAGACTGCAGCCGAGTGTGTATTCTTGTGGCACTAGATAGCGCCAGGAAATTCTTACTTAAGTTGGTCGTTCATACACGGTGATATTGGTCGTGACGGAATTGCAAATGTTAGGCGAGAAAAACGCTCGAAACCGTGCTGATGATGCCGGCTAGGCAGAAACATGTCCGCGTGTTAGTGATTCTCTTTCGAACAATACTTAACATAATAATGCTGCCAACTACAGCTGCTCATGGTATTGGTGGAGTGGTGGAGATTTTTTTCTCTCCTCACATTGTCTAGGTATTTTTTCGATGTGTTATTAATTTAGGATTTAGAGGTTTAGTTCATAGTCTAGAGGTGTCTAAAAGATCTGTTAAATACCTTAATGCAATTTCGTTGGATCTTCGTATCTTAAAGCCAATATTATTTGCCCGTCACCTGAGAAAGTGCTACTATCTTTAGCTTTGACTTTCTTTATTTATTTATTATTTTTCATTCCCATTTTAATTTTTAGTTAAGCCGTTGTAGCAATACTCAATTTATTATTATGTGGGTCATCTTCGTGTTTGGGGGGAAGAACAGCCGCTTACTTCTAAGTCACTAATCTTGTACCTAATAGCATCTTTCTATTTATGTTTACCTTTGTATTGTAAATATTCGTGGTGAGCGAACTATTTTAGCCTGTCACAACCGCAAGAGCTTTAAGGTGCAGGAAAAGCATGTGTAAAGTGTTCCACGGATTTGTTGCTATACTCCCTTGCTGTAAATGGTGAAGCTCCATTAATTGTTTTCCCAACGTCGAATTCTGACTCTGGAGCCGAACCCGTCCCGAAACATGCGCCGTCACTGTAATTGACAGACGTTGGTTTCGAACGCCCAACATTTGAGTTGCCAAATTCTATGGCCGTCTTACTACTGGACCACAGAGCCATATTTGCTTTGTATTTTGTGCTAATAAACCGCATTATTATTAATAAGTCAGAGGGAGACAACTACACTTTTTACTCTCGATCTATTTCTATTGGTAAATTTGCCTCAAGCGTGGTTAATGCCTGTACCATTCCAGTTTTTTAGATTACAGTTCAGATGTTGGGGCTGCTGTGTAGTAAGTACCTGGTATCAGATCCAGTATGAGTTTCTCCTTTAGTAGCCATGATTGTCTCAAATCGAGCTCATCTGAGCATACTCTTCCTTTAATCCTTTTATCAGTTTTCGATTTGTCCACAAAAAGACATGAACTAAGTCTGTCACGGTTGTTGGTCTTATAATGTAACAGAAATATGTAGGGTATGTCGAAGACAAAAAGCGGTGGGATGTTATCTGTTCCAAGCTTCAGGATCCGCAATATTCCAAGAACAAATGGCGCCTACCCCATATTCCACGACCTCACTTTTGTTAGCCATTGAATAATCATGGTAGTCAACGCCATCTTTCGGAATGGATTAAGAGGTAACAAACAAAGTATGACTACCACAGTCGTCGTTGATGTAGATCGTATGATTGCCTAACGTGACATACAAGTTGATAAATTATTGCTTCACAAAACACTAGACAATAAATAAAGTCAACCCAATACTTTGCAGCTATCAAGTATATTTTCCGATAAAATGTTGAAAATTAATTGATAACATTTAATGGAATCACATTCCTCATTGTACAAGGTACACGGTATTATCAAACTTTCGGCATCGAGATCCATTACGACCTCGGATTTTTCATTCCCCTTTTACGAGCATTGAAGATTATTTAAATGATGATAGCCTTATTAATGGGCCGCTTAAGGAATTCCATTTTGTTCACTTATTAAATTTATAGCGCTACGCTTCGTTCACCGACAAGTAATGAGTTCATTTTTTTTCTTTATTCGGATGAAAAGTGGCGTTGCACTTTTAAGAACAGTGCAAATTATGAAATTAAAACTTTAAAAACATTAGGTGTCTATTGAAGGAGCTTTTAGCGAGCTATTTTAATGATAGTAATTACCGCAATTTAATTTTGATTTATTTGCCAACGTCTTCTCTAGCTTTGGTTGCTTGTTATCTATACAACACCGCGGGGATTTGTTAGAATGGAATGTTATCTAAAAAGCAAAGAATGGACCATACACTTTTCGGAATTTATGTGGATGTAATTGGTATAGTTTGAGTGCTTCCAGGGAATACGAACATTTATTGTTTAGTTACTAGATTATTCTGTAAGTATATTAATAAAATTGAAATGTAGCTTATTGTGGTTGGAAACACTGCAGCGGTTTGATTTCAAAAAGTCCTGCTGAGAGAAACAAAGCCGAATTGAAAAGTAATTCCCGATCAAGTGGGGAATTATCGTTATGAAATTTATTCTGAAAAACTATAATCCGAGGCATGTCTCCAAATTAATGAGAATGATGTTTCTTTAGAATACACACAGAGTCTTCAGTCCATTCTTGGTAACAATTCTGGAAGTCTTGTTCCATTAGGCTGTTTAGAACCTGCGTTGTAACTCTTTGGATGCTGTTTATTGAACCCAACTTCATGCTCAGAGTGATATCAGGTGACCAATAAGGGGTATTCCAATACGATGTTGAAATAAGGCGACAGAAGTGTGCAGTGGCACACACCTGTATCTTCGCGGCCGAAGAAAGCTGGAAGGAATAAATCCCGACACAAATCCATGCCTATCATCTTGCTTGATTCTGGTGGAATTGTTCACAAAGAATTCGTACCGCAAGGCCAGACACTGAATCAAACTTTTTATCGCTAGGTCCTTGAACGCTTGTGGAAAAGAGTTTCGCATGTGCGACCTGACATTGCCAACTCGATAATGGCCCCAATCATGGCCCATTGTCAGTTAGAGAATTTTTGGCAGAGAAAAACATTCCAGTGCTCACACACCAGCCGTACAGTCCAGACATCACCTCATGTGATTATTTTCTTTTTTCATCGCTTAAGCAAAAATTGAAAGGTTGTCATTACGAAACAATAAAGAACATCCAAATTAATTGATAATGTAACTTGGCATTGCTATTAAGGTATCGTGCCAGCCTAGATATCAGGAGTATATCTGCAGCCACTACTACATCTAGGTATTAAATTTGTCATTTAAAATTTAGCAACTTACATATATATATCGCGATCTAAATAAAGATTTGTTCAGACGGTCTCCATGGTGTAATTCGTTTAATATATCGGTCTATCGAACAGGTTCAAATCCTACAGGAAGCCGATAGCCACAAAAAACTACTATAATTAAATTTAGCGTTGGAAACGCTGTGTGCCTTCAAAAGGAGTATACTTTGAAGGGGCAATATTAGATTGTATATGTATATATTCAATTAAGCACTTTAAAACTACTCATTCCCATTAATTCTGATACATATCTCGTATGTTGACGTTTTGGGGGAGAGGAGCAACAATTAAATTAACTCCATATTGTGAGACTTTAAGAAAATTATATTAAGACAAATGATGTCGAATTCTGTCAGTCTTTGTCATATGTTACTGCTTCATGACAGTGCAAGACTATATACTGTGACTGAAACTCTAGATATAATCATCTCTTTCGGCTGGAAGGAATTCATTCATCCGCTTTAGAATTCAGCATCTAGCCGCTTCGACATGGACGATGAAGAGTTTAAAGTTTAGGAAGGTATCACGGTTAGGAAGGGAATAAAAAAATCGTTGTTCATTAATACAAATATTGAAAAGAAATGAGAGTAATAGGAAAAAGGAAAATGAAAAGAAAAAGAAAAGAAAAGGAAAACTAAAAAGAGGGGTGAGAAAAGCGAAAAGGTGAAATAAAGAGTAAGAGAAGAAAAGAGAGAAGGGAGACAGAAAAAGGAAAAGAAAGAAAGAAAAAGAAAAAGAGAAAGGTGTGATCTCGGCCTCAGTCGTAAAAGGCTCTTCAGGAGAAACCAGGGAAACTCCCTTTTTCATTTTCCCTTTTTTCTTTCTTTTTCTCTTTTTTATTTTATTATTTCCTCTTACTCTTATTTCATTTTTTATATCTCATCATGAATTCCGGAAGCAGTTCGCTTATTACTTTGCACTACATTGTTTTTTTTCTAGCCACTCCTATGGTCCTCGCCGTATGCTTAGAGTCGCTTATCATGCATTAGTTTCCATGTTATTTGAAGTGAATCGTTGCCATATGGTTCTATTATGTTTTCTAAAATATTACGATAAATAAATTGATCCATTCTTCCGTGGATTCTAAACATAAGATCTACACCATGCCATGCTATAGAACCCCATACCATAATGTTTCCTCCGCCATGTTTTAACGTTTTAATGGTATCATTAGGATTACATCTAATATTGACGTGACGTCGTGCAAACGTTTTCCATCAGATGCAAGTCCATTATACTTACTTTGGCCTGGCTATAAAACAGATTTCCAGAAAGAAAGCGGCTTATCCTTGTGCATCTTAACAAATAGCAATCTTTTCAGGAGGCTATGTTTTGAAACAAGTGACTTTCGCACCACAATGTATATAACAAAGTCAAATTCATTGAGGCGACGATGGATTGTTCTTGCTGATATGTTAGCGTAAAATTGTTTGTCAAATTTGATTTTTATCTGACTAGCGGTAAGAAATGGAGCCTTTGGCGGTCCTTTTTCGAGGTTTTCTTTTCGTCTCACATTTTCTACTGCATACACAAAATTTGTAGGCGCACTGTAGGGTACGGTAAGATTATTATTTAGTTGGCATACTTTCCGGGACCAAAAAATCTATTTGGTGGCGCTGTAACCTTACCAAACACATAGACTTAAAAAGAATAGGCACTTCTGTATTTAATTATTGACATATAATAGATGCCCTTTTTAAGTGTTACCCGCTTTATATCCCATTAACGGAATTGCAAAGGACGTCGAGGTTTGCCGAAGACGGACAGAACAGGACAAGAAGCTCGTCCGAGAAGGAAAGGGGTGTGTCGGCCCGGAACAATTACACAGTTAGTCTTATCGTCAGTCTATTGTATTCCCGATTCTATTCAATCTCCGATCTGAATGTCAGAATCATTCGAATACAATTAAAGATAGATGGCTCTGGTCGGAAGTAATAGTCACGCCCCCTTTCTAATGCAAATATCCCGTCTATATATATACCTTGTAGAACCGTAGGAAACGTATCGTGTAATATTGGGAATAGATTAATCGACTTGAGACGATAATGTGAGGAAACTCTTTCGTGACTTAGCGTTACACGAAATTCATTTAAATTGATTTACAGCCGAAGAAACGATTTTAATATTTTACTTCGTCGAAAGAAAATCACCTGCGCCTTATCTCTTTTGATTTATACTAACGTTCTGCAGTATCCAATCAGTATAAATCGCGAATGCTGTAGACCGTACTAATAAAATATTTCAGTGCATCAAATACCGGATATTGCCGTTACATCGGCTATCTTGAAGATATTTTAATTCATCTTCACGATTATATTATCGATGTTGGTTTAACTGTGTTATTCTACGAGTCGTATAATTTTTTTGCTTGGGCGACAAAATAATCTAATATAAGTTTACTTCATTGAAAATGCTTGCGTACTGCATATTCTGAAGGATTAACATTTTATGGTAAGATAATAGAATGGTAATACAATTTTAGCGTCTAATTGCTTAAACAGGGGTGACTAGGCAATTAATACCATTGGTAGTTTATGCTTACGCTTTAAGTTTAAAGGAATTATTGATTAGGTTCATCGTGCAACAAGAAAATGTTTGATTCTTTCTTAATTTTCATTTACACCGTTTTCAGATCTACATCGCAACTCGAAAGTTTGGAATATGTTGAGGCAAGATGCGAACACTAATGCAATAATGTTGATAGAATATAAGAGTAAAATAATCAGCTATTGAAAAACACACGAAGAAATGCATAGGAAACAATTCCGAACACAATGCTGCTAAATACAGCTACTCACGGTGTTGGTGAAATCATTCACGAGAAAGACAATGAGAGAAGAGAAAGAAACGTTAACTTGCGCACATGTTTCTGTCGGCGCCACCAGCGCCGTTTCGAACGCCTTTTTCTACCTAATATTACAATTCCCTCTCTGGTAATATCACCGTGTATAAACCAGTATAAGTCAGTATAAACCAATATAAATCAATGGTTGAGTGTAGGCTTTCACGACCGTAGTCCATAGCAGAAATGCTTGTCGGGTTTGGTTATATATTCACTGTTTTACTTGTAAAAAACATTTCTACAATATAAATAAACTGGTATATGTAGTATATATATAAGTATAAACCAGTATGTTACAACGTGTTTAGAACCAGTGTGTTAGAACGGCAGCCGAGTCTGTATTCTTGTGGCACTAGATAGTGCCAAGAAATACTCAATTAAATTGGTCGCTTATACAGGGTGATACGGGGGTTGCAATGGTTTTATTGCTCTTCAAAAGATTCTCAGCGATGATCGATACACATTTGCATACGTTTGTACCAATTTGCATAGCATATTACCATTTCGATTGAAGTATCTCTGAAACATGCATTTTGAACTATCAATCCCTTCTTCTGAAAATCGTTGCCCACGTAGTTTATTCTTCACGGACTGAAATAAAAGGAAATCACTGGGTGCCAAATCAGGACTAATTTGGCGGATGACCCATCGACTCGATGTTCTGACCGGTTTAATATTGAGTTGTTTGTGTGATAGCTCTCGTTATCATGGTGAAGAGTGATTCTGTTTCTTATTTCTTCAAAGACTTCTGGCAAACAAATGGTCGTATACCATTCAGGATTGATCGTTCTAGGATTCTCTAGTGATACTGTAGCCTCATGCTGGTTTATCCAAAAAAAGAAACAAGCAACCACTTTTACGAACACCTTTGTTGGGTTTGGCCCATTTTGGAATACCCATACAGTCGATTGCTGCTTACTTTCGGGCTCATACATATAGATCCAAGATTCGTCGCCTGTGTAAATGTTATCCACGGCTTTTGACGCACCACGACTATATTTTTTGAGCATTTCTTTGCACCGATCGACACGAGCCTTTTTTTGAGCTATTGTCAAATTATGCGGAATCCAACGCGCACAAATTTTTTTCACAGTTTAATGTTCGTGTAAAATTTCGTGTATGGCTGACATGCTAATGCCCAGGGATGTCTCAATCTCACGTTATGTCACATGACGATCTTGCTTTATCATTTCGCACGCAGCATCGATGTTCTTTGGCACAATAATCGGTTTTGGACGACCTTCCATAAATTCGTCCCTGAGTGAAGAACGGCCAAGATTGAATTCACTAAACCACAGATATATAGTGGTTTTAGATGGTGCTTCATCTCCAAAAGCTGAAGTATGTTCTGAATATATATGCAGTCAAATAATACCATTGTTGTCAATTCCGGATACATAAATAGCATTCCTGAGTTAGCTGGTAAACCTCAAGAAAGTTACTAAATATGTGCTCGCCAAAGTTAAGTAATTGAGACATAAATTTCAATTTAACGTTGCGTGTTAAAACACGTTAGGTTTTTTAGATTTTTTCATTTTCTAGTTTATAGTAATTTTCTTTACGTAGCAACTACTGGCCTAGAAGAAAGTTGAAGCGTTGAAACAGAAAAGTTCTTGCTATCCAGGTAAGTGTCAAACCACTAGACCACGGAGACCCGTAAAAATATCAGTCTCGGTAGGATTTGAACCTACGCTCAATCGCTGTGCGGGCGAATGTGGTAGGAACGAATCGCTCCTAATACCTGGATTAACCAATGTCTGTAGATATATGATCGTATGTCAGCAGACATAACATCATTAATGCCAAATTTTTATTAATTAAATTAAACCGACATTTTTTTGAAAAAAAGTTAACGTGGGCAAAATTATAATTTATCTTTATAAAAGCCAACGAAAGCCTCATATTAATTTGCAAAAGTTGTTTGATATAGAAAGATAAGACAAAGCAGAGCAAGTTCTTATTACATGCATCAGTTTTAATTACATCCAAAATTTGCCCTTGATTCATATTCAAGTCAGCTCTGGTGTTATATTTTTAGGGCACATAATTTAACCAGAAATGTTGCTAACATATTGGGAAACGAATAAGGCGCTATTTGAGGGTGGAATGGTATGGTTTGGAGTAAATACGGGCGAGAACACCACCCTTTGTTTCATGAAAAATAGAGTTATCAACGGTCAGAGATATCTGGGTAAGATTCAGCGACTCATTGTTTTGTATTATTTGTCTCTATAGAATAAACATCATGAATAACTGGTTGCATGAAGTTGAGCGATCAGGCAATTATCCAAACGGTAATTCCATAGAACATGCTTGAAATACTTAGAAAAAATGCCCCCGTGAGCGAAATATGGCACCGAGAACGCTTCAAGAATTACAAATTGCTACAAACTTGTTTGGAGAAGTTTAGATTCTTGTTTATAAATATTAAAATTGCAGTACTGAAAACTAAAGTATAACAAATTATTTATTTTTAATTTATTATTATTATAAAGTATCTATTAATTAATTTGAGCAGTGTATTTCATTTTCGAAGACGTTTTGAAGTTTTCTCCAATACTTATTTGTACAACGAAATACTGAATCAATAGTCAACAGCAGGCTATATCGAACGGGAATAGACAAAAAATATCCATTTCCGTTTCAAGAAACGAAAATATTGTGGCGCAGTTAAAATGAAATAAAGGCGAGCAAACCAATCAGAGTAATTCAAGATGATAGAGAATGGGATATACTTAGCGAGAAAGTCAATTATATATGGAAGGAGAGGGAGAGAGACGCCTGCAAATGCACACCGACTGATACTTCCCAAAACAAACATACTTTTTCCGCACCAAACAGTTTAAAAAGTTTATTGCTTTCGTCTTCGAATTAGTTTTCTTTCGGTAGCCGTTCTCGAGGATATACCGCCGACTTAGGGAAAATACACGGGAGTGCATTCAGAAAATTTGGGAAGGTGGTAATTAAGAGATGCCGTTGCCTGAGCACATCTGTTTGACTTTCTTATATACACTTCGCAGAGTTTCACAGAATTTTGCACGTATAGCTTTGAAAAGAAGACATCGTTTCGAAATGTTCTCGCCTACTTAGATATATATTTGATTTTAGTTTTAATGTATGTTTGTTTTCTAAAGTTACTTCGATTTTATTTATTTATAATGTTTTGACATTATCAAAAATTTCACATCTTGCTAGAAGCTAATACATTTTATGTTGTTCGTTGGATACTCCAATTTATTGTAATTTATTAATTGTAGAAAATTACCAACGTTTTAACTAAAAGTTAATAGCAAAAATTTACAAGGCCTAGTTTCTCATTTTTAACGTGTATATATATGAAGTGTGGCATGGCATAATATTCCTAGGATCTCTAATATTTAATCCAGGGTCAACACTAATTACTAGGGTTGGCTAAATCTTCGGCGCACCAGGTCCGAACTCGTCCGCACGCTCGACCTATACAAAAATTAACCGAGTTCGTTGAACCAATCTGTCTTCGCTTCCCTGCTGTGCATCCAATTTCGGTATCGGTCGTGCGTGAGGGCGAATTCGGACCAGGCGCGCCGAAGACTTAGCCAACCCTAGTAATTAGTGTTGACACTGGATTAAATATTAGGGATCCTAGGAATATTACGCCATACCACACTTCATATATATATATATACACTAGTTAAAAATGAGTAACTAACGTTTATGAAATAATATTCCCTGGTTTGTGACCACGTATATTGTTGATAATTGTCTGTCCGATAAATTATATACCATCTTAATATTGTTCTGGGACGGGGTGGGCGTTTTCTGGTTTCACCACCGATCCAATAAGATACAGCACCGCTGAGTGAAGAAATTAAGAAATTCATCATACCCAGGCAAAAATTCGCCAAGTGCCCAAAGATGTACAGTTTGCCGAAGATACATAAACAGGACGTACCTCTAAGACCCATAGTGAGTAGCATAGGATCACCGACTCAATCCCTTGTCCGATATCTGGCAAACCAACTAAGGCCATACGGGGAGCAGATTAATTTCTACGTTAACAATGCGGATTACTTCACCGACATCCTCCATCAACAACATATCGAAGCTACAGATACGTTGGTCAATTCGGATGTGACTTCGCTATTCACACAAGGAACAATGAACGATTAATAAAACAGTTGACATCTTCTGGTAAATCTAATAGAGCGTGGTCTGAAAAACATATGCCTCAAATACAGCGGTCAGAGGTATAGGACACACAGAACTTCAACGGGATCATCGTTATCACCTATCATAGCTAATATCTTCAAGATCTTGAAACCAGAGCTTTGGACACCACCAAGTACAAACCCAAGTTATAGCTCAGATATATGCACAATACCTTCACCATATGATTATACAGTGAAGACAAGCTACAGGATTTCCTCTCACACATCAATATCCATTCTAAGATCAAGTTTGCTATGGAAACTGGAAACCAATTACCATTTCTAGACGTTTTAGTAACCACAAAACAGGACGATACTTTGGAACATACAGTATACCGAAAAGCGACTGATTCCAACCACTACTTCAATATGCAATTACACCATCATCTTGCACTGGTGCAAGGAGTGGCGAAAATCCACTGGTATCGAAGGCAGCGTGATCAAACATATACTACGAGCCAGTGGCTTTGCCACCAATACCATAAACAAAAGCCAACAGACACTACCATTTGTGTAACCAAAGCGTATCTCCCTTACATCAAAGGTGTAAAGGCCAAAATAGATAGAATATTACGAAAACATCAAATTCAAACCATATTTTTCGCTGACACAAAAATAGGACAAATTCTGAATAATCCGAAGGATAAGATGCCACTGGAAGCTCAAGAAGTATACGAGATACCGTGAAAGAAGTGTAATTTTTTATATATGGGCCAAACAAATAGGAAAATAGGCGTCAGAAGAACTAGTGGTACGAACAAAATAAACAGCCTCAACTTTAGCCCAATACGTACTGATGACTGGACACAAAATTCACAAGGAAACAAAACGATGAACTATCATCTACCGACAAGGATTACACAAGAAGCTATAGAAATAGAGAAGCGCTTGAATAAGTTCAACAAATGGGAAGACGCGCAACGCCTACCACTGGCATGGGGAACCCTTATAAAATGTATCCCATGAAATAGGCTACAAGAGGCAACACAAGACCGGCAAAACAATAATAGTGATGCTCGAGCGACACGGTCAGCGAGTATCTCGACCACTACAGGCAACATAAAAGTGTTACCAATAAAAACACTCACTTGCAACTATACTATATATAAATGCTTATCAACCCTAAAGTCCAGAGTTTCTTCTTGTTCCATTCATATTAATTAAATGATACTGTGTGTTAAAACGAAGACGATGCACCTAATTTCTTAAGAGTATACTCTACAGATTGTTGGAAGACATTTCTTTCGAAAAGGTTGGAAACAAAGTAATGTTAATGGATCATGCTGCTATAATAAGTACCATGAATATTTTGCAAACTATTAAAAAATATCACAATGGAGGGAGAAACATTGTGTGTATTAATGGATCATGTTTGCTACTTTATATCAAAACCGTTAACTGGCAGCACTGCAAGTATAACGTCTTCAAATAAATTTTACCTCAAAGTAGCCTTTGAGATTATAATTATGTCTTAGGTTTTGATGAACTAATGTATTGAATAGACTTACTGAAACTCTTAATACAAGTTCCTATCCACTATGCATCTGAACGAATACTCTGTCAAATTGACAACTAATGTAACTGAAAATAGTACAAGATACGACAAAAGATTTTATTGGCATGGACTATGTTTTGCCCTGCTGATCTGGACGGTCCGACGTATATCTCGGTAGCTCCGCTTTAATTCGAAGGACCAATACACTATCGGGTGTACACTGCTAGGGGATGCGCACTTAAGACTTTTAAACGCTTTTATTTACTTGACCAATGTTTGATTTCTAATTCGTGATTGATCTCTAGCTGCTCCGAACTTCTTAGGGAAAACTCGTGAACTGTTGTGGTCAAAGCTACCGAATTGTTTCTGATGACTCTTTTGAATATTTTATAAATTGAGATGTTATACTGTTGAAGGTACGCTGAGTTCTGTTGAACTTATGTTGTGATGTGAATGAATGTGTGTATTGTTTGAAGGTTTTGATGAAGTAATGTATTGAATAGAGTTACAACGTGTACTTCTGGTTATTTATAAGCAACTTCGATTTTGTATTAATAAACAACCCAAAGCTATCTCATTGTTCTTGTAAATGAAAGGTCCAGACATTTGCTGATGATGTCATAGTAATAATGAGAAAGTACCGCAATAATACCCGAAAAGTGAGGTAAGAGAATAATTAGCATAATGGTAATTAATAGAATCTTAATTCAATAGATCGGGATTTTCTCATGTCAACATTTTCTGCTTATGTAATAACTGCTGAATACATATACATTTGATTGGTTGAAAGGCAGAAATGAATGTAAAGTGCAAATAAATTAATTGTAATATTAAGAAGATATAAGATATGTAAAATACAAAATAGAAACTCGTTTGGTTGTATCCGAACAAACTACTAGATGTAAAATTTATCTGAGCACTTTCTATTTCGACAAACTGTTATGGTAATGATTTATAGTATCTAGACAGTTGTAATAATTTGACAGGGTAAATTTTTACGGTTTCTATTTTCAAAAGGATAAAAGCTTTCACGTAACGCAGTTGATCCTAGGTAGAGTGAATTTCAGATTTCTGTTCGTAATCTTCGATTACTAATTTTTGAAGCTGATTTTCACGAATCCATACACGAAGGCCTAGTCTTCATATTGAAGGATGAACGAGGAGTCGCGTGCCTATTTGACGTTAAATTATTTTTTTTTTCAAAACGTTTCACCTTCTCCAGGGATCTATCCTTTAATATCTCTGTCGAGTCGATCACTCTTACCAGCTTGATGAATTTATACACGCCGGCTCATTTATATTTAACGGTCTGTTCTCGGAGATCGCCGGCCGAGAAAGAGAATCCGAGGGGATAAATGAACGAAACGGTAATTCGTGAAACGTCAAGCGAACCGCGGCGCCATATCGGATGAATTATCGAAAAAGATTAAATTTGTAATCTGGCTATATTGAAACGGCAATTATTTGTATAAAGACGTTGATATTAATGAGTCGAAATTAATCAAGCGTCATAACGCCGCGCTAAATCTTCCTATCTAGATTTAGCGAAATGGTTCCTGACAGAAACTGATAAAATAATGTACGTGGTCTGACCATTAAATACTCGTATTTAGTTGCCGTTGCATGTTTGTCTTTGTCTACTTGACGACGGAAGCGCTGGAGCGTCAATTACAGCTAGAAGTGTTATTTCCTTTGTGTTACCTTTTGTCTTTGCTATTGTTGACGATGGAGACTGATGAATAAATGAAGTAACGATTCAATATTTTTAGTGAAATGTGGGAGAAACTTTTAGAAAGTTTGCGAAATGTTGAAGGCTATTTATTTTATTATTATAGGAAGGATCCTACGGCCTTTGTCGCATCTCGCATTTCGATCTCCACTCGTCCCTATTTCTCCAAAGCTCTTCTTTTATTGGTTTGTCTCTCATGGCTTTCTCGATTCCAGCCCTCAATGACGGTGCTGACCTTCCACTTCTTCTATTTTGTGGTGTATAATTTAGGGCCCTCTTTGGCCATCCATCTTCACTCGTTCCTTGTACATGTCCATACCATATAAGCTGTCTTGCAGTAGTTTCTGTTCTTCGTCGTATCTCTTCGTTTCTTACATGTTCCAATTTTGGTATTCCACAGGGTCCTTTCGGAAAGTTCATTTCGATAGTGTCTACATTCTTTTTATTGCTATTTCTCAGCACCGTATGTTAGAATGGGCTCAACTCCTTTATCTTTGTTTCCACTCCTAATCCTTTAGACCACAGCAAGGAATTTAAGGTTTGAGTTGCTTTTTCCCTAGTTGTATTTTATTTCGTATGTCTATTTTCGATGTATCTTCCTCACTAAGTATGTTTCCTAGGTATTTGTACTAGTGCTCTTCTTATTTCTTTAATTTGCAAGTCCTGGTGGTCACCTTCGTCTTTAGACCCCACTTTCATATATTCAATCTTTATCATGTTTAATTTTAGTCCCCAATTTCGTGTTCTTGACTTCGTTTTCTAAACATGTAGTCTATATCCTCTTCATCACAAGCTATAATTACTTGATCGTTAGTGAAATAAAGACTTGTGAGTCAATGATCTTCCATCTTAATTCCCATTCTTTCTGTTTTTTCTTCTCCAATTGCTTAAAGCTTCATGAAAATAAATTTTAAATAATGTAGGGGAAAGACTGCATCCTTGTTTGAATCCCTTATTTATAGGGAATGGTTTTGATCTGTTTACAGCTATTTTGATTAAGCTCTCTGCATCTTTATATAAGTTCCATATTGCATTGATGTACCTGGCATTGAGTCCTACTTTGTTTAAAACTTCAAACATTTTTTTAAGGATGTCGTATTAAAAGCTTTTTCTAGGTGGATGGGTAAATTTCTACCTATGTTTTTTCCAGTACTTGTTGTATCACAAATAATTTGTCCCCATCAGAAGCCATTTTGGTCCGCTATTTCTTGTAAACTACATTCTATTCTTTTCTTTAATATACGACCATACAGCCTTCCATTGCGTTTATTACACTTATTCCTTTGTAATTCTGGGATTTACTTTTGTCTTCCTTCTTGTATATTGAACTGATATAGCTCGTGTTTCAGCCTTCGGGAATTTCTTTTCCTTTCTTCACTCTATTAAACAGCATGGTTATGTATTTGATTAATACATCTGGTCAATTTTTTATCAGCTCAGTGGCAACGCTTCCAGGTCCTGTAGTTTTTTTGATTTTTCGATTCTCTCTTTTAACTTCCGAAGTGTTGATTCTTTCCGCACAATCGACGAGGGCTATTTATGAACATAACACACTAGAAAGAAAATACCTCCTTCCAAGTAAATAAAGCATTTCAGTGAAGGAGGTAAAAGCTGCAAGGATGATATATAGTCACGACCACCGTATGTTGATGAGAACATTGTACGTGTGCAGTCTTTTGATCGCCAATTCCTTGTCCAAATGATTGTTAACGAATTGAATTTGGAAAAATTGTCTGTATACAGGTTTATAACGAAATATTTGAAATTGAGAAAATTGTGTGCAAAAATTGTAGCCGACATCTAATCAAAACCTGAGAAGAATAAAGTAACAGCTTTCCTTGAGGTGGCCGTTATTGATCACAGTTCATGGTTTTGCGAGTCGAACTGTGAACGAAAAGATTCCGGGAACGTTAATTGAAAATCATTCTGCTCGTAGTTTCTTTTTAAAATCATGATATACACCATGTTCCTTCTGAAAAAAAAAAGAACTAATGAACCCTGCCTTCTAAGTGCTTGAGGAATCGTCTGTGTCGTCAACGAACAATGGCTGGAACAACATAGCTGGATCGCGACAATGCACCTATATACTCAGCAGTATTCTTCGCGAGTTTCTAGACCCTTCTCTCTTTCCTTCTTTTACTTGTTTTTAATCTTTTTCTTTCTTAACCTTTTTTCGCTACTTCTTTCCTTTTTATTTCTTTTTTCCCCTTCTTACTCTTGTTTCATTTTCTCTTATACCTTATCATGACACTCAAATTCCGGAGACAGTTTGTTTATATCTGTAGTTCCTTTTGTAGATTACCAGCCTCGACTGTGACTATGATATTGAACCATTGTAGCAAAATTCTGTTCCTCTGGGTCGAACGAATATCTCCATTTGGAATTACTTTAACACTGCATTGATGTTATAGGAGTAACAAATTGAAAACATTAAAAGTACAAAAAGCGCAATGAAAAAGCTAATTGTTTTTGTTAATGCAAATACTTTTTACTCAATATCAAGCAAGTCTGCATTCAATGATAAGGTAATTTATATATGTGTACCTTCTATTCATTGGAATTGAGAGAATATAAAATTTATGTAACACTTCCGCTCTACAAAATTTTGGTTCGTTCACTAAAAGCGAAATAATGCCGAACGGGTATGCCCTGAATAGCGAGAATGTTTGGTGGCGACGCCGGTTCTCATCTCTCGTTACGGCATTGCTGATGTCGCAAAGAAAAGAAAAAAAAACCGGTCATTTGTATCGTCAGGTGGAACGACGAAATGAAAGCGGAACGAGGCAGGGCCGGAGGATGAGGGAAGCGTGCGAATGTGAGACGCCAATGGTACCGTCATTGACGTTGGCGCTTATCAGTGACTTAGACATATCGTTTTTCTACGCGTGACGTCCTGAATTACTTTCATGCAACGTCGGATTTCAGATACGGAAGACAGATCCCGACGGATAACAATTTCAATTCTTCAACGTTCGTCGTTGCGGCTGTATCCTTACGTCTGTACATGCGTGTGTATCTTTGAAGGTCAGCAAGATGAATACCTTGGATGACGTGAGCGGAGGCTGAATACCGAACCGCAAGAAGTAGGAGAACAGACGGAGGATGTACACACACATGCGTTTACTTAAACTACGTGCCGGAATTTTACCACTTTCAATTTAGCAATTGAGCTTCGCCGTCAATAAATGATGTAAAAATTATAGTATTTTTGGTTAAAATTTCCCAAAATAGTAACATTCCTCGTCAAAAGTTGATTGCCCATTATTACAATGCTAACAGTCGTCAAACAATCTGTCGCTCGCTATGTTGATGAGGTGTAGTGTGAACGAAGGGTGTATCACGACTAGTTTTAGTTATAAGAATATAGAAAAATATGTTGCGTATTAAAATTTGGTATGTAGTAATTTTAGATTAGGTGTAGATGCTTCACAAATACAGAGACGAATTTCTGGACTCACCACTTGGATAGTGAATAGCTATTGGTTGAAAACAACACCAATATATGTATAGACTTTCACGTATGTTCCGTATTCTGTAGATATCTAGAAAAGAGCAGAAACAGTATTCCTACTAGATGACATGATATATTATAATAAGACGGAGACGACGATATCTCATAGATATTTTGTAATATATACTTCAGAATAGGTCAATTTCCTATCTAGATGAAATTTGGGTGAATAAGGCGACAAGCGTTTGTGAAAGGATTTACAACAGGATTTAAGAATGCATTCGGAAAAGGAGGTGTTCTTATATGCATCGGAGATTCTGATTGTTTTATGGAATATGGTTTATTACCACTTGAAGACAGAAAACATTAGATCACCATGCTCAAGGTGATACTCCTTTCCCAATATGATATTGGACGTATGAATGGTAGGCCACTGTCCGCTTTGTCTTTTTTGAAATTCTTTGCCTTAAAGCTTGCTAAAAGCGTTCAGATTTTATTTTGGTCACCAATCCTATAGCCAAAGCAATGAAAGTATGTCTTTTATATACATACTTGAGCTGTCTACATACAAGGTGTCCTAAAAAAACTCTGCAAAATAAAAGGAGTGTAATAAAATAGTGTCCAGGTTTAATGTATAAATGCAAGTAAAAAGTTCAGGTTTATTCTCCGTGATAGCCCCCATTTGCTGCCCCACCTGCTATGGTGTACATTTGATTTAAGGTAGCCCCACTGGTGTCAATTCGTGGCTACGTAGCGGCCAGTTATGTTATTGCGTCTGGATATCTATCTTTCAGGGAAAATTTCACAAACAACTGGTAAGAACATGTTAGACGTGTCACTCCATCTTTTTGAAACCAAGCGTTTCGATTAAAATCATTAAAATCTTGCAAGACTGGTGTATAAATTGTTAATAATTTCCACATATCGCTCGGAATTTACGGTTACTGTACGACCTCTGCCATGTTCAAAAAAGTAAGGCGGACCGATAATTCCTTGCGCTGACATTGCAGCCCAAACAGTAACCTTTCGCGAATGAACTGGCTTCCCATCCTTTTGTTTTGGATTTGTTGAACTCCAACGGTAGATCCGCTTCTTTACATGCTCATTAAAGTGAAAATGAGCATCACTTGAGGAGCTTTTGTAAAACGCTTCGCTCCCGTAAACCATTTCACAGCGATTAAACTCCTAAGGGCCGGGCTAGCGATTGGTGTCCCACTCCCCACAATTGTGTTTGCGCAGTGAACAAAACTTTTAGGAAAAACTTTAGGACATAGCAGTACATAGTAAAAATTACCAGCACTGTTTACATAAAATCAAGGCACGTTTATGCGTAACTGACATAAGGCCTACAGAAAAACATTAAAAACAGCGCAAGAGGTTAAACCGATATACAAACGAACAATGAGGACAGGAAATTGAAACAGTTTAGTCGTAGTATGTATCCCAGGCAGCTGAAGTTGCCCAAGGTAACTAATATCGTGAACATTTTCGTTTGAATGATTAAGCAGTGTATTATCAATTCTTAATGCCATTGTAGTAATCAGCACCACGAAGTTAGTTAGATTTGATTATTTTTATAAAGGCTACAAGCTTGTTGACCAAGGAAATAACGTTTGACACCAATAAAAACTACAAAACTGTGTTTATAACTACGTTCAGTATTTAACAATACAAAGATAGTATTGAAATACAGAAATCATATGAGAATTCTTAATGCAGAATTTATATTAATACTAATTGTCAAAATTTATAACGCCAAAATGTCCAATTTACTATGTGCTGGTTCAAAGAAGTTAGAACAATCACTTTTGAGATCTCTTTTTGTTGAAATCCAAATTATACGACATCTATTTTTTACAAATATCTTCAAGATACCGCAACTTGTTGTTTATCTCATCTTTCTAAGCTGCACTACAAAAGAATGTGTTGCTTTAGAAGTTATTATAATAAAAATTGATCACAATTTTAACATGCTGTATACTAAAACTGAAAAAGTAAGTGCGGGTGACCTAAAATAATTTTTTTAACATAATCCGTTATATAGCAGTAATATTGTTTTTGATTGGCACGGTGATCCACAGTGCAACAAAGTATTTATTGGAGCAAATCCTTGGTTATGTACAAAACCTACACAGAAAAAAATTAACGTTAATATTAGATGACATATTAGGTCATAAAAGGGGCGATTCCATCTCCACATAGTATCCAGAATGTAATAATGTCTGGGGAATATTAAAAGGAAAAGAGTCGAAACCTTCGCTACAGAGGAGGTTATTATGATCCAATATCAATGAAGTTGAGATCCGCAAACACTTTTTATTACTCACTTCCGAAAGCTACACCTGCTTTTATTAATACTTTATTTTCCCTCTTTCCAAGTTATTATTCGAAAGCTTATTTTCCCTGCTCCCTCTTATCCGGTTCTTCGCCAGAAAACACATTTAAGGAGATATTCTTACCTACATAAACAAATTGAATCTAGAGTTCCGTGATAAGTGTCGGTTAAATGTATGCAGTATGTAAATTCAACTTACTAAGGGGTTGGTCTTCCTACCGATTCATAGGGTTAGTTTCGAATTTATTTGTTCTAAATATTATTGTAATATTATAGTGTATGACAGGTGTATTAGATAACTTATTTGACGGAGGCTTAATTCACTCAACCACCATTCCGAACTGTTTGAGTTCCTTTTTCGCGTGTTGTTAATAAGATTGAATTTAACGCTTTTTTTAAATAGAATGCCATCGAAAGAAATTACTTATTGAATTCGAAAACAATATTAATAAAAATAAAATGGAAGATAAACAATGGAAGTCTTAGAAAATTGGAACGATATTCAAACCTCCCATTATTCGCTTATTAATAAACTTTGAGAATTGTATTTCGAAATAGGGAAAGTTTCTTAATACGGCACTGTTAAAAATACATCTAAGAATGCCTTGAAAAATAAGACCAAAGATAAAAACGCTGTTAAATACAGGTTTACTCATGGTGTTGATGAAATCATTCACGAGAAACGCAATGTGAATAGACAAAAAACGCTAACACACGGACATATTTCTACCTACCCGGCGTCATCAACGTGGTTTCGAGAGGTTTTTTGCTCAACATATTGCAATTCCCTCTCTGCTACTATCACCATATCTAGCCCCACAATGCAAGTGTTTCATTCCTTTGCCACTAGTTAGCGCCATTCTTGGCGCTAATTAGTGCTAAAGGAATGAAACACTTGTCTCCAAAGTAGGGCGAAACCACGCTGTATTTAACAGCGTTTCTATTTTTGACGACACTGTTTGTCAAATAATAATGGAACCTTTGTCAGGTTCATCAGAGAAGAAGAGGCCACAGAGATACTGGCTAATTCTTTGGAATCAGATGTAATCCTTTTAAAATGTACAACCAGGAAGAATTTAGAAGCAGTTTTAATAAAGAAGCTGCCCTGCTTAAATCATTTTTAGGAATCATCCGCTCTCATCTGCTAACAAATTATTAATAACACTGAGTTTCTATGCAACAGGTAATTTATCGAAGTTATATACTTCGTCAAATGGATCTTTAAACACACGTCATTGTTGATGTCATAAGCAAAGATCGCTGGTTAATCTAACCATCCTTATTTAATACCGATATAGAATTTTCACGTGCGGAAAATACGTATGTCCGATGATGTATATCTGATGACGTGCGCCTAAAGATCCAATTGACAAATATTACATTTTCAGGTCATTCCAAATTATGATTAGGGATGATAGTGGTGTGCATAAAACTACCGTTTGTCGAACAGTCAAAAGGCTCTTATAGGAGGACAGAAACGTGATCTTAACGTTGAGATCCCGCCTTTTTCTATTTTTTTTTCTTTGTTTCTGTGACCCCTCTCTTTTCTCTTTTTTTTCTCTCTTTTCCTTTTTTTAATTTCTTTTCACCATTTTTTTCCTTCTCTGTTCCTCTTTTTATTTATATATTTCTCTCTTTTTTTCTCCCTTTCTGTCCTCTTCATCTCTGTTCTATTTTCTTGTTTTCTCTTATTATTATTATTTATTTTTTCCTTTTATAAATTTTATTATCAAATCCAGAAACAGTTTGTTTTACCCAAATTTCATCGATCAAGCCAAATTTCAACCATCAATACGGGGTGTCCCAAAACTCTTTTTCAATTGGTTTTGTTTACTGCGCCAACACAATCGTTGAGTGGGGGGGTATGCCAATCATTAGCCCTGTCCTTGGGAATTTAGTCGCTATGGAGCGCTTGCACGAGTTTTACAAAAACTTCTCAGATGAGGCGCATTTTCACCTTAATGGCCATGTAAATAGGCAGAATTGCTGTTATTGTACACTGAAAGGCCACTTCACTGAGAAAAAAAATCTGTTTAGGTTGCAATGTCGGTGTAAGGAATTATCGGGCCGAAATTTTTTAAAGATGGCAGAGATTGAACAAAAACCGTCTGAGCGATATGTGGAGCTGATTAACAACTTTTTTACGTCAGACTTTCCAAGATTTTGATGGTTTTAACCGAAGCACTTGGTTCCAAGAAGATTCATCGACATCTCACACGTCTAACGTATCCTTATCAGTTGTTTTCCCTGGAAAATTCATATTCAGATGCGGTGGGATAAATTGGTCGGCACGTAGCCCTGACTTGTCACCAAAGAGGTGGCGGTTATCACGGAGAATATGGAAATATAAGAATATTTATTTTGAAAAGGACTTTCGGGGCACCTTTATATATAACTTTCGCAGCTTCTACTCTCTGAAACTACTAAAGCTTGTCTCAACTGTATTCCAAGAACTTTTGGGCTAAAATTATCTTTTGAAACAAATAAATATTATTGGAAACAATTGTTATTTTCGCTGTAAATAATCCATGCTGCATAAAAACCATGGTATTGAACCAAATCAGGGACTTGACGATACAAGTGTATATTAAAAAGGATTCTACATTGAAAAGATTAAGAAACACTGGTTTAAGGAAATCAGAACCAGAAATATTTAATTTTTAAGGTGAAAGTTTTTAAAATTCAGATTACAAGAGTCCAATTAAATTTCGCATGCTTTTATTTCCAAAATGCCAGTTTCTTTGCACACACTTTATTAAAAGTTAGATAATCTAGAAGATTTGATGTGTTATCGATTTTAAAACGCGTCCATTTAAGTGCAGGATAAATATCATCGCATGCTATCCTAATGGTTGCGTAATACATTTGATTTCGTCACTAATTTTATATGTTAAATTTGAGCTTATCGAAACAATATCTGCGCTTTCTCGTATGCAATAACTACAATAGTATTTCAAGTACTTACCAGTACGCTTTTCGGCATCTTTAAATGTTACCTCTTCCAAAATGACGCCGTTACTCCTTCCTTTGGCGTTGACGGCGAAAACCACGATCCGGAACGTAACATCCGGTTCGAGATTATCGAGGAAGAAGGCCGGTTCCCGATTAGACGTCATGTTATAACGTGGTACGGCGGAATTAGCGGAGTACAATTCGAGGAGAAAGAATTGGGTCAGGCCGCCATCGAATCCTGGCAAGCAGACGACTTCAACCGAGCTGCTGGTTTGATTGGATAGGGTGCAGTTTTTCACCGGAAAAGGTTTGCCTGAGAAAAGAGATTTTGTTTAACGCGTGATTGCGCCGTAGTGAATACTGTTTTGTAAAGATCTTATCAGCAAAATAGCATTTTTGTTTTAAATTTAACGGATTCTTAGAAAATCTTAAAAATGATATCTGCCTAAAATGTCAATTTTTATCTACTATTAAAGAAAATGAAAAACGATCTAGATATGATCTCGCTTTTGGCGTTTTAGCAGAAATTAGGATAAATTCGTCGTGGTCCTGTTCGAGCTTGGCAACAGTTTCTTAGCAAATTACATCTACTACAAGTCCTTGCAAAAGGTGACCTAGTAAGCAATACTGAAGACGTAATACCTGTGAGGTAATTTCTCAAAATCAGAAGGTGTAGAAAAACTTTAGCGGAAAGAGATGAACAATTAAAATATTGGAAATATTGCGAGCAGTAGACTAAATTGACCAAATCGTATACAATATCAAGAGAAAATAGAGAAATTACGGGCTCGTTGACAAAAAGTGACAGACTTAAATTTATATATTAACACGATAAAGTAAAGAGGTACAAGTGAAGTGTGAATTACGTAGGTAAATTGAAAATCGACGCGACTTTTGTGTGTGTGTAAGTATTAAAATGGATAAACGTAAATATACTCAGCGACATTTCTAAAGTTCCAGAATATTTGGTTTTCTTAATATCTTCGGCAAATTATATATCGAAGTTAATGCTGATTTACAAAGAAACACAAGCGTAAGACAAATAACATTAAAAAAATTATTATTTTTTACAGAAAGTATTTACGATAATGGTAACGACAATTTTATAAGTCTACAGAGTTAAACACATCCTGCGAAATCAGGCGTCATCTTTCAATGTAAAAAGTCTCTGAACATCTTCAAAAGTTTATTTATTGTTAAATATATATACAATTAATGAACATGCCGAGGGGTAAATTGTCATCCGAAAGAACAAAAATAAATTGTGTGTAATAGTTTTCAAATTGAGCCATAGCTAAGAAAATAGGACGATTTCATTCTCATTAACAATTTTATAAAGTTGGGAAATTCCTACAGCAAAAATCGCGCTAAGGCAAGTAATCAAAAATTGACTCGAGGGCAGCGCTCATCGATATTTCAGTTAGCCCCTTTAGGTATTGTAACCATGCAACAAATAAAATGTAATTTAAATTTATCGGTAACAAACAGACGTATTAGACAAATCTTACCCGGCAATAAACATTTTCGGTAGTTTTTTTAACCACCCTTAATAGAGACACATAAACAGTCAAGACACCCAAAACAAGAAGTAGTAACGACGACCAACCAAGGCATCATCAATATATCGCACCTTAAATAACATTTACTTGGTTGACTGGCGAGTTCGGTATGAAAACGTCGACTGTAATTGAGTGCTGTTGTATTCCAAGATAAATAAAAAGATGTGACATATGATCCCAAAGGTGGAGAGTCAAAAAGACCAATGATATACGGTATTGTTACCAAAATGTGAGATAACAATAGTTCATGTCTTCGCATCCCTCAACAGCTTTCGCCAATTTCACGGGGCATCGTTGTAAGATAGTTCTCAGCGTTGAGAATGAAGTGAGAAAAATTCTAACCCTGAAAAACAGTCCGGGGGTTCGAACCCGGGATCTGAAGACTAATAGCGCAAGGCACTAAGGCACTAACGCCAGGGGCAATACAATCCCAAAACGATTCAGTACGAGAATGCTAGTTTAAGAGTTGGGAGGGTATGAGAAGGATTTCTGCGAAGTTTATGCGATGGATCTTGTTAGATGAGCAGAAGAAATGTAGGCTTCATACTGCGTTTGACATTTCATCAATTTCGTATATGATATTACTGGATATTAAACTTGGTATTATCAGCATGGCGCAGAAATGAAAAGTTAGAACATGCAGTGGAAATCCCCGGCTTTATCGCGTTCTGAAAGGCCACGTATATCACACTGACGGGTTAAGAACATGCTGGTGCGTTTCTTCGATTATAAGAGAAAAAAGACTCAAATTATGGCCAGGCAAATGCCTGCCAATCATCGCAATACCTTAGGTCACTCTCTCTGACACCCTTTCGGCTAAAAAAAAACGAATACTGACTTAAATCGTTTTGCCTATGTACCAGACTTGACTGACGTCTTGTGGTTTTTGGATACTTTTGAAATTAAAATTTGCGCTGAAGGAAGAAACATTTTCTAAATGCAAATGATATCCAACAGAATAAGAAACAGCTGTCCAAAAGTGTTCCGAGAAATGAGTTTCTGGGCTGCTTCCAGAAATGGGAACATGTTTAGGTCAGTGTGCAGAAGAGTACTTTGAAGATGAAAGTAGGGGTTTATATGCAGTTCCAGGTGTATATTGTTTCAAAGTGCTTTCCAGGAATTAAACTGTCACAATCTGTACATATTTATTATATGCGAAAGTATGTAAAGAAAAAGATAAAGAAAAAATATATCCTGCGATCATTCCATAGTTGAGAGCAAATAATACCTTACCTGCGGCAACGACTTGAAAAACGCAAGGATTGACTTGGTGGCCTACATTATTGGAAGCCCAGCAAGACAGCAATCCGTAGTCCATCTCGTGCACCGGTGTATATCTTAGCACACTCATGCTGCCGTTGCTCGTTTTCGCGAATCTCTCCGAATCTACGTCTAGAGTCTCTCCTGAATTGTTAAATTTCCACCTGTACGTCTTGGCGGGTGGATCGGCTTCAATTTCGCAGACGACGTCGATATTTTCGCCCCGCGATGCTCCAAGTACGATGATACGATCGGTCTTGCATATAGGTGTATCTGAAAATAATGAAGAGGATAACATTAGACAGTGGTAGTTAATATAAATTGCTATTCGAAGTAGTACGTAAGGAATTTGTAAGTTGCCGATCAATAAAGGATACGTATTTCATAGTAGATTTTCCTTTTCCTGATGAAATTCGTTAAAGATATATAACGTTAACTTAGTAGTATGCTATTAAATCAAAATGAGGTTATAATGAATATTAAGTAGTCTAATGCATATTCATTTATTTTAATAGTTAATGAAGTAACACAGAAAAAAATTATAAGATATTATTTTTCATTATTAAACCGTAACCTTTGTATCAGTATATAGGAAATAAATATTATATTTTAAAGAATACGTATCATATTATAAATTTATATTAGAATTATTTATAATCTAGTGGTTCTAACTCAATAGCCGATGACGTTACGTAGAAACGTATACACAAAATAAAATTAAATTCATGACAGTACAATGGAAAGATGTTTATTTTAGTTTTAGAACACATTAAATATGTTGTTATCACTGTACGACAAAAGAATTGATAAATTTATGAGGGGCAAAACTCACTTATATTCTCCAGGAAATTGGTCGAGGCAATAAAATAATTCTCGAATATGGCACAGAATAAATCGGCTTAATTATTTTATATATACTAAGTAATAATCCATGCAAAAAAACATTAAATATTCAGGATGGACGTGATTTTATTTAGCTATATTTCCTGTACTATTTGTTGTATTTCAATTTTGTAAATTGCATTTGAAAGAGGATGCTGGATAGTTTTGAGTACTGCCGCAGCAGCACTTCCGCGCCTCACTAATGGGGAATGCTGGAGAAAATTTTAGGTTTCAAAAACTATATTTTCCTAAGAAATAGACTGACTTTTATAACAATTAATATTAGTTAGCCATGATAACATAGATAAATCAGTTTGCGTAATAAATACGTAGACTTTTCAGTAATAAACGAACTACTTCCGGAATTGGACAGTGTCATAATGAGATATAAATGAAATAAGAGCACGAGGAGAAAGAAATAGAAAGAAAAAGAGATAAAAAGAAGAAGAATGAAAAAGGAGGGGGCGCGTGAAATAGAAAGAAAGGTAAAAATAGTAAGAGAAAGAGGTTACGTTTCGACAAGGTCTTCGCCTATAGCGCGGTCAACACGCCGAGTCACCGAAGAAACCTCCTACGACGGAGGCGAAACGTCGAGATTCCACCTTTTTCTTTTGTTCCCTTTTCTTCTTTCTTTTTCTCTCGTTTCCCTCCCTCCCTCTCTCCCCCTTCTGTCTCTTTTTCCTTCTCTTACTTTTTTACCTTTCTTTCTATTTCACGCACCCCCTCCTTTTTCATTCTTCTTCTTTTTATTTCTTCCTCCTCGTACTCTTATTTCATTTCTATATTATCTCATCATGACACCGTCCAATTCCGGAAATAGTTCGTTTATTACTAACTCCGGCCGTGGAAGCCTACGTATTCACGTTTCGTTTAAAGAAAGTTTTATAATACTTAAAATCGGTATCTATTGTGTTTGAAACAGGATAGTGCTACTGTATCATCTACATGTACTTGCCTATTTAGTAATTATCGTTATACAATTATTATACATCTAATCATAATTATAATTAGCAGATTTCAATATACCTAATAAGATTAGTGAATCGCAGATATTGCATTTACAGCAAAAAAAAACAGTTACCGCATATGGTAAATAGTTCTTTGTCTTAAAACATATCTCTTTAACTCTATTAAAAACCCACCATTTCAGTGACTTCTGAGAATATTTGTTTCACCACGGTCCTTTGAACATTCAATTGTTTGGTGCGCCCATTCGAGGAAAATTGGAAATTGGTCAATCGAGATGAACATATTTTTAAAAAGAACTTCTGTGATTGGATGCCGAATAAATTTATGTTCACATTTCCCGATGATAATGATGAACGTGAAGATAGCGGAGGTATTTCTTTGTATTTGGTGTGAAATAGCGGCCGGGAAGACCTAGTAAAGATTTTAAAAATTAAGGAAGGTGGAGTCAAAGATGCAAACAACACATTCCAAAACCTTGATAAACGCAGCTGTTTCTATTTTGCAGCCAGGCGACCACAAATTCATACTGTTGAATTAGTCCTCAAAAGAATTGTAAGTACAGGTCAAGTTGTATCATGTGACAGTTCCCAATGATCACCGCGTAAACTAGAGAAAAAGTTATGTTGGTTTACCAGCAGATGAAGGACAAAGATTTTGTTAAGATTAGAACATTACTGTGCATAAAAAGGCGATCCAATGTTCTGCAACAAGTCTGTACATAAATCATTGCTCATAGTCTCGAAATGCGATATGAAAAGCTAACAATGTTCCCATTATTCCGCACAAATATATGGCGTTCTCAACGCTTCGGCTGTCGTTGGCGTTCTTTCGCATTTCTCTGAAAAATCGCGTATTAGTCGTACTAGGCAAAGGCGTGTGAAAATAGCATACGTTATTAAGATAAACGATCGCTAAAACGCTCGCCAGTTTTTCCATAATGATCACTGGCGGTAGAGGGAGGAGAAGAAGAAGAAGGTAATCTTCCCGATGGCTATTTGCATTTCGAAGTTATTATTGTCGGAGCGACCGAAGTTACCATTATCCCAACCGTTATTCGTCCATATGTTGTTGGCGTGTTTAGAAATGTGCGGGTCGTTTGTAGCTGTCTGCTGCAATAATAAGCTGAAGTCATGGATCGTTAGAGGTAAGAATTTGAGTTACGAAACGCCAGTGAGAAGATTGGAAATGTTTCATATTTACACGTGCCACGGACTTTTCCTCGTACGGTGGTTGTATGTAACGTACGCAAAATAAATGGTTTCGTATTGTTCTACAAATTCGCTAGGTTCATAATAACTTTCGCGTGCGTGATTCCGTCAGAATGAAGTTTGGATAACTTTGAAGACACTGACTGGCTATAATGCTGAATCAGCAGAAATATATTGATTCTAAGGCCGTTTTTTCATTGACTGAAGCACTAATGGCATTAGCATACTATTCCTATATATAGTATGTTTTTTTTGTTACTCATACTTCTTTCCTATGTGTAACTTCAAAAAGCATTAGCGACATAGTTAGGCAACCAATTACATATACATATACATTTATGAGTTTGTTTCTCGTAAAACACAGTGTTGCAGTGCTATTACGTTCGTAAGAGATTCACATTAATGCAAATAAAACAATTATTTTGAAAAATCTGTCGCTTTACATTTCCACATGGAACTTTTTATGATGGAAAATCTCAAGCAATTATTCCAATAACAGGAACAGGAACAACTTTTACTTCAAAGATTTTAAATATTTTTTTATATATTAAATAAAAGTAATAAAGGTAACTTTTGACTTGCTATTTTTGACGATGGACTCTCATATGATTAATCTTGCAAGCAACAGCCTTTCTCAGGGCAACCCTGAAGACGGCAGTAGACGAACTGCCGAAACGTCGGACTATAGTTCAGCAAACAATGGAAATAGCCCAAGCATCAACTCTAGTTATTGAGGGTTCTTGTTAACTTTTTGCATGTAAAGGTATTAATACACGAATTGTTTTTCAGTTATCGGCTAGATATCAGCAATTTGGAAAATGTTCAAAATGTTGGGTAATCCTTCCTGGTTCGCGCTTTGAAGTTTAATATAGATTCATACTATCTTGGGAAATGATATTAGTTTATTTTTACCATGAAAATTTTCAACAACTCTGATATTTGAAGTACTAGTTGTTGCTGAGATGCTGCCCTATTCAACGTAAACTAGACTTATTTACCTGGTCGTTAGGCTACACAGCAAACACTCTTGATAGATCAAAAACATTAAATAAAGTTACGAATGATATCATTCTTTGCACGTATGCTATAATTTAGAATATTGTGCATGTTTTTAAGTAAATAATATTTCGCGAACGATAAATAGTTCCAAAATTCTTATCTTTTTGAAGAAAATTAACATAACCAATCTCTGTCTTTAAGGAAACTTTATGCATCATAACACGATAGTTGAATGTGCGCCTGCTCTGTACACGTAACTGAAAGAACTCTTTCTTTTTTAAATCATAATGTTGAGTGCCGGTAAATAACAGTAGGAAACTGTAATCCAAAATAAAAGAGAAGAAAACTACAAAAAATGAATGTATGCATATTTAAAATGAAATTAGTGGGAGTCTTAAGGTAACTTTGCCACTAACAATAGCAAGACGTAAACAAACGCTTAAAGAGGATGTAATGAAAGATTTGCAATAAAAACTGATGTACTCTCTTATAAACATAGAATATCATTAATACCATTGCAGAAAGTATAGTAAGATCTAGAGCAGAAGCGATATTTGTACTGCGAGAGGAAAATAAAGCTAACAAGGATTTGGTTACTCTCTTAATAAAGAACGTGCACAATTTCAAATTTTAATGAAGAAATTATTTTATTCTAACGATCTAATTTTACGGCATGTTTTCAAGGCAATAACTAAGGCGTTTTTGGAAGTGATGCAGAGTACTCCAAATAAATTTAGGGTTTATTTTATCACATGCAGTACGTATACGGTCTTTCAGTTCGTTCACGTTACATATTTGCACGTTAGTGTAAACTTCAATTTCCAGCTTTCGGCTAATCAATTGAATTATTTGACAATAAATATTGTGTCTGCCTAGATATGCGAATAAGACAGTAGATAGCTTATAAAGACTTTATTGTTCTCGGAGATTAGTTCGCTTTTGTATGTGCTTTAAATAATTTTGGTAGCAGTTATTCCATTCGTTTGTTGGTATAGACAAAATTTTGTTTGATTGCTCCTTCTGACAACTGGAACTTTTGATCACCCAGTTCGTTCTTGATTTTCGGAAAGGTAAAGAAATCATTGGGACTTAGGCCCGGACTGTGAACCGTGAACTTTGAAAGACTAATGACGATTGCAAGGACTGTGTGGATGTACAATTCACAGGTATAGCAGTAAACTCCACTCACACAAATTAATTAATTATGCGGAACGCAGCGTTTTAATTAATTTGTGTGAGTGGAGTTTACTGCTATACCTGTGAATTTGAAAGACTACTATGGCGAGACAGCACATAAACTGGTCCTCAGATAAGTGGAAAACGTTTTTATGAACCGAAATTTGAAATGTTCTTGCCAAAACGCAGAATTTTCATTCATCATAAACCAGACGAACGTCAAAATGAAGCTTATTTGTTGCCGTGATGAAATAAGAAGGCGGAAATGTGATGATACGGGGTTGTTCTGCTTGCATGAGAAAGGATGATTGTTAAAGATAACTAAAAACAAGAGGAGAAATGCATTTGGATATCTTGGGAAACAATCCGTCTTCACCTGGAAGTTGCATTATCGGTCATTTGTTCATTTTCTAAAAAGATATTCCCAAAGCATACCACTAGGGTATATCATTTGAAGAAAGGAGAGCTGCAGGTTAAATAACAATAATGTCATGCCTTGTCTCCTGTTGAGCTTTTGTCTGATGTTTAACAGCTTTGGGACTAAATAATATCTCATGCTTTGGTGCTACTTACAGGAAATTTTGTATCAAAGGAACAATTCCTTAGAATTAAAGAAGACATATAAGTGAGAAAAAAGTGAAAATTCTTGTCATATATCCTTTGTTTTAATAAAGTAAATCTTTATATAAAAGCTGCTGTGTAGGCATTTATTTTCTAAACTTTCTTACTGCTTTCAAACTTTGCGACGATATTGTCTGCATTAAAAAGTTACTTCGAATGGATTTAAACGCTTTTGGTTCAATGTAATCCAATTAAAGCATTTTAAATCGTTGAAGGTGTAATTGTTTAGCATCTACTTGAACAAAACAAAACAAATGACGGAAACTTCCAAATTCCAATTATCTAAGTGGATACGAAATCGAGCTTGCAGGTTCGTAGCGCATTTCGAATTTCTCTTGAAAGAATGTACGGTTTTCGTCGACTCGTTTTGTTTTTTAACGTATCGCTCGATCCGGCGTAGACTAATAGCTCGCGGCGGTTGCTTGATTATTATCCAGAGATGAGCTTAAAGTAAACTTCGCTAAATAACATAATAACCTCGGGCGATTTGATAGCAATCAATAAGTTATACGAAGCATTGCGAACAATCAATTTCCTTTTCTATATTGTCTCCCCGCCTAAGACGTTATCGCGTCGATAAAAGCAAACAACGCGTTGAAGATTAAAATACTTTCCAGTATATTACGTGCGTGTGAGCATGGACATTTTTGTGGTTAACATCGTTTTTGATCTATAGAATATACAGTTGAGACAAGTTTCAGATAGTAGAAGCAAGTTATATAGAAGGTGTACCAAAAATCCTTTTCAAAATAAAAAGAATATAATACAATAATGGCCGAACTTAATGAATAAACGCTTATTTTTTTATTAAAATAAGGCTTTCGGAATATATTTCTTAAGAATTGTGTCTTCTAAATGTTTCCCATTATATTGCTAGCACTGTTCTATACGTGAAGCAACATTTTCGAGGAGTGTTCGGTACGAGGGCAACCTGAAATGTTTCCGGAATCGACAAGCAAAACGGGATATTGGCGAAGTTTTCTATATTTATTTTTTGATGTAGTTTCCTCGAAAATCAATACACTTTTTGAAACGGTGCTTCAGTCTCTTCAAGCCGTCGAAAAAGTAGGATGTTTCGAGGTTTGCAAAATAGCCATCTGTAGCGGCGATGGCTTCCTAATTTGACGCAAATCTCTTTCCTCCCAGTGATTTTTTCAGGTTTGGGAACAGAAAAACGTCGTTGGAGCTAGGTCCGGTAAATGTGGAGGACGAGAGACTAATTCATAGCGCAACCCATTCAATTTGGACACGACGATGCCGGATGAATGAGCCGGTGCATTGTCGTGGTGGAAAAGCACTTTTTTCCGCTGCAAACGAGGCCGTTTCTCCTTCAATATTGCATCAAATCGGGCCAATAAATCGCTGTAGTATTGTTTCGTGATCGTCCTTCCATTTTGCTTCTCATCTTTAGAGACAACTTTGAAGAAATTAAAAGTTAACAAATACATTTAGAAAAGCCATACATGCTTTATTACGATGGTGGAGTATACTTCTCCGCTGTACACGCACCTTTTTTAATATAAATACATAATTTTCAAATTTTAGGATGGATGCAGGTAAATGATAACTATTGTTGATAACTGTGATTGTCAGTACTCAAGGAGAAAATTGCAAATATTAAATGTTTGAAAATATAAATTGAAATTAGCGATACTTTGCGTTCAAGCAAAATCGTGAGAACATTTTTAAATATTAGAAAATATTAGATGAATTTCTATTGAAGTAGGTGATATCATTACAGAATCAACAATACTGAAGAGTTCTGTATTATAACATTCTGATCTTGCAAGATGAGGGTTGCACTAATGTATCTATTGTCTGTTCAATATTGCAATGGCACCTATTATTTAGAAAGATCATAAACGCATATGTATCTAGAAAAGTAGGTCAACAGTCTGTTGGCCATTGAAATTTACAACATGTGAAGAAAAAACATTCGTCAACAAGCGGCATTGAGCAGTCGGAAAAAATTAATGGAATCATTATTTAAACTAACATCCATATTAATACTAATATTAATCTGAATATCAATATTAAACCACCGTTGGCATTAGTAATGATAAAATTACAATTTTCTTGCAATTTCCAACGTAATTAAATTTCCGAAAAAATATCGGTCTCGGAGAGGACTTAAACCCGACATCTCTACATCTCCTGTATAGCGTGCTGATCAATTGCACCACGAGGCCATTGAATCCAAGTCGCATTAAATCCTCCTATATTCATATTAACATTAGTATTAATATGGATGTTAGTTTAACTATTACGCACTTGCTGTTTAATAATATAGTGTCCGTGAGATATTACAAGATATCTTCTGGCATCGTGACATCTAGGGGTATTTAAGGCGACTTGGCAAAAAGGCTTATAATAAACTTATTTTTAATTTTAATTTTTATGCCAACTGTTTCTAATTTACCATTTGTTTTACTTGCTAAAACCAATTCACTCAATTCTGAGGTATATGCAGCTCCAAAACGAATCCTGCTATTGATAAAATTACAATTTTCTTGCAATTTCCAACGTATTAAATTTTCGAAAAAATATCGGTCTTAGTATTAATATGGATGTTAGTTTAACTATTACGCACTTGCCGTTTAATAATATAGTTTCCGTGAGATATTACAAGATATCTACTGGCATCGTGACATCTAGAGGGATTTAAGGCGACTTGGATTCAATGGCCTTGTGGTGCAATTGGTAGCACGCTATACCGGAGATATAGAGATGTTGGGTTCAAGTCCTCTCCGAGACCGATATTTTTTCGGATATTTAATACGTTGGAAATTGTAATTTTATCATTACTAATGCCAACGGTGGTTTAGTATTTGTATTCATATTAATATTAGTATTAATATGGATGTTAGGTTAAGAATTCTGTTATTGATGTAATACGAATACTGGAACCTTTTGTTATTTGCTAGTAGAAATTAGAAATACGTACTAACGAATCAATTTTGAAGATAGTGCTTAATACCTTAACAAATGGGAATCCGTGGTCAAAGGTTCCAGTCGCCAGAAAGAGCTTTCTAAAACGCAATTTTGACTCTACCAACAAACGAGAGGAATAACTGCTGCATAATCTTCTTGGAGTATACTTCGAAAAACAACAAAACTCCTCGAGGTGCAATTGGTTGAGCACGCTGCACCGGAGATGTAGATATGTTGGGTTCAAGTCCCCTCCAAGACCGATATTTTTTCGGAAATTCATTACGTTGAAAATTGCAAGAAAATTGTAATTTTATCATTACTAATGCCAAAGGTGGTTTAGTATTTATATTCATATTAATATTAGTATTAGTATGGATGTTTAACTATTACGTACTTGCCGTTTAATAATATAGTGTCCGTGAGGTATTATAGTATATCTACTGGCATCGTGACATCTAGGGGATTTAAGGCGACTTGAATTCAATGGTCTTGTGGTGCAAGGGTTTAGCACGCTACACTGGAGATGTAGAGATGTTGGGTCCTCCGAGATCGATATTTTTTCGGAAATTTAATTACGTTGGAAATTACAAGAGAATTGTAATTTTATCAGAATCACTATTCATTTCGCACGGAATGTAGATACTACTGATAGTGAATATAATATTGATAATAACTTGAATGTATTTCCGCTTATTCTTACCGAAGATTAAAGGCCATTGGTGTATATACATAATGTAGGTAGCCCTTTGCTGAACACGATGGTGGATTTTTAGAATCTAGTATTTTGCTACATGTTTTAATAAGCGATATAGCTTCATATCACTAGAGACAGACGATTTAATAAATTAAATTGCTGTCTGTGCTTACAAAATGCTCATTGAGACTGCCAACCATAACTAGAACTGACGTTTATACTCCAACCACTAAAATTATGTGGGCACATACTGACCATTTCCAACTCTGCCATATTTTCAAAAGCAGACGTTCAATAACGAACAGAAATATTGAAAAGATTAAGAAGTTTTGATCAGAAGAAATGAATCACAGCTAGGGCAATGAATTTATATACACACTATACCAAGACTCTAATGTGTGTTGAAAGGAAGTAATGTCTCAATCAAATTATACTGTTCATACGCCTGAATTAAACAACAATATAGCTTTATTTTCAAAACCAAATGTTTTGCTTAGATAACGAAAGTTTTCCAAGGTACACAAAAGAGTATTCCGAAAAATTAGAGAAAAAACACTCCTTTATAAACTTATATAGATTCGCATGTAGCTACGTTTTTTTTTGGAACTAGAAGCATTGTTATTTGTTAAGTTATTTGACGCGCTTCATATCTGAAGTTTCTTTATCAGGTGTGTTACCCGTGAAATTTTAAACTTTAGGTAACATACAATTACGTTCTCTCATCTTGCAAAAAAAGAAAAACAGAATAAGATGTTTCAAATTATGTATCGATTACTTTAGAAAACTTAAATTGATGTACTTTCGTTATTTGTTCCTCATACATTTATTCAAACGTAATTTTTACAAAATCGGTTCATAATGAGCATCAGTAACTAACCTATACAAAAACTTGTTCTAATAAAATCTGTCAAAATGGCAGAACAATCGTACGGAGTACTAACCTATTATTTGAAATAACTCTTGTATTAGAAATCCAGCAACGTTCGGTGTTGGTTGTTATGGGGATAACAATAATATTTCGAAAACTGGATGACATAGTCTATTAATGCACAAAGCTATTTTTTTAAGTTGCATTTTACATATCCATGTTATAGTTAAATCTTGATATCATTTTGAAAAATGCGACAAAAGGAATTAATATAAATAAACCATTAATATAACTTGTTTTGCACACAACCTTCATTGTAATGGATTTAAACTGCCTGCTAAAGGAATTTTCTTTCGACTTTCTGAACTGTATATTTACGAGGATCTGCTGAAGGATTGACGATCCTTTTCAGCGAATTAAAACTTGCAACTTTCTCAATGTTTGCTGTTCCATTTCACGAACTAATGCCATAAAGTCCCTTTAATTGAATTTCAAATGAGGTATATTTAAATTTAGATTGTGTATGTTTTCCAAACATTGTACTTTTTTATTTATTAAGCGGTACTTAAAACAGCATTTGTGTGCCAGAAACGTAATTTACTGCTGCCATTTGGTTACGGTGTATTAGTGTCGACAGCGGAATTTGTGAATTACGGAAGAAGTTAGTAACAGCAATGCGGGCGATTAATTATTTTTGAACAAGGCGACATATACGTGCGTTCATAAGTTTAAGATCACCTATCGAAAAATGTGTACAAGGCAATATTATGGCAATACAGTTCTGGTTTTACATATGTACATACATATACATGTATACCTTAGCATGGTTTCCATTTCCACCAAGTTTCATTAAAATCAGTATTTGAGACCCACAAACCGTTTGTTGTAAGTCAGATATTCACAAATACCGAGTATCCCAGAAGTCTTTTTCGCTGCCTGAACACACTAGTTGAGTAGGGAGTAGAGGTTATGCCAATCGCTAACGGGAATTCAGTCGCTATGGAGCGCTTTACGGTAGCGGGGAGTGGGCGCTAGGTGAGCGAGTTTTACAAAAACTTCTCAGATGAAACGCTGCCAAATTGTTTGTTCTTCGAAATGTCTAAGGTATTGATGTTACGTCTCATTCCATTCTATTACGAGGGCTACATGAAATGTTTCCGGAATCGGCAAGAGGTGGCGCACGACGGTTGAACTGGATTCATTGGTCGGCAAGGGCAACCTTCTTTATGGCAACTGTCAAAATTTCAGATGTCTACTGTCAATAGTTATTTAAGAGTGTGTTTTGTGTAGCAAGTTAGTCGTTTTCGCAAAAATCAATAAAAACGAAATTCGTACAGTGATAAAACACCTCTGTATGGCTGGGAAAACGCCCACGGAAATTCGAAATATTTTGCCAGAGGTTCATGGCGAATGTACTCCATCATTTTCGACCATCAGCTTCTGGGTGAGCGAGTTCGAAAGTGGCCGTACAAGTACAAGCGGCGAACTACGCAGTGAACGCCCAAAAACCTACCAACGATGAAATAGTCGACAAGATTCACGATGTCATGTTAGCCTATCGCCGATTCAAGCCGAAAGAGATAGCAGAGACAACAGGCATCTCATAAGAACGCGTTAGCCATATTCTACACAAAATTCTGAGTATAAAAAAGCTTTCGGCGCGATGGGTACCGTGTTTGCTCACACCGGAGCAGAAACGAAATCGGGTGCCCGTTTCGGAGGAGTGTCTGGTCAGCATCCAACGCAATCCAAGAAATTCCTTTATACGTTTGGTAACCCTGGATGAGACCTGGATCCACCACTATATACCAGAGACGAAGCAGTGGAGTCTGAAGAAAGCAAATACCGTGCCATCGGCCGAAAAGGTCCTGGCGACCATTTTTTGGGATTCCCAAGGTGTAATCCCCATCGACTATCTGCAAAAGGGAAGCACGATCACGAGGCAATACGACAGCGATTGAGGCATTAACGGCCTCGTTTGCAGAGGAAAGAAGGGCTTTTCCACCACGACAATGCACCGGTTCATTCATCCCGCATCGTCGTGTCCAAATTGAATGAGTTGAACTACGAATTAGTCTCTCATCCTCCATATTCACCGAAAAAATTACTGGGAGGAAAGATATTTGCCCCAAATGAGGAGCTCATCGCCGCTGCAGGCGGCTTTTTTGCAGACTTTGAAACATGCTACTTTCTCCGATGGCTTGAAGAGACTGGAGCATCGTTTAAAAAGGTGTATTGATCTTAGAAGAGTCTACATCGAAAAATAAAATTAAAAAGCCACACCAATACCGCGTTTTTCTTGAGGATTCCGGAAACATTTCAGGTCGCCCTCGTATTGTTATAATTCATTATTGAAAAAATATCGAGCGCAAAAACCAATCATATTTGAAATTTTTTTCTGATGTTTCCTTTGAAAAACTTCAAGCTATTTGCGCCGCAATTTGAAATTTCTCTTTATATTTTTTGTATTAGAATACGAAGATTTATTATTAAAAGTAAGAAAAATCCCTATATGGAAAAGAACATTGTCCATTACAAGCGACCATTCTAAAAATTCTTACAAAATTTGTCTCAAAAATATACAGTATATATTTTTATAATTAAACCCCTACCGATTGGAAGCCAGAATGTATTTTGCCAAATAAGAGTAAAACAGGGAGGAAAGGCAGTTATTTTCATTAATTCGTATTTTAAAGTATACCATTAGTTATTTCGACGTAGTACGCAGAAACGTTATATATTCCTGCGAAATTCCATCCATAAAGGATTTTCTAAATGCAACATTTAACCGCTTAAAGCAGTATCAATAAGTCCATCGTTACATTTTTCCCCCGAATGCGAAAATAGCGTCCGTTTAAGTCCCTCTCTTTCGCCTCCTCCGCGTTTTTATTATCTCGCCGGCCCGGCGAAGTGGTCCATTAGAGAAGGGCTGTGTGTCGTTGTCCCGGACCTGAGTTGGCTTGTCACAACACCGGTGATGTATTACTTTGACCGGGACACTCGTTATCCCATGGTAATACCGCACTAAATAAACTAAATTCGCTCGCCGAATAAATATTTAAAGTGGTTGTACGAATGGATCGGAACCCATCTTTTTTCGTTCTTCCGCTTACGGATTAACTCGGCAGAAAAATGCGGTCGCGGCGGTAACCACGGACCCTTGCGATAATGAACGAAAATAACGTACTAATAGTCCTTCTTTGTGTGTGTTTTTTTTTTTACACCTCAATGTAAAAATGAAGGATGAGACCGCTGGCTTTTGGATTATGAACGTTTCACATTTTTCAACTTTTATGATTGTCGGCTATTGAGTTCGGTTTGATTGATGTGGGTGATTTTATTTTTTCGTAGTAGGTCTTGTTTGGTATTTTTAAGAGACATAAGGCTTTTCTATGTATGCCATAATTTAGATAAATTAGATAATGGGGTATATATATATATATATCTACAGTAAAGGTATTACCTATTTCTGAATTTACCTACGTATAAGTATACATATGACCTATGCGACAATGTACAGACTAATCAGGGCGGAGGCTGAAGGAAACGAGGCTGCGTGCCAGAGAGCTTGGTCATCTCGAGCAGTACTCTCCCCATTTCTAAGTCTGTTGAACGATGAAATGGTTAAGAAGTATAGCTTCAAAAAGAATTTTCTAACACAGACTACGCGTCCTCACAGGTTTTCTTATAGGGCATTGTAACCTTGGGGAACACACGGCAAGGATAGGTCTGAAACAGAATAGTGATTGCGGGTTTTGCAGGGCAGATTGCACTGCCATCATAGAGACCTGTGCCAACCCAACCATCTCGGCAAAGACGTCATAGATGAGATGGAAATACTTTTTTTGAAACCGTTACAGCTATTGCAATTTATTAAAGCTCTGGATGGGGAGTGCGGGCAAATCCTAGCAGCTTGCAGCTCATATAAGGGGGCACAATAGATCAATAGGTCGCAGTGCAGCATCACCTTTAATTAATCTAATCAAATATATATATATATATATATACATATTCTTGAGATCTTGTTGATGTTTCGGTGGCATTGCAGCTTACTTCTTCTTGGGTTCTCGACCACCGATCGTAATACGTAGAAATGCATTTCTTCGTAATAATGCACTGTGCGAACATGTTTATAGTGAAAGTAAATATTTAGTATTATTTCAAAAAACAATATATTTTCGCTAGTAATTTTCCAAAAACAGACGTTTTGTAAATGCAAATAACGTCAATTACGTCGTAAACAGGGTACTTCTATGAAATGTTGTTAATTCGTAGTGTTTTATACACTCAGAGAAGTGTTTGCTTATATTATGAAATTAGATTTTCTCGCAAAAATCTGTCTTTATTAGTAAATAGTTTTTCTTCAAGACTAAAAAAATATTTAATATCAGATAATTATATTCTTGAAATTATATTTGCACCAAATAAATATTTTCTTGGAGTTAGAAAATCAAATAAATACAAGATAGAAAAATGTTTTGTCGAAGTAAATCATTTAGTCTTAAGTTAATAAAATGTTCCATGACATTGCAAATAAGAAAAGTCATTTAATTTATAAATTAATTTGTGGATAGGCATTTGGCAATATTACTAGAAAGAAACTTTTATTTATCTACATTAATTAAATATCTTTTAGATTGATTTGAACCATTTAAGGTTCCAATAATCAAATAAGCAACCCGACCATCCTTCGCTTCAATGGTTTCATCAACAGAGGTTCAAAGAGTTTGGCTTTTCATCTCGTTTCTAATACCATCGGTAATATCTTCATAAATTTCGTTGATGCATTTCATGCGTAGAACTGAGGAACCGGGCACAGAAAAGGGTTTGTTATCGACTTTGGAATGAGTTTTCATGAATTCTTGAAATATCGGATTGTCCAATTTATATAAAGGAATATTACAACCCAGAAAAGATTACACAAATCTTTGGAAAATGCTTCTTGTGGATTCTTAGAATCATTGAGAAAGCATTCCTCCAAAAGTCCATTTCATTATTGCAAAGTTGAAGGAATGCTAATCATTTCTTCAGATTTTATTATAGTTTTTATGAAAATGGCGAATATATGCATAAATATTAAAATAATGATGACATATGCATTTTACGTAAAGTATCCATATATGCATTATACAAATTAAATTAAGTTGTTAAAAAGCGTATTCTGAGTGTAGGAAATGGGGAAGTACAAAATATGTTACAGTTTTAGAACTAGCTGAGATTTTGTATAAGTTGTAGTTACGCAATTATTATTACAAAGCAAATTTAGGCAGAAAAACGCATTTAGAAAAATCGATTTAGATGTCAATCAGTTCTTATAACAATATGGCACCAGAAAATGTAATTTTTGCCGAAAACTGACAAAACATCTAGACTACTTGTTGGCATTTCAATTTAAAAACACTCCTCTGTATTAAAAAAACAGAGTATAATTAGGAGAAACCTGATGTTCATGTATGGTTTAGTGTTTAGAGTATACTATTCACCTAAAAACATTAATATTTCATTGAATATGCGGTTGCAGAACTTTTGTTCTATTTATAGGAAACGTATAAATTGGGTTGTTTTATATTAACGAACTGTGCACGATACATTGTTTACTATTCATTGGTTTCATTGTCACGACGGTATGCGGTTTTGTTTTGCACGCATGTACCGTGAAAGTACATTTGCAACGTAGACAAGTTAGTTAGCTAGATGGATTGCCTACAGGTGTTGCAAAACTGAAATGGGATTGCAAATTCGCTCCTCGAAGCGAAGAGATCGGAACGGTAGTAGTAACGGCGGAGGCGGTGGGACTTTCGCCCCGTATAATTACTGAGGTAAATAGTACTTACACTGAACGCGAAATGCGAGCTCGTTACTGAGTGTCTCCCCTTCATTGTTGACTGCCGAGCAGACGTACCTTCCGGCGCTCTGTCTCGTGACCCTTTGGAGAACCAGGCTCTGGTTACTACGGATTACCCTTGCTGACATGTTGTGGTTTAGCACGATACCCTATCGACAGCAAAACGATACGTTAGATATTATGTTATAGATTTCTTTTGTTATAATAATGCGTATGTAGCGTCTCTAAATGTTTTTCCATATACGAAATATATTGCAAAGCGCACTTCTTTTCGTGGAAGTGGATTAGATTGTAACGCTAATCGAGTTACATATTTTATAACAAAACAATTGTTTTATATCATACATCAGTATACGTTTTAATGCTTAGCTAATTCTCCCGTGATTATCAAGTGTTTTATGTTGTGAATTTGATAGATAGGTTACCCTATGGTTGCTATAACCACATTTAATAGAGATCTAAAAGTGTCGAGTTTGTGTCTAACAAATGCGTTGTCTATATTATGAATTCTACGCAGTATATCTACTGTGTGTTTATGTGCCGGATTTCCAGAATTACCAAAACATATTTGCAGTTTGAACAAGACTTTGCAAATAAAAGTGTTACGTTAATTCTAAAATAATAAAAATAAAAAATGAATCATACATATGTTGACCATAATATCTTTGTGAAAAAAACTACACGTTAAGCTATTCTTTGCCGAATTGACCATTTTGTAAAAAAAATTGTATAAATTGGAATTATTTAGTAACACTGTAAAAAGTTGAAACATAAAACATAACTCAAACTCTTAAGGAAACAACAACGAAACAAATTTGTTTAAATTCGATTATAAATCCTTCGTTGATGTATATACCTAAATGTGTACCTGCTTTTTAGAATTCAATATTGATTTAAGAATAGAAATTTTATAAAACTTATTAAGAACCCATTTTAGTGAGGTACGTACACATGTTTGATATTACCAAATCTACACATAAATAAATACAAGAGTTAAAGTTATGTATCTTTCTGATAATAGTAAATATAAATGTGTCCGCTGCTTTGTTTTTGCGTGTATAAAGTTTGCTATAATGTTTAAGGTTTGTATTGTATATATTGTATAACCTTCTTCAGAAAATCTGGAAACTGAAGAGTAGCCAGTTATTACGTTCTTCTGGTTTGAAGAACACTGAACTCCCTCTGGTTGGAAGAAATTATGTTTCCTTTGTAACACGTTCTTAATAAAATCCGTAAATACGGTATGCATACTATATTTACAAAAATACAATGAATACATAGAATGAACCCGCTTAGTCTCTCATCCTCCATGTTCACCGGACCAAGCCCCCAGCTATTTTCTCCTATTCCCAAACCTGAAAAAATCTCTGAGAGGAAAGAGATTTGCCTCAGATGAGGAGGTCATCGCCGTTACAGATGGCTATTTTGTAGAGCCCGAAACATCCTACTTTTCCGACGGCTTGAAGAGACTGGAGTACCGAAAGAAAAAGTGTATTGATCTTCGAGGCGACTACATCGAAAAATAAAAAACCACACCAATACCGTGTCTTTCTTGTCGATTCCGGAAACATTTCAGGTCGCCGTCGTATTGGGCTTGCAGAAGTGCACATATTACATACGTGCATGTTGCAGCATATAGATTACATGTAAAGTAATAAAAATAAAATGTGATGTTTACTCGCTTTAAGAAATTTTAAATGTTACCGTTAAGCTTGTGTAGGAGGGTTTACGTCGCGTCATAGTTATGTACATATATGTATGTGCTTAGGCAATCAATCACCTATATAGTTGACGTTTTCCACAGAATCGATATCGATTTTAGATTAGATGTGCGCGAAGATTGTCCAGGCTATGGAGAAATGGCTGGAAACAGCCATAAATGCGTGTCGGTGAAATACATTATAAAAAAGTATAAATGGTTACAATGAACAGTAGCTTTTGGCTATAAAGTAGCGGAATTTTCCATCCTTAACTACGTAGTTGAAAGTTTTTCATAGGAAATATTTCCCGATAAAACTTTCAGTACATGTAGGTGCAGCTTTAAGATACATAGAGATGTGATTACATCTAAAAAGCAGGGGCGAGATTGACTGCTTGCAGACCAAAACCACGTAACGGATATGTACAAGCGAAAGTGCAAGAAACTTACTGTTTGTTGACCGTGGCTGCTGCAACCGTAGTTGGGTTGTATTTTGTTTTTACACAATGTATCTATTGAGAACAATAATAATCAAAACAATAACGATAATAATAATAATGATAATATTTTTTCTGTTGGTGGTGAGCGCCTTAGCGGTGTTATTTTGGTTTTATCATAACCTCAGGAGCCTTAAACTGTAGAAATCTGTGTGTAAAGTATTTCATGTATTTGTTACTATACCCCCTTGTCGTGAAGGGTGATCGGCTCTTCACCCTTTAATTATCTTTGCAACGGAGAATGGCGACTCCGAAGTAGTGCCACTGTCAGCATCTAATGGGTTTATTGGACTGATTGCCGGTGAACTGCTTGGCAGGTTTCGTAAATTAAACTCAGAATATGTTTAATACATATATTTAAAAACTCATAAAAAGGAATACAATTTACTTTGTGTGTATAAAATAAAACAATTTATTATTACCACCAGTTGGTATATATGTATATGTTTGCTTCCATCGGAGATTGTATTATCTAAGTTCTATTTAGTATTTCGATACCGCTTCCTTGCTATGTTTGCTATACGACGTGCACACTTGAATATTTGTTTGTATTGGAGCTTTTAGTGTAGGAGCTGGAAGACGCAGTAAGGTGACTGTGGCGATTAATCGTCGATAAACATCTATCATACCGTACTGTAGCGAGTTTTGATACATGATCGTTGTTATGGAATCTGATTTACGTATACGGCAAATACAAATATAGAAATTCTTGATAATTGTCTGAGTTCGTAACAGCTACTATACTTGACGAACGTTAATAACGAACAGACCACACCATTCACACAATATTCACATGAAACGCTCTCACCACTGGACCACCGAGCTATAATAATAATGATAATAATAAGGGGGGACATTGGCCGGCCATGAGTTATTATTATGTCTGTGCCCCAGGTACATCTCAAGATATTTGCTCTTTGCATTCACCATGGACTGACGAAAACGACAGCAAATCTGAGCTTTGAGGAGGAACAGGCCTATGGTTCGAACCTGGGACTCCGAGGCTAATACCAGTGAGCTATTAGCTCGATGTTAAAAAATATACACGTTACACTGTTTAATCGTATATCGAAAACTAAGAAAAGTTGCTCAGAATGAAAAATTATGGCATTATGCAAATTTGTGAATGATCGGCCCACTTTGATGTGTTTTTCCATTCACAGTACGCCAACGTGTTACCAAGAAAAGTTACATCGAACGGAAAGTTATCGAGTTATGCAAATTTTCAAAATGATCAACCTGTTTGATGACGCTAAAACAAATTCGCCACGACATTGACTTTGTGACGCGGAATCATAACTGGAAAAGTATGTAAATAGAGAAGTACTTTTAAAAGGACGAGGGCCAATAATCTGTAAGATTGGTAATAAAAGAAAAAATAAAGATCAATTATTTACTGAAATCTCATACTTAACACAATTACTTCATTAATTGACAAGAGTCTGCCAAGCATACTCTTGCTAGGTTTGTTGTGCTCGAACTCAATAAAGCCCGTCTTTATTTAATCTCATACGGAATTGTAATAGAAATTTCAGATTAGGTACATTGTATACGCCATAGATATTCTATGATAGATTGTCTTGAGATAAGCGCACTCTAGCGCATGCTTCTATTTTTGTACCGTCAGCTTAAGTTCATAAATCGTGACATACAAGTACGTAGGACGGTTAAGAGCTTTTCCATGTACTCGCGTATTTAGGCGCATTTAGGAACGGCAGGCGTAGAGTGTTATGATTGTGAGAACGCTGCAACACAATTATACGCCCGTAGGCGTAAACGTATACATTCACGTTCGATCATGCACGTAAGAGTGTATTCGCAGAATATATCGGCAAGCGGAAAGATCGACCTACATTCCATAAACGCGGTATTATTAGATTATTGGTGTAAATCTGAAGAATATATATATATATATATATATATATATATATATATATATATATATATATGCAAAGATTCAAATTTGAAGAAAAGAATTGATAAAGAGTATACAATAGATACGAGGGAGACTTGAAATGTTTCCGGAATCGACAAGAAAAGTACGGTATTGGTGTGGGTTTTATTTTCATTTTTGAATCTAGTACCCTCGAAGATCAATACACATTTTCAAACAGTGTTCCAGTCTCTTCAAGCCGCTGGAAAAGTAGGGTGTCTCGAAGTCTGAAAAATAGCCACCTGTAGCGGCGATGACCTCTGCATTTGAGACAAATCTCTTTCCTCTCAGTGATTTTTTCAGGTTTGCGAATAGGAAAAAGTCGTTGGGGGGTAGGTCTGGTGGATACGGAGGATGACACACTAGTTCGTTGCGCAACATATTCAATTTGGACACGACGATGCGGGATGAATGAGCCGGTGCATTATCGATGGAAACGCACTTCTTTCCTTTGTAAACTAGGTTTCTCCTTCAATATTGCATCGAATCGGGTCAATACATAGCTGTAGCATTGCCCCGTGATCGTCCCTCCCTTCTGTAGATAGTCTATGAGAATCACACCTTAGGAATCCCAAAAAATGGTCACCACGAGCTTTCCGGCCGACGGACGGTACCTATCGCGCTGAAAACTATTTCATATCCAAAATTTCGTGTCGAATATGGTCAACGCATTCCTCCGAGATATCTGTAGCTCTGCTATCTCTTTCAGCTTCAATCGGCCATCAGCTAACATAACATCAGAAATCTTGTCTACCATTTCATCGTTGGTAGCGGTTTTTAGACTTTCACTGCGTGGTCCGTCATTTGTGCTTGAGTGATCACGTTTGAACTCGTTCATCCGGAAGCTGATGGTCGAAAATAATGGAGTACATCCGCCATGAACCTCTAGCAAAAGATTTCGAATTTCTGTGGCCATTTTCCCAGCCATTCATTTAATCACTGCATGAAATTCGATTTTATCTATTTTTGCTAAACCACCTGACTTGCTACACAAAACATACTCTTAAATAACAACCATTGACAGTAGACGTGTGAAATTTTGACAGTTGCCGTACAAAGGGTTGCCCTTGCCGACCAATAAATCCACTTCAACCTTTGTGCGCCGTCTCTTGCCGATTCCGGAAACATTTCAGGTCGCCCCCGTATATATATTTCTTCTAAGGTTTTCGCGGATGAAATATGAGATATACTTCTACTGGGTGTTGAAAGAGGATTCATCAAAATTTTGAGCAACTTCACGTTCTTCACTTCAAGCTATCTACAGGTAATAGCTTGTCCTCAGAAGAAGCTAAAGTACCTCTACGTTTTGACGAAGTTTCTTTCATTTTCTTCTGGAGCGAGCTGTGACTTGCACTTCTGGTAAGATTAGATTTTTACCGGGAAAAGTCAGTAAGTAGGTCACAAAAAGCTATTATAAAAATAATTAGAGAAATAAACCATAAACAAGTTTTATTTTTTAACAAAGTCTCCATCTACATTAATACAGTTATCCCATCGTTTTATCAATGCTCCAATATCTGCTGCATAAAAGTGCTTGGGCTGCAGCCTGAACCACGTGCATACATCATTGAACATCATTATCCTCGAAGTGTGTGCCGCCAAAATGCTTTCTGAGTGGACCAAACAGTTGATAGACATTTGGGGCTAGGTTGGGACTGTAAGCCGGGTATTCAAGACGTTCCAACCCTAATTGTGTAATTCTCGCCTGGGTCAAGTGGGCGGCCACCTTGCTGATCGACTTCTTTCGAGCGGCCGTGAGAGAATTTCTCGACCTAATTATATACCTTCTTTACGCGACAGACACTTTTCATCGTAAACAGGAGACATTTTCTTCTGGGTATCTTTTGCAGGAAGTCCTTTTTCCGAAAAAAAAATGCACAACAACACGCTGTTCTTCCACAGTATACTCTTCGAACACGATCACCGTTTTAACACTACCTGCGTACGCGCACGGAAATTGTGACTTAAGTATCATAAAACTGGATTGTGCCGACACCTAGTGACGGATAGGGAAATAGCTCACTGCTACTGTCAGCTTTCCCATATCAATTTGTCATCTATTTAATGACTTTCCCTCGTATTTACATTCTTCTACTTATGCATATATTTAACAATAGATTGTACTCTGTATTGTGACGATATCATGGGAAGAGATTGACAAATAAATTATTATCATGATTAATATCGTAATCCCTGTGTGCCTGATCTTTGTTCTTTCATAAGCGAATAATCTTAAACGGCAACTCAGCAACAGCTATAAATTAAAATTTAAAGATAGTTGCTGATTCACAGAGTTTTGCACATTTGCGTATACCGTTTCAGCTTCTAGAATGCTTTTATCGAAACTCAAATGTCTTTTACGTATAGATTCCAGCAATGCCTGAATGTGGAGGTTTTTTTCGATACATCTTGCGCATTTCGTCCAAGTTATTTTCTTCAAGCGTGTAGTTAAACATTTTAACAGCAGATAGAGAGGGAAAAAGCTGAAGTTTCACCGCAATTCAGATGCAAATCTAAGGAGGAAAAAATTCAACAATAGAGACTCAACGGTGCTTCATCAGGAAATCCCGCGTTGCGATATGTCATTTGCTGACGCAAGTGTAGTCGTAAATGAAGATGAACTTGTAAAGCTCCATTTCAGTGGTAACACAATGCCTAGGTGCGAAATGGAGGCGTATAGATTTTTGTTATATCCGTCTCGGTAAAATACGGAAGTATGACTCTAAGCATATACAGCACTGTGCAGATATTATCAACCATTCTCAAAATGTTATGAGCGAATACTCAGAAATTTTATTCATTGAATCATTAAGAATCAAATTATTCATGACTACTGCCTGTTGCTATTTTGACTTGCTGATCCGAACGGTCGTATGTCTCTCGGTAGCTCTTATCTCGATAGTTCGTCTTGCTTTTGATTCGAAGCACCCGTACACTATCGGATGTACAACGTTAGCGAAAAACAAATTAAGTTGACACACTTAAAACACTTAGCTACAATTCCTGATTGTTGTTTAGTTGCTTCCGAATTCCTTATGACTAGGGTAAACTCGTGCTCTATGTGATCAATGCTACCGAATTGTTACTTATGACGGTTCTGGATGGACTTGTGCTGAATAGGGTTACATCGTGTAGTGAATCTTAAATTGTTGAACTGATTATTTATAAACAACTTCAGTTTTGCATTATTGAGCAAGCCTAAACTACCCGATTGTATTTCTAATGAAAGTTCTAAAGATTTGGTGATGATGTCATAGTAATAATTAAGAAGCACAGCAATACTACCCAAAATGTAAGGTAAAGAGAATAATTAGTATAATGAATTGGTAATCAACAGAATGTTAATTTAGTAGATTGGGGAATTGCCGGGATTTCCTTACATAGAGATTACACATAGATTCGCTGGTTACAACAGCGAACGATATACTGAAATATATCTGTACAAAATGAATGAAAGGGAGAAATGAATGTAAAGTACGAATACATGAATTATAACATTAGAACTATAATGTAAAATGCAAAATAGAAAGGCGTTCGGTTGTATCCGAACAGTTGCCAAGATGCGTGCATATATGTAAAAAGCCATACGTAGTTTATTCAAGTTTATAAAATAATTTTCTGACTTTTATTGTACAGAGAAAAAATTGCCTCTCAGGAACATTAAAGATGAACAACAAAGATACAGAAAAAAGTGGCAAAAAGGCTTATAATAAACTTACTTTTAATTTTAATTTTTATGCCAACTGTTTCTAATTTACCATTTGTTTTACTTGCTAAAACCAATTTACTCAATTCTGAGGTATATGCAGCTCCAAAACGAATCCTGCTATTGATAAAATTACAATTTTCTTGCAATTTCCAACGTATTAAATTTCCGAAAAAATATCGGTCTTAGTATTAATATGGATGTTAGTTTAACTATTACGCACTTGCCGTTTCATAATATAGTTTCCGTGAGATATTACAAGATATCTACTGGCATCGTGACATCTAGGGGGATTTAAGGCGACTTCAATGGCCTCGTGGTGCAATTGGTAGCACGCTATACCGGAGATATAGAGATGTTGGGTTCAAGTCCTCTCCGAGACCGATGTTTTTTCGGATATTTAATACGTTGGAAATTGTAATTTTATCATTACTAATGCCAACGGTGGTTTAGTATTTGTATTCATATTAATATTAGTATTAATATGGATGTTAGTTTAACTATTACGCACTTGCCGTTTAATAATATAGTGTCCGTGAGATATTACAAGATATATTAGTTTAAGAATCCTATTATTGATGTAATATGAATAATGGAATCTTTTCAACCATCATTCTCATTGTTATTTGCTAGTAGAAATTAGAAATACGTACTAGCGAATCAATTTTGAAGATAGTGCTTAATACCTTAACAAATGGGGATGCGTGGTCAAAGGTTCCAGTCGCCAGAAAGAGCTTTCGAAAACGCAATTTTGACTTTACCAACAAACGAGAGGAATAACTGCTACATAATCTTCTCGGAGTATACTTCGAAAAAGAACAAAACCTTTAAAAGCTATCTACTGTAACTGTGTTCATGTTTTCAAATTGTACGTCCCATTCATAATCTTCTACTGTGGCAACGATTGGTAGTTCTGGAATTAACCAAATTGCATGCAATGATTGTGATAAAGTTTACATTGGACAAACAAAAAGCAGTACCGAAACGAGGTTTGAAGAACATATTACGCACTATCGTTTCAATGATAGCATGGCAGAGCCTATGATAGAATGCGGACACAGTACTGAATTAAAAGATCTTAGATACTTAAAAATGTAAAGTCGTGTAGAGAATTAGACTCGTACGAAACAATATTTATGAAAAACTCGTTGTTTTTTTGTTAACTTATTGTACAGAGAACCACCTCCAATTGCACACTCGAGCCTCCTCGATTTATTTATTACCCTGTTAAAGCTACGGTTCGTTTTCGTTCTTTTCTTTTCTGAAAAGGTGCAAGATATCCGGCAGCTCCCAATACATTATAAAAGGTTATGTATTTTAAGAACTTTTAGAGCCTGCATAGGAAATATTGCATGTGCGATACATTTTTACATTCGGCCGGTAACACGGTTGACAATGGGAGTGCACATGCTTCTGAAACGCTGAGTTCTGAGTAATTATTAATTTGTGTTGAGTGGAGTTTATTGCGATATCTGTAAATCTTTTACTGTGGATTAAACGCCGTTTCCTGTTTGGATCAATAGTCGGATTTTGGATTTCGTATGTCGTTTTGGATGTAGATCATTGTTTGGTGAGATTAATTGGCACAGTGTTGTATCGTCCGATGATATTCTTCTTCCTTAGTATCTTCTTTAGTCAGATAGGTGTATGTTTTTGGTTGTTAGAGAGGGCCTATTTCCTACCTCTTTTTCGATTATTTGCGTGGTATTAGTATAACTTTTTGGTTATATGCATTCTTTTTTAGGGCATCCTTCACATGTTGTAATTCATGCAGTCTGTATTCTTTATTACTGGTCTTATCTGTCCTCCCTAGAAGTGTATTTGCAAGAGATCCCTTCTGTTGTGCATGCAGGTATTGGTCTAAATAACTCAAATAGTTAATGCTAATAAATAAAAAAAACGGACTACGGTTCTCCTGACATACTTACTTACAACACGTACAATAGAGGACTAGAGGCATTTTATCCAAAAAAATTAATGTACGCGTTCTAAAAATGGTTGTTTGTTACGTTGTATCATAATTTCCAAATTGCGGTACATATTTCTGAAGCATCCTGTATGAACTCTTGTTTCTTACATCAAATATGCCAATTATGCATCGCTAGCTATTTAAATCGCACAAAGAACTTGCTACCCCCTTGGGTGTGTACGTTATTACGCTATAGTACGATCATACGGAGCGGGATCGTTTGCTCAGAAAAGGCGAAAGCGACGTTTTAAAACGTCAACCGCATCTGATGTCAATTTGTTCCGAGTTAAATATCGAAACGTTTCTTGAAGGAGAATAGGGTGGAAGAAAAGAAAAATCGGGTTCTCAAAAAAGAGATACTACCAAAATATGCAAAGATACATATTTATATATCAATATGGTATATGTATGTACATATGTTTAAAGGTCGAGAGGTTAGATAGCGATGTCAAGTTGCATTTTCTTTAATCGAAAGGAGAGGGACTAGACATGATTCAGCCGTAGCTGTCGAAAACTTTATTTTCCCTTTTTCCAGACGCGGGCGTTCTAGAGATGTTATATAAATAATGCTTTGACGGAATATGTAACCAATATCAGTGGTAATACGCAAAATATGTACGCCGACACTCGTTAGTTGAAAACTTTTGCTATAAATTTTGGTATATATTTTAGTAGTGGTGGCTCGTGACTTTTCGATGAGGGGACCGTGATTGTAGAAAAATAGGATAAATAGTGATGTTCTCCCATTAAGGTTACAAGCGTGTACGTATTTGCATTGTATGGAGGTTTAGTCAACTAATGAATTTGATTAGTGAAGGTATCCATTTTAGACCGTAATTGTAGTCTATCAGATGAAAATTGATAATAGGAAACTCTAAATGTCGTCAATTAATAAGACCGATGTGGTAGGGGGACGACCTGAAATGTTTCCGAAATCGGCAAGAGATGGCGCACGAAGGTTGACGTGGATTCATTGGTCGGCAAGGACAATCTTTTTTATGGTGACCGTCAGACGTTTATTGACAATAGTTGTTTAAGAGCGTGTTTTGTGTAGCAAGTCAGGCGGTTTCGCAAAAATGGATAAAATCGAATTTCATGCAGTGATGAAACACTTCCGGATTCGAAATATTTTGCTAGAGGTTCATGGCGGATGTATCATTTCCGACCATCAGCTTCTGGGTGAGCGAGTTCAAACGTGGCCGCACAAGCACAGATGACGAACCATGCAGTGGACGCTCAAAAACTGCTACCAACGATGAAATGGTCGACAAGATTCATCATGTCGTGTTGGCTGATCGCCGATTAAAGCTGAAAGCCAGGGCTAATAGGCATCTGAAAAGAACGCGTTGGCCATATCCTACACGAAATTTTGGATATGAAACAGCTTTCGCCGCGAAGAGTCGGGTGACCGTTTAGGAGTGTCTGTTAGTATCCAACGCAATCTAAGGGATTTCTTCATGCGTTTCGTAACCGTGGATGAGACTTGGATTCACCACTACATAACGGAGACCAAGGATCACTCGAGGCAGCGGACTTTTCCGGGCGAATAGGATCCTAAAAAGCAAACACCGTTCTATCAGCCGGAAAGGTCATGGCGACTTTTTTTTTTGAGATTCCCAAGGTGTGATCCCCATCGACTATCTACAGAAGGGAAGGACGATCACGGGGCAATACTGCAGCAATTCATTCAGGAGATTTGCCTCAAATGAGGAGATCATCGCCGCTACAGATGGCTATTTTGCAGACCTCGAAACATTACTTTTCCGACGGATTGAAGAGACTGGAGCACCGTTTGAAAAAGTGTATTGATCTTCGAGGAAACTACATCGAACAATAAAAATAAAAAAGCCACACCAATGCCGTGATTCTGGAAACATTTCAGGTCGCCCTCGTATACTAAGACGAAGAAAGTCAAAGGGGAAGAAATTAATACAAGAAAACTCTACAGCATTTTAACCACTATATTTATATACACTCTAAAAAATGTAATTTTACTATCATCATCCAGCAGTGTTACTGGCCCCAACCTGGAGTGATAAGTAATCTAAATTTTAGTTTGCTGGTTTTCTAAGGGATTTTTAACATTTATCAAAATATTCGGGGAAAACTACCATGGTTTCTAGTCTATTTTTAGGATTGAAGTAAACTATAGAGCTATAGAAAAAGATTTTCAAGGAAAATCGGTGTAATATTTATCCAAAATTTTAAATGTTCATTGACAACCTGTAATATTACTAATGCTAGAGTATCTAATTTATAATGGAATATTGCCTTCACAGCAAAAGATAAAAATAATAATATTAGTATTAGTATGGCTATAATTCACTTAAGTACAGAATATAAATGCGAGTAATCCATTTTGAAATGCTGTTATTTTTATGCGTATTACATCTTTAGTTTTATGGTGGAAGCTCTGAAAACGAGCCGAGTTAACGCAATCACACGAATTGCTTTAATAAAGAGCATCGTTAGCAGATGTAAAGGGTGAATGGCCTATTTATAATTATACATTTATAAATATCAGTTAGCATTACTTATTTATATGTCGAAAGTAAAGCAATATTTTATCTGATTAATAATTAGAAATAAAATTTTAGCTGTTAGTTGCCTTAATTAATATATATATATATATATATATCATTAATTAAAAAGAAGGCGCTATATAATTGCTTTGATAGCATCGATGTTGGATAAGGGATTAGTAACCATAAATGAAGCCAATGGTGTTGCGTGCTTTTAAACACAATTGTTCGATGTGGCTGATGAAACTCGCGTGAGTATCAAATATGGTGCCAACGTCGCATACCGAAAAGACTCGTAAAAGTTGATTGTAAATAGAAAATAAGAAAATTTCATAGTACAGCATTCGCCTAGATTAAAATTTAAATTGTTTACTTCCCTCTAGTTGGCCAACAAGAGCTAATTCCGTTGCTAGAGCAGAATGTTTTTAGCGCTGTTTATCGCTGCATATATTTTAACATCATCATCGTAGGCCAATACTGGTCAGGTAAGAATATTAACTAAATCATTCATAAAGATATTGAACAACAACGGATATAATTTCCAGCCTTGTGAAATAGCCGACATCGATAGAAAATCATTGGAACCAATTCATTACAGAATACATAATTGGATCTTTCATTCAAATAGAAATACAAGCTTCAGCAGAATGGTTGAGAATCCAAAACCACTTAGCTTTCGAGGTACTATATTGTGGTCAATGGGCCCAAAGACTTTGAAAAAATCTATATAAATGGCATTCGCTTGAATTTTCCTGTCCATGTTTTTACAAACGTATTGAGATATGATAGCTAGGTAGTTGATCGTAGACCTTCTAGCCACAAAGTCATCTTGGTACGGTACCATGTAATGTATCATACTTGCATATACCAACGTGTAAAGTAAATATTCAAATACTTTTGCGAAATTAGAAATAATTGTGGTACGTCGATAGTTTGAAACATCTGAACCATCACAACATCCTGGTTTTCTTCCAAGTTGTAGGAAACACACCGGTAGCCAGCACCAGGTTGAAAATAAGGTTTAATGGTTTGACAGACACATATTTACAACCTTGGAATTAAATCATCGTCAAGGGATTTCTTGGATGAAAGAGTCAATATCTTCATTAGAACGTCATTCTTCTCAATTGATTTAATACTGAATAGTAATGTTATTCGATTATTATAATTTTTAGTTGGAATCGTATGTATCCTGGAATTGAGAAAATTGGTTTTTAGGCAGTAACATCACTAAATCAAAACTAAAGTCATTACAACCTTTCTCGCCATTTTTCTTATATCTATGTTGTGGGCTTTTAATGTGCTGTACAATCTGTGCACAACAAAGCTTTCTCCGACACTGAACATGTTATTTTTGCAAATTAATGGATGTTTTCCAAACAATGATGTTACCTACGCCTTGTGAAACATCTATAAAAATTTCATGTATTTCTTTCATCCCTAATTCTTAAAAATCTGTCATTTTCAAGCAAGCCTACTTTATTATACAATACAAACTTACGTTTATTAAAAATCAATTCATAACAATATATCATGGTAGCTTAAATAGCCTTTCGTACATAATCTATAGATTTTGCTAACGAATAGCTCTGTTGATTGGCGGAATGATCTCCGAACTATTTGAGTTCTTTATTGCGCTGAACCAGAATTGGAACCAGCATTTCGTAACTTGGATAATTAAAGATAATCCATCTTTCCGACAGCATGCGTCACTTTATTACCGAATAAAGCCTTTCCGGGGGTATGCTGGCGGCGTAATTGCACCTTCGGGGAATCGATTGCTTATTCGATTTTCTAATAGAAGTGCGACGTCGAACATCCGAATGTTTTTAATCGTGCGTTGAAAAATGTCTGCGGTCTCCTATTAATCTAGTCTGAGTGCATTAGCTTCTGATGACTCACTAAATATACGTGTGCGTTTTTTTTGGCCATATAGGTAATACGATAGCACTGACATCTATTAATCACTCTATCTATGAGCACTTTTGATTACCATCAAAATGGTAAGGAAACGCTCTTTTACTTGAAGGCGTTCATCTTTGCCAGCTGAACTACAAAATTACAACGAAATATCGACAAGCCCATTAACACAAAATGCATCAATATTCTCCCTAAATTTAATAATGGACATTGGATCCTTTATTCAAAATAATTTCAAAAATCTGTTTTTGCTCGACTGTTTACCAGTTAGGTTAATGTTAAAATAGGAATCTCATTTCAGCACCGCTCTGTCACAGATTTCAGTTCATTAACGTTATTATTTTATTATTTTATTATCAATACTTTTTTGTTATTGGCATATATGCGACTGAAAAATTCTCCGCTTAACTATGCAAGATCTTTTTTTTCAAGCGATATATTCTATTTTCAATACAACCTATTGAAACTTTAATGTATTTATTCTAACGTTTTTTTAATAGCTCAAAGTCACTGTTAATGTATGATTCCAGGAGATCTGCAATATATCCATTCATTGCAATAGCTTCGTCATTTGATGTGAAACGCTTTCCAGTCAGGAACTTTTTCACTCAAAGCTTGGAAACAGATACTAATCCTGTGAGTACGCTGGATGTCAAACAATTTGTACCATTAATTGCCATTGTCAAAAAATTTGTGTAAATACGAAAACACTTGATAGAAAAGATTTTTTTTCTTTTTATTAAAGCGGGTTCTCACGAAGTTTTGCATTCAATTAATCCAAAAGGTTACAATAATATTTAAAGTTAATTGTTTTACCTTTGTGAAGATAACAGGTCAACAAGACACCTTTGTAATCCTAAAAAACTTCAATTCATTGTACCAACTTTCTTTTTCACTGTGATGGTGCATCCAAGCTTTATCAACGGTTACGAAACGAGGCTTGAAATCCATTTCAGTTTGCTTAAACTGATCTAAATACGCTTGAGAAGTATGCGTTTTTGGTCATTTGTTAGCAAATGCGCATCTTGCACAAAGCTTTTCATATGTAATTCTTCATGTAAAATATTTCCAATTCTTTCTTCTGAGATGTCTTTGGTCCTAGTAAAACCACTTTTAAAAAAGCGCAGCCCATTTTTTTCACAGTGGAAAGTGAAGTTGACATAGCAGCCTTACACACATTTAATAATTTCGGATGAACTTCCATTGGTGTTATACCACTCAAAATAAAGAGTTCTATCGCTGCACGATATTCAAGTTTTCCCATTTCAACAAAATAGATGGTACTTCAATGATAATTGACAGATCGAAATTAAATTTCACATGTGTTTGCAAGGGTGGACTAGTTGAGCCCATCTCCCTCCAGTGTCTTTCTTCTTGGAACTTCTTGGATTCGAATTGACAGATCGAAATTAATTTGTACATGTGTTTGCAAGTGTGGATTAGTTCAGCCCATCTTCCTCCAGTGTCTTTCTTCTTGGAACTTCCTGAGTGTTTGAAGTCTTCACCCCAACTTCTTTAAACCTCAAATTGGAATTCCTTCTTGGTTACATTATATTACATCTAGTGCCAAAATTACACATCCGCCAGAATACAACGACATAAGTGCATCTCAAGCAGTACATGCGGTGCGCGCCCTATCTGGTATAGCAGTCCATTAACTGCTCGTGAGGAGGATGGAGAACTATAGGAGATTGTGAACGGCAAGCGGGTGTGTAATTTTGGCACTAAATAGTTTTGAGAAATGCTCACTTCGCTGTTGGTTTAGAATAACGGTGATATAAGCTGAGAGGGAATTCAATTTGAGGTAGAGAAAGTTGCTTGAAACCACGTTGATGACGCCGGGTAGGCAGAAACATATCCGCATGTTAGCGTTCTCTCTCTTTGCATTGTTTTTTTCCTCAAGTGGCATTATTTTTCAGGTATTGCTTTATAGCTCATTTTTTCGATGTGTTTTATGCTTTCACAATTTCTAACGCCATCTATATACCATATAATTTTGTTGCCAATATTCTTCACACATTTTCAAAGCAATTCAGATCGTGTGAACGTGTTGGACATTGTAATAACTGGATGTCCTTTTTAAGAAACCAAATGTTTTCTCATTTGCGAATATTCTTCCATATAATGGAGTATAAATACATTGTAACGTATAATACGTGTATACACAGCAGGGAAACCGAGACAGATTGCTTTCACGAACTCAATTTCACGTCAATTTTCGTATCGGTCGTGCCAGCTGACGAGTCCGGAGCTGGTGAGCCGAAGATTTGGTCAACCTCAATTATATGTATTGTAAGGATAGGTTATTGTATATTTTATGTGTAACTGTGCACTGCTGGAGTACTGTCCTTGATGACACACATGCGTATCAAAAGCGAGTAATTCGAGTGAGTTGCAGAGTGACACCAACATGATAAAGAGATTGTAAAAGGACTTGAGGATAATGAATTATAGGGTGGTTGTCCGGGAGGAGGACGGTCGATTGGTTGTAAAAAAACCCTAACTAAACGAAGTGAGTTTTAAAAAATTGTGTATAAGTGAGAATAAACCTAGTTACGGAAAAATAAGCTCTTCTACGAGAATTAATAGAGTTAACTGAATATCTAGAAAGAAAAGAATATAACAGACGGAATCCGTCAAGTCAAGTAAAGTGTGTAATTAAAGGGCGTAGGACACAGCCAAGATAGTGATTTCAGTGAATTATAGAGGAAAGGAAACCGCTCCAGTCGTTGGTTCAATATTACAAACGCCAGGTTACACTTACTTTGTACATATTTATTTGATATGTTTATCTGCATTTTTATACTTTCTAAACCTTTTGTTTATTACCCTTGTTTATTGTACGAAAAATAGAATTAGTCAAATAAATAGTTAAAAATAATATTTTTTTATCTATACTTTTCTGTGGTCCCAAATATTACATTGTACCGTTACAACTATTAAATTAATAACAAACGTAATAGCAAATGGTACATAAAATAGTGCTAGTTGTCGTAAGCTAGCTGAACGTTCGAATAAATCAACTTTTTCTATTTTGCATTATCATATTAGACTTGATGTTGAACTACCTACAGTGAGTTTAGATTGAAACGGACAATACACCAGAGAATGTGGTAACAATGAAATTAGTAAAATAGCGACATCAACGATTTAATTAACTCTACATATGGACGTTTGCATAAAGGAAGAAGCTCTTTGTTCAGTGCCGTGGTACACTCAGCGTAATTACTAACTGCGTACCAGCCTCGTTTCTCGGGAAATTTCTCTCTTGGTTTTTGATTTATTCACAAGCTTTTGATTATTAATTTCTTGGTAAGGCGTAAATGCAAATGCAGCATGAAAATATGTGTATGAACCGTTATTATTAAGTACTAACCGCGGATGATGGAATAAAGCTTCTGCCATTGCACGATGCAAATGTGTCTACGAAAAGACGCTGATGAAGGCTTCTAAAAGACAAAATATCCTTATTGAAATGAATGGCCTCAATAAAAATGCTATAGGTGATTAAAATTCAATAATCGATACCAAGAATACACTGAATTCTTTAGAAACACTATATGTAATTATTTCGCCTTGCAACAGAAGGAAAAATCATCTACACTTTAATTCAAATCGAGTAATAAAATTTAAAAAATATCAATTTTTTTTGAGTTAGCTTGATTTAAAATTAACGATTTACATAATAAGTTTAAACAACAGTCGCTACGTGTAACAGTATCACAGTATTATTTCAAATAATGCTGTACAAAAAATACGACATGTTACAAATCAGAGAGAGTTGACATTTTATCGCGATGATTATACGCCTGTGAGGGGTTGGTAATGCTCGTGAAAGGTGCATACTTTCGACGTTTATATGGCACTATGAAAAGGGGTCACACGATCCGTGGAGACGGCTAGAATATAATGAAAGATTAGCTGTTCTTGATGATGAAAAGAAATAAATAGTTGTGAAAACGGTTGAAGAACACGCGCTGGAAAAAATTGTATGTTTTTTAAATTGCTTTCGACCCATTTCAAACGGACACATACATACACATGTACATATACAGGGTGTCACACAACTATATAAAGGTTACGAGATAAAATTTGTACATATTATTAGTCCAATTCAGTGGATCTTACTACAACTTTTTATCTACACTAGTTTCTGAGTAAATGCGTGGGAAAAGAGATGAGACAGGAACTCCGTGTATATATTTAGAATGTGAAAGATAATGGTTGTTACCACAATGGGCGTTTACCAGCGCGTTTAAAATTGTCAGTGTAATTTTATAGACGCTAGTCTAAAAGGCAAATCACGGCAGGTTTCGCAATTCATTGGATATTTATTGGCAAAATGTTTTTGAATTAATGTACATATATTTTGATACTAAAAATTAATGCAACCGTATGTTAGTTAACGAAAAGGCAGAAGATAGTTTTGAAGGACAAGAAGAAAGTGCTAAAGAAAAATGAGAAGAAGAATAGAATGACGAAGAAAAGGAAAAAGAGAAAAAAAGAAGGAAGAGAAGAAGTATGGGATGGAGGAAGTCAAGAAAATGGTAGAGGATGAAAAAGCGACAAAAGAAGAAGAAAAACAGAAGAGAAGGAGGAAGAAAGAGGAAAAGAGGGCGAAAAAACATAACGAAGAAAGAAGAGCAGAAGAAGAAGAAGAAGCAAGAGAGAAGAAGAGAAGGGGGAAAGGCAATAAAGAAGAAGAGAAAAAGAAGGTGAAAGAGAAGAAAAAGGAAGAAAGATGGGAGTAAAGAGAAGAAAGAGAAGAAGAAATAGAAGGAAAAGAGGAGGGAAAGAGGAGGCGATAAAGAAGAAGACGGAAGAGAAGACGAAGGAAGAAAGACAAGAATAAAGAAAAGAAGGAGAAGAAGGAATAGAAGAAAAGGAGAGAAAGTCTAGAAGAAAAAACAGAAGATGAAAGAGAAGGAAGAGAAAGAAAGACAAGAATAAAGAAAAGAAGAAAGAGAAGAAAGAGAGGAAGGAGAAGAAAGAGAAGAAAGAGAAAAAAGAGAAGAACGAGAAGAAAGAGAAGATAGAGAAGATAGAGAAGATAGAGAAGAAAGAGAAGAAAGAGAAGAAAGAGAAGAAAGAGAAGAAAGAGAAGAAAGAGAAGAAAGAGAAGAAAGAGAAGAAAGAGAAGAAAGAGAAGAAAGAGAAGAAAGATAAGAAAGAGAAGATAGGAAGAAGAAAAAATAAGAAGCAAGAGAAGGAGAAGAAGGAGGAAAAGCAAAAAGGCGAACGAGATATAGGGAAGAAGGAAGAGAACAAAAGGATGATGGAGGACCAGTAAGAGATGAAGGGGTTAAAGGAAATGAGAAGATAGAGGAAGAGAGAAACGAAGAAATGAAAAAGGAGGAGGAAAAAGAGGAGATGGAGCAGTTAATCGATTAGAGGAAGAAAAAGAAAGAGGAGAGAGAAGAATAGGAAACGTGAGGACAAGTACTAGGAGAAGCAGATGGCAAAAAATAAAAGTGATAACGAAAGAAAGAAGTCAAACGAGAAAAAGAAGGTGACTGGAAAGAAGAGTAGCAAAAAGATCATGAAAAAGAAGGCGGAGGAGAAGTTAGCCAAAGAAGCGATTAGATTACATTTTTTTGCTCAACGCTGACTGCACGCACCCTTTTTACGTCGGTGTTAAAAATGAACGAATTGTAGATGCAGATGAGTAGTTTAAAAGTGTGGAAGTTCACACCTTAATTATAGTTGGAATTCGTATTCCTTTATATGCATATTATACAAAGAATACACGCCTAATTTAAAGCACATTGCAGAACTGAAATTCTATTTCTAAATGTAACTGGAAAACAAAATCTCAGAAAATTAAAAGAATGTTGTGGTATTTCTCTCCTACTATTAGGAATTAGTAACTTCAACGAAAATTTATTGAAACAAGTTCACTTTGATATTGAAATTGTTAAAGATTATATTTTTGCTTTAGGTCAATGTACGAATATTAATGTATGAAGATACTGGTTCTCGAAACTCTCTTTCCATAATTGGAAAAAAATATTATGAGATGTCATGGTTGAAACCAAAATATCGAAGTAAACGACTATATTTAGGCATCGCGGACAAAGAGCATTTTCCTTCTGTGTGCCCTTTGATTTAGGTTATTGGTGAGCATATCTTTTATCTAAATCGTGAATAGATATCTCAAAATTTAGATCGTTATCATAAAGCATAAAAAGTAAAGATAAATAAAGACTAATAGAGGCAGAGAATGTGTGTCATTAACACGTTTACACAATTACTTTTTACCACAAGCAAACAAAGTTGTTAAAAGTGTATAGAGAACTGATCAGGACCTTATCGGAATAAATATATTCATGTACATATATACTTCTAATATAGACCTAAATACTACGGAAACATTAGGTCTATTTAATATTTATCCTACGTTGCTTTTAATCAATATCTTGTTTATCAATTTGCAAACGTAAAGTTGCCAAATACATTTTCAATATTATACTACGACATAAATAAACATGTTATTGGAAGAAATTCTTTATGCCGCCGTTAATAATAAGCAAAATTTTCTCCGCGGGTTAGTTGTAGATTTTCCCGTGGATATACGTAGATCGTTTATTTTCAGTATAAAGCGGGGACGGAATTTCAAAACATTCCCGGAGAAAACATCAAAGCGAAAAAAGGGAAATATCTCTTTATATTAACGGGTTTCTTTGAATTATTCTAATTGTATAAAAACCTCTGGAATATAAAGCGATAAAACGCTGCAGTGTATGTTGGGAAAAGGAGAGCTTTAAAAGGGAAGGTACAAGTATATTAAAGGATGAAAGCGGAAGATATATATACATATGTACTTATGTTTATATAAAATATTTGCTTGTATTCTATTACAGTCTGGCCCCTTTTTGGATAGCAAGATGATTGCCAAGTGCCCGAAACTTTTTAAAACGATAGTACAGGAGCAAAGCAAAATAAGTATTTGAACTGAAGATTATATATATGTTTGCATGTTCATGTATTTAAAGAAATATCCATACATATATTTACTAAAATTAACAATAAAATAGTTTTAAATTCTATATATTTCATGCTAAGAAGATTTTTCTTTTATTAGAGGGTTTCCTTTCCCTAAAAAGAAATAGATCTATCGTTATTAGTTGGTATGTTGGCAAAAGTAAAGAACTTGATTATTGATTTGTGGACATTGTTGGGCATGAAATATCAATGATAATATAAAGTAAAAAAATCCTTGATACTTCTTAACAAACTACCAAATTGTGTTGTTTCATCTAGTTGATCGCTATTTAAATCACGGGTTCATACGGTCTCCGTAGTGTAACCGAAATACATACTGTAAACAGGAGCTGTAAGTTCAATTTTTAATGAAATTTAACGTTGGTAACACCAAGCAAAATAAATTATCTTCTAAAAACCGACAAAAGTTGCTTTTAAAATAATATATATGAATACAGATATTTATTTTACTTGAGGTTTTCGCGGATGAGATGCGGTATACTTTTTTCGGGTGTTGATCCGCGCAGATACTTGGTCCTTAGAAAAACTTGAAGTAGGTCGACGTTTTGATGAAGCGTCTCTTTCACCTGCTTCTGGAACGAGTCGTGACTAAAGTGTGAAACATTAAGCTGCTTTGGATTCTTTTTAGAACCAGCTATCTACGCGGATCAATACCTGGAGGAATATATATCACATCTATTCAATTCTATATATTGAGCCCAGCGACATTTCAATTTTTTAAGCCATAAGAAAAGTAATTTTTCGAAAACTCGTCAAAATAAGCATTCCTTTCGACTACCGTCTCCTCACTTGTTCCGGATCTCATCTGTTAAACTAGTTTTTCAAATTTGAACACAAGAAAAGTCAATCCAACTCTAGTCTGGTGAATGTGGTGGATGAGACAGCAATTCGTATTCTTGTTCGGTAATATGGATTACACCTTTAAAATTTCAAGAAATCGTTGCCACAATCTTGTTGGCCGAAAAAATAGTTCTTGCCTTCTTTTGAATATGTTCAACAGAAGAAATACATTGTTTTCCCTATGTTTTTGTCTTTGGAGTATAGTAATGTATTCAGGTTTTATCTGCGGTGGAGTACCGAGCAAAAAAAATCTCTTGAATTTCGTTTGAAGTTAGTCATACAAATCAAAATTGTTCGACGAGTTCGTATTTGGATAATAGTGAGCAAACGCGACACCTACCTTCCAGTTAGTTTTATATATTTAAGTGTTGTATCCGTTCGGTATGGATGTTTACATTAGCTACCTTACACACGCTTTATTTGGCTGTCATCCTTTGCAATAGCACGGATGTCTAAAGAGGTTACTTTAAGTGAACGGCTCGGACGTTCAGGTTTAGTGCCTTTGAAAGCAGTTGTACCACTTATAAATTATTCCATGGGAAGAAGGAGGTTCACCACGATGTATGTAGTATATTCAGTTTTTTAATAGTCTCTCCTCGTAAAAATGATGTTTGATCAATACAGGGAAATCTTTTTTCTTCATACGAGGGTCACGCTATATATTTTAAGATGCTACGAAACTAGAGAAGTTAAAGTTGGCAACACTACATTTCTAACTACTACAATCTTTAAGTAGTAAGCTCTGACTGTCAGGTGAGTCGCTACAGTTATAGGGTCAACGTGGTATATACGATTTGTCATCGAAATATGGACTTGTCAAGTGCGCCCAATGATCTACTACGGTTTTTAGGTCGGTTTAAGTGAATAACAAAGATTTAAACGATTGCAGGTTACATTTAGTGATGAAACTCCTTCATGCACAACAGTCTTCGTTTGTACAGCGAATTTAAAAGAGGACGGATGCCGCTTGGTGATGAGGCACGTGTTGGTAGGTTCTTCTCTCAGTTACCGTTAGAAACATTAAGAGAGTGAGACGTATCATCGATGAAAATCCAAGATGCACCTATGAAGCGATTGACGCAATTCTTGGTGTTGGATCCGCAATAGTAAATTCAATTTTACATGATCATCTCTGGACAAAAAGAATTGTCACTTCTTGTGCACGCTTAATGATTTCCAAGAAGCAGAACGAGTAAGAATCGCTCGGGAAACGTTAGAAATGTTAAAAATGGTGGATATCGTAGTCTATCTAAAGTAAAATAACAGGTAATGAAATTTTTATCCCATATTACGATATTCCTATCCACCAGGAGAGCTGTGTGTGGATCCACGAAGATGCATCAACACCAACAATGGTCAATAAGCAAAGGGCTGCCAAGAAAGCTATGTACCCAGTTTACGCAGTTTAGGATTAATAAAAGGCTGGAAAATCAACGTACAGTCACAGAAATCTGGTTCACCATAAAAGATATATCTGCAGTTCTTGACTCAGTCAACATTCGGGGATTAATGTTGCATCACGAAAATGCATCGTAAATAGTGCACAGCAGACAGTTGACTTTTTACGTGAAAATAATGTAAAAGCCCGAGGTAATTAGTTTGTGGAATTTTGCCCGTGGAATAGAAGACTGTGCGAAACTCTATTACTTACAAACATTGTACAATATTTAACTTGAAATATTTATTTGGTTGCTTGATCAGATTGGATACCGAGATTAAAGTTGGCCACTCGGAAAAGCGTTTGTTGCTTGAGCGGACTTCCATTACGTACATTTCCAGTAATGTATTATTTATGTAAGTGCTATTAGATTTTACGCCGTGTAAAATTCCTAGAGAGAGCTATTATATCTTAATCTACACGAGGGATCCCATAAATAAGGTCTGCCTCGCCGGCTAATCCGCGCCGTATTTTACACTTTCGAAGTGATATCGTGATTTTGTAGGGGGCTTCTTCTAACTTCGTAACTTGATAACGTTTTGAGTTTCTAACCAACGCGCATTTCAGTCGTACTTCAGATCGAATACATGTGACAATGATCGAATTCAACTATGCGGCATTCAATATAGTGGCAGGTTTAGTAATAATTCCAATCTGGAACCTGCTAGTTATTGGCTTCTGGTCTGTAATTTACGTTGGAAATTAATTTACAGTAATAACAGCGATCTTGCGCTTGGTGTGGTAGTAGTTCGCGGGTATTTGTGCCGTAGTTGCAGTTATGTTTAACTTTAATTGGTGAATGTGATGAAACGCCAGTTATTTGGTGGATCGGTTGTATCCTGCGAATTCATTCAATTATTTGCATGCTCGTGAACGCGCTCAATACCAGCTTTTAATCATGTATTGTATACATGCGTACCGTTACGATGTTTTTGACATGTAAACTACAGCGACCTTATGCACGTGCTGTTTGAAAATACGAACTGTACATGTACAATGGCGGCCACATAAATAGCGCAGGCTTCAAATTCCATTTGGATTACCCGCTCAAGCTGTTGTCAATTAAATTTTTATTAAACTAGCATGAGAGTCTCCTAGAAAGTTGAGCGTAGTTCCCCTAGCTACGTATTCCAGAACAATAGTACGGCATTCAATAAAGAGAAAAATATTAATTTCACTTTTCTGGCACATAAATATAATAATGTCTGTTCTGAAGCGGAATCTTATTTTAGCGTTACGGTTCGAGTTATTTTGTACCCCAAAAGTGGTGTACTCACCATTTTTAAAATTAACGTATGATTAGTAATAAAAATTTGGGTGTTAGTATAATGGGAAGAGGGGAAGGGGATATCAATTGCAGAAATATCATGAACATTAAATTGTTCACGTAAATCAATACAAAATGCGATAAAGCATATTCACACGGAAAAAACTTTAGAAAACAAGAAACGGAAGGTTAGGCGTCATAAAACAGCATTACGACATGATAACCTTATTCGTCAATTACGCCAAGAAGATCCTTTTCGCACAGCTACACAAATGAAAACCGAATTTTATAAACAATTTGACATTGATATATCGAGAAGAACAATACGATATCGGCTGAAGTAATTTAACTTACATGGGTGTATTGCAGTACTAAAGCCACTCGTATCAAATGAGAATTGTCAAAGAGGATTGCAATTTGCGAAAATGCATAAAGAAACGCCGCTTCTTTCTGGAAATCTGAACTTTGGACAAGCGAGAGCAAATACAACTGACCTGGGTCTGATGGAAAAATGTATGTACGAAGCCCAAACAATCAGAGATTCACACTATGGTACACTATGAAAACATTGAAATACGGCGGAGGAGGTGTTATGGTATTGGCTTCTATGTCATGGCGTGGTGTAGGGCCTATATTCAAAATTGCAGGACACATGGATGAATATGTATATCACAACATTTTAGGAAATGTGATGGAACCATATGCTGATAATTTTTTTCCAGTAACCTGCAGAGTAATGCACGACAATGATCCGAAACGTACTGCGAGGACCGTAAAACAGTGGCTAGAGGAGAAACAAATTCGAGTGTTAGAATGGCCTGCACAAGGCCCTGATTTAAATGCTACAGAAAATCTACGGCGGAATATTGAGGTTGTTGTAAAGTCTAAAGCTCCAGCGACATTAGACGAATTATGGAATACTATTTGAAGAAGCCTGGTATAACATTCCTGTGGAGAGATGTCAAAAATTAGTTGAAAATGTGCCGAGACGTGTAGCAGTATTGGCCTGTAAAGGGTTTCGAACAAAATATTGAATGTAAAAGCAAAAAAGAATTTAAAAAAGAAATAATGCAGTGTTTCGTTGTTGTTATTAAGTGTGCTATTTCTATGTCCGCATCAAAAATAATTTTCTAATTTTTTTATCTTGAAGTTTATAAAATATTCTGTGTTTACTATAAATTGCATGCCATCTACTACATTCTTGTAGCTAAGTTTAATAATTCACTTTTCAACATTTACAAATTCATCCATATTGTTTATCTGTTCTATTGCCGCCACTGTATGTATTGTTAATATTCGTGTACACGTATACTAGAGTTCCAAACAGACGTTCGAACTAGACGCTCGATCGAATCATTTACAGAGATTTTTATTTGTCTACACTGCAAAAGACGCAGGCCAAATTAGATTTGAATTTGAATGAAAAATGTAACCATTTGTAAATAGTGTAGAATAATTTCGTTTTATTATTGTTACTGTGAGATCCAAGTTCTACTATTTGCTCCATCATTTTTCCCTTTTTGCAATAGTTTTAAGGCCCAATTTTAAAACTACTACATCATCTAAAATTGATATGTTATTGATAGTAATCTCAATATTCCTCGTTCATCCTCTCCTCACTTGTGGATATATAACCTACACGAGAGAGGCTGATGATGTAGGGGATCTATTTTTGTAAACGTATAATTCGGTTGACAATGAGAGCCCATGTGCTCTTGAAATGCTGTGTTCCAAATAAATTATTAATTTATGTGGTGGAATTTACTGCGATCTCTGTGAATTATACAACTATAGTCTTCGCTATCGTTGCATAACAGGAACTCAATTTCTTAATAATTTCTTGAGTATTACATCCCCAACACAACTTACCATATGTTTGCACCAAGTAACTTATTCGTATTGATCTTGTACATTTCATTTATGCTAGTTATTTTCTTTCCATTGCTTTCATTGTATTGAAATGGTAACTAAACTGAATATATTTACAGCCCATTTCCGTAATAGAACAGTATCGTTATTCTATTTGTTTGGCTGCTATTTTACACCCTACAAAAAGCAAGGGCAGTGATATAAAAACAGCTCGTTTAACTCAATTACTTATATATTGACATTAGCTTTTATCATTAACATTATCCTATAGATAATTGGAAATGTAAATTTTCATGGGGGGCTTTAGTACGTCATCTTCAACACCTCGTAAATACTAGGATTATTTTCTTTGATGGCTTAAACGTAAACGTTTACTTTTGCGCTTCTTATTGGGAAGCGTTCGGCGTAACGCGAATGGCGCGAGGTCGAAGCGTTCGCTGTCATCTTTCCGCGTCATTCGCTCCTTCTGTCCGTTCATAGCTCATTAACTTTTCCATCTCTTCTTTATCAATCTGTTAGTAGTGATTCTCTGCCGCTTCATAACCTCTCCGTCTTCGTCACTTGTTCTTCCCATCATCAGTTATATTCGTAATTCGGTAGTAGGTGTCAGCAAAGCAATGAAACGTTTTTGATTTCACGCGGGCGTCAGAGGATTAGTCTTCTTGGATCGGAAAAGGAAAAAATGGTTTCTGTTGATTTTGCTGCTTTAAACGCTATGTACAGATATTAGAAACAGCAAATATTTGTAGTGGTTCGAAGTTTAAATAGTAGTAATAGTGCTATCGTTTTGAAATTCTGACGGATTATATTGTTCGATAAAGATCTATTTTTGAAGAATATTTAAAAATATTACTCCATTTAGTACGTGCTTTAGACTATTTTCCTATGCAACTACAATTACTATTCATTCATTTGTCATGCATCATTGCGGCACCATTTTCTATACCCTCTCATCAAAGAAGAATGCCTTCTACCATAGCAATGTGTTGTAACAACTTCTTTCGCCTCGTTGTTATCCTTGAACTGCCGACCTCTTTTGTGGTATAAAATCCACTTGCAAAACACCTTCTTCGTCCCAAGAAACTGGGTACATGATCTGCCATGCGTTAATGGTTTTGATATTTGCAGCGTAAAGTAATGTGAAAGCCCAGATCTCACCCTATTAATTATACGGCTTAATAAATTATCATTATCCTCAATGTACCGAGTCAAAAGGTTAAGTGGAGTTACATGGCACACAATTGTTCAGAGTTGGTAAAGAATATTTTGGGAAGATATCGAATTTAATAACGCTTTTACAGTAGATTTGTTAGAATTAACAATATTTGTTTGTAGCATATTATTTACACTGAAATTTAATACGATGACCATGTTTAGTAATTATTATAGTTTATGTATTTAAACATTACAAAGTATAATTTTTGTTAATACTTTTGTGATTGCTATAATCGCTTATAAATTAAAATTCATCAGAACGTTTAAGATTTACCCCCGGTTGTCTCCGATCCCATATTTGTCATGATGAATCCATATAATCTCTATTATTATCTGTAGGAATTTCAGCTGATAGTGTTGGCTACTTTGGGAGATAATAAGGATTAAAGAGAGGTATGCGGCAGTGTCACCAATTGCGTCAAATATTTAATCATTAACAAATAGGTTAGAGGTTTTAAGTATTTGTAATATATTTGGTGTTAGTAAATTAGTGGAAAATCATTAGTGGATAACATGTAGGAAAACGAAAAAATTAAAAGAGGGCTGATAATGGCTGAAGGTTTCATGCAAGTCTGCACATCTTCGGCTAAGACTAGAGTAACAATTGATAGCACAATAACTAATAGTGTAGTAAAGAACCGAAAATGGGCATACATGCCACTCCGCAAAAGTAGCTGAGTTTTGAGGGGATTTAAATGGTTGGACAAAGTATGTGAAACGTTAGATAAAAACACCATGAACAATGTAACGCTATTTTCTTGTATTTTATCAACGTTTTAAATTTCTATAAAAATATCAGTCAAGGTAGGACTTGAACCCACGACATCTGTGTTACCGGCGCAATGTGCTACCAACTGCACCACGAGACTGAATGAATAATATTGCTTCTGTTGGGGTATTACGATATATCTGCAGACATTGTGACATCTAGGTATTAAAAGCGATTTAATATTTTAATAATGTAGAGGCCATGGGTTCAAATCCTACATTGATTGATATTTTTTTCAGGAATTTAAAACGTTGATAAAACGCAAGAAAATCGTAATTTAATAATTACTAATACTAACAAGAGTTTCATATTAATATTAATTTAAAATAACACCAGATTACGTTCCTCCCTAAAAAATGTTCCTCGAGCCGTGTAGACGATTCTACGTTAGATCTTCTTAGCACAAATGAATGAACAAAACTCTTGATGTTGCCAAAGATACTTCTTCCGTAATTAGTGATATCGGTTAGAAGTTACCAATGAATCTTCCTAAAAAATATTTACTTGTAGATACACAGTGAAATCTGGCAAAAAGCCAGCGAAGTTGAATCTTTAAAACAAGTCATTACTTGTCTTACTCTTAAACCGAACGAATCTGCTGAAGTAGCTGACTCATACCGTCCCATTGCTCTTGAGAAATACAAAATGAATAAAGAGAGACTAGAATGCCGGAACGAACCAAATAACTTATAGTCGCTGGAACAATTTGGTTTCCAGAAATCGGTAGGTGCTATTGACGCTTTAACTGTATTGATTACAGATGTAAAACTAGCACTAAGGCAAAATAAGATGTCTGCAACTGTTAACCAGTTAAGCAGTGTAGTTTAAGAAACTAGTTTAGAACTCTGAGTATCTAACATAATTTTTATCTTTTTCTCCCGCAAGAGAAACATTCCTACAAATGAAATATGTTTTGCCAATATGAGTCTATCTATTTAGAAGTGTGTGAAATATCTTGGACTTGATCAGACAGCAAACTAAAGTGGACAAAACATTCTCATTTATAAGTCAGTAGTATTCATTTTATCGAAACTATTCTTGCCTCTCGTTTCCCTCTACTTTCCAAATTTTACCACACTTTGCCTCTCAGTTCGCTTCAATGTCAGTACTGAAATAATATTAGATCCAGATGGACGAGTGCACGGGAAACAGCAACCTTGATAAATTTAGCTTCAATGTTCTGTTATGCACCTAAAGAATTCATGTTGAAATAGGCCGCAATACCGTAGCGCATGTATTTTTTCGACCAACAATAAGAATCTTACACTTGCTTACGCAAATGTAGGCGTTAGGTATTATTTATGAGGACAATGCATGTAATAGCGCGTTTACCATACATTTTGTCCATGTTTTTAGTTAATTTGCATGGGAATTCATTATACTTAGAACTCCCAATAGTGCAACATCTTCTGAAACAAAGCAGTAATAACCGTCAGTTTTCTACAGTTGATGAGACCGATTAGATAAATTAAAACGGACAGTTAGATTAATTGGAGTGGTGAATATGTGTATATCAAGCACAAGCTTATCACAAATCTTTGCTAAGTGGGGCTATTTATTAACGAAATGAATGGATATGAAAAAAACTAGAAACAGAATACTAAGCATTTACGTGAATATATAGGGTAACTTATAAGAAAATCATACCTTTAAAGTGCTATAATTTTGTTTAAAAACTCAGGGGAGAATCACATATGCAAGCACGTACGACACATAAGTTTCTGTAGTTCTATTTTATGGTTGCCCTATAAAGATTTATCAATAGTCAAAGTATTTTATACTATCAGATCCCACACCATTGATCCTTTTCTGTTTGAAATGGATTACGCTGCCACACAAAGATTTAGCTTTAAATGCGATAAAAACCAACAAAAAGAGGCAAAAAAAAACTGAAAAAAAACGGAGAATATGAAATTGAAATGGTCCATTAATGCGGCGTAGCTAAATTATTCTAATGGATTTTGCGGGCTCTTGCTTTAATTGAAACTGTGATTAATGTCTCTCGCCTGATGATCGGGAGAATTTCAGACAGACGAAGATGATTAAAACAAAAAGAAAGCGCATCGAGGAAGGAATAAGAAAAACCTGTTCGAAGGGAAAAAAGAAGAGGGGGGGCGTTCGACCTTGAAGGCTCCCCCTTTAGTAATACGTGCCGCGCCCAATCCTCCCCTTTCTTGTTGGTCTTCTTTGTCTTCGGGTTCACGAGTCCTAGTTTCAGGATATGGAAAAGATAGCGATCCAGTTTCTTGCTGTTTAGAAGTTAATTAATGTTATTTACGTTCACGTTGGAAGGAAATCGATAACAAGAAGAAGGGGTCACGAACACTCTCGGACTCGATTCGCAGAAAAATATCTCAATTTGCGTAAAAATCGTAACTCAAGTAGGATTTCGAAAACTGAAGTTGCTTTTAACTAAAAGTGTGTTATCTTGTATTAATTTTATTCCTTTGTCTTTTGTACCACGCCACAGCTACAGTTTTATACCCAGAATAAAATCAAGTCTAATTCATCTCTATTGTTCTAATCAGAAGTGCCAACCTTGTTAGACGTTACGAATTCTCCAAAACCCATTATAAATTTAGAACGTAACCCTTGACGTGATATTGTTGACGATGAATTATCGTAATAATTAGAGTTGTTGCTTGAGCTATTTCCATCGTTAGTTGAAGTTATATTGTCGGACGTTTCGCCAGCGTGTCTACATAGGGGAAACAAGCAGACCTCTACTAGTCAGAATCAAAGAACATCAGAGGCTAGTTTGGATAGGGGAAACGAATAAGTCAGGATTGGCTCAACATGCTTGGGAAGAGGATCATAGGATTGCATGGCACAACGTAGCAATCTTGGATAAAAAAGACAACTCCACAAAAAGAAAAATGTTGGAAACGGCATATATGGCCATTACACCGACCGCCATTAGCGCCCGAAGTCTGGAGATAAAGAACGTCTGGCTACCTATGATTGAAAAAAGTATTAGCCGAGGACCGGCAACCGCGATACGGAAGATCGCAGAATAGAAGAGGATTGACGGAATGCACAACCGCTCATACGCAAAAAATCTGTCTACTGCGCAAACTCCTCTGCGCAGAAAATCGTAGTTTAAATATAAGTTTAAGAGAGTAATTTCTGTCTCACCTATTAGCTTAGTGGCTAAGTAAAGTGGAATACGAAACTCGATAAATAAACTGAGTTCTCGACCCCCATTCAAGGCAGATTTCACAAATAAAAAATACGGAAGACAAATACGTCAGACAAAATCATCGAACGAATGATGAATCAAGTAACAGCCTTTCTCAGGCACACCCTAGGTCGGAGTAGATATACTGATGAAACACCGGACTGCATAAGTTTAGCAAAGGATTGAAATGGAAATAGCTCAAACAACAACTGTAATTAGAACGTAAGACCGGAAAATTTTTACATTGAAAAAAAAACTGGGGTGGAGTGATTTCCTCGCAAACGGATACTACCTGAGGAAAAGTTACTGACGCTATCATTTAATACTGATAAAAAAGTTAGAAAGTTGCTTAAAGTATTTTCCGGAGATATTAAGAAGTGTCTATCGCTATTGTACGAAACATGTTTCCTGTTGCTTCCATATAGGTTAAAAACAAAAGTGACAGTAAAACGACGAATAACGAAAAGAAAAAGTTAGGAGAAATAGGCCAAGAATGAAGAAGGGGGAAAGTATCTTTTTTTCTGAATATAGACAGAATTAAAATAATAAGTTTGAAAAAGTTGGAAACCAGCCAATAAAACGTAGCACTAGCAAAGAAAATCAAGCAAGAGAAAGAAGCATTTCTTCGGACAAGTGCCCGATCACTCAAACTAAAAATATACCTCAAGGTTAATATTAACAAATAAATTAAAGAATTCAAAGAAATATCCTTCAACACCCCAATTTTAACTTTGTTTTGCTAATGCTATTGGAGCCATTGAGCCATAGTTCTAAAGATCTAGACAAGCGCTCTTTAACGGTAATTGTCAGGAAAATAGCCGCAGTGAGGATTTTTATCTATTGCTTTTTCTTTTGTTGATAACTTCATGCATTTTTGAAATGCACTTGCTGATAGTTTTGATGCTTTAATAAAATAGGGGAAAAGGGAAAAAATATCTGGGAGTACTCCGACAATTTTCATCTTCCTTTGTGTTCTAGTATAAACTATGCCCTTTATTTAAAAAAAAAGAGGTGCCTTTAAAGAGAAAATCATTAGCATTATTCAGTTTAATCTTTATTTTATTTTATTTAAGGTCTGTAGAGTCAAAATGCTTAACGTTGGAGGATTATGGATTCCTCTTTCATCGTAAACCGCTTATTAGCAGTTTTCCAACACCCTACATAATAATTTAGTGTTTCTAGTTACTGAAGTACGATGATCTAAGTATAAATAGAATTGAGAATTTTCCGGAGCGCGTTAAAATTCTAGATTCTGCATTATTGAAACTTAAACCGAAACAAAAACTGAAAGAGTGTGCAGTATTACACATTACGCTTGTCAAACTTAGAGTTCGTCTTTACACGAAGAAACTGAATGGATTGGAGAGACAACAGCTTGGATATTACTGACTACAATTATACTAAATCTTCGTTATTACAATATCTCCAAGACGTTGTCTGCAGGCTTTATGCTTGCTTTTATGAACGCTGTATAAGCGTGAATCAGTTAGACAAGAAAGGCTCGTAGACGTTTTTATAGACGATATAAAAATGATTTAAAACGGCGTAATAACAGTAATTGCTTCATACAAGTAACGTGATATTAAGGTGGCGCTTAATTAATTTCGTAATAAAATAAAGTATACATTCACAATGTTAGCTTGAGCCTGAAAATAATACATTGTTTTATAGCTGGATATATAGTCTACATGTGTAAGGCATGACAATTGTAATAACATGATGATTCGAGTGTCTACAACAAGAAGTATCCTTGATAAAACTTTATATATCAACAATACTTCCACAATGGACAACGGTAGCACAAGTTTATACCCAACAAGCAATTCTATAAACCACCTGGCATTATCAGAGCTGAACTTCTATACCTTCTTAAATTAGCAAAGGTGTTTTTTCAGTATTAATCAATGCAATATACAATTAACTATAAAATTTAAGTGGCGATTCACAGCACTCACTTGAGCGTGAGAGTAGCCTTATTTTGCAATGAGGGAGTTTATCTTGTTTCATACTAAATATGCTCATTAGCGTATTTGCTTTGAAAAAGGTGGTGTAGATATTATTATTGGGTTATCATTCGCCAATCACAGCTGGCGTGCATGAACTGGTTGGCTTAGAATGGTTTAGTGTGAGCATTAGTAAGTGTGGTGGAGGAAGCAAAGTTCCTGCGTTCTTTTCTCGAAAGAGAATAATTTTGAAAAAGTAAAGACATTAGAACTTTCTCTCTAACAAAATCATCAAAATGATACACACATATCTGGATGCAATTTATGCTTCTTGATAAATTGTATTTCGAAGTTTATGCTTCCAATTTAATACAACAGTATCGAAGTATGCCTGACTTTTATTATTTGTAGATAATCTCGGATTTAAATAGAGAGACATGAAATCTCCAACAAATTTTGTCATTGGATGATATACGATTCATATTGCCTTTCATCGTTGTGCACCATTACCCTTCACTCAACGAAAATATATGTATTGACGAAGAGTACTATCCTATTTTGTTTATTGGGTTACACACATGAAGCTTTTGTTTTAACATTATCGCGAGCGTTGTTCTAAAATTTTTATTATTATTTGGCGCTATTAATAATTGGGAGCGTAAAGTTGGTTCTTACACTTAAGATTTTTTAAAATTCCAGAGTGTTCCCGTTTTGTGCCTATTTGTGCCGTAAAAATTTCGTTTTGTGCTCATTCGCCAGATATTCATTCGGCCAAGTTCCCGTACATTCGATTCTTGAAATTTTGACTATGCTATTATTTTGTACTCGTTTTGTACTGATTTATGTCCTAAAAACCTTATTTTGTGCTCATCTCATTCTCGAGATATACAATATTAAGAGATAGAAAGGTCACTTGTTTCGCAGCGACTGCACTATTTTCACGATTCTCAAAAGATTAGCAACGGCAGTGTTTTGTGCTGATTTGAACCATAAAAAGATCGTTTAGCGCTTCTTTCCTTCCAGAGATATTCAGGGCTGTGAGTTGTGGCTCTAAGAATGCTTCCGGAGGACCGGCCAGGAGCGAAAGTCCTCTGAACGGTTTTGGTCAGCTGACTTTCCACATCTAGTTTAGTTAGAAATTTTGGGATTATTGGTTCTGGGTTTGTTGGAGTTGGGCTGTAGAGTGGGGACTTTCCCTGACATGAAGGAATTACGCGGTATTAGGGATATTTGACCGTTTGTTTTGAGCATTTGCAAATCCCTAATAATTCTTTAGGTTGTTATGTTTACTCGGATTTAACTTGACGCCTCAGGAAAAGTTGGTGATTAATACTAGCCCCAGGGCTGATTCATTTGCCTCTGTAGTGGGACCTTTTTGACCGAGTTCGTTCTTTTTGTTTCGTTGGTTCGGTCTTCAATAATGATTTTGTTGGTTTATATTTAATCCTTTTGGAGCTAACCTATAGAAGATTAATGCATTAATTTTTCAAGTAGTTTTCCTTCTTAATCCTTTACGATTATCTGACCGAAGGCAGGGTAACCATAAGGCCGCAGTTGGTAATCGAAATTCCACAAGTCCCTTTTTTGTCCGTTTTCTCGTGTTCACTACTTTAATTCCTTGTTTCATTCCTAATCTCTCTTGTTCCTATCTTTAAGAGATGGAAAGGGTCTTTATTTTGCAGTAAAACAAAATACTATTCATCAAATGGATTTTAGACGCACATCATCAGACATACATTGTCAGACACACGACATCAGACATATGTACCTTTTGCGCATGAGTATTCGATATCTATCTTAAATAAGGATAGTTAGATTAACCAGCTGTCTTAGCTTATGTCATCAAACAATGATGCGTGTCTAAAGACACATTTCATGAAGAATACACTCTCTAAATCATTGTTGTTGTTTAAATATTACGTTATTCTAGCAACACACGTGCGTCTGTGTTTCGCAGGCTTCAGAGAAAGATTTACTTACAGTATATATACATATATGAATATAAAATCTATTTCTCTTTATATTTATGCATGAGACAGTAGTATCTTTTATTTATATTTGCTAAAGCACGTAACTAAGTTGCACTAAATTCTGTTTATATAATGTAAAGGCACGGACAAGCAGTGCTTGTATTTTTACGTAAATATGTACCTTGTCAGTGTATATGTGTTAGTAATAGTTAAGCACTGGCAAATAGTACTTTTTACGTCAATACGGTAAATGTCGATCAAAATTTATTGTAAGTACGACATTGAGTTCCGGCTACTTGCTTGCCACCGCAGCTCCTTTGTACGATGGTGGATATCATAGCAAAACCTTTCCAGTAGACGGCACGGCCTTAAATTTGCATGAAGGAGGAGAACCGTGATGTTTCCACTCCTTACTTTACACTTTGGTCTCGGAATCATAATGGTGCACCAATGTCTTACCCGTGGTCACATACCGACTAAGAAAGTTCTCTTTGTTTGCTTGGCACCTTTCCAAAAGACGCTTAGAAATCAACACCCGATTTCTTTTTGATCAATGGTTAACATTCGGGGCACCCATCTTACACTCATCTTTTTCATATCCAATTCTTTAGTCAGTATGTTGTGCACTACATGATATGATACGCCAGCAAACTTAGACAATGTCGCTGGTGCGAACTCGTCGGTTTTGTAGTACCATATCGTGTACCCTTTTAATGTTTTTGTCGGTTGTTATCGTTATGGGAAGACCATCGTCATGTTGGTTTTCACATGATGTTCTTCCGCATTTAAAATCTCGGCACCAGCGTTTGACTATATTGTAAGAAACTGCAAACTCACCAATAGTTTCCATAATGTCTTTATAAATTTGAGTTGCAGTCATGCCATTTTTCTGGAGGTATTTTCTTACGGCACTTTGTTCTACAGGATCCATTGTTATGAACAATCACGACACACAATTCAAGAATTAGCTACAGCACAATACTTTGAGATTCAAACTTGATATTATGCAGATATGATCGACAAATGTCAGTTAACTAACTGACAAAAACATTAATCAAACAGCCAGTTAGAAGTATTTATGAGCTGACAATGTTAGGTCACACAAGCAAAACTCCGTTACACACAAACGTCCAAGAACATCCCAATAAAAGGTTCAATTCCCTGTCTGGCCTTGCGGCAAGAGGTTTCCATTACGGAACAATAAACTACATCCAAAGAGTCACGAAGTAAGTGCTAAACAGCCTAACAGAACAAAACTTCCAGAATTGTTACTGGGGATAGAAATCATGCTGTGTGCATTCCAAAGGAGCGTACTTTGAAGGTAACAATATTAAATTGTAGATGCATTCAATTAAATACTTTAAAGCTAATCATTCTCATTAATTCTGAGACATATGTCGTATGAGTTAAAAATAAATGCATGACATGTGATGTTATTGGACTTAAACAAATTCAGTTTTAAGGTATGATTAATAAATGCTTTCTTATGTTTTAATTAGTACAATTGTCATTATTAACTTCATCATATACTTACATCGTGCAACCAGGTTAGTTTTCTCCACTGCGGATTGGCCCGAACGTGGCATTCAAAATACACGTCATCGCCTTCCTTGATGTCATCGGCGTTCAAGGTACTTCCGAGACGAAGGGACACTATCGGAGGGTCTGGAACAATAGGCTATTGTCAGCGATAGACGGTGACAAGACAAAAACCTAGCGACTTCTCCCCGTCTATATCGGCACGCAGCACGAAATACTATACATAAATCATTGATAGATAGGGCAACGACGATGCCTCGACGTTCTCCATCGCACTTTCTGTAAACAATAAAGTACGGAGGGCACGGCGGAACAAGAAAATGAAACGGAATTCGTCGAGCCACCGATTCGATGTCACGGGGTGGTAGGGGGTGGAGGAGCGCGATATCTTTTCTTCGACGGGAATGGAAGTGTGCCGTACAGAACTGATGACTGGAGATAATTTATAATAACAGCAGGGGCGGATTGCGTTGATGGTTGAAGTATCATTAATTATCGATTATTGCTGTTTTGATATTCACCGTATGTCCGCCTCGAAAGAAAGAGTATGTTTAGAAATTGTACGAAGGGCTAACACATCTGCACGTGATGAATTAATCTTACCTGCGTTGCATGTAAAGGAGATAGGTACACTCCCTTTCATTTTTCAAGTTACCTTTCCACATACATCCGCCACAAGATGTATTTGAAATACGAGACGAGAATACGACAATAAAGCGGTATACATTTGTTACTTATTCAAATCGCGATGATTGGCTTATCGACATAAGAGCGAATGGTGTGTTTATTATAGGTGCTATGTAAACTCGAAAGTGGAAGTGCCTTAAATGGCACTTTACGAATGTATTTAACTTTTTATGCTTTATGTGTATTATTGTGTGCTATGAATAGTCTCGGCAAAGAGGGACAAGTTTCAATGCCGCGCGGAGAACAACGTGGAGGGGTGAAGCGCGCGGCACGTAGGATCGAGTACCCGTATCAAAGCACGTTTGTTCAGTATTATTCGACTGGTCGTTGTAAGTGCTTATCAGTACATACATATTTAGAAAATGTCGCATTTAGATACGTTTCGGAAACGGCGTATTTCGAATAAACTAGAAAACGTAATAGCGAATATGCCGGATTTAGAAAGCGAAGGCAATAGTATTTGACGTGTACCAGAAGGTGAAAGTCTGAACGCCAGCGATAGAGTATAAAACACTGTACTGCAATGAGTGGCAAATGATACAGCGAACAATTAATATATGATATAGGTGTTTATTTTATTCTATGTAATGAACCGTTCACTTCACTAAACCAACAAGTATTCGTGTTATAAGATTACCAAGTCTGATATCGTTAAGAAACTTTATGGCATCTGTTCGTGACTATGTCGAAAGAAGAATTAAAACAGAATTAAAAGATAAGAAAGTGTGGTTATGTGTGGACTAAAATGGGGTAAAAATATTCTGTGGTGAATGTTATGATACGTACAATGGAAGAACCGTTATCTTACTCGCTTCCAAAAGGGTTGCAAAATGTACTAGCGATGAAATTTTAAAAGTGGTGTTGATGGTATTGAACAAATTTCAAGTTTTAACAACCCAACTTTTAATGTTTGCGAGTGACGGTGCCGCTAACATGCTTTCCTTAGCTCGATCTCTTAAAGAAAATCGTAGCAATCTTCTACATGTAACATATAAAATCCATGCTTTAAACCTTGTGGCATAATTGGATCAATCATGAATTTTGTAGAAATATTAAGCGGTTGTTTGTAGCGCAATAGACCGACGATAATCTATGCCTTCTTTTTAACAATCCAAGCTCACAATGAGTCTTTAACTATGAAAACTGGGTAGCTCCAATATACGTTAATATTTTCGCATGCTCATACTAATCGTCGACTAAAGCAATATTCTAAGAGCAGACGGTTTAATTTTATACTTCGCCATTTTACCTTCAATCGTTGCCTAATTGTAGTTATGGAAAGATGCATTTATTTTCTAGCCAATATCCCAAGAGCTTGACGTAATCAAATTTTTAGTAAATAGCTGTTCAACAATGTTATCTTTCCTTTTCGTAATAGTTCGCGAAATACCTCATTCCAGTAAATGTAATGTTTTTGTATTCCCGTACCACTGTATCCATTTTCTAGTAGAGGATTGCACGTATTTAACAGCAGCTGCTATATTAATTTTTGGGCGTATACAGAAAAACACAGTTCTGAAGAGAGAGGAATACGCAGTAGTAATATAGATATTAGAAAACCTCTCGCACTTACTGCAGGTTCAAGCGGTACTTATAAGTCTATGACGGCAAAAATGGCATACTATTGTCTGGTCAGTATTGATCCCCTTTCGTTTTTATTGTAAACTTTTTTGAGGTAAACGCCCACTCGCTCTTTTACCACAGGCTGTGTCTTTCTGTAAATTCTATGATTTATATAACTAGGATATCGCAATAATAAGAAAAATAAGACCTATTACCAGATCGTAGTTAACTATGGGTTCACTTAAAAGAGAAAGTCCATTTTGTAACTCGAATAGCATAGGTAAAATGCATGATAATAATAATAACCGAAGAAATAAATGCTACTAAAGAAATGCGAGAATTTTAGTTTGTTTGCATTTTTTTTATTAAGCAAAAAGTCAAAATAGTAAACGCACATCTCTTTCTATTTAACTGTTTTTCCATCACTTATAGCATAGAGTTTTTTGCACTAATACAAACAAATCATCTCGTGTATGTAAGTATAGTATGTACAGTAACAGTCTTAATTAATATTTTCCCCTATGGCAGAGAGAATATCAAACCTACTTTCTCTGTGATGCAGAAGACAGTTCGGCTTCTATTGGTTATTACAGATATAAATATTATTTAGAAAGCATATATAAAAGCTTATTATAGTTTACATACACTACCGGTCAAAATTATTAACCCATCCCAAGAAATAATCCACGAATAAACGAAGTGCTATCTGAGTAAGAAATTGTAATGTATACAACACTACAAATAAAACACCATTAAAACAATGAAACTGATAACATTTATTCAATAATATAATTTATTTAAGCGAAAACATTAACCTTTATTCCCTAGAAATGCCCTTCTAGACCCTCTATTCAATTTCAGGTCCGGTTTCTCGTCTATTCACTCGTCATAAATTTTCGACGTTATTCTGCTGGTATCGTTACTCTTCGCCATCCTGTTCGTTTGCCATTTAACAATGTGTCAGCATCTTGACATTTTTTGAAGTTATAGTCGACAGTTGGGCGACTTAATTTTTCTTAATTGTCTTCCAATATCTCTATACTTCGGCCAAGGTTATGTAAAACAAGAAACATTGTGCGGATTTCAAACTATAGATAATTTTATTAACGATATTCATTTCATCATATTATATCAATGTTTACAAGAACAATAACTACTAAATCTAAATTTTATAATCTCTACTTGCACTAAATTATTCATTTGTTACAGTAGGATAATTATATGACACTTATGGCCTTTTACTGACCGTACCGGAACCCTTAATTATCGAATGATGGAGATTCAGTTGATATATAAACTGATATAATTTAAAAATGTAAATTAAACATTGTCCCTCATTAATGGAAGAACTATAAATGTATACATTACAAATATTCCTTTCGAATTTCAATTTCTATTTATTCATTTTATTAAATAACTATATTCATAAATGTTTCGGCAATTATATTTAAAAGCGGTCTAAATACGCGCAATATAAATACTAATACTAATTCCCTTATCGCCCATAAAGTCTTGAATGTTGAATTGGTGTATTGGTTTCCAAAGTTGCAGTAGGAAAAGGTAAATAAGATTTATACCTACAATAACCGATAGAACCGCAACTATCTGCGACATCATAGGGAAAATAGTTTTGATATTCTCTCCGTCATAAGGAGAGACATTAATTAAGACCACCACTGTACATACATACAATGTTTGCAAAATATTAATCTCAATCTTCGGCAGGACTAGTGATGGCAGACATTTTAAAATTATTGCGTGACATCAAGAACAAACTAATTGATTCAGGATTTTGTATTTGTATGTATTGAGAGGTCTTAAAACATTCATTCCGTGACTTTCAAGTTTCCATATTTCTCTGCTATGTACTTGACCATAGGAAACTGTTCTAGCTTTGACCTTCATTTTTACCTTCTGGGATGATCTTTTTTGGCCGATAGAATGATTGGTTTTGAACATATGGTTTGATAGTGAACTACTGTATTGTAATTCTTAATTTACTTATCTACTTGTTACGCGTGTCATTTCACAAATCCTCTCACAGATATCGTAGCAAATTCCACCCCATACAAATTAACAATTTATCCGGAACGTAGCGTTTCAAGAGCATGTGGAGTATCATTGTCAGCTGACTTCAGTCACACGGTTGACAATCAGAGCCTACGTCCTCTTGAAACGCTGCGTTCTGAATAAATTATTAATTAATATGGGATAGAGTTTATTGCGGTACCTGTGAATTATATAACTTCACACTCCTTGCAATCGTTGTCACAAATCCTCTGTTTTGTTTTCGTCTAAAGAAATGAAAGGTCGTGGATTATACCTAGTATATTTATAGTAATACCAAGCTAGAAAAGTATTGACAAGAATACTGGAAAACAGACTCAGACAGAAACTGGAAACAACATTAGAAGATACTCAAAATGACCTCAAAAAACGAAGAAGCATCCAAGACTTAGTATTTGTAATCAGAGAATTAGGAGAAAAACTAAAGGGGAAAGGAATATACGTATTTCATATATGTTTTATAGATCTTAAAAGAGCTTTTGATAGGGTAAGAAGAGAAGATGTATGACAGAGCTTTGAAAGGAGAGGGTTATATAGAGGAATGATAGAGAGGATTAAGGCATTGTATAAAAACAACAGGAACAATGTCAGAACTTCCAACGCAGAATCAGCTGAATTCGAAACACAGGGATGCGTATTAAGCCCATTGTTATTCTCTATATTAATAGATGATGCTATTAAAAAAGCCAAACAAAAAGGAAAAAGGAAAAAGGAAAAAGGAAAAAATATTAAAGTAGTAAACCTGGAAAATGAATGCAATTAACGTACAGGGACTAATGTTTGCAGATGATATTGTATTGATAGCAGACTCAGAAAAGATATTACAGCAAAAGATATACCAAGAACATTAGAAAAAAAGTAGGATGGGATAGATTGGAGCCAAACAACTGGCTCCGAATAGAAAACCGTGAAAAACAAAGATAAGAGAATGGTAGTCCGACACCGCAAGGTACAAAAGACGTAGGATTAAAAATAAAAGAAGCTGTTTCAGAAATAAGTACTTGAGCGGAATAAAAACAAACATTTATAATTTCCTTCAAATCTGTTGTTCGACCTTTCTCGATAGTTTTAATTAATAGGGTTTAAACGAAACCAATTTGTTTCAGTAGAAAATTAATTTCTTTCGAAATGAAATATATTTGTTTACATCTGTTTGCTCTTTCAAAGTAGAGAAATACAACTTGTATTACCATTTCTTATTAAGTTCTAGACACGTCTAATTCCTACGAAGTTTTCGTCTTTGCATTATTTGAATGTCATTTCTGTTTATTGGTGAACTTCTCATTGAATTTTATTTCAAATATATCGTGGTATGGAACAAAACTTCCGATTTTTTTCTCGTGACTCAAATTAACTGTCATTTCTCCTTGTTTCACCTGTATTTTTCTCTTCATTTTTTAATATTTACGTTGCTTGTGGACGGAAAGTATAGATATAATTAAAAATGTTATCATATCCAAGTAACCGAGAGAAAAGGAGCTAGCAATAGTCGAGAACTAGAATAGTAATTGATGACATGATATATTTGACGATGGAATAAATCTCATGTTGATGTTTTCCAGTAAACACAGAGACGATTCTTCTTACTATAGACTTTTGAAAAGGACTGCTAGTTTTATTAAAACTATAATTAGAAATGTAATATGTAAGATGCTTTTTTTAATTTATTTTTATGGTGCTGAATAGATAAATAAATAAATACGTCTATATAAATGAATTGGTATTTTATCGAAGTTAAATGAAGCTTAAAATGAAAATATAAAATCATCCGGATTTACTAAAGACTTAAAGTTATATTTTGGAATGCACAGATTTTACTTTCAGTTGCTACTTATTTCATCAAAGCAGCATTGTGTAAACGACTCGATGCGGTAAGTAAGAAGATTCAAAGGAATAACTTACATACGACCTCGATTTTCCACGCCGTTTCGATGAACAGTCCGTTGACTTCCGGATTTTCTGCCCTACAAGTTATGTGCTTGCCGTCGTCTTCTGTAGAGGGAACGAAGTTCAGCTCACTTATTGTAACGTTTTCTTTGACTTCGTCCTGTTGGAAGGATAAAATTAGAAACATTTAACAATCACCTTTATTCGAAGTTCTAAGATCAAGATCTGTTGGCTCTTTTACCGAAGTATTTCGAAGTTCTATCTAGGTACGTGGTATGCTTTGTTCTATAAAATGCAATTCTGGAAACAAAGAAATTCTCGGCAATAAAGAATTTAGTTGAAGCAAGGGAAGGGTTTTATTCGATCTCTTGGCAATTAATTTTGTATCTACAAATTTGTTATTGAAAACTTGATACAATATAGATCCATTTATCTACTTTAATTACTTTATAAGGGTATTCACTAAAGTGGTTGGCATATGACGAAATATATACAGAGTGGGTGTTAAGGACTTAACATTGTTTTTTGTGTTTTGTAAGTTTTTTACTATTATGTATTTTATCTTCTTTGCATCATTATTTTCATTTAGAATATTATTTTATTTTCATTTTTATATTTATTTATTTTCATTCTTATATTTATTTATTTTGCTCTCTTATATCCAATTTTATTTTAATATATATGTACATTACGCATTGTATATGTATGCAAGTCAGCCATTCGCATTACGCTAGCTAAAACTGCCTAATTAGAAATCATTCACTGCAACGTCGTCGGATATTTAATGGGAGTTTTCTTGAAATTTAAGGCACACAAGCATAGGCAGTCGTCTCCCGCGCGACAGTTGAGGTATTAGCGATCGTGCACTCTCGGTCACCTTTCGTGCCTCGTCGTAACGTGTACAGTAACGTCGTCGTAAGATTATTAGAGATTTCTAAGTTTTTCTAGTTTTGGCGGGAATCGTCGAGGACGTTGTCTATACATTTATTTCTGGCGGGAGTCATTTGGTAACGTCGTCGGACCATGTATAGATTTTTTAATAAGTATAAATTCTCGATTTTCTATCATCGTACGTCGAGGCTACTGTGTCCATTGTCGTCTATACATATTTTTAGTCTTCAGTTAAGTTTGTGTCGGAAATTATTTTGGTGAGATTGTCGGCGCGCATGTATAGACCTCCTCTACAAGTACGATCACTCCGCTTCTTGCTGACGGTCGTTGCGGCCGCAGCGCCCGTTGTCTTTTGTACGTTTGTTCGGTCCTTGTCGTATCGGGACTTAGAAATTTTTCATTTAGTTGCTCGTCGTAGCGGACGAGTGTCACGGACCAGTTTTCTTATGTAACGTCGGCATCATCGCTCCGTTTTAATTGTCGGTGCGCAGTTCGCACATTTGCTGGTTACTGGATTTTTCCTTCTTTGGGGCGCAGTAGTAAAGAGCTAAAGATTGCACATAGCGTAATATTTCAAACGAGAACGCCTGGGTAGCTGTGACATTACTTTTGTATTGTGATCGGCTATTATCGCTACTGTCGCCCTCGACCAGGCGTTCAAGCTCTAAGAGATAGGGTGGGTTCCCCTATAAATGTGAAAATAATAAACGTATTTGGTCAAGTACAAATACGTGCCAATAATACAGGGCCAAGTCCCTTAGGCAAATTTAAAACAAGGAAAGTATATTAGGCTGCCGGAAAGGGACATATAAATAAGCATAGCACCGAGGTGCGCTTATAAATTTAAGAAATAAATAGGGTTGGCTCCCCTATAAAAAGGTAGTGGTGCATGCAAACAGATAGAGGCATTAGTACATGCCTCTGACAAAGCTTCAGCGGAAGCATATAAGAGTTTAACCTTTTAAACAGAATTAAGACATAGCGTTGCAACGTACATGATGAGGCATTACTTTATGTTGCTACCAATGAAAATACATATACAAATGCTAATGTACATTACATGTATAAGAGAGCTCGAATAACTGCAATTATTGCAAATCTATATATCTTACGTACATCGTACATGTACATAGGCAAGAGTGGAAACCGTGTAACCATTTCATTTTTAAATATATTTTTTTGCGCATGCGCATTGAGTTTCACTGTACAACCTCTCCTCTAGTAAATAAGCGAACATACTCTACAAGTAAGTATTGGTCAAGTAATTTAGGAAATTACGAGCAGGCTACAGCGGCGTTGTTCTTCAAACCAGGAGAACGTAACAGTGGGATAGCACTGCGTTTTCTCTAACTAAGGTTAAAGTTTGTAATTTCTATAGCTGTTCAGTTGTATGGTTGCTACAAGAAATTAATAATACCATATGACGTTCTAAACCTCTGTTACTTAATTATGCTGATGACATAAATTTGTTTATTGGTGCTAGTAACAATAGGGATGTTAGTGAAAGAAAGATATATTTAAAAATGTTCTAGATGTTTGAACATAATATGAAAATGAAAGCAATAAATAAAATAAATTTTGAACTGGTGGAATATTTCGTTGAAGCAACTCTAAAATTTTCTGATCTATTGACGGGATTCCGCTGCATATAACACAGTCGTGAATTTCAATAATTTCAGATTTTCTATGTAATATAATGAATAGCTTGGTATATTTTCTGAGAAGTTTCAAAACGGTAACCCTTAAATAATTATCATGTTGTTAGTTTATTTCATACCTTTTCGAAAATTGTTGAATATATAATACTTAAAAGATACATAACTTTCTTTAGTACGTGTAATATCTAACAAATTTCAGAATGGTTTTACTAGTGAAAATCGATTGACATCTCTTCTTTGTCAGTTTCCGTCAATATTTGAGAATTAGGAATTAGCTTGTGGAGTATATTTCGATTTGTGCAAAACTTTTGATACCGTAGATTACTCTATACTACCGAGCAAGCTAAAATATATGCCTTTCGTGGTATGGATAGGAAACAAATAATGAGCTTGAGTGTTAGTTACATCGAAAATGCCTAGAAAATAATACCTAACATAATAATCCTGCTAAATACGGCTGCTCATGGTATTGGTGGAATTTCGCTGGAAAAACAATGTGAGAAGACAAAGAACGCTAATACATGGACGTGTTTCTGCCTACTTGGCGTCATCAGTGTGGTTTCTAGCGATTTTTTACTCAACACATCGCAATTCCTTCTCTGCTACTATCACCATATCTAAACTTAGAATTCAAGTAAATATTCTTGGCGCTCTGTAGTGCCACAAGAATAACAGGCTCGTCTGCCGATTCAAAGACAGCGGATCAAGCGGGTACAGTTTCTCAACCCTTCCTGCACATGTGAATTATCCCTCAAGGCTTACCATTAGAAAACAAATCTAAAATTTCTCTAAAAAACAATATCCCAACATATGTTGAGCAAAAAAATCGCTTGAAACCACGCTGGTGACGCCACGCCGGTAGAAACATGTCCGTGTGTTAGCGTTATTTGTCTCCTTACATTGCCTTTTTTTTTAGTAGCGTTATTATGTTAAGTATTGAGTGATAGTAGTTCTAAAACAATCTATTCAGATGTCACATATTTATCAAAGGGTGTTCCCCGGGGAAGTTTAATGAATCCGCTGTTATTTAACATTTTTACTAGGATATTACTGATACCCTACGAGGTTTTAAATATATATGGAATATTTCCGGATGTCTAGCCGCGTGTTGTCGACTAGGTCGACATTTCAACGAGATCTTACTCATTTTCTTCTGGACGCTCTCGTTTGGCTAGCGATCGGAGATGAGAGTTCATATACGGTGTACTTGTACATTTACATATGCATAAAGGTGGAAATCGTACATTATAATTTTTCGTGTATCTTATGGATACATATACGTGTTTTATTTGAAAGGCAACTTAATAAGCGAGAGAATAAGCGCGTATTTTATACTTTCAGAGGCAAATATTGGTTCAATAAACATTATTAGCATTTCGAGCAGGCAACTATCGGCATCTGTTTCTGAAACTAAAAAATTACAGGTTACTACATCCAAAATAAGAAGATTCGATGATATATTTGATGATTAATCAAGGTGTTAGAAGCATTTTTATATGTAGAAATTCATCCATAATATTCTTCTTCGAAAGTTCAAAACGTTTCAGCTCGACGTCTAAAAAATCAAGTTACTAGATCGTTTATTAACAAGTAAACAATATTTTTAATAGAGAACAGGCTAAGATATGCTAAGTATATTTTCGAAGAATGTGGTATCGTTCTGGTTTAAAATATATAAAAAGCTCTATTACGATTATTAAAGAAAGAAATCATATGTTTCAGCTAAACTAAAGTAAATCATAGAACTACGTATACACTTCGTATAACTTCTACATACATTAATTACTTTTTCAAAATTTTTGGAGCTATACAGAATGCACAATTTAAAGAAAGGCTACAGGTTTCTGCAATAAGATAACCAATTGTTTTTTATTTTGTTAATTGCGTCTTTGTAGTAATTAATATTAAAAGCATTATTTTAATACTATCATTTATTACTGAAATAACCGATACTTAGTATCGATAGTAACGTAGTTAATAATGGAGCACGATTAAGTTGGTTCAACGCCGTTACTCAATTTCATTTGTTTTTTTTTTGACATTTCTCAATTTACATCTTATTTTATATTTTCCATTTTAGCGAGACGTCTTGTATATTTTAGAAATAGTATCTTTTTATCGTCTAATTATTTGGCAGTGGAAAATGTACCAGCAATTCCTTAACGTTCATCGGGCAACTAAATGGGCGGCATTTTTCGTTTCGCGGCCACAATAGCATCGAAGGAGGTCGCTTTAAGGAGATACGGCGGCGTACTTAATGTCCCCTCGTTAGAGTCGACCATTAATCTTCTGTTAGTTCAACCGTTGGGAAATTATTTCAATTTTACGCTATTTTTGATGTTCGCGAATGAAAATGGACACAATCTGCTTCTTGGTCTAGAGATAAAATGGCCGCACCAGCTTAGTTACTAATTGGAGAATTGAATCAGTTTATTCCCCCAAGGGTTTGGGAATTCATTATGTATTTAACTTTCTGTTAGCATTGACTGTGCAAGGAAACTAATTTGATTATTTTGGTTTTTGAAATGGCTATAGACTCGGATTGCGTTCCATTAAATTTCTTTCGATTATTGCGTCGTTTCGTTACCACAGGACATCAGGAAATAAAAAGAGAGAACGGAAGACTTAATGTGTGAATACTACAACGTGCCATGCAAGAGATTTGACATACATAACACATGGGCTAAAAGGTCCCGGGCCTAACAAAGAAACACGGTTTTTTTGGTTCAAAATTAGCTTTATTCTTCAACGTAATCTCCATCAAGAGCAACGCAATCATATCAGCGCCGCTCTAACATTTCGATACCACTTTTGTAGAACGATTTATTTTTTGCCTCAAAATAGGCCTCAGTTTCACCGATAACCTCTTCATTCGTGCGAAATTTCTTACCGGCGAGCATTTTTTTGAGGTCTGCGAACAGCCAGTAGTCGCTGGGAACCAAATCTGGGGAATACGGTGGATGTGGGAGCAATTCGAAGTTCAATTTATGTAGTTTTCCCATTGTTTTGATTGACTTGTGACACGGTGCTTTGTCTCGATAAAACAAAATTTTTTTCTTTGCCATATGCGGTCGTTTCTTTGCAATTTCGGCCTTCAAACGCTCCAATAACGCTATATAATATTCACTGTTGATGGTATTTCCTTTCTCAAGATAGTCGATGAATATTACACCACGCACATTCCAAAATACCGTGGCCATAACCTTTCCAGCCGATTGTTGTGCTGTAGGGCGCTTTGGACGAGGTTCACCAGTTGCTGTCCACTCAGATGACGATCGTTTTGATTCCGGAGTGAAGTGATGGATCCATGTTTCATCCATTGTAACATATCGACGCAAAAATTCCGGTTTATTACGTTTAAACATGGCCAAACACTGCTCAGAGTCATCAACACGTTCTTGTTTTTGGTCAACAGTGAGCAAACGCGGCACCCACTTTGAACAGAGCTTTCTCATAGTCAAATGCTCATGCAATATAAAGCCAATACGTTCTTTTGATATCTTTACGATGTCAGCTAACTCACGCAACTTCACTTTTCGATCATTCAAAACGTTTGGTTTTGTGGATCTTTTTGATGTTTTCTGGTGTTACTGCCTCATTTAGACGTCCACTGCGTTCTGCATCATCGGTGTCTCTACGACCACGTTTGAAGTCAGCAAACCAGTCGGTAACACGGTTGACAATGGGAGCCCACGTGCTCCCGAAACGCTGCGTTCCGCATAATTAATTAATTTGTGTGAGTGGAGTTTACTGCTATACCTGTCAACGTTTTATTGTTGTTTCTGATGGAGCGGAGTCCCCATAACACTTTTCAAGCCATTGCTTCGCTTGAACGGTATTTTTTCCCATCAAGAAGCAGTGTAAAATTAAAACACGAAATTGTTTTTGATCCATTGTTTTGAAAATAACAAAAGTAGCGTGACTCTTAGCACAATAACTCACAAACTAATGAATAGAATATCATGAAACTTTAACAGCTGTCTTTTGAAGGTTAGTACTAACTGAGAGAAAGGTGACTGCAATAAAACTAGTGTCATCTATGTATTAGGCCCGGGACTTTTCAGCCCATGTGTTACATGCGCCTAAATCAGTCTTGAAGAAAACAAAAGAAACAATCCTTTCAGAAGGAAGTAAAACCAGCAACTCTATGAGTGAATTGTGGATTAGGGAAATACAAATGAAATGTGATCTGGAACCGCTGGAATTGAGAACAATACAAGAGATTAATGGATCACTGTTAATCGTTCAATCACAGCAATTAATATTAGATACTAAAGAATTCGATAGCTAGGACATGTAGTGCTTCAGCAACGTCGTAACAAAGAAGGGCTTAAAAACTGAATCGTTACTACAAAAAGAAGTGGAAGACCAAGAAAGAAATAGAGGATCTTAGAAGACTTGATGTGAAAGGATGACAAACAAAGACGTATAGTAAAGAAGAGTAGAGGGAGATAACAAATCCGCCAGCCATTAAGCCTCCATGGTTTTGCAGAACTGGTACATATGGCGATTGATTGAAGCCATTCGTTAAAAGTATTACTGGTTGTAGAAAGCTCTTTTTGCAGAAAATTCGTACTTAAGCTAATGGAACCATGACCAACACAATGAAAATATTTTCTAGATGGTTGCTTTCTGGTTATACCGGGCGTCAGCACTTGCATTGACTCATTTTTTATTTCACATAACGGGTTTGTATTAACATTTCCTGTATCTATTTCTAAAGAACTTTCAGTTATTTCAAGTTTTTAAATAATTTAGATCGTTAATTATTCACAATTGTAATGATCATTACTAAATTTATTGGCGTACGTTAAGAATTGATGTATTCTGTGACATGCATTCAGATTATATTTATTGGAACTGTAATGAACATATTTCGACATATTTGGAATTCTATTTTAACCAGATCAACTTCGCATTACAAAATAAATGATAACCACGTCTAAATGAAATCTACCATTAACTATAATTTCTCGTTATATGTCACCACAATTAACAGATATGTAAATTCTATGTCAGTTAAATAAGATGAGTAAATAAATAAAAGTTTAAAGAAATAAATAAAGAAGTTAATATTTAAAATATTACAAAGAATGTAATAATGCGAAAGGTGTTGAAATTACTTTCTTGAATTTATAATAGAACACATAAAGTATTTAAAATGTAACAATATTCAGTATAAAGGTTACGGTTTGGCAATGAAAAATAATATCTTGCAAGTAACGGCAGACGTCTATTCCCTTACCAAAAATTTTAATAACTTTTTGACATCATTGCTGCTTGACGAGGGTATAATCTCCCTTATCAATCAGAGCTTCTTCTGTTTCTCTTGCAAATTTCATTGCGTTCATTTGTTGCAATTGCGAGGGTAAATAATAGTATAAATTCTCTCGATGGTGAGTATTACTTTGTATTATTGTGGTATGATATTTGGGAATGTAGAAATGTCGTGCTATAAGTATCATTTTCTATAACTTAACCGATTAATTATTACTCTAACCGATGTCCGTTCCAGTATTTTATTGTGTTATATATATATGTATGTATATAATCGGACACCAAGGTAAATATCTTGTTTTATTTTTAAATAGCCTTTGTTTGAGTGCCCACATTTGAGCCCACACAGGGTTCCTTCTCCACACAGGTCCTTTTCAGCAGGATAAAGATTCTTTTTTGCAGAAGATGAAATCAAAAAGGAAAACTAGAGAATAGGTGACTGGATGAAGGAGTGGTAAGTAAATACTAGTCGCTTTATTATTTCAATGAAGTGTATTTCTGATGATGAAGTCTTGTGCTAATCGATCCATACGTTGATCCCACTTTAATCAATTGCTCGTGTGTTTACGACATCCTCCCAAATACCAAGCTTTCATTCACCTCAGTTACCTTCAAATTAGGTTCCTTGGGAGTGCCAATACCGATGTCAACGCCTCCATCGTAAAAGAAATGGATGCATTCTAGAAAACCTGTTTTGGTGATGTTCAGTACCGTCTACGACTCAACTTCAGCCTCCTCCATCGTGTCAAATCTTTATCTCTACAACTTTATTTTCGTTTTTGGAAAAAGAAAAAGTCGTAAGAAACCTAGTGCTGTATGATAAAAACAATATGTGATTTCGTGTTATCATAATGGAGAACCCAGTGGTTCTTGCTTTGCTTTTTTCCCATTGCCAACTTAGGACGTTAAGATAGAATTCAGTATTGATCTGATGGTGGAAATCCTTTAATAATGCCATCATAATGCCCAATGCGCAGATCAGTTGTATTTAACTTGACGGATTTGATGATTAACTGTTCACCAACAAGAAATGTTTCCACTTATAGTGATGCGGCTTGGCACACTGACTTACAAATAGTGCATACAACTGCAAATGATTGGCATTTGATTGTATCTACGTTTGTTTACGAGCATGATCAAAATTTAGAAAACTTTTGGATATTACCTTCTATATCAAGAAAAATTATAATCTTTCCTCCATCATGTTTCATTTTTGTTGTTGGATGTCGTTTTTCGCTTCTATTCGGGTTTATTTTCTAACGTTAAGCTAATCAGTATCTTATTCTGTAGCTATATTAGAGTTTGTAGCTAGACCTTTTTCACGTATGTCTCTTAGTAATAATAGTAATTTAGTTCAACAACGAAATCACTTACATGACTATCTTCATGTGATTATTTTGATTGCATTGTGTACAATGACCAAATAATTATGGCCATGCGATTGAAAGAAAAAAGAAAAAGAAAAGCTGCTCGCCTAACATTCATTGCAAACTATTTAAAGCATGTTTATGTATATTTACAAATAAGCATAATAAAAAGAAGAAATAAACTTACACATTTGTAAAATGAGTACGAAGACGTGTGCATACGTAAATACTTTCTTGCTACTTAAAGTATAAATTCATACAAAATAATTCCGAAAAAGAAAAGTAGCTAAGCAAGTTATTGAAGGTTCTGGTCATATGTGACACACGTGATTTAAATAATACATTAGTTCTTGCGTTCGGAACTATAAGAGTTACGTCACGACATGTACTACAAATAGGTACATGAAAATCTGCGTATGCCTACAAATCAAGGCAGTCAACCTTGTTATCTAATAAATTCAACAAGAAACTTATGCTGTATTGATTCCTTTATCAGATAAAGTATCGAAGTTATGTAAAGATGACAAAACAGTATAATCTACTCCCCTGTCTAGATAAACGCCAGAAGTCTTGAATCACAAATTTTAAAGCTTTTCTGAATTCGTTCGTTTGCCTGATGCTTATAAGAAGAGACCGGATTATATGCAAAGTACATATACTTTATTTTATTTATTGATTATATTTTGCGTCTATTTGTATATGTCTTACACTGATTAAAGTTAGTTAATGCTAATTAACTTTAATCAGTGTAATACATCTACTTACAGACGTAAAATATAATAAATAAATTGAATTAAATTTCTACATTTTGCATATAATCCGGTCTCTGCTGATAAGTATAATATGGAAACCATACTGCATATAGATACATGTTTTAAACAACTCCTAACTAATGAATAGTATAATGTTTTTACAGTAGCAACATTTTGGAAGTTATGACAACATCGAATTATAAATCCAAGTACTTTGGAAGCAGAAAGGCACGTTGTATTTTTGTGTTAAATACGATAAACGGCATAGATATACAGTCTGCAGAGACTATGCAGAGATATACGGTCATCGGTCGAGTTAATTGAGTTATATATTTTTAGGTCATCTGCATATGCAAGGTAATTAGCGTTGAGGTCTAACAGTAAGTCGTTTAAATATATATTAAAAAGCAAAGGGCCCAAGTGAGACTCTTGGGGACAACAGAGAGAATTGGAAATGTGTCTGAGGAATATCCTGACCTCTTAGTCTCCGACCAAGATGGTGGTGTTATATAATTTATGTACAAGATACAAGGCAATGGTCCTGAGATTCTGCATTACTCCATATTATTGTTTGCTTTCCGTGTAAAAATTATTGAGATATGATCTGTAGAAGGGATTCCTTAACACGGTAATATTGAAATTTTTGTAACAAAATATTCTGGTCAACTGTACTAAAAGTTTTGCTGACATCCAAAAGATTTATTCTCATACTATATCCTTTACCCAGCGCCTCATTGACGAATTTAAGAACATTTAGCACCACAGCGATTAGTAGACTTATTTTTGCGGTATCCAGAAATGCTGAATAAATAAGACTAAAGACATATTACGCTTCCACGTTGTTATTACTAATTCCCCAAAAAAAAAGAAACGCGCAGGTATCGTAGTTACAAGACTTATCTCAGTTCCTTTGTGGATCTTTTTTCTTCCGGCAGCACACATACAAATAAGCGCGCGAATAACTCCTAAAAGGCGAAGACGAACAGCAGGCCGTAAATGCGGAGTGACGTTATATACGTTTACTACTTTCGAATCTTCCGCAGCCTCTATTTTTCCTCTCCTTCGGTAAGAGACGCTCAACTTATTGCCGTACGTCGATAGTTCCTCCTTCCGCAAAACGGTAATTTCATTAAACGTGGTCTGCGGTTGTTTCGAGAGATTTACCGCACCACGTTCGATAGACCATCCAAGCAATTTATACCGTACTTGGAAAACAATAGTAGCTACTTTGTATGTGTTTACGTTGTAAACGAAGAAGACGATGCGAAATGATGGGAAACGGGCTTCGGTTCGTGTATTTTACGTAATTATCCTTAGGTGAACGTTTACTGCCTGTAAACGAAGGTAAAAAGGATACTTGAATTTACTGAGTTGCATATTGTTACCTTCGTTTTAATATATTAAAAGAAGGAATTGATCTGGTTAATAACAATTGAATTCGCTCACTCGGTTAGCGATGAGTTTTATCTCATATGGTCGTTAGTGACGATTTCTTATAAAAGGCTAAAGAGCTCTCAACGTTTTATTTATATTTCAGGAAAAATCACAGGTTTAATACATTTAAACGTGTACTTCGTATACGTACTTCACATAATGTGACATAATTTTTATAGAAGATAACAGAGCAATAGATATGCTGTGGCTTGTATCTAATTTGTGTGCAAATTACACTCCTTAAGGTATTTGCGGATGAACTATGAAATATACCTCTTCCGGGTATTGATCTGCGTAGATACCTGGTTATCAAAAGAATCTGAAGTAGCCCAACGTAGATATATATATATATATATATGTACATATATATCCATATATATACATGTGTATATATACATATATATATATATACATATATAGGCTATTTATTTTCTAAATGGGTTCTTTTGTTTAAATTTTTTCTTTTCGTTTTTAAATTCAAATATAGTGCTTTATCATTAAAATAACCAAATATAAGATTGTAAAAATAAAATATTAAATCAAAAATATATATATACCGCTTTTTTAACAAAATTTCTTTTTACAACAGAAAACCTAAATCAATCCCTGTCTAGCTAGTTTTATATATCCTAAATCAGATATAAAATGAAATGAAAGCAAAAATACAATTAATTTTGAAAATTGATGATGAGTTTTCGTCTTTAATTTCATTAATCGTGCTCACTCACACGTAATGTATTTAGGTATCCTGGTCTTCGGCTTCGACAGTTGTGTCCGGAACTCCCAAATTTTTATAATAATATCAGCCGATATAAATGACGATTGCAAGGACTGTGTGGATATACAAGTCACAGGTATAGCAGTAAACTCCACTCACACAAATTAATTAATTATGCGGAACGCAGCGTTTCGAGAGCACGTGGGCTCTCATTGTCAACCGTGTTACCGACTGGTCACGGTTGACAATGAGAACCCACGTGCTCTCGAAACGCTGCGTTCCGCATAATTAATTAATTTGTGTGAGTGGAGTTTACTGCTATACCTGTGAATCAGCCGATATACTTTTTGACTTTATATATATTCGAAGAATTTCAAATATTAAGATTAATTTGGGAAAAGAATAAATTATTCTCAAGAGCGACGATTTCGATATGTGTGGCTTTGACACGATTTCTGTTTATATCCATCGTTATCGGGGTTACACATTTGTTTGCCTATATGTTAGGCCACAGCAAACGCACTCTTGATGGGAATGAAATTATTTAGAGGTAATTCTGACATGCGTGCCATCCTTCCGTCGTACGAGAAATTTTGAAGATAGTGTGTTATAATTTGGGGATGATACATATTAGTACAGTTCCCTTTTTGTGTATTAAATAATACAGATAGCTACTTTAGTTATTCATTGTTGACATGTAATTTACAATTTTAAATTTCTTAAAAAAAAGGAAGAGTCCCTTAAACAACATGTGCAGTGGAGACGGAAACTCCACTGTGAAATTCCCCTTCGCGGACACCCCTGTTACACGGACACTTCCTTTAAATGGACAGTTTCTCATGGTCCCGACCGGCTCTCATACAATTTCCATTGTATTAACTCTTTCTTAGACGGACGTTCTTTTGAACGGACGCGGACACGAGAAAATGTTCTCTTAACCGGACAAAAAATAAAATAAAAAGAAACGCCTTATCTTGTTTTTATATCGAGAGTATTGCTATTGCATTTCCCAATCGCGCCGCATGCCAATTTCGCTGGGACTTCCCCGAGTAAACCGCAGATTTACCGACTTTAATCTTTACGTACAAACGCAGCCTATGTCGTACATTTCTGCCTGGCGTGAGCTCCACCCGACAAAACGCTCACCTAAAAGAAGGAAAAATGTGTTGGGGGTAAATATCCCAAAGAGAGGTTTACAATTTTGCATTGTGAAGAAGAAAAACTCCTAGTCATTGGTAGGGCAGCTAAACCCAGAACTTTTCAAAACATTAATATAAATAACCTACCTGTAGCTTGGAAATACAATAAGAAAGCTTGGATGACAGGACAAATTATGACAGAGTGGTTGCAAGACCTAGATTGGAAAATGGCTAAAGAAAGAAAGAAACATTTTGTCATTTTTAGACAATGCGGGATCTCATCCGAAAGACGTTCGCTTAAATAATATAAAAATATTATTTTTACCCCCTAATTGTACATCAGCTTGTCAACCACTTGACCAGGGGATTATGAAAAATTTTAAATCTTATTACCGAAGTCTAATACTCAAACATCTGCTAGTAAACATTGAAACTGCTGGTACAGCTTTTGAGTTAATAAAGAAAATTACACCACTGGATGCAGTTCATTTGGCAAAAACCGCTTGGGACCAAGTAACCAAAGAGGCTGATACATCTGACCTAGAAGATGATTTGTCTCTTAGTGCACTTTCAGATATCCTCAAAAATAAGAATTTATTGAAATTGACGGATAATGGAAACCTTAATGATTTCTTGAACGTAGATGAAGATTTGTATGTTGAAGATCCAGATTCAGAACAAGAAATTGCAAATCCAGTTGGAATACAAGAACTTTCGGAAGATTCTGATGTCGATGAGGTTCTAGTGCCTACAGAAGCTATCCCATATTACGGTAAAGTTATTACCCCGACCAAGCAACTCAAAAGTTTTGTCGAAAATCACGGAAATACAGAGTCTTCGGAGCTTCGTTCTAAATTAGAAATACGATTTCAAGACGCCATTTTAATGAAAAAGAGGAGACAAACAACAATATATGAAGTTTTGCGTCCTTAAAGTGACTATTCATTTTATTGTTTTGTATTACATACTATATCTATGTATCTATGTACATATATTATACTTTGTATGTATATATCTAAAGGAAATAAACTTTATTTTCTTAAGTTTACAGTTTCTTATTTATTTTAAAAACATGTATATACACATACTATTTAAATGTCACAGTTTCTTTAATATATTCATTTTTTCTTAAAGCACGATTTTTGTTGTATCTACTACATATTTCTTTTATGCGGGCACCCCTCCTGAATGGACGTCTTCAGTTGGTCCCGTTGGTGTCCGTTCAAGGGAGATTTCACTGTACATATACATATATATTGTTTTTCTTAAACATACACTTGTGTTTAATTATAATTTTTTCTAAATTATTTCTATAAGACATACAATGTAATGTATCAAATTATTAAAATAAGTGTCATGTCATCAAAATTTTTCGTACGTCAGATGAATGGTACGATTAGCAGCCTTTACTTGTTTTTTGTCTATAGTTAATTAGAAGTACAAATATTGTACGTGTAACCAATGAGAAAGACTACTAATGCCATATAATATTTAAATTACATTAGTAATTCTGAAGGATTAAAGTAACAATAAAAGACGAGGATACTGTTGCTGCAACAGATGTAACTTATAAATTTACATATTACTCACAGTTTCAAAGTACTGCTTCTTCGTAATAGGATCTATTAGTGATTTTAGTGAATAACAAGGAGGCGTCGGACTACTACTAACAGAGTTTGTAATAGGGTAATTCTAAAAGCAATTTATAACAGAAAATTATATGGGCATTAACATTAATTACGACGATTTAATCTAGCTTACGAGAATGATTTTACTGGAACTGAAACTCGACTACTGGCACCATCTTTCGGGAAAACATTATATTCTAATTCTAGCAATTCTGGAAACATGCATGGACTGCTGCAGACGTACCTATAAGTTCATAGGAAAATTTGTCCGCTAGTGTTATTCCTGTTTATCTAATTTAAACAGCAATATTCTTCATTCTTACCTTCCAAGCTCGGCATGCATTTAAAGATGTCTCTAAACTCGAAGATGATCCGTTCGTATTTGCATATGAACGTCTTAAACCGTAGTAAAACTTATTTGTGTTTATATCGCCATCCCTATTTTGTATTTTTCATTATAACACCAGTTTTCTGGCACTTTATTTTTTGTGTATATATGAGGGACGTATGTGTTGTATGAAAAAATGCAGTAGAAGCACCGAAAATATTCCGAGGAATTGCATTGAATGAAGCTATATAAACCAACTCTTGACGTGATACTGTTGACAACGGATTATCATAATAACTATAGTTGTTGTTTGGCATCGTTCGTTGAACTTGTATAGTCCGACGTTTCGGCAGTCTATCTACTGCCGCCTTCAGGGTAGCGCTGACGTATACGTCATGCAAAAATCATCGAAGCATACCCTGAAGACGACAGTAGACAGACTGACGAAAGATCGGACTATGCAAGTTCAATGAACGATGGAAATAGCTCAAACAACTCCAGTTTCTATATAAACCAAACCAAATTTAAAATAGTAAAGAATATAATTGTTAATTTGTTGTAGTATTTCAATTATTGTAACTTCATTTACACTTCCGATGTGCCTCTCCGATTCACCTAAATAAAAACAAATTCAAACCTCAAAGCAAAATCATGCTAATGCATTCTGGGACCAAAATGTAGTATCTTCTAAAGTGCACCGTGGCATTCAAAATCGATTGCGGTGAATGCGGAGATCAAGAATTATTCCCCTTTCCACTAGCAAGCAATTTAAAAATTTCCCTTACAGTTTTGATCACGCGCTCAATGAGTAGCATCTCTTCTGACGTCCTAAAAACTTGCTTGAAGAAACCGAGGAATTGAAAATCTCAGCGCAAAACTGACTAAAATCGTAGGCGGTAAAATTTGATGCAGAAGGTTTGAAGAAACATATTTTACTTTATCAAAAATTTACGGAATGACATGCTGATTTTTTTAGGAAGATAGTAAATTTTTAAAATGAATAAATTTATCATATTTTGCTGTTGCTTTTATTTCATCACTGATCTTCTTCATTACATAAAAATATTTGACGTATCTTTTTGTACTTTCAAACTTTTGCTCCTCCGAATGGAATATGCAGAAAGGGTTCCTAAAGTAAGGGATAAACAAAGTCTAAAATGTTATTTCGTACTTCCTTCTCACGCCACTTACACTTCTCTTTAGAACTAGGTTTTTTTTCAATTCCAGGATAAAAGAATATATTTTACAACATCTTTGATCACTATCGTGATTGCACATTAATTAGAAGGGTACATCGTACATTACACATAGAATTAAGCGTGCCCAAGTGGTCTGATCAGTGATAGAGATTTTAAATCGTGACCAAAAACAGTAAATGACAACCTGTTTATCAACGATGAACTCAATTCTTTGCAAATATTTGTCACTGTTGATGAAACAGCTTGGTTATCTATACGAAGCCCCATTTTTATGGGCGGGTAATAGTTACATTTTTTTGGGCCTTCAGCGAAATATTTTTGATAAATAATCTTACATGGGACCAAATTGTTACTAAACTATGTTATGTATTACTAAAAATTCTAAATTCTAAAAATTGTCCTGGAATTGTCCATAAGAAAGTTCTTTTTCGCCACAACAATACTCCGTTTTACACTAGTCAGGTTGGTAAAAATTGAATTAATTCGGCCACATCGCAACATCTAGCGCGAAGTAATTTTCCTAACTCTAAACTTTCTGATAGTAGATACGAATTTCGATACCTTGGCATCGTTAGTACTCTAACTGATTTGCTTCATTTTGAATCTCGATTCTGGCCAAATAACCAAAAAGTAGCCAGAAAATAGTCTCTTTTTATAAGAAGATGTATTAATGGTAAGTTAAACTCTTTCCTCTTGTTTGCTTTTTCTTCTTTAGTAAATAACTTCAGGTTGATACTTGCAGTAGCGCAGATCCTTATGGCTGCATAAAAAGATTTTTCTCGTACAGTATTAATTAAGTTAGTTACACACTCTTTCAAAGCACTCGTTTCATTTCAAAGTTCAGAAATGTCTAAACGTTTCCTTCCCGCATTCTTCTGTTCCTTCAAATATTTGTATTGCGCGCAGTTGTGTTACCTTTTTGTTTGACTCGAGACAGGAAATTCTTTTAGATTAGTTGAAAGGAAATATCTCTTTGGAAGAAAATTAAATCCCGAGGGAAGACGATGGAGATTAAGAAATGAAAGAATGAATTATTACTTACGAATTAGGCTGGAACAAGTTGTAGACTTAGTCTTTTGTGTAGTACGTCAGCTTTATAAAAGTATGTGCAAAAGTTTATTTACGTATCAAGGCAGTTAGTAATAGTAACATTAATAATATTTATTTGATACATTCAGTTTTATAATAAGGATTGAACATGTTGCGATCAATTACTTCAAATTTCCAAGAATATATGTTTAGTATTTAACAATTTCAATGGAAGTTAAAACATTAATATTTTTATAACTAGAACAATAAACAATAACAATATATGTAATATTCCGCATCAGAATGAAACTATAATTCCAAAGTCGATATCGCAAGCAAAAGGCTCTTAACGATTGGTACTTGATACAGTTAGACTTTTAACAAGATAATCGTTAATAAAATAATAGTTGTTCTCTTCATTTATAATTGTTTCTCAGAAAGTGACTGTCTTATACGAAGACCATTCCGAAACTAAAGAAAATCTATAGAAATTTTTATCTGATGTAATTAAACGAAACATTTTACATAAAATTAGATAGTCAAGTTACTTTTCTACATAGTCACCATTCAAATTTAGGCGCTTGTCGTACCGTTTTATCAGCTTTTCTATGCCGTTTGCATAGTCAGTTGCCGCTAAGTGGTTTATCAACTGCTTAAGTTCATCATCACTTCCGTAGTATTGTCCACTCAAAAATATTTCAATTTGGGGAATAAATGAAAATCACTTGGAGCTAAGTGCGGACTGTAAGGCATATCTTGAAAAATTCCCACCGAAGCTGTTGAAGCAAGTCGTGTATCACTCCCGCTGCATGCGGACGTGCATTGTCGTGAAGGAGGATGATTCCACTGCTTAGCATTGCGTGCCGCTTGTTTTCAATGTAATCCATGAGTAGGATACCATTACGATCCGAAAACACCGTAGCCATAATCTTTCTGGTGCTCAAAATTTACTTTGCTTTTTTCGGTTTCATTGGGGATTGCGGATGATGCCACTGCATTGATTGGTACTTTGGTGTGAAATATGATATCCAAGTCACCACTGACAAAACTTCATTTCCATCTTTGTCGACTAGCGACTGAGAAATGTCAATGCTACTGCCATTCGTTTGGGTTTGCATTCGTCTGACAGAGTTCGAGGAACCCACCTGGCACACACTTTATTGTAATCCAGATCTGCACTAATAATTCCGTACAACAGAGTTCTTGAAATTTGTGGAAAGGATGAGTGTAGTTTACTAATTGTGAAACGCCTATTTTCTTGGATCTTTGTTTTAATCCTAGCTTAGAGCGCGTCGGTCACCAATGAGGGCTGGCTCAACATGATACACTACTTCCGAAGTCACGCTTTGTTTATCGTATTGCCATAAACTTCAGATGTCTGTCTAAATTTTGATGGGTTGGGTATTTTTGCGCGTTTAAGAAGCAGGTAGCTGCCACCAAACTGAAGCGGGTGAGTACCATGTCTAGTAGCGGATCGGAGGTGGTGGTGGAGGGATGCGGCCACGTGAGAAAGAAAACGTTTTTTATTTTCCGAATGGCCCTCGTACATACGACACAGGTACAATGTATATATAGTTATACATAATGTATTAGTATGGCAAGTTTCGAACCAATTAATATAAAGCATCACATCACATTTACTGCAATATGTTAACGGTTTTCTTTTGTGGTTTGGGAATTTCTGACCCATTGACTACTGCTCTAATACCTTACATTAGGTATTGCGCTATGAACCTTGTGATTTACACAAATACATCCTTCTTGTAAATGGCAATGAAGTTTACCATGGTTCATTTGAAATTTAAAGAGTATGAGAGTCCAGGTGTATAAACTTTTGTATATACTATCAATGAATTTGTTACGGATGTATCTATCATTGTAGTAATTATAGCCCATTGCCATTTTTTAACGCAACCTCTTATAGTATATTTTCTCACTAATCAATCATGATGGTCATATGCAGTTAATATGCTTTAATTACATTTGGTGTGACTGATATATTTAGTTGTTGAGATTCATACCATCTCATAGCTTTGCCCAGTAACTCAATTGCGTCGATATTTGTACCGATGGTAACATATGTATTACTGTGCTATTTTTAAATTGTGATATCGCCATTACGACTGAAATGTCACTCGATCTCTTTTTTGAATGTTGCTTGTTAATTTCGTAGATCTTGTACTGTTGACTGGTATGCGCGTTAAAATTTCTAAAGCTTCGGGAACATTGTTTACCTTATTTTTGCCGGTATCAAATGATTAAAAACATTTGATGGTGAAACTAAATCTCTAAAAGACTTCTCGTGTCTTCAAATACCGCTCGATACCTTTTATACTTAAATCATTAGAGATCGTCATTCATTGTTACTTCCTATTACTAAAAAAGCTTCTACATCACAGTGATGTTGCAGTAATGATACACATAGTGAATGTGAGGTTGTTACAAGATCTGATGGTGTTACGCAGAAATGTTACAGTTTAAGGCCACGTCAGAAGTTCGAAATTTATTCTTTTTAAAATAATATAAGGTGCTCAACTACGTTCCCGCTGCTTGTCAATAGATTGCGCCAGCAATAAGTGTTGGTCGATTTCAACATATCTAAAATGCTATGAACCAAGCTTAGACATATGGTAAACAAACCGTTTTGACGCAGTAGTGATTGTGTATTGGCGTCATATCCGTTTAGTTGTGTAAAAATGTCTGACTTTGTGCTAAATAATCGTCATTTGCGGAAAGTGTTGATTTTCTTCTCTCATTCGAAGAAAACGGCGGCTGAAGCGTATCCAGAACTCCACAAAATTCACGGAGATGCTGCTATAAGTGAAGCAACGTGCCATGATTGATTCCGTCGCTTCAAAGACGGTGATTTCGATGTTCACCACCGTTCGCGTGAAGGAATGCGCAAAACCTTCGAAGACGTTGTATTGGAGGCATCGTTCGATAAGGATCCATGCCAAACGTAACAAGAGATTTCATCAGCATTATGAGTTACCCGCCAAACCACTTCCAAGCGATTGCATGCGTTGGAAATGATTCAAAAGCAAGTAACTTGGGTATGATTTGAAGCCAAGAGACGTTGCGCGTCCTTTTTGCCCGTGAACAACTGTTCCAGCGACAAAAAACAGAAAGGTTTTCTTCATCGCATCGTGACTGATGATGAGAAATGGATTCATTACAGCAAACTAAGTCATAGGAACTGCTAGGTCATGGTGCGTCGTCGAATATTCACGCTGCGAAGGCTGTACTGTGTATGTGGTGACACCAGGTCGGTATTATTTATTACTGGGTGTTGAAATCGAACAAAATCATCGCTGGGGAACGGTATCGACTTCATTTTATGCGATTGAGCCGAGCATTCCACGAAAAACGGCCACAATACGAAAAAGTGATTCTACAGCATGACAACGCTCGGCCTCACGTTGCCAAACCCGTTAAAACCTACCTGAAAACGCTAAAATGGCAAGTCCTACCCCACCCGCCATATTCTCCAGATATTGCGCCGTCCGATTATCATTTCTTCCGTTGGATGGCACATGATCTGGCTGATCAGCAGTTTCACTCATATAAAGACATCGAAAAATGGCTTGATTCGTGGATAGCCTCAAAAGATGAACGGTATTCGAGCTCTGCCAGAAAGATGATAAAAAGTTGTAGCTAGCGATGGCCAATACTTTGAATGATTCATTTGTAACCTTTTTTTTCACAATAACGTTGCATTCTCATTAAAAAACCAGCGAGAACTTAGTTGCGTATTTTTTAACATGCGTTCAAATAAATTTTACGTCAAGGTAGCCTTTGAAATTGTAATTTTGTCTTAGCTTGTTACTGAAACTCTTAATATGAATTTTGTTTGCTGTAAGATATTTGAATGACATAAAAACTATTAACACAATTTTAAATTACAATAGAATTTTAACAATTTCCTGTCAACTATCCATCTGAACGAATACTCTGTCAAATTGACAACTAATGCAAATGAAAATGATACAAGGTACGACGAAAGTTTTTATTGGTGTGGACTAGTAGATGTAAAATTTATTTGAATGCTGTTTATAGGGAACTTGGGATGAGGCTAAATGTTGTTGGTGCTATAGGCATAATAAAAAGTAATAATAATAAAGTACTCTTCACAGGTATAGCAGCAAACTCCACTCACACAAATTAATTAATTATGCGAAACGCAGCGTTTCGAGAGCACGTGGGCTCCCATTGCCAACCGTGTCACCGACCAGTCGGTAACACGGTTGACTGGTCGGTAACACAGTTGACTGGTCGGTAACACGGTTGGCAATGGGAGCCCACGTGCTCTCGAAACGCTGCGTTCCGCATAATTAATTAATTTGTGTGAGTGGAGTTTACTGCTATACCTGTGAATTGTACATCCACACAGTCCTTGCTATCGTCATTTAATAATAAAGTATTTTATTATTTTTATGCAGACCGCTTCAGTATTTTTATGTTATAGTTCCTTTTTGCACACTTAAATGTATACACGTAAATGTGCTTGAGAATATAGTTTTAGTTCAGATTCAGATACGGTGTAGTTATTATTCTGACCTATACACTTACCTATCTAAATATTAAATTAAATTTCAATTTATTACAATGTTTGTTATTTTTCGATACGGGATCTGAAGCTTATGAACTAACATTTATACAGATCGATTCTGTGCAGAACCCTCATAATACGTACGATGGTAAGAGATGCTGATAGAAAATAAAATTCGTTATTTTAATTATCGCCTTGCGGCTACCGCTTCTCCTTGTACATTTTAATTAAGCGTAACTTTTCAAAGCATGCCGTATTTACAAGCGGTAAATATTTGAGTGAAACCCGACACGTAAAGTATTCAGTTTCATTAGATATGATATTTCGTTTTATTCGCCATCTAGAGCGTGAATAATCGTAAAATTTTATGCGCATCTGCAACGCCGCTCTGATATTTGTATTAATTCTTGCGGTTTACTTCGCCCGGCATCCGGCAATATAGCCGCTGCAATTGAAAATCAATGTCGTGTTAAATATAAAATGAATCTCTCGGATTCAATCGGGATAAGCCTCCGCGTTTCGAACCGAACAGATAAATGTAAAGTCTCCTCGAATGTTTCAAGGAAAGTTACAAGACTTCTCTTTAATAGTAAGATCGGGAAGGCTATTGTACGGAAACGTGGTGTATAAAACAACTGTACAACTGTATTTGTAACAATTTATAGTCGAATTACTCGAGTTTGATGCATAACTATGTACAATTAACGAGCTAGAATATAAATGGCTGTTAAAACTATAAAGTCACCGATCAAAATATTTTTTTATTATTACTTTTTAATTTATGTTAGATGTTCTTGCTATATAATTTTGCGTTTTATGCTCTTACTGTTTATTCTGCAAATGCAATTTATTTTATCGTATTTGTTCGTTATTTAGGTAGGTACACAATTTCTGCAACAAATCATTTAAGAGAATTCGTTAGATTGTTTAAATATTGATTCACTCGTTGTAACAAAGACAACTGGTTGCCTTTTGGTTTTATTTATACTTTTATGGTGTTATAATTTTATTTTTCTATGAACCGAAATTATTTTATATTTCCTTGCCTGTTATATACTCATTTGTTTGTATTCTGATTCTATTGGGCTGTTTTTTATAATTGAAATAATTTCGGTATCTTAAAGAAAGTTGTGCCCTATTGGTAATTCTGGGAGCTTTGCGGTGGAGCTTATGTTTTCTTTTGAGGTACAATTTTTATGTGCTTCGGTTAGTTTTGTGTATACTTCTAGGTAACTAGTTTCACATGTATATATATATATATATAAACATGGGCTGAAAAGTCCCGGGCCTAACAAAGAAAACACGGTTTTTTTTGTTCAAATTTAGCTTTATTCATCAACGTAATCTCCATCAAGAGCAACGCAATCATTCCAGCGCCGCTCTAACATTTCAATACCACTTTTGTAGAACGATTTATCTTTTGCCTCAAAATAGGCCTCCGTTTCAGCGATAACCTCTTCATTCGTGCGAAATTTCTTACCGGTGAGCATTTTTTTGAGGTTTGCGAGCAGTAAGTAGTCGCTGGGAGCCAAATCTGGCGAATACGGTGGATGTGGGAGCAATTCGAAGTTCAATTCATGTAGTTTTGCCATTGTTTTGATTGACTTGTGACACGGTGCGTTGTCTTGATGAAACAAAATTTTTTTCTTTGCCATATGCGGTCGTTTCTTTGCAATTTCGGCCTTCAAACGCTCCAATAACGCTATACAATATTCACTGTTGATAGTATTTCCTTTCTCAAGATAGCCGATGAATATTACACCACGCACATCCCAAAATACCGAGGCCATAACCTTTCCAGCCGATTGTGGTGCTTTCGGGCGCTTTGGACGAGATTCACCAGTTGCTGTCCACTCAGATGACGATCGTTTTGATTCCGGAGTGAAGTGATGGATCCATGTTTCATCCATTGTCACATATCGACGCAACAATTCCGGTTTGTTACGTTTAAACATGGCCAAAGACTGCTCAGAATCATCAACACGTTCTTGTTTTTGGTCAACAGTGAGCAAACGCTGCACCCACTTTGAACAGAGCTTTCTCATAGTGAAATGCTCATGCAATATAAAGCCAATACGTTCTTTTGATATCTTTACGATGTCAGCTAACTCACGCAACTTCACTTTTCGATCATTCAAAACGATTTTGTGGATTTTTTTGATGTTTTCTGGTATTACCGCCTCATTTGGACGTCCACTGCGTTCTGCATCATCGGTGTCTCTACGACCACGTTTGAAGTCAGCAAACCAACGTTTTATTGTTGTTTCTGATGGAACGGAGTCCCCATAATACTTTTCAAGCCATTGTTTCGCTTGAACGGTATTTTTTCCCATCAAGAAGCAGTGTAAAATTAAAACACGAAATTGTTTTTGATCCATTGTTTTGAAAATAACAAAAGTAGCGTGACTCTTAGCACAATAACTCACAAACTAATGAATAGAATATCATGAAATTTTAACAGCTCTCTTTTGAGGGTTAGTAGTAACTGAGAGAAAGGTGACTGTAATCTATGTCATCTATGTGTTAGGCCCGGGACTTTTCAGCCCATGTGTTATATATATATATACATAAAAAATAGAAATAGTACTTGCTTCAAGGTAGTTCTAAGTCGCTAAAAGTTGTTAATTTTACGAAGTAGAACAAATTACTAGCAACTGCCACTATACAAAACATAAAGAAACTCATACGAAGGTTGAGTTAATCAAGGACATAACAAACTATTTCAATTTTGTTTTCGGTGATAGGTGAAGAAGCGCGTACATTTTCATTAGTGGCAGTTCGTGTAGAGGCAGGCAGGCACAATATAAACGTGTCTTATAGTGAATACGTATTTGATTTGTCTACAAAATGTTTTAAGACACTTATGCCGTCTAGCGTTCATTCCGTATTGTTCTCCGAATATTAAATTCATAACACAAATCCTAGCTTATCACTAGATAGCCGTGGGTATACTTACACGAGAATGGCAGCTGAAGTACCCGCGTTTGGAGGTAGATAAAGTTTTATGTTAAAATCTTCAACGCTATCTTAATCGACATCTGTTAGGAGTGATTTATCGAGTAGCCTTGTTTTGAGAGCTGTTTAAAGTAAGCAAATTTGTGTATTTGTGGAACCATAAGAAAGAACAATACCAGTTCGATTCAGATTCGATTACTTCTTTTTTCTTTTTGATGGAAAAACGTATGAAGAAATCAAGAAATAAGGATTGTGCATCCCCAAAATCTCTACATAAAAACATTGTACCACGCTTGTTTATGAGTCAATAGGTCCATAAGTAAGCGTTGTTGTTCGATATCTGTTGATGGAGGTGAAATTTTGGATATCTAAGTATCTCTAACTCCATTTTTCGTAAACGTTTCCTTTCTGATTTCACAGTTTCTTTTAGACATTTCCTTATCAACATATTTTCGTGAAAAATACATTTGGGGATATTGTAGAATGATAAGAGTAGATTTGAGGTGAATTGTCAAAAATTGTTCGGGTGCCTGGTTAGCAATACCTCGATCTATATTTGAATATACATGCCTTGTAAATGTTGAAGCAGAACATTTCCGTTATGAAAAATTACATTTCCTACCGTATTTGCCACTGGAGCAAATACTTCATCATTAATACTGTTATTAGACATTAGTTTACGAAAGCCCAACAAATTCGACAACTCAACTTGAAGCTGCGTAAAGAATTGTTTGTCTGGCAACGTTCTTATGCAACTTTGGACTATTGGTTTGCTGATTTGGAATCGAAGGAAGAATATTGCTCCGTGTGGCTCTGGTTTCTTGAATATCTACGAAATATATCTCCGAAAATAGTTACTTTCCGTATAAATTGTAGTAAAACTCGTATATTACATACGTTCAAAGATTGGAACTTTTCGATTTCGCTCTGTAGGAGGGAAACCAAAAGTACATTTGAAATTCTATTTGTGCGATCAGCATATCTAAATACAGACTAATAACGAAGACTATAAATACATCGAAAATAGGACATGTTGAATGTCAAAACTGGTGGAAGCTGTATTTGCATATGTTACCGTATATCTAACTAATTTTCTCACATGCATCGTAATTTTACCCACAAGCGGTGAGTTTTCACCAGATTTGGTTATGCTGGTCAATAATCACGGTAGTGTTTGTGTGTAATATAAAGATATTACGTATTCAAATACACAGCAGTAAATTTGGGACACGTCTACAAGCCAGCGTTTATTAAGATGATTCAAAATGCGCTTAATAACTTGACGGCTGCTGACTTAATTGCATTTAAATTAAGGTTAAATGTAGTCTATTCAGTTTACTAATTTACGTGTAGAATAACTTGAACACATAAATGTTACCAAATGAGCAATTTTGCTTACAGTATATATTACACCTTTTATGACTATTGTGTAAATATTATTTTTATATTGGACAAGTTTAAATACTTGCCCACTTTTGTAAAGAAACAGAAATGTTGCTACTTTAATCAGGGCAAGACCCAATTAAATATAAAACTCAGATTTCGATTCACACTACTCCTTTAAGTGTGAGGATACACTTATTGTACAATGAGGGAGTTAATCTTATTTCACAGAATTTTCTCCATGAGTAAAGTGGAGGATTATGTAAACATCTCTGAAGTAAAACAAGAAACAATACACAGTATAGCATATTTTGGTATAATTTTGAATAAACTATACTGTGAGAGATTAATTTTTGTTTTGATGATTATAGATTTGTTCTCTTAAATACTTATTTGGAATTATAGGATGGATTTCTTAAACACACTTACAATAAAATATTTCTAATTCGTATTCTTCAACTATTTGTACACATTTAAAATTCCGTTTATCAATACTGTACACATTTAAAATTCCGTTTATCAATACTGTACACATACAACTATTAGGAGCCTCATTCTGTATCACCATCAGGGATGTCCACGGACAGTGCTACTTTTTATTTTTTGAATTTTACAAAATTAAGCGTATTTTTTAAAAACATTCTAATATCATAAACGTTACAATTTTAATTAAGAATATGAATATATTTATAACGAGCACCCTCTCCAGGACCACAGTGCTCAAAATATACTCTACTTTTAGTCACCTTAAATCTAAAGTTTCAGTGCGATAAGTGTAGCGTTGTAATTACAACGAATTGTCAAAGTTAATAATAGAATCAAATCGAGAATATATTCGGGCAATAATCTTTTACAACTTTCAAAGAATCACCTAAACAAGGATGCTTCGCCGAGCTAATTCCTATTTTCGACAATGAAGCATCACATCAGTGAATAATTTCTCATTGGTATGGAGAATTCAAACGTGGACAGATTAGTCTTAGCGACGATTCAAGAGCAGGCGCACTAAAGATGGCAGGGACTCAGGAAAACGTCGATGCTGTGCGTAAGATCATCAACGAAGATCGACTTGTGACATATTACGAGATTGAAGCATCATAAGGGATTTCAAGGACCTCAATTCAGAAAATTTTGCAGGAAAGATTATATGTAAAAGAATTAGTTTGCCGTTGGATACCGCATCTGATGACCGAAGAAGAGCAAGCAGCTAGGATGAATTGGTACCAAAAACTCTCTCAACGCCAGAAACTCTAGAAATATGTACAACATCGTCAGTGGTGTTGAATCTGCGACTTACTCATACGAGCTAGAAAATAAATGCCAGTCGTCTGTCTGGGTTATACAAGATGAAGAAAAGCCGACAAAAGCCATCCGTTCTCGAAGTATCTCGCAAAAGATGGTCGCGACATTTGTCTCTAAAGCAGGTCATGTAGCAAGATCAAAGAACTGTTATTCCCAATTGATATACAACCATTTGTTTGCCGCAAGTCATTGCTGGGCTTCGAAAAATCAACCCCGTATGACGAATCATTCTCCACCAAGGCAATGCAGGTTCGCATACAGTACTCAACATAACTGAATGTTTAACGCAACAAAACGTCGAATTGCTACACGATTCTGCACACAGTGCGAACTTAAAGCTCAACGATTTCTTTACCTTGCGGAAAATCAAGGTTGCAGACGTCCAAAAACGCGATTTTGACTGTATTAATAAACGATTAAAATAACTACTTCCAGAGTTGGTTCGAGTGCATGCAAAAGTGCATCATCACAGATAATTTTTCGAAAAACAATAGTTTTTAGGAGCTACCTGCTATTTTATTCCAACTCTATATGCAAAATTTAAAAGATAATTCTCGTATAATTAAATAGCTCAAAAATGATTTGTGGAGATCTAAAAGATATCCTAAAACCCTTTGCAACTGCGTCAAAAAATTCTTGACTACATATCAAATAATTAAAATAATAACGAACATTAACGCATTATCAAATACCAAATGCTATCATTTTGATATCGCAAAATACCGAAATTCGCTTATTCAGTTTAATATCACTAATCGAAATAATTAACAATGCTCTTTCAAATAATCGAAGTGCGGCGTTCCACTGTGAAACGTAGAATTAACAAAGCTCGATCATTTCGACAACCTACTCTTAAGTGAATTGCCCTTACTACCTAAGAGATGCACTATGAGCTGCACTTCCAATCATAGATGCAAATTATTCAATAGCCTTGTTTATATAATTTATATCTACTCAACCGAGAACAGTTCTGCGAAGTGAGGGCCGGAGGGTGTATAATTTACGTAACGCACATTCGTAAATTTGAGCGTAGCAAACTAACAGTAACCATACGAAAAAGGAAAATATTTATGTTGATCATAGTTAGTATAGACGTCATGCGTAGCCGGAGTAAACTATTTCAGAACCATGTTAAATACTGAAGTTTGTAAAAGGGTGTCTAATGTCTTAAAGTACAATTACAACTGAAGGGATCAATGCAGGAATTAGTTAAGTCACATAAGATAAAATGTTGGGAAGTAAAAACATTTTTGTTGCCAAATTTTTCGTTACCGATAATTTTTGTATTTTTTTGCCATTTGCGCCAGTCCTCTTACAATACTTTTTGAAAATATCAAACTTTGAAGTAAATAAATAAATAAGCTAAATAAATTTTGGTGCTGAATTGGACGTTGCCTTAAACGACCATTTAGAAAAAGCTACTATTTCCTAGGGAACTTCAAAGAGTATCCAAAATCAAATTTAACGATGTTTTCAGTGTGTATCAGGAAAAATCTCTAAAGGAATAAAAGAAGCTGATTATTTGTTTGTAATAGTGATGCTATCAAAGCATGACTGCTCCGGCAAGCAAAAGTTCTTCTCAGGGCGCCCCTGAAGACGACAGTAGACAGACTGCCGAAACGTGGGACTATACAAGTTAAACAAACGATGGAATAGCCCAGACAACAACTCTAGTTATCATATTGTCAGTGATCACTTTACGAAACTGTAGGAATTATCAGAACGGTACCGGCTTGAAGACAACACCAGTTTTTGTTAAGGGCAAAAACACCTCGAGACGTAAAGCTTTGAATTATAAAACTATTGAAGTTAAACGAGAAGTTTTTGGAGCGCCGGTGTTCTGCGATAATTCTCCACGACCGTGTTCATCAATTAGCCAAAAACAAAAGTCCAAACTTTCCACGTCCAAACCTTATACCATTGAGGAGAAATGGGAGTGTATAGCCTGCTACACAGTGTACAGGCAGATATGCAAAAATGCTGCGAGTGTGTAGGCCTTACACCGGATGATGTTTATGAGGAGTTTATTTGTCCAAATTGTATGCCATATAGTCAGTAAGAGATTAGGTACTTTTATTTTAGGCACGGGTTTTTTATGTTTTAAGTTTACTACTAAGTCAAAGTTTTAGTTTATCGTTTTTTTTTATAAAGGTTTATTGTTAGTTTGAAATAAATATTTTATTTTATGACGGAAAACATGCATGGTTATTATTTAGCATCATTAAGTGCGGCCAAGATCGTGCCGCGTTTGTAAAAAGATATCAATCCTTAGGTGGGTCTACCACCCGTTACCTTAATATAGATTTGTTCATTAGTGTTGGGATATTAGCAAATATACGTACGTGTTTAATCAATCGAAATACTTCAGTACAGCAAACGAGTTCTCCCTTTATTACCGCATTGATTTTATGACATGTTCAGTTACTCGTACAGAAAATAGATAAGCATAGTTTACCTTGGCTCTTTTAAGCTGACGTTTACCCTTGTACCAAGTGATGATGGCGGGAGGACGTGATCCAGCGGATTCGCAGGTCACCTCGTATCTTTTTTCTGCCACCAGAGGGCTTACCGTCTTCAGAATGGTCGCCGTTAGGGGCTTTACTGGAAAGACGAAAATACGACACGTGAGAAATCTCAATTTATTTTTTCGTTCCTTTTTCTCGTTTACTTATCCCGGCTTGGTCGGTTTTTCCAATTGCGCTTACTAGGTTATTCTCGGGATCCGGAAAAACACTGGACGAAAACGATCGGAATTCATTTTAAATATTTATCTTTTATTACGAATTTCGTTTGCGCAACGAGAAAGTACACGTCGCCTTTTCTTAACCACTTACTAAAATTAAATTTAGTTTCGTATATGATAAAATTGAAAATGTTTAGTTGCCCAAAGCAAAACGAGGATGTTCTTTTTCAGGATTTAGCAATGTGTCAGGATTTGATCATTTGATACTTTTGTACTCATGTCTGTGAGCGTTTCCAAAACGAATGAAGCCTTTCTGATTGCTATGTTTTTGTTTGCTGTATATTGGTCATACAAAGCCAACGTCTTCTAACACATCGTTTTAATTGCTTTAACGACTTTTGGAAACTTATGATAAATAAGCAGTTCTTTCTTTGTTCTTCGTGTTGTTTTTATTTTCTCAAATAGAGTAAAGGCTTTTGCATTATCTCATGAGTAATACACACACTTTTCGATGATACTGACCAAAACGACACAATTGTATAGTATATATGAATGGAACAATAAGGTTAAACGGAAGAAAAGAGAACTATGTTCTTTCACTTATCTGCAGACACATGTTACTATCTCTGAAATTCACTTACATTTTTAAGAGGATTGCACCTTAAAGAAAACACCTAATCTGTCACTTAAAGTAACACTTAATATGTAAGGTTTTAAGGGACAAGTATTCTATGATTTAATTTGAAAGCGAAAGAAGGGCGCTTGCGCCACTTTAATACTTTACTACTATAACCCCTACTTAATTCGTAACTAAACGTATCGACTAAAGATAAAATATTTGCATCAAAATATTGAACCAATTTCAATAAAGATCAGGTAAATGTCGCATCATTTAGAGGAGTTGTCGGAACAATTGTGAATGACCAGGTAATGCAAATATGTTAGAACATAGTTACATTAATAACATTCTACAAGTTTTTAATATATTTTATAGGTGGAAATCATGCTGAATTTTTCCGTAACAGGAAATCCTGTTTTTCAATAAATGTGCACATGATTTGTGATGCCTGTCTAAAGATAACAAAAGTTATTATACAATGGTCTGGATCCACACATGATTCAACTATTTTCAGAAATAGCAGAATTTTGCTTCCAGAAGAGAATATATTACTGTGACTTAATGCTTGTTTCCTTTTGATCATATCAGGTGATAGTGGATGCCCTAATAAAAATTACCTATTTACTCCTCTCTTAAAGTCTATCTCTCGTCAAGAGCAGCTATATAGTGGATCATATATCTGAACAAACAGTACGATTGAAAGATATTTTGGAGTTTTGAAGCGTTATTTTCCAGTACTAGCGCATGGATGTTACTTAAAACTAGAATCTGTTCAGGCTATTATTGCAGCAGCTGCTGTGTTTCATAATTTTAGCTTAGAAATAGGCGAAAAATACGTATCATCTTTTCCCGAGGAACATGTATGAATATAAAATGGGCAAATTCCAGAAATGTGGCAACAATTTATAAACGTTCACTTTAGAAATTTTCGGTAATATTAGGACATTGCAGTCAACCCAAAAAAATGTTCTCATATTTTTTTAATTTAACTAAAGCTTTTCAAATGTTTGTAATTGTTGCCTTTATACTTAAGTGTATTGCCTATATTCTCTTCTGAGTGATAATACGGACACTTTCTCTTCAGTTGTAAGATTTGGACATTTGTTACAGGATTCTATGATTCTCAAGTAATATATAACTAGTACTTAATGATATATGTGTTACACGTGATATTAACTATTTGTTTCAAGTAACACTTTTATCAGTACGAAAGGAGTATTAGCTGACGGATAATTAAAAACATGAAACAACCAAACAATAAATTGTAGACAATGTCGGCAAATTACGTTGTTTTAAGAACCATACGTTATGAGGGTGGATCAAATATGAACTGGACTTTTAAAATATTTATTGGTATAGTAAAAAAATTGAATACGACTTATTTTTCTATATAATCTCCTTCTTTATTCACACATTTTTCCAACCGCATCGAAAGCTTCTTAATATAAGTCATCAAAGAATGAATGCATATGGTAGCGTCTGTAACCAATTGCGCACGAACTTTTTCACACCTTCGTTGTCGTCGCTCCATGCTTGCCTTCTTGGACTGAAGGGTGTAATAAAGCATTCACGTCTCATCACAGTTGAGAATGTGCCTCAACAAATCATCCTCCTCTGTTCAACATCGTGCCAAAAGCCTTTCACACACGGCAAGACGATTTGCTTTTTAATCTTCTGTCAAGAGTAGGGGAGCCTCACCTTGCTAACACTTTTTGGTAATCCAAATCATCCGAAATAATTGATTGGGTACTTTCACGGTCACTTTCATTCAGCTCACTGATCCCACGCCTTAGTGGTATTCGTCCGCTGTCGGTGTGCGTGGCTCTCGTTTTTCATAGATTCTTAGCGATTGGAAAAGTTTCTATGCCAGTCGTAGACCTGGGTCCTTGAAAGCGTTTTTCCAGCGAACTGTGCAGTTAGTCGATGCAAAATTTCGAGAGGTTTCATGCCTTTCCGCGTCAAAAATTTAATGATAATACGTTGTTCAGCAGACGTGTGCGCCTTTTGCTCAGACATTATGCTACCAATAGCTTATCTGCTCTGACGAACCGAACTGGTTTAGTATTTTCCACTTTACATTCCCCGCAACACATATCGAAACGTTACGCCATTCACTACACCTAGAGGGCGTTAAAAAGTAAAGTCCTGTTCATATGTGATTAGCCCTTGTAATAGAAATCCCCAGAAGTCCCTAAAAATTCTAAAAACTTTCTAGTGCAATTTTTCTTATCAACTTATTTCTGAACTTTCACAAACTGATACTTCTTAAGTAGCGGTGCAATGTAATCTGCCCCTTAAAGTTAAGTGTGGCTTACTTAAGCTGAGACCTTAAGAGTAACCGGTGCAAACGGTCCAGAGTGATATTAAGAGGCTGAGAGCATAAATTTTCTGCTGTTTTTTATTGATTTACATATCAAGCATGATTAACAAAACAGTGAAATGATAACATTTACACATAATACATTTGCGATGAATGTAAATTGCTTTCCGCATTCTTTTTCTCCAAAGTTGGAATATTTCCCTGTATAAAGTCAGTGTGATCTTTATATTTCTTTAGTAAATTAAAATTTGTACATTTGAGAGAGGTGATGGAGCAGTAAAAGTGTGAAAGAGTTGTCTAGGCAGCTTTTTGAACTTTCAACAATTTCAAAGATATTAACGCAACAGAAAAGGGTTGAGTTGCGCTTACACTGCCTTGTACTCCGAAGACGAGCGAATGAGTACTAAATTGGTCTTTTAACTTACAAAGATTCATTTAAATTCATCCCTTTTTACAAATTTTATAATAAAACCATTTGTGAAGTAATAAAATAAATATGGAGTACAATTTATAAGCATGTTTCAGTATAGTCCGTGTTATAGAAGTTTAGAACAATCCACAATACATCCCCTAATCTCGCTGAAATCATGTTGTATTATGCATTGACCGTAACAAACTTTACTCTGGAAGGTACGCTCACTTACATTGCAAATTAAGTACGACCATCGCTTCTTTGGGCTCCGTTAGTTTCGTATTGACCGCTTGACATGTGAATATCGCTTCCAAATGTTGTCTAGTGACGGAGGGCCAAACTAGACGATTCTCTATCACGTCGCCGGCATTATGTTCATACTGATCGTCTACGATGAGTCCGTTCACAAGCCATCGGACGACTGGTTCAGGATGGCCCCCGACCGTCCTGCATGTTAATGTGATGTCGTCGCCTTCTCGATAGGGCCCGACCGTTCCGTTCAGTAGGCGACCCCATTTGTCTAAAATGGTAGGTTGTTCCGGTGGAACTGAAACACATAAAGCAGAGAGCGCATTGGAATTAATGTGTTACTGCTATTGCTATGGGAATGTTTCAGTCTAATACGTGATACACTTGAATAGCGGAAAGTTTATTTCCCAGTTAAAGAGAACGCAGCTAGAAATTTACTAGAAATTCGCTTCCCGTGATTTCTGTTTGTATCCTTGAAAGAACTTTTGCAATTCTATTGAGAGTATGATTTGCTTTTTTAGTAACACGTAACATTATTACGTTATATTAAAACTACCAAAGAGTGGTATTAGAAAGGCATGCGACTGTCACAATCAATACTTTAAGGGAATAGGTTATTAAATGTTGTAAACTTTCGCGGTATTTGTTTTGTTTTAAGGAATTCAGGTTTACGGGTTGAAACTGCGGTGTACTTGCATGAGTCTGTCGACATTTTGCTCTCGGCTAGGCTGCTGCATGCACCTACAACGCAGTTTCAACTCGGAAATCTAAATTCTTTAAAAAAATAAGCTATTAAAATTTACTCTAAATATTATAATCATACAAAGTTTATTGCAAGCGAGGGATGGGCCAATACGTTTAAAAATAGATATGGCATTCGTCAATTGATAATGGTTGGAGAGAAGCTATCTAACGACTCATCTGCCGTGCAATTTTTTCTACGAAGATTCACCGAGAAAAGTTAATGTCCTAAATCTGAATTTGCATTATTATGAAAAGTACTATCTGATTAGATATTGGTGCATACCAGAGGTGGGACTGCTTTAAGGCGAAAAACTTTGAAAATTCAAAATGGTGGTCATTGGAAACGCAAGAGTTCCTAAGAACTGCGCTTCCCTTTCAATTAAATATTGCTCAATAAAAACGCCCGGTTGACTTCTATCCGAGGAGTAAAGTGCTATATTAGTGAGGAAACTTCACGTAGAGAATAATCTATCACAAGTCAAGTATCCGAGACACAATTAAGAAACTATGATGGTCAAGTTATGAACATATTTCTGGCTCCTATTTACACTTATCCAATTCATGGACCAATCTGTGATATGTTTAACTAAAATATACTATTGTGGAAGCCTTTTGATTCACGTTCTATGTTTAAATGGAAATGGCATTTCATTCTTAAAAACATAGCTTTGATTGACGCCACGTTATTGTTTGCTAATTCTTAGGAGAAACCATTGCCTCATGTAATAGCGTAACGTTGAAAAAGTATACTTTTCTATTCAGTTGATAACGATCCTCTTGATGCTGCAATAAATTGAAGGGAAATCCAATGACGCTCCAGTGCCTATTCTCAAAGAAACATGTAGATAGAGGTGAAGAAGATTTTGCTGAAATTGGAAATACGTTATAATAGTTAACCCATAAAATCTGAAATTAGTGAATGGATTGTTAGAGATGGAGACAATTTACCATTGAAGTTGAAACTTGAAGGTCGAACATGAAGAAACAATCAGAGGTTTCAGTGGTTACAATCAGCGGAGTAAATTGGACAATTTCACCATTCTCAAAACGCTACGGCAGCGTGCAATGTAGGCACGTACCAGCAAAATTATCAGAACTTTTTCAATAAATTTTGGGTTTATATTCTTCGAGATATGTATATATGTGTATATGTATGATTCAGCATTTATTACTTTGAATACTCTAGTAATTCCGACTATTCATAATCCGGATTGAGTCAGTTGCAAACAATCTGGATTAGTGGAACTTTACTGTGCTTTCATTGCGACATACAGTTAAGCATATTCTATTCCTTAAAGTTCGTATATAAGATGACTTTGTTATCACATAGAGTAAAAATATTTTAAGGACATATTTAAGGTAACTTTTACGCCTGGAAAATGATTGCTTATTTATATGCAAACCTGCAAAAGTACTTTCGGATTGTAAAATTACAGTTGCCTCGTGGGTAGTGCAAGATAAAAGGTTTAAATACATCAACATAGAATATTGAAAAAATACAATTGTGTTGCAATGAACTATAAAATAACTGCCTTATGTATCGGAGATAAGAAAACAAATGTGTGTATTAATATGAATTATATAACCGTATCTTCCTATATGTCTTCATATTTTTAAAAATAGATTTCTTGGATTAAATACTTCACGTGGACTAATTGAATAATTTGGCGAATGGATACTGGATGTATGAGTGACGAAGCTACTTAGCAGGCCTAGTCATGCATTTTCAACCATTCGAAGCTAACCATGATGTAATTACAGTTACATTTCTGAACACTGACGTTAGAAGACGCTTATGACGTAACTGCAAAAAATAAGTAGGAAATCGGTAAGCTTACAATGGTCCCTGTTAAAGTTCTAAAAGGCCGCAAGTATACATGCTCATAATTGTAAAACACCAATCGCATATAAAATATTGTAAGATTTTACAGGCATATTCTTGAAATTTTACAACCAGTTTCTGCTATTTATATTTACTGTGCAAAACACGCAAAATTGTGATTAATGTTATTACACAAAGAAAACAAGACTGTGGAAAGAAATTGCTCTATCAACATTTTTTTTGGTTGTGGATTTCCAATGTGTTCGATACTTTGCTTCAATATTAAACATGTATCTTCCTACATTATTATGAAATGTTTGTTTTTTCCGCGAATGTTTCGAGACACTGCCGGACCTTTGCATGAACAGATTCTTGCAGCCGATAATGCTATAAATTCTGTTTGTACTGGTCAACTTTCGACAATACTCCGATGACGTTATTTATGTATAAGATTAGACTTGTGCGAACGTTCTCTTAATTGTGAATGTGTACATATATGGATGGATATATATGAGTAGATATAATATATAACAAATAGAACAATAGTACAACTATATATGTATATATATATATATATGTTTCGATCGAACTTGATCTACATTCTCAAAGAAATACGATGTGAATACCCCACGAGCTCAGAAATGACATCTGATAATGTTGTTTGCTTTTTATTGATATAGTGCTTTTATTAATAATAACAATCCCTGCCTTCGCATCCTCCAACAGTATTCTTCAATTACAGGGACATCGGCCGGCCATGAGTTTTTATTACGCCTGCGCCTATGACGTGTCTCAAGATATTCGTTCTCAGCATACACCGTGGTGAGAGCAAAACTAATAAATGGGCTGAAAAGTCTCGGGCCTAACACATAGATGACCCTAGTTTTATTGCAGTCACCTTTCTCTCAGTTAGTACTAACCTTCAAAAGACAGCTGTTAAAATTTCATGATATTCTATTCATTAGTTTGTGAGTTATTGTGCTAAGAGTCACGCTACTTTTGTTATTTTCAAAACAACGGATCAAAAACAATTTCGTGTTTTAATTTTACACTGCTTCTTGATGGGAAAAATACCATTCAAGCGAAGCAATGGCTTGAAAGGTGTTATGGGGACTCCGCTCCATGAGAAACAACAATAAAACGTTGGTGTGCTGACTTCAAACGTGGTCGTAGAGACACCGATGATGCAGAACGCAGTGGACGTCCAAATGAGGTGGTAACACCAGAACACATCAAAAAAATCCACAAAATCGTTTTGAATGATCGAAAAGTGAAGTTGCGTGAGTTAGCTGACATCGTAAAGATATCAAAAGAACGTATTGGCTTTATATTGCATGAGCATTTGACTATGAGAAAGCTCTGTTCAAAGTGGGTGCCGCGTTTGCTCACTGTTGACCAAAAACAAGAACGTGTTGATGATTCTGAGCAGTGTTTGGCTATGTTTAAACATAGCAAACCGGAATTTTTGCGTCGATATGTGACAATGGATGAAACATGGATCCATCACTTCACTCCGGAATCAAAATGATCATCATCTGAGTGGACATCAACTGGTGAACCTCGTCCAAAGCGCCCGAAAGCACAACAACCGGCTGGAAAGATTATGGCCTCGATATTTTGGGATGTGCGTGGATAATATTCATCGACTATCTTGAGAAAGGAAATACCATCAACAGTGAATATTATATAGCGTTATTGGAGCGTTTGCCGAAATTGCAAAGAAACGACCGCATATGGCAAAGAAAAAAATTTTGTTTCATGAAGACAACGCACCGTGTCACAGGTCAATCAAAACTATATGAACTGAACTTCGAATTGCTCCCACATCCACCGTATTCGCCAGATTTGGCTCCCAGCGACTACTGGCTGTTCGCAGACCTCAAAAAACTGCTCGCCGGTAAGAAATTTCGCACGAATGAAGAGGTTATCGCTGAAACTGAGGCCTATTTTGAGGCAAAACATAAATCGTTCTACAAAAGTGGTATTGAAATGTTAGAGCGGCGCTGGAATGATTGCGTTGCTCTTGATGGAGATTACGTTGATGAATAAAGCTAATTTTGAACCCAAAAAACCGTGTCTTCTTTGTTAGGCCCGAGACTTTTCAGCCCATGTGTTACAGTAAACCTCAACCCTGAGAATCAACCGGGGTTCGAATCCGGGCGCGCAAGGTAGTGAGCCACCAATCCTGGTTTTGCTAGTATTTCTCGTGAATTTTCTATTCAATTGAACATATGCTTCTTCGTTAAAGTTGATTTTGTTAAAATAATTAACACCGCCCATTTTTTGTTGTATCATCCAATTTATGAGTTCAAAACACAATTCAAAGTCCACTGGCTTTATTTCTTAAAATATCTGAAACTTGTAAACCTTCAGATAAAGACCCTTGTGTAATATTCTAAATAAGGTGGTTTCTGAAATGTTTAATTGTTGAGAACGATGACGAATTGATGTGTGTTTTGCTGGTTCAGCCTTTACCATATTTATCTTAACAAATTCACCAACATTTTTTTAAAGGATCACACGTGATTTTCGGAATTTTCTCGTAACATCTGCATGAAGTTACACCAAATTTCAAATAAACTTTAATAATAAACACGCGTTGTTCAATAGTATAACTTATAACATTTTATTAAGTGCAATATTTCTATCTGTCATCTGCCCAATAACATGGTATTTTAGTACAAAAGATTTAAATGGTTGCAAAATCATGAAGTAATACTAAACTGAAACTAGAGAGGTACTATCTATTATACGACGTATAAAAAGTTTCGTCACCTCTATTACCGGCTAAGTATATTTAATGTACACTGATAAAAATATTCATGGTTGCACCTCGTCCACATCCAATTTAATTAGAAAAATAATTGCATTTTTAATTAGTTTCTAAGAGACTTTATTTGTGCGGGACTTATATTCCTATCTTAATTCATATTAGTTTAAGACTAGGTAGCGTATAATATAGCATAAACTGCAGCCATTTAATGCACCAGATTAACGTCGAGGTTTCGTTATTAATATTGAGTGAACTCAACTAGATGAGTATAATTACATACTAACGCTGGCGTAATAAAGATGAATAATAAGAGAGTATAGATATAGGATACTGAAGTAATTATGTACCTCCAAGTAACATCACTGCATGGATACCGTATTTCCAGAAAATTATCAGGTTACGATTTTGGATTAGTTTAATAACACAAAAAGGTTGCTGCGCCAGAAAATATGTTATTAACCAAAATACTAATGCAGTGGCAGTTAATTTTGTCGGTTGTATACTGCGGCCTATTACAAAATCAATACAGTAATTTTGGGAAGAAGACAAACTTGTGCAAATGTATTGTTAAGGATCGGAAAGCATCGCTGAAGATTATATAAAATGTTTGAAATCTTTCCGGTACCCCTATTAAATATTCGATCTATACTAAATCTATTTAATAGCTTTTATTATTGCAGACCGTGAAATTTCTTCGAAATCTCTGTTATTTCTTGTAATTACTAATGCGAATTAGTTTATTCTTCCTTATGTTAATTGTGGGGTAATGTGAGCAGTTTCTGATGCTAACTCAAGATTTGAGAGGAGGTTGGTCAAAAGAAGAGTAGATTGGGACTTTTCAAGACTATAGTACTTATACAGGTTTTCATTAAAATTAAATAAAGAAGCACAGAGAATTAAAGGGTATAATTATATAGAACATCAATCCAAAAAATGTTGCGTCAATTGCGACGCGAATTTCGGAATTCGAATTAAATAGTCCCTAGGTAATTGTGGTATGTGCCGTCTATCGATGCAGAATGTGTATACTTAATACATATGTTCAAACAAACTCGTATACATACACACAGATGGCATACACTGCAATAACACAGCTGTCGATGTAGTAAAAGCTACAAGATAACACCGTCTACTTTTCAAACTGCATGCTGAGAGTTCAATAACAATCAAATCCAGAACTGGTTGCTTTGTATTAGATTCTTCAGTGGAAGAACGCTAACACGCGGACGTGTTTCTGTTTACTTCGTTTCATCAGCGTGGTTCCGGGCGTCTCTCTTTCACCAAATATTGTAATTCTCTCTTGGCTAATGTCAGCCGGTATAAGCGACCAGTCTAAGAGAGCATTTCTTGGCGCTTTCCAGTACCATAAGAATGCATACTCGCCTGTAATTCAGACACATCGAAACACGGTACAGCTTCCCTACCCTTCTCCCGAGCAGCTCATGGACTGCTAAACCAGAGACTGACAGTGCATAGGGTAGCTGCATATGTGAATGATCAGACATACCATGACCCACTAAATACACATAAAAAATGCCTACAAAATAACATAATGCTGCTAAATACTGCTACTCTTGGTACTTAGCAGCATTATGTCAGGCATTGTTTCCGAGGCATTCTTTCGATATACAGCTGTGGCCATATGTATTCGCCACTCTCGCTTTGAACGTGTTACACGAATATTATTGTATTTCTAAGAAGCAGGGTCGATGACGAACTTAACTAGGTACCTGGTAATGAGGGTTTAATGGTTTATTGTAGGCCATTCTGAGTAAATTAGAAAATAGACGTAAAATTATAATTTCTGAATATTTCTTCAGTCTTTCTTAAAAGTTGTAAGAGTAAGGTGGAGCTAGTTAGAGTGAAGATATTGTGTATATATATGTAGTATACAGTAAAAAGTAATGCCGAAAACACGCAAATTGACGGAAGTAGAACGAGGACAAATTGTGGTGTTAGAAAAGCAAGGGTTGTCGGTGTCTACTATTGCCTGACAAGTAAAATGTGCGCGATCGACAGTTAGAATGACGATAAAACGATACAAAGAGAGTGGATCTTTGACAAACAAACCGAAAACTGGTCGAAAAAGGAAGACAACTAGCAGAGATGAGCGAGTCTTAGAGCGGATGTCTTTGCGAGACCGGAAAAAAGGGTCTAAACAGGTTTCCAGTGAGCTTTTCCGGCTATATAATGTTGCTATTTCTCCTCGCACGGTTAGAAGACGCCTTTGTGAATTAAATTTAGGTGGATACAAAGCTCGACATAAACCACGATTGTCTCCGCAACAAAAGAAAAAGAGACTGCTGTGGGCTAAAAGTCACCGCGACTGGACCATTGACAATTGGGCCAATGTTATGTGGACGGATGAGTCAAATATTGTGGTAAGTAATACATAATTATTGTATTTGTGGTATTCTGTATTCAATTCCTGGTATCTACAGTGTTTTTATTCTTTTTAATGGGTTCCAAAATGTAACAGTATTCATGTTTTTGTTGGTAGCTTTGTGGTAAACCTGGGCCTCAATACTTGCGACGCAGGCGAGGAGAGGCCTTCCCTCCAGACTGTATCATCCCGACTGTCAAGTTTGGGGGTGGTAGCATAATGGTTTGGGGTTCCATGAGTGCAATAGGTGTCGGAGAACTGTTCGTCTGCGAGCGCCGAATGAACAGTCGGACGTACATCGACATGTTGGAAGAAGTTCTGGAACCGTGTGATGAGCCAGAGTATTACTTCCAACACCGTGCCATAAATCTCGCGAAGTAATGCGCTGGTTCGAGGAAAATAACGTGCGGGTCCTGGAATGGCCGGCACAATCCCCGGACTTATCGCCAATTGAGCATTTATGGTACATTTTAAAGCGAAATGTAGCTAAATACTCATCTACCACAAAGCAATGCTTAAAAACAAAAACATTCGAAGAGTGGAATAAAATCACCCCCGAACAGTGCTACAACTTAGTGAGCAGTATGCCCCGACGAATTCGTGCGGTGATAAAAGCCCAGGGAGGAGCTACCAAATATTAAGCAATATCTGTATACACTCACAATGAAACATTTTCATTGATCAATTTTCTTTTATTTCTTATATATTCGTCGGAATAAAAACAAAAAAGGGTGACGAATACATATGGCCACAGCTGTATTTTAAGTACATCCACGGTTAGAAATGGTAGTTTCAATTTTCTAGTTGAAGCTATCCAGGTTGCTAGTGTCTTTTCAGTCGACCAAAAAGGATATTTTTACATATTATATTATACTTGACTTGATTAAAGGTTAAGAAAAATATGATTCAAAATAACCATGAAAGCATGAGATAAATCTAATGCAGAACATATTCTAGAAAGCATTAACACCGCATTGTTGAACGATTTGGTCTCACTCAAATTCAAATTAACATAGATTTCGAAATATTTAAATGTCTACTGTCGACTTTTTAACCGTATTATTTAAAATTTCTTGGTTTAATCTCTGTCGGAGCATGTGTTTCTCGTATTTCCGGTTTTTCTTTCTGCAACTCTCTTCGTTTTAGAACACATCATTTAGCCTCTGCGAAAACAACGACAGCGGAACGGCGGTGTAGAGATTTACGCGGACACATTTGTCACCCTTAATGCCTCACCTTCATGTGCCTCGATCCAGCAACCCTTTTTACGTCGGGTATTACCCGGCGAATATCCAAAGCGTTAGCAAAACGTCTGTATTTTGCTCTTCGGACCAGATCGACGAGCTTTAACCAAAAAAATATAGGATCCAACGAGAAAGCACGCATTAAGCCGTGTTCGTAGAGGCATTTTAAATTATGTAGGTGATTTTTAAATGAACTCGGTACGTGTCTCTACAATGCGATTAAAAAGAATCTTTTAAGTCGCGGTAGCTGAGGATTAATGGAGTCCTAGTTTGGCTATTTGAATTTGTTGCATATGTAAATTCTATTATTGTTAGTAAGTAAATAATTTCTAAAATGAAAATGCTTAATCTTTACCACTATATTAACTAACTTAAAAGAAATGTTCGTGGCTTTCACATTTCAGACAAGAAAATTTAGACTATGTATTAATAATTGATGTGAATAAATCATGCCTAACGTAACACATTTCTATTACTTACACTCTATTCAGTCATCTATGGCACTGAAAAATCACATTTTGCTAGCGCTGATTTTATGGACAAACGCCGTTGCAAGCACCACAGATCGATACAAGTATCTGAACCATTAACGCATATGCATGACAAAGCTACGATTCATAGTCGATAGAGACAGCCGTTGGTCCGCAGTCTAGTTATAAAAAACATAGAAATATATCAACGAACATTATCTTTTGAAAACGCTTGCAGTACACATGCATATTGATACATTCATTTAAATGTCAGTCTAAAATCAAGTAAGGAAGGAGTTATTTCGACTGTAATCTGATGAATCATCTCTCGTTCGAAGCCAACTTATTGCTTCACTATTGAATTACACCATATTTCCTGTCTTCTTGTCTCCAATACTTCGACCATCACGCCCATTACGCCTGTTGTAATTTTATTTTGTGATTGTTTAAATCTGTTTGATTGGATTAATACGATAACAATGATAAAGCGACTAACAAAGTGCTGTACTGTCAACCGGGGGACAAAGTGCCATATTTGGAAGTTTTTATAGATAAAAAGAGAATCTACCTGTGTTTTATATTTGAAACCATTCATTATAAACCTGTAAAACGTCAACATAATTAAAATTTTTAACAAAAAAACAGCAAAAGATTACCAACACAATCTTAAAAAAATAAGAAGCAAACAAATCGTGAGTTGGTGAGAACACTTTTTTTTTAAAAATCAGCCCTAAACATAGAGCCAAACTCAAGTTAAGAGGAAATACGTATTGTAATGATATAAATTGTTGTCCTTCATTTATCAATGATTTTCTTCTATAATTTTACCAGTTTATCTATTGCAGATATATTTTTCGTCACTATTTGGTGCACGCCGTTAATTTTTATTTGGTTGATGTTAGAAGTTGGAGGCGAAGTACCGTACTCCCTCTTTATAAAATTTTTAAACACAGATATTCAATGTGTACAGGTTTCTTTTAAAAATTTTACAGATATCTACTTTGGGTATCCTTTAATAACTAATTATTCACAATTTTCCTTGTTAAAAAAAAAGTCCCTTCAACAACACTTGCAGAGGAGACGTAAACTTTACTATCGTTCATCTTATATATCGCTTTTCGTAAACATATTTCTTATGTAATTTAAACTTTTCACCTTTAAAAGACGTTTAATATACATGAATATGCATTATTCCGAAATTGTACTCATAATCTTCGAAATATCTCGTACGAAGAAAGGATGACACGACTGGCAGCAATTTCCTTTATAACATCACACATGTCGAGTATGTGGTTGTACACTGAGTGGCCTACCATACAGGCGTAGAGGCGAACCAATGCGTTGCCCTGGATATAAAACAAAAGAAGATCGGGAACAAAAGTGAGAGATGTTGGCATTTATTATTCTCCTAAGAAAGTATAAATCGTTATTTTTCTCATATAACTCCGTAAAATTATAAATATCTTCGTACTATATTTAATAATAAAGTGTATCAGCTGATACTACATACAAAATTTCGAAGTTCCGGACACTTACGTTGGAAGCCGAAAGCCAGTCCATCCTAAAGCCGAGCCAGTGAGTACGATTTCAAACGCTATAGACGTCGATCTTCTTAATTTCTTCAAAATTAATTCTATCTCGATCTCATATTAAGTTTCATAAATTAATTACAATATTTCGAGTTTAGCTAGTTAGAGATTGCCTTAGGTTTTCTGTAAAAACATTTTCTTCGTAAAAAAACGGGATATACAGATATATATATATATATATTTATTTGTCAATATATTTGTTTTTTTAACTTTACATTTGGTATTTTAATTTAGAAAACATTTTCACATAATTAAAAACAAATAAGTCAAAATTTCAATTCAAAGATCCCAGTTAAAAATTTTAACGAGCCTGAGATTTTCCACCACAGTATGTACAACTGTCTTAAGCTTCACTGTACAGAATTTTAGAGCTCTTTAAAAAATTAAATTAAAAAATTGAAGGTAGGAGGATTAACTGAAACTTGTGGCTGTTGGTTTCAGTCGGCGCCACAATTTTCTTTTCAATTGTTGCTCTTTGTACCAAAGGATATCCGGAGGCTGTGTCAAACACGATCCAATTCCGGAAGTAGTTCATTTATTATCATTTATGCATATTTGATTTAAAATTGTAGAAAATGTTATCATTAAATTTCATAGTGGTGGTTTATTGTATCTTATTGTTCAATCTCCGCGGTTGTCGCAATAATAATGAATCACAATACCATTTCTAAACATGATGCTGCTAACTACAGCTACTCATGGTATTGGGGAAATCATACACGTGCATGTTACTGCCTAGCTGGTATCATTAGCTTAGTTTTGAGCGATTTTTTGCTCAACACATTGAAATTATTTCTCTGCTAGTCTCACCATATCTAAATTTACACCTCAAGTGAGTATTCTTGGTGCCACAAGAATAAAACACTCGTCGGCCGGTTCAAACGCAGCGAAATATGCTGGTACAGTTCCCCATTCCATCTCCCGAGCACTTCATGGACTGCTAACCTAGAGAGGGCGCACCAGTAGTGCATAGGGCAACCATGAGTTGCTACATTTAGCAATATTATGTTTAGATATTGTTTTTTAGATATTTTAGATATCTTTTTGGTACATTGCTATATATTTCCCAAAATATAGACTAATAGCGTAGTTTATTATAACATCCACAATCTCTAAACTACAATTAGCATTTCTATATCAACCATTAATAATTGAAAGTGTTTAATTTAATCTTTGCTTTAGGTTCTATTAATAGTTTCAGTTTGTATAAAGTATAAGCAAATACAAAGTACTGATTTAACATCTAGTGTATATTCAGGATATCATTAAAATGAGTATAATAACTTTTTACGTTTTAATGAATACTGGACAGGACTGGAAAGATCATAATCCAAAAACAAGTATTCGCGTTGCTGTTTCACGGTTATTATATTATCTTTTTTCTCTGTGGATTGAGGTCTCGATAGATACGTGATGGGGAAATTTTTAAAATCATTTTGTTTTCGCTTTATTTAGAAGGAGTTTGTTAACAATCCACAATTTTTTAAGAAGCATTTGTCCCTTACATTGTTGGCTAGCGTATGAACGCACGTACAGAGGGGAACGTTAAATATTTATAGTGAATTAGCTACGTAATAATTAATCATAGCCCGGTGCGGGTGAACGTTTTAAATAGTGTCAGAGAGAAATGATTCGGAATCATATTTTCATTTTTCCGTAACTGACTCATTCATCTTTCTCAGGAGAACCGAGCATTTACCGTGTAATTCTGATAAATAGCCCCCAGGATTAACCGTAAACATTCTGTGTTTCGTATTGCCGTTGTGGACCCACGACTAAAACGCCATCCTTTCCTCTTCTCTGTAACTTTTTCGCCCTCTTTCTCTTTCTCCAGTTTCGTTCTCTTTCGCTAACTGCTCCACCTTCCATCTACGCCAGATTTACTCCTTACTTTCATAAAATCCCAGCATTTATAAATTCACTTCATTTAAACTGGATTTATGCGGGGTGTTTTACATTTAGGTGGATTTCATATAATGTATTTCTAACCCTTCTCCCGCAGATTTTGGTCTTCTTTGCTTCATCAGCTTCTTTTCAGTGGCTCAGAGACGCTTAGAGATGTACGAATGAAATTTTGCACGCGATGGAAAATATTTTGAAGGCTGTATGCTTTAAGAAGCCAACTAGGGCAGATATACAAGCGGAGTGATTTACGTTTTGCAAACATTGCTACATTTCTAGCTCGTCCCTTACGTTATTAATTAGCTAACACAGCAGGGATATACGTATGCGTTACGCATCTTTTACCTCACAGCTTAAAATGAATCAGAGAAAGACATCTACTAACATGTTAGTCTGTGGGAAAGTAAAAAAGATACGTTTTCATCTCAGTATGAGGGTAACTTTGCGATAATCCAAAATTTCTTAATACATGCTATCTGTCAACGATTACTGTACACACGAATCAAAATGTAATCAAATAAAATACCGTATAAATATCTTGCGTGTATGGCGCATTTTTGATTACATTTATCACTTTAATTAGAATACAAATTTAGTTTAGAAAAATTTAGTGGATTACATCTTATATCAAACAAGGAAGCATTCTGCCATAATGTTTTTAGGCTGTATCATAGCACATCAGCGTACTACGTAATGTTTAACTACACAGTACAACATAGAAAATCAATTTCTTCCTCTGGAGCTGATTTTTGCACAGATAGTAAGACTAGGCTTTTCTTGGATCGCGTCAAAAAATGTCTTTCCTACTACGCCTGCAAAAACGAGTGTGCATTCATTGGCGGCAATATATTTCGAAAGCGGTTGGACATACCCGAAATCGGGATTTATACGCGTATGGTTAATATGAGTACGAATGCCGGACTAGATTGATGATGGCAAATCGACGGCCTTCTTTGTTACGTACGACGAGTGTTGTGTTTTCTTAGCCGATTTCCGACATTGCAATATCAACATTTTAATGTACAGTATTTTTGTGTCTATGAGATGTTAATAGCAAATAACACTGGTTGAATGTGTAACGTGATGTACCATATTATAAATTTCTATATGACTTTATTTATATGTTAAAGCAAAACCAGGCTCTGAAATGAAACTGGGTACCGCATTTGATTCCACATCTAGTGGCATCCGCTATGAGTTAACGTTACAATTTAGTAAGCACACTTCCACCAGTTCGCAGAACATTTCTATGGCGTCGGCACCTCAGTGCCTTCGTGACCGCATCAAGAAGTTAAGGAATGGGGCGGCATTGGAGGATGCGACTAGCAAAGATATGTGGTTCTATGAAATCGTTGGTAAAATCTATAAATTTTGTTGTTTCTCCTAAAGACAAAATGTATGTCCCTTATAGTAACAGAAAAGCCGCTGCCACAAGAAGACGTCGCAATAAGACAGGAGTTTTGATAAATTCCCCATATAAGGAGGAACAATAGGCTAATATGCTGCAGAGAAATAAATCTGTTAAGACTCAAGGAGTATGAAAAGGGCAACTAAAAAGTCGACAAAGGATACAGCATACCTTGCTCATGTGACAAAGTGTACATTGGCACAACAGGACGTTCGATCAACAATAGAAAGAAGGAACACGGGAGGAACGTGCGGTTGAAACAAATGGACAAATCGGCTCATAGAATTAAATTCGAGGATACAAAAATCCTAATAGGAACTAAGATCTGTTATAACTAGTTTCGGCAAAGTGAAACAAGTTATAGTGTAGTGCGAACAATGTGGAGGGGCCAAGCGGCCGTATCAAGGCGAGTGTTCCGTAACGTTTAAGTGTTCGCATCGTTTATGATAGTGACCTTCATGAGTGAGCGTAGGTGATGCGAACGTAGGAATGTTTACACATAAAATAATGATAAGAAATATATTATGTTTCCACACTTGTTTCAGTCAAATGAGAACGGTATGCGAAATAAATATTTTTAGTGACGAAAACGACTGTTTTACATCGAGTGGTGTTATATTTGCAAATACAAAGTAACCCTTGTGAGAACTGGATTTTTCAACGCACCTTCACAAATTTGTCCTGCTGATGGCTTCTAGTTTATTCCTAATACGGCGTGTTCCGAAACGTAAATGTGACATTTTGTAAGTGTGCGTGTACTGACAAATACTCACAACGAGCAGTCGAATACTACTGAACAAGCATGCTTTGATGCGGGTACTCAATTATTCGTGCCGCGCGCTTTACCCCACGCACGGCACTGGAACTTGCCACTCTTTGCCGAGACTAGTTATAACCGATTAAACAGGGAAGCGATTGAAATATACAAAAACCCCAATATCCACAGGGAGTTCCCATCTGTAACGAAAAATTAAGAGGTATTTTGACACAGCTTTCTTTGTGTTTATTTTATTGTTAACGAATAAGCTCTTCAGTATTTGTAATAGATATGGATGTGTAGAACATTTTCTATATATAATTTTGAAAATAGTAAAACGTCGTTGGTGCTGACTATAATTGGAGAGAAATATAAAAAAATATGGCTTCCTTTTGTGAAGAATTTTGATCTGTCATTTTAAAAGAGCCAATGGGTAGTCTCTATGTTTTCACATGGCTCATCATATAGAAGAGTTTAAGTAATGTTTTAGTTATCTCCTATCCTAATTCCTATTAATGCTTTGGAATATATCAAATCACGTATGCGAATTCCTAATTGATATCTAATTTATCCTCATTCGCTCCAGTATAGAACAGATTTCGCCGTGCTTATTAAAAATTCCTACATCCGCAAACTTTGCATCGAGCTCGGCATATTATCTTAATCAATCATGAAGTTTGCGAGAGTTATCCTAACCTTAGTAGTCGTAAAGTACCAGAAAGAAACCATCAAATACAACTTTTGTTTTAGATTAGAAGGAAAACTTCTGCATTAAAAATCCCTCTCGCTTACAAATTACACAAAAGTTTCCCGCACTGAGAGGCCCACTCAAGGTATAGGGAGAATATGAGCCGGTAATTGATATAGAGGAACTTTCGTTTTCCGTCGTCGTAGGAACAACGGAGAAGTCGACCTCTCCAAGATCTAAAATCCTCGACGACGATCGCTGAAGTATTATTACCATGGATCAGAGTTCTTATAAGCCTATTAGTGTAATTTACTTGTCAAAATATGCCTTTTCGAAGCGGATTTGGAAAATACGATATCTTATATACTGAATGTTTTAAAAGCATATATAAGTGGATTCTTATTATAATGGATATCTTTTTGGATCTACGCAAACAAAAGCATTTCTTTGCGTTGAGCAGCTATATATATATATATATATACAGGATGAATATGAAATAAAATAAAACAGTAGGAAAAATGAAAATATCTAATCTTATTAGAAAATTGAAATTCCTTCGCAACCGCAAGGAAAAAAACATAAAAATGTCTTTATTATTTACAGCCGAAATATTCGTACGTAAGCATGGTATTAAACTCTTAGCATGATGTCGTTTGAAAGATAGACCGTGTTATCTTGTAGTATTTGTAATATTCACAGCTGTGTTATTGCAGTGTATGCAATCTGCGTGTATGTATGCGAATTTGATTGGATGGATGTTTAACAGTGCATGAGCTGCTTAGGAGGACGGTTCGAAAACTATAGCCGTGTCTTGATGTGTTTGAACGGCAAGCGAGTGTGTATTCCTGTGCTCACTTAGACTGGTCGGAATTGGAATGTAAATAGGAAAAGCTGCTCGAAACTGTGCCGATGGCGCCCACTCTTCAGTGTATTCTAACTAAAGATTTGTATCTTCAGGCCCACAAAGTTCAATTGACTCAACAATTTCTGCCAACAGACCATGTACAGCGGAAAGATTGGATTCTTGAATAAACACAAGTGAGTGCCAACTTTGCAAACAGAATCATTTTCAGTGATAAGGCCAGTTTTCACCTCGATGGTTTCGTTAATCAGCAAAGCTGACGCATTTTTAGCCCAGAAAACCCACGAATGATTTATCAGAAAGCAATGCATCCAAAACGTGTCACTGTCTGGTGTACATTGTGGTCTTTAGGAATAATTGGACCGTATTTCTTTGAAGATGAGGAAAGTAATGCAATAACGGTGTAGTTTCAGCAGGACTGTGCTATATGTCATACCTCTCGTGAATCATTGACTGTCTTCCACGAGTTTGCTTCTGGTCTTGCCATTTCTCGGTTTTGAGGCCACGTTCTTACGGTGTAACACCTTCGGACTTCGGGCTGTGGGATTATCTGAAGTCACAAGTTCCTTTAGCTTTCACTCACTAACTGCTGATTCTCTTAAAACCTCTTTTACTTTTACTTTTTGGTCCCCATTTTCCTTTGTTTCCGACTACTATTTGGTTACTTGCTCTCTTCCTTACTTATGTTCTTTTTTGGCATAATTATACGTTATTTCATGTTTCATATATTTCAAACATTCTAATTTGAATTCGAAATTTTAAGCGCAAAAGCTCGAAATTTTACTTCCTTTTATCGTCATCTTTAAACGCATCGCATCTTTTGCAAACTTTTAACGTACATCTGTTTTGCAAATATAATTTACTGGAAATGCACTAGAGTATATTGAACATGCCACAGAACTGCTCGTTGGAATCTACTTTGCTTGAGCTGTATAAGTACACCATACAGAAACTCAAGGTCTTTTCCGCAAAAATTTTTATTATATATAATTAGAGAAACTGTATTTTATATAAAATTATTAGATACTTTCCTACGCAGTCACCGTTCAAATTTAGGCACTTGTACGGTTTTATCAGCTTTTCTATAATATCTGCATACTCTGTTGTCGAGTTGTTGAGCCACTGATTAACGGTTTCTTTAAGTCCATTATTACTTTGTAGCGTTAGTGCAGTTCATTAATTTTGGAACGCCTATCTTCTTATAATAATATTTAATATAATACACCACTTCCGAACTGACGTTTCTTCCATCACATTGCCATAAACTTAGTTATCTGTCTATAAATCTCGATTGGCCGGACTTTGCGTGCTTAAAAAGCGGATAGTACTGCGTATCTCACGCTTGGCGGGATCGTCAACGGATGAGTACCAATGTCAGTAGTGTGAGAACAAAACGTTCTCTATTTTTCGAATGACTCTCGTATTTACATATGCACAACTTTATATTTTAAGCGTTTGAAAAATGAAAGAATTCCTTATAAAACAAAGTTAGTTTCTAAAATCGTGATATATATGATTAATATAGTGAAATCTCCCTTGAACGGACACCAATGGGATCAACTGCTCCGTTCAGGAGGGGTGTCCGCATAAAAGAAATATGTAGCAGATACAACAAAAATCGTGTTTTAACGAAAAATGAATACATTAAAGAAGCTGGGACATTTAAATTGTATATGTATATAAATGTTTTTAAAATAAATAAGAAACTTAAACTTAAGAAAAAAGTTTATTTCCTTTAGATATATACATACAAAGTATAACATATTTGTATGTACATAGATACATAGATGTAGTATGTAATACAAAACAATGAAATGAATAGTCACTTTAAGGTCGCAAAAATTCATAGATTGTTGTTTGTCTTCTCCTTTTCTTTAAAATGGCGTCTTGAAATCGTATTTCTAATTTAGAAAGAAGCCCCGAAGACTCTGTATCTCCGTGATTTTCGACAAAACTTTTGAGCTGCATGGTCAGGGTAATAGCTTTACCATAATTTAGGATAGCTTCTGTTGGCACTGGAACCTCATCGACATCAGAATCTTCCGAAAGTTTTTGTATTTCAACTGGATTTGCAATTTCTCGTTCTGAATCTGGATCTTCAACATACAAATCTTCATCTACGTTCAAGAAATCATTAAGGTTTTCATTATCCGTCAATTTCAATAAATTCTTATTTTTGAGGATATCTGAAAGTACACTAAGAGGCAAATCATCTTCTAGGTCAGATGTATCAGCCTCAGTTAACTGGTCTTCACTTTGCATATTTACATGATTAAATCCTACTGTGCGGAAGCAATTTAGAACTGTCTCTTTGGTTACTTGGTCCCAAGCGGTTTTTGCCAAATAAACTGCATCCAGTGGTGTAATTTTCTTTATTAACCCAAAAGCTGTACCAGCAGTTTCTATGATTACTAGCAGATGTTTGAGTATTAGATTTCGGTAATAAGCTTTAAAATTCTTTATAATCCCCTGGTCAAATGGTTGACAAGCTAATGTACAATTAGGGAGTAAAAATAATATTTTTATATTATTTAAGCGAACGTTTTTCGGATGAGAACCGGCATTATCTAAAAATAAAATGATTCTTTTTTCTTTAACCATTTTCCAATCTAGGTCTTGCAACCACTCTGTCATAATTTGTCCTGTCATCGAAGCTCTCTTATTGTATTTTCAAGTTACAGGTAGGTTATTCATATTAATGTTTTTAAAAGCTCTGGGTTTAGCTGCCCTACCAATGACTAGGAGTTTTTCTTTTTCACCCGCCATACTTGCACAATGCAAAATTGTAAACCTCTCTTTGGGATACTTGCTCCCAACACATTTTTCCTTCTTTAAGGTGAGCGTTTTGTCGGGCAGAGCCCTAAAATACAGGCCTGTCTCATCGGCATTATAGATGTCTCTCGGTGAATATCTCTTAATCAAAGAAGGACATTTTTTTAAAAACGATGAAACATCTTCAGCATTAACCGAACCTCCTTCTCCGGAAATCGTTTTAAACTTATATTGTGGCGGATTCTAAATTTATTGAGCCAACCAGAAAAGGCATTGAATGAAGAATGTTCCAAAGAAGCGGCTATTTCTCTTGCTTTACATCGTATTAGCGGACCAGAAAAAAAAAGCTTTTTGCGTTTTTGTCACGACAAACCTATTGGTAATCTCACGTGTTTTATCTATTTTAAAATTTAATATGAAAAGAAAATCAACGCATTAATACAAGAAAACCTTATCTAAAAAAATCATATGCATACGTATTAAAGGAATCCCCTTATGCCGAGCTGCTGTAAACCAGTTATAACACAATTTGTCAATTTTAGTACCATCACCTGTCAAAAAGCTTCTATTTTCATTCAAATTGCTGTTCGACATCCATTTGATTAGAAGGATTTCTTTATGTTTAATTATATCTGCAGCTTGTGTTTTTCCAATATTAAAAAGCTTGGATAAGTTCCTTACAGTTAATTTCTGTTTATTGTAAACTTCAACAACCTTAATTTTTTGTTTAAGCGTGAGAATTTTTCTATTTGAAGCCATTTCTACAATGAATGTGTCTGTTCCGCATTGACATCAGACTAATATTGAAAGCAGATTAAATCGAAAGCGTACACCCAAAGAATAAGAACGGTAAATCCCCGACCAACTTGGGGAAGTCCCTAATTCACGCCAGGCAGAAATGCACGACATAGGCTGTGCTCGTACCGCAAGATTAAAGTCGGTAAATCTCCGGTTTACTCGGGGAAGTCCCAGCGAAATTGGCATGTGACGCTATTGAAAAGTGCAATGGCAATACTCTCGATATAAAGATAAGATAGGGCGTTTCTTTTTATTTTATTTTTTGTCCGGTTAAGAGAACATTTTCTCGTGTTCGCGTCCGTTCCAGAGAATGTCCGTTCAAGAAAGACTTAATACAATGGAAATTATATGAGACCCGGTCGGGACCATGAGAAACTGTCCGCTTAAGGGAGGTGTCGTGTAAGAAGGGTGTCCGCGAAGGGGAATTTCACTGTATATATATATATATAATATATGTATGTAGTTAAAATAAAGGAAACAATAACGCATCATGGCCATAAATTGATTGAGGAGTGATTGACTTTTCATTACACAATATGTGCTTTCATCAGAATCGTTAAAAATATAAAAACTGCTCTGATTATGGCATTTAGTGTTTTAGAATACTCAATAGACTCTACAAACCAGTCAAATTCAATTTGAACAGAATCTTCCCTTGTTAGTGCAATTTCTTTCGCGTAATAGTAATTGAAGCCCTGAGATCAATAAAATCTAAAAGGAAAAAAACGAATTAATGAAGGCAAATGGACCAAAATTATAGAATTGATAAATTGTATATCATAATTACGTTAATAAATGTTTTCTTTAATTTTTCTCTCTTGCTATTACAATATGTTGCTGTCAATCATAAAGGAAAAATATCGCACAAATCCCCTAATCGAAATCGCTAGACCATTCCATTACGCCCTTTGCTTCCTGATTGCAAAATGAACTCGATGTAATGGAAAATAAGTTCTTTGGCAAAAATGTGCAGCTTTATTAGCTTATATAACACAATATCCGCCTGTTTAATCCGATTGTTTGTTGTTGATGGATGAGTGATTTTATGCATTTTGTGTAAACAACTGAAAAGGGAATCCACTTACTATATTTAGGGAGCACAAAATGGGTTTTATATTGGATTTCTGTGAACCGGTAAAATCGATTGTTTTTAATTGAATATTGCGCCGTGTAGACTAGATTCCCTGAATAGACTACGTTTTTGAAGTGCATACTTGAAGAAAACTTAATTAAGCTTGATGATAAGTATGTGTCAAATAGAGGATAGTAAGGATCAAAGGCTTTCGTAAAGCAACGTAGAGCGGAACGAGTGTGCGGAATATGACGCTGGTTTGTCGATTATGTTCATATGGAACTACCACATATAAATGTATGCCTTTTAGCAGCTCTCTGTGCGTTACTCAATGCGAACACGTGGATTGAGTAACCGTTATTATGAGATAGCAATGACTGAATACACGATACACGTTACAAAAGTAATGTTGACGTTTACAACCATATTTCTACCAAAAGTTGGGGAATCGTTGAATAAACGTATAATCAAGGGTCTCAAATATCTTAGAAAATAATGTTGCTTGCTATCGTTATTAACTTTGTAAAATAACGTTTTAGTAATGTCGAATTTAATAGTATTTGAAGCAAATGTTTAAAATGATGTTAAACAGTAACGTTATATAAACGTTACAAATTGAGATTGGACTAAACCATATTTTTAAGTATTGGTCTACAAGATTCTTAAAAGCAATGCTATATACACAAAGGCTGATAAAAAAATGTTTGGTGAAAGTTCAAATAAACAAATGTTCGTGATAAATATTTATTTTCACTTAAAATACTTTGCCTAACAAATGTATTTCCGAGTTACCGATTTACGCATTTTTCTATTTATGTAAGACGCTGAAAGAGGTAAATTGATTTATTTCAGAACACATATATATATCTGTATGTATATTATTTTTGGTCCTTAAATTAAATATATAGAATATAGAAATATATAGAAGGTTAATAAGATTATTTGGCTTTATAATATAACAATTAGGAGTGTAGGGGCAGCACCCAGGTACACTACCATTCATAGTAGTTCGGACACGCAAATAAATTTTAGAAAAACGAGAAAATATTCAAACTCATTATTCCAAAATTTAAAATCTTATTGCATTTTGTTAATAGCGATTAAAATTAAACTATGAAAATTAAAAAAAGGAATTCTAAAATGTTCCACAGATGGCCTCCAGAGATCTTCCTGACCAATTCATCCCATAACAGCTCGATGGGGCTTGGATCTGGGTTTCGCGGCGGCTATGTCATTATTTATAAGGTCCCATTATCTTGTTCATTTAAGACATTTTTACATATCACTGCTGAGTGTTTGGGGTCGTTGTCCTGCATGAATACAAAATTTTCGCCGATTAGATATTGCCCCGATGGTACTGCATTTTTTTGCAGTATTTCTAAATAACTCTTTTTTCGCAAAATACTTTCGATTCGGTTTAAGGCTCTTATACCGGCGTAGGAAAAAGAACCCCAAAAAAGCACAGAACTTCTTCCTTGCTTGACAGTTGACACTACACAATCCTGCAACATTCTTTGGTCTTTCGCTTTTCTTACAAAAACGCGCCTTGATTGTCTGAACACCTCAAACTTTGACTCATCACTCCATAGCACCCTTTTCAAATCATCCGTGTCCAATTTCCATGTGTTTCTGCCCATTGTAGCCGTTTGTGCCTGTTTTCCCATCGGAGCAGGGGATTTTTTATTGCAATGCGGTCGTGAAGCTTTTAATATTCTTTTCACTATAGTAACAGAATTTTTTCTTTCATTTCGGGGGTGATTTCTGATGTTGTCAGTCTCTTATTTCGCTTGATCAGCAATTTTATACGCTCATGCTCGCGTGAGTTGTTATTCCCATAGGATCTGAACGTGCCCGATCTCTTAAACTGCCCGTGCGTCCATGTCTCCGAATGATATGACTAACAGTCGATTTATTAATATGCACTTTTTCGGAAATTTTACGCACTGAATAACCTTCTTGATAAAAAAGAACAATTGCAGAGCGCTTTTCTAAACTTGTTGATTTTCCCCTCGGCATTTTAATAACTTTAATCAGGTTCACACAAAAAGATAGGCTCTTAACACTAACGCACGCTCATTTATCAATACACAATACACTTTCGGGTGACCCGCGCCCATCCTAAAGAGTATTGCAATATTGTCCCAGTAAATAATCCTATTTGTGGTGATGAGGATCATTCTGAAGATTACTATATTGTCTCATAAAATATAATTGGTTTTTATTCATTCTCTAATCGATATTCTTGGAAGTTTGCCTGTACAATTAGTAAACAATAAACTTCATAAAGGATCTACTATAAACATTATTTATATATAAAAGCAATTATATTTTCTTTTAGTAGACTCTTGACGTCATATTGCTGACGATGGATTCTCATAATAACTAGAGTTGTTGTTTGGCCTATGTCCATCGTTCGTTGAACTTGTATAGCCCGACGTTTCGGCAGTCTGTCTACTGCCGTCTTCAGAGGCGTTCTCAGAAGGGCTGTAGCTTGCCAGAGCAGTCATACTGTGACTCTGAAGACGGCAGTAGACAGACTGCCGAAACATCGGACTATGCTAGTTCAACGAACGATGGAAATAACCCAAACAACAACTCTAGTTATCCTTTAGTAGAGTTTAGAACATTTTACTGGATGTCCAAACTAATATGGACGGTAGTTTACATGGATAAGCGTAAATAGTATTTCCAAGAGATCACTTTTCTGTAAATCTTGACCAGTATGCTTCAATGGAATAGTGGTAGGGGTGGCGAAGAAATCTGGTTTGCGTCAGTTTGATGAACTTATAGAAGAGGTATTTAGAAATTCATAAATTATTTTATCTTTTTATTCGTAATAACGGTGTAAATTGCAAAAGTTGTCGAAATTTTAGGTGTAGCTTTCACCTTCTAAATGTGAGACTCTGTCGAAACGAAAAGCGGTGTTTTACAATACTGCATGCATTTTACAAATCTACTGTCAGTCCAATCGGTAATAGCTATCTTGGAATCTTCCTTTGTAATACCCGATTTATTGGGCTAAAAGATTGTTGTATAACTGGTTTGCGAGATTTTTTTTACTTTAATGAAAACAAGCATTAGTTAACAGGTTTTACACAGAATTGTAGAATTGTTTTCCTAACTTCCAGCGATATTCTTTTGGAAATGCTTATTGTGCAAATAATAAAGAAGAAATAAGTTTTTCAGATTTCGTTCATGTCACCAAAGACACTATTTAGTTTCAGTATAACTTTTTCTTTAAGAGACTATTTGATTTCAACAAATATTGGTATTTTGTGATTAATTCTGCTGAATATGTGCTTTATATCATCTTCATAATAGAACGGTTTTTTGTTTTATTTCGCATATTTTTTGTTTAGTTTCAATCAAACGTTAATTGATACAATAGTATCTAGTTCTTGCGTTACTTTTCATTATTTCAGATGAATTTTTGTGCAGAACTGTTATAATCAACGTAGTACAACATGGAGAGAAATTAATTTTCAGCCAGCTTTTCTGAAATTCATATTTGTGCAGATCATAGAAGCAGCATTAGTTATATCCCTTTTACTGTCACGGTATTGATTTTTTATTACGCAACTTGTGTGCTCATATTATCCATTATATTCATATGTAGTGCCCTGCTCGTAGTTGTTCACTTTTTTCTACGTAATAGAGAGACTATACAATATACACATTTGAATGTAAGCATGTAACACATCTATTTATATTCGTACCTTAGTTGCAATGTGACTTCTAACGTGTGTTAATCGAAGAAAATAATTGAAATAAAGGAATGATGTTTCACTGAGCGTGAGTTCGTTATAAGAAGTGGGTGCTATAAGAGGGACTAAAATCTGACTTTAACTGGATCTATTTAATTAATAACACAGTGACTGATTTCTTGTGTCTCCATAAAGTGAAATAGATGTCTATAACAGCCATAAAAAGCGTCATAGTAGTAACAAAATAATAAAAATAAAATTAAAATAATTGAAAAATTGGACAGAACTAAACAAAATAATTGCAAAGCCGGTTGATGTATTACTAATTAAAATAAATCAGATATTGTGAATGTTTAATCTTTCTTATTTCACATATTTTTTCCAGTTGAAATAGTTTTTGTTGTATTTGTACAGGGACTATTACAACATAGAGAAGAACAATGGTTAATCTATAGATAATAATATAATATAATATAATATAATATAATATAATATAATATAATATAATATAATATAATATAATATAATATAATATAATATAATATAATATAATATAATATAATATAATATAATATAATATAATATAATATAATATAATATAATATAATATAATATAATATAATATAATATAATATAATATAATATAATATAATATAATATAATATAATATAATATAATATAATATAATATAATATAATATAATATAATATAATATAATATAATATATATATAATATAATAATATAATGAAATATACGTAAAACAATTTGGTATATAAATGAATATTGTGGTCACAAAGAAATGGGAAGAAAACATTATACTTCAAATTATTTGAAAATAGTACTGAAAAGTTGGTGTCAGAAATACTGCTTTTGGAGCTTATAACTTGCTCCGTTACCGCAGAAATTAGTTATTCAATTATAAGGCAAACAGAACATCAGACTTCCTGGTAAAGTTTTTGATGCCACTAGCGAACACAGTGATCCCACATTGACAGTTAATGCTTTTGTGACACTATTCTCTGGTGTTTTCTGCCTGGTGTCCTTGGACTCTTATCTTCCAGATATTGATTCCAGCTTACTACCGTTGCTTTTGCAGTCCGTTTCGGTAGAGGAAGTAATACAATGCATCAAAAATTTAAAGAACAAATTTACAGCTGGTGATGATAACCTCCTTGCTTTCTTGTAAAGGATTGTGCTACTATGTATAATCTTTAATCTAGCCCTACACACGTGTACGTTTCCTGACATATGGAAAGTAGCCAGAATTTCATCAATATTGAAAAAGGCTGATAGCTCCAATATTGGCAATTACAGACCTATGGCTATAATTTCTTCTGTTACGAAGGTTTTTGAAGTCTTAATTTATAAATGTCTTTCTTATGGTATTAGATCATAGCTCTCTGAATCTCAGCATGGTTTCTTGGCAAATAGATCTACTGTAACTAACCTGTCTCAGATTTCTCAAACAATAGCTGAAACCGTGGATGGAGGTGGTCAAGTGGATGTTATTTATACTGATTTTTCTTATTTTATGTATAAACATTTCTGCATCCGCATCGCTTATGCTTACTCATGAAGGTCATGATCATAAATGATGCGACTACGTAAACTTTACCGGGTAGTCGCCTTGATACGGTCGTTCGGCCCGTTCATGTTGTTCTCCGCACTGGACTGTCACTTGCCCCACTTTGCCGAGACTATTAATTACTAATGGTTGAACAGCGAAACTTGTTTAGCAATCAAGCCTGACACGATTAAAGGTAACTCAGTTTTTGATCGTAAAGGTATCTACTACTTTACAAATTTATCTTCGATGTATAGCATAACTTTGTCACTCTGAGTATCTGCATTTATTTCAAATCGCTAGTTTCCTTAGTTTTAATGTACTGAATTTTTTTAATTCAGTAAAATACCAATAATAAATAATGAATTACTTCTAGAATCATTAGGGTTACTTTCTAATCCATGAAATAATTATTCCCGGAGGATCTTTGCTGTCAAATTTAATTGAACGCTCGATATTCCTACTCGGAATTCGGATGGTAATCAAACATGTTGGGACAATATGATCAACGATACCGCAAAAATAAATTAATAACCGCAAAGGAAGATATCCTCTTCGTCATTGGAAAAATGCGCGCTGCCTCTAATGACCTGCAACGGCGTTGTAGTTTAAAACTTTTGCGAGTTCGACCAGACGCTGTTTGCCACTTAATTAATATTTTAAGCGATCATTTATCTTCGAAATTAATGATACCCTAATTAATATTTAATTACGAAAAACGCTTTATACGCGGCGTAATTTTATAATTTCCTTTTCTCCTCGGCCTTACGACAATGCTTCGTTGCTGAAATACAGCTGTCCATTAAGAAAAAAAAATGTTTCAACTAATTACAGAACCATAGCTCGCAAGTGCTAAAATACCATTTAATACATATATACGAGCCTGCTTTTTTCTAAATAGCAGTTTGATGATTGTGTCCGCTTTACTACATTTTATATACCATTATATACAAAATAATTTGAACGGTTTTATTTATTAGAAGCATTGTTTGTTACAAATAGAGGAAAATGCAAATAAGGATAGAGATCATTCCTAAAGTAAGCATTTGAAAGAAAATATGTAGAATTTGGAATTACCAACTACAGCTTCTGTTAGAACATATTACTTCGTGCAAAGATCAATATTTTCTTCCGTAGTAGAATTTGCTCTTTGACATAGTTGAGATCCTTTGGTAGAGAATCTACTCCGACGTAGTCATTTTCGCCGAAAGAATAGGTCAAACACTCTTAAGAGCGTTGGAAAAACTTTTATACGTGTGCCGGGTGCGGCAGTCAGTCTCCCATTTTTGAAGAGCCGGGTAGTCAGGGGTATATGTCAGTTACCATAGAAGGGTGGTCCGGGCAACAACGGGGGTTTACCATAAAAGGATTTTACCAGAATAAGGGTTATACAATCGCTCAGCGTCTTTAACAATCATTCTGGCAATCGTAGTTATGGCGAGAAAGGGGAGGTGGTAGTTCGAGAACAGCGCGAATTTCTGAGAATGTTGAACGCTCGAGAATTGGTGTGGAAAGAAGCCTTTTGGAGATCGTCTCCTAGATAGAGTGGTGTGCTCGCAGTGCGATGCAAAACTATCCGAAAGATTTGACCTTCACTATCACCCCTATAAAATCCAAGTGGTTCAGACTATCAATGAAAGTGACTTTGTTATTCAACATTTTTGTGGAAGGTTTTTGGAGATGGCGTAAGAAAATGACCATACTATCCACAACCTGTAGATGATTGATGAGGCACAATTTTATCCCTAAGTAAATTTTTACTATCCAAAATTTTGAGAATTGCGGTGATCACAATCCCTAACAACTTTATTAGAAACCTCCTTATTCTACCACGGTTGCGGTTTGGTGAGCAATATCCTTATTGGGAATCATAGACCCACTTTTCTTTTAAAGAGGAACGTGAAGCTGTTGCTGTGAAAATAATGGCAAACGGATTATCATGTTGTAAATAACATTCATTGATCTGAATTTAGTGTGATTGGTGATAATTGCGCACAGCTCCATTTAATTTTCACTATTTCCCAAAGAAGCAAGCTGAAATTTCTGGAGATAGTCGTTACAGGAATCCCATTTGGCAAATGTGGGGTCGGAGGCAACCGGAGGTACATGTTGAAATTATTGATGATATTTAATTTATGGGCGATTGTAGTAACCACAAAACTACTAACAAAATTTAACATTTTGCAATATACACATTCTAATATTTGGTGAAAATGCATAAACTACGAGGGAAAGCCACTAAATAAGTCACAACCTACTGTGGGAAAGCTGGAAATGCCAGTGAGCTATTTCCCTGTACGTCACTAGTTGTCAGCACAATCTAACTTTATGATAATTAAGTGGCAGTTGATGTACCGTGCTCGAAGAGTGTATTGTGGAAGAGCAGGGTGCTGCTGTGCGTGTCTTCTGAGCAAAAGGAGTGCAAGAGGTGTAAGTTGTAAGAAAATATCTCCTGTTTATGGTGAAAAGTGTTTGTCACGTAAAGTTGTATATAAGTGGATTGAGAAATTCTTTCAAGGGCGGTTGAAAGTTGTTGATGATCAGCTAAATGGCCGCCCCGTTCAGATTGCGACACATGCAATATTTTTATGTTGCAGTATATTTAATGTAAATGGAGACTTTGTTGATGAATAAAACTTGTTGTTGGCTAACTATTTGTCTATTTTTGTAATAGCTTTTTGTGACGTATAATAATCACTGAACATGGTCATTGTGTTAAATTTTAATTTAAATAGCAATACGTTACAAGTACAATTAATTTTAACAAAAAAAGTGACGAAATTGCAAAATATTTTGATTGAATAAAAAATTATACCAAACAAGTAAATAATTTCTGAACAATTTCACATCTTCAATTAAAACTTTATGAAAATAACGAATTTAGCAGTCTGTAATTTGCTAATCGACCATAGATAAGATTATAGTGCTGAATTTTAACATTCTCAAATTTAAATCCTAACAAAAGCTCTTAACTTTGACAAACTCTAATTCCCCTTTTTTTAAACAAACGCTTGACGAACACCTGAATACCATTGTTACTCGCTGCAAGTTATCTATGAGTGATCTGCAGCTTTCAAACTTTGGGTAAATCCAATTTTGTTCCGAATAGTTTGCCGCGCCAGGCTAATGCTTTTCAGCCAGGACATAGTGCATTACAGTTGCATGCAATACATTTGTAGAAGATATTGTTGAAGTACTTCTTACGTTAATGGAAAACTTACGTAGTTAGTACAATTTCAACGCAAAATAATGTTGATATGTTCCAACTACGCTGTCTTTCTGCTGTCAACAATGTAGAATTGGAGGATCTTCGATTATGTATTTGAGGGTGATGAATTTAGATGCTATAAATTAGAGGTATGCAAAAACGTAACATATTTTTTGTGAAGAACGTAAACGTAAAACGTAAAATATTGGAATTATTTCTGGTCAATACCACCGCTTACTAAAGTTTTGACACTATCATTACTTTCAAACAGAAAGTTAATTTTACTAAAGGAAACTAAAATGTAACAATATTTATTTGTTCTAAACGGGTAATTACCTGCGTATCCATATACATTGATGTTCAAGATTAGTTATAGTTTAAAGTGTGTTGAACATATCTCCTCTTTGACTTCTGACAAGCTTTAGAAATTTACTCAGCGAAATTCTCCTTATGTCGAAAAATTTGAAATTTTTAATCTATTAGTAGACAGTTTGTACTTAAATGAACTAATTTTGTTAATCAGCGGTTAAAAGGAAGTAGTTTTGTATAAAAATGAAATCGTCAGGCTATAATATTTGTAATTTCGTGCAGCATAAAATGTACCCAAAATTGACCTAAATTCTTCACGCACCTTATTACTGTCCATATGCGAACATTTTCTCCACAAGACTCTACCAGAATTATTAATAAATGCAATATTATTTACAGAAATCCTGCTCGCTAAAACAATTTCAAACCTGTCGTAAATTATACTCGCAAAGGACGTACAGCTGAATTGCTTTTATTTTTGTTTCCGATTTGTGTTCATTTCCCAATAGATATGCAACAGAGCGCAGTCGTTACTCCCTTTCATAGCTGCCTTGAAAATTGATGGAAAATTTACGTGAAAAGTTAACCGATGTGTTTGTTTTGAAACTCTCTTTTCCAGCGCCGTGACTCTGCTCTATCCACTATCGGAATTTATGGATTGCATGTATGTACGTCGTATATCGGTTCTATCGGTTATACGATTATGTAGCTAACTGTTTATTTTTTCTATTAATTTAATTTTGAGTGAATATAAGTATTGTGTATGTTGTTTTCTAATACGCAATAGACAAATATACATATATATATATATATATATATATATATATCTATATATACAAGTTTGCCGTACAGGAAAATATCGGGTGGTGTATATATATACATAAGTTTGATATTATTGGTATAATGAGCGTTGTTTCTTGGTGACTCCATGTTATTTGTGTGTCCTTTCGATAACATCTCAGTTATCTTCCTCTGGAATTTCTCGTTACCAGGAGCATAACAAAGATGTTATCGAAACGTCGAATCAGCGGTCCTTCTCAGGACACGCAAACAATGAGGAACCTGCGACACATGTCAAATCTGAAATATTTTGTAAAAATTCCTTCGCAAACGCGAGAAAAAAGTAATAGATATTTAAAATAAAAATGTGTTTATTATTCATGGCCGAAATATTCGCACGTAAGCATTATTGAACACTTAGCATGTCGTTGGAAATGTAGACAACTATGTTATTGCAGTGTATGCTGTCTGCGTGTATATATGAGTTTCGTTGGATGAATGTATTATATTTTGGATCCATCACAATTTCCTATATGTTTTTTAATTAGACATTCGCGTCGTAATTCAGACAAAAGTTTCTATAATTACGCTTTTCCATTTTCCGTAATTTTTTCGTCTTATTTGAAAGTATACATATATATATATACATATATATATATATATACATATATATATAATATATATACATATATAGTATATATATATATATATATATATATATATATATAATTACTATTGTGGTACGGAGTTTTGTGAGCTGTATATAATTATGTTTCAACTACGTAGGTCGCAAAAATAACCATTGTGTGACAAAGTAAATGAGTGAATTAGTGAATTTCCGGGTTTAATTTACGATATTGTAGTTCAGTTTGGGATAGACCTCTATTGCTGGAAGAAGTATGACTATAAGTGTTAAGGACTTAACATTGTTTTTTGTATTTTATAATTTTTTTACTGCTATGTATTTTATCTTCTTTGCAACCGTATGGGTTACCATTATTATTTTCATTTAGAATATTACTTTATTTTCATTTTTATATTTATTTATTTTGCTCTCTTATATCCAATTTTATTTTAATATGTATGTACATTATGCATTGTATATGTATGCAAGCCGGCCATTCGCATTACGCTAGCTAAAACTGCCTAATTAGAAATCATTCAGTTCAACGTCGTCGAATAAGTAATGGGACTTTTCTTAAAATTTAATGTACACAAGCATAGGCAGTCGTCTCCCGCGCGACGGTCGAGGTATTAGTGATGGTGCACTCTCGGTCACCTTTCGTGCCTCGTCGTAACGTGTACAGTAACGTCGTCGTATGATTATTAGAGATTTCTAAGATTTTCTAGTTTTGGCGGGAATTGTCTATACATTTACTTCTGGCGGGAGTCATTTGGTAACGTCGTCGAATCGCATGTATAAATTTCTTTAATAAGTACAAATTCTCGATTTTCTATCATCGTACGTCGAGGGTACTGTGTCCATTGTCGTCTATACATATTTTTAGTCTTCGGTTAAGTTTGTGTCGGAAATTATTTTGGTGAGATTGTCGGCGCGCATGCATAGACATCTTCTACAAGTACGATCACTCTGCTTCTTGCTGACGGTCGTTGCGGCCGCAGCGCCCGTTGTCTTTTGTACGTTTGTTCGGTCCTTGTCGTATCGGGACTTAGAAATTCACGACCAGTTTTCTTATGTAGTGTCGGCATCATTGCTCCGTTTTACTTGTCGGTGCGCAGTTCGCACATTTGCTGGTTACTGGCTTTTTCCCTTCTTTTGGGCGCAGTAGTAGAGAGCTAAAGATTGCACATAGCGTATTATTTCAAACGAGAACGCCTGGGTAGCTGTGACATTACTTTTGTATTGAGATCGGCTATTATAGCTACTGTCGCCCTCGACCAGGCGTTCAAGCTCTAAGAGATAGGGTGGGTTCCCCTATAAATGTGAAAATAACGAACGTATTTGGTTCAAGTACAAATACATGCCAATAATACAGGGCCAAGTCCCTTAGGCAAATTTAAAACAAGGAAAGTATATTAGGCTCCCGGAAAGGACATATAAATAAGCATAGCACCGAGGTGCGCTTATAAATTTACTAAATAAATAGGGTTGGCTCCCTATAAAAGGTAGTGGTGCATGCAAACAGATAGAGGCATCAGTACATGCCTCTAACAAAGCTTCAGCGGAAGCATATAAGAGTTTAACCTTTTAAACAGAATTAAGACATAGCTTTGCAACGTACATGCTGAGGCATTACTTTATGTTGCTACTAATGAAAATACATATACACATGCTAATGTACATTACATGTATAAGAGAGCTCGAATAACTGCAATTATTGCAAATATATACATCTTACGTACATCGTAACTGCACATAGGCAAGAGTGGAAACCGTGTACACATTTTATTTTTAAATATATTTTTTTGCGCATGCGCACTGAGTTTCACTGTACAACCTTTCCTCTAGTAAATAAGCGAACATACTCTATAAGTAAGTATTGGTCAAGTAATTTAGGAATTTACGAGCAGGCTACAGCGGCGCTGTTCTTCAAACCAGGAGAACGTAACAATGTGGCATATAACCGAATAGAAAATTTCTATTTAGCGGAAGAGGCAAAAGAAAGAATGTGTTAAAGATTGTGGTGATAGTGGGTCCACGGGTCCGTTGAGAATTAACAAATACTACTTATTGTTAGTCATGCACGACGAACTCATTTTACTGAAACATATTTACGACTATTTGTGAAAAAAATTCAAACCTGAGATTTTACTTCGTACAATTGATACTCTTATCTTGGTTACTTATCTCGTCTGAAAACTTTAAATTCCGAAGAGTTGAAGCAGAGTTGTATGAAACTTATTGCCTACCACAATGAGTTCATCCACTAGCAATTGGTGAGCTCGGAAAATTTCCTCTCGAGTTCTACTCGTCGGTAGAATAAACTAACAAACTATTTAGGTGTAAAGAAAGTTCTTAATTTCTATAACTAGATGGAGCGTTTGAGCTGATGCAGTAAATAAATCATCTGGGGGTCATAAAGGAATTCCAGGAGCCTTAACGTCTATCGCATAAGTTATTGAAGAATGACAAAAGTCAAGAAAAAGGAAAAACTGGAGTTTATTACTTTATGAGAAATGTGGAATACCATATTAGAAAGGATATATAAGACTGGTAACAATTTTCAGAAAAAAGATAAAAAATATTTCATCTTTTAAAAGTAAATATTGCCCTACGAAATTTTCCAAAAATAGAAATAACAAATGGAATCTCTTTGTGTATGATGGTCACTAACTGTAGTGAGAAGCTTTCTTCTTAAAATTGAAAGGAATCAGAAGCGAACTGGAAAGTACACTGCTTGAAGATAGATTGAACAGTTTGTCACTAATGTTCTGCGATGTACTTAAAGAGATAGACTTTGAAGAAGTCATTCACGATTTTGACAATAAGAATTCTTCGTGGAGTACCTCTTCTATCCGTTGCAGACTTCTAATGTATATTCGCTTTTACTTAACATACTCCCACTCATGGTATAGGTGGGATCATTCGCTAATACCATGTGCCGCTGTATTAGCAGCATTGTGTTGGGTATTGTTTTCTAGGAAACTTTTTTCGATACGAGGGCGACCTGAAACGTTTCCTGAATCGACATTTTTATTTTTCGATGCAGTCGCCTACAACATCAATACACTTTTTCAAACGGTGCTCCAGTGACTTCAAGCCGTCGGGAAAGTGTGCTTGTACGGCCACGTTTGAACTCGCTTATCCAGAAGCTGATTGTCGGAAACGATGGAGTACATCCGCCAGGAATCTCTAGCAAAATATTTTGAAGTGTTTTATTACTGCATGAAAATCGATTTTATCAATTGTTGCTAAACCACCCGACTTGCTACACAAAACACACTCTTACACAATAACTATTGACAGTAGACGTCTGAAATTTTGACAGTTGCCATAAAGAAGATTGCCCCTGCCGACCAATGAATGCACTTCAACTTTCATCCGCCATCTGTGGCCGACTCCAGAAACATTTCAAGTAGTCCTCGTATTTTCGCTTTTGTTTGTAAATTTCTAAATACAAAAATAACAAATTATGTTAACTAATATTCCGTTCGTTTCTGTTAATGCCGATTCCAAGTGTCCTGTGCCCACACATACTCAGCGCTCACTATCACATCCTCAATACCACAGTCATTATTACATCCTTGGCATCACCGTTATTGTGATTATATAAAACTGCATAACCCCACACCTTTAAAAGTGTAGGATGTACAATATTAGTTATCGTTTTGTAGCCAAGTGTACTTCTGTATAGTGGTACATATTTTCGCCGGTTTAAAATGCACGAAGCCTCGCCGTTACGTAACAGATGAATCGAAATCTTAAACTACACAAACCGGATTTGGTTGGTAATATTATTTCAGGCGTCAGCTGTTATTATGCTGGGAAATGTGCCGTAATGCCTCTTGTATCGTAATACATTATCTCCCGAAGTTATTTGTAAGCTCGGTGCTGCAGCCGGGCCCCATCTACGAATTATTATCAAAACTTAGGCCGTAGAAACTTTATGAATTCGAAATTAAATTCTCGACTCGCGCGCCTTTCTCCCCATTTTTATGTACCTATACGCTTTTCGCCGTTGACGCTGATGCTGTCGTCGTCGACGCCGCCTAGCGGTAGATACACACACTACTTACTTTCGAAAACTCGCGATACCTCCACCTAAGCCATTAAAGATGATGACACTCTTTCGCAAGTCTTGCCGCGTCTCGAATTCGATATATACGCTGAAAGGTTGTCGCTTCGGCAACCGTTGCGATGGAGAGAAAGGCACCTTACGAGCGAGCGAGTCTGTTTGTTCAGGTAAAATTAATTTCGTTCCATCACGAATGCTAGGCCAATTTTAATAATAATGTGTCGCTACCGTGGAAGTAAAATAGGTGGTATCCGATGTCGCTGGGTTTCCAACAAACAATGTGTTCAGGAAGATGGTACAGTTATCTAACATCAAGCTGTTACATCATCTATATGTTCCGATATAATAGGTAATCAGAGCATACAGCGGTGCTTTTCTTACTTAGGTATTTGTAACGTCTGATCCGAGTTTCCCTTAATAACATGGAATGTGCGATAACGAGCAGTATATTGAGGGCTTGAGAATAATATTTTTGTTAGAAGAAAGGGTTAATTATTTCCTCATTATGGAGCGTCCTATTGGATACAACAACCATGATATCGGGAAAGATACGAACTGAAGAAACCTGAGACATGGGTGCTCACGGTTAAAACATAAATCGGTACTGTCCCGTTATCTACCATTATTTGTAAATATATTACATTATTAAACAGTTAATCAACGTAGTGTTTGCATGACAACGTATGGATATGCTAATTTTATTAGCGCCGTGTACATATTCAAGAAGAAAATCAAGGCAAGCATGGAAAACTTTGGGAACACAGAAGAAAAGCACAAGGCAAGTGAAATCTATAAATCTAATAGGAATGGATAGCTGGAACAGATATTATAAATCTTTATTAATTTTGGGAAGGTAGATTACACAAATGAACCGGTCAACCAAGTCGTAAGAGAAGTAATAGTGAAGGAAGTTATAGAGGCAATGAAAACTATGAAAAATAACAAAACAGTGAGTCCAGGAGGTATGCCCATGGAATTTATTAGGAATTTCCCAATCGCAACATTAGAGGTACTTGATAGGTTGTTTACATCCAGTTTACAGTGTAGAGAAATTCCCGGTGAAAGGAAGATCTCATATGTAAGTTCTATAGGCAAGGAAGACAGCAAAATGAAGTACGAAAACTATAGAGGAATAAGTGTTATGTCTTCTATGTGCAGACTGTATAGACGAATAGTAGAATCGTCAAGAATAGGGGAACAAGTGAAGGAACAGAGGTTTCAGACATGGAAAACCTTGTATTGATAATATTTTCTGTTTAAAACGTTTAACTGAAAAAATATAATACACGTACGTGAACTACATCTTATATTTATAGACTTTGAAAACGCTTATGACAGTGTTTCAATAAATCAATTATGGTAGGCAATGAAAGACAACGGACTACAAACAAATTATGTAAACGCGATTAAACAACTATATAAAAATAACAAAAGCAGAGTGAAAATCGGAAACAACTATTGGGATGAATTCATTGTAAATAAAGGGTTACGACAGCGATGCTATATATCACCCACTTTATTTAAAATACATATGAAGACGGTACTGAGGGATTAGAGAGAGAAATGTACGCCAATGGGAGAGCTTGTAAATGAACAGTATATATACATATATAGTTTGGATTTCGCTGACGATCAGGTTATATTAGCCGAGGACGGAGATAACATCGATTACAGGTTCGGAAAACTGAGGAAAGAATATATGAGATGGGGTGTGGAGATCAATATGGGTAAGACAGAGAACATGGTAATCGGTTTACAAGGAAAACAGTTAGTGGTGGAAAATGAAGTGATAAAAACTACAAATGTGTATAAATATCTAGGAGTTATATTAACTTTCGATGGTGTAGATGAAATAGATATAGAAGTACACCTGGGGTGCGGAATAACAATGTTTCGAAGAAAGAAAAAACCCGGGTGGAAAACAAAATAACATCAACGGAGATCATGTACTAGAGACGCTGCTTTAAGAAGACATTATTATATCATGAGAGAATGAGAGAAATAACGCAAGTTGACACATCGTTAGTACATGAAATAGAATGGAAACAATTATTGTGGTATGGCCACATGAGGAGAATGGACCATGACAGACTACTACAAGAGGAAGACCAAGAAGGAGTTTAGAAAAAGGAATTAAAGAAGCTATGCAGAGGAGAGGAGTGGGGGATGATAGTTTCTCTTGGACATTGGGATGCGGTAGATGGAAAAATTAGCTGTTTACAAACAGCCATAATAAAATGAAACATATGCAAGAACAAAAATTTGTTAATTGGAAGTACGTGCTAGGCAAAGATTTATTTCTAGACTTATTATAAGTAAGATCTTCCGTGGTTGGAACAATTAAAAATAGATAAAGTGGGCCAAAGGTAAATGCTAGCGAAAATCACTTGATTGTAAATGCATATTCCATGAGCTTTTCCTCAAAGTTCTAAGAGTTCATTTTCAATCATTTTTCAAGTTTGATACACTACATTCGATAGTTGTTTTGAATTTTTCAGACTAAATTTTTCAGCTGTGGTAGAATAAAAATCTCAGTTAGCGACTTGTTTCACTTAAGTTCAAGAGTACAAAATACAATATTCTTGTTTAAGATTAATGCTTGGCATCGGAAAGTAGCGTGAGATTTCTCATAGACTGACAGATGTTTGATAGCTGTCAATGTAGAATGGCAGAGAGCTGAAATTTCTGGTGTTCTATCACAAAATCTTATATTCGTAGCAGGGATGCTTTTTAATCACTTCAGTACAGTTGACTTTATTTGAGAGAAAATTTTAATTATTGTATTTACGAATTTTTCAATGATTTATCTGCTTCCCCACAGAACTTAAATTCTATACAATTCAACCAGTATGTTCTACAATATTCCTTTTCTCAGTAATTTGCTTCGTACTAAATTAATTGTATTAAATTAGTCCTGGATTTCATATTTTTCTCTGACATTTGCATTAAGTGATTACGAATCCATAGATTCAGTCTTGTATTTCAGTTTTGAGCTCTGCACTGTTTTGAGGGAGTTTCAGCTCATGTTTCAATTGTATTATGCTTTGCATTATGCCCACAAAGGACGTGGGAGTGGCTTTAATACTAATGAATGCCCACCTCGGAGATATTAAATTTTCGATTCGACAAATTTTTCTGAACGATGCGTATTTTTCGAGATATAAGTTCCAGGTTGAATGAATCACCCGGTATATGTATGTATGCAAATATATACATTCATGCTAGTACCTAATGAAAAAAAGTTTAGAGCTAATGCATTTTGTAAAGAGACATAAAATAGTTAACCATGAACCAGAACCACCACAAAGACGTTTTGAAAAATTATGTACTACTATATATTGAAACATTACAAGAAACTAATAACCCATATACATTTATCCATGGCAATTGCTTAGTGACTTAGAGCATAATCTATTAAACATTATCTAAACTCAAAAAAATGACGTTGCTGGATTGGTTCGGAAATTTTCCAGATTTAAATCTAATAGAAAACATATAGAATGTCTAAAGGAATTGCTGCTGTTACTAAATCAAAATTATATAATGTTAAATACTAAGCAATCAATATGTATAATTCTAGTTCCTATTTAATGAACTGTATTAAAGAGACAAGTATTAAGTAACATTTTTACGTGTTACTTTTTGTGGAGGTGCTTTAAAGTGAAATCATATCACGTTATATGATTGTGTTCTTCTTTGAAATAGATTTTATTATTTTACTTAATTATAAAGCACAATATATTTTGTAAATTAATAATCATTACGACTTATTAATAGTGCCTGAGTACAGCGCATTGCATACAGTAGATACATCCCTTTGTCTCTTCACGAATACATCCGACAAACATAGCATCGAGCATAAAATCTTAATTCTATCTATTTACTACGATGGTAAGCTGTTTGAAACATAAAAACTATAGGAACAATAAAACTTTGTGATAAAATTTAGAAATACCAGTATTAAGTGCAGAGCTCGAAATCATGATCTCGTACACAATTTTCGTTATTTAGGCGGTATAATATCTTATTCTCTAGAAGTTCAGAGTTTTCCTTCATGTGCATTGCAATTAATGATGATTCTCTTTGTATTTGCAGATTTTAGTTTTCAGTTAATAGATTTTTGCTTGAGCTGTAATAACGTTTTAAAGAATTTTTAACATTTTATTTTGCAATGTGGATGCACTCACTTACTATTAGGGTCGTCGGAAGTACCTGTTTAGAGACGCTGCGATGATTCTATCGCGGACTGTAGTTGCAAACGTTCATCGGTTAGAGTTCCGTTGTGAGGTAGAATTACATTAGTAATTCAGAACATGTAAATGTAGGTGGCCGAAGTTTTGATCAGTGATTTATGTAACTGTACGCTGTTGGTGTTGCTTCTGTTTCGTTTTGTAAAACTTTGCATGCATCGTGCAGTCAGTTTCTGCGAAATTTACGTTGAAAACTAAAATAAAATTTTCGCGAGATTAAATAACAACAAAGCTATAATTTATAACTTACGTGAATGGATTATGGAGCTCATTTACATTTAAAGCTGTGATTTGATAACATTTATTAACTTTTTTTATCTTAAATGGTAACATAAACTGGAAAAAAATAATAGACAAACGTAATTAAGAGCACAAGCTGTTGTTTCTTCAGAATTTGATTTATTTTCAAATTTGTTATATTTCTACTAATTGTAAGTATAAGATTTGGACAGTTCAGAGCTGTTTGTGAAGGAAAGTCTATTTCGTTAAGATTTTTAGTAAATTAGACGATAACTTTTACTTTGAGAGAAGTCTATAAGTACTGCAAGAAGGACGGAAAATCTATCGGTGATATATAAAGAAAAATACTGCAGTCACGATGGGTGTCCCAAAAGCCTTTTTCAATTTGTTTTGTTTATTGGGCAAATACAATCGTCGAGTGGGGAGTGGCGGGTATGCCAATCGCTAGCCACGTCATTGGGAATTTAGTTGCTATGGAGCGTTTTATGGGAGCGAAGCGTGCGTTCTGTGTGAACGAGTTCAAATAAGGCGCATTTCGCTTTAATTGCGATATAAACAGGCAGTACCGCCGTTATTGGAGTTCAATAAATCCAAAATAAAAGCATGAGAGGGCACTTCATTCGACAAAGCTTACTATTTGAGCTGCTATGTTGGCGCAAGGAATTATCGGCCCATACTTCTTTTTTGAAGATGACAGAGGTCGTGCGGTAACCGTAAATTCCGACCATTTCTGGACATGATTAAGAACTTCTTACGCCCGCCTTGCAGGATTTTAATGGTATTAATCGAAATACTTGGAGTAACATCTCACACGTCTAACCTGTCCTTGCTAGTTCGTGAAATTTTCCCCGTTCGTGAAATTGTTATCCAAGCGCGCTGGCACAAACTGCTTGGCACGTAGCCCTGACTTGACATGTTTTTTTTTCCTATGGGGCTAGATTGAATTCAAGGAGCAATGCAGTATACCCCTCACTCTTTGAATTAATTAGAAAATAATATACGAAGAGAATTGGCGGCTATCACAGACAGTATATACCGAGCATTTCCCAAAAATGTTGGCCCGCGTTTAGAAGAGCGCCAGCAAAATAACAGAACATAATTTTTAAGAAATAAATTTCGGAAGCCTATTTTAATAAAAGCCAAACATTTATTCATTAAACCAGACCATTATTTTATTATAGTTTTGTATTTTGGAAAGGAGTTTTGAGAACCTTGTACTTGTAATTGCTTTAGTGTTTACCGTACTCTAAAATAGTAAGCTTATGATATGTCACGTTGAGATAAGCACTTTAAAATTGATGAATTCCCAATTTTTCCTTGTTAATTAGCCTCTACATTATTTTCTGAATGATTCATTTCTTTACATAAACAATACTCAGAACGTACCAACTTGACTCATCAGTATCAGTAGTCTGCATTTCCGTTAACTTCGATGTGTATATACAGATATTTTAGTAGGTAGCAAATTTCTCCTATTTTCTCGTAATTTGTTGTTACTTAATACTAATATGTGATGATACGATTAGTTCTTAAATTTTACATATTTTTCATATATTTCTTTTTGTTTATATATGTAAAATACATACATATCTGCTATATTTAAATTTGTTCTGTTACTTGGCCTTTTACATCATTGGGCAATAAATATTTATTATTGCTGAAAGAAGACTAATAACAGATAAAGAGAACTAAGGAGCTTCTAGAAAATTGAAAATATACAAATAAAACTTTATAAAATTTAACGCTATTTACCTTCAAGGAACTGACAAATATTAAATTTTAAAATTTTCGTTCTAGATTCTTCTTTCGCAGAAGAGGTTGTAATATTCTCTATGATACTCGCAAATTCATATTTCCGTTATCATATTCAGCTAGTATCTTCCTTCGTGTCACAATATCAGACGTTATGAAACATGTTGCATAAACAATAATGAAAATAACAACAGCGACATCATAACCTAAGGGAAATTTGATATGGCAAACCTGTAATAAAATGTTTACGTGCACAGTGCTTTACGGGAGATTATTTTTGTTTTTCGAAGACTGCATTCATATTATATCTGCTGCGCTTTGATCATATTTTGTAAGTGAGAACTTGATTTATGGAGGAGTTGGTAATGGACCAAGATTATTTTAATAATTTTTCTACAATAATTTCTATTTCAACTTCTAAATTAATGACATACCATTTTATAAACATATTGTCAGCTGTCAATGTACAGGTGCCCCATACTTTACAGAAGAGACATGCAAACGGCGCCCTCTAGGGCGAATTTTTCGAGACAATCATTAATGGAATCCAATACTGTGTTTATGCACTTTCGATGTACTTCTTTCAGGTAGAATCTAAACGCAAGTTATTACTTGTAAAAGCTTTCAAGATTCTATGTGATGGCACCGTCACCATTTTCTTTTAACAGAAATCATAGTAGGCCTTGACATAATTAGGTATCAAGTTTAATGAGTTCCTGTAAATAGTGAAATTGGTTAAAGAAAACAGAAAATTAGTGTTGTAGTTTTAACAGAATTAGGAATCTATTTCATTAAAATTTAGATATTCTGCCCGTTACGTTTTGGAAAACGACACTTATTTTCCTTCACGCCTACCAAGCGAAACTGAGATTCTAATTCTTGTTTCATACATAAAAATTGTCGCACGCACGAACCCCTAAGTGACCTAAGACTTGGCTGTGAGGAAAGAAGACATAATTTCCAGCCGTAGTGTCTACAAAAACGCTAAGTCACACCCATTATTTATTCTGTATAAATCATTTTGTTTCCTGGCATAATTATAAGATTAGAACATAAGAAAGTTAAATAGTCTCGTAATACTATTAAGTTTTTATATTTTTTGTCCGAAGTCTCGTAGCATAAAGATTTTATTTCCTTTATTACATATAATACATTTTAGTACACTTTTAAGAATTTAATTCTTTCATTTCAGCAGTTAGGTACTTTAAATCGGCATCTACTTAAGTACCCGCAATTATTAAATTCTACATTAAATTCATGTTGCATAGACGCACTGCTAACAGCCACATGCTTTGAGACACGCTTATTTGTGCGAGTCTCTTTAATTACCGGCGAGTTTCAAAACCTAACAAATGTATTGTTATATTATAGTTATAAACAACGCCTTCCAGAGCTACGTTTTGGTGAAGCGCCTTCCCTTTTGTTCTTGTACTCTCAAGTTACTAAATTCACTACACTAGTAAATATGACTAAAATAGTAATAACAACAGAAGGAAACAACGTTTCGAAGTATAATACACAGATATCGCGCTTTTTTAATTCAAAATCTTGTGTCGCCACGCGAGATAAATGCCTTCTATTAAGCATTAATCTCGAGGAACATCAAATTTCCCTATTCTCCGTTTTTTTCTTGTCCTATCTGCGAGTGTATCTGAACGGGTAGCCGGCTGATGTAGACCGGCAACGTTCGTTCATTAATAGTGCATAAAAACACAATGCCGTGCGTAATCTTCGAATAAAGGCTTTAAAAATGAAAGCTTCCTTGTAAAGAGCTGAATAGGTTATAAATAGAACGAACTTATCTGATAGAAAATTGGATTTGATACGGGGGGGATTATTTGCAGTCGGCGGAACAGCAGTCTGGTGTGCGATGCGGAATAGGTGGAGCAGATTCAACGGTGGGGGGATTCCCCTTATATGAGAAATGCAGAACGTGCAAGAAACGAATACGACCTATCTACGGTTGAATCTGGAAGCCGCCGGATGCTATAATGAAGCCCTTATTGATTTCGCTGTAATCCTATCACTCGAATAGATATTCTTATTATCCGTATATTGGTGGTTGCTGCATTTTTCCGTCTGCTCCTTTACGACAGTCTTTTACCTTTTTTAAGCTAAGCAAAATTACATCAAAAGGTGATGTCTGCTAATGTTATACTTTATAAATTCGTTGTTGTTGTTTCAAAACGACACAATATGTTTTTGGAATGTTTTGCTAAATAACTATTTCGGAATTTGCTGAAGGCAATTTGTGGTTTGAACGAAATTACTAGAGTTGCTCGTTTCGTCTATCTATTAGGCATCATCTCCAGGGCTTTGTAATAATTCAAAAAAAATAAAATAGGCGATGCGAAGAAGGCAAGTAATAATAAGCGCTTACATATATGTTATACCTTGTAAGACCCTCCTAAACAATGTTAGCAGTTCGGTTAAATATTTGCTGGCTCAGGCAAAAACTGGCAAAAAGAGGATAAAGTCGAGACGGGGTGCCCAAAAAGTGACTGCGTATCTCGTCCACCATAATGTCTGTCACTTACAACGTCATTACACCATTTTCTGCTGAGTTGCAGACACGTAAATATGGCTGCTACAACTGACTCTCCCGACAAGTGCGAGTTGCGAAGTGTATTTTTTTTCAATTTGGCTGTTTATTGTCAAACTTAACAACGCAAGTAAGAGGCATGCTGACTTCTGGAATTCTTCTCATTTATGACAATGCCCGCCCTCACAACTTAATGACTTCTTGGGCAATTTCGATGGGAAGCTTTTGAACACCCGGCCTATAGCGCTGACGTAGCGCCAAGCGACTTCCTTCTCCTTCGTGAACTTAAAAACTGGCTAGGATGGCAGAGCTTCCAGAGTACAGAGGGACTTCAAAACAACGTCACGGACCATCTCAACTCACTGTCGGCGACATTTTATTCAGAGGAGATTGGAAGGCTCGTCCATGGATATGACAAATGCATCAATCTTCGCGGTGGTTATGTATAAAAGTAACCATCTTTGTACATAACTTTTGGTAATAAATTCATTTTGTTATTTACACTTGTCTTGTTTTTATGAGCTGTCGGGGGTTCAAAAAAAAACAGCGCTCGTGGAAGCACTAAGGACTTCTCTAGTGATGATGCTAATATAATTAGGAGATATGTGAAAAATAAATTACAAAGATCGAATGATAATAATATATATATATATATATATAATGAATACAGGGAAACGCGTAACATTCTATTTTGGCGTACTTTCCTCCACAAACGAACTCTTGTACATGTATAGATTAGGGTATTCAGCATCTGTTCGCTACCCTGTTTCGTATTATGCATATTTTTGGCGTCAGATTCCCGGATTGCAAAATCGTATTATTGGAAAATATCTAGGAAGTACATAAATCCTTATCTGGATAGCTTATATGTCGCGCACTCCTTCTCTCTTTTCGGTCTTTGTAGAACATTCGCGATTTAATATTTTAAAGTTTTCTGAACTTTGCACGCTGAACTCTTCCCGAATTACAAAGCACTCGCAAAAGTTTTTCCGATTTCGATCGTGATCTTGAAAACGAAGTAGCTGCTGATCAATAGATTGATGACGAAGGGAAACATCAATAATGCATTAGGAATCCCATATCTATCCTTTATCCTTTTATACAGAGTTGATCCATCATTTTTAAACCTCTTCTGTGGACGTTGTAAAGAAGTCGGTACCATGAAAATAGTAAAACATCCACCTTCTGTAATGATTTAGTTATATATTAAAAGGTAAATCACAGGCCTATCGTATTTTGTGAGGAAGCATAGATTAGAATGATTAGAACACTGCTTGTAGGAATCATTTATTCCTATACGTTGAAACATTAGACGAACGTAAAATTTTTCTATGTAGATTCGAAAGATTTGTCGTTCTTGGTTTGCTCCGGAAATTTTCCGGCCCTAATGCTTAATTCAAATCGCGTTCAGAATGCTACTCAAGACGTACTTACGTAAATACGCCTTGGTGGCGATACTTACCTAAGCATGCGTTATGTTTTATAAAGCAAACTTCGGGCAACCTTCTGAAAGGCTGGTCTTAAGGACGGGTTTTTTGGGTCGGGGATTTTGATAAATATAAGTGGTTCCACACTTTATTTCGAGTGGGTTAAAATTGTTTCTACCTGAAATCTTCCATTTCGTACAGAGCTTTATAGGAGGCCAGGTCGTTTAAAAAAAACCTATTTGACGTATTGAATACTTCATCTTTCTAATTTTATCCGGAAAAGTAAGTGGTATATGTGTGTTAAAATATTAAATTAGATAGTAATATAGTAATTATCGAATAATTATTGAAATAATATGCAGATGATTCCAACAAGATTGGCAACATATTCTGACAAAAAGAGAAAATGTTTTTGGCCTATCCTGAGATTGAGAGGTTGCTATCATGGAGAACAGAGAACAGATGCTGCCGCATTGACAGAAATAAGGTCTGGGGTGCCACAGCAGTGGTATACAATGCTCAACCCGAAGTCAATGTGTAAGGAAGTCCAGTGCAGCTTAGAAAATCGTGGAACAACTTAAAACAAAGGTAATATTTAATAAATAGCAAGTTTTTTCCAAAACAGAATAAACCGTGAAGCAATATAGTATCTAAGACTTTCACGGCCGTTTGACATAGTCGTAACGTTTGTCGGGTTCCGCTGTGTCGCTAGGTTTTTTTCTCCCTGACGTTTCCCGAACAACTGCCGTTCGCATTCACTTTAAAAGTACCTTTGAAAATACAAACAGCAGTTGTTCGCAAAATGCCAGAGACAAAAAACCTAGTGACGCGGCGCAACCCGACAATCATTATGACTATGACAAACGGCCGTGAAAGTCTGAGATGCTATTTTACTTTGTTTTTCGTTTGTTTCTGGCAACTTTCAAAACAATGTATCAGCAGTTCTCGATTGCGTTTAAATCATAGACGCTTCTAGGTTAGGCCAATGATATAATGTCCCTTTCTTCCAAGTATTCTTTTATCTAAACAACTGCGGTTCGCAGTGCCAAAGTTTCACGTTTTTAAAATGACCTTTGAACCGCAGTTATTCGCGAAACGTCAGGGACAAAAAACCTAGTGACACGGCGGAACCCGACAACCGTTACGACTACGTCAAGCAATATGGTAAAACGTAAGGAAACTACAGCACCGCGTCATAGCATGCTTGCCACAGGTGGCGGTCAACCCGAGAAACCTGTGCATAATCCAGTGTTGGAAATGGTGGAAGACGCTGCATCATACCTATTTGACAGCGTTGTTTGCCTTGGAGTAGTATATCTATACTTGAAAAAGGTGACCTTTTCATACTTGTTTTTTTTGCGTATTAGGATATCTACAGAAAGAGGAACATTTTTGATCAACCCCACGCGCGGGCACATCGAACATTATCCTTTGATCGGCCATTGTCTCTGTGGGCGTATAAATTGTTACCGCCATGTAATGAATTGAATTCAGAATTTATATTAGTCTCACCGCACGTTTCAAATTCGTAATTGCATTTATTGGCGAATTAGTTATATAGAATTGTTTTGCGAATATTTAATTTATAGCAATTTAATGCATATTCATTGTTTAATTTTCAATGCGTACTGTTAATTATTTGTTCAATATGACCGCCGTGTTTTAATGCGAGCTCCCGAATAATTTCGATTCCGTCAATTGCCTCTAATTTACGACGGACGCTATTCGATACTATATAGGGATGCACAACGAACTGGGTCGGAAATCGCATTGTATCCATGTATATTGTAGTATAGGATTATTTGAATGTTTTCACTTTACTAACAAGTAAAAGTAAACAAATTTGATTCCAATTTATGATGAAAGAATAAGTTCTTTAAATACGCAACACAATTTTAATTCATATTGTGTTGGAAAATCTCAGGCTCTTTTCTTGCCGAGTGGGTTTTTTATTTAGATTTTTGTTTTAAATTAAATGTATATTAAATTAAATAATTGATGGAGCCAAATGAACCTATAACAATCCTTCTCTAGCTAAGTTTCCAAAATATAGAAACGAAATATGAAATTATAATTAGAAAACAGCTAATTTTGATAATAATTACAATTCTTCTAATATTGAAATAGTACTCACACTCACAAGTACCGGATCGTATTTTTAGATTTCTTGGGGTTCGACTTCCACCAGTGTATCTTTGAAGATTTCTAATAATTCTAATTATTATGAGAAATAACATGTTTTTCTCTGGAAAGATAACTTCGACAGGTTGTTTCCCGAGGCACTGTCATTATACTGAACTTGTTTACCTGGACACTACGCTACACAGAAAGCACTCTTGACGGAATGAAATTATTTACAAATAATGGCTGCCAGGTGTGCCATTCATTCGACGTGCCATTGTCTTTTTAAATTGAAATAATACATATTATTGCAATATATGTATTTATGGTTATTATTATTATTGGAACCAGCCTGGGCACCACTGTCAGTAATCATTACGATCCGAAAGATCCATTGTAACATTACCCTTAACCTTAATACACGTCTAAGATTCTTGTCCTTTAGTTAAGAAAGAGTTCCTTTTGGAAAAATGCACATAATACGCGTTCTGCAGCTTTTTTTAGAAGTTCCTGACATAGATGGCAGAGTAGATTTTCAGCTCTTCCAAATTTATACGAAAGATATTTGAAGGCTACGTGTTCTGCCAATATACCTATCGTTAATGTGAGATCCGCTTTGCTGAAGTATACTAATGTTCCTATAGTACTTGGCGAGAACGAAATTAATGCCTTAGCGCGACTATCCAGCAATATTAATGTTCCCTTATTTTTCGATTTCGTGTTTTAGGTATTTTTTTGCGGGCCAGTATAAGGTTCTGGAGCAGTGACATTTATAATTAAGAAGAATATCCATTTAATAGAAATAATTTGGAAATAATTTAATTTGACTACTAGAAATGCCAAATGTCAACAGAGACTTTGGGAACTAACTCAATGCTATGCAACCTTGCAAGGGATTTGCATACTGAGGCATAGAGGACGCCACCAATTAAAAATTAACCTCCACCATTCCGTTATTATCGATTGGTATACAACCAACCAAATATAAATTGGTTATTATGTATATATATTTGTTTACCGCAATTCATGGCTGAGCTACCAACCTCGAACAACGAACCATCCTCCACCATGACAAAGCAAGTTCGTACACAGGCACGCAAGACAATTGAATTTTTAAATCAAAAAACTTCTAATCGCTAGACCATCTTCCGTTCAGTCTGGACCTAACTACCTTTCCAAAAATCGAGAACGAACTCCGCAGTTTCCAGTCGTCAGAAAGACCAGTCAATGCCTTCAAAGACACAATTTTGACTATACCAAGAAACGACTGGAATAACTGCTTCCAAAATTAGTTCGGGCGCGTGCGATAGTGTATTAGTCTTCGCGAAAGATACTTCAAAACTTAAAAGACAACCCTAGTATTAAGATGTATAAACATTTGAACGAAAATTGTTCATTCACATTTAGGGCAAAACAATTTTCAAATAATAAACTAGGCAAAGAAGAACTTCATTCTACAATTTTGATTTAAGGTTTAAGATATTGTTCGCGACTTTTAAACAGATTCTGCATAATATTATATACCTGCTCTATATGTATATAATTCAACATTAAAATTGAAAAAGACTGCTGTTGGACAAATATTATCGACATACTATGTATAATATTCGTCGATTATGTTTTTCTATGACGATAACGATATCCCCACACGAATTCAGCGCTAATAATTCTAGATTATTGAACACGTACATATTGATACTGCAAATTAACGTATAAAAGGTTATTCCCAGACCATTCCCATACATTTTAAATAAATTTCAGTTCTATGTTCACAATAATTGCAGGTAATTTTGTATGCTAATGCGTTGCATGTACACTACTGCATAACGTATTGCCTGTTTTAAAAATTAAGCGAGAGTTTTACGAACGATTGGAATATATTCCAATTTTATAGGTTTATATACTAACTTTCCTTCCTCTGAGTCAATCAATATGACCAACTTGAAACTAAATTATATCCATACTTTAATAGGTAAAGTTGTATACTTCTCAAAACAATTAAGTTTTCAGGGAGAAACCAATGGAAGAAGTGAACCTTAGTCCAAGCAAAATCATCCAAAATTCTATTTTAACACGATGATGATTATTTTGCTTCCGTTATATAAGACGTTGAGAAGCTTCTTGCATGTTCTTTGATGGTTTGATAATTTATCGCACAGACGTAAACTTTATGTTAATGCGTGAACTGGCTTACGTTAAATTCGCAGTTGGAACCTATCGAGCATGTATGTTAGATGAATTCTGAGTTTCCAAATGCGCATTAGACTCTCCTATGTAAGTTAAAAGAAGAGCTAAGCAAATAAGGCGATAATACACCTCAAGAAGAGTTTCGAAAGTTTGTATTACGTAAACCATGCAACTGCTAAACTGCTATATCCGCTATTATTTCAAAGCGTAGTGCCTTAGAGGCATCACTAATTTGTTTTACAACTTTCTTTTCGTACTCGGAACTATCGAGCGGAAACTATGTGAATTAAAATAATAATCCCTTTGACTCGCAGTCCTGCTAATCTACACTTTTGACAGCTGCTATATTCTGTGTCAATATTTTCAGTTCATGCATTAGTTGGCTTATTCTTTATTGTTTACTGCTGTATTTATCTTCTTTCATAGCTTTATTTCTACTTCCTTAAGTTCCTTGAAAAGAACTAAGTAAGAATACCATAATCTATTCGTTTTACACAAAACAAATAACACAATTTTTCGTTTTTGCCATGCTGAAACGAATCTCAAGCGTTAATTTATTCTATCGTGAAAGCTGCGTTAATGTAAAACAAAATTTGAAGAAAGGAAAATATTAGGAGTATACAAAATGGATAATCGAAAATATATTGTCTTTCAGAATATCCCTTTGAAAATAAGGGCAAAATTTCTGAGCAACTACATTTATTTATTAACAATTTTTATTAATTTTGCATTAATTCGACAGTGTACTTACATGAAATGATTAGAAAAATATTTGAGGATGTTAGATAATACTTTGACTTCAATAACAAAGAATTATATATTGGAAAGGATCATCAAACCTTGTGAGGAGGGAATGGAAGCAATTGCTACTATGAATGGAAAATCAAAACGAATAATTCTAAATAAACAAAAATTCATTACCACTATGCACTAAATTTACAATTAGAAAATTATCCAAAATTATTATTAATATACAGGATGATCTACAATCTACAGCATGCGTTATGTCCGTTTCATATATGTACTGCGGACCCTTCATATTTTCACTTACTTCAAACTACACACAAATATGGAATAAAGAAGGCCGAATAAAACGAGAAATAAATTTATTTATTTAAGAGTTTCTCAGTGTTCTTCAATATCTTGTGTGTTCCACAAACCTGAGTAGTGTCACATCGAAAAACGCCTAGAAACAATACCCAATATAATGTTTCGCTGTGTTTGAACCGGTAGGCGAATGCATTATTTTTGTGGCACTACATACCGCCTAGAGTGCTCACTTAGGCTGTTAGTTTAGGTACGGTTAGAATAGCCGAGAGGAAATTGCCACATGTTGAGTAAAAAATCGCTCCAACCCACGCTGATAACGCTGGGTAGGCAGAACATGCTCGTGTGTAACACACTTCTTTCCCGTGAGCAGCATTAATATGTTAGGTACTGAGTAACGTTATTTGTTCTATAGAATTGTGTTGAAAGCAGTAATAAACATTTTATTACACCTAAAACGTGTGATACTAGAAAAATTCTTTCAGTTCACGGGTGGTAATAAAAAATTCGTGGATCTTACATCACTCTAGTATACACCCTCTAGTTTCTTATGAACTATTCACTATCCAGAAAGATTCGCAGATTTGTTCTGACATGCAAATTGGTATTTTTGGGCGAATTCTGTCGTGCTTCAAACACAGCTCTACCTTCCTCTGGTTTCACGCAACATTTTTTCAAAGGTCTATTAGCAGTTAAGATGTCCTGTGGTTTTCACGTCCAGATTCAACTAGATCTGGACGTACTAACGTTTAATGAGCTTGTGTACTAAAGCATTAGAGAATCCCAATAGTTTTCTCTTTGCATGAAAAGAAAACAAACATATGCTGTTTACTCAAAGGGCGTAGTGATGGACTTTGTCCTGAATCAGGTATAAATAAGTGTGGAAACTTTTATTTAACCAGTTGCTTACCGGCATTATGCAATAGGTATAATATAGCTTATAGCGATTTATGTGACGGATCTTGGCCGTTATTTAAGCGAAAAATTCAGCGACTTACAGGACGAATATAGGAAATCGCTGGAATTACAAATACGATACAAAATCCACTGATCACTAATTTTGCACGCAATACGTTTTTATTATTATTGTCGGAAGTTAAAATTAGCTAAAAATATAGATTCCTCCTACGTACAATGATAGCAAGGAAAATGGCAGATGGCGTATGTGTTACTATAACAGAAGACGCTATCTCAAAGAGATCGAATGACAAGCGTTCATTGTTTAAGATACATGGCGTTCTGATTTCAGGAAAGCATTTGGAGGCATATTACTGGATATGCACCACAAATTGCATTTGAAAACAGGAACTTTCGTTAGAGGGAGGAATACGTATGTGTTGTTCTGTGCAACAATCCAGAGGTACTTCATTATAACGTGGCAACAGACTGAAGATGCCTAATTAGATCGTACGGTATGGATAATGATAGTGATGAGAAGCATAGCAGTAAACAGAAACTATTTCGTTTAAATGAAGTAACTCCGTCGGTAATGAGTTTGATGATCAGTTTAAATTTTATTCATATAGTTTGGCGAAATAATCTTGACAAAGATTGAGTCTTCATTTAAGCCAGTATTTAAAAAGTTTACGGTCTTTGTATTACTTTTAAATTTAGCCATTTTAACACTGGAGCAATCCTCAATTAACTAGATCTTCTTCAAAACAACATTTCTTAATAGAAAAAATGTTTAGTTATTTTTTAGAGAAGGATGATCCCTTTCCTTGAATGGCGCAAGTCAATGATTCAATAAAAAAAAAGATCGAAGGGAAATAACTCGTCACAAAAGGAATAAAATCTAAACAACTGTGCTCGCAGGAAAGCATCTTCCGATCGGCGGCAAAAAGCGTTAGAAGTAAGGCGGAAAGGGAAATACGATCGCAGATTCGCTTCCGCCCTATCGCGTTACTCGTAGTAGGCCCCTTAAACGCCGAATTTATTAGAGTACGGGGCTGACACGAAATTGATATTTGTTGCAGTCGATATATTACGAATCAAATTCTCGGCGAATCGTAAAAGAGAAAGGAAGACGAGCAGATGGACGCGAGAGATAGTCGATAACGTAGTAATCTGCGGAATCGTCCGAGTCGTATGAAACGTAGCGCAGTACGTTATAGTTATATGCTTGTACGATTTATCATAAACTTGAGATATAAAGCTGGAGTCGACGGTCGAGTTTTGCAGATATAAGTTTGTATTACATATAACTTGTTTAAAATATTGCCATTTTAGTTTTCTTCTTGTCGGACAAGGAAGTATCAAAATCAATAACATACACTCTGGACCGGGAAAGGTGTGGTAGATATGTAACCGTTCATATATCCAATAGCACTACGGGAAATCTATATTGAGATCTAATTAAAAAAAACCAACACATTCTTAATTAGGAATATGCATTCGGAAATTATACTATTAAAAGGGAGGAGACTATAACTCTACTCTATAGAGTAGGCAAAAAACCTACACCGCAGGGATTTGACGTATAATGTGACATGTACTTGTTTGGAAATAAAAGAATTTTGAATGTTAAAGAACTTGTAGAGTTTATCTTCCTCTGTGAAAGAGAAGATTGCTCCCATAGAGATATTGCAAAGAATTTGACCAGACACCCAGAACGATAGCCAGTGGCGTACACAACAGTTGGCACAGTGTTTGATAAATTCAGCGTTATAAGAACAATGTGATAGATGCTACCAGATCTAGGCGTACAAGCAGATCGGTAAAGGTAATAGGCTTTGGCCAACGAAGTAGCAAGTCGGAAGAAATTAATTTGCTAAACAAGCTTTGAATTGACTCTTCACAAAGTCTCCAGAATAAAACAAAAATTTACATTTTAGGTAATCGTTATTAAGGAATTAATTCAAAAAATTTCACAGAATCGGAAAATTAAAAAATACCCAGGTTGTTAGATTTGATGGTGTTTCCGGCAAAACCGCTTTGGAAATTTTACTAAAAAATATTGTTACTAATAGTTCGATTTCTATAGAAATTTCGTTTAATTTTAGTAAAATTAGCAAAATATAAGACAGCTTCAAATTTATAGCGACTTAGGTGTCATGTGGATACAATAGAATGTTATTTTGACTTTAGGTATAGTTTTTATTTTTCGTCGATTGGATAGCTGCATTCTGTTGAGAGGCAATTAAGACGACACATACGTCGGATTAACTGGGCAATAAGAACTTTTGCTGAGTTGCCTTTTTTACTAATTTGGGCGTGCTGAATCCGAAAATCATATTTTTTTTTGCGTATCACATCAAAATTAAACTCTATGCCATACTATATCTTTTGAAGAATCACTAATGCGGCTAAGTTGTTACTGAACACCTGATAGTATGTAAACAAAGTATAAAATTTTAATATTTAATTTATTTATTAATACAATATTGGTCACGAGTATAATATAAGTATTTATTTTGATAATCATTAAAAAAGTATACAAAAGTACTTGTAGAAACATAAACAACAATTAGGAAATTTTCGTTTGTTGCACTTTCTGCTGTGTATTTTGGTTTAGCATTTCCTTTGAACACTCCAACAGTAGTCGGCCATCATATAAGGATCCTATTTTCTTTAGTAACGAATTTCCATGGTTTAATATTGATAAAATCTCTCGCCCTTTTCATGGCTTACAGCACGTAAATTTTTGGGAAACCTATCAAAATGACTATCATGTTATACTCATGTTCCAACCTAGGCAGCGAGATGTTTGAAATATTGATTCCACTAGATCTTTGTAATTGCAGATTCTTTTGTTTCTAAGGAAATTGTTCACCATCTTGTTGCATGAAGTCCAAGCTTCTTTCTCACCTTCTTTCATAGAGTTGATGAAATTTAGATCTGTCATTAAAGTTCTAATTTGGGGTCCATCAAACAGCCCAGCTTTAATCTTTTCGTAATTTAGTCGTGGAAACTTTTGACATATGTACTTGAAACAATCCCCTTGCAAATTTAGAGCTTTAACATATTGCTTGGTTCACTAACATGAATATTAATACTAAACCACCGTTGACATTAGTAATGATAAAATTACAATGTCCTTGCAATTATCCAACGTAAACGTGCAAAAATATTGGTCTCGGAGGGGACTCGTAAAGATGTTAGGTTCGAGTCTCTTCCGAGACCGATATTTTAATTTTTTCAGTAATTTAATTACGTTCACTTACAATATTCTTTTGTTCAATATCTAAGAATGTTCTATGAGGTCAATGTTTCTGAACCCAGCGTTGGTTTTCATTTCGATTATCCAAGAGATACAAAGAACGCGGAAATTTTGAAACTTAATTTGAACTGAAAGTAAAAAGTTAACCATTTTGACATCCACACAGCAGTTATGGTCTTCATACTTTAATAACTTTGTAAACCCCTCAATGGAATATCCAATAGGAACTGCACCGAAAACATTCCCGTCGTGAGCTGTCGATAAACAAACGCCTAAATATATTTAGAATCTTTTTCAATTATTTAAACAATCAAGAATTCACTGCATGTGGTTAATGATTTTTAAGAATTTTGAAATCGGCAAACAAGAATTGCTATAGAGAAAAGCGTGACATGCTAAGGAAAAATGCGTTTTCCATTTGGCATTACCCTGTACCTACTTCTAATTGGTTGTTTCATTAATGTTTTTTACATTTAGCTAACTGACATTTGTAAATTATATTTACATAATATCAAGATTGTATCTCAAAGTATTGTTGTGCGGTGGCTAATTCTTGAATTGTGTTTTGGGATTGTTTGTAAAATGGATCCTCTAGAACAAAGAGCCGTAATAAAACACCTCCAGAAAAAGGGCATGACGCCAACTGAAATTCATGAAGACATTATGACAACTATTGGTGAGTCTGTAGTTTCTTATAATGTAGTTCCGGCATTTGAGTACATTATAAGAAAGTCGAGATTTTAAATGCGGAAGAACATCCTATGAAAACCAACATGCAGGTGGTTCTCCAATAACGGTAACAACAGATAAAACCATTAAAAAGGTACACGATATAGTACTGAAGACTGAGGAGTATGCATCAGGGACATTGTAGAATATACTAGTTTATCGTATTATATAATGCACAACATACTGACTAAAGAATTAGATATGAAAGTGGGGAGTGCAAGAAGAGAAACGCCATGGAAAGTTAACGCATGGTATGCTGTTCCATCAGGATAATGCTCCCAGCCATATATCCGGTATTGCTATGGCTGTTGTACACCAATCAGGCTTTGAATCAACGGACCACCCGCCATATCCACTGGATCTGGCCCCTAGTAATCACAAACTGTTCCACAAATTATTAGGAAATCTTACGTGGGGCAAAATTTCCCACTAATTATAAAGTGATGTAAGCTGTAGCGAGATGGTTTGTTGAGGTCCGACAAAAATTTTTCCTATATCGAAAGATAAAAAATATAATGCCACTGTAGTTTTAGTGTAAAAGGGTCAGGGATGCAGTATAGAGGTCCACCCTCGTATATACTTTTTAATGTATGTGCGTAAAATTTTTGCTTTAAAATCTCTCTGTTTACATTCTTAATTTTGAAGTTTTCTTTTATTCATGTATGCGTACACGGAGGACATAAAATTAATTATTATAACTCACTTTAAACAATTTTGAACCGATGTTATAATTCTCACTATTACATCAACTTTGAAACATTCTTGTTTCCAATTCTGTAATATTGTTCCCTGCGCAAGACGAAATCCAGTTAATATAGAACAAGATGAAAGAACAAAGAGCAACCAGAAAATCTATTTATTAGTTACTGTAGCAATTCGCTTCGCTGAACTTTCCTTTTACTTAAACGATTCACGTTTATCGCATCAGATGTGGTTTTCGTTCATTTCGAAGCAATCTAAGCTCCAAGTTTCTCGAACCGATACGCAATAGTATAGAGTTCGCTATAGTATCGAGTTACTATTTGGCCGTGTATAAACTACAGTCGGGATGGTCCAGAATTTGCGAAACAAAAACGATATGATCATCACCATTACGTTACGACACGGAATCTGTGCCTATGACAAAACTAAACTAATTTAAACGTGCCTGATTTTCCATGTCTAACTAACAATCCCTTCATCCGTTCAACTATTCACCGCTCTATCCCTCCTGTTGATATCGATTCGAATGCTCGCCAGGACCATGTTAGGCTTGTCAAATAACTCATCTATGGTCAGCTCTAATTCCTGACAGATATGTTTAATTACTCACGACGTAAAGTTCCGCCGCCGCCCATTTGATGGACGCATAGCCTGGCGTCATTTTGTCCATCCTACCGTATTGCAGTGATTGAGACTGCCGTTCTATGCTTTGCTTTGTAGATATTCTGGTGTTATGTATTGGAAACCGTATTGTGTGTTTCGTGTATATATGCGTGTTTGTACTTTGTACTTTATGATGTTGATCATCGACATGAATGTCTCTTTCATGTAACGCACCTGCTGTAGAACTAAGCAACTTGATGTAACTTAATAGAAAAGGAATTTCTATCTCTATACTACATTCCGCAAAAAATCATCGTATAATTCATTTTTGTAACACAGGAATGATTTTATGACTAAAGGAACTTTAAAGACATTCTAATATATTCCAAGAAACAGTTGTATATGGTATAATTATATAGGGACCAAATAAAAACACAAACTCATATTTGAAACTTCTATTAAACGGACATGGTAACAGGAATTATACTCTTGGAAAAAAATTACAAGGTAGCAGCTTAATATTTTATATTGCCACTGCTGGTCTTTACCACTCGTATTCCATTTGACACGGATTCAATTAACCTACGTATATAAGCTTGGTCTAAATTCTCCCACTCCTCACGGAGGGCATCTTCTAATCTCTGTAGCTCTATTAAGGCAACATGTTGCTTCCATACCATTCTGTGAAGGTAGTCTCACACATTTTCGATACGATTCAGGTTTGGACTCACCACAAGTCAATCTAAACTGGAATTCCAACCTCATCAAGGTATTCCTGACGATTATCGCCACATGAGATCGTGCATTAACAAGAATTCGTTGCCTATTACTGGTGCGTATGGCAATACTTGATCTTGTAAAATGACTATTATATACGACGTAGGCGCCATATATGCTTAACTTCTATACATTTATTACAACGAGTAATTGATAATTTGATACCCTTGTTAAAATAATCTGAAGTATTCCCCCCAACATTTTCTATAACAGCTGCTTACAACTCATTTCGTCCTTAAAACGACGTCCCGTAAAGACTTTTTTCACAAATAAAAATCACAAGAAGCCGTATCCGGACTATACGGTGGATGTTCCAATTCTTGAAAGCCGCATTCGTGGATGGCAGTTCGTGAAACGGCGGCGGTATGGACGGGGGCATTGTCCTGCAATAATCGCAATCCCTTTGTCAATTTTCCATGACGTTTTGCACGAATACTGTCCCTTAATTTATGCAATAGAAACGCATAATATGTGCCGTTCACAGTTGTATTGATCTCTTTAAGATTAATTAGCAAAATGCCCTCTCAATCCCAGAATATTGTGGCCATCACATTTTTCGTTGATTGAACGATGCTATTCCATAGACTACTTCTTCGATAGAGGATCGTATGACAGAACCATTGTTTCATTCCATGTGACAATGGACTCCAAAATCGGTTATGGGTCGTCCCCACACATGTTTAAAAACGATCGCGCACATTTGACTTGACGTTCACGTTGGAGAGCAGAATATAATCGCGGTACTCATCATGCACTAATTTTATTCATATTCAAATGGTTATGAAGAATTCGGAGAATATATTCGGATATGTTTGTTATCACTGCTAATTCCTTCACTTTCAAACGGCGATCTTCTAGCACTAAATCTTCAATGATTGAAATTTGTTGAGGCGTTATCACTTCAATTGGTCGACCCGACCGTTCATCATCTTCCAGGAATTCTTTCCCCAAACGGAAACAATTTGCCCACTTTTTTACAGTGGAATACGAAGGAGATGAATCACCATAAACGCCGTCTAAACATTGTTTTATGTGATTAGGCGTATGCCCTCCTTTTGTTAGTTCAGCTCCAATATTTGGTGCCTATTAGAAACAAAATACCATATTCACTGCAGGTATTGATCATAATGATAATTTGACTGTATCAATTTAGAGTAAGTTGTCACAGTCTTTGATGTTGAGTTTCTCACCAAAAACCATCAGCAATAGCAATCTCAAACTTTCTTGCAGCCAATATTATAGGCAGTATCATGTAATTATGGCTAGAGGATGATCTACACTGCACACTGCGTATAATAGCTTTGCTTCTTCTATAGCTTAAAGTGTGGTCATACTGCAATTCCAAATTGAAATCACTCATAGAATTGGCCAGCAAATTTTTTTAGCTTCCTGGAGGTTATTTTATTACTTCATTTAAATTCTGCTATCCAGTGTTTAGGTTCTCTGAAATTGTCCAGCTTAACGATTCCGTTTGCTTTTAGCTCTCATCATCGTATATCAATATATCTGCTCTTTTCCACATAGTTTATCCACCTGTATCGTCTGACGAAGAAAGGTTCTCGGATCTCAAATTCAAATTTTAGTGAAGCTTGGTAGCGAAACACACCTTCGAAAATTCACAGATTTCTTGATTTAGTTCTTGAACCGAAATAGATACAACAAAATTTAGATGCAAATGTTGCACCTTATCGAAAGCTCCTACATAACACGTGAATGTAGTATATATAGCGTGTTGCATTTAAGTGCTACCCTCTTATACTAAAGTTGATTATAGTAATATGGAAAGGAAATTAACGCAAATTGTTCATTCTTAACATCCTTTACTGATTTTTGAGCACTTTCAATTATTTGTCGGTATTCTAAGTGTGCAGAGCAAGTCATACCTTATACTACTTAAAGCAAAACCGTATATATATTGCATATATATGTCTTCTATTAAGATAGACCATAATTAATTAATTAATTAAATTGCATTAGTTAGTATGTCCTAATGTTCGTAATTCGTCAAATGTGAACAGAGGATTCGTTATGCGTATTTAAATTATGTACTTAGGATTTGAATGAATGCAACGGTATCACATTGAAAGCAACGAGTAGGAAACGGAAGGTGTTGGTTTGAAAAGCTAAAATTTGCAGAATGTTCAAATGATCCAGCTTGAGTCTCTATATACCAGGGTTTGTTCCAGGCACATCGAAACAAATTTCTTGTATTTAGAAGGCGACCATTAATTGTGTGTTAATGATTGCAATTTTATGACATTATTTCGCAAATGGAGATTAACATCATAATTTAAGATAAAAATCAGCTCAGAAAATCGTCGTATAAATCTCTTCCATATTCGAAATCCATCGATGTCCAGTGGTTGAACCATACCTATTGTTTTCTTTAATATTGTCAGTATTTGAATATATATGTTGGATGCGACCTTTGGACAGTGACCTGTTCATTTCCACAAATATTTCTATTAAAGTTCTTACTTAAAAAATTGTTTATTTCGACTGCCCTGTGGTATTCACCATACTTCAATTATCAGCAGATTGATGCATATAAAGGACTGCAAAATTTTATATGCGCCATTTATATAACCAATTAATTTGAAGATTTTGCTGCCTATTCCTCAACTTTTTCTGTAGAAAAGATGCAAAAAATTGTTTTACAAAAATTGACTAACGACTAACCTCGGTCACCCTCTGGTTATCGTATACGTTCAAATTCCCTTTTGCATAAGCAATGTTTACGTCCAACGCAATATAATGAAACAGAACTTGGAAAATTAGATTTCGTAATAGGATCTGTATAATGCCCAGCAGGGAATATCGTACTTGTCCCCAAAAATATACGCAATTCAACTCGACTCACCTATAACCGTTAGATTGTAACGGAAACTGCGGGTCTGAGCGTTCCGGAAGTCCACTCGGCACCGATAGACACCCTCGTCGTGGCGCCGGATGTCGTTGATGACGAGCTGCGCGGGCTCAGATACCGTGTTGAAGTAGGCCCTGGACCCGAACACTTCCGGAGCGGACCAATGTCGTGCCTGCGAAATTGGCTTCCCTCGGACGTCGAAACTATAAAAAAGAGGAACGGTATAAAGTATAACGTGGACGGAATACGTAAAGAACATGGAGGCTTGTTCGAGATACAAGCGGTGACGTACTTCATTCAGATTTTTTTTCTCTGTAAAAGCGACCACGGCAACCCAAAGAGGAAAAGAAAGGAATTGTGAGGTGTAGGTACGGTGAAGAGTATTTCTCTAGATTTTAAACATAATGTAATTAACGTAAATTGCAAAGAGTGCTATTTAGGTACAGGTGTCTACTATTGAATATTATGAACGAAATGGAGCACCAACACTCAAGCGTTGAGTATTTACCCTGAATAAAACCATTTTTTTACCAACAGCTTTCACACGTAGCTCAATAATAAACTTACAAGGGAACACCGGCGGGTGTCCCCCTCCGATTTCGATGAAACTTAACAGATCGAAAGAGTACCTTAAAATAAGAGACACGTATTTTTTTTTATCGGCGTATCCGCACGATTTTGGGGTACAACCCCCTCCAGAGTTTGGACGATCTTTCAATTTTTGCAAATATTTCCTAAATTATGACAGATATTAAAATTCCTTCTTAACATAATTTACAGCATATTGGATGGCCCTAAGGGTAGCGTCAGTTCAACAGTCCAGATTTGATGTTCACATTGGATATGTGCACTTCCCATCATATTGGTCAACGAAGATTCTCTACGTGGCCACCGTTCATGCTATTCCATTGATCTTAAATGGCTTCTTACAGCTGAAGAGCTTGCAATTATTCATCAGTTTCCTTTAAATCTTTAGCTAGACCTGTTGAAGCACGGTTTCTTAAAGACAATCATTCTAAAACTTGATCAATGTGTTCCGTTGTTTTCTGTCGCCAATCACTCTATCTTTTGATTGCGATACTGTCAGTTTTACTATATCTTTCTAAGAACCCACCAATTGTGGGAGGACTACAGTTACAGCCCAAACCTTTCGCTTTAAGACAACAATAACCGCTCTTTGTCTGTGTTGAACAAATTGTATGTTCGCCATATTTAATGCGATCTGTAATAATTATTAACTCACTTCAACGAAAGTATTTATACATCAGAATTTAGTTTGATATTTAACTCTCAGATACCGTTACTGCATTTAAGTAAGGGAATTATCTCATCTCCTAACGCACGTAACAACGCTTTTATGGATTTGTTAGAGAATATTGCAGTTCATTTTGCCAATGATATATTTTTTTAAGACAGGTATTACAAAAATCATGAAGAAACCTTCCGAGAAGGCGACGAGAGACATCTGTTCTTCGTTCAAATCATTAGAAAGTAACTGTTAAAACCCTTTTCGCCATTGCTATGTAGCCAACTTAAAATACATGAATATAACGATACGTAGAACTTGTAACAGGCTTCCTGTAGTGTAATAATTAATTAAGAAATAATCGTGTAACTATTAATATTCTTTGCGGTCCTCAAAAAAAAAAAATTCGATAGTAATAGATCCTTTCCTGTAATTATGAAGTAAAATAGGCTTTCCACTCAACTTCCTTACAACAAGCTAGTTGATTATATTGTGCGGAGTTAGTGTAGATTAATCAGCCAGCTAGATGAAGCAAATATTATGCAATATAATGTAATCCGCCTCTCATGCTGGAGTTCTGAGTCGATGTTAACATATTCAACACGCTGTACGCTTTATACATGAAATAGTAGAGAATTATAGAGTACTTTGAATATGCATGTGTATAATTAGAAGGAACTATTATGAGGCATTCTCTTTTATATTAATGATAATGCAAGGAGTGCAAGGATTTCAGCTGGCAAAATTTATACCTATCGCGCATATGTTTATTTTTAATAACGATGATAACAGTAATAATAATTGTAATAAACGTGCCTGTGCGTACGTTGGTCTGAAGAGTGTATCTTTTTGGGTGAACCTGATTAAAGCTATTAAAATTTTGAGAGGAAAATCGATAAGTTTAGAAAAGGACTCTGTAATTGTTGCTTTTCATCAAGATGGTTATTCAGTGCGTCAAATTTCCGAAAAAGTACATGTTAATAAATGGACTGTTAATGATATCATTCGGAGATATCAACGCACGGGCTGTTTAAGAGATCGGGCACGGTCAAATCTTAAGAGAATAACAACTCACGCCGACGATGAGCGTACAAATTTGCTGAGCAAGCGAAATAGGAGTCTGACAGCACCAGAAATCGCTCCCGAAATGAATCGCATGAAAAATCTATGTTACTACAGTGAAAAGAAGATTAAAAGCTGCAAGTCTTCACGGCCACATTGCAACAAAAAATCCCCTACTTCGACGTAAAAGCGGGCAAAAACGCCTACAGTGGGCAGAAGCACATAGCAATTGGACAGTGGATGATTGGAAAAGGGTGCTATGGACTGATGAGTCAAAGTTTGACGTGTTCGGACTATCAAGGGGCGTTTTTGTTGGACGATTGTGTATGGCCAACAGTTAAGCAAGGAAGCTCTGCGTTTATTTGGAGTTGCTTTTCCTACGCTGGTACAGAAGATTTGAAGCGAATCGGAGGCATTTTGCAAAAGAGGGTTATTTAGAAATCCTGCAAGATAATGCAATACCATCCAGACAACGTCTAATCGGCGAAAATTTTGTATTCATGCAGGATAACGGCCTCAAACACTCAGCAATGATATGTAAAAATGAAAAACAAGATAACGGCACTTTAGAAATAAAGATAGGGTCGCTGCAAAGCCCAGATCTAAACCTCTAAACCCCATCGAGCTGTATGGCATGAATTGGACAGGAGGGTTCGAAAAGTATGCCCTATATCCTTAGGCCACCTGTGATACATAAAATATGTCAAAATGCGTATGCCACTGAAGATTTTGATGACTAGAATGTAGGAAAGTTATCCATCAATTTTGGTTTTTGAATCGTTTTCTATATGATTAGAAATAGCTTTCGGTGAGGCTTGAACCAAATCCAAGGTGAACGAAATTTTGACGAATTTTCATTCTTATATTTTTTTTGCGAAAAATCGAAGTCATCTAAAATATGGCTGACAGCACCAGAAATCGCCGCCGAAATGAATCGCTTTTTTAATTTATTTGCGCGTCCGAACCATTATGGACGGTAACGTACATATGCATACATTGCATAACAAACCACAAATTCTCCAATTTCATTTAAAACAAAGAAATTTACAAATCCGTCCATTTTTAAGAATAGACAGTGAAGAAGGAAAAGACTAATCAGCTAATAGCTTTCCTACGCCATATTTTACAACTAACATACTTGTTATCTTCAACAGCAAGTCTACAGACAGTGTTCGAAAATTTATGTTGAACTTAATTTTAACATAGAAAGCATAACAGGTCTGCTAAATCAACATGAGATCTAAGGGATACATACTTCTAAATATGTTGGTACGTAACATAACATGTAGATCTTAACATAAGAGCTCTATAACAACCCATGCTAAGAATACATACTTGGCCTGAATATCACCTTCAGCATCGGATTTCCCATACCCCAACGCTTCGGTAGTTTCTACAGTTCAAACTTTTCATTCATATTTTCGCACTATACCTATAACTATGATCTAATAGGGCAACAGCGAAGTACTATTTACTACGAATGGCTGATTGTAGGGAAATACGGTAGCTTGAAAGAATAACGGGAAAAGCACTTGCGTATTATAACCGTTGACTTTGCTCACATCTGTCGATTATCCTGTTTTACTTGCAGCAGACGACGCTGTTGAATCTTGTGTCATTTCCGGAAAATTAATTTACTCAAAAATAGATTCAAGTTCAGGGAAAGCAAGAAGAAAAACACGTAAGAAATAAAACTATAAATGCTAAACGGAATTTGGCAAGTGATAGATATTTTAAACAAAGCAAGTGTAGTACTCTAGATATGAAGCGAGTCAAATAATTTAGCAAGGCTCCTAGTTTCAAAAAAATTGTTACATACGAATCTATATGGGCTAATAAAAGAGCGCTATACTCCATAAGACATAATAGTTCGAAACCTGGGTGAGTTTTAGTTCGCTAATGTAACAGTGTAAGGTGTATGTCGAGCGACAGCAAACGTTAACGGAACTAAAATTAAAAATTCACGAAGAGGTTATTTCACCGCATTTCACCGGATATGTTACGGCCAGTGATGAAAGCTTTTGGTCAAGACTTCGAGAGTGCGAACGTAATGGTGTTGATTATTTAAAAAATAAAATGGTGCGTCTTATTCAATGGCAAACAGTAAAAACTTAAATAGAGGAGTGCCAAATTTTGCTGTTTCACTGATGGAATAACAGGATTTGGTCTATTATTTAGAGAAACAGACGGCAGCAAAATCCTCGCAACAAAATTGAAAAATCTAGTTAAATTATATCCTCTGAAAAAGGATACACAGTTTTACAAACTGGAAAGATTTATTCTAAAGGCGATAAACCTTTTCTTATTTCAGCCTATAAACACCCAAGTAAAAACGTCCCGGAAAGATTAAATTCATTCAACCGTTTTTCTCGCAAATCAATTTCTTACCAATTACTCAAATTTGCCTCTTCCTCCTTCTACAAACCCATCGGACAGATCCGGCGGTCGGAATCCGCTGCCACCGCTGCGACCGGCAGCCAAAAGCTTACATTTCTACTTATCCTTCTCCCAAAACAGTAAACCGGTTCCGCGTAACTTACCAAATTAAATTACGGACCCAATCTAAGACGTGACACTTGAAATGGGTGAGATGGTCTCTAAAACAATGACGTCTCAGGCAGACAGAAGTTCCTGCGGTGGTGTGATGCATTGCTCGATTCCATGGCGTAGCAAGTTGTGCACCGCGTTGCTTTGTTACCTTATGATGTAACTTGATTACTGACATCTATCTTCCACGGTAGAACAATACGTCTGGTCTGGCACTGTCAACCCTTCGACTTTTAAACAACCGATCTCTCTAATTTAGTTAGACAAAGAGAAGGACTTCCGTATCGTGCGTCTTGCTAGTTTTACGTTTATGATTATTTTCGATTCACCGGATGTGCATGAAAACGTAATCTTATTAGATTAGACAACATTGCATAGATCAGAGCAAAGCGCGGAAATTCATTCGAAAGGAGGTTCATGTTAAAGGATAAATTCAAAATGGAAGGAAAGGTGTAATCAAATTATCTACTGTCATTAACTTCCAACAGCTACCGTAGTACTAAGAACTTGACTAACTAATTTAGTATGGAAGTGAGATCTATGCGCAATAATGTTTCTAGGGGAGGAAGTAACTGCTGGCGTGTTAATATTATTATGACTAGTACATTCGCTTTATCTAATACAGATATATTTTAGTGATAGAAATAGCAGAGTGTGAACTACGGTTTAAACTAAACAAAATATGGCATATTAGCAGGTCCAATTACGAAAGAAATAATTTTCATAAAATAGAAGCTATACCACTTTATACTATATTTACAAAATAAAAATGGAAATAATAACTCAGATACTTAGTTTACTGTCTAATATCTTGAGGACCTATACCCTAGAGCAAACATCCAACAGTTGTTCATTTATTAACGAAATAATTACAGAGTAAACTCTGAAGAAGTATCTTGATATTTATTACTATAAATATATGTCTAAGATACTGCAGGATTTGTTGCTCCAGTTACGTTACATATTATATATTATAGCATTAATTTTTGTATGCATTCAAATATACGATTGTTTACGACAATTAAATATATAAAATATTATAGATTAACGGATTTCTCTGCAGCTTTATGTCTGTACATATTCTTTAAAACCAAGTACTGGAATTGCGCTGAAAACATTTCAACTACATAATCTTGGAGTATTGATCAGGAATTAATCTTTACATCTTCTGTGTGTAATTTTTATCTTTTATCTCGTTTTTCCATTTTTTCTTCCTGTTCTTTTCCTTTTTCCCCTTCTCCTTCGACATGTCTTTCACTTTCTTTTTGACTTTTCTCTTCTTTTCCCTTTTGTTTTACTTCTAAAGACGTTTTCCAACTTATTCGTGCTTTCATCACACGAGCGTATTAATAACGAAGCAATACCAAAAAAGGTATTGTCAAGATGTTAGGGGTATTGTTCAGATGATATGCAAGGATGGCACAAGTGATGCAGATAGTAATGCCTGTAGTGATGCAAACACTCAAAAATTACTAGGCAATAAAATAACCGTCGCGTTCCATTTTTCCAGTATATTAACGTAGTAAAAGCTACGGGCATCTGAATCTACTGTTTATTGTCCTCTCATTTGGTGCAAGCAAAGTCCAACACAAATTTCTGAAATTGTAAGATTTACCTGAGTTGGGGTATTCACTGGAAGAGGAGTTTTACAAATTAGAAAGAATTATTTAGCGATAAATGTTTTTTTCACGTTCTTTTCCTTTTTTTCTTCTCTGGTCTTCTTCCTCTTTTACTTTCTGTTTGGTTTTCTTTTTACACTCTTTCTTTACCTGCTTCTTCCCCTTCATCCCTTTCTTCCTCTTCATCCTCTTCATCCTCTTCATCCTCTTCTTCCTTTTCTTCCTCTTCTTCATCTTCTTCCTCTTCTTCCTCTCCTTCCTCTTCTTCCTCTTCTTCCTCTTCTTCCTCTTCTTCCTCTTCTTCCTCTTCTTCCTCTTCTTCCTCTTCTTCCTCTTCTTCCTCTTCTTCCTCTTCTTCCTCTTCTTCCCCTTCTTCCTCTTCTTCCTCTTCTTCTTCTTCTTCCTCTTCTTCCTCTTCTTCCTCTTCTTCCTCTTCTTCCTCTTCTTCCTCTTCTTCCTCTTCTTCCTCTTCTTCCTCTTCTTCCTCTTCTTCCTCTTCTTCCTCTTCTTCCTCTTCTTCCTCTTCTTCCTCTTCTTCCTCTTCTTCCTCTTCTTCCTCTTCTTCCTCTTCTTCCTCTTCTTCCTCTTCTTCCTCTTCTTCCTCTTCTTCCTCTTCTTCCTCTTCTTCCTCTTCTTCCTCTTCTTCCTCTTCTCGTTCTTCCTCTTCTCGTTCTTCCTTCTCTTCTTCTGCTTTCTTTCGTTCTTCTTTTCTCTCTTTTTCCTTTTTCTCGATCGACAAGATTGCGATATAAATTTTCAACCATGATTAATTTAGGTATAAATAAATTTCCAGTTGACTGAATCAATCGGACTCTTGCAAAATAATTTGCTTTCAAATGTAATATTCTCTAAAAGTAAATCTAAACCGGGTTGGAAAAAGTGTAATTTCCTAATCAATGTTCACCTAAACTCCTAAATCTTCATAGAAATATCGCTGTATAACGTACAGTATTGCGATTATGTATACTAACCTTATCGGAATTTGAATCAAAGCAAAAGTAATAATTACACGTGTCTATTCATACCATTATTTATATATAAAGTGCATTCCAATCCGATAGAATTTCATTTAAAGTAGTTGCATTATGATCATATATATATGGAATGAGAAGCCTTGCAATAAATTCCAAAAATTTGTCTTCAGTGTGTAAATATTGAACTAAGCATATTTTATAATTGTGACATTTGCTCCTTTTAAGCATCCATGATGAAGATGAGATAACAGTACCCGTTCCAACTGCTCATATAAGGTAGGTAGATATATTTTGGAATGAAATCAATGCATTTTCACGTTTACAAACAGGAATTTGTCAATACTTCGACAAATATCCTTTTCAATCGGCATAATAAAATGTATCTTATGAGGAAAAGTCATTAAATAAGTCACAAACTACTGTAGGAAAGTTGAAAATAGCGGTGAGCTATTTTCCTATCGCTCATTAGGTGTCAGCACATTCCAGCTCTATGATACTCTAGTGACGGTTGCTATAGAAACATCTTTCCTCACCGTCAACAAAGAAGTTCAAGGTTGTGCCCTCAGCGGGTAAGGTTATGCTTATGCTTTTGGGATTTTCAAGAAGTGCTTCTGGTCGATTTCCAGAAAAGAAATGAGAATATAACTGCTGAATCATACTTTAGAGTTTTGTTATTGCTTTGGGATGCAATTCGATGAAAAACATCCTGGCGGCAAACATTTTGAAAGTAACGATGTTCAACAAGAGGTGAGCACATGGTTCGGACGGCAACCCAAATACTTTTATGCAGCAGGCATTGATAAGACGATGGGATAAATGTATTAATGTAGGTGGGACCTTTGTTGAAAAACAAAACTTTAGTTAACTATTTCTCTAATTACGTTTATAATAGCTCTTTCTGACCTACTTACTGACCTTCCCCGTATTTGGAAAAAGAAACTTGTGCTCATATTCAAAATTCATATCAGCGTACACAAAAAACAATTTCATTACAGGAGCGTGAAAAAACTGTGTAGCGCTTCTCAATCAGTTATTGAGAGATTGTCTATTAGACATTACAAAAATAATTCTGTATATTTTTAATCGTCTCTCGAAGCACTTAAAATTGATTAACTAAATAGGATATTGCGTAGTTCGTAATGCAAAGCTACACCACTTACTTACGCTTGCAATTGCCGATATCCCACTATTGCAAGCTTTACGGTAGGTTCCGATTTATTTGTCGCTATATGCGCCATTGTTTCGCGTAACATCATTGACAAGTATTGTTGGTATTTAGTCGCGGTCAGCGGAGGCCAATCGCCTGCTGCAATGCATTCTGCGATGGCGCTCAGCCAGGCTAATGCAATTTATATTATTTTGTAATTAGCATACAACGCTGCCCTATTATGTGCGAAAATTAATGGAAAATTTATTGTGAGATTGTTTATCCGTTTATTTCGGCCGTTTGATGTATTGTTTCGATAATGCATGCCGTTTGCGTTTGCGGAGCGGAGTAGGAGATTTGCGCAATTGATTTACGGAAACCTCTATTCGGCCGAATTTTAGTCAAAGTAGATTAACGTTGGTAGCATGGGTCGCCATTGTACCATTCTGTTTAAGCGCCACTTAATACCTTGCGTACAAGATATACAAACCGTCACATTATTAAGCTCGGGTCTGTAAAGTTTCTGTGAAGCATGATTTGTACGCGGTACGCAGATTGGCTACTTAACAATTCCTTAGCTGTTTTGCCTTTTTAAAGTGATCTATTATCTACAGCCTACATACATACGTACATTGCTTTTTCATCTCTTTAATGCACTTCGATTTACTTTTCCTTGTAGTGGTGGTTAGATATATTAATGGAAATAAATAAATGAAATATGCTGTCAGCTAATATAATACCTACAAGTGTTTCTATATACTTCTGTCAATATTTTTAAACAAAAACCAGGAGTTCACATGCTCCACAATTGACATCTAGAAGTTTACTGCAGTGGCTATGCAATTTTGAGTGCCATTCGAAGCACACAACAACCTATTAGAAGGGGAAGCTTGAATAAGGGTGATCATTTGGAAAGACGAAGAACACACTAAATTGTTGCTTAAAACCTATCGCAATTGGTATGTAGAAATTGCACACTGCATGTAACATAGCTTCGACATGAGTTTGATGTTGCCACTGGAAAGATAATATCAACTCAAGTCATTTGAATATTTTTAGCCTATATGCCTGAAAATCATTGGTTCGAGTTCCTCTTACGGCAGAGAACGAAAGAGCCTTTACAATGTGGACTAATGAGAACCTCAATTGGTGTTATACGTAATGAATTGGCGAAATTGACCGGTGACGAATTCAGATGTATGTTAGAAACAAATACATAACGTATTCTAATTTGGTGTGAGTCAGACACACAATAACCAACAATTTGTCCGAAAGAGACCTCAATTTCAGGATGGTGGTGTAATGGTATGGATGGGAATAACAAATTGGGGTCAAACCGACCCCGACTTCTGTATGCAGCACTAGTGAAAAACACTACCCCCTCGAACAAATATCGTTTACAACTACTTTCATTAAGTTGAAATAGGGATAATGGAATAGCCATCAAGGCCAAGGGCGGCCTGAAATGTTTACGGAATCGGCAAGAGATGACGCACGAAGGTTGAAGTGGATCCATTGGTCGGCAAGGGCAATCTTTTTTATGGCAACTGTCAAGGTTTCAGACGTCTACTGTCATTAGTTGTTGTTTAAGAGTGCGCTTTGTGTAGCAAGTCAGGCGGTTTCGCAAAAATGGATAAAATCGAATTCCATGAACTGATAAAACACTTCTGGATGGCTGAGAAAGTAATGGCATGAAAACCGGAGCAAAAGCGAAATCGGGTGACCATTTCGGAGGAGTGTCTGGCCAAGATCCAGTGCAATCCAAGGGATTTCTTCATGCGTTCCGTAACCGTGGATGAGACTCGGATCCACTGCTACACATCGGAGACCAAGAAACAGTCGAAGCAGTGGACCTTTCTGGCTGAATCGGCTCTAAAGAAGGCAAAGACCAATTCCATATGCCGGATAGGTCATGGCAACCATTTCTTGGAATTCCCAAGGTGTGATCCTCATCAACTATCTGCAGAAGTCACCACAAGAACACGGGGCAATACTACAGCGATTTATTGACCCGATTCGATGCAATATTGGAGGAGCGACGGCCTCGTTTGCAAAGTTTGTTATTGCTCTTAGGAAATATACGTCAGTCATTTAAAACGATGCATTTAAATAGTGCTCAAACTAAGTCTGCAAAATTAGAAATGCTGCCAGGTGTAATTAACGTATTCCAAATTTTAACCCCAATCTTTTGCATGGAAATCAACTTGCGTTGTTTTGATAAAATATAACAATAAGGTCAAAGATGTTTCTCTGTCGAGTAATGTGAGTACCAGAAGCAAAGAGTTTGTTGAGGTTTCTTTTCACATTATGGAATCACATACACAGAAGTTACTGCCATGTAAATTTCTTGGTAAAAACATTTTTGGAGTTATTTTTCAAATTGGCTTGATTTTTTGCGTCTCCATGTTCCTAGAGCTATGTGAATACAAAATGTCACTTGTTGTAACCTTTAGTGATATAAAATATATTTTAAATTGAAAAATTATTTCAGTGCTAATTTTCGCCTGGGTTTTGAGCGGGAACTAATAGCACACATTGCACTCTACAAATAATACTTGCAGCAAGAATTTTCATACAAAATTAAAACCTGGGAATCCCTCTCCTGATGTTTCCAAATCTCATCCGTTATTTGACGGAGGCTGTAAGGGGAAAGTGTGTAACTGAAAATGTTGAAGGCAGACACAGTTTGCCAAAAAGGGGAGCCTTTTAACAGGTAATAGGATAGTAGGTAATAGAAGGTAACAAGCGGTAATTGAACACAATGTTATAATTTTCTAGAGAACTTAATGAGAACTTGCATTTTTGCTAGTATATCATATCATTCCATTTTTTGTCCCCCCTTTAAAATTAGATACCCCTCTGTAAATGTAATTTTTTATTGTACTCTTCTTTATGTATCAATAAATGGGGCAACTACATAATACTGCACCTTACGGTTTGTGAGTATTCACGAAAGTTAATACTCTTAATTATCTTTGATCGAGAAATACAGGTTCACATGTTACCGGCTTGTGTAGAGCTTACAATCAAAACAACTAAATTTAATAAGCTAAATTATGATATATTCCCGGTGCTCTAACATTATCCGCAACGGGTCAACCTTTCATGTGCCCCTATTAGTAGACTAAGCCAAGAGATGTTTCTCCGGACAGAAAGGATAATAGGACGGCAAGCCTATTAAGCTGACCTGCGTAACCTTCAAAAGGGTTCATGCCCGGATTTTTCTTTGTAACCTAAATATTTTAATGAAATTGTGGACATATACGCAGCAAATGTGCTTGTTAGACGTGTTGCGTCTTTCTTTTGGGATAGTAAACATATCCCTTTTCAAGTGATAATGCTGAAAATGGTTATCCACTGTAAGCAAAATGGAATAAGTTGGGTATATAGGTAAATATTATGCTTTCGGAAATTTCCAAAAGTAGGTCGATCTTCATTTTAACTCTTTTTGATGTAGCAGCGTGATTCATTGAAATGCGACACGTCATTGATATCTTTTTGAATGATAACCCCTAAACTTTGATTGATATTTTAATGTCCTATTTAGTTATTAAATGTTCGATATGTGGCTAATAGTATTGCGGTGTTAGAAATCCAACATTTTGTTATTGGATTACATCAGAGTGAATAAAACTAGGGTGGAAGCCAACTGTTGTGAGTCCTTATTCTACTATAGTTAATTCTGTGAATTCAAACAATAAATTAAACGCACATCGAAAGCCTACTGGTCGATACAACAGTTCGTTGAAGGTAAGCTATGGCAATGTTTATTTTTTTTCCTCTTGTGATTATTTTAATATGTTGCCAAATACTTTAGACTGGATTTGGGAAATTTAATGGTTTATTTTTCTGTAATTTTAAAATCTCAGACTATATTCCAATAGTTTACTTCTCAGTATCGTTCTGTATTGGTGACGAGTGTAAACATTTAATGTAATAGCACAACAAACTACTAGGGTGACCCGAAATGTTTCCGGAATCGACAAGAAAACACGATATTGGTGTCGTTCTCTATATTTATTTTTCGATGTAGTCTCCTCGAAGACCAATACACTTTTTCGAACGGTGCTCCAGTCTCTTCAAGCCGTCGAAAAAGTAGGATGTTTCAAGGTCTAAAAAAATAACCGTCTGTAGCGACGATAACCTCCTCATTTGAGGCAAATCTCTTTCCTCCTGGTGATCTTTTCAGGTTTGGGAATAGGAGAAAGACCCTGGGGCCTAGGTCCGGTGAATATGGAGGATGAGAAACCAATTCGTAGAGCAACTCATGCAATTTGGGCACGACAATGCGGGATGAATGAACTGCAAACGACGCCGTTTCTCCTTCAATGCTGCATCGAATTGGTTCAATAAGTCGTTGTAGCATTGGCCTGTGATCGTCCTTCCCTTCTACAGATAGCCGATGAGGATCACACATTGGGAATCCCAAAAAAATGGTCACCTTTGACTGATGACCTTTCCGGCCGCTGGAACGGTCTTTGCTTCCTTCGGAACCGGTTCCCCCGAGAAAGTCCACTGCTTCAATTGTTCATTGGCCTCCGGTATGTAGTGGCGGATCCAAGTTTCATTCACGTTTATGAAAAGCATAAAGAAATCCCTTGGATTGCGTTGGATCCTGACCAGACACTCTCTCGAAACGGTCACCCGATTTCGTTTTTGCTCCTGTGTGGGCAAACACGATACCCATCGCGCCGAAAGCTTTTTCATACCCAAAATTTCGTGTAGGATATGGCTAGCGTGTTCTTCTGAGATGCCTGTTGTCTCTGCTATCTCTATCAGCTTCAATCGGCGATTGCTAACACAACATCATGAATCTTGTCCACCATTCCATCGTTGGTAGCGGTTTTTGGGCGTCCATTGCGTGGTATGTTACTTATGCTTGTGCGGCCATGTTTGAACTCGCTCACCCAGAAGTTTATGGCAAAAAATGATGGAGGGCATCCGCCATGAACCTCTAACAGAATATTTCGAATTTCTGTGGCTGTTTTTCTAGCTATCCAGAGGTGTTTTATCACTGCACGATTTTCGATTTTATTCATTTTTGCGAAACCGCCTGACTTGCTATATAAAACGCACTCTAAAGCAACAACTATTGACAGTAGACGTCTGATGTTTTGACAGTTGCCATAAAAGAGTTTGCCGTTGCCTAGCAATGAATTCACTTCAATCTTCGTGCGCCATCTCTTACCGATTCCGGAAACATTTCACGACGCCCTCGGATATGTGTTTTGTCAATTTGTTTGTTCGTTCACTGCGCGAACATGATCGTTGAATGAGGAGTGGGGGCTGCGTGAATCGTTAGCCCTGTCTTTGGCAATATAACCAGGCAGAATTAACTTATTGGAGTTAAACAAATCCAAAATTGAAGCATGAGAGGCCACTTAATACGTCAAAAGACATGGTTTGGGCTGCTATATCAGCGCAAGGAATTATTGGTACAACTTTTTATGGCAGCTTTGCAAGATTTGAATACTTTTAATCAGAGCACTTCGTTTCAATGAGATGACACGATATCACATACGTCTAATGCGTTTTTACCAGGTAGTCGCGAAATTTTCCTTGCAAAATTGATATCCAGACACGGTGACACAAATTGTCTGACACGTAGCCCTGACTTGACGCCAATGGATTTTTTCCTATGGCGCTATCTTAACTCCATATAGCAATGCTCTTCACTCACTGTATCAATTAAATTTTGTTTCACATTTAGAGAGCGTCGGCAAAATAACAGCACACATTTAGAGGACATAGTTTTTAAGAAATAAATTTCCAAATTCTGTGTTTTAAGAAAAAGTAAGCATTTATTCATTAAATTTTGTCATTATTATATTTCTTCTATTTTGAAAAGAACTTTTGGGACACCCTGTAATATGATATTGTTACTATAGTAAAGTTAGTACGTGAGGCGTGGAAACGAAGGTAATAGTTTTTCATGTGTGTAATAAGTTTTCATTAATTCTCAGAAAAGTTAGCTTGAATTAGCCAAAGAAGCTACTGTTAATGTAGAAATTGATGCAATATAATTAGCATTAATTATTTGATACTATGAGTTAATTGATACAGATTGTCTTGATAAATTTTCTGTAATACTGCCCTACCATTCTTCTTGTAATTGAGATTACAGCTATCACCAGGATCTTTTATTTTTCTTAAGCACAGAGACGTTACAGTATGTGTAAATAACCAACTTATTGTCTCGTTATTCCTCAATCATTAAATTAATTGCATTAAAAGTAAATCAAATTGATAATAACCTATACTCGTTGTTACCTCTATCAATAATATTTAATGAAACCTATCTAATTGGGAGTGCATTTACCTCGTATAGTCTTAGATCTCTTCTAATACCAATCTCGAGAGGCGTATAAACAAGGACGCTAGAGTAGAGGCTTGCGCTTCGAAATGAACAGTACCGTATCATTAAGGTACGCAACTAACTGAATTATAAGTTGTGAAGCTTTTAATGAAGAGCCGTTTAGTGATGTACGGTAACCGGCTGCAAAACAATATCATACACGGAACAGCTCTTCCTTATTGTAATGTAGAAGTTTGAAGACGAACTGACGGGTCCTACCGTGTATTTCCATAGCGAAGGGAAAGTGCCGCCGCGATGGTCAAGAACATAACACCATAAGTTCTCGGAAACTTACGGCCATATTTAGACGGTATCCTTGAAGTTATAGTGCTCTCTAAAAGCGAAGGCAAATAAAACTAATACACCGGTATGTCTATTATAAGACAAATAGCAAAGCAAAAAGGGTTGTCCTTGTAGTAGAAACGGATGTTAACTTTTAATGGTTCACGACATGAAAGTTTGCATCCTACAGCAGATGCTTAATTTGCTTTGTCTTTGACATGCGTACAACCACGGTTGATAAAAATCATGATGTTTTTAGAAAATCTAAAAACCACCTATTTTCATAACAAAATATATTTGATTTATTCCAAACATCGACAAGTTGAAAACACATGGAGAAAATGCCTAGAAAACAATACCCAGTATAATAATACAAAACCTGGTTGGGAAATTGTACCCGTTTGTGTCGCTGTAGCAGACGAACGTGTATTCTTGTGACCTCATTTATAATTTTTCTGATACTAACACCACACCTGGATGGTACACGTTCTTGTATCTAAACAACAAAATAAACCAACATCTATGCATGTTTGTTACTTTACGTCTCGCTTATTTATTGTATAATGTAATAGTAATACTTCACTTTTCTTAAGGAAAGTGTGAGTGCATCGTCATTCCCTTCTTTGCCCACAATATATTACTTCTCTAGTCTGCACCTCTAAAATCTGGAAAGAATTCCATTATAATTAGAGGCAGTTAAAGTATGAATAAACATTAAAACCTACATAAGTCTATCAGCATTAGTTTGTTAGAATATTGGTATATATACCTTACCTTAGTTTTTATTTTACTTTTAAATTCCACAGTAAAATAAACGATACTTTATACTACTATTCCACGTAATCTCTGAGTACTTTTGCCTTAGACTGTACCGTTCTTGAGAACATTAGGATTAGTCTCGGCAAAGTGGGGTAACTTACAGTGCAATACGGAATGTGATGTTCAGCAACGTTTACGTATTCGCATCATTTATGATCGCGACCTTCATGAGTGAGACTATGCGGACACAAGAATGTTTACAAATAAAATCATGATACAGAATATATTTTATAACGTCCTCAAACACTTACTGTTTTAAGTTTCCACGAAATCTCGAACTGAGTAGCATTTATTAAATATTAGAATCATTATATGCTTCCACACTTGTTTGAGCCAAATGAGTGAAAAGTGCGGAACAAATTTTTTTATTGATGAAAACGACCGTTCCACATCGAGGCATGTTGTATTTGCAAATTTAAAGTAATCCTTATGAAAACTTAATAGATCTTTCCACCAACCTTCACAAATTTCTCTAAGTATGAAAAAATCTGAGTTTTTGTGAATAATACTCTCAAATTTTTGTATAACACTTTCATTTTCTTCACCTTCCGCCGTACATAGGTGTGAGTGAATATCATTCACAGTTTGAACAGAATCCACAAACGACATCGAATAATTTTTTAATTTTTTAATTCGCTCCGCGAGTCCATAGTAGTTCTCGCGAAGACTTTCTAAATCACATATTATCTGACTATCCTGAAATATCTACTTTCTAGCTTTTCTTGATAGCTTTGGCGTGTCTCGGATCGAATTGTAAAACTACCTTCTATACATCATCAATATGTTCTCAATACTAAAACGCTGCCTTTAACCATGTTCCCCAACGCATAGTAGTCGGCTGTGGTAGTTCAGGCACTTTGGAACACCGTTAGTGAAATCTTTCTGTACGTTTTGGGGACTTCGTTCGACGTACCATCACATTCACTACAGATTGCATCGACTGCAGCTTCGTTGTTTCGTCTACACATAGCCACAATTTGTATCTTTCGATTCTGCTTTCAACATAGTTACGAACAGATAACATAAAGTTTGTTTACGATGTCTTACTTGGTAATGTACAATCTCAATACTTGCTCCAGAAAGAGACAAATACTTGTTGGTCTAATAAAGTGAACGGTAAATTATATAGAATGCAACAAACACCTATATCAAATACTAACTGATCGCTGTGAGAACAGTGTTTTATACTTTTTCGATGGCGTTCACACTTCCACCTGCTGGTACACGTCAAATAGTTGTCGCACTTTACACATTTAATTCTATCGCCTTTTCTAAATTCGGCATATTCGTTATTACGTTTTCTTGTTTATTCGAAAGACGCCGTTTCCAAAACATACCTGCGATATTTTCTAGGTATGTGTGTACTGACAAACACTCACAACGACCAGTCGAATAATACTGAACAAGCGTGTTTTGCTACGGGTACGCGATTCTCCGTACCGCGCGCTTCACCGCTTCACTGCTCCACGTTTTTCTCCGCACGGCACTGAAATTTGCCCCTCTTTCCCGAGACTAACTATTACAGTTGCCAGAGAAATGAGCTCCCCTTTCCTAAGCACAATCTGTCCACCGCACAACTGACCTGGGGGGGAACAGCAACATTTGGCGAACTATTCGGTTCCTTGTTTAAAAAGGTCTTACACTAATTATATATGTTGTAGTCAATACTACTTGCAGTAGACACTAGTATACAGTTCTACGCATACATTTTTTATCGTAGGCAGTAAAATCAGTTAACAATATTACATTATTTGTTTATTCTTTCCATACACTCGCTGGAGGTGAACATCTGGTCTCTAATAAAGTAATTATCTATGTACAAGTGAATATTTTACTACAGAAAGAAGCTAGAAAATGGAAAATTCCTTTCGTCAATTTAATGACTACGATTTAGAGATAACAAAGCTCGCAAAGGACGTACATATATCAATCCGAAACAAACAACTTCGCAAAAAGTCGAAAAGCGTTGCTGACATAGTCGGGGTAACATTTTAATTGGTTTATTTATCTTGTAATCCTCCATTGAATCCGTCGTTTTCTTTTTCCGTTTTCAAAAGCAGATAGTACCGGGCCGTAATTGAGCTGGTAACGACGTCTAATTTCCTTTCTCCGTTTTCGTTGTTTCCTTTTTTGACGAACATAACATTGTGCTACTTCAAAATAAAAAACTCAACATTTTGCTGGAGCTTTATTTTGTTTTGGGTTGGGTATAATTGCCATTATATTCGTTTTAATCAATTAGAAATATAAATTTTGGAAAGTTTTCAACAGATGACACTAGAATTTGGTACAAAATATTTTTTTTCGACCTGGCCAAAACGCTTCTTTCTTCAATAACCTAAGAATCGACGATACAGCTACCATCTTTCAATAGTTATCGATGGCTTCAATATTTATAGATGGTGTTTGGTCGTACCCTTTTTAAAAAACCTTATCCCAAAGTCCGGATTAAAGTTATCAAGTTAACGTTGAGTTAAATGATCGTAATTCAAAGGTTCTTCCAATAAAAAAAAAATGGAGAAACGGGACATGGAGATGATATGGTATATCGTACAAAGCGCCCGTAAAAATATATGCAATAACAAGAATAATTAATAATTAGACACTATGAAATCAACTTAGTGACATTTTAACTTCCGAACATTACGTAAAACATAATATGTTCGTAATTTAAGTTACCTTTACTTTGGAAGGATCATTAAATAGAGGGTTTTCCCCGTAAAAGGGGTATTATCTAGAACACAAAATTCATTAGAAAGAATTGGTTTTCTCCACATAAAATATTCCTATGTACAGGTATACTTTATTTTTTAATTCGGAGGAGTGTTTCTAAATTGAAGGCTAACTGTTGATCAGTTTTCGGTCAAAATTACACTGATATTATTAACAGCTGATTGATGTTTAGATTGTGTATTTTTCTGAGTGTGTTTGGATTAATTTTTCTCCCTATATTTTCGTTGTTATAATAAAAAAAGTTCTTCTGAGAACTAATCGGCTGACCTATTCTCTGTGTAAAACATTTTTAAAACATTTTTCGTGAATATGGAAGCAGAAGCAACTACTTCTGGAACTCAAATATCCCCTGTTCGAGAAGGCGAAAATGTCTGAGATTAGGATCCTTGATAGAGAACCATACATATTAAATGTATTCGAAAAATTTCTAACTTATAACTCCAGAATGGGAATTATTGCTATGATTGTGAGAATTTTAACCATGATAGGTTGGTATTATACACTAGATGACAGAATAAAATAGACACCAGGTAAAGCGGTATAAATATGTAAACAGCTAAATTCTAAGAACGAATTAAGGACTTTCTCTTGTCATTAGGGTAGGGGTAGATGTATCGGAAGGAATTCGTCATAGTTTAGTATCGTAACAACTATGCCTCGCTTACAAGGTTCGAGTGATATTAGCGACTTCACCCGGGGTCGCATCGTTGGCCAGAGTGAACGCGGCGCTTCGCAACGTGAAATAAGTAATTTTTAAATATTCCGTTGTCCACAGTTAACCGTGTGATTACAAAATTTAAACGCAAGGAAAAAACAACAGCGGACCCGAGACCAGGTCGTGTCGGACCTTCTGAAAGAAGTGAAATGGTGCTTTTGCGCGAAGTATTAAGAGAACCGCGAAAAAGTACAGCTGAGCTTGCGGCAACTTCACAGAAAAGTCAGCACACCGTTCTGCGATACCTCCACAGTGTGGGGATGTATAAAAGGGTGCCACTTACGGCGTTTCAAAAACGGCGCTGAATGGCTTGGGCAATCGAAATGCGAATGAAGCCCGAAGATTTTTGGCGGTCTGTCATTTTTTCAGACGAAAGCAGATATTGCCAATTCAGTGATAGTGGTCGTACGTGGGTATGTAGACGTTCGTCACAGCAACTGGACGACAAATTTTTGTATCAGACGTTGAAATACGGCGGTGTGAACATCATGGTGTGGGGCGCGATGTGGTATGGTGGAAGATCGCAATTAGTAATCTGCGACGGAAATATAAATGTGGCAAAATATATCCAAATATTAACAGAAGGACTACTACCGATATTCGTCAACGCCATTTTATCTAAAGAAGACGCCACTTTTATGGAGGATGGAGCACCCTGCCACAAAGCAAGAACATGGGAGGAACATGGGATTCCGATTTTACCATGGCCAGGCCAATCACCAGACATGAATCCGATAGAGAATGTTTGGCACATAATCCTGACAAATATGACGGAACGACCCCGAAAACCCAGCAATAAGGAAGAACTTGTGGCAGCTGTTACAGAAGAGTGGCTAAATGTTCCAGAAGACACCATTAATCATTTAATAGATTCTATGCCACGACAACTTGCAGCACTTCACGCAAGTAAAGGTGGATCGACAAAATATTAGTCTAATTTAAAAATTTTAAAATATTTTGTATATATAACGAGAATAGAATCTTTATTTTATTCTGTCACCCTAGTGTATAACATTACCGGCATTATAGATATTATAATGCTATCTTATTCTTCGGAGTGGCAAAGTTTATTATCTATCGTACCATAAAAGAATACAAGGAGAAAGGGCAAGTCATCCCACCAAAGAAAAATTTTGGAAGACATTCTTTGATTGCTGGTTACGATGAATCTGTCAAGAATTCTATAGGGCGGTTAATTCATAGTTTTTTTTATAAAAATGGACATCTTGCACTTGATAAAGCGCTGGATGAAGTAAAACTGCGTGGTGATTTGCCACAGATGAGCCGTTCAACATTGTACATATTTATGAAAATGATACACTTCAGGTTAGTGCCGATGTTCTAATTAATATGCAGCAAATTTTGAGTATAGATATTCAAATATGTATTTTACATACGTAAACGTATAAGTATAATTATTGTTGCAGATACATGAAAAGAAATCAAAAAAGTGTTTTGACTGAACGTGATGATATAATCAGGTGGAGAAGAAAGTATTTGATGACAATAAAAGTCAAAATCGGCCAATTCATTATTTAGACGAAACATGGTTAAATAAAGTCCTACCAAATAAAAAGTTGGCGGCAAGCTTTTAATGAAGGACTTACTACGAGCTTACGTAATCCTGCAGGAAAAGGATTATTCTCATTATTTCCCATATAGGATCTGAGGCTGGTGTTGTGGAGAATAACTTATTGCTTTTCGAAGGAAAAAAAACAAGCGATTATCATGTAGAAGTTAATTTCGAGGTGTTTGAAAGATGGTTTCATCAAATATTGTTCGATATCAGTCGTAGAATTGAACAAATTTCCATAACAACATCTACAAAACTCGATATGCAGACTTGGTTGAAATCAAAAAATACCGAGTGCGATGAAGAGATGGTTCAATCTGAACTTCTTCATTTAATTCGCCTTAATAAACATCAATATAATACATACGTAACAGAGAGATAGCCAGAAGTTGCAACAAAATCGAGCCATTTATTAAGTGAAATGGAAGCTGATAGTGAATAATTATCTTAGAAGGTAATGTAATGTATTAACATATATTTAATGTCAATTTTTTTGTTTAATATGTATACGCTGTATTCAATATTAGTCTAAATTATTGTTCGCCTGTAAATGATCATATCAAAATAAGAATTATAATAGAATCTAGCAACATTTGGAAACTTCCGTTAAAAAGGTACGTAAAAAGGTAAATATTATTCCGCAGTGTTTTCTATATTTAATTAATTAATTATTTTTGTCATGAGGAATGAATATCTAATTCACTACGTAACTACAGTTTACATACAATCCTAGGTAGTTATAAATCTGCCGCCGAAAAGTAACTTCGGAAAATTCCATCGTTCTTCCATCGTCTTCTCATTTTACTCCTCCGAATTAAAAAATAGGGTATAGTCATAGTATAGAGGGTCATTATAGTGGAAGATACTATGATAATTATGGAATATAACCAGTTAAATCGAACCAATTTTGGTATAACTTTAAACTTAACACCATATAAAATTCAACGGCAAAATAGATAATATTATATGGTAGAATTTATATTAATATTTTTAAAATCATTTTTACTGGTTTTTAAGAAAATATATAAAACGACGCGGACGTTAAATTAACACTGTATGTTATTTCACCGTAAAAACAGTTTTAAAACCGACGCACTCTAAACATATAATTCAGGTTTATGGCCGGTAAAACGTTAAATTCATTTTTACACCTTTTACCAAACTCAAGAGGCTAAAACGCTGCCGCTTTTAGGTGGATACAATTTATGTTCTTCTACGTAAAATGAGCTTGCAATCTGCTAGCGATAGGATTATGCGAAAGGAATGAATTAAATTAGTAATAGCGTCTGCGTAAAGATCGTAGAACCTTGCGTAACGCTTGGAAATGGATTGCTCGAGCTATAGACTCGTATTGGCTTGTGGAAGGTACAGCTTAAACGAATTTTACAAAATCGTAACGTTCTTAGAAATACGCCACACAAATTAATCCGGGTAAGGAGTTTTTTCAATTGGAAAGTAAATTGATCATATAACATTAAATAATTTACAAAACCTGATTCAAGACATTTTATTTTGAGACCGTAATTCTTGTGTATCGATTCTGTATTATAACTAAGTCAATTTCCGCTGGGTAGGTAAATGAAATAAGCATGAAACACACGATCCTGTTAAGATAGTTGCTTAAAAATATCGAAACTAAAATATTGAAACTAAGAAATGTTATTATTTATTTCAAATTCTCCCTTTTGTGTCTTTGTAATTGCTCTTGTATTTAACAACGTCATTTGAACTAATTTTCTTAATTTGAGTGTGATTCCGAATTTATTTAGTGCTACCATTAGTGTATCTCTTTTGAGAGAGTCGAATACATGTTTAAAATCAACAAATGACAGTTCTATTTCTATGTTATATAACACATGGGCTGAAAAGTCCCGGGCCTAACAAAGAAAACACGGTTTTTTGGTTCAAAATTAGCTTTATTCATCAACGTAATCTCCATCAAGAGCAACGCAATCATTCCAGCGCCGCTCTAACATTTCAATACCACTTTTGTAGAACGATTTATCTTTTGCCTCAAAATTGGCCTCAGTTTCAGCGATAACCTCTTCATTCGTGCGAAATTTCTTACCGGCGAGCATTTTTTGGAGGTCTGCGAACAGCCAGTAGTCGCTGGGAGCCAAATCTGGCGAATACGGTGGATGTGGGAGCAATTCGAAGTTCAATTTTTGTAGTTCTGCCATTGTTTTGATTGACTTATGACACGGTGCGTTGTCTTGATGAAACAACATTTTTTTCTTTGCCATATGCGGTCGTTTCTTTGCAATTTCGGCCTTCAAACGCTCCAATAACGCTATATAATATTCACTGTTGATGGTATTTCCTTTCTCAAGATAGTCGATGAATATTACACCACGCACATCCCAAAATACCGAGGCCATAACCTTTCCAGCCAATTGTTGTGCTTTCGGGCGCTTTGGACGAGGTTCACCAGTTGCTGTCAACTCAGATGACGATCGTTTTGATTCCGGAGTGAAGTGATGGATCTATGTTTCATTCATTGTCACATATCGACGCAAAAATTTCGGTTTGTTACGTTTAAACATGGCCAAACACTGCTGAGAATCATCAACACGTTCTTGTTTTTGGTTAACAGTGAGCAAACGCGGCACCCACTTTGAACAGAGCTTTCTGATAGTCAAATGCTCATGCAATATAAAGCCAATACGTTCTTTTGATATCCTTACGATGTCAGCTAACTCACGCAACTTCACTTTTTGATCATTCAAAACGATTTTATGGATTTTTTTTATGTTTTCTGGTGTTACCGCCTCATTTGGACGTCCACTGCGTTCTGCATCATCGGTGTCTCTACGACCACGTTTGAAGTTAGCAAACCAACGTTTTATTGTTGTTTCTGATGGAGGGGAGTCCCCATAACACTTTTCAAGCCATTGCTTCGCTCGAACGGTACTTTTTCCCATCAAGAAGCAGTGTAAAATTAAAACACGAAATTGTTTTTGATCCATTGTTTTGAAAATAACAAAAGTAGCGTGACTCCTAACACAATAACTCACAAACTAATGAATAGAATATCATGAAATTTTAACAGCTGTCTTTTGAAGGTTAGTGCTAACTGAGAGAAAGGTGACTGCAATAAAACTAGCGTCATCTATGTGTTAGGCCCGGGACTTTTCAGCCCATGTGTTACATGTCTTCTTTCTACGATTTGTTTAAATGTTTTTTTGTCCTTTAATTTGTTTAAGGTATCCGTTGATAATATTGTCCTACTACGTTTCTTATACTATTTACTAACGTTTTCTGTATTAATGTAGATAATATTTTGTACGCTTTGGTTAGTAAGGTTAAACTTCTATAATTACTAGTTATTTGTTGATCATCCTTCCTGTGTACCGCTACTATTTGTTCAATCTCCCAGTCCCGCCGCATCTTCTTCTTTACCCATATCTTCTTAATGAGCAAATATATCCTCCCTTGTAGTACTTCCCCTCGCATTTAATAAATTCCATATTGATGTTGTCTTTACCTGGGGTTTTACCGTTTCGACTTTTATTAATGATTTCCTTTACCTTCTCTCTTGTTGGGATGTCTTTTATATTATTTACTTCTGTCCCATTTGCTTCATTCGCTATTCCCTCAATTCTCTTCAATATTATTTTCTAAATCATATAACAGTTCTATAACGTGTAGTTTCCAGGCTTCCTTGAACTGTACATCATTTTCCATTTCTATTTTTGATTCCTATTGTTTTGCCATTATAAGTAGAGACCGGATTATATGCAAAGTGCATATATCTTATTTTTTGCATATCTTTAATTATAGTCTATATGTAGACGTATTACACTAATTGAAGCTAATTAGCGCTAATTATTAATTGCATATTTTGGATATTTAGGCATTTCAATGCATATTTTTACAAAAGTTGCATATATTGCATACTTAGGCTTTGTCTTATCCTTTCTATTAGTAAAAATTCCTAGAAATTCTTAATGTAGATCGACAACGGACAATTCTCGGAACGATAAATCTTTTACATTGGTTTCTCTTATACCTTTTTACAAGAACTGCACGTGCTTAGTTTCGCCTAGCAGAAGGGATGTGGTAAATACGTGTTATCATTATTAATTCCCAAATAAACTATTCATTCATTGAATATCTTTGGGCGAAACAGCATGTAATTGTGCTACGTTTTTAAATACTGTGCGTACATACAATGAGTATAGCGAACAAAATTTCTGTATGGATTAAGCCGTATCCTGAACTGATAAAGGATGGCGACAAAATATTTTGCCGAGCCTGGAGTAAACTGGTAAGTTTAATTTTACTAAGAGCTTTACAATTGTTTTTAAATTATTTAACTTTTGATGTAAAATAACAATTGCTGTTGTAGGTGTTCTGTGAGAGAAAATACCTGATTGATCAACACGGTAAAGCTCCATCACATATTGGAAAATATGAAAAACTAAAGCGATCAGCATGTGAGCAGCAATCTATATATCAATGTGTAGCATCAACTTCACGAAACTTAAAACAAGAGGAATATAATACGGATCTGTGTAACGCACTAATTTCGTCTAACATACCATTAGCAAGATTAAACAATGTTAATTTGAAATTATTTCTGCAAAAATATTGCAAACATAATATACCTGAGGAAAGTGCCTTACGAAAAAAATTATGTCATATCTTGTTACCAGCAAACAATGGCAGAACTTCAACAATTGGTAGGGAATAATTTTATTTATATCACGGTAGATGAAAGTATGCGTAGTGTGGCCGTTATATTCCCCATTTATTAATAGGAATTCTTCATGAAGATACTGTAGGTAAATCATATTTAATTTATTGTAAAGAACTTCAAAAAACAAATAATGTGACAATTGCTCAATTCCTTCAAGAAGGTTTATCAAATTTCTTTTTACCTGGAAGTATACCTTGTGAAAAACTTTTACTAATGTTGTCCGACTTTGCACCATACATGATAGAAGCCAGCAAAATTGGAAAATTTTTTATAGTAACATTATTCATACTACTTGTTTAATTCTTGGGTTCAATCGTGTAGCCGAAGATATTAGGAATCAATTTCCTTTGATTAATGATTTAATTAGCAATGTCAAAAAAGTATTTTTACAAGCAGCTTTACGAATTCAATTTTATATGGAGCGACTTCCCGGTGTTAAGTTGCTTCCTCAACCGATTATTACGAGATAGGGTACATGGTTAGGCGCTGCAATTTTTTACGCCGATAATTTTGAAGGAATAAAAATGTAATTCTTGAAATCACTGCTGACTGCATTGCTCTAGAAAACTGTAAAAACATAGTAACATCCACAGAATTGCTACAAAACCTTTTGTATATTAAGTCAAATTACAGCTTTGTTTCAAGTTGCATTCGTAAACTAGAGATGCAAGGGATGTCGCTCTCGGCATCAGTCAAAATAGTAGACGAATTTGATATGCTATGTAAGAAGGCTATGGGTACAATAGGTAAGTAAGAAGGTTAAGGGTACAATAGGTAATTCTATATACGATAAATTAAAAAAAGAAATAAATAGAAATGTGAAACAGTAAACGATTTCGATAATTTTAGTTTAGAATCTATTGTAAAGTTAACAAAATGCACCAATTACATCTGTGGATGTTAAAAGGAGCTTTTCTATTTCGAAACATATGTATTCTGATAGAAAACAAAACTGTCTTTTACACAATTTTGAAATACATTTAATTATAAATTGGTTTAGAAATATGAAAAGGTTGTGCGATAAAGTTAATGTTTAAATTTCTGCTCTTATTTATTTCATGTAAAAATGCATATTTATTATATATGTATATGCATATTTTCTCAAAAATCGATGCATATATATGTGCATATATTCCAGTTTTTCTTTGCATATAATCCGGTCTCTATTTACAAGTTTTATTTGGTCCATTGATCTTCTTGTAAAATAATTTCTTGTTTCGATTGTAGCTCTCTCCTTTTATTTCCTTTATTTTATTTTCTAACCATTTCATTTTAGCTGATTTTATTATATTTGTGGCTTCCCCTCTGACATATGCGTATGCCACCTTGTCTTCTTTTTTCTTCTTGGTTGGTATTTATCAATTTTAGTCTGGCTTCTGTTTTCTTTGAACCAATGTTTGTTATTCTTTTTTACCGTCCCCATTACTACTTCTACCGCAATGTTTAAACTGTTTTCTTATTTTCCCCCTTCTTCTTGTATGGTTTACGTGTTCATACTTTCCAACAATCCATTTATATATTCCCTATACTTTCTCTTTAGATTGGGGTTTTCTCACTTGGAAGTAGAACGGGCTATTGCCTCCATACACTGTCACCATTTTCCCATGGATATTCTTTTGGCCACCGCCTTGTTTCAATGAAAAAAAATTATGAAGCGATTATAACCAAAGTTGAAAATTGGCACAATAATGAATTTGGCCCTATTTATATATTTACATGGGTGCACCAATAACAAGTATTATTACTAATTTTTACTTAGGAGGTAGTCCCATGAAAATAATAACAGCCTACGTAATCAATTTTTTTAGTCAACACCGAGTATACATTAGCATACTTATATCAGTTCACTATTTAAATATTTTGAAATAAAATTGGCTTAAAAGTGAGTTTAGTGTGAATCTATCCTCATATCTGGCGCCTTCAAGTTCCTCCTTTTTTCAGAAGAATCACAGTTTCCAACCTACATTAAGCTTAGCCTACATACTCTCTCTCATACGTTCTGTTGTTGATTACGAGATATTGATTCATCGTTGTAAATCGTGCAGTATCTAATGGAAAATTAATTAATTACAAGATTGGCAACTTTAAGCGAAACGTATGCTTCTAATGACAGGTGTCCGTTTCTGTTCTCTACCAATCAATAATTTAGTAACCTGGGTAGACCAAGATGGGCAATCGAAGACGGATAGATTTAGAGAAGGAGCATCCATACGTCTACGTCTTAGTTTGATTACTCTTTTGTCGGCGTATCAGGCATCGCGTGCGTTGGAAGAGAAGGTGGCATTAATTAATAATCAAATCGGCAGTAAGACAGGCTAGCCTAGATCTAAATTGAATTGCTGAATATTTTATTTCGGTAGTTGGGAGGCTTGGTTAAATACATCAATGTATTCGCGAATAATTAAAGGAACGTCGGCGATATTTAAGCAAATATAACCTTTGTATGCCTTGTAACGTCGTTAGTGAAGATAAAGATTGCCACGGGATTTCAACCTTTGGTTTTGCCATGGAATAACGTATGATAATTTTAACAGAAAACGTATAAACGTTTATGTTAAGTAAAAATAGTAATTATAATAACAATAATAATATTTATTTATATCTAGCAGGTATAAACCCATAAAAGACACCCAAGAATCAAATACTATGGAAATAGAATAAAAGATTTGCTCATTAAATATGAAAAACCAGTAAACAAAACAACAACAGAAAACCGACAACCGTTACGACTAAAACAACAGTTAATATCTGGCCGTAGGCTTTGAAAATATCACCGATAGTGTTTCCCAATTTGGTCTTCACTGCAATCGGTGAATGCTACGCTAAAGTTGTCTTGGTTTTCGGTCGTATGAAGATAGTCTCACTTCAGGAGTTTAAATGAGGGACGTGGAACACGATGCTCTATAAAATATGTGGACAGTCTACCTAATTATCGGTTAGATTTAATAAGAATCCTTTGCACAGTCTATCACGATATTCTAAAAGAGACACCAGGCTGTGCCACTACAGTAGGCACAAAGGTAATGTGCCAATCTCCAGGTAAGTTCTATTCAGTTTATATGGCAACAGCCTAAGAAATCTGTTATGTGAAATTTAGTGAGTTAAAGGGTGATTTAAATAGCGATTTTGCAGACGGTCTCTGTGGTGTAATTGGTTTAACACACGGGTCAAACGAACAGAAGCTGTAACTATTCGCATAAACTAATCCAATTAAATTTAACGTTGGTTATCAAGGGAACTGAATAATCATTGAAAAACCAACGGAAGTTATTCTAAATAGCTTAATTGGTAATGCAACTTGGTATCGATATTAAAATGTCATGTCTGCCTGGATATCAGGGGTATATCCGCAGCCACTATTACATCTAGGTATTAAATTTGCCATTTGAAATTTAGCGACTCAAATGGTGATTTAACTAGGGATTCGTTCAGACGTGGCGCATCTGATTCAACACATGGATTCAACGAGCAGAGGCTGTAGGTTCAAATCCTACCGCAAACCGCGAAATTTTAAATTTCCCAAACTAATCAAATTAAATTTAACGTTGGTAACATCCAAGAAATTAAACTATCAACAATAACAATAATAATAATCTATGCTTTAGCTTTCGTCAATTACAGGGGTCATAACCGGCCATGAGTTCTTATTGCGCCTGCGCGTGTAGTGCGTCTTAAGATATTCGTTCCCAGCAATTGCAGTATGGAGTGAGGAAAACCACAGAAAACGTTAACTTTGAGAAACAGCCCCGGAGTTCGAACCCGGGACTTTGAGACTGATAGTTAAGAACATAAGACACTGAGTCATACCGAAGGTTGATCTGAATTGAAGGATGACATCTAGCGACACAGTAATACAGAGATACATCAATAGACAAGTGTTCGATGCTTATTTCCTGGGTGCGTGCGTCAGCGACTTCTAAATATTTTATCCCTTTTTCGAGATTTAGTGTAGAAGAGCCGGTACCCTTAGAATCTCCCAACAAAGTAAACGCGCGTAATTTCTCAGTTACCACGAAGCCCTTGTTTTTTGTTTCTTCAGAATGGGTTTTTATTTAGGGGTGCCTTGCTCGTTAGAGCAAATACAAGAATTTTAATGACAACCTGTATATCACTCAACACGCTTGATACTGAAAATGTTATTAAATACGTAGATCTTACGTAGGATTTATTTTCAAACATTCGCCTTGCTAACGCCCATAAAATATATAAGTTAAAAAAAAAACAAATTCAATTGTTATTTAAACACAAGACTATGATCCAATGCGCCTCGAATGTATGAGGAATCACATGGATTGTAGGCAAAAAAACCTTAGATACTCCATATACTTACAAATCCATTCTTATTAAACTGTTATATCCTTTTAACTAATCACGATATTGTGCAAACTCCATTATTGGACTTCCCCTCTCTTACTTGAAGCATTTCAAATATGTATGCTCCCCCAATTTACCATGCGCGCGTGCCTTATTATTACGAATTTACGGAATCACCGACAAAGCAACCCCATTCGCAGCGAAGCATGCGATTTTTTTAATAAAACGTTTTATGTTTCGGCGAGGTTTACCCCGTTTCCTCGTTTTGATCGATTTTTAATAATACTCACGCAACGGCGGAGGCAAGTGTTTCGTGGCGTCAGCGGCCGTGTACCGGGGAAATCGCAAATAAACTACACCCGGATCCGAGAACAGAACGGATGCATTATTGAAAACATATTTCGTCGTTTTCTTAAGGCGGTTCAATCTTACAGCAATCTGGCGTTGATTGCTTCAAGCTTCTGCAATCTACTGCTGTTTCGGAATCTCACCCTTTAATCGTCCTCCCTCTGTTTTACAAAATCCTTGTTGCCACCTCTTTTGTCCTTTCCAAGCGTCTTTTTGTAGTATTAGGGTATTTCTCGTTAGCTTTCTATTTCTTTTAATCCAGGGACGTTAATAGAGATAAATAAAAATTTCAAGATATCATTCACCCCGTTACCTTCAAAGTAATTCCCTTGGGCGTGTATTTTGGAGCTCCTCTGTTGTTATATTGCTGTGTTCGGCACCTTCAACTTGTTTCTCATCTTTGGAAAAACAAATAGAGTCAAAAGGGGGCAAGTTCCAAGTGAAGAGTGAATGAGGAATAATCATATTATCGTCTTGTCAAAAACTGCTGTGTGCTGAAAAGGGCATGTCCTCCCGTTATTATGGTGGAGAACACAGCCGCTCCTGCGCCATTTCCCTGGATACATATCCTTGCTTAACTGCCTCAAGACGTCAAATTAAATTGTCCCACTTTTAGACGCAAGCCTTTTGTAGATAATGCCGTCAATATTAAGAAAATAAAACAGATTTGTATGGCTAGATATTTTTGACTTGAAAATGGGTTCTTCCGTGATGATTGCTATTTGATGTTGGAATCATTCCCATAAACTCAAGTTTCATCACTTGTGACGACCTCACGAAGAAAATCAGGTTTAATTTGAAACTGCTTTTCTAATCCTAACAACCATGCGAAGCTGCCCCTGTTTGATGCATAAAAGCCGTGGCACGCACTTTGCTTGTGTCCTTTTTAAAGCCAATTTCTCAATGTTGTAAATATCTTGGATGGTTTGCTTATGATTATTCAGATCTGTACCTCGAACAGCAACATCATGGTCTGATGATGGTCATCTAGTGTTCATCGTTGTCAATTGGTGTTCGGCAATTTTTGAAACGCTTAAGCAAATTGTAAATGTTTGTTTAATTCAAACTATTGCACCAAAATGCTTCCACAACATTACCTGTCTTTCTACGGTAACGGAATTCAAGACAGAACTTGATGTACGCACGCTGTTACAGTGAACTTTAATATTTTTGTGCGCAGAATCTAGAACAAGATTTTTGACATAGTTCCTTTATGGTAGAACATGTTCTTCTGTTATTTATTTATTCCATTACATCCTTAAGCGGATTTCAAGGCTTAAGATTTTGACTGTTTCATACTTTTCGTGTTCTGTATAATATTATAACTCTAAGTATTCTATTTTGAGATAATAGACTTTGCTGCGTATATATCCTGTAGAGTTTATTTGCATACAAGGTGAGTATTATAATTATAGTAGCTTGTAGTATGTAGTGCTCCACACTTATTATGTGTTGTAGCTGGATAATAGAGAAGAAACTGAGGAAATCTGCAGCGTGGTATTGAGCACTTTCACCGTGTACATATAACTGAGAAAAATGGAGACTAGTTCTTTTTCACTTACAAAGGATAAAGTCTCAAACATATCATAACTTTTCATGATTCCTAACTGTACTTTTGCATTTCCATTCCTTTGAAGTGGATTCAAAGCCCTAGGCAATATGACGTTAAAAAATGGTCTCGGAACATTATGGGAGAAGTTAACAATAGATTATATCGCCATCGCCATGCTATACTGATATTATTGGTTGGAATATCTATAGAACTTTCATACAAGGAAGTAGGAGTTGTTGAAAGCAAGTTGTAATCTTGCGTAAAATTAGATGATTCCAAATAGATTATAAACACGTAGTACTGTCTCGGAAAGATTTCAGAATGTATAATACTTCATTAGAAAGTAGTTTTAAAAATAAATTGGCTGAAACCCTCGGCCTTGCACAGACAAAACTAGTTTATTCTAGAGTTGATGTTTCAACGTTAAGAAGGCCAATAATCAAATATAAAATAGGTATTATGAGAGAACTTATTCTGTTTCGCTGAACTTATTTTATGAATAATGATAATCATTATTACATCTGGAGAGTAATTCATATATGGTATTGTATCCATATGACACATAAATGTTATAAAACTTAAGTTCCATTTGTGGAGAAGTGCACAGTAAAAAAATTTGCTAATTTTATTGTAATTTAAAAACGTATTTATAGGAACCGTGTCAGTGTTAAGAATACTTTCAGATATTCAAAATGGCTTTTTGTTAGCCCCTGTGTTTTACTACTAGTCAAGTCAAAGTTAAAATTTAAATTGTTAGTATAAAAAAATCGTATAAAAGACCCTGCCTTCGAAAATTATAAAAAATCATTTCGCGAAAATGTTCTGGGTTCAATTCAATTTTGCAACTAACTTGTCAATTTTGACAGTTACTTAAAAAAGTGAGGTTAATTTTTAGTACTAACATTTGATTAGTGCTACCCTGTATCATGCAGTATGCAAATCTTAAAAACATCCCTCGTATATATATTTTTAAAGATATGATATGCTAGTCTATTAAATTGCAGCGCAAAATTGGGTACTGGCAATTTATCGACATGACTGACTGACATCAAAGAAGCCGTTAACTTTATCGTTTTAGTTTATTTTGTGGTAAAATTCTGTCTGTTCGTGTGCGTGGTTTACAATTGAGGAATTTTGTGGTGCCATCTTGTAGTACAAAAGCATATGTTATGTCAAGACCATCTATTGTAGTACAGAAGAATATGTTATATCAAGAGTATTCAACTTTGACCCCGCTCCTTATCAAAATAGGTTCAGCTTTGAGTGATGCGCTTTCAGTGGTAGCTAAATGTTTAGTTTTCTTAATTTTGCGTTTACCTAAGCTTGATATTTACTTCATAAAAGTATTTCTTTGTGCGAAGATATTAATGTTATTCCATATATTCGATTCATTGATGAATTGTTTTCAAAAGGAAAACGAAAGCTAATTCATCCCCGTCATCGAGACTATTGCTTTGAAACTAATAAGATTTTGGACACGAACAAAGTCCTTCTTATGAATAGGGCCCTAAATGACATTTCAATCTGACAACAAAGTAATCTATAGCTTTATATGCGGTTGTGGCATCACCGTACCCTGTCTTCCTCCATATTTTCACTTCCGACCGGTAAAAATTCAAAAGACGTGTTACTTATTCCACCTGTATTAAAATCGACAACGTCTCGGCTACGCTTTCCTCGAAACCGCCATAAATTTAAAATTTTACAACCGCGTCATCATATGTATATACGTAGGTATACAGCACCACAAGGTACGTACTTTGAAGACACGGATTTCACCTATTCTTCGACGCTTTCTTATTACGACACGGTGGAAAAAAGTTTATAACTCGAATACGCCATTACGGATATAACCATACGTTAGTATCGAAGCCGTAGTACCTATATTTACCGTGCGGCGGTGTTGTGCGCGTCGTATTGGAAACGCGTAACGAGGGAATTATGTTAAAATGAATAAATAGACTTTCATTCCTAGAAGAAGGCCTAGTTTCTGAAGTAAGTCGTATTGAAGGTTCATATGAAAGCTTTGTTGTTTCACGAGTATAGCATGCGTAACTATTTTTTAACTGCAACGATAAGTTAGTCAATTCAATAGGATCCAGTTTGCAGTTTCTTTACGGTACAATGATCGCTATAAATATGAGGCTAAACGAAAAGAAAAGCCGAACGTTTTATAAACAATTGAGTTGCAGTAAAGTCTGGTGCTTAGAAAATATTACAAACGAAATAAACAAAAGGTGTCACGATAGGTTTTGTATCAGTCAAATTTGATTTTTTTAAGCCTGCTGTTCCTTTTCGATAAACAGTTGTATCGTGCGAGTCGGAAAAATCTTGAGTATTTCATTGAAAAAAGAAAGACAAACTGTGCAAGTTACTAGTTCTTGTTTATTTAATACAAAAGTAACAAATAATTATTTTTAAAAAGTTATATATGACGTGCAAAGTGCACGAATGCATGATTCCATGCATGACAGGATGTATGGAAAATATATACTGAACGGTTTTATGACATAAGACCTGAACTACTTGAAGTAGTTGATGATGCGGGGCCATATATCCTCGTTGATTAAGTCACGGAAGCTATAAAACTCATGAAAGAAGAAAAATCTCCAGGATCCGTTTTTAAAACTTGCGTAAGATGGATGACATCAATGTTCAATAGAATATACACATCCGGAAAGATTCCGCATGATTGCCGTAGATCAGAGCCTGTCACCTTGCCGAAAAATATCAGTAGTATATACGCAATTCGGATTCAGAAATACAGTGGGTACAAGCGAAGCCATGTACAGCATACAAGTATTATTTCAGCGGAGCAGGGAGACGAACTGTGGGGTGTATGCATGTTTTGTTGACTATCAGGAGGCATTTGATAGAGTAAAACAAAAAAATGGTAGAAATTCTGAAAAACGTGGGCCTAGATGAGAAAGACATCAGGAAAATAATTGACCTATACTGGAATTGATTTGCTTTCATTAGAATAGAGAACGACACAACAGATGAAACAAATATACTACTCCATTACTGATTAATATCTACTCAGAGTAAATATTAAGGAAAGCTTTAGAACACACAAAATCTGCAATTCTTCTGAATAGAAAAAGATTGAGTAATGTCCGCTATGTAAACGATACGGTTATTTTCGCTGACAGCTTGGAAATATTATAACAACATATGGATAGAATAAAATATCACAATTGTATGGTCTGCACACAAACACCAAAAAGACAAAATTAATGGTCATTAGCAAATAAAAAATTGACAACTATCATCTCACAATAGTGAGCAGTTTTAGCTATCTTGGAACTAGTGTTAATGGACAATGGGACCACTCACAAATACGTAGTATAATCGAAAACTCTAGGTCTACTTATAATGAAATGAAAAATCTGTTCACAAACCATAACATAACACTAAACACTAAGGTAAGACTCCTGCACTGTTATGTATTCTCCGTGTTGAGAGAAGAGACGCTTACTGAAGCCACAACAGGGAAATTGGAATCATTTGGGATGTTATCGCAGGATACTAAAAATGCCGTGAATGCAACACATAACAAATATCGAAGTTAACTGCTGCCAAGGTATGAAGAATTTAGAAATTATTAAAAGTCTCAGAAATAAAAATTAGTTTTTACCTTAAAGCGATAAAGGAAATAAAATAGTCATTTTGGACAAACCGGATTATTACAATCGCGTCAACACTATGTTAACGTCAGGACCGCACAGCGAATTAAAGAAAAACCCCTACCGTCAATGATTAGGATCACTAAAGATACTATTAAGGACTGCCCCAACTTAATCAATAATAACCTCATTTTCAAAATAACAAGTTTAAACCCTACCATACCAAAAATGTATTGTCTTCCAAAAATTCACAAACCAGGTAATTCCATGAGACCTATAGTATCCGGCATTCATTCCTCAACATACAAATTGTCCGAATGGCTAGTGTACGAATATAAGAACTTGCCCCACAAAGTAGATAGCCAAGTGTAGAAAACTCCTTAGATTTTGTAAATAGAATTGAAAAGATTGAATTCAAAGATGGGAAAATCCTTATATCATTCGACCTTTGTTCACTTTTCGCAAGCGCGCCGATTCCAGAAGCTTTGAAGTATTTGGTTGAATTTTTGAAATTAAATAACGTAGATCACGTGAAAACCGCGGAATATAAAAGGTTAACAAAATAATGTATGTCACGAAATTGTTTTCAAGTAGGCGGAAAATGGTTCGAACAGGTGGAAGGCACGGCGATGGGTAATCTATTACCTGGTTTTATTGCGAACCTTTTCATGAGCAAATTTGAAACGAACCTGAAAAAAGAAACCAAATTTTCCGAGAATTTGGCTTAGGTACGTAGATGATATTTTCGCGGTGTTTGATATCAATAAAGGAAACATAGAAGATTTTCTAGCAGAACTTAACTCAAAATTCACTGCGATCAAGTTTACTATTGAAGAAGAAGTGAACAATCGGCTTCCATTTCTAGATACTCTAGTCATACGCAATAATAATAAATTAGAAATAGACATCTACAGAAAAGAAACTAATTCCAACAGATTCATCACGGCTGATTCGCACCATTGTGAACAACAGAAAATGTCTGCGATTAGTTTTCTGGTCAATAGACTCGTTAGATTTCCGCTAAAAAAGAGCAGGTACGAAAAAGAATTAAAATATATCAAAGATGTAGCGAAGTACAATGGTTTCTCTTCCATGGATGTCGATCGTATCTTAAGGAAGGTCCAATACAATGAGAGTCCACGTGCTCTCGAAACGCTGCATTCCGTATAATTAATAAATTTGTGTGAGTGGAGTTTACTGCTATACCTGTGAAATGTACAACCATTGTGCAATCGTTAGTCGAAGTTATGAGAAGAACCGGAAAAGGAAAGGAAGTGGTTAATACGGTGAAAATTCGGAAAGAAATGAAAACAGATTTCATCTACTGCAAAATATTGTACAGGAAATACTAATAGAAAAGAGGGGTAGAGGACGAATTTCTTGGTTGGAAAATCTCAGAACCTGGTTCGGTGTGAACTGCGACTGAATTATTCCCAGCAGCAGCAAGTAAATTTGAAAGAGCATGGTAGTCAAGTAACGGATAGGATCTATTAGAAGAAGAAGACCACGTGGAAATTGCAATACCAAGAAGGGGTGCGAATTTTTTGACCACACTTGGTAGAAGCGTTTAACTGTTCATTATAATTTCAATGAAAAAGACCAAAATGTTAACACAAGTTTAATCGAATTTTTATCGAGAATGTGTTGTGTCCCTCCTACTAATTTCACACTCCTTCACTTATGGCAACACTGATTCCAATAGGCGGCAGATGTCCGCTTGGGGTATGGTGTCCCAGGCAACTTGAAGAACTTTGTAGAAGATTCGCTAAGTTCCTCAGTTTTCTTCCTATAATATCACGCACATATTCCATTGGCGAGAGGTTGGGAGGTCTCGGCATAGCGGTTTTTACTGGGTATTATCCGGCTGGAAAAGTGAGTCCTCGAGCTGCTGAAAATATGGAAGAATATGGGGTTTCATCATCTCATCAACGTAACATTGAGCGTTCATGGCGCGTATTGCTGAAATGATTTTGCCTTGCTTTGTGTAGATTGCTTTATCATTCAATTTCTATATTTGAATTAATTCCATAACGATTGCAAGGAGTTTACTGCAATACCTGTGATTTCGAATTAAATAATTATTATATAATACAGAAAATATATTACGGAATAGATTTATATAAACACACTCGCAAATAAAATCTCTCGAACATAATAAAATGTTGCTTGCTCCTACAAACCAGTTTTAAACCTCATACAGTTCTACAAGATTTTTTAGAATCTTGGATTTACTGTGAGCAGCTGCATTTTAGACGTTTTTGATAGTAGATATAGTTACAATTTAAGTGAGTACTTAAGATATTCAATTAAGAAAAGATTTTAATACAAATCCATGATAAGAGATATTTCAATTTGGTGTTTGTCAGGGATTGCAGGATTGTCACCCGGCGCCTCCACCATATATGTGAGCGGCTGTTAGATCACCATTTGAAGTGTATTTAGGTATTATATTGAGTGAATGACATATGTACTATCCTTGGTTATAGTTTAGAGTGTTCAATAAAAAAATGTAGATGTAGGTTACTTATGTGCATTAATATTAGTTCCTTCTTCGTTTACGACTAGTTCCTAGTAAATTCTTATTATAACTGCTTAGATCTACACCAATCGTCCTCCTTTTTCCTGCATTTCTCCATTTTAATGGTTTGTTGGCGTGAATTGTTGTAAAGCGACCACTACGATCGTATATTTCCCTTTTTTCATCTTTTACTGGAGCAGTTTCCTCAAATTTTGTAACGATTCTTCGAATGGCTGTTTGTTATGGATAATTTTCTTTTTTGATATTCTGTGTGGAATTTTCTTACATAACTCTCACCAAATTCAATAATAATTTTTAGAAATAAACGCGCATTGCGTATTTCTTTCATATTTAATAACCATAATGTTCCTATTTAGCAATTGTTAAATGTACGGTATTCTAATGGAATTATCGATGAAGCTAAATTTAAAAAGCAATCTCAAATTGGAGCACCTTTAAATACCTACTTGCTTTACCTAACTTTAAATTTGGCGAAATTCTATCAAATGTTCCACTAAGGATTTATTTTATAAAATATTATGTTCTACTAAGCTAAAAATTAAGGTATTAAAACAAAAGACGAACGTTGAAGTACACGTGTACTTTAAATACATACTACACGTGTATTTGATAAAAGCTTTTTACAGGCGTTAGAGAAAATTTTTATTCAATAGAGTTGTTTAAAATTTAGTTTGCCATAAATTGCTAAATTTAAAAACCTAACGTTTCAATTTTTAAGACATATTTTTGCAGATATATTAAGAATCCCAATTATGTTGTGAAAGAAACAACGAAAGTTAAGTAAACGTTAAAGCTATATATAACAATAATGATGCATGACGCACATTATGCGTTTCACGTAAACGAATGGTTCTTTTGTGTTTTGGCATATACAAATTTGTTTATAAGCCTCAGGCAGGCAACTGTCTTCACCTGCCACTAGAGAGTGCTAGAAAATGCTCACTTTTGTATATGTGGTTATTCGTTCGAGTTTACCCCGATTCAGATCCCTCTCGGTTTCGCTGTATCTGACTTGCAGACAAGTGTTTCATTCTTTTGGCACTAGTTAGTGCCACGAATAATCACTTGAACTGTAAGCTTAGATATGGTGACAGTAGCAGAGAGGGAATTGCAATGTGTTGAGCAAAAGACCGTCCGAAACCACGCTGGTTACGCCGGGTAGGCAGAAACATGTCCGTGTGTTAGCGTCTTTTATTTCTTCGCATTGTCATTCTCACTAATACTATGAGAAACTGCACTTAATAGCGTTTTTATCTTTGGTGATTATTAGTAACTTATTATTTTTCTCTCCGTTTTTCTTTCTTTTTATATGTTGTCGTTTCCTTTCTCACAATTTATAAAAATAATTTTAATTACATATGTACGATCAAATGATTGTAAATGTCGTTGATTACGGCTAACATTGTTCTAAACAAATGAAGAATAAAGAAAAAAATAAAGAATCTGTAAATGATAATAAACAAGACGCTGGAAATTCTGGGATATATGTACATGGGTGCTAGTACGTACCTTAGATACACGTATAGTTCGGTTAAATGAAGTTCAAAAGTTAACGTAGACGTACATACGTGTACCCGAACTATATGTGTACACGTGCATAAAGTAGCTCTAAGTACAAGTTTCTACTTTCTTAGTTTTGAACGTTCGGTACAGAAATCTTCATTTATGAGTTTGTAATTAAAAGTTTCATATTTCTAAATATAGCCGGAGAGCTAAATATACAACCATATTCACTGTACTGTATTTTTAGTGTTAGGAGCCACTTTTGCTTCCTGAAAAATTACTTGAAATGTAGCAGTATAAACTCTTAGTATCTTAAACGCGATCTCTACATTGCATTCACTGCTAAAACGTCTGCGTGCGGTAAATTAAAACAGGAAAGGGAACTATAAAACGAAAGGGTGTCATGACACAGCTACGTATACGTGTTCAATGTCAATATACCGACGGCTCGAGTCCCAACTGGGCCCGTAGTAAAAAGTAAATTTGCAATATAATAGTGGCCGACAACGGTGTTGGGTGCGAGAACGAATTAAAGTGGAAGAGCGCGGGTTGTCGGATCGAACAATGCATACATTGACGCACGCATACAGCTGTAGCGGTTGTATAAACACAACAAAACGGTAGCGTCAACTCCGTTGGAGCAATAGTCCGCCCTATACAGTCAGGTCCGGTACGTGATATTTACGTCGCTTGCATTTAGATCTTCAGTAATAAAATCACACGTTTATGGTTATTTGACACGAACATTGACAAACATAAAACAAAAGCTGCTTTAACCGCCCCTATATTCTTTACGTTTTACGTCTAGGTATTATGACACTCATTTTCAAAATGTATGCCACACCATCACAGATTTTAGTATTATTATGCACATGACTAAAACGAGTTTACATATTCTACTCTATATGACATTTGAAATGTTAATATATACAAGTATTACGAATAAAATTGTTGTTTCGGTGTGACTTCATGGTATTAGATGTAGATAAAATCAAAACGGACTAATTCTCAGTAATACCTTTATTAGAAAATTCAGGTCAGGTATTTTAACTAGATTATACTAATAATAACAATAATAATGTCTTTATTGTCCAACAGACGAGTCTAATTACAGGACAATTATAAACTAAAAATACAATAAAAAAACATAAACGAAAAGTTAATTTGAACTAAACTTAAAATTATAGATTGATTAATTTTATCAAAGGGGAAGAGTGAATATCAAGATCAGCTTCATTAACGGTGCTACACATTCTGTATATCGGTGACTTAATTTAAACGTTTGTATTGGCACAGAGAGGGTAGAAGACCCGAGACAGGCGACCACTATGCGATGGCACAACATAACGAGCTCGTTGAAGTAGTGAGGGAGTGTTTATCCTATTGTTCACCATATTGTAAAAAATCTCATATCGGCTTGACGACGACGCCGTAGTAAGGACTGCATCTGAAAGTTGTTGAGCAGAATATTGTGATTATAGCCCTGTATTGGATATGCCCCATATTGTTTAAAATGGGAATACTTACAAAACTTTCTCTGTACATTTTCAAGGAGAGATACAGATGATGTATATAAAGGTGACCAGAATATGGGTGCATAGTCAAGTTTAGAGCGCACAAACACGAAATATAGCGCAACTATTGCATCAAGAGAACTAAACTGCCTCGAAACTCTTAATATAAATAAATGAGCCCTCAGTGCAGATTATGGGACACTACTGATGTGTTCGTTAAAATTTAATTTGGTGTCAAATAAAACACCTAGGTTCTTTAAGGAGGAACAACGATGTAAAAGAACTGCGTTATATCGGTAGTGATATATAAGTAGACATAATGTACGTGAGTAAGTTAAAACATTACACTTTTCGATGTTCATCCTAAAATTATTATTAACACACCAGGATTCTAGTTTACTCAGATTCTGCTGCATCAGATGGCAATTCGAAATGGTGCTTATACTGGTATAAAACTTCAGGTCTCGGCAAACAATAACTTCTCACGATTCAACTGACTGCATAAATCGTTAACAAATACCAGAGAAAGGAGGGGACCAAGGCTATCTCCATGTGCAACTCCAGAGGAAGGAGAAACCTATCAGATGTATGACCAAGATATGAGACGTACTGCGTTATCCCTAGTATCTGCGCAAGTTTCAATAAAAGTATCTCGCGATCAACTCGGTCAAAGGCTTTCGCGAAGTCTGTATAAATTACATCAACCTGTGTATTGTCATCTAGTGATTCAGCTATGAATTGTGTAGTCGTAGTAAGGTTTGTGACAGTGAATCGCCCACGTACAAAACCGTGTTGGTCTTCAGATAAAATTGCACGAAACTGTTGATATATGCGACCGTATACAACCATTTCGTGTACTTTGGCAAAGATGTTTATTAGAGCAATACACATCGCCTTTTTTGGGAACTGGAAATAATTTTTCCGTTTTCCAAGAGTTCGGAATGGTAGGATGTTGATAGGGATAAATTGAATAAATAACACAGAGTCGTGACAAACACACTACCGCAATCTCTTGCAAAAAGAACTAGGTAAATTGTCGTCCCCTATGGTATGTTTATTTATTAATTTTCTGATAACTTCGAGTACTTCACACTCATCAAACAAAGTGATGTTGATCAACAAATCGCTCTTAGTAATAATTGAAATAGTCGATGGAATGGAGTATACAGATTGGAAATATTTCCAGAAACCGTTCACTATAGATGCGGGCGTGCACAGCATATTACCGTCATCACTCCTCATCTTCCTGGGAACTCCAAGGTTGCATCTCTTTGAGGATACAAATGACTAGAATAACCGTGGGTTGTTTTTGATTTGATTTTGAGCATGAGACGTGTATTCATTATACAAAGCTGCCCCATTGATTTTCACAAGCTTTCTCAGATCATTATAACGATGGAGGTCCTGTGTACGTTTGAAACTCTTCAGACGATGTCTATGCTTTAGTTTGTTATATGATCATTTGTGAACCATACAGGATACTTGGACAAGCGAATAGGTTTTAAAGGGATGAATTGGTTTCAAAGTTCATAGATTTTATGTTAAAAACTGTTACATGCCTCATTAACATCAAGAGATACTGTGTATACTATACAATTTAATTATTAAAAGTTGCACATTTCCGACAATTTGGAAAACTAGTAAAATAGTGCCAGTGTTTAAGGGAGGTGACCGGGCTAACATTGCGAATTACAGACCTATAAACATTTTACCTAACTTTGCAAAAGTATTTGAATATATTTTATATAATAATATTTTTTTTAATGTTAAACCATTTCTGTCAATCCATCAACATGGATTTATGTCGGGTAGATCCACAGTAACGAACTTGGCAAATATCACCCGGTATATATCCAAAGTGTTGGACCAGCGAGGACAGGTCGATGTGGTCTATACTGACTTTGCTAAGGCATTTGACCGTATTAATCACAAGTTACTTTGTGCTAAATTGGTTATTGGCTTCTGCCCCGCGTTGGTGAAATTAATTTCATCTTACCTCTTTGGAAGGAGTGGTTACGTTTTTTATAATGGCTATTTGTCCACTCGCTTCAGAATACTATCTGGAGTTCCGCAGGGTTCTAATCTCGGACCACTCTTATTTAACATTTTTCTGAATGATTTGCTAGATAAATTGCGATGTGAGGCTTTAGCTTACGCTGATGATCTTAAAATCTACAATGTTATCGATTCAGTAGTTGATGGCATTAAGTTGCAGACTTACCTTACCCTTATTAATGATTGGTGTACTCTGAATGGGATATCTTTAAATATTGGCAAATGTTTACTGATCTCTTATACCAGACGCTCTAATCCGATCATTTTTAATTACACTGTTGATTCTACATTTATTGCAAGAATTAAATAAGTGAGGGATTTGGGAGTACTTTTTGACACGAAACTAAGCTTTTCTGATCACATATCTGCTATATGTTTTTCTGCATCTAAATCTTTGGGTTTTCTAATAAGAACTTGTCGCGCCTTTCGTGATATCTCAGTGGTAAGGACTCTGTAGTATACTCTTGTTCGATCTAAATTGGAATATGCCAACTTAATTTGGTATTCTTGCTACACATATCAGGTGATTTCAATCGAACGTGTACAAAAGCGTTTCCTCAAATACCTTAGCTATAAGGCTAGCGGTACTTACCCTGATCGTGGTTCAGGTTATGCAACATTGCTGCGGCGACATAATTTTGATTCATTAGAAAATCGTCGCCATAAAAACAGCGCAAGATTTTTATTTATCCTGTTATCTAATGAAATAGATTCACCATCATTATTAGCTTATGTCGATTTCCGAGTACCACCACATTACACACGATCCCTTGATTTTCTCGTGGCGTGTAGGCACAATACAAATATCTTGGCCAAATCGCCTATATTCCGTATGGTCACCAATTTCAACAGAATATACTCGTAGAATATTTGTTTATGTTAGGATTATGTTAATTGTTATGAAATGTATTGTACATGTGTGTTGATTTGTAATAGTATTACGCATGAGGTATATACATAATCAATGTAATTGCACCAATTGTTTGTATGTTGTCCTGTAAGTAATAGTAATCGATGGACAAATAAAGATTATTATTATTATTACTATTATTATTATTATTATTAAGAGATATAGTATAAAGAAATGTCCGGTTAGTATGCTATAAAGCATTATATAATCCTATGTAATCGGCTTGTTTGTAGTTATAAATTTTCTTACTACTTGGAAGGAGGAAAGACGTACGTGTGTTAGTATGAAAAATATAAATTTATAGTAGGGTGGTACCTGTCAACCTCTATAAGAGATAGAGCATCTATGGCAAGATGAACATTATCGAGGTTTGTTACCACCAAATCAAGCAAACGCCCTAGACAATTCGTTACTGTGTTAATTTGCTGTAAGTTTAAAAAGTCAATCAAATTATTCAAAATTACACATTTGCTATCATGTATAGCAGAGTTATTAAATTGATTTACATTAAAGTCGCTAATGATAAATACTGTATCGTTATGAGCTCTTACTAGAATTTCTAGTATGTTTAAAAAGGCGTCAAAATCTGCAAGAACTGGCAAGCTACCGAGTCACCATTCAAAGCTAGGAAAATAATTAAGGGCACTTCACCTTTTACAGCGAGGGGTGAAGTAACAAAGCCATGAAACTCCTTACACACGCTGCACATGGCTACCGCGATTATGATAAACCAAATATTTTATAACCACGTTGGATCGCCCTCCACCCACATAATAAAATAGATACAATTATGCATTGCCAGCTAAATGTAACGCTCCCACTAGTTAATCCATTCGTAATTAAACTTCGTTAATTTGAGACTTGTATACGTATGTACCAAGAAAGAGCCCAGATATTCACGTACAAAGGTTCTAATCAAACGAACCACTTTGGCGATGTCATAAGCGTCTCTATATCTCACGTGGACACGTTGGCGCAGTAATATAACGACCAGAGGCGTCGCCAGCTGTAATTATAATGATCGTCGCTAAAGCTTTGGCTTCAGTTCTCTCTAACATATCCGGTCAATAATTACCCTAAGATGAGATTAAATTAACCAACGTATGCATGGATGTTCGATCTATGAGTGTGTTTAGGGAGGATGGCCGCCTATTTGCGGCTACTGGACCACGATAATAACACCTCAACTCCGAGAGCCATCATACGTGTGCAGTAACACGTGAACGTTACAGATTCGCTTTATAGTTACTGGCTCCGATTTTATTCCCAATTGTCCGTGGTCGAATTTATCGGAGTTTGGTGATTAAGATAATGACAGTATGATAGCAGGACTATATCTATATACATACCCCTGTTCGGATATCTTGACTCTACAATTTGGTACGTTAGCAAAAACGTCGTGTACGTATATTAACAATATTTTCTAAATGCATGCGATTTATACAATCCATGATCTTCGAGATAAACTCGTGATGTTCTAATTTGTCCCGCACGAATAAGGCATTCAGCAATTGTGTGAACAGGCGTCAGGCTGATGGCGTAACTGAGTATTCGCAAAACATTTATAAACGTTTGGTATAGTCACTACGTTCAGATGTGCAATGATAATACACTAGTGAAATAAATTAAATGTGTGATACGAAAATTTACAGATAAAGTAGACTTCAAGATAATTTTGGAGTCCTAAAGGACTATAACTGTCTATAAGATCCTCGTAAATGTCTCCTGAACATTACGCCTAGCTGTAAACTTGGTTAACATGTCTTTTGAAAGAGGAATTTTTTCTAAATATCTAGAAGTCGCCTCCATCAAATCTATTTTGAAAGAAAAGGGAACAGGACCTCCCTAGCAAGTTACAGGCCTATTACCGTACTTTCTCCCTTTGCTAAATTATATGAGTGTCATGTTTAATAGAATTAATAGCTTTATTAACAGATACAATCTTATGTCCCCATTTCAACATGAATTCTGAACTAAATCTGCGAAATATCGAATACAAACTATATCTGATGGGCATTGTTTGCGATCTAATCAAGGCTCTTAACTGTGTGCAATTTCTGTATCTGCATGTCGAACTTTCCGATCGTCTTCGATGCTTAGCGGGGTTGGTCTAGCCTAAGGACCTGTTCTTGCTCCCATACTTTTCTCCCTGTTTCTGAATAACATTGCGGAATTTATTTGCCACTATAACATAGTTTGTTACTCTGACGACATAGCTGTACTTTCAGCCAGCGGGGCAGACCGGATTGAAACTGACGCGCGTGTTATGCTAAACCAAATGTATGTTTGGTGCTGCACTAATAATAGCCTATCATTAAATCCCAATAAAACGAAATACATCATACATAAATATTTGCCTAAATATCAATAATACCAGCATTTCGGAAACCAAGACGGCCAAGCTTTTGGGCGTAAGCTTTGCCAGAACTATGAGGTGGGGCGACCACAAACAAAAAGATCAAGTACTATCTCGAACCTATACCCAGCACAACTACAATATTCGCGAATCCAAAATACATGTCGCTGAGAGTGTACATCATATATTCGGGTTAAAAATTTACAATAAGCTCCCGGATGATTGAAAGTCATTGAGCACCTACAAATTCAAGAAGACAGCTATGGCACTATGGCTACTCTGGAAGCGTTACTGCGCGAATGTCCCAACCACCTTGTCGGTTTAGTGCAATAATTCATTATGTTGTGTTTTGCATTATACGAAAGAATGTTAGTATGACTATTATTATCTTTAGCTGTATTTACTGTATTGTTTCATGCTTGACTTATTTCATACTTTACAGTGTGATTCTTAAAATAAAGCTATTTATATTATATTACTATATTATAACATAATCAGCTCTTCCAGCAAGCCCGACTTCCATGTCAACGAAGGCATGAGCCACGTAATCCCGAGGCAATGCACGCCAAACAATGGGTGAATATCATGCAGCTAACGGAAGCGAACGAAGGGTGAGTTTTTCTGCGCCTTAAAACCAAATAATCTCATCTAAAGAAGACAACTACAACACAAAAACCCGATCCCGACAGTTGGAAAGTTGAGCAGATGGCCAGTAACCAGCTCTCGTAAAAATTCTAAAATACCAGTATCCAAATTAGTTTCGGAAACAGGTCGGATATACAGGTGCCTTTTTCTAGAAAATAAAATAGTTTTGGATTTAGTTAGTGATGTTTAAGGACAAATTATCTTTGCTACATGTAGATGTTTTGTTATATGATGCAACCTTTATGTAATCTGGTGGAAAATCGACTGAAGAAAATACTTCTCAGTTGTCTGCAAGGAATAGAATTTTTGAGCAATTTACGCAATCTTTACTATCATTTACAAATAGTAAGAATACAGATGGTTACTTTGCCTTATGCTGGAGTACACTTGAACTAGATTGGATTTAGCAAAACCTGTACGTAAGATTTGAATGGGTTGGATAGGTATTTTTCGTATCATGGCTAACGTATTCCCGCTACTTCTTATTTTTACTCATTTTCTAGAGCAGCAGAGTTCAACCCCCTCGAAGGTTTTGTTGAAGTCTATATAGGTGGAGACGATCTGCGGTTCACCTTCCAATGATTTGGAAATAAAATGCAGATAAACTAATTGTATACACAATAACTAGAGAGTTGTTGTTTGCGCTAGTTCCATCATTTGTTGAACTTATATAGTCCGACATTTCGGCAGTTCGCCTACTGTCGCCTACTGCTTGCCAGATTAATCATACGCTCAATGATTTTTTGTCTGCCGTATTTGTCTTCTCTATTTTTTATTAGTGAAAGTTGTGGTCGAACTCGATTTATGTTTCTCCGATTTTCGTATTCCTCCTGACTTAACCACTAAACTAATAGCGGGACAGAAAAACTATGTTAAACTTATATTTAAGATAAAATTTTGCTGCGTAGAAAGGGATGTACACTAGATCTGCACAGAATGGGATGCACAATAAACCTGCGCAGTAAACCGTTTTTTTGCGCATCAGCGGTTGTGTACTCCGTTGATTCTTTTCCATTATGCGGAGTAGGTTTGCGTATGCTTTTTATTGTTCTGTCCTCCGTATCGCGGTTGCCGGTCTTCGGCTAATGCTTTCTTTAATAATAGGGAGCTAGACGTTCTTTATCTCCAAGGTTGGTGTGCTAATGGCTGTCGGTGTAATGGTCACATATGCTGTTTCCAAGAGTTCATTTTTTGTGGCGTTGTCTTCTTTATCTTAAATATCTTTCGTATAAATCTGATGGCATTTATCCTCCTCGTGGTACTGATTATATCAATTTACTCTGTAGGCATAATTTCGACTCGCTGTCGCGTCGCAGAGACGCAGCTAGCGTGAAATTTCGCAATACACCAGCATATTGATTACCCGTCTTTACTATTCCAGGTGGGCTTTAGCATACCCCATTACAGTATAAATCTGTTGACACTTTTTTATCCCCACGGCACGAACCAACATACTATTAAAAGCACCACTAACATATATGTTTAAGCCAAAGTCTTATACAGCGACCTTTTTCTTCTTTCGTGAGGACTTTTCTTCATTTCTTTCTTTCTATTCACCATTATACTTTTCTTATTTCCACGTTATTCTTTTTATTTGCTGTTAGTCATTAGAAGTATTAGCAATATAATTTTTATTTTTCTTTACTTTTATATTACACTAGTTTGTATATATTTCAGCATATATATATATATTGTATACTGTACTTCATTTCGTTTGTTTTATATTTGTCCTGTCATTGGATTTTATGAATCTCTTGGGCAATAAAGTTTATTATTATTATTATCCTGGATTGCTGCGTTGTTCCATGCAATCCTATGATCTCCTTCCCAAGCATGTAATCGTGACGTCCGTTTTCCCCATACGAACTAGTAGCCGAACTGCCGAAACGTCGAATTATAAAAGTTCAACAAACAACAGAAGTATCCCAAACAACAACTATAGCTATTATGAGAATCCATCGTCAATAATATCACGTCAAGAATTGTATATAATACCGGAAATACCAAAACAATTCCAAGCATATTAATCTGCTCAAACTAAGCTGCAGTCGCATATTCTAAAGGACTTAGGCATAGGAAGGTCAGAATAAGAATGACCCGAAATGTCACGTAGTGATATTTAGATGGTGTTTGATTTTAGTATACATAGTAAGCCTGCGTTTGCATGAAAACAGCTTTTATTTAAACTTTTCGTTTCTCGTATGGAATACACGGCATACAATAAAAGGTTCGCGTCATGAATCCATGCGATTGTACAAGGAGAGAAAGCGATACGTACACGTTATTGAGAATTCGCTGCTTGTCAATATTTGTAACGATTTTCGCCGTTTGTCAATAATTAATTATTGACAAATCTGCTGTATAACGGCACGCGCGTTCATCTGTCACCGGTGGCTTCTGCATTATTTATGCATTAGTCTATAATGCTTTTGTGGTGTAGCGCTTAAATGAAACTATTAGCAACGTAACGTGCGCAATTTCCGCTTTAGTTGTCGGTAGCTTCGATTTCACGTTCGACGTTGATTGGTATCGTATTTTCACGTAATGCATTGCCTAGATAATCTAATAACGTTTGCAATAAAGCGCATTTACCTATACGATCACTACGAATCATTTTCCTTTCGTCATATAATATTAGACACTGACAGTAGGCATTTTGAAATGGGTATCAACATCACGTTCAAGCTTACCTGTCCGTTAGCACCTGTACGTAATAAAAATACCATCGTATAATTTTCGAGTAACGTATATATAGTAAATATTTACTGTAGAGTAATATACAAAGGAGAATCAGATATGAAGGTCTCTAGGTGAAATGAGTGGCGTGGCGTTTTGATATATATGGGGGGGAGGGCACAAGGTGTAGTAGAGTAAACCGATTCAGTTCACGAGAGCAGATGGGCTGCTAGCATGTCTGAGCAAGAGGTGTACATGTTTGTTGAGCAACGTATTATTATTAGATTTTTGGCGCGGAGAGACATAAAACCTGTCGAAAAAATGCTTTTAAGGACCAATGCCTTGCACATGACTGGTACAAAAAAATTTCTGATGGCCGAGAGTCAGTGGAAAACGGGAGCCATGTACGTTCTTGCAACGGTTTCTTGGGATTCTAATGGCATACTAGAATCCCAAAAATTACTGCCAACTGCTTGATGAAGTGATACTGGCCTATCGACGAAGAAGGCGAGAAATACCCATTCCAAGTGCGTTTCTGCTCCATGTTTGGCCACACACAGCTACATTGACCCAAAATTCATTGAGAAACATTGGAGCATCTGCCCTACAGTCCCGACCTGTCACCGTGCGACCACCACAAGTTTATGCCACTCAAAGAAGAACTGGGAAGTTACCACTTTGACGACGACGACGAATGTGTGGAAATTCAGTCATTCTTTAATGTCGAAGTTAAAAAACTTCCGATACGGTGGGAAAATGTGCGTGAAAATAGAAGATTGTATGAAAAAATAAGGTGTATTATATTTTTTTTACTGCACCAATAAATGATTTGAAATCAAAGTTCGGTTCATATCTGACTTGCCCTCGGAGAATCTACGACACAATCTTAAATACAAACCGACAAGGAAACATCGGTAACGAGAAAATTCAGATTTCTATGAAATTCTACAATGTGAAAGAGTATAGCTACTACCGAAAATGTTTACAGTATTTAACATAAGTATTTCCTTTTCTTATTATTGTTCTTTACAGCATCTCATATGTATGAGGATACTTTTACCATACACTACCTGTATGCATATATTATTTTGGTTTAATGTATTCATACTCAATTTGTCATATATATATAAATAAGAACGCATTGAAGTGAAATTGTTTTTACATCCGAAAAAAATGATTTTTAATTCACAAGCAGGGAACAAAAGCATGCGGATTTTAAAAAAATCGCAATATGAAATGAATGATGCAAAATATTCTATCTCTACCAAATATTCAACGTTCTCGCAATAACTTTTGGGAGTTATGTTTTTATTCGACCCTTTCAGCAAGTGGTCATACCGTGAAATTGTTTTTCGTAATTAATTTAACAAACATGCACTCATATATGCAGCAATATTGGAGATTTGCTGAAATGCGCATTTTTTAAATGGAAAGGAACCGATCGATCGAATGCAACTTCCCAGTAATATGAACGCTGCATTGTTTGTAAAATACTTCAAAAAATACATGATTTTAAAATACAAATTGCTGTGTATTTGATAGATCTGGTATAGTAACAGCGTAAAATTGTCAAATCCAAAAATTTTAGATTTTGTGTATGAGTGATCTACGTTGGGATATGCTCAAAAGTAGTAGCGGGTAAAAACTCTGTCCTTCGTTAGAATGATTTTAGTTTTTTAGCGTATATTTCCATAATAAAAATATGTTATATTAGGCTTATATATGAATATACTTGTTTCTTGATGGTAACATATTTATGTGAATGTTGCCCTACATCGTAAGTTCAAATTCGAAGGCTTCACATAACCCTGGCGGATTACATTTTTCTGAATTTTCGGGTTGGAAATTTTCCCTTGTAAGCTGATTTGTTACGATTTGATTACTTCTGTACAAATAATGAAATATTTTTTTATAGAAGGATACAAATATAAAAAGACAACAGCTATCATTAGACCTTACTTTCTTAATTGTTTAACAGGTCAACATATAGAGTATAATTAGCTTCTTTTTGTCACTATACCATCATACCATATCTTGTAAAATTTATTGTGTATATACAATGGAGTTCCTGCCGGTTACCATCTCAGGAAGGTTTTATTTCGATACAATCTTTCCAGTAAATGGTTAGAGTAGGGTGGAGTGATATAAGTTTGGAAGTACTTTTTCATAATATAGCATTCACAAAATGATATAACCATGGGACGGACATATTAGTTAGCTCAGTTTATATTTACTACATAGTAATTGGCGTTGACATTAAAAATATGCTACGTTCTTTGGTTATACATCATCGAAGATTTTGCATTTGTTTGGATGTCGTCCATTAATGAATGCAGTTGGACATGCATAATGTAAATTTGGACAATAGTTGTGATATTGAAGTTTTCGCTTGCGTTTTTATTTCTTCAAGTTTCTAAACAAAAAGTAAAGCCTATGACCGTACCCACCCTGTACATTGTTCTATTCTTAAATTTCTTACGACCTTCGAAAAAAGATTACCAACGTAAATAATCTAACGCCAAGTATTTTTCAGTTACAATTATTAATTAACTTACAGAGAACGTACCCGATTTTGATGAAGCTTCATCAGTTTGTAGACCTCATTCGGTGTTGCTAAATGGCACCCCTTTTTAGGGCAAGCTCTTGCAATTCGCCCAATTATTTTTCAAAACAAATTCGCAGACGTGAGGAAAAAAAAATGAAGGTAATTTTTTTCGCATCCATAGCCGAAATATTCATACGTAATCATTGAACTCTTAGCATGCCTATTACATGGAATACACTACAATAGCACAGTGTAGTGTATGCGGTCTGCGTGTATGTGAGTGAGTTTGGTTGGTTGGATGTATTATGTAAACACGTTCTGCATCCATAGGCGGGATATATTACAATTTACTAGGGTTTTTTTAATTCTGACGTTCGCGTCGTAATTGAATCAAAATTTTTTAAATTCATGCCCTATATAATTATGCCTCTTCATTTTTCGTACTTTTTTACTTAATTTCGAAGGCACCTGCTCTAATGTAATTTCAGATATCCGAACTCATATCAAGAAAATAGCTCGCAGAAACGTCTCACCCTGTATATTGGAAATATTATGTATCTTAGATTTAACGAGCAGTTACCAAGAAAGAAAAGTATAGCAAACCGTCGAGGATAACGAAACGATACCCTAAAATATGAAATAATGCAATAAAGGTACATTTTCAATTTATTTATTTTATTTTCACGAGGAGCCCACGAGATAACCAATGAAAACGCGACAGCAGATAAAATACTCCATAAAAGATTCATAAGAAACAAAATCTTTTTCTTTAATCCGACGGCGTGCTTCGAAATATAAAATGCAGCCACTTTATTACCAGAGATCATGAATAATTTATACGAAAAGTATTACTATTTTTACATAGTCTTAGTCATAAATTGGTAGCCCTCGGGAATACGAAGTTCGTGCCGGTAGGGAAGCTAGCGGCGATCGTCTAACACCGTTCAGGTGGAGTTATTTATTATTCGCGACGTAACACGTTATATGATTTAGTGGTTTTCTAACAGGATTCGATAGTACACACGACAAACCGTTAGTTCCACTTATGTACGGTAGGTTAGTGATTCTTTGATTCAATTGGCAAATGTTAAATTAAAATGATCGGAATACGCTGCACGAAGCAATTGATGCTGTTGACAATCGAAAATTACGCAGCACCTACCAACATTTCTATAAACTTTTGTCAAAATTCTTAAACAAGAAACCGAATACACATATGTGCTTTAACGTGCTTATAAATACCATGATGGCGCCAGCGTAAAGCACGCAGCGTATTAATTTGACACACGTCATTTTGTTCGTCTAACGTTTAAATTACAAACATACACAAGTTGAGTTCGCCCAAGAACTAGCGTCTTTGCTTTATCATTCGGTGATCATGTCGAGTTTTGTGCCTGAAAAAGAACATTTGCGGTACGCATTACTTTCTTATTTAATCAAAAGGAAAAGGCTGTTAAAAGTCATCGCTTGCTGGTAGAAACATGTAGTAATCACTCTCTATGAACTAGAACATGTGGGACATGGTTTCGTCAATTTAAAAGTGGTGATTTCAATGTCAAAGTGAGCGATTTGGTAGACAACGAAAATAGGAAGAAGGCGAAACCGTTAATACAAAACGCTATCGCCAACACATGATTAATCTAAATCACGCCTTAATGGAAAGACGACCGGAATGAGTCAGAAGACATGGCAAAGTGATTTTGTTACATTACAATGCACCGTCTCACATAGCAAAACTAGTGAAAGACATCTTGAAATCGCCTGGATGGGACATTCATCCGCACACGCTGTATTTCCCAGACTTAGCGCCATGTGACTATCACCACTTTGCATCAATGGAGCACGCGTTCGCAGAGCAGCACCTCAGCAACTTCGAGGAAGTTGGGAAATGGCTTGACGGATGGTTTACCTCAAAAGGAAAGCAGTTGTTTTTGCATAGTACCCATAAATCACCTGAAAGATGGGTGAAATGTGTGAAAGCCGATGGCCTATATTTTGAATAAGAGAAAAATAATTTCCCTTGACAATTACGTGTCTCTTATAAGTAATCAACCGGAAAAAAACATATATCTACCTGGTATTTTAAAATAATCCTTGCTGCAGAGTATAAAAGCACGCTTAAACACGTTTCCCGGACAACATCTACAAATCTACTGCTGAAATAAGTAGTGGGAAACTCTTCAGCTTGTTTTTATTTGACAGTTGGTAGCAGTAATATTCTAGGTAAGGTTAGATGGTGTACAATAAACAGATTTATGTTGTTTCTTTTGACGTTGCCAATATAAATCATTGGGGATGGAAAGCGACCACAGAATACGTTTACGTATTGCAAAATCTTGTTTGCAACTTCAAGTAACAAAGTTTTTGGGAAACGCAATTAGAACAATCGAGTCATTAGATCCGAACCTTGGCAGGATAGTGAAACTTATGCTTACATGAAGTGGAGAATGATGACGACGCAGGAAGTGACAGTGAGGATGCCGTGGAGGCACAACAATAAATAATAAGCTTTATTACGCAACAGATTTACATCCAATTGTAGGACAAATATGTGAATATAAAATAATCAATACAGAAAATGGAACAAAGAGAAAGTGAGAAAGTGATTACCAAAATTCTTTAGAGTGAAGAGCAGTTACCTTTTTTACTGTGTCTAAGTAATCGTGAAAGATATCACACCGTGGGAAAAGGAGATTGAAGTAAATGCAAACAACGTAAATAAGTGACCTTAGCAAAACATTCGAGGAAAAGTGTGCCAGTATATATGCGTCGAAAGTTAAGGGCGAGTAAACTAAACAGCGTCTATGATAAAACATGATTGACACCTCTAGGTGGGTAAATTCTCTTTAACCGAACCAAAAAAAATTTGCGAATCTGCGCTGCACCATCTCTTTTCTGAGACGTATAGTAAGGGCACCAGACTCCAAACCGGATCTTATAAGAGCATAATATGTAGCTGTCAATTGCACCTTCAGCAGAAAATTGCTTGCAGTTACGTACAAGAAAGCTAACGGTGCATGGTATGATAAAAATATGTTGCGCAAAGATAAATTGCGAAAGAAATCCCGAATTCTTAACCAATTCAGCACGTACAACAACCACTTGATCAAGCTTATAGTGGAGGGTAATCGGTATATCGGCGAGTGAAGGATATCATTTTGCACTTATTGATATTAAAGTTATTCAATGTGCACAATGTAGATACGATTATAAGATCAACCTACAGCAAGTTATAATTCTCAAGAGTAGACATTTCACGGAACAACTTCAAATCATCAGTGAACAATAGAGCATGAGATGAAACATGGGTTATTATATCATTTATAAATAGAATGAATACTAAAGGCCCAATGTTAGACGCCTGGGGAACTCCTGAAGAAGGAATAAATACGCGACAGCTAAATCCGTTAAAGAAAACATACTGACGTCTATTAAACAGATACTATTGACACAATTGTGTCAGAGAATCAGTAAACCCAAAGGACAACAATTTATAGGGAATCAACGAATGATCGATATGATCGAAAGCTTTAGCAAGATCGGTGTATAGAACGTCAACCTGAGTACGTGAATTTCGGGCATGAGGCAAGAACTGTCTACATTGACATAAATAAGCTTAATCTCAGTACAAAGGAGTTGTCAAGCAAAAATGGTTTTCCGTGGAGCTTACAAGAACTTACAAGAACAAGAACTTAGTAAATTGTTTGTAAATTTTCAGAATATTTGAAGTTCAGTTTTGCACATGATCGTAAGGATACATCTATCTCAATATGCTATCTCTTCACGAAGAGAGTTTTGGGGTTTGGGTTTTGTTTATGGGTATGGCAATTGTTCCAGTCTGAGCGATCACTTTGTCGAAGAGTGACTGTGATTGTACTTCACTCCTGGTAATAAAATCATTGTATAGTTCATACTTGTCCTTATTTTATGGAGATTGAAACGAATACTTACACATTTATTTTCAGATAACTGCTTGAAGCAAAATAAACATCACAAATATTAACCAGTAACGAAATTTGTGCCATCCATTAAGTAAAAAAGTGGAGGAAAAACGATCTTGAAAATCGAGAGTGCATATAAAAAATTCTATAGAGATCTTAGATAGCTAGGAAAATTTCCAAAGAGAGAATTACGTAACTTGCCTGGACAATTCATACGGCAGCGGATCGTGGCTATCATACGTCGCGACGCCCCTCGGAAAAAAGCAAACATTCCGTTCACGTCTCGTTTTACTTAAACGCAAGGAGTACAAAGGGCCAGGAGAAGTGGGACTAAAATGGTCTCCACGTCGAGTAGCAACTTGAGTTACGTACACAATGATAAGGTTAATGAGGAAAAGGGTTGGCCTGGCAATGTTAATACACACATTTATAGAGATAAGGGCGGCAATACTAGCGATCCCAGCGTTCATCTGGAGACTTATAAAATGCGCCAGAGCGCAGTGTACTCTCTGGTTCGTCTCCGCCCTAAACATTGGCACATAACCCAGAATTGATTTTAAATACGAGTGTGGGCATTCAACTGACTGATAATTGTAGCTTAGACGTTGATGAAGGGTATGTAGAAAAGTATAGGGTGGTGGAATTTCGAGGTCTCCGTAAGGAAGCTCGAAAACTAAAACATAATGAAAAACAGCCCTCTCATATTGGATATGTATTCCATACAAATATTTGATGGCTAAAATTAAAATTGGGTGTCGTTTTTTACTTTAAAGTTATAAACCAGCGATCTTGTTTACTTTCTGTTTTCGAGTATATTTTTGCTTATTTATGACAATAGAGTTTTCTGCACTTTAGACACTTTCTGCAATGCAATTAGTTTTTTAAGAAAAGAACAGCATTATGACTAGCCTCGGCAAAATAGGGCAAGTTACAGTGCAGCGCGGATAACAAGGTGAAGGGGCTCAGCGGCGTATCAAGGCGAGTGTTCGGTAACGTTTACGTACTCGCATCATTTATGACCTTCATGAGTGAGCATAGGCGATGCGGATTCAGGAATGTTTACACATAAAACAATGATAAAAAATGTATTATATATTGTCTTAGCATGAGCTGTGTCAATATCACTTTTATTTTTTTAGCCTTCCGCCGTACATAGCAGTGAGGAACATCATCCACAATTCGAATAGATTCCAGGAACGACATCGAATCATTTTGTAATTTTTCAATTCCCTCCGCTAGTCCACGGTAGTTCTTGCAAATACTTTCTAAATCACATTTTACCTGACTATCTTGAAACATTGGCTTTTTTGATAGTTTTGGCTTGTCTTGGACCGAATGTAAAACTATCTTCTTTACATCATCAAAATGTTCGCAGTAGTAAAACGCAGCCCTTAACCATATTCTCCAATGCGTAGTAATCGGCTGTGGTGGTTCAAGGACTTTGGGACACAGTTCGTGAAATCTTTTTGTACGTTTAAAGGGCTTTAGAAATACTGCCTACGTATGAGCTATTAAAGCATTTATTCATGGATAACGTTTATGGACCAATTGCGCCACAAGATTTAAAGCATCGTTTTACATGTTACATGTAACAGATTGCCACTCTCTTCTTTAAGAGATCGGCCTTATGAAAGCACGTTAACGCCATCGTCACTCATAAGACTATTATTAGCATTCCTATATAAATTATCCTTTCTACCAACGGAAGAACTCTATTCCTAGAAACAAAATACAAAATTATTAAAACACAAGCTCGCAGTTTTTTCACATTATTGGATCGTCATTTATATATTCTTTTTCATCGAGAACAGTCGGTCTTGACGTAATGCATGTTTGTCCTATTTAGCCAACGGTCTGTCTCTTACCGTTTATGAGATAACAGTTGTGAGCCCGCTAACTAGGGCAGCGGATCTAGCTGCCAATTACACTCTTTACGTAAATATTCTTTTAAAATAACTCCGCCTTTATTCATAGACATTATTTTTTTAGTAATGCATCACCCTACGTTGTCCAGTTTTATCATTATATATTTTATCATATAATCCATCTTTACTGTGTTTTAGGACATAAATGGAATGTAAACTCAACTATTGTTGATCCACTTCTTACAATAACACAGTGCTTAATTTAGTACAAACAACTAACTTGATTATACACCTAGATCAGATTATTACCGTGATCCTGATCACGAATTCCAGTGCGGCTTGTGCCCTTGTTATTACTGTAGATTTAGAAGCAGATTGATGCTATCTTAGATTCGGTTATGTTTAATTTTATATCATCCATACATACGTAGTACGTTGGAAAAATGATGGAGCCTTTTAATTTTACGGAAAGTTAGTAATGTCATCCGTTAGAACAATGTATAATCTGAAAGCTGTATATCCCCTCTAAAAATCGACACCGCGAGCATTAAAATCGATCAAGTGGTAATCAAGTTATAGTGCTTAAAGTATTCGTTGCAAATACATGGTGGAGCACAGCTAATATTAAATTTTGTTTTAAGTTTGGTTAAAGTCTTACAGAAATATTTGAATTAACGAAAAGGTTTATGTTGATGACTGTTTATCCGGAACGCGTGTGTTCGAGAGGTATAAGCGATTTCGGGATGGGTGTTATGCTTTGGAAGACAACGCAGGTCATCCAAGAAGTAAAATTCGCGAGAAGCAGGTAGAAAAAGTCTGTGAAATTATTGCATACGATGCGAATTCGACGTGAGATGGATAGCGTAGGAATTAAATTCGAACAAAGACATGATTCACGAAATTTTGATAAAAGTTTTGAACAAACGAAAAGTCTGTCCTCGATTTGTTCCTCATGCCTTAACTGAGGACGACAAAATTGGACACGTCGAACATTGCAAGGGTGCAAAACAGTCAGACGAAATCACACATTTCTAGAATCGATTGTAACTGGTGCCGAGACTTGATGCTTCAAGTACGATCCACAAACAAAACGCCAAAGTGGAAGTGAAAGTCCCCAGACTCTCTAAAATTAGCAAAATTGCGTTTCCAGAAGTCACGAGGGAAGGCAATGTTGATTAGTTCTTACGACTCTAAAGGTATTCTGTATCGTGAATTCGCTCCATAGGATCAGAATATCACTGGCGCATATTATCTGGGGGTTTTGGAGCGTTTTAAGAAAGAGAATCGTTCGAGTGAGACCCGAATATCAGTCGCCAAGATGTTGGTTTCTGTTGCACGGTAATGCATCACCACATAGGGCTGTTAGAAGATTTTTGGCGAGAAAAATAGATGTATTACAACACACTATGTGTTCGCTAGATTTATCACTATGCGACTATTTTCTCTTCCCGAAACTGAAACTGGTTACGAAAGGGACGTTTTACGACAATGTTGGGCATGTTCAAGAAGCCGTGACGAGGATCTGTGAAGCGATTCCGAGAAATGACTTAAAGCCCGGAGCTATATTGAAGCAGAAAGGATATATTTTGAGTAAAAATAAATAAGTTTTGCGAAATAACTGGTTGTTTCTTCTTTTTAAATGTTCTCTTATTTTTCCGATATACTGTGTAGACACCCCACCGGAAACTACAACTGTGTGGATTTTAACAATTGTATAGATTACTAATATTACCAAAACCGTTTCAGCTAAAATATCTATAGCTTCCAACTGCGTCGGAGATAGATACCAATTCGCTTAATTTAAGTTTGATGCCCATATATAAGTTGATATTTGTGTTTTATACAGTGAGCGTAGAACATTATGAAATAGAATGCATACTTTTTTAACAATTTATGTTGTTATCAACACAAAGAAACTATAGGTGCAACATCTCACCATTCAATGTATCATCGAACAAATGTCATCCCAAGGTAGGCCGTCTCACAAAATCCAGCCATACATCCAATATGTGTGGATGTTGTGTATGACAGTTTTGCACTCAATGTTGATTTATTTTAGCCCAATATCTACAATTGTGCCAATGGCTTTTTCCACGTACTGAAGAAGTCAACACGAGGATACTATTCAATAAATCCGTTTGGTTTCCTAATGCTTGAAGTATATTTTCGCAAAAGTGAAGTTTCCGATCGCAGTTATCCTCACTGAATTCCTAGTATATAGAATAAAGACAATTTTGTAGAATGAAACTTTTGTCGCTTCAAAATAGTCAAAACCGTTCAGTGACAAATAGAGGAATTCGACGACTTGATGTGTATAAATTTAACTGACTTTAAGATGTTCTTTACCACCATCACGAACGTGTCTGCTTTCTTGAAGTTTCTCCAAAATTTTGCTGATGCATGACGGCATTATTATATTGTTGTCTGTATATTTAGGATTAGAAAGCACTGCATCCAATCATTATTAAAATTCTTTATATTCCTGATAAGTTGTAAATCATTTTAGGTAGAAAAACAACACCAAAACAACTCGAAATGGGGAAGCCATCAGGCTTGTGTTGAATATAGCTATTTAAGAAAATTGATCATGATGTCATCATTTCGGAAATAAGGAAGAAAAGAACTTATGCCTAAACGATGACTTGCCCTAGCATTTTTACCGATCAGCCTCTTAAGGAGATTATGAATTTTATTTATTTATGGAAAATGTTTTTTATTATTTTTATTTCGACTGTTCGCATAATTTGCTGTGTCTAGGGGTGTCTACTCTTGTTTTAGCGGCGTATGTCATTACGGGTCTTATTGCTGATTTGCATACCCTCTCTTTGCTTTCCATTTTGAGGTATTTGTTCCTCCATACGATGTCTCTTAGAAAGCCTGAAATTCAAGATGCTTCCATTGTTTGTTCCAGGACTTCACTATCTGCATTTCAAAAGTTTGTTAGATTAACTCCCAAGTATTTAAACTGATTCACTTGTTCGATCATGCTTTGGTTAACCTCCAGTTTGTATCTTCTTTGAATGTTTGGTATGACATTTGATTTTATCATTGTTAGTAATCATGTTCAGCAGCTTTGCTGATTGATTAAAGGAGGGAAGTAGCCTTTGCAAGTTTTCTTTAGAGTCGGTGATTATTACTGCGCATTAAACTAAGTATTGTCGATTTTGTGGCCTGCTGTCTTAGGTACTTTCCCGATTAAAAGTTGAAGTCATACAATTCATCGCCAATTGTGCTAATTTCATCAAACAGATAATTTAGAAGATAAAAATCGCCTAGGACTAATCTTTTTATTTCTTGTCTTCAAATATTTTTCTTCTTGAAAATAGTTCAAGTGATAAAAATTCCATACGTAAGTGTATAGACAATCGTTTATTTATTCGAACATAGTTTCACTCCATTACTTAAAAAGTATTCCTTCAGTTTTGTATTTGAAATTACTTATTTTGCTGTCTCTTTTTGATATTTTTATGAAAAACTCCATGTCTTCAGCACGTACACATATCTAAGGAAAGTTTAGCACCTCCGTCTTCTAAAATTGTTATTTTGCAAACTTACAGAAGTAAACTGTTGCTTGCACTCAAGTTTTCTATAGTACATGAAGCTAAATTTCAGATAAAATCTCACGAGATCAGTACTCATGTTTACTAGAAAATGATGAGGTAGAGATACAAATGGAACTAATCAAAGTTAAAAACGTCGATCCTAGAGCATGCACTTTACACAAATGTTTGTCGGTTGATCGAGTAGCGAATTGCATCGTGTTTACATTATTTGCTTTGAATGAGTTACCCTCGTGAGATTATGTCCGAACTCTGGTTCGTTGGTGGTACTGTAATTTATTTTCAACTCATGTTGTGTATGTATACCGTACAACACATGCGACTATCGCAATGCTACGCATTCAGCAATCCTTTAACATTGATTTGTACAAACAATTACGTTTAATGTAACAGTTGCGTGCGTATGCGGTATATTTTTACGCTTAACTTCCCGAAATCAATAGATCCGGTACATTTTCTTACATAAATTATATTGTCGTTAGGCATTCAGTCCCTAAAGCACTCAAAGGAAAAGAGCCATAAATATGAAACCATTTTCCATTGTGTAATGAACCGATATACACTGATAGTAATGGCTTTCAATCATAAGGATATATTCCTTTTTAATTATAGTTACTATAAATCAAGAACAGACCTAGTGGTATGACATAGATACACAGGCGCTAGAAGAAATATTAGACTCCTTCTTTTAATGGAAAGAGCAAGGGCAGCACTAAAATTATGTTAACATAATAAATAGTAGGTATTTATCTATGTCTTTGATGTTAACAGAGAAGATATGTCATCAATAACGTCATTATAATATCACAGTTATGTACACCTGCAGAAATGAGTGCGCATTCATTGGCGGCGATGACATATTTCTGAAGCGGTCAGACATATCCGAAGTCAGGATTCGTACGCGTACGATTAGTACGTGTATGAATGCCCGATTAGATTGATGATTGCGAATTGACGGCGTTCTTCTTACGTTCGACGAGTTTTAATAAATTTCTTAACCGATTGCCAACATTAAAGTACACTAGCACTATTACTAAATAGCAATATGAACATTTTACCGTATAGTATTTTTGTGTGCAAAGGATATGTTCACAGGTATCGCAGCAAACCACACCGGCTAATGCGGAACGTAATGTACCACATTATATATTTCTATATGACTTTATTTATACCGGGTGAAATACGCGAGCTGTTGATTGCATTCTGGACGACTGGAAAATGAATCGAACACCGGATTTTGTAGTAGTAGTTAAGCAAGGGTAGAGAATTCCGTTAAGCAGAGCTAGCATACTGACACAGAATAGCCTTGAAGAATAGCACGCGTATCTCTCGACTTTGTTATCTTATACAAATCTTATGTCATCCTTCTCTTACGCGCAATTAAGGCCAGCGACACGTCGAAAGTGCATGGTATGTTAAGTATATGCGACATTCCACAAAATATAGTAGACAATAAAGAATTTCGAAAGTTTTGAGAGAAATACGTTCCGGAATGGAAATTGCCAATAAGAGGCCAATTATAGAATAACTCTCGTCGGGTAAAAAACGCTATTACGGATGAAATAAAAGCAGAGTCAGAAGATAACAAAATATGGCTAACGGTAGATGATACAACGGATACAAGAAAGAATTATATTTTGAATTTGCTAGTGAGTACTTTAAAAAGCAGTGAGGTACCCTTGCCTCTTCTTTTAACTGGAAACTTACTAAAATAATCCTGAAAAGAATACGTAGGCTTCCACGGCCAGAGTTAGTAATAAACGAACTACTTCCGGAATTGGACCGTATCATGATGAGATATGTATAGAAATGATGTAAGAGCAAGAGGAGAAAGATATAAAACGAAAGAGAGATAAAAAGAAGAAGAGTGAAAAAGGGGGTCGTGAAGAAAAAAAGAAAGGTGAAAAAGTGTAAGAAGGAAAGAGAGACAGAAGGGGGAGGGAAGAAAGAAAGAAAAAGAAAAAAGAACAAAAGAGAATTCCACCTTTCTCTTTTGTTCCTTTTTCTGTTTATCTCTTTTCGTTTTATTTCTTTCTCCTCTTACTTTTACTTCATTTCTATATATATCTCAGCATGACACGGTCCAATTCCGGAAGTAGTTTGTTTATTAAAACAAACTTATTCTCAATTGTTTTATGTAATCTGTCTACTCCGTGCGTGATATCTTGTAGCGTTTATTAGAAGCAATTAAACAAAAGTAGATCGATTTATGGTTTCTACCAAAAAAGTTTTTTGATGTCCAAAACGCAATAGGCTTTGTCAAAACAAAAGCACAATTTAATTTATATTCCAAACCTTAATTTCTTTCCTGCGATAGGATACTTATGCCATATTTAAACCTCTGTTTCGTATACCAAGCATTTGATTTCATTGAAAGCTCTCCAAAACTTTTATTTTTTATATTATCGATTCCAACGCAACTACCCACCAGTAGCCAAGTTGCTCGCAACTTGGGAGCGCTCACATGATACCGTAGGAATAATAGTGCCGATAATAGTATCAGATAAACGCGAAAGAGGGCAGCGCCGGGCGACCAGGGCGCCGCTATGCAGTATAGCAACGGGGAATTGTTAACTTAAGATCAGAAGTTTGGCGTGGAATCGGAACATTGTTAGAGTTTGCGCTAGTAATTATAATTACTAGTGGTAAGTTTGAACAGAAGGAGAAGGAGCAGGGAACCGTAGGATGGCAGAGAGGAACAGAAGTAGGCGTCGACCAGAACCGGGAGCCTAAGGAAGGTCACAAAAGGTCTGCTCGCCGCCGCCGTATACAATCCGATAACATAAAACTAGATATTGTAACGAGTAATCGCTTTCTCATCATTATCACGCCTAACTTATTTAATTTCCAACTCGTAACCTTTAAAGACCGCCAGCGTATCGGATGTTATTTGATTTTAGTGAATGTATTACACGCTTACAATAACATCAAACATCGAATTTAGAGACATTGTTAGAAACTAAAATTTTGACATAACTTTCGCCAGCAAACTTGAACATTCGATAGATTTCTAAAAATGGATGAAGCGGTGAGAAATTACGCACGGATGTACGTTTAGTTTTTATTGGAAAGGCAAGTTAACACTAGACAAAGGAAACCCAAACATTCGCCATATTTACCAGGTGTATGCATAAGTCTTTTTCCGGATTCTTGCTAAAAGGAAACACAATTTTCAAGGGAAGTTATATCTTTTTATTCAAAATATTGGCCATCGGCCTCTATACATTTCACCCATTTTTCAAGTAGTTTATGGATACCATGCCAGAAAAATCGCTTGCTTTTTGCGACAAATCATTCATCGAGCCATCCCCGAAAATGTTAAAGTGCTACTCTGCTAGCGAATGCCCTATTAATGCGAAGAGGTGATAGTCAGATGGGAGAGCACGGCGGGTGCGGGGTTTGCTGTGTGAGAGGATGCATTGTCGTATACCAAAAGTACTTTGCCATGTCTTCTGGCCCATTCCGGTTGTCTTCAGCCAATGCGTGGTTTGAATTAATCATTTGTTGGCGATAGCGTTGTGTATTAACGGTTTCGCCCGGCGTCAAGGGTTCATAATACGCAATACCGCTCTGGTCCCATCAAATACTAATGGTCTTCTTACTAAAGCGATTTGGCCTTGGTATTGCAGGACCGACTTCGCCAGGTGAAAGCTACGGTTCTTTCCGCTTTGCATTTTCAATATAGATCAATGTTTCTTCATCCGGTCACAATTCGAGACAAAAATGATTTCCTTTTGTGGCGTTGAAGCAGCATTTCAGAGGCGACTTTGTTATTTTCTATTTGACGTTCATTCAAATCGTATGGGACCCATTTACCGAGTTTATTGGTCTCCCGCATTCCTCGTAAATGTCTACTGATTGTTTCTTGTGACAAATATAATGCTTCTGCTAATTGCCGTTAAGTTTGATTTGCGTCATCATTCAATAACTTCTGCAATTGCTCGTTTTCGCATATTTGTGGTCTACCAAAGCGCCCACTGTCTTTCACAATGAGATCACCACCTTTAAATTGTCAAAACCATACCTCGCACGTTTTAATCGATAGAACGTGATGACCATATGTTTCTACCAGCAAGCGATGACTTTCAACAGCCCTTTTCTTTTTATTAAACAAGTAATGCGTGCCGCAAATGTTCTGTTTCAGGCACGATATGATTACTGAACGATAAGGCAAAGGCGCTAGTTTGTATTTGTAGTTTAAATCCCAGACAAATTTATTTTTTAGTCATAATCTTACGAACTTTAAACATTTTGTAAGGTGTGTAATAAAGATAGCTGTTTCCCTGCTGGAAGTGCGGAGCTCACTCCAACAATTCTCGACCACAAGAAAATCTCGTTTTCAGCAGTTTGAATGCAATGCGCTACACGAGCAATTTCTTTTATCTTCATTCAACTGATGTGGAAGAAAACGTGCACGCATCCTTTCTTTTACATAAATCTATCGCTAAAATTTGTCGAATAGTTACTCCATTCGTATGCAGTTCTTCAGCCAGCATTCTCACTATGAATATCCCACCACTAATTCAGCGCGATTTTTACTTTGTAGACGTCCAGATGTAGGATCATTATTTAAATCTTTGCGAGCAGTTTTAAATCGCCTGAACCACTTATAAATTCTTGTACGAGACATGCACTCATCGCCATACACTTTTTTCAACAATTCATATGTCTGAACAATTCTTTTTTCCTATTTTAAAACAAAATATAATATATGCTCTTTGGTCCATTGTGATTCCACGACATGGGCACCTAACCTGCGGTCATCCGATTTGCTCGAACTTCAGTGCCTTTAAAAGAGGAAACCTGTGTGTTTCTAATGCTGCTACCGTTTAATGTATGGCAGTAAGTGTTCTATGATGTAAATAAAAGTTTCCTTATTTATCAGACTGTATGTACTTCGTATTCTATTTAAGATAGTAATGAGAAGTATTCCATTTAAAGTTAGCATCAATACCGATGGGATCAAAAAATGAAATCCAACCCCTTCAACATTAAAAGTTGGTATACAGAAAATAAAAACCAACGTACTTTTTCTCATAACGTTAACTTTTCTAGTTCCCTGGTATGGGGGATATTTTAAGAATTGACTGTACATTGAAAAAATTACAATTGATAAATCGCTATGTTCGAACCTGTTACCTAATTTAATTGGATGCACTTTAGGAAGGAACATTGACCTACAAATGTCTAGACAGATGTTATTAAAATTCGAGTTGCTGTTTTCACATATCTTACGGATGATGTATACATTTATGTCTGTTTGAGAATATCAATATCAAAATACATTACTACTGGTATATAAAATTAACACTATCTAGATTCTCGTGAGCGTATTGCATTAATACTAGATAAATTCCTTTGTTTCGTATGCAAATGAGAATAATAAATTTTAAACTAAAGCGGCAAATTAGTTTTAAAAATATATAAAGGAATTAATTAGCATCGGTATGCAGTTTACACAAAATAATGGACACGTTGAATATTTGACCTTCGAGAATCCTGGTTCCATATTTCACCGAAAAGAATGCAAAATCACACCGAATAAACTGTAAACACAATATATTACAAACGAAATCGTTCTTTTTTCTTTGTAAAATGCAAATACAAGGATTGCCCAATAGAATAAAATTCAAAGGATGTAGAGTAACTTTTATTCAATGAATTTAGAAGAAATCTTCATTAATTACCTGTTGGTGCTCTACTCTGAAAATTGTTTTGGTTGCCCTTAGAATTATCTTTTAAGAAGATGATCTATTCAAGCATGCGAATTAAACCAGTTTTCTGTCAGCAATCGTTTACTCGTCATTTGTGAACTCTAAGAAGTCCTTATCCAGAACTCTTGGATGTTTGCACAACCTAATCTTCAATGAACTGATTGACATTAGTATCGCTAGTGTATTCTTCAATGCGTTCATTCAAACTGCTTCCAATTAGTCATCTCCGGGTTTCAATTTGCGAGCTCTCAATATTGAATGCTTCATTCCAAATGTAATTCTTTGTGACATAAAAGGAACCACTAGAGTTCACGGACATGCGTCCAAATTTCATGTCAGCACCTGTATATAAGTATTTTGCTTTTCCCAACTTCTTGGAAAATTCGCAGGGCCATCATATCAGTTACTAAAAAAGGTGACCGTTTATACGAGGGTTATTTTTTAAGGAAAGTGCATTTTGCAATAAAAATGAAACAAGTAAAAATTTCCGAAGAACATTTCTATTTTTTGAATGCACAGTTTGTCGGATAAGGAACTTTTGAAATGAAAAAGAAATAAGTAGTTATTTCCCCAAAATTATTTATTTTTATTCAAAATATATTCCTTTTGTGCCGATACAGTTCTGGGCACGTTCAACCAATGATAGCATAGATTTCTTTGAGTCATTTCTCGTAATTGGAATGAAAGAAGAATAGAGTTTTGTGAATAAATAGTTCAAAAGATTAACTAGCATTAAACATTGCAAATAAATATCTACTTTACTGATGAATGTACTTTTTTTTTCTAAATAGTCACCACTACTAGGATGATAAAAATTCGCAAGGCGGAATTGTGCACTCAACGCTTGCAGAAAAACGTTTGGGCAAGAACTTTTTGTAATGTAATGATTGGCCCAATTTTTACAGAGCAATAGTTAGATGGTGACATATTTAGACATTAATCGATTTTCTAATAATAGAAAGTGTAGAAAATCAAGGAGGCGAAGATGGAAATCGTATAACCTTTACCTTCAGTAAGATGGTACTCCCCCTCCCCTATGTTTTACCAGCTAAGGAATGAGTTAAATGAAAGGTTTCGGAATAGATGGATTGGTACAGCGACTGGCATGAGCTCTTGAATGCGATCCCCTTGATTTCTTTCTTTGGGGCTACTTAGAAAATGTACTTCACAAAATACAACCACATAACCTCCAAGGGTTTCCTAACAGGGTTAAGCATATGCTTAGAGAAGAATGAAGACGAACTAGTCATGATACATTTAGAAACTTCTTTAAAATTCATGGTGAACATTTAGAGCTTCTTCTTTGATCCATGCAATATATATTTTGTTAGAAGCTGTTGCATCTCTACTTAATTATATTTGCCCTAGCCCTAATTTATTCCAATAAATTAACTATTCGAATAAAATCCTTTTCTTTGTTACCTCATAGAAATTGGCAGAAATAAACGCATGCAATTGGTACTTGGTTCATAATCAGCTAAGCACCTTAATTACTTTGGAAATGAAAGGGATGAAAAATATTTCAGTTATTCGATAGATACGTCGAAATTGTGCTTAATTCTTAATTTAAGAAGTCGAAATTCGACGTATATAAAAGCGCAATATTGATGCATCATTCATATTACTTCCAAATTTTCCATAACTTTCAGACTGTAATTTAAAAAAAGCAAAAAAAGCATACCATTGTAATTTGAAAAAGAAATCCTATAATTTGAGATATCATAAATCTGATGGTAGTACTTAAGAATTCAAAGTGAAGAGCAAGTAGGCTAAATGTAGACATATATTAATGTCATACATATGTCAAAAAAAATCCCTGCAAACAAATATCGACGTTTCTAAATAAATCTGAATATTTTCTTTCGCTATCGTGATACCTAATTTTGTAAAAGATACAAGATGCAAATAAACCTTAGTGTTCATAGTCTGACAAAAATTAGTTTGTCCCATCGGACACAATATTATTAGGAGAACATTTTTATACACAATAATGATCCGAAGCACACGGCAGTGTTGTACAGGAAATATTTATTACTAAACTGTTGTAGACAACCTGGAAAGACGAATAAGAAAAGAAGACACGTCCCATAAACAAACTGTGTAAGATATTCTAAAAAGTTTCGATGACAACAAACTTTAACTTTTATTTTATCGTAATGTTTCCATATCTCTTTGTTTATTTTTGCGTTTTGTTAGCCAAATAAGTATCTAGTCTGATGTTTCTCTAAAAAATGATCCAAGTGCACAAACTTCTATGAGCAGCAGTGTACGTCTGCACATTAAGAAAAAATTACAAATAGATGCAGCTGGAACAATATATGGCTAAATTCAAACGAGCCTAGTTTTTAATTTAACTGTCTACAAAAAAAAAGTAGACACCAAATTACGTGCTCTTTAACGAAAAATAAACTAGAAAGATGCGTATAACCAAACAAAATAACATAACTCTAGTAGCTACAATTAGTTTACGTAATTATACTCTTAAACTAATAGGAAAATCTCAATTAATGCTTGTCACTACACCGTATATGAAATATCATACGAACCTCCCTAAGCGGTACTGCAGTAATAGCAACTATCCGCAAACAATTAGAAAATTACTGCACCGTCTGTGATTGTTCGAAATTTGTTGGAAAAGTATCCCTAGGCCCTGCGATACGACTACGGTTTGCCTTTAATTAGAAAGCGGACGCAATCTGGCGGTATTTCTGTTCGCTACTAGAGTTGGTTTGTCTTAGCACATGTTCTCATTTGGGATATTATTAAAAGCCCACAATAACATCCGCCTAACTGTGCAACAATAAATTTTCGCAGTATACTAGCATTTTATACGAGAATCTGATTCAACATACTATGTGTTGTGATATTGAGATTACATCAAGTTGAATTTCTGGTGTGTACTCTTTTGATATAATCTCTTTCAGATCAGAAAGAAAGGGATTGATGTGTATAAAGAAATTATTAAGGACAAGGCTTGTTTTATTAAGGAAGAAAGAATACGATGGATAACGTAAAATGTTGCAACATAATAAACTCTAGATTTTATCGATGACCAAGGTTACGACTGTATTTCGAGTGACACGTATGTATATATGTATATATGTATATATGTATATATGTATATATGTATAGATGTATATATGTATATATGTATATATGTATATATGTATATATGTATATATGTATATATATATGTATATATATATATATATATATATATATATATAGACCACTATAAAATGTATAAAAATACAAATGCTCCTATGTTGACATCCTGTATTGTACATTTCAATTGTATCTTGATAAATTTACAGTGCAGTTTACACAAACAATAGCCTAACATTATTTGTGTAAACAAAAACTTTAAAACTAATCTACATTTTACTGCACTATTTTACCTTTTGGATAGCTGGAACTATTAATCCCTAATGTAATCAAATTCAAATAAGTTCTAGGACAGAACTTTTTGTAATGCAGGACCAAACGGTTCCAGGAAATAAATTATAAAAATTCCCGAAAATGTGTACTAGTATTCTGAATAAAGAGTCAATTTAAAATTTTTTATCATGCTTGTAAGCTCGTAATTAAAAATGTCGAAACGACAAGGAATATCATTTGAGAAGCATGTAGTCATTATAACGTTGCATGCGAAGAATGACATTGAATAACACAAATTGCTAAAAAAATTAAAGGTATAAAAGAAGGGAGTATTCACGATTGTGAAAAGAATGCAGGAAACAGATTCAGTTCGCAATAGAAAACGGTCAGGGCGAAAGAGAACAACAATAGCCCCTAAGGATGAGATTGCTGTAGTATCTTCTAGGTTTCTCACTACCCTTGAGATCAATCAGCAACTCAATATCTAAAGAAGAACTCCAATATCTCATACAACAGTTAAACCAAGGCTTCTCGCAGCAGGGCTAAGGAGAACAATAGGCGACCGGAATGGACCATTCAACACAAGGATTGAATAATGGTATAAGGTATTATGGATAGATGAATCCAACAAGGATGATTTGGCCATCCCAATCTTCAGATCTGTCACGAATAGAACTAGTGTGGAATGAATTGGACTAAAGAAGTCCAAAAAGAGTGGTCAGTAGCACAGTTGGTACTTGGTAGAAGTTCCAGGTAGTATATAGTAATATTACTGCAAGTAAAGTCCACATTTCAATATAAATCAAAGAAAACTTCAATTCTATAGCTATCTATATATATATATATATATATATATATATATATATATATATATATATGGACGGTAGTATACATAACTACTCCTGTTCGGAATATCAATCGTGGTTATCCTCAACGTGAACGTCGACTCGAATGTGCGCGGTCATTTTTAAACATGTGTAGAAACGACCAAAAACCAATTTGGAGTCCATTGTCACGGGGGATGAAACAATGGTTCTGTTTTACGATTCTCTATCAAGAAGAGAATTCATGGAATGGTGGCGACCTGATGAACTTCGTCCCAGAAAGGAAAAAGTCATTCAATCAACGAAAATCAACGAACAATATTCTAGAATTGTGAGGGCATTTTGCTAATTGAGGGTATCGAGTTATTAATTAGTCGTTGTAATAAATGTATAGGAGTTAGGGGAGATTACAGTGAAAAATAAAATTTTTTATATTGTTGCAAGTTTTCTTTTTATTTATTTTTGACACCTACCTCGTATAATTGTTGTGGATTCCTATATATTATTAAGATCTTCTAATCCATGAGATTCTATGAAAAGCGGAAAAGTACTTTAGATTGATGCGGTCTTGGCGTCGATTTTCTCAAACGGTCAGAAGTATCCATTATCTCCGGCAATATATGAAAGATTAAGCGCAATTCGCCTAATGAAAACTTCAGAATGCGGATCGCTATCGCCCCTCGTCATTAGTACAATCTTTGTGTAATATTAAAGAGCACGCACCCCCCATCGCAACGTCCGCTACTTGCGATTATAGCAGTTCCATTCAACCGCAGCGCAGTTACTCTAATGGTTTAGTGTCGACTCGCCAACGAAGAACGGGCAAAAAAACGAGCCCAATTAATTTCGACCGATTTTTCCGAACACTGTGGACAAACAAAACGCGCATGTTTTAGGGTAAGAGTTTCCTCCTGCTCACTGTAGAGCTGTTTCAATATTTAATTAGCTAAATCAATTATTCCATGTATATGGTAGCCTTATGCTATTTCATTGTATTGTTCGTACATGTTAAATAGTTGCTTCAACGTTGCCCAATTGTTTTTTGTCCTATTCAAGGTTTATGCGTAGATCGTTCACACATAACCACAATGTTTTATCTTTCAATTCTGCTTAAATTCTTCTGTCAACATAGTCACGAATAGGTGGCATACAGTTTCTTAACGATGTCCGACTAGGTAATGCATAATACCAAACATTAATTGTTCGCTGTAGCGTTTGTCACGGATTGCAGAACAGTGTTCTATACCTTTTAAGTGGCGTTCAGATTTCCACCTGCTGGTACACATCAAATAGTTGTCGCACTTCACACATTTAATGCTATCGTCTTCGTATTCTAGATCCGGCATACTCGCTATTACGTTTTCTAGTTCATTCGAAATACACCGTTTCCGGAACGTATCTAAATACATTTTCCAAGTATATGTGTATTGACAAGCGCTCAATACGACCAGTCGAATAATATTGGACAAGCGTGCTTTGATACGGGTACTCGATTCTCCATGCCGCGTGCTTCACCGATCCACGTTGTTCTTCGCACGACACTGAAACTTGCCTCTCGTTGCCGAGACTAATTATTACTTAATCTTTCTTAAGTACGTACGCCTGACAGCTGCATGTGTACCCAGTTCTTTTGCGTTCTTTAGCGAAATAATTGTTAAGTTATGCTGGACTTTATTGTTCGCGGTTTTATAGATTACGCAAATGTCTTTTACTTGCCATTTTGCCTCGTTGTTATAGTATAAACTACCATTTAAATCAAGTAGTTTGTTTCTTTGCGAATCTTGCCAGATCCAGTTTAAACACTAGTACAGTAAAACCTATGTTAACGGCCGCCTGAGGTAACGGACTGTTTCTAAGTTCCCCGAATCCACTATAAGGAAATTCCTAGATATAAAAACTCGTTTACGACCACTCTTATAGGTCGACTTGGGCTAAATAAACCCAAATTTCTCCCTCCTATCTTCATAGAAATTTGTTTACCGATACTATTTTTGATGTAGACTCTACATGAACAAAGCCTGCATCAACAACACAATCAAACTTAAATAATAAGTAATTGCATTCATTATTTTTCATATTCATAGTAACCGAGTCGCATGCATCTCCAAAGGCACCCGTTTGTGCTGCCGTACTGATAATGTATTGAACATTGACCTTTTGGATGCGGAGTTCTTTTAGGGATCAGATCTACCATTCAGTGTCAATACTTCTGTATGGAGCGCTGGTTCTGCTATTGGTTTAGTTAGAGTGAAGTTATTTGTTTCCACAGGCAACACGATTATTGTAATGGTGATGTATATCACCGAAACTACGTGTTATTGATTTTCAACGTTTCTTTGAATTATATGTTTAATACTTTTAATTGTATGCTTTTTCTTGCTATACTCGACAAATTCAAGGATTTTAGTAACCGGTATGCTTGGTACTAACTTCAGCAATATGTGTTGAAGTTGCGATGCTCCCTTCGTCCGGCCTGTTCTCATGGCCATCTTAGTCCTAGCAACAACTTCTGTATATTCGTTGAAGATTCTATACCATAATTGTATTGTGTTGCATTTGTAAAAATTGTATATGTATACGTTAATGACTACTTTGTATATACAAGGTGTCCACGAAATAAAATAAAAAGTATGAAAAATGGAAAGACCTAATTTTGTTAGACTTAAATCCAAAATATTTTGCGAAAATTCCTTCGCAGATACGAGAAAAAGAGTTGTAAAGATATTTAAAATATCTGTCTTCTTTATTATTCGCGGCCGAAGTATTCATAAGTAAGCATCTTATTGAACTCCTAGCATGCTATTTGAAAGGTGAGTAGTATTATCCAGTACTTTTATATGTAACATCTACAGTTGTGTTATTGCAGCATATGCAGTCTACGTGTGTGTATACGAATTTGGTTGGGTGGATGTATTATAGGGCTTGTTTTATTTTCACGTTCTCATCGTAATATTTTTGGTGTCTATATATAGGCTATATATGTATATATATATATGTATATGTATTTCCTTTTATATGATGCTGCCATGCTATGTTAATTTGCAAGGTTTCCTATAATTGGCTAAATCTACACTTACAGGAAATAAATGATTACAGTTACTATTATTATTTATATGCAGTAGCTTGTAATAAATTTCATTATATGTACATTCGTAGAGACGTATGAAGAAAATGCCACTATCCTTTCGTATACAATTTTGAATTCGAAGACTATAAAAAAAATTTTCGACTAAGGAACTTTTTTAAGGAAATTTTTCAACAGAATGTGACCTATAACTCTCCACTTTTAATACCACGTTGAATTAGTCATTGTAGAAACAAAACTTTCACATCGTTCTGTATAGATGTGGCATGTAGATTGGCACAGTGTGTACCGGCAACAATTTGCCAAAGCTAGTACAATGGGTACTTCATGTTTACAGCCTGATTGAGTATAAACGACTAAATTTATTGGTACAGCTCTTAATGCTTATGAGGACGACCGTCAAATATGTTGGTGCGAATATTATATTTGTCGTGGAGTTTCGTGAAGTAGGGTTTCAAACTATTCACGTGAAGGACTGCAAATGGAGTAAACTCCGCAATTTGAACATAGTTTTGAGCGGCCATAAAATCACTTGCATAACTTTAATAATTATGTACCAGCTTAAGACTTTACACCTAAGTAGAGAAGTTAAGAACTTCCGCTGCAGAACTATCAAATTTACTACAGCAATTTGATATGAATTTATCCTACTTAAACTAGAGGGCGTTATAAATTAATGCAACTGGCTCTGGATTGTCTACAAGTTATTGCAGTTACGAAGGTTTGACGCCTGTTAAATTAATTAGATGCTGTCACAGAATGTATAGAGCTTTCAGCCTTTATTTTCTGCTACATTTTAGTAAATCCGAAAAAGTTAGTACTACTAGAAAGTAGAAATTGTGTGTTCAAATATTTACTTTCCAAAATAATGCATTGCCTAGAACGACATAAGTGAGAATGCTAAAGTTTTTGTCTGTTACCTGGTTATATAAGAGATTATATAATACTTGACAGGTATAGCAGTAAACTTTACTCACACAAATTTATTAATTATTCGGAACGCAGCGTTTTGAGAGCATGTGGACTCTCATTGTCAACCCTGCTGCCAACTGAATGTAAAAAACAATATCACACATGCAAATTATTTTCTACGCAGGCTCTAAAATTTCTAAACATATTACTATTTACAATCTACTAGGTCTACTAATATCTGGTTTGTGTCGAAAACGAACCGTATCTTTAACAGAGCCTATGGTAATAAATCAATCAGACTCGAGTGTGCAATTGGGGGTGGTTATCTGTTCAATAAGTTTCCTTTCTTTTTCATAAACATCGTTTCGTACGCGTCTAATTCTCTACACGAGTTTATGTTTTCAAGAAGTTTAAGATCATTTAAATCAATTTTATGTCGGGATTTTACCATATGCTCTGCTACGCTTGATAGTTCTGGTTTGTCGAAACGATAAACAGGAGATGATGAAAAGGTCTGGAATTTACCAAATCGCATGCAATGATTGTGATAAAGTTTATATTGGACAAACAAAAAGGAGTATCGTAACGAGGTTCAGAGAACATATTAGACACTATCGTTTCGACAAACCAGAATTATCAAGTGTTTGTGTTGTAATAAAGAAATATGATTAAAAATTAATGCATTTGTGAGGGTACTATTTAAAAACTGGAAGGTGTCGAAGTAAATTAAAAGAAAAGCAAAAGTTCATATCGTTAAAGAAATTTATCTTCATAGAAAATAAACAAACAGATGCAGTTACGGTTGGTTTTTTACCACGGAAGATAACAATTCCCAAGCACAAACAAGACTCCAAGGACTCCTAGACAACTCCATTCTCCCCAAAAAGAACAGCAAGAAGGAAACTATATATCAACAAGCTATAACAAACTAGAATATCTGTTTTTAATACTTACGAGCTACAAAAACGTATGCGTGTGTTTATCTTAATCTAAGAAAAAGAAAGCTTAAAGGTAAATTAAACTTATATTTGTGTTTTATCATTTCGTTCCCTAACAGACTAGTATTATGATCTTGTAATATTAGTTACTCGAAAACAGTGCAATTTACTCAAATCTCAGAAGGAGCATATCACTCATACTGTTATTTTGGCAATATTAACTTAAAATTAATAAACCAGTGTGGAGACGTAAAGCTAAGTAATTTCCAAGATGAGGAAATAGGAAACAAACTATTAAATCCTGGTGTTTCTAAAAATCTGGCTATAAATGGTGTTATTTCTGTTATCGAAACTTTTTCTAAATACCAAAAGGAATTTAGATTAATTTTAAAAGGATTACGTCTAATTCTAAAGAACCGCTGCCTTTCCTAATTAACTGCCATTTCAATGGCTTCTTTATCCGCCGAGCTGAATGAAAGCGCTATTACTATTTAACTAACAATGTTGTACCTACTTTAGAAATTACATAGTTTGTTCTTACCTACTTTAGAATAAATTAAGGTTTTTTAACTTAATCAAGTACAGAATACTTTTATTATTAATTTTAAAACAGGTTTTACAATTCGTCTTCGAGGTGTATGCCATGCCAATTTTAATCTAATATAAACTTGCTTCAGCAAGATCATGTGGATTTTCATTTGACCAACTTCTATAATTTTATGAATTCACATACCCAGACAAGTGAAATCAGGTTTCACGAATGAATGTTAAAATGTTATGTTTATTGATATAATTCAAAACCACTAGCAATATTGCATTCGTCAAAAATGTAGTTATTTCCTTACACTATATGGCAAGCCAACCAAGCAATGTTTACTTTCCTATGTGAATAATAAGGAAGAAGACCTGTTTACTAAGTAGACAAAAACAAATTTATTGAAACACGTATTTATATAAATGCTATCTTCAATGTATGTAATGTAACTGCGTGAAAAAGAGTCCCTTCAACAACATGTGCAGTGAAGAGGTAAACTCTACTATCGTTTACTATATATATATCGCTTGTTTGTAATAATAACTTAATATTATTACAATATGTATCATCCCAAAATTATATCACACTATCTTCAAAATGTCTCGTACGTCGGGTGGATGGCCCGCCTGGCAGCATTACTTGTAAATAATTTCATTCCATCAAGAGTGTGTTTACTGTGTGGCCTAACATATAGCCAAACAAGTTATGTATAATCTGTGTATCCCCGGTAACGAAGGGAATATAAATAAGAATTGTGTCAAAGTGACACACCTCGAAGTCGTCTCTCCAGAGAAAAATATATTATTTTTCGCATTAATTGTAACATTTGAAATTCTTCGAGTTTATTTAAATTCAAAATGTGTATCAGCTGATACTATCATAACAATTTGGAGTTCCGGACACATTGGTGGAAAATAAAATACGAGACTGAGTGTGCGTACGATTACAAAATTAAAGACTTATAATAAACTTTCAAAATTTACTGTTCTCTTGCTCTCATTTCATTTTGTATTTCATTTAGGTTTTTTTTGTAAAACAAGAAGTTTTGTTGAAAAGCGGTATATATACATTTTTGGTTTGTCAGTAAATTTGTTTTTACAATCTTACATTTGGTTATTTCAATTATTAAACACTATATTCGAATTTAAAATGAAAAGAAATTAAATAAGAGAACCCATTTGGAAAATTAAGAGCCTGAGATTTTCCACCACAAATTTTAATATAGAGAGAGAAAACTGTTGGGAATAAATATTTGAAATAAATTCAATGAAGAGGGAGTCCTAACGGGCCTCCAACAACAACATCAACAATAACAAAAATAAGGGCATGAACCATACACTGACGAGAAAATATCCAAAGTAGATAAATAAGAAAAATTTAGAAAAACATAGATATTAAATGACGATTGCAAGGACTGTGTGGATATACAATTCACAGGTATAGCAGTAAACTCCACTCACACAAATTTATTAATTATGCGGAACGCAGCGTTTCGAGAGCACGTGGGCTCTCATTGTCAACCGTGTTACCGACTGAAAGTAAAAACTGTATCACACATGCAAATTATTTTCTACGCAGACTCTAAAATTTCTAAAACATATGACTATTCACAATCTACTGGGCGGTCTAACCTTTGGTATGTGTGTATTTTCGGGAAACGATGGAACAAAAGCGAACCGTATCTTTAAGGGGCTACGGTACTAAATCAATCAGACGCGAGTGTGCAATTGGGGATGGTTCTCTGTTCAATAAGTTACATTCAGTCGGTAACACGGTTGACAATGAGAGTCCACGTGCTCTCGAAACGCTGCGTTCCGCATAATTAATAAATTTGTGTGAATGGAGTTTACTGCTATACCTGTGAACATTGATATTATAGAAAATTTAAAAGACAATAATTCATATCGTTACAATATGTATGTGGAATAATGTTCTCGAGTTTATGATCGCTTGTGCTGTTGGTTCCGAAAGGGACCGTTTTAACTAGGTCGACGTTTCGATGAGATCCCAGCCATCTTGGACAAAAGCTTGCCTTCGATTGCTAGCCTAACGAGAGCATCTAGAAGAGAGTGAATCAGATTCCATCAAAATGTCGACCTGATTGAAACGATCCCTTTAACGCACGCGATCACGAACTCCAGCTCAGCGTGCATATGTATGTATGCACACACTTGTAGTAGTGGCTGAAGCTGACTTTAAGTGTAATGACCTGTTATTGAGTGTTTCCTGTTGGGCTAATAAACATATATTATTATTGCCACTATTATAAACAGTCGAATAGTTTTCGTAATGTAGAGAAACATAGCTGAATTATAGAATAATCAAAATTATTCCAAAAACAAGGTAGATATAAATCTTCGCATATATTTTGTAAGCATTTGTACGCATCCGTACGCGTGGTACATTATTTACATACCTTGGAAAATAAGTACAAAGAAAGATGCGAGAAGGTAAATACATTTATTTTGTAGCAACGCGTACAGTCGCGTACGATTTTTTATGCAACGACAAAAGCGACGAAGCTAACCGAATGAAAATGAAGCGAACGCTGAAGACAAATGTGCTCCGCTTTCGTAGGACACGAATTCAAAGAGATAAACAAACGACCGCACCACTATAAGTATTCGCATGTGTGTGTACCCGGCTTAACATGAGGGGGATAGGATAGGAATTGTGTGTTTTTACCGAATTCGGCGCGCAGCAAGAAGCCAGGGTGGAACTTTTAAATATGTATGCGATTTTCGGGATTTGCGTGCGCGAACACGGAACCCGAGTTGCGAGTTAAAAACCGGTCCGATCTGGCCTCTAGAAAGGCGAACTATATGTTTTTATAGGGCCTTTCTGTCTCCAGCGCGAACTTGTTTTGCAAATAAATTGAAATTTTGTTATTTTAAACGCGGCGGTCGGATGAGAAAGAGGTTGCGTTCGCTGTTATCTTTCCCTGTTTCATTAAAATAAACTGACGAAGGAATAGAGGAACGTTTATGGAGATTTATCGTCGTGCAAAAGAAGATGTGAACATTGGAAAATGGACGGAACGGTTTGTATGATGGGAATATGTGAGAAGTACGTTTATTAATTTTTAAATTTATACGGTATATAAATGTTATCCAAATAAAATTAAAACCGTGGAGTTGATTTAACGCTAATTTATTGGTAACATCTTATATTAAACAGCGCTTTAGGAATATTTCGTCGGATCTCTCACATTGCATTTGTAAACATATTAGTTAATTTTTATTAATGGACGAGCTCTTCAGTACTCTCTTCATAGAAGCTTGTTGAGGTAATTCTCCAGGGCATCTTGAAGCTCTTTAATGTTGTAGATGTCTTGCTCTCAGATGAACGTCACTTGGCGTCAGGTCTGAGCTGCACACTGGATGATTGAATGGTTACCATTGAAATTGCACAAGAAGTACAGCAGCAGGTCATATGTTGTCACAAACCAAAACAATTCCAGAAGACAACATGCCTCTCTTTTTGTTCTAAATGACTCTGCACAGGCGGCATAATATTTGGTAGTATACATTTGCAGTGATGGTGACTTATTAGATGCTAGAAGGCGTTGGCTTTTTTTTTGAATATCTTTCCTTCTTTGGATTTTAATAAAGAATCCAAGTTTCATCCCCCGTCATGATTAATTTCAAAAATGGAATGCATTTTGGAATCCCAAGATCAAAAGAGATTTAGATAACTTAGGTGTTTCGTTGCAAGAATGTACAAATCTGACCCCCAAAGGTCAACAAAATTCTTAGGCCATTCACTATCGAAAAACCTCCGCCTCTGTTGAACCATTTGGTCAATTTACGAAACAAGATCTTCACTAGCGGCAGATTTGCGCCCTTGTCTACCATAAACGTCGGTTGGGCTTTAAATTTTCTACACCATTCTCGCACAATACCATCACTCAAGGTTTGCATCGTATACCTGGCCCATCCTGCGAGTACCTATTGCTGCCCTATTTCCTTCTACTCGTAGAAAAGGGATGACTTTGCGCAGTTTACAATTGCTGAGATAATCAATGATGCCGGCTATATGAAGTCGCCCATAGCTCAGCTCCAAATGATGTGTTGGACTTGGTATCAGAGGCTGAGCAAAATACCTTATGTGATATCTTCAATACCTCTCGCATTGAACACTTCTAAACAGTCCGCGAAAAACGGTCATACTGTTTCACGTTGTGGGGGGTATTACATCGTTCTGCTGCAAAAGAGTGATCCTATTCTAGAAACTGCCTTAAGCATGGTCCAACATAGCGACATAACGCTCTGAATTAACAGTCACTTCTTCTATATCTTCATTTTCAAAGAAATGCTTACAATTCCAGGAATACCGACTCAATACCAAACTCACTTTGAGACAGTGCACCGGCTTTTCATGCGGTATTTAAAGATTCACTCAGTACCGCACGTGCAGTGTGTTCAAGAAGCCCAAAAGATGAAAATAAACTTCATCAAACATGATTTCAGATGATTTAAGATATCAAGATTTCCGCTTAGCAAACCGATCATAACAGCGTAGAAATAATTCGTATTTCCTTGCTTGTATGGTTAGGTTTCTGCGAAATCTCCAATTTACTAGGGTGAAATTTGATTACCTTACATATTCGGAATACACGCCTTTAACACAAGTTGCTCGCAGGGAGAGTTGGGATTTGCGCTCAATCGAATGTATTACAGTTACCTTCAAATTTATCCCGAGGCGGTACCTGACTATGTTGACCAACATTAAAGTGACGTCTAGTTGCACTTTTGCCACGGGTCTAGTCACATAATAATTACGAACTGCGGTAAGATGTTTTTGTATACTCCATCTCTCCATTGTGATTGCCATATGAGACGGTGTTTTTTCCTTTGTCGTTTCCCTCTATGACGCTCGATAAGTGCTACTCAATATTCAAGTTTGAAATGTGTCAGCCAATTCTGTACCTCCCTTAACTTTCATTTATCTGACGCAATTTCCTGAAACCGCAGTACTCTTACCTTATCAAATTCTATTTTGTATACATTGTTTGAATATATTGGAACCACGTAAAAACTGCACGTTTGTAGTTTTAAAGTACTATTTTAGTATATACATTTAGAATATTATAACGCGCGAATGCTTCAAATTATTCTATTTACCTTTGTATAGTAAAAAAAGTAGGTCCTCACGTGCCACTCTATCTCATTTAACCAGCCCTTATCTCTCACTATTTGAGACATCCGAATAATGAGCATACCAGTGGAACAGCCCCCATATATTCGATTACCATTGCAAAATCCATTCTATGCACCTGCATATTTTAATGCGATATGTACCGTAGGAATTTTCCCTCATTACAGCTTTTTTTGTAAACGATGGCGCCACAAACCAATTTTTGTGCATTGTGCGGATTAATACCGTAAATGATCGGAAAGCCACCGAATAGCAATCGTATATATCTTTGCCGAGTAAGAAAGACGTTCATGGATATACAACTGATCTTGAACAAATTTGCTCCGATGAAGTTTAGGCACGTCGTACATTCATTACCTCCAACGAATTTATTTTAATGCAGTCAAACGATCGAATAGTTTTTCCGTCGGAATCGTAGTCACATTTTCCTTTGGAGTTGTACCAAACCTACATTTAGTTGTACCTGCACCGAAATTCTTCAGTTATGGTCAAATTTGGATATGTTTCTGATAAAGTTAAATGTTATGATAACATAGAAGCAACAAGTCGTACCCTCGATGAAATTTTATATGCAAGTACTGTCATGCACTGCATTCGCCGAAGTTATAGTAATCGAAAGTAATTGTCCCTTCGACGAAGTTGTAAGTTTCCTCTTCAGTTACAGTTTTCAATACATAGTTTAATTTTGACCAAATAAACTGAAGTTGTTCAATATGGTATAAAAGTAGAATAACTTTGATTTCCGAACTCATCTATAGCCACCTGGAGCCTACACTCGATTTCAAATGTTTAAATATATTAAGAACAGATGGACAAAGAACTTTATAATTAACAACCTGTTTTCGATTCCCAAATAAATATTCTAAAAAAAAACTAAAATAAATTTTCGATTTTCAGAAGTTTTCAAATCTGTCTATTAGCAATAATTTTTGATGAGATTAGCCAGTTCCAAGTGCTGTGCTAAGAACTTTTTCAAATCTGATTAAAAATACATTGAAGAATAAAATTTACACTCCATATGGTTTTTGAGAGTGCTCCTAAATCTTTAGAGACTATCAATTCGATTAATTTACTTATACAAGGTTAATGCTGGATTGACTATAATCTATACATTCCCTAATATAGTTTGACTTTAGTTGGTTTTTTCTGTCGGATAAAGAAAACTGAGACAGTCTCAGTCATTCTAAGAAATCTGTTGCCTGATCAATACGTCTCCACAATATGCACATTATTTATTCTATTAAATGACGATTGCAAGGACTGTGTGGATGTACAATTCACAGGTATAGCAGTAAACTCCACTCACACAAATTAATTAATTATGCGGAACGCAGCGTTTCGGGAGCACGTGGGCTCCCATTGTCAACCGTGTTACCGACTGAAAGTAAAAACTGTATCACACATGCAAATTATTTTCTACGCAGGCTCTAAAATTTCTAACCATATGACTATTTACAATCTACTAGGTGGCCTCATGCCTTTTACGGGGAAGGATGGACCGAAAGCGAACCGTATCATTTAACCGGGTCTATGGTAATAAATCCATCAAACTCGAGTGTGTAATTGGGGGTGGTTCTCTGTTCAATAAGTTTCCGTTCTTTTTCATATATACCGTTTCGTACGCGTCTAATTCTCTATACTAATACTTAAAAACGTGAACTCGTATAGAGAATTAGACGCGTACGAAACGTTATATATGAAAAAGAACGGAAACTTATTGAACAGGGAACCACCCCCAATTTCACACTCGAGTTTGATGGATTTATTACCATAGACCCTGTCAAATGATACGGTTCGCTTTCGGTCCATCCTTCTCCCGTAAAAGGCATGAGGCCACCTAGTAGATTGTAAATAGTCATATGGTTAGAAATTTTAGAGCCTGCGTAGAAAATAATTTGCATGTGTGATACAGTTTTACTTTCAGTCGGTAACATTTGTTGACAATGGGAGCCCACGTGCTCAAACGCTGCGTTCCGCATAATTAATTAATTTGTGTGAGTGGAGTTTACTGCTATACCTGTGAATTATTTATTCTATTGTTAGTTTCGTTAGTGTTAAAGGATTAAAAGATTTTAATCAAATATAAAAGCTCGTTGATGTCGCTGTAAAGGAACTTTACAATATCAAGTATAAAGTGATAAAGGAGCACACTTAACATTACTCATTACACTAATGGATTCCCTCTCTACTTTACATGTCATTTCAATTCTTGCGTTTTAGATTTCCATCGCAGTTAAGCCCTTTGATAGGTATAAAATAAAAATCAAAGTTCACTACTTATGCAATGCTACGATTCAAAAAACAATTAAAAATATAGTTTCCATTTTCAAACGTTTGCACTTTGCATTAGCGATTTTTTGATTGTTCAGGGGATTACTGTCCGAGATATTCTTAGCAGTTAGTCTAAAACCGATTGAAATCGTTCTAACTAATGAAACTAATCGTTTAAGCGCCCTAAATCTGCCATTCACTGCAATCACTGAGAATTAAATATATATCGATTGCATGGAAAAATAGGAAAAGGTTACAAACAGTCATTTTAACAAAATAATACAAAAAAGGGGGTTATCTTCGAAAATTCACCGTTATTCATTTAAGCTACAGCGCGGTCTTTTCAATAAACGCGGTTATTTATTTTATACAATTTAAACAACTTCATACAGCATTCCCATTAAAATGTTTCATGTGCATTGTAAGAACATAAAAAGACACTAATGGCTGGTCAACGCCATTTAACCTTTTACGTAAACGCAATTGTTATAATGTAGATATATCCCTTTCGCATGCGTGATGCTTTTTGTCCTAATTGTTAATCGATAATATATAATAAATAGCTGTATTATTTCGTAGGACAATAACGTACATTTGCAGCTGAACATGAACAAATCAAGTACAAAATATCCATAATTATAAATAGGTATTTTAGTTACGATTACTAAACATAAAGATGCATTGCTTTTATATCGTAGCGATGAATATACGCATAAATCGATTGATGGCAGAGATTCTTAAGTATTTTAATAAACTTCCACTAACTTCTCATCGAATAACCTACACTTTGTAGCGTAATACCGTGTGAGTATTTGCGTCAAAAAGATATGTAATAAAAACAAACGCGAATCGGTAGTGAGCAGACATGCGTATTTCCTTTTACGCGTTAAAAAGACTTTGTCAGGAGAGTTGGCACTACGGCCAGCAGCACGTATTTTGATAAAGCATTACTAGTTTAGCAGATGTAACAAGGACAGCGTTTAAAATTTCAATTTTGAAAAATTTAGTGGTCCATTTTTTAGCCAAGCCTGTATATTTTTCTTGCGATCAAATATGCTCGCTTTGACTTTGATAATGGCGAATATTGCTTTATTTCTTTATATGGGATTATTGTGTGTGGGCTTTCATCTATACTGCCATACATCTCAAATATTTTTTCGTCTTTATATGCTTCTCATGGAAAAAAATTATTTTTTTATTAAAATGCTAAATATATACGCGGTTACATTCCAGGACCGGACTTAGCCGTAATATACACACAGATAAGTAGTGAACAAAGGTAATGAACATAGTTTTTCTGCACATTCCCCGATATATAATTTCAGAAGCAAAACAATCTGGGGGTATCTTAGAAAATCTGAAATATATGTAATAAATGTCTTTAACTGAAACAAACCCTCATTTGGTACTTAAAATGAACTTAAAAGAGTGAAGAAGATGACTGACTAGGGGTTGCGGCAATCGATTCTACGGATTCGTTTCTATCAAGAAAAATGCAATCGACGTATTAGTATAATAGTTTATTACTTACTTAAATAGTACTTAGTTTGGTAGTAGTTAAATAAAATATTATTTGTTCTTCTTCCTCCAAGTATATGTGCGTTCTTGCTTTTGTTTCCGCTTTTGGACTTATTGCATGCATACAGATTTATAAGTAATGAGAAAAATATTATTATCACTAAAAATTCACAGGCATAAGATCGATTAAAAAAAATGAAGGAGATAGTTAATTAAGGGCAACGGTAGATTCTACAAACTCGTTTCTATGAAGAAAAATTGTTATATATATTTCATCAAGAAGCTATTAAGTGACGGTAAAGCGATTTAAATTTTGGTTTTACCTCGGTCTATAATTTCTGGGAGCATTCTGAGAAGTCTGCAATGTACGTAGCAATTATCTTTAGCAGAAGTAAACGTTTATTTCCTACATAAAATCAACTTGAAGGTGGAGATAATAGATTGAGGTCTGCAGCAGTAGATTCTATTACTTCGTCTTTATTGAGAAAACTGCAATCGCCATTATCAAATGATCCCAAACCTAATAAGTTATTGGCTTTAGAATCGGTGATCGGCATTAGGGGGTAGATTCCAGGACCGGACTTAGACGAATAATGTAATTCGAAATCGGACATACTAATGCAATAATAGGTAACATTGAACACCATGTAAGCTGAATTCCCCCTCCTCGCTTTCAATAATGATGACTATAAGGTACGATACATATACATATATATATATATATATATATATATATATATATATATATATATATAAAAGCAGTTGCATCTGTCACGGTAAATGTAGGTGACGCTTTGAAAGGCGATATTAATTTAGTTGATTCGTAACTGCTCTATGTAGTGGACCGATGTATTGTTTACACCTCGGTCCGTCCCTGAAATTGACGTAATGTACCGCTGAGTGCCGATATCTGATTATGAATTTGGTGAAAACCCCCTTCACTGTGAAAATCGATACACTGTAAAAGTGCTACATTTTTGCCCCTGTTTATTCTTGTCATGCGCGCGCTGTTTGCTGAATATGTTCACAACAGTAATAAAGACATTCTATCTAGATTATTTTTCATATCGAAAGGATGAAAGTGTCTGACGTTGCCTCGTGAAAGCAACGCGGATTGGTTTCGATGCAAATTTATGTAGGATATACGCTTTATTAGCCGAGAAGGCTGCGTAAATAAAATCGATACCGAATCGATCCCACATACATTTCGCGAACCGTACATTTACATATATGACTTCGAATCTATGCATGTTTGCGTATTCATCCGCTGTGTGTTTCTTCTGAATGCAAAATAAATGTACGCTTAGCACACAATTCTCTTCCTTCAATTTCCTGTTAAGTCAACCGATTCCCAAACGGATATACATTATTCAGTGACATATTTTATACCTCCTTATAGAAGCTAAATTGTTCGAGCAACTATTGTCAGAGAGACAACGAAAATATTTTCTCGTACCTCCAAGATAAATAAATTTCCTCTTGGTAATACCTTCGATCTCTTGTAGTAGCGACATGCATTTTTAAAGCTTTCCTGTCTAGTGTGAAATAATTTAAATGCAAAGAAAAAGTGTTGGATAGACTATATGGAGATCTACAAAGCGATGATATTAAATTGTTTGAAAAATATCATTTCAACTGAGTTGTGCGAGAGGAAATTTAATGAATGCTGGTGTTGTGTTTTCATTCTTGCTTTAGAATTCTGTATGACAATCGGAGCCGCGCAATTTCGTCCGCATCATAGTGTAGGCTCGTGAACCAACATATGAGGATATTTTTAATGATAATAGAAATAATTATAATTTATGTCTTCGCATTCCCTAACAGCTTTTACCAATTACGGGGGGTATTAGCCGACCATGAGTTACTACGCCATTTGTTCTCAGCATTCGCCACGGAATGAGGAAAGCTACAGAAAACCCCAACCCTGGGAAACAACCCCGGGATACGAACCTGGCTCCTCGACATTGATAACCGCGCTGAGCCACCAGCCTTTCCGATTGGTCATACAATAAATAAATAATTAGTAAAGCAGGTGTGAATAACAAAATGATTTTATTACCAGGAGTCGAGTACAATCAGGGTTACCCTTTCACATAATCAGTGTAAACATTGAGACTTTTGTTATATTAGTTGACGAGATTTCCAACACCGTCTTCAAAAAAAAATTGCTGTCAGCATGCTGAAATACCCATTTCATGGCGTCTTCAAACGCCTTGTTGCTTCAGCAGTGCTGTCCTTCCAATGCTCCCAAACCTATCTTTAGGTGTCTTATTTCTGATGAAGAACTAAATAATTAATTCCAAAATGTAATTTCTAGTATTTTTTGCTCTATATAAAAAAATGTGTATACTTCGATTTTAATAAGGTTTATCGGTGCATCATGTTACTCTCATATGAATCAATTTGGGAGTTCCTAGTTAGCAACACAATCTCAACTTTGAAAAAATAAATCATACCACTGCAAATGGAAAACCAGAAATGACATTCAGTACTGATAACCATAAATTGTCATTCTATTGCTCATGAAGATCAAATAAACAATACTGAAAAACCAGTAAGACTTAAGCAAGTTTATAGTATTTATGCTTTGTACTTATTATAAGATACCAAGACGCAAACTGGAGGTTGGCCAAAGAATGATCGAACAAATGAATCAGTTTAAATACTAGATAGTGAAGTCCGGGAACAAACAATGAAAACATCTCAAATCTCAGGCTGCTTAAGGGACATCGTATGGAGGAACAAATGCCTTAAAATGGAAAGGAATGTGAGAGTTTTCAAATCAGCAATAAGGCCCGCAATGACACTCGCTGCTGAAACAAAACCCAGATACCTCTAAAACACAGCAAATGATGCGAACAGTCGAAATCAAAATAATAATCAGCATTCATGTAAAAACACCACTTGACAAAATCAGAAGGGATCTGCGTCAACAAAGCAAAGACGTGGAGAAATGGTTAAGAAAACGAAGAAAATGCTGGAGCAAGCACATGAGTAGCATGGGCGATGACAGACTGGTAAAAAGTGTCAGAATAATTAAAAAAACAAACAGCAGCCTACCTACCACGTGTATAAAGGAAGGAGAATATACAGATAAGCCGAATAAAAATATGGCACCGAACGAATTTGGCAGGGTACTACATAAGTCAATACTTTCCGTCAACCACCGATAAATAGCATCGAATAAAGTGAAGACGTACGTTTTTTCAGTTCTATTTCATAAATATGTGGTGATAATTTTGAACGTCTGGAAAACTAACGTTGTAGTATGTTTGTATATGTATGTCCGTTTCGGTCATGCGGATGTAGTAACAGAATATGTTCTGTGGTTGGTTTAATCGGGCAGCTATGACACACGGGTAAACGTTGATAAACCCAACTTTATCTGCTAGTTTTACAGAAGCTCAAATTCTTGACAGGAACTATACTCTGAAGTCAATCGATTCGGCTGCTAAAGAAAATATCAAACTCCTTCAGTTTTTAATTTCTCCACTTTTCTCTGATAAGCAATGAACGCTTATTGAGTCAAGTTTTTTATTTTATTGGAAATGGTTCTAATTTAATGGCTAACTGCAGCATATACCAGGTGTATGCGTAAATTTTTGGGGTTCAACGAAGAGATGGTGCTGCGGAAACTACGCAGCGTATTAATTTGTCACATACGTCACTTTGTTCGTCTGACATTTAAACTATAAACACACGCAAGTCGAGTCCGTCGAAACTAGTGTCTTTGCTTTACCATGTAACATTTACGGCACGCATTACTTTTCTTATTTAATCAAAAGGAAAAGGCTGTTGAAAGTCATTGCTTTCTGGTGGAAATATATACTGAGACATGGTTTCGACAATTTAAAAGTGGTGATTTCAATGTGAAAGGCAGTGAGCGTTGGTAGACCATAAAAATACGAAGACGAGCAATTGCAGGAGTTATTGGATGATGAGTCAACCTAAACTCAACGGCAATTAGTAGAAACACTACATGTGTTACAAGAAACAATCAGCAGACATTTGCGAGCAATGGGGAAGATAAAATAAAATAAACTCGGTAAATGGATCCTACACGATTTGAATAAACGTCAAATAGAAAATCGCAGTCACGTGTGAAATGCTGCTTCAACGCCAATAAAGGAAGTCATTTTTGTATTGAATTATGGCAGGTGACGAAAAAATTGATTTATTTTGAAAACCCTAAGGGGGCAAAATCGTAGCTTTCACCTAGCGAAGCCGGTCCTTCAAAACCAAGGCCAAATCGCTTTGCAAGAAGACCATGCTCTGTGTCTGGTGAGACCAGGGCGGTTTTGTGTATTATGAACTTCTGAAGCCCGGCGAAACTGTTAATACACAACACTAACGCCAACAAGTGATTAATTTAAATTACACATTAATCGAAAGACGACGGGAATGGGATGAAGACATGACAACGTGATTTTGTTACACGACAATGCGCCGTCTCACGCAGCAAATCCACCTTGAAATCACGCGCACCCGCCGTACACCCCAGACCTAGCGCCATCTGACTATCATCTCTTGGCACCAATGGAGCACGCGTTGGCAGAGCAGCACTTCAGCAATTTCGAGGAAGTTGGAAAATGGCTCGACAAATGGTTTGCCGCAAAAGGCAAGCAGTTTTTCTGGCATGGTATCCATAAATTACCCGAAAGTTTGGTGAAATGTGTAGAAGGCGATGACCAATATTTTGAATAAAAGAAAAATTATTTCCCGTGAAAATTACGTGTTTCTTTTTAGCAAAAAAGCCGGAAAAAACTTATGCATATACCTGGTATCAAAAGATGTTCCACTGCAAATACTAATGTGTTTGAAATACATATGTAGACGGACCTCATGGGGATAACGACAAAAAATTAACAATGCGTCCAAATTATAGCCGCAGAACAATGCAAATACACCATTGCGCCATCTATCCAGTATTTGCTCGTTCGAGTAAACTACACATGTAGGGGTGTCTCTGGCGCTAGCCATCCGTAGCTGATAAGTCTCATCGCGCTTTTTGTTATGGCGTACCATGCAAAGCAGAACGCGTATACGACTCTGCGGCGGACGTCGGGAAAAGGCCCACCAGAATAAATTAGCTGACCGGGCGATGATGCCACTCGATTACTTCTAGCGATTCAGCGATGCACGCATCAAATCTGCCGTCCGCTCTATAATAGCGGCGGCGAGGGATCGCGGATATTTACTCCATCCCTTCGTTAGCTTCTTTTTGCGGCGCGTTCCGTTTATCATTAGTTTATTTACTCGCCGCGGTACTTCGTTACAGCGCGACGTTCACGGTCAAGTGGACTTAGTCATCCGAGCTAGCGACTTTTGCTAAATTACCGGATTATATGCGCGAAGCTTTTCGCTTTGTTTTCACGTAAAATAAATGATATTACGTTATTTACGCTGCGCATGCATGCGTATATCGCGGTTTGCTTACGTAAGAGTTTTTCACGGTGAAAATAAATTTGCGCTGGCGGCGGGATAATCTCGCATTAAACATTAGCGTTAAGCTTTTAATTTGGCGAGGCAAGTCGTAAACGTAAAAACATCGACAGTACTCTCGTAAAATAAACATGCTCAATTTACAACGAGTATTTTCGAAATAGTCTAATTTCTCTAGCGATATACTGCGACGCTTACCGTCCGAGGACATTTGAAAATTTCTGTAGTTAAAGAAAGGCTAAATTACTGGGATTATAATAGAGTAAAACTCGCTTATAATGTACTCGTCGGGACCATACAAAAGAATACGTTAAAAAGAAAGCATGTTACAAAAGAATATAACCAAAGATTACATACATACTATCAAAAGGTACACAACAACAATAATAAATAATAATAGGTAAGAAGCAAATACATATAAAATTTAATTAGTAAAGTAATCGGTAACAAGAGTCGTTTCGATTTTTTGAAACAAATAAATTCTAAAGTAGTACGTTCTTCAGTTTCTAAATATCGTGCAATTCCAGTAGGCGCCTCTTCCTAACTGGGTTTTACAATTGTAGCTGCCCCTTCTTCTTCGCTTACTTCATTATCATCGCTGTTATTTTCTAGATTTAAAGCGTCCTCAACAAAATCTGTATCACCGGGGATACACGAAGAAATGAGATTATTATCCACTGACACAAATTCATCTATTATTTCTAGACTCACGATACCAGGACCATGCAAATTATTGATGTAGCCATAGACTTAAAGGCAAATTATCGTCATTGATGTTATTATTATAGTTGACAAGCCATTGAGACAACGGTAAACCGTCGTCTTCATCAAAATCAATGTTCCAGGCGTGTTGAAAACATTTTTTATGGTTTCTTGCGAAATTTGTTGTCAAGCTTTGGGTAACATTTCCATTGCTTCAGCAAATTTACTTTATTAGAAGTTCTAGCATCCAAATTCGTAATGTGTTTCATTACTAACATTACTGCAGTACCTATGTCGCATAGTCTTTTATAAGCTATCGATTTATAAAATGTATACCACATTCTATCACCTACAATTGTTACTATTATTATTATTGCCACGTATACCGATTATGTACAGAACAATGAAGGTATAGACTCGAGCTCCGAGCACTTGTTAATCTCTACTCAATGTTCTAAGTGATTTCGTTTTTAATGTAACATACCACATATATAGGTGGTGGAAAATCTCAGGCTCGTTAAAATTTTTAACTGGGTTCTTTGAATTAAAATTTTGATTTATTTGTTTTGAATTAAGTGAAAATGTTTTCTGAATTAAAATACCATATGTAAAGTTGAAAAGACAAATATATTGACAAAGAAGAGACATAAATAAAAATAATAAAAAAATACCGCTTTTTTACAAAATATGTTTTTTACAGAAAACCTAAAGCAATCCCTGACTAGTTAAACTTGAAATATTCTAATTAATTTACGAAACGAAATATGAGATCGAGAGATACAAATAATTTTGAAGAACCTAAGAAGATTCGACGTCTATAACCTTTGAAATCGTACTCACTGGCTCGCCTTTAGAATGGACTAGCCTTCGGCTTCCAACGTGCGTCCGGAACTTTCAAGTTTTATATGTAGTATCAGCTGATACACTTTATTATTGGATATAAACAAAGATATTTGTAAAATTACGGAGTTATATGAGAAAAATAACTAATTATTCTTTTTCAGGAGAAACGATGTCAACATGTTTGACTTTTGGACCCGATCTTCATCTGTCCGTTTTTCTTTTGTTTTATATCCATGGCAACGCATTTGTTCGTCTGTATGGTAGGCCACTCAGTACACACACATACTAGATATGTGTGACATTATAAAGGAAATTGCTGCGAGTCGTGCCACCTTTCGTCGTACGAGAAATTTCGAAGATTATGAGTACAGTTTCGGAATAATGCATATTCATACAATGTAATTGAAATGTGTTAATACTGTATATTAAATGTCTTTTGAAGATGAAATTTTGAAATATTTATTTATATATATTATATACGAAAAGCGATATATATAATAAACGATAGTAAAGTTTACGTCTCCTCTGCAAGTGTTGTTGAAGGCTCTTTTTTTTATAACAAGAATAATTGTGAATAATTAGTTATTAAAGAATACTCAAAGAAGATCTCTGTAAAGCTTTTGAAAGGAACCTGTACAGATTGAATATCTGTGTTTATAATTTCATAAAGAGGGAGTACTGACGGTACTTCGCCTCCAACTTGTAATATCAACCAAAATAAAAAATAACGGCGTGCACCAAATAGCGACGAAAACGTATCTGAAATAGGCGAACTAGTAATATTTTAGAAGAAATTCATTGGTAAATAAAAGACAACAATTCATATCATGACAATATGTATATATAGAAAATATTTGTTGATTTGATTGTGCAGTAATAAACAATTCTGAAATGCATAGAAAAATGAGGGGGTGGAGGGTTGTTTTTATAAACAGATACTTGATATCGGAAAAGCAGTTACACCATCGTTTAAGGTATAGAAAATAGATAAAATTTTGTTTTAACTCTTTTTCGATATCTCTCGTGATTTCTGAGTTATTAAGTGAAACAACGAAGGGTAGTCTTGAGGTTAGGGTGATCGAGACCCCCCTAACGGGCGATTGAACCGCTAACACATTTGCCTACCTTCCCTTGTTAGCGCCGACGGCAGCCACTCCTCCAAATTTACATTTGCACGTACACCATGAATGTAACTAGCATTTATGTTATGACGTTTTTTAAAACGATGTGAACAACCTGCTATGCACTTAAAATCACTGTCCTTGAATAATTTAGCAAATTCTTTTGACTTAGATTGAAGAATACGATCGCTAATTGGTATATTATTGGCTCGTTGATACTCCAACTCGTTTCATATTTTTGTTTGTCCATTCTAATGCGGATTATTTTATCTTTATTTTTCATTATGGTAGAAACTGTTGTTCATTAAGATATTTAGCACGACAAATGTCAGATTGTTTCTTACCATTTTGAATTCCTTGATTGAATGCTTTACGCCGCTGCTCAGTAGAAGTACTCCTTTTTAATACGTAAAATTGCACTTAATAGTCTATCGAAACAAATTTTTCAAGTGCCACTCGTGCAAAGAAAAATAAGAAAATCGCTTTAGTACATTATATTATATATCTAACAGCGATTGTGGTGTGGGAACGTCTACTGTTCCATTGAGAAAGGTAATTCCCCGATATTTAACACGTACTGCGTGCTGTTTTATATCAGATTTATATAAGTACGTTATAACAAAAAGACAGTTCCTTTTGAACAAGATTTTCGTACGTAATAATAATAAATATGCATGTAATATCAGAACAGAAATACATTATTTCCAATAAGGTTTCGCCAGGACCAAGAAAAGTGTACGCTTTATCCGAAAGTACGTTATATACGAGTTAGAAGCGAGTTCTACTGTAATTATATAAGTATTCTATTCCCCGGAACCTAAAAGTATTGAATAATTTTCGGAAATTTGCTTTATTTGAGTATGAATTTCGGTATCTGAAACCACCCGCTGGCTTACTGAAATTTCTTGCGGATTTAAATTTAAGCTACAAGGTTTAATAATTTGAAACAAATCTCATAATATAAAACCGCCTTAAACCACGTTTCCCATTTCGTCAATATCGGCTCTGGTGGCTGAAGCCTGTTTAAACACACGAATGCGTTTTGCAGATTTGATAAAAACTTTTTGCTAGAAACTATAAATTGATCTCCGCTTGAATAACTCCCTTCTTGAATTACTTCACATGTAACTATGTGGGGATATTTTCTACTAAAAGGGAGCTTCGAGAAGGCGGTATCCAAGTTATCTCATTTGCTGGGCCGCCACTGCGCCCGTTGTAACATTCTCCGTCTCTATTCGACAGTTATCGAAATGAGATAAACCTTCGCAGAGAGCCCAGTCATTGATTCCCCTATTTGTAAATTAATGTAATTTAAACAAGGGAACGTGTACAGAATTCAAGCAAATTAAATATCCGCATTCAATGAATAATAGAGTTAACTAGGATGCGTTCATCTCAGCGCATATGCATTCTAATATGGATATATGACAGCGTTCATCGGAAATGAAGCCGATGTAATTAGTCTTATTGACAGTGATCTGCGTAAACGGAATTATTTACGCAGATCAGTTTACTAATTCTCCAATTGATCGTAAAATTTAATGGCGCCGCATTACCTAATACTACGCATGAGCATGTAAAGCAAATGAGCAAATCGCTATAACAATGAATGAAATAGACGTTAAACGCTTGACGAATCAGGTCTATGCATAACAACTACATCGCATTAATTTTAAAAGTAAGAGTTTAGAAAGTAATGTTGCATTAGCGAGCAATTTTGGCCATCATTTGAAAAGTGTGAAATAACCAAAAAAATTCACAATTGGAATAAAGTTGTACCATTGCCAACCGCAGTACCCAAAACCTGAATTAGAAGGTTCGTTATATTTAATTGTATTGATATTATCCAGAGTAGTGTGTTGGATCGTTGCGCTCTAGAAGATATCGTTTCCACAATTAATCCCAGATCAATGGTAAGATACCTACGATAGTTAACCACCACACCATGAAAATAATGCCATTGTAACTTGACTTATTCAAGACTTAACAAGACTTATTCAAACCGCTACCGATATAAATTAATGTAAGGCTTTCGTTGGTTTTTATAATGATATGTTATAATTTTCTTTCTAATTACCAACCCTTCTAAATTTTTCGAAAAAATGTGGGTCTCGGTAGGATTTGAAGCCATGCCCTCTCGCTTTCCGGGCGAACATATTACCACTAGACCGCTAAACTACAGGACCTTGTAAGTTTAAATCCCTTTTAATACTCAGATGATATATTTCCGAAAATTTAAAAAACGTTGATTAGAAAAATTATAATGTATTACCCTGTAATGGCTTACCGCTCTTATATACGCTACCGTCCAAAAGATTGGAAGCAGCAACGGATATTACAAAAAGTCACAGATACAATAAAATTTTATAATGATTCGTGAATTTATACAACATAAGTGACTGTCGTTAAATAAAAGCAAATTAATGCAAACGTAATTATATTTAGTTATTATTTAGTTTGTAAGTTTATTTTCGTTGATACGACCTCCTTTAACTTTGAATTCATTTTTCCTTAAAGAATTTAGTGAGGAAGATGTTTTACAAGCTCTGCGTCAATTGAAGGGAAAAATGACAACTGGTCCTGATAACATCCAGATTTTGTTTGTAGGGTTTGTAGATTTATTCTTTGTGGGCCGCTCCATCACATTTACAATCTAATACCGAAACAGTGAGTTTTTCCAAGTTGCTGAATAGTGTCTCGTGTTACTTCTGTTTTTTAAGTCCGTGTTAAGAAATAACATTCGGAATTATCGCACGATATCTATGTTATGTAATTTTTCTAAAGTTTTCAAAATTATGTTATATAAATGTACCTATTCGCACGTTACTGCTAAACTTTCTCCGGGGCAACATGGTTTTATTAAACGCAGATCAATGGTGGCCAACTTGCTTTCCCATGATCTGTCTGAGGCTTTAGAACTACGTCTTCAAGTAGATATCATTTATGCAGATGCTTTCGATAAGGTTCAACATCAAACACTATTGCGTAAACTTAATCTCTGACCATCTGATATTGTTGCTCTTTCAGTTGTGCCACAGGGCTCTGTTCTTGGACCACTACTATTTATTATTTTTTTAGTGACCTTCCTGACCGGCTTACGTCTAAATGTTTACTATACGCCGATGATCTCCACTGCAGATTATGATATTTTGCAGGGTGACCTGTTATCTATTCGTCTTTGGTGTCCAGAGAACCATTTACCGCTAAATGTTGCCTTATTTTTACCCGTAGAACTCATACAGAGCGTACAATGTTGGCGGTGAACTTTTAACGCGTTGTGAGGGGTACAGAGATCTTGGCATATGTGCTGATACTAAGTTAACGTTTGATAAGCATATTGTAAGTATATGCCTACTATCTCTTAGAAAACTAAGCTTTCTGTTTCGTAATGCTAAACACTTGAGTAGTGCTCTTGTTGCTGGGTTCCAATAATCCAGTGACCAGTTTGCATACCCACTTGTCCACGTTAATCGTTTCTCTTTATACACGAGTTTTAAAAAAGGCCTTTTTTGCGAACGATGCATCCCCTTAAATTTGCTGCCAATAATCGCTTCTTGACGGTTGTAACAGAAACATTTGTTTGTCGTAATATATTAACACGCGTTGTGATATCCGACGCTCTTAGACATCGATCTCGTTTCGAAGTCGTTACTATAAATCTATTTTCAGCTCCAAAATCAGCCGTGGCCACACACTTCGTCTTCTATCAAGCATTTCTCCTGTCTCTCTTCTCGGGGCCAATATATAATGCACAGCTCTCGGTGAAATCCCTAACCGTAGAGCAATTTCTCTTTTGGCATATCTTTCGTCGCGAAGAGTACAACTACGTCGTTCTACAACTGTCTGTGTTTTTACGCTTAGTGCCTTACCAAATTATTACAATTGTTACAATCAATAAATTAGTTCCGCACAGGAAAGCGATAAGACAATCAGGATTAATACCTTTACCACAAGCACTAAATGATTGCTAAAGTAGTATTAAGCCTTTTGACTTAAAGTAATTATTGCAGGTATCCCACCCCATTCCCGTCAAAAAATGTTTGAACTTTACGGATTATGCATAACAAGTTTATATTTGCATATAATAATTTGTAATAGCCGTCAGCGATTTCACGATATGGCTATTACTTGTATTATTTTAAAGGGATTTTGCCTTGCTTCCAAACTTATGGTCGGTAGTGTACCTACGTACATTATGTTTCTACCCTATGGTCGTAGTCATGTGCAGCATCTTGAATACATTTTTTGTTTCACTGCCGTTAGTTATTTTATATAATCGTGGAACTATTACATGACAATATAAATACTATAAAAATAAAAATAAAAATCTCTGTTAAAATTTTTGAGTTGATTTTCTAGTATAGAAATTCACTGGAATTTAATACTAAAGTTTATAGTGCGGTGCCTTTTGATCAAATTATTTTATTAAATAAGTAAATTCTATTTGTTGTTAATTGTTTGGGTATTGATTAAATTCCATCACACTGACACCATCATTAAAAGAAGTAACATCAACTATTTTATCGAAAGCAGATGAGATGAGTGACTACTTACTGTTACGTTTGATTTGTTGTGTATCAAGGCATACTTAACATGTGAAACTACATCCGTAGGTAGCGCATATAAATAATTCCTACAGAGCGATGTCCCGTTTTAAATTGCAAGCCAGCCGGCCATATAATTTACCGTGTTGCATTAAAACGTCAACTCGAATACATACGAAACTTCTTTTCAGTTTAAAAACGGGAAGTCCCTCGACTATCCGTTCTAAAAGTTCGGAGTTTTAGAAGATCTAAATGTAGGAGTGACATTGACGGAAGACCCTGTAAGCCGTTAGGTATTTTATTCGTTCTTGAGATCGTTTCTATCCGAAACCGTAAATATTCTTTTCTCGTTGTCGATTGTGGATACGTGTTCGCTTTTTCTTGGTAACAGTTGCTTGGATCTCGTGTAAACATCTCATTCGCTTATTACTGATTTTCATAAATTTGGGGGTCACACGGTGAAGTACATACATTTTAAAATCCGTTGTGTTTATATGTGAATACATTTCACAGAACAAATCTTAGACTAGGCTACTACCACTGAGTCAATGGCACCAATTGGACAGTTAAATATGAAATGTTATCTAAACCAAAACAATTTACTGTAATGCATAAAAGTACAACAAGATGTGAATATCCATGTTATAAATGAACTTGGCATTGCGACTCTATTACTAGCTCTTCTGATCCTTCTAAATAAATAATAGGCCTTCAACTATCAGCAATCCACAGAAAATAATATGCAACTATTTTCATATGTTGCTGTTTAACAGTTTTTGGCCGACCAACTGACAACAAAAAAAAAATAGATAAACCTATATTAAGACATTGTAATGAGCTTTTTGCAGTTTATGTAATCATACAGATCAATTACAATAAATGTTTGATTTGACGCATCGTATTTCCTAAATTCAAAAGTTATTTCATTTTAGAAACAAAAATTACTCGGAGGAACCGCTAATGTTGCTGTTCAAATAGCACATAGTAACTTTTGCAGTACTTTTCTTCTCACCTATAACCAACGTATTGAAAAGAAGTACTAGTAACTGAAAATAGGGATCCCTTGAGCCTCTCAGAAGAAAATCAGAAAAATAGATAATTACCATAAGTTAGAACAGCCATCACAATCCTAGATACGGAGAAGTCCAACCTAAGTGGAACGTAGACCAAAGAACCTGAGAGTGTATTCATCTAATGCTTATGGCCGTGGAAAGGAATGCATAGGAGAAACAAGTTGATCCCTGCACATCAAAATCAAGGAACGCCAGAATCATAAGATTGCGTGGAACAAAGCAGTAATCATCGACAAAGGAAATAATACTACAAACAGTAGGTTATTAGAAACAGCGTATGGACATGGTCATAACACCAACCGCCATAAGTACACTAAGTCTGAAGTTTAAAAACATTTGCGTAAAATATTGTTCTTGTAACAGCGTAAATTTTGTTCCCCGGATTAGCCTAGTGGTTCAGTGTGGGCTAAAGAAACTCAAAAACTTTAATCAACTTATTTATTTATTATTCTATATCGCAAACTTTAAAGAGTGAATTATACAGTCGTGACATATACTTAAGTTGGAGTTTCTCTGCTTGGAAGTTTTTCACTGCATGACAAAAACAAATATTTTCCAACGCAGTTTAAAAATTTTGTGTTACTGTGTTCTTAGTGTTAGTTGCCTGAAAATAAGTATTTCTTATTTTAATTCAAATTATCATTTCTAAATTTCGTACCCTGACAAGCTCCCATTTGAAGTTCATTTTAAGTTTGTAGGTTAAGGGATATTAAAAAAAAAACATAAAATCTGTCTAAACTCGCTACTCAAATGCCAATTAAAATTTTAACAGTACTGAGAAAAAAACAATTCTTTATCTCTATTCCTTATCTTTTTCTAGTAATTTAGCCCGAGCTTTTGTTCATTCATCGAACTCAAATTAAACACAATGGAAAGTAGATAATTTATTTGAATCAGAAACAGATGCAACAAGGACCAAAAGGTGACAATGATAACTCAGTACTAAAAGAATAATAATCTTAAAGCGTATTTTTATATTATATATTTTATAGAGGTCACTCTAGTGTATCTTTGTTTGCACGCTCTTTTGTAAGAGTAGCATGTAAGAAGTACTCAAACCCAACTCACCAAATAGTGATTGTAAAAATAGTACATAAAGTAGTGTACCAGCAAGAATAGATCGGAAGTTTCTCTTTTAATATATTGGGAAAAACACGGCGATCCCACAAATAATTTAAGAAGAATTAGGGACATGTTTTTTGGCAATTATTGGTATGCAAAAACTATTCTCGATGCTATGATAATTGAAATTTTCTTATTTTTCCAACGTTAAATTAATTAACTAGTTCTTCGTGAATTTTTTCAAATAATTAAAAATTTCACGGCCCTGGTAGGATTCGAACCTATACCTGAAGTTCGCTAGACCGGTGTAATGGCCTAATATACCAATTTTTAGTTATTTTAGAAATTTCACCAAGGTCTAATTGATTAAATTTGACGTTGGAGGAACAAGAAAACTTCAGTTATCATTGAAAAAACCGACGGAAAATTATTCTAAATGATTTAATATTCTCTACGTTTTTAACAAATTTAAAGCAGATGCTTTTATTCTAAGTTCCTCAAAAAAAGACCACCAATCATATTTTAACAGAATAACACATGGGCTGAAAAGTCCCGGGCCTAACACATAGATGACGCTAGTTTTATTGCAGTCACCTTTCTCTCAGTCAGTACTAACCTTCAAAAGACTGTTATAATTTCATGATATTCTATTCATTCATTAGTTTGTGAGTTATTGTGCTAAGAGTCACGCTACTTTTGTTATTTTCAAAACAATCGATCAAAAACAATTTCGTGTTTTAATTTTACACTGCTTCTTGATGGGAGAAAATACCGTTCAAGCGAAGCAATGGCTTGAAAAGTGTTATGGGGACTCCGCTCCATCAGAAACAACAATAAAACGTTAGTTTGCTGACTTCAAACGTGCTCGTAGAGACACCGATGATGCAGAACGCAGTGGACGTCCAAATGAGGCGGTAACACCAGAAAACATAAAAAAAAAACCACAAAATCGTTTTGAATGATCGAAAAGTGAAGTTGCGTGAGTTAGCTGACATCGTAAAGATATCAAAAGAACGTATTGGCTTTATATTGCATGAGCATTTAACTATGAGAAAGCTCTGTTCAAAGTGGGTGCCGCGTTTGCTCACTGTTGACCAAAAACAAGAACGTGTTGATGATTCTGAGCAGTGTTTGGCCATGTTTAAACATAACAAACCGGAATGTTTGCGTCGATATGTGACAGTGGATGAAACATGGATCCATCACTTTACTCCGGAATCAAAACGATCGTCATCTGAGAGGACAGCAACTGGTGAACCTCGTCCAAAGCGCCCGAAAGCACAACAAGGCACACGGCTGGAAAGGTTATGGCCTCGGTATTTTGGGATGTGCGTGGTGTAATATTCATCGACTATCTTGACAAAGGAAATACCATCAACAGTGAATAATATATAGCGTTATTGGAGCGTTTGAAGGCCGAAATTGCAAAGAAATGACCGCATATGGCAAAGAAAAAATTTTGTTTCATCAAGACAACGCACCGTGTCACAAGTCAATCAAAACAATGGCAAAACTACATGAATTGAACTTCGAATTGCTCCCACATCCACCGTATTCGCCAGATTTGGCTAACAGCGACTACTGGCTGTTCGCAGACCTGAAAAAAATGCTCGGCCCATGTGTTATATGATGTTGAATATCCAGTCTTGAGTAGAAAAACGATCTGTTGAATCGTTTTTATATGCAGCCAGATATGTTGAAGTTTCGTATTTCATGCGTAATATCAATGAAGAGAGAATGCTGTTCGTTGCAATTATTAGACAAATTCTTATAAATACGATAATTAGAATTATCAATTTACAGCACTGGGATATGTAGATATCACTCCAAAAATTAAATTCTCAAAATTAGTTCGCCCGATGGGCAATACCGAAATACGATTTTGTAACGTACCTTACTAATTATTATTTACGGCCAAACCCCATTACTTACTTCCGTAATTGCGTAAAACTATATTACGCCTAGCATTATAGTACGAATCAAATTACGATTGTCACAACGCGCTAGTATTTTCCATCCAAAGTAAGTTATCAGGACGTGTAAGCCATTACTGTCCCATGACGAAAGAAATTTACGATCGCCTGGCGGTCGTAATGCCGGCATTAATGTATAATGCGATTTGGGCAGAACGCAAAATAATAAGAACATATATTACGAACTTAGTGTAGGTAAGTACATAACTGCACTATCGCATGTTGTACGCTCCGGAATGTCCAAAATAAACACGTTATCCAAAAATTTACGTAACTACCTCGATCAAATGTAATAACAACTACGATACAATTCAGTTACCAACACTTACAAGGGAAGATTCCGAGTTCGAAAATTAAAAAAGTATATACACCAGGGTGACCGAATAAAATAGACACCAGGTAAAGCGATATAAATATGTAAACAGCTAAATTCTAAGAACGAATTAAGAACTTTCTCTTGTCATTAGGGTAGGGGCAGATGTATCCGAAGGAATTCGTCATAGTTTAATATCGTTACAACTATGCCTCGCTTATAAGGTTCGAGTGATATTAGCGACTTCACCCGAGGTCGCATCGTTGGCCAGAGTGAACACGGCGCATCGCAACGTGAAATAAGTAAATTTTTAAATATTCCATTGTCCACAGTTAACAGTGTGATTACACAATTTAAACGCAAGGAAAAAACAACAGCGGTGCCGAGACCAGGTCGTGTCGGACCTTCTGAAAGAAGTGAAATGGTGCTTGTACGCGAAGTGTTAAGAGAACCGCGAAAAAGTACAGCTGAGCTTGTGGCAACTTCAAAGAAAAGTCAGCGCACCGTTCTGCGATACCTCCACAGTGTGGGCATGTATAAAAAGGTGGCAAAGAAAAAACCTCTCCTTACGGCGTTTCAAAAACGGCGCCGAATGGCTTGGGCAATCGAAATGCGAACGAAGCCCGAAGAGTTTTGGCGGTCTGTAATTTTCAGATGAAAATAGATACTGCCAATTCAGTGATAGTGGTCGCACGTGGGTATGGAGACGTTCGTCACAGCAACTGGACGACAAATTTTTGCATCAGACGGTGAAATACTGCGGTGTGAACATTCATGGTGTGGGTCGCAATATGGTATGGTGGAAGGTCGCAATTAGTAATCTGCGACGGAAATATAAATGCGGCAAAATATATCCAAATATTAACCGAAGGACTACTACCGATATTCGGCAACGCCATTTTATCTAAAGAAGACGCCACTTTTATGAAGGACGGAGCACCCTGCCACAAAGCAAGAACAACAACCACATGGAAAGGGGAACAGGGGATTCGGATTTTACTATGACCAGGCCAATCACCGGACATGAATCCGATAGAGAATATTTGGCACATAATACAGACAAATATGGCGAAACGACCCCGAAAACCCAGCAATAAGGAAGAACTCGTGGCAGCTGTTACAGAAGAGTGGTTAAATATTCCAGAAGACACAATTAATCATTTAATAGATTCTATGCCACGACGACTCGCAGCACTTCACGCAAGTAAAGGTGGATCGACAAAATATTAGTCTAATTTAAAAATTTTTAAATATTTTGTATATTTAACGAGAATAGAATCTTTTTTTTTGATTAGTAGGTGTCTATTTTATTCTGTCACCCTAGTGTATGTATATCCACGGAGAGACTTTTTAAGGATGCTTATGTAAAGCATCCCTAAATCGTAATTTCATGTTTCAACATTTTGTTGTGTCATCTTCTCTAAGAGGATCCGCAAGGTAGAGTCTCAATATGCAATTAATAATATTAGCATTTCCCGACAGTCAACAATCAAAGAATTAACGATGACGTCTAATATAAAGCGCGTGTTTTCAATTACACATAAATATCCCAAATGCAATTTGTAGATCCCTTGGTCTTAGTATTCGCATCCACAGAGACCTATGTAGTATAGATGTAATTGTACTTCGCTTATGCTGTATTTAAACTTGAGTGCAGAGCTTAGGCATATCTATATCATATAAACTGCACAAGTCAATAACATATTATAACAACTTACGATGGAGCATTACTACATGAAGTTTAATGCATCTTATCCAAAATTTCGCCAAATACGAGGGCGAATCAAATATGAACCGGACTTTGGTTTTCAAATATTTATTGGTGCCATAAAAAAACTGAATACACCCATTTTTCCAACCATATCGGAAGCTTTTATAATTCAGTCATCAAAGAAGGAATATGATCGCGAACATTTCTACACCTTTCGTCTTCGTGAAAGTGGTGACTTCCCCGTTCTCCTTTGAGTGGCCCAAACAAGTTGTAGTCACACGGTGACAGATCAGGAATGTAGGGCGGATGTTCGAGTGTTTTCCAATGAACTTTGTCCAACTTATTTTGGGTCAATGCAGCTGTGTGTAGCCGAGCATTGTCATGGAGCAGAATCGCACTTCGAATAGGCATGTCTCGCATTTTTCGTCGATAGGTCAGTTTCACGTCATTAAGTAGTTGGAAGTGGTACGCAGCATTAATTGTACGCTGTTCGTGGAAAAATCAATGACTACATCTTATAAGTATGTTAATTCAATATCATTCTTCGCTTCATACTTATTGAACAGAACTCAAATAGTTTCATATGACCCTACGTGATTTTCCCCACTTCCTAATGGATCTGGTCTCCCTCAGAGCAGTACTGTTCGTCCTATAGTGTACATCTAATATTATAAAATGCTTAAGATACTGTATCACCTTTATGCCGATGATACGCAAACTTACTATTCTTTTAATGAGAAGGAAGCGTGTGAGGCTTTTTCTAATATAAGTAATGATCTTCTAGTGCTTGCTAACATATCGCTGAAACATTGTCTTCAAATTAACACAAGGAAAACTTCAGTCTTACTCTTTGATAGCACTAAAGCTCGTAATGCTGCTATTCGGATCAAAGTTAATGATGAAATTACTTCAATATCAGATCATGCGGGTAATTTAGGACTCTATTTAGATACTAAGCTCCGTTTCAAAGAACATGTATCTCATACATTGAGACTTGGCTACTGTAATTTGAAAATTTTATGCAGTAGCAATGAATGTGTAGATGCAAACTCAAGAAAATCATTAAGTGAATCTCTTGTTTTGTCGAGATTTAATTTTTGCGTGAATGTTTATTATAATTGCATAGATAGCACTGGCAGAGATAGAATTCTGCGATTAGAGAACACTTGCTTAAGATTCATTTATGGCATTCGTAAGTTTCAAAGAATATCTCATACTTTGGGATGGACAAGTGACGTGTTGTGCATGTGACTTAGAGCGGAGTTCCCTTCTACTGTTTTTAATCACAAATTAATTTATCATAAAAAATCTATCCTAAGATTATCTTTGGAACGGATGTTCATAATGTTAATTTGAGATTTAAAGGCTTACTTAGTCCTTCGGTTCATAGCCTAGAGATGTTCAAAAGGTCATTTCCTGTTAGATAGCTTAATGTAATTCCTTTGGACATTCGTGACTTAAAACCAACACTGTTTCCCTGCCAGCTACGTAAGCGCTATTATCTATATATTTAGCGACCATTTTCGTTTTTGGTTTTCTTTATTTCCTTCTATCTTTAGCATTTCGTTTTTCATTCTTGTTCTTCATTTTCGTTGTATGTAGGTCATCTTTGAGATTAAGAGGAAGAACAGCTTTTTGTTTCTAAGTCGCTCATCCTGAACTCATTGACATATTTTTCTTCTTTTAAATGTGCCATACAATTTTCAAATGGATTATTAATTATTGGTCAAGCTTTACTTGCCACTATAATGAAGATACGGGAATTAAAAATTGTTAGTAATCCAATATTGTGATGCACTGCAAACTTAGTTTTAATTTTTGCCGTGTTACACTATGGAAAAGATATATATCAAGAAGTTTAATCGTATTTAATATTATATTCATATCATACATCATATTTTCATAACGTTGCTGTTCACAACGTTTCACAGTTGGTTCCCCAATTACGTCGACAACTAATTAATTCTGCAAAATACACGTCCTAAACAAATACGAAATTACGTCGCTGTAGAACGGGTGCCTCTTAAATATTCCACGCAGAAGAATGCAGGCGAAAATAATGAAGTGCCGTTTCTCCACTTGTTTCGAAAATTTATGGTCGTACCGTAAAATTTTACGCTCCGAAGAAACTTTATTGTATAGTTCACCATAAAACGTCCGACAAATCAGCAAAACGCTCCTCCGCCTTATGTCGAAATCTGAATATGCTATTCGCAAATGCGTGCCGCGCCGCGTTGTTTGCCGGGGAATCCTTGTAAACCCGTACCAGGCAACTATAAAACGATGGAAGATTTGTCGTCTGCGAGGATACGACGGCGAAATGGTGCGTCACGGAATTATGTACATACGTATGTATATCTCGCTAAGATTGTTATGCACGCAAGAACATTGGCGGTACCTACGATTGCGCATATGTTAAAAGAATGTACGAGAATATCCAAATATTTCGTTCGCCTTGAGTGCATTTACAGTCATGTCAACTCGTTAGAAAAGTTAGAAATTTGTACAATTAGACGTTTGGAAAATGGCCAGTTGATCAAACCTTGCAAAACACTATTATTATCCTAATCTTTATTAAAATCCTTATCTGGAAAACAAGTACCCACATATGACCTGTTAAGGACTTAACATTGTTTTTTATATTTTATATTTTTTTTTTACTACTATGTATTTTATCTTCTTTGCATTATTATTTTCATTTAGAATATTACTTTATTTTCATTTTTATATTTGTTTATTTTGCTCTCTTATATCCAATTTTATTTTAATATGTATGTACATTACGCATTGTATATGTATGCAAGTCAGCCATTCGCATTACGCTAGCTAAAACTGCCTAATTAGAAATCATTCACTGCAACGTCGTCGGATATGTAATGGGAGTTTTCTTGAAATTTAAGGTACACAAGCATAGGCAGTCGTCTCCCGCGCCACAGTCGAGGTATTAGCGATCGTGCACTCTCGGTCACCTTTCGTGCCTCGTCGTAACGTGTACAGTAACGTCGTCGTAAGATTATTAGAGATTTCTAAGTTTTTCTAGTTTTGGCGGGAATCGTCGAGGACGTTGTCTATACATTTATTTCTGGCGGGAGTCATTTGGTAACGTCGTCGGACCACATGTATAGATTTTTTAATAAGTATAAATTCTCGATTTTCTATCATCGTACGTCGAGGCTACTGTGTCCATTGTCGTCTATACATATTTTTAGTCTTCAGTTAAGTTTGTGTCGGAAATTATTTTGGTGAGATTGTCGGCGCGCATGTATAGACCTCCTCTACAAGTACGATCACTCCGCTTCTTGCTGACGGTCGTTGCGGCCGCAGCGCCCGTTGTCTTTTGTACGTTTGTTCGGTCCTTGTCGTATCGGGACTTAGAAATTTTTCATTTAGTTGCTCGTCATGGCGGACGAATGTCACGGACCAGTTTTCTTATGTAATGTCGGCATCATCGCTCCGTTTTACTTGTCGGTGCGCAGTTCGCACATTTGCTGGTTACTGGATTTTTCCCTTCTTTGGGGCGCAGTAGTATAGAGCTAAAGATTGCACATAGCGTAATATTTCAAACGAGAACGCCTGGGTAGCTGTGACATTACTTTTGTATTGAGATCGGCTATTATCGCTACTGTCGCCCTCGACCAGGCGTTCAAGCTCTAAGAGATAGGGTGGGTTCCCCTATAAATGTGAATATAACAAACGTATTTGGTCAAGTACAAATACATGCCAATAATACAGGGCCAAGTCCCTTAGGCAAATTTAAAACAAGGAAAGTATATTAGGCTCCCGGAAAGGGACATATAATTAAGCATAGCACCGAGGTGCGCTTATAAATTTAAGAAATAAATAGGGTTGGCTCCCCTATAAAAGGTAGTGGTGCATGCAAACAGATAGAGGCATTAGTACATGCCTCTGACAAAGCTTCAGCGGAAGCATATAAGAGTTTAACCTTTTAAACAGAATTAAGACATAGCGTTGCAACGTACATGCTGAGGCATTACTTTATGTTGCTACCAATGAAAATACATATACAAATGCTAATGTACATTACATGTATAAGAGAGCTCGAATAACTGCAATTATTGCAAATATATATATCTTACGTACATCGTACATGTACATAGGCAAGAGTGGAAACCGTGTAACCATTTCATTTTTAAATATATTTTTTTGCGCATGCGCATTGAGTTTCACTGTACAACCTTTCCTCTAGTAAATAAGCGAACATACTCTACAAGTAAGTATTGGTCAAGTAATTTAGGAAATTACGAGCAGGCTACAGCGGCGTTGTTCTTCAAACCAGGAGAACGTAACATGACCATTCGAAAAATTGTTTATAAAGTTTGGGGAAACTGTTACGGTAATGGATAGAAAAAACAAAATATACCATCGTAGTGGACATTTAGAAAAAGAACATGTTACATGAACAACTTTAACTTGTTTCTTTTCTTTTTCACAACGCTGTTACTCGACTCTAAGCCATGCAGATCGTATCACTCTTCTTTGCGTTTTTCAAATTCTGTTTGGGTCGAGCACATGTGTTGCATGCTCTTTTGTTGTTTGACTGTCATATGAGATAGATGTCTCGAGGTGTTTTGAATCCTAGTAAATTCCACCCGTTGATTTCTGCATCTTCCTTGTAAATTTGGGCTTTGAATAAGTTATTAAGCTCCCAAATTATTTAGTTAAGCACCAAACACATTTACTATTTTTTAACATCTTTTTATTGACTCTGATACTGAACAGAGTTTCTATTACTTGGATGAGATATTAATATTCTCACACTAAATTTTTGAGCATAGAGAAATTTATGTCAGAAGTTAGTAGAGGCGGTTTGAATCGGAAAACTCCAACTTTCCTTAAAACGTTAACATCCTAATTGGCAGCCACCATCTTAGAGCTCTTCAGTATGGTGGAATTTGTATCAACTACGAGGGATAGCTTACTTCAACCAAGTAATTTGTATGAATTTTTGTTTTCCACTGCTTAATTCACGTTAGTGTTTCTGCTGTAATACAGAGTATTCTTTTTCATTATATTATTTTATTAAAAAGATTAAATAAAGATAAATACAATTAATTCTGATAGTTTACTTAATTTAGGTCCATTGATTTAATAATTACTTTCTTTTTATATAACCGGAAGATAAAAACTGTTATTGAGCATTTACTAAATTTTTTAATCGTAATTGTTTAATTGAGAAAAGATTATTATTAAAGTTTTCTCTTTGAATTTTCCTTTTCTCACCCTCGTGAGTTCTTATTTTCTCGACTATTACGCTAGGTGGCGCTAATTAATTTAAATACAGGATTATTTAAATACCTCCCTGAGCTAGTTGGTCAACCTCTAGAACGTTACTAAAAGAGTGCTCACCAGAGTTAAGCAACTGTGACATAAATTTTAATGTAATGTTTCGTTTAGAACACTTTTTCACGTTTTCACAAACTTTGGATAACTTCGCCTATTCGTAAATTCCCCTATAAGTCAATAAATTTATGAAAGTTTTTTCAACGATATTATCTTTAGTGACGAAGCACATCTCCAACCGAATAAATTTATAAATGAACCAAATTTCCACAAAAATCTGCGAGAAATACTAAAAGAAAAACGTTGCAATCATAAAAACTGATCATCTAGTACGGTTTCTACCTGGTGATGTCATCGGGCAGTAATTTTTTGAAAATGAGAATGGCAGTGTTGTTGCTATTACAGAAACGCGTTATCGAAAAATGATTACAAGTATTCTGCTTTGGGAATTGAAAAGTACAAATGTCGAGAAGATGTGATTTCAGCAGGATGGCGCCGTATCTCATGCAGACGTAGGAGCAACAGAAATTTTTACGTCAATGGTTGGGTAATCGCGCAATATCTCGAAGAGAGAACATTGAACAATTGATAGATCGTGCGATTTAATGCCGTGGATTTTCCTTACGGGTTTCCTAAAAACAAAAATTTACCTCGAATAATCTAGAAAGCATCGGGGATATCCAGAACATTATTGATGGTGTTCGCGATACTGGTTCGCAGTTATGCCAAAGTGGTATTGACAATTTTGATAAAAAAATGGAAACTAGCTTTGTGTTAAAAAAAAGACATTATAGTCAATCACGTCTTTTCGCCATTTCAACTGAAATAAATCAAAATTTAAATTTTCCAATTCGAACCACTGCAAAGTGATATGTACAGGATGCTTCATAAGTTTATTTTATAATTTTGAGCAAACGATGCATCTGCTAAATAGAAACCAACTCTGAAGAAGAAATTTACACAAGTTTCTTAGGAATTACGAAATTTCGTATTATTATTTCAAAACGCAAAGCATATTAAGCTTATGCAGTTCGTTGAACAATTTATTAAACAGAATATATTATTTACATGAGAATAAGTATTATACTTGGGGTAGGATGGCGTGATTGGTAGCAATAATGCACATTAGAAGTATTAACATCTTGGAAATAATTGAGATTTGAAAAGCAACGTTGTCAAAATGAAATTGCCTATATGTTTCTTCAATTTAGAATTGGTAAACGGTTTCGCGAAGAGATTCAGTTACAGTCTGTCCCCAGAGATCGGACATGTACATTTTCGGAACCACCTATCTCCAAATTCTGCGACATCCTAAAGATATAGGATAACTAAGAAACCAGTGTGTGTGTAAACATTCATTGGAAAATTTTAATAAATACAACCCCCAAAATTCTCAGTATTGTTCTTACATTAGCTAGCCAGGGATTAAGTTAGTTGATTACATATATCACATTGTAAAAATTGATATATCTTATCAATGCATGCTATGGATTTTGTTATTTTTTTTCTTAGCAAAAGGTTTCTTCATTTTCAAAATCTTTAAATTAAGTAACCTACTCATTTGGTATTATTATCTGAGCTTTTCACTACAGTACATACATTTATTGGTACAATTTTAGAAATATTGCTCAACCTACACTAAAACCACAAAGAAAACAAAATAGTGCAAGATCATTACCAATCGTCTGCTATTTGAATACGTTCTTGTAATTTCCTTTCACAAATAAAGATCTACTGAACTTAACGATTGATAATGCATAAGATACAGAACCCGAGATTGGTTTAAATGAAAGAAATAAAAAAGGAATGTCGTTTCAACCGTATAAACATTATATTATATCTTGAAGAATAAAAGAAAAATTCTTAAAGACAATTATGAATCACATGTTATAAGTTGAGATTCTAAGTCGAAATTTAGATAAAATTAAAATCGAAAAATGAAGAATTTGAAACTGAAATAGGTTCCTTTTACCGTTGGTCGTTTTCTCTTAAGTCATTCCGATAGACCCCGGGATATGAAGTTTCTTCTCTTTGCTGTTGCTTCCTATCTATCTACAATGTATCAAGTGGAAAAAAATAGACTAAATACGCTTCACTAAGAAATATGGCAAAATGGGCTCTGATCCCGAATGCCAAAGGAAAGTTAAATCTAATCAGCTACGTGTTAATCTTTTGATTGATATAATATAGATAGTTGGTTATTTATAGTGATCGTCATATTGCCAACACTATTATTGCTTTTGTAGAACATAGTATCATCTGCAAACATACATATACTATAGTTTTTCCTTGTCAATAATGAACCATTAACGTATAAATTAAATAATAAGGGATCTAACACCGTCCCTAGTAGAACAGCATTATTTATTTTTACTCTATACGATATATCTGATATCGTTTTCATATATCATTTTTTAAGTATACATAACCATACATACATCCCTAATTTCTTTAATAATAATTTTCTATCAATGGTTTCAAAACACCTACCAAAGTCAAAAAATACAGCATGACAATATTTCCCATATCCATTTCTTGCAACCTCTTGTGACAAATATCCACTATAACAGTTTTACATGATTGACCATCCTAAACCCTCAATGATTATCATGAATCAGATTGTTTCGGTCACAAAAATGGGCCTGAATTTCCCACATACTTTGATTCCACTTTAGGAATTAGAAGAATATACGTTGTTTTCCAGTTTTCCGGAAATTTACCTGTATCTAATGAAGCATCTACTATGTCAAGAATTCTATTTGAAGGTACTTGAGAAGCATACTTAATAATTTTGGTCGTTTGTTCATCACTAACTACGTCTCCTGTATTTCTCAACGTGTTTATATAGCTTTCAAAGTTATGTTGAGAAATTTTGAAACTTTATTAGCTTCTTTTATGTGTTTATCCTATTTATTATTTCGTAAATAACATAAAATATTACAATACATAACACATAAACCTACACATAACGCCAACATCCCGTGACATTTTCCTCTAACTTCCCTACGCTACCACCAGGTGGCGTAATACAACGCGGTAAATTTAAATCTTAAAAATGTACCCTAACACATGTATGTATATAGGATTCGTAACTATTATCTTATATACATTATGATATATATTTTGGATTATATCGTCTATGCTTTTTAAAAAATATGTTTTGTTCTGTGCTTTTTCTAAATCATCTCTTATTTCCGTATTATCAGATAATGTATTGGTTGATATGGATATATCATACGTTATCTGTGGATATGTCGTTTGCTTGTATTGGTGCTGTTTGAACTCCTCCTGGCTTGAACAAGTTGTATTTTTCTTTGTAACACGTTGTTAATGAAACTAGTAAATAAAATATGTACACTATATTTACAGTTTAGTTACAAGATACACTTATTACACTGAATGAAGAGTTAACCCGCTCAACGACGAATTGAAACTCTATTCACATCTAAATATTGTATATAAAACTATATCTTGAATTGGTGGAGATACACGTGACACTCTGCTTTTAAGGTATTGTGACTTGATTGTTTCTATGACTATGACTTGATTTGTGTAGATACACGTATACTCTGTTTCTTAATATTGTATCTAACACTATAACTTTCTTTGATGCAGCTTCACGATGTACTTGATTCAAATTGTCTTGTCTTTAGTTTAAATAAGCTCTGGTTTCTCTTATCGGTAATTACAGAACTACCTGAATGCTCTTGCAATAATGAACATTCTAGATAATTACCGAATATATCATAATCGTATTTAGAAACCTCAGCAATAATACCCTAAATGAGAATGAGCGATTTCCACCAACTCTAAGATTTAAACATACTTAATGATATTAATCCTATGAATATTTGAATAACGACAGACTATTTGTCTACAATAATACCAAAAACCTTAAATATACACGAGGATGAAATCCGATTAAATAGGAATACAATAATCGTTCAGTTTTGCCTGAACAGGTGTATTTATAAAGTATAACGACTTAAAGCTGAAAAATGATGATGAATTTTTTGCAGCAATTAGAAGGAGTGGGTAATATTTTAGAAAAGGAAATTTCCTTATTATAGTGGAATAAATCTACGTTCCAGATTTGAATAAATACTAAGTACAAGGGCACATTATCATTGAGATAGTGCTAACCCTCATGCTCCGCTCTAAAACATTAGTAGAGAAACGGTGAAGTGAAAATATATACGTAAACCGGAAAATAATGGAGAGTTGTTAGGGTCCCTAATAAACGGCAATTAACTATTCAACTGGGAGATTAGTAAGAAAAAGAGCGCAATTTACCACACAACGGTGAACGTTCAAATATTCATGCGGAGACGTAGATTTACAAAAACGATATATTATTCCTCGCGTTACATCCAGGCCTAATCTAGTCGACGTAAATTGGTTTTTGTTCGAGTGGAAAGACGAGGAAACAAGCTAAATACGCGATATGCATATATATGTCGGGAATCTCATACACCTCTCGACTCGCTCTAAACACATTTTATGTGTGGAATAAGTGGGAGGTCTGCGAAATTTGCGACGATAGAGGTGGACATCAGTGCATATCCAGGCATACGTTTATGGTTTATGGTTTACCGTGCTCTGATAACATATGCAGATCAAATGCGATGTATAAAGTTTATGTACCTATATTTATAAAATAGAAGAATATATATTACCGCTTACGGTAGTTTGGACACTACTATACTATTTGCAAAAAGAAGGTTGAATACATTTGACGACAAAAAAGTAACTGCTATAATAATCTATGTTATAGTGGTCTCCTCTAAAATGGTTTTCTATTTGTCCAACTTATGTGAGAAATTCATGAAGAACCGCATATGTGAATATAAATTTATTAATGTCAAAATGCTTCACCTGAATATCATCCATTGTCCTGCACCGTGGCTTCGTCAATTCTGGATATTCTGCTTATTAATTGTTCAATGTTTCAAACTATCAATTTGATGCATTTGGTGTAAATAACTCCAAATGTGACTAATATTAACGTGAAACTCTCGTTGACATTAGTAATGACTAATGACTAAACTACGATTTCTTTGCATTTTACCAACGTTTTAAATTTCTGAAAAATATCAGCAACGGTAGAATTTGAACCGACGACTCGCCCGTTGCTGGCGAAACGTGCTGACCACAACACCAAGAGATTGAGTTCAAATTACTTTTAATACCAAAATGTTACAATGTCTCTACATATACATATATATATTTCAGGAGACACAATATTATTAAAGACAAGTTCTCATTAATTAAATTAATATTAATATGAAACCCTGGTTGGTGTTAGTAAAAATAAAATTACGATTTTATTGCGTTTACTAACGTTTTAAATGTCTAAAAAATATTGGTATTTGAAGTCACGACGTTACTGGCGGAATGTACAGACCATTACACCGCAGGACTGAATGTGAGTTCAAATCATTTTTAATATCTTAATGTTACAATTTTCCGAAATTTAAAACGTTAGTAAATTGCAAAAAACTCGTAATTTTGTCATTACACCAACGAGAGATTCATATTAATATTAATTTAATTAATGAGAACTTGCGATATTACGATATATTTAAAGACAAAATCAAGGTATTAAAAGTGATTTGAATTCATACGCAATCCCGTGGTGTAGTGGTCAACATGTTCCGCCGGTAACGGGGAGGTCGTTGGTTCAAATCCTAGAGCGACTGATATTGTTAAGAAATGTAAAACGTTGGTAAAATGCTAGAAAATCGTAATTTTATTCATTTGTGACTGTTGTCTTTTACTTTGCCTGTCCAGTTCATTCCATAAATGCACAAATGGAGGCAGTCAGAACTTAACAGGTTGCTCCTTTCCCTTTCAAAAACCGAAACCCTAAACCATAACTGTATGGTTTAGGTCGATTGCTTGTTGAAATACGAACTGTTTACCAATAATATAACTAAGAAGTATCAATGTGTTGGTCTTCAGAACTTTCAGTTATATTTATCAAATCTCTCGTTCTTATACCATCAAAATGATCCTGAACCATTACATTTCCACGCTTGTTTTTAACCTAAGCAAACTTTATTGTGACTTTTACCCAGTCGACGACGTACGAAGATTCTATGTTTAGAGTAGAAAATTCGAAATTGTAATTCGTCAGGTTGTAATTTGGTTTTCTACTCATTTGAGGTCCAATTTGGGCACTGTCCTCTTTTTGCGGTAATGCTTTAATGTTTTTTACCGTAATACTTCTCATCAAATCCGCATCCAAAAAGCACTTTTTTGCAATAGTAACAGATGCCTTCGCTTTTTGCTGAGTATTATAGGACCTTGTGATGTTTGGTGCCGCAAATCATTAATCCCGTTTTAATGTGGTTATCGTCAATCTAACCGACAACGGTTCTTACCCGTGTCCATTATCTTTGCTAAAGCATAGTAATCACATTTCGGCAAAATGAATCTATCAACACTGACTTTTCCTGAATATTCTTCCTCTCATAAAGTGCAAAGTACGAAATTGTGATGCTATCGTTAGGCGCTTTAACATTTTTATATAACAGTTGATTAACTTCAACTGTTTTGAAATGCTCTCCAGAGTTGCAACTTTATTTAATAAGTATTAATTTACCCTGTGGATATCAAGTAGATCTAAATGTTGTGGGTGCCGCTAATAATGCCCTTCAGTTCTAAAACTAAAGGATTATCATATACTTGTATATGTATATGTAAATTCGCTACTAACAACACGAAGCAATAATGTTGTATGTACGTTTATTTTAACGTATGCATGCATAGTGTAATCTGTCGTACATCAATATTATCTAACAGCCACCCTTAAGTTGATGATTCTCGGCTGATTGCGTTTACAATATTGTATCCGGATTTAATTATCCCACATTATGTTGTTGCAACGCATTCATCCTTAATAATATAGCAACAATTAATATACATATTACACATTTGATTATTATGGTATAGTATGCAGCGGAGCGTGAGGATAATTGCTTACCTTAGTTGATCAGCGAACAGATAGCGTATAATCACATTATAATAGCGAACGCTGCAAATCAAAATAGTATGAAGGAACAAGGTGTGAACATGTACATCGACAGGATTACAAGACCTAACGTAACTACAACACAATAATTTAAAAATTATAATTTATTTAAAACAGGCAACTTCAACAAAACAAACTTCAACCTCAAGAAAATAGTGTGTACTAACACATGGGCTGAAAAGTCCTGGGCCTAACAAAGAAAATACAGTTTTTTTTGGTTCAGAATTAGCTTTATTCATCAACGCAATCTCCATCAAGAGCAACGCAATCATTCCAGCGCCGCTCTAACATTTCAATACCACTTTCGTAGAACGATTTATCTTTTGCCTCAAAATAGGCCTCAGTTTCAGCGATAACCTCTTCATTCGTGCGAAATTTCTTACCGGCGAGCATTTTTTTGAGGTCTGCGAACAGCCAGTAGTCGCTGGGAGCCAAGTCTGGCGAATACGGTGGATGTGGGAGCAATTCGAAGTTCAATTCATGTAGTTTTGCCATTGTTTTGATTGACTTGTGACACAGTGCGGTGTTTTGATGAAGCAAAATTTTTCTCTTTGCCATATGCGGTCGTTTCTTTGCAATTTCGACCTTCAAACGCTCCAATAACGCTATATATTATTCACTGTTGATTTTATTTCCTTTCTCAAGATAGTCTATGAATATTACACCACGCACATCCCAAAATACCGAGGCCATAACCTTTCCAGCCGATTGTTGTGTTTTCGGGTGCTTTGGACGAGGTTCATCAGTTGCTGTCCACTCAGATGACGATCGTTTTGATCGAATCATCAACACGTTCTTGTTTTTGGTCAACAGTGAGCAGACGCGGCACCCACTTTGAACACAGCTTTCTCATGGTCAAATGCTCATGCAATATAAAGCCAATACGTTCTTTTGATATCTTATCGGTGTCTCTAAGACCACGTTTGAAGTCAGCAAACCAACGTTTTATTGTTGTTTCTGATGGAGCGGAGTCCCCATAACACTTTTCAAGCCATTACTTCGCTTGAACGGTATTTTTTCCCATCAAGACGCAGTGTAAAATTAAAACACGAAAGTAGCGTGACTCTTAACACAATATCTCACGAACTAATGAATAGAATATCATGAAATTTTAACAGCTGTCTTTTGAAGGTTAGTACTAACTGAGAGAAAGGTGACTGCAATAAAACTAGCGTCATCTATGTGTTAGGCCCGGGACTCTTCAGCCCATGTGTTATGTATGTATGTACGTTTCGATACAAGTATTGGCCTGCTAACCAAAATAAGGGAATATTCCGAGCAGGCAACTAACGACATCTGTTCTTCAAATCAGAATTGTGAAAGTTCAATATATTCAGAAGTGTACAGTATGCATAGTACAACACTATTGTTGTGGGAATTATGTCTCTTCGAGTTTTTGTTGAATATCATAAATCTTAAAATATATATTTTACATTTTGCAAGGTATACTATTAAATTAACATATGCAGTTTCAGTTGCTTTTAAACGACAAATTTTAATTTACTTGATTTATACAGCATCTAAATTAATGAACTAGTGAGCTAAAAATTTTTACGTCATCCGATAGGATTCGAACCCATAGTTTATGTTCGCTAGGCAGATGCGTTAACTAATTACACCACGAAGTTCGCAGAAATGTATTATCTTGTTAATATCTTGTTAATATCTTGGTGTGCCAATAGCCACAGATGAAATACTTTAACAAACGTCAACGAAACCGAAAAAACGAAAACAAATTTTGAGCACCCGAATGATCATGGTTGCAGTGTCTTGGAGTCGTAAGAGTGTCCTGCTCATCGCTATTCAAAACAAGTGGCCCGGAATGCTAAGCAGTGGTCATCCCCGGTGGGACATTTTTCAACATCCACTATGCAGTCCGGACTTAGCTCCAGGTGATATTCAGTGATCTCCCGAATTGAAAGAGTTTTTGTTTGGGTAACGCTACGGAAGTGGCCATGAATTTAAAAAAGCCGTTATTTAGTGGCTAAAGAACTTGCCGGCAACTGAGTGTGCAGAAGGCATAGAAAAGCTGACAAAACGATAGGACTGCTGCCTAAATTTGAATGGCGATTACGTAGAAAAATAGCTTGAATATATAATTTTATGTAAAACACAGTTTCGTTTAATTATATCTAATAAAAATTAAACCCTGAAGATGGTAGCAGGACACACTGTCGAAACGTTGAACTATATAAATTTAACAAACAATGGAAATAGCCCAAACAACCACTCTAATTATGGTAAGTTTAGCTTTCTGAATTAGTATAAACGATATCCGGAACTCCGTGCCAATATTTATTCCTTAAATTATTTACGCCTTTAGCAATTCGAGTGTTTAGTTCGGACTTACCTGCTTTAAGAACTCCGATTGGTTTGGGAGTTCGATCAGACAAAGCAGAAAAATTAATAAACTGGAGATCCTGCGTTAATGTTTTGAACTTGCGCAAGACTTTAAACCCATCGTCCATATTATAATGTCTCTTCAACAAGATGACGCCATGTGCCTTGCAATGAGGAAAACTATGGATTTGTTCTGGACTTTTTCTTGTGGGGATTCTTGGACAAGGTCTATCGTAAGGTTCGCGGACAATTAATGACCGGAAATAAAATATTTGTCAAGTTAGTTGTAAAATTGGTCCGAAAATGTGTTAAAATGCTACACTAGGGTGACAGAATAAAATAGACACATAAAGATTCTATTCTCGTTATATACACAAAATATTTTAAAATTTTTAAATTAGACTAATATTTTGTCGATCCACCTTTACTTGCGTGAAGTGCTGCGAGTCGTCGTGGCATAGAATCTATTAAATGATTAATGGAATCTTCTGGAATATATAACCAGTCTTCTGTAATAGCTGCCACGAGTTCTTCCTTATTGCTGGGTTTTCGGGGTTGTTTCGCCATATTTGTCTAGATTACGTGCCAAACATTCTCTATCGGATTCATGTCTGGTGATTGGCCTGGCCATGGTAAAATCCGAATCCCCTGTTCCTCTTTCCATGTGGTTGTTGTACTTGCTTTGTAGCAGGGTGCTCTATCCTCCATAAAAGTGGCGTCTTCTTTAGATAAAATGGCATTGTCGAATATCGGTAGTAATCCTTCAGTTAATATTTGGATATATTTTGCCGCATTTATATTTCAGTCGCAGATTACTAATTGCGATCTTCCACCATACCATATCGCGCCCCACACCATGATGTTCACACCGCCGTATTTCACTGTCTGATGCAAAAATTTGTCATCCAGTTGCTGTGACGAACGTCTCCATACCTACGTGCGACCACTATCACTGAATTGGCAGTATCTGTTTTCGTCTGAAAAAATGACAGACCGCCAAAACTCTTCGGGCTTCGTTCGCATTTCGATTGCCCAAGCCATTCGGCGCCGTTTTTGAAACGCCGTAAGGAGAAGTTTTTTCCTTGCCACCCTTTTATACATCCCCACACTGTGGAGGTATCGCAGAACGGTGCGCTGACGTTTCTGTGAAGTTGCCGCAAGCTCAGCTGTACTTTTTCGCGGTTCTCTTAACACTTCGCGCACAAGCACCCTTTTACTTCTTTCAGAAGGTCCGGCACGACCTGGTCTCGGCTCCACTGTTGTTTTTTCCTCGCGTTTAAATTGTGTAATCACACGGTTAACTGTGGGGACAACGGAATATTTAAAAATTTACTTATTTCACGTTGCGAAGCGCCGCGTTCACTCTGGCCAACGATGCGACCCCGGGTGAAGTCGCTAATATCACTCGAACTTTGTAAGCGAGGCATAGTTGTAACGATACTAAACTATGACGAATTCCTTCCGATACATCTACCCCTACCCTAATGACAAGAGAAAGTTCTTAATTCGTTCTTTAGAATTTAGCTGTTTACATATTTATACCGCATTACCTGGTGTCTATTTTATTCTGTCACCCTAGTGTATTGTTAATTTTACGCAAAGAGCTGAGGGGAACATTCCCAATAATTTCTAATAAAGCAAACAAGCATTGTTGGTTTCATCTAAATGGGAAATCCAGAAGTATCTACTCAGACACCTTTAGAAAGAAAAAAGAAGCTTAGATGTCTTTAATTAAGTTCTTGTTTTAATTTTCTTCTTTCCCATTAATCAAACGTTTTGCCACAATAATCAATACCTAAAACATCGCTATTAATTTTTCCCCTGTAACTTAATGGAATAATTAGTGCGGCCTATCTACTATGTAAATCATGTGACCATTTACAATCCTAATTTGCACTTAACACGAACGTTCCTCCGACGTAATACTTTTCGTACCCTATTAAGGTACACGTATAGGCGTCATATTTGCATAAATTACGATCATCAATCCCTCCCTCTGGTGATTTACTTTTTACTACGCGTATTTACGTTCCATAAATCTTCTGCCTTACGCTTATGTCGAATAAAGATCGTTTGGCGGGATAAAATCGTGTACAAGATGTAGAGAGAAAAAGACGCGCAGAAAAATTATTGCCACTTGTAGTAGATTCTTCTTTCCTTCGGAATAAATCTCTTCAATTTACGGTTATCTAGTAGCCTCCAAGCCGATCCCGGCTTTCCATTACGCACAAGCTAACACTCATGTTGCCCTCGAAATGAAAAGAATGACTATTTATCAATTTCCTGTTCACGTAGTGCGCCGGCAAAAAAAATATAATTAAAAATATTCACAAATAAATACCGCATAACATAAAATTTGCTTCAAATACGTCGAATGTTTAAGGTTTTTTATTTCCTATACATCGTGAGGTTAGTTTTGAGATAATTATGTAAATCGCAGTAAACACACCACTCAAATTAATAATTTATTCGGAACGCAATATCTCGAGGGCACATGGATTTGATTATCAACCGAATTACGATTGTAGATAATAGGGCAACCTCATTGAAGCCCCACTGTATATATAATAAAGATCGGGGGAGGGGAAGTGGTGGTAGGCCTGGCAAAGGGTTCATTTATCCTAGCTTCATAGACATATGGAAGGCGCGTTGAGACATACAAGTTTGTAATTTTTATTCGAAATGCGGCGTAAATTACAAAAACCTGAAAATCGTCAAAACTTCAGGGACAGCAAGACCTCCTCCCCCACCTAAACGTCAGACAAAGCAGAGAAAGGGAAAAGGGGCTTTTTATAATACTCGGTAGTTTCCACAAATATGTCAAATTTCAATCCAATCGGTGATTGGAAAATTCCCTTGAAAGTGATAAATTTCTGCTTAAATTAGCTCGTAATGAAATTGATTCTCCTTCTGCGGTCGCACAAATCGAATTTTGCTTTACAGGAATACGTAGCTGAGTTCTTAGCTCTCTACACCACTGTTTTATACGAGGTATGTCTCAAAATTAATGAGAATGATTAGTTCTAAAGTGTTTAATTGAATATATGTACAATTTAATATTGTCCGCTTCAAAGTATTTGGAATATATACAGCGTAACAATTCTAGAAGTCTTACCCCGTTAGGCTGTTTAAAACCTGCGTCGTAACTTTTTGGATATTGTTTATTTTTTCGTGTTGGGAACCTCAACTTAAACGGTAAGCCCAGACAGTGAACTAAACCTTTTATCGCGAGGTCCTTAAACATTTGCGGGAAAGAATTTTGCATGTGCGACCTGACATTGCCAACATGGGGATCTTCCATCGCGATAGTGCCTCCCGGCACCGCTCATTCTCATTTATAGAATTTTGGCAGAGAAAAACATTCCTGTACTCCCACATCCGACCTACAGTTCATACATGGGTCCGTCTGATTATATTATACGGAGCAATAAACACCATCCAAAGAGACACTACGCAAGTTCTAAATAACCCAATGGAAGAAGATTTCCGGAAATCTCACTGGAAACACCGTATAAAATTCTAGATACATCCAATTTAAACACTTCCAAACTAATCATTCCAGTTAATTCTGAGACATACCCTGTATGTCGAGAAACGCAAGTGCTATGTGTAATTATATATATATATATATATATATATATATATATATATATATATATATACATATATATATATAGATATCTTATTATCCTCTCGGGTGTTATCCCGCGTTCGGCGTTGGTTCTTAGAAGAACCATGTACGTTCTGACGTTTCGATGTAATCGCATACATTTTCGTCTTGGGGTCGACTGCGACAGCCAGTCTAGGTCTATTCATTTTGAACGAGGGTTGGAGAGATATTCCGTTTCCTCTTTATCGTATTTGGTAAATCAGTGGCTTTTATTTTATTTGTGGGCTCAGTGTGCGTGTGTATTTCCTATGTTTTCTATCTTTTTGTCCTGTGTAACGTAATGCCTTTTCCCTTACCTCTTCACTTAAGATTCGGATATACAAAACTGTTCTTAGGCCCATCATAACGTACGCATCCGCCGTGTGGGCAACCGCTGCGCGCACCCACATAAGGAAACTCGAAGCGTTCCAGAACCGGACACTGCGGATGGCCCTCAACGCTCCCTGGTTCGTAAGGAACACCGCCATCCAACAAAACGCGGGACTTCATCCAGAGAATAGAGTCCCAGGAATACGACCCCAGGATCCCATGGAGGTACGCCCGTCCACGGTCACTCGTCGTGGGCAACCAAGACTGACAGCAGAGCACTCAGCCTGCTGATCTCCATCCAGAAATGGAACCCACACACTTCGCCGCAGATGCCGTTTCCTTGAGCCGAAGGTGGGTTGAGTTGTCGGACGCTCGGGTAACTGGCAACCCGATGAGGTTGAGACTACATTTCCACCCCTTGGAAGACACAGCTTGCTCGAGCCGAAGGCGGATCGAGTAGCTGGAAGCTTGGGTGAGTTACTCCAAGACGGGAAACGACGCCCACCAACTGCGTTAAGGAAAATTCGCTCGAGCGGAAGGTGGATTGAGTAGCCGGACGTTCGAACGAATTCCAATCCGATGGAGAAGTTAAGAAAAGAGAATTTCCGGTACTTCGTAGACTTTATTCGGTCTGCGATCTGGCTGTCGCAGTCGACCTTAAGAAGAAGATGTATGCGATTAGATCGAAACGTCAGAATGTACATGGTTCTTCTAAGATCCAACGCCCAACGCGGGACAAAACCCGAGAGGATAATAAGACATAACACATGGGCTGAAAAGTCCCGGGCCTAACAAAGAAAACACGGTTTCTTGGTTCAAAATTAGCTTTATTCATCAACGTAATCTCCATCAAGAGCAACGCAATCATTCCAGCGCCGTTCTAACATTTCAATACCACTTTTGTACAACGATTTATCTTTTGCCTCAAAATAGGCCTCAGTTTCAGCGATAACCTCTTCATTCGTGCGAAATTTCTTACCGGCGAGCATTTTTTTGAGGTCTGCGAACAGCCAGTGGTCGCTGGGAGCCAAATCTGGCGAATAGGGTGGATGTGGGAGCAATTCGAAGTTCAATTCATGTAGTTTTGCCATTGTTTTGATTGACTTGTGACACGGTGCGTTGTCTTGATGAAACAACATTTTTTTCTTTGTCATATGCGGTCGTTTCTTTGCAATTTCGGCCTTCAAACGCTCCAATAACGCTATATAATATTCACTGTTGATGGTATTTCCTTTCTCAAAATAGTCGATGAATATTACACCACGCATATCCCAAAATACCGAGACCATAATCTTTCCAGCCGATTGTTGTGCTTTCGGGTGATTTGGACGAGGTTCACCAATTGCCGTCCACTCAGATGACGATCGTTTTGATTTCGGAGTGAAGTGCTGGATCCATGTTTCATCCATTGTCACATATCGACGCAAAAATTCCTGTTTGTTACGTTTAAACATGGCCAAATACTGCTCAGAATCATCAACACGTTCTTGTTTTTGGTCAACAGTGAGCAAACGTGGCACCCACTTTGAACAGAGCTTTCTCATAGTCAAATGCTCATGCAATATAAAGCCAATACGTTCTTTTGATATCTTTACGATGTCAGCTAACTCACGCAACTTCACTTTTCGATCATTCAAAACGATTTTGTGGATTTTGTTGATGTTTTCTGGTGTTACCGCCTCATTTGGACGTCCACTGCGTTCTGCCTCATCGGTGTCTCTACGACCACGTTTGAAGTCAGTAAGCCAACGTTTTATTGTTGTTTCTGATGGAGCGGAGTCCCCATAACACTTTTCAAACCATTGCTTCGCTTGAACGGTATTTTTTCCCATCAAGAAGCAGTGTAAAATTAAAACACGAAATTGTTTTTGATCCATTGTTTTGAAAATAACAAAAGTAGCGTGACTCTTAGCACAATAACTCACAAACTAATGAATAGAATATCATGAAATTTGAACAGCTGTCTTTTGAAGATTAGTACTAACTGAGAGAAAGGTGACTGCAATAAAACTATCGTCATCTATGTGTTAGGCCCGGGACTTTTCAGCCCATGTGTTATATATATATATCGGTTTTCAACAAAATTTCCTTTTACCAAATACCTAAATACAAAATGAGAGCAAAAGAACAGTAAATTTACTACTCACACTCACACATACGGTGTCATACTCTAGATATCCTGGTTTTCGCCTTCCACAAATATGTCCGGAGCTCCAAATTATTGTGAAAATATCAGCAGATACACTTTTTAACTTTGAATAACTTTGAAGAATTTCCAATATCATAATTAGTTCGAAAAATAACGACATCTGTGACTTTGACAAAATCGTTATTTTATATTATATATTTGTTCCTATCTTTATTGTAATGTTCTAATTCAGTTGTTTTAATTCACTTATGATTAATTCTTTTAGAAAAGTTTCTTTTCCAAACTGTCAATAGCATTTTTTTAATAATTAACTTGATGTCTATTTTATTAATTTGGAATTCATCAAGTTTATTGGGTTGTCAATTTTGAATTCATTTACGTCGCGCAGATGTAATGTTTTCCATTTTCTTTTGGTATGTCTAGCATATTATTTGTATTGATAGCATTATAAGTTACTTTTTGTTTGTTCTTCTAACGGATTCTGTTTTCTGTTGGACAACAAACTATATTATTATTATTATTATTATGGGTTAACAACAAATAATATAAGCTGCGGAATATTCGATAACTTTTAATTCGCTAACACGATAATTTTCCGTCATTTTGTATCCTGTCCGTTTATGCTGTACTGAATAGATTCAATTGTCGGGTTACCTGTGTTCTGTTGTAAGTTTCCTTTAAGTAAATACCGATCCTACAAAAATATATTACGTATTACATTCGCGTGTTTGTAAGGGTATGATTGAAAATTACAGTTAAACGAAACGAAGATAAAACACAATAAACCATAGACGCTTTCGAGTATCGGCGATATTCGATTTTCGTGACGTTCGGCGTTCGAAAGCGCAGTGTCGGGCGGACTCGGCGTTATCCTGAGGCGATTGTTTTGACCCCCGGACGCAGGGTCAGGTTGACGTAGGTGCTATTGTAGGACGACGCGGAGATACACAAATAGCTGCCTCCTTTTATTGCGAGATTTACCGTCTTCGATCCGGAGTCCATCGGGAGTCCATTCGCACGAGAGAACTGTTTGCCAAACAAAGCGACAACACACAACAGCTATCAATTGTAGCCTTATGGGGATCATGAGCTCGATGCATGTACTTTCTGTACATGCAGCGTTAGATATCTATGTATGTATGTATGTGCTAAGGTTGCAGAAACTGGCGCTGTTGGAGACGCGTGCGGTTCGGTTACTATCAATATTGAAAATAATGAATGTAATTGCTTACTATTTTAGTGTCATCGTGTTGTTGATTCAGACTTTGTTCATGTAGAATCATCAACAACACAATCAAACGAAAGCAGCAAGTAATTACAGTAATTATTTTTAATGTTGATAGTAACCGAGTCACACGCATCTCTAACAACATTCGATTCTGCAGCCTTTGTGTGTACTACACTATAGCGAGTAGAAGTGTGGACACTATTTTTAAGGAGAAAGTCAAATTAAATGGAGAAAACTGTAACATGTAACATTTATTTTCTTAACAAAATACAGAAATATATGATGAATGAAATATAATATTGGTGAAATAATTACCTTATACTACGTGGAATTATAACAAGTAATTTCTTAATTGTTTTATGACCAATGTTTATTTAGACGTGAAAGCTTCTTTTCTCATTCGCTTGCTAAGTTCATGCCGTAAAAGACCTATAGGGTTCAGTGATTTGCAGCAGCTGACGTATTTCTTCTACATTTGATATATAATAACGGTAATCTAAACATATCATCAGATATTATATCTAATCATTGGGAATAATATGCAAAATCTGCCAATTATTACAGCCACTGACATGAAAGCTTTGAAAAAAATCAACTGTCACTGATAAATACGAGGATAATGCTTTCTATTTTTTTTTTCTCCTTTTAATTGCCAAGAAATTAAGATGCAAATACAAAAGTTAAAAGCCACTTTCCAGTATAATCTCCGTCCATTTCCACAGTCGCGGTTCATCCTTTCACAAGAGCAGCTATCCCAGAGTGGTAAAAGGCACGGCCCTGCTTCTTAAGCCATTGACGCACGGACGTTTTCATGGCCTCCTCATCTTGAAAGCGAATCCCTTAATTAGCTTCTTTTAGCGGCCCAAAGAGATGGAAGTCTAATGGTGTCAGGTCAGAGCTCTACGGGAGAAGAAACTCCCATTCAAATTTTCACAATCTCTTCAGTGGCATGATGACTGGTGTTTGTCCTTCAACTCCGTTACAGCGACGAACCCATCGTATGCTAACTTCCACTATTATATCACTGTATACACTTTTGAGTCTTTCATGAATGCGAATGGGCATTCCACCTTTTGCATTTAGAAATTCAATCAGAACGCTGTCTAATACGAACATCGATCTCGGTTATTTTGCAGGCGACTGCACTTATTGACTCAGAAAGTTACTATTGCAGTGGATTGTAGAAACAGCTTTGAGGAATAGCATCAAACTCAAGTTTTCCACTTAGATAACTTTATTTAAGTAGAAAAAAATAGGAGACATTATATATTGACTGACTCTAGTATCAAACACTATATATTGACTTACCAACTAATAGGAAAACACAATGTCTCGCTCAAAAATCTTTGTTTAAAGTAAAACAAGTTGAAGTTAATGCTAAATGTCGTGTAAGTAAAGTAAAAGCTTACCTTTCGCATGACTCAATTTAGCATCGTTTTCTTTTGGTTTTGTGATTTCTTCCGATACAACCGCATGAATTTCTATTTTACATTTTAAATTCAATCCTCCTCATATTACAATTCATTTATTTGTAATTTGCATTCACTTATGCCTTTCATTAATTTTGTACAGGTATATTTTAGTACACCCTTTGCTATTACAACCAAATCTATATGCAATCTCTATGTAATTGGTACTGCTTAAGGTTAGGTAGAAACTGTTGACATAAGGAAATTCCAGCAATTATTCCGATCTATTAAATTAAGATTCTATTCATTACCAATTCATTATGCTAATTATCCTCTTGCCTGACATTTCGGGTAATGTTGCTGTGCTTTCTAGTTATTGCTATGGCATCATCACAAAATGTCTAGAACTTTCAGGTAGCTTAAGGTCAATGCATTACCGAAGTTGTTTATAACAATTATTATATTAAATAATCAATTCAACAATTTAACATTCAGTATACGATGTAAATACACGGTGTAACACAGTACGTATCGTAACTCCACTCAGTACACAAGTTCAACAGAATCACTACATATCTTCAAACAGTACACAGGTTAATTAAAATCACAACGTAAGTTAAATAAGATACAACGTAACTTCAACAGAGTAACATCTCAAGCGTGTAGAACTGTCATAAGTTATAAGTAACAATTCGGTGGCATTCATCACATAGTTCACAAGTCGTCCGTAATCAGAAGGAATTCGGAAGCATACATAGTACATTATTATATGCAGGACGTTCATGAAATAAAAAAGAAAAATGGAAAGACCTAATTTTATTAGACTTAAATCCGAAATATTTTGCGGAAGTTGCATCGAAGACGCGAGAAAAAATTCCTAAATAATTTGTTTGTTGTAATTTATTTCTTTCCCTATTGTATTAAATTTCGGAAATGAAATTCGTGTTCTGCAATCGTAGCATGTTTGTCTAAAATAGTAACATCTTGATTATTATTTTGATTTACACTATATTTATGTGCACAGATTCTCTTGTTGTGTCTGTCCGATATACACAACATGGTAATCAACACAATTAATCCTGTAAATGTTGTGCGTTTGTTAGTCCGTGGGAATTAACTGCTCGTTGTTTAAGAAATGTAGTTTGTCTGTATTTTTTATGGACTATTTGAACGTTGCGTTTTCTGTGCATTTTTAATTTACTTTGACAAAACGGGAGGGTAAGGAAGTGCAATGTATTTCTTTGTCTTTATTGTTAATGTATTTATTACGTTCTGTGTATTAATGATGATAGTGAACGTTTTGTTTATATGACTATTTGTAAGTTTCTTTGAGCAATTGTTTTTGAATAATGCTTCTTTTAAATAGTTTAAATTAGCTTATAAGAATTTTTGGTCAGAGAAATGTAAACATCGGTCTACCAGGCTAATAATTGTGCTTGTAATGTAATGCAACAATCGATAGGAACTTAAGAAATTAATCTGTGCTTTTTAGTTTTCTGATATATCTAGCAAATGTCTGTTCTGTTTCTCAATCTCAGCAGTACACTGCAATTGTTCTTAGTAGGTACTAAAATTTTCAAGAATGTTTTGTTCTGATTTTTTTTTGGAACAGCAAGGATGCATTTGTGAAGATATCACTTAAGGAGGGGTATATGCATGTTTGGATTATTTCAGATTTTATTTTCTATTTCTTCCATTAGCGAATTTGCAACCACTGTCACGATTGCGGAACCCGTCGTGGCGCCAAAGGTTTGTTTGTAGATTTGATTATCAAAAGTAAAATACGTTGAGTTATAACATAATTCGGCTTCTTCTATAAACTCATTTTGGTTAAGAGTGGTATACCTTTTAGGATCCTTCTACCCTTTTTCATAGCGTCGAATGCCAAACGTGTAGGGATATCCGTATAAAATGGCACAATGGGAATAAACATCAAATTTATTTTACAAATTTTGCAGATTATCACATCACATCAAAACGGACAAAATCTCACGGATTCCTCTACGGACAACCCAAGCGCTACTACGAGAATCAATCCAATATAGGAGGAGAAAATTGTGGCAGTTAGACACCGAACTGAGTAAACTATACCTCAGTTCATCTCCGAACGGAGAGTCCAGAAGTTGAGTGAGATCTTGTTTCGGGAACAACAACACACGTTGTCACAAACCGGGAAATATTACTTCATATGTCGTATATAGCTGCTAATGGTTGCAGTCTCTACAACCTTTTGATTAAGATGTAAGATGAGCCGGATCATTAAATAATATTATATTCTGAAACCAGACACGGTTGTTGTAAATCATTGACGCATAAATCCGTGTTGATTGCTTAGTATTAAAATGCTAAGTTGAGAATAAGAATGCATAAAGGAATGGGGTGTGTTCAAATGCGTTGGAAAAGTTATATATTAGGGAAGACGATAATTGCAAATATCAGAAACATCAACTTCTTTTAATATAACACATGGGCTGAAAAGTCCCGGGCCTAACACATAGATGACGCTAGTTTTATTGCAGCCACCTTTCTCTCAGTTAGTACTAACCTTCAAAAGACAGCTGTTAAAATTTCATGATATTCTATTCATTAGTTTGTGAGTTATTGTGCTAAGAGTCACGCTACTTTTGTTATCTTCAAAACAATGGATCAAAAACAATTTCGTGTTTTGATTTTATACTGCTTCTTGATGGGAAAAAATACCGTTCAAGCGAAGCAATGGCTTGAAAAGTGTTACGGGGACTCCGCTCCATCAGAAACAACAATAAAACGTTGGTTTGCTGACTTCAAACGTGGTCGTAGACACCCCGATGATGCAGAAGGCAGTGCACGTCCAAATGAGGCGGTAACACCAGAAAACATCAACAAAATCCACAAAATCGTTTTGAATGATCGAAAAGTGAAGTTGCGTGAGTTAGCTGACATCGTAAAGATATCAAAAGAACGTATTGGCTTTATATCGCATGAGCATTTGGCTATGAGAAAGCTCTGTTCAAAGTGGGTGCCGCGTTTGCTCACTGTTGACCAAAAACAAGAACGTGTTGATGATTCTGAGCAGTGTTTGGCCATGTTTAAACGTAACAAACCGGAATTTTTGCGTCGATATGTGACAATGGATGAAACATGGATCCATCACTTTACTCCGGAATCAAAACGATCGTCATCTGAGTGGACAGCAACTGGTGAACCTTGTCCAAAGCGCCCGAAAGCACAACAATTGGCTGGAAAGGTTATGGCCTCGGTATTTTGGGATGTGCGTGGTGTAATACTCATCGACTATCTTGAGAAAGGAAATACCATCAACAGTGAATATTATATAGCGTTATTGGAGCGTTTGAAGGCCGAAATTGCAAAGAAACGACCGCATATGGCAAAGAAAAAAATGTTGTTTCATCAAGTTAATCAAAACAATGACAAAACTACATGAATTGAACTTCGAATTGCTCCCACATCCACCGTATTCGCCAGATTTGGCTCCCAGCGACTACTGGCTGTTCGCAGATCTCAAAAAAATGCTCGCCGGTAAGTAATTTCGCACGAATGAAGAGGTTATCGCTGAAACTGAGGCCTATTTTGAGGCAAAAGATAAATCGTTCTACAAAAGTGGTATTGAAGTGTTAGAGCGGCGCTGGAATGATTGCGTTGCTCTTGATGGAGATTATGTTGATGAATAAAGCTAATTTTGAACCAAATAAACCGTGTTTTCTTTGTTAGACCCGGTACTTTTCAGCCCATGTGTTAGGCCAAATGAAAATGTTGAAGCCTTCAGAACAAAACGAAATATCACATACAACCATTTGGCGAATGTACAAGGATAATCCCGAACAACGAAGCGCATACCAATTGTATCTAGTGTAAAAACAGTTTTCAGACTTTCTAGGCCCCAATTAATATTCCTCAAATGCATTTACCGTGTCATCTGGTATGGGCTTATACGGAACCTAGATCTAATGCGAGGCACACTAAAAGAGCATATGGAAACGTACAATAATTTTTTCAACGAAACAAGACATAATTGAAGAGATTAAAGTAGTGTTGGGAACAATGAGAATTTCATAGAAAATGTACGCCAGAAGGTATTTACTTGATTGTATCCTTATTTTATAACATGTCTTGTTTAGGAAACAAAATACAACACCTCTATGTGTTGGGATTTGGAATTACATTTAACCACACCAGCGTATTTCCGCTACAATTCCGATTACGTTTAACAAGGTTCGAACAAAACCAAACGCGGCGCGTATCTGATAAAATTAAGGAAACAACTTGCTCGTCGGCTAACCGCGCAGCGCAAAACTTGCACAGAACACACACGACGGCGTACGTTTTAATTGGTTAGCGATGCGACATGCAACGGAACGTTGAATAAGCCAACTGTTTGTCATTCTCGCTAACGCCGGAGGAAATAAAATCGATAGGACAACGAAATCGCCCGTTTCATTGTTGTCGCTGTCACTTCGCTTTTATTCCGGGCGTTAATCCCTAAAAGGTCGCGCGTATGCTAGCCGGATGTGAATGAAGTGGAACGCCGTAGAGGCGGAAAAACTCGGTTTTGTTGTCTTTTCATGCATTTCCCGTTTTTTTCTTTAAAAGTATCCGACCTACGCTTCTCGAGTGGACAAAGGTGTTAGGTCTACCATCTGGTTCTAGCCGCACTGAATTATAAGGCGTGGGTGGTTATTAAAAAATTGTCATTTAATCGGTTGAGATGGATTTTCATTTGGTAGTAGTACTTTCGTATTAGGAAGACGTGTAAATTACTCGGTGAATATTCGAAACAGGTAAGCTTAGTAGATGGTTATTTTAAGAATGCATCGTTTGTTTAAACTCTGTTTTCTTTGAATAGTAGGGAATCCTCTCATATATGATTCTCTTAGGAGTAATATCTTTAATATTAAGTTTCTTACAAATTATGACATATAATCAGGTGCCTACTGTTGTTTTATTACTTTGCATTGCTTATTACCCCTTTTCTAAGTCGTCACAGACCGCCATAGTCGATCCCAAACCCGCTTGAAAAAGGAAGAGTGAAAATGGCTGGTAAGGATGGTAGGGGAATGCTCTGAAGCCGATAGGTATATTTCTGTAAGTACTACGAAAAATCAACTGAACCAAACAATATTCATCTCTGCCAGCAAATCCATTACTAGAATAGAGTTGGGTGCGGGCGAGTCTTCATGGCCCTAAAACTGGAGCGCTTCGGCTAAGGGTGGGAAGCTCCTACAGAAATTTCTATGATCCTCGAGGTTAGCGGTTGAAGCAACGGGCCTGCTTCCCAATCTCCATAAAAATAAACATTATCTGTAAAAAATTCCGATGAAGAGCCTCGGATCCAGACGGAAACTCGACGACGACATAAGGAAAGCGAAAGGACAATGATTTTCGGATTCTGGAATGCACAAGGTATTAGCACTAAGAACCAAGAGGTGTTCGAGGCATTAAAAGACTATAATACCGACATAGCAGTGCTAAGTGAAATCAAGAAGAAAGGAAACGGAAATAAATTCCGCAACAACTACATTTACTTCGATAGTGGAATAAACAAAGATAAGAGGGTAAGGGCAGGAATTTCCATTGCATTACGTAAAAAATTCCAAAACATGGTTAGAAACTGATCAGCTATAAAGGAATGTTTAATCACAATGGATCTAGAAGTATTTAGCCACAAATTAATTCTGATAGGGGTTTACGCTCCAGCGGACGATGCAGCTGCAGATATCCTAGATACTGTGGGAAATAGGAAAGACGTAGTATTAATGGGAAATTTTAATGGGCGAATGGGGAAGAAAGTAGGAGACAAAATAGTAGGCCAACATGGTGAAGATATGATTAACGATAATGGGATGCGGCTAATAGAAGTGTGTAACAGTTTCCTTGATTACAAAGAAATACATAAACATACCTGGTTTCAACCTCACGAAGAAACAACAGTCTACCATAGATTACATAATTATTACGCCACGCGCCAGTCTTAAAGCTCAGGATATGAGAATACGGTGAGGAGCTTCCTGTGGATCTGACCATTATCTTGTAAAGGCAAGGCTATTTTTTTCATTTAAATATCAAACCAACAAAGAAAAAGATGTAAATCCAACTAGTCAAGTACTCCAATGGCTAACATATAATCTAGACAGTCTTTGCGCTGAGTCGACTGTATTTTGGTATAAAATGAGGTTGGTAACCAAAATCGAAAATTTAATAGATGCTACATATAATTTCGTCAAAAAGTGTATTTACGAGGCCGCAAACGAAGCGTTGGGGCAAGCAAGCAAGAAAATCAAGTGAACACATGATATTTGGTGGGATGACACTTATTTAGTAAATAAAAGGAAAATAGACAATTCCTTTTATCGGTTCATTACAAACACATAAGCTCCGTAAAAGATTTACAGAAACATTTGAATTAATGAACAAAGTTTATGGTGGTGTTTACTCCGTACGCGTTAGTTTGAGTGTATAAGCAATTTCAGGATGGTCGCGATACTTTGGAAGACATGAAGAATGCAGGACAAATCCAAGAAACCGTGACGAGGATCTGTGAGGCGATTCCGAGAAATGACTTAATGAAATCTATGCTAACGTATTACTGACTGAATGTGCCAATAGCTGTATTGACCTAGAAGGGATGTATTTTGAACAAAGAAGAATAACTAGTTTTTCTACTTGAACAGTTCCGTTATTTATCCGACAGACAAGAGCGACCTGATGTGTTTCCGGAATCAGCAAGAGAAGGCGCACGAAGGTTGAAATGGATTCATTGGCCGGCAATGGCAACCTCACTTATGGCAACTCTCAAAATTTCAGACGTCTACTGTCAATAGTTGCTGTTTAAGAGTGTGTTTTGTGTAGCAAGTTAGGCAGTTTTGCAGAAATGGATAAAATCGAACCTCGTGCAGTGATAAAACACTTCTGGATGGGTGGCAAACGGTCACGAAAATTCGAAATATTTTGCTAGGGGTTCATAACAGATGTACTCCGTCATTTTCGACCATCAGCCTCTGGGTGAGCGAGTTCGAAAGTGGCCGCACAAGTACAAGCGGCGAACCATGCAGTGGATGTCTAAAAACCGTGACCAACGATAAAATCAGACCAGATCCATTAAGTCGTATTAGCCGATCGCCGATTGAAGCTGAAAGAGATAGCACAGACAGCAGGTATCTCAGAATAACGCATTGGCTATATCCTATACGAAATTTTGGGTCTGAAAAAGCTTTCGCCGCGATGAGTACCGCGATGAGTACCGCGTTTGCTCACACCGGAACAATAACGAAATCGAGTGACCGTTTCGTGGGAGTGTCTGGCCAGGATCCAATGCAATCCAAAGGATTTCTTCATGCGTTTCGTAACGGTGAATGAGACTTGGATCCACCACTACATCCCGGAGATCAAAGAACAGTCGAAGCAGTGGATCTTTCCAAAGGCTGTTCTATCGGCCGGAAAGGTCATGGCGACCATTTTTTGGGATTTCTAGTGTGTGATCCTTATCGACTATCTGCTGAAGGGAAGGATGATCACGTGGCAATACTACAGCGATTTATTGACCTGATTCGATGCAATATTGAAGGAGAAACGGCCTCGTTTGCAGCAGAAAGACGTGCTTTTCCACCACGACAATGCACCGGCTCATTCATCCCGCATCGTCGTGCCCAAATTGAATGAGTTGCGCTACAAATTAGTCTTTCGTCCCCCATATTCACCGAACCTAGGCCCCAGCGACGTTTTCCTATTCCCAAGCCTGAAAAAATCACTGGGAGGAAAGAGATTTGCCTCAAATAAGGAGGTCATCCTCGCTATAGATGGCTATTTTGCAGACTTCGAAACATCCTATTTTTTTGACGGCTTGAGGAGACTGGAGCATGCGTGGATTTTCGAAGAGACTACATCGAGAAATAAAAGTAAAAAACCACGCCAATACCGTGCTTTTCTTCTCGATTCAGGAAACATTTCAGGTCGTCCTGTGTATAAAGGCGTTTTGCAAAGGTTTCGTGGAAAAACTCGCACGAGACCAGTAGTACCTATGTATTACAATTTGCATATTTCATCTATGCTTTCTATAACGCATATTTTATGGAAGGGAAAACGTAGCACAATTCGATGGTAATACATTTTTAAATGACTATAAACTAGAGAACATTTTTACCTCGTTATACAGATCATTGAATATTAATTGTGAAAGTGACCTCTGGAATAGATTTAAAAAGAGGAAGGAGAACGTTTTCAGTTAACAAATTTGAACGGATAGTAACGTTCGTGTTTATCATTAACCGCACCTAAAAGAAACCGAACATTATTTACCTTTACCCTCGTCTTATCGACGCTAATATCGTTTCATGTAAACCTTTCATTAGAATTTGTTATTTAATCGGTAGATACCGCAATCTGACCATAATTAAATGACTATCGAGGTATATAATCGTAGCTGAGCTGGCGCATTAGCAAGGCAGGTTGAAAGAGATAGATAGCGAGGGTGGTACTACCATCAGATATGTGCAGCAATTGTTCTGGTTATCGCTGTACACCTCGATATTCGCGATTAAATACAAAGGACAAACGTGATTTATCGCCAGTAAAAATGGATCTGCAGATACGATTTCGTCCGCATATCAGTTTCAGGTATCGGCGAAATTCCGCATCGGATGCGCTCGATTTAATAGATTTTAGAAAGGCGCAACGGTAGCGATTACATCGTCTATGCCGTAATTAATTTCATGCGGAACTTGTTTCGTTGTATCGTGTCATAGAGGAATCTATTTCGAAACGATCTTGAAAAGTGCTATGAAAGCATGGACGTTTTTATAATTCTAGGCCATGTACAAAAACGACGAACTAAAACTGAGACACAAATGTATTTTTCGCCCCATTCTTCCTTTTGAACATGTATTTTTTTTCTTTGAATAGAGACATTCGTAAATAAATAGTAGTTCCTTGAATTTTCATTAATAATGAGTGTTACATACAATTTTTTAATCACCCTTGAAAAATTGGACTCTCTGCCATGTTACTACGTCAACGCTTCACGATCATAATAATGAATCAGCGTCCCATTTGAACTGATAAATTGGTTGATAATTACGAGGGGCTCCAGTTCAATTACCAAAAATTTATGGGCAGCGCTGATAAAATTCTACTATACGGAAATATAAGATTGACCGATGGTATTTTGTTTTGGGACTTACTTTCTTCAGCCAAAGCAATATTTTATCCGTACGGTTATGTAAATCGCTATCTTCGTCATTAAAATAAGAGAATGACTGAAGAATAGCATGAAGTTAAATACGAAAAAGTTATTAGTAAAATAAAAAAAACACCAGATTTTAGGACTACGTATTTAAGAGCTCTCCATACCTATTATTTTCTGCCTACTCTATTTGCGTTTTTATGGTTGTTCATTAAAACGTTCGCCTTTTGCTCCAATAACCGCGGCGCAGACTTTTGTCATTCTTTCAATATGTAAACTTAACACATGGGCTGAAAAGTCTCGGGCCTAACAAAGAAAACACGGTTTCTTTGGTTCAAAATTAGCTTTATTCATCAACGTAATCTCCATCAAGAGCAACGCAATCATTCCAGCGCCGCTCTAACATTTCAATACCACTTTTGTAGAACGATTTATCTTTTGCCTCAAAATAGGCCTCAGTCTCAGCGATAACCTCTTCATTCGTGCGAAATTTCTTACCGGCGAGCATTTTTTGAGGTCTGCGAACAGCCAGTAGTCGCTGGGAGCCAAATCTGGCGAATACGGTGGATGTGGGAGCAATTCGAAGTTCAATTCATTTAGTTTTGCCATTGTTTTGATTGACTTGTGACACGGTGCGTTGTCTTGATGAAACAAATTTTTTTTCTTTGCCATATGCGGTCGTTTCTTTGCAATTTCGGCCTTCAAACGCTCCAATAACGCTATATAATATTCACTGTTGATGGTATTTCCTTTCTCAAGATGTTCGATGAATATTACACCACGCACATCCCAAAATATCGAGGCCATAACCTTTCCAGCCGATTGTTGTGCTTTTGGGGCGCTTTGGACTAGGTTCACCAGTTGCTGTCCACTCAGATGACGATCGTTTTGATTCCGGAGTGAAGTGATGGATCCATGTTTCATCCATTGTTACATGTCGACGCAAAAATTCCGGTTTGTTACGTTTAAACATGGCTAAACACTGCTCAGAATCATCAACACGTCTTGTTTTTGGTCAACAGTGAGCAAACGCGGCACCCACTTTGAACAGAGCTTTCTCATAGTCAAATGCTCATTCAATATAAAGCCAATACGTTCTTTTGATATCCTTATGATGTTAGCTAACTCACGCAACTCCACTTTTCGATCATTCAAAACGGTTTTGTAGATCTTTTTTGTTTTCTGGTGTTACCGCCTCAATTGGACGTCCACTGCATTCTGAATCATCGGTGTCTCTACGACCACGTTTGAAGGCAGCAAACCAACGTTTTATTGTTGTTTCTGATGGAGCGGAGTCCCCATAACACTTTTCAAGCCATTGCTTCGCTTGAACGGTATTTTTTTCCCATCAAGAAGCAGTGTAAAATTAAAACACGAAATTGTTTTTGATCCATTGTTTTGAAAATAACAAAAGTAGCGTGACTCTTAGCACAATAACTCACAAACTAATGAATAGAATATCATGAAATTTTAACAGCTGTCTTTTGAAGGTTAGTACTAACTGAGAGAAAGGTGACTCCAATAAAACTAGCGTCATCTATGTGTTAGGCCCGGGACTTTTCAACCCATGTGTTAACAATTCACGAGCTTTTGCTTGACAGGCATTGTGGAGTTTTTCCTATATACTGCTGTTTCGTTACCTTCACCTTACCATCCAGTTTCTCTGAAAAGAGTCTGGACAACGGGATGGCATTAGTGATTGAGACAACCAAACGACTCTTTACAATTGTAGACAATGAAGTTTTGGGAAAAACATGTTCCGGAATGGAGATTTCCAACAAGAGGACAATTGTAGTATAATTTTCATCAGGTGAAAAAGAAGATTTCGGATCAAATAAGGGAAGAACTAAAAGGTCAAAATCTATGGCTGACGGGAGGTGAAACAACCAACGCTTGAAAAATTTTTTCTTAGGTATAGTAGAATACTACAGAAGACAAAAACGGAAAGGATAGTAGAAACTGTAGAAAATGCCTTTAGGAAGTTCAATGTATCGGCAATCTAACTTGTAATGTTGGTTACAGATGGGAGTTCGAACATGGTTAAAGTTAAAAACAAACTTAGAAACTCCTATTTGTCTGCCCGATGTATAATTGTTTACAGTTTCCGCATCGAATTTCATACAGTCGCTGATCTTCCAAGACTATTACGTCCTTGGGGCTCTCTAATATTTAGCCTATCTGTATTTATGCTCTAAAGATGGCGCCTACCCTATGTTGTCGAAGTAATCTGCCGATTTTGTCTATAGTGTTTTTAACGTACGGTAGAAAAGCTCTATTGATTATCTGTTCTTTTCTGTATTGTTTTCTTCTATTGTTATTCCGTTGTGCCCTATTGATGGTTCTCCTTGAGCAATCGTTGGATTCCAGAATTTCTCCATCCTTTGTCCCTGGTGTCGGTAGTCTGGTAATGTCTGAAAATGCGTAGTCAAGGCTATAATTACCACATTCAATCGATGGTGATACGATTTGGCTTTCAGCTGGCGGGCATATAAGTTGAAGTCGGTCATAATCTCTCGCCGGCCGTATCAAATCTTACAGCGGGCCGGTTGTTGCCCACATATCATCTAAAGAATACTTTGTTACAAGAATGAAACAGTATTTCGCCAGATTAGACGCATAACTTAGTAGAATCTATTTCAAATATATTATAATTAATTATAAAATTTAAAGGAGACCCAATTAAATATGAATTATTTTTTCTTAACTTTCAAAAATAATTAATTTATTATTATTGTAGGTGCATCATTTTCATTGTGATGTTAGTTTTGCTCAATTTTAGTAATGTATTTCAAGAATAGTAGATATAATATATTTTCTTTTTCCAAATAAGTGTTTCATCTAACATTTTCAGCTTCTTACCAAATTATATACCACTGCATTATTTTCATTGTGAGTCACTGTATATATATTTGTGTCGCTAAATAACTGAACTTTGTTAACGCCTATCAGAGAAATATCATTCATTTGATCGAGCTAAAATTAGAGCACAGTAGAAAAAGAAAGAAACAAAGAGAAGTAAAACAAATGCAGCGCCAGAAATATAAATATGGAAGTGCTGAATAATGTTGAGCGAAATTGCATTAAATAATCAATCGTCATTAAAAATTTAAATTTTAATCGATGGTTGCATCGGTTGAAGTAAACCAATAAAATATTACCGTTACTGTATTGCGAATATCATAATTCCAGAAAAAAGAAATTTTGTTAGCGTACCTCTATGCTAATTTTGTGGATTGCAATAATTTATTTTATACAGGTTTCATTGCTAACGCCTTTTACGATGGGATGTCTCTATTGATGATTATAATGAATTAACCAAAATCGTAATCACTTCAGTTATGGGAGACTGTGGGAAATTTCAACTACCATAGTACATTAGTAAGTTCAATGCAGAGATAACTGTAGAAGGTTATCACACCTGGTGTATACTGTATAAAATGTTAACAGCTGATTTAAATCACATTCATTTTATTTTTGGTAATTATTATTCTATTTTTTTATTAATATTGTTTCTATGTTTTGTTATGTTTAGTTGTAGAAAAGGATATTGCTCCATTGCTAAGAGTGAGGATTTTATCTTTTTTACATCATCACGTTATTGTGATGAATGAGTATTTTAATCTTTTATATAACTTTTTGGAGAAGTGCATGATTTTAAGGTCATTAAATTGTTGGTGTTATAACTTTGTGTTTTGCTTTCTATAAACATATGAAGCTATTATGTCATCAGAGCTAAGTAAAATCTATATTTTATTTGAACAAACGCATTTTAAGGGAAAATAATCACAATAAGACGATACATTCACTTAAAACTATATTTAAATGGAGAAATTTAATTGCAACATCAGACTAAAAACGCAGAGATATACAGGGTGAGTCATAAAGATCTCCGACATTTTGAGGAGGTGTAAAAAGTGAAGAAATTTAACTAAGAAAAAACGGAATATATTTTTGAAAAGAACATAAAATATGGCAAATGGTGGCCGTTCTCGTCAATACATTTCTGGAGACGTTGCCGAGTTTACCGTTACCTTTCATGTTAATTGAGGCGGAATGACGTCCATTTTCTGTCGGATCATTTTCTACAACTCCTCAAGAGATGAAGGTCGACCTGGAAAAACCTTTTCCTTTAGGTATCCCCAAAGGAAACATTTCTCTCATAAATCTTCCTTCAAAAATATATTTTATGTTCTTTTCAAAAATATATTCAGTTTTTTCTAGTTAAATTTCTTCACTTTCTATACCCCTTTAAAATGTGGAGATCTCTATGCCTCATCCTGTATTACAACGTTCAACGATCGTGGAAAGTATATTTCTTGAAAATATATGCTTTACAAGTGCAGTAGGCTACATCTTCATGTATCATTCAATGTATCCAGGGACAGAGATAAGGCCTGTATATAAAAGCGGGCGTGTCATTACTTTTGTTCGGGCCTGTACAGCTGAGATGCCAAAATTATATTACGTTATTAGATGGAAATGCAGAAAGTGGTGGCATCGATTGTTTTGGTATTTTTTGGTTGTGAATACATTTGGCGTGTTTAAAGAAAAAGAATAACGCTTTTACGATGATCATAATTTCGTCTTGATATAGTAGCGGCTCTAGTAGAAACTAACTTTTTGAAACTGAATTTGGAAAGACGTCCAGAATCACTCAGAACCCAGAATAGTTTTAAGCTTCAGACGCCTAAAGAACTTCGCCAAGATTAATCCAAGCATATGCCACCCCATAAGGTATCACCGTGATACAAGTGAGGGATGTGTTTAAGATGGGGTTCCGCAAAACAGCCACCAATGTTTCATGGAATTTCAAATATTATATCGATATAGTCTCACATTGAAAAAAACATATAACAATTGCAAAACAATAAATGTTGTTTTTTTAGTATCTTCTTGTTCACTTAATTAAAGTCAATTCAACTAATGATTGGTTATTACAAAAAGAAATCTTATATAACTCATGTTTCACAGGGTTAAGAACTTTATTACTAATTTTGGGTCCAAATGGTCCGAAACATTGACGGATCCTTTGAATAATACGCTAATGCGTGCGTTGCAGCCTTTGTTGTGCATATTTTATTTTTTCTCCGAACAGTGTTTGCACATTTTCTTATTTTTACTATTCATTGCTACTATGCTTGAATTGAACTCCAAAAGGTTACGTTGTAAAGTTTTTCAAGTATTCTACAGTAATATACTAAAATTACCGTCGCTATGCGGATATGAACAAATAGAGAATTAAACAGGAAAATGCCGGATGGCATACGTATCCATAAATGCAACCTCTATTTAGAAATAAAGTGTATGTGTAATTTTCATGAAAAATGTCCGTATGCGGGCGGCAACTACGAAGATACAAATATCCTGTTGGCGGAAATGCAAGAGCATGCAACCATGCGCCTGCTGGTTATTACCTTGCTGTATGATGGATGGGCGTAGACATATTTTGCATACAGTTCTGCTTTAGTGAATTATACTACGTCTGCTTCTCATAATGAAGCTCTGTAAATTAAAACAACATTTGTTCAATTAATCATTTAGTTTTTATAAAGCTGGTGCTAACCATTTTCCCGTTGAAATTATACTAAAATCTATTTACACTTCTGACTTGAACCTATGGTTACTTGATAGATCTGTTACCACATAAGGAATTTTCTTCTTTCTGGAAATCCTACTTTCTCAAGTCATAATTAACCATAACTGCAATTTGATTGCTAAAGTGTATGTGCACATTACCTAATTTGAAGTACACTCTGCCAAAAAAGTCTCGTATAGACTACGAAGAGGTATTTATAGACAGATTATTTTTTATACGTTCAAGAAACATTTTAGAAAACTGCATATACACATGCTTTATTTATATAGTTCTTTATTGAGAGTGTACGGACAACATCTAAAGTGCACATTTAGAATATTTTACTAACGTGGAAGTAAAATGAGGAATTTAACTGCAGAATAAGCTGCTGAAATAGTTGCTTTAATAGAAGATGGGCGGCCTCAAACATGCGTGGCTAATTTGATGAATATTAATCAGTCAAAAGATTCTAGGACAGTAGCCAGATGCAGAGAAACAGAATGTTATATACCAAGACCGGTAGAGTGTTCCAAGCTGCGCTACTCCCCAAGATAGCCGTTATTTAAAGCTATAAGCATTACGTCGGAAACATTTAACTGCAAGACAATAACTGTTCGACTTTGCTAGAGTCAGAGATGCTCGAATAAGTAGCCAAACCGTTCGTAATAAGCTGAGTCAGAATAGAATAAGAGGCAGAGCAGCCGTTACAGCTCCTCGTCTTACTAAAAATCACACCGTGGCCCGCTTAAAGACTGCTAGGGAACATGTTAATTGGGAAATGAATCTCGAGGCCACTATACCCTTCACAGATAAGTCAAGATTAAGTCTTTACACCTGAGATAGACGTATACCAGTGTACAGACGAGATGGTGAGCATTATTCCCAGTGCAACATCAGATCTACGTCCAATTTTGGTGGTGTCTCTATCATGGTTTAGGGAGCCACCTCTTTAGCAGGCCATACAGAGTTAGTATGAGAAAGCAGAGGTGCAATGGCTGCCCACAGACCTATAACAGACATTTTACGAGATATGTAGCACCATACCCACCAGTAAACTGCAACTATTCTTTGTTAATTCATTATAATACACGGTCCCCATATAGCAATAATCGTCCGGGAATACCTTGATGGGGTTGACATTCCAGTTTTAGATTGACCTGCGGTGAGTCCAGACATGAATCCTGTCGAGAATGTGTGGTACTACATTCACAGAATGGTACGGATCCAACAGGTTGTCCCAGTAGAGGACAGGGATTAGAAGGTACCCTCCGTGAGGAGTAAAAGAATCTAGATCAAGTTAATATACGAAAATTAATTAAATCCATGCTAAATCGAATGTGAGCAGTCATAACAACCAGGGGTGGCAATATCGAGTATTAAGCTAGTATGCTAAAATTTCTTATCATACCTGCTTAACAAAAATTTTAAATAGAACTTTCTGTTTTGATTTGATCCCTATATTTAAATAATCATAGCAATTGTTTGTTGGAATATATTAGGATATATTTAAGAGTTTCTTTAGTCATAAAATCATTTCTGTGCAACAAAAATCAATTGCGCGACACTTTTTTTAGGAATGTGTATTATATAGTCGCAATTTCGTTTCTTCTCTCAAGAATAAAATGTGTAACAAATTTAGTCACAATAATTAGATACCAAAAACAAATAAGCTTGCCTACATTATAATGACATACAAAAACTGCGCATGTTGCAAAACCTCGGACAGTACCTAGTAAAATATTTTGATCATATTTCGACACTGTATTTTAAAAAATTCTACTTTTTACGGTATTTCAGCGAAATCTGTAGAATTCGTAGAAAACAATGGACTCAGGCAATATGAACGGAAGCGAAAACTTCCAACAACGGTGTCAGTTAATTAAAAAGAATTAATGAAATTCTACGGTAGGAAATGATAGAAAAAGAGGAAAATTAATGTTTTAACTACTCTACGGAATGTTTAATAAAATCGTCCCAAAAGGAACAGCACCCTTTTGACGTTTTTAAGGAGGCACTCTGATGGCTCGATATAAGGCCGAGGATACGGAATCCTACTTGCAATGAAAATATCACGAAACAGAAATAATAAAGCACTTTATGTGTCTACATTTTTACGAATGTCATACACAATAAATGTGAATTTTCAGACGGATATTTTTCATGCAAAACGTTGGCCCTTTAAAAGAGCAGAATGCTTTCCTTTCGTAGCGAGAAGAGATGTTTCAATTTTATACGGGAATAATATTATAAAGAGTATTTCGTGCGTGTGACTATAAATAATTTCTTTTTCCCTTTTCCTTTGATAAATGTGTAATATCATACGCCTAGCTAGGTGGTATTTCGTATAAGAGAGGTAGAGGGATTGATTTTCCATTGCTTTAGAACGTTATTCCTAATAGTTTAGAGTAAAAGGAAGATACGAGTATATGTACACTATCGCCCATAAGATCCGCGTGAGAATTCGTTATTAAGGTTTAACTAAAAGGAAGCGATATATTTATAATGAGAAAAAACATATACACTAGGGTGACAGAATAAAATAGACACCAGGTAAAGCGGTATAAATAGGTAAACAGCTAAATTCTAAGAACGAATTAAGAACTTTCTCTTGTCATTAGGGTAGGGCTAGATGTATCGGAAGGAATTCGTCATAGTTTAGTATCGTTACAACTATGTCCCGCTTACAAGGTTCGAGCGATATTAGTGAACGCGACGCTTCGCGAAAACAATACGTTTGTGAGCTAAATAATGCATAAATATGATTTCGTGTGAATTAATTTGCTTTTATTTGATGACAGTCAGTTATGTAGTATAAATTCATTAATAATGACAATAGCACATTTTCCACTTCCAAACTTTTGGACGGTAATGTATGTATATATATATATATACATTTGTTAGAAATTATAATACTAAAAAAACAGAACACGAAAATTTAGATATTAAGATAGAACTAATAGAAATCATTTAATTTATAAATTAGTATGTGGATATATACACTATGGTGACAGAATAAAATAGACACCTACTAATTAAAAAAAAAGATACTATTCTCGTTATATATACAATATATATTAACATTTTTAAAATAGACTGATATATTGTCGATCAACCTTTAATTGAGTGAAGTGCTGCTAGAAGTCGTGGAATATAATCTATTAAATGATAGATGGTGTCTTCTGGAATATTTAACCACTCTTCTGTAACCGGTGCCACGAGTTCTTCCTTATTGCTGGGTTTTCGGGGTCGTTTCGCCATATTTGTCTGGATTATGTGCCAAACATTCTCTATCGGATTCATGTCTGGTGATTGGCCTGGCCATGGTAAAATCCGTATCCCCTGTTCCTCTTTCCATGTGGTTGTTGTTCTTGCTTTGTGGCAGGGTGCTCCGTACTCCATAAAAGTGGCGTCTTCTTTAGATAAAATGGCGTTGTCGAATATCGGTAGTAGTCCTTCTGTTAATATTTGGATATATCTTGCCGCATTTATATTTCCGTCCAGTTGCTGTGACGAACGTCTCCATACCCACGTACGACCATTATCGCTGAATTGGCAGTATCTGCTTTCGTCTGAAAAAATGACAGACCGCCAAAGCTCTTCGGGTTTCGTTCGCATTTCGATTGCCCAAGCTATTCGGCGCCGTTTTTGAAACGTCGTAAGGAGAGGTTTTTTCTTTGCCACCCTTTTATACATCCCCACACTGTGGAAGTATCGCAGAACGGTGCGCTGACTTTTCCATGAAGTTGCCGCAAGCTCAGCTGCACTTTTTCGCGGTTCTCTTAACATTTCGCGCACAAGCACCCTTTTACTTCTTTCAGAAGGTCCGGCACAACCTGGTCTCGGCTCCACTGTTGTTTTTTCCTTGCGTTTAAATTGTGTAATCACACGGTTAACTGTGGACAACGGAATATTTAAAAATTTACTTATTTCACGTTGTGAAGCGCCGCGTTCACTCTGGCCAACGATGCGACACCCCGGGTGAAGTCGCTAATATCACTCGAACCTTGTAAGCGAGGCATAGTTGTAACGATACTAAACTATGACGAATTCCTTCCGATACATCTACCCCTGCCCTAATGACAAGAGAAAGTTCTTAATTCGTTCTTAGAATTTAGCTGTTTACATATTTATACCGCTTTACCTGGTGTCTATTTTCTTCTGTCACCCTAGTGTATATATGCGCATATATTCCAGTTTTTCTTTGCATATAATCCGGTCTCTACTAATGATTAATACCTTCACCACATGTAATAAATGATAGAAATGAATGACTAAGCCGTTTGACCGAAAGTAATTACTGCAGGTATCGTACCTATCGGTTTTATCAGTTTAAAGGAATTTCACATTGTTTCTAAACTTATGGATAGCAGTATATATATATATATATATATATATATATATATATATATATATATATACATACAGCCCTGATACACTTATGTAGACGAGGAGGCACACAGCAACGATTGAAAAGTATATTTCCATTTTTCTACATTTCTTATCAATGTGGAAGTTATAATACATTTGTGAGTTTCAACAGGGGATTATAAAACCATGGATACGTTTGGAACGTAAATTTCGAAACATGTTGCAAGCTTCTTTAAACTACACTATGCGAAAGCGTTTCTCACATATAAACTTAGTTATCTTGTTCAGATCGTAAATTTTACGTTTTATTTATGGATAGTATGTTATGTAAAATTCTGTTCTCCGTTTATTTTCAAATACAACGTCAAAGCATGCATACATAATTTAACCACGTGATGCACTTTGGTGTGTATCTGCATCTACGGCTACATTATTTACATCTATGAAGTATGAAATGCAGAGCGCAGATTTGTAAGCATTATGCAGATATGTTCAGAATGTTTTTCAATTTGTTACATCCCTTTAACTAACATCAGCCAGGTCATTTTATTAGCATTGATGTTATTATTGCTACAATAAAAATAGAAGTATGCGCAAGGTCAAAGAATATGGCCTGTGCGCGAATGGGAGCTCTAATTAAGATTTTTGAGGACCAAGTCCTGCCTGTGCCTTCACAGGAAAGAGAGAGTGTTGTGGTAACAATTACGACTACTTCATTGGAGCTGGACCCCGGAGACCGTGTGCTAATCTACTACAGAAAACGATAAAATTACAATTTCCTTGCAATTAAACAAAGTAATTAAATTACCGAAAAATATAGGTCTCGGAAGGACTTGAACCCACGACCTCTACGTTACCGGCCTGTTGTGCTACCATTACACCACGAGACCGCTTGTAAGTTCAAATCGCTTTTAATCCTTAGATATCACGATGTCAGTAGATATATTGTAACATCTCACAGACTCTAACCTATTAATGAAGGCAAGTTCTTAACAATTAAGCTAATATTCCCTTATATATAGGTGATGGTGCGGTGGTACATCATATATCAAAAAAATACAGGTGAATGCATACATATACACATGCAATGTACATAAATATATAAGAAAGTTTGAATAACTCCAATTATTGCGCATATTAAATATCTTATATAAAACACATCTAAAAGAATGCCTGGAAAATAACACCAAGATAAGAAAACGCTGTAAATACAGCTTTCTCATGGTATTAGTGAAATCAATTCACGAGAAAGACATGTGAAGAACCATAAAACGCTAACAGCAGCGACCAGATTTATGCTAAATACATGTAATTCTCTCGCTGCTTCTATCGCCATACTTAACCCTACGATACAAGTGAATATTCCTGGCGCTAACTAGTACCAAAAGAAAGAAACACTTGTCCGTATAGTCAGACAGCGAAAAGAAACGGGTACATAGGTTAGAGTAGAAATCGATAAAACACTTTATATTTTAAATATATTTTTTATTATATTATTGTAAGACCCACCAAATAAGCGAGCATTTTTTACAAGTATTGGTCAAGAAATTCACGAGAGAATTAACGGTCAGGGCAGAGCGGTCACTGTTCTTCAAAACAAGAGGACGTAACAGAGATCACGACCCATGCTTTAAGTTTATATAGATTTGCTTTTCTGATACCTGTAAGTAATACTAGCGCTGCTATTACAGTGAGGTTGGGGATAAAAATAGAGAGGAGTATGTAGAGACTCCCCAATAAGAAAGCACAAGGAGAAAATAATAGGATGAATGGTGTGGGTGCCTTATTTGTCAGACTTACTTTCGGATTTCCACTTTTTTATCTTCTGATATTTTTAGTAATATATTAACTGTACCAACATTTATGGTCGATAGTGTACACAGGCATTCAGCTTCTACATTTCGAAAGAGGCAGTCGTTATTATACGAAATACGAATTCAATCTGGCATAATATTCCGCAATACTAACTTGTTGTTAAACTGGCGCTTATATTTCGTCATACTTCTTTACATTTTTCCTCCGGAAAAATCCGCAGAAAGTATGGTTAGTCGGGATTTCAAAGTTTCGTTGCAGCTGTTAGTTTAATGCAATGCAAATATCTTAATACCAGCCGGGAATAGTTACGGAAACTTCCTTTATTATACTTTAAATTGGAATATTTCACGGGTTACTCCGGATAAAGTCCCGATTTTCACCCGCCGGCGTTAAAATTCAAAGCGAAGTTGTATTTCTTCCTTTGAGCGAGTTTCTGGCGTCTCCACGACAATGGAAAGAAAAACATCAGGTAGCGACGATAACGCGGCGTTTGTAAATGTTGCAGATGTAAGAACCGAGGCGGTTTTATTAGTATTAAGGAAGGACGATAAATCACGCGTAATTTGCCGACTTTAATTTCAGATAGCGGCTGATTCGCCATGTATTGTGTAGATAAGTTCGAATGTAATCCGATCTTATATTTTATAAATTTAGTGGTTTAGGCGGTTTACAGAATTTAGCGACACCGCACGGGCACGCTAAAGAAATTAATAAGAGTCGCCATACTGCGAACTATCGCTATTTGGCGAGGGGCCAAGTCGATTTTCTGCGCTATGCGAACCATTGTAAATATCCGCTTAATCGGAAGTAATTGGAAAGATGATATACACCACCGCTCAAAAGTGTTTTAGCATCTTTATTTTATTATAGTCTTTTGTATATTAGCCTATAGAAAAGGCACAACGAGTATTGATGGTTATGAAATGGCAGTGTTAGAGTATGAATAAAGTGAGGGATATGATCCGCATGTAATGCAGTTTATTAGCCACCCGAATGTGGCCGTTGAATCAACGAAGCTTCTGCGTCATTTAATAACACTTGTCAACAAATATTTTTTTCTGCTGACCAAGATCTGGCACTTGTTTTTAACTACATTACGCTAATGCCAAATATAGAATTCATTTTGCCAGCAACCTCATGTTTTTTTAAGGCATCTCTTAATTGCGGGATAGTCGAATTAGAAACCAACACAGGGTTCAAACACATTGGCTTGCCAAAACATCCGAAGATGTTGGACAAAAGAATACTGTAAAAGAACCTTTAGTCAACAGAGAAACAGTAATTTTTCCACCTCCTCGCATCAAATTGGATTTTATGAAGCAATATGTTAAAGCATTAGATTTACAAACGGACTATTTCAAGTACATATGTCAAAAGTTTCTAGAACGAAGTTATGAAAAAATTAAGGCTGGGGTACTTAATGGACCTGAAATTAGAATTTTAATGACAGATCTAAATTTCATCAGGTCTATGAACCAAGCTGAGAAAGAAGCTTGGACTTCACTCACTATGGTCGCGAACAATTTTTGTGCAAACAAAAAAGCTTCCAATTACAAAGATCTAATGAAATCAATGCTTCAAAAATTTTACCGCCTAGGTTGTAACATGAGCATAAAACTTCAATTCCTTCATAGCTATTATTGTTAGGTTTCCCGAAAATTTAGGTGCTATAAGCGATGAACGAGATGAGAGATTTCATCAAGATTTAAAAACCATGGAAAATTAACGCCCGTATGATGGCCGATTACTGTCGAAGTGTTGAACGGGACTGCCAAACCAAAATACACAGGAGAAAGTGCAGCAAACCAAAATTTATTCCATGATTGCTATTTGTGCTTTTAGAAGTAAACTTGCAATTTTTTAATCATATTAAAATAAATACTCGGGACTAATATTGTATTTAACTAAATACAGGAATTATTAAAATGTTATACTTTGTTCATATCTTATCAGTTCTTAAGACAAAGAATTTGGCCGCACTAGTGATTCTTCAAAGTGCATAGCATGGCATAGAACTAAATTTTGACGTGATGCTTAAAGGTTAATACGATTTTCGGACTCAGTATACCTGAATTAGTAAAAGGACAAGTCTCATGCACTAGTGAGCGAAAATTGTGTTGTTGTTTCACATATAGAAATCTGTAAATTTTCGATATTAAGCTGCCAAATGACCTCAACGAGTTCACGAACAACCCCTGCATTCCGGAGAAGTTGCGGTGTGGTTGCATTTGGAGTACTAGGCCCGTACTGTTTCGAAGAAGGTAACCGTACAGTGATTGTAACTTTTCCACGATATTCGAAGTTGCTCCAAAATCTTCTACCTACTAAGTTGGCGTGATTTGGGGTAAAACATAACTGCTTATGGTTCCAATAAGATGGAGCAACAAGACATAGTGCGCGAATTTGCATGAAAGAAACATGTCGACTTATATCTCGACATGGTAATCTCAATTGTTCGTGAAGATCACCGAACAGAATATGACCAGCTCTTTGCACGGGGCTATTTAAAGACTGGGGTTTTTCTAAATATTCCTCAAGCAGGAAATACTACAACGAGTTACATCGAGTTTTCAGTCACGACTTCATGAATGTTTAGAGAAATCTGGTGGCCATTTAACAGAAGTTATTTTCAAAAAATAATTCTTGTTGTTAAACTGCATTATATGTGCAATGACGTGGATCGTCAATACCTCTTACACCATCTTATGTTATGAAACGTAATAAAATGACCCAAACGATACATAAATAATATTTAAATTTCATCACAACACAGGCTACCAAAACGACAAAGTTAATACGAGTTTGATTGCAAGAGAAGGAATTAGCAAGTTACGAAATGCATATGGCATATAACGTATAACATATAGCATGTTACATGTAACATGGTAACATGTAACATAACACGTACATCATTGTATATCAAAAATGACACGCAAACATTTTACCTAACAAGTACTAGTGCCATAAAAGATATGAGCGCTAACATTTATTTCAAAACCAATGCATGTTGTGTATATATCCTTTAAATATTCACTAACTTCCTCTTTCTGGTCTGTGTGGTTGGTTGTATAATTCACCGGTATCGCAGTAAACTTTACCCCACAAAAGATAATTTACTGTCATTGTCGATAATTGCGTTAACACAATTGACAATGAGATTCCACGTGCTTTTGAATGTGGGGTGGAGTTGACTCCGATACCTGTAAACTTTTTGAATTACAAATACTCTTGTTGACTCGCTATGAGTTCATATTAAAATATAAGTGTGACATTTTTAATTGGTCCCTTGCGCAAATACTTGATTCAGATTCCTGTTAAAGCAGATCTTACTCCAATATTGTGTACCGCCATGTAAATGTGTTTCTGTATCTATATATTTCTTGTCTGCGGTCTATAATATGTTTAGTGAAATACATTTTTTATTGCATTTAGTAGGTCGCTTGTTAACTGTTTTTCTGTTATTGTAGGCAATAAAGGCTAAAGGCTATTATTAGTTATAGCTTCCCGAGTATTTTTAATTCTAAAATTAGCTATCTTTGCATGCCAAGTGCGATTCTGTGAAGCCATTACTAAAGATTATGCAGTTCAAGATTATGGCAATTACAAATGCTCGAGAAAAATGTTAATTTATTCGCAAAGCGCACGAACCACTCAATTATATTGCTTCATTTCGTGTAATTGGTGCCGAATGAAGTTTCAAGAATTTTGCTCTCGAGGAATTCATTTAACAAGGTACTTTGTGTTCGAGCGGCAGCAACCGTAGTGGAGGAGTTGTCGATGAAGTTGCAAAATTAAATTCACTAAATAAATAAAATGCTCGGTTCAAATATCCTTCCTAGTGCTGGAAGAGCAAGCCAAAGACTGCCAATTACTCGACGAACGGACGAGAGCGGAATTAGAAATGTCACCGTTCGCATCAACGCCGTCGATGAAGCGAACGTTCGCCTATAGTAGTGTTTCGGTTACTCTTTCCGTCGCTCGAACGCCATCTATCGTACTATTCAGTCAATGTCATGGTATCCGTGATTGGAAATTTCGTTCTGATTGGAAAGGTATATTGACGTTTTCCATGGAAATTATTTGTTTACTTCCTTGCAATTCATATATTTTATTTTGAGACCCACGTTATTAGTCAATGACACAAGCAAAAGCAATTTATTCAACTTGTCATCTTTCACAGATATAAATTGACGGGGTCCATGAACGAATAAACTTTTTCTACAAGTATTAAGAGGCTCTAGATACGAGGGTTGTCTTTTAAGCTTTGCACATAGAATTGGAACAAAATAGTAGATAGTTTTTAAAGATTTGATTGTGTTTAGAAGTATTCTTCACGAAGATTAATACACTCTTACATGCGCTCGAACCAACTGTGGAAGTAGTTATTCTACTCGTTTGTTGGTACAGTCAAAATTGTGTTTTTGAAGGCATTGACTGCTCTTTTTGACCACTGGAACCTTTGACCACGTAGTTCGTTCTTGATTTTCCAAAAGATAAAGAGATCGTTGGGACTTAGGTCCGGACTGTACGGAGGATGGCAAAATTGAATTATCTTATGTGTTGTGTGCGAACTTGCACTGTTTTGGTGGTGGATGATTTGTGGTTCGGGGTCGGTTATTCGAAGTTCAGGAATGATTTGCGGCACAAAAATAGGTTGTATACCAATCGGCAGTAACAGTTTTTTGATTTTGTAGAAGAATTGTTGTTACATGACAAATGTCGCAACCATCTTTTTGGAGACACTTCGAGAACGGATAACTTTTATCGGCTTTTTCACCTTGAAAGACCCAAACAGACGACTGGCGTTTATTTTCTGGCTTATATTAGTAAATCCAAGATTCACAGTTCTTCATACAAAATTTTTCGAATTGACTTATTGGAAATTCCCAACGATGTCCTAATTTCGCGATATGTCACAGGTCGATTTTCATTGATGATCTTGCGCACAGCATCGAAATTTTACGTTGTGACCGCCGTTTCTGGCGCAGTTGTTCTTGGATCGTCCCCAAGACTAATCTGTCCACGTTTGAATCCTCCATTCATTGCCGAAAACAGAAACCAACTTCACACTTTTTGCAGAAGTGGCTGCTTTAGGCGTCCACAACGGGGATCGTCATTTACGCTCGTAATAGCGTTTTTAAATTCATTCATCCATTTGCAAACAGTCTTAAAAGAAGAGGCATCCTCGCCTAGCATATTGAGCATATCAGCATGAATTTCTTTGGGCGAAAAATACTTTTTCCACAGGTATTTAATCACCGCGCGGATTTCAATATTGTTCATTTCTAAAAAGCGCCAAATTTGCTCTGCTTTGAAGGAGTGTACACAACAAACTACTTAACAGATCAGCATAGAGTTTATCACGTATGTCACTGTAACATCAAGGTATACAATAGCGTCAAATATTGCTTTCACACAGCGCCATCTCGTAATTAGTTACCGAATTTTTCAACTTACCCTCGTTTTTAATAACTTGTGAATAATTTGTAAAATATAGAGTCAATTTTATTATTTTGGACTTTTGATTATCCTATACAATTAACTAAAAAGCTTTTTCAGCATATTCGATAATGTAATCCTGTAATTCAGGAACTGTCCTACCAGAAAATCTAAACATTCTAACTTTGGTTCCATTTGACATTGATCTAACGTTATTGACACAAGATTTTATTCAAACTCGTTTTTCCCAAATATGTGGGAAGATTTCCATAGAGAAACCTGAATAGAGCTTGTGTAGGATGATGTAGGCTATCGAAAAATCATGAAATATACTGGCTGTTCTGCGTAAACGAACCTTATAAATTTCGGAGTTGGAAGCTGCTAAAGGTATCTGGCTTAAATGAGAAGCAGTTTATGGTAATATCTTCGTTCTAGTTGCACGGACAGATTACTACCTACGTTTCAAGCAATTTAGTTCTTCTTTACATATTTACATATTTAATAAGCACTAACTTTTTTAAATATTTTTTATAGGAAGTTTTCAAATCAACTAACGACGTGATTAATACCAAATTTGGAAAGTAACTCCCTCTAGAGATATTTTTTTCAATCACATTGATTGTTAAGTAAATTGCTGAAACATTATTTTAAAATTACAATAACGAAGCTGCAAAGCGACCGGAGAAACCGTAATTTAAAGTAAACAAGCAAACCACACCGTAGGTCAACCACATATAATTAAACATTGATTGGATTAACCGAAAGTACGAGTCGAGCATCAGAAACAGGGGCGGCCGAAACGGAAGTGCGAGACCCGTACGGACGGAAAGACAGCAATCACAATAAAGCCGAAGGCGAAGACCGAATAATAATGGCGGCCAACCCTTCACATAAATTGAACGTTTAACGGCGCTATCAATTTTTCACGAGACAATCGCAAATCTTCATTCAGGACCGGCCATGATGTATTTTATATCCCCTCGTTTAATTTTATATTCAGTACCGTTAACGTTCAGACTTCTCCACTCTAAACTGTGTCTTTCCCTCTTAATCTATTTATTTTATTGCCCGTAAGAGGGCAACTCCGAACCATAGGATCAGGTGTCGTAATTTCAACAGAAGCACAGCACGCGGGCCGTATAAAATGAGGCGAGGAACACGAAAATTTTCATAAATTTCCCTATACATCTACGTATACATATGCATATCTTTGTTAAGGGTCACATAATAATAATATGCGTACGTTAGAATGCCTCAAAACAAATATAATAATTTTGATTATCCTACTCGTATTGTTGTATAGCTGTAAAGCGTGTACTTCAAATGATCTGGAGAGTCATAGATATAGCCGTTATAATGTTTCAACTTTAAGGGGTAATATTAAGCTAGCAATCGCTGCGTATATATACAGTGGCGGCCACATAAATAGCACAGGCGTCAAATTTCATTTGAATTAACCGCTCAAGCTGTTCTCGTTTAAATTTTTATTAAACTAGCGGGAGAATCTCCGAGAAGGTTGCGTGTACTTCCCCTAGCAGCGCAGTCCAGAACAATAATACGGCATTCAATGGAAAAAAAACTATTAGTTTCATTTTTCTAGCGAACACATAAATAGCACAGTTGTAGGTTCTGTAGCGGAATGTTATTACAGTGCTGCGGTTCGAGTTATATTGTACCAAAAAAGTGGTATACGTACCATTTTTAACGTGTCACTAATAACAAAAATTTAGGTGATAGTATAATTAGACGAGGAAAACATTGCACACCAGAGAAAAGAGAGTTAATTTGCATTACGCAAGAGAAGGGCATATCAACCTCAGAAGTATTACGAACATTAAATTGTTCACGTAAATTAATATAAAATGGCATAAAGCATATTCAGACGGAAAGAACTTTAGAAAACAAGAAACGGAAGATTAGGCATCGTAAAACAATCGTACGACATGACAACCGTCGACTAAATCCAGAAGATCCTTTTCGCACAGCTACACAAATGAAAACCGAATTTTATAAAAAAATTGATATTGCTATATCCAGAAGAACAATACGACGTCGGCTGAACTTACATCCGTGTACTGCAGTACGAAAGCCACTCTTGTCAAATAAAAACCGTCAAAGAACATCACAGTTTGCGAAAATGCACGGAGAAAAACCGCTTTCTTTTTGGAAATCTGTACCTTGGACAGATGAGAGCAAATACAACTGACGCCCCATTATTCAACCTTAGATACACTATAAAAATATTGAAACACGATGGAGGAAGTGTTATGTTACGGTCTTCTATGTCATGGCGTGGTGCAGGGCCTATATTCCAAATTGCAGGAGAAATGGATCACTATGTATATCGCAACATTTTAGAAAACGTGATGGAACCATATGCTGATGATTTTTAAACCCCATAGAAATTTTGTGAGGGGTGTTAACGTTATTATGAAGTCTAAATCTCCAGTGATATTAGACGAATTATGGAATACTATTGAAGAAGCCTGGAATAACATTCCTGTGGAGATATGTAAAGAATTAGTTGAAAGTATGTCGAGAAGATGTGCAGCAGTGCTGGCTTGTAAATGGTTTCCAACAAAATATTAAATGTAAAAGCAAAAAAGAATTCAAAAAAAAGAAATAATACCGTATTTTGTTATCGTTGTTCTACTTCTATGCCTACTGAAGAAATAATACATTTATTTTTTAATTTGTTTATCTTGAAGTTTATAAAATCTTATGTGTTTATTATAAACTGCATGCCATCTACTACATTTTTGTTAAGCTAAGTAAAATAAATCACTTGCTGACATTTGCAAATTTATCAATTCATCCATATCACTTTACTGTGCTATTTATATGGCCGCCCCTGTACGTACCCTACCGTTCATTAGAGAAGTTCATACTAGTCTTGGTATGGCATTTACAATCTAATGTTGACAATATGTTCATAACAAGACTTATAATGTATTCCTGTGTTATATTTGATGATGGCAGTAAAGCAATAATGTGTTAATAGTAGGAAATTGGGGATGAATTCGTTGTGAAATAGAATTTGGAAGGGGTACTGAATCATCCACCCACCTTGTAATAAACTGTACATTTAGTATGCATCCATTATATTGCCGAGATACTGGAGGCGTATGTAATTGCGTTAGGAAGACCCTATTTCATATTGTTGGTTTATCTGATCGAAAATATGCCAAACGGAAAGAAATTGGATATTAAAACGTACTCCAGAATATGCATGTTACACGAAACAGATGTTGCTTGACCATTAAATATATCTAAGTGTTGTGAGCGTAGTACAATTAAAAGGAGGGAAGAGACCGGTAGGCTTCAGGGTAAAAATCGAAGTGGCAGGGGCAGATCAACGACGGAACGAGACGACCAATACAATCGAATGATTTTCCTAAGAAATCGCTATCTTAAGGCACCGCAAATTATGTCAGACTTCAATTTACAACGCCGTCAGCAGAAAGTGCGTCGACAGTACAACTGGGACTAGTACAGTCGGTTTAAGAGGTCGTATAGCAACAAAAAAGAACATGGTCAAATTCTATACACAAACGGAAAAGACTGAATTGGGCAAAAGCTCACCCAAACCGGAATGTAAATGATTGAAAACATGCGTTATGGATGGACGATTCGAAATTCGCAGTTATTCGGGAGTAAACGTCGCACATTTGTTTTAAACGAGCGAGTTTCAAAAAAAATCGAACATGGAGGAGGAAACGTCATGATATAGGGTTGCCTAGCAAAAGGAAGGATTGGAAAGTTAGTTAAAATAGATGACAAGAGATATGTACTTGAGAGTCCTAGAAAACAATACGGTACCAAGTGGATGTGAACTATTAGCTTAGTAGGACTTGTTAGTAGGGTAACGACCCCAAACACACCGCAAAGGTGTTTATAGCTTTTTTCAAGACAACTCTTCCGAATGGAGTGGCGGTCACAGAGGTCTGATTGGTCTTGCAGGATCACTTGGATCGTGTTGTCCGGAGAAAAAATCTCCTACTGGCAAAGCAGTATCCCGGAATTATTAAAACAAAAGGGAGTTACTTTCAAGAAATATTGTAACAGTATGTATTTTATGAGAATATGTTATTTTATCAATAAAACCTTTTAAGTTAGTGAGTAGAGCTTGTTTCTTTAATAACTCTCTTGCAAACACTATCTGTTTGGCTTATTTTGTTATTTTATATAGTGCGATAAAAGTTATAAAGCCTAGCGTATATATACAGGGTATTTGTCGATTAATGAAACAGTGCGATATCTCGTAAACGAACGTAAATTTCGAAATTGTAAAAACTTTGTTACAGGTATCCGTGAGGGCCACACATTTCTTGGTACCTATTTTTTAATTAAATACGTCACTGCTAGGTAGCGCTAGCTAACCCAATATTTTTTATGAAATACCATACTTTTTATTCGATTTTTGGAATCTGTAAGTGAAAAGTGACACACCAAATCGTTTCATCATGTTTACGTTTTGAAATGAACAGTGTTACGATATGATCGTAATTTATGCAAAATGGAAGACCCGCCTAAGTCGGTTGACAATGCGAGTTCATGTGCTCCTGAAACGCCGTTTTCCGTATAAATTATTAATTTTTATGGTGTGGTATTCACTGCGAGACCCACTGTATCTCTTTAAACCATTTTTTTTCACAATATCCTCATATGTTTTATATATGTATATATATTTTTTTATGTAAATTAATACAACGATATTGTTGCAAATATTTGCGCAGTTCTAATAAAAACTTTAACAATTGTTTCTACACAACGCTGTTGCAATATTTCCCAATTGAATTCTTTATCGTGTTTAGTTTTGTCTTTTTCTGAAAGACTCGTTTCCATAATGACTTCGCAACTAGGTCAAATTCATTAATAAAACGGACCAATAACGTAAAATTATGCCCGGATATTAGTTTATTTTGTGGTATAATAAATATAACGTTTAGTTCTTATTTTCTAGTCGTACACGACGTTTTCCAGGCAGCGCTTTACTTTTATGGAATAACTACCTAGATCCCTTTATGCATTTAATAAAGTGTCATTAAATTTAATTGGCAAAGCTTATTCTGCGACTACAAAAGGCGTTACAGTTTTATTACAATTTACCGATTCTCATTAAAGTTCATTAGATGTCGACTATTTAAAAGCTTTGCAAATGAAAGTATCATCTTTCATTAAGGCGAGGAATGTCAATTAAGGGAAAGAGTTCCGTTGCACTTGGAACAAATGTTGAATTGGTATTTTGCAACTTTGCATCATCGCTTCCTGTAATTTTATTCCTACCAGTTCTGTACTCAAATAATTCTTTTCATATCAACCAAGGGGAATTATTTGACAAGGTAAATGTTCTACTTTCCTCTTTTTTACATATGAGTTTATTTAGTGGTGTGCTATAGTAACACATGGGCTGAAAAGTCCCGGGCCTAACACATAGATGACGCTAGTTTTATTGCAGTCACCTTTGTCTCAGTTAGTACTAACCCTCAAAATTTCATGATATTCTATTCATTAGTTTGTGAGTTATTGTGTTAAGAGTCACACTACTTTTGTTATTTTCAAAACAATGGATCAAATCAATTTCGTGTTTTAATTTACACTGCTTCTTGATGGGAAAAAATACCGTTCAAGCGAAGCAATGGCTTGAAAAGTGTTATGGGGACTCCGCTCCATCAGAAACAACAATAAAACGTTGGTTTGCCGACTTCAAACGTGGTCGTAGAGACACCGATGATGCAGAACGCAGTGGACGTCCAAATGAGGCGATAACAACAGAAAACATCAAAAAAATCCACAAAATCGTTTTGAATGATCGAAAAGTGAAGTTGCGTGAGTTAGCTGACATCGTAAAGATATCAAAAGAACGTATTGGCTTTATATTGCATGAGCATTTGACTATGAGAAAGCTCTGTTCAAAATGGGTGCCGCGTTTGCTTACTGTTGACCAAAAACAAGAACGTGTTGATGATTCTGAGCAGTGTTTGGCCATGTTTAAACGTAATAAAACGGAATTTTTGCGTCAATATGTGACAATGGATGAAACATGGATCCATTACTTCACTCCGGAATCAAAACGATCGTCATCTGAGTGGACAGCAACTGGTGAACCTCGTTCAAAAGCGCCCGAAAACACAACAATCGGCTGGAAAAGTTATGGCCTCGGTATTTTGGGATGTGCGTGGTGTAATATTCATCGACTATCTTGAGAAAGGAAATACCATCAACACTGAATATTATATAGCGTTATTGGAGCGTTTGAAGGCCGAAATTGCAAAGAAACGACCGCATATGACAAAGAAAAAAATTTTGTTTCATCAAGACAACGCACCGTATCACAAGTCAATCAAAACAATGGCAAAACTACATGAATTGAACTTCGAATTGCTCCCACATCCACCGCTCGCCGGTAAGAAATTTCGCACGAATGAAGAGGTTATCGTTGAAACTGAGGCCTATTTTGAGGCAAAAGATAAATCGTTCTACAAAAGTGATATTGAAATGTGAGAGCGGCGCTGGAATGATTGCGTTGCTCTTGATGGAGATTACGTTGATGAATAAAGCTAATTTTGAACAAAAAAAAACGTGTTTTCTTTGTTAGGCCCGGGACTTTTCAGTTCATGTGTTATATCTATTTTAGTTTATTTCTTTTACTGGACATAAAAAAATATATATAGGGTTGTGCAATGGGTATTGACGTTTTCACAATTTAGTTCAAAAAATACCTCTCTATTGTACGTACAGTGTAGTTGAACAACAAAAATTATTTTGTGAAAATAACTTCTATTAACGAGACTCGTTGCAACATTTTCTAGTTTATTACTCTAATATCTTGAATAATGTTTGTTTTTAAAGCCTCTCGCGTTTGAGGAATATTTTGGAAAATCCTAGCCTTTAAGTAACAAGATAAAACATCAGGGCTGACCTTGGCGGCCAAAGGTCATCATTTCGGGATTTGTCATTGTTACGCTCCTGGTTTGAAGAACAATGGCGATGTGCACGGCTAGAAGGACTGTGTATATTCCTCTTGGTGGAAGGACTTTCGAAATGTGAAGTGTTGAGATGTCTTCTTGGGTACGCGAAATTAAAATAAAATGCTGTGTGCACTATTCTTTATTTTCGGGCATTGCTGTATATACACGTATGCCTTTGCGACTTATACTGAGCTGCTTATCTTAAAGTTATGTTGTGTGTACTCTTTGAAGGTATGTAGTAGCTCTGTGAACTTGTGTACTGAATGGAGTTACATCGTGTACTGAATAACCTGTACTGCTTGACGTTGTGTTATGTACTAAACGGTAAATTGTTGAGTTGGTTATTTATAAGTAACTTCGGTTTTGCATTAGTGCACATTCCTAAACTACTTCATTGTTCCTGTAAAATGAAAGTTATAGACATCTGGTGATGATGTCATAGCAATAATTAGAAAGTACAACAATATTATCCGAAATATGAGGTAAAGAGAATAATTAGCATAACGAATTGGTATTGTATAGAACCTTAATCAGCAGATTCGGGTAGTTGCCGGGATTTCCATTAGGTCAGCGTTTTCTGCTTGAAGTTAAGTAATATTATTTACATATATTTTCTTACAATTGTAAATGACACTAAAATTCATCTGTACGACGGAACTCTAATTAGAAATGAATGTAAAACAAACGATTTCAACATTGTAAATAGAAATTCGTTCGGTTGTATCAAACAGTCGTGCCAGAAACATTTCTTAGAGCAGCCATGCAAATTTCCGTAGTGTGGCTAGTTCCTCTATCTTGCTGGAACCGTACGTCGCAGTTTTCTACCTCAAATCGTTGCAGTTCAGAAGATAGAAAATTTTAGAGCATGTCCAAATACTGTGGAGAAGTTCTAATCACTGTACGGTCATCTTCTTCGTAAAGGTAAGGGCCTACTATTCCGAATGCAGCCGTATCACATGGCAAGTTTTTCGGAATGCAGAGCTTGCTCGTGAACACGTTGGAGTGGTTTGTCATTCATGTTTAAACTTGATGAAATTATGATTGCCTTACATTTTACCAACGACAATCCCCGAATAAATATCAGTCAAGGTAGGATTTGAATCTACGACGTTTGCATTACCGACGCAATTGTCTATCAACTGCACCACGAGATTGAATGTGAGTTCAAATCGCTTTCAATACCTATATGTCACAATCTAGATATAAATATATAGATATATATATATATATATATATATTCATATATATATCGTAATATTGTGTCTGCTGAAATATTACGATATAGCTATAGACATTGCGACATCCAGGTATTAAAAGCGATTTGAACTCACTTTCAGTCTCGTGGTGCAGTTTGTAGCATATATCGGTGATAACGCACAGGTGGTGGGCTCAAATCCTACCTTGACTGATATTTTTTTTGAATTTAAAAAACGTTGGTAAAATGTAAGGAAATCATAACTTTATCATTGCTAATATCAACGAGAGTTTCATATTAATATTTATATTAAAATTAATACTAATTTATATTTAAACTTGTTTTTGTTTAACCATGAATTCATCTCAAAACACGATGAAGAAGATCGAGTATTTACTGGATCAACAGCATTTGAAGTGATGTCGGTTTGCAAACTGTGCTTCTTCAATAATATTTTTCTCTTCTGTCACAAATTACTTTGTTAGCAACTGGAAAATAGCTGGATGAATTATAACGAAGATTAGCTTTTAGAAACGTGATTTGTTGATACAGCATTTCTCTATTATTGTTACGTTCTCCTGGTTTGAAGAACAACGCCGCTGTAGCCTGCTCGTAATTTCCTAAATTACTTGACCAATACTTACTTGTAGAGTATGTTCGCTTATTTACTAGAGGAGAGGTTGTACAGTGAAACTCAATGCGCATGCGCAAAAAAAATATATTTAAAAATGAAATGGTTACACGGTTTCCACTCTTGCCTATGTACATGTACGATGTACGTAAGATATATAGATTTGCAATAATTGCAGTTATTCGAGCTCTCTTATACATGTAATGTACATTAGCATTTGTATATGTATTTTCATTGGTAGCAACATAAAGTAATGCCTCAGCATGTACGTTGCAACGCTATGTCTTAATTCTGTTTAAAAGGTTAAACTCTTATATGCTTCCGCTGAAGCTTTGTCAGAGGCATGTACTAATGCCTCTATCTGTTTGCATGCACCACTACCTTTTATAGGAGCCAACCCTATTTATTTCTTAAATTTATAAGCGCACCTCGGTGCTATGCTTATTTATATGTCCCTTTCCGGGAGCCTAATATACTTTCCTTGTTTTAAATTTGCCTAAGGGACTTGGCCCTGTATTATTGGCATGTATTTGTACTTGACCAAATACGTTTGTTATATTCACATTTATAGGGGAACCCACCCTATCTCTTAGAGCTTGAACGCCTGGTCGAGGGCGACAGTAGCGATAATAGCCGATCTCAATACAAAAGTAATGTCACAGCTACCCAGGCGTTCTCGTTTGAAATATTACGCTATGTGCAATCTTTAGCTCTTTACTACTGCGCCCCAAAGAAGGGAAAAATCCAGTAACCAGCAAATGTGCGAACTGCGCACCGACAAGTAAAACGGAGCGATGATGCCGACATTACATAAGAAAACTGGCCCGTGACACTCGTCCGCTACGACGAGCAACTAAATGAAAAATTTCTAAGTCCCGATACGACAAGGACCGAACAAACGTACAAAAGACAACGGGCGCTGCGGCCGCAACGACCGTCAGCAAGAAGCGGAGTGATCATACTTGTAGAGGAGGTCTATACATGCGCGCCGACAATCTCACCAAAATAATTTCCGACACAAACTTAACTGAAGACTAAAAATATGTATAGACGACAATGGACACAGTAGCCTCGACGTACGATGATAGAAAATCGAGAATTTATACTTATTAAAAAAATCTATACGTGTGGTCCGACGACGTTACCAAATGACTCCCGCCAGAAATAAATGTATAGACAACGTCCTCGACGATTCCCGCCAAAACTAGAAAAACTTAGAAATCTCTAATAATCTTACGACGACGTTACTGTACACGTTACGACGAGGCACGAAAGGTGACCGAGAGTGCACGATCGCTAATACCTCGACTGTCGCGCGGGAGACGACTGCCTATGCTTGTGTACCTTAGATTTCAAGAAAACTCCCATTACATATCCGACGACGTTGCAGTGAATGATTTCTAATTAGGCAGTTTTAGCTAGCGTGATGCGAATGGCTGACTTGCATACATATACAATGCGTAATGTACATACATATTAAAATAAAATTGGATATAAGAGAGCAAAATAAATAAATATAAGAATGAAAATAAATAAATATAAAAATGAAAATAAAATAATATTCTAAATGAAAATAATAATGCAAAGAAGATAAAATACATAATAGTAAAAAAAAATTTAGAAAATACAAAAAACAATGTTAAGTCCTTAACAATTATTTTATGGTTAATGTAGCTTAAAGAATGCATTACTACCAAATTCACTTACGTTGCTTTGATCAGAATTAATCTATAAAAGCTTTAGCATCAGCGCTTCTTTCTTTATTTCGATCTCATTGCTAAAACAAAGAAAAATAAATCCCCGTTATTTATGCTATATCTAAGTAAGCAATACGCCGATAAGCGGCATGGGTTCAGGGGTTTCATGTTCGTAGAGCCTTTGAGTTTTCGCCTTCATATCAGAGGCGCTATTGAGCTGTCATGTTTGTCATGTAAATACTCGAGGGTGATGCGGGTTTTATAAGGATTCACGCACCCCTTTTGATTTTGTATACGACCGTTCGAATGGATAGTTTCCATCTTGTCGCCAGTCGTTTATACTTTGGCGGTATGTCCGGTCTCGTATGTATGAAGTGAAAGGACAATTTTCTCTAAAGGTAAATGCGTTTTCTCCATAATTATAGCTACTCGAATCTTTTGCAATGTCGCTTCAAAGGAAAAGAAGTAATATTTTTAAATTAGTACCATTACATTTTGTATCAGGGACATAGTGTTGAAGTATACGAATCCTGTCTCAGTAAAGTTGGTCCAACTAACAAAAATATGTTGTCTTGAAGAAGTTTCTCATAGAATCGGAAAATTTATCGAAACTAGCGTGTTTCTTATTGCATCAAAGTGTTTATTCATTTTTGACGTATTAAGTTGTAAGGCGAAAGAAGAAAAGTAATCAGAGAAAAAATAAAATGCTATAAACTGAAAATGGCTAAATATTTGAAACAAAAAGAAAATTCCATGCCTTAACATTTTGTCAAGGATTTCATCCATTTCGAACGTTTCTAACTTTTGCCAAGGATTTAAATTTTTAAAACAATACATGGAAATATGGTCTCTATTGCCAGAACTACCAACTTAAATCGCTCATGGTGTTTTTTTTTAAAGGGCTGACTGGATAGTTTTAATAAAATATCTTCCATTGTCCAGATAAATTCAATTTAATTAATAACATTAAAGTAAAGTTTCTCAGATTTGCGATATATCTAACTGACTTAAATCTGCAGTTACAACGTAGAACTTTTTACCCTGTAGAGAAAAATTTCTTGTCTTTCCAGTCCCTATAAAAAGGCAAGGATTACTGAAAGAAAATGGATAACTTTAAAACGTTAAATAAAATGGTAATTTGATTTTATCACTAGAACGGAAACGATGCCCCTGTTCTTTCCCCTACTTCAAAACGGAGGTGAAGAGGTTACAGCTGTTTGGGCTGTAATTGGCATGTTTGGCGAACATTGGAAATACTTAATACGGGCGGTTTAAAGCTCGGTTTGAGGCATTAACTAGACTAAACATGGATATCTCCGCGAAACGCCATTGTCGAACCACGAAAGTTTCCCTTAACGGCGGCTGAGCAGACATAGGCCATAGGGATGAGTCGGGGTAGTATGTAGAACGGTCTGCCTTAACGAGTTTAATGTTTCACAGGCGTTGTTCGACTATCGAAAGTTTTTGTTTAAAGATACTTTTGACAGTTTGCGTCATAGAAATTCGGTAACGGAAGATTGGCGGTAAAACCGCTACCACCGGCATTTTAGGATAGTTGAGTTTGCCATTAAAGTTGTAATAGTTAAAGGTGAGAAACTTCAAGGTTGTATTGATAATCAGCCTATATTACCTGGATATGAGTTATTAACGAAGTAGTTCAAGTATATCAAAGATAGGAAAGTTTAATAGATAAAATATAATAACAAAATATTATAAAGACAAAGCTACACGCTTATGAGTGACATCAATTTGGCACAGACGATTATACAGAAAGATAACGTACGACGTTTATTTACTTCTTTATTGTTTAAAGACCAATTTTCGATGGGAGCTATGTTAGAACATCTAAAGTCCTTCCCAAAGGATTACATGCAAATAAGTAGTAGCTTAAGTAATGGCTGTATTTTTCTAACCTATAATTCAACTGACAATTTCAAAACTGCCGAGTCATTATTTTTTATGGTAACAAATGTGGTGTAACCCTGAGATAATTAATTGGTTGATCTTATTTCGTGTCACAGCGTGAACAGCGTGGACATCATCCGACAACGCGGGCATACCTCTCTCAATAAGAAATTTTGGAAATAATCTTAATTCTTGAAGCGTGTATGGCATGATTAGATGGCAATAAATACGACTCTGTAGTTGATTCCAAGCAGATTCAATTAGGTCAAAATATGGACCGCATTCTGCCCAATTCATTCTTCGAAAGTTGACCTTGTATAAGTATTCAAACTCAACACGAGCAGCGTGTGATGTGGCATTGTGAAAGGATTTCCAACAAAATAAAAATAATAAATAAATTCTTGTGGAATATTTTCCAAATCACCACGGCCATTCAGAACACCATCATCTACAAATACATATGTCAAAACCTGCTTCCATAGTAACACTTTGCCCATACCAAACATAATCTTCATAAAAGGGCACCTGCCGATGGAAAGTACAACCTGTGTAATATTTGTTTTACTTTCTCCATACCTTTTATCAACTTGTCATCCATTTGAGTTCCATTGCTCAATAGTCTAATACTCATGTAAACATGTAAACTGGAGACGTGTTTTGAAGTTGAGGTTGTAAATGGTCTAGTGGCAGGTTACTTGCGATTGTTTAACGTACTGAAACCAATAAAAACAATCGCAGCTGTTCTTCGGGAGAAATTTCCAAAATCTTCTAAAATCGCTGTTAACTACTGCTGCAATTACTACTTTCTATACCGGAAGTCATCATCATTCTTTGAAGTTCGATAGGAGTGACTTTTATCTTCATCGTAAACATTATCTACCTCAGAAATTTCAATGTACAGCTTTTCTGGATATATGAAACTCCTTCGTTGTGTTTGGGATACCATCCCGTTACCACTTCAATTGAGGAGCATCCTGACCTCCACCCAGACGGCGACCTAATTGACAGCCAGGAAAAACATCAGTTGGGAGAGGATCATAATCGTAGCTACATCTATTCCCTTTAGATTTAAAATATTTCAAGCGAATTTCGGCATTGGGTTCCTATATCGTTTAAGAAGTACTTAAATCGCAAGCGGTTATTTTTTAATCCAAATGTCAAGGGCCTAATATTGTTTATTTTCTAGTACTTGGTCAAGGTCTTTTAGCATGTGTATGTGTTCTTTCCGCAATAGACGCCGGAGCTGGCTATCGATTATCATTGAATTTACATAGGTATTTGAGTTTCTGATACAAGGAGACTTTACATTTTTACAATAGTTGCCCGTTGACGTGTACGAGTCCCACAGTCCAATTTAATACAGATGTTGGCCATTATTTCTGTTGGTTAGTTTGATTGTTAATGGCCTTTTCCTTTCTATAAAGTAGTAGAGAGCAATAGAGACATTTACCGTAGCAAGCACACTTGGCATCCCTATAGGAAAAACACAATTTTTATAATTGAATATGGTTTGACACCCCTGTAGAAATATAAATAAGCACAGCACCTTACGGTGCACTTAACAGAGTTATTAAGTAGAGCACGCGGAGTCCTCTGTAGGAATGTGGTGCATGCATAATTGTACATTAGCACTCTTAACGAAGACAGGCAACACAATATTTGCGTCGTACATGATGTGGCAGTAAAAAATTGAATACATACACATGTGCTGATGTCCATACATGTGTAGGAAGCTCGAATTACTGTAATTGTTGCAAACTTATATTATATTCATACGATATATGTACATACTATATCTCCACATGTAACCATAAGAGTGAAAATCGCAAATGCATTTTTTAATAAAGTTTACGCGCATGCGTACTGCGTTTCATTAAAAAGCCTACTGAGCAAGCGAGCGAATAGGCGAATGTTTACAAGCAAAGCACAAGTAAGCATTGGTCCGAAGATTCGCAATGAAACTTCCTAGCAGGCGACAGTGGCAGTTGTTCTTTAAACTAGGAGAGCATAACACCAAATATGTGTAAAATTCTTTGTTCTTACGTCTTCAAAAGCCAAAATTGGCGATACATAAAAACACATAAAAAAACGCCTAGAATATAATACCTAACATAATGCTGCTAAATACAGCTGCTCATGACATTGGTGGATCATTTACCGGAAAGATAATGTAAGAAGAGAAAAAACGCTAATATGGGCTCATGTCTCTGCCTATCCGGTATCATCATCTTCTTTGGAAGTTCAAAGTCAAACACAGAGATATGGTCGCTTATCTTCAGAAAATGGTAACCATCCTTTTAAAGCTTTCAAACGTTAATTGCGATAAATATTTAATATTACTTGTATGAGAAAGTCCGCCAGATATATAGTCATAAGAGTGTTAGTTCCGCGAATAAAACTTTTATGCGTCTTTCGTAAGGTATTATTAAATAATCAAGTGAGTATATTCAGCGGACGGTATGGTGGCGGTAAAGTATAAATTATATTTTGTTATTAAATATTTAATAGTATGCCCAACGAGTTTCTTAGGTCACATATACGGGGTAAATTTTAAACTTCAGCCGTTAATGTTTTACGATCGACATCGCTACACTGCATATTAAGATGAAAGATTCGTTTTAAATATTGAACGTGCTGAAATATCGACCGAATCAGTACAGTTGTGCTGAAATAATGAAGACATTTTCGTTTCGAATAATTACGTAATTTTAAGAAGTTTCCAAATAATGTATGTAGATATTATGGCCTTGTTTTCTGTAATCGAATTTATTGAAATCTTTAGTGAGAATAGTATATAACAACCTTTACTTTGTACGTATCACTGCCACTTATATTTAGTCACTTGGGGTTACTTCCAGAAGGAAAATCAAATTGACTTGAATGTAATAAATATAAAAACAAAATTAAAACGTAATGTAATATTTATTTACATAACAAGATAAATAAATAAAAAAATGCGGAAACGCAATATTAATAATGAAATAATATATTAGCCCAATAGGAAACACTGAATAACACCTGTAATAAAAATTAAATTATTTGCGTGACTACTACTAGTAATATAACAAATAAAACATACGAGGCTTGTCCGGAAACGTTTTGTTCTACAGCCACTGCAGCGCTGTTGTCGTAGAGAGGTTGGGGACTCTATAAATGAACGCAGCAGTCTTGTGAATTGCCAATCGCAGTTGTTTAATATGTTTGAAGAAGCTTATGGGTGTATCAAATGAAATGCAATAATATAAATATTGCACCTTCCTTCATTAGCGAAAGTAAGCTTGAAACTGTAGCCAATTAATAAGTATGTAAAAGGTACAATGGAACCAGCTTCTATTTTGCATTTTACATATTTAATATCTTACTATAGTCCGTCCCAACCTCCGTATTCAGTATACGTCTTATGGGAATTTGTTTCATGGTTGCCAAATCATCCGATCGGCTGTACATTACTATTTCCGGTTAATTATTTGCAATTTCACCCGATCAATTCATAACCTTTATTAACGTTTATTGACGTTGAAGGTGCAAAAATTATTGACATTCATATGACATTTGCTTATTATTTTATTAAAGTAACTAACTTTTAACAGAGTGCATAGCGACTTAAGCACGTAAAATTATAGGAAAAATACTACAGATAAAATAGTTATATCTCAATATTTATTAACAATACTATACACACATCTATAAACAAATATATTATATGAACGATATCTATGCAATGTACAGTGAATATTTGCTTCGATATTGGGAGAGCTATGCAATTTATTAAATTAAAAAGAAGATGATCCTTATATATATACAAATAATAGTTTCCACTTTTGTAACAAAAAGAACTGGAGTCATAGAAATACGTATATGTATAATACAATAATATTTAAGAAAGGAATAGCAATTACACACATATATCTATGTCTTACGTTAATTTTCTAGTCAGTCGAAGAATCACTTTGATCTTCAGATGATGACGAATATCTTACGTGAATAATAAATTCTTCGATGTCGTCTTGCAAATTATCCACTATCCACATTTCCTTTTCAATATTGTTTACATGTTTGATGTAGTTTTGCCAATTATTAGTTGTTACAGTGCTATACGCTCGTCGAATTAATTGCTCCATATCTTTTACCTTAAATGTGGTATTATTCATTCTTACGTAGTTTTTAAGTTGTGCCCATACCATTTCAATGGGATTTAACTCGCAATGGTAAGGTGGTAATCGAAGAACTTCATGACCTTTTTCTTTTGCAAATTCGTCAATCCTACTTTTATCATATTGCGGTTTAATTTGTGACACGCAATACAGTAAGTCCCTTTTAGCATATCGGTACTGATTTGTATTTAGTTTTTCATTGAGCCAATCAATGATCTCTGTTTTTCCTCCATGCTGTTGTTGGAATTTTCTCCAATTTTCTGCAGTGGTAGGAAGCATTATCAAGAACAATGACTGACTTCTGTGGTATATTTGAAGTAATTTATTTATAAACCAATCCTCATACGTTTCTGAATCCATCTCATGATGAATATCGGCAGTGTTTTTCTTGCAAAGAAATGTATATTCAGCACCAGGAACAAACCCATTATCACTGCCTGCATGAACTAATTAATGCAAAACGAGGTCCTAGCCCGGTTGGTGATTTCAAACCAGTGCTTAGTCCTTGAATAAGAGCTTGTCGACTACTTTGAATAGCAGCATTCTGTCCAAGTTTTATTTACTGTATGTCCTGTATTCACCCATGACTCATCAGTGTATATAATAGTTCGACCTGAAATATAAAATTACAGCCATGTCAAATAGCAAGAGGTAAATTTTACCTTCTTCTCTAAATTTCTTGATCTCTCGCAAGTATTTGTGCCTCCATCTAATAATCTCATCTCGTTCAATGAGTATACTTTTTCGTCCTACTTTTTTAAATTCGAAGCCCATATCGTGTAACAATCTATGAAAAAGTTGTTCTGACTGAAGTTAGAGATCATCGTCAGCATTGACAGTAGTAAGAATTGTATTTAAAGTAGGTGGCATATTCTGTATAAAAATCCATGCACTTTACGTCGAATAGCTGCTTGCGTGTTCTCACCATATGTATGCAGTCGATCATTTACTTGTATGCCCTTCCTTTTAGGTTTTTTTGGACTTGATAATAAACCATTTTGTTGCTCCTGTTTTACATGATATATTGCACGGTCTGAGATGCCCAAAGCTTTACTTGCTTCTCGAACGGCAGCACTCACATTCATTGATTTATTGAAATAATTGAAAACATTTGCAATCATACACTTCTCCTTACGGTTAAATTTGTCTCCTCTGCGCCGTTTTCTTCCTATAGGCTCCATTAATGTAGTGAAAACTGTAATTACATTTATATTCTGTTATAACATTTATAAAAATAAATAAAAATACCCATATTACTCCTGTGCACGCTTGAAAAAGATAGAAGTGTTCTGAAAAGAAACAATTTGTACAACTATATAAGCAAATTAACAATTTAACGAAATATTTCAAAACAAGGACGATGACGATTGACAGTTGATGCTAATAGACAGATAGTATACAACTGTTGTCGACGCCGACAGCATATGTAAATAAGTTGCAACATAGCAACCGGTTGTAGAGATAGCGCTAATGACAGCAACCAAGGATAGTAAGAGATAAAAGTTGCTATTCTATCCCATACTGAATACGGAGGTTGGGACGATCTATAGTAGTACAATTAATTTATATATACTTTACATTAATTTCTGCCTTTCATTTATTCAGTACAGACATATTTCGTATATCGTTTGCTATTATAACCAAATCTATATGTATTTGTACTTAATATTGCCTAAGTTTAGGTGGAAAATGTAAGGAAATCTCGGCAATTCCCCGATTATATTGTAGAGAAATTTCTCAGGGTTCGTAATGTACATATTATAGCGGGTGAATTCTTTCATCGGAGATTTTACTTTTAAACAGCAAATTTAGATGACTCGAATTAAAATAATAAGGAAATAGAGTAGATTAAGTAGAAGAATGACGATTTATTATTTAGAATAACGTTATACCACATACGCTAGGGTGAGAAGTGCAGAATAAAATAGACACCAGATAATGCGGTATAAATATGTAAACAGCTAAATTCTAAAGAACGAATTAACTTTCTCTTGTCATTAGGGTAGGGGTAGATGAATCGGAAGGAATTCGTCATAGTTTAGTATCGTTACAACTATGCCTCGCTTACAAGGTTCAAGTGATATTAGCGACTTCACCCGGGGTCGCATCGTTGGCCAGAGTGAACGCGGCGCTTCGCAACGTGAGATAAGTAAATTTTTAAATATTCCGTTGTCCACAGTTAGCCGTGCGATTACACAATTTAAACGCAAGGAAAAAACAATAGTGCAGCCGAGACCAGGTTGTACCGGACCTTCTGAAAGAAGTAAAAGGGTGCTTGTGCGCGAAGTGTTAAGAGCAGCGCACCGTTCTGCGATACCTCCACAGTGTGGGGATGTATAAAAGGGTGGCAAAGAAAAAAGCTCTCCTTACGGCGTTTCAAAAACGGCGCCGAATGGCTTGGGCAATCGAAATGCGAACGAAGCCCGAAGAGTTTTGGCTGTCTGTCATTTTTTCAGACGAAAGCAGATACCGCCAATTCAGTGATAGTGGTCGTACGTGGGTATGAAGACGTTCGTCACAGCAACTGGACGACAAATTTTTGTATCAGACGATGAAATACGGCGGTGTGAACATCGTGGTGTGAGGCGCGATATGGTATGGTGGAAGATCGCAGTTAGTAATCTGCGACGGAAGTATAAATGTGGCAAAATATATCTAAATATTAACGGAAGGACTACTACCGATATTCGACAACGCCATTTTATCTAAAGAAGACGCCACTTTTATGGAGGATGGAGCACCCTGCCACAAAGCAAGAACAACAACCGCATGGAGAGAGGAACAGGGGATTCGGATTTTACCATGGCCAGGCCAATCACCAGACATGAATCCGATAGAGAATGTTTGGCACATAATCCAGACAAATATGGCGAAACGACCCCGAAAACCCAGCAATAAGGAAGAACTCGTGGCAGCTGTTACAGAAGAGCTACCCGCGCTAACCGTCTTTTGTCTCGTGCGTCGCTAGGCAATAACGGTCAAACATTACCACTAGATCCTGGTATTAGATGACAAATGACTACGGTAAGGTTATCGTCGCAACGAATACATTTCCTATGCGTTTTCGGAGATGAAGATTTAGGCCTTGGATGCGATCCTCATCATTTATCGTGTGTTAAATGTTATTGTATAAAATGTTGCGTTAATTATATTTAATTTGGGATATAAACTTTTGAGGGATTAATTTCGTTATCCTCTTTTCCTATTGTTTAACGGACTCATTTCTTTCTTTTAAAAGAAAGGATTCTTTTTTAGATAATCAGGGCGAAAGGGAATTTCAGGAATTGAATTCAAATAGAAAATATGTCACGAGAAAACTATAATCTACGATTACATAAACTTTTCTATTAATTTAGTTTGATATTAAGGTTTTAATCGATATTAGAGGGAGTCCAGCAATGCATTTTTTCTAACAACAAACTAGACAGGTTCTTGAGACATCAAAAGTTCCACTGTGATATATATCACTATGCGAATCAATTTTAGATACGAAATATGTTTCAAAGTTAATAAAAGAGCCCTTTGGTACAAACTTGTAAAACACATAGTTTGGTTAACGTTACGTCAAATACACTGCACATCCAAGTGTTGCATTTAATTGTTAATTCAAAAAGGGGATGCTATCCTGTTTTATCAGTCAGAATAGACTACTATAAAGCACCCAAAATGAGATCAAAGGAAAGAACTTCTGTACTTTGGCAATATAGCGTATCATATCAAATTATTTTGCTTCGGGTGTGTATCCAATAAGTACTGTAAAATTTTATAGCTTATTAAACCTTCCACGAACAATTACTTTGCACAGCTCTAATCCTTTTAGAAGCAATTAAATTCCACATTCCATACCCACATAAAAATAAAGAAGCTCATAAAAACGAATTCAACGGCAATTTGTAGCCGTTAAATTTAATTGTCTTCATTTTAGACCAGAATTCAAATCGTTGTATTAATTAGAGAATCACAAATGATAAATAAGTTGCAATGGAGTTATCCTTAATACCTTCCCCTGATATTTCGTATTACCTACGTGACTTTAAACAATTTTATTATAGTTTTTACGTACCTTTAGGTAATAATTGAATAAATTAATATGAGGCTTTTATTGGGTTTTTATAATCATAAAATTATAATTTTCTTGTAAACACCAACGTTAAAATTTTTCCGAAAAGAATGTCGGCCCTGGTAGAATTTGAACCTATGCTCTCTCGTTATTCGGGCGAGTGTCTTACCAGGTTAGATTACCAAATCCTAACGAGATTTTTTCGGAAAATTTCAACGTTGGTATTTACAAGAAAATTATAACAATAATTGAATAGTTGAAAGTTTTATTTCATAGTAGGAAGAGTCCGATTGATTCCGGACGGCACTTGCTCAGAGGATCAGAAAAATTGAGTAGTATCAAATTAGATAGGTACTTGAAATGAATACGTAGGCTTCCACTGCCAGTGTTAGTAATAAACGAACTACCTCCGGAATTGGACCGTTCCACGAGATTTATAGAAATAAAATAATAGTAATAGAAGGAAAAAAAATGAGAAAGAGATAAAAGAAGAAAAATGAAAAAAAACGGGGGGAGGGTGGGTGCGCAAAAGAGTAAGAGAAGGAAAGAGTGATAGAAAAAAGGGGGAGGAGAAGAAAGAAAAAGAGGAAAGAGAAGAAAAGAGAAAGGTGGGATTTCGACGTTTTGCCTCCATCGTAGGAGACTTCTTCAGGGAAACCAAAATGGCGCGGTGACTCGACATGTAAACCACGCTAGAATCGAAATCACTTTGGCAGATGGTTACGGTGACTCGACGTGTTAACCGCGCTAGAGGCGAAAACCTTTATTTCTTTCTCCTCTTACCCTTATTTCATTTCTTATAAACAAATTAATAAATACGTTTAGCCTTTTTTCTTACTGGTTGCAGAGATATAGTTGCTATCCTTTTGTTGTGGCATACGGATGATAATGAGGTACGTCTTTTACTTTAGTTAGTTGACATGTGGGATGACATTTGTCAAATTTTAGAAAGCGTTTAAAATGCCACGGATTTTTACTAATGTTGAATGCGCGGATACGGTGTATGCCTACTGGTTTTGCGATCTCGAAGCACAATGCATATGGAGATACGATGAACAATTTTTTAATATGAACTGAAATATGTATGTACTGTGGTGCAAGCTTATATTTTTGAGTATTTATTCTAACATACACGCCTGTAGTATACTTTCACTAATTAAAACTTCTATACATTTGAACCTACTGGTAACGGAAACCATATTCATGAAACCTTTTTTTTTGATAATGGTCCATACTGTGATTTCGAGAAATACTGCCTCTTCATTCTAGGTCATCATAAATGTAGTGATCAATTGTTTCGTGGGCCTATACTACGTTATTGCACTTGATACTTTTAGCACAAATAATAAAAAGCGTGTGCAACACCTCAGGTGTCAGCGAAAATGAATTGCACTCCATCATAGCATAAATTTTGTGCTCAATACGAAGATATAAAACGTCAGAATAACACTTTCGTGTAGCGTCCGCTGTAAGGCACGTAACGTGTAGCAAACGAGCACGAACATTTTTGAATAAATATTCCACATGAAGTGCAAGGGGATTAAGGATGGAACTAAGGTCCCGGGAGGGCACACTCTATAAAATCCTAGAAAGCCTTCTCAACATGATCAGCTATTCCAGCAAAACCGAGAAATGCGCGTTACGCAATAGGTGTATGACATGTAGCTAACGGAAGAGAACAAAAGGCGCGCGGCTTATTAGATACCGCTTATAAAATTTTTGTCAGGATATTAAAGAACAGGTTGAAAATCATAGCAGAGGAACTAATAGAGATCAGTCACAGATGGAATATTCACTCTACAACAAATTATAGAAAAGCACAGGAAATACAACAGAGACACACACATAGGGTTACAGGCTTAGAAAAGGCTTTCGATAATGTAAACAGAGGTAAATTATGGGATACATGGATATAAAGAATGGGATATAAAGAACAGAAATATCCTCATCATTTAATAGGAGCTGTACAGCGTTTATACACTGACACCAGAATTATGGTACATATAGGAACACTAACTGGAGAAATACTAACAAACAAAGGAGCTAAACAAGGCTGCCATGTGTCGCCAGCATTATTTAACATATACACTAGGGTGACAGAATAAAATAGACACCAGGTAAAGTGGTATAAATATGTAAACAGCTAAATTCTAAGAACGAATTAAGAACTTTCTCTTGTCATTAGGGTAGGGGTAGATGTATCGGAAGGAATTCGTCATAGTTTAGTATCGTTACAACTATGCCTCGCTTACAAGTTGAGTTCGAGTGATATTAGCGACTTCACCCGGGGTCGCATCGTTGGCCAGAGTGAACGCGGCGCTTCGCAACGTGAAATAAGTAAATTTTTAAATATTCTGTTGTCCACAGTTAACCGTGTGATTACACAATTTAAACGCAAGGAAAAAACAACAGTGGAGCCGAGACCAGGTCGTGCCGGACTTTCTGAAAGAAGTAAAAGGGTGCTTGTGCGCGAAGTGTTAAGAGAACCGCGAAAAAGTACAGCTGAGCTTGCGGCAACTTCACAGAAACGTCAGCGCACCGTTCTGCGATACCTCCACAGTGTGGGAATGTATAAAAGGGTGGTAAAGGAAAAACCTCTCCTTACGGCGTTTCAAACACGGCGCCGAATGGCTTGGGCAATCGAAATGCGAACGAAGCCCGAAGAGTTTTGGCGGTCTGTCATTTTTTCAGACGAAAGCAGATACTGCCAATTCAGTGATAGTGGTCGTACGTGGGTATAGAGACGTTCTTCACAGTAACTGGACAACAAATTTTTGCATCAGACGGTGAAATACGGCGGTGTGGACATCATGGTGTGGGGCGCGATATTGTATGGTGGAAGATCGCAATTAGTAATCTGCGACGGAAATATAAATGCGGCAAAATATATCCAAATATTAACTGAAGGACTACTACCGATATTCGTCAACGCCATTTTATCTAAAGAAGACGCCACTTTTATGGAGGATGGAGCACCCTGCCACAAAGCAAGAAAACAACAACCACATGGAAAGAGGAACAGGGAATTCGGATTTTACCATGGCCAGGCTAATCACCAGACATGAATCCGATAGAGAATGTTTGGCACATAATCCAGACAAATATGGTGAAACGATCGCGAAAACCCAGCAATAAGGAAGAACTCGTGGCAGTTGTTACAGAAGAGTGGTTAAATATTCCAGAAGACACCATCAATTATTTAATAGATTCTATGCCACGACGACTCGCAGCACTTCACGCAAGTAAAGGTGGATCGACAAAATATTAGTCTAATTTAAAAATGTTAAAATATTTTGTATATATAACGAGAATAGAATCTTTTTTAATTAGTAGGTGTCTATTGTATTCTGTCACCCCAGTGTACATATATTGATGTTACTATAAAGGAATGGATAAACAAATGCCCTAAAGGAATACGTTTAGACCAGAACACCACCCTAAATTCTATCTTATATGCTGACGACTTAGTACTCCCAACAGAAGCAGAGGATGATCTACAGAAAGGGATATGTGCATTACAAATACACTGCCAATGAAATGAAAGTATCGGCAAATAAATCAAATCCGCGCCTTTCATAGGTAAATATCCAATTAGGACAAAAATAGTTATAACCGATACTGTACTGGAACAGGTGAACCACTTTAAGTATTTTGGCAGCGATGTATCTTATGATCGAAACAAAGACATAGAAGAAAGACTAGAAGACTAGAAAGAATAGATTCACACATATCTATCGAACAATCGGCAAAATGTTAAAAAACGCAACATGAAAATATACACAAATGAAATTGTACAAGACGAAAGCAGTGTGAAAAAGCAAGAAAGCAGAATAGAGACACAAGAGATGAAATTTTTAAGAAGAGTGAAATGTTGCACAAGATCTGATAGAATAAAAAATGTAGATATAAGAATAGAACTAAACATCTTGGATATAAATGAGAGAAGTGGAAGAAACACGTAGAAAGGATGCAAGTGACGAGCCAACCAGAGTCAGATTTTATAGATGTTTGGGAAGAAGAAGTGTATGCAAACCAAAGAAAAGATGGGTATCTTAACAGGTAAAGTGCCTAAAACCTGAAGTGAAGAAAAAGAAGAAGAACGAAACACAACTGAGCCAGCATCAATAACAGTCATCAAACATTGCTTTGGTACAATGTGAAAGTTTTCTGTGTTCTAACTACGATATAACCCTGCTGTGCACCTTCACATGTTAGTAACTAGGACTAGGAACTAGCAAGTAAATAGTTCACCTTTGTTAAATGTATTTAATTATAGTTCTAGGTGTTGATAGTGGTATGATATTTAAGATTATCCATCACGTTGTAAGTAGGTAAGTAAGATAAGGAATTAGTATATCGGACATTGTAATTTTGCATTCCTACCTTTATATCCGTAGAAGCCACTGTATGGTGAAACAATTGTAACATTTAGTTATTAAATTGTAAATCATAAAGTGTGTTGTCTTCATGTCTTTTAAGATTTTGAAATTATCTTCATGTATTTTTATATTTTTTTATTAAAAGACAAAGGTATGTACTTTACCTGATCAACGTCACATTACAAAGATATGAGCACGGAAATGACTGTATACCCGGCCGCTTAGACGTCTTCCGTACTTAAGACACAAAGTTTAATCGCAAAATTAAAAGTCGTGCTTCGATTCTTCGCCCGAACGTTTGATGCAGTTCAATGAGCGGAAACCGATCAAGCGAAGAGATACCGTCCGAACCGAACCAGTCGGAAGGACTACACGTTTAAATTCCTGATCGAATTTTTCTTGAGTCAGCTTTGCGCTTTCGAAAAGGTCGTTTCTATTAATATTTAAACAGAGATGCTTCCGCCTGACTGTCGGGGAAGTAATACATTATTTCCTTAAAGATCCTTCCGAACCTAGCGGCCAAGCAGAAGCGGAAAAGTGTTTTCAATTATCGAGTATTGATCATATCAATGTTATATACGGCCGAGGGTGCACTGGATGTCATAAAGCGGCATACATCAAAGAGAAAGTTAACTTTGATAGGAAATATCGCGTTATATCAATGTTGCAATTTGTGTAATGTACGTTAGTCGCGAACGTGAACTTTTCAACGTTTTTTTATAACGTGCGTCTGGCCATTAACGTTGGATTCGATTGAAATTGAATTAGCGTGAACTCAATACTTATAGCAAGAGATTTTCGTTAGTTTTTATCGATAAACTAAAAAAGCACGGAATATACTTTAAACTTTTTTCAAGTAGAACTATTTTATTTAATGAAATTAATCTTCAGTGGGGAAGAAAAATATAGTTCAACTTCCATTATGTTCCTCTGCTACTTATTATCCCCAAATCGTTAACATTGCAATACGTAGTAGCCTTAAAATGGTAAAAACAGGTCCTGATAGGCAGTGGTCTGGTGGAATTTCATCCCTATCTTTCATTCGAAACTGCGGCGAACATCTTCCTGCAGGAAATAAAAAGGGCATTATATCCGAAGAACGCAGATAAGTCTGGTACAAGCAACAAACTACCTCGGCACGGGCAGGGTATCGTTGTTTTGTTGTACGGTAAAAATGTGACGACCGTATGGGAAGGTTATTGCAAAACACAACACCAACTGAGTAACAAAACAACTGAGAAACTAGTTAGGATTATCAAATGAATCTAATTGTTGAAGATGCTGGAGGCTATAGGATGAGGCAAGAATCGATAAAGATATTATGCCATCCTGACGATGCAATCTTGATGACCCATAACAAGGACGACCTACAACGACTGCTATATCGGTTCCAAGTAAAAGCAGAAAGCTTTAATATGCAGATATCTATGGAGAAGACAGAATCAATGGTCGTAGCAGAAGAGTCCATTAGATATAAATTTACTGTGAATGATGAACGCATTCGACAGCGCATGCAATACGTGTACTTAGGCGCTGGTACTTGACAAGCTTCAAAAATTTACAGCAGGAAGATAGAGTCCAAATTAATCAAACCTCAAGAATCTCTGGCTATTAGAGGGACGTCGTATGAAGGAATAAACATATATCAGTGAAAGTAAAGTTCGCATATATAAAACAGCCGTTAGATCTGTACTCACGCAGTGGAAACTCGAGCAGATACAACAAAAGCGAAGAACATGATGAGGGCAGCGAAGATGAAGACTCTGAGGACTATTAAGGGAGTGAGTCTGACGGACCAGATAAGAAACAAAGTGATAAGAGAAGGTCTCGAAAATAGAACCAGAGAATACTCACTTGAGCTGTAACGTTAGATATGGTGATAGTAGTAGAGAGGAAACTGCAATGTGTCCGACAAATAACCGCTCGAAACCACGCTGATGAAGTAGGCAGAAGCATGTCCGTGTGTTAGCATTTTTCTTCCCTTCACATTGTCTTTCTCGTGAATGATTTCACCAATACCACGAGAAGCCGTATTTAGCAGCATTTTATCTTTATCAACTCTTTTAAGAAAAGTGAAAGCCTTTTGCTTAACGAAACTGTACCTGCGAAACTTTCCAACGGAAGTAATATAGTAAGAAAACTTAAATATTTTGATGCACTGGGAAACTCTTAAAATGTTGAAAACATGTGCAGCATTAATTGTTCCCTTGATAAATCTATTCCAATTAGACACCTCACAAGGATAACATACAGAATGTCCCCAACATTTATTATAACCGGTACATTGATATCCCTTTTTAGAATTGCGTCCGTCACTATAATGAAGAGCTGTATATGGATCTGCCGCGTGATATCACAACATCGTTGTTAGATGTTGTTGGTATTGCTATAAAATTTTCGAAAGTTGTCACATGGCCACAGCATTCGCCAAGGAATGAGGGAAACCCTAGAAAAACCTCAACCCTGAGGAACAGCTCCGGGGTTCGAGAACCTGGGACTCCGGGATTAGTAACCAAGCGCGTAAGGAACCGAGCCACCATCCCCAAACATAAGAAGAATACACAATATATAGATATTTGAAGATAATCGAAAATTTACTTACTAGACCTTTTACGCATTTCGAAGAAGTGTATATTTCAAGTAAAATGGGACGCACATTGGCAGGCAAACTATTTACACTGTACTACGTAATACGTGCATATCATCCCAAATAGACTAAGAAATGATGGTATATCGATACCAATATCGTTTCATAATAGCGCAGCTTAAATTTGATCATAGACAGTTTTCTGCTCATTTGGAAGAAATAAGAATAACAGAATCATATCGTGGTATGTACCTGTGATTATGAAATAGAAGTAGATTTGAACCCCACATCGTTTAGACGCAGCAATCAGACAGTTTGCGCAAATAAATTTTGTGAAGAACTTAATTTAGCTTAACGTGGATTGTCTACTAAGTACTATTATAGTACATTCATAGGTATCGCAGGTACTCCACACCACACAAATTTATAATTTATTCGGAACGCAGTGTTTCAAGAGCACATGAACTCCCATTGTCAACCGAGCTACCGACAATTTAGTTGTGTGGAGTTTACTGCAATACCTATGAAGCACACAACCATACAGTTCTTGCAATCGTCATCATTATTCCTTATAATAATACAAACGTTAGTTAATAGGGGCATTTATATTTCATCTCATTGTAAAATATTCGTTTTGCTGAGACGTATCACAGTGGGGTCAAATGCTCGATAGCGGAAAAAACTCAATATCTAGACAACGGATAGTCCTATCGAATTGCAGCTGGCCTCATTCGATTAATTATAGAGAAATATATTAAAATGATGATTACAAAGATGAATTAGTTTAATCTACGGTATATTAATAGTAATGTACTTGAAATATATGTCTCGATTGACTGATCTCCACTTAACATTGAAATTCTTCTTGCAATTCCGTTGGAAATTAAAGATATCTGATCTTCAGCAATATTAGGAAATCTGTCAGGATGAAATAATCAAACGACAGAACGTTCGAAATTCAACAAATACTCACACAAATCACTGTAACTGATAACTAGAAATTCCATTGTAACTTGTGGTCAAATATTACACAAATGTTACTAACCCCTAAATTGAAGTAATTTATACAGGAAAAATATCTGATGAAGCTACAGTGATAGCGAAACATGTTGTAGTAACATTGTGATAAATATATTGGAAATTTTTGTAAAATATTTCAGTTTTACTTCTTCGACCATTATTCAATATGGATTTCCAACAAGTATCGGCCGACTCAATCGATATTAGGAAAAATTGTAGTTTCAAGGGATTGTGTTATAGCTCTTTAGTACAATGTAATGTAGTGTGATGTAATATAATGTTATACAATGTAATGTAATATTGTGCAATGTTGTATAGTATGTATTTTCTATGTTTTTGAAATTTTGATTAGCTATTAGGTTCTGTTTTTTTGTATTTCGATAAAATGATATTTTTCATAAGAAAATTAAGAACTATTCTAAGTAAAATTATAAAGTTTTAAATAATGATGATTTACAAAATTGTGGTGATGGTAAGCCACTGCTATAAGTTAAAAAATAATGCGTTCAGTGTTTTGTATAATAGAAACGAGTTTAGCTTATTTAAATAATAAAGATACTTCAAAAACCAAGTTTAGATATAGTAAAGCCTAATGCTAATAAGTTGTCATTATATGATACCAAAAGTTCAATAAATCGACAAAAAGTATACCACTAAACATAAAAGAGGGAAGTTAATATCAACACACCCCGTACGCCGCAATACTGTTAAGCCGAATCTATTTTCTTCATATGGATTATAGTTCACCATGACTACACTGCAAGTTTCAAAATCAAATTCCCACAAGAAGTTCGAAAAATTCTAATAAGGTAGTTTGGTGGGACACCCTGTATAGTTAGTCATATAATACGTTGTTATAAACATCGTAGCTCCAATGGAAGATGTTTTTCTTTTGAAATAAGTTCGATGACGAAACATCTTCAGTTAAATAACGAGAATTTTTAAATAGGTAAATATAGGCAGCTGATACTGAGCACTAATGATTCTAACTTAATCGATGCTGATTTTAATCAAATTATATGTAATATTTGTTGCGCAAATTGGTTTATTCATTTGTTATATGTTTTGGACTTGTGTTTAGATGTTCATACCTACTTAATATTCACTACTTTAAAATTAGAAATCCATATATTTCTTAAGAAAAGATAATTTTGCCGGCCGAAATTATTTTCGTCGTTGCCCCACTATGCGTATTAGTTGTGATACCGTCCACACGTCGGGAAGAAATCAACCACATTTCCATCACTATGATTATTTCGTGTAGCGTTTGTCGGTACGTTATTGCATTCTAAATCAACTCAGATCTTACCTAACATTCTAAATTGACAAACTTGTGAAATTGAAATTTAGTTTGTAACAATAAATCATATTCCGGTAAATTAGCGAACGACAGTTTCAAAATCATTTCCCGGCAAATTTAACGTCGGCAAATTTCATTACCTACTGCACACTTTAATAGATCAGAAATTCACGTGTACGAACTCCTGCAACCTATGTCTTTGCTGTCAGAAACACTGAAGTTATTCAACATATAATTGAAAGCAACCTACGGTGACTAGTTACCTGCTATATGTACGACAAAGTATCGATGTCATTGCTTTCTAATAATATAGCCGCATGTAATAGTTCTATATTCGTGGCGCACGCGAACGATTTGAAAAAAAGTTCCGACCCAATTAACATGGAATGTATGATGATTGAATTGGTTTTTGCACGTAAAACCGCCGACTTAGATTTTTACGAGATTGTTCGGATACGACAATGTTTGCGACGTATGAGGGGCATATAACGGTCGTAACGTTCGATACTAGGTAAGTGAAATTTTGGATGATTTATGTTTGGAATTGTGTGCTAGAAGCGAAACGAAGGTCACGCTAATACGGCAAGGTCATGATATGTCTTTAGTGTAGTAATAAGTGTATGTTAAAAATGTCACTAAGGTTATTCAATATGAGAAACGAATTGATTTTATTGGTGTTTTAACACTTTTATGTCGCAAGTAATGCTTGACCTCGTTTGTTTCCTTAATGTTCAGTATTATCAACACCTTTGGGAATAGTTCTGTATTATAAAAATGTTTCGAAAGATTTGTAGATTACATGTGGCAGAATATGAATGTACATAACGCACAGTAAAGTTATATATCCTTATTTACGGTTATTAATGTGATTCATTTTATTTGATTATTAGCCTAATATCGTTCTTACTTTTCAATGTATTGCATCAATTTTCTTAATATTTAATCATAATCCATTGCCGTTTACCAAAAGTCTGTTTACTAAAACGATCCTCGATTTTGTTGGTACGACGTGATCAAATCAATTCCATCCGTTAATCCCCTCTTTGTTTATTTTATTGTTTTGATCACCATACCACTGTCGATATAAACTTTAGTACGCTATGTCAATCACAAATTATTGCAGGTACCAGTATTCTTAATTGTCAGGCTAATATCTTTTCCAGGAAAAGAGATAGAGGAGTGGTAATGATATAGCAGGTAACAATGACCCTTCCCTTAATGCACGTAATAAGTTTTAAGTTAGTTCTTGTTCTCTTTTGGAAGAGAAGGTGGTATAAGCAAATATGGGCGCAGGATATGCAAGGCGTTTTGAAGCACTGTTTTTATGTAATCACCTAAAGGGCCCAAGAATGAGTATTGCAACGGCTGCCGGGCACTTACATAAAACACCAGATTATATACGCGGCTGGACAAGGTGACACCAACACACGGGAGCATTAGATTATGTTGCAGGACCCGGTCAAACTTCTACGACTACAACCAGGCAAGATAAGGCAATAATTAATCTATTCAGTAGAAAACCGCATTTAACATTCCGTTAAGGGCAATCTATGTTGGCGAGGAGAAATATAAATATTAGTTTAATGGCTTTAGAAGACGATTGCTTGAGGACGGACAATAACTGGCAGGCGCGGTTAACATGGGCACGAAAAAGTGTCGTGAGATATTGGACGAATATGGTGTCCTTGAGCGAATCTTTTTTTTGGGTCCGGGTACCAAGAAACAACGTGTGGTCTTGCTATACACGGCAAACATGAAAGTTTCAATATAATCTCCGTCCAGTTCCACAGTTTTGGTTTATTTTTTAACGAGGGCATGTATTCCCATGCGATAAATAGAACGATCCTGCTTCTTAAACCACTGACGCACGAACGTTTTCACGGCGTCCTTATCTTTAAAGTGAGGGCTTTATGGGCGAAGAGGCAAGACTTCCCACCTAATTATTACAATCTCTTTAGCGGTGTGATAACTGATGTGTGGCCTTGCTTTTTCATGCAAAAGAAGAACATCCCCACATCTTTCGTTGGGCGAACTCTCCAAAGACCTGCTTTAACCTTTTTGAGAGTTGTGAGGTATTGGATAGAATTTACTGTGCGTCCTTGCCCCACAAAAGTAACCATAATCACACCTCTACATTCCAATAAACTGCCGCCACAACTTTTCCTTTGGATCGCATAATTTTGATTTTTTCGTAAGTTTCGGTAAGTTTGTATGATGCCTTCCATTGACCAATGTTTCATTTCTGGTCACATTTTTTCCAGAAACTCGTCTCTCTCGAAACGGAAGCGTTGCATGCGTTGTGAGGCTACTGCTTTTATTTTTTCGTTTGAACACCCCAGTTGTTGAATAGTCGTCTTAAACAGCCTTTATTGAGCGAGAGAATCGGATACAGTTCATCTACAGCCATCGGGTGACTCGCTGATTGTTGGGTGAAGTCACTGCAGTCGGCGGCCTGCCGCTTCACCTTTTCGTGTGTGTCTGCGACTGCAGTGCTGCCACTTATTGACGCAGAAAGTTACTACTAGAGTGGATTGTAGAAAAAGGTTTGAGGGGTAGTACCAAATTCAAATATTTCCTTAGCTAACTTTATTTAAATAGAAAGAATAGGCGACATTAGATATTGACTGATCTTCATATTTCTAAAGTTTGTTTCTTAAAACAGCAGAAAGGTCAAAAAGCTACCAATCCATTTATCCATAATATTAGCATCCGAGAAACCATCCATAATACCTCAGTATAGTCGGTTATCGTGTTTGTTCTGTCCTGTGTATGCTTGAAATACAAAAGTGGATGTCTGTCGGTAGCGAAACTATTAAATTCTGAAATAAAGTGGAAACGCTCGTGCAGCATGGGAATAGTATTTTTCTAAGGTTTTAAAAGTAAATCTACAATTTTTCTTTAATATATGTTAAATGTAGTGGTTTCCTAGAATGCTCTTTTTGTCATTTTAAATGCGTATTCAAGTAAAGACGTGTAACCAATGTCTAGTGCTCTATGAAATGTGTCAGTGGAGATAGGTGAGAGCTTACCATTGTAATATTGATCACGGATATCGCGCATTTCTATTGCTATAACCCTTCTCAGAAATTCAGAAGAACTAACGCAACTATTTTCGGGAATATTATAGAATTCTATTTTCCGTTCTATTTTCTACGGGCCCTGCAGATTTGTTAGTATACTTTTCCGCTCGGGTTCATTTCAAATGCATTCAGTAATTTGCGAAATACAACGGCAGCGTTTGTTTAGAAGTTCCACCGATCAATTTCCTTTCAGAGGAATTCTCCAGTAATTGAACTGCGTTTGAAGAACAACAAAGGAAAGAGCGGAAACTATTTCGGAAAGATACATTGCTGAAAGTTGTATAGAGCTGATAGAGGCAGAAGCTCTCCCAAAACCATGTGAGTAAATTTTACTTCGGATCGATAGCTGGTATAGGTACGACATAATGCCGGGTGCATCAATAACATTTGTAATTTTATTGTTTTAATTGAATTCAATGAGTCAATATTTCGAAGACATGTGAAGAAAGAATCATAGCAAAAGATTATCTACACAGTTTTATTCAGCGAATAATTTTGTCTTAATTAAAAATTGTCAACCGGTGATTCGCGAACCCGCAGATATGGGCAAACTTTATAAACGAAAAATTGAGTATTTTTCGTATTCGGTTTGGTGCCAGTTTGTGAATAGTTCGGGATTCACATGCTTCGCAACGTAGGTTATGTTATTTGTATATGCGAAATAGAACGAAAATGTATGTACAACTAAACGATGTGGTTAAATAAGTGCGAATAATGCTAATTTAGAAAGGCGCAATTAACCCTACTGTATGGATAAAACTGATACTGTGTTGCGTTATTTTCTCTGATGTAAACTATTCCAGATATTATGAAACGATTATACGATATTGATATAGAACGATAATAAGACCGTGGTTGTCGATGCGTTTATTCTTCCTTCTTGGTTACTACTGCTACTGTCGTCATGATGAGGAAATATAAGTTGGGGGTTTTCCACCAGCGGGAATTATGTACATTTGAAAATCTAATAGAAAACTAAACTACTAAGATACTAAAATCGTAAATTTAGGGGGCGTTTGACATAATTTGTTCACGTTTTGCTTGTGTTAAATTCCGTCTTTCTGTCTTGCAAGGTATCAAAGTAATATAATATATGCGGTCTTGAGGTATCAAAGTAATATAAAACAATGTCTTACTCAAACCCAGTCAAAGAAACCCACAAGTGTACCTCTTCTGTAGGTCACGCAAAGGAGGCTAATCCATTAAAAACCTATTACTTTACTACATGCTGTACCGTTCTCTTGGAAGATAAAGTTTTACGGCGATCTCAATCCATGCTTCAAAGCTTCAAATTCTTCTGTCCGCAAATTTCCTGTATATTTTGAGTAATTGTGAAAATATTTCATTTGATAATGATGTTCAATGTTATAGTATTTGTGAACGGCTATGATTTCAGTTTCACTTCCTTCACCTTCCCTAAACGGACTAAGTCGCGGTTGGGTTGCTAGCCTTTTTATATTCCATTACTGTTGTGAAAATTGTCAGGCGTTAAATTAAATTCCCCGTTTCATTCAACAGATTTTGGTTTATTTCAACAACACTATTAAATAAAATGTGACAATACTAAATGTACATATACAGAAAGAATAAAGAAACGTATTAGTTAGTAAAAGGTTCGTTCGTTGTTGAGGGTCGAGACGGTACTGTCCACCCCGACGCGAAAGTGCTTGCTCTTCCTCTTTTGTCGCTCATTTCGGCGAATTTTGTACAACTGTCATCGAGTCATCGAAGTGATTGGGATACACCAGAAGTTTCTCGAACCAACGACGTTATTCACGGATGCTTAATTGTTACTGTCCTTTCGAAAGTACTGCTAGCCCCATCTATTAGAGATAGAGAATACTACCACTGCTTATTTCCGCTTTTCACCACCAGATGTCGTCAAGTGCCGCGGTCGTAACAACACACAACAATAATTGCACTAGCTAATTTAGCAAGCATATACTCGCTCAGGACGCGTACTCGGCGGCTAGTCTAAAAATTATAGAATCTATGATTTTAATTTAATCTATTCTGCGATTATCTATACTATAAAAGCGGGAAAATTAAAACGGTCTTGGCCCTTGGAACTAACTGGAGTAATCAGTATGGCCCTTACGAGGGAAAGTTTGGAGACTCCTGCTCTACATCAATGCTAAAAGGTCCAATCCTTGTGTTGAATGGTCTATTGTAGTATCTTATTCTTAATTTGTTGTTTCAGCAACGGCTTTTTCACAGCTATTCTTTCCGTTACCCCTGTGTGAGAAGTCTCCTATAAACTGTTGTGTGAGATATTGGTGTCCTTGAAATATTGAATTGTTGAGTGCTGAAATGCTATAATAAATTGATTCCGTGTTCTCTTTCGTCCTACTGTTTTCTATGCCGTAGTGAACCTGTTTCCTCCATTCTACGAAGAGTCACGAATAATACCTTTACTGTTTTTGCGATTTGTAGCTGAATGTTTTACAATTGACATTCTTTGTTCTTTCAGCATTTTCTAACTACGATGTACAAGTTTATGTACGACGCTTTATTCAAAACGTAAACCTGCATACATTCTCAGGAACTTTTATAATTTGTGTCTTGGAACTGTTTCGTCGTGTATTACAAACAATTCTTTCCTAGAATTTATCGGAATCTGATTATAGCTATCGTAAAATGTAAAATAAGGCAGATGTGGTAAAATGCAAATTAGTATTAAAGTATACCATATTAGTACATTGTTTACGTAAATTGCGCTCTAAATCTATCAAAAAATAATTGAAATGTATTGTACAGGATGTTAAGGTACTAATGTTTTTATATATTTCCACACATATTATAATCGTTCCCATATATATGGACGGTAGTATAGATAAATCTAAATGCATTTTTACTTTCATACATAGAATTTGTGTAATAGCTTCCGTACTGGGCTTTTTCAGAGGTGTACATATTATCAAGGCAGTACGTCATATACTCTTATTGTCTGAATTAGTACCATACCTTACTAAATATTTTCTATTACAGCTTGAATTATTTTTCGAAATTTTCAAAAATAAATATGATGTCCCATTTAAAAAACATTTTCTCCCCAGTGAGTTATTTACTGGGGAAAAAAATGCTTGTTTTTGTGTCATTTCGTCTTAATTAGGACTACTAAAAGCACTAGTTTGCTAATTTAAGTTATTTTGTGTTAAAAATGAAGATAGTACTTAATTTCGATCAACCTATATGCACTATAAAAATATCCATATAAGCTTATTCTCACCTGTATATCGGTATACCGGAACCATATTGAAACCAGAAAACCATATAAACTTTATCGTGTCCAGGGGGAGTTACCTCGCAAGGGAGGCTGACGCTTTTTCCCTCAACGGCCTGAACATCTTGCGCAACAACAACTGCAACAAAAATCAATCAATAAGCACGAGAGCGTATTTTGAATATGTTAAAAGCTCAAGAATGTCATGTTTACGTAATATGTAATACGTTCAAGCTTTTTCGTGCGCACGTTTTAAAAATGTATTTGTCAACGTCTGGTGCTCTATTCTGTTGTTGTGTTGAAGAAGAAATATTTGCCTTAGAAGAGGGAAGAAAGAGCAGAGTGAGACGTGTTCGTCTATGCACAAGGAAACTTTGCAAAATATTTATGAAAATTTCTATCAATATTTCCCCCAATGCGGCATACTTTAGAATCTAGGAGTACATATCTTGCTCGAATTCCGAAATAACCTCACCTTCGCTGAGCGGAATTTGTTTACACATGCACTTAACCCCGCTATTCTATTAGAGTCTATTTGGCAAGAAAATTGAAGTTGTATTCTTCTGTTAAATTGTTTTATTAGGCACTTTCAAAGATTACGTATGGTTTTAATTGTACCTGGAACGTTATTCATGTAACATTCGGGTCAATAAACTCAAATATCATTGTACTAGTGTATGTTGTAAAACCTGCTGGAACCCGTATGTCATACTTTCATATGGGCACATTTCGCAGTACGAGTTTGTGGTTAATAACAATGTTGAGACTCTGAAACAAAGCACTAAAGCAGTTATGATTCAGTTAGTTTTTAATTTCATATTTAACTTGTGTATCTAACTATCTGACATTGATGAAATAGTTCCAATACATGTAAATACAAATGTGCAAAGGTTTCCTCAAAGGAATGCAGTCGAAAGAATCTCAGCGTCAAGAGCCGTTATTTGTTGCCAATGTAACAAAAGACCCACAATGTATGCTACTAGATCCTATTTCAAGTTTTGCACAATTATAGAAAATAAAATAATTGAAATAAGAATTATCATTAGTAATATGATAATTTCTTCTCTTCAGCATAGAAAACAGTTTAGAAATTGGTATTACTGGGATAATTCGATTATCTGGGATTCGAGAAATATTATGTCACGATATTGTCTGAGGCTGTGCGACACGTAATAAATAATAATTTCGATTTTTACAGTTGCTTATTTCAAAAAAATCATGATCGCGATATTTACATATTCAGTCTTCTAAACAAATTACGGGAGCGCTACAAACTTTGGTTACTATCGTACGTAAATTTTTGACGAAAAAATGAAAGAGAAGCAGGAAATTCAGATGTATTCAGAATAAGTAGAGTTGTTGTGTGGGTTATTGTCATCCTTTGTGGAACTTATATAATCCGACATTTCTACTCTCATGTCTACTGTTGTCTTCAGGGTAGCTATTATACCGGCCGCCATTAGCACACCAAGCCTGGATATCAAAAAACGTCTGGCCTCCTATGATTAAAGAAAGCATTAGCCAAAAGCGGCAACCGCGATACGAAGGACAGAAGAATAAGCATACGTAGACTACCCCGCAGAATGAGAAGGATTAATAGAATGCACAACCGTTTTTGCACAAAAATTAGCCTAATGCACAACCTTCTCTGCGCAGAAAATTTTAGCTTAAATATAAATTAAGCACAGTAACTTTTTTCCCGCCCTATTAGCTTAGCGATCAAGTCCATTGGAATACCAAATTCGAGAAAAACAAATCGACTTCGATACCCCATACGAGACAGTTTCACTAATAAGAAATAGAGAAAACAAGTATGTCAGATACAATCTTCCAGCGAGTGTCGAATTTGCCAAGTAACAACCCTTCTTAGGGCTGCCCTGAAGAGAGCAGTAGATACACTACCGAAACGTTGGACTATATAAGTTCCACAAACGATGGAAATAACCCACAGAAAAGCTCTAATTATAGTTCATCATCATCAATATCACGTCAAGCTTTATTCAAAATAGCCACTTATACTGAGGCATGAATGAGCGTTCGAAAGGTTGCTCATTCTCCGATGTTTTGTCAATATTTCATGACAACCAAATCGCTAGAGGGCGGGAATAACGGATTAAGTGGCAGTAGCAGTGTTACTGAGATATCGGTGGTAAAATGAACTTCGAATAAACAGCAAAAATAAAGGTTGGTAAATAGATGTATGTATAGCCTTAGTAACACTATAAAGTCTAAGAGCCTAACACGAACCACGAAAATTAATATTACAGATCAGTGATTGCCCCATATTTCGCATGGATGCGAGATATGGACGATGACTAAAGCTATGGAAACGAATGATGCTTCCAGAGAAAGATTCTCAGAAATATCTTCGGCTTTTTTCACGAGCTGAATACTAATCAATATCGAAGAAGAACAAATGTCGAGGTTAAACAGACTTAAAATACCAGCGACATTGTGCGGGAAATCAAGTCCCAGCGTCTAAGAGGGGCTGGTCACGTTCATAGACTTCCTGACAAGCTCCTCCCCAGACTAATCTGAGAGGGGACGCCGTCAGAAAAAAGGCCGCTAGGATGACCATGTCTGCGGTGGAGAATCAATATCTGGTCAGATTTAACAACAATGGGGCTACCAATCTAGCCTACTCTTATAGATGACCGTGTGAGGTGGAGGCAAATTTTGCAGTCAGTCAAGACCCACGCTGTGTTGTAATGCTACGAGAAAGAAAGAATAAAGTTTGGTTCTAAACTTGGCAAAACTATTACTGAAATGTTTAATATAATGAAAATCATTTATGGTGAGAATTGTTTATCTCGTACTAGCCTGTATGATTGGGGACACGAGGATGCAAAAGGCGACTAAGATCCTGGTTAAAAACATGCCGTGATTATTGAAAAAAACATCAAAATTATGCGAGAATTCATAAAAACTGAGCCGAAATTTTTATCGCGGTAGATGGAAATACATTCGCATATAGCCAGAAATTCAAGTGATCGTATATTAATTGAGCGTTCGTCCCTAAGAAAGGTTTGCGCACAGTTTGTCCCAAGAAAAAGTTGACTGATGACCAAAAGCTACTTCGAATTCAACGTCGTAAGGAATTGATTAGTGTACAAAAGGTACAAAAACTTCAAGTAGTTCAATTGTAACCGGTGATGAGTCGTAGTGTTTTCAATATGACCAAGAAACCAAGTGCCAAAGCCTTAAAAGGAAGCACCGAACCCGAAGAAAACTCGTCTTTAGAAGCAAATATCAAAATAATTATTTAAGCGATATCTCATTAGTCAACACCGATTACCGATTTTTTAACTAAAAACGACATTTTAAGTATTAAGCGTACATTATGTTTGCCTGAATTAGGATGACATTCAAAGAGCATCGGTCGCGGCTTTGAAGTACATTCCTAGTGTAGGATCGCCGTGCTTTTCTCAATATATTATCTATCGATCTATTCTTGCTGGTTCACTACTTTATTTACTACTGTTACAATCACTATTTGGTGAGTTCGGTTTGAGTGCTTCTTACATACTACTTACTACAAAAGAGCATGCAAACAAAGACACACTAGAGTGACCTCTAGTGCTCGCCCTCTGTATTTCGAGTTAAATTTAAAAATACGCTTTAACACCTAGAATTGGGCCTAGAAATTCATTTCACGAGCTAATTGACCACGTAAACTGCTGTATCGAAGAAAGCTATTTTGAATAAAATAATTACATTTCACAAAAGCAGTAAATTGTTGTTCGGATCTCCGTGAGACCCTCTATGCTATCACATTCCCCTTGGCATGCGAGACATGTATCCCAATCCTAATAATAAGTAAACTGTTAAATGATTACACTGTGCAACAGAATTTTTAGTGACTTCTATATGAGATTTGCTTTTTACTAATTTACTTGTGCTGAATCCGAAAGTCACACTAGTATTTGCGTGTCACATGAAGATTTAACTTTATGCCATACTATGCTCTTTGAAGAATCACTAATGCGGCTAAGTTGTTACTTAAGAACTGATAAGATGTAAATAAAGTATAACATTTTAATAATTTATTTATTTATTTAGATACAATATTATTCACGAGTATAGTACAAGTATTTGTTTTAATAATTAATAAAAAATTAGAAGAGGAATCAGGAAATAAAATTTCCTTTGCTGCACTTTCTGCTATGTATTTTGGTTTAGCAGTCCCTTTGGACACGCCAAGAATAGTTGGTGATCATATGAGGAATCCATCTTCCTTGATACTGAGTTTCCATGGTTTTTAAATCTTGATGAAATCTCTCACCTTGTTCATTACTTACAGCACCTATATTTTCGGAAACCTGTCAAGATGATTATGAAGGAAATGAAGCTTTATGTTCATATAACAACCTAAGCGGTAATATTTTTGAAGCATTGATTTTGCTAGATCTTGGAGACTCTTTTGTTTCCAAGGAAATTGTTCGTTACCGTAGTGAATGGAGCCCAGATTCCTTTCTCAGGTTCGTTTATGGAGTTGATAAAATTTAGATCTGTCATCTAAAGTCCATCAACACGCATATGTACTTGAAACAGTCCTCTTGCAAATCTAGAGCTTTAACACATTGCTTCAGAAAACCCAATTTGAGGCGAAGAAGTGGAAAAAATACTTATTTTCTGTCGTCTAAAAGTTCACTTACAATATTCTTACAATTATTTGAACAATTGAGAATTTGCTGCATTCAGTTAAGGATTTTCAGGAATTTTAAAATCAGCAAGCAAGGAATTTCGTAGAAAAGAAATGTGACGTGATAGGGAAAAATAGGTTTCACATTAATTATAAACAAGTACCATATCTTGGTCAGCAGAAAAAGAATGTTTGTTGGCTAGTGTTATTCGTTACTTTAACACACGTAATGAAAACTCTAGACTCTTTACAAGTAAACATGTAGGGATGTAAGAACCGGTGGCATTGCTCCACCACTGCCAAAAAGGCTGAAAGAAATGACAGTGGAAATGTGTGCCATGATTGGGATATTTAGTCGAACACATTCGCAATTTTAGTATTCACAGTGTATACGTTTTTCGTTAATTATGTATTATATATATAACCTATAAATTCTTAGATAAACGGAGATATGTATTGATATGATTTGCGAACTCTGCATTGTAAGCGATTGATGCTGTCGATTGTGGGTGTATTTTCTACGATTTACCGTACTGTAATAAATTTTAAAATACAAAAAACATTCTCTTTTCTATAAATGAATATACAATATTTAAATAAAATCGATATTTCGTTGGCAACAGAACACATTTTGTGTACACATACGTAACAATTGTTTATAATCGCGAATTAGCGCATTCATACGTATATATTGTAAAAATATGCTGTCTGAGCCAATAAATTTTAATTGATACCTTCCCTCTGTTTATAAATTCGACTATCCGCGCAAACGATCAAATTACATTAAACGGCGTCCAAGCGAATAAATTGTTTCTACGTTCATTTTTCAGATACGTACACATCGGATCGATTACGTGCAAATAAATAAATGAATACAATGTATGCAATGGTAATTGCTTGTTCAATAAGTATCCGTCAGTAATAACGAATAGGACCGACGCAAAAAAAATGCGAAGTCATTCGGAAGCGTTTTTAATAACTTCGTATTAAATTTTCTGGTCGAATAAATACGAACAAAATAACAATGTACGGGGCGAGGAACAATGGAACGGGGCGATGTTTTCCTGGCCAAAATTCTAACTTTTGAATTTATACTCACAGGTCTATGAAACTGGATGTATATAATCTACGATGGTCATCTGTTTGTTTGAGAAAGTTAATTTGGTGATATCGTTAATGCGGTATCGTTAACGTAGCGATAAATACAATGTAATTGTTCATAAAACACTAAGTTGATTGAAATAATTGAGAACTGTAATTTTAAGGGTTTACCATTGAAAATTATTGATAAAGTTAGGTATTGCAAAAATAACAAAATTAAACAAACAATTATTAAAAGACTTCATCTATAAAACATTGTAGTTTCATTTTATTTCAATACAGTAATAATAGCTCAATAATAACTCGAGTATCTTAGAATAACAAATCTTTCGGTGTCCAATTCTAATTCCCATTTATTAAGTGTAGGCCCTCTAAAAGAAATAGGGATCAGAAGTCTGGAGTAGCTTATTGACGCTTATAAGACGTCTTGGTTGGTTGCGGTTCTGGAACATTTGCGAGAACGGTGCAATCTATAAGGTTTATAATCTTTATTTCTAGCTTCTTGTGTTTCCTCTAACAGTTAACCTATTAGCAAAGTAAAATAACGTGCATTAACTTCTTCATGTAGAAGTGTTATGTACACAGAAGCTGGCATGTAGTACCAGTTGTACATATCGACATATAACTCTGCAGCTTTGTAGACATACTCTTCAAATTTTTGGGCATTTACAGATCTATTAGGAGCTACTGCAAATCTCCGAATTATTTCTTCATCAACACCAGTGATATTTTCTGCGCAAGACGGATTTGAAAAAAAACTTTCTGGTTATGTTCCATCATTACCATTTCCTGTTCCTTATTGAGGTTGATCAATTATGATTTCGACCTTATTCCTAAATCGTTCTTTGACACATTTTTCTTTGCTGTTTTTCTTTCGTTCTGAACAGCAGTTAAATCAGCCCATTACCTTCTCGAAGCATGGAAAGAAAACACCCATTTGTACTACTTTAATTTTATTAAGTAAAGCATAACCTCATATTTCATGCGCGATAAATCTAATATACATCCACGGCACTGAAAAATCACATTTTGCTAGTGCGGGTTTTACGGGCAAACGATCATGTAGTACTGACCGATATAGCAGGCGCACAAGTATGACATGAAGATTTCAGACAACTGATGGTGCACAAATGCAGCTTGTGCTATAAAGATTTGGCACTGTACCATTTTGTTGTGCCATCAACAATTGTGTTTGTTTTTATTTGAAGAAAACTGTCGTTGAATCACACCGATTACTTCTAGAAGCTTACGGTGAACATATTCCATCGTAGGATGCATGTGAACTGCGGCTTCTGCGTTTCAAAAGTTGTGACGTCGATGCTGCAGACAAGGAACGTTGAAAACCGCCAAAAAATACGAAGATGTGGATTTGCAAGCATTTTTGGATGAAGATGATTCGCAAAGACAAGAAGAACTCGCCAGATAATTGGACGTTAGTCAACAAGCTGTTTCCAATTGGCTATGAGAGATGGGAAAGATTCAGAAGACCGGTCACTCAACTTGTATGGGTACCATATAAGTTGCGTGACAAGAAGAGTGCAAAACAACATGTGATATTTTGGTCGCTCATGGGTAGACCCAGGCACACAATCCCCATCGACCGCAAGACCGAATCACTTTTGTTAGAAGGACAATGTTCTGTGTTTGATGGGGCCCGAGGGACGTGGTCTATTATGAGCAGTTAAAACCTGGGTAAACGGTTAATACTAATCGTTATATCGAGAAAAGCAACGCAAAGTTATTTTTCTTCATGACAATGCTTCATCATATACGACAAAACCAGTTCACAACACGTTACAGGCACTCAGCTGGGAAGTTCTACCCCATGCGGCTTACCCACTAGACTTGGTTCTTACCGACTACCACTTGTTTGCATCGATCGGTCACGCACTTGCTGAGCAGCGCTTTGGTTCGTATGAAGATGTGAAAAAATGTCTCGACGCATGGTTTGCAGTAAAAAGGCAAGATTTTTTACTGGCATGGTATTCACAAATTGTCCAAAAGATGGGAAAAGTGTATAACAAGCGATGGAGCACATTTTGAATAAAGGACTTTTTATCATTCTTCCAAGTTTAACATAATTTTTTGAGAAGAAGAAATCCGCATTTCACACTTATACACCTGGTAAGTATCTCAACCATTACCGCATATGCATGTCAAAGCTACATGAGCGCAGCCTGTCGACGCCGTATGATGCATAGTCGATAGAGGCAGCCATCCGTCTATTAATTGCATATACACCCAGGAACATGAATATGAGGGACCCTTTGATGTTTTAATATAGCGGTATTAACAGACAAATAGTCTTTACCTGCCGCTTCTTAGAAATACCCGGAGTATAAACAGAAGGGTTAGTGGGAGAAATGCCGTTGTTAATCCATTTATTGCTGTATTTGCGGAATTAATTGTATTTCACACTTAGTATAGTTCGGTAAAGTGACCGGTAAACATCAGTATTTTTATTTCAAATTACATGTACGTTTGTTATTGGCAAATAAAGATATTTATTCGTGATTAGTTTATGTGTATTTAACTGAAAATACCGAAATCTAAATAACTTTCTGCGTTTCAACGTCCGCAAATTATTACACTACATGCCGAGGGATTATCCCAAGTGATGAAAAGTAGTAAGGAAGTAAAGTGTTCACGGTTCGCCGTACAAACAACTCTAAATCGTTACCAAGAAACAGGAGATACTAAATCAAGACCGGAAAGAGGTCCAAAACGTTAAACGACAGAAAGGGAGGACCAGTGGTTACAACGACACTACAAAAATCGACGTCAAACGGCAACAGATTTGGCTGGCGCGTTAAATCGCCGATTCAACGTTAATTTATCGCCTAAAAGAGTAAGTAGACGTCTTACAGAAATCGGTCTATACTCGAGAAAAGCTAGAAAGAAACCGTGGCTGTCGGACGTAAATAAGAATAAACGATTAGCATGGGCTCATAAACACAAATCGTGGACAGAGAAGGACTGGGCGAATGTGATTTGGACAGATGATTGTAATATAGAGGTAAATATAATTAAACGTTTTATATTCAGTATAAGGTAACTATTTTATAGAAATTTAAACGAATTGTGTTAAAAAGAAATGTAGAGTTAAAAGAATTAACTGGATAGGTATATTACAGACTTTGGGTGCACCTGGTGCCGTGCTAGTGCGTCGCCGGCCTGGTGAAGAATACCATGCCGATTGTGTGGTGCCTACCATCAAACATGGTGACGGTAGTGTCATGTTATGGGGGTGTATGACGTCGACAGTGGTTGGAGATATGTTTGTGTGTACTTGTAAAATGAACTCGAGGATCTAGCCCAGCATGTAAGATAAGGTTTTACTGCCCTCAATTAAAAAATTATTTGGAATGAATACTTACGAAGTTTTGTTTCAACAAGATAATGTACCATGCCACACTGCGGTTTGCAAGTTTAGTATTGTTCCGGGAAGCGAACACTGACATCTTGGAATGGTCATCCCAAAGCCCGGATCTAAATCCGATCGAGCATTTGTGGGCTCTTATTAAGCGAAAAGTATGCGAACACAAATGCAAATCTAAACAAGAATTAAAAGCAATAATTGAAAGAGTATTGGAGAACATTCCAACTTCAACCTGCCATATGTTAGTGGCCAATTATATAATATTTGTTTTATTTGTTCATTCATAATTGAAAAAGTTGGAGGGGCCTAATAATTATGTCCCTGCCTGTATATTTCTTTAGTCAAGATGCGCAAGGAATTGAAGCTAAGATTACGCTGCGAGATTTCCATATGTGCACGCATATGTTCACGTAACTATTTCCTTTGTTCTAATAAATAACGCAATGAATCCGGACCGACTAGGAAATCACATCAACATATTTAGGATATTTACTGGCGAAGCATCAGGAAAACAGGAAGAAAAAGGCAATATAAACCCATCCCGTAATATATTGCAATTTCTTTATTTGTTCAATTCGGGCGTATTTCACCGACCGAATTACGTTACTTGGCATGCCGATCCCAAAAAGACGCAGCCCGTGTATATCTGCGTCGTCGCGTTTGTTTGCTCCTTTTCCTCCCTTTTTCCCTATTCTGCCGATATTGAATATTTGCCTGTATCATGTTTTCGCATTCGGGCGAAAGTTCTGAACCGGTTTCATCAGAAAAGAGGAACGAGGAAGAGGTGTTCGAGCGCGGAGAAACAATTTTATATTGCTTCCTCGGCTCGCTATCGGAAGAGCATAGTTTAGTGATATTTCGCTTCGGGCTAGCTTGAGTCGTTTCCGTCAACCGCCCCATACAAATTATATTTGCGATGCACATCGACACTTTGTTAAACATCCATACATTCGCGTCAACCGCGAGGTAGCATCGTAAAAGTGCTATCTCGATTGGTGAGCTCAATTTATCGTCCGATGCGGCTACGATGCACTTAACCCCGCGGCAATTGGTTCCTTTTGTTGGGACATCAGCGTACAATGTATTCCAAATTGTACAATCTTATATAATACCTTTGTGATAAATTTAGTTACAGAGATCTGCATTTGTGGCATACTTGTTTTTTAAGAAATTGGAATGAAATCAATTAAATATTGGCTATGTACTTTCACAGGTATAGCAGTAAACTCCACTCCACACAAATTAATTAATTATTCGAAACGCAGCGTTTCGAGAGCACGTGGACTCCCATTGTCAAGCGTGTTATTGACTGAATGTAAAAACTATATCACACTTGCAAATTATTTTCTACGCAGGCTCTAAAATTTCTCAAAATATATGACTATTTACAATCTACTGGGTGGTCTGGGTATGTGTGTATTTTCAGGAAAGGATGGAACGAAACCGAACCATATCTTTAACAGGGCGTTATGGTAATAAGTCAATCAGACTCGAGTGTGCAATTAGGGGTGGTTCTCTGTTCAATAAGTTCCTGTTCTTTTTCATAAATATCGTTTCATACGCCTCTAATTCTCTACACGAGTTTACGTTTTTAAGAAGTTTAAGATTTTTTAAATCAATTTTATGTCCGGATTTTATGATATGCTTTGCTACGCTTGATAGTTCTGGTTTAACGAAACGATAGTGTCTAATATGTTCCTTGAACCTTGTTTCGATACTCCTTTTTGTTTGCCCAATATAAACTTTATCAGAATCATTGGATGCGATTTGGAAAATTTCAGACCTTTTCATCATCTCCGGTTTATCTTTGGGCTTGCCTAAGAGATTCTTTAAGTTGTTTTTTTGATACAAAAGACACGTTTATATTTTGTGGCGAAAAAATTTACTTAAAAATATATGATTTCCTTTTTCAAGTTCGTTTCAAATTTCGAAAAAATTATAACACGAAAATGTTCTCGGTTTAATTCCATATATCAATTGACTTGTCACTTTTGACAGTTCGCTGTAGCTACAATACTACACGCACCGTACTAAAATTTTGGATATAGGTTAACTAACGACGGAGGTTAATTTCTAGCACTGACATTTGATTAGTGGCGCCCTTTATGTCCCAGCTTGCAAAACTTAAAAGACATCCCTCGTATATATGTGTATAAAGTATATTCAGTCCTCAAATACAACTTTCCTTGCGCTATAGATTAAATTCCGGATATAGATATATTAAGAATTCCAACTGGCTCCCGTTAAACGAAAGAAAATTCGAAAACTGGCCGTCAGTTTGAAATACTGCAAAACAAAATTGTCTAAACTCGTGAAAATATTCGGATTTAACCTCAAAACAAGTTCAGGCCGAATATCAATAGCGCTCAGTCGGAATATAAAAGAGGCATAATATCCATCCAGTCGGTCGGAGATAGTAAAATAACGCAATTTCAAGACAGCCGGCTTTGCCCTGTCAATGTTTATGACGCTCGCCGACTAGGGTCGCTGTTTCCCATGTCTACTAAAGACGCATGTGGTGAGTTTCTATCCGGGTCCGTTGCGGTTTGCGGAACGCAACACCCTTATGATTTTTATTGCTTCGCTATTCCCTATTGAACCGTGTGTGTATACAGCATCGGGACGCAAAATCTGTAAAAACCGGTCCCATGGATACAAACCATGGAAAAAAAATAGCGCAGATTCAAAATAGTCGATACGTATTTCTTCTTTCGTTTTCCATCTGTGTAAAAATGTAACAAGAGGCAGAGTTGAGGTTTTACCAACAGATATTTATACTTGGTTCTAGACATTTTTTCAATGGTACAAACTAGAACGGTTCAATCAGGCTATCTAGAAGTCGATGATATAAAGGTGGTGGGTGACTGTGAACGATACGAAATTCTGTACCGGATGAGGAGTTTATTTTCAAGCAAAACGTCCTATTTATAACCTTTTGGCTAGAGCATGAAAAGTAATTTCTCAATTTCTAGCAAGGTTATTGGTAGATGTAATTACAATTAATGCTATACCTGCCTAGAGTACATTTTTTCTGTAAATCAAAAATAATGTTTTAGTATTTTGCCAGCAGTTTAGCTGGGACTGTTTAGTTGTGAAATTACAACTGCAACTGTATGGTTGTATAATTGATAGGTATCGCACTAAACTCCACATAATTTATTCAGATCGCAGCATTTCATCTTCACGGATAATCGGTAACCCGGTTGGGAATAAGAGTCCATGTGTTCTTGACACCCTGCGTTAAAGTTAATTTGTGTGGTGTGGAATTTACCGCGACACCTGTGAATGGAACCGTTTACATATGAAAACAAAAAATTTACTGCAGGAGCTAAAATGGAATGGAAATGTATTGTGTTAATTTTTTAACGCCGGTTCTTCTTGGAAGTAGTTACAATTTTTCTCTCGTTTGGCCTCTTCTCTGTCAACGTCTTCAAAATTTTTGAAAGTCGCGAATCAATATCCCAAAACACCACCTCAGAGCTTCGTCAAGACTGATTTCCAAACGAAACTATCTGAAGATAGTTTATTGCCTTGCCTTTCCTATAACAGGCTTGAGAAATCCATTTGTCAAAAATTTACCTTTTCTTAAAAGTTCTTTAGTTTCCTCAGAAAGGTTTTCATTTAGATAAAATACTTGAGCAGCGACAGTTACTGAATAGGTTTTTGTGTTATACTTCATAACTTACTTCTAACAAGATATTTTCTGCTCATTGATTCCTTCGTATCCATGAAGGGCAAAAAGTTGATACCTCAAGCCGTAAACTACCCAATCTTTTCTTAATCCATAACCTTCCCAAATTTCTTGCAATTCTTCTTCCACTACTTGGAACACGCGGTGTACCAGGAAATAATAGTGGCGCCTAACAGGAAATATTAGTTGAATATGACTGACGTGGTTTGGAGGTTCATTACGAATATCAGGATATGTATCATACAGTTGTCCATACTTTGGCCGCCACGTCTGTCGTAAATAAACAAATTTTCAATAACGATTCATCGAATTTCGAGCTCCTAAGAAAGTGTAGCGCAGCTGATCCAACTTCGTAGAATTCGTGGCCATTAATATCTTCGGTCCACACGTAGACCTTTGGATCCTGGGCATGTTTGTTAACGCAACTTAAACAAAGTCAAAGTTTCTTAAACAGGAAGCTTTATGAGATTCTGAATCTGCTATAGATTAAAGCAATATGTAACCTCATTTTCCTTTCTTCTTTCATCAACACGTTTCTTTGTTTTAAATTTGTACAGCTGCAACTCATGCTTGAGACCATCTGGATGGTTTATAATCTGATATTTTATCGTTCGTAATAATTGCACAAATCAATAGCTGATGAATGGGATCCCAGGTACCTATTCGTTATTTAACAGGATTCATAGATCGTTAAAAATTGTAATATCAGGTTGATTATAAATAAAACTGCCTGTATTTTATTAAGTCCATTGTATAGCATATATAATTAATATGAAATTTCCTATACGTATACCTTTAAGCCTTAAAGTTATTTGGTTATTTCCGAAATTTACCTTCTTATTTCTCTCTTATAGAAGAAAAAGTTAATGTTCTCTCAAAATGTCCATCTGTCGTTTTCGTAGAAAATGATCAGTATTTCAGCATAAACAAAAATATCCTCAATTGTAAATTGGACAGGCAAATTCTACATTTATTTAGGACATTTTCTCAATTATTTGAAGCGACATTTTAATTAAAATCTTCACATTATTGAATCTTATAACTTATAGAGCTTGAGCGCTTTTCCAAAATTCTTTATACTAGGTGTTGTACTGTTTACTGAAATATTTACCAATTAAGTTACAATGGTTTATTTATAGCCAAAAGGAATTTATGCGGTTTCATACTATTGAAGAGTGTTACCAAAATTACTTGCAAAATTTTGGAGAAAATTACTCCGTTTGCTTTCTCCAGCTAAGAAATTGGTGTAAATATTTTCTATTAGGTACGGTGTAGGCTACCCAAAGGATGAAAACTAGTACTAGTATTTGCAAAGGGAGCCAGAAATTTGTTAAATAGTTTCTCAGACTTTCACGATCATTTGTCATAGTCGGAACTAGGGACTTTTAACTAGGAATTTCTTAGTCTAAATTGACCATGATTTGTATGCACATGATCAAAGTTAATAGACCAGAAATTTTCAGAAATACATACATTTTTAAGTTAATATTTTATATAAGTTATGGAGGTTTAGCTTATTTTTATGTACAATTCGAGGATGTTTCATAAGAAAATATAATTTGTATACGCTATTTTTTTCAAAATATTCTGTGTGTTTGAAAATATTTTATAAAATGTAGTCCTTACTGACCTACATAACTGAACTAGAGCAGAAGGTAGAGAATATACTCAGCTCCATCATAAAATTCCGTGACGTTCGCGCATACTATGCAGACACTGCGGAGTTGCCCTTAGATAATTCGAATACTCAAGGCGTTGCACGGAAATCGTTTAAGTTTCTTGTAATTTTTTTAGTTTCTACTCTCCGTAATATTTGATTAAACGCAATATCTATAACTTTGTTAAAAGAATAATTTTTTGCTTATTATCTCTTACATTCTGTTTGGCAATGAATTATATAAATTTTGAATGTACTCCAACGGAAGTAATTCCCGTGCCTTCCGAATGGCCAGTTTTAACTGCTCTTTATTTTCAAATTGCTTCCAATCACTATAAATCCTTCGAGATAACCATCCTCATCCATTTTCTATTATGTTGAGGTCCTGAGCCAACGGTGGCTATGGTAATAAAGTTATCTAATATTGTTCTAACCATTGTTTCACTACCGAGCATTATCTTGTTACAAAACAAAGTCTTCCGTGCCCATTTGATTCTGGATTACGCCTTTTACGTTTTCGATTATTTCTAGGTATTTCGGGATTTCTAAATCCCGCGCTGAAAATGATTTTAACTACCCCTGAATAAGAAATTTCTCTCCATATTATAACACCCCCGCCACCTTGAGGTTTCCGCGATATCACCTTGGGTTGCTTCCTCAAGTCGTGTCAAGTCCATCGAGACTAAATCGCTTCTCATCCGTGAAAACCACCTACTTCCAGTCTTCACTCCATTCAATGTGTTGTCTTGCGAAATTTAATCGGCCTTCTCTTGGTCGGGCAGTTAAAACCGGTTTTTTTTTCAGTTTCAACCTACGAATGTGTGGAGATTGTTTCAAAGCCCTTTGCACTGTCCTTGCGGATGCAGAAGTTCCGATGGCATTCCGAATTTGACGTGCTGTCGCCGCTGAATTCGATGCTATTCGAATAATTTTGCTTGTCTCCGGTTGGGCAGTGGCTCTTGCTGTCGGTCCCTTACGTTTTTGTCTGTAATTTTACTTGTCGCGAAGACAATTACGAATGCGTAATCACTCCGCTTTAATTTGCCTAGCGATTTCTCTTATGGAATAATTTTCGTTGCTTAAAGTATCTACTTGCACTCTTTCTGCTTCCATAAGCGTTTCTCCGCGTCCCATAACGATGTAGCTATTAAAAATTATTCGTTTGGTTCTATCGGTTACACAGAGATAACTGAAATGTAATCAAATTTGAAACAAACCTGAAAAAAGAAACCAAATATTTCCCGAGAATTTGGATTAGGTACGTAGATGATATTTTCGCTGTGTTTGACACCAACAAAGGAAACATACAAGATTTTCTAGCAGAACTGAACTCAAAATTTACCACGATCAAGTTTACCATTGAAGAAGAAGTGAACAATCGCCTTCCGTTTCTAGATACTCTAGTCATACGCAATAATAATAAATTAGAAATAGACATCTACAGAAAAGAAACTAATTCCAACAGATTCATCACGTTTGATTCGCACCATTGCGAACAACAAAAAATGTCCGCGATTAGTTTTCTGGTCAATAGACACGTCAGATTTCCGCTAAACAAGAGCAGGTATGACAAAGAATTAAAATATATCAAAGATGTAGCGAGGTACAATGGCTTCTCTTCTATGGATGTCGACCGTATTTTAAGGAAGGTCCAATACAAACAACACATCAGAAATTCCACGACTTTGACATCAACAAACACCGGTAACAAGAAATTTATAACTCTTCCTTTTCACCCAACAGTAAAAGGGTTAAGTAAAATTTTCCGACAACTAAACATGAACGTGTCTTTTGTGTCAAAAACAATTTAAAGAATCTCTTAGGGAATCCCAAAGATAAACCGGAGATGATAAAAAAGTCTGGAATATACCAAATCGCATGCAATGATTGTGAGAAAGTTTATATTGGACAAACAAAAAGGAGTATCGAAACGAGGTTCAAAGAACATATTAGACACTATCGTTTCGACAAACCTGAACTATCAAGCGTAGCAGAGCATATGGTAAAATCCGGACATAAGATTGATTTAAAAACCTGACACTACTTAAAAACGTGAACTCGTATAGAGAATTAGACGCGTACGAAACGGTATATATGAAAAGAACGGAAACTTATTGAACAGAGAACCACCCCAATTGCACACTCGAGTTTGATGGATTTATTACCATAGACCCTGTTAAATGATACGGTTCGCTTTCGGTCCATCCTTCCCCGTAAAAGGCATGAGGCCACCTAGTAGATTGTAAATAGTCATATGGTTAGAAATTTTAGAGCCTGCGTAGAAAATAATTTGCATGTGTGATACAGTTTTTACTTTCAGTCGGTAACACGGTTGACAATGGGAGCCCACGTGCTCTCGAAACGCTGCGTTCCGCATAATTAATTAATTTGTGTGAGTGGAGTTTACTGCTATACCTGGGAAAACAAAAGCGATTTCAGCCCTTTTTGCTGTGGAATTCCGAATAAGTAACTGAAACAAAATTAAATACATAACTGCTGATATCTAACAAAAATCAAAAATTGTTACGCGATGGAGAATAGAGCAAGAATAAGATATCAAACGCAGAGAAATAATACAGTTAGTTGCTGAAGAAGGAACTAAAATATTCTGTATGTAAAGCAAGTTTAATTGCCTCTTCTCATTAGTTGAAGTTCAGCACTGACTTTAATGATCAAAATGCAAGTAGCACTTACGGATAGAATAGCAATTAATTTACAATTGTTGTAGTTGAATCTCACATTGTCAAGCTTTAAATCTTTACTATGGAAACTGGCTATATTGATCGAAAACTAAGCCTCTTTTAATGAGGCAACCATTAGCTACGTTGAAGAACCTTTGTACTTCATTCGAATAATTTATAATACATAGGGTGATCTAGCTCTGGCGGTTCAAGATTGTGCTTTTGCGAATGGAGACTTTTCAAATGTTTTTTCTTGTCATGAGAAGAACTGGCAAGTAGATCGGGGTATCATAGTCATCTGTATTGTGGGAAATAATTAATAAATAACAGGTTGTACGAAATGATATTTAAAACAATTCGAAGCAGCTACCTCTCTGGAAAAGGTTATCAAACAACTATTAACATCTAACAACATCTATTACCTTTAAATGTCATATAGATGCTGTCTGTATACTCAAAATAATCTTTAAAATTGCAGAAGCTTTGTTATCATTACAAAATTTGCTTAATTTGGGTAGAATCGTAATCTTTATTTCAAATACTATTAAATTTTTATACAGCTGGACAAGTTTTTGTCGGTTAAGATGTTTAAGTGTACGTGTATCATCATCCGCTATTTGTATAGTATAGACATTTTAAGGGTAATAAATATTATTTATAGAAAATTCATAATGCATTTTTTGCATATGGTTGCATATAGTTTCTGATTTCTGGAAGGTACTGTTATGTGTTATATATCCCTTTTTGTCATTGAAAAATGCGTTGTCTTTTTCTAGTTATATCTTTATAGGTACTTCTCAAACTTATAAATGAATATGTACAATTTCGTGAAATTGAAACATTCAGTTTCATAATAGAAAAAACAATTTATAAACGTCATTTAGTAACACAAAATTATCCAACCTATCAAGAAAACTCTTTAAATAAGTCATAAACTGCTATCTGAAAGCTGAAAATGGCAGTGAACTATTTCCATATCTGTCACTAGATGTTAGAACTGATGCACGGTCGTTCGAGTTTTCGAAAAGTTTGCTCGCGGCAAGTGCCTAGACAACTGATCGAGGAGCACCACTACCAATCCAAACTAAAGTGCGCTCTAATGTAATGGAAACGTCCTCTTGCACCGTCAATAAAGAAATTCTAGCCTGTGCCGTCAGCTAGTGAGGTTATGCTTACCGTGCTCTGGGATTCTCTAGGAGTGCTCCTAGCCCATTTTCAGAATAGAAATAAGAACATGACTGCTGAATTATACTGTAGAGTATCTCAGACTTTCACGGCCGTTTTACATAGTCTGGTTAGGTTGTCGGATTCCGCCGTATCACTAGGTTGTACCTTTGAAAATGCAAATCGTTGTTCGCGAAACGTCAGGGACAAAAATCTAGTGACACGGCGAAACCCAACAACCGTTACGACTATACTGTAGAGTTTTGTTGTTGCTTCAGGATGTAATTCGAGAAAAAACGTCCAGACTTTCTGACGAGAGGAATATTGCTGCATCACTATAATGCCAGACCGAATTTGGTCACTTGACCCAGGCGAGAATTGCAGAATTAGAATGAGATCTTCCTGAACATCCGGCTTACAGTTCCAAGTCACAAGCGAAGGTGATAACAATGTTCGGCAAGAGATACGCACGTGATCCAGACGACGACACAAACACTTTTATGCGGCAGGCAGTGGGACATCGATAAAGTGATGGGATAAGGGTATTAATGTAGATTTATTTTTGGCTAACCATCTCCCTAATTATTTTTATAACAGGTTTTTGGTGACCTACTTACTGACTCCCTCGTACAGTTGACTTTCGTCCATTATTCTTATAGTTTAGAGTATAGTTATCTTGACGCTTTTCTATTATTGCTATTGTTATTCGAAATTATTATTATTATATTAATTAAAATAATGGAATACTAATTCAAATTTCCCAAACAATTCTTGTTTCGTCGAATAAAATACAAGATCAAAATATTCTATCATAAGAAAAATGATCTACGTGCTTTAATCTAAACAACACACGCAGGAGAAAGCCTTAAAATAAACGGAAAGGAATGTCATAAGATGATCAAACCGTAGCCAGAGGTCTAAGGCATAAGCTGTTCTTGAGTTTTCCATTAAATTGAGATTTCATTTTTTTTAGCTCCAGGTGAAATCCACTTGGGTGAGATGTTTTTCTTCTTTAAAATAGTCGTTGATATTTTCCTTTCTGCTTCGCTTATGACCTTTGGTATTAAATCAATGGGAAATGAAATGGCTGCGTTTAGCGAAATAACAAAGGAAGTAGCCTTCAGGGCGAGATTATTTGAAATCTCCGATAAGCGGCGACAGCGCAATGTTGGAGAATCAAAGAAAGTATTTGTAACTATTTTTTCCTTTATCATTAACAAGTATATAGAAATATTTGCAAATAAATAAGTACTGTAATTTATTTACATGGCGTCTAAATATGTTTACTGCAATAGTGTACTCCTTTGGAATATTTTTTATTGTTATCTCTAAAGTTATTGATGTTTATCAAATGTTCATAAAAAGAAGTCTGTTAATTAAAGAGCGGGAATGCAAAGGTACCTATATGCCAGAATTATGAACTTTCAGTTAGATGTATATGTGTAAAAGTATCACTAAGAGATATACAAAAGTCCCCAAATTTAGCTATTCACATCCGTTACCTTCAATGTAGTTTCCTCAAGGATGCCACATCGATATCAGGAATTCATTCTGAAGACCTCTGTAATGCCTTGTAATGTGCTCAACGCTGATCATGATTCAGCTTCAATTTCTTTTACAGTGTTAAAGCTTTACTTCTTCAACTACAATGGTCTCGACTAATTGGTTGGTTGATGCGAGGGAAGATAGGCTAGCAATAGGATTTCGGACATGAACGGGACCTACGACGAGGTACATTTCCGTTATCATTTCGAACGTGATATGGGGCTGAAGGTAGGAGAGGCTGTGGAATAGGAACCAATCTTCAGAAGAAATTTATTGTTGATTGTAGATGAAGAAGCTAGCTGGATTCGTTTATAAAGACGAGCCAAACTGGTGCGGCAGAACATGATTTGAGAAGCTGGGGTGGATAAATTTTGAGAAATTTGTCATTATCAATCACTTCTTGACTGTTTCACTAATTAATCATAAATTCGAACTGTGTGGCACTAACACACTGAAACACTTCACTATCTCCCTAACCGCAATACTTCAGTAGAAAACTGGAAGCACGTTTCGACACCTAAGGCACCATCTAGTAGTAGTAATACTGAACTAGCAAACTGCACTAAACCTACTCTCTTTACATTATATTAACGTTACGGTCGACTGACTATGGTCATGCATGATTTAAAAAAGTGTAAAGATTAGAATTCAGTGGGCCTGGATGAATATAGATTTAGGCCTTCTAAATTCCAGCCTCTATATTTTATTAAATCAAGCATGACCATAGTCACTCGAGCGTAGGTTTAACAGTGTATAGATAGCGCAGTTTTATTCAGCATTACTGCAGAAAATGTTGCCTTAGCTATCGAAACGTGCATCTAGTTTTTAATGAAGTATTCTATTTAGGGAGAGAGTAATGTTACTAAGTAATTGTTACAGTAATGATAAAGCATGTTTAAGAAGCGAAGGAGTTTAGAAAAATTTTAGTTTTGAAAAAGATAAGGTTCTCAAGGTAATAACTAGAGTTGTTGTTTGGGCTATCAACTAACCAGATGCTACCCCCGCAGCCTATATATGCACGATTGGGGTTAACACATTGTGTTATTACGATCTTCTCCCTAAGCGGACATGACACTACAGACGACGTGGTTACACGTAAAATTTCTGCACCATTTGGTTCCTACTTCTGTCTCCTGAAGAAGCCTTTTGAGATTAATACGAAACATCCAGATCGCGTTTTTTTTTTCAGATTTGCCACGGCTCAAACAGTACATTTATTAGTAACTGTAGATCTGCTTTTAATTTTGGTTTATTTAAGGAATATTATGCAACATCCGATATCTATGCAAAATTTACTGGTTCGTTAAGGAGATTTCGAATTGCCAAGATTATCATAACCCTATTGGATATTCTCTGCATTACTAGTCACGCACAGATATAAATCTCTTGTTTCATACATACAATTCCTCGTCATTCTTATTTATATTTATCGTATTATTTAGTGACAAGAATTTCCATAATTTGTGGAATTTGGCAAATTTATAGATATGGAAGTAGCTAATGATAAAATTACAATTCCCTTGCAATTAACCAACGTAATTAATCTACTGAAAAAATATCAGCCTTAGAGGAATTTGAACCCACGACCCCTACGTTAGCGGCGTATTGTACTACTATTACACCACTGGGCCACCTGTTAGTTCAAATCGCTAATGATGAACTCACAAGAGGTCTCCTGGTAATGATAGCAGGATAGGCGGGTAACGTAGAGGTCGTGGGTTCAAATCCCTCTAAGACTGATATTTTTTCAGTTATTTAATTACGTTGGTTAATTGCAAGGAAATTGTAATTTTCTTATTACTAATACCAACCGTGGTTTAATATTAATATTAGTTTAATTGTTAAGAACATGCCTTCAATAATAAGATGAAATCTAGGAATTAGCGATTTGAACTCACACGTTGTATCGTGGTGTAATGGTAGCACAATACGCCGGTAACGCAGAGGTCGTGGGTTCAAATCCTTCTAAGACTGATAGATTAATTGCAAGGAAATTGTAATTTTATCATTACTAATACCAACGGTGGTTTAATATTAATATTAGTTTAATTGTTAAGAACATGCCTTCAATAATAAGATAGTGTCTGTGAGATATTATGATATATCTACTGAGATCGTGAAATCTAGGGATTAGAGATTTAAACTCACACGTTGTATCGTGGTGTAATGGTAGCACAATAGGCCGGTAACGTAGAGGTCGTGGGTTCAAATCCCTCCGAGACTGATATTTTTTCGGTAATTTAATTACATTGTTTAATTGCAAGGAAATCGTAATTTTATCATTAATAATGGTGTATAATACCAACGGTGTTTAATATTAATATTAGTTTAATGGAAGTAGCTAGTTTCAAAAATAGATAAGTTCTACTGCAACTTAAGTAACCTGTAGTTTGCAGTCCGGTCTCGTATAACATATTACTTTTTCTATTTGTAACTTGACATATAGAAATACTTGATTAATGTATTTTAAGCTTCAAAACACAAAATACAGTTGACATCAGATACATTCTGTATTTGTGTTCGTGCGTATTGGTGATATCAATAACAAAACCTGGAAGGAAAATACACAATAATTGTTCGCCGATGGGGATATGTAATTTAAAAAAATTTCTCAGATAAAAGGAAACTTATACTAGATGTTAACCTTGAAGAGATCTCCACAGCAATTATAATTAGCGAAATAACATAAATGCATTTGGCAATCGTCAGAGCAATCATTCTATATCGCCCATAATCTCACTCATACTTCTCAATGAATAGGGAGAAAGGGAGTATCTAAGCGACTTTCTTTCAAAGTAAGAAAGACCAAAATCCGTGCTCAAGAAACAGCTCTCTCTACTAATACAAAATATTTGCGGCTTTCCGCAGTTATTTGCTTCATTTCCATAAACATTTCCTCGTATTTTCGCCGAAAGAATCACTGCATTCGAAATCATGGTTGCCCGTTCAATCATTCATGACCTTTGAGATACATAGGAAGGAGGTGCAGGTGTAATAAGCAGATACTAAATAATTCAAAGGAGGTGAGTAAAAGGAAGGGAGAACATCTGAGACGGTCGACATCCGCCAAAGGACGGGCGAAATGTATGTGTGCGAGATGGTGTGTATACCAAGCGTACGTATCTGAACGTTATCGTATGTATGAAGGAAAATCCGCAATGGTGTCGTGGTACTAGGTTATAAAAGCTGAGTCGACGTCAAAGTACCGCTGCCTATATAAAACGTGTTTCCGACGAACGAAATATTATATTATATTATATTATATTATATTATATAACTTTATTATCACCGAATGTTACTTTGTTTTAGTTCTTTGTCCAGACACAACTTCATTTAATGTAAATACTCGGATGCATGCATTCTTAATCATTTATTCCATAAATATGCCATCGATATTTTCAAGTACTGTCACTTCCAATCGCTGATAAATATCTCCATATACAGTCCCTATCCATTTTATTAGCGCCACCACTTAAATTTAAGCTTTTGTGTGTATCCAATGCGATAATTTACAAATACAAGTATAAAATTCATGAATAGGGTTTACAATACCTATCTAAATACGTTCCCTAAATATCTTTCTAAGCAATTAAGAAAGTGCCACTTAATGATCCCTTCCCTATTATTGTCCCCCTCATGAATCATTCTGTACTGCATAGAAAATGGGTAGAAACAAGACTGAAAGACACAGTAATTCATAGAATATTATTTGGATCGGGTACTATTGTAAAAAAAATATTTTTCTGTTTATGTAACAACGTCTTTTCCGTGTTTGCGTATTAGTGTTGCACTTTAAGTTGTATGCGCTTTATATTTTTCGTTATGGGTAAAAAAAGACATAAACATTGAGAGCATACTGCGTATTACGGCATTGTTGGGTACAGACGTGTATTTTCAACGCACAATTACAAATAAGGAAGAAGCATCCCGACAAACAATGCAAAGAATCACAGTTTTATTGAAAGAAAAGATACCTATTACAAGTACCGGAAGAGGGTTTTGTGGCAAAGAAAGAATCACTATTAATGGAGATGATCGACGTGTTAAAATCTGGTAATGTCTTAATAAGCAGTGCAGATATCCACGCGTACAGTACGAAGCCGGATTGAAATGCAGACGCTCCCTGAAAAAGCGAAGATTAACACTGATGGTGAAGCGAGCACATTATGAGTGGGCAAAACGTTATCAACATTATACGATTGAAGATTGGCAAAAAGTCAGACAAAATAACTTAAATGAATATGTAAATCAAGCAAGTTTTTTTTATTTGAACAGTGTCTTTTAATCTCTCTTAGCGATGAGTCAAAACTAGAAGCCATGACCGAAAAAGCTCAATTTGTTAGACGACGTCCATCTGATCGGTTGGGTGAACTACAAGCGGTGAAACATCGTCAGCTATGGTATGGTCCTGTATATCAGTCGAAGGTCCTGGACCACTGCATTTTTGCCAAGGCACCATGAATCAATACCAATATAAGCGCGTATTGGAGGATGTTTTGATGGTATATATCAAGGATTTATATCTGTATGAAGGCCTTTGCACATTCATGCACCATAACGCACCATGTCACATGGCCAAATCCATCCAAAGTTTTTTGGAAGCGCACGCTCTGCCAGTGTTACCTTGGCCGGAAAATTCTTCCGACCTCAATGCAATTGAGAATGTGTGGAGTGTTCTGAAATCACACGTATATTTGAGAAGAAACACTATGAAAGAGTGATTGGTAAGAAATATTGAGGATATGTGGTAAAATGACGCTATAATTAGACATACCGTTAACGTTTCCATACACAGTGTGCCAGAAAGAATAAGAGCAATTATGAAAGCCAAAGGAGGCATTACAAAATATTAGTTATATAGTTGTGACGATGTCTATAAACACTTCTGAATAAACTTATGCTTGTACAATACGTTTTTCATTATATATTTTAACAAAATCATTATTTTAGCAACTGGCCCTAATAAATTGGACAGGGACTGTAATTTCTATTTTCATCGAAACAATAGGATGAAAGCGTGTATAGACTTTAAATTTACTAAACCATTTGCCTTCAGCCTATCAACAATGCATGAAGATGTCATCAACATAAACAACAAAGGGGTAATTCTTTTTCCGCAACCCCGAGTAACTGTGCCTTGAAGGCTTGGCTTGGACTGAATTGTGTCACATTGGTTTAGGGCAGGCAAATTGCCTGGCCTGCTCTATTAAGACCATTCTATGCCTTGCTTTAAACCCTAGATCGTTTATATTAACTTTGTTCCTTTTCAGATCTAATGGTTTTGATAATAAATAACACATTTGTAAGTCTTAATAACCCAAACAGGAATAAGTAAAATGATACAAACTGTTTTTATTAAAGATGCAACAATTATACAAGTTGAACCTTGTGGTCTCATATAATGTTCTTTTTTTGGAGCTTACATAGTCCGACGTTTCGGCGGTATATCTCCTGCCGACTTCAGCGTAAGATGATGATAAGAGCCCTGTTGCTTTTGCCAGATTCATCATTCGCTCAATGATTTTGTCCGACTATTTGTCTTCCCTATATTTTAGTGAAACCGTCTTATGTGGGGATTGAACTAGATTTGCTTTTCTCGAATTTAGTACTCCATTGCGGTTGACTACTAAATGAATCAGGTGGACAGAAGTTACTGTATTAAACTTATATTTAAGCTGCAATTTTCTGCCCTAAAGGCGGCAGTTGTCATACTGCCGAAACGTCGGACTGTGTCACTTCCAAAAATGATGGAAATGGCAGTAAGAACAACTTCAATGACCATCGTGAATCCATCGTCAACAATATCACGTCAAGAGCTATAATTACTTCCTAATGAACACCACTAAAATTGATAAACAGAAGATAAAGCTGCTGTCATGCTAAGTACATACACACGGTTATACGTGTTATATGAAGATAATCTTTAGTCGAAGGAGTCTTTTTTCATTTCTTGAATAGTAGCGTTAAAATGTAGTCAAAACAAGAATTTGTCTTCGTTTAAGGTATTGAAACACTTAAATGTTCTCAGATCAAAATAAATTTGTTTGGAACAACATGATTTCCTGTCTTTGTACAACTATTCTGCCTGGTAATATCAAGATCAATAAATTTGTAAATAAGTAGTGCGATTGAGGACGAATTAAATGTACGAAGGGGAGTATCCATTACCATCTTTGCATTTTGGTACCTCTAATTTACAACATATTTGCAGTAAAATGCTTTGTAAAAGAAAATATAAAATTTTATAAGATACATCTGTAATGGAAAAGATTTATTCCCTGGTAAAATATTGCGAAAGCTCTTACAATATATGGATTTTAGAGTAGGATCAGTTGAATTTAACGTTACCTTCCTTTTGCGGTGCCTTAGAAATATCACCCAATCCGGTAAATAAATCCTTAGATCCTAGTAATGTTAAAATTTCTACGACTGCCGATTGAATGAATAAGATGAGCAAGCTTTCATTGCTTTTATGAGGCGCAATATCCGATAAGACGAGTAGAAGTGACAGAAATATACTACGAGCGGTTTGGTTCGTTTTGACGGTAAGTATTTCTATCAAGAAAGTGTTAACTTTATGCATCTCTTAGTTCGTACGCAAACGTTGAGGATGGGATGATGGTACCCGAGATTTTCCTCTACCTGCGGATTTAAATCCGAAAGGGAATCTTTATAAATTTGTTCTTGGATAACAGGAAAATGTAGGAAAGAGAAGGTTTAACCATACATTGCCGCATCCATTTGTCGAATGAATGTTGCATAACACCTTTATGTTCACGTTAGTATAGAACAGTGGCGATTTCTTCTATGATTTCTAGATTTACACAACCTCCAAAAATAATAACAGAAAAAGTATTGACACTAAATATTTAAAATCAAAAGAGTGTACTTTTTTCCTGGCATTGTCGAATAATCATTTAGTCGCGTAAAAAATCTAAAACACTAACCTCAAAAAAGAATAATTGATATGAAAGGAACAGGACCACCACACACACTTCACAGCATAGGGCTGTTTGTGCCAACTTGAATAAAAGCAATACATACAGAGCCGTCAAGAAGTTAGAGTACCCACAAAAGAAATGGTAAACAAAGGAAAGGAAGCTAAATTATAGAACTAAAAGCCAAAGAAAAACGAAAACCAGTTTTGTAAACGTATTTTATTACGAATTAAAAATTCCATAATAATATTATAAATGTCTATATTATTTTGTACCAGAATGAAAGACGTATTAACTGGTAAAAGAGAATTTACATAAATCTTGAAAGAATTCTCGGCGAAATTAGAACATCCAAATAAAATATGGTTAACTTCACCTAAAGTCTTATTATCACATAACCAGCAAGGACTATCAAGAAAACGGGATATCGCAGAACTAAGGTATATGGTAACACTCCACTTATGGATGTAATCAATGTCAGAGGGTAAATCAGGATGTAGTAAAGTATAATGCGTTTTAGATTTCTGGGTTAGTAATCCAAGGTGTACCCTAAGATAGCTAATAATATCCGAAACAGGAACCGCTGAGGAACGTATATCCGTAACCAGATTTTTAGAGTACATATTAAGGGCAGATTGAGAATCAAATATTATAACAGCGTCGTTCAATGTAGAATTTTTTAAACAAAATTGCAAAGGTTTCATTATAGCGTAAAGCTCAGCCTTAGAAATAGAGGTCATAAGATTTAGTTCGAAAGATTCAAAGTAGTTATTTCTTGGAATGTAAAAGGCGGAGTCAACTGAGCTAATATTTTTGGAACCAACTGTATAAATTCGTGAGAATTGATTGCTATTATCTGCTAAACTAGAATGAAGTATAATATTGTTCGAACTTACATCGCTGTTATAATTTTTTGGGCCAATTTTTGACTTGCGATGAAACGTGGATCCACCACTACATAGCGGAAAGTAAACAGCGATCACAACAGTGGATTAAACGTGGTGAACCGGCTTCAAAGTCATTCTATCGGCAGGAAAGGCGATGGTTTCCGTTTTCTGGGATTCGAAGGGAATCTTGTTTATGATTATCTTCGAAAGGGACAAATGATTATTGGACAATGCTATTCTAAACTTTTGGATCGGTCGAAGACAGCTATCGTCGAAAAGACAGCCGAAAAGAAGCAAAGGTCTCTTTCCATCAAGAGGCTTGGGGTTCTTTCTGTGGTTTTCCTCACTCCATGGCGAATGCTGAGAACGAAACGAAGGCGTAATAACAACTCATGGCCGACCGATGCCCCTATAATAATTTTTAATCATAGTTCTTAAAAACCAACGTAGCACAAAAAACTGGTTCTGCATTGACAATGTTTTCTCAAGAAAAGGATTTTACCGAAGGTATTCCAGATTTTAATCTAAGAGTTATAGATAAATTTGCTGATACTAAAGATCGCCGAATGAATTTTCTTCCAATAAAATCAGGATATTAATTGGTTTTAAAAGTCGTTTTTTTATTTTTTTATAAGTACCGTACCAAAAATAATTTTTAATAAAGCATACAGCGCGACATACTATAAAAGGTATTAATATTCACAAAATTTGCAGTCCCCACATTTTTAAGTGCGAGCCGTAACTGCTAAAGATGTTTGCATTTCGCACTATCACAAGCTTAAAGCATTCATGTATGTTTCGTTTTATTCCTACATTCACCAAACAGAATACCAACAGAGTAACTACGGGTAACTGTAGACTTTATTTAGTACACGCGAATTAGGTCCAATGTAGAAAGCTTCTTCCTCTCCTTAATCCATTAATGCTCATTAAATAGCAAGCTATTATTCAGAAACAAACATTGGAGACGAGAGGTATTATGTCACAGTTGTGTTTCTATGTACGAACAAACAACAGCACACTGTTTCAAGTTTTTTCCCGCAAAAAGCGACACGAGACAAGGTTGCAAAGAGCTGCAAGTATCAAACTTGACAGTTGCAATTTTATCTGACAGCGTATACTGTTGTGCTTCTCATAGAAGTTATTTATTTACGGAAAGCGGACGATGAAGCAAACCAGCGCCACTCTGGATATTAGGTGTCTCACAAACGTCTATCTTAGCCGTTTTCAATTTACTACAAACACAGAGCTTATTTCCACTAATCTTCGCAACAAACATCGTTGCCATCATCTAATTTTCATACAACTTAATACATGCTCTTCATATATCAGGAAGTTAATTACCGCGCATACGAAAAAAGTTAAAGCTGATACCGTACCTACCACAGCAAATAATCATGTACGTTTCAGATGAGTACTTTGTTTGACAAAGCTTGGAAATACGCTGTTAGAACGTATAAAATTAACAGCAGTAAAAGATAGGAAAAATAAGTAGACACTTAATTTTCTCTGCAAGCTGCAGTATGACGATCCTTTTAAGACACATTTACATAATTAAAACGAGTAAATTAACAAAATGATGACAAAGACTGCAACCGTTATGAAAGAAATACTGCTTTTGAGAGTAGGAGCAATTAACAACGAAGTTGCTGTTAGCTCCCGTAAATTTAATACATTGCCTCTTTAGTTGTTTCGAAGAAAGGATTTATAAAAATAAACAAATCTCTGAAAATGTTCAGGATTAATAGAAAAGTTATAAAAACAAGATCCGTTGTTAATTATTATATTTAAGAAAGTCAAATTCACATATGTTAATAAGAATGTATGCACAAGTGAGTAGTTCTTTTATCAATGGTTATTGCAACTACCCTATAATTAATTTAGAATCTTATTAACATATACGTAATATTAACAACATTATTTGGGGATTCCAAGTAGTAATAATAATTTCTTCACCGCCACCTTCAAAATAAAGAAACCAGTGCATAATACGAGGGCCATTCGGAAAGTAAAAAAAAAACTGCAAGAAGTGCCAGATATGCCATAACCACTTCATCCATTGCAACAGAATTACAGTCAAGTATTACATTCGAATAGTTGTTTCTGTCTCGTTTGGTGATAAAATTTACACCCCTTCTCGGTGTTGCAATTTTGATGTCATGTATGAGGTGGGCGCCGTAAATTCTCGGCCTGACAGGCTTATACAGGTTCAAGCGTGTTCAAACTCCGTCACGGCATGCATTGACATACGCGTGGTCTACGCTATAAATATGACGGTTCGAAGAGTTTTTAGTAGCCAGCTTACCAATGTGACTAGCCCATGAAAATGTCCGAAATAATGAAATTGTGTGCCGTGCGGTCATCAAAATTTTAACAAAAGAAGGGCATATGGCTAACCACATAAAACAAGCTTTAGACAGCGTTCACGGTGATTAATTTGTTTCGTACTCCACTGCAAAAACGTGGACAAAATGTTAGGGACAAGAAGGGGAAGATGCTGAACGGTCGGATCGGCCAGTTGAAATGTTAACACCTCAACAAACTTCAATTATTGAAAATTTAGTGCTAGAAGATCGCCGTTTGAAAGTGAAGGAACTAGCAATGATAACAAACATAGCCGAAACAAGTATGCGCCGAATTCTGCATGACCATTTAGTAATGAATAAAATTAGTTCTAGATGGGTACCACGACTTCTTTCTGCTCTCCAACGTGAACGTCGAGTCGAATATGCGTGGTCATTTTTAAACATGTATGGAGACGACCCAAAATCGATTTTGGAGTCCATTGTCACAGGGAATGAAACAATGGTTCTCTTATATGATCCTCTATCGAAAAGGGTGTCCATGGAACGGCGGTAAATTGTCCCAGAAAGGCAAAAGTCGTTCAATCAATTGTAATGATGTGAATTATTGTCTATTATTTACCAATGAATTTTTTCTGAATTTTACTAGTTCACCTATTCCAAATACTTTCTCCTCACTGTTTGGTGCACGCCGCCATTTTTTATTTTGGTTGATGTTTCCCCCTCTTTATGAAATTTTAAACACAGATATTCAATCTGTACAGGTTTCTTTCAAAAGTTTTACAGATATCTACTTTGAGTACTCTTTAATAACTAATTATTCACAATTTTTCTTGTTAAAAGAAAGAGTCCTTTCAACAACACTTACAGAGGAGACGTAAACTTTACTATCGTTTATTATATATATCGCTTTTCGTAAACATATTTCTTATATAAATAAATATTTCAAAATTTCACCTTTAAAAGCCGTTTAATATGCAGTACTCACACATTTCAATTACATTGTATAAATTTGTATTATTCCGAAATTGTACTTATAGTCTCCAAAATTTCTCGTACGACGAAAGGATGACACGACTGGCAGCAATTTCCTTTATAATGTCACACCTATCTAGTATGCGTGTACTGTATGGCCTACCATATAGGCGAACAAATGCGTTGCTATGGATATAAAACAAAACAAGAACCGGCAGATGAAGATTGTGTCCAAAGTTAGACATGTTGGCATCGTTTTTCCTGAGAAAGAATAATTAGTTATTTTCTCATATAACTCCGTAATTTTATAAATATCTTTGTTTATATCCAATCATAAAGTGTATCAGCTGATACTACATATAAAACCTGGAAGTTCCGGATACTTACGTTGGAAGCCCAAGGCCAGTCCATCCTAAAGGCGAGCCACTGAGTACGATTTCAAAGGTTAAAAACGTGGAATCTTCTTAAGTTCTTCAAAATTATTTGTATATATCGATCTCATGTTTCGTTTCGTAAATTAATTAGAATATATAAAGCTTAGCTAGTCAGGGATTGCCTTAGGTCTTCTGTAAAAAAACTTTTATTTGTAAAAAAGCGGTATATATATATATATACTTTTATTTGTCTTTTCAACTTTATATTTGGCATTTTAATTTAGAAAACATTTTCACTTAATTTAAAACAAATAAATAAAAATTTAAATCAAGGAACCAGTTGAAAAATTTAACGAGTCTGAGATTTTCCGCCACACAACGTAAAAGGTGACGGCCACAGTATTCCGCGATTGTTAGGGCATTTTGCTAATTGACTTTAAAGAGTGCAATACAACTGTGAACAACATATATTATGCGTCTTTATTGCGTAAATTGAGGGACAGTATTCATCAAAACATCGTGAAAGATTGATAAAAGTTATTGCACGACAATGCTTCCGTCCGTACTGCCGCCGTTTCACAAGCTGCCATCCACGAATATGGCTTTCACGAATTGGAACATCCACCGTATAGCCTGGATGTGGCTCCTTGTGATTTTTATTAGTTTTCTAACTTAAAAGAAGTCCTTAGGGGTCGCCGTTTTAAGGATGGCAGTGAGTTGCAAGCTGCTCTTATAGAAGATTTTGATGGAGAAACTTCAGATTATTTTTACAAGGTTATCGAATTATTAATTAATCATTGTAATAAATATATAGAGGTTAGAGAAGATCATATTGAAAAATAAAATTTCTTATACTGTTCCAAATTTTTTCTTCTATATCAGGCCGATAAGTTATGGTACCCACCTCGTAGCATACCGTATTTGATACAACGCGCAGCTGTTGGATTGACCAGCAGTTTATATCAATTCGAATTATCCAATCTTTTCTCTTCTTCGTGTTTAGTTAAAGGGCGTACAATTTACTAATTATTTCAAAAGGTTATTGCTTGTGTTTGTTTCGTTTCCGCTACTTTTAAGAAACTTCAGCCTAGGTATAAGTGGTAGAGGCAACAAATAACAATCCGGGAGTTGTCAGGGTACGAGCGAAATTTTAAATAGCGACTTTAAAAGGTATTAACCCAATAAACCCTCGATAATCGATTTGCAATTAGCATTCAAGTGAGGTGTGATGACAACGCTCGCCTTGCTCAGTGTCCCCACTAGTCGTCCTATTCGCTCATCCTTCGTAGTCGGTGCCTCTTCTCTCCTTTCGCCTTTATCCTTCGCCATTTCCTTCTGGTCTCCCTCCCCTGCCGCGACGACACCGTACGCCTCCTCCTTTTCCCCCTTCCTATCCGTTAACCCGTTCGGATCCGTTCTGGACCGCTAATCGCGTTAACTGCGGTGCAGCTCTGTGGCCGCAACAATATAGCGAGTCTTCCGTTTCTGGCCGTTTGCCCGGAATTATACCTCCACTGTCCTCGGGGTTGATCGAATCCGGACGATAAAGAAGAAGGGGTTTTTGTTTCGGTAGCCGCGGGCGCAGTAACGTTTCGAAACGTTTGTGTATTTGCAAAACAGACGCTCTTTTTGCGAAACCGTCTAATATAATTAATTACGGAAGCCCGCAGCTATCGATATAGTCGCGGTTCAAGTGGGTTTGTTGCTTATTAGTGGAAAGCGCGCCTACAGCCCCCGACAATAGTATAGGTCACCCATAAATTTTAAGGAAAATAAGTATTATATTGAAATATTCGAGTAGGCAACGGTGTTGCAAAAGTATAAGGTTGATTGTAGTAGTTTCTCGTACTGGCATTGCGAAGATGGTGATGAGCAAAAATATTCGGGGAAAACCACACATCCAAGTGCGACAAAAGTATAGGCCATGTCATCAGTTTTACTTTTGGTCCACCATGGGTACAGTGCAAATAAGGAAAATAGTTTACAATAAAGTCTTTACGCGTTGTATTAAATGTTAATGTATTAATCTGTTTTCTCCATATCTAGATACCATGTGGACAAGAATTGACTAACACTGAAATGGGTTTAATTCGTACTTGGCGCGGTAAAAATTGATCAGTTGCAAAGATAGCAGCAAATTTGTAATTCACAGTTTTTTAAATAAAGGCGAAAATTACGGAAAAGCACGCAAATCTAAAAGAACCAGAACCATAGCAGAACGTGAACGTCCCGCAATTCTAAGGTTTTCATCAAACTCATGACTGCTAGACAAACAGCACAAGCAGCAGATGCGAACACCAATCTGCGAAATCTTCAACGTGTGCTCACTCAAAACGAAAACGACTGCAAACAAAATCTCCTTTAACGTGTTAGTATATAGAAGCCAGATTAGCATATGCAACTGCGCGTTTACATTGGTGTAAGTGCTGGCGAAAAATCATTTCTACTGATAAGAAGAAGTTTAATTTAGACGATCCTGATGGCTCAGTGTTATTGCCATGATCTAAGAAAGGTGGAAGTAGTTCTGAGCCGTAAGCATATGGGACGGATATAGTGTAACGGGAAAACTGATATCAAGTTCTGTAATGACAAAATGAATACCGTTGTTCATATAAATCTTATCGTCGGTCAAGTATCATTACATACTGAACATATTACATGCCGGAATTTTGCGTTCCAGCAAGATAGCACTGCTGTTCACCGTATTTAAATTGTAAAAGTTTATTTTCTCAGAGTGTATAAAACGGAGACATGTAATTTATTGCAATAAGTGAAACTTTTTGACTGCATTGCTGTTTCGGTAAGATGTTGTTGTGTAAGCTATGATGAGTAATCCAGTGTAATAATCTTTATGCGAGAATTCGAGCAAGCATACTAAGCAGAAGTGGAATAGACAATGTGTGATTTACGGTGTAATATATTAATAAAAATATTAGTTGTTTGTTTGACTTTTTTTGTTGTATTGTGACATATGACACCATATTTTACAACTATACCTAGATAGTGAACAGGCATGGTTGCATAGCACATACATATACATTGACACTACTGCTTATAAGCATAATGATTTTTGCACCTCGAAGTCCTTTATCGAGGATATTTTTCGCGGATAGGGGCAAGACACGGATTTCTGCCTCAAATATGTTAGTTTGAAGCACCGTTTTTTCTTCTTTCTATTCTAGAACTGACTTTGGCCATCTAGCCTCCTTTATACTGAGATCCACCAGATACTCATCCAGTACGGCCCTTGTTCGACTGATTAGAATTATACAACATCAGAGTTAATATCCATAGCAATATACAGTTGATTGTTTGTATTAGGTTCTATCAGGACGTTCAGGTTTCCTCGTCAGACTTCTTTTTAAAGTACTAAGTACTAGGGCACTTGTCATACCCATCCCCTTTATACAAATGCGAACTGCCGTTAGTTTTAGCAGGACTTGTAGAACTGCTGTGGGACAAGTACACTTCGTACCTGTGATGCTAAAACATGCAAGTTGCTAAATTTCTTGTAGCCATCATATCAACAATCATAGATCCACAGATATAGCCGTAAACTCCACTCAGACAAATATATTAATTATTCGGAACGCAGCGTTTCAAGAGCAGGTGGACTCCCAGTGTCAACCGTGTAACCGACTGGATGTAAAAACTGTATCACACATGCAAATTAATTTCGGAGCCTGCGAAGAAAATTAATTTGCATGTGTAAGTAACGTCTTAACCGCATAAGTGATTCTTCAAAGAGCATAGTATGCCACAGAGTTAAGTCTTGATGTGGTACGCAAAAACTAATATAATTTTAGGATTCCGCCAGGTTAGGTAATGTAAATATATACATATCTACAACTTTGGAATTTAATTTAATTCCTTATAGGAGAGGAACAGTTATAAGATGACTGAAGCCGTGTTAATAAATTAATTCCAAAGAACTATCTAAGAAGAACTAATTTCATTTACACACTTAACACAGCAAAATTTGTATACTTGACTAATTTGGCGCAAATTTGTTGCTTGTTTGAGTCGTACCCCCGTTTTCTTGCTGTGTTTTGTGGTAATTTTATAAGGTAACATGTTTTCTTTTAAGTCAATTCTTTTTCGTACTTCAAACCCCTCGTTCTACTTTTAATTTTCCCCTCAACTAATAAATGGAGGGTATTACAATTTTAATAATAATTTTACTCATTGACAAAATTCTAATTGTTACGTATGGAAACGGTAGCAAAAAACTATGATTTGTGACCGTAATAAAGGCCAAAACAAAACTTTATCGCAGCCTTTGCTCGATGATGTAGGCATCATGATGTGATTTTGTTACAAAGGAGCATGCTTCGTTAGTGAAACCTGAAGTGTCTCCGCGCAATTTCTAGATTACTTAGTTCGACCTTAAATAGTTTCGGTTCTGAAGTATGCATATAGTATATATATATAATCACTTCCGCAATCTCGTGAATGTGCTGAGTATAGGCAATTCTTGTCGGAGGGATATCATATTCTAACTTTTATGAACTGCTAAGGAATGGTAGACTAAAAATGAAAGAACGTGATAGCAAGTCAGACAGCAATTTCTTTTAATTAAATATCTTCACTACAGCGCATTTTAGGTAATTATGCATGCCGACACAAATAACAGGTGCTTATGAAATTTCAACTGATGGAAAAGAAGACGAGAAACGTTAAATGCGCTACGTCCGTGATTCTTAGCTTCTAATTGTCTTTCTTAATTAAAACGAAACTGCAGCAACATAAAATTGCGATGTGCATAATCCTTACGTCATGATAGTGTCTCCTAATCCTTCGGAGCCGGTTTTATTACGACGAAAGACGATCTTGTATGAGTAGTCGATTGCCGCCGCGTCTCTGACTCGTTTCTATAATTAAGGCGAACGACAAAAGACGTTCGTCATTTTCATTTGTTCGCCGTTCGAGGAAGCGGAACGTTTTATTGGCGCGGATGGAGCCGGTGTTGAATAACGTTACCGCACCAAATATTAAAACTTTAAAAGTTCCATGTTAATGAAGGGCGGCCGTTACGTTGTTTCAGGATCCGTTAGGAACGAAGGTAACTTCGAAATGGGAAACAATGAGATGGTTCGTAAATTATATTTATGTTCGAAGTAACGTTGACAATTAGGAGAAATTCTAGCCGAGAGGATTTAAGAAAGCTCGGTTAGTGAAGGTACCATTGCAGTAATGAAGGCAATTAAATAAAGAGTGTAGCGCAGATTAGAATTGAATACTTTTGTTATTATTGAAAATACATCGCAGAATTTAAGCTATAATGTTTAGGGAGGAGATGAAAATGAATTATATAAGAATAGATGAAAGCTGTAGAAAAGAGAAACGGCACAGAACTAGATAGCTATGAATTTAAAATCGTAAAGATCCCCAAGTACTCAGGACTTAATAACGAATGCTAAAAGAGAATCAAGTTTTTACCAAGTGCAGTGTTATTTTGGAATTATGCCTATTACTAGGAAGTTCCTCTTCTTACCTTCGCAAATTTCTAATTGCACTTCTATTTCATGTTGGTGGATAAACGCTGGTCTCCATGATGCTATTAATTTGAAAGGCTGAGTTAAAATTAAATAGAGAGATAAACCCAGTTTTTACGTAAGTATATTTTAACTACTTTTCCATTTTTACAAAAGGCGCTTGACAGCTACGAGGGTGGATCTCTGTGCTGTAACCACTAGGGGCCAGATGCGGCGAATGCGGCGGGTGCTCCACTAATTCAAAGCCTACTTGGTGTGTAGCAGCCATAGCAATGCCAGATGTATGGTTGGGGACATTATCTCCATGGTCTCCTATGGTCTCCAAATCATAGTGGTGCACCCATGGCTCATCCATGGTCACATACCCACTAAGAAAGTTATCTACATTTGCTTGGTACCTTCCCAAAAGACGTTTACAAGTCAACACACGATTTCTTTTTTGATCAATGGTTAACATTCGGAGCACCCACCTTGCACCCATCTTTTTTATATCTAATTCTTTAGTCAGTGTGTTATGCACCACATGATATGATAAGCCAGTATCTTACACAATGTCCCTCATCTCGTCGATACTCTTCGGTCTTGTAGTACGATATCGTGTAAGTTTTCCCGCACGTTCTTCGGCATTTAAAATCCCTACACCAGCGACTATATTATAAGAAACTGCAGACTCACTGTAGAGTTGCCATAGTGTCTACATGAATTTAAGTTGGCGTCATGCCCTTTTTCTGGAAGTATTTTATTACGGCTCTTTGTTCAACAGGATCCACTTTTATGAACAATCATTACAGACAATTCAAGAATTAGTCGCAGCACAACAACAGTTTGAGATACGAACTTGATATAATGTAGATATGATCAACCAATTGGAAGTAGGTGAGGGGTGATGCACAATGAACTGTCCTCGTACATGCCGGATGTAACAATAGTGAATAAGAATCGACAGGACATGGAGTGATATCACTCTTGCTTTTTCTCTCGCACCAACGTATAACCATTTATACTTCGCAGCGTGCGACAACTTGCAGTGGAGTGTTTTATGTATTTATTATATCACAATATATGTTCAGATACTAGTATCAGGTTGTTTTAAGTTTTTATACTGCTTTAAGTGATTGAAATGATAACATGTTGAAATTGGAATAGTTGCTACAATAATGCGATTTTAGTGTTTATATGCTGAGTTTAATATTCTCGCGGGTGTAGTCTATGTTATAGGTTTCTCGGTAACTTCGCATTGCTTTTGTGTCCTGATAAGGACTGTACCCGATCGTCTATTGCAACGACAAGCTCCAGAAAGAACTGAGATGTTATCGAAACGTTGAATCAACGGTTCTTATTGGGACACACAAACAACGGGGAATCACCGAAAAACCTATGACATACGATGTCTGAGGTTTTCGCGGGTACTATATGCGATAGCGTTGTTTACTGTTCCTTTCCGGATGTTAGTGTTTCTATCCTGAAAAGGACCGGAGCTACGTTTTGGTGGAGTCTTACCTATCACCTTCAGCATTAGTTACTCGTTGGCGAACTTTGTCTGATTGCAGACTAGCAGAAAAATTAACAAGCAAAGAGGAACCCGAAACAACACTATCGCACATATACGAGGACTGTCTTTTTTTCCAACTTCTGATAACTCATGAAAATAAGACAAGTGTAAACAACAAAATGGATTTATTACCAAAAGTTATGTACAAACATAGTTACTTTTCTACATAATCACCGTGAAGATTGATGCATTTGTCATATCCATAGACGAACCTTCCAATCCCCTCTGCATAGAATGTTGCCGCCAGTGAGTTGAGATGGTTCGTGACGTTGTTTTGAAGTTCCTCTATACTTTGGAAGCTCTGCCTTCCTAGTAACTGTTTCAGTTCACGAAAGAGATAGTAAACCTCCGCTCTTCTCAACCATTTTGTCATCTCGTTGAACAATGTCTTCTGATGCGACAGACCTGCGTCTTTGTCCCCCTTCATCGTGAACATCGACTCGGCCTTTCTTAAACTTCCTACACCATTCACGCACAACACCATTCACCATAAAGTTTTCGCCGCATACTCGGCTCGTTCTTCGACAAATTTTATCTGTACTATTTCGCTCTGCTTGAAGGAATCGAATTACATTACACAACTTGCACTCGACTTGAGAATCAATTGCAGCAGCCATGTTTACGTGTCTGTGATTCAGCTGAAAATGATGTAATGATCTTACAAGTGACAGATATTGTAGTGGGGGAGATGTGCAGTTACTTTTTAAGCATCTCCGTCTTCCAGCACTTGCATGACCGATTAGAGGCACCAACGGAGATTCTATGTAGATGAGTCTATAACTTCTAAAAATAATGCTATTGTGAGTGTGGCAGCACGGCCATTGAAATTTTTCCAGCTATCATATTCCTTGTTATTAGTTAGCAAAATATTAGGAAAATGTACTAGCGAAGCTATTCTAGAGGTATTGCTATATATACTGACAAAGCTTTAGCGTTCGTTAAATGTTACTGCTGATAATTGATGGTACCGCAAGCCATGTTTTGAAAATACGTGTAATATTTGAATAGGTGTAATGTGTGAACTTCGTGCTTTACCTAGTGTAACAGAAACTATTAGAAAGTGTTATTCGGGCGTAGATGAATTGATTACCCAAATAAAATACGTGATTCTAAAATCACCTAAAGGAACTGCAACGACATCTAGACTGATATTTCTTACGACTGTTAAGTTCCTCTTCACTTGGGTAAATGCACAATAAGTCTTTTCATTCGTACGGCGTATGTTATTACCGGAATATCACCCTCTCCTCTGCACGCCCGTGGTCTGGCATCGGCTTTGCAAACTCCAATAATTACGTATAATCTGCTACTATTGTTTACTTACCGCCATAATACCTCTTAGCTAACTTAGCAGTTCTACTAGTAACGGTATTAGAATAGTAAACTAAAACTTTTGTTTGGATGTTAAATTTACGGCGAGAAAATCCCTAGAAAGCAATACCTACCACAATTATGCTGCTAATTGCAGCTAGTCATGGTGTTGCTACTCATACTATCATGAGGAGCTGTATTTGGCATCATTGTATTAAGTATTGCATGCTAAATTTACTCGGCAGTGCCGTAGAAATAATAATTATTATTATTAGTGAAACTAGCACCAAGATTTACATACTCTTTCTTTTGCCATTAATAAATTTTTATTAATTTTTTTTTGTATAATCATGGGCGGGGCTTTAACCCCGAAGTGCAACTCGGCCAGTACCTCGCTTATTGTCCACGCATGTGATTTTACTTCACTTCAGCAAGTCCATAATCCGCTCGAACGGTAATTTGGGTAACTTGGGTCCGTCAAGCTGAGCATCCCCAAGGGGAACCTATCTTTCCTTGCAGGCTGCAGGGCAAAATTTTTATTTAACATATTGATTATTATTGCCCAAGTTTCTGTAATCTTTGGAAACTATTATTAACAAAAATAATTCAAAGTCCAGTAACATATACGAGTAAAAGGTTACTAGAAAAAAAATAGGTACCTAACGCTGCGGTCAATAATCTTTATTTTTTTCAAAAGGATTTCATGTCATTGAGAATAAATCCATAGCTGTACTAGATACTCACGTGTTTCTTCGTAAACTCCACAACTAGTGCATCGTAGTAATCTTCGTAATTGAAAATTTCGTCTCTGTTTACCGTTCGTAACATTTCTCTGTCTCAGAGTGGGCCATTAGCTAGATTTCCATTCAATGAAGTTTCCGCAGTGTGCTACATACGTATTGTTAAGTCCGCTTAAACTTTTATAGTGCCATTAAAGATTCCTTTGCATTTTATTTGAATTTAATCACGAAGAAAGTCGCAGCGGAGTAACGGCAGTTGTACTGCCGGCAAGCAATCGTAGCAATAGGAGCGGAAGCACTAGATACTCCAACTCGAACAAACGAAATAACGTTTTAAAACTAAATAGTTGCAGCACCCACCCAGTAACGGAACATCTGGATCGGAAGAGCAGGAAATTGAATTCTCCAAGTCAAACCATGTAAAGCTGGCATACCTGCTAACTCGGTCGATTGTCGAAATATCGAATCACGATGAATGAAATAAATTGTTGTGATTACTAAGTCAGTAAAGCAACTCTTACTTGTTTACTATATAAAATGTAGCGTACCCGTAAGAAATTCGTTTTGGATTGCAGAATATCTTCTCATGTCAATATATGTATTTGTAAGATGGCGATTGATTTCTTAAATAAACTGGTGCTGTAATTTTGTGACTATAGAAAATATGATCTTTAATAGTTGCATTTTTTTACATTACCGCAATATTTTATGATTCTTCATTATTCTGTTACGCCAAAAAGTCAAGCATGCACCTCAATTATACCAGATTTTTGGATCCACTTAATGACCATTTGTGATTATGTGAGGGCCATTCGGAAAGTAAAGAACACTTGACTGCGTCCCACCGCCACCACCACTGATCTACCACTGACCCAATACGGTTGATCCCTGCTTAAATGTGCGACTTGAAGATGTATGGCAAAATTTATGATCCTGCCAAGTGTGAGGTGCACAGTATTATTCGCCCTCTAAATGCGCAAAAAGTCCGCCCATCGAAATTTATCGACAAATGACAAAGGTTTACGGTAATGTGATGGACGAAGCATCAGTTAGGAAGTGGTGTATCATGTTTAGTGGTATCAGTTTTCGCTCGAGCCGGCCCTTAGTGGCAACTGACGGACTCAAAGCTGGGATTGCATATCTGGACTATAACAAAAAGTGTACCAGGCAGGTGTCTCGAATTTTATCAGACAAACACAAAACAAATAGCAGCTGTATTTGCATATCACAGTCGCTATGATGAGGATGGTGACGAAGTTTTGAATCACATTAGCACTCGTGATGATACTTGAATATCACCTTTCACACCAGGAACAAAGCGCCAATCAATGCAATGGCGTCATCCGCAATCCCCAGCCGTAAAAAAAACAAAACAAATTTTGAGCATCAGGAAGATTATGGTTACGTAGTTTTAGGATAGTAAGGATATCCTGTTCGTCGACTAAATGCCTGGAGGTAAGACCTTAAATGCAGCTGCCTATTGTCAGGCCGCGCTATACAAAAGAAGTGGTGCGCAATGCTAAGCAATGGAGTCATCCCCCTTCACGATGATGCACATTCACATGCGGCGGGAGTGACACAGGACTTGCTTCAGCAGTTTGAATGCGAGGTATTTCAACATCCGCCATAGTGTTCGGACTTAGCCCCAAAATAATATTCACTTATTTCCCAAATTGAAAGATTTTTTAAGTGAACAATGCTACGGAGACGATGATGAACTTAAGAAAGTTGTTAATCAGTGGTTCAGCAACTGAGTATGCAGAAGGTATAGAAAAGCTGATAAAACGGTACAGCAGGCACCTAAATTTGATCGATGATTACGTAGAACAGTAGCTTGGGTATCTAGTTGTGTGTAAAATACAGTTTCGTTTAATTATATCTAATAAAAATGTCTACAGAAAGAAACGTTTCTTACTTTCCGAATGACCTCGTAATTGGTTGTATTAGACACAGATGTCCTAATAAAACAGTTTATTATTAGCAGGTACAGATCCTTCAAACATAGGTGAAGAAGATTCAATTATCATATGCACTTATTTACAAATTCTGTAATAACTATGAAACCAGATCGTCTTTATGGAGTTATCTCATACAAACGAAAGATGCGGTGCCTTATTTCAAGAAATTTCAAATTTATCGAAACATCGAACCATCGGTAGGACATAAACGCTTTCCAATTTTCACCCCCTCCACCTGTCTGAGATTTTTACTTACTGCTACCCATCCTCATGGTGCTGCGCCGTAGCGGAATGGAGGGAGGCAAAAACCTCAGATAAATCTCAAAATGAGCACGTTAAAAGGACACGTTGACAAGCAAAATATCTCTAGTGAGCTGAATACCTGAAATCTCTATAAAAAGATTGCTACTAGTTCTTATGTCGTGTATATTATTTACATATCTTACACATTTTTTAATATTATCTTGGTTGAATTTTAATGTCTCAATTTTTAACAAGCCGGTAAGGTACAATATTTATTCACTTACTGCCTTCGGAAGTCACTTTCTGCTTTGTTTCCAGCTCTAAAGCTAAAATAACTGTATTTAATAAACTAACTATTAATTTATGTGTATAATGAACCACTTCTGTGGATTCTTCTCACGTATAAATTACATCATCTCCACGTATAAATTACATCAGGTGTAGTCATAAAGAACATTAATTAAATTAAATTTGGTAATACAATATAAATTGTAGGTTAATTTGAGTACGCAAATATTTTAACATTTAGCTTATAAGCTAAGTAGTAAGTGTCAGCTTGATTAAATTAATATTAATATGAAACTATCGTTGTAATAATAAAATTACAATTTTCTTGCATTCAGCCACCGTTTTTAGATTCCTCAAGAAATATCAGTCACGGTAGGATTTGAACCCACGGGCTCTGCGTTACCGGCGCATTGTGGTACCAACCGGGCCATGAGACCGGATGTGACTTCAAATTGCTTTTAATACTTAGATGTCACAATGTCTGTACATATATAGCACTATCTCAGCAGACACAGTATTATTAAAGTTCGTACCAAGTGCGGTATATTTAAAAACGTTCAACAATCGTAATTTTATCAATGTCAGCTTGATTCTAAAATTCGTTGTTAACATGCTTTGAATGAAAGGTTCTTCTTAACGTAAGCCGGTATCCAATCCCCAACTTCAGAAACCCTACTTTAAAGTATTTTACTCTGTCTACCATCGTGTTTCTATTCAAAATTTCAATTTTACACGAACGACCGTTGACGAGAGATCCAGATCAAGATGCGCCACCGTAGTCGTCGTATTTATCATTTAGGCGGCGACTATAAGTGAAAGAGCACATGCAAGTATAATAATATCTCGGCAAATCCCAATATGCAAGTTTCAATATTGTCCTCAGGCTGTCGCGAAAAACTACATTTTCCGTTTTATCAGAAGGTCGCCGCTGTATAGATATCGATTGTTGTATATTGGAAAATGCGCTTTGCATTCGAACGTCCGATGTAAATAGCAGATACACAATGAACATGTTTTCTACGTCGTTAGTAAATATATGCGTGCCGTATCGGCATCGACAATACGAACCACTTAGCCTCGATAAATATCCGCTGTAGGAGAAAAACAGAGGGAAAGCTTCAGAATAATCAAGAATAATCTGAGATTTTATATTTTCGCTTAAAGTGGATAAAAACCGAAGAGTAGTATACAGTGTTATGCATAGGGAAGCTATTTCTTAGGGTATTATTTCCCTTTAGTTCAACATTGCCATGATAATAGTTTGTGCTGATAGTACGTATTTCCGGACTTGTAGGTCGTGGTCTTGATTTGGTATATGTCGACGTTTCGCTAAAGTGCAGTGTTTGGCGAAACGTCAACATCGTACTGAAGATGCCAGCCATAGTGTTTATAGAATTGTCGCCATACATCAAATCAAACCGACAAACCCAGAAATATGTACAGCCAGTGTAAACTCAGACTTCGGCCGTGTAAGCCTCATGTTATTTATTGTGAAAAAATGATTATTCGATTTTGAATTCTATAAAAACTTGCTGTTCTTTCTTAATGGCTTTTAACTCATAATTTAAAATTGGCCAGTTTCAGAGGTATTTCCTCTAAATCACTTGAGACATTCAGGAAATTGAGGAAACCACAAGCTTTGTTGCGCTCTGCAGCAGCTACCCAAGCCAACTTTCTTTTGTTAAATGCATACCTCTGCCACTACGCTCGGATATCACCACTACATCCTGATATTAGTTGACAATTGCCTTCGATATATCATTGCAACGAAAGTATTTCTTAAATACGTCCACGTCGGCCTGAGTAGGGATCTGGCGCACCGAAGATTTGGTTAACTTTACATATTACTATTCTTTATGAAATATGTACACATAATCTGTTAAAATGTTCCATATAACGAAGTATAAATATATTCCAACGCGTGATACGTTACCACCATACTTGAATACACAGCAGGGAAACGGAGACAGATTGATTCAATGAACCCTGTTAATTTTCGTATCGAACCACGCTGCAATAACTCGGAAGTGACACCCTTTTGTCAAAATACAAGGGTTGCTATGTGCACAATTGCATTATTCTTTTCGACAACGCTGTATACTCGATTTCGAGCGTTAGGAATCATGTATTACTTTTTTTTTGTAAATGCTTTTTGTGTGAGGTGTATGTGTCGCACGCTCTCTTGCAAGCAATGAAGAAGCAGTAGAGTGATGATAAATTGCAATTTCCTTGTAAGTACCAACGTATTTAAAAATGCTTTTCTGAAAAAGTTAGTGCCGGTAGGATTTGAATTCACGTCCTCCCCTTTGCCGGGGAAGCATCTTCACCACTAGACCACGGGGCCCTGTTAGTCGAAATCACTTTTAAAAACCTAGATGTAATACTATCAGTAGATATATTACAATATATCAGCAGATAATATTATTTAAAGCCAAGTTCTTATTAATGAAATTAATCGAAACTTCCTTTGTCAAATACGTAATGATTAATTCCAATTTCCTTGTACCATATCAACGTATTTAAAAATGCTATTCTGAAAACATTTTTTTAAATACGTTATAATTACAATTGTAATTGACTATTACGTATTCGTTAACAGGAGTTTTGTATTAATTTAAGCAATAGAGCGGTTAAGGATTTGTGTTTAATTCAACCCTTTAAATATTGAGATTGAACCACCAGCTGCTGCCTGAAATTGGTCTTTTTGATTTATTACTGGTGTGGTAACCAATTCTAATTTGTATTAGTTATAAAGTCGCATTTTATCTCATCGATACCTTGAAACGAAGCAGATATAGTGTTCTTCAATATACTTTTCAATCTCTATTCATTCCAGCTTATTTTATTATTTTCAGGGTTTTAATTGGTTTTAACTGTTACCTGAGGTGCTATCATCCTACTCTCTACCTCTTCGACATTGTCGCTGATGAAGTATTTTTTTCTCACGACGATCCCACCTTTTCCTGCAAAGCTTTCATTTAATTCTAAGCAACGAACACTTCGGCGAGGATTTTTTTTGTTACGCTTTCGTAGCGTGCACTTAATCTGTAGGCTAATCAATATCTACAAGTGCTTAATAAATGACTTTGCGTATAAATTGTTACTGTTCAATGCCAATGCGATAAAAGTGTTTTCTTTGATACGTTAGATCTGGTTTTAGGAATAATAAGTGATCTAAAGGGTAGTGCAAAGCATACTTGTAATAGTAAAGTGGGGCAATCTGCAGTTGTTTGCCAGTTTAATTAGAACTTTGCAACGCACTTCCTCTGTATGGAGAAACTTACAGAGTTAAAGCCGTACCTCAACAAATATATTTTATTTTGCATACAGGATAAGTTCGATCTAGTTTAAATAACAGCAAATTTAAGAATCTGCTGTGGAGGTAGTAAAATATCATACTCAAAGTACGTGAGGTTTTTTAGGACGCTGAATATATTTTCGATCGGGTTTAAATTCGATAGGCTTACAGGCCAAGTTAGTACAGAAAAGTTATGCGCATGGAAGAAATTCTGCGTTTATTTCGAATGCGATCCCTCATATAAAAACAAGGCAAATGTAAATAACAAAATGAATTTATTACCAAGAGTTATGTACAATATGTTACTTTTCTACATAATCACAGTGAGGATTGGTGTATTTGTCATATCTATGGACGAGCCTTCCAATGCGCTCTGCATGGAGTGTTGCTGAGATAAAATGGTTCGTGACGCTCTGTAGCCTGGAAGTTTTGCCCTCCTAACTCCTTTTTCAGTTCACGAAAGAGATGCAAGTCGCTAGGCGTTAAGTCAGGGCTATGCGGCGGGTGTTCAAAATAATTCAAAAAGTCGTTGGGTCACTGCAGCAGTGTGAAGGTGGGCATTCTAATGAATGCGAAGAACTCCAGAAGTCAGCACGCCTCTTCTTTTGTTTTGAATGGCTCTCTGACAATAAACAGCTGCAGTGATTGGTTCCGTAAACTCAACAAGCAACACACCTTTTTACTCCCACAATACTGTAGCCATAACTCTTCTGTTGTTGAATGTTTGTTTGAACTTATCCGGTTTGTGTGGCGAGTTTGAATGCATCAATTGTTGTAACGGTTGTTTAGTTTCGAATCTGCAGTACTGAATCCAGGTCTTATCTGCAGTCACAATTGATTTAAAAAAATCTTCAGCTTAAACCTCATAATGGGTAAGAACGCTGATCCCATTCGGCGAACTTTGACAAGATTTTTGGAACCCATCGAGCGCACAGTGTTTTTGTAGCGCAGGTTCAATTGTGTACAGAGTTGATCTTGAATGTTTAGGAAATTCCACACTCTACTCAGTGGTGGTAGATCTCCATTTTTCTCGACCATTTTGTCAGTTAGTTGAACAATACCTTCTGGTGCGGCAGACTTGCATCCCCTTCAACATGATCATCAGCTCGGCCTTCTCTAAACTTCCTACACTGGTCACGTACAACAACATACCCGTATACTCAGCTTCTCTGCTTGATGGAATTGTAGCAGCCCTGTAAGCGGGCCTGCAACTCAATTAAGAATGACGTAATCGCCTTGCAATTGGCAGATACTATAATGGAGGAGATGCGCAGTTACCTTCTGGGTATCCCTGCTTCCCACCGCTCATGTGGCTGCTTACAGGTACGAACGGAGGCTAAAAAAAAACAACAGCCCTCGTAGTAATGGACAATCTTTTACAATAATATATTAGTCCTTATTTTCATTGAGTAATCAAATCAAAAATGACAAATCCACTCAAATATGAAGGATGTGTACGTATTACAGATTCCTTTAGAGCGCAAGGATTGTTTTAAACTAATTACTGTATTTATAAAATTTCCTTTAAAGTGCACTTGAATTAAACTGCAAAAAGATAGTAGTAGAAACTAAATTCATAAATCACCTTAATTACGTATAAAAGTCGGATGTAAATCCCACGAGAAATTTCGAGAGCACAAAATTATTGTATTCCTTAATTCCAACAAGATTTCCTCAATTTTTATTGGATAACCGACTAGTTTCTTCTCTTGTTATTGTCTATAACTGGCAGCAATTGTGTGTAAAAGGAAAAATATTCACATAAGCGTTGCGACAAAATCCATACATTTATCCATCTAATTTTCTAGTTGCGCGAACTCCCCGCGGGGAACTAATAAACTTATAATTCACGAAAGAGTTTCAACTAGACAGAGAACATGCCATTATAAAAATCCGTGCTCACGTAATTTCCCAAGCGGTTCTGCAGAAAGTTGTTGAAAAGAAATATTAACTTATAGCCAGACAGAGAAAATATCCCGATCGCGAGGTAATACGAAAAAAGGAGAACGTCATAAGTTCTAATGTACATAAAATTTTAAGATAACATCGTGAGAGATTGATAATATTGTAATGTCTAGCTATTATTTTTATACGGATAAGAGCATTCGGCTATACCGTTCGCGATTTATGAACTATGAAATCGAAGATCGGTTGGATTCTGTGCGCAAAGAGAAAGACGGGTGGGCCAATAAAGCAGGAAGTGCATTCGCCAATTTCGAATGGCTTCCATTTACTAAGTAAGTCGGTATAAATTTTTGCACATTGAGATCGGTATCTTCCATACCCGGTGAGCTTCAGCATTCGTAATGCTTCCTTCTTAAACATTCATAGGTGTTGGGAATTATTTATTAAATCAATACGTAATCGACGCTTACCTACACGTTTACTTTTAGTGTGGAACAAATCTTCAAGTGTGTTTAATTAAAATCTACCACTTCTTAATAGTTCTAGAAGAATAAATTCATTGAAAACTAAAGAAATTACAGATATTAAACACTTAAAATTTTGTTGTTGTTTGGATGGAAATTCAATTTTATTTTTATATTTTTAAACTGTCAGCGATTTCAAAAGGTCTGACAAAGATAATATGTGATAAGCTAATCAACCTATTACGTGCGCAACTTTTTTTTAATTAATCTTCTCGTAATTGTTTGAGTTTAGGTAATTTAATATATTCCATGTTAAGCGTTGCAATCTGTATATAATTACTTTTGCCCCGCTCAAATGTTTTGGCTGAACGCTTGAATTACCCGACCCTTTTACGTTTTGTAAAGGGAAATCATCGTAGTGTTGTGGATTTGGATTTTTGTTAAATTCTACCCGTTTATTGGGGATTTAACAACTAGCTGCTGTTTACGGAATTAGGCTATAATTAAGTTGCAGTTCTTGTTTGAGAGAATACCTAATATTATGTATAAGATTGGAAATGCCAAAAATTTAAACATATCATGGATACATCGAAAAATATCTAGAAAAAATATCTAACATAATAATGCAGCTAACACACCGACATGTCTCTCCCTACCCCGCGTCATCAGGGTGGTTACGAGGGATCTTTCTACTCAACTCATTGCATTTCCCTCTTGGCTACTACCACCGCATTTAAGCTAACAGCCTATGTGAGCATTCTTGGCGCTATCTACTGCCACAAAATAATACATTCGTCTGCCGGCTCAAACACAGCGAAACAAACGGGAACAGCATATGGGCTGCTAAACCAGAAAGGCAGCGCACTAACAGTGCTTTAGTAACTACGGTGATGACGCCATGTAGGCAGAAACATGTCGGTGTGTTAACGTTTTTCCTCTCCTTGTCTTTCCCGTGAATGATTCCACCAATCCTATGAGTAGTTGAATTTATCAGCATTATTATGTTAAGTATCTCATATATTCCCTAAAACCAATACAGTGTCTTCTTTGCGTGATGAACCTAAGGCAAAATTTGCTCATTGAGAAATCCCACTACCTCAGTCATTTGTGGGAAGGAAGCTGCAAATTTTTCTTTGGAGCGAAGGAATGGCACGAAGGTGTTGTGGTAGCATTTAAGAGGTTTGTAATCTAATAAAAGCAATAAAGTTCCTTCTGAGTTTCGTGACATTAATAAAATAAATAGTTATTTTGTTAATATTGCGAAATTCTCTAATCCACCAAATTAATGATTCACTTTGTCCCAAAGTTTCAAAGCAGATATGAAGCTATGAAGCAACAGCTTGGAGATACAAAGTTTCCTACTTAGTGCGATGGTGTTAGTTTGCGTATGCTTAAGCTATGCTACCTATTCGTATTACTTTGCTTGGCACATATTATTGAATCTTTGAAATAGCGTTTATTGAAGAGCTATCGCATTACAATTATTAATGCGACCGACATCGTTCCAGATCGTCGATTCGGGTTTAGACGCGGTTTTAATTGCCCTTTGGTGTTCGCATGTATCACCAATGATATATTTACTACTATTGATCAGAATAAATTGACAGCTCTTGCGCTGCTCGATTTTGGCAAGGCGTTCAATGCCGTCAAACTTTCACTATTATTTCGCATTTTAAGATCGATCCTAGTTGGTAATGTTCTCAGTCTTCTCAAGAAATATCTTTCATAAAGCAGCCAACGGGTAGAATTAGATGATCAGTATTTGATTTGTAGCTGGAAGAATCCCACCAAGATCGATAAGGGATCCTCTATTGTATAGTATATACACAGCTTCCTTCTTCAATCATACTGAATAATCTAAAATTGTGATGTAAGCCAATGACATAGACTTATACCTTTTCTCTTTGTAAGTGATCTTTTGCACTCCATATATATTAATATTAATAATTATATATGTATCTATAATTATAATTATAAACATAACAACTTCTTGTACATCTCACGCTACAAGAATATCGTTATCATTAAAGACCGGATTTTAGTTATTTTATTTATTTTATTTATTTTATTTATTTTATTTATTTTATTTATTTTATTTATTTTATTTATTTTATTTATTTTATTTATTTTATTTATTTTATTTATTTTATTTATTTTATTTATTTTATTTATTTTATTTATTTTATTTATTTTATTTATTTTATTTATTTTGTTATTTTATTTATTTTATTTATTTTATTTATTTTATTTATTTTATTTATTTTATTTATCTTTATGTTTATTTTATTTATTTTATTTATTTTATTTATTTTATTTGTTTTATTTATTTTATTTATTTTATTTATTTTATTTATTTTATTTATTTTGTTATTTTATTTATTTTATTTATTTTATTTATTTTATTTATTTTATTTATTTTATTTATTTTATTTATTTTATTTATTTTATTTATTTTATTTATTTTATTTATTTTATTTATTTTATTTATTTTATTTATTTTATTTATTTTATTTATTTATTATTATATACTATTTACGATCTACATTCCTCTGTGTGGCAAATGTTGTCTGTAATACTTTGTAGGGAATGGAATAGTATCTCATTCTTAAGATTGAAGGGCCGGGAAGGGAGGGGAGGGGAGGGGAGGCAGGCGTGAAATAGAAAGAAAGGTGAAAAGAGTAAGAGAAAGAAAGATAGACAAAAAAAAGGCCAGGGGCGACGAGAGAACAAAGAAAGAGAACAAAAGAGAAAGGGACGATCCTTTGTTCTCTTGCTTTTCTCGTTCTCCCCCCCCCCCCCCGCCCTTTTTTTGTCTATCTTTCCTTCTCTTACTATTTTCACCTTTCTTTCTATTTCACACCCTCCCCTCCCTTCATGACACGGTCCAATTCCGGAAGTAGTTCGTTTATTACTAACTCTGACCGTGGAAGCCTACATATTCATTTCATTATCCATAGTTATTAATAGAGACCGGATTATATACAAAGTACAAAATTTTAATTTAATTTATTTATTAAACTTTACGTCTATATGTCGATGTATTGCACTGATTAAGGTTAGTTGGCGTTAATTAACTTTAATCAGTGTAAGACATCCACAAATAGACGTAAAATATAATAAATAAATTACATTAAAGTTTTGCACTTTGCATATAATCCGGTTTCGCATCTGTAAGTGTAATATGAGGCTTATCTCCAGAAGAACAATGATATTTTTATAATGTAGTATACTTTCTTATTACTGTTTATTTTTTTTGACCAATTCTTTTGAATTTCTTTCTTTATTATTTCTTTTGAAATAGCTGAGGTAAAACTGGTAAAAATGGACAATTTATACGCAGTTAGAAGAAGCTTTGAAGAATAAAAATTATATAGACGTTTGGATTCCTAGTAACTAACCTATAATCCCAATATATAACAAACAAAGAAATTCAGAAACAATTAGTCAAAAAATAAACAGAAGAGATAAAATAAAAAATTGTTCGTTGCAAGTGTTAATAGTAATGACTGATGGCGTAAGCACGTTTTGTGTGGGTCGTTCTCTTAAAAATACGAGTAGAAATTTAATTAATATAACCCCTGAACTTCAGGCTTTACATCTGGTAGCGAAAACTATTAGAAAGTGTTGTCCAAAGATAAATAACTTAATTGGTCAAGCAATATCCAAGCTTCTTAAATCTAAATGGCATCTCTCTACCAGTATAAACGATTCTTACGCCTTAGAAAACGTGGTTACAGGCGTGGTTACTATTTTTTAACATTTTCAGCAAATAAAGACTTTAATTTGACAATTTGATCATAAACAAGCGAATTTTAAAATGCTCAAATTTTTTACAAACTCGATAACTATTCACAACAATTACAAAGGAATAATTGAGGAGATAGAAAAATCCGTATAGTAACAATCAATAAGACTGGTAAATTGTAATTACTTTTTGTCTATGGTATGCCATTACATATATCAAATCGTTTCAACAATAATGCGTTATTATATTTCATTGGAGATTCTGTTACTCATTACTGTACTTGTAATTGTGATGACGAAATATTTTTCTTCGTGTGGAAGTCAAACCATGAAGACAGTAATTGCAGTAAAAGCTATTTATGTTATACATTTTTGAGTCATTCTTCTTGGAACTACAGAATTAGCATATAATCTCCACACAGCAAGAAGGCAAAAACTTTTGTTATTTACATTTAATTAATTAGAAAACAATGAGTAGCATTGACGGACAAAATATATTAACATATGTACACATAAACTTATTACGAAAAACCAAAAAAAAATTACCGATTTACTGTTTTTTTATCCTTCTTTATTGAATAAGCAAATGCATTCGGATTTTTCGGACACATATGAACATACAGATGCGCTTATAGCTACGTGTACTCTCCACTGTACTCTAATCTCCTGGGCCGCGTTTTGTTTGTATTTCAGTAAAATGCAAGGATGGGCTTGCGCGATAACAAAAAATAGTCCGCGTTCAAATAGGAACGAATAATTTGTTCCATTTTCTGATAAATGAAAAATGCTTCAAATGTCCCTATAACATACATCTCCATAAATCATATATTTACTTTTATATTCAGAATTTGCGGAAATGAAATTCTGTGTTGCTGTGGATGTTACCAGATGGGGGATATATTGACTTGATAGCATATTATTTTCTTCAAAAACGACAAATCAAGTTTCCTGTTCAATATATGTATGTATATGTATTATTTATGACTTCATTAGGGAACAATAAAATGTTGACAGATTAAAGAGCGTTTAGAATTCAAGACATACCATAATAACACATTAAAAATCTAAAATGGAAAAATAGCTATAACGCTGTATAGCAATAGTACTATCTTTATTGTTACTTACAAGAATACATTAATAGTACTTGTAAGTAGAATAAGAATTAAATAATTCAACTCGAAAAAAAATAACTAAAGCCTACACATAAATGGCTAACAATTTCAAAATGTAAATAACAGACAAGTATAAAATGGAAAATTTATTTAATACAATTAACTCAATTTGAACTGAATTAGCGAGAAAGGAGTTGTTGAAATATATGCTGCTTGAATTGTGTAGGCCTCAAGTTAAATAAATGAGGAGGTAAATCATGAAAAATGTATAAATACGATAGGTAAAACTTCTTTTAAATAAGGTTAGACGGACGGAATCGGACAGATCCGGCGAATATGGTAGATGCTCCACTAATTCAAAGCCTGCTTGGTGTATAGCAGCCATAGCAATACCAGATGTATGGTTGGGAGCATTATCCTCATGGAACATCACACCGTGCCTTAACTTTTCTCGGCGTTTCTCTTTAATAGCGTCTCGCAATTTAGATATCAATTGTGCGTAGTAGGCCCCTGTAATGCTGTATCCCTTTTGCAGCTAGTCAGTCAGAATGATTCTTTGAGCATCCCAGAACACAGATAGCAAAACCTTTCCAGCAGACGGCACGATAATTGGGTGGAGGAGGAGAACCGTGATGTTTCCACTTTGCACTTTAGTCTCGGAATCACGGTGATGCACCCGTGACTCATACATGGTGACATACCAACTAAGAAAGTTCTCTTTGTTTGCTTGAGACCTTCCCAAAGGACGGTTATATATCAACATCCGATTTCTTTTGGATCAATGGTTAACATTCGAGGCGCCCATCGTGAACTCATCTTTTCATATCCAATTCGTTAGTCAGTATGTGGTGCACCACATGATATGATAAGCTAGTATCTTCCACAATGCCTCTGATGCATACTCGTCGGTTTTGCAGTACGATATCGTGTACCTTTTCAATGTTTTCGCCTGTTATGGGAGGACCACCGGTTTTCACAGGGTATTCTTCCGCATTTAAAATCTCGACACCAGCGCTAGATAAGGAACTGCAGACTGACGAATAGTTTCCATAATGTCTTTATGAATTTGAGTTAGCATTGTGCGTTTTTTCTGGAGGTATTTAATTACGGCACTTTGTTCCACAGGATCCATTTTTATGAACAATCACGACATACAATTCAAGAATTAGCCAAACCACAACAACATTTTGAGATACAAACTTGATATTATCTAGATATGATCTACAAATGGTAGTTAACTAAATGTCAAAAACATTAATCAAACAGCCTATTAGAAGTAGGTGAAGAGAGGGGTATTAGAATCCGCCCTGGTACATAAGCCTTATAGTTAAATTGTCAGTTGTTTGAATGCAAAAAATTGCATGTGTGTGAGCTTTAATTAAATTATTAGATTAGTAACAAAACAATTTCTGATTTTAAATGTAGATGAGCTAAACAACAAGGAAAAAATATGAAAGTAGGAAACTGGAAAATGAATGCAATTAACCTACAGGAACTAATGTTTGCAGATGATATGGTACTGATAGCACACTCGGAAGAGACATTACAGCAAAACTTGAAGATATACCAAGAAGAACTAACAAAGATAAACATGGAGATAAACACGAGGAAAACAAACACAATGATGATAGCAGCAGAGGAAAGAAAACAGCGTCAAAATCGGGGAAAAAGCATTGGAACAAGTTAAAAGCTACAACTACTTAGGAACAATCATTGAAGACAATGGGAGAATAGAGAGAGAGGTAAATGAAAGGATAGGGAAATCCGCAAAAATATATAACATATTGAGAAATTCGTTTCTGGATAAAAAAGAAATACCGAAAAAAATTAAGACAGAGGTGTATAAAAGAGTGGTCAGACCAACATTAACATATGGTAGTGAATCATGGATAACCACGAATAAAATCAAAAGCAGAGTTACGGCCATGGAAATGAGATTCCTAAGAAGAATAGAAGGAGTAACTAGAAGAGACAGAATCAGAAACACGACAATCACTAATAGTCTGGGTATCAAACCAGTAGAAGTGGTCATAGAAGAGAAACAACTGGGATGGCTTGGACATCTACGCAGAACGCAAGAAGATCGAATCACAAAGAGGATATTTGAAGCCAAAACAGAGGCCAAAAACAGAATAGGTAGACCCCGAAACACATGGAAGGAGCAGGTGTATAGAACATTGGAAAAGAGAAGTATGGGATGGATTGAAGCCAAACAACTGGCTCAGAACATGAACCTGTGGAAGATAAAAATAAGAAGATAAATAGTCCGACACCGCAAGGTATAAAGGGCATAGGATTAAAAAAAAAATGTAGATGAGAGTAGTGCTTCCTTTGAATGACTTCTGTCAGTGTTACAATTATATAATTTTGGTATTTGTCAGCTGTAAATTTTAGCTTTCTTAAAAACCAAATTTAGTGTATTTTTTGGTATTTGTTTGTGGCGCTTCAATTTTAACATGGAGAACAAAAGCGTTCTTTTTCGTCATATTTTGCTTTATTATATTCGACAAGGAAAGAACTTAACAGAAGCTCCTAAAAAGTTAAGCGATGTGTTTCGTGATGAAGTTCTAAAAGGAAGACAGTGCCCGAATTGCACTATCGGATTACCATCTGTTCAGAACGTTACACAATTTCTTGTATCGCAAAGCCGCCAATGATGAAAACGCTGTGAAATTAGACGTAGTTCAGTTTTTTTGCTGATAAAAACCAGAAATTCTATTAACTAAAAATGTAGCAAGGATGACAGATCTTCCAGAGTACAACTTCAAAACAAAATCACAGACCATCTTAACTCACTAACGGCAACATTCTATGCAGAGGAGATTGGAAGGTTCGTCCGTAGATATAACAATCAATCATCACGGTGATTACGTAGAAAAGCAACCATCTTTGTATATAACGTTTGGTAATTAATTAATTTTGTTTTTATACTGTCTTGTTTTTATGAGTTATAGGACGTTGAAAAAAAACAGCGCTCGTACATTTGGCTTAACATCACCGTAACATGTTAAGGATGATAAAACATTGTCATAATCAAGTATGCAAAGCTGAGACATACAGCATCGTATTCATTTGTCATTGTCTAAATAACCTGCCAACTCGTTTGTTCGACGAAACTGTATATATATGTTAAATGAAGCAAATTAATGTCAATTATCCCTTGTCGGCAGTTATTCCGCAGCTGACGCAAACAAATGAAATGCGAAAAGTCGAAAAGATAAATTATTTTCCCCTCATACGTTTCCTTTCCCTCCACGGAGCGTTCCACTTCTTTTCTTCTCAATTATATAGTAGCGGATTATTATACCGATAGTAGTGACTTCAAATCAAATATTTGTCGTAGAATAATTAGCATAGTTTAGATTTAATGTATCATATTGCGGTACGTGAGTCGTTCTCTTCTATATGTATGTGTACATATGCGCAGGTATGTTTATGTTTACGTAACGTGTATACGTAGTTAATGTCAATCGAAGTGTAATCGCTCTCTTGTTTAAACGTTCAGATAGCGTAAGTTCGAAGTTGACGTTTGCCTTTGGGAAATTCGAGCATAGCAAATACATATAAGCGTAGGCTGCGAGCTCTAAAAATACGAGATTTAACTGCTAGCAAACATGGTCGAGTCGCGTTCGGAATAGATAACTGCCAATCTAAACTCGTGATTGGAGGTTAAACCCTACAAGCTGGATGTCCTATTTGTCCCAAGCTAATAGAAAAAAGAAACTAAAAAAAATATTGCTCAATCTAGAACATATATAAAACTAAAAAAGGACTACAATACAAATTTCATTCTTAAAGTCGAAAGTAAGACAAAAGCAATAGGGAGTTTCGTTAATAATATTACCTATAACAGTAGAAGGAATACGTAGATATTAACAAATTATGCCAGCATCACATCACAACACCCAATAAGTTAGAAAATCAATTTGACCTGTACTATATCAATATAGCTAAACCAAGAATTAGTAACAATACTAACATGCAGCATGACTATCGCAATAGAAAATCTGTTTTTCTATACAACACCGGACCAGTCGAAATCTTAAATACAGTAATTTCGTTGAAGCTCACATTAGCTGTCGGGTCAAACAAATTACCAATAAAACTAATAGCAGGTGTATGCATACGTCTTTTTCGGTTTTTTGCTAAAAAGAAACACGTAATTTTCAGGGAAAATTAATTCATTTATTCAAAATATTGGCCAACGACTTCTATAGATTTCACCCATCTTTCAGGTAATCTGTGCCAGAAGAATTGCTTGCCCCTTGCGGCAAACCGTTTTTCGAGACATTTTGCTGAAGTGGTGCTCTGTGAGTGCATGCCCCATTGATGCGAAGAGATGATAGTCAAATGGCGCCAGGTCTGGGGAGTACGGCGGGTGTGGAAGGATATTCTGACCCATGCAGATCGTCTCTCGATTAATGTGTGGTTTAAATTAATCATTTGTTGGTTAAGGCGTTGTGTATTTACAGTTTCGCCGGCCTTCAGGGGTTAATAATACGCAATACCGCCCTGATCCCAACAGATACAGAGCATGCTCTTCTTGCAGAAGCGATTTGGCCTTTTCGTTGAAAAACCAGTGACTGCCAGGTGAAAGCCTCAATTCGGGTTTTCGAAATAAATCCATTTTTCGTCACCCGTCACAATTCGATACAGAAATGATTTCTTTTCGTGGCATTGAAGCAGCATGTCACAGGTCACTGTGCGATTTTCTATTTGACGTTCATTCAAATCACGTGGTACACACTTACCGAGTTTATTGATCTTTCCCATTGTTCGCAAACGTCTGCTGATTATATCATGCGACACATGTAATGCTTGTGCTAATTGCCGTTGAGTTTGAGTTGGGTCATCATCCAATAACTCCCGCAATTGCTTGTCTTCGCATTTTTGTGGTCTTTCACACTGAAATCTCCTCTTTTAAATTGTCGAAACCATGTCTGATATGTTCTAATCGACGGGGCGTGTTCATCATATGTTTCTACCAGCAAACGATGACTTTCAACAGCCTTCTTCTTTTGATTAAATAAGGAAAGGAATGCGTGAATGTTCTTTTTCAAGAACAAAACTCGACATGTTCACTGAACGATAAAGCAAAGACGCTAGTTGTTCGTGGACTTATCTTGTGTGTGTTTTTAGTTTAAATGAGGAGCAAAATGACGTATACGTCAAATTGAAACGCTGCGTAGTTTTCGCTCGTGCCATCTCTTAGTTATACCGGAAAAGACTTATGCATGGTAAAAAGCTTTGATGATGCCTAATTTATGCACCCCTACAACAATATTGATTAATTTATGCTTCAAAACAAGTGCATTTCCTGGCAACCTCAGAAAAGCAATGGTAAAACCAGTTTCTTTGAAAATAGTGATTAACAATGAATACGAAAGCAATTTTTGAGAGAGTGCTGTCGCGGGAGTATTTTTATGTCTTTTGAACACTCGATTTAGTGGATTTTATAGAAATTGTCCATAATTGTACCTATTAAACCTATTACAATGTGTATGCACAGACACCAATGGTGGTTACGATGGTTATAGATCAAGCGAAGTGTATCTTAAGGCTTAATATTAGGAGTAGCCCTCTTCTATGCACATGACTTGTTAAAAATAGCCAATCACCTCACCAATGTACGTACAGATGATGTTTCGCTGATCATTTCAAAAGAAACCGACAAGGAACCCCAAAATAGAGGTGCACAACCCCCGTAACTGCTTCGTCAACACATGTTTGTAATTACTTAACAGCTAGTAGCAGTGAGCGTGGTGGTTTAAGAGATTCCAATGCACATATCGTACTAATAACAGAATTTCTTTAGAGATGATGATCTCGTCCACACAATCCACAATTTTTTATCGTACAATTGAATTAATAGAACAAGACAAGTGTAAATAAGAAAATGAATTTATTATCAAAAGTTATGTACAAACTATTCTACATAATCACAGTGAAGATTGGTGCATTTGTCATACCTTTGGGCGAGTTTTCCGATCTTCTCTGCATAGAATGTTGCCGCCAGTGAGCTGAGATGATCTGTGACGTTGTTTTGAAGTTCCTCTGTACTCTGGAAGCTCTCCCATCCTAGCCACTTTTTCAGTCGACGAAAGAATAGAAGTTGCCTTGGGCTACACGCCGGTCTTTATCAAAAACTTCCCATCGAATTTGTTCAAGAGGTCGTTGTGTTGTAGCAGCAGCGTGAGGGTGGACATTGCCATGAATAATAAGAACTCCAAAAGTCAGCCTGCCTCTTCTTTTGTATTGAATGGCTCTTTGCAATCGTTGAAAAGTCCGACAATAAACAGTTGCACTGATCTTAGTACTGGTTCCATAAATTCAACAAACAACACATCCTTTTGGCAAAAGACTGTAGCGTAGCCATAACTTTCCTATTGTTGAATGTTTGTTTGAACTTTTTCGGTTTGTTTGGCGAATTTGAGTGCATCCATTGTTATGACTGTTGTTTTGTTTCGGAGGTGCAGTATTGAATCCAGGTTTTATCTCCAGTCACTATTAGCGGGAGAATCAATTGTGGCAGCCATGTTTATGTGCCTGCAACTCAGCTGAAAATGGCGTAATGATGTTACAAGTCGCAGATATTATAGTAGGGGAGCTACGAAGTCACCTTTTGGACATCTCCGTCCTTCACACTCTCATTAGTGTTTACCAGATGGACTGAAAAGGATCCTCGTATATCTAGTAATAAACGAACTAATTGCGGAATTGGACCGTGTTATAATGAGATATAGAAATGAAAATTTTTCTGTCTCTCTTTCTTTCTCTTACTCTTTTCACCTTTCTTTCCATTTCACGTCCCCCCCCCCCTTCATTCTTCTTCTTTTTATCTCTTTTTCTTCTTATTTTTCTTTCTCCTCTTAAACTTTTTTCTACATATATCTCATCATGACACGGTTCAATTCCGGAAGTAGTTCGTTTATTATTAATTTTGGCCGTGCAAGCCTACGTATTCATTTCCTCGTATATCTATAATCCAACAACCCATGTACTATATAAATGGTGCCAACAACATAAAAATCAAACTAAATCAAATAGAAATTCAGTTTCAGTGTTAGGCAAAATTTTATATTTGTGTGGTGCACTGTTTATACATTTCCTACGCTTAGTTTTATCCTATCATACCAATTCTGTTCTAGTCTTTACGAGCGTTAGTCATAATTAATTAGCATCTTGCAAGGCAAGAACACTGGTACATAATACACAGCGCACCAGTAATAATTCAACAACTACTGCGAAACTCAATCGATCGAGTGAAGACTCAAATTAACCGACTTGCTGTCTTCACGTCTTTGGAAACTACTACAGTACTGACAAAATCAAGCAGCTCTAATGATTAACATGATGAAGGTTATAATCAAAACATATCCACTATTGAAAAGCGTGGTTCGAAATAGGCAGCAATACTTGCTGATTATTATTACATATTGACATCAAAATGTTTCAAAAGTCAATATAAAGGAAAAATGAAGGAAGCTGTCTTTCTATTATACACAGTATTAAATAGTTATTATTGTTAATATTTAATAAATAATATTTATTATTTCGTTATATCTTCTTAAAATTCGCTTGTATTGCTATTATTAGACTCTCAAAATACAACTTGGACATATATACTAAATAAAGAAAAAAGGGAAAAACTTGTTGTATAGGTAGTATAGCTTAATATTAACACTAAAAGGCACTTGAAAACCAAAATAACAATACTTAACGCAGAATCCAAAAATAGCCAAAGCTATTAACGTTAATTACTTTGTTATATGTGCAACGTCTTGTCAAATTGCTGCCGTTAACATTCCCGCGTCGCTATGTTGTAACTGCTACAACTTGTACAAAACTTGTCTGGATTTCGATGCTAATCTTGGCAAACATATTTTTACCGCAACACCCTAAAATAATGTGATTATTATAAAAAAAGATTGGTTCTATATAAATGCAAATTAATCTTGTAGCTAGATTTAAAATTACACGTGGATTTCGTTTGCATATTACAAGATTATTCTTCGAGGTAGGTGCCTGTTCAATGTCAAGTACAAGAAGGTTTCTGCCTGACTAACGATGAAACCTGTTTGTAGATCTTATTTGTCCAATTTAAACGTTTTAAAATTTACATTCTTCCTTTGTTGGAATCAGTGTTGAATAATTGAGATATCATAATCACTCTGCTGCTATGCAGATAAGCTGGTGATCCATTTATCCTTTCATTCGTATATACATATATAATTCATGAATTCATAGCTATGTTTGTGGCTTGATTAACACAAAACTATAAATTGAGTCTCTCTTTAGAACCGTCCCAGGTCAGTCAGATAAAATGTATTTTTATATTTGTCTGAAAAACAACTTTGTAAATAGGATTGATTGTTTCAATTAAAAATCATATTGAGACAGAGGTAACACAAAATACCCATATAAATTTATTCAAGGCTAATACAAGAATGAAATTCCTTCTTGATCACTTTGTGCTAATTTTGTTTGTCCACGTCGATTTGATTTACAATAATAGATAAAACCCGTCCAGGAATGCAAACTAATCCACTGACAATGAAAAATAAATAGGATGCTTTGATAAAGATCAGTATTTATGTCACAATGATGTGGGTGTTTCAAAATGTTGCTTTCGCCTTTTTAAAAGGTTCCTGGTAAGGAACAAAGCTGATAGACTTATTACCGAACTCAAAATGGTATAATATGAACTTAAATTCGAAACAGCGGGTCATATTTTGGTAATTTTGGTAAATTACTAAAATATTCAGGAAATAAACGTTGTCTAGTTTTTATATTATTTACGTCATTTCTATCTTGGTTAAGCAAGCTAAGGTGTATGATCTCATTTTATTTTTACGTAGGAGGAATCCACTGCTACTGTATTCGAAAGAATTACTTATTTAGGTATGCATTTTTGTATTTCTTCTTTGCGTTAGAAATGAATAGTATTTGTTATAACTATTACGAAATTAGTCATTTTTTTATTGTATATATAAGTCATATAAAGCACGAAAGTCTTTCTGGATAATATATAAACCTTTAATTATGACACTAAACGAATCTGCGAAGAAGGTTTTTCTAAAAAGATAAAAGTCGTCACGTTTAGAAGCTTATTTGTTAGTGAAACTTATTTGTTAGATATGCAATACTCCTGAAGTTTACCACACATAGTTTAGCTTACATAATTGTACTTTAACAAAAAATCTATCCAGTCACATAATACATACATATCGATATGTACCTGCATATTTTTTTCTAAGCCTTCAGCAGAGAAAAATATCTTAACGCTATCGAATTACATGTTTCGCTGCTCAGATTATTAACGATCACGTACTTTTGTGATTATCGATACTGTTACTGTTCTTTTTCCTTTTGATGCAAAATTCAGCGTTAAATCTATGAAAAGCTCTTGCTTCAATACGTCCGCAATATGATACCACATTCTTTTTCTCCCGCAAAAAAGACAATCTCAGACATCGAGATAAGTTCGTTCATGTTCAATGAAGGCACTTGACGAAGATGGAGAAATATGTAAACACAATAACAAGCGCATAACAAAATATAAAACGGAAAGTGTTTATTCTAAGCGAATATGTGAATTTGATCGCAATATAGAAAGTTACACAACAATTACAAAAACTGTTTGGTTGTATAATTCACAGCTATCGCAGTAATTGATTGACAATGGGAGTCGATGTGCTCCTCGGTCTTCTGATCTGAGTATATGGAACTTGTTTTGTTGGGGCTATCTAAGCAATCGCCTTTACATGAACAAATCTTGTATATTAGATAATCTTATGGCAGATATTCATAGAGAGATGTAGCAGATCATTTCGGAGATATTTAAATGCCAACTTCATTCCTCAGTTTGAAAATGACACCATGGAAGACGGACAACATCTTAATGATGTAATTTTCGAGAAATAATATAAATGATATACCTGCACACATATATTAATAACAAATAATAAAGACTGGTGAATATTTTACTTTATTTTTCTGGTTCTTAAGCGATACCTCATATAACTTCTCTTACATAAAAGAGTTTCTGGTATCAAGTTTAAAGCAAACTTCTATTTCGTTTTCATTTTTTCTCCCAATTTTTCGAAAGTATATTTAACAAACAAGTTAAAAGACAGTTAAAATGAATACGCGGCTTCCACAAAAAAAAAACAAAACAAAAAGAAATCTTGGATCACCAACGAGGTTTTAGAATTAGTGGGACAAAGATGTAAAAAGAAGGATGACACCATCGAATATAAAAACTTAAACCTAATCAACAAGAAATAGCCGATATTAAAGAAAGGTGCATTAAAATCGAGACATTACAAGCAAAACACCACAATTTCAACGAAAAGTCAAAAAAATTACTGGGACATGCAGATAGAAGCACTTAACCCCACTAACCAACAACGAAGGAAATACGATAATTAATATAGCTGAATTGAAGGATGCATGGAAAACATATTGAACAAGTGTTCACACAAAACCTGAACCAACTGAAGTAGTTGATGATACGGGGCCTCGTTGATGAAGTTACGGAAGCAATGAAACCTATGAAAGAAGGAAAATTGCCAGGATTCGATAACATAAACACTGAGTTCTTAAAATTTTTGGACGATGATAGCGCATGATTGGCTTAGATCAAATTTAGAAAAAACCAAGAGCTAAAAAATCTGAAGAATATAGAACAACAAGTTTGATGAGAAACCTTCTAGAACTTTTTTAGGAGAATTTACAGAACCTGTGAAGAACAAATAGCACCTACGCAATTCGGCTTCAGAAATGCAGTGGCTACCAGAGAGGCCACATACAGCATACAGGTATTATTTCAGTGGTGCAGGGTCATGAACTCTGGGGTGTATGCATGTTTTATTGACCATCAGAAGGTACTTGATAGCGTAAAACATCAAAAAGTTGTTGAGATTCTGATAAACGTGGGCCTAGATGGGAAAGACAATAGTATAAATACTCCTATACTGGAATCAATTTGCTTTCGTTAGAGTCGGGAGTGACATAACAGAAGAGCCAAATATACTACGAGGTGTAGGGCAAGGTTGCATTCTCTCTCCGTTACTGTTTAATATATAGTGAGAGTACATATCCAGGGAAGCATTAGAACGCAAAGAATTTAGAATTTTTATCAATGGAGAAGGATTGAATAATGTCCGCTATACAGGGTCATTTTCTCTGATAGCTTGGAAGAATTACAACAACTTATGGATAGAATAACATATAACATTCAATTGTATGGTCTGAACAAAAAGACAAAATTAATGATAATTAGCAAAGAAAAAATTGACAAGTGTCATCTCACAATAAATCAAAACGGATAGAATGAGTGAGCACTTTTACCTATCTCGAAACTACTGTGAATGCACAGTGGAATCACTCACAAGAAATATGTAGCAGAATTGAAAAGGCTAGGTCTACTTGTAATGGACTGAGAAATTTGTTCACAAGCCATGACATAACATTAAATACCAAGATAGGACGCATGCGCTGTTATGTGTTCTCCGTTTTGTTTTACGGGGTAGAAGCATAGACGCTTACTGGAGCAACAATAAGGAAATAGGCAGCATTTGAGGTGTCGTCATATCGCAGAATAGTAAAAATACGGTGGACGCAATACATAACAAATATCGAATTTATGAAGAGGATCGAAAAAGAAAAGGAAGTGGTTAATACCGTGAAAATGTGGAAGGTACAATACTTAGGACACATAATGAGAAATGAGAGCAGATTTTATCTACTGCAGAATATTGTACAGAGAAAAGTAATTGGGTATTGGTAGAAGGTTCGGTTTGAATAAGACTGAATTATTTAGAGCAGCGGCAAACAAAGTTAAAATAGCACCCATGGTAGCCAACATCCGAAACGGATAGGAACTATTAGAAGAAGAAAGCTTCCACGGCCAGAATCAGTAATAAATAATAATAATAGTACACCTTCCGAAGCTTTCGCTTCTAAAGTGGTTAACACGTCAAGATACCGTGCGAGTTTGGTTCCCCTCTCGCCTTTCCCTTTTCCTTTCGTTTGTTCAAGTCCCTTTTCTCTCTTATAATCTTTTCCTTACCACTTGTTAAGCTCATGGATTCAATAGTCTAGCCGAAGACATTAGGAATCAATTTCCCTTTGATTAATGATTTAATTAGCAAAGTCAAAAAAGTATTTTTAAAAGCACCTTTACGAATTCATCCCTCTCCTGAACCGATTATTACGAGATGGGGTACATGGTTAGACGCTGCAACTCTTTACGCTGATAATTTTGAAGAAATAAAAGATATAATTCCTGAAATCACTGCTGGCTGCATTACTCTAGAAATCTGTAAAAAGGTAGTAACATCAACAGAATTGCTACAAAACCTCTTGTATATTAAGTCAAATTATAGATTTGCTTCGAGTTCTATCCGTAAACAAGAAACGCAAGGCATGTCGCTCTCGGAATCAGTCGAAACAGTAGACGAATTTGATATGCTATGTAAGAAGGTTAAGGGTACAATAAGTAATTCTATATACGATAAATTTAAAAAAGTGATAAATAAAAATGCGGGGTATTTGAAATAGAAGAAAGTTAAGAAAATTTTGGAAGGTGAAACAGTAAATGATATCGACTTTAATTTTAGTTTAGAATGTATTACAAACTAAAAAAATGGACCAATTACATCTGTGAATGTTGAGAGAAGCTTTTTTATTTCGAACCATATGTATTCTGATGAAAGAAAAAACTTTCCCTTACACAATTTTGAAAAACATTTAATTATAAATTGGTGTAGAAATATGTTGTAAAAAAATTCTGTGCAATAAAGTTAATGTTTAAATTTCTTGTCTTATTTATTTTTTGTAAAAATTTTGCATATTGTCGCAATTTTTTTGCATATATGCCCCAGGTTTATGCATATTTTCTCAAAAATCGATACATATACATGCGCATATATTCCAGTTTTTCTGTGCATATAATCCGGTCTCTACTTATAACTTAATCCGGGCATATAGTTTGATATTCAATGCCGCTCGACAACAACTCAGAAATTTAGGGACATTAAAGCATGTGGGATATATGCACGTTTTCGATGAAAGGTGAACCTAAACGCGGTTACAAGCCAAAGGATGCCGAATCGATTCTGCTAAACGAATTGCACAATAGCTGAAAAGTATGCGGACCGCTCGCCAAACTCAATCTTACGGCAAGACCGGTTAAGGGCGATTTTATTCGAAATCTGTCGACGCACAAAAAGGCTCCCCATCTCAATCTCATCCCCATTTCCGACCACCCACTGGCCCGTCCATATACAAACCAGCGTTTCGGCCTAAAATGTGGCTCTTATATCACACTCGAGTGTTTTTTACGGTTCGATTAAGTGGTAATTTCAAAACGTTTGGAAACAAATTTAATATGTGAATTTTTCGAAAAGGAATTTCAATGAATGTATAAGATGTATGGATACCGTTTTTATATCTTGCTTCTGTTATCGATCTAAATTTGGGAAGATGTAGGTCTTCCCAATCGACACCAATAAGAAGTAAAGTATACGGTTATCAAGAAAATTTTACTGGAAGTGGGACTTCAAATGGAACAAATAAATTAGAGCATCATATTTTTTATTATCCTTCAACTTCAGGGCATTTCTCTTCACCAGGAAAGCAATTGTGTTTGAGAAATACATGAGAGTCACTTGGAACGAGATCTGTTAAAGAAGGTGTGTGAAGCATAATCTGAAATCTCAAATAACTTGACTGGTATGAGAGAGGGCGTTGTTATGATGAAATATAACTTTCCTATCGGCCAATCCAGAATCAGAACCTACTTTCCTCTAATTGCCTAAGACAGCACCAGAATGCGCTGTATGGTTTAGCCTTTTGGAACAAACTATCTTCCAAAAGGCTAAAAAATATTCCTTAGCGTCTCAAAGAATTGTAGTCATTGATGTAATGTTTTGACTTTTCTTTGATGGTAGACCACCACTGTTGAGATATAGTGGTTTGCAGCTAATGTTGCCATTCACCGCACCCGAACCTCTAAGAGGCTGTATCCCTAAAACCATCTTCCCACAGCCCTCACTTCTGCATAGCTTCCGTACTTTCTTTTTCCCAATTCTTTGTAGGTCTTGATGTAATAATGTCTTCTTACAGCGTCTCCAGTAGATTATTTCTGTTGACATTGTTTTGTTTTCCATCTCTTTATTTAGCGTCCACACTTCACCTCCATAGGCGACAGCTTTCAACAAAAGAGTGGAACATCCAGGTTTTCGTTTTCTTTGAAATATTGTCATTCCACAACACAGGGTGTTGTTGTCTAACTATAGTTTTTCCATTATTATTTTATTCTGCAGATCCATTTCACCTCTGCCACCGGAAGTTAACATACCCTCTAGATATTTATACGCATTTGTCCTTTATATTACTTTATTTTCCGCCACTAATTGTTTTCGTTGTGAACCGATTACCATGTACTCTATCTTATTCGCATGCATCTCCAAACCCCCTCTTGTGTATTCCTCCCTCAATTTCAACGAATTCCAAACTATATATGTATATATATATGCTGTTCATCGAAAAGCACTCCCATTGGAGAACATTTCTTTCTCCAATACTCCAGTACCGCCTTCACCGCCGGTTTAAACACAACAAAACAGGCACAGTTTCCCATCCTTTCCCTCGGACACCTCATGGATTGTTAAACTAGAAGTGGTGCGCACGGTAGTAATTGCAGATGTGAATGATCCCTTCAGTCTTACCATGATATATAAAAACTTACCAAAAAATGCCTACAGAACAATACCTAACATAATATTCCTGCTAGATACAGCTACTCATGGTGAATATTTCCACCAATACCATGAGTAACTGTATTTAGCAGCATTATTATGTTAGGTCTTACTTTACCAATGGTAATTTGGATTTCTATTCTTCCTACCATGTCCGCTCGCTGTTAACAGGTTATTTTACATAAGTTTAGTTTTAGAACAAAGTGTCCGTTTTCTAGACCTTCTGTTACTAAAAAGTGCTAATATTGGGAAAATCCCATTCTAAATTTCTGGAAAAGCAAAATTGTCCTTTAGTTAAAGATTATCCCTATTTAAGACCTCCAGCAAAAAAAAAGATGCTAGTGAATCGTCATGTAGATGCTTTACCTATGCTGCTATAGTTGTACCTTAGTCAAATGTTAAGAAGTTGTCAAAAAGTAGCCAAACTTCCCGTTACCAAATAGATGGTAGAATTGAAATGAATCATTAACTTTCGACGACAGATGATATTATTGGTAGTCTTCAAACACAGTATCTTAAGAATTGTTTCAAATGCGATCTTAACTAATCTCGCAGTATCTACTTTTAAAGGCGTCTTAATTCAGATTTAAATATTATTGCTACTTACTCAAGCTCTTCTTTGTTTCCAGAAATTTATCTGCTTTAATACAGTTCCAGAACCAACTATATAGGCATTAAGATACTATTGCAAAGTGATTTGATTTTTAGGTGTTATCAAATTTTCTGTATGGTAATTGACATCACTGGTCAATGCAATTGATTCAAATTTTATGAAGCGTAAGCAAAAACCAATACAACATCTCGTTCTGTTCCTTCGACCCGAGCAAATCAGCTCGAAACTTTTCCCCAAACGTGAAAACATGATAATACAAGTAAATATTCAATGTATGCGGAGTGGTGGGAACAAAAACAGAAAACAAACGAGACAAAGGCCGGGTGTTACATCTTATGGGAATCGGCATGCTAAAGAGCGTAATTCGATTCGTGAAATACGGCGGAATTGAACAAATAAAGCAGCTGCAATATGTTACGCGTTCAGCTCGTATTGATTTTTTACTTCTTGCTTTCGGTTTTGCATTAGTAAACATGCTAAATGTGTCGGCGTGATTTTTTTTCTTGTAAGAAATTTGGAACAGGAAGGAACATTTTTACGTACAACCATTACGTTTTCAAAAATTATTTTTAGAGCTTTTCCTTGTTTTGTAAAAGCCTATATGAGTAATATTTTAAAAACCTTGAAAATTATCTTTTGATGAGTACTGGGAGTACGCGGAAATGATTGTTTTTGTTTTCTTTAAAACCATCCTTCTTCCAAATAAAACTATGGTTTTTGGCATCGCGATATACATATATGCACCTTAATATTAATATTCTCGGACTTAGTAGTTTTCAATTCGAATACCACTCAGAGTTGTTTCTTTCATTGCGTATCTGCTCACAATTTGTATGACAATTTGCACAATTGCAAACCTAGTGATTCTCTTAATTACCGATATAAATTGAGCATACAGTTGCTTTAGAAATAACGAAAGATTTCAATAATTGCTTTTGAAGAAGTAAGGGCTATCCACGGGACTGACTGTTAAAATCTTAAAAAAATAAATACGTCCATATATTTAAAACTAGATCAAGCTACACAAGCTGATTGATTGAAAGGATCCGTTAAAAGAGTTATGGGTTGTAGAAACTCCTCTTTTTGAAAGTGTTGACAGAATATAATTGTACCATGGCCAACTTGATGAAAATGGCTGTCTTTCTGATTATACCGTTGGTATTAGTAATGATAGAACCACGATTTCCTTGTATTTAACCAACGCTTTTAAATTTTTGAGAAAAAATCAGTCACAGTAGGATTTAAATCCACGACCTCTGCGTTACCGGCGCATTATACTACCAACTGCACCATGAAACTGAGTTCAAATCGCTATTAATACCTTGACGTCACAATCTTTTCAAGAATTTAAAAAGCGTTGGTTAAGTACAAGGAAATCATAATTTTACTATTACTAATACCAACGGTAGTTTCACAATTAATATTAATTTCATTGGTAAGAGCTTGCCTTTAATAATATTGTGTCTGCTGAGATATTGCGATATATCTATAGACATTGTGATATCCTGGCATTAAAAGCGATTGAACTCACATTCCGTCTCATGGTGTAGTTGATAGTCCAATACGCCGGTAACGTAGAAGTCGTGGGCTGAAATTCTACAATGACTGATACCTTTCAGGATTTTAAAAATGTTGCTGAAATGCAAGGAAATCGTAATTTTATCAGAATCAGCTTTCTTATTTTAAATGGAATGATGTTTTTTATTGTATATTTCGTTTCTATATGAAATTTTTGGTGGAATTTCATTGGGTATATCCATTTTTTACGTTATTTCAGCTCTTGTGAAAATTTTGACATTTTCTATTAGGGCAGCACCCGCGGAAATTATCTACAGTAGTTACTTCCAAAATATGAGTCCGATATTTGCAATGTTTGTAGATGAACTCCTAAGAATTGTAACAACGTATCGTTATAGTTTAGTTAAGTAGAGGATACTTTACCTATAATAATGCTGTTAAGCAGCTACTCATGGTATTGGTGGCATTATTTACGGCAAAGGCAATGTGACGAGAGAAAAGCTGTAACGCCCTGACATGTATCTGTCGGCATCATCACTGCGGTTTGGAGCGATTTTCTCAATCACGGAAATTCGCCGTAGCAATTCTTTTAAAAAAGTTATAGAATATGTTAATACAGATAGGAATTAAATTCTGCTACATAATATGAAATAAAAATAGGTCATTGTGTTTAAGAAATTCATCATGAATTTGTGCTAAATTGAAGATTTATCTAAAGTAACATAAGGACTCTCCTAAAAGCAATACAAATAAAGATGTTTCCATTTTAAAAACGACTGCTACAGATGATTTTAAAAGCTGTGCTCTTCCGGTGGCATTGTACGTCTTTGTCTTGATCGGTTAACATTAAACAAATCACCTTCAAGAGGTCGCTGGTCCAGGCTTCGAAGTACATTTCTGTTAGAATGTCTCCGGTTTGGAAAGAATATGTGATATTCTCGTTAGCGTTTCCATTACAGAAATTGTATACCATGTACGTGTCTGTGTCTTCCTTGAACGTAAAATCCATAGTAATTGAACAAAATAATAACAAAACAATGGAAGAACGCAGAAACAAAAGAACTATTTAAGGTTATATAAATGATCACGAAAAAGCAGAGAAATACAAACGTAGAATTAAATACATAAATATCAAAATTTGATCGAATTATTTTTGAATGAAATGATATTGAAATACGAGCTTATTGTCCTATAGCATTACCAAATGTGTTTTTTTTATAGTAGTAAAAGTTAAAAATGAACTTTCTTCTAAACTTCAGCGATTTCTATTAACAGATATTGACCAATAATGCTTAGTTGTGGAATAATAATCGAAACTTACAGAACCTCATTATTTTGATGTTGAGATTTTCAATTCAGAACCCAATGAAGAACGTTACGGCGTGCAGCTTATGCGACAATTTATACACATCCTATATATGACCTTTTCAGGTTTTACAAGTGCAACACACACAAACTGTTACTGACGTGTTCTCAGATACCATACTCCAATAAATTTTAAGGAATTATAAAGAAATTATAAGGAATTATAATATAAGCTCCATTCATCTTTTAGATTACAAATTTTTCAATTTAGAAATACCATACTGCATAAAAGATGATAAAACAACATAATAGAATTATAGATTGAGGTTTACCATGCTAAATTGAGAAACTGAAAGAAACATCTCGCTTGTAAGAAGTGATGTTACGACTAGAGATATTGATGCATTTAATTCTTACATTCAGTCAACACTAACTCTTGTACATAATTAGATAATAAATGGTTACCTTAAGCAATACGCCCTCCTATTTTAATTACAACGAAATATGAATTTTATTAACAGGTTATAGCTACATTCATAGATGTACAAAAACCATGCACCAGAAAATGTTAAAATAGCTGCCTCTTAAAAAGTGAAAACCTCTAACTTAGCAATAGAAACGCTTACATTTGATTTTAACGTGTTTGCTCGCAGAAAAGAAAAAAGCGACACCCAACACGAAGCGTATTCAGAGCATACGATCGATTCAGTCGTTGAGATTCAATAGCTACAATACCTATGGTACATACAGAGACGGCGACCACAAAAAAAAAGGGAAAAGGAAGAATACAATTCTCGAAAGTATTTTCGAGATCTTATGGTTACGTGCAACATTTCTATTTGCCGAAATATCTTCGGTATTATTAAGTTTTCATATATAGGTAGGTTTGTTTATCAAAGGGAAAGTCGCCAGACATTTGGCAATCGGTCAACGTTACTCCCAGATATTTTCATTTAACAGAGGGTTTTATTTTTTTCTCCTTCGGCTCGTTCGGCTCGGAACGATACCTATTGAGCTCTTCCATCTCCTTTGTCTTCTAGTTTCGTGTTATCTTTCTCCCCAGCTTCGTAAGATTGTTTGCTTCCGTAGACTTATGTGCCGGATTGTTATTCCATCTGTAAATATTTATTGGTTAACGGATTTGAAATTGACTTCCTCGTATAGGCCTTTCCGCATACCCTTGCCATTTCGGAGAGACTTGGGGAGCTTTATCTGCACACACGCAACGAGTTTACTTTGAATTTCGTTCAAGTATATGTAGTATGAGGCTTTATTTTATTTTTGTTGGGAAGAATAATACTAATAAGGTTACAAATACTCTTGAAGGAAACAATCGGAGACAATGTTAAGGCTGCACGATATTCAACGATAGAATTATCAAGTGCAACAGATTTGCTATCCTCAGAAAGATACGAGGGATGTCTTTTAAGTTTTCCATATTGGAACATAAAGGGCGCGACTAATCAAATGTTAGTAAAAATTAACTTCCATCTTTCGTTAACCTAAATCCAAAGTTTCCGTGCAATTAAACCGAGAACATTTTCGCATAATATTTTATTTATAATTTTCGAAGATAATTATCTCAAGAAGAATACTTCGCCTAGTTGGTGTCTGTTTTTAAGAATGATGTATCAGATCAGTCAAAAATGTCTCGTTGGTATGGAGAATTCGAGCGTAGTAGGATTAGTCTTTGCGACAATTTTGTTCACACTGAATGAGCAGTTTAAGAAGGCATTACCATCCTCGTTGTTTCGAGTCAAGAAATCAGAAACTTACATGATGTCTCCACTAGTGCCGCTCAGTAAGAATTTTGGGTATCTAATAGCTCCAAAGTTTTCGGAAGTTTACCTTTTCGTGCTATATTTCATTAAGTACTGAACGTGGAATTTGAATAAAATTGATTAAGAGGTGTCAAGTAGTGATTTTTTTATTTCCCTTAATTTGTTTTTCAACATCACAAACCAAATCAGCTGTAATCAATAGCAGGTGTCCATACTGTTCTTTGCTATACATATTTTTACGTCATAGATTAAATTGTTTCAGCCAACGCAATGCCATTGAATCACCTATAGTGTTTTGTCAATAAACTTCGTCCATATGGCGATGAATTTCGGTACCTTCCAGATTCGTTTGCATTAAGAAAACTAATGGCAAATTTAAATTTTTGGTTATCTTAACTATTGTAAACATCTACTGTCAAGTAAATGCAGTAAGTAAGTAGCCGTATCAAATCTATGGAGAGACAACGTAAAATAGTGATTTGTTCAGATGGTTCCGTGGTGTAATGGCTTCACGTGCCGGTTTAGCGAACGGGAGCTGTAGGTTCAAATCCTCACGGGGCCGTGAAATTTTTAATTTTTTAAACATTTCACGAAAAACTGATTAATTAAATTTAACGTTGGAGTAACAGGGAAATCTCGATTATCTTCTTTTGAAATATCCTTCAATGCCTATGGTGAACTTGTTCTATGCCATCAATGGTCTCGAAACGGTTTGCCTACTTGTTTTAATTTTTGGAATAAGAAAAAATCGCGAGTCTGGCCGGTAGGACGTTTGAGGAGGTACAGTCACTTGATTTTTGGATACGATATTAGTGCTTTGTCAGGGCGAAGAGACTATGAATACTGTCGTCACAGCTCCGATTTTTTCCTACAATTTGGGTACATGGCCCTATTGAGATGTAAATTCTCTGAAGCTCAAATGCACACACAGCTTTATTTTTTGAACGTAGACGTCAACAATTGAAGTCGAGCTTCTTCCTGGTGGAGGGTCATATTCAATTGATTAACGACCACTTTTGACTAATATAAATCATTGATAACATTATCCAGAGTATAATCTCCTAAGATTGTTTCAAAATTTGAAACGCTTTCGTGAAAGTTCTCCTAGGATTTATGCAACGTTTTACGTTAGCTCGCTACTTTCGAAAATCGCACATTATAATAATCGCTAGGAGCACTAAAGCATCTTGCTCCTAAATAATAATAATACGAGAACTGGATGAGATGTCGACAATCCCAAAACATACCTGGAGGTTACGTCTGATACATTGTGTCGAACCGCTCGCAGGTCTCTCCGTTAATTTAAAATGTTCGATTACTACCTAACCTCATATCTCTCTAAAATTTGTATAGTTATCTTTATGGAAGCTAAAATTTGGATATTTCCACTAGTGCAATCTTGAGAAAAAATGCATGAATAAACCAATAACATTCTGAAACAAGTCCAAATCGAAAAAAATTTAATAGGAAAACAGTTAAATGAGAATTAGGAACACCGCTGGTATGTTTTTATGGTGTCGTTTTTATTAATTTACTTTAATGGATTTAATAAGTCACGCAGATAAAGAAAACGATAATAGCGCAATAAAATAATACCGCAAAGTATTACTTATAGTAAACAGGTTCTGCACTTATTTTATTTTTTTATAACATGAAATAAATTTTGCTGGATCCATTTTGTCTGCGTTGATTAAGTGGTTATTGACATTACAGAAGAAGTAAACAACATGTCGTCAGAAATATAATAAAGAAGTTAGGTGGGAAATTGATCTATACACAAACGATCTTCTATAATTTTATGAGATTACTCAAATCAATGCGGTTACCCGCCAATTAAAACATCCTTAGGAAAATATTTATATAATTCATGGAATATATTATTTTACGGAAACTTTTTTGTGAGAACTACAAGCGTAATTGTAACGAACGCGCAGTAAATGCATTTGTAGTGTGTCAATTATGAATAGTTATTGCTCATTGCTGACTTACGAGTGCTGTTTAGCTTCTATATCACAGTTGTGCTTTTAGTTCATTATTGTTTATCCTGTTTTCTAGTATTTTCTGTTAAATTATTATCTATATCGTGTGATATCATCTGATTTGAATCTGTTTCATTCAAATTCATGAAGTATAAACTTGGTTATTGTACAAGCAATATTCGTTGAACTTCCTAATAGGAGGATTGTCCTTTAAATTTTGGAATAAAACAGTAGATAGCTTTTAAATACTTAATTGCTTTTCGAACCAACCGTGGTAGTAGTTATTCCTCTCGTTTGTTGGTACAGTCAAAATTGCGACTGGTCCTTCTGAAGACTGGAACCTTTGACCACATAGTACGGTCTTGATTTTCGGGAAGGACTATATGGAGGATGGTCTAACAATACAACATTTTGTTGCGTTAAAAATTCAATTGTCTCGGGTGCTGTGCGCGAACTTGCATTGTCTTGGTGAAGGATGATCCATCGTTCGGGGTTGGTTTTCGAAACTTGGCGATGACTAGCAGCAAATATTGCGACCATCTTTTCGGATGCACCTGGAGAACGGATTAGTTTTGTCGACTTTTCTCCATTTTGGAACACACAGACGACCGGCGTTTGTTTTCTGGCTCGTATGAGTAAATCATTACCACTGACGATGTTGTACACGTTCTTAGAGTTTTCCGGCATTGAAGCGGCCTAAAGTTTCTTAACACCATTTCACTCTAGCTGTTTTCTGCTCTTCGGTCAATAGATACTGTATCCAACGGGAAACTAATTTCTTACACACAATTCTTGATGCAAAATTTTTTGAATTGAGCTGTTTGAATCACCAATGATACCTTAACCTCGCTATACATACATATCACATCGATCTTCGTTGATGATCTTGCGCGCAGCATCGACATTTTGCTGGGCGACCGCCGTTTTTCAAAGTAAAATCACTCGATGCTTGGTTAATTTTACGAAGGCTTTTTTAACCTTTATGTTGGTCTCTCTCTCTCTCTCTCTTCTTATCAATTATCTGTGAGAATAGTCTTCCTTAAATGTTTCAAATAATAAGTATACTATTTAGTTATTATACATTACTTTAGATGTATTGAAAACTTCGCATTCTTCCAAAGTATAGGGAAATACGCAGCGATATATACAACAAAATCGGTATCTATTTATGCACACGTCCATAGAAGTTTAGCCAAGGAAGAAAGTTTTAGAATACTTTAATTTAATAAGCTTTATTGAATTCAACGATGATAATCTTAAATACGTTTGCAATTGAAATAACGAAAGCATTACGAAGAAAAGATGTAATAAAGCACTTTATGGCCTGGAACAATCATTATCATTTACAGCGGATTATTCTAATCTATTTGTTAGATTAGTTGTATTGATGAGACCAAACAGGTAAAGATTGTATTGTATCCCCTCTTTCTCTTAGGGCTCGTTCCTGACTGGCTCCAACGTTTACTGCGATTACCAATTTCACAGTAGTTCAGTTTGAATATTTTTGTAATCAGAGGTAGAGTAAGTGAAAGTAGCAACACTGTTCAAATGCCCCTTGGTAAATTAATAGGTGTTACTAAACGATCCAGTATAATAGCTTTGCATAGAGAAGGTTTTGCCAGCAGGCAAATCGGTGAGAAATTAAATTTAACCGCGTCGACAATAAAATGCAGCATTCACCGACATCAAGAACAAGGCGACTTCGAGGACCGTGACCGTGTAGATGCCTCACAAATAACTATCCGAGCAGACGATCGTTTACTACAACTATCAAGTAAGTGAAATCGTAGAAATACAGCACAAGAAATAGCAAGCGAATCCAATCGTGGACGTCAGCGTCCGATTTCAGTTACCAGCGTCAAACGCCGGCTGACCGAAGGAAATTTACGCGGTCGCGTGGCAGGTCGTAAACCATTGCTGCACCGGGGCAACCGACTGAAAAGGTTACAGTGAGCCCGTGAACATCGAGATTGGACGGTACGACAGTGGCAAAGTGTTTAATGGACTAAAGAATCAATATTTAAAGTAAAAGGATGCTTTTCGAGTGCATAGTACCGACAATTCAACACGGTTGTTTCAGTTACAGTTTGAGGTTGCTTTTCTTACTTAGGAACAGTAACAGTTACATCGAATCGAAGAAATAATACAGAGTAGTACCATGGATATTGGCAACTCACGCATTCTTTCTGGGCTGTGACTGACTAATCGGCGACAATTTTACTGTTATGCAAGAAAACGATCCCAAACACACGGCCATGATATGCAACAGTATCTGAATGAGCAAACTCAAACAGATATCTTACAAGTTATAATATGACCATCACAGGGTCCAGATATCAACCCTATTGCATTACTAAGTGATGAACTAGATAGAAGAGTTCGAAGTGTCGGTCCTACTTCCGAAAAATAGCTTTGGAATATCCTTCAACAAGAATGGAACGCGGAAACCTAAAAAAATTGATGGAGAGGATTCCGCGAGTTGTTCGAACTATAATCAGTGCAAGAGGTGGATTTTTTGACCAAAAGAATATTTAGGAATTTTGTTAACACTGAATAGGAAATAATAATGTTGTAATTTTGATGGTTGTTAATTTTAAGAGCAATACATTTATTTCTTTAGCATTAATTGTCTTTATATTCTACTTTTATATTTTTTTGTTACTTGGCCAAACTTCTATGGACGGTAGTGTACACATAGTTCGCCGCTGAATGCGATTCTAGTCAGCGGTGATGATATACTCGTATAACTTCCAGTAACTAAATATCGTTGACATTGCAGGTATATTAAATCGCAGTCAGCCATTGCCATGCATAAAACAAATGCAATACAATAGAATATACCTTCATTAATAATCCTGTTTTGATAAATATATGCAAAGGAAAGATATTCCAACAAGATCACCTACGCCATAATCATTTTCATGGCATCTTTTTTCTGAAGGATCTAGACAAAACATTTTTATAGAAATGAGGTATACAACTAACAATAATATAATTATCTTAATTGCTTAATCATATTTTACAATGAAGACCCATCTAAACGCAGGTTGTTTTTAACGCTAACTAGTAATTGTTGCAGTAAATAATTATAACTTAATTTGTTTATCTGATACTCGACGAAGGTAAGGCAATGAACTCTATCATAGACAAGTTCGACTGTTCTATTGAAAACCGTTTGAGGGAAAAGATGAAATAACTATTTTAACTGATATCGTCAATATACTTAAATAAAATAAAAATTGTTCCTTAATTTAATACACCACAAAGTCTAAGTGAGGCAGATTACTGAATTGCTAATTTTGTAATGTGAGAGTACTGCATGATATTACTAAATACCAGTGTAGTGTATATAAAAATTTAATAATTTTGATCTAAATATAGCGGAGCATTTCATAGACGGGCAACATCTACCTAGCCATAAAATTCGTATACGTATAAACGAACTTTCTAAATGTCAGTGAGCTTTAATGTAATTCAGTTAACCTTTTTATGGCTATTAGGTACAATTATAACCGGAATAATTTACTGTATTTAAGTGTCGCTCTGTTGACCAATTCGGTCCAATGCCTTCCTATTGTCAAACTTATTATTATTACATATTATTTACGGCGTATTTTGTCCTTACACGTTATAGAATAAATGGTTTGTTGTTCCAACGATGTTTAGAATGCAATATCTTTAATATAATAATTTAATACGATGCTAAACACTTATTATGTTTTTTGGTTTTTGTGGAGTATAAATATTAGTGCACTCAAATAAATACAGAGACACTTAATAAGTTAATATCCTGTTTATGTGTTTATATGCAAAATATTTGTTGTCTGTGGAGGTGCCAGGTGGTATCCCAAGAATGGTTTATTTATCGGAAAGCAATTGGACAACGCCAGCATCTTGACAACATCATGACCACAAATTGCAGCTCCAAAAATAGCTAAAGTTGTTCACTACTTTACAAATAAGCACCATCTAAAAAACTTTTAATCGAGTAAATGTGAACCAGCCGATTGAATTAAATAAAATTTATAATAGGCCTAAACTTAAATAGGGTCAAGTAGAGATGTACATGTTTTTAACACTGATGGATATAGCACCATCATCACTTAACTTCTACCTTTGTTTACTTTTACGTCCAAAATGCGTCGCCGCGTTGATTTTATCGGAAGGTGCTTGGACTCTATACTATTTACGAGGAAAAGTCAGTAACTCAGTTATAAAAAGCTATTATGAAAATAATTAGGGAAATAAATAGTCAGCCAAAAACAAGTTTAATTCTTTAACACAGTCTCCATCTACATTAATACGCTTGTTCCATCGCTTTATCAATGCCACCTGCTGCATAAAAGAGTTTCGGTTGCCGCATGAACCGCGTGCGTACCTCTTGCTGAACATCGTTATCGCCCTCGAAATGTTGCCGCCAAGATGCCTTTTGAGTAGACCAAATAGATAATAGTGACTTGGGGCTAGATCGGGACTATAAGCCGGATGTTCAAGAAGTCTCCGCCCTAATTCTACAATTCTCGCTTGGACCAAGTGCAGCGAATACGGCTTAGCATTATTGCAAGTATGCGGCAATATTCCTCGCGTTAGTAAGCCTGGACGTTTTCGTCGAATTGCAGCCCGAAGCAACAACAAAACTCTATAGTATTATTCAGCAGTCAGGTTCTTATTTCCAATTGCAAAAATCGCTAGGAGCACTCCTTGAGAATCGCAGAACACGGTAAGCATAACCTTATTAGCTGAGCGCGCAACCCTGAATTTCCTTGTCGACGGTGAAGAAGAACGTTTCCATTGCTTTGAAGCACGCTTTGTTTCGGATTTATAGTGGTACAGCATTGACTCATCACCAGTGACAATCCTGTTAAGCACGTTCACTCCTTCCTCTGCGTACCGAGACAGGTGTTGTAAGGACAAGCCCATCCGAATCCTTCTGTGTTCCTCGGTTAGTTCTCTACGAAAGCGACCTGGAATGTTTCTGGAACCGATAAGAGATGGCTCACGAATGTTGACGTGGATTCATTGGTCAGCAAGAGCAACCATTTTTATTGCAACTGTCAAAATTTCAGACGTTTATTGTCAATAGTTGTTGTTTAAGAGTGTGTTTTCTGTAGCAAATCTGACGGTTTCGCAAAAACGGATAAAATCGAATTTCGTGCAGTGATACTTCAGGCTGGGAAAACGGCAACGGAAAATTCGAATTTTTTTTCTAGAGGTTCATGGCGGATGTACTTCATTATTCTCGACCATCAGCTTCTGGGTGAGTGAGTTCAAACCTGGCCGCACAGACACAAATGACGAACCACTCAATGGACGCCAAAAAGCCGCTACCAACTGGTCGACAAGGTACATGATGTCGTGTTGGCCGATCGTCGATTGAAACTGAAAGAGATAGCAGAGACAACAGAAGAAGAACGCGTTGGCCATCTCACACGAAATTGTGGGTATGAAGAAGCTTTCGTAGCGATGGGTACCGCGTTTGCTCATACCGGAGCAAAAACGAAATCGGGTGACCATTTCGGAGGAGTGTCTGACCAGGATCCAACGCAATCCACGAGATTTCTTCATGCGTTTCGTAACCGTGGATGAGACTTGGATGCACCACTACATACCGGAGACCAATGAACAGTCGAAGCAGTGGACCTTTCCGGGCCAATCGTTTCCGAAGAAAGCAAAAACCGTTCCATTTTTTGGGATCCCCAGGGTGTGATCCTCATCGACTATCTGCAGGAAGCAACGACGGTAATTCTACAGCGATTTATTGACCCGATTCGATGCACTATTGAAGGAGAAATGGCCTCGCTTGCAGCAGAGGAAAGTGCTTTTCCACCACGACAATGCACCTGATCATTCATCCCACATCGTCGTGTCCAAATTGAATGAGTTGCAATTCGAATTAGTCTTTCGTTCTCCAGATTTACAGGAGCTAGTCCCCAGCTTTTTCATATTCCCAAACCTGAAAAGATTACTGAGGGGAAAGAGATTTGCCTCAAGTGAAGAGGTCATGCAGACCACGAGACATTCTACTTTTCCGACGGCTTGAAGAGACTAGAGCACCGTTTGAAAAAGTGTATTGATCTTCGAGGAAACTACATCGAAAAATAAAAATAAAAAACCACACCAAGAGCGTGGTCGTTTCTGGAAAGATTTCACGTCGCCCTCGTAGGTACCCACTGTGAGCAAACTTTTCGAAAATTCAAACGTTCGTGCTCCAGTTCGTAGGCTAGACCATGAGAACACCCTGTTGCAGTTGATATGGTGTCTATTGTTACCCGCTTCTCAGTCCGAATGAGTTCTTCCACGCATCGAAGTGTTGCATCTGTCGCAATCTGAACAGGGCGGCCACTTCGTTGATCGTCAATAACTTCGAGCGCCCTCGGAATAATTTCTCGACCCAGTTATACACGGCCTTATGCGATAAACACTTTTAGCGGAAAATCGTTTGCAGAAAGTCCTATTGCCCAGAAAAATACGCACAACAGCACGTTGCTCTTTCACAGTACACTCTTAGAACACAGCTAGATTGTGTTGACACCTAGTGACAGATAGGGAAATAGCTCACTGCTATTTCCAGCTTTCCCACAGTAGTTTGTGAGTCATTTAATGGCTTTGCCTCGTACCTGGTACGATATTTGCACGAACAAATCAAATCGCGGATACCCAGATTTCGCTCACTAACGTATCAAACGGGGAAAATATCTTTCGACGACGAAACTTTTAATTACAGAGGTATCACGATTAAAGTACGTACGGCGTGAAATGGAAGGAGAACGCCGGCGAGTTTTCGAACACCGCTTGTTCTTAAGTGCTAAGCTTTTGCATTCAACAACGCCTCGTGCTTCATATTTTCAAATTAGGGCTTTGTAGAATACATTACGCGAGCCTTTGTTCTCCGGGTGGTATATATTAATGTAAACATAAAATTTCACCGGTATCTTTTCCATTAAAGTTTTTACTAAATACGGATGGAAGTGGCGAGGGCAGGTAAAAACGAAGGAAGCATTTAGCTCGCGTATCCGTGACGCATTACTTGTGTATAACAAGCGTCCCTGTCTAATGAACTTTTATTGATTTCTTTGTGAGGGATGGATTTTATGCATAGTTTCTGCAAGATTGCAGCTGAAATGATTTAAGGAATTTCGAATGCATCTTGAGCTGAAATGAAACAGTCAACAAAAATAGTTTAACAGAAATACTTGAGATTGATTTTACAAAATATGCAGCTGCATTCGTGTGTAAAGTATGCGCTCTACCGCGTAACAAGAGGCTAAATATTTGCCTCGAGGATAATAAATTATGAAGAATTAAGAACGCAGTTAACTATTGAACTTGTTAACCCTTATACAGTGCATGTTTTTAATCATTACAGTTTGATATTTTTTTGTTCTGCACTTGCTAGATTATTAACCAAAAATACTAATTTAAAGCTACTAAACATGATTTAAACTCGACAACTAGTGTGGTGGAAAATCTCAGGCTAGTTAAAATTTTTAAGTGGGTTCTTTGAATTAAAATTTTGACATGTTTGTTTGGAATTAAGTGAAAATGTTTTCTAAATTAAAATACCAAATGTGAAATTGAAAAAAACAAATATATTGACAAATAAAATATATACACCGCCTTTTTACAAAAGAAAATGTTTTTACACAAAACCTAAGACAATCCCTGACTAGCTAATGACGATTGCAAGGACTGTGTGGATGTACAATTCACCGACGAAGTCGGTAACACGGTTGACGATGGGAGCCCACGTGCTCTCGAAACGCTGCGTTTCGCATAATTAATTAATTTGTGTGAGTGGAGTTTACTGCTATACCTGTGAACTGACTAGCTAAACTTGAAATATTCTAATTAATTTACGAAACTAAATATGAGATCGAACGATCCGTGGCAACGCATTGATTCGCCTGTATGGTAGGCCACTCAATACACACAACCATATTCGATATGTGTGACATTATAAAGGAAATTGCTGCCAGTTGTACCATCCTTCCGTCCTACGAGAAATTTCGAAGATTATGGGTACAATTTCGGAATAATGCATATTCATACAATGTAATTGAAATGTGTGGGACATATTAAACGTCTTTTAAAGATGAAATTTTGAAAAATTTATTTACATAAGAAATATGTTTACGAAAAGCGATATATAAGATGAACGATAGTAAAGTTTACGTGTCCTCTGCAAGTGTAGTTGAAGGGACTCTTTTTTTTTAAAAAGAAAAATTGTGAATAATTAGTTATTAAAGGATAGCAAAAGTAGATATCTGTAAAACTTTTTAAAGAAACCTGTATAGATTGAATATCTATGTTTAAAATTTCATAAAGAGGGAGTACTGACCACAATAGAAAAAAGAAACGTGGAACAATATATGAAATTTTATTTTTCAATGTAATCTCCCCTAACTGCTATACATTTATTACGATGATTAATTAATAATTGGATACCCTTGTAAAAATAATCTAAAGCTTTTACGTCAAAATGTTCTATAACAGCGGCTTGCAACTCACAGTCGTCCTTAAAACGACGTCCCGTAAGGCCTTTTTTTAATTAAGAAATAAATAAAAATCATATACGGACTATATGTTGCATGCTCCAATTCTTAAAAGCGATATTCATGAATGGCAGCTTGGGAAACGGCGGCGGTATGGACAGGATCACTGTCGTGCAATAATCGCACACCTTTTCTCAATTTTCCACGACGTTTTGCGCGAATACAGTCCCTTAATTTATACAATAAAGACGCATATTATGTGCGGCTCACAGTTGTATTGCATTCCTTAAATTCAATTAGCAAAATGCCCTCACAATTCCAGAATTTTGTGGCCATCACCGTTTTTGTTAATTGAACGACTTTCGACTTTCTGGGACGAGGTTCATCAGGTCGCCGCGATGCCATAGACTGCTTTTTCGATAAAGGATCGTAAAACAGAGCCATTGTTTCATCCTCTGTGACAATGGACTCTAAAATCGATTTTGGGTCGTCTCCACACATGTTCAAAAACGACCGCACACATTCGACTCGATGTTCACGTTGGAGACCAGAAAAAAGTCGCGGTACCCATCTTGCACTAATTTTATTCATACCCAAGTGATCATAGAGAATTCGACAAATACTTCTTTTGGATATGCTTGTTATCACTACTAATTCCGTCACTTTCAAACTGCGATCTTCTCGCACTAAATCTTCAATAATTGAAATTTGTTGACGCGTTATCACTTCAATTGGTCGACCCGACCGTTTACACCTTTCAGACATTCTTGCTCCAAACGGAAACATTTTGTCCACTTCTTTACAGTGGAATACGAAGGAGATGAATCACTGTAAACGCCGTCTAAACGTTGTTTTATGTGATTAGGCGTATGCCTTTGTTTTCTTAAAACTTTGATGACCGCGCGGTACTTAATCTTTATGACTTCAGACATTTTCATGCGCTAGTCACGTTGGTTGGCTGGTTACTATAAACTACTACTCTTCAAACTGTCATATTTACAGCGTAGACCTCGTATGTGTGCATTCATGTCGTGATGAAGTTTGAATATACTTGAACCTGTATAATCCTGTCAGGCCGAGAATTTACGACGCCTACCTCGACTAATATAAAATAATCATAGGCTATTGGACGCACAGGAAGCATACAATTGAACGCAAGAACAAAAATAATGTAAGAATAAAAAACATGGTTATAAAAAATAATAAAATATAAACTACAGTAAGAAAGATAGGTCATTCTATTAATAAATAGGGTCAGTTGGCGCGGGTTGTTTCATTCCATCTATCTACAATATATTCGACATAGAGAAGTGCACTAATACCTGAAAAATGTGCCTAAACACCATCTATTTAAACTTTAACAATAAAACATCAATAAACTTTTGCAACAACATTGCGCTCGACCATTTCAGTAGTAATCACGAACTTGCAAGGAAAGGTTCCCCGATCTCAAATTCAGATCTTAATGAAACTTGGTAGGTACATAGGTAGAGTATGTTGGGACTTGAAAATAAAAATATTTTGTTTGTGTTGACATTCACTCTAAGGAGGTGAAACACCCCTTCGAAAATTCACAGATTTTCAGTTTTCTAGATATAATTCTTGAACGGAAATAGGTAGAACAAAAATTTAAATACAAATATTATACCCCATCGTGAATGTGATATAGACAGGGTCCTGCATTTAAGCGCCACCCTCTTATGGTAGATCTGAATATAATAATATGGAAGAGATTAACATAAATTCTTCATCCTTAAGATACTTCATTGATTTTAAAGCATTTTCAATTATACAGGGTGTTCCAAAGTTGTCATAAAAACTTGTATCCTATGCTACGCACGTACCACATACATATGTATACATATACCAGAAAAGGGAAGGAGTTACTCTATATATTTCCACTCCATACAGTTTAGGTAGCTCAATTTGGTTCGCATTATCAATTTTAATTAAACTCGATTGAAGTACATAACTGCAATCGCCAATTGATGTGGCATCAGATGTAGCTGTTAGTGTAAGTGGATATAAGTAAAACCCAACAAAATTGACACATTGCCGTGGGTGGTTATTTGTTATCGCAAATATTCAAAAATATCACATTTGTTGAAAACGAAATATTTACGAATCACATCTTTCTTTAAATACCAATTCTAAGGATATACATATTTTAGTATTGGTGGTATTTGTTCGATTCTAGATATTTACATAGTATACCACAAAATTTGTTTTCTGTTGTGGTATGGAAAAACATACATATAATAGAGACAACGTTGTGGTTTCTGCTTACCCGGCGTCATCAGCGTGGTTTCGAGCAGTTTTATGCTCAACACATATAATTCTCTCTCTGCTTCTATTGCCATATCTGACCCTGCACGGCGATAGAAGCAGAGAGGGAATTACATGCGTTTTGCATAAAACCGCTCGAAACCACCCGGATGATGTCGGGTAGGCAGACACATGTCCGCGTACTAGCGTTTTATGTCTTTTCACATGTCTTTCTCCTGAACGATTTCACCAATACCATGAGAAAAGCTGTATTTCCAGCGATTTTGTCGTTGGTGTTATTTTCTAGGCATTCTTTTAGATGTGTTTACATACGTCATTGTAAGCCTGATAAATCATTCACATGAGCAGTTCCCCTTGCACTGCCCTTGGTGCACTGCCCTCTCGTGGTAGCAAACCATGTATTGTTCGAGAGAAGGGTGGGAAACTGTACCTGCTTCTTTTCGCTGTCTGACTTTGCAGATAAGTGTTTCTTTCTTTTGGCACTAGTTAGCGCCAGGAATTTTCACTTGTATTGTGGGGTTAGATATATCGATAGAACCAGAGAGGTAATTACATCTGTTGAGCATAAAACCGCTCTAAACTACGCTGATGACGCTGGGTAGGCAGAAATATGTCCGTGTGTTAGGGTTTTATGTGTTTTCACATATCTTTCTCAGAAATGATTTCATCAATACCACCACGAGAGAAACTGTAGTTACAACGATTTTGTCGTTGGGGTTAGAATGTGCAGTATTAACAAAAAATGTACAAAGACTGTACCTTTGCTCCTACCTTGATCCATTTATAAACCAAAACAAGTAGCTCAAACAGGCTTCGAATTAGTTGAGTATCCGCCATATTCGTCAGATTTGACCCTCATTTGGTACATATTTAGTTTAAATATCTTGTGCCACTAACTACATTTATCACTGTAGATTACTTGGAAAAAGGGAATATTATATCATTGGCCTAACCTACAAGCATCTCTGATTTAAAAGCAATTGAGAACTGCTGATAGATTGTTTCGAAAGTTTCCAGAAACAAATCAAAAACAAAGTAGAATAGCATCTCAGACTTTCACGGCCGTTTGTCATAGTCGTAATCGTTGTCGGGATTCGCCGTGTCACTAGCTTTTTTGACTCTGATGTTTCGCGAACAACTGCGGTTCGCATTTTCAAAGGTACTGTTGAAGTGAATGCGAACCGCAGTTGTTCGCGAAACGTCAAAGACAAAAAACACATAACAAAGTGGAATATTCGTAGAATTTAGTAAATTCTATACAGAATAAGGTTGTTGTTGAAAATAATAGAGCTGAAAGAAATCATATTTTCTTTAGGATTCTTTTTTTTATAAAAGTGCGTTTTAGTTAAAATAGAGATGGTAATTATAGTTGTTGCTTCGACTATTTCCACCATTTGTGGAACTTAGATAGTCCCACGTTTCAGCAGTATGTCTACTGCCGTCCTCAGGGTAGCCCTAACAAAAGCTTTTGCTTGCCAAAGACATCATTTGTTCAATGGTTTGTCTGACTATTTGTCTTCCTATTTTTATAGTGAATTGTTATTCTCGAATCTTGCCATTTATTGTTATACAACACGATCGATTAAATTTACCTTTTAGCAAATCATGAAATTTTTCTTCTTTAAACTTTAAGAATAACTTTAAAAACGTGTAAATTGACTTAGTCTGTAGCGTTAATGAGATCGCTTAAGTATCAATAAACCAATACAGTACAAATGACAATTTTATTTTATTTATCACTGTCAATTCATTACTCACTACTAGAGACCGGATTATATGCAAAGTGAATATATTTTATTTTATTTATTTATTTATTTATTATATTTTACGTTTATATGTAGATGTATTGCACTGATCGAAGTTAATTAGCGTTAATTAACTTTAATCAGTGTAAGACATCTACAAATACAATATAATAAATAAATAAATAGAATGAGATATACGCACTTTGCATATAATCCGGTCTCTACCCATTACTAACAAGATATTTTGAAGAAATAATATCATGGTTTGCTGGAGGGTAAATTTATTTGATCTTACTAATTAAGTGCTTGGTGTTCGTATTCGCGGAATATATGTTCCCCGAGAGTGCAGGAATTATACTTAGAAGGAATTTGGCGAGCGGATGACAAGATAGACTTTCTTGAGCTTACGATTGGCCGGAAAGGGGTACCCGGTTTGTGGATCTTGGGTAATCCGTATTGATGTGAAAGTTTCGTATAGTGGTGCTAGCTGAGTTGGTTAGGCAATTTTGAGTTGATCTTCTGAAGGGTACCTTGTATTCTGGATTCCGCCGACATTGTGGGATACTTCTGTAATTCCTTACATTTCCCTGTTCTTAGTGTCCCTTGTACTTTGTTGTTGTATGCTTCAACATCCATTATCCCTATTGCGTATCCTTTGTCCGCTGGCAAGATCTTGATACTTTTGTCGCTTTTTAGTTCCTTGAGGGTACGTTGTACTGCCTTGTCCGTTTTGGATTTCCAATGGTACTCATCTGCTGCCTTTGGGGGCTGTATTTTTTCTGCTAGCGTTAGCACACATAGTAGCATATCTAAGCCACTTACGCAGATGCTATGGTGAGTTCCATATCTTTGTTTAATGTTTTAATTGTGTCATTGTCCAACTGCTTACTGGACAGAATAATTACTGTTTCTCTAAGACCAAAGGAGTCGTTTTCCTTTTAATGGATTAGTGATTCTAGCTTTTTCCGACCTTTGCCTTTCAGTTGGCCATTCTATCTTGGGTAGTTCTTTTGTATTGATTGGCAAACGTCTTATAGTTTTCTTCAATAGTGGTTTCTTCAATCGAAGACGACGCACTAACGAAACATGGGACTGTGCAGGTTCTACATACAATAAAAATAGCAAACACAGCAGGTTTAATTATCATCGAGCACAAACAATAACATGTCAAGGATTTGAGATGGTAAGTTCCTAGTTATATTCCCAAAGGGTTTATCTGTACATGTTTGTTAGTAGGCGTTCTGACTCTATATTTACACCGGATTACCGTAGTAAACATCGTGTACTTATGCAACTTGTTTATACTTTTTAGAAAATTTTCAAATGAAATTTTAACAATAATGTCGAAGCGTTTCGGTTCATTCTGCAGATGTATATTGCAATTTATATAATCTCATCTCTTTAGTAATAAACTTTAGAATTACTAAAGTTCTTGCATTCTTTCGGTTGTAAAATATAGTAAAAAATTAGCGTTAATCTATTTCTACAATCTTTACATCTGCACCAACGTTAATCGGTGTAACGCGCTCGTTCAAGAAAATAATCAAGAATGTCGAAGCATAGTTCGGGGAAGTCGCAGCATCCGTATTTCACAAAGATGTTTTGTGTAAACCGACGCGAAAGGCAAGTTTGCGATTGAAGTTCTTCCCTCGTTCTTTGTGCCCTTTTTTTATCGACTACACCGCCGACCCTCTATTCGAACCGGTTGTACCCCTTCCATCGCTTCGACCCATTTCGTATCCGGACGGGCGTACCGTTCTTGCCTATTCAAAACGCTATAACTTTTTCTGCACGGGAGTTACGTGTATTACGACCTTGTATTCCCCTTTTATAATTTCCTACCTTTTCTCTGGGAGTGCTGGGAACAAATTCACTTCGTCAAGGCGCGATATTTTATCCCTTTCGGTAGGCGATAACAGCTTGGAACGATGCTAGTTATTGGGTGTGATGATTATAGGAAAGTGTTTCGTTTCTCTTCTTTTTTCGGGGTTGATGTAAACGATACCAATTTATTTTTAAGCGGCAAAAGATGAACAAATAATATTTTCTAGAAACGAAATCAGCATAATATAAACGTTTTATTTACAAGAGAAGTATTCCAATTTTAAAGTCTAGATTTCAATGATTTCCTACATCTCTCACACGAGGGCGATCCGAAATGTTTCCGGAACCGAAAAGGAAAATACGGTATTGGTGTAGTTTTTTATTTTTATTTTTCGATGTAGTCTCCTCGAAGATCAATACACGTTTTCAAACGACGCTCCAAGCCGTTGGAAAAGTAGGATCTTTCGATGTTTGCAAAATAGCCATCTGTAGCGACTATGATCTCCTCACCTGAGGCAAATCTCTTTCCTCTCAGTGATTGTTTTAGGGTTGGTAAAAGGAAGAAGATCGAATAACATAGAGGATATTTGAAGCCAAACGTGAGGGAAAAAACAGAATAGGTAGACCCCGAAACACCTGGAAAGGACAAATGTATAGAACATTAGAAAGAAAAGTATGGAATGGATTGAAGCCAAACAACTACCTCAGAACAGGAATCTGTGGAAGACAAAAATAAGAGAATGGTAGTCCGACACCGCAAGGTACTAAGAACGTAGGAAAAAAGGTATCCTATTAACAAAAATGTAAATGGCTGCAAGTTTGAAGGGTAATCGTAAATTGCAACATCCTTGATCTACACATGACATCTCTAATTATTTCCTCGTCTAGAGAAAAAGACAAACATCATCTTCCAATAAATCTCGAAGAGTATTTGTACCAAACGACGTTCGTACAAACCCTAAATTGCCAAATTCCAATCGAATGCAACCGCCAAAGTTTCAATTGTACTTTCAAACATGTAAATTAACCGCACAAATTGCATCGAATAGGTCGAACAGCAACAAAACACCAAATGACTTATTATTTAAAAGCAGTTAGTTATTGCCCGATATTGAACGTTCCAAATAAAACTCTGTATTTGTAGTTAATCAGGTTCCGTTTGCGCTTTTCGAAAATAAGCAAATGTTTAATTTAGTCTTTCTGTGTGTAGGGCGGCTATGTATGCGCTTCATTCTCTAAGGTTAATTACATAGTCGTTCGTAACGGGTGTTTCCAATTTTAATTAAAACCAACTGAAATTCGTCGGAGTATTAGTGAACAGAATCGATCGTGCAATTGCTGGTAAATTTGTGGCATCCCGTGCGCTTCGGTGAAGACGTGTGTTGCGAATGTAGTTTGGTAATAACGATTTTAAAATTACAATTTGATTATAGATAGTAACAAATTCCAGATTCTCATTTTCAGGGTTCGTAAACTCGGCAACTTGAACTGCAATGTATATTACTTCATATTTCACAATATTACAAAATGGCATATTTTTCTAGCGCATCAAATCTTTACAGAACCAGTTTTATCTACAGGGAAGCCAAATAGATGTGTGTACATATGAAACCACGAAAGTTTGTAGTTACATCATTGTTTCATCGAAACAGTGAAGGCAAGAGCTCTATCTAAAACTCTAGAAGTATATAACATAAGTCGAAGCTACTTAAGATATACGGTCATTGTTTCATTCAGGATCGATGAACTAGTTGAAGTAAGATAGAATATGGTCGAGTAATGCGTAGATAAGAGTTTTGAAAATGTTTACTACAGTGCGTGCAACCCTAACAATTATAGCAGAGAATACCGCTCTGCCGACATCTGCCTTTTACTGTTTATTCGGGCTTCCTTAGTTTTCAACGTTTGTTTTTATTCTACTACCTTTTTTGCTAAAAGTTCCTATCAGAGATGTAGTGAAGTAAATCGTTTAGTTTGTGGTAAATTTAGAGATGTTAAAGGAGCATACGAAGACTTTTTTAAAGGTTACAGTCCGAGATGCCCGGTCTTCGACTTATTTCTTGTCGCTGAGAGTTAGTTTGTCGTTTACTGGTGTATTTCGAGAAGGAAAAGCGAAACGGAAGTCCTCTAATATCTGCTGGATGATGGAGGTAAATTATAGTTGGTTAGTATTGAATCAAAGTTTACATTATAAATTGAGTTACAAAAGCTTTGAACATTTCGATGGTAACCGCCTACAACATAAACACAAGAAAGAGACTGCACCTGCTGTTCTTCCAACCAGTACTTCAACAGCTCCGTATAAGTCAATATTGATTACACTTCAGAGAAGATTAAAATTGATGTTCGTAAAGTAATTTATGAGATGCACAATGATAGTAAGTTCATTTGCACAATCAAATTTCAATTCTAATTTAATATATTTTTACAGAAAGTGTACCAGTAAAAGTGTGCTTGTCCATAGACATATTTTACATACTAGTATTTCCTCACTGTGACGTTTACTCCATCTTTTGGGATTTAAGTTTAAAAAAGAGTGGTAGCCTCAGAGCTCTTATGGAGATGAATGATATGTAAGCATTACGATATTCCTTCCTAAGGAAATACAATGAAATGTTGACATCACCTTTAAAAAGTGATATTGTATACCTAGACGAAACCAGCACAGAATTACCTAGACTATACAGACAGAATAATTAAAGACTGGTACAAAATGTGACGCAAACGCAGTCCCGATTCACAATTAACCTTTGTTCTGAAGGTTAACTGTTGATCAGAAGACGAGAATGAAGACAGATTAAATATATTTTTAGTTATCCGATCTATCTTCGACATATTTTAATGTAATTTACTTCATATTACATTTTGCATATCATATTGTATAGGAATATGTTAGTGGCATAAATAAAATAAAGATATATTTCGTTTAACACACATTAGACTAAACACTTTTATGTTTCTTGTTTGATCACCTTCAACATTTTGATTTAAAGTTCTTTTCATATATTCATATAAGATCTATATTATTAGAGTGATAAAGACTTTTGGTAAGAAAACATTTAATGATTACTTTAGCTCATTCAGATCCTTTCCGTAAGTGCAACTGTATAGATACACTATTATGAAAGTATTGTTAATAGAAGAGCAGACTATTTATAATCCTGTCGGTTTCAACTACCTATGATTCGCTTCTTAAATGCATCGTTGATTAAAATGTTATATAACTAAGAAAATGCATTAGAGGTAATAATAACCTGAAAATATGACCACTGTTGTTTTCGTGAAATTAATTGCAAATATGGTTGCTGTATTTGAATATGTTTCAGATGCTGCACACGTCAAAGCCAACTATGACGTAACTAGAAAGTTTCGTGGTTTCCAGTGTACGTATATTGTGTTTCACATTTCTCGGTAAACTCAAACCAGCCAGCAGCATATTTTTCCTTACTTTGATGCCTAAAACAGCCAACAGTATTCGATAAAGACACCGATAAACAACGTATATCCCTAATCGGAAATTTAGAACACATGTCAACTATGTTCTCAATTACGCTAAAATACTAGTGTAACTTGCAAGTTTACTCTTTGTGAACAATATAGGATATGAAAAATGTTGTTGATGATGACGTGATCTTTAGTAGAATGGCAATAATTTTGTATAGGTTTCGGGGCAGATTGAGAGTCTGGTATTATGGTGTAATGCCGTTTGAGATAGTTTTTTTGTGTAGAACAGCAAAGCTTCCATTATTGCGTAAAGCTCGGCAACAAAGGTAGAGAGGATATAGTTAAATTTGTAGGACTTAAAATACTTATTTCTGGGAATACAAAAGGGGAACACAGTGCGTTAATGTTCTGAGAAGCTCAACTTATAACTTATTTTCAACCTGAAGTGATTCTTCGCTTTACTTAAACATATTCTTGTAAATGAATTCTATTGGACAATATATATATTTCTTGTCCTGTCTCTTCTAGTTACATTTTTCACTTTTCTTAGATATTTCATCTCCAAGGTTTAGACCTTATTTTCTTCTTGACGATTGAGTACCCAGGTTTCACATCCAAATGTGAGAATTGGTATGAATATATATTCTGTAGACCATCATTTTTGTTTGTTTATTGGATAATAAAGAAACTATTATTATTAACCCACCCATACTACTTTAATAAAACAGCATCTAAATGATTTGTTGTACAATATAGAAGGTTTGATGGTGTTATATTATTATCATTTCTATTTAGATTAGGTACAATTGGCAATCGTTCCGTGTAGGAGTACCTGACCAAAATTACGCGCAAGCAATTTAAACACAAGTTATAGATATTCTTTCATCGCGGTATGTAACAGTGTATAAAAATGAAAAACTGAGTTGGGGTTACACGCATTGTAATATGGAAAGAGATCCACATAACGCGTAACGCTGATGTAAAGGATGGCAGATGAAAAGTTATGGGTCGAAAAGATAACCTAACGCTGCCTGTATAATGGAAGACACAGCGGAAATGCTGGAAATAGAAATTACGCAATAAAAAGTTCAAATAATGTTCTTTGGAGGGGACGCCAAATTGATTTATGCGTGCGTTCCTGTGAAATTTTTTGGAACGGTTACGGTTATATCTTCCTAATTAAAACAAATTAGTCGTTGCCTTTATGAAACGGAAGCTTAACGCTATGACTATAATTTCGTCGAATGTGCTTGAACATGTTAGCCGCGCTGTACTTATACATACACCCAGAATAATTTTATATTTTATAACTGTCCATAAACAACCGCAAAATAAAAAAGAAATGTAAACCGTGTATTGAAACACAGTTCGTTTGGTATTACGAACTATATTCTAGGACCACTTCAAATAATTTAGAAAATTTGTTTATTATTTATTTGAAGGAATTTGTGAATTTATTTTAAATTAGTAAATACCAAATACATTTAATTTTTGTAAACCTGCTAAATTTGACCGATGGCTTATAAATACTATCACGTATTTTTTTATTAATTTTTGAATATCAACAATTATTGCGAATTTGTTGTTTTTACTTCCAGATGGTAAATTTTCCTCCTCTTTTTCCTGTTCTATGGGCGAGGGTCTTAACCCTTAACCACCGTAGTGCAAATACTGTAACGTCTTCACCTTTGTGCGGTCTTGATGACCGCATGCAATAAACAAAGTTTAATTACCAAAATATATTTTTTTACCCATTGGGAATATTCTTATTGGATTGAGTGCACTCTAAAATAAAACGGAAGATGACTTTTAACATAGTTCGTTCTTTAATTAACATAAACCAAACAAAAAATCCGTAAATGTCCTGTTTTGCTCTGTTTTTAACACAAACGCTAGAACTTTTCTTTAGTAATATTCTATAAGAAAATAAGAACAGATTCTTAACCATAAATGATCATGCGATTAAAAAAAAAACAATAATATAGGAAATAACCTAAAAAAAATAAAGAATTGTAGAGGGTCAAATACCCAAAGATTGTGTTTACAATTTTTACAAATTTTTGACGCACATGCTAAACATGTACCCATATGGCAAATTTTACACACATAAAAGGTTCTTCTTTTAATTCTAGAACAAGTGCAACATGTTTTCGTCATTCCAGTTTTTCTTCTAGAACATCCGCTCAATCATACTAACCCAATCATATCTAAATTCAGCAATTCAAATCTTTGAGTAGTTTTATATGTGTCTTTCGTTCTGATGGTGTATAATATTACATTTGTTCACTGCAAAACAACTTGTAGCAGATCTGTCGCAAATAAGAAATTCCAGTAAGTAATTGCATCAGCTATATTTCCTAATTCGGTCGATCGTCGCAACCCTGGAAGTTGTATAGCGATATTGTGCTTCTGGGTTCTCGCGCAAGAAACAAAACTTTGCGATGACCACTTATAGCAGTTTTTCCCCATAAAAGAATTTTACATTGTTTTGAGAAGTGTCGCCGCTAGTTTCAGTATCGTCCGACAGTTCATTAGTTTCTTCTGTTTCTTCTTCCTCGCTGAGTTCAATTACTGAGTCTGTTTCACGTCCACTCTCTTCATAACTGTCCTCATTTACACTGTTTTGATCAATAATATCTTCACCTTATGCCTCTTCATACCATGCTAATAAAGTGCTCCCATGATCAGGATCGCCTCACCGAACCGTTTTGGATGTGGTAGGATTTTTACACATTATTTTGTGCAAAAAGCGCGACTCAAATACTAGCGTTAGCGCCGTAGACCGGTCCCTGTGACCGCTTCATAACATGGGCCGTATTTTGATTGCGCACCAAAACAAATATCGACTTCAACTTTTTACAGCATACTGGCAACGAGAAAACGGATCCGTGATATTAAAGTGAGGACAAGATAAACAAAAACGAAAATCCGCTGCGGTCACTGAGACCGCACTACAGTGGCTAAGGGTTAACCCCGAAGAACAATTCGGCCAAAAACTCTCTTACTGTGCACTCATATCATTTTGATTCACTCGGCCGGGTTGCATCTGAACAACATAGTCCGCAATCCGCTCGAATCTAATCTTTTTAATTTGGGTTCGTTAAGCTGAACACTCCCAAGGTGATTATTTTGCGCTTTTACTAATTAACGGTATAGCTGTAAACCCCGCTCACACAAATTTATTAATTATGCGGAACGCAGCGTTTCGAGAGCACGTGGATTCTCATTGTCAACCGTGTTACCGACTGAATGTAAAAAAATGTATCACACATGCAAATTATTTTCTACGCAGGCTCTAAAATTTCTAAAACATATGACTATTTACAATCTACTCGGTGGTCTAATATCTGGTTTGTGTCTATTTTCGGGAAAGAATGGACCGAAAGCGAACCGTATCTTTAACAGAGGCTATGGTAATAAATCAATCAGACTAGAGTGTGCAATTGAGGGCGGTTCTCTGTTCAATAAGTTTCTGGTCCTTTTCATAAATATCGTTTCGTACGCGTCTAATTCTCTACACGAATTTATGCTTTTAAGAAGTTTAAGATTTTTTAAATCAATTTTATTGGATTTTACCATATGCTCTGCTACGCTTGATAGTTCTGGTTTACCGAAATGATAGTGTCTAGTATGTTCTTTGAACCTCGTTTCGATACTACTTTTTCTTTGTCCAATATAAACTATATTATAATCATTGCACGTGATTTGGTAAATTCCACACCTTTTCATCATCTCCGATTTATGTTTGGGATTGCCTAAGAGATTCTTTAAGTTGTTTTTTTATACAAACGACACGTTCATATTTAGTTGTCGGAAAATTTTACTTAACCCTTTTACAGTTGGGTGAAAAGAAAGTGTAATAAATTTCTTATTACCGATGCTTTTTGATACCAAGCTCGTGGAATTTCTGATGTGTTGCTTGTATTGGACCTTCTTCCTTACTAACATTACAGCATATGTAAGATGATACCAAATGATTTGGTTTGAATGGTACCTAATCGGTACCATGGACTCCAGTGTTATTATATCCCTAACACTGCGACCAAGAACCCTCTTGTATTATTCTCGCATTTGGCTTATTTGAATAAATGAACTAAACAAGTTATTTTCTTTACCCAGCTAGTTTTGAATTTCTATTGTAGACTTCTGTATATATTGTAGTATCCACATATCTGAGAGGAAATTAATAGAGACATTTTAATTACCGTCACAATTATTCTAACACCTATTACGTCTTTCGTAATAACTGGCTTACCATTTATCTACTCTCAAGTACAGTTAGTTGTTAGCTCGCTTGAACCATTTGAAATTCAAAATAGTAGAAGTTAAGCTTATCCACTTACTGCACAGTAGATAGCTAATGGAACATTATTAGTCAGTTGACGAGCGCAACTCGTCTATTAATTGCTGTTCTATCTCCGTACCATCGAAAACTTCTTTGAATAATCCCATAATGTAAATGCTGTACTGTAGTAACAAATACGAAACTGATGTTTAAACGTCTAAGTACCTTCGAAATGACTTCCTTCCATTTAAGATTTTAAATTTAAAATCTAAGTCACTCGGACAACTTTATTTTTTATTGGGTTTATTAATATAAAAAATAAGGATTCAAAAATTTTGCCATTTAGCTAAGTGAAAACTCAGAAAGGATCAAAATTTAAACATCCTTTACAAACCGCAAAACAAAAGAAAAATCAAAGAAGCACGGAAGGAACTTCACAATGGTACACACTTCACGAAACAGAAGCCATCGTATTCAGTTGAGCCGAAACGACACAATCAGGGTTGTAAAATAGACAGGATACCAATAAAAGAAATAGTAGACAAAGGAAACAAAGCTATACTAGAAAATTTAAAACGAATTAAAACTCGTATAGTAATGTCAGACATGTATATTGTTTAGTGACAAAGCGAAAGTGGCGCTAAGTGGAAGGTGAAAAAATTATATGAATCCTTAAGGAATTCATCTCGGTATCTGAAAAAATTGCGATATCCAAATAAAGTATGCCAAGGTTTCATTGTTACAAGAATAGCAAGGGCTATCAATCTTATGGAGATGTCTAGGGAAGCATACATGATTGAATTTTTAACGAGATACGGTAAAACTAAGATATCTGGTAACATTATACTTATGGATATAATCAATGTGAGAAGGTAAATAAAGACGTGGTACGTATATTGCGTTTCACATATTCTCATGAAACTCATATCAATCAACAGTACCAGCATATTTTCCTTAAATTTTTAGAATAACTTCCGTTGGTTTTTCAGTGATAATTTAATTTCCTTGTTATTACCAACGTATCCAATTAAATTCAATGTTGGTAATATTAAGGAAATTGATTACTCTAAAGTCTAAAATATGTAACAATATCCGATAACAGTTGAACAAAATATATCTCTAATTGGATTTTAGAATGCATCTCAGCCATGTTCCTAATTATGCTAAAATAGGTTTTACACCATACAAATTTAACTTGCAAGTTCACTTTTTGTAAACCATGTAGGATATGATAAATGCTGCTGACAATGACACGATCTTTACTAGACTGCCAATAACTTTGTATACGCTTCAGGGCAATTCCATATATACTTTTTTTGTACAGAGCAACAAAGCTTTCATCATTGCGTGAAGACGGAGACTTCAAATACTTATTTCTAAGAATGTAAAAGGGGACCACAATTGTATTAATGTTTTAAGAACCATCAACCTAACTTTTATTCAACCTGAGGAAGTCATGCCAACATATTTTTCCATTTGCTGGGGTTGCATAACTATATTCACCATTTCAAAAATTTAGGGGTTTTATTTGCCTTTCAAAGAATCCTACTCATATTCATTTGTCGAAATTCCTGAATTACGCATGACATTGGCTGTATACCCAAAGCTAAGATAAATACATATATGACGACTATACTGATATATAAAATTATACTTTCTTAATGTTACATGAACAGGTGATTGAGTATATTTATTCATTTCATTGTTGGTTCGTCTCTTATAAGATCCCAGCAGAAGTATGTATTTGTTCACTTTTCCGTTACAACAAGATTCAATTCGGCTAATATCTTGCTAAAATTTTTCACTATACTCATTGCTTACTTTAGCAAGATCTTTTGGAAAGAAATTCAGTGTGGACAAGGGAAATGAATCTTCAGAAATACATTTATTCCCAAATCTTTGTAATTTTACAAGAGCTCATGAACCAGCTGTTTATAATTTTCAGCTTTTTTAATCCTGAGAAAGTTTTTTAGCACAGGTTCGAAGGTCTGACAAGCAGGTGGCTTTTTTAGTGCCCTCATTTGGGGCCCAACAAATATACCTTCTTTTACCTTAGCTTTGCTTATTCCGGGAAAGTTGGTTTTTCAATTAAAGGAAACCTTCTTTACCTCTGTTCATCATCTTTACGGTGTTTATTATGAATCGCCATTTAACGTGAAGAAATAGCAGCAGTATTTTTTTGAAAATTAACGAGAGGCTCAAATTTCATTCTTAAAAGCAGGAGTAAAGTATTTCCTCGTGGCCATTGTTTCTTAATATAAAGATTCTTTCTTGGCCCTACTGCCCAACTCACACACAAAACAACGAGCTTTGTGTCCTAACTGCATACCCAGCGTTAGGGGTTTTACTTTTCAGTTAGCACAGGTTTGCAATTAAAATCTTTGGTACTCTAGCTGTAGCTTCATGCCATCATAAGACTCCTTTGCTTTGACAACATGAGAAATGGGGATGTAGGGATTTTCATTTAGATTAACTATGGAGAACGACAGCTGTGTAGCATAGATCTTATAGTTGAAGGGGAGTTTGATTATTTTTCTTTAGTACTTTATTTAATGTGTCAGCGATTTTAGTTAAAGAAAAGTAGCCGTCTGAGGAGTGGTTCCTTGGCCCTCTACACATTGCTGAAACTGCAAATAGTATGTCAGGAGATTTTCCATTCAACGAGTCAGTAAGTCTGCAAATACACGTTAAACAGCTTTATATCCGAAGTACTTTAATGAGTGAGGTCATATTTCCTTTTTGAGACTTAAATGTCACTTTACCATAAACGTGACAAACGTTGTTAAGACTGTTCACACAGTGATATAAACTGCATAAAGCTTGAGTGTTTTACAAATTTTGTTATTTAGTCATAAATAATTCCAAAGTCGTTAATAGAGTATAGATAGATCACAAACTACAGTAAGGAAATGAAGAGTGTAGGACATAATGCATCATCGTCGAAAAACACCAGGTTGTCTGGTAATTTTCCTAAATCTGATTTATCCAAATCAACACGCTATTCATTTCGCTGTTAATGGTTGGATGAGTTTTGTTCTAAAGCGGGCTTGAAAATTAGATATTTGAAGAATTACATAGAAGGGATAAGATGTGCCAATTTGTGGGTAACGCATGCAATTACAAAAGACGGTGAGTGATGAATAAATCTCTGTATAATTGTGTTCTTATTGAGGTATATCTCAGTAGCCAAATTGGCTTATTGGCAAAACAAAAGCATCATAAAAATTTACGATGAAAAGTTGGTGGAATAAGATTCCTGCTTTAAGAACAACCACGATGGTAGGTAGTGTGATGAAAAGAATTCAAATTATCTTGAGAAAAGAACTTAACCATGAACTTTAGGTAGAATTCTAAATTCCTTGTGTGTTTATCCATTTTGTACCAATTGTTCTGTAAAAAGCGCTATAAATTTTTCCAACGTTGTTCTTTTTACCATTTGCCTTTCGTTCTAGCTAAGTATTAACTTTAATGCATAAGTTGTCGAGGGTACAAAAAGAGCAAACATTCTATTCAAAAATTTATATGGAATTACTAATGTTTTGCTGAATGTATTTGAATTTTTTCTCGTCCTTTTTTTCTTGCCAGCACGTTTTCATGGTAGATGCTTTTTGATAGAGTCATTCTTCAAGTTATTGGCTTAGTTGTTACATCTTTGTTTCCTATAATGTTCAAAAATTTTGTTCAGGAAGACTGTTGAGACAGTTTTTATTGATTAACCACCAAAGATTCCAAGAAGAAATACACAAAGCAGGGTGTTAGTAACCAGTGGTTCCAAAAAAATGAGAAAGACAAAACATTGAACTAACAAATTAGTTTTTAAAATATAGGAAAACAGAAAGAAAACGGGACCAATATCATAGTATCTAAGAGATTTTAATCAGTCAACGGCTACCTGTTTCGTGCACATTAGCTCATCACCAGGCTAAGATTATAATAGCAAGTGAAAGCGATAATCAAAAATTAAAATAGAAAACCGAAAAAATCGCACACTTACCACTGCAGGACTACAGAGTTAAAACAGATGCAAAAAACAACATTAAAACCATCGCGGCAGCAGAACAAACTTTTCTAAAAAGCACAAATTAAAATGCCAAAAGATGGCAAGTCAAGAATAAAGTTTTTCAAATAAAAATTGTAAATAGAGAGACCTCTATCCACCGAAAGGTGAAATCAAAACAGGAAGTTTAGAATATTACGGCAAGCGGAATCAAATAGGTAGGGATATACTGCAATGATCAAATAAAAACTGAAAGATGGGAGTAGAATCAAACGTGATCTGCGTATTTAACGGTTTAAATCTCTCAAATATCTGCTGTCTTAATGTTTGCCATGCTTTCCAAGTTATTTAAACGTAAACCCTTATTAGCGAAGTGGAGAATTTTAAAGTTAGATGTTTTATCGAAAGAGTGGTTTCGTTGAAATAAGTCTGATGCAAAATGGGAGAGGTTGGAGACAACGTATGTGTTCTTTGAGCCTAACCTCAAAAGATCTAAAGGTCCTAGCCACGAGATTCACATCACAACACCGTGTAAACACCGCTTCCTTGCATTTTATCCCATTGATCCTTATCATTTAGTAGAAAATTCCTTAAAGGGTAAATGGTTTTAAAACTATTTCATAGGAAATGGGGCCTAGATATGCTTCTCAGACCTAGGTGTAATGAAACGTTTATATTATGCCTACGTTCGTTCTAAGCTTGAATACGCCTCCATTGTTTGATATCCCCGTTATTTATACCAAGAGTTTATGATCGAACGCGTTCAAAAGAAATTTCTAAAGTATCTCTCCTTTCGAATGGACAACGTGTATCCTGCAAGAGGTATCGAGTATTATAGCTTACTTGTTGAGCATGGTTTTCTATCTCTTGCTGACCGCCGCGAGCGTAACAGTGCGGAGTTTCTTTGCAGGATCCTGAAAAATACTATCGACTCGCCAGCCCTTCTAGCGCAAACAAACTTTACCGTACCTACTCATCATACTCGCTACTATAATATATTTCAAGTACCTACAGCTAATACCAACATTTTGCTTAAGGCACCTCTCAGTCACATGGTGAGGAACGCAAACAAACGGGATCTGGAGCCATTTTTGTGAGTCTTTCTTTTTTTTTGTTTCATTATTATATACATTTTCAGCATATTATTATTGTAGGCAACACGATTTGTATTATTTTATTTTAAATAAGAATTGTATTGTAATTTGTCCTGTAATTGGCCCTTGGGCTGTTGGGCAATAAAGGATTATTATTATTATTATTATTATTATTCCTCGGCGTACCGCACTGTGTCAGAACCGGCGGTCCTAGTGGTAGCGGGAGTCATCCCAGTGTCGCTCCTTGCTCAGGAAAGGAAGCGCATATATATAAGGAGACGTGCAGGTGAAGAACGATTCGCCAACGAAAGAAACGCCACATTAGAAGCATGGCAACGACTTTGGGAGACGGACGGAAGAGGGCGCTGGACTGCGAGACTGATCCCGCGCCTCCGCCCCTGGATCTCTAGAACCCATGGGGAGGTGGACCATTACCTGACTCAGTTTTTGACCGGTCATGGCTATTTCAAATCGTATCTGCAGCGAATGGGTAAGACCGAGACTGGAGCATGTTTGTATTGCCCAAATGAGATAGATGATGCGCACCATACCTTCTTCTTATGTGAAAGATGGGCGGAACCAAGACGGTTACTCGAAATGGAGATCGGCGAATTTACGATCGACACAATTATAACGAAGATATCAGCCAATGAAAATTGCTGGACAAGTTTAACGCGATACGTTCAATATGTCCTGCGCGCGAAGAAAGGCGATTTGGACCGCAACATGGAAACAGAATTGCTATAATTCGAAAGTCCAGTGGAGCGTGGCCTTTGTACAGCAAACTAGACACAGCCCGAACTAAAGTGATTAACGGGTGGTGGCTGGTAGTCCTCTATGCTTATTATTAATATTATTATAATTATTATTGTTATTATTATTATTGTTGTTATTGTTACTGTTATTGTTATTATTATTAGTTTCGCGGTATGTGCAATATGTACTGCGCAAAAAGAAGGGAATTGCAACATGGAAAGAGAATTGTTATAATTCCAAACCACAACGGAGTGTGGCCTTTCTACAGCCAAATGCATAGACCCAGCCCGAAATAATGTGATAAACGGTTCCGGACTGGTGTCTAGAAGAAGAGGGGGTTATTATTATTATTATTATTATTATTATTATTATTATTATGATTGACGACTACCTGGGGAATCGTTCCATCATATACGATACGAAGCAGGGTCGCTGCAATGATAAGGTGACGTCTGGGGTTGCCCAAGGATCTATTTTAGGACCGGATTTCTGGAGCATCCTATATGACGGACTCTTGAGGCAGGAAATGCCCGAGGAAGTGACTCTTGTTGGGTATGCGGACGACATCGCACTGCTCATTACTGAGCGGGATGTAGAACTAGCACAGCTCAAACTTAACCAAACCATTATTATTATACGTCTATAATATCTTATCTCCCCCTGTGCGATCGTGCTGAAGGACGTAATACATCATATGTAATATAAACCCTTTTCCTGTTTTGTATTTTAGTTAGCAATCTATCTCTCAGAGACGGGTCAAAATTATTTAAAACAGCAATCTGTTTTACAGTATGCAATTCAGTATTAAAATTATCAACTGAAAATGGGATATTGACAGGTCTATGAAGATAGTTGTAAAAAGGTGACAATTTATGTCCGATCGGGTGGTTAGAGGAGTCGTCGATAGTTATACCTGCATGTGATGGTTTTCGAAAAATATTGAAGGCAAAATTATTATCCCTAACAGCAATAGTAACATCTAAAAAATTAATACTCTTTTCAATATTTTGACCTTTAACTTGTCTAAAGACGAAACAACTAAAATGTTTATAACTAGATTTTACTGTAACGACTGTAATAGCACATTGTGTATCTAATGTTTTTGTTGTGTGTGTCCGCTAGAACGTTGAAAAAATATTTAATCAAGTGAATGAAGATATAGGACAATGTAGCAGCGAACACATTTCGAGTAGAGTACCTGTATGTATATGTCAATACAATCAGGAACGACATTTGAGACTGTAGCTCTAGAGACGGCAGCAAATGTCGCATCGTCATCCTTAAATGGTCGTCCAAAGTCGTCTTTACGTCAATACGATTTTCGCCGGTAAGCTTATACGGACGGGTACGTTTAAAGTCACAATCGATTGAATCGCTCCGAGCTGGTAGAAGAACAAGTTGCACAAGCCGTCGAACGCTAAACTGCTAAATCGTCTTCGTTTCCCTTTAGAACCTTTCTTACCGTGTGCTCCCTTCGTTTAAAATCTCGCCATTAACTTCATTGTCACGTACCAGTCTCTTGATGGTTTGTGTGACGAATTTATTAAGTTCGAGTTTATTGTGCGTGATTATCGCGTACTTTCGAATTTTACTAAGAAGTTAGCAAAATGAATAAAACATCTACTTTCGTTCCAAGCGTTACATCCATTAATTGAAGTCGATTTGCTTGTCTACAAATAAATCCTTCCATCAAAGATGCAATATCTTTTACAATTTCTTCTCAGCCTATTTATAGTAACTGTTATGTCCATGAAAATTACAGTCGGAACTTACACTAGAGAAGATATTTTTCGACCAAAAATATGTCTGCGATGTGGTACATTATTAATACGCTGTAGTCTCAACGATATGTGATCTAAAACTTTTAGTATATCTATTTCGAACTGTAGAAACTGTAAAATCATTCGTAAGTTGAGTCTATGCTATATACGAATGGGTGGCTAATCAGGTCCACCGGATTTAATTTTAGAATGAAACACAATAACTTACTATTTAATTGAGCAATATTTATTGATTTATAGAGCAGATATATTGAAATTAACTATGGAATGCAATACATTAGCGCTACACCCCAATTATTTGATTCTATTTTCGAAAACTTCTTCCATGTCAGCTGCCTCAATTTGTTACGTCCCTTTTTCTGGTATTAAAAATTATTTTTAGTTTTGTGCGACGTATTTCTTTATTTTGTCAATTTAACGCTCTACACGTACAGTATAATTTAGTTTTTCATTCTAGATTTGTTAACAAACACCATTTCCTCCTTCTTTTCATTTTATTTACTCGGTAATTTTAAACTTTTTTTGATTTGACTTATATGTTGGTTACCACTGCTACGATATCGATGTCGATCAACTATTCACAAGTATGGGCAACCTTTGACATGTTGCGGGCCAAACTTTATTGTGTAAATACGTCCGCGGCCCGCGTCTAAACCCCATATCACTCGATCTTCCTCATCTAGAATGATTCTGAGTAAGTAGTGTAATATTTCTTTTGAAAAGGGTTTTTTAAAGTGTCTCGGGGGCCGGGTCAAATCTTACAACGGGCCGCATCCGGCCCGCAGGCTTCCCGTTGGATACAGTATCTGTTGAACCAAGAACAGGAAACAGCTATGGTGGATTAATGAGAAGACGCTCTAGACCGCTTCAGCGTCGGAAACTCTAAAAGTGTGTATAACATTGTCAATGTTAATGAATCGTGGATTTATTCATGCGAGCCAGAAAATAAACGCCAGTCGCTTATTTGGGTGTTCCAGGGTGAGGAAAAGCCGACGAAAGTCAACCGTTCTCGATGTGTCTCTACATTTGTCTCGAAAACAGGTCATGTTGCAATAATTTCTTACACAAGATCAAAGAACTGTTACTGCCGATTGGTATAAAACCATTTGTTTGTCGCTAGTCATCGCTGAGTTTCAAAAGATCAACCCCGAACGACGAACTATCCTTCACCAAGTCAATGCAAGTTCGCCCACAGCATTTAAGACGATTGAATTTTTAGCGTAACATAACGTCGAATTGTTAGATCATCCTCCATACAGGGAGCTAAGTCCCAGCAATTTCTCTACCTTTCCGAAAATCTAGAATAGACGGCGTGGTCAAAACATCCAGTCCTCAGAAGGAGCCTTCAAAAAGACAATTTTGACTGTACCAACAAAGGAGTGGAATAAGTGCATTAGTCTTCGCGGAAAATACTTCGAAATACAATAGTCTTTAAAAGCCTGAATCAACCTTCGTACTTAATAAAAACCTAGAAGCTGCGTTACATGTCTGGTAATTAATAGAATATATCGAAGATCTTCTACGGTATTAAATCTACATTTCGGAGACCTATTTGAGGGATCCCTAAGATATATTCTTTTGAATAAAGATTCACGTCCTCCTCCTATTCGTTATAACATACGCAAGAAAAAATATATTGGGAAAATAGATCTTTATTTGTATGTAGCTGTGTATCGCGCCAAAATTTTAAAACAACTTCTCCACTGCTTTAAAATATGTCGTCTGATAGGAGGTTAACCGTGTAATTTTACCGATTAACAATATGAGGATGAAACTAGATTCAGGAACAAATTACACTTGGAAATAAATTTGCTGGAACTAAATTTGTTACAAAGAAATGTACACAGTATTAACCGCTGAACGCTAGCGTATTTTGAAGTACTCTGAATTAATGAGAGCTTAATCCTGTACGCAATATCTCCAGCTGCATTCAATTCAGCGGAAGAGAAAAATTCGCGACCACGCTAAAACGAATTAATTAATGAAGAAGATGTTTTCAATTTCGCGGACAATGAAATGCTTGAAATTAAAAAAAAACTGATCCTAATTAAATGCGAAACGGAATTCAAAGGAAAAACAAAAGAGATATTAATTAACCGACGGCGTATTTGATGCGAAAGGTGTACAAAATAATAAAAAGGAAAACGCGGCGTATCTCTTCCACTAACATAAATATCTATGAAGCGAAATGAAAGCCGCATGCGTATAAATTTAAATGAGTCCCTTACGGGGTAGTCTCTTTGTGTCCTTTTAGCGTCTGATCCGAAACTACTCGCCAAATGACCAGTCAACGGTTTGTTACATTTTCATCAAAATTGCAAATTAAAATAGGGCAGCCAACGAAATAAATGACAGTAACATTCGTATTGACAACGCAGACGGTTGATGAAGCATTCTATTACATACAGTTAAACAGAAATACGAAGTCAACTAATAATACTGGCAGGCAAATTTTAGCTCTTGATTTTAATGAAATAACGGACGGTAACTTTAATAGAAAATAAAAGATAGACGATTAAGTTAATTCTAATCTTAGTACATTTTAATAACTATTTCAAATTCTCATAATTACAAATGTGGCGATGTAATGAATACGTAGACTTCTACGGCCAGAATTAGTAATAAACGAACTACTTCCGGAATTGGACCGTGTCATGATGAGATATACATAAAAAAGAAATAAGAGTAAGAGGAGAAAGAAAAATAACAAGAGATAAAAAGAAAAAATCATAAAGGGTGGGGAGACGTGAAATAGAAAGAAAGGTGAGAAGAATAAGAGAAAGAAGGGGGGAGGGAGATACGAGAGAAAAGGAAAAAAGAAAGAGACCAAAAGAGAAAGGTGGGATCCCGACGTTTCGTCTCCGTCGTAGGAGGCTTCTTCAGGAGAATAGGGGAAACCAAAGTGACACGGTACTCGACGTGTAAACCATGCTAGAGGCGAAACCACTTTGGCAAAAGGTTACGGTGACTCCACGTGTTGACCACGCTAGAGGCGAGACCCTTCTGACGTGTATCGCTGAATACTAGGGTTATATAGGACGCGCTCGGCCGGCGGCCTGAACGACTGATTGGGTAGAGGGGGGCGGAGCTTGCAGGAGCGGTTTCCAGATCGCGGATAGATGATATCCGTCTTCCCTATTACGGGGGTGTTTTTGAATCTCCATCGCCTCCCTGGCTTTTCTACCATAGAAATGAGGATTTTTCTCGTATACCTCCTCCCCATCTGTCTCTATTTCTTTCTCTTATTCTTTTCACCTTTCTTTCTATTTCACGTCCCCCCAACCTTTATCATTTTTCCTTTTTCTTTTTACCTCTCTTTCTTGTTATTTTTCTTTCTCCTCTTACTCTTATTTCTTTTTTTATATATATCTCATCATAACACGGTCCAATTCCGGAAGTAGTTCGTTTATTATGTGGCGAAGTAGTACAATTCATCCAGAGCTCCCCATTAAAAAGGTGAAAACATTCACCGAAAGTATTGAAAATCCTCACTTTCGTGTCTTAAGAAGGTTCTTGATCAACCTCACTTTTACGCATAGAAATGATATGATTCTTCTTGCACTAAAGTATGACGTCGTATAGTGCCTTTTCGTGATACAAAATGCTCTTATGCTGACCAGTCCTGCTTAATGTAACGGATTTTCTTGCCACGATCTTTTCCCGAAATTATAAAAGGTAACAGTATTTCGTCCAACCCAATTGCATGCTGAAAAAAAGTGCACTAACTTTAAACAGTAGCAGAGGTATGTGTTTTTCAAAGTTATATCAAGTGTCCAATCTTCCTGGAGCGGTGGTGTATGTATCTCCAGCTCGATGGTCCTTATTTTGCAAGTTTTAATTTTTTAATGCAGGACCCCTCAATTTTGTGCGTTCCTGTAATGTATTAAAAACTATAGACAACGGGAATATATGCCTCATCGACCTTCAATTTTGCAAAAATAGCCAGCTATCGTCTATTTCCCTTTCTTCTTTCCAGGAAGAAGAAGCTCTACAGATTAAGAACATTTAGCTTCCGATGTTAAAAAACACAAATATGTACGCTACGACACACATGCACCGACAGAAAAACGCAGTCAGCGGTCAGCCAATCAGCGCCGCGAAGCGGTCCCGGCCGAAGCACCTGGTGTCCCCTCGCTAGAATCCTGTCATGACCGTCAGATCATACCTCCAGAACAGGAGATTCCAAAACGGCGTGAACAGTTCTGGCTCTCCTGCGAAACGTATGGAGTAAGGGGTCCCGCAGGATTCTGCACTGTGCTCTGTACTATTTACGATCTACATGAGCCTTAGGATCGCCAAGTATTCAACGCCATTTATGCGGATGACACCGCGATAGTGGCAACTTTCAGTCACTTTAAGATTGCGACCGAACTTGCACAGAAGCATCTGTGCAAAATCGAGGAGTTTTTCTGTATCTGGGACCTCATGATCAATCTGAGGAAAAGCACTAAGCGATTGCGCCCACTCGGACACCAAGAGCTACAAGAGAAGGTCACCATCGCCACAATCGAATGGAGCAATGGAGCGCCAAGATAGAGTATCTTGGAGGAAGACATGGAGGAGTTCCTATACAAGCTGAACAGGTATTTCTTTGAAAGAGCCCTGGCCAACGGGGACTCAGTACTGAAGGCCGCGATCACGCAGAAAGTTTGGGGAGTAACTAAACACAGGACCATAACTTAGACGCTCAGGAAAGTGTAACCTTTCAGGAAGTATCACTCTCCTTAAGAATTTGCCGATTCTAGTGCATTCTCTGTTCTAGGTATAAGAAGAAAAAGCGAGGAGGTTCAGGACGGAGACTTCAAGCAACCGAGTAGGTATCAAAAGCTTCCGGCGAGTTCCAAGTAGGAAGACACTAAGAGAAGATGGACCAAAAAGGAATCCAACCAACCAACGAAAGCCGAAGCACCATTACCCAGACGCCCGCTATATCTTTTCCACTGGTTTACTACCTACATTCAAAAAAATATATTAACATAATGACAAAGAAATTATATATTCAGTTTTACCAAGCTGCTTCTGGTACTTATATTTAGTAATTGTACCTTAAAAACCCTACTACTGCTTACCACCATTTCGTAGTGCCATTAATCACTTTTAAGTTTCCAAGAAGCTTCCTTCCTTCAGTACCTATTCTCTTTAGAGTTTTAAAAAAATTTGTTGTTGCGATTTGTTTCACTGGTATATTTCCTGTTGCAGAAGTTCGAACATACATAACTTTCAGTTGGGACCTGTTTTTTGCATCTTCTTCCTTACTATTCTTTATTTTTAATAGTTTCACCAATCTTTATCAAGTATCAAAGAAATGATGCAATCGTGTCCTAAACGCCGCAAATGATTGATAAAATTTGTAATTGTAATGTCGGCAAATGCTATGTTGTAAATCTCGTCCTACTCCAACTTTTTAAGGCAATTTATAATGAAACAGAAAATACCTATTAGGGACTTTTCTTCGTTTGTTAAGTAAAAGTGTTTTCTAAATAAAGGAAAAGTAGGCAACATATATTTTCAGCCATCGAACGACTTAAGTGGAAGGCTCCAGATTGCCCAAAATATATACTTCTTGCTGGAATTTTTCATAGGAAAATCGTTGTTAATTCAAATATTCCGGGTAATCATCTAACCACTACCAGTCCAGTCATAAAATTTCTCAGTTTTCATAAATACCTCAATCTTTCAAGATTCAAGGAAACTGCCAAACCCAACTAAATGCTTTGACTTTCTTAACTAAGTTCTAATGTTAAAGAACTTAGTAGGAGCTACTGACAATACCTCACTTCCAAATGACGGCGATACCTTAGGTGTGAGTAACAGTTGCTCAGATCCTCTGTAAGTAACAACAATTGTGACTTGTTCATATTTCTCTCTTCTGCTTACATTTAATAAAAATATTAGAGTCCTAATAAATAAAGAAATTTTGATTTCCTATTTTTATAATGTTCTCCCTATAATTACGCAAGGAAGCTCGAAATTGAATATTTTGATTGTAAGCGGAAAGTAGATGAACTACAATCTGACCCGTAACTTGGCACTTGTACATAACGCGCGATACACTCATACGAATAAATTCATTGCAGAGTCTGCTTTGCAAAGAATTTCATTGGGAATAAACCAATCGGTTCTTCGTTTATGGATGCTGTTTTTCTGCCGTCGTCACGATTGCTACGGCATTCCCGTTTTCTTTTGTGCCGGTCTCATTCGGCGAAGTTAGTTTATGGCCTCTTATTATTCCTGAGGCCTGACCTAACGTCCGTCGTAAAAATGAATGAAATGCGTGGGGAAAGGATAATGAAAAATTAAGTTTTTGTGAGGCGGCAACGCCATAATACACGTGACGGATTCCTTTTACAATCTGATCAGGTTTGCGCGACATCCCGGCGAAGTATTAACGAAATCATTCTGAACACTCCTAGCATCCTATAATTTATAATAGGGAGGGTGAATTAGAGATACTGACATGCAATTATTGGCTTCATTTTTTCAGGATAAAAAGCATTTATACTTTGTATTGTACGTAGACAGTAGCAGCATTTTTAATGTTCATTAAGATGAAATTTAAAAAAAGGAACAATTGAATATCGTATTCAAATCTTGCTACTTTCTTAAGTTGCCTATAAACGACCCGATTTGTAATATAAAAGTTTTAATAAGGTATGATATGGGAAAAGATTAAAGAGATATTGCATATTTTAACTTATCTGCGAAAGATACGTTTTCATTTGTTAAAAATCATAGCAGGTTTTCCATATGCCTAACCAAAATAAATAAGCAAATACAGTATTACTATAAAGTATCAAAACCATACTAAGTACGAAGGGTGTCTTTTAAGTTTTGCATATAGAGCTGGAATAAAACAGTAGAAACTTTTAAAGACTATTGTTTTTCGAAGTATTCTCCACAATTGATACATTTTTGTGTGCGCTGGTACCAACTCTAAAAACAGTTACTGCATTCGTTTGTTGGTACAGTCAAAATTGCGTTTCTAAAGGCATCGACAGCTCCTTCTGACAACTGGAACCTTTGCCCAATCACTCCGTTCTTGATTCTCGGGAAGCTAAAGAAATCGTTGGGAGTCCCGACTGTACGGAGAATGGTTTAACAGTTCGAGGTTTGGTTGTGTTAAAAATTCAATTATCCACGAAGGTTAATGCACTTTTGCACGCGCTTGCATAAACTCTGGCGGTTAAAAAAAGGCATCGACTGCTCCTTCTGATGACCAGAACCTCTGACCACGCAGTCCGTTATTTATTTTTGGAAGAGTAAAGAAATCGTTGAGACTCAGGTCCGGAGTGTACGGAAGACGGTCTAAGAATTCGAGATTTTATTGCGGACTTGCGTTGCCTTGGTGGAGAATGATTCATCGTTCGGGATTGGTTTTCCGCTAATTTTTAGAGTCTACATAGAAAATGCTGAACTCACACATTCTCGAAACACTGTGTCTTGGATGTATGATTAATTTATATGGTGTGGGGTTTTTAGATATGTATACTTGTACATTCCCTATGAACTTTGATAATCAGGTGCTTGTTCTTTATTCGTACTTACATTCCACATATGAGGATGCGTTTTTATAGTCGCGGAATAGATGGGTTGTCTAGATCTCGCGAGCTGTATGCCAATAAAGTTCTCAGGTGTGGTGGTTTCTCATTACCGTACAATCATAATGGGATCATTGTAATGTGAGCCACTGCCAATTACATACGTCAATATATAGAGAAATATCGAGTATGCGTAAAATTAAGCCGTTATCAAGCTCAAATTATTATAGAAGAGACGTTCGTAGTATACGCGTCCGGACATTAACCAAATACTCAGATTTAAGTTATATTTTACTTATCATATATTCTTTTGCATTCATGTGTATATATTTAGGTATCTTATACATTTAATACTTAGGTAGATATTCTGACACAGTGGAAACCCTTGCAATTAACAATTTTGCAGCCTCTTAAATTACTAATTAGATCTAATATACGAGGGCCACCTGAAATGTTTCCTGAATCGACAAGAAAAAGCACGGTATTGGTGTGGTCTTTTATTTTTCAATGTAATCTCCACGAAGATCAATACACTTTTTCAAATGGTGCTCCAGTCTCTTCAAGTCGTCGGAAAAGTAGGATGTTTGCAAAATAGGCATCTGTAACGGCGATTACCTCGCAGTAATTTTTTCGGGTTTGGAAATAGGAAAAAGTCGGTGGGGCTAGGTCCGAAAAATATGGAGGATGAGAGATTAATTAGCAGCGCAACTCATTCAATTTGGACACGACGATGCGGGATGAATAAGCCAGTGCATTGTCGTGGTGAAGAGCGCTCTTTTCTGCTGCAAACGAAACCGTTTCTCCTTCAATGCTGCATCGAATAGGGTGAATAAATCGCTGTAGTATTGCCCCTGATCGTCCTTCCCTTCTACACTACTACTACTCCATTTTGAGGGACTGCATTAAAAGAGGAGAGCAGAAAAGCTTGCCAAAAGCATGTTCTTGTACATTGAAGTTAAAGTGCAATGTATCAGGTAGCTTTCCAAGATTTAAACCATCTACTCTACAGCCTGAGCCTGGCTCCTAGGAATTTTTACTTGTTCTCTAAAATGAAAAACAAAACTGCGAGGAAAAACCTAGAACGTCAAAACAAGTTGAGATATAACTAACAATAGCATAATTTTAGATATACGGCTTAATCTTCGTACGCCGTTGCTAATATCAGATGTCCAGTAGGCAAATGTTTGTATTTTTAAATATGTTATAATCTCACGCTATTGTAGAGATGCTGCATGAGATAAGTTATTTAATAATAATTCTGTATTGTTATTGTACAAATCAATGGTGTGCGGATAAAGATCTGTGTTTGTTTGTCTTTGTTTTTTAAATATTTGTTAGCGTAAAAAAATCCCTTTTTAGATATGCTTTTATCCATGAGTGCAGAGCTCTCCAAACCTAACACAAATTAGCGTAATGCATTATGGCTAAAGTGCAGCGTTAATGCCATGAGTAACGCGGTAAACATATATAAATTTACGCAGATCGGCTTTACAAACGCGCGCAAAAAACTACGAATTGTAGCCGACAAATATAAAATCACAATTTTTTTCGCCGTAGCCACACCAATCACATCAGCTCTATTGTTACTCGACGTTCGAAAATTTAAATGACGCTTGCGACGGCGTTGGCGATTTTTTCCATATATTTTCGAAACTGCTAAATTACGTCGGTGACCTTTTTCTACATCGCAAAAAATGATTACCAACACATCACTCGAAACGTTTCAACGTCGAACTGCGCTTTGTTTACAACGCTGTAGAGGAATAGCGTTAAAACCTGAAAGCAAAAAATAGCGAATAGATCATTGCTAAGCAAACATCTATTATATTATGTACAGTGTGGGACTAAAGTTTAAATACACTCAAGATAAAATACACAAACATCACTTAAAATGAAGATAAAGTATTTTAATGCAAATGTAAATGTATAGTTTATTTACAGTTGAATAATAAGCAGTAACGAAAGCTTAAAAACTTATTTTGTCTCATAAATAGCAGTAAATTCGCCAAAAATAACAAAAATACATTCGACAAAAGTTTAAATACAATTCAAAAAGCTTTTGTGTTGCAACTTTTCTTGGGGTTTTTCCAAACGAAGTACCGTTCTATTTGCTGACTTAGCCACTTACACATCTTTATTCAGTATTAATCCTGAATCCTAACAATGAATTATTGTCAGTATACTTATAAACAAAGTAATGGGCAAAGCAAACGGACACTAATGGAAAAAAAAATAATTATTACACGTTTTCAAGAAGGCATATTCTACCGAAGGTATAGGCAAAGTTTTGAGCTTGTCAATGACAAATGAGGAAAATATTATAAAAGAATCAAGAATTCACGAAACATTAGAAAATAGGCCCTGAACTGGACGACCCAAGAAACTTTCTCGCCGAGGAGTATTGCTACAGTATTAGGTAAACATGTTAACCCAGAATTTAGTGCTTTTGATAGGGATGGTAGCGCGAAAATCTGACGCAGGTCTGGCACAGCAGTTCAAACCAAAAATGTAATGCCTACCGTTAAGCATGGTAGCAGAAGTATGATGGTTTGGGTAGCGACTGGAGCAGCTGGAGTAGGATGTTTAGCTGTTATCTACAGTATAATGGGCAGGCATCTGTATAAAAGTATATTGCAGTCTTCTGTGGATAGTTTGAGTCTGGGAAGAGATTGGATATTCCAACAAGACAACGACCCCAAGCATATCGCGCGTTTGGTGAAGATTTGTACTGTATTACATCATCACCAGGTTTAAATCCAATAGAGCACATTTGGGAATTATTCCCTTTATATGCCTTGCTTTCATTTGAAGTGATGTTTGTGTATTTAAACTTTGGTGTATTAACTTCAATCCTTCACTTCAACGTCGTTTACATCTTAAGTTATATTTGTAACTACGCACTAGTAGAGAAATTTGAGGTTACTTCTAAAATATATGGTATACACACAAAGAATGCTGCTAAGTAATGAAAAATAAGATCTTCTAAGTGAAATCTTGCTGCTGTATATCACACAGAGGAGCAACGGCGTAGAAAATTCTAAACTGCAATAATCATCTTTTCCTAAAAAATGCAAGTAAATGAATGAGTCTATACGCAAAATTTGATTTAAAACAAGGCTTCACATGCTTTAAATCGGCTTCTGTTGCGTTTGGATCAGGATGCATTACCTTAAACAACTCTAAAGTACCATCTGCCCAATACTTATTGCCTAGTTAGAAATTGTCGTCATATAATGGTGCACAATACTTTCCAATTTTGAAAGAAAAAAGAAATGTTTTATGGCTGTTCTGACTTTTATAACAATTCAAAGTGATTTTACATAGTGACTGACGATAGAATGAATATCCCTCCATAGATTGGAGAGAGTTTCACATGTTAAGAGTGGGCCTTGTCATTATCTGTCAACATCCTGTGTATAATTTCCTTTGTATTAACTTGAAATCTGTTGACGATTGCAAGGACTGTGTAGATGTACAATTCACAGGTATAGCAGTAAACTCCACTCACACAAATTTGTGTGAGTGGAGTTTACTGCTATACTGCTATACCTGTGAATTGAAATCTGTTCTTCTTAGAGTTGCTGTATAACAATGCCATTGGCAGACATGCAGTTATCTTCGCTGAAAACTTGGAAGGATTACAACAACTTATGGATAGAATAACATATCGCAGCCAATTGCATGGTCTGGACATAAATACCACAAAATTAATTGTCATTAGCAAAGAAAAAATAAATCAAAAACGGATAGAATGAGTGAGCAGTTTTACCTATCTCGGAACTATTCTAAATGAACAATGGGACCACTCACAAGAAATACGTAGCAGAATCGAAAAGACCAGATCAAATTTCTAGATTGAAAAATCTCAGAACCTGGTTCAGTATGAATACTACTGAATTATTCCGAACAACAGCAGGCAAAGTCAAAATCCAACATCCAAAACGGATTGGAACTATCAGAAGTAGATAAGCTATATTTTTTAATATAGCCAATAAAAGAAATGCATGTTATTTCTCCGTATTCGAATTAATTTGATTTTATTTTAAAACTACCTCGAATCAATGAAGTGTTATAATATTGTGTTGCTAATGTTGCTAATGCTAACGGTATTGTCTGTTAGGAATCTATTCGACATATACCCATAACAATATAACATACAATATTTGCCTCTAGAAACCCGCCATGTTCACATTGGAATAAATTTGTTTACAGACGATTGAGTTTTACGCGTGAACAGCTACGGTTTCCTGCGAACAAGCGAAACCGTGGTAGGAGTTGCTCGTCGTCCTTGTTATTAGTTCTGCGATAATATAGAGTGGGTGTCAATATTTAATTTCTTCTAATTAATGGAAGGATGTTTTAAGCAAGCCTTAGCGGCGTACATATAGGGAAAATATATTGTTTATTTGGTAAACAACTGCGAAGTTATTAATGCGAATCCAAATATGGTTTATGCAAAATTTATAGAACGTAGAAGTATAGAGTGAAGCAGCAAGAATCAAGGTTAGCAAATATCTGGGCGCCGAAAGGGGGATGGACTTTTCAGGACATCTATTTTATTTGTGACTTTAATTTATTATTTTAAAGTTTATGTATTAGGTTTAGGCTTAACTTTTTATACATATATATCTTATCTCTTGCTTTAACGTACAGATACATACATACCGTTGAAATTCAGTAAATAAATCTCCCCATTTTATTTCAGAAAATTATAGCAATTATTTCAGTGATATGTTAAAATCCGTATGGTGGTATGATCTAATGAGTTCATGTATAATTTCGTGATGGTTTCCTGTCTTATGCTTCCCTAAAAAATTCTTGCAAGCACTCTTAAAGGACAGCCATGCCATTTTCCAACGTCACTTAACAATTCAACGAAATAACATCTTCCATTAATTCCCTAATTTGTGCTTCTAAAAGTACTACTTTTTTAATTTTAGCATCGCTGATCTTTGGAAATTTTTGTTGTAAATACATCCTCGCGAAGTTCTGTCCATAATTTTTATGGGATTTTTGAGTCCCGATTTTATGGGCATTGAAAATAAATGCATACTCTTCGGGTTAAGAGAAGCGTTTATCACATTTTCTTGTTCAAACAGTAATTTATTATCAGTAGGCCATTTTTTACCAGAACAGTGACATTTCCCGAACTGCATGTCAAACAGAATTTCAAGCATTTTAGGGTTTCCGCATATATTCCATTTGTAGATCCCATAATGGATAAGTATCAAAAGTAGTTTGAAGGTTTCATATGTTTCCTTTAGGTTAAGTGCATTTACAAACAGATAGCAATTTGCATCCATTGTGCACAAATACTGCTTCTAGACTAATTTTGCTACTATGAATGAACAGATAGTATTCATTTACATAGTATTTGTGATCAAGAGTCTCTGTAACAGAAAGCCATATCACATGGGAAAAGTATTATAGGAAGATAGTATGCTGGTCATGGAAAACACTCACTTTAGTCTCGCGATCTGAAAGATTCTATCCTTTAAAAAAATAAGCTAAAAGCTTGGACTATTATTTAGGCAACTTTAAACTATGGGGGATGTTATTGAGATTCTCATGTGATAAGCAATCGAGAAGCGAATCGAGATGAATAAAGACAGCCACTTCCTTCTCCATTAGAACAGTCGTAGAAACAAAACCAGGTTAAATGCTAATAATGTAATTGACAAAGTCGATTCTCACAATATTACTACAAAATTTAACACAAAACATTGGCCTTAAGAATACAAAAATCTATAAAAAAACAAAATCCCTTTTTTATACAAGCAACTGCAATTCTATAAATAAGAAAGACATGGAGCAAATTTAATACCAATACAATGGCTGTCTCGCACGTCTCAGTTTACTAGAGTGGCATTAAACATTGCCTAATGACTATACATACATATTGGCCATCAAGTCCGTCGGATTTGCCCCCCAAACGTCCAAGCTGCAAATATGCCAGTAGAATATTTATTCGATCTTAAATACAGTTTTTATAATAGACTAGGCCATTTATTGTCAGACAAATGGAGATGCATTTTAGATTATTGAATTTATCTTCTAGTTACACTCAAGGATGCTTATACGTTCTAAGATGTCACCTTGTGTTTAATAAGGTAATAGTTACTTTAATTTGTCCGGCATTGAATTATCATCACTAGAAACCGGATTACATGCAAAGTACATATACTTTATTTTATTTATTGATTATACTGTACGTCTATTTGTAGATGTCCTACACTGATTAAAGTTAGTTAACGCTAATTAACTTTAATCAGTGTAATACATCTACATATAGACCTAAAATATAATAAATAAACAAAATAAGATGTATGCACTTTGCATATAATCCAATATTGCAATACAAATTTCTCTGCTTTGCATACTGCGTCTTCTTGAACCTTCAATATAGCGTCATCTTTATATGTAACTAGTCAGACGTAATGATCTGTATATGTAGAGTGGTGTCATATTTCAAATTCCAACTCGATACTGTACTCGGTAAACTTAATAATTTATTATTAATATTTCTGTTAATTGATACTGACAAACTACGCTTATTTAGCAAATTTAACAAAACCAACAACGAACATATCTCTAAGCATGCTGTATAAAAATTATGCGCAAAGTTATGAACACATACCCCCTTGCATAACAGACGCAAATAACTTCCCAGAAAAATCTTATACTACATATTTCTTTTAAAGTAACTGTATAAAGTATAAACTTGATTAATGGTTCCTAAGTTTGCATTGCGCCAAGCAACAGTACATGCCACTGATAAGAATAATTATACTGTGGTGTTTTACATAAAAACGTGATACGCTTTTTTTGATTTTTTGATTTTTTTTAGTAGACAATTTAGCATGGAACGAAGAAAATTCACTTGCAAAATCCTGGATATGTTTAATTAGTACGCAAGGAATACATATTCAATATGACTTAATATTTGACCTTTGACGCATATCTTGCCCGCATAGCGACGTAGTATATGGGCACTGTAATTATAGGTTTTAACGTGCTGAATAGTAATATTTCTTTCATTTGACGGCAGCATTAGTAGCCAAAAAAAGTTTTTTTACTAATAGAACTCCTCAAAACGACGTTCTTTTTTCAAAAATCTGCAAAGATAACTAAGTATAAATTAAATAAGTAAAGCTACATTACTTCAAAAGGAAATCTACTGTCACTAATTCTGGTAGCTATGTAAAAAAATCTAAACAAACATGTGACCATCGGACTTGTTAAGATCTTTTGTTTCGCGGTCCTGAAGTCGTTTCATATCAACAGTTAATTCATTTAAACGGCATTAAATTATAAATATCTCAAAATCGTTGTTCGTGGAGATGCTTTTCCTCATGTTATACTCCAAATTTTCCCGTTCATACCATGTAAACGAAATAGGTATTGACTGAAAATAGGAAAAATTGCCGTAATATAATTTTAATGTAATTTATAGGTGAAATATTTAGTGTGCACTGCATAGTTTAAAGTATTTCTTTATGGTAAACATAATTTAAACGATAAAATAGGCCGAAGTAAAATAAAGGACACCCTTAATGCAAAAAGGAGTACTTCGTAGTAACTGTAGATGATATCAAATATGATAAAATTGCTGATGGACGTACTCCTGGACTTTTTTGTTGCAGGGCATGATATCAATACAAAACGTATAGAAGTTATAGTCTAAGCAAGCAAATGTATCATACCTCCAGTACTGTTGATTTATAATGTATATTCCCAAGAATAAAAATTGTGCACTAGATCGAAATAAAAAAGAAATAGAAACATTACTACGGAACTCTGGAGTAAGTGCTGTGAGAAGGTTATAGATACTGAAGCCAATTACTTGGAAAGTGAATTTTTGACAGAGCTGTTAACATAATGTTCAGTAATTAATTTAAACAATGATCACACAACAGCTATATAGACATCTCTGGTAACAGCAGTTAGATGATATACGCATTCTTTTGATATGACGATAATAAAGTAATCAACTTTTCGTTGATCATTATTAGCAGTCCAATACCATATAATGCATTATGCCACAAGCCATTACCAAATAATTTTATGTTTAGTAGTAGTTTCAAACTAACAATTGGATAAACGTCTCATTCGGCATACACGTCGTATATTTTATTAGTTGTAAATTTTGTGTGTTCTTATATATGTCACTCATTTCTAAGAATTTACTCGCTAGCCACAGTGCCCTAGTTAGAGGGGTCATTGCGAACAAACCCGCTTTCTTGTTCAGAACGCACCACTTTCTGCAGACTTATAGCGTCGGAACTACAAGTTTCTCATGGATGCTGTGTCTTACGACTAAAGAATGCATCTACACCTGTATATATACACAGATAACTAGAGCACACATACTGTGACATACACCATAGGCGTAGAATAATTACCGTAATATATAATAGTTGATAATAAGCTATGATCAATATATGTAATTTATGCTATAATTGTTGTCGAACATTTACTCATTTATGAGATAAGTTTTAGCAACCTTAAGTAGTTAGACGAAACATCTGTAACATTCCGTAAGCTTGCACATTCTTTTTCTTTAGGAAAAGTGGCGTTTGCCGAAATGTAAACATGGTTTTGTATAAAAGGAGTGGCTTTTCAGTCTAGTGATGTAGTATATGTATATGTAGCTTTGAACTGCTTTAACGGATTTACAGAGTTATTACCGTAAATTTTTCCTAATTTGTCAAGATCCAAATTTTTGCTTAATACGGTGTGGTACTTTATTAATAGATAAACATTTTTTTTGCCATTCAAAGAACAGACCAAAAAATAGCTTCGAAAGCCGGATGCGCTATAGAGAGTGTAACAGTGGAAATTGCCAAAAGTAGCTTACGCTTAGATATTTTGGGTATCACTGAAGCTTAATAATAATACTAAATGGTGCGCTTAAATAAAAATTAATGATACCATTATAGAAAATTCCATTTTCTGCTTGGCATGTATCGATAGAATAACCAAAGATAGTAAAATAAAAAAGTGTGTAAAAAGTTAATAAATAAATTGAAATTACATTCTCAACCTTTCAAATAGTATTTAAAGGTGTAGTTATAACTGTTGTGCACACTTCACAATCACAAGAAGGCTATCAGAAAAGATTTTAATCTATAGAACCAAAGTGTCTTTACGATAACATATGCCGTTTGTCTTCATTTGTCGCTATCGCTCTCAGTACCTAAATTTATAAAATTATCAAGCATGGTGTCCAACAATAGCTTATTACTTGCAAACTTTACTTCTGTCCCATATTAATTTCTACTCGTCTTCAGTAAATTTGGAGAAAAATGCATTACATACATGTTCTACCTCAGTTGTTGCTAATATAATGATTTTTGAAACAACGTATTATTTGGAACATTTGCCCATGGCATGAGGCGGTAACTGTAAACTTCTTCACCAATTTTTCGAAGAATAGCACGAACTGTGTGGTTGTATAATTTAGAGGTATCGCAGTCAATTCCGTACCATACAAATTAATAATTTATTGAACACATGGACTCTCATTGTCAGCCAGTAACTCAGTTGATAATTACAGTCCATGTGCTGTATTATAGTAATATAGTGTTCGTGAGATATTATGATATATCTACTAACATCGTGACATCTAGCGGGATTTAAAGCGACTTGAACTCAATTGTCTTGTGGTAATGGTTAGTACAATACGCCGGAGACGTAAAGATGTTGGATTCGAGTCCCTCCGAGACTGATATTTTTTCAGTAATTTAATTACGTTGGGTAATTGCAACGAAATTGTAATTTTATCTTTACTGCGACACCTGTAAATTCTCGAAGAAGGTTTCTAATTTCATACGTTTTCAAACATGATGTATGTATATTTATGAGACTTTCATAATCTCTTCCACTAATTGTTTCTTATAGATACAGATGTCCATCCCATCATGGTAATCTTCAATACACTTATTTGGTCTTGAAAGTGTAATATCTCTGGAATCAGTTCACTACAACAACCCCAATGCACCGCTATTGAATTCCTTTTGCTATAGGGCATAGTGAACCACTTTTCTCCTGAGTATGAGCTTCATCAATGTAAGCGACTAATATTACGTCAAAAATTTAAGCTTATTTCAAGCAAGCCATGCTGCTCCAGTATCAATTTTCTATTGGTTTTGGTTTTGTGCCACCGAAATCCAATTCCTTTCACTGCCTTTCCTGAACTATTTGGACATCCTATATAATTCGTGTCGTATACAAAACCTCGAGTGAAGAACTTTAACGGTTCTTATTAAGTTTTTCGTTAAGTTGATGTTATGTCTAGTTCTCCTAGCCTAAATCGTTTAATTTTGGTTTGGTGTGGTTTTTGTTTTGCTTTTTATTCGGCGTTTCGAAACAATTTTTCTGACCAATATTTATTTGCTTTGCTTCGCGTATGTTATTTCTAAGTGTGCGTTGATTGCGATACTGGTTCTTGCTACTTTGCCTACGGTATACTCCGTACTGCTTTCACTTCTTTTGACACAAAGTCCCAAATTCCACTTACAGTTTCTGGGGCTTGACCACGTAGAACTTTATTTTTCGCTTTTCTTTTAAACATCATCGCCGCACACATGCTAAAGTTGTCGGTATTATGAACGGCTTGGATGTCAAAAGAATAGTTTCTTAAAAAATATAAAAAACTATTGATACTATTGTATTCCCATCCTTGCAAATAATAGAAAAACTAATTCAATTTAAAAATATTGCATTTGTACTTATGCCTTTGTTTAAAATTACCTTAACACCATTATAAAATAAATGCGATTGAATAATGATGCAATTAAAGTATAACAATAAATGTATAAGTTTATGATGTTAAATTAGTTTCAGAAGATTAATAGTTTGTGAATTAGACCAGAATTTAAGCAAGTTGGAAACTACTATCTTTAAATTAAGAAGAATCTTGATTGCTAGATATTCTCCGTTCCATTTAATAGCATGTCTGTTTACGTATCTAGTAGGTTTTATTTTGCCCTCAGAAAGTTCCTCTTTGAGACCTACGTAGTCTCTCTCACTCGCACAGTATGATTTCTGTTTTGCTCGTTGGTACATCTCACATCCAACTAAAGGAAAGGAAAATATTGAAAATAGGTTTTTCGTAATGATAACCAAACGTTAGACAACGTCTGCAAGTATGTAACATTTAAGAGGCATATTCATGTTCTGTTAAACTGCGTGTAGAGTAATTTCCTGTCCAACGTTGTATAAGTCTATAATCAATGCAAGAACAACGTCACTTTTCAATGTAATTTTAATGTCACCTACGAACGCTGAAAAAAATTTAAATACACAATTTAACGTCGAAAACCGTCAACACAAAAGAAATATTGATTTATATAGATATATGTACATTTTTCCATTTTAAAAGTACTTTCCTGTCACTTACTACGCGTAAAAATAGTTATTATGTTGCATAGAGCTTTGTAACATTATTTAGAGATATTATTCGTTATTCCCCAATGTTGCGCACCTTCTATCAAAATACTACAATTATAAATTTGACATAAATGGATCCAATTCAGTTTACTCTAATGTAAATGAAAGTTAATAAATAACATAATTTTAATTTTCGTCGATATAAGAAGTTCTTAAACTGTGGTGCTATCTGCAAGGTGAAATAAGGTTAAGTGATATAGAGACTGTACGGGTGTCACTTCCTGTATTAGCGGTATTTCCAAAACGAAAACCACTGACCTGCGACGTTATTTTAACGTATTTGGGATGAAAATTCAACTATATTACAATGCTAGGGTCCGACTAACTACACGGAGTGTCTATAACATGTAAATCTTATTTTTGTAAGAACTGTAAAGTAATAAAACAAATTAAATTTGAATTGTGTCGATTTACTACAACGTTAATTATTTTTATTACTTTATTATATTTTATTCTGGTTGTTACCAACAACTTAACTGTAGTGAAAAAAAGGGAGTATTACATTAACCATCAATTAGTTATGTTATTCTTTACACTTAATTTGTGAATGCAAGCAATTTGTTTTCAGCGTTTGTTCAACACGCAAGAAGATGTTGCACTATGAAGTTCGTCTAAGAATTAATGAGAATAATTATTTTTAAAGTGTTTAATTCAATGTACTTACGATTTAATAATGCGTTCCCCAAAGTACATTCCTTTGGAATGTACACAGCGTGTCCAGCGTAGAACCAGACTCATGAGTCTTTAGATGTTGTTTGTGGTTCCGTAATGGGAACCTTTCAATTTCTACTTAAGCGTTGAAAAAAGAAAATAATTACATTGAGTTATATCGGTATTGCGGGGCGAATTTGAAAGTACCGGAATATTGTTCTTTGACAAAAATTTTCTATCCAACAGTGAGCTATGACTGGTAGTATTATCGTGACACATTCTCGTGGAATTGTCCACAAATAGTTCGTAGCGCAAGGGCATACAGTGAATCAAACCTTTTATCGGGAAGCCCTTGAACGTTTGCGGAAAAGTGTTTCGCGTATGTGAGCTGATATTGCCAGCTCATGGAACTTGCATCACAGTCACAGATTGTTGTCGGTTAGAAAATTTTTGAAAGAGAAAAACATTCTGGTATTCCCATACCCGTCCTACAGTCAAGATATGCCTCTATGTAATTATTTTTTCCATTGTTTAAGCGGAAGTTGGAAGATTCCCATTACGTAACAATAAGCAACGTCCAAAGAATCACGATATATATATACATATATAATATTAAATTGTAGATACGTTTAACTAAACACCTTAAAGCTAATCATGCTCATTAATTCTAAGACATACCTCGTATTTTAGTTGACTGGATGATGAAGAGAATGTTTTAGTTATAATTAAGATATAACGTACACATACGATTGATAACTGAGGTTCGAATCGCTTTCGTAAACAAGGCTAATGTTACTGTAAAATGACAAAAACAAAATACCTTTCTTAAACAATGGAAGTGCTTATGTAATCGGTTTGGTGATAATCGCAAAATACCTTTAGTTACAGCAATTTTATATTATCTAAACAATGCAAGTTGGTATGAACAAAATAGAGGGCTTAGTACGTTAACTGAAGTTAGAACTGAAAAAAGTCATTACTGTAATATTGAAACCGCAATATACATACATCGCTAAATCAAGTCATTCCTGAACTGACTCCAATCGTTTTTTTTTCTTTCAACCTTAAATTGATGTTAAAAATGTATCTGCTTTAAAAAAGTACTCTCATTCATTTAACTACTGTATTGTTGAATAAATGCTTTATTTTCTAACACCATTCATAAACACACCACCATCATTAAATCTCCTTTGTGCAACAGTTTGTGGCAACATTTTTTCTTTATAGGTACGCCGAGTGGCCAAGAACATGTGGTCAAAATGTCTTTTTCTCGATATCCTTCGATTGTCGAATCAACAACGGTTTTTCAAAGTATTAGCTTATCTAAAATATAATATTCACATTGCCTTATATATAACACTTCATAAAGAATAGTTACTACAGCGTATTTTTCGACGTTGAACTCCTTATTTTTGCCCACATTCTGCAAATAAATTCAATACAACTGCAAGCGATGGTAGTTAAAATGCCTGAACTAAAATACCATTAAGAACCTTGTATTTTGTAAAATTGTAAACATTTCTCGGAACTACATCGTACACGTGTTAATTAAAATACTAAAGAATTTATCTTTATGTTCAAATAAGGAGAAGGATTCACAGGTATAGCAGTAAACTCCAGTCACACAAATTTATTAGTTATGCGGAACGCAGCGTTTCGAGAGCACGTGGACTCTCATTGTCAACCGTGTTACCGACTGACAATAAGAGTCCAGACCTGGCACCTAGTGATTTTTATTTGTTCCCCAATTTAAAAAGAGACTTACGTGGAAGAAAGTTTTCCGACGACAATGGGGTAAAGGAGGTAATTTTGGCCCATTTTGAGGCGAAAGATAAAAAATATTTTTATGATGGTTTAGAAATAAATATATTGAGCTTAAGGGTGATTATATTGAAAAGGAAAAATAGATTTATTGTTTTATTTTATTTAAAACCCTTTCATTCTACGAACTTCTGGACCTCCCCTCGTACAATGATAATAGAGGCAGAATGAAAAACCATAACATCAAAATCGTAGAAAAAGCATTGGAACAACTTGAAAGTTACAATTACTTTGGAACAACCATTGAAAAATACGGAAGAATAGAGAAACAAATAAATGAGATAACAGGGAAATCCGCAAAAGTATATAATACATTAAGAAATACACTTCTAGATAAAAAACAAATAAAGACAGAAGTGTATAAAGGAATGGTTAGACCAACACTAATATATGGCAGCGAGTCATGGACAACCACGAATAGAATTAAAAACAAAGTTACGGCCGTGGAAAAGAGATTCCTAAGACGAATAGAAGAAGTAACAAGGAGAGACGAAACCGGAAACACGACAATCACTAATAGTTTAAGTATCAAACCAATAGAAGTAATCTTAGAGGAGAGACAACTGGGATAGCTTGCACATGTACACAGAATGGAGGAAGATCGAATAACAAAGAAGATTTTTGAAGCCAAAACAGAGGGCAAAAACAGAATAGGGTTAGCCCGAAACACCTAGAAAGAACAAACGTATAGAACATTAGAAAAAAGAAGTATGGGATGGATTGAAGCCAAACAATTGGCTCAGAGCACAAAACTGTGAAAGACAAAAATAAGAAAATGATAGTCCGATACCGCAAGGTACAAAGGACGTATGATTAAAAAAAAATATGTTGTACCTTAATTATTGACACAAGCAATGGTGACCCTGCTGATTTTTATTTACAAAATAAATATCCCTCTTGGAAGTTCGTAAAAACAATTCTGTCTATTTCTTGTACAATAAATATGAACATTCTGTTTATAGTATATAGATTTTTCTGATAAAGTATACGAGCCTATCTTTAACCACAGATTTACTTATAACGCCGGACTTTCCTTTAATTCAACTCCTAAGTAATCATCAAAAGCAAACAGGATGAAGATGAAAACGTTCTATTGTGTAATACAATTTCTGGAAACCCATTACTAATATTTAATATGTCCTAATTAGGAATCTACAATTACACGCTCATTAATCAAATTCATCTTCGCAATTGGAACCGGTTTCGACGATCTTTTACATAATAATTTTTAGAAAATTATATTTACGTACACAATCTTTGAACTTCATTGTTCTCAGCTGCCAGTACTATATTATAAATTGCCACTTGCTTTAATTAAATGTAATTTTCGTTGAGTCTGTTCTTAATTTACTTGTTTTTCCATTCTTTTGTGCGTTGGCTTATTTATCAAAGGCCTAGCGGACAAATTTTTAGTTCGGAGTCATAATTAACATAATTCCGGTCAATAAACAAGGGAAACTGGTTTCGCTATACGCTTGTGAAGATTGTTGTATACCTACGTTCGCGACAGAGTACTCGACTGTCAAGGCTAGTTCGCATCTTCTCTTGTAATTACTTTAAACACTGTCATTGCAGTAATGAAGAACGAAATTAGATTACCTCTTAATAAGACATACAATTTCTCAAGGAAAGGAGTCAGTTCAAATCAATTTTAGGAGCTGACATAGTTATTTAGTCGTTTGAGGTAATTAATTAAAATTGTGTAATTTAGTTGTAAAAGATTTTGTAAATTACGACAATTACTGTTAACATTTCTTAACTACATGACAAACTGTCAAAATCGATCGCCAAGAGTTTATATAAATAGTTTATAAAAAATTTATTCTTTTACTTGATTATAAAATTTATAAACAAAATGGAAAAAAAATTACTTAAAATCCTATGCTTTACCTTTAAATACATACCTCAGTTTTCCGTTAATACTGGTGCAACACTGTGCATTGTTTCGATACATTTAAACGTAGATTGTATAACAAATTACCTAATAATCTTGTGTATAAATAGTTTCAGAATAATTAAAAACAAGAGTCAAGTAATATCTAATTACACTCTTATTCTTTAAACGATTATTTGATGCTATACTTCTTTCTTGTTTTGTTAATATTAATGATCTGTTGGTTAGCCTTTCCTGTCGAGCTTTGGCTTATGCCGATGACGTTAAGATCTATTCCATTGTTTCCGACCAAGAATGATGTTGCACTCCTGTAGAAAAATGTTGACTTGGTAACCGCCTGGTGCATAACAAATAGATTCAAGCTTGATGTCAACAAATGCCGGCACATCACCTTCACGCACAAAACGAATCCCTTAAATTCGTTCTACGCCATAAAAGGGGCGATCTTGAAGTTATTTTTGATAGCCGTTTAAGCTTTGTTCAGCACATTGACGAATCTCCTTAACTTCTTCTAAAAGGTTTCGCTTCTTGGTGCGGAGCACCCGGCAATTTAGTGACACAAATATGTTAGTCTTTGTAGTGAGTTGCCTGCAACATGCTTCTATTATTTGGTCCCCTTGGTCTGCCATCAGCTTACATTGGAACGAGTTCTGCGTCGTTTTCTTACATTTCTTTCTTGCAAACTTGATAGTCAATACCCTCCTAGAGGTACTGATTACCATTCTTTGCTGGAGCGTCATGACATGTGTTTCCTTAAAGAACGTAGAGAGAGTTATTGCTGTCAATTTGTTTGGGAATAAGTAAATTGATTTGTTGCATTTTCATGTGCCTTGTTTTTCGCGTAGATTCTGTTGTACATTTGCACTACCTATTTTGAAAACCAATATTTTGCATAACGTCCCCATGTGTAATATGTGTAGCTTACGAAATAAATATAATGATATTTTTTCCGAATCTTGATAAATTTTCAATAATTTCGTTTTGTTTGGTACAATTTGTAAGCTAATTATGTTTTTCTATTCGCAGATTTCTAGTTTCTAAGTTTTCTTTTCACAATGTATATATGACGTTCTATTATTTTTTGTCCTGTAATTGGTATCCTGTTGGACAATAAATTCTATTATTATTGGTGTTGCTATTATATATATAACAAATTCAGATGATGCATTCCCTAATTCAAATATAATACATTGCTTTAAACAACCCAATTGATATCAAAAGAATAATGATAGTTAATGCACTGGTGTCAAACTTTTCAAAAAACCGAATACAGAGGTATGCTTTACATGCTAATGCATATTTTAAAGTGATCGTAGCTCGCAGGCATGAAAGCGGAAATTTGTAATTTGTTGTTCGAAATGGAATCACTCCAATATCTTCAACAGCAACGTTGTATTCTTTCGTCTTCTTGTTGATCTGTGATCATCCAAGCCCTGTTGACAAATAGTGATTTGTATCTATCAGCATGACTCGGAGGGAACACGAAAGAATAACACAGTGTTGTTGAAGCCCTTGGCTGTAGGTATGCCGCAATATCTCAGCAGATGTAATGCTATTAAAAGCAAGTTCGTGTTAATGAAATTTAAAAACGTAGATAATTAACAAGGACTTGGCTTAAAATAATATTATGCCTGCTAAGGTAATGCGATGAATTTACAGACATTACATCTAGATACTAACAGTGATTTTAACTCATATACAGTCCCGTAGTCTATTTGGTTATGACGTCACCCCGGTAACGTAAAAGACGTGGGTTCAAAACCTTCCGAGACTGATCTCTTTTCAGAAATTTAAAAACATTGGTAATTTGCAGGAAAATCGAAAAACAAAAATTTCATATTAATTTCAAGATAGATTTGCTACAAATTGACCGCATATACAAATTTTATACTTCAATTAATAAATATAATTCAACTAAAGGTGTATTTTTCTTCTTTGTCTTCTTACTGTCTTCGTATAAAATATACGAATGAATGCAAAAAGTACAAGACAATAATTTTTATTGTATATTTTCGTTCATTCGTCTATGTTAGAAGAAAAAATTACAGACTGTTGACAAGTAGGAATGGAACACAATTCCTCAAGAATTATTCAATATTCGAACTTAGTCCATACCATCAAGATTTCAGGCGTTCTTAGCTATTTATTAATCATAATTTGTTTTAAGAGTTATTGCAACAAACTTGTAAAGTTGAATAATTCTATATTTTTTCTACATTAAAAGTACAACAATATCACTTTAAAACTTGTTTAAACAAGTTTAAAATGGAACAATGTGTTCAGGTGCTTACAAATATTAGTTTCTTTTTTAATTTATTATTCTTATGAAATATCTATTAATATTTTCGGCAATATATATCGATAAAGCTTTAGTAGTAAACATATTCCCTGAATAATGTATTACAAAAAAACTTGAATGAATAAGCATTTTAATCGATCCTTTGTCTACCTTTTTCAGGTCGTTTTATGTTGTACGTATCTTACGAAAAAAAGAACATGCAAAGAATTCCTTGTCGAATAAATGGAATTTAAATGAAGATGGGCAACATACCGATGCAAACGCGAACCTCGCAAGCATGTATATATGTATATATATACATAACCTGTATATGTATCTGCTCACTTATTACATATATATTTTTTCCAAAACGTTACCGTTCAAGCCCATATAGAAGTCGCACGCAGGTCAGGTTTTTAACAGTTTTCATCAACATGTGGACGAGCGCACAGGGAACCAGTTTCCAATAAACGAATCGACCGCACGAGTGAAAATTTCACGCGTTGATTAACAGTGTTTACGTCGCATTTAAATTTATAATCGAAGAATATTCAAAGAAGTAACAATGGAGTGCGGTTGTCATGCACCTTACATCGGACCTTCCTTAGCAAATACCTGTGGTGGCGGTTCCTTCGTCCTATTCATGTCCTTATTAGATTCCTTTATTGCGAGACGCTGTGATCTATCCCAAATATGCGAAAGGGTGGTTCCGAGAACCGCTCCCGATTTAGAATACGACTTCATAGTTATTGGATCTGGTAGCGGAGGAGCAACGGCAGCCGGTAGACTAGCGGAGGTACCGAGTTGGAAGGTATTAGTGTTGGAAGCGGGAGGAGACGAACCTCCAGGGGCGCAGGTTCCATCCATGGTCATTAACTACCATGGAGATCCCCACATTGATTGGAATTTCAAAACCGAACCGCAGGAGAATGCCTGCTTAGGATATGATGAGAAGAGATGCGAATGGCCGAGAGGCAGGGTCCTAGGCGGTTGCAGCGTTATCAACGGGATGATGTACATGAGAGGAACGCCAAGAGATTATGATAATTGGGCTATAGCTGGTAATACCGGGTGGAGTTACCGCGAAGTACTGCCGTACTTCGTGAAATCGGAGGATAATTTAGAGATTGGCATAGCGGCTGATCCGGGATACCATGGACGCGGAGGTCCACAGACTGTTACCAGATTTAATTACCAACCGAAAATGGTGCACGACATTCTACTGGCTGGGAAAGAAGCGGGCTATTCTATTACTAACGATATGAACGGAGCTCAGTTCGCTGGCTTTACAATCGCACAGACGACTACAAGGTATGATTTTCACAAAAATATAAAACAATGAATTACATAGGGTCATAATTCAATAAAAACGAACTTCTTATGTAGATTAGTCTCCAGTTTAATTAATTAATGCAATACTTTTGTTCTTATTTTTCTGACTGATGTCAACGTTTTATATACTAAGAATATATGCTAATATAATGCAAAAACCTTGAGAATCTTGTCGATTAAAATATTTTTTAAAACGTTTTCTATCTGCCGCGAAAAGAGTATCAAAAATTTTATACGACATATGATGTAGTGTATATACCTTATTTATGATTCAACAATGGTTCCAGGACAGACCTTGCAAAGACGTTTAAGCATAAATCGCTCCGAGGTCAAGAACGACTGTATATTCTTGGATGTCTTGTCTTACTCTGCTATTACCGCTACATATGTGTATGTCGTGTGTTTTCTCTATCTATACATAATAAATAAAATTAAATAATACATAATCAATTTTCAAGCAACAAAAAAAACTAGTTTGCATGCATGCGTCTTTTTTTAAGAGTTCAACGTCAAATAGTGTTTTTTATGAATATTTCCGATAATTTTTTATTTACGATTTTGTAAATCCCAGCGATCAGGCTTCATTGATGTATACCATTATAATATGTCTCTGTATTATATGCTTAGCACATCTTCCACTTATCATAATTTGGATCTATATTGTTAGGTCAATTTCTTTTCTTCCCACGCGGACTCCTTTGCATATTGAGAACATAGCGCATATGCTGTGTGGTGTAGAGCACTTATTGATAAGTTGAAATATTTTACGATCTTATTTGTCTGACAGAACATTGAAAATTAAGTATAATAGCAATAATTATAATATTTAAGATTTTTTTATCCGGTGTTACACAAGGATCTTTACTTGGACCACTACTTTTTATTGTATACATCAGTAATAGTTTAAAACTCAGCAAAAGTTATGGCATTCAAGTCTATACCTATGATAAACATTCTAGTTTCATTCTTTCCACATCCATGCATATCATTAAACCTAGCTTTATAGCAGATGAACGATCTATCTCCTGTATACAGAGCTAGAATAAAACAGTAGACAGCTTTTAAGGGCTTTATTGTTTTATTGTTCTTTTTTCTGGAGATACTTCGAGAACGGATGACTTTTGCCGGCTTTTCTTCACTTTGGAACACTCATACAGACAGCTAACATTTATTTCCGGGCTCGTATGAGTAAATCCAAGACACGTTTTTCAGTCGTTAAAGCGGTCTAGAGTTTTTTGACACCTATTTACCGTAGCTGCTTTCTGTTCTTCGGTTAACAGACGCGGTATCCAACGGGTTTTTAGAAATGAGGCCTTTGAAATGCCTCAATTTCGCGTTGTCACATGGCGATCTTCGTTCATGATATGGCGCACAGCATCGATTGTTCGCGTTTATTCGTCCAATATATCACCTGCTCGCCTTTTACCTTTAATAGTTGTGTTTTTATTATGATGTTTTTGATTCCGGGCAAAATAACAAAATATTCTCTCTGTTGGTTTCATAAAAGTGACCACAAAATGGCAAGTAACTTAAAGGAAAACTCAGGAGGAATATAGCAAGAACGAAGGAAACCGGAACCATACCTTTTGGTATGTGAACGTACTGAAAATAATAAGCTTAAATAAATTCGTGACCAGCCAATGAAACGTAAAGGAAATCAAGTTTTTTTTTCAACATGTGACTGATTAGTCAAATTAATTAGAAAAAGATAACATTTCTAATTCAATTAATTCACGTAAGTCTAACGGTTTGCTTTCTGATTTGATGGAAGCGTGCTGAATTCTTACGAATCAAATTACAACTATCAGTTTCTAATGTACGTTTGCCGTTGGTGGTGTTACTAAAGATTTTTATTTGAGCGATGCTTCAGCTATATTTATTGCCCGAAATGTCTGGGTAATCACAAGAGCTTCAGTAGTTCATTGAAGTTATATTTTCCTTCTGAGCAGTAGCGTGGAGCGATATTTAATTTTTCGAAATGCATTGAAAACTTAATAGAGAGCATTTTTCAATATTTTATGAACAAACGACTTTTCTGCAGACATGGTGCAGACGATTCTATCTAATATCTTTTTCTTTTTGTTTATTTTATAATTTCATTTCCTCTTTTTTATTATCGTTAAATTAAGTTTTGTATGAGAACAATGTTTTTTTTTTCTGTCTTATAACGAGTCTTATGCCAACATTTCCGTAATGGTATTATTTTGAGGTTTTATTATTGCGACTCCATAGTAGATAAACTTAAACTAACAGCTACATGTAATAATATCACTATTCATTCATATACATTTATTAATATTTATATGATTTAAGGAGCTTTGGCCGACGTAATTAACTTTTCTTACGCTCTTCAAATGCATATCAATTATCAATTAAAGAAGATCTTCAACTGAACATGGACGTCATCTCTATTTATTGCAATTAAAAATATTGCTAAATAACATTTAAAGAACGTCATACTTAAGTTTAACATTGTATTATCTTCAATATAATAGGGAAACACTTTATACATATAAGACGCCACATGTTCTTTGTTTCTGTAAGCTGTCCTTTTCCCACATTGAACTTCGTTTGTGGATGATATTACATAATTCTTTTTAAATTTTCAAGCGGACACTTTCTCCATCTTTAGGAAGTTCTTTACACGCACCGATTTGATCAATACTTAATGACGGTGTCTACTTTCATGTGGGGAAAGATAAGCAGGTAATTGAACCGGCTTCTCGATAAAACCGAATACCTTTAGGCGTTATCTGACGGTGTACACAATGTAGTGCTCTATGTATCACCTAGTTTATTACACTAACATACATATGCGGGTACATGCATAGGATATTTGGCATAATGAAAGAAGTGAGATCGATATTGATGTTATGATGTGGCGTTCCAGATATACATATGTACATTGCCATACATGAAAATAGGGAGTCTATATTTCATTTAAAAAAAAACCTTCGAACTGCATATCGTTCATGCGTTAGTCGAAGATGATTCAGATGTCAGAATCTACTTTTGCGAATTAATAAAAGAGTTTATCAGTCTGATTTTGTAAATCAAATAGTCTTTCCTAATGAAGCAACGCTTTGTCTTACTGTGTTAATAGGAATAATTTTCGTTGCTGATAAACTGAAAACCCCCAGTGGTAGGAGAGCAAGCCCATACACGATGTAGAGCAATGTTTAATAAGAGGAAATTGAAATGGTGGCAGCTATTTAAACTTATTGAGAAACAATATCGTGCTAGCTCTTGCAGTTCTCTTTCCAAACCGAAACAGACTTCATCGAAATGAGAATATTTGTTTCCAACAGGATACAGTTCTGCCAAATTTGGAACGCAATCTTCGTAATTATTTGAATGAAATATTTCTTGCATGCTAAATCGAACACAGAGGAACAATTGAATGGCCAGCCCATGCTACTATGCCACAATATTGACGCAGAATTCAGTGAAATATTCTATTGATTGATTCCATCACTGCAAAACGAAGGCTGTAAATCGAGCAAAACTAGAAGATTTATTGTAATCTCAGTCAAATTTCACTGTTTTCAAAGATATCTTGATTTAACGTTATATTAATGAATACATTGATATTTCTGGAGGTAGATTTTCAGTCTGCATCCAGAAATGCACTGGGAGTCCTATTAAAAGAATAAGTTGAAACCATTTCCCGTCATAAGTGAAAAAAAAAGTGAAAATGTTATAAGAAATTCGTTACTTCCAACTGCGTTCATATCAAATTTGTTTTCCAAAAAAAAGAAATAAAAGTTATTCGACCTTTCTGGTATTTTCTTACTAACCCTGTATATTTATTTATTTTAGTTGTAGTCAATATAGTTTTATAACGAAATTATCATAATCTCTCAGTAATCCCAATTTGGTGATCAACGGGTCTAAAACAAGTTTGTTGAACATGAACATGAACAAATGGAACATCGTTATAAGGAGCCACACCTTTCTTTATCAGAATATAGACGCATTTATTAAATTCTCACAGCAGTAATATGTAGTACTGAAATAACATCTCATACTAGTTTATACGAGGGTTATCTTTTAAGTTCTGCATATACAGCTGAAGTGAAATAATAGATATCTTTTAGACTTTATTAATTTTTGAAGTATTATCCACGAAGATTAATGTATTCTTGAGTGCGCTCGAAACAAGTCTGAAAGTAGTTAGCCCAGTCGTTTGTTGGTACACTCGAAATTAGAGTTTCTGAAGGTATCGACTGCTCCTTCTAACGACATTAATATTAGACGACGCAGTTCATTCTTGATTCATGATGAAAGGTAAAGAAATCATTGGAAGTCCCTACTGTTCAGAGTATGGTCTAAGAATTCGATGTTTTATTGCTTTAAAAATTCAATTGTCTTGCGTGTTATGTGCGAACTTGCTTTGTCTTGGTGGCGGGTGACTTATCGTTTGGGATTGGTTTTTCTAAGTTCGGCGATGATTTGCAGGAAACAAATGGTTGGTAGTAACAGTTCTTTGATCTTGTGAAGAAATTGTTGCTGCATGATTTTCGAGACAAATGTCGCGACCATCTTTTTGGAGACACTTCGAGAACGGATAACTTTTGTCGGCTTTTCTTCACCTTGGAATATTCAAACAGACAAGCATTTATTTTTTGATTCCTATGAGTAAATCCATGATTCATCACCACTGCTGATGTTTCTTCGGCGTTGAAACGGTGTAGAGCTTCTCGACACCATTTGACCGTAGCTGCTTTCTGTTCTTTGATTAACTAATTTCCTTTAAACGCAATTCCCCATGCAAAATTTTTTGAATTGAAGTCTTTAAAATCTCCAATGATGCCTCAATCTCGTTATGTGTCGCATGTCGACCTTCGTTGATGATTTTGGGCACAGAATCGACGTTTTTGGTGCACCTGCTCTTGATTCATCGTTAAGACTACACGTTTGAGTTCCCCATACCAACAAAGAATTGTAGACTGAGATGGCGCTTCATTGCTGAAAACAGAAACCAATTCGGCAAGGAATTCTTGTTGAGATAATTGTCTTGGATAATTAAAGTTCTCGGTTTAATTCCATGTTTCGACTAACCTATCAGTTTTGACAGTTGGCTGTAACCGCGACACTATACGTATCGCACTTAAACTTTGGATGTGGGTTAACTAAAGATGGAGATTAATTTTTAGTACCGACATTTGATTAGTGGCGCTAGCTATGACCCAGTATACAAAACTTAGAAGACATCCCTCGTAGTTTTACTGTCCTTATTATTGCTTGTTAACAATGAGAATAAAGGTAAATGCCGTTTTGTTTTTGAGTAAGTTCTTTATGTTTCGTCTTGATCATATTATCCCTCGAAATACGCATAATATTTTGGAAAAATACTCACAAAAGCTTATCACAATAATTGATTTTTGTCTTCGAAAGATTATTTCTGTATTTGATTTAATTGATGCACCTTGTTAATGGTGAATAATGGCCAATAAAGGTAATGGCGACAGAACAGCCATTTTTTATCTAACAGATTTTAATTTATCGTGTCAGTTCACGTTCAGATGAGGCGTTAACTAAGAAAACATAAAGAAATTGCATACGCAAATTCGTCCAACGGGCAGTAAAGCCACATTCCTCTTCATTCGGAGTCTATAAATCGGTGACGGTCCTGATGTGCTAGAAGTATAATTAATTCGGACAAATCAAGTAAACTTTCATAAAAAAATTCCCCGCATAATTAGTTTACGTCCCGATGATCTCTGTTAATTAAAATAAATCGTACAACGTATCTAGGTGGCACAAGATCAATAACACGATAATTAGACTTTCTTAGACCGTGAAATGAGTACGACAATTTTCGTCAGCGGTCTGATGACGTAACGAGCAAATTCACCGAACGTATAACCTTTACGTAACTTGGCCGGGTTTCACCTTTCTTAATCGAAGCAAACGTTGAGCATATTTAAGCTACAAACGTGGATACAGATACATGATTCGGAAATAATTTTATGTATATAGAACTGGTGCGCAAAATTACTACTTCCAATTGCTATAAATTACAAAAACCGTTATATCTATGTGTAATATAACGATGTGATATATTTTTTTTGGAAATTCCTCTTCAAATGTTGTTCAAATGAAATTATTATTTTGCAAGAGACAAAAACTGGAATACACCGTAGGAAAATACAAATTGTTCCAAAAGCCCTTTTCAAAATAAAAAAAATATAATAAAATGATGGCCAGCATTAACGAGAAGATGTTTATTTTTATGAGTATATGGACCTATATGGAATATATGGGGATTTATTTCTTAAAATTTGTGTCCTCTAAATGTGTTTCGTTATTTTGCTGGTAGTCTTCTAAAGATGACGCAAAATTTTCGAAAACTATTCGGTACATATTCTCTATAATAGCCGCCATTTGTCCTCGAATATTCTCTTTTATTTCATTCAGAGAGTGAGCCACGTTGCTGTGCACCTTTGATTTAAGATAACCCCATAGGAAAAAGTCCATTGGTCTCGAATTGGGGCTAAGTACCGGCCAGCTTATCTCATCGCGTCAATTTTCCAGGAAAATTTTCACAAACAACTAGTAAGGTCACATTAGACATGTGGGGAATTGCTCCATCTTGTTAAAATCAAGTTTTATGGATAAAACCATTTCAATCTTGCAAGACTGGTGAAAAAGAAAATTGTCAATCATCCCCACATATCGCTCCGAATTTACGGTTTCTGTACTACCTCTGCGATCTTCAAAAAAGTACAGGCCGATAATTCATTTCACCGACATTAGAGCCCAAGCAGTACCTTTTGGCGAGTGAAGTAGCCTTTCACGCTTCTGATTTGAGTTTGTTGAACTTCAATAACGGCAGTTCTGCCAGTTTACATGGCCATTACGGCGAAAATGCTCGAGAGCGACTAAATTCCCAAGAACGGGGCTAGCGATTGGCATACTCCCACTCCCCATGTTCGCGCAGTGGCAAAAAGTATTTCGGCACACCCAGAACTATCCAAGCGAATTCTTATTTTTTGAGCCTCCAACCGAATGCGATATACAAGATCTAATTATGCATCTTCCAAGCAAAGTAATTAGGTTTTTTAAATTAATTAGAAGCATGTACTTATGAAATATCAAAGCACTTAGCTCATATTATGGATTTCTATATTGAAATTGGAAAATTTCATGATATCTGAAAGTGTAGTTCCTCCTATTTCTAAAGGAGATGAGACTTTTTTTGATTGAAAATAGATTACTAATTTGTGCAGTGTGGCGTTTACTATGATACCTGTGAAATATAGAGATATGCATACATAACTATGAAACTAGTAGCAGAAACAGTGTTGTACAAAATAGATCTCATAAATTGTCAATTATTGCATTTTAATGAGCTGCCATCGGATATACATACAAGACTCGACAGTAACAATAGCCGTGAAAGTCTGAAGACTATTTTAAACTTCTTCCGTGTTTTAGAGGTGGCATCACAGCTTGCCGCAGTATTTGATGGTCGAACAAAAATTCACCCTTTATTACCAAAAGCATCGAATTCGTCGGATTCATTGTTTCAAAGAAATTCGAATCTTCTTCAGTTTGGTTTCTATGTTCAGTTGAGTTGAACCGTTTATTTTTCTTAATTAATTCGGTAATTCTTCTTACAGTCTGATAGCAAATACCTTCTTTTCGTGCTTAGAGTATATTCACATTTCTGGGAAAGCACGAATTTATCTTAACAAAGTTGCAAAGACTGTGTGGTTGTATAATTTACAGATGTGGCAGTAACTCCACACTACGCAAATTAATTATTTATTCAGTACGCAGCGTTTCAAGAACACGTTGACTCTCCTTGTCAAGCATGTTACAGATAAATTTTTGTCTTATTCTCCGCCATTATATGTTAAAACATTATATCTCTCTCGCTTAAAAAAATAAAATTAAATTCGTGCCACAATGTAGTAGTAAAAGTGTTTATTTTAACTTTTGAACACATTTCAATTTATATAAAATAAAATTTCTTAAATCAGATTTTCTAAATTATTTAACGTGATCTAAATTTGATGAGCATATTACCAGGTTTTCAAGGTTCCTGTCTTTTTTTTTAAACCACGGTATAGAGTGGTGCTAGCGCATAGGATCTGTATGCTTTTGTAGTAAAATTGCATTTAAGCCGGCGTGTTATATAGCGTACTGCCATCTACTTTTTAACTTTTATACAGATTCAAAAAGGTTGTACCTTCTTCCTTCTACAAGTAAGGGTAAATGAATAGATTTTTCATTTGAGGGTGAATCAGTTCTTTCCACTAACTGTTCTACTGGATAACTTATTAGAAATTAATGAGATCACTTGGTGGGAAAGTCGGTCGCCGCCCTTGTATTTCATTGTAGAGAATTTCCATTATCTGTGATTGTTTACCTGATCTAATTGAGCTTCTGGCTTTAGATATCTCGGACATAGATTGCTATTAAAAAGTTCATTTAATTTTCTTACATCTAATTAGGTATTCATAAAAGTACCTCGTTAAATTTTTCAGTCTCACTTCCCCCAAACAAAAAAGAATATAGAAATAATATAGAAGGCATATTTTTCATATTTCTAATTTCGATGAAGCACTAACATTGGTGATAGGAAGATGAAAGAAATAAACAGAAACCTTGCATGGACCGTTGTGATGTCCTCTTACATATTTTGGGCATATTTATGAAATCTGGCATGATTTGAAACAAAATACGAACGGATACTATAACAAAAGATCGTCTTATGAGTGCGTTACGTTCAAAAATGAGCTCCATCAAAAAGCTAATTCTCTTAATGAAAATTCACAGTATTTGGTCAAATAATATTCAAAACTTAATACAACAATTATAGTCACCGTTTATAAATCGCAAATATACGGGTACATACAATAATCTCAACGAGAGGACGTGGTATTATTCGAAACTTCTTTATGATATAGTCTTCGTGTAATGTTCATAAAGCTCCGCAAGCTCTAATGACTATATTAGTACGTACTGGCTGTTAACGAGAAAAAGAAACTATAAAAAGTTATTCTTTCATCTTTAGAAATTGTGCTGTGTTCTGGAAAATGTCGTTACTTATTAAAGTCAACTTACAAAGGGAGAAACTATGTAATAACGTGTATGAAGGCAATTACGAATGAATCATATTTATTTGGCATGAAAATAAGTAATAACAGAAATAGTTTGCATGTGTTTGTTCATAACGAACACATTCCTAGATAATCTAGCTTAATGTAAAATCTTTGTTATGCGCGTGATATTATAAGCCGCAAAGCAGTAGCACGTACGTATGTAACGAGATTGTAGGCGTAAGCGAGAGTTTAATTAAACATAATTTTTCACCGAAATGTTTAATTATGTTGTCTCTACTGACTTTACATTGCATATTTTAATGGGTAGATAATTGAGTTCGTAGCACACGTATGTCGTGCTGTTACGCCGTGAAAAACCGTCTGAGTTTTTTCGACTAGTGTGTTAGATAATAAGCAAACAAATTTTAACCTTGCACAGCGTGTGCCGGTAATTATGAGAGATTTTTAAAATCCTCAAATAAAACTAAGAAAAAATGAAATTTACATATATTACTTCATACAGAAAAGTTTTGCTCTGTGATAGTAAGGACTGTGGTAATATACCATAATAGATAAGAATGGTATCGGTGCACTGTGCACTAAATTGACTAATTTATTATAAAAATCTCGTACAGCCAAAAATACCAACACATAAAGATTTCAAAAAAACAGAAATGAATTTAATTAATTCAGCAATTATTTAGTTTCTTTATAAAAACATCATAAACTTGTAATAACTAGAGCTTAATAGCTCCACGTCTGGTGTCTAATGAAAACCTCACTGTTGCTTCACTAAATATTTCTTTAATTAAGGTTAAGGAGTGTTTTAGGGCATCTCCTTTAATACAGAAACTATAAATTGGTCCACTTTTGGATAATTGGTTCTAATAAATTCTGCCAAGATATTCGAACCCCCACCTGTAATCAACATTAGTTGTGTTGCCGATATATTGAACTTCCCAAAGATATAGCTCCTGTTCAATTTATTAGGGCCACTTGCTAAAATAGCGATTTTGTTAAAATATATAATGAAAAAGGTATTGTACAAGTATATGTTTATTCAGAATTGTTTAGAGAGATCGTCACAATATATAACTAATATTTTGTAATGCCTCCTATAACTTTTATAATCGCTTTTATTTTTTTTTGGCATACTGTCTATGCAAGCGTTAATGGTATTTCTAATTGTAGCGTCATTTTAACAGATACCCTCAATATTTCCTATATACCAATTGCTTTTTTGTAGTATTTCTTCTTGAATACAAGCGCGATTTTAGAAAACTCCACACGCTCCCAATTGTGATCGGGAGAACACTGGTAGAGCGTGCGTCTCCACAAAACCTTGAATGGATTTGGCCATGTGTGCATGAATTTGTAAAAGCCTTCATTCGGATCTAAATCATTGATATATGACATCAAGACATCCTCCAATACACGCTTATATTGATGTTGATTCATTGTGCCTTGGCAAAAATACAGTGGTCCAGGACCTTCGAGTGATATACTGGACCACACCATAACTGACTGAGGGTGTTTCATGATTTTTAGTATACTAACTTTACCAAACCGTTCAGATGGATGTCATCTAACAAATAGAGCTCTTTGGGTCATAACTTCTAGTTTTGACTCATCGCTGACTACTATCTTTAACGAAAACAGATTGTTCAAACAAAAAAAAATTCATGTAAGTTATTTTGTCTTCCCTTTCGCCAATCAATTGTGTAATGTTGATGACGCTTTGCCTATTCATAACGTGCTCGCTTCATCTTTGCTTTTTCAGGGGGTGTCTGCGTACAATCGTCTACGTACTGTATGCGTGGATATTTGTTCTCCTTGTTGAGACATCATGTTCCGTATTTCTTCGGGGGATAAACCTCGGTTTTCAGTTGATAGTTGCACGGTCGTCTATCATTTCGATTAGTAGTAATTCTTTTCTTGCTGCACAACGCTCTTCCGGTACTTGTAGTGGGTACCTTTTCTTGCATTAAAACGGTGATTCGCTGCACTGTTTGTCGGGATACTTCTTTCTTCTTTGCAATTTTGCATTGACAATACACTCCTGTACCCACCAATGCCTCAATACGCAGTTTTTCTCGTTTGATATGTCCTTTTTGTTACCCATAACGAAAAAATATAAAGCGCATACAAACAATAACTGCAACATTAACACATAAACACGGAAAAATCATTATTACACAAACAGATAAATATTGTTTCTAGAATAGTAACCGACCCAAATAATAGTCCACGAATTATTGTGTCTTTCACTTTCGTTTCTACCCATCTTCTATATACAGTACAGAATGTTTGATGATAGGAATAATAGGCAAGAGGTCATTAAGTGGTACTTTCTCAATTTCTTAGAAAGATATTTGGGGAACGTATGTAGAATGGTATAGTAAAGCCTATTCAGGAATTTTATACTTGTATTTATAAATTATCACGTTGGAAACACATAAAAGCTTAACTTTATAAGGTGGCCCTACTGGAACTGTATCTTCTATAGTCTGCCAGGCTTCGCTTGTGTGTCCCGTTACATTTAAAAATGTAAGTTTCCAAAAGCAGTGATGTCCTAAGTATTCTTGGAATTTGAGCGTGCTGTTATCTGCCTCGTTCAATAAACACTTTATCATAATTCTCTGTTTTACAAATTCCTAGATTATGTTTCGGATTAGTGTTATTCACCACTTTCTATATCACAGTAAAAGCTAGTTTTTGCTTCATCTCAGACAATATATGTTCAAAATTTTCTTAAGAATATAAATATCGTACAAACAGATTAATGAAATTTCTCTCGAAATCGAGATAATTACTTTTCCAGAAGCTTCTTTTGGCAGGAGAAGCATGACCTTAAAATAAGCACTATCATTATTTTTAGCAAGTAACCAACAATTAAAGAGATTGTAACAATATTCACTAGTCTTTTTTCTTTGCAGAAATGGTTCAAGATTAAGCAGCGCTCGGGCGTATATCAGACCACACCGCAAAAATCCAAATTTTCACGTAATGCTAAATTCTACAGTAACCAGGATCATTGTTGAACGGAAAGATGGAAAGAAGGTCGCATCAGGTGTTGAGTTCCTACACAAAAACAAGAAATATTACGTCCGAGCTAGAAAAGAAGTAATATTAGCCGCTGGAACCGTAAATTCACCTCAACTTCTTCTCCTATCCGGAATTGGTCCGAAAGAAGAACTTGATCGCGTTGGCATTGCGCAGGTGCACGAACTGCCCGGCGTTGGAAGGAATCTGCACAATCACGTCACGTTCTACATGACTTACGCCTTAAAACGAGTAAAGGATATAAACGATTTGGATTGGGCCAAAGCGCTGGAGTATATTTTATATAGGAAAGGTCCTATGTCTTGTACCGGATTATCGCAAGTAACCGCCAGGATTAACTCGAAATATGCTGAAGCGTCTGGTCTTAATCCCGATTTGCAGATATTTTTCGTGGGTTATCTGGCTAACTGCGCGAAGTCCGGCGAGGTTAACGCCTATTCCAATCCAAAGGATCCCAATGCTCCTAAACATATAACCATATCTGCAGTGGTCCTCCACCCGAAAAGTAGAGGCTATTTAACGTTAAAGTCGAGTAATCCACTAGATCCGCCATTGATTTATCCAAACTACTTAGCGGATCCTTATGATATCGACGTTTTAGTCGATGGTATCAGGACAATCCAGAAAATAACAAATACTAGCGTTTTTAGGAATAAGTACGGTGCTGAATTCGAGCAGGAAGAATATGGAGATTGCCTTAAGCATCACACTTACGATTCTGACGACTATTGGAAGTGCGCTGTTAGGTACTATACGGGTCCCGAAAATCATCAAGCCGGAAGCTGTAAAATGGGTCCGTCTACTGATCATCTAGCGGTAGTCAATCCTGAACTTGAGGTGCACGGGATCAAAAACTTACGGGTAATGGATGCTTCGGTTATGCCGGCTGTAGTATCCGGAAATACCCATGCTACAGTCGTAATGGTCGCCGAGAAAGGAATTGACAATTTAAAAAAGCGTTGGTTGAGTGATACGAGCGTAAACCTGGAAGATAGATTTGGATCCTCGACCGGAATTTATAATAAACCCGTGCAACTTGGACAGTATCCTTATCACCACTATACTAAACCGCAATCACAAGTTAGTCATAATCAAAATTACGGGAAGAAACCACGGGCATATAGTTATCCAGATTATCATTATTATTAGAAATAAACTGTTGTATAAAGTATGTGTTTTATTATATATCAGACTGTTTAATGTTATCGGCGTACTATTCCTAGCTTTGTAATTACTGGTACTATTAATATCGATTAAATTACAAAACATGCACGGTTTTTCTACTAATAACCACGTTATAAACAATTTATATAATTAAATTAGAAGACTGTATATTTAAGCAACCACAGATAAAAAATGCAATTGTCTATAAAATATTTACATTACATTGTGCTCATAGAGTGAAGAAAAAAAAGAATTAAAATTAATTAAGCTACGTCGGTCAAAACATCAACATCGTTTCAGGGACTTTTGGGTACACCCTTGGTGTATTTTTAATTATTCATAGTATAAATGAAATAGAAACATAGAGTAATGTAATTTTCAGTTGGCATTTAGTGAACATTTTGACGGTCACGGGCATTAAAAGTGAGATATGAGTTATACACATACTGCACGATATGCATATTGCAACACCAAGAAGAGGTACGAATTCTTCTACCAAATTTGGGAGATATGTATAACTATTCAAAAAGTAATAATTAATTATAATTACAAAACAAACGATTAAAACAATTTAATTTTATGGCGATTTAAATAAGGATCTGTTCAGACTTCACTCCGTGGTATAAATGAATATACATACACCGGTCTAGCGAACTGGAGCTGTAGTTTCAAATCATAAAAAAATTATTCATGCGGAATTTCACAAAAATCTAGTCCGATTAAATTCAGTGTTGGTAATAACAAGGAAATTGAATTATCAATGAAAATCCAATGGAAGTTTCTCTAATATTTTAATTTAATTTTATTTTTATTAATAATGTGTTGCCCTCTCTCCATTCCTATAAGTTTTACACTCCGTCATTCTTCCTGGCATTGCTTCCAGTAGGTGGTCGATGTACTCTTGAGATATGGTACCCCAAACAACCTGTAGTGAATAGATTGTCCTAATTTATATGACAAAACAATGACGCAGATTCACCTCTTGTCTCACTGCGTTTCTCACCGCATATTTTGGTGATCCTTAAAGGGACTGTTTCGACTAGGTCGACGTTTCGACGAGATCTCACTCATCTTGTTCTGGAGGCTCTCGTTCGGCTGGCAATCGGATATGTACTGTATTGAGATTCTTTTTTTGGCGGTCGTGTGTTCTTTAGTATGGCGCAGACCTCTTGTCGTACAGTCTCAGCTGTGTTCGGTTTCAATATGCTGATGGCGTTCTAGATTCCACACACGTTTGTTGGGTGCAATTGCGTAATTGAAACCCTTCGAGAGAACCTCCTTTGCTGCTTTTGAGAATTATCTATCGTATAAATAGTATACCACCTTCGTATTGATTTGAAGCAGGCTAGGAGTTTGTGATTCTGTCCTGAGGGTGGTATCCTTCTCGGCTCTGAGAGCAGCCAATCTCTCGATCTTATCCCACAGGCAAGGATGGAGTAGTGAACTCAGACGGAGGTGTAATTTGCTGGCTTGTCCGTAGTAAAATCCGCGAGGTTTTTGGCAGTTTTGACGTGATGTGATAATCTACAGCAAGTTGGTATGAGCTGCTGTTTTCGAAAACGACGTAGAAATGCGGGATCGCAGATGAGCCTTACTCTCCTCGCTCGTTGCTTCTCGAATGTTCTCGATGGTAAGTGGATCTTCTCCCCGTAGAGCTTCAATATGTTGTGACGAATGTTTTTATGATCATAGTATTCCCGGGATTCTGGTTATGTGTGTTGTGGGTCCCGAAAGGGACCGCTTCGACTAGGTCGACGTTTCGACGATATGTCACTCATCTTCTTCTGGACGCACTTCACCAACTATATCTCCGATCGCTAGCCGAACGAGAGCGTCCAGAAGAAGATGAATGAGATCTCGTCGAATCGTCGACCTAGTCGGAAATATCCGTCAAAAATCCGGAAATATTATTTCACATACGGCGACCGCGAGAACATCCGTCTTGTCATATATATTGTGGTGAATTTTTCTCTCAGGGCTCGAAAATGTTACGTAGTGAGTTCTTTGATCGAGGATTTTGCTTTTTGAAATGAAATTTAGAAGACGTTCATGAAATTAAATGAATTGAATGAAAAGTATATTAGATTGAAGCAAAGGTGTTGATAAATTTAGAATATATCACTTACATCGGGAATGTGTTTGACAAAATACCTATCGCAATCCCTACCTAGCTAAACAAATCTGTGCTTTGGAATTAGAAATATTATATGACGTTATTAAAGATGAAGTCCTTTACTTTCTTTACTCATACACGCACTTTGCTATTGTAGGACGGTGTAACTCCCTATCTTCGCTCTGACGACGGAAGGCCCAAGGTTACGCCGGCGTTGCTCTACTAGATCAGCAGTGTTTCACCCGATATTCGGGATTTTAAATGTGGTGACAAGTGAGGTACTTTTCTCACAATAATATACGAAATTCGCTCACAAACTCTGTTGATGCTCAGATTTTTAATATCGACGCTATTAGTCAATTGTCCTGCGTGTCGATTGTCGATCACGCTCGTAAACCGCCACTAGATCCGAATGTTAGGCGACAAATACCTGCAGTAGGGTCATCATGGCAGTCAAAGCATCTTCTATGTGTTTCCTGAGTGCGGTGTGAATATGAGTGTGTGTTAGACATATTTGTATAAAATTTTACATTAATTATATTTACTTTTGACAGTATAATTTCATTATTCTAATATCTAAATTAAGATACTTAGTGATTAAGTATAATGTTAAAGACCTATTCGATGTTAGAGGGATCCCAATCTTGCATTCTCCCTAACGACGCCATTATTAGAAAACTATATACTTATCTTATTAGAATGTAGTACTAATAGTAATAATAGTAGTATCGATTCACATGAAAAATGATAACCTAATTTTAGTGTTCAATAACGTTACACATTTTTCTACTGTGAACCCTTTACACTATGAAAAGCAAACTTATCGCATCTGGTCACAATTACGTTAACAAGCAAGTAGCAAATTATTACGCTCCCTAATGTGGGAGTTGTAGCACTGGCTGTAATGATCATTATCACAAATTGTAATAACCTTCGGTTATTCTATTTTCGTTAATTTCTCCAATTAACTTTCTCTCTTTCGATGGACGGAACTTAGTGGGCAAGGGAAAACTCATTCCCCGTTTAATATGCGCAATAAAAATGCATGAATATTTAAGCCGCAAAATCTGAATAGTGTGCCGCTGCTACAGCGCCGATATAGTTTTACGATTCTCGTTAATATTTGCGGATTATGTTTCTCGGTTTGCCAGTTTAACTTTTGGCGAAGTTTGGCGCTGTAACGGGAATCATAACAAAAACTGTTAATCTCGTGACTGGTGTTGGTGAACCTTTCGTGGAAGTTTTAGCTTCAGCAACAAGATCGCGAAATTTACCATAATATCTTCATAGGATATTGTTACTAATAGTATTGTGAAATTGTTTTCTTTTATCAAAAATCTTAATTTAGTTTGTAGTTTTTGAGAAAAACTAAGATTAGAATTTGCAGCCTATGAGAGTTACATTACATTAACTGATGCGGTTTTCGATGTTGAATAAGATAGGCACAGTTTCCTTCGTTTTCCCCTTTGCGTAATACCCCTTAATTGCTATAATTCTGCATATTCAAGCAAGATCTATAACTGAAATGAATACGTAGGCTTCCACGGCCAGAGTTAGTAATAAACGAACTACTTACGGAATTGGACTGTGTCATGATGAAATATATGAAAACGAAAAAAGATTTTCGCCTCTGGCGCGGTTAACACGTCGAGTTACCGTGACCTTCTGCCAAAGTGGTGTCAGCTCTAGCGTGCCACTTTGGTTTTCCCCTTTCTCCTGAAAAATCCTCCTACGACAGAGGCGAAACGTCGAGATCCCACCTTTCCCTTTTCTTTTCTTTTTCTTTCCTTCCCAGCAACTGATATGACTAGTTTTAGAACTTCAAACGTATCCCAACATTTTCTGTATAAGGACTGTTGATGAATGATACAATATAAATTTAATGGTTTTGAAACACTATCATTTTCTGTAGCCTTTGACACAAGTGCAACCACTCCTTTATATTTATCAGACATGCTTTTGCCTGCATCAGTTGTGATACATTTCATTAATGACATTTTCAACTCGCTAAAAATATTTTCCCCAGTAGTCGTGTCGTGAATATCAAGAAGTCCTTCATATACTTCATAGATTCTATCTACTCCGTTGACTTATCCAATCCCAGACAAAACCACCAAGGATGTCCATTTTCGTCAGACAATTGAGATGATATATTTTCTGCAATGTCTTGTACCCTACGAGCGACGATGCTTGCTGACAAACTGACAATTTTAAATAAATTTACCTTTTCGGGGTAGATTTCATCGGCTACTAAAATTACGCATTCTTTGATCATTTCTCCATCGGTGAATGGTTTTCCACGTTTTGCGATTTCAAGAGCCACACGAAGGCTGGCACGAATTGCAGCCTTTTGTTCAGTATTGATTTTCGTAAGCAAATATTGCTGCGATTTCAATCCACACTTCAAAGTTTCAAATCTTTCTGTCCACAAACTGCCTGTATATTTTGAGTAATTTTGATGAAGGTGTTTCAGTTTATAATGACGTTTGATGTTATACTCTTTGAGAACGGCTATGGTTTCGTTGCAAATCAAACATAGCGTCTTATAAGTAGACTCAATCACAAAATATCGAAAGTTCCACTTATCTTTAACTGTTCTGTATTCGCTGTTTATATTTCGCCTATTTTCCATAGTAGTAAATCACACACAAACACGTCAAACCAAAATGCTATTAAGTATGGCCGATGGTCGGTTGGTTCGAAGATGTATTTTAAACGATGTTACGCACTATTTTACTTTACAACAGACGATTTCACTACTTTCGCCTTCTCTAGGCAGACTAACTCCCGGTCCCGCGCTAGCCTTTTTATACTCCAACTACTGCCATCTTGAAATGAGTGCAATACACCAAACCTTTCTCGAACCAATGTTTGTTACTGCGCTTTCGAAAGTACTACTAGCGCCATCTACTAGCGACAGAGAGTACTACCATTACATATTTTCGCCTTTGACCACCATATGTCGTCAAGTGTCACGGTTTTATGAACGCACAATAGTAATTGAACTAGCGAATTTACCAAGGGTACCCTCGCTCAGGGTATTCACTCGGCGGCTAGTCTAAAAATTAAAAAGGTTTTGACCCTTGGAATTTACTAGAATGATCGGTATAGTCCTACAGCTGAAAAATTTGGAGGCCCCTGTCCTAGATAATAGATTTCTAGTGTCTAAGAAGAAATTAAATGATTTGGTGCGAAAAACAAAAACAAACATAGTGTGCATTCGAATACACTTCCCATTCCATAACATTCTTGCAGGTAAGAGTGAAACCTTCAGTGGATAATTTGCGTACGTGCCTTACATTTTAAATATAACTAATTAAAGTGAGTAGAACACTTTCCCGATGCAAGTGAAATTACATTGTGAAAACTGTTGCAATGATCGTTACTGCCCAAATTCGCCTCTTACGCCATATTAATCAACTACACTAGATGGCGTGGCCTCAGATCATTAGCATAGTAAACTAACACCATCAATTATTCTTATACACAAAAGATAAACTCCGGATTGATCGCGAAAATGAAAATATCATCACGGGTATCCGTATGGCGTTAGCAAAGTCGATGCGTCTTTATAGTGACTAACATATTTCTCGGCCCGAGAAGCTTCGGGGACTATAAATTCAACAAAATCCTCTAAAATGTCGAGTTGACCTTATTCCTAACTTAGGATATAAATCATATTATACTCTATAATTCTCACACTTGACATATTACAGCCAGTACTCGTAATAGATCAAATAATCTTATACGGTGAATTTGAATCGATGCAAGTAGCAATAATTCACTTACGGCGACGCGCTCCAACTGACAGTTCCCAATACAAGGTATATCTGTTTTAATTAATGGTTCGGCATCCGCATTTATGAGATTCCGCTTGCTACGGATATCCGTATATGTATAGACAGGTACATATCATACAGATAGCATAAAATATATTCTTTATGGCGTTAGCACGAGTCACCGTCCTAATTAAGCGGGATAATACGTTCGCAATCTGAGTATAATTCTCCAAGATTTATACCACTACGTTGGTACAGATTTATACTGTTCTACTTTCATGTTTAAATCTACTATAATCTCTATAATAAACGAAATTATTCTGTACATAAATCTGCAAGTTTTTACAGAAAATACTATATTTATTTTCTAGCTATAATTCGACTCCCGAGAAAAATTTGGTTCTCAGAACTTTAGACATAAATGCAGCAATAGAAATGAATACGTAGATTTCCACAGTCAGAGCCAATAATAAACGAGCTGTTACCGGAATTGGACCATGACATGATGAGATATAAGAGGAGAAAATGAAATAAAAGTAAGAGGAGAAACGAAGAAATACAAAGGAAAGAAAAATTCAAAAGAGTGAAAAAGGAAAAGGTGAAAAAAAAATAAGAGAAAAGCGGGACAGAAACAAAAGAAAGAAAAAGAAAAGAGAAAAGCTCCTTCAAGAGAAAAGCAGGGAAACCAAAGTAGCACGGTAACTCGACGTGTAAACCACGCTAGAGGCGAAACCACTTCGGAAGAAGGTCACGGTAACTCTACGTTTAACCAGGCACTAAAGGCAAAAACCTTCTAATGTGTACCGTGCTAGGTCTATTGATTTTGAAGTAGGGTCGGAGAGATACTCCATTTCCTCTTCATCTTGTTTGGTAGATCGGTGGCTTTCATTTTATTTGTGGGACCAGTGTGCGTGTATATTGCCTATGTTTTCTTTTCTTAGTCTTGTGTAACGCAAGTTATTTATACGTTTGAACAACTCCTTCTTTCCTTATTCGTCGTGTTGCGTCTCCATTCTATGTAATGTGTTTTGTGTTCTTCTGTATATTACGGTCTCAAGTGTTTCCAGGTTAAGTTCTTGATACAGTGTTGCATTTGTGATGTAACACGGTGCCCTTGATGCCAATCGCGTTAGTTTGTTGAGTTTTCCCTGTATCGTCTTTTTTTGCGCTTCGGTTGCCTGATGCCAAAGTTCACCAACGTAGGTGGCGATCGGTATTACTATTGTTCTAATGATCTTGACCCTATTATCCACTGATAGCTTACTGTTTTCGTTTAATAGTGTGTACAAGACCTTGGAGGCTCCCGCTATCTTCCTTTTGATTTCCTTGACGTGCCAGGTGTATGTGGGTCTAAAACAACCTCTAGGTACTTCGTTTTCTTGACCCATCCGATAACGTGGTTGTTTGGATTTCGTCGGGTTTTTTGTGTCTTTTACGTGGCGTGAAATAGATGGCCGTGGTTTTCCTTGTATTTATCTATATTCGCTATTTTGAAAACCATTTGTAGAGCGTGTCGATGTATACTAGTAATCTATCGTGCAGCGGTTTCATTTGCCTGTGGCTGTAATAAATAGTGATGTCGTCTGCAAATTTGGCAATGTTGTGACAATGTGTGGGCAAAGCTTTTGACAGCGGTATGTCGGAAGTGTAGATGTTAAACAGGAGCGGTCCTAGCACCGAGCTCTGCGGAACTCCTGCTTGCGTTGTTCTGGAAGTGGAGATGTCTTCCTCCATTTTAACAGAAAATTTTCTGTCGCGGAGATAGTGTTGAATGAGATTTGTAAGTGTGGCTAGAATCCGGTGTAATCTTATTTCATGCATGAGACTGTCATGCCAGACCTTGTCAAACGCCTTCTCGATCTTTAGCATGATAGCTGCATGACGTGTACCATAGAGTATCGGGTTTACATAGGATGAGAGCGTTACGCCAGAACGTTTGGTTGAGTAGAGAGGGGTGGGTCTTGCAGGAGCGCTTTCCATATCGCGGATAGATGATATCCGTCCTACCTACATATTAATATTATTGGGGTGTTTGTGGATCCCCATTACCGCCCTGACATTTTACCATAAAAATTAGGATTCTTCGCGATGATCGAAGTTTCTTCAAATAAAATATTGTGGCGCGCTTTAAGATGATATTTGTCTCCCTCCCCCTTATTCGATAAAACTAAAAGTAACTGATAATAATTGCTCTAACCCCTGTCCTCCGCCAGAGGCGCTACACCGGACGTCGGACCTCGACTTAACAATACATAATAATAAACGCAAATCAATCTAACTAAATCTATTCTAATTTTAGTCTAAGCCGCGCCCTACTTAACTTAGATACTAACAATATATCTCCTAACCCTACAGAAGCAGTTCCGAGATGTTCGGCTACCGCAAACAATGATGCGCGCCCCGATTTAAGACAACGTTTGTGCTCTTTAATGCGGGTCTCAATAGAACGACCTGTTTCACCTGTGTATGCTAAACCGCAAGAGCAAGAGATTTCATAGAACAGAGTCTGAACGTGATCCTTAGAAGAAGGGAGAATGTTGGCAATTTTCCTATATGAACCCGTCACGTCAGAAGGTTTTCGCCTCTAGTGTGGTTTGCACGTTTAGTTACCGTGCCACCTTGGTTCCCCTGCTTTTCTTTTTTCTTTTTCCTTTTCTTTTTCTCTTCTTTCATCCTTCTCCGTTTTCAATTTTTTTTTCCTTGCATTCTTTCTTTGTCTTTCCTTTTTATTCCTTTGTTTTCCTCCCACTTTTATTTTATTTTCTCCTCTTATACCTCATCATGACTCGGTGCAATCCTGGAAACAGTTCGTCTATTGCAGCAATAGAAGCTTATTTATTATTAAATCAGTGGTTAACTGGGCAAAGCCATATTCATAAGCTATTGTGGATATGAAGTGGCTCTATACTGTAATTCTGAGAGATTACGTTAAAAGTATGTGCTTTAAAATTATCCCTAGCCGAACCTAGAACTTAGTTTCTTAGAAATAATCATTTTAAATTCATGAAAATAAATACAAATATTATTCTATCCTTGCAAATCAATAATGTGATTACACTTTTTGTCATTATTTCATATGCTACATGGATAATACATTAAAATAAATGTATTGTATCAAAATTATGTTAAACATAAACATTTTTATTTCAATAACAAAAACACGTTTATTTTGTTAGCAAGCATAATTCTATTTTACAAAGCTCGTTGGTACGAGGGATGTCTGTTAAGTTTTGTATACTGGGACATAGAGCGTGCCATTAATCGAGTATCGGTAAGAAAAGCTAACATCCATCTTTAACCTAAATCCAGTAAAATTAACTGAAAAATGGAATTAAACCGAGGATATTTTTGCGACACAATTTTTTATAATTTTCGAAGGCAATTATCTGAACAAGAATGCCTCGTCGGGTTGGTTTCTGTTTTCGGCAATGAAGTACCACATCGGTGAACAGTTTTTCGTTGGTATGGAAAAATCAAACGTGGTTAGATTAGTCTTAGCGACGATCCAAGGGCAGGTGCACCAAAAACGGCAGTCACTCCGGACAACCTTGGTGCTGAGCGCTAGATCATCAGCGAAGATCGACATGTGACATATCGCGAGACTGAGGCATGATTGGAAATTTCAAAAACGTTCAATTCAAAAAATTTTGTATGAAGAATTGTTGAAAAATTAGTTTCCTTTTAGATATTACATCTGTTGAGCGAAGAACATAAAACAGTTAGCGTGAATTGGTGTGAAGAAACGTCTTCGCCTTAGCCAAAATATGCAAAGATTAAATGTCTTGTCAATAATGATGCTTCCTATTTTACATGTTATATATTCTGTAATGATATGAATTCTTGTCTATTATTTACTAGTAAATTTCTTCTAAAATTTTACTAGTTCACCTATTTCAGATACTTTCTCGTCTCTATTTGGTTTTATTTTGGTTGATATTAAGCACAGATATTTAATCTGTACAGGTTTCTTTCAAAAGTTTTACAGATATCTACTAATTATTTACAATTTCTCTTGTTTTGAAAAAAAAGTCCCTTCAACAACACTTACAGAGAAGACGTAAACTTTCATTTATTATATATATCGCTTTTCGTAAACATATTTTTTATATAAATGAATATTTCAAAATTTCATCTTTAAAAGACGTTTAATATACAGTACTCACACATTTCAATTACATTGTATGGATATGCATTATTCAGAAATTGTACTAATAATCTTCGAAATTTCTCGTACAATGGAAAGATGGCACGAGTGGCAGCAATTTCCTTTATAATGTCACACATATTTAGTATGTGTGTGTAGTGAGTGGCCTACCATGTAGGCGAACCAATGTGTTGCCATGGATATAAAACAAAAGAAAAACGGACAGATGAAGATCGTGTCAAAAGTCAGACATGGTATCGTTTCTTCTGGCAAAGAATATTTTTATTTTCTCATATAACTCCGTAAATTTATAAATATCTTCATTTATATCCAATAATAAAGTGTATCAGCTGATACTACATATAAAATCTGGAAGTTCCGGACACTTACGTTGGAAGCCGAAGCCAGTCCATCCCAAAGGCAAGTCAGTGAGTACGATTTCAAAGGTTAACGACGTCGAATCTTCTTAAGTTCTTCAAAATTATTTGTATCTTTCGATCCCATATTTCGTTTCGTAAATTAATTAGAACATTTAAAGTTTAGCTAGTGAGGGATTGCCTAGGTTTTCTGTAAAAAAGATTTTTTTTGTAAAAAAGCGGTATATAGTCTCTTTATTTGTCAATATATTTGTCTTTTCAACTTTACATATCCTATTTTAATTTAGAAAATATTTTCACTTAATTCAAAACAAATAAATCAAAATTTTAATTCAAAGAACCCAGTTAAAAATTTTAACGAGCCTGAGATTTTCCACCACAATTCATTAATTAATCCAGAAGAAGTAAATAGAGTTCTTGGGATTGGTCTCCTTGCTCTATTCTTCCCGGAATTTTAGGGCTAGATTTATCCTTGCGTGTTGCTAGTTATTGTAGGCTGTGTTTTATTTTTACAGTTGTGTTTAACAAAATGTAGTATACTACTGAATTAAACTCACATGTGCATTTCTTACAACCTTTATTAAAATGAGAATTTAGCAAAACGTTAAAACATGACCGTTACAGTTTGCACCTACATGGCCTAGTCTATGATGTACACATGATACTCACAGTATCCGAACCTTTACTGTGCAGACGACTATGAAACTATCCGAACGAAAGTTATAAATTCGAAAATACTTGTTAATATTTAATTACCATTGTTAATATTAATTATTGAATTTTAATTTATACATTGAAATGGGACTAAATAGGTTGAACTATACGCTTATAAAAATTATGCTTATTAATTTTAAACAAGCCCATTCTAAAATTAGATAATGTACGGCCTATTTACACATTGGTATTTGAAATGTCGCTGTATTTATATAACACACAGATGCTTGCACGTAGTCGATACAGTAGCTTTAATGCGTTAGTAGAATCGTTGTCTCGCGAAACGAACTATGCCACTGCTTGTACTTGCCTTTATGGGAAAACTGTATATTGTATATAACGTTAGTGAATACATTCCACAGATTACTGCAAGTGGATATCTAGACTGAATAGCGCTGAATGATTTTGCTGAATGGAAATATTTCCAAACAGGAGGAATATAATATGAGACGTATAATTTCAAAATATATGTACGTGTTTATGTGTGTTTATTTCCAATACAGCACCTGCATATTTCAAAGAATTCCGAGAGCATAATCCCATATATTATCTGGGTCAATAGTTTATTTCCTATCCTCCTCCATTTCCGGAAAATTACACGTGCGAATGGTTGTATAACGCATGACCTGGGGCACATAATTTTCAGTTAGAAGCCCTCCCAAACGAACACAATGCGCAATGATGTACGCAAACTGATAGAGCGAAAATTCCATTTCGAAACTCGGCGGCCTCAGCTTCTCCCGATTCAAAGTTCCCCTCGTGTTACTCCCTCCGTCTTTATCTCGCGTCGTCTTACATCATGATCTAAGCGTACATCTACATACCTATATTTAAGCTAGTTTTCCTCTTAACCTCTTGCACAATGAAAATTAAATACAGTCTCGGCGCGACTTTAAAACGGAACTTCCTGCTGAGTGCCGAGACGTAATAATAAAGGGGGCAAGGATGTCATCTCTACGAAAACTAATAAAGAGATTTAACCTCGAGTATATATTGTCTTGAGTTTTAGGGTGTCGGAGCAATTTAGCCATGTTGTATTCGGAGCGAGAGGAGAGCGATAGCGCAGAAACCGACGGAGGATTAGCGTGAGAAAAGGACGGATACTAAGACGTGTTTAAAAACAGGTTGTGGGGGTGTAGGGTGGTCGATGATAGCCTTTAATTAATTTGAAATTTTCATTAAATTGCTTTTAGGGTACGTTTTAGAGCAATGTGCGACTTGTAATAACCTCGACCTTAAGATTATGAATTATAATATGAAGTAAAACAGCACCATAAGAGTAAAACATTGAATACCAAGATAAAGAATTTCTTAAAATATATATTTCATTAAAATTCTTTGAAGTATTTTGTATGTATGTATTTGGTTTCTGGCCGTGTATGCTGTTGGTTCCCAAAGGGCCCGTTTGGACTAGGTCGACGTTTCGACAAGACCTCATTCATCTTCTTCTGGACGATTTCGTTCGGCTAACGATCGGAGATGAACTCTGGTTGAGCCATTGATAAAGCGATGGGATAAGAATATTAATGTTAATGGGAGACTTTGTTGAAAAATAAAACTTGTTTTCGGCTAACTATTTCTCTAATTATTCTGCTTGTGGATGAGTTCAAACGTGACCGCACAAGCGCTAGTGAAGAACCACGCAGCAGACGCGTGAAAGCCGCCACCAATGATGAAATGGTCCACAAGATTTATGATGTCGTGTTAGCCAATCGCTGATTAAAGCTGAAAGAGACAACAGGCATCTCATCACGAAATTTTGGGTATGAAAAAGCTTTCGGTGCGATGGGTACCGCGTTTGCTCACGCCGGAGCAAAAACGAAATCGGGTGCGCGTTTCAGAGAAGTGTCTGGCCAGGAACCAACGCAATCCAAGGGATTTCTTTATGCATTTCGTAACCGTGGATGAGACTTGGATCCACCACTACATACCAGAAAGCAAGGAACAGTCGAAGCAGCGGATTTTCCCGGGTGAATCGACTCTGAAGAAAGCAAAGACTGTTCCATCGGCCGGAAAGGTCATGGCGACCATTTTTTTAGAATTTCCAAGTTGTGATTCTCATCGACTATCTGTAGAAGGAATGGATGATCACGGAGCAATACTACAGCGATTTATTGACCCGATTCGATGCAGGAATAATGAAGGAGAAACGGCCTCGTTTGCAGCGAAAAAAAAGTGCTTTTCCACTACGACAATGCACCGGGTCATTCATGCCGCATCGTGTGTCCAAATTGAATGAGTTGCGCTACGAATTAGCCTCCCATCCTTCATATTCACCGGACCTAGCCCCCAGCGACCTCCATCGCCGCTACAAATGGCTATTTTGCAGACCTCGAAACGTCATACTTTTCCGACGCCCTGAAGAGACTGAAGCACCAAAGTGTATTGATCTTTGAGGAGACTACATCGAAAAATAAAAATAAAAAACCACATCATTACCGTGTTTTCCTTGTCGATTCCAGAAACATTTCAGATTGCTCTTGAAAGTGCAAAAACTACTTTAAAATGCAGTGATGCAATTAGAATATAAGATTGCACGTTTTTTAGTGTAGTTACAATTCAAGTAACGTCCAAAAATAGCAGCTGTCTATTATTTGATTGTATGATTGATTCGCTGTCGAGTTTTAAACAATTTCCAAATTCATAAACGGAAATTAGAATAATAGAGGTTGTTGCACATTCAAATTTAACTGAAAATCGGACTAATTTGCGCTGAAATATGTTTAACGTATCTGTCCAGCCAATTTGAACGAAGCTTAGAAACACACTGAACTCGTAAACTAACTCATGAACAGTTCCGAGTATTATATGAGACACGTTAATCCAAAGAGAGAATTCCAGATATCTGCTATTTTCGTCGTAGTAGATCAATCGAATTGTATTTCGCCTACGAACGTAAACAGCTACAATGGCTTTAATAATTAACATCGGAGCGAATAATAATCTCGGCGGTAGTTGTGAAACTCCGGATGAAACATCTGCAACTGTACACTTCAATTACGGCTTGACATTTTAATATAAATACGGGATGCGTCGGGTGGAAATTTCTGTTTCCGAACAAAAGGAGGAGAATCGACCATGCCAAGAGGACAGACCAAATGTCCAGCTGAATAGTCTACGATTTCACACGCTTCCTTCTCCGACATACACATTCACGTCGCATCTAATTTAGTTTGGGTTCCGAGGATGGAGATGAGGAAGTGTTCGCTGTACGAATCTTCCTTCAGCTTGACGCTTGTATCGGGAGAAAACGTTTGCGGTTGTTGGAAATGTCCGCACAACGCTGCGCCTTTACGTCCATGACTGCACATCGTATAGTGCCGGTTTTCTGCAATATCTTGTAATAGACAGCTTGACGTTGTACCGTTTTGTTTTGACAATTCAACCGCATTCGGAGTCCGAAAATTAGTGACTTATTAACTTAAAAGAGATGAGGTTTACGTATGCCTCTGTCATATATCAATCCCTCTGACTGTGTTTATAAATTGCAAATATCGTACGAATATGCAATTAGCTCCGGTAATTAACATCATACGAAGCGTGGCGGCTTACAACATACTTATTTGATATACGCTCGCCTATTACACGTACCACTGAAGATACGTGTTTCACCCTCTTAAACGGCAATATAATTCTTAAAGCACATCGTGTAATTAGAAGCTGCTTTGTATAAAGCATCATTTACAACTAATTTGTTAGCCCCTTATATCTGAAGGTTTCTGAAGGCAGTTTTCACAAATAATACCCTAATTTAGTACTCTCTAAAACTAATGTACTTACTATTTTAGTTTGATTGTGCTGTTGATGTAGAGTGACACAAAAATTCGCTATAGTATTGTGTCAATAGCATGCCATTCAGTGCTAATTTACAAGGAAAGGTTCCCGGATGTCAAATTCAGATTTTAATTAAACCTGGTAGGTAAGGTAGTAAGGTTTGTGCTGAAATTCATTCTGAAGGGTGAAACGCCCCTTCGAAAATTCACAGATATTCAGTTTTCTTGATCTAATTCTTGAACGAAAATAGATAGAACAAAAATTTAAATGCAAATATTGTACCTAATCGAAAGGTCTTTAAGGACACGTGAATATGGTATATACAGGGTATTGCATTTAAGCGCCACCCTCTTATGCTATAGTTGATCATAGTAATACGAAAAAGAAATTATCGCAAGTTGTTCATCTTTAATATCCTCTATTGATTTTAAAACATCTTCAATTATACAGGATATTCCAAAGGTGATATTAACATAAGAACCTATATCTTATGTTACCCGCGTATATATTACATATATAGTACGTATATATATATATATATATATATATATATATATATATTGTAGCGTATGTTTTCGCGGGTAAAGGATGTCTTGTTATTCTGTCGGGTTTTGTACCGCGTTGGGCGTTGGTTCTTAGAAGAACTGCAGTCGAAATCACGACCTCATTTCAATCTGCTTCGCGTTAATTAAATTGAATTAATGAATTAAATTTTATTGAAGTACATAACTGCAATCGCTGATATGGTATCAGATGCAGGTGTTGTTAGTCCAACTGCATCTAAGATAGTCCTATAATGTATGATACAATAATATTTGTATCTGGTCTCCACTACCGATAGTACTAAAAAATCTTGGTGCCAAGTTTAGACCCTAAATACAAGAAATCCTGTTTCGACCTGTAAACGTTGTTACTCAAGCTTCATCTTCAGGTAAATTAACCGCTGATTTGTTTAACAATTGGTTTCTTAATATTTACTTGTCAAGCATTGGGCCAAAAGATCATATTTTTAAACTCATGTACAGGTGACTGTCCAAAGTCTTTTAAGGGAAAGGTCACATCTAATAAAGATTTTCAAAGACTGACAATACCAAAGAAAACAACAGTTATGATCCGACCACTAGATATACGGATTTCGAATATGGAAGGGATTTAATCGACGATTTTCTGACCTGGTTCTTATCTCAAATTATGATGTTAGTCTCCATTTGTAAAATAGTGCCATAAAATTGCAATCATTTATACACAATCAATTGTCGTCCTCTAAATATATCAATTTGTTTACATGTGCCTGGTACAAGACCGGTTATGTAGAGTCGGTCTGGGCCATTCGAACATCCCATGAATTTTATCTTTTCAAACCAAGACCTTCCGTTTCCTGCCTGTTGCTTTCAATCTGATGCTTTTGCATTCATTCGTTGTTCTTGGTGGGAAAACATTTAATGCTTTGAGCATTTTTTTGGCGACTTTCATTACCATACTAAATCATAAATACATAGTTTAAGTACGCATTAAATACCTTATTCATTATCATTAATACTAAGGATTTGTTATCACTTGTAATCCCATGTTTGCATTTGTATAAATTATGAACATTAGGGCATAATAACTGATGCAATTTTATTAATTAATGATAGCTTTTCTTAATAAAGTACATGTGTATGCAATATATGGATGGTTTTGGTGTTGGTAGCACAGGGTATGTCTTGCTCTACACCTTTAGAACACCCTGTATAATTGAAAATGTTTTAAACTCAATAAAGGATGTTAAGGATTAACAACTCGCGTCAATTTCTTTTCCATATTACTATGATCAGCTCTAGCATAAGAGGGTGAAATATAAATGCAACACCCTGTATATACAGCATTTATGTGTGAAACACCTTTCGATAAGGTACAACATTTGCATTTAAATGTTTGTGCTATCTATTTCTGTTCAAGTATTAGATCAAGAGAGCTGAAAATCTGCAAATTTTCGAAGGGATATTTCACCCCCTTAGAGTGAATTCCAGCACAAACAAAAAAAAATTATTACTTAGAAGTATAACATCAAGAGAACGGCTACGTATCTTCAAACAGTACACAGGTTCATTCATATCCCAACATAAGTTTAACAGAACGATTATTAGTTCTTCATAATAAAAGCAAAAATGAGCAAATAAATTAAAAATCTCAAAAACTGCTGTACAGATTTCTCTAGGTGGTTTTAAGTTTGTGAGCAGTAGTCTACATATGCCGTACAGAATCCTAAAATAGATACCCTAAATTTAATCAATACAATATTGGCAAGAGATCACCTAGATTAACCCCATTATCCGGTAAAATCGAAACATCTATTGTGTGTTTTACACTAACCCCGAAAACCGAGTATGATACAGACGTAATATGTAATTAGATATCGTAGAATGAATTCCGAAATGCGATCCTGGAAAATATCAAACCGTACGAAGGTGGATGCTGCATACAATCTCTCGACTAATGCTAAAGAGAATCCAGAGTGGAAATTACACTTGGATTTACGGCACAATATTTAAGATAGTTATTCCGATACAACTACGGTTTTATGGGTCGTAGTGAAACGCCACGTTGAATGAACGCGCACAGGTAGTTAATATCGTCCTAGTGCAAGAGGTTTTAGCGCTAGAGGCTATGTGATTGGCCCGAGCATTTTTCCATTAAAATGCTTGCATTGCTATTAAATTTTTGTTGAAATGGACTTTTATCTTATTTTACTACATTAAAGCGCATTTAGGTGCAATTTTCTTTTTACGTGATTCAATACGCTGTAAAGAAACCTTCATTTTACGATTTAAACGTTACTGTACGGATTTTTAGTACCATGCTAAGAAATATACCAATTCAGTAGCTACAAAAACATACCAGTCGAATAATAGTTCGACAGTCTGGCTAAAGTAAAAGTTTTCCGACAACTAAATATGAACGTGTCTTTTATATCAGAAAACAACTTAAATAATCTCTTAGGCAATCCCATAGATAAACCGGAGATAATGAAAAGGTCTGCAGTTTACCAAATCGCATGCAATGATTGTGATAAAGTTTAATTGGACAAACAAAAAGGAGTATTGAAACGAGGTTCAAAGAACATATTAGATACTATTGTTTCGATGAAGCAGAATTATCAAGCGTCGCAGAGTATTGTAAAATCCGGACATAAAATTGATTTAAAAAATCTTAAACTTCTTAAAAACGTAAACTCGTGTAGAGAATTAGACGCGTACGAAACGAGGTTTATGAAAAAGAAAGGAAACTTATTCAACAGAGAACCACCCCCAATTGCACACTCGAGTCTGATTGATTTATTACCATAGGCTCTGTTAAAGATACGGTTCGCTTTCATTCCATCCTTTCCCGAAAATAAACACATACCAGATATTAGACCACCTAGTAGATTGTAAATAGTCATACGTTTTAGAAATTTTAGAGCCTGCGTAGAAAATAATTTGCATGTGTGATAGAGTTTTCTACATTCCATCGGTAGCACGGTTGACAATGAGAGTCCACGTGCTCTCGAAATGCTGCGTTCCGCATAATTAATAAATTTGGGTGAGTGGAGTTTACTGCTGTACCTGTGAATTACACACATTGGTTTATTCAAAGAAAACCTGTTTACTTTTTCTTGAGGAGTTGTGGTGGTTTTGTTTCAACATTAACAAGTACACCACCACCAAATATTCGGTCAAGGCGTGATTCATACTGCTCCCTCAATGGGTTAACTTCATCTGGTTCATGAATAAAGTTTAAATTTTGATTCAGTCGATAACATTTTTAAAGAACTGCTTTGGGAAGGATAAAGGTTTCGTTTGTGCGAAAAAACCTAATTTAATTTGTAATAGTTTCTATAGTTGTAAGAAAAGTTCTTCATTTAATAACTCAAATACACTTAAACCCCGGTGTTATTGATTAAAACATAAAATATGTATAGAAAGCTTTGAACAACTACGTGCATAATGATAAAATATGCATATGCCGGGTTATTTTTTATTCGATTGATTTATCGATACTTGCTAGGTTGTTTATTTTTAGAGTGACTGATGGATTGCAAATCAGTGCTGCGTCCGTACGAATTATTAAACTTTGATGGGAGCTAAACTCTTTTCGATGGATGGCCAACCTCTATATACACACATATACATACAATTCCTGCCCATTTTACTAGGGCCGCCTCATAAATTTAAGTTTTTCTGCGTTTTCAACACGATAATTTACAAGTACAAGTAAAAAATTCATGAATAGGGTTTACAATTCCAATCTAAATACGCCTTGAACACCCTCCGTCGTGACGAATATTTTGACGATCACCGTACGTGGAATAATATTACCGGGTTTCTGGCCGCGTGTGGTGTTAGTAACGAAAGGAACTGTTTCTATATCGGCGTTTAGACGAGATCTCACTTATCTTCTTCTGGACGCACTCCGACACATCTCCGAGCTCTAGCCGAACGAGAGCGTCCAGAAGAAGAGGAGTGAAATCTCGTCGAAACGTGGACCTAGTCGAAACGGTACCTTTTGGGGCCAACAACACACGCGGCTAGAAATCAGGGAAGACTATTCCATATATTTATATATATATATAAATACATATATATATGTATGTATATATATAAATACATATATATGTGTATGTATATGTGTGTGTTTGAGGTTACTGCGGGTGCAATATGTTTTGTTTCTTTTCTCTAGGATTTTCTGCGTTTGTTGAGTGTGCTGGGCAGGACCTTGTTGACGTTTCGGTGGCATCGCATCCACCTTCTTCTTGAACGTGCTAAGATCAGCGATCGCAACTGAAAAAATATCAGTCCCAGTACGATTTAATGGTTGAAAAAAAGAACTCCTACTTAGTATTCGTGTAAAATATGAAAATATGTATCACGGGAAATAGGGGTTGTTCCAAAATAAAAATAAGTGAACTAAATGCACTTTGTTTTGTTTTCTATAAATGAACGTTGTATTATTGATGTCATTCTTTTCATTACAAAGCCTGCAGAATTATGGAAACTATCATGCAAACACAAACTGTCAAAAGGAAGTGAGATGTGGCCTGTTATTGGAGTGTTGAATTCATAGGCCTTTCAGGACTCTTAACTTACAATCTTGTTATGTTTTACCGTTGCATTAATGAAGGGGAGCTCTACTACTAAGAAAGTTTTTTCAACATCCTAAAGAATATATTTTACCGCGGTAGTCAACATGTAAAACTTTTGCAAAATTTCGAGTTCTGTACGATATTACTTGAACGGTTAATATCACTTCGCGAGTTAGTATAGAGCTTGTAGTACCCCTAATTAATATCCAGAGTGTTCCTAGTTTATATCTAATCTTAATGTTTTACTTACTACAAGAAAAGTAGAAAAACATTATTATACAAAGATGTTCCACGAAAAGTTTCGCTTCTCTTCGTAATAATACCGACTTTTTTTAATATTTTGCGTTCATTATCCCGAAAACTCAAATACGCCCGAGGCTAGTAGACTAAATTAATTACGTTTGAAGCTCAACAAGCACCCTACGTATTAATACACTGAATACTTTTTTGTTCCTTATAAAAGATGATTCGCATATTTATATTCACATAATTTATCTAACAGGTAGATGTATTAACATTGTGCTTAATATAGCGTATCCCAAAAAGTTATTTTTCTGAAACAGGAACATAATCTCAAAGGTTTCAAAAGTTTTTGACTGCATTAATTATATTCATCTCACATGAATTTAAAGTAAATTTGTCTTCATCGACAATACCTATCTCCGGATACCAAGAAATATTTACGCAGTCCCTTGATCTTGTTGTGTTTCTCACACCTTTCATCGATGGAAGTCATGTTTCCCACAAATTTAACCTACTCAAGTCGCTAAGAATCTTGAACAGAGTGTTATTACAAGACTCCATGATAGTAAGTGATAAAATAGTAACTAGGATTGGTCGTTGTAATCGTACAGCAAAAATACGTTTTGTACAGACGAGCATATGTTAAACCTTATGCTCCAGAGGCCTACTAGTCCCTCCTATGCATCGTACCGCATTGCTTGAGTGTTCATTTTCATTTCGTATCGCTAGAGTTTCCAACAAAATACCGACAAATGTTAAAGGCTTCGTCTAAAGCTCGGGTGATCAAACTTGAACTGCTTGCAATCTACCTCAAAATTGTTAGATTACAAGCGATCGACTCTGTAGATGGCACAGGTATGTGTGGTACAGGATTGTAGTATAGGTAGGACATAGGTATACGTCACTGTTTTAAAGAAGTTAATGAAAAACCGATACGCCAAAAATACGTCTTTATTGGTTTTTACAAGAAGATGTTTTAGTTAGTAAACTAAATAATTACAAATCTTTGGACGTCGCTGCTAATCGCCAGCATGATGACATATGTTCATCAGTTAGTCGAATGTGATATTTTGACTTACTTATTTTTATTGCAGAAAATGCAGATTTACACAAATAAGTTGATTCAAACATTGCTATCAATTGAGGAGCCATTTGCCTTAGATTCGGATATATATCTTCAGATACAAAAGACCAGAATTTTGTATCGGATGCTGGAACATTGAGATATATATTTGAGATACTCTGCACCACTTCATTTTCAACAGAAGATGAGCCCATATTAAACTGACTTGCTGTTTCAGTAGCAGATTTCACAATGTTTTTACAGGAAAAAGGATAATCGAAGTCGACATATTTGTCAATTTACTAAAATTCTAAAAACGTATTTCAAATTCACTCAAAATATTTGTTAATTCTCTCTCTCTCTTTCTTTACGTTGCAGCTCAAAATTAATGGTGTTTAAAACGCATGGTGACGTATGTTAAAAATGCTAAATCAGTCAGCCATTTTTGGTTTTTGAGCACCTGAATTTCGGGTAACAATTCTTGAAACCTTTCTAGGAATTTTCCGCGACTCAACCATCTTACATCCGTGTGAAAAACTAAATCAGAGTGTTCAGCAGATTCACTATCTTGCAACTGTAATTTGAAGAGCCGTCGTTGCAACTTTGTGTACGGATGACATTCACAATTTTTATTGCCATGTTCATAACCTTCTCCACGTTTAGAACTTTTGAAGACAGAACATTTTGATGGATAATGCAAGAGAATGAGAAAAACGAAGGGACATTGTCATTAGTTCGACGCAATGCAACAAAACCATTTTTGTCTCCAGTCATGGCTGGTGCTCCATGTGTTATAATGTACACTAGTTTATAGATTGGTAGCTTGTCAGAAAATTTAAGAGAACATCATGTATATATCTACGCCAGGGGATTTTGTTTTCAGAGGAATCATCGAGAAAAATTCTTCTTTAACCGAGGTGTCATTAAAATTTTAGCTTGCATGCACATGAATATGAAAATTTAGTCCTAGAAGCATTGAAAGTATTAATTACTATTTCATTGTTTTTTATGCTATTTTCGCGACCACATTTAATATCACTCGACCCACAGAAACAATGATCTATAACAAGCGATATTTGTCCCAACTCCACTGTATATTAGGCTTTCTACGTATGTAAGTACATACGTATCGAGAATTATATAACAGGCACACGTGAAAATTTAAAAAACGCGAAAACTAACTCTCTAAAGCGTTTCTATTTTTGCACTTATTACGATTACTTTTTCGAACTTCTGCTCGAACTGTAAGCTATAAAATATCAAAGAAGACATCTCAAGCGCAGACTCTGTATACCGGGTAACAGAGACGGAACTCTGTACTATTTGGTTTGCTGCACTCCTTAAGGATCTTTACTTCGGGGTCCGTTTACGATTATACATTAACTCGATGGTGTCGTAAATTCTGCGCCAAAAAAGAGGGTCGTTAACAGTGTCTTCGGGCGATTAATGTTCGCCGAAAAATATTAATTTATTGTTTGTTCCAAGGGTCTATATAATAAAGATTTATAACCGAAGGGCTCTCGGCGATCCAATATATTTTTCTGCGGTTGGATATCCGCTGGCAATGCATTTATATTTGAAAATAAGGGAAAGAGTCATTCTTACGCAATTCTAAGGAAATAAAATGATTATCGCATGTCATTTAAAATTACAGGTTCAAACGTAGTAATTATAAGAACGCTTTGAAAGTTAATACTCAATATGGGGTAATTTAGGAAAGTTTATCGCTCTATGACTATAAAGAAACCATCTTAGTATTCTAAATTACATACTTTTCCTGTTTAAAAAAACGGTGGTTCCATTCTTGTAGAGGGTTGTCTTTTATTAAGTGGTACAGGGGACCTTGTAAATATTGATGCAATAATGAGGAAGAAGAATTTAACGCAAAATATTAGAAGAATATGCTAACCATCCGGATTGCACTTAATAGACAGCAATTTTGAGCTGATGCACGATAACGATCTGAGACACACGTTGTTATTATGCTAAAACTACCTAGCTGATGCAAAGAACGAAGGAATATTAGAAATTATGACTTGGCCTCTCCAGAGTCCCAATTTTAATCCAATAAAGCTTCTGTGGGGCGAACTGGACAGGCGAATTAGAAGAGATGTCCAATGTCCAAAACCCATTTCCGGACGGTAATGCAGGAGGAGTGGAATAATATTCCTCAAGATACACTGAGGAAATTAGTAGAAAGAATGCCACAAATTATGTGAGCAGTTATTAAATCAAGAAGTGGATTTTTCGATGAGAAAATATAAGTATAATTTGCTTGATGCTTTCTAATGTTTATTACTTTTACTTTTGTGTGCACATGTGCAATAAGTCGTAGATGAATACATATTTTTCTTATAATTGTTTGGTTTAAAGTTTTGGAGCAAGTCAAATTTTCCGTGAAAAAGGAAGCGTCCATACTATTATGAGCAGTAGTGTATAGGTACATATGCATATATTCTTTTATATCAATTATATTATATTAAAGATTGCAAAAAATATTTAAAATGAGGGACATGTTTGAAATAGTATTATATATAAGAAAGTTATTTACCTAAAACGTGTATGAATGGTAAGACAGATAACTGATAATATTGTAACATTATTATATATCTACAAATGTGCACGCAAATAAATCTAATTAACGTTGTACGTGTGGACGCGTTGGTAACAACGGTAACTGGGTCAATTGTATGTAACATGACTTATAGGAATTTGTTTCTTAAATTACCTAATCGAAAATAAATTTTACACAAACGGTTTTGGCTTTTCTTTTCCGCAATATGGTATCTTCAAATTGTGTGGGTTAACAAACATTATGGAAGACTAAAAGGCCAGCGTGAGTGTGAATAACGAATTCGTGAGAACTATAATAAATAATATTCTTAAAATTGTCGGTATTATATTATCTTAAATTTCCTTAGCTGGTCAGGGGTTGGGATAGGAATTTGTTTATTTATTTATAAAAACAGAACATGTTAGAAATAGATGAATAAATACGTTGGGATATTTATTTATGCAACTTCTGTGTATTAACTCTTACTTCAACAATTAGAAATACTGTTATAAATGATGTGTTAGCATTAAACTTGAAATTACAGGGGATATTATTTCTTCTCTTTCAGATATCCTCCTTCCATTAATTGCTCAGCCAGAATTTCCACAGATCAACAGACACATAGTATTTGCGTTTACGGTTGACAGTGATTAAGTTATGTATTAATAAATGAACTATTTCCGGAATTGGACCGTGTCATGATGAGATAATACAGAAATTAAATAAGAGGAGAAAGAAAGAAAGGAAGGAGGTTTTCGCCTCTACCGCGGTTAACACGCCGAGTCACCGTGCCACTTTGGTTTCCCCTGTTTCTGCTTTCTATTGTTCCTTTTTTTTCTATCCTCCTTACTCTTTTCACCCTTCTTTCTTCACGCCCCCCCCTTTTTTCATTCTCCTTCTTTTTATCTCTTTTTCTTTTCTTCTTCTTTTTATCTCTTACACTTATTGCATTTCTATATTATTTCATCATGACACGGTCCAATTCCGGAAGTAATTCATTTATTACTAATTTTGGCCATGGAAGCCTACGTATTCATTTCAAGTTTTGTACACTTCAATAAATATTTGATGTAACATCACGATGTCTCATATGAAACTAATTGGTAGCTTAAATATATGCATAAATATTTTTGGAAACACGTTGAAGTAGTTTACAGATTAAGTAATTTGTTTCTAACAGTCGAAATGAAAAGTGATATATGTATTTTAAAATTTTATTAACGATAATATATACGGCCATTTGCATAACCTTCAAAAGATTCTAAATCAAGATGTCACCGAAACTGCGGGCTAGTAGTAGTAGTAAGTACCAATATAGATTTGGAAAATGCGCGTAAGTTTTACGTTTTTGCCATCATCCAGAGGACAAGAAAAACAAACCTATTTTTGGAAAATGTGCCACTTCTGGGAAAGACATCATCGTCATCATGAGACACGATGCATGCCTCTTTGCAATGAAGGTATGAATTTTTATTACAACTTTGTACTCGTAGAATAGCTGCTGCTCCGCAGTAAGTAGCGTGCCCTATAAAAGTAGCAGTGCAGTTGCTGCATGTATGTCTATACTTGCAGTGAATGTTATTATTACAGAAAATAATTGAATAAACCAATGGAAGACCTGGAATAGTAAATTAAACCATTCGTTTGCCCTAAACTTTTGTCAGTGTAAATAAGATGCTTGAGTAAAAGAAATTTGCCCCTCACGGAAGTTTGGACACTAATGTTTTCAAAAAATAAGTTCATTTAGCTTTATTCGGATACTTTCAATGTGAACATCGCTGCTAGGTTACTTGAGCGCAAACTGCAGCAGTCTCACTATAACTGTCGAATTGGCATTTTTTTAGCTTTATGACTGTACACGGAATACAAAGATGTAAGAAAAATGTGTGTGAATTCAAATCAGTGTAATGTGACATTTTGTTAACCATAGCAGTCAAATAAAACAGTTTTGTATAGTAGCAATTGTTTTTTGGTTAAAGAAGGATAAAACAGAGAAATCACCTCCGACAAACTTGAAACGAGATGTATAAAAAACTTAACAAAGCAAAAAAGTGTAGAGACATACCATTATAATATAATATTATTATATTCGTCGAAATAAATGTTTTTAACAGCTAATACCTCCTGTACATTCCGTGAATTAATTTTGTAACTATGTTGTATCAATACCTTGGAGTTACGTTAATTTCCCATCGTAGAGATGACATATTCATACAGAATAAAACAATACAGGGAATAACTATAATTAGATCAATCCCAGACACCCGGTGGTGTGGAATAACAATATTTCGAAGAAAACAAAAACCCGCATGTTCCACTCTTTTGTTGAAAGCTGTGCTACCTATGAAAGTGAACTGTGGGCGCTGAATAAGAAGATGGAAAGCAAAATAATGTCAACCGAGATGACGTACTGGAGACGCTGCTGTAAGAAGACATTATTAGATAATGAAGGATATGAAAGAATAAGAGAAATAACGCAAGTTGACACATTATGAAATAGAACAGAAATGACTATTCTGGTATGCCCATATAAGGAGAATAGACCAGGACAAGCTACCACAAAAGGTTTGGAGGTGAAATGCAGAAAGCAATTAAGGAAGCTATGCAGAAGAGGGGACTGAGGGAAGATGGTTTTAGGGATAGAGCCTTTTGAACATTGAGATGCGGTCAAAGCCAAAATTAGTTGTTTACAAACCACGATAATAAATAAAAACTATGTTGTAGCCAATATTTCTTTATTCTCTTGTAGAAAGCCCTATAGATGTTTAAATGTGAGAGCCTCTTTTCTTATTCGTCTGTCAAATTCATTTCACGGGATTCAGATAAGGGTGTTGTTGGGGCTGTGTTATTATTGTTGTAGATATTATAAACCCAACACCATAGTGTCTTGCCTCTGACGGAATTGCGTTACTCTAATATATCTCAGTACAGCACTTTTCTTGAAACTCCATTAATTTTCAGTATATTTTCCGCACTTATCTAGGTGCTTAATTTTGCGCATTTTTCATGTTTAGGCCACTTCACGAAAATTCAAAGTTTTCGTCTGAACTTGAACTTATTTGTCCAAGCGACTTTCTTCCACTTCTTCATTGTCCGCTCGTGATGCATTTGTGTCTATTGTACGTTTTACTCTACTACCTCTTCGTGAAACAGTTTTCTTATTGCAACTGGCTGCGTAATCCTGTTTCTTGCATTTTGGGTTGCACCGAAATCTGATTTGCAATTTACGATTGGATTCAAGGAATACTTTTGGTGCCAATATAATAAATGTAAGTCTTAAAGCATCATGCTCCTTGCCAGACCTTGATTTGTTTTTAGTTACTTTATTCACGCATATTACATATAATTACAAATCACTGTACAAAAGTCATTGTCAAAAACCTATCGTTTTATTGAACCCCCCGATTATGAATTTAAGTATCCACACAAACGTATCTCAGCAAGCATTACGTATACTATCGCCTACATAAAAATGAAACGCATATGTCTCTAGATTGAAAACGACTTAGTAGCAGAAGGCGCAAAGACAAGAACAATGTCTAGGGAGCACTACGTAAAAATAAAATGTTTTTATCGAATTATGGAGTATTCACACCCGGACATAAAATCCGAAAACTGCTGCTTATATGACCGAACATATTGCACGTTAGGGATCACTCAATAAAATATCAAATGATGCGGCCGATGTATTTTAGACAAAAATATTCTTTTATTACGGTATCCTCATATGAAGATATTTAAGATCGGAACTTATGGGACAATCTTTTGGTTATAACACTAGCGAGCTTTTTCGAGAGGCTTCTTAAATATTATGTGGGCACTTTCATTGGAAATTTAAAAGGTACAATTTGGTTTTTATAACGCAATGTTTCACTGACCACAGCGAACGATGGAGATATATAGCGAAGGGAAAGATTTACTTTGTTAATGAAGAAAAGAGTGAAAAACGAGAACTTTTCTGTTGACATCGATATTTTAAAGAGCAAATCAAATAAAGTATGGGAGCTTACGCGTTCTTATTTTTTACATGGGTTAAACATACTCTGGTAAAAGTTTCGGTGAATGGCCATCTTCAATAGTCATGCTTAACATCTAAGCGTAAGAGAAACCAGCTACCTCGCTAATGTAACCGTTATTTTTAAAATTATGGTAGTAATAATAGTCTTCATAAAACGTAAACATTACCAGCAGCTGGGTAACTACATATGTACACCACCCAGCATAAACATAACAGCGATTGGATTAAATATGAAAACTCTAAAGATAGTATAACAGTAGATTTTATACGAGGGACGTTTTTTAAATTTTGCATATTAGGACACAGATTTTTAGTTAACCAAACTCTAAAGTTTCAATACGATACGTGTAGTGTTATAGCTGTAAAATGGAATTCAACTGAGAACCTTTTGGCGCAATAACTTTGTGTAATTTTCGAAGGCAATTATGTCAACAATGGTGCCCCGCCGAAGAAATGTGTATAAAAAAATTAGTTTCGCGTTGGATATCGAATTTGTCGACCAAAGAATAGAAAGCAGCTAGGAATAATTGGTGTCAAAAAGCTGTAGACCAACGCCCGCAACCTTAAAAGCGTGTGTAAAATCTTCTGGATTTACTCATACAACATCGTCTGTTTGGGTGTTCCAAAGTGAAGAAAAAAAAACATACATTCTCGAAGTATCTCCAAAAAGATGGCCGTGACATTTGTCTCGAAAGCAATTCACGCAGCAACAATTCCTTTAGAAAATTGAAGAACTGTTACTGCCGATTGGTACACAAGCCTTTGTTTGCCGCAGGTCATCGTTGAGCTTAGAAAGACCAACCCCGAACAACGAATGATTCCCTAGGACAACCCAGACCTAAATCTAATCGATTTCTTTTTCGAAAATCAAGCACGTACTGCGTGGTTAAGGGTTCCAGTCACTAGCAGTCTACGCTACCAGAAATACTATTTGCCACTTGAAGGCAAAATTTTAAAAACTTTCCAATTAAAATTTAATAACCTATATAGCGATTTAAATAGCGATATGTTGAGACGGTCGCCATGGTATAAATGGATACACATCAGTCTAGCGAACTGGAACTGTAGGTTCAAATCTTACGAGGAATTTTTATTCATTAAAAATTTCATAAAAATTTAAATATCATTAAATTATCATTGAAGAACCAACGTAGGTTCTAATAATTTAAAAGAAGTAAATTGTAACAAAAAAATTATTAAGGAAATAATAAACACAAAATCTCATACAAATAATATCAATAATAGAAATTATATTAAAAATTTAACTAATACAAGGTGTCCAGAAAATGAAATAAAAAACCCGAAGAATGAAGAGATCCAATTTTATTAGACTTAAATCCAAAATATTTTACGAAAATTCCTTTACATACGCGGGAGAAAAAATGATAATGACATTTCAAATAGAAATTTCTCATTCATAACCGAAATATTCGTACGTAGCACGTTACTGAATTCTTAGCACGCCGTTTGAAAAGAGGAGAGAGTGCAGCTAACATAACATCGACAGCTGTGTTATTGCCGTGTACGCAGTCTGCGTGTACATGTTCTGCATCCATAGGCGGCACATACTACAATTTCCTATGGTTTTTTAATTCTTACGTTCGCGTTCTAATTGATTCATTTTCTTTTGGATGCATGTTCTATATAATTACACCTTTTAATTTTTCGTGGTTCTTTATTTTATTTCAAAGACACCCTGTATACATAACAATATACTATGAAAAAATGGGAACTATATATTATTTAACTATTTTTCTTCTTATTTTTTGGAACTGCTTAGACAAACAATTTGACTATTTCATAGTGTCGATCGTTTTGTGGGGTATCTAACACCAAACAAGTATGCTGTATACAACGATAAAATGGCGTAGCTATTCCGGAAACTTTAAAGTAAACCAAAGGATCTTAGCGATGGCAGCGAGTCGACAGCAAAGACAAAGAGCGCCGGCATACTTCGTATGTAAGCGCTTTACGATCACATCATCATGTGAAAGCATAGCGGGTGCCGTGTTCCGAAATCATATAACATAAAAGATAATTACATTACACTCTACTTACGATTATGGGAGTCGGGTAACAAATGTTCCGCAATATTAAACTTCCTTACCTGGAACTAAAGGAAAAGCGTTTTAGTGAAATTTTCTTGTATACATTATTGGGGGAAGTTATTCCGGCCGGCTGGCTGGCTGGCCGGTTAATTAAGGATGTGCAGAATGAAAAAGGGTCAGCGCCGTCGTCATGGCATCCTCATAAATACCGCCAGAAAATGACGGTTTCTACCGAGGAAACGGGCGTAGGACCTTTTCGCTACAATATATTACGTTATTATGCGAATGAATTGTGTCTGAGCAGCTAAAGATTATTACCTGTGTTGGTACTGTACAATTTTCATTCTGCGTGTTTTTATTTTTAAAGTAAATATCGTACAACTTTTCTATCCAAGGTCAACACACATTTTGGTGCCTCGAATTTTCGGGAGTGTAATTAAGGAATTTTGGGGTGCCTAATCGAAAAATGCCGTCAGATTTATTCTATCAGATCTAGTTTTCAAAATTCACTTTTTCGTCCTATTTGTTTAGGGAAAAATTGCCAAAATTAGTCCCTCTGTTCCTCATTGATATCACCTAAGTTTTCGGGAAAACGATCTATGAGGACGACCTGAAATGTTTCCGGAATCGGTAAGAGATGGTGCACGAAGGTTGAAGTGAACGCATTGGTCGGCAAGGGCAACCTCTTTTTATGGCAACTGTCAAAATTTCAGACGTCTACTCTGTGTAGTTGTTGTGTAAGAGTGTTTTGTATAGCAAGTCAGGCGGTTTCGCAAAACTGTATGAAATTCAATTTCGCGGTATGATAAAACACTTCTGGATGGCTGGGAAAATGCCCACGGAAATTCGAAATATATTGCTAGAGGTTCATGGCGGATGTTCTCCGTCATTTTCAACCATCTGGGTGAGCGAGTTCAAACGTAGGCGCACAAGCACGAGTGACGAACCACGCACTGGACTCCCAAAAACCGTTACCAACGATGAAATTGACGACGAGATTCATGATGTCGTGTTAGCCGATCGCCGATTGAAACTGAAAGAGATAGCAAAGACAACAGTCATCTTAAAAGAACGCGTTGGCCGTATTCTACACGAAATTTTAGGTATGCAAAAACTTTCGGCGCAATGGGTACAGCGTTTACTCACACCGGAGCAAAAACGAAATCGGGTGACAGCTTCGGAGGAGTGTCTGGCCAGGATCCAACGCAATCCAAGGGATTTCTTCGTGCGTTTCGTAACCGTGGATGATACCTTATCCACCACTACGTACTAGAGACCAAGTAATAGTCGAATGAATAGACTTTTCAGGGCGAATCGGCTCCGAAGGAAGCAAAGACCGTTCCGTCCGCTGGAAAGGTCATGGCGAGCATATTTTGGGATTTCCAAAGTGTGATCCTCATCGACTATCTATAGAAGGGAAAGACGATCACCGGGCAATAATACAGCGATTTATTGACCCGATTTGATGCAGTATCGAAGAAGAAAAGCGTCGTTTGCAGCGGAAGAAAGTGCTTTTCCGCCATGACAATGCACCGGTTCATTCATTCCGGGTCGTCGTGTCTAAATTGCATGAGTTGCCTCCATATTCATCGAACCTAGCCCCCAGCGACTTTATCCTATTCTCAAACCTGAAAAAATCACTGGGACGAAAGAGATTTGCCTCAAATGAGGAGGTCATCGCCCCTACAGGCTTGAAGAGACTGGAGCACCGTTTGAAAACGTGTATTTATCTTCGAGGAGACTACATGGAAAAATAAAAATAAAAAATCACATCTATACCGTGCTTTTCTTGACAATTCCGGAAACATTTCACTTCGCCCTTCTCGCTTGATTATTTGTTCGTACTCTCACTTGTTTTTTTTTTTTTTGTAAAATCTTTCTGTATCTTGCGGGCATTTCTCTTATTTTTCTCTTGACGTGGAAGATTTTACCGGCAGAAAGCATTCGTGTAACACCAAAAATATGCCCCCTTGTACTGGCACAATCCTATGTACTGTATTTGCTACCTAATTTTCCATCAAAGTTATCATTAAAACGTCGCTGCAAATATGAAAAAAACAAGTACAATTTCAGGCCAAAAAAAGAAAAAACGCTCTTCTACAGTATTAAATACGCAGAAGTTATTTTCCGCCGACATTATTTACATTATTTAAGTCATCCTTTTTTTGGTCTTTTACGATCGCTGCATGCTCAGAAAGAAAAGATTCAGATGACATCGACCAGAACGTTACGCTTTCCGTACGGAATTGCCATGCTGTTAGCAGCTTTCTCGTCCCCACGGCGCGACGTTGAGCGCTGCTCATGTTATAACGGACGACGTTTTTTAAATTAAATTCCTTAATAGCACTGTCAAAAGGACGCGTGTACGTGTGTAAGATATGCCCTATTGCTGCCGCCGCCGCGTCTCGTTTTCGCGGTTCTCTTCGTCTTTAAGCTCGTGCAGGCGACGATATCGATATACAGATACTGGTTGCATACTTGCAATATGCTTACGTTTAGCTGCAACTATACCAGCTCACTTTGTCAATTGGTCAGTGATCAATTTTGTATTAAATTGGATAAGAAATTGTAGGAAGCTGTATTGTTTGACTGTATCATAAGAAACTGCAAACTCACCAATAATTTCCATGATGTATTTACGAATTTGAGATGGCGTTACGCCCTTTTTCTGGAGCTTGTTACGACTCTCTTTTCTACAGAACCCATTTGTATGAACAATCACGAGACTCAATTCAAGAATTTGCCACAGCACAACACTTTGAGATATAAACTTGATATTATGTAGATATGATCTACAAGTTTCAGTTAATTAAATGTCAAAAACTTTAATCGAGCAACCAATTAGAAGTAGGTGAGGGGTGGCGCATGAAGATCGGACCATTCGTATATTGAGAAGTGAAAATTAATCATGTAATTGCATTTTAATTTCTTGACAATTAACGGGAGAAAAAAATAAGAGGTATTAGTTTTTGATTCACCCTCGTAAATAACAGTCAAGCTAAGAGTGACAAATGAAACGCGAAAAACGTTTTTCTGGAACATTTGGATGTTGAGGTTTCATCAACATAAAATACAACAACCTCTATTCTATGTCCTGCGTTGACGAAGATCACAGCGTCCTGCAGAGTTCAAACAGATTAGAATTGTTTCCTATCGCCAGGCATGCTCTATAGTACGACGGTTTAATATTTAACAATAGCCGACGCTACAACAGGTCACTCTAATATCGTATATGCGCCATTTCAGCACGTAGGCGCGATTCTCTCGCCATCATTCATCAAAATCCGACGAATATAATCTGGGCGGCACACAACCGTTACGGTACGTACATCCAGCTTTAACGGCGGTGCCCTCCGAACCCTCTTTCTGCGTATGCGAGCCGTAGCGGTTGCAGCTGGCGGTAGTCAATTTTAGGGTGCTCCAAGTACGATTTCACCTTCCGAACTCGTAAATCAAGTCTCAGAGCCATACATGATTTATTGCCGGGGACCTCGGTGAAAATTCGCATATGTACATTTTTCCGGCCATGGAAATTATGGGCTAAATCGTATATCTTTTTTAATTGATGGCGAATGGTTGTGTTGCCATATAAAAATATTTTCGTACAATTTCCCTTTCTGAAAATTTTCTCTAGTTGGTAGGTTGCAGCTTTTGCTGTTTTGTTAATAGAAGTTTTAGGATTTTACTTATTAAGTAAAGGGAATATGATATTGCACTAACAAACAAAGATCGGTAATGAAAAAGTTCAGATTTGAATGAAACTTAATACGTAGATAGTATACCCGAATCAGGTATCCAATTAGATTTTTAGATTTCAACTTCCTCCACAATATACATGCTTTTTAAATATGAAGTATTCTAAAGACGTGGCTCTAAAACTATACCAAACAGAAAATCTGTCCTGCTGATTTTTAAAGTCTGTTAACTGAATTCAAAAATTTAAAAAAGGCAATAATGAGGTGACACCCTCCAAATCTTCAATTGATATTTTTCATAATAAATCAATGCTGCCTTAACAGCAAAAGAGATGGTCTTCGTTACTACATGTAAGTTTAAGATCATTCGTTGGAAAACAACAAAATATTAAAAAGACTATGCCTAAGGAAGGCTATCTAAAGAAAAAATATATTGTACCGCCTATGGACATGTTTCTCTACAAACGAAATGGAAGATTTGGTAAGAATTGAAGACATATTGAGAAAACAATTGTATAAAGAAATTTCAGAGCATTTTGATTACATCTGGTTTGTCGTTGGTTGGGAGTCTATTTTTCAGTACGATAGTGATCCTAAATACTCTTTGAAGCTTTGCAAAAATTTCTCACAATATACAAAAGAAGAGGTAGTCATCACAAATATGGTTTAGCCACCATAATCATAGCACTTCAATCATATAGGCAAATTTTGGGATGAACTAGATATCTAGAATCAACGAAAAATGTGAGTAATTGGAGTTGTTTGGGCTATTTCCATCGTTTGTGGGACTTACATAGTCCGACGTTTCGCCAGTGTGTCTACTGGGTGTTGTAATCTGCAACGATATTAGGATAGCCAACAATATGGAATTGTCGTTTAGACTATTTCCATCGTTTGTGGGACTTACATAGTCCGACGAATCGATATTGAATCTACTGCCATCTTCAACGCAGCCCTGGTCGTGGCTGTTGTTTGCCAGATACATTATTCGCTCAATGATTTTGTCTGACTACCTGATTTCCAATTTTTTTAGTGAAACCATATCGTTTGAAGATTGAATTCGATTTGTTTTACTCGAATTTCGTATTTGCAGTCCACTTGACCACTGAAAACAAATCGAGTTCAATCTCCAGGAGATCGTTTCACTGAAATTCATATTCTTTAAGTTTTGCCCCTCAATGGAATAAATTAACAAAACATTAGGTGCAAAAAAAGTTTTTCTAAAACCGGATGATCGATTGGGGCTGATGCAGCAAACGCGTTAGGTGGGAGTCATAAGAAAATTTTAGCGGGTTTGGCGTGTATTGTTCAAGATAATAAACAGCCGGAAAAGGAACAAAAACAAAACTGTTAGTTTATCAGGCCAATGAAAAAAATACAGTTTATTGTTTTATCAGAAATGTAGAATACCATATTGAAAAGTATAGACGAGACTAGTAACAACTAGGAAACCAATGAACGTTGTAATAAATTTGTTGACTTCGATTGGTAATTTTATCGATATTGAGAGATTGAAGAAGCCGGAAGCTGATTGCAACGCCCAATCTCAAAGAATGAGAGTTAGAAGCTCACGTATAATATGCTGGTAGTTTTGCGTCATCCATACAAGTAACTGGCAAAGAAAAAATCAAACTTAAAACTATTTCTCTATAATTGAAATCCTGGTCTTGCATTTAGAACAAAGAATTAATTCATGTAAAACTTTAAACTCTAAAGGGATCAAACACAGCTGTACCTACTTCTAAACAAAATATTATCATAGACGCGTCTTCAAATGTTGAAACAGTAACTAGAATCTCGTTATGTATATTGTATACTGCAGTGAGGAGCGCTCCTTCTAAAAAGCGAATTGAGAAGTACAATGCTTCACGAAAGATTGAACAATTGTACTTAAGGAGATGGACTTTGAAGAAGTCGTTTTTGATTTCACCAATAAAAAATGCAGTAAATTCTCAATTATACCAACGAAAGTTTTATTTGTTTTTGTTACCGATGCTTAAGATGGTTCTGCTATTTCTTTTTCTTGATTTACAGAGGACTAAATGGATTAAAAACAAGGTATATAAAAAGCATAAACTGTCGATAAGAAGCGTATTTTCGGCATACTATTTCTAAAAAGAGCATTGCATATTTTAAAGATATTTGAAGCAACGTTCACCATCAATTTAAAGTGTAATGGCTCCACGTAATGACAACTTTAATGAACGTTTGCTTAAAAGCACTCCAGAATGTCAGTACTGACATGGAAGAGTGTAATCAATATGGAAACTGACACCCATTATCAGATAAATACAATTTCATCGTATGAACACCATATGTTGCTTGTAGTTTCGAGTAACATTCACACAATAAAGTGCAAATTTATATTTCACATTAAGAATTTCTACATTCGTAACACGTACTTCTTAGATAATTGTACTAAGGGCCTGATACTACATAAGCAAGGAGTACTACATTGTGTTTATAAGAATGTTGCGATATTCTTGCCGAATATTCGTATCTCCTTTTAGAGCAAAATTTTTGGTACTGTACTGTAGAAATTATGTGTCATTTTCGTTTTTACGTTGTCCATGGCTACTGTAATACCGGATTAATATTGAAAAATTTATTTATCAAGACTATACATTCTAATGAATTGCATGAATGATTATAAAGACTTGAATGGGATGATTAAGGTGTAATTTCTAGAATCTTGAGCGTACATATTTACAGTTGAAATTAAAAAAAAATCGTATAATATTGCGATAAACGAATCAGATGAAAGGCGTGAAGAGTTTTTAATCCATAATGATACTGTATTATTTCGACACCGGAGGCATAACGCGCCCAGCGTATTGTCCTATTTGTTGGTTCGTATGAGCAATTTTGCTATTGTGCGTCGTTGTTTGTGCTCATTAGTGAAGGCATTCGGGTGTTAACACTGTTCATTAGAGCCACACGGTAAATGCAAATACACAATGTGACCGTCTCTCTGTTTTCCTTAATGCGCTTTAGGACTACACAATATCTGATTTAATGTTTCACATATGGCATTCCCGCATTCGATATTCTAGTAACCGTGGAAAAGAGAATATGTACTGAATTGTGTGATATTGGCAACTAGTTTTTAATTAACGATATAAGACCTGTAACGTTACTTATATCTAAAAAGAATCCCTAAAAACGAATTGCTTTGCTGGAGAGGCTGGAGGTATGTTAGTGATCATTTCATTTTGTTATGCGAACACTTAGAAATTGGGATATTGAATTCTTTGATTTATTTGGACGTAGAACACTTGGAGAAATGATTATTGGCAAAGGGATAGGATGTTTGAAAATTTCTAAAGTACCCCCCGCTATACATAGTAATGAAAGCTGCTTTCTTTAATAATAATAATAATAATAATCCTTTATTGCCCAACAGCCCAAGGGCCAATTACAGGACAAATTACAATACAATTCTTATTTAAAATAAAATAATTAAAATCGTGTTGCCTACAATAATAATATGCTGAAAATGTATATAATATAATAATGAAACAAAAAAAAAGAAAGACTCACAAAAATGGCTCCAGATCCCGTTTGTTTGCGTTCCTCACCATGTGACTGAGAGGTACCTTAAGCAAAATGTTGGTATTAGCTCTAGGTACTTGAAATATATTATAGTAGCGAGTATGATGAGTAGGTACGGTAAAGTTTATTTGCGCTAGAAGGGCTGGCGAGTCGACAGTATTTTTCAGGATCCTGCAAAGAAACTCCACACTGTTACGCTCGCGGCGGTCAGCAAGAGATAGAAAACCATGCTCAACAAGTAAGCTATACTCGATACCTCTTGCAGGATACACGTTGTCCATTCGAATGGAGAGATATTTTAGAAATTTCTTTTGAACGCATTCGATCATAAGCTCTTGGTGTAAATAACGGGGATACCAAGCAATGGAGGCGCATTCAAGCTTAGAACGAACGTAGGCATAATATAAACGTTCCATTACACCTAAGTCTGAGAAATGCCTGCAAGAACGCATGACAAAACCGAGAGTTTTGGAAGCAGATGAACACATGGACGAAATATGTTCCGTAAATGACAGTCTATTATCAAACAAAACACCAAGATCCAAAGTTTTGATATTGCGTGGTATGGCTGCATCATTAATTTGGTAGTTATAGTATAAAGTAGTGTGAGTGTTATTGTAGGAAACCACAGTACACTTGTTGATGTTCAGAGGGAGATAATTGACCTTGCTCCAAGTATTAATGCGAAGAAGATTGTCTTGTAAATGTTTACAATCGAAAATGCTACCAACAGTATTAAATATCTTTACGTCATCTGCGTATGCTAAGACGTGACACGTAAACAGAGATAGTAAATAATTTATATAAAAATTGAAGAGAAGTGGTCCAAGATTTGAACCTCGAGGAACACCTGATGTTGGAGAAAACGGCGTAGAGGAATAACCATTGTAGCAGACATAACACTCCCTTCCAGTAAGACTCAATCAATATCAGGAAACCCACACCAAAACCAAATTTATCCATTTTTTGTAGTAGCATCTCGTGGTTAATGCAGTCGAAAGCTTTAGAAAAATCCACGTAAATAACATCCACCTGCTTTCGCTTATCAAGCGCTTCACTAAGATATTGGCCAATGCATGCTAAATTAGTGATCGTCGACCTACCTCAACAAAACCGTGCTGATGCTCAGATATGAAAGGAGTTATGCAGGTAGATATTTCTTTGTAAAGCAAATGTTCAAATACCTTAGCGAAATTGGGCAGTATACTTATAGGCCTATAATCAGCAATGTTAGATCGGTTTCCTTTCTTAAATACGGGGGTAATTCTGCTAATTTTCCAAACCTTTGGGAAAGTTGACGTGCTTATCGCTAGGTGGAATATAGTTGACAGTGGATAGGACAGAACAGGAGCACAATCACGTAAAAAGAAGCTCGGTATTCCATCATCTCCAGTTGTCATATTAGATTTAAGTCTCTTGATACTGTTCTCCACATCCAATTCAGAGAAGGCATGAACACAAAAATTATTATAATTGAGAAAAGAGTTGAAAGATAATTAAATAATTAATCCACCAATCAAATTATGACGTAACCCTGTTGTTCCACTGTACTATGCAGTTGTATATTCGGGTCAATGTGCTGCGTTTTAATCAGTTCTTACAATTCCTCTACAGAACAAACGTATAACAAACTGATGCCAACTATATTGTAAAATACTATAGCGACTTGGTTTACGCTTATAGGTGTATGTGGTTATAGTCAAGTATCTATAGCTCGTTTTGTAGGACTGTAGTCTAACATCAATGGTTGTTTTTGGTCATGTCTGATACCGGTTTGTTTCTTACGGCCTTTAGAAATATAGTTCTGTATAATATTGTCTTTCGTAAATTGAAAGGAAGAATTGTGTATTCCTGTATATGATAAATAAAGGAATACACAATTCTTCCTTTTTTTGTACTTTGTGTACCTTTACCAGGTACTGGTCAGTACCTTTGAAAATGTGAACCGCAGTTGTTCGCGAAACGTCAGGGACAAAAACCTAGCGAGACGGCGAAACCCGATAACCGTTATGGCTATGTCAAACGGCCGTCAAAGTCTAAGATACTATTTATGGGTTATATATTTGTACTTAAAAATATTATAAACAAAGCAACTCTCCTCTATTACAAGATTCGATAGTTAAAAATAATTTTCGTAAAAATATCCAACTCGGTTTGTTCATGGGTAATGTGATCCACGGAGATCCGGTGTAGAATATTTATTAAAAGTGAAATGTGGGAAGATTCCGTGCTCCGTTTCTTCTCAATTACGTGAGAATCTTCTTGCGCGAATGTCGCGCCGAGACGTTATCGGTCCCTTTTCGTTGGAGCGGTAAAATTTCCCGGCGCTGAATAAAGAGCAGATGACGCGATGCAATGTCTAGTAAAAATGTCACTGTTATGCAAATCGCGACGTACATTCGTAAACTGGAATACCACTTCCGTCTCCGGTACTATCGCCCTATTTCGGTCTTTATCTGTGGAAATGTAGTTTATGTAAATTGAAAAAAATAAATAGGACTTGACACCGACGTTGCCTTTGAAGTGCTAGGAGATAAAGTATGAAATAGACTCCGTCAATGAAGCTGCACTTTAAGTAAAATATACTAAACGCCTGATTTTATTCCACGCCCCCTTAACAAAATATTTACAAGGTGGAAATGTAACTGAGCTTGTGGAGGTACGAATCTCAATTTCCATGCCAACCGCTCACTTCAAATAAAACCCGCATCAAGTAGATTTTGCCTATAAAATCGTATATTGTAACATGCTACTTGCATGTGATTCACTGTGACATTCTCAAAATATAAAGACCGTCTTCAAATTTAAAATTTCTGAAAGGAATAAGGCACAGGCTTTACGATTTACATTTTAATAACTAAATATAAACATTGGGTCTTTCGGAAATAACGGAAGCCACTGTGAGGCGAAATAATTGTTGTATTTAGTTACAAAAGTGTAAATCATTTTATTCCTTTAAAGATCACAGATTTACATCAAGTAAAGACCGAGTAGATCCTTACTGGACATGATTCATAATCGAATTTTACTTTCGCTATAGAAGAAAGATGGATGATAAATATATTCTCTTGATAACTTGTTACTGTTGAAATTGGTCAGCTAAAAAAAAAACCTTTCATAGCCGGTATTGTAGGACAATTTTCAATTTTTGCAACCTTCACAGTAATAAGTCGACGCTTTAATTGGCTATTATGCCATACTATTCTGAAACGAACTTGCGCTTAGTTTCACATTAATGACTCGTTTTCAAGAAATCCTGGAATTCTGACTTGAAAAAAAATAAATTATAGGCGATAATTCCAAAGTAATTTTAATAATTTCTTTCGACAGATGAAACATGGATTTTAAGTGATTTTTTTTTATTACCTAAATTTCTGAGAAAAATTGTTTTGTGTATTATTTTAATCGAAGGTTAACCTTTTTTAACGCTATCTTGATAGGAAAAAGATATCGATACGAATTCCTGGTGCTTTTTATTAATGAATCGAATAAAAAAATAATCACTTGGTTACTTCTAACGAAAGTAAAACACAATAAAGCAGAAGAAACGGAAACATTACCGAAGAGATTGATAAAATCGATAATAAAAATGATGTATAAAAACTACAATTAATATATATATATATATTAATTAATTGTAAATATGTGTGTACACGAATAAGTCTATCAAAAGTTATTCTTTTAAAGGTATATCTTTAAGCTCTTCTTTAGACGTTTGCTTTTCGCAACCAATAAACTCCATCTGAAATATCCAACTTACCTAAAACTATATTTGATACAGAAAATACTCTAGAAGATTTAGTTTCGTTAATCAAATCGACAAAGTAGATATTGCTCCAGTATTAGTTTAACTGATTTAGAGATTGTCGTCGTTTAGGTTTTTGTCTAATATGCATGTTACTAATACCTTTTCTTTTGTTCTTGTTATTCTTTCCCTTTTGCTCCTTTGTGTTACATATACTGTCTACTCTTTTGGGTGTCTATATATGATGTGATTATATCTGAAGCAATTTTCTTCGTTTCCTTTTTATATTTGCGATTTTTACACGTGACGTACTTTTAGTACAATATATCATTCAGAAATAAATATTTTTGAAAGCAGGACGCTGTTTTAAAATAAATTAAGGTTTTTCCTTTTTTCTTTCTCTGGATTCCTTCTTATTCCCTGTTCCTCTTCCCCTAGAGAGGTTCCTCTTTTTCTACTCTTGTTTCCTTTCTTTCTTCCTCCCTTTTTCGTCTTGCCTTCTTATTTTTCCTCTTTCTACTTCTCCTTCTTATTTTCTCTTCTTTCCTTTATCTTCTATTCCGCTTTCTCTTTGTGTTTCCTCGTTTTCTTCCCTACTTTTCTCTATATTGTTCTCCTTCCCCTTCTCCTTCTCCTTCTCCTTCTCCTTCTCCTTCTCCTTCTCCTTCTCCTTCTCCTTCTCCTTCTCCTTCTCCTTCTCCTTCTCCTTCTCCTTCTCCTTCTCCTTCTCCTTCTCCTTCTCTCCTTCTCCTTCTCCTTCTCCTTCTCCTTCTCTCCTTCTCCTTCTCCTTCTCCTTCTCCTTCTCCTTCTCCTTCTCCTTCTCCTTCTCCTTCTCCATCTCCTTCTCCTTCTCCTTCTCCTTATCCTTATCCTTCTCCTTCTCCTTCTCCTTCTCCTTCTCCTTCTCCTTCTCCTTCTCCTTCTCCTTCTCCTTCTCCTTCTCCTTCTCCTTCTCCTTCTCCTTCTCCTTCTCCTTCTCCTTCTCATTTATCCTTCTCCTTCTCCTTCTCCTTCTCCTTCTCCTTCTCCTTCTCCTTCTCCTTCTCCTTCTCCTTCTCCTTCTCCTTCTCCTTCTCCTTCTCCTTCTCCTTCTCCTTCTCCTTCTCCTTCTCCTTCTCCTTCTCCTTCTCCTTCTCCTTCTCCTTCTCCTTCTCCTTCTCCTTCTCCTTCTCCTTCTCCTTCTCCTTCTCCTTCTCCTTCTCCTTCTCCTTCACCTTCTCCTTCTCCTTCTCCTTCTCCTTCTCCTTCTCCTTCTCCTTCTCCTTCTCCTTCTCCTTCTCCTTCTCCTTCTCCTTCTCCTTCTCCTTCTGTCTTCTGCTCCTTGTTTTACTCACTATTCTTCTCTGTTTTCTTTCCCTTCCTGTTCCTCCTTTCCTTCTGCCTATTCCCCCTTTTCTTCTTTTTATTCTGTTTCATTCCATTCTCCTCCTATGTTCTCCTCGCTTATCCCTCTCCCCTTTCTTCGTAACTTGTGACTGTATTTCATTCTTTGAATTTTTAGTTTATTAAATTGAAATTTAGTTTAAATCCAACTACGCCCAATATTAACTGATAAAGCTCTCAGCAGCGTCAGACCTAACTACTAATTTTGTAAAAAGAAGAAAACAATATATAACTAACTTTGTGTACTGGTCAGCACACAAATCCATGAACGAATTCCAGGCCTTCACCAACTGCACTATCAGTCACAGCACACTGCGATAATAACACTACCATAAGATCCTATATTATTAACAAGTTTTCTATTAAATTAAAATTTCCTTGTAATTAGTAACGCTTTCAAAATTTTCTTCTGGAAAACTCAGTTCAAGTGAGATTTGAACCCACGTCCTCCCTCTCGAAAGGATCATTTATCAATTTATCATTATGAATTTGTCAACGGAACTTTCATATTAATTTCAGTTTTCTATTTGTATATTCTCGCTACTTGCCGACGTGTTCTTATTAAAAGTAGAATTTTCTAGCAGTGTCCATCGCTAGTTAAAGTACCAATATTAATATATCTATTACCACATAACCATAAATATCGAAACGATATTAATTTCGTATATTTTATGAGCTGTATTACTATTAATCGATACACAAATAGATTTGGATCAACTCAAGTGAACGTAGAACGTAAAATCTGCAGGTAATAAATTTTAAAACGGAAGTGTGGCTCACATTTCACCCTGTGAGGCAATAGATTAGGTAAAATCGGGTAATTTATGTATACTGTTAGCTAAATGATTTCGAGTTAGTACGTTTTACGACTTTATTGAATTTAAATAATGTTACCTAAATTCAATTTGTTAGATCTCATGCTTACTTCTAATGTATCGGTCTCCTTTTTTTGGATATAGATGCCTAAGGTATCATTTTTTGTTTATTTATCTGTTAACTTGATCTATAGCGTACAGAAAATCTAGGCAGATAGTAGCCTATAAGAATGTTGAGTGTATTAGCCTTCTAGTTTGTTTTCTATTCAGTTTTATATTCTATTATTATAATTATTTGCAGTTCCTTCAAAGGGAGTATGTTGCGTACATTATAATTTTATATTACACGCCTTCCCTCTATTGGCGAAGAGTGCAAACATTCTACAGACCAGTTGTAACTAACCTCAGATAGAATAGCATTTAGAACGTGTACACTATTGTGATGGCATAAGGTACAAGGCAAATATATTCATTATAAACCATACACATAAAGTATAGTCCATTATTATCGCAAAACACTTGGATCTATGCGTATGAGGCCGAAAGTAATCAGCATTGTATGGGTCTTCCAAAATGTGCCAAACTCAACGAAAGTTGTTCGCGCCAGAAGCACCTCGAAGCAAATGGTTGTCTGTTTTAGTGGAATAAACGGGATAGGATTATTCTCCACCATAACAATGCGAGCTCTCACACGCCGACCCAAACAACTCAATATTTAACCGGCCAAAACATCGAATTCGTGGGTCGTCTTCCATACAATCCTAATTTGGTACCCAATAATTTCTTTTTGTTTCCGTCCGTGAAGAACAAACTACGTGGTCAACCATTTTAGTCGTCAGAAAAAGTGGTTGATGCGTTCAAAATGCATGTTTTAAAGATACCTCAATCGGAACAGGGTTGGTTCAAACCTATGCAAAAGTATATCGACTATCGCAGAGAATATTTTGAAAGATAATAAAAGAATTTTTAATGACAAATATTTATTTTTATTTATTGATCCCGATACATAAATACCAACCCTCATATTACACCGGCCCTCTTTGTATGAAGTTCTCTCAATTTCTAACCAATCAGGTAACTCAGGTGGTAGCGTTCGTTTTTAGAAGATATTAGAGGTTCTGTACGCAATTTATCCATATATAAGAATACTTTCCCTATACACATTTAAATCAAATTTATGGCATCGAAATGATCAGCCACACCAAAGCTTAGTTAAATGCAATATTATTGCATGTAATCGGTAGGAAAATTACATTGAAATTCATTGCCGCGTTCAAAAGTTTACTGACGGAATTTCGAGACTTATTATCGAATGGAATCCAAAGGATTCAACAACCGCAAAGCGTTACACTTAACGAGCAGCTCGACATGGGTGGTTGCGTACTCCAATTTACACAGTTCGTTCGATTTAATTTCGTATGTATGTGTTTATACACTCCTATTAGTTAATGTAGTCACGCAGTTATGAAAACTGTGACACGGAGTTAACGTATCATAATGGCGCTTGCCAATTTTCGCAATTCGGGTGCAATGAATTCGGAGTTTTGATTGGATCTCGTATATCGAACGGAAGAGCCGACAAACGAAACGGAATTAAACCAAACATGCAGACATGAATATTAAACCAACGTCTTCATTCTCGTTAAGATCGAAGTAGATGACACTGCAATCGGCGTCTATATTGTACTGCTAAAATTTTAAACGACAAAAAGAAAACGATTTCATTTTATTAACACTGTATATTTTGTTTGTTGTTTTCTTTTAAAGATATTAGGCTTCCAGTTTGAAACCACGACATAATTGCATGAGTCTGCCCCGACGTTATGCTCTCAGTTGCATGGTGCTTCTTCTAAGCCGCTGCATGTCGCATCGCTGCTGTGAGAAGAATGCGTGTTTTACTCTAAATTCTGTAGCGGTCTGATTACAAATAAAAGGATATTAAATTAAACTACATAATTGTCTACAAAATAATTTGAAGTAAGATAAATCTCCATTAGACGTGTATACTGTCTGTTTGAAGATATAGTGCGGAAGACAAGCTTTTACAGTAGCAAGTTGTATTTTTTGCGGTAATAGAATATTTGACAAAATTTCTCCCTGCTCCAGCTGCTCCGAGTTCGAGTTGCATATTCTTTCGCTTGAGCCCATACCAATTTTATTGGATTTTAAATTGCAGTGATATAGAGACACGTTAAAATTAGTACAGGTACGTAGAATACTGACTTATTATCAATAAATCTTCCTAGCAAACTGTAGAAGTCCCACACAGAAGACATTATATCATTGGCAACAATTGAATTAGCTAAAAAATAGTTTACCCAGGAGGTCGCTGACAAATGTTCTGCCTTGACGAAGTAATACAATAACACAATGTTAAATTAGCGAAAAACAGAAGCAGAAGAGTCGTGTCAAGTGTCCAAGATTGTCTTTCTTTTCATGCACTGCTTTGTCCACTATTCCCTTCAGCTCATCTTTAGCTAGTTGTGGCCCTCCATCTCGATCTTTCTCATACCAGTCTATCTTTCCTTCGTTATGCGTGATACGACTTTATGCTTTTGCTATCATTATGCTTCCATCATAGACTTGCTAGATTTGTCCATAAATTCCAATAGACCGAACATACTGCTCGTTCAGAAGAAGAATAACACATCTCCTCAAAATTCCTAACCCATGTGTTGGTGGCATGGCAAATTGGAACGCGACTCTGGTGTCCTGCATTGTAATATTGAGCTGCTATCGTACTATCACCATTTTTGTAAAATGCCTTCACGTCTAGTGCATATTGTAAACCTATTCACTGGTCTATGATTACCAAATGGTAGCTACTTGTGCGCAACCTACTTCCACTTTTCTACCAACTCCACAGCACTACCACATTCAAAATTTTCCGTTTCCCTGTGTCACCTAATATCTTTCGCGTATGTTGTCGGACTCACATACTTTTCTAATTTGATGTAATAGACACGCTGCATGAAGTGAACAGACTTTTAAGCTAATATCCCTCATAAAACAGTGACTAGCCGAAAATGGTAAACATTCACAGGTATCGCAGTAAACTCCACCCCAAATAAATTAATAATTTCCAGATTCCACGTTTTTTTTTTAATTTTTAATCTGTGCGGGGTGTAGCGCGATACCTGTGAACTATACAACCGCGCAGTCCTTACAATCATTGTGGTAATAAACATGACACCTGGTTTGATATTAATGGAAATCTGTCCAGTGAATTTCGTATCACTGTGAACAGCTTCTACGGTATCCTTCATTGATTAATAAAAATGGAGTTCAGCATCGCAAAGGCTTGTAGGGCCTATAATACTGAGAACGAGTTTTCTTACAATATGCGGTCTTGTAGCAACTTAACCATAGTTCTTTTTTAATTTTTGAAGCAGCTTTAATACTGTTCTCTATAGTTTCTTTTGCGCGCAGATGATAAATAATTTTTGACGTTAATTTGCTTCAAAATACTTGCGAAACAATTCCTTTTTTAGTACCTTAAATTATACGAGGGCCATTCGGAAAGTAAAGAACGTTTTCTTCTATAGAAATTTCTATTAGATACAATTAAACGAACCTGTATTTTACATAAAATTAGGTTTCCTAGCTGCTTTTCTACGTAGTCACCGTTCAAATTTAGTACTGTTTTATCAGCTTGTCAATACCTTCTGCGTACTCAGTTGCCGCCAAGTTGTTGTACCACTGATTAACGTCTTCTTTAAGTTCATTATAACTTTCGTAACGTTGTCCACTCAAAAAATCTGTCTATTTGGGAAATAAGTGAAAATCACCTGGCACTAAGTCCGGATTATATGGCGTTCTTTACGTTCCGGATGGCCCTCGTATATTACGAGAAATTAAATCTAACACAAATTCACCATTGGATCTATTTCCACAAAACTGAGATGGAAAAACATTTCGTCAATATTGTTTTTCCTATTATCGATTAAGTGACTAATTCAGTGTACAATAAATTGTATTAACTTTATATATGGTTAACTATAATGAAGGTGAATCAAAGATTAGAACCAAATGAATTACAGGAAAAGAAACATTAAAAATTATGTATGTTTCTGTAAGCATGCGAAAGTAGGAAATAAGGTGGTAACCATGCACCTACAGCGAAACACAAAGAAACCGATAACGTAAACATTAACATTTTTCATTTCCTTTCTTGGAACGCTCGCGGATATGTAAACGTTTGCGTTAGCGTGGATCTCCTTTTCGTCCCTTAACAATATAATTTATGCGGTGACGTTTATAAATCGCCGTGCAAGCATAGAACAGAATAAACAAGCGGACGCGCGTTTTTTACATCTAGAGAGCGCCGTTTCGCGAAATTTATATTCGTGCAACTAAACAGCTGCTTCTTTAATCGCTAAATGCTAATTTCAATCTGGCTTGCGCTGGCGGTTCGGCGCTGAAAAAATGTCCAATTAAAGCGGATGCAAGCGAAGCACCCGGCAAAACTGCTGTTCTTTACGTTTGCTTGTTTGCATGAAATCCCAACTTCTACACATTCGCGATGGCGAAACGAGGCTCGTTCTGACGAAGTCACTTTACTTCATCAACAAAGAGAAAGGCTAATGAAACTAGAGTTTCAGTTATCCTGGATAACGAAGAAGCAGATAATACAGGTCAAATAGTAAGATATAGTTATTTATTGTATAAATGTGTTACTTGGCATTCAAATCGCGGGAGAGTTTTCTTCAATGTTCTTAGCTCTAATAAGGTACGATAAAGTAAAAAGACAATATTCAATTTAGAATTTAAAGTGACGCGTGGGAAATTCTAAAGAAATTTATAACACTTCCTTCCCACTCAACAATAAAAGGCTTAAGTAAAGTTTGTCGCCAACAAAATATGAACGTGTCTTTTGTATCAAAAAACCAACTTAAAGAATCTCTTAGACAATCCTAAAGATAAATCGGAGATGATGAAAAGATCTGGAATTTACCAAATCGCATGCAACGGTTGTGATAAAGTTTATATTAGACAAACAAAAAGGAGTATCGGAACGATGCTCAAAGAACATATTAGGCACTATCGTTTCGATAAACCAGAACTGTCAAGTGTAGCATAGCATATGGCAAAATCCGGATATACAATTGAACAAAAACTTATTGAACAGAGAACCACTCCCAATTGCACCCTCGAGTCTGATGGATCTATTACCATAAGGCCCTGCTAAAGATACGGTTCGTTTTCGTTCTATCCTTTCCTGAAAATTCCGAGACCATCCATAGATTTTAAATAGTCATAGGTTTTAAGAAATTTTAGAGACTGCGTAGAAAATAATTTGCATGTGTGATACAGTTTTTACATTCAGTCGGTAAAGCGGTTGACAATGGGTATCCGCATGCTCTTAAAGCGCTGTGTTCCGAATAATTAATAAATTTGTCTGAGTGGAGTTTGCTGCTATACCTGTGAAGATGAATAAAGGTACATTGTACTTGACTAAATTTGTATTTTAATTTAAAATGGTGATGTTCAAGCAAAAATTTACTAAAGGTTGTACTTTGATAGACGGTAGTAATTATAATTTTGGTGGTAGTTGTTATAACAGATCAGAACACGAAACAAGAATTAGACAAGCAGATAGCTAAGGTCATTTTGGCACCAAACTGTAGCTTCAGGCGAATTGAACATAATGAAATTTGAAAAGCAATTAGAATGCTGATGCCAGGGTATTTTTTGCACAAATTTGTGAAGAACGTGAAGATGATTTCAATCAAATAATTTCTAAACAAATTTCGAATGCTCTAATTAATAGAACGACCGAAAATTTTGAAAGTTATTAAAGCCAATCTTTGTGATTCTTCAAAGGGTTCAGCAAAAAACGTGTTTGTTTATCTTTTACAGCTGAAGAATGAAAAAAAAATTGAGGCAGATTTTAAGGTTCTAAAACAACACAAAGTAGAAGAAAAATATGCTAATGGTTAACAATAGGAGTTCAGGTGCTCTTATAATCCTGCGTTCGGCATAAATTATTAATCTGTATGGAGTTTAGTGCGATACCTATGACTCCACAAATATTCTCCAACAAATATTATTTTAGCTTCGCTTGTTGTGAGAAATTTGTTTTTTTTTAATTAGGAAAATTTAATCATCTCTGTTCATCGTCTTTACTGAGTTTTTCATTCTTAAAACTACAAATAAGGTTACGTGTTCTTCACAGTGCTGCTTAATGTAATGATTTCTTCTGTTTCTACTGTCCTACTCAAGCAGAAAATAACTAAACTTCCTGCTCCCCAAACTGCAAATCGAGTATTAGGACTACAACTACGAAATCTCTGGCATTCTGCTTTATCTAGACGCAGCTACATTCAGAGGACTCCTTCGTGTAGCCACTGAAAGTAGGACTTACATTTCCAGAACAGCTTTAAAAATCGTTTTCGAGAAGTTCACTCCACTCTTCTGGATTGTGATGCAAACCCGATATTTGGGGTTAAATCATACAACTACAAAAAATAGTGAGTGATTGACAAATTTTGATGAAATATTCGGATTCAGCGGCGGGAATTACATATATCAGATGGATATTCCTATAAAAAATTGTCGTCTATCTGTATAATTTGTAAATAGAGTAATATAATTTCCACCCATTTCAAATTTAGCGCCAAGAGTAGCTTTAGTGATATAATTGCTGAAATAGACGAAAGCAGCAATATCCAAACTCAACCTGACTACGAACAGGCAATTCTAACAGAATGGGGTAGAAGCATATAGTGCTTACGTTATTAAAAATTGCCTTATTGATAAACGCAGTAATCAGAAAATTGATAGTGAAAATTATACTTTACGATTTCAATATTTCCCAAAATTAACTTCAACAGCTTTCTTCCTTTGAGGGTGTAATGTGTAAAACACAATCCCATAATATGGAAAAAATGCAAGCTTGTTCTGTATTAGAATTTCCTCAGACAAATGGATGTACACTCAAACCCACAAAACTTTGTAGTTACGCCATAGCTTACCATGACGTATGCACCGTCTGAAACAAATTCAGGTACACCAACCATGTTTGCAATGAATTGTGCGAAAACAACAATTGTGAAATTTTGAGGTTATTGTCATCTTTAACATATTTTCTTAGTTATATAGCATTTTAGACAATGATGCGTTTAGAAAACAAATCATGGGTGATTGCAACCAACGGGATTATAAATAGTGAGCTCTTCTACTGACAATGCTGTCATAGTAGTGTATTAATACATTTGTACTTACCGAAAGGAGCGGAAGAGGCTAAACTAATTATTAAATGTTTTCTTAACAAAATTCTTTATCGCCTTAATAATACGGATCTAATATGGAAAGCCCTATTTTTAAATCAAAACCTAGAAAATGTTCAAATAAGGAAACATAAAGGTGTTTAGTATCATGTACGTTACCAAAGGTTCGTTAAGTGAAATTTATTTCTATACAGTATGATATGCAATACATAACATACCGTAAATTAACTTAAAATATGTCAATATCGAAAGAATCACAGGATAATTAAAAATATATTTAATTTGTGTCTTTCCTCTCGACTTCTGATCCACAATTAACCGTCATAACAAAGTCTACTACGTTTGCTACACGTTTGTACCACTCTTTAATTATGTTATCTGTACGGCTTATGCAATATTGCCGGATGTCTAGTGAACAACTGTCCAAACTTTCTTGCCTCACATCTTTGTCTGTCGCCATAGCGATCTCGATCAGCATGTTTATTGCAATACCCTTTAGCACGTGTCCGTGTCCGTTCAATAGGATTAAAATCGCAGTGGTACGGAGGGAATCTTAAAACTTCATGTCAATGTGCCCGAAGTAATTCGTCAATAAACATAAACCTTCTCTTTTTTATGTCTCTTGGTTATTTCGAAGAGTTCAATCTTAGTCATTGTATTTTCATAGGTAATGTTATTATGATTTAGCCACCCAATAGTGTTTCCTTTGGACCAACTTAGATTTGGCGACTTCTCAAGTAAAACACTGTAATACGGAGCATTGTCCATTAAAATTATTGATGGTTCTTACAAATTAGGAATTAGTTGAGTTTGAACCCATTTTGTAAATAAATTGCTATTCATATCACCATGAAAATCACCTATATTTGATTTTGAAGTAAATATCAATTCGTACAAAGCCACTTCTGGTACCTGCATAGAACACAATAAATTGTTTACCATCATAATCTTCGGGTTTTCTGGCACTTTTTATATTGTCAAAGCTAGCTCTTTTCTCTTTATTTTAACTGTTAAAATAGATGGACGTCAAAAAAATGCGTTAACTATTTTCATAATCATGTATTTTTTTTTTAATCCTTCGTCCTTTGTACCCCGCGGTATCGGATTACTATTCTCTTATTCTTGTCTTCCACAATTTCCTGTTCTGAGCCAGTTGTTTGGCTCAGAACAGGGCCCATCCCATACTTCTTCTTTTTAATGTTCTATACATTTGTTCTTTCCAGGTGTTTCGGGGTTTACCTATTCCGTTTTTGCGCTCTATTTTGGCTTCAAGAATCCTCTTTGTTATTTCTGTGCATATGGCCAAACCATTCCAGTTGTCTCTCCGCTATTATTATTTCCATTGGTTTTGATATTTGATTAGTGATTGTCGTGTTTCTGATTTTGTTTCTCCTTGTTACTCCTTCTATTCTTCTTAGCAATCTCATTTCCATGACCGTAATTCTGCTTTTAATTCTATTCGTGGTTGTCCATAACTGACTGCCGTATGTTAGTGTTGGTCTGACCACTCTTTTATACACCTTTGGTCTTTATTTGTTTTGGTATTCCTTTTCTATTTAGAAATGTATTTCTTAATATATTATACATTTTATTTGTAATTCCTTATGCAAATTATTCAAATGATTCATTGTCATAAGCAGATCCTCTTGACATATTTGGAAATATACCGCCACAATGCTTTGTCTTTTTAATTTACAGTTGTTTTCATTTCACAAGTTTCCGACATAAAAATTTTTAGTCGCCCTAATTTATAAATATTAGCTAATTGTATTGTAGCAAGTTGGTTCGATGGTAGAAAAGTTTTCCCCTTAACGATGAAAAATTACGCCGGATTAGACGTACGCGAGGAACTTTCCCTCGGATTTGTTTTGATTCATTAACGTTAATTAATTCGGTTACGAAGTATGATGGTGCGGCAGAAAATAAAAAAGAAAAAACTCGTAAGGAATTCTTGAAAATAACCGCCGATTTATGTTCTATGATGTTCTGGATAGGTAACGAGGAACCGTACGAAAGAAATTTCTTGCGATGCATTCGGAATGATAAATTTGTGGGATATGCATGGAGTCAGCCGCGTTGTGAAAACCATTTATTATTTATATATTTATATTCTATACGTCTAGACATATATGAATCAAGAAAATTTACTGCGATACTTGCGAATTATACAACCATACAGTTCTTGTAATTATAGTCATCCTTCAATAGTTTTATCTGTATACACCGTAAACATTTGGCAATTTACTTTTTTCAAGACGAAGTATGTTATCACAGATTTCCCAGGCAGTTACTGAACGCAAAAAGAGTAATGCACAATTTTCGAGTCTCTCGGCAGTAGAGGAAGCGAATTTTGACTCGGCTCTGATAACTTAGCTGTGAGATCATTACTGAATGAACTGAAGAAATCATCATGCTGGTTGAAATCCTATTTTTGATCTGTTTTAGTTTCTATCTTTATTGCACCATAGATAGCATTGTTTTGATTTTGTAAAGACTCTACAGTATTAATTACCCCTGTTTTTATCATTTTGGACTTCTCCTCTGTACTCCTTTTTAATGATTTCTATGCTTCTAAACTTCTTACCTTTCGGTTAGATTAAGTATCGTTACCGTTGATTGATAAAATGACAATTTCCTTGCAATTAACCAACGTAATTAAATTCCTGAAAAAATATCAGTCTCGGTAGGATTTGAATCAACGACCTCTGCGTTACCAGCGCATTGTGCTATTATTTCACCACGAGACCGAATGTGAATTCACAACACTTTTAATACATAATTGTCGCAAAATCTGTAGGCATAACGTAATATCTCACAGAGACAATATTATTAAAGGCAAGTTCTATTAATTAAACTAATATTAATATTAATATTAAACCATCGATCATACCGGAACTAATATTTTTTCAGGAATTTAGTTATGTTTGCAAGGAAATTGTAATTTTACCATTGCTAATACCAACGGTGATTTAATATTAATATTAATATTAGTTTAATGCCGTGGATTCTAATTCAGAGGACTTTGTATGATTACTTTGCATTTTTATATATTCAATATCTATTCTCATATGTATTGGTGATATTTTTCAACTTTATCTTATGTTGTTGCACAAAAGACACTTTATACTATCACACAATAGTAAATAATTTAATATTGTTTTTATACCTGTATATGACTTATACAAAGTTGCCACTTTGCAAAGCCGTTGTTAACTTAACACTTGATATGAATGAGCTATTGAGTTTCTTATGAATGGTAGGAAAAAATGAGTAAAATAAAACTGAATTTTTTTAATGAGCAGTTATTTATACTAAAAACATGCATTTATAATCATACCATGGATCTTGCACGCAAGTTAACACACCTACTCATTCTGGTACTGCTGTGTGAAAATTAGATGAAACAAAATTTAAAAACGTCCATGTCGCAATATTTCAGTCGACTCCCAGTAATAATTTAGCGATAGCGTATCGGAAATAATGCCGCCAGCTATGTTCCAAATATCACGTACACTTAAAGAAAGTGATAAAACTTAATCAATTGCATCGACAGCGGTGCGTACCTAATTACTTGTCGTCTAACTTTATATTCGCTTCCGAATATCAAAGCCAACTTCATACACTCGTAACTTCGACAAGTTACGTGATAGAACAAGTTTATTTACATCCTCTTTCCTTCGTCGAAGTTTATATTTATTTCACAATATTGATATGAAATTTTAAAGATGTTTCGATGAAGTTTGTTTACGAAGTCGCAAACTGTGTCAGCATCGGGGTTTCGATAAAGATACATTTTTAAAAAGTTTTTAAATATACCGGCTTAATACCGAATTTAGTTGGAAACTCAAACAGGCCTTAAATGTTCTCGGGAGGTTGACAATTAAGAGGGAAATAAAAACAAATTCACTAGAATATGAGTTTTGAAGAGTAAAATGAAAATAGAAAGTTAAACAATATTAATTAACGTTAGATGAAATAATCCTTGAAAGATTTTATGAAGCTGTTACAAGGTATTGAAAAGACGCTACAGCATTTTCAGCTGGAAGTTAGTAATAATATCTTTTGTTGCCCGACATTTACAGGACAATATGACAATAATATAATAATAATATGTAGAGTGTCGTAAAGATAAATTTAACATATCATCATCCATTAAGCTTATTTTGTGTTAAACATGTATTGGTAATTATTGAGACCATAATATTACTAGGTTAACTTAGTTGCTCCTAATACTTTAGATACAAACTCATGATATATTAAATACAAAATTATAGTAACTAAGTACATTTTTAAACATGAATATCTATTTTGTCGCAATCATTAAATGTAAAAGATATGCCGTACGGATCGCTAAATCTTCAATTTTTCAATTTGCATTTAGTGAACATTCCATTGATTCTTTAGTATTTGACATATTGCTTATTGAAACGTTCCCAACCTGGATTTTCTGTGCAATTGAAACTTTCTTAACCACATTTTCTTCAAAATAATCTCTAGCAATTTTGATTGACTCTATCCAGTTCTTCCAAATCTAAAATATTTCGTTAACAAGGAAATAGAATATTGGATATACATAGTTGGATTTTCAAGGCTGAGAAATGTAGCAGTTTAGGTACGAGGGCGACCTGAAATGTTTCCGGAATCAGCCATTTTTATTTTTATTTTTCGATGTAGTCCCCTCGAAGATCAATACACCTTCGCAAACGATGCCCCAGTCTCTTCAAGCAGTCGGGAAAGTAGGATATTTCGAAATTTGCAAAATAGCCTTCTGTAGCGGCGATGACCTTCTCATTCGAGACAAATCTCTTTCCTCCCAGTGTTTTTTTCAGGAAAAAATGGATGAGAACTACGTCCCGTGAATATAGAGGATGAGAGACTAGCGCAACTCGTTCAATTTAGACACGATGATGCGGATGAACCAGTACATTGTCGTGGTGAAAAACACGAGGCCGTGTCTCATTCAATACTGCATCGAATCGGGTCAATATGTCGCTGCATCATTGCCCCGTAATGAGCCTTCCTTCTGCAGATAGCCGATGAGGATCACACCTAGGGAATCCCAAAAACGATCGCCACCACCTTTCCGGCCGATGGAACGGTCTTTTCTTTCTTCGGAGCCGATTCGCCCACTGGTTCGACTGTTCCGTTCCTGGTACATCAGAGAGGTTGCCCTTGCCGACCAATAAATCCACCCCAACCTTCGCGCTCCATCTCTTGCCGATTCCAGAAACATTTCAGGTCGCCCTCGTAGAGCTTGTGTGATTTAAATAGAAAATACCAGCTGTATTCCTTCCTTCGATCCAATATATGTACAAAGCCATGTCTCGTCAGAGAACTCGTATAATCAACATTGCACTTAGAATAAATGCTATCAATTTTGAAGGAGAAGTATTTTAAAAATCGCTTTTGCATTCTTCGAAGTAGTATTTGTGGACAAAAATAGTGAGAATACCAGATGCAAGATTGTTAAATAATCTGCGGGATCGCATGAGATATCTTAGGGATTTCATAGCAGAATTTCACACATATACTATATGGTTTATATGGGGCATAATATTTTGACTAACAGCGTGTATTAAGGATGTATTGATTTTTAATAACCATTTCTTCCCATTTTTTTATTTTGTCTTCTAGCTGAGTTTTCCATCATGATTTATGGACTTTTAATTGTGTTTTAACAATTTATGCCAAATATCTTACTGAATACAGGTTTGAAGATTATACGAGCTACTCCAGAAAATTGAAATTTATTCTCATATACCTATCGATGTTCTCGTTTGATCAATTGTTGACGTCACTTGTTAGACAAAGCAGCTTTTTAAACGCTCCTTCAATGGACATTGGTTGGATTACCGTTAATATAAAATAGTCCAATAATATTACTACACAAGATTCCGAACAACAGGTTTCTGGGGGTATTGAATCCGCGCATCATGTTTGCCATATAAGAAGAAAGTTAGAAGAACCCTAAACACAGCACCTCCAATAAAAGGAAAATTCAACTTTATCGCGCATATTAAAATTTTTAGCGAAGTTTACATCTATGTAATTTTTAGCTCGAGCATTGGGTATGTACGTGGTCAGAATAATAAAGCAACAGAGAGCAAGATAGTTAAGACATGGGTGGAGAACGGGAACAAAAGTACAGTCTACAATATCCTGGAGTGGCAACCGGGAGGAAGAAAAAGACGAGGGCGACCCAGAACTACTTGGCTGCAGGAGGGGAAGGTGGACCTTGCTAGAGTTGGCGTCTACAGATGGCAGGAGAAGACCAAAGACTGAAATAAATGGAGACACATATGGGAGATATGAAGATATGAACCGAAGAGAATGGGGATTAATCTACCCCGCAGATTTTTTTAGATCTAGAAAGCTTTAGAAGCGGCGATACTCTATTGGGACGACTAGCTGTCATGTATATATAGACCACAAAGAGCAAAATGATTCACTGTCTAATAAACTAAACGGTGCATTACAGTCGACTAATTCTTAAATCAAATATAAATTAGCTATTCAACCCAACACCTTTCTACTTTTCATTCTTGCGCTGTTCACTCTCTACGTGTTTCTTACATGCATTCAAATTTATTCTGAGACATGAGAGCATTGTGACAAACTCCACGCTACTGACCCAGCATTCGCAGTACCTATTCTATACAGGGTCTCTTCTTCTTGTTCACTTCAGGTTATAGACACTTTTTCTGTTACCATACCCATCTTTTATTTGGTCTGCCTACGCTTCTTCTTCCTGAACATTCCACTTATTTTTGTTTTCCTTTACTCTCATTTATATCGAAGATGTTTAGTCCTGTTCTTATATCTACATTCCTTATTCTATAAGATCTTGTGCTACCTTTCACTCTTCTTAAAAATTTTATCTTCTGTGTCTGTATCCTGCTTTCTTGTTTGTTGTCCATGTTTCACTAGCGTATAAGAGGGTTGGCACTGCTATCGTCTTGTTAAATTTTATTTATGTAGCCTTTCTTGTTTTGTTTTTAACGTTCTGCTGATTGTTGTCATTATATAGAATATAAATCCAAAAAAAATTATATCAATAACGACGCGAACGTCAGAATTAAGAAAAGCCTAGGATATTGCAATATGTTCCACCTACGGATGCAAAATGTATACGTAATATATCCATCCAACCAAACTCGCATACATACGTGCAGACTGCATACACTGCAGTAACACAGCTGTGGATATTACAAAAACTACAAGATAACACGGTCTACCTTACAAATGGCAAGTTAAGATTTCAATAACGTGCTTATGTACGAATAATTTGGCTGTGAATAACATAGAATAATATCAGCTCCAAAAACGCCTGCATATTTTGTTCTGTTACCTATTTATAAAATAACTTCATGTGTCTTTAATTATTACGATGACTGCTACTAAAATGTAATTCAAATTTACCGACATAATTACGTCATGATCATAATCTTGCGATCGTTGTTAATCACTAACCTTGCAAGGTTATGTCTTGAAGCCGTCGCCTTGTCGTTGTTAGTATAAAGTATAGGCTTGCTCCGGAACAGGAATGTTAAATGTACGGAAGGGATGTCAACAGAAAACGCGGAAAGGCGGAGAATTTTCCTAATCAGATAAGGCGTGATTAAGTTACCGCGGATTAGTGTGCAAATTTAACGCCTGTCAAGGACGATATCATCAAAAATTTACTATCTCTGTAAGTGAGATGCTAATTTGATAATTCGGAGGAACTTTATTATCAACGGCCCACATTTACATGCAAAGCAGATAGAGTTGTAGTAAGAGTATTTTTTAATAAAGGAGCTCAATATTTAATCATATTCAACACTTTCTATGTCGGTAAATTATTCCAGTGATAGGGACATATAGAACATAAAACGGGAAAGCTGAAATATTTATTTTCTTATCATATGACTGATGTACACTAGGGTGAATAAAATAGACACCTACTAATTAAAAAAAAAAGATTCTATTCTCGTTATATATACAAAATATTTTAAAATTTTTAAATTAGACTAATATTTTGTCGATCCACCTTTACTTGCGTGAAGTGCTGCGAGTCGTCGTGGCATAGAATCTATTAAATGATTACTGGTGACTTCTGGAATATTTAACCACTCTTCTGTAACAGCTGCCACGTGTTCTTCTTTTTTGCTGGGTTTTCGGGGTCGTTTCGCCATATTTGTCTGGATTATGTGCCAAACATTCTACATCGAATTCATGTCTGATGATTGACCTGGCCATGGTAAAATCCGAATCCCCTGTTCCTCTTTCCATGTGGTTGTTGTTCTTGCTTTGTGGCAGGGTGCTCCATCCTCCATAAAAGTGGCGTTTTCTTTAGATAAAATGGCGTTGTCGAATATCGGTAGTAGTCCTTTATATTTCCGTCGCAGATTACTAATTGCGATCTTCCACCATACCATATCGCGCCCCACACCATGATGTTCACACCGCCGTATTTCACCTTCTGATGCAAAAATTTGTCGTTCAGTTGTTGTGACGAACGTCTCCATTCCCACGTACGACCACTATCTCTGAATTGGCAGTATCTACTTTCGTCTGAAAAAATGACAGACAGCCAAAACTCTTCGGGCTTCGTTCGCATTTTGATTGCCCAAGTCGTTCGGCGCCGTTTTTGAAACGTCGTAAGGAGAGGTTTTTTCTTTGGCACCCTTTTATACATCCCCACACTGTGGAGGTATCGCAGAACGGTGCGCTGACTTTTCTGTGAAGTTGCCGCAAGCTCAGCTGTACTTTTTCGCGGTTCTCTTAACACTTGGCGCACAAGCACCCTTTTACTTCTTTCAGAACATCCGGCACGACCTGGTCTCGGCTCCACTGCGTTTAAATTGTGTAATCACACGGCTAACTGTGGACAACGGAATATTTAAAAATTTACTTATTTCACGTTGCGAAGCGCCGCGTTCACTCTGGCTAACGATGCGACCCTGGGTGGAGTCTCTAATATCACTCGAACCTTGTAAGCGAGGCATAGTTGTAACGATACTAAACTATGACGAATTCCTTCCGATACATCTACCCCTACCCTAATGACAAGAGAAAGTTCTTAATTCGTTCTTAGGATTTAGCTGTGTACATATTAATACCGCTTTACCTGGTGTCTATTTTATTCTGTCACCCTAGTGTATATATTTACTTTTATGTGAACTTGTATTGGTACAGTATTGGCATTTGATTTATTTGTTCCTTAGAAACATTTATATTTTATTTCTGCTGGTTTCATCGCTATTAATATGTATATTTGCTTCACCATGAATAGTGGAGATATAAATCATGCAGGGCATTTCGAGAGAAATACTATATACTTGAGAAGAAAAATGTGGTAGAAATTTTGAGTGTAGGAGAGTGAAATGTGTAATCAATTACGTGTGTATCATCTATTCTAATATTGCAATTTTAAGAAATAACACCAGTTCTGTTTACTTTGGAGTGAATAGATGCGTTTTCTTATTACCTCAATGCAACGTAGGAATGTGTTTTTTCATAAACCAAAGGAATTACTTGCAGCACATTCTCATACGATATAATATATAACATATTCATTCGGAGTTTTATATTTAACGCAGTACTTGGCTCTCATTTTAGTGATGTACGTTTAGCATTACATTTATAATTTAAATTTTAACGCACAAATGTGGTGTACCTTGTATTAGCAAGGGATTAAATACAATACAAATTAGACGTTTCTTGAAAAATTCTGCTACAATATATCTTTTTTCGGGATCTTTTTTTTTCATTACACACACATTACACATGTTTTTCTATGTGTAATTTTATACCTATACTTTTAAAAACAATTGTCAATTAGTTAGCAGGATAGTAAGCAACCTGTTATACAATCGCGTTAAATGAGCTAGAACCCTGATATCCCAGCAAAACCAGTTACCAGTGCTACCACAGTTCTCCCTTAATGCAAATAAAGTAACCATTCTGTAAATCTGATGAAGAAATTGTTTTATTTTAATGATTAATTAAGACAGACAAAACAGCATAACAAATATGAAGTCTCATTTTATAGTGATTTTTCGAAGTGGCCCCCTTGTCTCTTAAGGCAATAAGCAAGACGATCTTGTAAGCAACCCAAGGTATTCCGAATTAGTTCTGAGTTTATTCCATCACTTGCAATACGTATAGGGTCTCTCAGTTTGTTCAAGTTACGCACTTGCACGTTACAAATTTTTCTTTTCAGGCAACCCCAATGGAAGAAAACATTTGGAGATAAACTAGTTGATCTTGTGGGCAATGATACGGGGCCAAATCTGTCAATCCACGATCTTTAAAATGCGTCATTCAAAAAATTTGTGATTGCGTTTGTAGAATGTGTGGTAATCCCACATACAGCTGTGGCCATATGTATTCGCCACCCTTTTTTGTTTTTTATTCCGACGAATATATAAGAAATAAAAGAAAATTGATTGATGAAAATGTTTCATTGTGAGTGTATACAGATATATACAGATATTGCTTAATATTTGGTAGCTCCTCCCTGGGCTTTTATCACCGCACGAATTCGTCGGGGCATACTGCTCATTAAGTTGTAGCACTGTTCGGGGGTGATTTTATTCCACTCTTCGAATGTTTTTGTTTTTAAGCATTGCTTTGTGGTACATGAGTATTTAGCTACATTTCGCTTTAAAATGTACCATAAATTCTCAATTGGCGATAAGTCCGGGGATTGTGCCGGCCATTCCAGGACCCGCACGTTATTTTCCTCGAACCAGCGCATTACTTCGCGAGATTTATGGCACTGTGGATTATCTTGTTGGAAGTAATACTCTGGCTCATCATTATCGAATAATTTTAACGCACACGGTTCCAGAACTTCTTCCAACATGTCGATGTACGTCCGACTGTTCATTCGGCCCTCGCAGACGAACAGTTCTCCGACGCCTGTTGCACTCATGGAACCCCAAACCATTATGCTACCACCCCCAAACTTGACAGTCGGGATGATACAGTCTGGATGGAAGGCCTCTCCTCGCCTGTGTCGCACGTATTGAGGCCCAGGTTTACCACAAAGCTACCAACAAAAACATGAATACTGTTACATTTTGGAACCCATTAAAAAGAATAAAAACACTGTAGATACCAGGAATTGAATACAGAATACCCCAAATACAATAATTATGTATTACTTACCTCAATATTTGACTCATCCGTCCACATAACATTGGCCAAATTGTCAATGGTCCAGTCGCGGTGACTTTTAGCCTACAGCAGTCTCTTTTTCTTTTGTTGCGTGGTTTATGTCGAGCTTTGTATCCACCTAAATGTAATTCACAAAGGCGTCTTCTAATCGTGCGAGGAGAAATAGGAACATTATGAGCCGGAAAAGCTCACTGGAAAGCTGTTTAGACCCTTTTTTTCGGTCTCGCAAAGACATCCGCTCTAAGACTCGCTCATCTCTGCTAGTTGTCTTCCTTTTTCGACCAGTTTTCGGTTTGTTTGTCAAAGATCCACTCTCTTTGTATCGTTTTATCGTCATTCTAACTGTCGATCGCGCACATTTCACTTGTCGGGCAATAACAGACACCGACAACCCTTGCTTTTCTAACACCACAATTTGTCCTCGCTCTACCTCCATCAATTCGCGTGTTTTCGGCATTACTTTTTACTGTATACTATCGTATTACACAGACAAAATCACAGACACAATATCTTCACTCTAACTAGCTCAACCTTACTATTACAACTTTTAAGAAAGACTGAAGAAATATTCAGGAATTACAATTTTACGTCTATTTTCTAATTTACTCAGAATGGCCTACAATAAACCATTAAACCCTCATTACCAGGTACCTAGTTAAGTCTGTCATCGACCCTGCTTCTTAGAAATACAATAATATTCGTGTAACACGTTCAAAATGAGAGTGGCGAATACATATGGCCACAGCTGTATATAGAATCCGGGTTCAACAATATTTAATGATTGATGGAATGATGTTCTCTCGAAACGGAATCAAATGTTTTGTTGCTGTAGCGTTACCGTAAAAATCAATATCTAATGGATTAATTGATAGGAAACTTTGTACTTTTCAATGGATAAATGTAGGATACTAACCGGAAGTTGTGGGAGTTGACTTCACTATTTACAGTAAATGTAGCTTCATCAGCAAAAATTATTTTATTTAAAATTTCTTCATTTTTATTTAACATACTAAACATTATTTCGCAAAAATTAGTTCTCTTTACTTCGAAAAGCCCTTGATGGTTTGTCATCTTATATGGCTTATACTTAGATCCTTTCAAGGTTTTGTACACTGAACTGTACGATAGTCCAAATGTCTGGCTACATCTAAAAGCGATCTTATAGACCATTCCTTTACATAACACAAAATATACTTCGTCTTCTGTTAAAACGTGGTTGGTTTTATTTCTCTTTTTGTTGTGGGAATAGAGAACACAATCATCTTCCTTGAATTTGTTAAAAATGTTTAGAATTGTTTTCGCAAAAATTATTATTTTTCTGGTACCATACTATCACTGTCACCTTTTCATCTTGCTATTATAATTTAAATTAGTTATCTGCCTTTCAATATAATGTATTTGATTTAAGGTTCATGTATAAATAAAATAGTTGTCAAAAAACAAACAAATTTAATCATTAAGCTGTAGGTGAATCCTTCACTGGTGCATAACTGGTTGCCTGCTATGTATCTATAGCATTGAGAAATATCTTTTTAAAGTTATACATAGGAAAAATGTATGTGTAAAGAATTCTATTAACAATTTCTCTTTCTATTTTTCATTAAATTTGCACTTGAAATTTACAAACCAAATTTACCAGGTAATACTCTAATGCAAAGTCTTGATTTTCCAATATATTTTATAACCGCTACTCTTTCCTTTAAAGTTAAACGCTTGCGTTTAGAAGAAGCTATTTTTAACTGCAGTGAAAAAAAAAAACCACAAGAAATAAAATGAAACTAACTCTTTTCCTTCCTATATAATAATAATATCTCTTTATTTCATAGTACTATTGTATGATATACATTAACCTGGGTACTAGTTATGTACAAATAATGGGATAATATGTATTTATATATATCCAACTTAACTTATTAATAATTCAAAAAAAAACATAAAAATGTATTTAAATATTTACGTAGATAAAAAAGAAATCATTTGTACTATACAAACATCTATGAATAAGTGTAAAATATATAAAACTAATTCAGTTTAATAAAAGCAGTGCATTTCCAGGGTACATATATAAAGTGAATATACTTACAATGCAACAAACGCATGTGTTTTTTCTTTTAATCGAAAGCGACTACATTTATACATACGTGACAGCCACAAAAAGAAACCTTTGAAGAATTCTTTAACGATAAGAGTTTTATCACCTCGAAAATCTCTTAAAAATTAAAATAGAATTATTTCTTCACCATAGGTTTTTATGAATGTTTCTTTCGTGTTGTAAAGAAAACATTTCTCGAAGATTTATGAGTGAAGTATAGATGTAAATCGTGATTTACTTATTTTTCGCAGAAAAAGCATAGATGTTGTCTGGTAACTAGAGATGAATTTTTATATGTATAGTTCTGTAGATTCTCACAAAATATGATATCCCAGGCCACTACATAGCGTGCTACATTCTCGAAATTCATAGACATCTACTAAATGGAGGTATCCATTAAAGAAAGTTACACTATAATTGTAATTAACCTTTATTGAACTTACATCTCTAGAATATATAACACCGCCCAACAAAATTACTTTTTTGTCGTGATGCCTATAAAATACAAACTGATTTAGGATATTTCTGATGTGCTGGTTCCAAAAATAATGGGATTATTTCCTAGCAGCTTTAGTTTTTGGAATACACCACGATGAAATTTATTGCTCATACGAAATAGATTTCACCGTTCTTTATTACTAGAACAGCGCTTTCTAACTTTCACACAATAGGATGTAACAAGAGCATCAAGATTCATTACCTTCACAGCCATTTAGATCGTTTCCAGAAAATTTGTATGATGTAATGAGGAACAGGGGGAAAGATTTCACAAAGACATCATGATTATGGAGGAAAGGTACCAAGGAAGATGAGATACCCAATCGATGGTCGATTACTGCTGGAACTTTCAGCGAGTCTGTTTCAGTAAACCCGACGCAAGGAAATCTTACGAAAGGAAATGATGAAGAATGATTGAAAGCTGTACATGCATATTTTTCTGTTAAATAAATACCTCCTATCCATTTTCTTGTGTTTCAGTTAAGAGTTGTCAAATAGTAATATTTAAAAAGTTACGTACATAACAAAACATTATATCTAATTTTGGCGAATTTTTCCTAAGCAGGACAAAAAGTGTGAATTTTGAAAACTATATCTCATGGAACAAATCTGACGGCATTTTTGGATTAAGCATCCCAATATTGCTTAATTATCCTTAAAAAATCCAAGGCACCAATGTGAATGTGTGTTAGTCTGTGTAATCTATTTAATATATAAAAGTTATATTGTATTAGTAGCAATTCGTGTTAGTTTAAACTTAAAACTAACAAAGCTTAAATATATATATATATATAATGGAATCATACAACGTATGAGACGTTTTTAAGTAAGTAAGTACATGAGCAACATGGGTATCATTTCCACACAAAACAATTCCATAAGTGAGTTTGGACCATATATATCTAAAGTAAAGTATTTTCAACACGTTCGGGTCAACAACTCCTCGTAATTACCTAATTTGTCTGCTACCTACATAAGCGATAACGATGCTGCTTTCTAGACAGAATGTCAGTCATGGTAGTAGTCAAGAGTTTAACTGCGTTTCAGAGTTAAAAGTGTAGTTGTGATTTCTCAGAAATAAACCGGAATTCTTCTCAGTTGAATATAAAACAGAAACGCAATCACTTTCTCGAAATTCAGGTATGGGCAGCAAACAATTAGAGATTATTTAGTCTAATAAAGAAATTACTTATGCACAAGGAAACCACTACAGAATCCAGAACACACCCCCAAGGAACTCCGAGAGTGACTGGTTGTATTGGCGTACTCTATAGGCATCCAGTTTCTGCCATGAGGTATGCAATCAAACGATACAACGAAATTAATGCATGAGTAGACAAAGTATTCACAAATTAGTTGTCGTGTTTGGGGGCATTTCAACATAGTTAATTTATTACTCGGTGTTATAGTTATTCCCCATGTGAATGAGATAATCGAAATCGTTATGTAAATAAATTTTGATTAATCGGCCTTTATTAAGCATCTAACAGGCGTAGCTGCAGTAATTACTGAATGAAACACTCACACATTCATCGAATCAAAAATTAAATTCATTTTCGAAAGAGCAATTAGTTAGACATGACCAAAGAAAATAGAAGCAATTGCTCTTGCATACTTGTCAAAATACATCGCTTAATGTTGATGATGGATGTGTTTATATCTGACCAAATATTGCCCCTTATCATATGCTCTATATATTCAGTAATTACTGCGGTTCCTCGCGTCTATTTCCTGTGTTTTCTTTTTTCTGAGAAATTAATTGCTTATTTATGCCCAGGGTGAAGTGTCACAGATTGCTATCTACAACATAATGGATACCTACGCCGTTTCGAGGTAGACGGTAAATAATTGTGGCGGATTTTGGGTTCGCCGCAGGTTGATACTTTCGGCATACATGTCCCCATTACAATTGTAAATATGCTGACGAAAAATACGCCTGAAAAGGAAATTACCACGGCGAAATATAATGTCATAATTACAGCGCATTTTCAATTGTTTCTCTATGGGAGAAAGGTTAAATTGTAAGCTTGTAATGGTTAGGAATATGTTCCGGTCCGATTAATTCACAATTAAAAAACGAGGGAACTAGTTCTATAGAAGTAATGCGTATAAAGTGGCAAGGTGACGAGTTTAATGCGTGTTCTTTATAGTAATAGAATTTGGCATTTTTACATTTGAATTTGATTGTTGAGGAATATTTTAAGATGAATATAAGAAATGTTGGAATCATGGCACTTTCTAGCATGTAGTCGGCTATAAATGCAGTTTTAAGTTACATGAATCTCAGCATAGACCGTGATTTTATATTCTTAAAGAGAAACAGCTATTATTAGATTTATTACCAGTTCGCATATATGGGTTGAAGCACCTGTAATTTCATTGAAGAATAGCTGAGAATTATGTCTTAATACGCTCGTGGAGCTGTAAAATTCACACTTTACGCGTGTTTAAGGATATCATATTTTCTGCATTTTTACTATCCATAGCACCAAGATAGTACCAATAATTCTGGATAATTAATTTAAGCTATCAATTAAAATAGTTCCCTTACTCAAACAATTAGGTTAACGGAGTAAAATAGACAAAGAAAATTTGGCAACAAAATGTTATTTCTGTATTAATATATACATATATATGTCGCTGGCTGAGCGAGAGCGTCCAGAAGAATATGAGCGGCCAAAAACCTGGGAATATTATTCCATTGGTCCACCTTTCTTGCTATATAAATCTTGAAGTCGTCGAGGTGTTGTTTTTATTAACTAGTCAATTGTTCCTTTGGGTATATTTGCCCATTCATCTTTGACTGTTATCATCAACTCAGCGTTATTGCTAGGCTTCCTTTGTTTCTTTGCTATTTTCTGCTGAATAATATATTACATATTTTCGATGAGATTCATATCAGGCAATTGTGCTAGCCACAGCAATGTCTCAATACCTTGTGCGTCTTTCCACGCGGTTGTTCTACGGACTTTATGACAAAGAGCCCCATCGTCCATGAATATTGAATTTACTGGTAAACGTTCCTTTATAAGAATATTCACATATTTCTCCGCATTAGTATTCCCATCGTACATAACCACCATACCATATTGCCCCCCAAAGCATACTGGTAATACCACCATACTTTACTGTTTGATGCAGAAATTTATGTTCTAACTGATGCAATGAACGTCCCCAGACCCATACACGACCACTATTACTGAAGTGACAATACCTGCTTTCATCCGAGAAAATTACGGACTGCCAAAGGTTGTCAGGTTTTGCTAGCATCTCTGTTGCCCATGTCAATCATCACTTTTTCGAAAGTAGAAAATTTCTGTAATATTTGTGTTTGTAATTAGAAAACTCTTTGAACAGCTGGTGACGGATCCCAGTAGATAATTCCGTAACTTACTTTTGAATTAAATTCAGCACAACGCACTACGTATTGACACTACGTAGCATGTACGATATTACTGAAACGCTGGTTGATATAGCTGTACCACCTGAGATTCCCATCAAAAGATATTTATTACCTCCGTTTCCTTCTCCACTATAAAAATCTTCTTTTCTCTACATTTTAAAACTATTTTTTTTCAATGTTCACTATAAACGTAAAGAGTATTCCTAATATGGCACTGGACGTTCCGAAATTCATTTTAACAATGCTGTAATGCCCCCACTGATGGTTTTCTATAAATTACTAGGATGATATGGTAAATATTCTTCTGTCTCTTATGGGGCTTTATGTTAAAGCCTGAATTATTTACTGCAAGTAGTATTACTTAGTCGACATTTGCGATAATTTCAGTGAGATTCATTGAGCAATGTTGTTTTGAGATCTGATGGAAGTTGAGTGTGGAATCATGAGAAAACAATACCGGTCAGTAACCCGATCTGCTTGATTGAATAGGAAAACGTATGCAGAAATGGAAAGGAAAGTGTTATGCGCTTTATGAAGTTCATGCACCTTGGGTGACTACCATCACATAGTGGTTTTTGGCAACAAGTGTCCAGATCATCCCATTGAGGTGAATACGGAAGATATGATGGATAAAGTTTACGAGATCGTATTAGTAGACTGCCGGGTCACGATTAGAGAGATTGTTGAAATTGTATAAAAATCTCAATTGAGCTTGTCCAGAGTATCTTTCAAGAACAATTGAGTATGAGAAAGCTATCGGCGAGATAGCTGCGTCTCCTGAAGATTTATCGAAAACGGGATCGTGTGAAGCGTAATACGGATAAGTTTCCGCAAATTGTGAGAATGTAGCTAAGACATGGTTACATCACTACACACCAGAAACTAAAAGTCAATCGGCGAGTTATGGCGACAATTTCTTTAGATTTTCAGAACACACTCTTAATAGATTATTTGGAGAAGGGAAGGACAATCACTTCATAGTATTATGCTGAGATACTGGACCGATTTGATACTGGACTAAAGATGAAAAGGTTTCACCTAGCGAAGAAAAACATTCTCTACCGTTACTATAATGTCCTCACTTACTTGTAGACAATTGTGATAACAAAAGTAGTCCAGGTACGTTACGAATTGAAGTCCCGTCTATCATATTCACCAGATTTGGCCCCTGTGGTTTCTTTCGTTGTCGAAAACTTGAAGAAAATAACTTGATATTTTTTCCACGTCAAATGAAGAAGTCATTACCGAAACACAGGCCTATTTTGTAAAGTTCGGCGTGGTTTAGAGATGTTGAAGCACCGTTAGACTACATAGATAGTGCCACAAAAAAACTAAGTCGAGAAATGAATCTACTAAATGCAAAACAACTTCCTTAACACAGACGTTTATCATACCATCCTCGTATATGCAGGATTTACCATGATAATAGTCTTTTATATGTACAAGCATTCTTGTAAAGTTTAGTTATCAGAAAATTAATATTACAGATAAGACATCAGTTAGAATGCATGTTGAAATTACATACAGATTTTTACTTAGAGAAATGGAACCTTTAAATCTGGGCGAAGAAGTAAAACACAATTTTACAGATATTTCCAATACATTTAACACATCTTGTAGCTTCATCGGATGATCCCATGTTCAATATGAATTTCCAACTAGCATCGGCCAATCGAACTCAGAACATTCGACTCCTTTGATTGATAAAAGGTATTCCGCGAATCTTCTCAAGTCCATATGTGTCAGACCATGTATGCCAGAACATATTTATTCCCAGAAAATAAATTAAATGATAGCTACAACTCCATGAACAATATTAATGATAAGAATTGCCACGAACTCCATTCCAGTGTAAGTCCTAATAAATTATTGACATTATTTTGTTGTGTTTGTTCTGAATTGTTTATATTTTAGCATAAAGTATTCTATAAAATGAATTGCTATTATTACTACTCATTACTGTTAGAAGAGGTAACGTATTGTGATAAGTTTTCTGTGCATGACGGTATGATTCTGATGATAATTGACGTACTCCTAAAATTCAGATAACATCTAGTATCCAAGGATATTATTTTGGTTGCAAAAATCCTTTGCATTCTAAAGTCAAGAAAATAACAAGTCAAGTCGTAAATTGCGTGTTACGAAGCATCGTACGGAAAAGCCACACACTTAATGCATGTTCTTGAAACTCCGAAAATTGAAAATCGCTTGCCTTTGAGCGATTTGTCCGGTCTCTTCCTCCAGTAGCTCGTACAGCTACCCTGTCAGCCGCATATTCATTCTCTATCGTACATACTTACTCTACATATACGTAGATAGTTACATGCTACATTCATACGAGAGAGAACGGCCTAAGAATGAACCGTTCTCGAGTTAGTCAAAGGGACGTTGCCTTCGGGCTGCGCAAATTCCGATCACGTTTAACTACCACGCTAATTGCGTATCTTCCCTCGACTACTTTGCGAGATTTGCTCGAGATGCCGCAATAGCGCCGTAGAAGGAGAGGACGACCGTCGACAATGTTAGAACGAACAAGAGAACATTACTTGTTATTCCATTTTGTTAGCTTTTAGCGTTTGCTTATTGTTCGCATTAATTACTTAATTTTCAAGGAAAAAGTAATTACTATGTTTTTATCTCGACGTCTTTACATAAAGGGTAAGGGAAGAGGAAAATTTAAATACAAAATTACTTCGGGATCTTTTTCTTGGTATATTTGTTTAGTACGTCTTAACGGCTAATATTACAGTGGCAAAAATATCATAAGAAACTGCTTGAAGCTAGATAAGTTAATGGATTGGAGTTGTATGTTTATAGATCAAATTTCCAACACTCTTTATTATAATTCACGATGACTGAGGACTCTGTCAAAGGGAAGGAAAATATATATTCACTAATTCTATGCATTTTGACGTCTACAAAATTTTTGTCTTCTCACAGACGTACAATGAAAGTATGGTTTCATGGATTTTAGGTCGTATGTGAATTGTGTCCTGACAACACGTTTTCTCGCCTTTCAACGAGATCGTACTCGTCATCTCCTGAAGCTGGTCAGTCGATCTCCAGCTTTAACCAGCGACACACCAATTCCGGACGATGACGAGTGCCATGTCGATAATACCTCGAAAAAACGGTCTTCATTAGGACACAACTCACACGCGGTCAAAAATGTATTCATTTAAAATGTATTTAAAAAAGTCTAATTTGTGTTTTCCTGTTATAATTGGTATTGACCATTCTCAGACATACGTACTGTATACTGCACAGCGGTGTGAAGATGTTAACACTATTTTTTTCACAATTCAAGCGCTTTTGCAAAGTAATGTATTTAAATTCAATAACATTTTGCACCTCATTCTGAAAAATAGAAAAGGATTTTTAATTTAGACCACAGATTTAGCCATGACAGCTGCAAAGCAGTGCTTTGAATGGCACCTCGGCTTTTCGCTGCATCGAAAATAACGTTTTTAATAGGCCCCTTCTTCGAAAGTGCTTTCATGCCGTAACATCGACATCGAAGTAATATTGTATGGTAGATACTATACGAAAATTAGACAGTCAGCAGGGTGCAACGAATTCAATTTTTTGATAACCTTTTGAAGTGGAGTTTTAGATTCTAGATATGATTTCATTTGAGGTGCAATTAACAAAAACACCACTATTGAAAAACTCTGTCTGATTGTAACAAATAGCAGAGTTTCCCATCACAGTCTTTTAAATGATCTTGGATTTTCTTGATCTTTTAATGCGCGGAAGATTTTGTTTATCTTTACTGCGATGCCTGTGAATTACATAACCTTATAGTCTCTGCAATCGTTGTGATTAAGATGCCAGCTTTTTTTCAGATTGTGTAAGTTTTATTGTGATGGTAATTAATCGCCAAAATCAAAAGACTGTGATAACAATAATTTGTGACAACAGTCTGACAAGATCTCTTGACCTTGCATTATTAGATAGCTTTTATTTTTTGCATTGCACTTTTATTTGTAAAAATAAACATGAGTAGATTGAATTTCCTATCAAACCAAAACCGAAAGAAACGTAAAAATGTAGATTGTATTTTCTGTCAAACCGAAGGCCAAAGGAACGTGAAAATATTATAGTAAACTTACTATTTTTAACTGTACCATATCAAATTAACAAACGACGAAGTTAGTAGATCATTCTGGAATTTTGTACTAATGGTGTATGCACACTGTGTCACATAAATAATTATCTACGTAGTAACCTTAGAACCATAGGATCCTTGACCAAAAATATGACGATTTAACATGACACATTTAGACAACATATTTCTCCTGTCAAAGATCATGCCTATCTCATTTAAAAATTTAAGGACGCCTCTGGTTCACTGTTATGATACTTTCTAATATTTCTGGTCCATACTTGGCAAAAAGTTAAGGCATGTTAGAAAACTTTTAATCGTGATCTAAGATAAGTTCGCTTATTACCTGCGGCGAACGCTGCGATAGAGACTTACCTCCCCTTCTATATTCCACCCTACTGTCGCATACGTCATAGTAGCTTGTCTTCTTAATTCCTCAAATATTTTCTAAGGAAATATTGTCCTTATGCCTCATTACAACGGAGTTGATGGTTTTCTATCAAGTCATCGCTTTGAGATATTATCATTGAAACAATGCGATTAGTCAAGCTTTGTTCTGCTGATAAAGGTGTAATAGGTCAATATGTTAGATACTTCAATAGTTAGGTAGTTTAAATAATCATATTTTGGGTCAAGGATTCTCTAGTTACTATATGGGAATTGTAACATCCACTGTACGTAAGACAGATGTAGTAAATCATTCCCTTCAATTTCGAAAGAAAAGCAAATAGCAAGAACTCGTGAGAGAAATTCGATAAAATCAAGTATTGCGAATTAAATTAATTTAACGAACTTCCTCGAAAGAAAGATAATGAAAAGAGGCAAAAGGTGAGATGAAGAGAAAATCAGGTAACAAATCATTAGCGGAACACACTTGATCTAATTAAAGGTTTCTTAAGCTCGTGGCCCTAATTCGTCCACGTTCTACGTGCTACTGCCGGGGTATCGATCGATCTATCGGAAGAGTAGACAGCAGTTGAATTAATTTCATCATTTCGCTTTCATTACACGTAGTTGCCTATTATCGTCGACCAAACTCCCCGAATATTATTTTCTTTTACGAACAATCGTCGGCCGACACTGCGTATATCAGTTTTATATTTTCCTGATTGAGAGGGAAGGCGTACTCATTTCTGCTTCTATTTCTCGCGTTTGATAAGGGAAACTTTCGCTGTCGAAACTTTATTGACAACTCGAATAAGTTTCGTTTTACTGCTACTGTCTTCACGTCAATAGGAATTCTCGTTTTTAAGATAAAGGATGACCTAAGGTAAATTGAATTAATACTAAAATTAGAGTTTGGTGGTTACAAAAATAGAAATGGTAAAGTTTTTGCCTCTAGTGAGTATGCTGTTCAGGCTTGAAAGGATTCAAATCATCTCAGGAAAATTTAAATCAAAGCGATTTTTTATTTTAAGTAATCATGTTTGTTGAGAATGGATTATACACGCTCAATGTGGCAACACTCCAGCAGATTCAAGCCGACTAAATGTGACTTTAGTGGATAAGTAGGAGTTTTGAATGAGCGTCCTAACATCACAAGCTCGTGGATTTTCTATCATGATAATGCCTCCATGCAGTACTCCCACACCCACCCTACAGTCCAGACGTGGTTCCATGAGATTATCCTTTTTTTTTCAATGTTTAAGCTGGAATTGAAATATTCCCATTACGGAACAGTAGACAACATCCGAAGAGTCACGAAGCAATAATAAAGGAAACAGCTTCGGAAACGAACTGTTTTCCGAATTGGACCGTGTGATGGGGAGGTATAAGAGGAGAAAAAGGAAAGAAAAAGGAAAGAAAAAGGAAAGAAAAAGGAAAGAAAAAGGAAAGAAAAAGGAAAGAAAAAGGAAAGAAAAAGGAAAGAAAAAGGAAAGAAAAAGGAAAGAAAAAGGAAAGAAAAAGGAAAGAAAGAGGAAAGAAAAGGGCGGGATCCCGACGTGTTGTCTTCAACGTAGGAGACTGTTTCAGGAGGAAAGTAGGGGAACCAAAGTGGCACGGTAACTTGACGTGTAAACCACTGTAGGGGCGGAACCACTTTGGAACAAGGTCGCCGTAGGTCGATGTGTAAACCAGGGTACAAGCGAAAACCTTGAGCCTTTTTCTTTTTGTTTTCCTCCTACTTTTATTTCATCTTTCTGTTCTTATACCACCAAGATAAGAAAACGCTGTAAATACAGCTTTCTCATGGTATTAGTGAAATCAATTCACGAGAACACATATGAGAATTAAAACGCTAACACACGGCATGTTTCTGCCTCTCCGGCGTCATCCGCGTGGTTTCGAGCAGTTTTATGCTAACACATGTAATTCTCTCGCTGCTTCTATCTCCATACTTAACTCTACGATACAAATGAATATTCCTGGCGCCAACTTTTGCCAAGAGAAAGAAACATTTATCCGCAAAGTCAGAAGCGGGTACAGTTTCCCACCCTTTTCTCGTGCAATTTGTGGATTGGTCTCCCGAGAGGACGTTTTTGCACCAAAGGCAGTGCATAGGGAATTCCTGACGCTTCTTTTCGCTGTCTAACTTTGCGGACAAATGTCTCTTTCTTTTAGCACTAGTTAGCGCCAGGAATATTCATTTGTGTCGTAGAGTTAAGTATGGTGATAGAAGCAGCGAGAGAATTACATATGTTAGCATAAAACTGCTCGAAACCACGCTGATGACGCCGGGAAAGCAGAAACATGTCCGTGTGTTAGCGTTTTATGTCTCATATGTCTTCCTCGTGAATTGATTTCACTAATACCATGAGAATGCTGTATTTACAGAGTTTTCTTATCTTGGTGTTATTTTCTAGGCATTCTTTTAGATGTGCTCTTATACCAAACTATGACATGAAAATTTCGGAAACAGTTCGTTTATTACTGACTCTAGTAGTGGCATAACAGTCTATCAAAACAAGACTTCCAAAATAATTTTCAAAAACTGAAAACTCACTGGAGACGCCATGTGCATTGCAAAGGAGCATATATACATTGAAGAAGACAATATTAAATTGTACATACTTTCAATTAAACATTTGACGATATAGAAATAGATGTATTTTTGTTTGCAAAATGACACTGTAATCTATTTCATAATTCTGAATAGACGGGCCCGTATAATAAAACGATTCTTCTGTAAAGGAGGAATTTGCACACAAAATTTTAATGATGGTATACAAGACATGAATCTTCTTGAATATTTTTCTGAAATCTCCACCATTCTACTACATTTACTTTTTACATGTAGGTTTTTTCTCGAAAACAATAATTCTTCACCAGAATTTGGAAATTGTTTCTGAAGCTGAATTTTCTTCTTAAGTTGACACCGGGCATTGAGTTTCATTTCCAGTAGGATCGAGTGAATAAGCTAAAAAATGAAACAGCGTTGTAGCTTTCCTAAACGTCTATTTTACATCCCCTTTAGAACTTAAAAATTGCGTCTTAATTTTTCCACTACGCATAAGATAAACAGTACGCGTCTGGCAAATTCTATCAAGTGTCGCAAATATCGGTCTCAATAACTATTCTTTTAATTCGAATATTTGAAAATCACTTTATGTTCTTCACAGATTTATTTATAGTAATTTCGACCATTTACTTTCATATACTTCAAGACAGTCAGAAAGTATAGTTAATACTAATTTCTTGCTCCACTTCCCTCTATATCAAGCATTGGGTAAATGTATATTAGGAAAATATTTTAGAATTGTATAAGCTTTTACCAATTTAATTTCCAAGTCTTTGGATATGAAGTTCAGTATATCGGCAGAACACTTATGAGTTAGAATGGGACATGCAAATATTGTCGGTATTACACTAATTTATTACATTGATGGCCATATCTATAACGTGCTCAGATATATCTGGAGGCTCTGATAAACAAGGAACTGTTTCCGTCCTCTATTGTCAAAACTATACAAATTATTGCATCGTGACATTTTACTATGTTTTGATTTCATCTCTTTAAATATTATATTTACATGGACCGATGGTAGATGAAACTTAGAGGCCACAATTTATTTGCTTTTCCAATTTCTTTGTTCACTTGACGTAAACCAACAACTTATTGTAAAGATGGTACTAGCTACATGCTTGTCTAATTCTTGTTTCTTCTCCTTACCTGTTCTAACAACAAAGGAACTTGAAATGCCACCACTGCTATGGAAACCAGTATCAAAATTTAAATTATTACCGCTATTTTAACCACCAGCTTTATTCACCTATTACAGTTTTTTATGCGTCCTATAGCTAGAATATCTTTACTTCCTTTTCCTTGTCTGGACGATTGGGAGCCATTTATACCTTCACTTTTAGCATCATTATTATTCGAGCTTTACAGGTTTCCTATTGATCTCGATCAACTCTTCAATGTCTGTACCTTACAGATAGCGCGACACCCAAATTTACCAATGACAGATTGATTGGTCAATTTCAATTTTTCCTGCTCAAAACTTGACCCAAATGCAGTACCCTCAAGAAACCAATGCCTGAATTGGAATACTAAGCGGTAGCCGATCTTTTATTGTCGGAAATCTTACGTAGCAAAATCTCCGATTTGTTATGAGATCACGTCATTCCTTTAATTGAGATTCTAAATGTTGATGAATTTTAATACCAAATGGATGGAGTTCTGTCATATCCTACTAATACCAGCAATAATTTTTTGAATAACGCATTTCAACGACGCTGGATTGGCATGTTTGGCTCCGTACCATGGCCCCCTATATCAGTCAATTTGTGTTCAAGTGATGACTTTCTTTGGGGTCACTTAAAAGGTAAGGTATATAAAAACGTACATGCGGTGGAATAAATCCAGAATTTATTAGGAATACTCCGCTCCGCGTTGCTTTCAAAAGCTCTCTGCTTATTGCCTTGAAAAACAAGTATAGCACCTTGAAAATTTGCTATGAAATTAGACTTCACCTTAATTATGTTATTTTGTGTGCTGAAAATGGGCACTTTCTGTAATAAAACCATAACCATATTCTTCATAACGTTGTTTTGTTCTGCGCCCCCCGTATAAATATTATTTTCGTTCCTAACTTTACTATACTTTTTTAATAGATTTAAAAATTTGATGTATACCGAATATTTTAATTTTTCGGCACAAAAGAAGATTATAGTAGATCCGTAGTGACGGATTTGCCGGATAGTTATTTTATTTGAACTAAAATAAATCTATTACGAATGTAATAGCACTGGCTATGCTGAGCAGTGCTGGGTTTTGCTAGGGGCAAAATTGTAACCATGTAATTGACTGTGGCGAGAGATGAATATTTTTAAAAAAATTTCCACCAATATTTATTACTATGTCAACTATGACGGATCTATTATTTGTTATATGCAATATTTCATGATTTTGTTCAAGATATCGCTCTATACAGTACAAACTCGTAAATTTCATCACGTCAGCGTTTACTTTTCCCCTTCATACCGAGATGAGTTTCAATTGATCGGGTAAATACATATTCAAGGTATCGATCTTGCTGTTGTATGAATATTTATTGTCGGTCGTTGGAAATTTACAATTCAACGTAATAAAAGTTTGATGAACGAGCAGATTTGGTTCTCGCCTCATTCGGATCCCCGTGAAATCTTGAAGCAACGTGTATTCTTTACACTAGAGAAAATCGATAATAAAGCTTGTTTTTTTCTCGCCACTATCTTGAAAAGGGTGGTAAGATTCTCTTCGTAGTAGTGGAGATTAATCTAACTTTGTGTGGTTCTATAAAAAGTTAGTTATGTATATTTTAATTCAGCTAGTTTACTTGGCTGAATTACACCGACTTACCGTTAGCTGCAGATATATATGTATACTATGGCTTGATGTTCGATGTTATTCAAGCGTCTTTTCATGAGGTTCTCCATGTTTTTAAAATTCACAAAGCTGCGCGGCTCTAAGATCGTTTAGATGTTCTATGTTTCCTCTTTGTATCCTAACCAGTATCCCAAAATGCATCTGCCAGATCATTACTGTTTATAGCCACAGTTACCACAAATGAATTAGTTTACTTGATAGTAAACATTATCTTTCATAAACAAGATGCAGGCATCTATTGTGCAGATTGATGGTCTCTTACCTAATTAATATGTAAATGCTGTTCAAATGGAGATAAATACATATGCAACATATGTTATACGTACGTGAAATGAGTGTTATAGGTAGAAATACATGTAAACACAAAAATAGCAATGTTTTACATTATTTTATTGCATCTGTTCTTAATACATTTTGCATGTAATTTTTGTGGTAGGACGGGGTGAGGGTAAACTTTTGATTTTGAAACTACAATATAGAGCGACTCTCACATATGTTATAAAGCATATGTGAGCAACAACCGGCCCGCTGTAGGAACACTACTTTAAAATGCACTACTTTTAAACGCGGCCAGTGAACGTATTTGCTTACTAAAGTTTGGCTCACAACATGTTATAGGTTGCCCATACTTGTTATAAATCATCAATAAGCAAATACTTTGATGTATAGGACTAATATTATATCTACTTTTATTACCAGAGATATACGCTAAAAACCGAAGGGCGATGTTTTTACCACCTTAACATATTTTTCCGTATATATACAACACACAAGGCATACAAAGGTTAAAATATTTCTGAAATTTGGGGTTGGTGATCTTCCTTCGTTAGCTGTGACCTACGAAATTATAGCGTGCACTATTCGTTTGAGCTTTTTCCGTATAATTCGTGATACTGCCGCGTTAATGAACCGATAAATCTATGAATTGATAAACCTTTTAATAAAGCTCTAAGCAAAAACGTTTAAGATCCACCATGCATGTAAATCATTGTATGGCTTATATTCAAAAGCATCTAGAGAATAACTTGTTCCAATGCCTTGAAGTACCCATTAGTATCGAAACGATTTTATACATAAATAGACAACCCTGAGATTTATTATGCCTAATCAAACATTAACAAGAAATTTCCTTCGGTGATCTTGTCCCCGCAATTCATGCGGATTTTCCTCCGACCAATCAATGGTAAAAATTATGAATACTCAATGTACCATCTATGATAAACATAGACACATTACTTCAAAAAGTATGTCTTTAAGAGTCGCCATCGTTTTGAAATCTGTCTAAGATTACGTTACAAAAATTTAATCGAAATATAGTCGCCAGTTGAATTTTAGAAACATGATATAGATGGAGAAGGTCTCTTCATAGAACCAACATCATTTTAATATATTTGTATAAGTATTTAATGTTGGAGATAATTGTTAGGGGTTCTTAAGGGTCATAGATCCTTGTCTGCTTTCCAAATATGAGCATATATTTATATATATATATATATATATATATATATATATATATATATATATATAGCAAGAGAAGATAAGAGTTGTAGTTCAGAGTTTATTGGCGACGACTACGTTTCATGATCTGCTTGTTGAATAAAAATTGTTGAAGTCATGAGAATCACTATTTTGTTAATGTTCGAAATTTGTTACGTACATCATTTCTTGGTATAAATATTGCTGTTATACCTATAACCCGTGAAGAACAAGAGCTACACGACACTTAAAGCATGTCATTGTAAGACGTCAAGTGCAGGCTTCTTTCACGTTTGAAGCATATTATTAGAATTAGAATTTAAAGACTTGCCTGGTACACATGAATCGCAATTCGTTGAAATGATAAGTGAATATAAAGATTTTGAAAATGCAGACTGTTCTCTATGAGGGAAGTAGTATGATTGATCTCGAATATGAAACGCGAGCTGTTGAGTTTTGGGGAAGTGAAAAAGCGAAGCGGCGTTCGTTGGAAACTGTGCAACATCGGTATAGAAAAGTAATATAAGATGTACATTTCTCTGATATTTTGTATGTAAGTATGTAACAATAAGAATCTAAGATTATTGCATAAACTTATCTTGTACAACAGTACTACAACAATACAATCAATCAAGTAAAATCAACTATCTAACTTTGGTGGGAAGCAAGTATAGATCTTCGACACAATTTTCTATAGCGCGTATGGACCTTCAAATTCAGTATGGCTCTTACGGGAAATGCGAATGCGGTTGCGACATTATATCAAAATTATGTTCTGAGGTTGTTTTAAACCCTACAGTTGATTATATGAGGGAATAACAAATGGAACACGAATAATATTTCTCATATATGTTTAATATTTGTATTATTTTACATGATAATGTTTAACAAAAATATTACACATTATTGATATATTTTCCAAATTATACCAAACAGCTTTTATTAAAAAGAATTTACGAATATGAATTCCTTTCTCTTTTACAATTGATGCTGCAATTGACTGTAATAGATTAGCAAACTGAATTATTTAATGAAAATAGAGCTGCAATGATATAATGTGAATAGTGGTTTTCTATATAACACATGGGCTGAAAAGTCCCGGCCTAACAAGGAAAACACGGTTTTTTGTGGTTCAAAATTAGCTTTACTCATCAACATAATCTCCATCAAGAGCAACGCAATCATTCCAGCGCCGCTCTAACATTTCAATACCACTTTTATAGAACGACTTATCTTTTGCCTCAAAATAGGCCTCAGTTTCAGCGATAACCTCTTCATTCGTGCGAAATTTCTTACCGGCGAGCATTTTTTTTGAGGTCTGCGACGAGCCAGTAGTCGTTGGGAGCCAAATCTGGCGAATACGGTGGATGTGGGAGCAATTCGAAGTTCAATTCATGTAGTTTTGCCATTGTTTTGATTGACTTGTGACACGGTGCGTTGTCTTGATGAAACAAAATTTTTTTCTTTGCCATATGCGGTCGTTTCTTTGCAAATTCGGCCTTCAAACGCTCCAATAACGCTATATAATATTCACTGTTGATGGTATTTCCTTTCTCAAGATAGTCGATGAATATTACACCACGCACATCCCAAAATACCGAGGCCATAACCTTCCCAGCCGTGCTTTCAGTTGTGCTTTCGGGCGCTTTGGACGAGGTTCACCAGTTGCTGTCCACTCAGATGACGATCGTTTTGATTCCGGAGGGAAGTAATGGATCCATGTTTCATCCATTGTCACATATCGACGCAAAAATTCCGGTTTGTTACGTTTAAACATGGCCAAACACTGTTCAGAATCATCAACACGTTCTTGTTCTTGGTCAACAGTGAGCAAACGCGGCACCCACTTTGAACAGAGCGTTCTCATAGTCAAATGCTTATGCTATATAAAGCCAATACGTTCTCTTGATATCTTTACGATGTCAGCTAACTCACGCAACTTCACTTTTCGATCATTCAAAACGATTTTGTGGATTTTTTTTATGTTTTCTGGTGTTACCGCCTCATTTGGACGTGCACTGCGTTCTGCATCATCGGTGTCTCTACGACCAAGTTTGAAGTCAGCAAACCAACGTTTTATTGTTGTTTCTGATGGAGCGGAGTCCCCATAACACTTTTCAAGCCATTGCTTCGCTTGAATGGTATTTTTTCCCATCAAGAAGCAGTGTACAATTAAAACACGAAATTGTTTTTGATCCATTGTTTTGAAAATAACAAAAGTGGCGTTACTCTTAGCGCAATAACTCACAAACTAATGAATAGAATATCATGAAATTTTAACAGCTGTCTTTCGAAGGTTAGTACTAACTGAGAGAAAGGTGACTGCAAAACTAGCGTCATCTATGTGTTAGGGCCGGGACTTTTCAGCCCATGTGTGATATTAAGAAACGGGGCACACAAAACACACACAAATCACGGGCGAAATACGACATTCTTAAATTAACAGAAAGTCAATGGTACAAAATCGTACAACTCTGCCCAGGTTGAAAAGAGATGTACACATATAAACTCTCTGTCAATGGAAAGAGAGGATAACGTTTCATAAGACCCAATACTGAATTTTAAGGTGCGAACGGACTATATGTCCCACAAAGTTTCATTTAAATCGGTGATACACTTTCGTGTCTTCCCTTCCTTGTCAGTAGAAATAGGGTAGACGTAGATTTTTCTCTCTCTCTAAAAATTTAGATCAAAGTTTGTTTAGGGCGCCAAGTAATTACCTTACATGAGGTGGAATTACCAACTTACCATCATCAGTATACGTATAAACAAAAGAATATTTTTTAATTACATTTTTTTTATTTATTATTTAATATTTTAATTATTAATATAATAAATTATAATTACTAATTTAATTATTTTATTTATTATTTTTTATTTTGTTTAAATTAAAATTTTTAAAATTTCAAAATTTACACATAATCAAATTTCATAATTTGCGGAGAGGTAAAAGTGAAAAAAAAATAAATTAAATCTTCTGTGAGAACCTGATTATCCATTAGGTTCGACGTTCCGATATAATTGCATATATGTTCTTCTTCAAGTAGTCGTCGTATTCAAATCGCGACTACCTCACCCAACCTAATATTGCTGTTAGTATACATTGTAAGAGATATTCTTTTTAAAAATAAAACTGCTGAAAACTATGTTATTTACGTAATTCCTGTTGCTGTATTATTGCGAAATAAGCAAACAAAGGACCTAACAGTACAAATTCCGCTCACCCAGAAAACAGTTTAATATTTATTTCTACAGTGGTAATCGCTTACTGTTTAATTAATATTTGCCACTCGGAGATCCGTTCTTCAAATAAATTATTCCGCATTATATTCACGAGGAAGTTATTAAAAGACGTTGACAAGGTTAGAATGTGTGGCAAGACCGGTAATCGATAAATAAATCAACACTTTGTTGCCTTGACGAGCTTGATTAATTTCGCTTTAGGACCGACTATAAATCAAAAGCGGGTCCAAAATCGAGTACGGAAGAGCGCGTCGTTCGCGATGCCGTCGCAAAGCGTCGCGACGACGAAACGCTGGGATGCTAATGGCGATACAACAAACCGCAACTTCTCCATCGGTACGGCTAAGTCGTTACGACGAGACCGAGCGCCTTTTGGACCATACTTCCCGGGCGATGCCGTTCGTTCGCCTTCTCCACCAGCATCGAACACAATGCCGCCTTAACGAGCCGCCCTCAGGACAGTTGTATCAAGTAATTTGCCCAACAGAGTGTAGTACGTTCGTAATCGCCCCAGTAATTGCTCCATTGAGCTCTAAGACGGCACCTCGGACTAATCTAGTGGGCCATTGATTTTCGTATAATGGATGTTTCTTGAGGGATAAGCAGATCTGTATTGTGTTTAGTTTGCGGCTTTGTTGTGAGTTTTAGTTCATTAGTTCTTGTTGGACTTCGGCAGCATCGGTTCGGCGAGATGGTCTTAGGTGAGAGAAGGCGACGTAGATCCGATTCGGCTATGCCTCCGTGGAAGCCTATCTATACAGGATTATCGAAAGTATTCTGCGCGTATTTGGAAAGTATTATATTGTCATCCTAAATGCTTAAATGAACAGTAATAGGAACATTTACCGCCGCGGGATAGCTATCCCATTTCGCCAGGGTAACCGTGACTGGAACGGTTAAATTCCCTGACGTACATAAATCAATAATAGCGTTGAGTTGTGTACACTTCTTACTTCCTATATTTCAGCAAAGTCTTTGTAGAAATTACGCTGTGAGAAAAAAGATAACGCCATCTGTATAGCTAATTACATGACAATTTTAAGACATTCATATTATTGGTTTAAAAAATACGTGCAACAGGATAAAATACCAGGCGTCAGCGAAAAGTACGCAGTGCATTAACTTGACACATATGTCATTTTGTTCGTCTGACATTTAAACTACAAACACACACAAGTTCAGTGATCATGTAGAGCTTTGTGTCCGAAAAAGAACATTTGCGACACGCGTTACTTTCCTTATTTAATCAAAAGAGAAAGGCTGTTGAAAGTTATCGTTTGCTGGTAGAAACATAAGGTGGGCATGTTTCATCGATTAGAATATGTGAGACATGGTTTCGACAATTTAAAGAGCACAAAAATGCAAAGACAAGCAATTGCAGAAGTTATTGGATGATGACCCAACACAAACTCAATAGCAATTAGCAGAAGAATTGCATGTGTCACAAGAAATAATCAGCAGACATCTACGAGTAATGGGGAGAATCAGTAAACTCGGAAAATGGGTCCCACACGATTTGAATGAACGTAAAATAGAAAATCGCAAAGTCACCAGTCATACGCTGCTTCAACGTCACGAAAGAAAATCGTCATGTATCGAAGTGTGACGGGTGGTGAAAAATGGATTTGTTTGGAACTCCGAAACGGAAAAATTCGTGGCTTTCACCTCCAACACTTCAACATCAAGGAAAAATCGCTTCGGCAAGAAGACCATGCTCTGTATCTGGTGGGACCAGAGAGGTATTGCCTATTATGAACTCTTGAAGGCTGGCGAAGCCGATCATACACAACAGTATCCCCAACAAATGATTAATTTAAACCACGCACTAGTCGAAAGACAGTTTTTCTGGCATGGTATCCATTGTCATGAAGACTCTAAAAGAAGCAGTACGACTGAAAGAAAAATACTTCGTATTGGCAAACAATTTATTTACTCGGAACAACTTAAAATTAGAAAAAATGCAATATATAATGTTTAGAAATCACTATTATGCATCAAAATTAATGACGACGTCTGTATGTGTGGTGATAGAGACATTTAAATGGAAACAGTTACACTTTTCCTAGTTCATTTTCAGACTACTATCACCGCATCAAATTAACAGCTTAAGTAAGCATTCTCAGCACTATCTAGTACCACAAGGATACATACTCAGTTACCGCTCAAACACAGCGAAGCAAACGGGTACAGTATCCCAACCCTTCTCACGAGCAGCTCATGGACTGCTAAACCAGAGAAGGCGCGCACTGACAGTACATAGAGTAACTGCACATGTGAATAATCCCTTATCATGATGTATTAAAACACATCGGAAAAATGCCTAGCCATTTTTTCAATGTGTTTCTTATTACAACCTTTACTCGTTTATACTTCGTAATAACTTGTAAATATAATTCTTGGTTCATTATACATATTATTACATTATCAAATCTTCGCCCCGCCTAGCAACAGGGTAATATCCTTATAAGACATGTATAAGGCATGTATTACCACGAATGCATCGCAGCATTATTTTCAATAAAGCGTACTCTAAATTCTATTTATTTTAAAACGTTGACTCTGGGTATAAATTTACTTCGAAAATGGAACTACGTATAAGGAACCAAATTGCAGATTGTTACTTCTTGAAATTCTTCTTCCGAGATTACAGCTTCAACGTAATTGTGTACTGGCACGTTACCTAAGACACCAACGGTGTTGTTGCTTTCATGGCCATTTCCAACACACATTTATAAACAACATCGAAGCCAACTATTGTAGTAATTATGTTTAAGCGCTACTTTGCGACGTTACCAGTATTCAATTTCAATTAAAAATATAGAGCCAATGATATTTAAATTTGGTCTCATACTATTTGGTAAGTTATCTATTTCCCGTTGTCCTCTACTTCGACGACTATTGCTGCGTCGATAGTATAAGTTCAAATTTGTTTTGAGGAGAAAATTGATGAATATTTGTTAAGGAAGTTATTCTAAATTACGGCAGCCCCGGGGTTTGAATTCGATACCCCGAGATTGATAGTCCAGCGTGCTAGACACTGAGCCACCAGTCCCGTTAAAAATATGAAAATAATAAACAAATTTGGTGAAAGAATAGAAAAATCATTTTAAATGTAAAAAGAAAGAGAAAGATGGGAAGCATCCAGATCCCACCTTTCTCTTTCTTTTTCTTTTTCTATCTCCGTTCTCTCTTTTCTTGTTTTACTTTTTATTTCACCTTTTCTTTTTTCACATCTCATCATGACACGGTCCAATTCCAGAAATAGTTTGTATATTACAAATACCTCTTCCCCCTTTCAATTATATGACCAATCATTTATTACTACAGTCCTGATCATATAAAGAGGATGTAAATTTACAATGCTTTTTTCTAATGCACACTGAAAGATGGGGTTGCAAAGACTACTGGACTCTCATTGCCAATAATAGAGAGAATTCTTAGAGAAGCGAAAAAATTTGAAAATAGCCAATGTTAGCTATTTTTATCGACAAGAAGGAAGGCCTTTAAAAATACCAGTGTCGCATTATTAAGATTGATAAAAATGTACTGAAGTGAATCGTATTTTATTTTCGGATCATTATATTCCGTATTTCTTGTCGTTTAAGTGGTTATCTGACAATTCTGTTGCTAACTGGCATTAATATCTTTTGCCTAGATTTAATTTAGGTTTCATTATTTTACTGTATTCTCTACTGCTATTATAATATCTGTAAGTGTATCTGCCTCATTTTTGTTATTACATTTCTCTGCATTGTTCTTTTTTGATTATTTATCAGTTTTTACCCATTGGGGACATGCATATGTTCCACCTGTGGTAATGTATTAAGTAATAAAGTAGGCGCGCAGGTTCTTAAACTTTTCATTGCGCATGCCTTCTACTCGCCAATTTTCATTACAGGATCTGTATCTGAGGTTGCTTGATTAAGATACATAAATTTTCGATAATTGAAAATGTTTACTTAAAATACAATTACTGTTTGCAAACCTTCTCAAAACAATAGATGCTTCGCATATTCATCTACTATTTTTGTTGCAATACATGGGTTTACCTCCACGGTACTTTGGACGCGCTCTACGAAAGCTATGAAATTAATAGAATCTATTAAATAGTAACAGGAACTGAAATTTTAAAATTATTGCGTAAATATTTCGTTCATCATCATGCAATAAAAATTACATGAAATATCCGAAATGACATTAAAACCTAAATTAATGCGTCCCCAAATCCTAACAGTTTTCAGGCGTTGAAAATGAACCTCCTGTACACGTAATCATATTACATCTACCACTTTCGCAAGATGACAGATATATCAAAGACGTAAATGGCCTGCGCGTATTCGTTAAAATGGATGGCTGTGCATTTCGGGAAACGTACACGGTTTCAGTTGGTAATAGCTTAATAACAATGGAAATGGAACTAAACGTTAATAAACGTAAATTAATGCATTCTAAGGCAAAAGGAGTCCCATTCAATTTGATTAGGAAATTAACACAATTTCACTAGTGGCGGCGGTAGCGGCGGCGGCTGTAGTAGCACCGGTCTAACACAGAACCGTTCGTCCAAAATAGGATCCTGATATATGCACATATTTAGCGACTCATATTGAATATTTAAGTAAGGAAGAGGGACTGAGAGAACTGTGGTAGAGTTATTCTTCAATTAAACTGTATGATGGGAATCTACAAGGGTACGAATAACTTTAAAATAATTTACTATCTAAAGCGGAATTTTCCTAATGACCAGACAATTTATGGGAAATTCTCTTTCACAGCGTGGTATTGTTCTATAAATGTTTACTTCTACCGCAATAAAGGTAGTAGACACCGTAGCCTCACACGGACTTAAATAAAGGTGTATTATAATGATAAAAGTAGATTGCAAATTCGTTTATTTTTAACAAAAGAAAATAATAACGGAAGGTAAAGGAAATTTAGTAGCTTAAATACTGGGATAACATTATATTTCTCTTATTTATAACTTATTTATAGTCGCTGGCCATGAAATTGCAAGAGGGGAACTTCAAGTTATTCAGAAAATTTAATTTAAGAAATTTCGAAAATTAATTTATTGCTTAGACCTAATTTAAAGTGATAGATAGATAAGTACTAGCCCTTATAAATCTGTAAATTAGTTTATTCTTGGCTACAAGGTTTGCTATTTATGTACCCGGAATAATAAATAAAAATAAATATTTGTTATTGAAAATTGTTTTATTGTTTTTCAAAATCTTCTCCGCGATGATCGATATACTTGTACATACATTGGAACAAATTTTCATAGCATTTTTTCCATTCCGATTGAGGTATTTCCAAAACATACATTTTGAACGTGTCAACCATTTTTTCTGGCACCGAGAATTGTTAACTACGTAGTTTATTCTTCACGAACGGAAATAAAAAGAAATCATTGGATGCCAAATTAAGACTGTATGGTAAATGACTCACCAATTCGATGCCTTGACCGACCTTGACCGATTAAATATTGAGTTATTTGGGTCAATATGTGAGAGGTCGCATTGTCATGGTAAAGAATGATCCAAGGTTGCTGGCTATTTTTTCTTATATCTTCAAAGACTTCTGACAAACAAATGGTCACGTACCATTCAGAATTGATCATTCCACGATTCTCTACTAGCAATGTAGCCACGTGCCCGTTTATCCCACAAAGACAGGCAACCATTTGCTTCGAGGTGCTTCTGGCGCGAACAACTTTCGTTGGGTTTGGTTCATCTTGGAAGACCCTTACAGTCGATTGCTCTTTACTTTCGGGCTTATACGCATAGATCCAAGATTCGTCACCTGTGTAAATGTTATTCACGGATTCACAAGCAAAACAGTTAGTGGTGCAAAATTAAATGTTAAAAAAGACAAATGCGTATAAATATATCTAGGAGTTACATTAACTTCCGATGGTAGAGATGTAATAGACATACACAATAAAATAATAGAGGGATAAACTATAATTAGACAACTACACCCTGTGGTGTGGAATGACAATATTTCGAAGAAAACAAAAACCCGGATATTCCACTCTTTTGTTGAAAGTGGTGTTACCTTTAAAAGTGAAGTGTGGGAACGGAATAAAAGGATGGAGAACAAAATAATGTCAACGTAGATGATGTATTGGAAAAGCTGTTGTAAGAAGACATTATTAGATCATGAAATAAATAAAAGAAATAATGCAAGTTGACACATGATTAATACATGAAATAGAATGCAAACAACCATTATGGTATGACTACATGAGATGAATTGGCCAGGATGGACTACCATAGTCGGTAACATGGTTGACAATGGGAGCCCACGTGCTCTCGAAACGCTGCGTTCCGCATAATTAATTAATTTGTGTGAGTGGAGTTTACTGCTATACCTGTGAATTACCATAAAGGGTTTGGAAATGAAAGCCTGATAATAGAAGGAAAAAGGGAAGACGAATAAGGAGTTGGGAAAGGGGAATTAAAGAAGTTATACAGAAGAGAGGACTAGCAGAAGATGGTTCAAGGGATAGAAGATTAGGATGTGGTAGATGGCAGATGGTAGATGGCAAAACTAGCTGTATACAAACCGCCATAATAAGAAAAAAAATATATATATATACAAAACAAGGGTTCTTATTAGTAAAGAGAACGCCTGTATAGTTTGATGAGTAGCAAGAAATAAACATCCTGTATATTTCATGGGCAATATTACAAAACGGGAAGCGTCCTCAGTTTCCAGAACGAAATTAATATATCGAGAGCGAACTATAAAGCTGAATCATTTCCAGTACTCTCATGCTTATATTTCACTGAAGTAAATTAGGACCCAATTGAATTTTATTTGCTACGTTTTGTATGTATTCGCCGTTATATGGTCTGATCGTTAACAATTGCGGAGTTGGTATTCATAAATTGCGACTGCCATGCGAAAATTTGATCAATAACGATTGAAATGTATGTAAATAAGAAATACGCTTACATGCCTACTGAAAGGTTCGGTGTTTCTCGCATTGGTTGCGCCTAAAAAACAAACAGATCCCACGCAAACTTCCATTACACGTTCGTTGTTCCAAATATTTGACAAACCTTACTTTTGTCGAAATTCCCCTGAAGCATATTTTATATAACATCCAACCTGGAATAAACAGAGACAAAGGATCCCAGAATGTGCTACATTGAATAATTTATTTTGCACATCTTCTACAGCTATATTGTTTTGTTTCACTTTCTCTTGTTGCTTTTTTCTTTTGATATGCTTCGCACTTCTAAACACTGACTATTTAGGACCTTTAATTTATAGGCGTATAACATAACGAGTCCCGTTGCTATGCTATACGTATACCGTATTTTTTAAATTTACATTACACGGCTTCTATTGGTATTTTAAAATTATAAGAACAAGTATAACCGGACAAGTTATTTCAAGCGAGCAAACTTGGTTGCTTCAAATAGAGAGGAGCGAGAAGGGAGCTTCATGCTTATTTTATGTAATGTGTTGGTGTTAATGTTTTGTTCTTCAAGTCAGTTTGACTTTCTTTTCGAAAATAACCGAGATGTCCAAACCTTCATGAGCGGCAGTGTATTTCTCTCAGCTACAAATACAGCTAAATATACCAGGCCCTTTTGTTATTAGGTATACAGCATACATTTTATTATGTCTAGCTTAAAGAAAAGGTTGTTAATGCAACAGTTATACACCAGTAGCCATAATTTATTATGTTTTAAGTGGGTTACTATGGAGAAAAAGAAACAGTTTTTTGTCAGATATTTAGTTCGCAATTTAAGTTTTTGTTCATATATCAAACTAAAACTAAGCGTTTTAATCAATTTTTTTTAATAATAAAGAAGCAAATAATGAAAAGGTGGCAATAATAATGTGGTACTAGAAGAATAATAGTTTAAGAAGGGGTTACGGGCATGTTTTCAGTCCATTACCTCGAAAGGCCTATACACTTTGCGAGAGGTATTTAACAAAACATGCGAAACTGAATATAAACCAGACATTTTGGAGTACGAGGGCGACTTGAAATGTTTCCGGAATTGACAAGAAAAACACGGTATTGGTGTGGTTTTTTATTTCTATTCTTCGATGTAGTGTCCTCGGAGATCAACACACTTTTTCACACACTGCTCCAGTCTCTTCAAGCCGTCGGAAAAGTAGGATGTTTCGCAAAATCGCTGAAGTATTGCCCCGTGATCGTCCACCCCTTCTGCAGATAGTCGATGAGGATCACACCTTGGAAATCCCTAAAAATGGTCGCCATGACCTTTCCGGCCGATGGAACGGTCTTTGCTTTCTTCAGAGCCGATTCGCCTAGAAAACTCCACTACTTCTCTTGGTCTCCGGTATGTAGTGGTGGATCCAAGTTTCATCTGCGGTTATGAAACGCATGAAGAAATCCCTTGAATTGCGTTGTATCCTGGCCAGACATTCCTCCGAAACGGTCACCCAATTTCGTTTTTGGTACGGTGCGAGCAAACCCCGGTACCCATCGCGCCGAAAGCTTTTTCTACCCAAAATTTCGTCTAGGATATGGCCAACGACCATGTTGTCTCTAGTCTCCCTTTCAGGTTCACTCGGCGATCGGCTAAGACGAGATCATGAATCTTGTCGACTATTCCATCGTTGGTAATGGTGTTTGGGCGTCACTTGCGCTTGTGCGGCCACGTTTGAATCCTTACTCAGAAGCTGATGGTCGAAAATAATGGAGTACATCCGCGATGAACCTGTAGCAAAATATTTCGAATTTCCGTAGCCGTTTTGCCAGCCATCCAGAAGCATTTTGTCACTGCACGAAAGTTGATTTTATCTATTTTTGCGAACCCGCCTGGCTTGCCACACAGAATTCACTCTTAAACAACAACTATTGACAGTAGACGTCTGAAATTTTGACTGTTGCCATAGAAAAGGTTGCCCTTGCAGGCTAATGATTCCACTTCAACCTTCGTGCGCCCTCTCTTGCCGATTCCGGAAACATTTCACGTCGCCCTCGTATCATGCAGTACAGTGAACAAAGATTAAAACAAATGCAAAATTCCACATCATCGAAAGCTTTTAGAGGAAGATGAAGTAAAGGAAGTAGATGTCTTTTTAAGAAACACGTTAAATTTGTTAATTGGAAACTATAAATTTTGAGTACAACGTGGGCAGCGGATACTGAAGAAATATAGCATCGCACAGACCTGTGCCAACTATCTTGGCAAAGACGTCATAGACGAGGTAGACATACCTTCTCTGAAACCATCACAGCTATTGCAATTTATTAAAGCTCTTGGACTGGATGGGGAGCTATAAGTGCGGGCAAACCCTGGCAGCTTGCAGCTCATAGATGGGAGCACAATAGATCAATAGATCGCAGTGCAACATCACCCTTAGTTAACCTAATCTAATCTAGCACCGCACAACGAGAAAATGGAGTCCAATCTATATATATATATATATATATTAATTGGGTGTGCTTTTATGTAGCTTTCTCTTGCATTAAGAAGACACGGTGAATTAACTTCTTCCTCTAACCCGTGTGTTTTACGTGGATTAATAAATTTTAGTGCTGAATTAGATGTTGCCTTAAAACACTTCAACATGTATCCAAAGAGAATTTGTACAACCAATATTTAGTGCATGTCAGGAAAAACTCTCTAAAGAAGTAAAGGAAGCTCATCCTAGCTGATCTAATATTTCACGAAACTGCTGACGACAAATACAATCCCATTTCCTTTCTAACATAATTAAATAAGCTCCAACTATTTTGGTACATGAAACAACCGAAGGATTCATTTATATTGCAATTGATGTCACTTTTACTTTATTATTGCGGTATTATTTTATCAGGTCATATAACCATAATGTATTGCAGATAAAATATGAAAAACTTTACTATTTACTGTACAAGATTTTGATAATCAAAGTTTGACGTTTAGTTCTTTCGGTTAAATTTCAGAAGTGCAATACAGCCACCGATTCTAGTGCTATCTACTGCATTCTTATCGTGAATGAAGTACAATTCAACTGTCGGAAACTGTGGATTCCTTCTATTACGTAAATTGCTTACCGTGCATACTGGGTGCAAGTTAAAGCCTTAATAAATATGCTTTGTTACAGTTAGTGGTGGAACGTATCATACTTGAAAATTGGTAGGCTGTTAGAAAGTTGCGTACTTGACGTCGTTATAGAAACTTAAATCTAAAATAGAAAATTGACATACTCACGGAATAACTTCTTATACAATTTAAAGTTTTAACAATAGCTTGTTAAACGGATTTATATCGGCCAAGACGAAGTTTCGAGCGAAGGGGATTAGTGATCTCATTTGTATTCGGCGAGCACGTTATAAATCAATAATCTCCGGTACAAACTTATAAATACCATTATCGCTCTATAAGTCATATTCAGTTGAAACAATTAAGAAACTTACAGATCGAAACTTGCCGACGACAAAAAGGAGAGTCACGTGCGATAGCTAAGGTACTCCTGGGGGCGAGGTCGTTAAGGTGTAAGAAAGGGAATCATCGACGCGAGAGGGAACTGAAGCTTGCCAGTGGAGGAAATTTAGATCCTGGGATTAGGAGGAGAAATTGTTGGTTTGCAGAGTTAGCTTCTGAATCCTGTAAAATTGGCCGCAGTAATCTCGATGTAGTGCCCCGCTTCACAAAGCCTCATTTACACTCATTTTCCAATTGCCATTATTTATTAATTCGTAGAACTTATGTAAGATATTGTAATTTTTTTGTGTGAACTAATTTGCCAGAATAGAAATTTGTGAAAGTTACGACGTTCAAACATATGTACGTGCTTCAAAGTAGGAAATAAAGAGCGTTATTCAAGAACCTTTGTAGTACAAATGTACAGGGTGATCCCAAAATTACAGCGAAATTTCTCCGGGCTTCGTAACGAAGTTAGTTTTATCTGTTACCGATTTTTTGATTTAAGGTTTCATAAGAAGATAATATGAAATTTGCAACAAAGAAATATACGACTGTTATCCTTTAAGTTTTAGATATAGAGCTGGTATAAAACAGTAGATAGCTTTTACGGTCTTTAATGGTTTTTGAAGCAATCTCCATGAAGATGTTTTTTTGCATACGTTCGAACCAAATCTGGAAACAGTTATTCCATTCGTTTCTTGAAACTGTCAAAATTACATTTTTGAAGGCATCGATTGGTCCTTCTGATGAGTAGAACCTTTGACTGCGCAGTCCGTTCTTGATTTTCGGAAAAGTAAAGAAATCGTTTGGAGTTAGGTTCGGACTGTATGAAGGATGGTCTCACAATTCGACATTTTGTTACAAATGTTTTAAAAAGATTGTCTGACGTGTTGTGTGCGAATTTACATTGTCTTGGTGGAGGATGATTTGTTGTTCGGGATTGGTTTTCCGAAGAACAGCGATGACACGAGGCAAACAAATGGTTGTATACCAATCGGCAGTAACACCTCTTTGATCTTGTAAGGAAATTGTTACTGCATGATCTGCTATCGAGATAAATGTCGCAACCATCTTTTTGGAGACACTTCGAGAACGACCTTTGTCGACTTGTCTTCGCCATGGAACACCCAAACAGAAGTCTGACGTTTATCTTCTGTTCGTAGGATCAAGGGTCAAGACCCACCACCAATGGCGATGATGTACACACTTTTAGAGATTCGGGCGTTGAAGCGGTCTAGAGTTTTCTGACACCAATTCATCCTAGCTGCTTTCTGTTCTTCGGTCAACAGATGCGGTATCCAACGGGATATTAATTTATTCATACACAATTCTTCATGCAAAATCTTTTGAATTGAGGTCTTTAAAATCCCCAATGATGCCTCAATCTCGCGATCTGCTTGCACACAGTATTGACGTTTTCCTGAGTGAGTACCGTTTTTGGTGCACCTGCTCTTGTTGTTATCCGTTCACGTTTGACTTCTCCATACCAACGAGAAATTATTAACTAATGTGATACTTCATTGCAGAAAACAGAAACCAACTCAACATGTTGAGATAATTGTCTTCGAACATTAACAGTTCGTTGTAGCTATAACACCACATTTATCGAATTTAGGTTACAGCTGCTAGTTGACCGCCCTCTATGTCCCAGTATGCAAAAGGATACAATAAGATCATTTTTGACAAAAATCTAACGCAATCCTAGTTAATTTCAGAAAATTTAAAAATAAATCTGATATAGCAACGTCTTTTTTTCTTTTATTCTCCTTACACACATGATCTCTGTGAATTTGTCGATCAGTTACTCTTCAAATTCGTAAAAGGACGCCGACCGAAGGTTCCAGGTTATTTTTAACTTTTTTACGTTTAAATCAATGGCGTTCTCCTCGGTTTCAGGATATTATTTTCAACAAGCAATATACATTATGTCTTCTAATTTACTTGAAATGTTAATGAAATTAAAGTGACCACCAGCTGTGCTGTGTTCTGTACCACCTACTCAAGCTAATTCTCCTTTGTCGAACGGGTCGTTTCCTGACCAAGCGCCAATATCACAACTAGATCCTGAAACTAGCAAACAATTGCCATCGATATGTCATTATGGCAACGTAAATATTTTCCAACTACTTTCAGAGGTGGACATGTAGATGTGAGTTTAACTAATTGCCGTGTGTATGCGCCTGTGTACCAAATAATTTTATAATAAATTTTACATTAATTAAATTTTGTGGAATATAAACTTTACTTCGGAGTAGTATTTTGCCCTTCTTTTCTTGTTGATTAAGGGAGCCTTTTTTTCAAAAGAAAATTTTCAGATAATAAAGGCGAAAGTGAATCAAATGCAAAGTTTTATATTGAGAAAATTGTAAGCATTGATCTAATAAAGAACTTTATTTATCCACCGATCTAGCATCATAACTAAATGTTAACAACGATCGGACAGAGTCAGATAATACAACTTCCGTCAGAATAAATTAGTTTAAAAAGGAAACTGCAAATGAAAAAGTAAGCTAATCGAAATGGTAAGTAGCAAAATAAAATAAAACCGCACATGTTTTTGAAGATAATAGAGGTCCTAGAGATCGCAGAAGCGAATGTGAAATAAAAAATCTACCTACCTAATAGTAGAGCATCAAAAACTAGCGTTAGTTCTTTATAAGGCTGAGAAGAGGTTAATAGGGAGTAACGTCGTCAAAATATAATAAGAAAATTTCTTAGACTTAAATTTTAATAAACATTGACTTTACGAAATCATGTCCCTAATCTAAATTGTATTCGTCTTCATTTTACTAGAGGAAGCAGATTCACTGAGTAGCAAAATTCCAGAACATTCTTAATAATATACCACTGTGTATGTATTTTCATATTTATGTTTATATTACTACAACGTTGACAAACTTTAATTCAGAAAGTCCACAAAATTTAGTAATGTTGTTAAATTTATTCGTCCGACGACGTTACTGTACACGTTACGACGAGGTACGAAAGGAGACCGAGAGTGAACGATCGGTAATACTTCAAGCGTCACGCGGGAGACGCCTGTACTTGTATATATTAAATATTAACTAAATTCCTATTATTTGTCCGACGACGTTGCACTTAATGACACTTAAATTAGGCGAATTTAGCAAGAGTATTGTGAATGGCCGGCTTGCATATATATACAATGCGTAATTATATACATGTTATTCGATATATTCTACAGAGAGCAAAATAAATGAATGATAAGAAGGAAAATAAAGTAATAATGCTAACCCATACGGTTGCAAAGAAGATAAAATCATGTAGAATACATAAAGTGGTAAAAGAAACATGGATAAAACAAAATACACTTCCTTAGAAACTTAAAACTCTTACAAAAAACACAAAAACAATGTTAAGACGTTAACATCAACTTTTGATAGTATTATTTTTAACCATACTTATAAATATCAATGTTTAATTGCTTACAGCTGTTTTAAGGCCATCCAATATCAAATTTCAAATCAATAAGTATTCCCCACTTATACTGCTTGTTTTAATTTTCTGTAATTGTACTCTCATAGGGTATATTACATAATTTACTGATTATGCAGCGGGCATATAATATACTGACCATTCCCTTCTGAGTTGGTCCTGTAGATTTATCATCGTACACAGTTAACATAATGTCCACAAAATTAATGGACCCTTCATCCGGATTCCCAGAAATGCATCTAAATTATTCCCGTCAACCTGTCTCACATATTGTATTAAACGTTAGAGACGGGTGACTTCTCTCTTCTAAAAATATTCACTCGAAAATATATGGAAGAAGAACTTTCGGATGTATTTGCTAAATTAGAGAAGTATGCTGCAATAATATTATCTAAATTTTTATTTTCTAAATTTGCCGCCTTTATTGGATTTTGTTGTTTTTGTTAGAGGCAAAATACCGCTAGGGTACCTCGTAATTTTCAATTTGAATATTTTGAATTTAAAACTTTTAATCTACGCAGCTTTCTTTTTGTATATGGAATATTACAGTTATCTGCATCTAGTTAATATATATGTACCCCTTTCCTAAATCTATTTGTTTATTCGTAATTGTATCAAAATTATTTCCATTTATGCTGTACTTACACGCAGTTTGTTGAATTGTATGTAATTTACTATTTTGAAAAGGCACACTCACAGTCTTCAACATTCTCATACGTGGGAAAGACGGTACGACTGACAGCTTTGTTGCTAATTAATTTCATTCTATCAAAAATGAATACCACGAGGGTAAGCTGTAATATTGGGTAACTAAAGCATAGCAAATAGCAATATTTCAATAAAATAATCTCTCAAGATCAATACATTTATTTATTTAGTAGCTCAAGTTTTCTTATGCCTTCACATTGAAACATTAAGCTATCCAATAGCGTCAAAGATTGCTTTCATACTGCGCCATCTCATAGTTAGTTACCGAATTTTTTACCTTACCCTCGTATGTAATCTATCAACCGGGTAAACCGGTCTAGTATACCATACATAATCCATCACCTAGGTAATGGATATATCTTCGAAAAGAGTCGTAAGTTTTTTATGTTCCAAAATGCATAACAGAAAATGATGTTTCAACTATTTTAAATCCATTCAATTAAAGTTGCCATTATCCTTATCACTCGCAGGTAATTTATTTGCAGCGAATTTATTGCAGTTATTTGCATCCATTACAGCTTCTTTTGTCTTAAGATGGAGTGCCTCGCTACTTTCATCATTAACCAAATACGATGTAGCGAAGCATACAATTTGGATCTGATTTGTAACTTTGGAACATCCAGTATACTATGAGAATAATTTGAAGATGTATTTTTAATGGACTCCTGTCTACTACAAAAATGAAACTTTAGCAATATTAAATGATTTAGTCCTAATACTTCACGTTGCATAACGTGAATAGCATTGTATATTTCCGGTGAAGGATATGCCTGTCCATCTATACCGTTATATATGTAGGTCTTAGCAACACATTCTATACTCAGCTTTTTTGGTTTTATGTATATTTGAACCATTCTCGAAATGAATGAAATAATAAATACCTTTGTTCATGAAATAAGTTATATGAAAGAGTCAAAACAGTTTTATTCCTTACAAATATATTTGTTTGCCCAGACGAGGCCGGGCGTTTAAGCTATGTATAAGATAATTTAAAAATTTGATTTAACTAAAAACTGGAACTGGAAAAATCCAGCCCTGGAAACATTACCTCGCTTTTGAATACCTGTGCGAAGTATATTTGCCTACTTTGATCTAATTTGTGTTAAAACATTATTCACCAAATAATACGTTATCCTTACAGTTTTACTGACGCGGTTTTAATTACTTGATGTCCCAGGGAAGGCGATGAATATTAATAACAGTGATAATTGGAGTGTTGGAGAGAAATTATGTATATCTGTCGAGGGTCGAGTGCAAATAAACATGACCAAAGAGTAAGTCGCATACATCTGGTATCCTTGTAGTTAGAAGATGACAAATTTAACCGGTGCACTTAGTTCGTTATTTCTGCGACCAACACGACTATATTAGAGAGGTGGATGTAGCAAGCTCGACTCTAGAAACGAAGGCGTCGGAGCGAACCTATATATTAGCTATTCATGAAGGAAGCGACAAAATCTAGCCTCGTATATCCGTCACGTACAAATACCTAGGAAATCTAAAGTGGTTCGCTATAGAATGTCAACGTGAATAATACACAAGCACGTTAATGTTAATATGTATTTCATTATACACCAAGCGCAGCTCTCTTAGTATAGACATCCGGTCTCGAATAAAGCACAAATATTTTAGCATATTTCGAAATTTAGAACATTGTTATTAAGCTAAACTTACGAAATGTGTAAACAAGACAATGAGACTCATTCTTCTTATAACACATGGGCTGAAAAGTCCCGGGCCTAACAAAGAAAACACGGTTTTTTTGGTTCAAAATTAGCTTTATTCATCAACGTAATCTCCATCAAGAGCAACGCAATCATTCCAGCGCCGCTCTAACATTTCAATACCACTTTTGTAGAACGATTTATCTTTTGCCTCAAAATAGGCCTCAGTTTCAGCGATAACCTCTTCATTCGTGTGAAATTTCTTACCGGCGAGCATTTTTTTGAGGTCTGTGAACAACCAGTAGTCGCTGAGAGCCAGATCTGGCGAATACGGTGGATGTGGGAGCAATTCGAAGTTCAATTCATGTAGTTTTGCCATTGTTTTGATTGACTTGTGACACGGTGCGTTGTCTTGATGAAATAAAATTTTTTTCTTTGCCATATGCGGTCGTTTCTTTCCAATTTCGGCCTTCAAACGCTCCAATAACGGTATATAATATTCACTGTTGATGGTATTTCCTTTCTCAAGATAGTCGATGAATATTACACTACACACATCCCAAAATACCGAGGCCATAACCTTTCCAGCCGATCGTTGTGCTTTTGGGCGCTTTGGACGAGGTTCACCAGTTGCTGTCCACTCAGATGACGATCGTTTTGATTCCGGAGTGAAGTGATGGATCCATGTTTCATCCATTGTCACATATCGACGCAAAAATTCCGGTTTGTTACGTTTAAACATGGCCAAACACTGCTCAGAATCATCAACACGTTCTTGTTTTTGGCCAACGGTGAGCAAACGCGGCACCCACTTTGAACAGAGCTTTCTCATAGTCAAATGCTCATGCAATATAAAGCCAATACGTTCTTTTGATATCTTTACGATGTCAGCTAACGCAACTTCACTTTTCGATCATTCAAAACGATTTTGTGGATTTTTGATGTTTTCTGGTGTTACCGCCTCATTTGGACGTCCACTGCGTTCTGCATCATCGGTGTCCCTACGACCACGTTTGAAGTCAGCAAACCAACATTTTATTGTTGTTTTTGATGGAATGGAGTCCCCATAACACTTTTCAAGCCATTGCTTCGCTTGAACGGTATTTTCCCATCAAGAAGCAGTGTAAATTAAACCACGAAATTGTTTTGATCCATTGTTTTGAAAATAACAAAAGTAGCGTGACTCTTAGCACAATAACACAAACTAATGAATAGAATATCATGAAATTTTAACAGCAGTCTTTTGTAGGTTAGTACTAACTGAGAGAAAGGTGACTGCAATAAAACTAGCGTCATCTATGTGTTAGGCCCGGGACTTTTCAGCCCATGTGTTAATTATTTTATTCAATTGAAATTGAAACTTTACATTGTACCGTTTGAAATAATTGCCCTAAGAAGCCACATAACATTGGAAGTGATTTGTACACCGTTTACGGCAGTGCTGGAACCCATATACCGCAATCATCTTCGTTTGGTCGGTTGTCGTCTTTTTAACGATCCCCGGTATCCCAAAATGAGTCTTTTGATGTCAATTTCCAATCTTCGAAAGAGAACAGGGTCTCAAACACCCAATATTTTTTGTGTAAGGACGCTACAGGGGTATGGGAGTGTTAATTACTTGCCAAAAACTCATTAATTGAGATCGTGGGGTGGCACTACCGAGGTGCTCTTGATGTTTAATTTCACACGAAAAATAGCTTTTCGAAGTCTTTTAAGATTCTCTAGCTAAAAGTGCTGGTTTAGATTTCGGCCTTTAAACATAAATTCCACCATCGATAAACCTGGGTCCTTCGCTAGTCTATATGCAAGTGATATTAACTCTCTTTCTTGCATCAAACCTGAGTAATCCTATGAGTAAAGTTTTTATGACTGATAGTGACAGTGATAGTGGTAGTTAGGAAGTGGATAAATCTGTTAGTCACTTATCTCTCAACAGTAATGCTGTAATAAAAAGCACCAGCTGCAATTTTCTGTGATCTACGTAAAGTCTTTGATTGCATCCAGTATGATATTTTGTTTGCAAAACTAGACTCATATGGTGTAAGAAGGAAGATAGATACCTAATTTTAATCTTACCTTTATGCCAGAACGCAATTCGTGCAGGTCAAATACACTAATTAAGATGACGAAGTTAAGATTTTTAATTCCGAATATCTTCCAGTATTTTACACTTTTTAGTCTATACATCAACGACATAGTGAAATTGTTAGCAAACGTCTACGCCGACGCTATTTCGATTCTCGTTGAACCTTGATGTCAACAGTTTTTTAACTACTCTTTTGGATTGGGTTAGCAGCATGAAGAAAACGAAATGTATGGTATTGCATACCCAGAGATCTGCTAACGGATCGTTCTGGGTTGCTAGTCAGCAACTCACAGTTTGTAATCAAATCAAGTTTCCTGGAGTTACGATTGAAGATACCTTGTCATGGAATACTCATTGTGATAATTTAACGAATAAAATATCCGCGAAAACATACTACTTCCGCTGTCCGGGTCTCCAGGTATCCAGGCAAACACTTGCGTCCTTATATTACTCCGAAATCCAGTCAAGATTACAATATGGCATCCTGCTGTTGGGAAGTTCTGCGAGTGCAGAGCGCGTCTTTTTACTCGAAAAGCTGTTGCGTGATAAATTGTGGGCTCTCACTCTAGTGAGTCATTGAGGTTTATATCTCGTGACCTCGGGATTTTGCCTTTGTCCTGTTTATACAACTTAGGTAAGGTTTTCAGAGGTGGATTTTCATAATACTTGTGCGAAGTAACATTTTCGAATACCAATTTGCACCTTGCATACCACCAGCATTGGTACCACTGCTATCAGTGCTAGAATTTACAACAAATTCCAGTATCCATAAAGAACTGTAACGAATTTCGATCATTTAGAGTGAAGTTGAATAACTTCCTCCACCGACATTATTTTTACTCTGTCAGAGAATTCTTTAATTTAGAATAATACCGTTGCATGTAATCCTCTCTACTTTTTGCTTTGTATTGTTTAATACTACCTTTTCCTACATTTATCTTTCTTTCTTTTTTTTTCTATACGCATTATCCGTTACATAAACAAATAAATACTTATTATTGTTATTAATTACTGTTTGTTTTAGAATTATCTTTTAATGTTCCAGGTTTAATTATCGACAAAATATTGAAATAATTTCCCAGACTGTTATAACATATTGAAATCAAACTACACAAAACTCAACGAAATTCCTGCTTCATGCAATTTTATTTAGGCTGTCACTGTCATCTAATTAAATATGTGAGAATCTTTGCACACCTTACATTTACTCTTATTAAAAATGTAATGTATTTAACGCTACACAGTAAGTGAATTTAAATCAGTTTGAAGCACTAGAGAATATGAAGGTACACAAATCCCACAAAAAACTTCGGTATCTGCATAAATTAAATGTATATTGTTTATTCTTACGTTATTAATGAAAATTTGAAATAATTGTAATTAATGCTAAGCTTATGTAAGAGCCTTTACACTTGCAGATAATTGTTTTAAGATTTAGAAAAGTCTCAATACGTTTTGATTTAAAACCGTGAAGATTTTTCTAGTCCAGTTCACGTAAGGAGACGTAATAAACCGATTTACAAGAACCTAAAGGAAATCAATACCTTCTTTGGACTTTTCCGTATTCTACGCCGGAACCCAAGTTAACGGCGAATTACTTAGCAAAGCCTTTGTTTTCATCCAGTAGAACACCTTCTATAGTCTCTAAGTTAAACCTGATCCGTACCGACACGTACTAGGATTCCTTACATATTTCCAAATGCTTCCGCAGAGCCGATTTGTTCCTTGAAGAAGTTCGTCGAGGACTTGATGGATCGCGGACTAAACGACATCATAAAGAACAAATTGCATAGGACATATTAGTGAGTGGCGCCCTTATACGGGAAGATATTGCCGTCATTCATTTTCGACGTCGGTTGGCTTGCTCTCGGAGTGCTCGCAAGCGCCGAACCTGTGTACGCCTTCCGAACTTCACTAGCAGAACACTAATGAAGCGTGGGAGATTTCGAAGGAACATTGCCCGCGAAAAAGAACTAATAACGTTTACAAAACGCTCTACAAATTTACGCCTAATACCTAATTTCTCATTTTGACAGTTCAAATCTGTAACGCTTATTTTCTTGTTTTGTTCCGAAATTGAAAAAGGTATTGAATCGATGTCCTTGTATTATAAATAACGAAATCCATTTACTTTAATTTATTGCTTGTATTATAAGGACGCGTATTCATAATATGTGGTGGTAGTACTGATATCTAGAATTGGACAGAACATAGGTAATCACAGGACTATTGCAGAGTGTATACAAAAGTAATGCCTAATCCAAAATAAGAGCGCCCAACACAATTTTTGCCGACTTCTAACTTGCTTTTTATTAATTTGGGGGTCAAAATTTAACTCTATGTCACACTCTTTGAAAAATCACTAATGCGTGTTCTGATAAAATGTACACAAAGTATAACATTTTAGTAATTCATTTATTTATCTCTATACAATATTAGTCACGACCATAGCCTTCTTCTTCTTCGGCAATTAGTTGTCCACCCCTGAACATATGCCACGTCCTTTTCCTTCCACCTAATTCTATTTTGTGCCATCTGTAACTAGTTTCTGCCACCCTTCTCCCTTATGTCGTCTACTCATCATCCTAGGTGGTCTTCTGATGTTTCGTTTGTGCAATCTTGGCCTCCATTTGAACATATAATTTCTCCATTTTAGTACTTCCTGTCTCGCTAAGTGTCCTGCTTATCTCCATTTATTCCTTGCCACTCTTTCCGCGACAAGTTCACTCCAATTCCTTGTCTTGTCTCATTGTTAGTTACTTTACCTCTTAAGCTTATCCCCGGCATAACTCCTCCGGTAGCCCTTTGTGATTTTAAGTTGGTCGCAGATTTGGGGGTGAGTGACATGGTCTCCACTCCATATATTAATACCGGAAGTATACACCTTATAAATATTCATCTTTTTAAGTTAATTGGTATTCTGGAGCCCTTTAGTATCAATCCCAATTTACATGTGACTGCCCATGTCATGCTTACTCTTCTATTTTTCTCGGCAGTTTGAATTTAGTTCCCGAGTTTCACTGTATATTCTAGATAAATGTACCCTTTCACTTTTTCCAAAGTATTATTTTCAGTTCTAAATATTGTGCTGTCCGGAACAATACTTTTGTATTTCCGATATTTACAGAAAGGCCTACCTCTTCTGATATTATTTATCATGTATCATTTCTTGTAATTCTTCAGGGTTGGTGCTGGTCAGTACAATATCATCCGTAAAATGAAAGCGGTTTGTGTGTATGTTTACTCATTTTATCCCAATTTAATGTTTGGAAAGCATCTTCAAGGATAAGGGTAAACAGTTTAATAGATGTTGTGCCGCCTTGTCTCAATTCGCTTTTAACACTAATTTTACCTGTTATGTGGATCTCAACTCGTGATTTAAACTTGCAATATAGCATTGTCGTATATGTACTTTAAGAGGTTGCTACATGTTGAATAGATTTTTGCGTGGTCCATAGCTGTTAAAATTGCCCAAATTTCAATTGAACCGAATGCCTTATTATAGTCAACAAACGCTAGGTAGAGTGGGACATTGTATTCATTGCACTTATGCTCTATTAATGTACGCATTGACTGCTATATCCTTTTCGAAAAGTTGCGTGTTCAGGAAGTTGATATTGAAACAATTTCTTTGTCAATCTATTCGTAATATATTTCGTAAGAAGCTTGTATGGATGAGGAAGGAGACTTATAAGTGGATAATTGTATAATTTTAATGTATCACCCTGTTTATGCAACAAGATGACTAATGCATTTTTCCAGCTGTTAAGTATTTTACCTTCACAGAGGCATTTGTTTAAGAGCATTTTCATAACGGTAATAATGGTATCTCCTCCTCTTACTTTCAACTCTCATTTGACTCAATGCGTGTTCGATTTCATCTGTTGAAATCTAGTACCTATTCAGATTCGGCGCTCATTACATTTTGGAGCTTGGTGGCTAGGGCTTGGCAGATGGATAAGTTGCCATAGAATTGTTCTACTATCTCAGTGATGTCCTTAACATCTTGTCTTGATTCATCTTTGCCGTCCTTTAATTGGTGTATTCTTGTTTTCCCTTTCCAGAATTGTCATGCTTTCATTACTTTCTGTGACTGCTTTAATTCTTTACTGACTTCTCATACCCCCTATACTAAGAGTTTTGTTCAAATCTGAATATTCTGAAGAACCTTTTTATATGTTTCTGTTTACCTCGATAAGTTGTTATGTCTCTCTTGTTATACTCGGCAATTTCTTTTCCTTGCAGTATACCATTTTGTTTACTGCTTTTATGTCGTTCTTTATTCTTATTTCGAGTGTTAGTTTCCATTTTTGCCACATTCTCTTTCGGTGGCAACTTTTTGTTCAGTTCTTTCTGGTGATAGGTATATTCTTCTTTAGGCATTCCATTGTAGGGAAATTCTTTGGCTTTCGAAGCTTATTCCTTTCTAGATTAATGTTTTTCTCTATTTTAGCTATTACAAATTTATGATCACTGCAAGTATCAAATCTGTTTAGGATCGTTAGGTCTTTTACAATGTATGTTTTGTTAGAGATTATGTTGTCAATCTCGTTCTTTGTGTGGCCGTGAGGGCCTCTCCATCTTCGATGCGGTGCTTTGCTGAAGAAAGTATACATGCAGTACATGTTCTCTTTTTGTAGAAAGTTAAGTAACAACGTGTATAGTACAAGTATTTATTTTAGCAATCATTGACAAAATACAAAAGTACTTGTAAAAACACAAACAATACTCAGGGAATACATTTTTGTTTGCTACGCTTTCTTCTGCGTATTGTAATGATTGATAAATTGTTGTCCTTTATTCACTAATGATTTTCTTCTATAATTTTACTAGTTCACCTATTGCAAATATATTTTTCGTCACCGTTTAGTGCACGCCGTTAATTTTTATTTTGGTTGATGTTAGAAGTTGGAGGCGAAGTACGTCAGTACTCCCTCTTTATGAAAGGAGTCTCTTCAACAACACTTGCAGAGGAGACGTAAACTTTACTATCGTTCATCTTATATATCGTTTTTCGTAAACATATTTCTTATGTAAATTTTTCAAAATTTCATCTTTAGAAGACGTTTAATATACAGTACTCACACATTTCAATTAAATTGTATGACTATGCATTATTCCGAAATTGTACTCATAATCTTCGAAATATCTCGTACGACTGGCAGCAATTTCCTTTATAATGTTACACATATCGAGTATATTTGGTGTGTACTGAGTGCCTACCATACAAGCATACAGGCGAACTAATGCGTTGCCCTTGATATAAAACAAAAGAAGAACAGACAAATGAAGATCGGGAACAAAAGTGAGAGATGTTGGTATTCTTTTTTCCTAAGAAAGAATAAGTCGTTATTTTTCTCATATAAATCCGTAAAATTATAAATATCTTCGTATTATATTCAATAATAAAGTGTATCAGCTGATACTACATACAAAATTTGGAAGTTCCGCACACTTACGTTGGAAGCCCAAGGCCAGCCCATCCTAAAGCCGAGCCAGTGTGTACGATTTCAAAGGTTATAGACGTCGAACCTTCTTAATTTCTTCAAAATTAATTCTTTCGATCTCATATTTGGTTTCGTAAATTAATTAGAATATTTCAAGTTTAGCTAGTCAGGGATTGCCTTAGGTTTTCTGTAAAAACATTCTCTTAAGTAAAAAAGCAGTATATATAGATATATTTTTTATTTGTCAATATATTTGTTTTTCTCAACTTTACATTTGGTATTTTAATTTAAAAAATATTTTCACTTAATTCAAAACGAATAAGTCAAAATTTTAATTCAAAGAAACCGGTAAAAAAAAATTTAACGAGCCTGAAATTTTCCACCACAGAATATTGGTTTGACAGTCACTTTGAAGACTCCAACAGTAGTCAGCCGGCACATTATAATCCCATCATTCTTGGTACCGAATTTCCATGGTTTTCAAATCTTGATAAAATCTCTCGCGTTATTCCTTTGTTGAAACCTATCAAGATGACTACGAAGGAAATGCAATATTATGCTCATGTCATAACCTAGGCGGTGAAATCTTCGAAGCATTGATTTTACTAGACCCTCGTAATTAGAGGCTTTTTTGTTTGCAAGAAAGTTGTACGCAACCATAGTGAATGAAATTCAAGCTTCTTTCACAGCTTCGTTCGTAGAGTTGATGAAATTTGGATCTGTGATCAAAGTTCCAATTTGAAGTCGATCAAATACCCCAGCTTTAATTTTTTCGTAACTTAGTCATGGAAAGTTTTAACATATGCACTTGAAACAGTCTCCTTGCAAATCTAGAGCTTTAACATATTGTTCCATATGACCCAATTTGGGCAAATAAGATATGTCGTGGAAAATAAATGTGGCGTGATAGGGAAAATGGGCTTCATATTTGGTATTAGCGTACCTATATTAGTTAAAACAACTGTCAGGCTTTAGTCAACAAAAAAGGAATATGTTTTTTTGCCTTGCATAATCAAGAGTGACAGAATAAATATATGAAGGAAACAACCTTATAATATTTTTTACTTTTCAGATTGGTTACTATGTAATTGATCTTAAAAACATGATTTAGTTGTGTAGAATTTACTGTTTGATAATACACTAAGTCAACGCATTTCAAACTAGAAGTATGTAATTTCTAAGTAAAAATGCGAAAAGATAGTTTCCAAAATACTATTTTTTTTTCACCTACCTATTAACTTCTATAAAAATAAAAGCATCTGCAGGTATTCTCATCGTAAATGCTACAAGAAAATTCACAGGTATAGCAGTAAACTCCACTCACACAAATTAATTAATTAATTATGCGGAACGGAGTTATATGAGAAAAATAATAATTCTTTCTTAGGAGAAAAAGAATGCCAACATCTCTCACTTTTGTTCCCGATCTTCATTTGTCTGTTTGTCTTTTGTTTTATATCAAGGGCAACGCATTCGTTGCGTAATTAATTTGTGTGAGTGGAGTTTACTGCTATACCTGTGAATTGCCTATTACCTTGTATAAAAATAAAAGCATTTGCAGGAATTCTCATCGTCATTTGCTACAAGAAAACATTATAACTTTAAATATGTCATATTCACATCTCTTCTAAATTTTGCCGTATATGTAAGCTCAGGTGTATGGACTGGAAATGTCACGGATTAGGACAAGAACACATCTTGTCCGATTTAGAACTTTCATCCAACAAGCCGCGATTTAACCAGAAACATATATTGGATTATTAATACGTATCTGAACTTAGGATATTGGAACGTTACCAAGTGAGCAGTAGTATAACCGAAGTTAGAATTTTAGAACGCTAATTCTATCCTATCTCAGGTGGATTGCGACTTAAACAAGTCTTCTTAATTGTACACATTTGGAAATCTGCAGATTTGCTTTAATGGAAGGCATTGCAAGATAAGGACGCGAAGGTTTAGAACATTATATCCCAGTTGAACTGGAGCATTCGCAACATACTTATTGGAATCTTAGAAACTTTAATCAACATTTAAAAAACTTTGATTGTAATTTTTTAAGAAGTTGCGAGACAGTAATTTTGAACACTATGCAAATAACTAAAGTGGATATTTGGCAAGATAAAATTATAAAATAATTGTGCTTAATTTCAATAATCAGACATAATTCAGAGCAATATATAACTATAGTAGAGTAAGACATTAGGAAACAGCATTCCTAGTACTCATAACTCAGATTCTATGAGTGGTAAAATAAAATCATTTTCTTTTAACATAACGTAATATTAGTAAGTTAATTTTTAGTCTTCAATTGTACAAATGTCCTATCTTGCCCCTCCGCAACATTATAGATTTATACTTTTATATTACAATGAATATATAAAAACCTATGGTTGGGAATTTACATAACTATTAGTTACTGTACACTAAAAAAGAACGCTGGGGACTCGGCGTGAGTTGTAGGAAAATGAAATAATGGGATCAATCTCACAATATATATAAAAAAAATATCTTGAATGATGACTACCGGTTTCGTGCAAGTTTGTACATCCTCAGGCCAATAATGTGTGGTATGGGACTTTTATTATATCATCACCCTGAAAATTGATGCATTTGTCATATCTATGAACGCGCCTTCCAATTCCCTCTGAATAGAATGTTAGCTGCAGTGAGTTGAGATGGTCCGTAACTTTGTTTAGAAGTTCCTCTATACTGAAAATTCCACACTCAACTCACTGATGGTAAACCTCCGTTTTTCTCGAACCATTTTGTCAATTCGTTGAACAATGTCAGACTTGGATTCTAGTCCCTCTTCATCGTGAACATCGATTCGGCATTCTTTAAACTTCCTCCACCACTCACGCACAATACCATCGGTTGTGAAGTTTATGCCGTATACATGGCTCATTCTTCGATGAATTTCAGATGCTATGCCATCACTATTCCTTTCTGTGCCTATAGTAGAAAGAAGTAGTGGTAAGTAAATGAAGTTGTATGGTATGAGTACGTACGGAAGGAATACAATAATAAACTAATGTGACTACCAAAAACATTAGGAAAATTTGTTATGTTGCTAATATCATAATAACACTGTTTACGTATCTTTCCAGAACTTTTAGATCGCTAGTATTGCAGAAATGTGTCTGCAATCACTACTACAGCATTAGACTCAGATAGAGTATAAAGAAGTTCTGCTAATAAATCAAAAACAGGTGAACCATTGTATTTGGGATTCAATCTACGAAATATATCTATTATACAGAAACTGATAACAGGACTTCCTTCTTAGATACGTAAATTATTAGAAGTATGAATAAATTAGAAATAGATATATGTAGAAAACCTAGTAATAACTGTGTATTCATCTTGGGAGGTTTTAATCACTAATGAAAACATAACCTATCGACAACTAACTTCTTGGTTCAGTGTTTGCTTAATTCCCTTTTAATTATTGCTTAATGAGTTGATCAAAGTTGCAAATGCTGACACATTCTCCAAAACCGTGGTCTATAATACTATGAGGTAGCATAAGAATGGAATAAGTAATAGAAATGTGAGTACACGTGAATATAATAGCAGTAGTAATAAGTAGTATGCAAAGTGGCCATTTTAACCATGCTATACGAAAGGTCTTCAAAAAATCTTTTCTAAAGTTGATTACAAAATCGTTCTTTTCGTAAATAATTTCAACAACTTTACAGGGAGACCCAAAGACCAAGTAGATAATATGGAAAAGTCGGCAATTTACAAAATATATAACAAAGATCAACATACACAAAAGATCTATTACAGTTTTATATTACGAGCATTTGATTATTTTTAAACTCGGGAGGATTGACAATACATATGATCGAAAGATATCATTATGTTGATAAGATAAAGTTAATTCAAAATTTGCCCATGTTGATTGGAACTGTTATGAAGGCAAGGAATTTACGAAAACCAACGTGTTTTGAAGAATACAGATCCCTGAATTTTGAATTCCAGTCTTTACTCTTTACTACATCATGTAATACCATAGCCGTGACATGTGATATTGTTCTAACTCATTGAAAATACATTTTTGTGAATGTCAGTATGACTTTGTCTGCCAGCTAACGGTGCAGAAATTAATGCTTTCCGCGATGTGTATGGCTCGGTTACTATCGGTATTAAAAATAATGAATGTACTTACTATTTTAGTTTATGTTTGCGATATAGACTCTACAGAAAGAACACAACCAAACTAAAATAGTAAGTAGTTACATTCTTTATTTTTAATATTGATAGTAACTGATCCCTACGCGTCTCGGAAGCACCCTTTTCTGCAGCCGTACTACCAACCCAACCAAAAGAAAAGAAATAAATAAAATTTAATTTTCCCGCCTAGAGCCACCTAGCGTCATAGCCTAGTATTGCCGTTTTTGACAGTGCGGCTGTCAGAAAAACTTTGATAACAGGATAACAGATGGCACGTTTAGGGTCACAACATTTACTATGGGACATTCCCGCCTAGATGGTGTTATCTATGGTAATGACGTTGCAAGTGGCAGATATTATAGTGGGGGAGATGTATAGTCGCCTCCTGGGTACCACCGTTCCGCACCACTGGCGTAATTCTTTACAGGTACGAACGGAGTTTGAGAAGAAGTAGCAGCTCTAGTAGATGGTAAATATTGGAATGATTTTAATTTAATAATTTCTATTAACATTAATATTTATTGAAATAATTATTACTATCAATTACCATTGATGATTAAATTGGAACCAATAGGTAATTGCGGTAACTCCATATCGAAACTAATTTCTTCTGTACTACTTTATTAATAACTCCAATACAATAATAAAAAGACAGCTCACACAGTTGGCATAGCTAGTTATTTGGCAAAACCCTCAAAAACTTACAGTTATTCAGTCCAATTACTGAATAACAGATGAAATAACATGAGCAGATAACGATACGACACCTGACGGTGTGATCGCACGCATTCGTGAAAGGAAGTATATCACGGTGGAAATTTTAACACGTCTATTAAAGGGGAATTGATTGTTCCATTATTAAAAATAACTTCCGATCGTTCCCCACCTATAAATGGTACCATAATTTAGTGGTATCTGCCGCTAGAACATTCGTACTTTTCCCTAAAAATTTTATCAGACATAAATCGATTTGAAGTTGGTAAAATATACGACGTCATTAACACGAAAATCGTTCTCGCCGAACTAGAATACCTGAGGTTCTTTTAATCTTTGATTATACGCCACGAACGTCGTTTTCGTTTTTCCGTTAATGACGCAATAGATGCCGTTTAGATTGTAATTATTAGAGCAAAGGATGCAATTATTATAACTACAGCGTGTTGAAATATCACAGTTGATTACAATTCTTTTGTTTTTAATGGGTAACAATTACACCTCCTGCCCTAACTGCTAGAAATAAAGTTTCCTGTTTAAGTATAGGTGTTTTTGAAGAGAAAATTATTATAATACACTTGTTATTGCTCTACTGCTTGCATCGATTATCAAAATAATTTGGAAGTAACCAAATTAATTAATTTCAAATCTCCGTAAAATCAGTGCCAGCGCAAAAATACTCACGGTTAATTAATTTTATATTAAATTATTTTACATTCAATATTCAATTATTCAAATGTCATTTGCCATTCCGTATTATGTGGAGATTGTAAAGCATACATAATTAGCTAATCGCAGAATTGAAATATTGTGCCACTTTAGTTTGTTTTATATAGTACATAAACAGTTTGTATTACTCAAACAAATTGGATTGAAAGATAATAAATGGTCGTAAAAGCTATTCCATGAAATGACTGTGATAAGAATGGAAAGAGCAAGGCGAAGATTTTTGGCAAACGTAAACTAGTATTATCAAATCTTGACGCATTGGGCAATTTGTTATTGGCATTTCGTGCCACAATGATATAGTGTACGAGGGTGAGTCAAAAACTAACGTCTCCCTTTTTTCTCGTTTTAATTTTCAAGCAATTACAATGCAATTGCATAGTTTAAAAGCCACAATATTGATGATTAATTTGTCACTTTTCAATAAAATGTCCATCCATTTCCACAGTTTTGGTCCATCATTTAACAAGGGCACGTATCCCATTGTAGTAGAAAGCGCGGACCTGGTTCTTAATCCATTCGCGCGCGACGTTTTCATGGCCTCTCCATCTTCAAAGTGAAGTTTCTTTTAGCGGCCCGAAGAGATGGAAATTTGGCACCATCAGGCCAAATCAGAGCTGTTTGCAGGGTTGAGGCAAGACTTCCAATCCAATATTTACAATCCCTTTAGTGGTGTGTGGTCTCGCATTGTCATGTAAAATTCGCCCAGGACGTTTTTTGAGGGTTGTGACTTATTGGACAGAATTTACTGTATATCGCTGCTCCAAAAGATCAACCATAATTACACCATCTGCATCGCAGAACACTGTCGCCATAACTTTCCCTGTCTATCGAGCAGTTATGAACTTTCTCGTCACAGTGTGATGCCATTCCATTGACTTTCTCTTTGACTCAGGTTCAAAAAAGATGAACCCATGTTTCGACTCCAGTCACAATTTGTTCCAGAAACTCATCTCCCTCCAAACAGAAACGCTGTGAACAAATCTTTGAATACCCCCGTTGTCGTCATCATATTACCTTTACTAAGCAGCCACCACGAATGATGTGATCGACTCACTGAATGTTGCGTGAAGTCACTGCAGTCAACGGCCTGCCGGTCCGTTTTTCACCAGCCAACTTCGCTATAGCGATGAACCCATCATCTAACAGTGCTAACATCATCTCTTGCAACACAGTACACGTTTTTAAATCTATCATGAATGCGAATGGGCGTTTCACCTTCTCCTTTCAAGAATTCAATCACAGAATGTCGTCTAATACGAAAATCGATTTCGGCTATTTTGCGGACAACTGCACTCCTGCCACTTATTGACGCAAAAAGTTACTACTGCAGTGGATTGTAGAAAAAGGTTTAACAAGTAGCACCAAAATAAAATTCTTCACTCATCTAACTATATAAGTAGAAAAAAAAAGAAGGTATTAGTACAGTTATGGTTACTGCTAAAAATAAAGTAGGTAGCTTTTTAACCCAAATCAAACTAACGAAAGGTGAAAACGACCTCGTTGTTTCCGATTGCATTTTCGCGGCATAATTCGTATAAATCTCACCTAATAACGTTACAACGTCTCACTTGCAATTATATAATTACGGGCAATTTACTTAATTTGTATCCACTTGGATTCCACTTGCAAAATTTTCCGACTATTACGTTGCTATCGTACCCAGCTATTACAGATTGTGCGGTTTAATTCTAAACATTTATATGCTAGAAGTTATAATTGTTAGCTGTTAATGTTAGTCGTTGCCTTCCTTTACGCGGAAACATAATTACCACTTATTGCAAAAGCCTTTTGAATAGTACGCAGCCCTATCAAGGCACACTTTGAACAATGGTAATAGTTTAATACCCAACATTGTAAGTTATTACTTTAGCGGTTTTAGAAAGCAAGCCGTTTCACAAACTGATTCTAAACGATAATGCAGTCCTCGTTAATTTCGAAATTGTACTTTAACTGGAACCGACGATGCAAATTCTCAAACTATTTAGATGTGCAGAGAACTGTCGACTTAAGAAGGCAATCGGCTGTGTAGAGATTTCTATAACTTATTTTTTTTGTAAATTCAGTTCAAATATAGGTACAACTGAAGAATTTAGTACCCCAGTGGTGTAAATGAGAGCGAAGACGCATCCTGTTCACTGGAAACTTGCTTCAATTGCATCTTTAATGAAAACGGGGTATTGGTGATCAGAACTTGTTTGTGAAGTCCTTCACAAATATGGTATATTTATTGAAAATGTAAGTGCTTTGTTTATTTTGTCTTCCCGAAGGAGAATTGCATAAGCTGTTTAAGCTTGTCATAATCGTATAAATCATTACGTGACGAAATTGGGCGTGTATAATGTTCTACTCGTTTATTACTATGTCGCCGTAAGCGGTGACATTTTGTTAATCACTTTTCGAGTAGAAAAGATGACTTAACGACTGCATCAAACCCAAAAAATTATTGCCGCTACATCCCGGGCTGGGTTCGAACCCACGAATGGTAACACAAGCCTTCTTGCCACTGGACCACCGATGTGCTTAATTTACTAAACACTATTACCTTAATCACTACTTTTGCACTTGGGATGGTGAACAAATTAAATGTCGATATATTTTTTCGCATAATCTCCCTTTAAGTTAATAGACTTCTTCCAGCGTCACTCAACCTCCAATATGTCTTCATAGAATTGATTTTCAATGAACCTCGACCGGACATGCTTTGCTTCAAAAGATATCTACTAAAAATTGTAGGATGCTCAAAGCTATCCATTTTTCAAAGTGCATTCGTCACGTTGACGCACGACGTTTATAAGGATCTGATACTAATAATATCGCTTATTCTGTAATGAAATAGAATAGAATACGTCAGAAGACATATGTGTACACTGATGTGATACATTACACAACAGAATGACAAACAAATGTATAGCGTAAAAATGAAAATTACAGTACATTTAGTGTACCTACAAATTCATTCAAACTATAAATGTTTTGATTGACTGTATGCCGCTTTAATCTGTACTTATATATAACTCTAGAGATCTGCTTTAATCCCTCTACACTTTTAATAAATGAAGTTCTTGAAGAGGTAATAATCGACAGCTAACTTTTACCCTTGTATTTTGTTCGTATTTCAGCTCACATTTAAATAATACATTGTAGTGGTTTTTAATGAAAAGTATTAACAATGCATACATCGCCCATCGAAATGTTTGCCGTCAAGATGCTTTTTAAGTCGCTTGGAGATAGGCCGGGACTATAACCTGGATGTTCAAGAAGTTCCCACCTTAATTCTGCAATTCCCGCCTTTATCAAGTGGGCAAATGCGGTCTGGTATTATCGTGATGCAGCAGTAGGTTAGCAGACTTGGACATTTTCGTCGAATTGTATCCAGAAGCAACAGCAAAACTGTGCAGTATGATTTAGCAGCCATCTTATTCCGGAAATGGGCTAGAAGCACTTATTGGGGATCCCAGAACAAGGAAAGGATAACCTTAAGAGTTCAGGTCAAAATCTTAAATTTCCTTGTTGATAGTGAAAGAGGATGTCTCCATTGCATTGGAGCACGCTCTGTTTCGTGTTGGTAGTGGTGCATCCAAGACTCGTCACAAGTGACAATCCTGTTAAGTCTGTCCTTCTATTCCTTTACGAACCGAGAGGTGTTGCAAGGACAAGCCCATTCGTCTAGATAACCAATTTCAACTTTGTTTCAGGTTTTTGAATATGTGTGATCTGCAGGATAGAGAAGAGTCTTCCGTAATACCGAAGAAATTCATGTGAGTATAGCAAGTAATTCAGCCTTATGTTTTATTGTTAGTTCTTCAGATAAGATATTAAATAAGTGATTAATAGATTTTAGTGACGCGGGATTTTTAATTAATCCCCAGGGGCGTATAAGAAATCCTAAGGATTCCATGGTAGAACTTCATACAGAAACTATGTGATCTGCAAGGTAAGTTGTCACAGATTTCTCTTGAAAGAAATTATTGCGATTGGAAAACGCACTCAGCAGAACGTTGATAAAGCTGCAGGGATGTGATCCTTTCCGATTTTGTGGTGTTATTAATCATCTTGCTGTATTTCGTACACATATTTATGAAGAACTTATTTATAGCATCCATAATAACACATGGGCTGAAAAGTCCTGGGCCTAACAAAAAAAACACGGGTTTCTTGGTTCAAAATTAGCTTTATTCATCAACGTAATCTCCATCAAGAGCAACGCAATCATTCCAGCGCCGCTCTAACACTTCAATACCACTTTTGTAGAACGATTTATCTTTTGCCTCAAAATAGGCCTCAGTTTCAGCGATAACCTCTTCATTTGTGCGAAATTTCTTACCGGCGAGCATCTCTTTGAGGTCTGCGAACAGCCAGTAGTCGCTGGGAGCCAAATCTGGCGAATACGGTAGATGCGGCAGCAATTCGAAGTTCAATTTATGTAGTTTTGCCATTGTTTTGATTGACTTGTGACACGGTGCGTTGTCTTGATGAAACAACATTTTTTCTTTGCCATATGCGGTCGTTTCTTTGCAATTTAGGCCTTCAAACGCTCCAATAACGCTATATAATATTCACTGTTGATGGTATTTCCTTTCTCAAGATAGTCGATGAATATTACACCACGCACATCCCAAAATACCGAGGCCATAACCTTTCCAGCCGATTGTCGTGCTTTCGGGCGCTTTGGACGAGGTTCACCAGTTGCTGTCCACTCAGATGAAGATCGTTTTGATTCCGGAGTGAAGTGATGGATCCATATTTCATCCATTGTCACATATCGACGCAAAAATTGCGGTTTGCTACGTTTAAACATGGCCAAACACTGCTGAGAATCATCAACACGTTCTTGTTTTTGGTCAACAGTGAGCAAACGCGGCACCTACTTTGAACAGACCTTTCTCATAGTCAAATGCTCATGCAATATAAAGCCAATACGTTCTTTTGATATCTTTACGATGTCAGCTAACTCACGCAACTTCACTTTTCGATCATTCAAAACGATTTTGTGGATTTTTTTGATGTTTTCTCCATTTCCGCCTCATTTGGACGTCCACTGCGTTCTGCATCATCGGTGTCTCTACCACCACGTTTGAAGTCAGCAAACCAACGTTTTATTGTTGTTTCTGATGGAGCGGGGTCACTATAACACATTCAAGCCATTGCTTCGCTTGAACGGTATTTGTTCCCATCAGGAAGCATTGTAAAATTAAAACACGAAATTGTTTTTGATCCACTGTTTTGAAAATAACAAGTAGCGTGACTCTTAGCACAATAACTCACAAACTAATGAATAGAATATCACGAAATTTTAACAGCTTTCTTTTGAAGGTTAGCACTAACTGAGAGAAGGTGACTGCAATAAAACTAGCGTCATCTATGTGTTAGGCCCGGGACTTTTCAGCCCATGCGTTATATATGTTATCAATATCGATAATATTAAACTGTTGTTTCTTACTCGTACTTTGAAATTGCTTAACCGCATCCCATGTCGCTTTACACTTCATTCATTTCATGGAGTTACTAATATATTTTGAGTATGATACCCTCTCTAACTTCTTAATTTTTCTTTCCAAATTCCCACGCAAAAAATTTATGTTTTTCTCTCCACAGTGTTACTTCATAATCCTTCATATACCTCTATCTAGACTTGGAGGTTAACTAAAAAAAACAGGTACGTAGGACTTCAAAATTTCACTTCTTTATGTACTTTCTTGCAATCGATTCCTTGTCTCTGAATGTTTTCCATTTATTTGCAACGTCCCGAAAATACCTACGCCTTGTACGGGCAGACTGTAAAACGTGTTTACTTGATACCGTGGACATGCACGCTATATCCGATTGCGATTTATTTCATAGCGAACTAGATTACGCCACTGAATTTACACATAGTTGTGTGTAAGTGCCGGGATATATCGCGAGCACTGTATCAGCTTACTTACCACTCGAGAAATCGTGCTACGAGGAAATAATTCCTTCCTCTAAAATTACATACATTTACGGTTCGAAAGTAAGAACGCCGCATTTAGTTTATAGCTAGGTTCCACCCTGCACCGTTTCAATTAATAATGTTAATAGTGATAGTGGAGATATTTATTGCCCCTAATGCGGTACGGCAAGTACAACAATGACATGCTTCCTCGCGAAACTAACAATTTTATTTAGAAATGATATTTCGAGCTGCCTTTGTTGTTTTTTTCCCTTGCTTTTTCCTGTAGGTGAAGTTTTAGTAAATACGGACGTAAGCGTAATATATGTGCAGAATAATGGGGATAATTCCAGTGCTTGCAATTGTCTCTAGAGTACAGTAGTAGTATCTTTAAAGATTATTTAAGGTACGTAAATGGTACATCATTAGGCATGGAAGGGTCGTTTTCTTTGGAAAAGAACATTTTTTCATAAGCGCATATAGCACTTAGAGTAAGGTTATTGAAAAATGACAGATGCCTCAGGTGAACAGCCGAGATCATTCATAACAATAATAATAATAACCTTTACTCTCCAACAGAATTATAAAGTCTAATGGCAGGATAACCACTATATAAACATAAACATGTAGGCATTATCATCTGTGTATGTTTATGTATATTTACACAATGAGGGACAAATTTTTAAATACACAAACATCACTTAAAATGTTTAAAAATAAAACATTGCAACACAAATACATATATGCAGCATATTTATTACTTGAATAATAAACAATACTGAAAACTAAAAAAAATATATTTTGTTGCATACATAACGATAAATTCTAAATATGCTGGACAAAAGTTTAAATGTAATAGAAAAAATATATCTCTATTGGCTAATTTTAATTAAATTGAGAGACGGAAATTTAAATTAATATTTGGTTGACCTACCCCGAGCTTCAATGCCTACCTTAGACTACTTGGCATAGATAGAATTAAATTTTCTCTTTCGGATATCGTGTTTTTGGACCAGGCCTTTGTTACAGGTTCCTTAAGGGATTCTTTGCTTTTTGAAGTTGCATGATCAATTTTTTGATCCAATAATTCCCAAACGTTCTCTTCTGGATTTAAGTGCTGTTACAGAGCTCAAGGGGAGCATAATACAGTAACTAACCCCAAGATAAGAAGTACAGCTTTCTCATGGTATTAGTAAAATCAATTCACGAGACAAACATGTGAGACATAAAACGCTAACACACGGACATGTTTCTGCCTACCCGGCGTCATCAGCGTGGTTTCGAGCAGTTTTATGCTAACAAATGTAATTCTCTCGCTGCTTCTATCACCATACTTAACTCTACGATACAAATGAATATTCCTGGCGCTAACTAGTGTCAAAAGAAAGAAACATTTGTCCGGAAAGTCAGACAGCGAAAAGAAGCAGGTACAGTGTCCCACCCTTCTCTCGTGCAAATCGTGGACTGCTCTCCCGAGAGGGCGTTTTTGCACCAAAGCAGTGCATAGGGAAACTGCACTTGCGAATGATTTCTGAAGGCTTACCATGACGTATTTAAAAAACACATCTAAATACGTCATGGTAAGTCATTTTAACTTTAGTGTATTCAAACTTTAGTTGCTTACTGTTTAGCTTGTTTAGAAAAAGATGTGTAAACATATATAAATGCATATAGACATATGCGTAGAAGTGCAAGCTGTGTGTATTCATGTTAGTATGTGTGTATGTAATTATAGTGTAAATATAAGCAAGCAAAATAAGTCCAGATAAGTTGATCATACAACACTGTCCACGCAGATGTCCAGGCAACCGCTCTTCGAACACCTGAAAGGCTCCTCCTAGCCAACATTGCCAATTTGAGAAAGCACGTAAATTGGCGCCTGTCTCATAGTGTTTGTTCTTGCCAATGGTACAAGAAGGGCAGGGTTGTATCTAGAATTTATACGCGGAACTGAAACGGACATCCATCCTAGTAAAGAAGGACAGTGGATGATATTGGTCATAAGCTTACATAGGAATTTCATACAGATTGCTTTCCTCCTCTCGCTCAAAGACACCATTTCGTAACGCAGTACCATAAGATCCTGCGAGATACCAGTTTCTGGATAGACACCATCGCTTTTAAAACAAATAAATTTCAAGAACTTCCACTTGATCAACAGCTAATACGAGGGGAGGTCCAGAAGTTCGTGGAATGAAAGGGTTTTAAATAAAATAAAACAATAAATCTATTTTTCCTTTTCAATATAATCACCCTTAAGCACAACACATTTATTAGATCCATGAATAAATTTATCTAAATCATCATCAAAATATTTTTTATCTTTCGCCTCAAAATGGGCCAAAATTGCCTCCTTTACCTCATTGTCGTCGGAAAACTTTCTTCCACGTAAGTCTTTTTTTAAATTGGGGAACAAATAAAAATCATTAAGTGCCAGGTCTGTAGGGTGGATGGACTATTGATTGAAAACCATGCTTGTGCAGAGCAGCCATTGCAACTTTGCTCTTGTGAACCGGCGCATTGTCTTGCAAGAGCAACACATCCTTGGTCAATTTTCCTCGACGTTTTTCCTTGATGGCCTCCTTTAATTTTTCTAATATCGCTGCGTAATATTCTCCGGTTATGCTCCTACCTTTTTGTTTGTAATCAATCAATAATATCCCCTCACAATCCCAAAAAAACAGTAGCCACCAACTTTCCAGCCGATTCTGGCACTTTGAATTTCTTTGGCGGTGGTGTCCCCTTTTTATGCCATTGCATGGACTCCTGTTTGGACTCTGGCTCAAAGTAATGAACCCCTGTTTCATCTCCGGTAACAATCCGCTCCAAAATCTGTGCAGGTTTGTCTTCACACAGCTCCAAAAATTGTTTGGGCGCAGAGACGCGCTGCTGTTTCTGCAGCGGCGTAAGCATTCTCGATACCCATCTTGCACTGACTTTTGTCATACCCAGGTGATCATGTAGGATACGCAAAATGGTGGTATCTGATACTCCAACTAATGCAGATAATTGTTTTTTCTTCAAGCGGGCATCTTGCAGTAGAAATTTTTGAACTTTTTCGACGTCTGATGTGGTGGCCTGAACTGGCCGTCCTAAGCGGGGGTCGTCTTCAATCGACTCCCGACCATGTTTAAAAAGAGCATGCCACTTATAAATCATTGATTTACTAGGGCACTGTTCCCCATAAACGGTTTCCATTTCATTCAATATGGTTTGAGCGTTCTTTCCTTGCTTTGTAAGGAACTTTATCACTGCACGGTGTTCAATTTCCTCCATAGTTTCACTTTTCTTCCGGATTGACTTGTTTAGCGCGCAACTATTCGTAAACGACTGACGCTATAGGGCTGCAACTTAACTTATATACTAATGATGAGTCGCTAGTCAGAATGACACCTAGCGCTCCTATCCCCACTCCATCCCCTACATTCCACGAACTTCTGGACCTCCCCTCGTATATCCGTGATGTACATGGGATACGAAATTAGTGAGGCATATTCAATTTTGCTTACCACGTAAGTAAAATATATTGTTTACAACATAGGTATAGTGTCTTCAACATAAGTATGCCGTTGAAATGTTTTGATATTCGTATTATGAAACCTAACGCTTTGTAGGTGTCAGCTAATACTCCAGAGGTATGAGGCTTGAATGTTATACTCGAGTCAAACAGCACTCTGAGGTCCCGAAATTCGGTTTTACGGCTTAGCATATTGCCATACGATAAGGTGCAAAGTGAGTGGGAACGGGTATAGGAAACTACAAAGCGTATGCCAGTGTGTGAGTTTTATTTTAAATTATTTGCATCACTTCGCCAACGCAGTAGGAGTCATTCACGCTAGAGGTTTTTGTATACATTTCTATGTCGTCAGAGTACGTGAGAATAGGACAATCCACTTGAAGAAGTTAATACGGGCCCAAATTAGAACTCTATGGATTGATAGTGTTTAACTTGTAAAGTTTTTTGAAGTATTCTCCACGAAGAGTAACGCACTCTTGCACGCGCTCGAACCAACTCTGGATGCAGTTATTCCACTCGTCTGTTGGTGCAGCCAAAAGTGCGTTTTTAATGGCATTGATTGCTCCTTCTGATGAGTAGAACCCGTGACCGCGCAGTCCGTCTTTCATTTCCGGAAAGGTAAAAAAATCGTTAGGACTTTGGTCCGGACTATACGGAGGATGGTAGAATTCGATACTTTGTTGCTTTAAAGCAATTGTCTTACGTGCTGTGTCTTGGTAGAGGATGATTCATCGTTCGAGGTTGGCCTGTCGAAGTTCAGCGACGACACGGCAAATAAATTGTTGTACACTAACCCATAGTAACATTTCCTTGATTTTGTTGAATTGTTGCTACATGACCTGCTTTTGAGACAAATGACGGGACCATCTTTTTGGAGAGACCTCGAGAACGGATGACTTTTAACGGCTTTTCTTTATATTGGAGCATATGTCATGGTTCGTATAAGTAAATCCCAAATTCATTACCACAGATGATGTACACATTTTTAGAGTTTCCGGTGTTGACGCGGTCTAGAGCTGTTTGACACCAATTCACCCTATCTGCTTTATGTTCTTCGGTCAACTAATTTTTTTACACACAATTCTTCATTCAAAATTTTTGTTGAGTTCTTTGAATTCCCCAATGATGTCTCAATCTCACCACATGTCACATGTCAATCGTCGTTGATAATGTTGCGCACGGCATACGACGTTTTCCTGGGCGACCTCCACTTTTGGTTCACCTGCTCTTGGATCGTCGCTAAGACTAATACGACCATGTTTGAATTCTCATTCCAACTAGAAATTGTTGACTGATATGGCGCACTGAAACCTTGGATTTACATTAATTAAAGTTGAAGGTTATCTTTTAACACTGACACTTGGCTAGTGCTGCCCTCTATGTACTAAAAATCTACACCATAATAGTAAAACAAGCATGCTTGACTTGACGCGAAAAATTATTACGATCTATACAAAAACTAGCCTTTAAAAAAGCTACCTTGAAATTGGATTTTTTTTTGTGTTGTGTTACTATTATAAGAAGGTATAATAGTAAAAATGAAAAGTGTCATTATTATATTCTAGGCAAAACACCCCGAGCAGAAAGTTATGATTACATCAATACACTAAGGTCCTCTTTCGAGTCTATAAATTTAGCGTGCCCGACTATGTGCCATAAATAACTATAAAAATAAATATTTACAAGGCGTCAAGCGAACCGGGAGATCATTGGCGCAGAACGAGAAAAACTCGATCGCATAAATTCGCCCTCGGGAATTGAACGTTACTTCTCTTTTAAATGACGGCAATGTTCCCTCAATCCTCCGCGCACATACATACCTACTATTCGTAACTTTTCTTTAGGTCATTCGTTCTACCCGATTTCTAGAATTCCACCGATTTCTTTCCTTTAACTATTCTCGTTCAGGAGTGAATGGTTATAAAGTAATTCGTGAGTTAAACGACTTACTTGATAATGCGCTACTTATTTCTCTGATTCTTTTTGCTTAGAAATTTTATTTCTCCTTTAACATTTTCTATAAAATTTACCCGTTATTTTACCGTTTAAGAGAATGGAAATTTTACACTTCGGTTATAGGTCCATTAATTTTCAACAATGAAATATATTAATTTCATAACTAATTTCAAATACTTAAAATATTATTTTAAAATTTACTCTTATGAATGTAACCCAAATGACCATCTTTGGTGTTATCTTTTTATAGTTAATGTATACTTATTTGAAATTCCTGAATAAAATTCAATTCAAACCAACGACAACAAGGACATATTTCTATTCTAAAACATTTTCTTTGTATACTTTGTGTATGTGCTAATACCATATGATCAACTAAATTTACCCTCTAGCAAGTCATGAAATTTTTCTTTTTTAAACCTAAGTTCATATAATAGCTCTAGAAACGTGTAAATTGACTTATTCCGTGACGTTAGTGACAGTGTTTAAGTATAGGTGATTCAGTTTATGTTACACCGTTGACATGCAGTTATTCATGGTTTGAAAAATAACTGCACACAAACACTTCAATTGGAAAAAAAATAGTAATAATAAAGAATGGTTACATTAAATGTTCAAAGTAAGCTCAATCATTTTCTATATAAAACGTCACCCTTCGTTTGATGTTATCGGATAGCTTCAGTAAGCTCGCCAACTCTATGAAGAGGATTGGTAAATGTTCTATATCTACTATTTGATTTTCAAAGAACTCATGCAATAATTCCGTCGTTTCTCTTGTCGTATAGGATGTTGCATGTAATTGAATAAGAAATGATTGTAATAAATCATTACGATATCTTTCCGCATTTATGGTATCATTACAGAATATTGGAGCAATAATCCGTCTACGAGAAACAGCAAGCCAAACCCTCATTTTTTGAGAATGCAAGGGTTCGTCAAGAGTTTCATGTGGATTTTAACTAGACCAGATGCCCATTGTTTGTTCATTTGTATATACTGATAAGTGACCATGCTTTATCTGAGGAGAAGGACTTGTGAAGAACAATATCATTATCAATTGACAATAATTAAGCCGAGTTGCGTGATCGATGAAGAAATGCTGCTACGCGCAATGAAACTGGTATGGAAATCTTTGTAGATCTTTTCTAAGGATGGCCTGACATATCCCATATGAAAGTTGCGCTTCCTCTGAAAGCTGGGGAACAAAATAACATTCTTGAATAACTTGCCGCAAACTATCATACGTTACTGAAAAATTTGGAAATTCTACCGGAAATTCATCTATACATGGGTTGCAAAGAGTATAACAATTCTCCGTTTTTACCAACTTTATACCGTTTCTGAGGTATGATTCGATAATGAAAACTTTGTGATTATAAACATTTTTGTGTCAATAAACCAATGCAGTACATATGACAAATGTATTTTATTTGTTAATGCCAATTCTGTACTCACTACCAATAAGATATTTTGAAGAAATAATTTCATAGCTTGCTAGAGGGTAAATTTATATGATCATATAGTACTTGACGACTGTTGGCAAGTACAGCACTTGTTCTAAAAGATTCTCAGTATTCCTCAAATATATGCGGAAAATAAGATGTCAATAAATGAACTGTTTCCGAGATTGGACTCTATCATGGTAAAGTATAAAAGGAATAACATAGAAGTAAGAGGAAACAAAGGAAACAGAAAGGAGACGAAGAGGACAGGGAAGGGAAAAAGAGAAATAAAAATAAAAAGACAGAAAGATGTGCAGGGGAAAAACAAGGAATGTAAAAAAAAGGAAAAAGGAAGGAAAAAGAAAAAAGATAAGGGGGACAGAAACAGAGGAATGAAAAAAGGGAAAAAACGCGGGATGGATCTCGACGTTTCGCTTCGGTCATAGGATGCTGATTCTGGTCTTTTCCTGTTCTTTTTTCTCCTAGAGGCTAGTCTCATTCGAACCCATATGCCAGAAATTATATTTAAACACTAATGACATAACATTATTATTTTCAATAAAGCCAATGGTATAGCCATAGCTATGATTTTTATGTATTTTATTTCATTTTAAAGTTATATACCAGATGCATGCATAAGTTTTTTCCGTTTTTTTTGCTAAAAAGAGACACATAATTTTCAAGCGAAATTATTTTTTTTTATAAAAAATATTGACCATTGGCTTCTACACGTAGTGCGAGTACGATGGGTGTGGAAGGATATACCATCGAAGCGATTTCAATGGTTTCATTGGCTTTACTGTGTAAAACCGCGTATTATCGTGTAACAATATCACTGTGCCATGTCTTCTGCCCCATTCCAGTCGTCTTTTGATTAATTCCTGGTTTAAATTAATCATTTGTTGACGGCAACGTTGTTTGTCAGCGGTTTCTCCGGCCTTCAAGGGTTCATAGTACACAATATCGCTCTGATCCCACCAGACACAAAGCACGGTCTTCTTGACGAAGCGATTTGGTCTTGGTGTTGAAGGACCGTCTTTACCAGGTGAAAGCCACCACTTCCAATCAATTTTTCGTCACCCGTCACAATTCGTGACGTTGAAGCACCATTTCATAGATGACTTTGTGTTTTTCTATTTGACGTTCATTCAAATGGCGTGGAACCGAGTTTACTGATCTTCCCTATTACTCGTGAACGTTTGTTGATTTTTTCTTGTGCCACATGTAATGCTTGTGCTAATTACTATTCATCGTACTGCTCGTCTTCGCATTTTTGTGGTCTACCAAAGCGGTCACTGTCTTTCACATTGAAATCACCACTTTTAAATTGTCGAAACCGTATGTCACATGTTCTAATCAATGGAGCGTGTTCAGCATATGTTTCTACCAGCAAACGATGACTTTTAACAGCCTTTTTTCTTTTGATTAAATATGAAAAGTAATGCGTGCCGCAAGTGTTCTTTTCCGGGCACAAAACTGGATACGATCACTGAACGATAAAGTAAAGACGTTAGTTTCTGGCGGACACATCGTGTATGTATTTGTAGTTTAAATGTCAGAGGAACAAGATGTCATATTAATACGCTGCATACTTTTCGCTGGCGTCATCTCTTAGTTAAACTGTAAAAAACTTACGGATAGACCTGGTACTTTTTAGAAAGCGTCTGTTCTTTAATCCCAGCAAATGTCTTCTCTTATACCAGCTTAATAACTAACAGTAATTATAATCTGGATATTTCCAAGATTTCTGTTCTAATTACCAATCCAATTAGAATCCTTCTACAGAAAGCAAATATGAAACGGCGATACATTTTACATAACGTTAGTAAGAGAAATATATTTAAAGTTAATACAGAACTGTACGTAGAGCATTTCGACTTCAGTTTATATTTCAAAGGAAATTCTGTCACCCCATCCGACGACGTATACAGGCAACGGCTTTACGCAGTCAACGTAAGCCGACTTCTTGCATATTAACGTAATTTACCGCTGAAAAACGGATCCGATAAATATTTGTTCTATTTGTTTGATTCGACGCAATTTACGTTAATGGAACTTATAAGCAGTCGAGCACATTTCCCAAGTAACTAGACGCGAAGCCGTCTTTGGTAAGGCGTCGCAAAAACCGGTAATGATGATTTATGCATAACCCGGACTAATCAAGAGCGGTACGTTTCTCCCGCTTCTTTAATTGCTTACATCCGCGTTGATTGAAATTCATCGAGATGCTCACCGAATGGTCCGGATTTAGAGATACCTATTACGCCTTAGAAGCGTATCGAGGAAAAGATGAGAGGTTTTTCGTAATGACGGGAATTTCGCAAATTGCATTATAAATTTTCTTCTTTTACTTTTTTTTTATCATATCGCCGACATGAATTCTATAATTGGAATAGATTATAGATGAGTGACGAAAAGAATATGGAGATTACAGAATTTCCAGAATTAAATATGTATTATAATTCCGGCATTTCTGTTCAAGATCAATTTGATTAATTCAAATAATAGACTCAAGGCTAATTTCACTTTATTAGAGGAAATTTTAAAGCAATAAATTTATTCACGAAAGAAATGAACATACAGAATAATGGTTAATTCTAAAAAGATATGCAGAGAGCAACAATAGTCAGCCAATGTTCACTACATATTTCCTTTACCGTAAAAGATACCGTGGGAGATACCAAAGAAAGTCTTGGCCGAACTTAATACGGTATTACATGGCCAACTCCAAAAAATTATATCCCAGTATACACCTTGATTTGCAGGGAAGTGCCACGCCATTTTTTAATTGAATGCCCTATATATCCTTACGTATTTATATTCCAAATTATTGCATAATTTATTAGCGTTGTTATTTAAGTTATTGCATCGTTTGTTGAACTTTCATATTCCACTTTCGGCACTACCATCCTCAAGGTAAAATCCTGATAAGGCTGAGATAGAAACGCTGTTAAATACAGTTTCTCATGGTATTGGTGAAATCATTCACGGAAAAGATAATAAGAAAAAGGCACATAGACATGTTTTTGCCCACCCTGCGTCATCAACGTGGTTTCGAGCAGTTTTTTTGCTCATCACATTGCAATTTGCTTTCTGCTACTATCACCATATCTAACGTTACAGCTCAAGTGACTCTTCCTTGGCGCTAACTAGTGCCAAAAGAATGAAATACTTGTCTGTCGTTAGAGTTAGTGAAAACACACGTGTACAGTTTCCTACCTTTCCCCCGAGCAATACACGGATTGTTAGTCCCAAGAGGGCGCACGCAAAAAGGCATAGGGTAACTGCACATATGAATGATTTCTCTTTAAAAACACATCTAAAGATGCCTGGAAAACAGCACAAAAAAACGCTGTTAAATACAGCTTCTCATGGTATTGGTGAAATCATTGGCGATAGTAGCAGAGAAGGAATTACAATATGTTAATTAAAAAAACGCTCGAAACCAGGCTGATGAAGCCACGTTGGCAGAAGCATGTCCATGTGTTAGCGTTTTTTTGTCTCTTCATATTGTTTCCCTCGTGAATGGTTTCACCAATACCATGGGAAACTGTATTTAACAACAATGAAGCCACGTTGGCAGAAGCATGTCCATGTGTTAGCGTTTTTTTGTCTCTTCATATTGTCTTTCTCGTAAATGGTTTCACCAATACCATGGGAAACTGTATTTAACAACTGTATCTTTGGTGTTATTTTCTAGGCATTTTATGTGTTTTTGATAAGACTGTTTGTCTTCTCAATTTTATTTAGCGAAATTCGTCTGGTATGGGGATTGAATGCGAATTTAAAAGTCCAAAGTACTTGACCACTAACTAATCGTTAAGAGTTACCAGTTGTTAAATTAACCACCTTGTTTTGCAAAATAATAGTTCAGGAGTATTTTAGATGTTATCAAAATTGCTCAGTTGAATGATACCAATTCAAATTTAATCACTTGACGTGATATTGTCGACGATGGATTCGCATAATACTAGAGTTGTTGTTTGGGAATTTTTCGAAGAGTTCTAAGAATACTCTCTGTATCAGTATGCCATTGTATTTATATGTGCCGAACATTCTACAAACCTGCAGCATTTTATGAAATTCTCAGGAAAATATAATGGTCTAATGTTTTCAGCGAAATACTGGTTACAGTCCGCAAGTAAAAAATATCCTTTTTTGTCTATATCATCGAACAGTCCTTTTCTTTAGTTAACGCTTTTCTTTGTTCGAATTATTATCCGGAAGGATTTGACAAACATTAATTTATTTTGAAGCCCTCGTTCCGTATTACTGCGAGGTAATGGGGGTATATCGCCAGACATGCGTTATACGTTTCAAGTGAAGTAGTATTAGTAGTATCTCTTACCAAAATTCACTTTCCGTTATTTGGAAATGATGAAAGATCGTAAAGAAACCAGATACAGAGTTTGCCTAAAAATGAGTGTAGAGAACTATGTATGTACATAATTAAGACAATTCCTTGGCAATGCTTTTTAAAGTTCGTTCTGAGTGTAAGTAAGTTAATCCTCTACCGCTCTTGTTTATTAGTGGTTTTTAGACAAACTCCGCAAACTTTGTCCACACCATCCGTTGATGTCTTTCATACCTGAAACAAAAATTAATTATTAGTGTAACTTAAAAGTGCAATTACATCGTATTTCTTCTTAGAAGTCTTTAAATAGAACTTAGAGAACTTGGAATGTTTTGGCATGTTTTATTACATAATCATTTGATCTTAATCATGTGGTATTGTAAAAGGTTGCAGTAGTCATCTTTTAGAAGTATTGTATAACTACTGCATTGTTTGCATCACTTTGTGCTTAACAAGAATAATCCTACAAATTACAAAATTTCTTGTTTATGGTGTTACATATTTAAGACGACTGTAGTGCTGAAGCAATAGCCGCTTTATTTCGTGTAAATAGGTTAACCGATAGTGTGACTGTGTAAGCTAAAAGTAGCTAGTCAAAGCTTTCTAGTTAATAATGCACAATCTATTACTTTATGAAAAACGTAGTTTACCTTTAAACACTCTTCCGTGAATTAGGTAGTTTACATGCAGGTACAGGTAGGTTAGAACTAGAGCTGCCCGGTTTTATCAGCAGGGCAGTGGCTCTAAAATGTACAACACATGCTAATGATAATAAAGCATAATTCATTCACAATGTATCATTTTTTTTAAATCCGCAGTTTAATTTAATGCTGTTTAATAAGATCTACTTCAATTACATCAATGTACATCTTTAACTTTTAGGTGTATTAATTAAGTCTGTCTTCCATTCAACAAAGATTCTCGTTAGAGCATTAAAGCAGAATCATATTTTATCAGAAATTTCAATAACATTCATATAGGTGCTATTCCCTCCAAAATTCGTCATTTCTTAATGAAGTTGAGGTTTTTGATAGATTTGAATAATAGTTTATTGTTTAATACTCCTTACGTCTTAACTTTAGTGAGTAATTTTCAAGGAAGAACGCACAACATACTTAAAATCCATACCATCGTAATTACTAAAAAATATTGATCATATTGCGCTGAAAAAATCCGTAAGAAGTTTTTATTAAAAATATTTTTTATTCTAGTTGTTAGTGACGTCAGACATCGAATGCTCGGGAATATTTACCCAACTTTGTATGTGTATATTCACAGAAAATGAGTTCTTTAGATTTTATTAAATAATTTTAGATTATTTACAATTCAAGAAGTGTTACATTAAGGAGAGATGTAACACTTCTTCCGAAATCGAATGCTCGGGAATATTTACCCAACTTTGTATGTGTATATTCACAGAGAATTTCTTTAGATTTTATTAAATAATTTTAGATTATTTACAATTCAAGAAGTGTTACATCTCTCCTTAATTCACTTAAACTTTACATTCAGACTGCGACGAAAACCTCATCTTAGGGTGATTTATTCATTGAATATTTACTTGTCTCAGTCCCCGAATTCCCTTTTTTAAAGGATTATAAATGAACGCGACGCGCGTCTCGATATACGTATATATGCTGACAGAGCAGCTTCACGTTAGCCAATATGGATATGAATGCAGATGCTGCTTTAGGTACGTATACTACAGGAATAGGAATATCAAATAACTGGACTGAATAGCTATAAGTCCAATGAAACGAAAAATAGGTTTTACGATGAGAGGTGCTACTTTCAATAATAATAACTTTATTTCCCAGCAGACTAACGCAATAACACGACGAATATTAGTAAATACATATAATCATATATCAAACTATTACACATAATTCGATAATAAACAAAATAAAGAAAATAAAATTAATCCAAATGCAAATTCTTTAAATATACTTAAGATAATACTCCACTAAGCAGAGCATAAATTCTTGCAGCATTCCTTACCATACGGCAAATAGGTGACTTTAGTAGAAGACTTATCCTATGTCTCGGCAAATTAATTTATTCTCCGTTTATTTTGTAAGCAAATTCCCAAAGGCTATGTCCAAATATTAGAGAAGATTATTTTGAAAAGTAGTGTAAGTTGTGATTGAATGAAACGTCTTTTATCCACAGTTTTTTGTCTCATTAATTATGGAACGTCCCTCGTACTACACGTCTACTCCTTCTATTTCTTTTGTCATATTCTTTCTTTGAAATGAAACGAATTGGGTTCATATTATTGTTGGTACCAATGATATTGTGTTCTCTTGAACTTGGAAAACATTCGAGAAATATAACGCTCATTTCACTAGCAATTCAATGTAGCGATATCGTATGACACTGTGCGACACGTAACAAAAAAATTGTCGAAACTTACGGTTATTTATCCACAAAAAATCATCATTTTGCGTAAGTGTAATAGAAACATGCGATGACAACGAAAACTTCGTTGTTGTTTCTTATTGGTCGTGAAAAAACGGGCATCTAACTTAGGATGCTCGCACTTCGGAAGTAAATGTGTGGGCCAAATTTCTGGCCAACTATATAATTGTTTCTTGAAAAGTAATTCCTGCTGTCTAAGAAATAGGTACTGACTTTTAAGTAACTTGGTTTCAGTAAGATAGTTACCCAGTTGACAAACAGTTTTCAAAATCGACTATATAATAGGATACAGTGACATTTTTTCTTTGTTGTGTCATATAAAATAAAGCTTATAAATACGAAGAAAATAGAGCTCGATTAATGAGTGCTAGTGCTAATTTTCCGCTTCAAATAATAAATTCCGTCCTTGATTTCAATATCGACTAAATGAATTAACTTCTGAAATTAAAAGTCGAACGAACAACTTTTCAATGTAATTCGTTCCTATGATCTCTGATTTAGACTTTGCTGGAACCAAGCACATTATTTTATGTTCATATGTAGAAGGTAACCGATTTGAGAACTTGATTTGGCATCCTTTAATAGCTCTTACCAATTTTAATGAGTATCTGCTGGCTATAAGTTATTATTATCATTGCACCTATATTAAATGATAAATAAACTGTTAAATAATCATCCCTTACGTTAAACATAGCATTGAAAACTCTGAATTCTTCCATTCTGTTAGTAATCGATGTACAAATACAATCCATCGGTATCCATTTGTATGTAGTTCCCACCTCAACACGATTCTAGTCAGGAATAATAATCCATATATATATTACCATTGTTACATATCAACATAATTAGTAAAAGATGAAAAATTAATTCATTCCTACTATTAAGCCTCGCCATGTAAAAATTCAAAAAGAAGCAATGACGCTATTCTCGTATAACTCCAGGTGCACGCCTTTAGTATTACCAGTATATCTATTGGCTAACCTTCAAGCGCAGAACCGGCATACTTCTATATATATGTATATACGCATTTAGTTGAGACTCCAGTACAGGCGCGAGATGTCAGTACTGTAGATATCGAAAAGCTATCCGATCTGAGACGAACCTCCGTACAATCGGAAATGAGTTTAGAGTGCAATCTCCCGAACTTCGCCTTGTGCATACGGAGCATTCACCATCGGAGGGTCGTGGTGCTCCGCTTCCGATTCGGTTTTCTGCCTGTGACAACTGCATTAATAACGTCAGTCGTTTTCATTGCCGGATATTAATTAATTGCTAATTGGATTTCAGAGGAGGAATCGCATTTTACGCTTTCATCGGTTCTTCAACAATGAGAAGCGCAAAAAACCCTAATGGGAGGGGAGAGGAACAGAAAAAAAAGCTTGAATTTCTCGCTTCCAATCAATTAATGAAAAGAGATGCGAGAAAGAAATTAGTATCTCTGATATAAGTTGAAGATACCAAAGTTCGAATGTATCTTCGACGTATTGGGTGGCAAAGATTACGTCATCATCTTTTATCATCGATGAGGCAAATATACTAATTGGCATCTGTTTTGCTAATTTTCGTGGTGTACTTTTTTATTGTTATTTTCAAAGAAATAGCTCAGAATGTATCAGTTTATGTTTAAATTTTGTGAGTATAGTAATGTAATCTTCTTCCATTTTGGAAATACAGAAGAAGGTGTTGTATAGGTACAAAACATTGAACGTGAAACAAATTCTTTAAGTGGATAGAATTAACTTTTTGTTGCAGCAAATAGAGATTAATCTTCTCAAAGTTTATTGTTAATAACGAAAACTCCTAATCTGTTCCCTTATTATTGTAAAATTCTCTATGAATTTGGGTGGAAACCGCAATAAATTATCTAGGCATATAGAATGAGTATAAGCGTTGGGAAAGAAAGAAAGTACTACTGATTTATTTCCTCTTATGTATATATTATCATCAGAAAGTTTGAAACTGTAAAGTTTTGTTTATGAATACAAAGTATTTATGAAGCAAACAATATTTCTAAAATAAAGACAATTTAATGTTATTCAATTTATCATTTTCTTCATCAGTAAGTCCTCCTTTAGCTCGTACTACAGCTTGACAAATTCTGAGTATTCTGCTTTTCAGTCTCTCCAGGTAATTGGTGACAAACTTCTTATGTATAGCTACACAGTTATCCGGAAATTTATGACCGTCGCTATGTAGTTTTCCTGCCTGGCTCACTCCATAAAAGTTCGATAGAAAACAGGTCCGGACTTTCAAGGGGTCAGACTATTATTAGTATTTAGCTTGTTGCTCTTCAATCTTCCAAAATGTTCTTGCATGCTATATGCCTTAGGTCACTCTTTTGCTGAAACATGAACAGTTGACAGATCATGCGGTTTCCAGATGGCCATGTGCTATTTTCACGATTAAATACTTTTCTCTTCGCTTTCTCTAGTTATATTTACGCATTCGTCCACTCATATGCCAGAAAACCAACTCCAAACATTGGCATTACCACCCCGTGTTTCTTCAAGTGCATTAAACAAATTTCATTGTAAGAACTCGTTGATCCATAACATCGTTTTCCACTGATAATGTCTAGTTTAGGTGTACTTTTGCCACATCCACTTTTTTTTCTTTTGTGGACACATTTAAATAAAGTTTATTTTTATCCATTCTCAAGCATGCAGCCTATTATAGTCTAGTGACACCAAAACATATACGCCGAGGTTGCTTTCTGTTGCTGGCCCATCTCGGAGTAATACCGCTAACACCGACTAAGAAACATAGATGAAACAACGGTGGAAGATTCTAGATTCTCGACATGATACTGTTGACGATGGATTGTCATAATAACTACAATTTAGGCTTCTTCCATCGTTCGTTGAACTTATATAGTCCGACGTTTCGGCAGTTCGTCTACTGCCGTCTTCAGTATGCGCATGCTTGTTATTTTTCTGTCCTCCGTATCGCGGTCGGCGGTCTTCGGCTAATGCTTACTTTAATCATAGGGAGCTAGACGTTCTTTATCTCTAGGCTTGGTGTGCTAATGGCGGTCGGTGTAATGGCCATATATACTGTTTCTAACAGTTTTCTTTTTGTGGCATTGTCTTCTTTATCCAGGATTGCTGCGTTGTTTCATGCAATCCTATGATCCTCTTCACAAGCATGTAGACCCAATCGCAGAAAATTGTAGCTTAAATATAAGTTTAACACAGCAATTTCTGTCCCTCTTATTAGCTTAGTGGTTAAGTCAAGTGGAATACGGAAATCGAGAAAAAATAAACTGAGTTCGATCCCCAGTCACGATACCTTTCACTATAAAAAATAGGAAGACAATGATTGATCTGGTAAGCAACAGCCCTTCTCAGGGCTACCCTGAAGTAGACTGCCGAAACATCTTGTAAGTTCAATGAACGATGGAAATAGACCAAACGACAACTCTAGAAGAATCTAGATTTACAAAATTAGGTACACATTTATTTTAATTACGAAGAAAACCAAGGAGTTTCTCTCCAAAGCGAACTTGCTTCTGAATCTACTGTCAAATAAATTATTGGAAAAGCATGAGGGCATTAATCAATCAAGAGGAGAGAAAAAATTATTGACACCCAGGTAGGAAGCAGCGGAGGAGTAACAGCAGATTCAATAGAATCGCACTCAATCCTAGAGAAGTTGCTGGATTGTTATTGTTAGTATCCATTTTATGGATTGATTCAATATTTCATCTGTGTACATTATCAAGAAGTAATATATAAGAAGATAAGAGAAACTAGAAACTCATCTCTATTGCTATACAAAGTGATGACACTTTTACATAAAATTGATAACCTCGCCTTTATGATGCAGCAACTGCTCATGTCATTCTGGAAAAATCACATTATTTTTGTGCTACTTCATTCTTGTTTCTTTGTTCGCTGTTGTGTCAGTTTTTCTTACCGGTAGCAAGAGACACTAAAGAAAATCTTGACATGAAAAATAAAAGGTTACGACAGAGCAAAGATTCTTTATTTCAAGTTTTAACCTCAGCAAATCTTTGCTATGCGGTAGTTGGAAGTAAACTAATTTATAGATTTGTGATGAGGAGCGTTTGCTTAACTGCCACTCAGAAATAATTCTAAGCAACAAAATAATTCCCGAACACATGTGTGGTAAGGAATTGATTTAATTATGGTACAGAATACTAAGCAATAAACTTTACAGAAGTGTCAAAAGTACTACGCATTCATTTATTTATAATAAAACATCCCAAACCCGACTTTTAAATTATTTAATTAATTTCAAATAATATTTTGCATGTGTTTTTCCATTACCGTGGTAATAGAAAATGTTATACGGACAGTTCTATGTATATATTTCTATGAAAGACAATTCAATTACCATTCAACAACTCATGCATCGTGTAAAACACAAAAGTAAGCTATATTAAGCACACAATATATAATATTTCGCAGAAAGTTAGTCGACACACACGAATTATAGCGTTTTCATGGAAAAATTTATTTGAAATCCAACGTGAGAAATCTCGTGGTCACTGGCAGCTTTATGTGTTGTCGAAATAATGGCTCACTTGAAAGCACGGTAAACATCTGGTCTCAACAGCATTTATGCTATAAATAATTTAGACCCGGTGAAGTCAACAAATCGCTTGATAGTTGCGGTAAAGATTTCGTGTTGGTAAATAAATAAAAAGCAAGTAAATAAGTGAAGCGGCTTTTCCGGTACATATTTGCTCTAAATTCGTTTTCGGTAGAAGAAAAATGTATTTCCTCTCATGAGAATTTGTTGAAATAATAATATATACTCAGCTAAAGTCGTTACTATGATTAAACCGTGATGATTTTGAGGTTTTCGACAAATCATACATCTACACCTACTGTCTAGAAGAAAATAATTTAGTTGGGATTTACTTTATTTAAAATACTTCTTTGCGTTATTCAAAATAATATTTTAAAGGTATAGTAAACACTATGTCTTCAAATTTCACTTCATATAAAGATTCGAAGTTAAATGTCTTCCCTACAGTCACATTGTTGGAGGGTTATTTTTGTTTCAACTTCCAATAGCTCATAAAAACAAGGCAAGTGTAAATAACAAAATGAATTTATTACCAAAAGTTGTATTCTTAGTTACTTATTATCTACACAATCACCGTGAAGATTGATGTATTTGTCATATCTACGGAAGAGTCTTCCATTCGCTTCTACATAGAATGTTGCCGCCAGTGCGTTGAGATGGTTCGTGTAGGTGTGCTATAAAAGTTATCTGGAGATTGCTGTATTTATTTATTCCAAAATTCCTTAGGAACTGAATATCGTCCACAAAAAACAAATATAATATAATTACTTTGAATGAATACATATCAGAGACTCAAAGAGACATTACTAAAGAGTATGATATCGGTTTAGGAGCTGTAAACAAGATTTTAAAATAAAAGAGGTGTATTAGGGCTACTGAAGTGAAAAAGAGAGGAAATCTTGGAAGATAGAGGTGGATAACTGGAAGTAATAAACCTCTTTTAATAAGGAGAAGTAAATTAAATTCTAGAAAACCAAGCCAAAGTCTTTAGCAAAACTTAGCACATGCCGATGCTATGGTTTACGACTCCACAGTGAGAGAAAAAACTTATAAGAGGTAGAAGAAAGACAATGACTTATCGCTGCTATGATGAGAAAACGATTTCTTCACGTCAAAAAATATGTCAGCTGGACTGTTAAAGACTGTTGTTTTCAGATGAAAGGCATTTTTCGGTAAACCAGAGATACCATTTTGCTAACAAAAATTAAAGAAAAACTTACGCCCATTTTGAATAAACGGCCAAACACCAGATAAAAAGAACGTTTTGAGGCTGTTCCTCTTAAGTATAGAGTGGAATTCTTACGCCAATCAAAACATTGACGAACGTCCAAGAGTACAGGGATTTATTAGAACTAAAGGTGGAAGTAGAACTAAGGAAAACTGACAGCAAGGTCAAGTAGTTTTCTAATAAAATTGTGCTCCATACAATGTCCCAAAGATCATGATGAAATATCTTAAGGTTAAAAAGAAACTTAAAAAGAAATTGAAAATTTTCAAGCTAGTGTAATGAGTATACTTCGTATGATAGACTATACAGCAAAATTAAGGTTAGTTAAAGTTGTAATTCACATGTTCACACGGTTTCGAGACTCGCAAATTTTATAGAACTGTAAAAAGGATTATTGACTCTATGCCGAAACGTGTTGAAGAAATTATAAAAGCGGAATGAGGACACATTTCCTTTTAAATAACTTTTGTAATTGCGAGGGCGACCTGAAATATGAGAAAAGCACGGTGTTGGTGTGGTTTTTTATTTTTATTTTTCGATGTAGTTTCCTCGAAGATCAATACACTTTTTCAAACGGTGCTCTAGTCTCTTCAAGCGGTCAAGAGAGTAGGATGTTTCGAGGTCTGCAAAATAGCCATCTGTAGCAGGGATGACATCCACATTTGAGGTAAATCTCCTCCCTCCCAGTGATTTTGTCAGGTTTGGAATAGGAAAAAGTAGCTGGAGGCTAGGTCCGGTGAATATGGAGGAGAGACTAATTCGTAGCGCAACTCATTCAATTTGGACACGACGATGACGGTTGAATGAGAAGAGACATTGTCGTGGTGGAAAAGCACTTCCACTGCAGATAGTCGATGAGGATCACACTTTGGGAATCCCAAAAAAATGGTCGCCATGACCTTTCCGGCCGATGGAACGGTCTTTGCTTTCTTCAGAGCCGATTCGCCAGCAAAAGTCCACTGCTTCGATTGTCTCTTGGTCTCCGTTATGTAGTGGAGGATCCACATCTCATCCACGATTACGAAACGAATGAAAGAATCCCTTGGATTGTGCTGTATGTAGATGCCTGTTTCTCTGCTATCTCACTCAGCTTCAATCGGCGATCGGGAAACAAGTCATGAATCTTGTCGACCATTTCATGATTGATACCGGTTTTTAGGCGTCACATGTGCGGCCTGTAGCAAAATATTTCGAATTTCCGTGGCCGTTTTTCCAGCCATCCGGAAGTGTTTTATCACTGCACGAAATTCAATTTTATTCATTTTTGCGAAACCCCCCGACTTACTACGTAAAACGCACTCTTAAGCGACAACTATTCTCAGTAGACGTCTGAAAGTTTGAGAGTTGCCATAAAAACGGTTGCCCTTGCCGACCAGTGAATCCACTTCAACCTTTGTGCACCGTCTCTGGTCGATTCCGGAAACATTTGACGTCGGCCTTGTATCATTTATGTTCACATTAACTAACAATACTGCACGAATGAACTGCATGCGTGGCATCTTGTGGCTGAAGAAATTCGAAGCTGTTATTCAAGTGTAAATGGGTTAATATCATCTTCAGTAGCGACGTTTCTCAAATTCACTAACGTATTTCAGAATATTACAAATAATGTTCAGACATTTCGGAATCACTATAGCCTTGATCTTGGTTAAACACAGCATCCTACTGTTTTAAGCATTTCCACAAAACAAAATGTGTGTTACAATTCGATCTTAAGGAGGGAGCTGCTATCAAGATAAGTCAGACAACATTTTTAGATCTTCAAATTGAAGCATATTTTTGAAGTTTCATGGTGGATTAAGAATATGCAGTACTTTCGTTACGTAATTGCAATGATTACTTTAATTTTATGAATACCATATCACTAGGCACCGTGATCATCGGTCACTTAAACGACTGTAGAAGTAGGAGTATACCTAATGCTGCAGATGTTTAACCGAACAACATCAGCTTCTAACGTATAAGTAGGTAGTTATTATTATTTTCTTAGAATTTCCTATTTTATTTTGTTCGAATTATTACAAAGCCGTGAAATTGACGCCTATGGTACGCCAACGAAACAAGCAACTCTGGTAACTAGATTCAAGTTTTATGGATATCAAAACAACGTTACTCTTAACTTAATAAGAGTATTTTCAGAAAACTTCTTCAAGTGTATTCTTCCCGTAACAAGTCCAATCTACATCTAACTCTCGCAGCGTGCGATAGGAGTCTAAGAGTTGTTATTCTTAATTATGTTTTACGTGATCTTTAGAGCATTTTTCCATATTTCATGTAGATTTCAAGTACCAAACGGCAATATGGAAAGCAGCGTTGGCCATATATAACAAAGAACTAAGTACCGGCAGGTATAAAGTTATATAAATTATAGAAAACTCGAGGTTGGCAGAAAATGTTTAGCGAACTCTGGGCCAACTTTCTGGCATTTAAAGTATAACGCTCTGTCCCGCGAGACTCCGCCGCTGTTGCGAGCTATTACCTTACGTAGTCATACGCACCAAGTTATAAAGTACAGTATTTAGAAAAGTTGCTCGATTTTTGAATTCCTCCGTGCGGCACTTGGGATATAGTTTTAATGGCTAGAGCAACGCGATTGTGTGATTGCTCTGTTTCTTTTCCTTCATTTCGCAGCCCGGGAGACAATAACAACTTGTACGGGGAATATACCCCTTCGTTTTATGATTTGTAAACTGCAAATTTAATGAATAATGTAGTCGAATGGGACTGTTCAGGTTTCTAAGGCACGCGGAACATTGAATAATACAATTGAGCCGTTAGAAAATGTGTTATTTCCGTACGAAGAGATGTTATCAAAACTTCGTATAAAAGCATCTTCGAAATCTAAATTTTCTGATGAAATAGTAATTGCAGTCTAAATATTAATAATACTGCTGCTATATGGGCTCAGTGAGCTTTGCCGGACTCTTTTTGCTCATCTCCAAACAATCCGCACCGAAACTACAATGGCCATTCGGAATGTAAAGAACGCTTTGTTGCCACACGTGACCGTGTCCCCCCATCACCACCGCCAACTCACCACTAACCTTGGTACTCATCCGTTTCAGCTTAGCAGCAGCTACAATTCAACAGGGTTGATTACTGCTTAGCCGTTCTACTTTAAAGTTTGCAACAAAATTGACGATCCCGCCGAGTGTGAGGTGTGTAGTATTATCTGGTTTCTAAACGCGCAAAAAGTCTGTCTATCGCAGTTTATACACAGATAATGAAGGTTTACAGTAGTGCGATGTTCACTATAAAGATCGCTCGGGCCTCACCACTGAAGTGACTAAGTTAGTATTGAAACAGAATTCCAAGAAAATACTCATTTCACAATTAGTGAACTGCACGCATTTTGTCCAGAAATTTCAACAACTATGTCATAAAGAAGTCGTTAACCAGTTCAACAACTGTAACTTGTATGCTAAGTATGCAGAAGACATAGAAAAGTTGTTAAAACTGTACGAAAAGTGTTTAGATTTGAACAGTCACTAAATAGAAAAGTAGCTTGAGTATCTGATTTTATGTAAGATCCACATTCGTTTAATTATATTTAGTATTACTTTCCATAGAAAAAAACCGTTCTTTACTTTCCGAATAGCCGTCGTGGTTTCGGGTGATATTATATTATACGTGGGCTGTCTGAAAAAATCTCAGCCTAAAAGTGAAAGAATTTTTTTCAATGTAATTTCCTCAAACTTCAATACATTTATTCAATGTAAAATGTATTATTTTAAGTATGCTTTAAATAAATTATGGAGGTATCGTAAAAAGTGCAATATTTTAATCTAGAATACCGATTATTGTCTTGACGGAGTAACACAACCCCAAAAAAAAAATAAAGATATCCAGAGTAATCAAATTTAATTATTTTACCTGGCTGAAAATTCCCGATAAATAAATAAAAATTGAAGAATTACTACAATCAATCCAATAATAACAGTAAAATATATTTATTCCAAAGTTTTTCCAATAATTCAGTAGCATTATTAAAGTGTAATTCCAGAAGCTTTGTAAAATATCCACTCACAGCTGGAATAGCTTCGTCATTTGACGTAAAACTTTTTCCAAGCAGGATTTTTGTTTTTGGAATCAGATAATAGTCATAGAGAGCCAAATTAGATGATTAGGCTCGATGTTCCACCAATTCGTACTTAAATTGGTTGAATTTTGCCATCCTCAAAATACTTGGGTGAACATGTGAATTGTTTTTTTTTTATATTACTGTTATGGTATGCAATTCAACAGGTGAATTATGAAAAATACACGAGTTCAATGCTTGAATAGCTCTGCTTAATAACCGGAATTACACCAGTAATTGGTCATTATTTTACCAAAGGAAATATAGGTATACTACGATATTAAATGGATAATAATAAATACAAATTAGTTTTTGTTAGACCGTATATTCCAAATAATATATTGTAAAGAAATATAATTCTTAGCTTGTTCGAAATAGTGTTATAAATGTGTTTTACCAGTCTTCCGTGAGCGATAATGTGCACGGTTTAGCAAGAGATGACATTAACTAAGCCAGTGCAAGACTTTCACAAATAAATTAATGGAACATTTATCTGCGTTACTCATCACGAAAATAACGCAACAAATCATTTTAAAGTAATATAAAAGCGCTTGGTAGTTAACTTTTAATAAAACTATTACTAATAACGTCCCATCATTAAAATTCTGTATGTTTGAAACTTAATAATCTTCTTCGAATACCATTGCTAGCTCTAGGAAAGGGTACCGTGCAATACAATTAAGTTAAAACAATGAAGACTTCCTTCCCTAAGCAAAATGGGATCGATTTCTATTGTCTAAAGGACATTTCCTCTTTCCTCTTACTTATTTCGTTTGTATTTGGTGCCGAAGATGTTGGATAATGGCGCGTTCGAAAGTTTTACTCTGATCATCATCGCTACCACTTCCACTTCTTACTTTTCGTTTGCTTGTTCTCCTTTTTTCTTGCCTGCCGGTACAGCGCGACGTTTTGCCAAGTTGGAGCATTCAGAACTGAGTTTAGTAGGTGTTTAAAATCCTCAACAGGAAGTTTAGAACGTACTTCCTCCTTTCATGGATTACGAAAGTTCCAGCGCTAATTCCTTCATCCCGCCTCTTTCATCGGAGGAAACGAAAGCGTAAAAAATGAAATTAGAGCTTTTGGTTTAAATGGCTTTGTGTTAATTCGTGTTATCTGAAACGGTTCTTTCTTTAAAGCTAATCTCGCCAATCAATTTTTCGTGCATTTTACGTTAAATTTTAAAGTTTCAATTGATATTATTGCACGCGGGGCATACTGCATAATTTTCATTGGGGCTATTCTGCTAAAGCACTTTATTATCTTTTACTTGGGATTTGTTGAATCCAAGATTTCATTCTGGATCTTCGTAATTTTTCGGCAAATTGTTTATACCACGAATATCATTTTATATTACAATCTATAGCATAACTATAGTAAACTATAGATTACAGTAACATTGGGGTAAATAATAGATGTAAAAATATAACAACACGCCAGTTCATAAGGTTACAATGGTCTGATCTTTATGTTCTCGTCTAACTGAAGATTGTTGTCACATGTTAAGGGATGTTGAAGCTGCCAAAGTTTATATACACAATCTTGATAAACAAACAAACAAAACATTACGAAAGACGAAACGTTTTTGTTTGTATTTTATGCAGTTTTGGAAAGGAATCAGGAAAGAAGTTACTTGGGGTATGTTTCGATCAGAACTGGCATTGCGCTGCTGTCACTGCACACTTTGTACTAAACCTAAGGCAATTACAATAGCCATCTATATAGTACATATGGGCATATAAAATGCGTGCAAGTTTCAAATTGAACGAAGCGGCGTAGGTGGGGTGCCACGCAAAGATCCATCGTATATAAAAATCCTAGAATATGCATTACTGCCCTGTTTTACATCATTTTTTGACGATACAAATACAGACAGCGTTATATTTCAACAGGATAACGTAACCTGTCACAAAGCTGTCCGCATAATTGCTTATTGGCGAGAAAATGGTATTGAGCTCCTGGACTGGCCTTCCCAATCGGCGGACCTTTATTTAAGGACAAAGTCAGGCGTCACACAATTACTTCAAAAGAAGAGTTAAAGAATCGCTAGCGCCTGGAGGGGAACGCTGTAAGTCCCGAAGACTATAAAAAGCTTGTGGGCTCTCTACCAAAAAGAATTTCTTCTGCAATTAAGGCAAAAGATGAACCCATATAATATACCTATTTTTTTGAATAATAAACATTGTAAACTTATACAAATTGTTTCAATTTATTTCAATCTGATATTCTTCAAAACATTCAAAGTTAACCTGGGTGCTTAATTCTTATGACCATGGCCGTATTAACTGTAGCCGAAATTAATAAGTATTTATTTTGGTTATCTTCTACTTTTAACACATTCCAGCTTACTTCTTGCAAATGTTCTCTTATCTGCATTAGACATAATCCTCTTACGGTCCTGCTAACAACATTTCAAAACGACAAAAATAAATAGTTTACGTTGGACTTTACAAAAACCATATACTCCTTACGTTCTCTAATCCTGAGAATCGTGTTTTGGGCAACCGTCAACAGATTCTAACAGGACTTTATGTTTATGGATAATTTTTTGGAATATCGAATATTACTGGCTTCTGCGTATGGATTTAAACACGATTTCCTATAACGTTTCTGAAAGTGTGACTGTTTAGAAAAAAGCTTTTTTAATAGAACAGGTAGAGAAGATGCGTGGCAGAGCCTGGTAAGGAGAAGGCTAGAGAGAGGAATAATAGAGACCAATAAGGCATTGTATAAAAATAACAAGGATAAAGTCAGAACTTCCAACGCAGAATCAGATGAATTCGAAACATAATTTAGATTAAAGCAGAGATGCGTATTAAGTCCGTATTCTCTATAGTAATAGATGACACTATTAAAAAAGCCAAACAAAAAGGAAGATATGAAAGTTGGAAACTGGAAAATGAATGCAATTAATGTATAGGAACTAATGTTTGCAGGTGACATAGTATTGATAGGCGAGTCAGAAAATACATTACAGCAAAACTTGAGGATATACCAAGAAGAAGTAAAAAAGATAAACATGAAGATGAACGCGATGACAACAAACACAATGATAATAGCGGTAGAAGAAAAAAAACATAACATTAGAATCGAAGGAACAACCTTGCAACAAGTTAAAAGATACAATTACTTAGAAACAATCATTGCAGACAACGGGGGAATAGAGAAAGAATAAATCAGAGAATAGGGAAATCCGCAAAATATATAATACATTTTTAGATAAGAAATACCAAAACAAATAAAGACAGAAGTGTATAAAAGAGTGGTCAAACCTACATTAACGTATGGCAGCGAATCATGAACAACCACGAATAGAATCAAAAGTCACAGCCATGGAAATGAGATTCTTAAGAAGAATAGAAGGAATAACACGGAGAGATAAAATCAGAAACACCACAATCACTAGTATTCTAAATATCAAGCCAATAGAAATAATCGTAGAGAAGAGACACACAGAATGGAAGAAGATCGAATAGGAAAGAAGATTTTCAAAGCCAAAGCCGAGGGCAAAACCAGAATAGGTAGGCACCAAAACACGAGGAAAGGACACGTGTATAGAACATTAGAAAAAAGAAGTTTAAAATGGAGTGAAAGCAAACAACTGGCTCAGAACAAGAAACTGTGGAAGACAAAAATAAAAAATGGTAATCCGATACCGCAAAGTACAAAGGACGTAGGATTAAAAAACAAGTAGAAAAAAAGAAAAAAAAAATGGTGATACTTGGCGGTTTATATAAAAATCGGATTGCAGAAAAGGATTATTTTATTTTCGCGAATAATAAATGATTTTACCTCTGAAACTACAATAATTATTTCGTTATTAGTTATAGGTACAATTCTTTAAAACACAAATCAGTTAGCTTATCCATGAACAAGATATAAACTACTCTTACCAGCTTCTTGTTAATACACGCTGCTTGTAGTACCTACTAGAAAAATCAATTAAATAATAGTAGACTACAATGTGTAAGTCCGAAGAGAATAACATTCATAACAATCTCATTTTATAATGGCTGCACTCTCTTACCGTAACGCGTGCTACATTTTTCCCCATTTTTCCATCGGAATAAAAGGAAGCAACAAAGTCTCGCTAGAATACAACTTCGCCTGTTATAAGAAATACCGAGCAAAGGTTGCTCTTGCAATTTCAGCGGCGACCGATGCTTTACGGTGAAGTTCGTAGGTCATAATTAGATGTTGTTCTCATTCATAGCATTTCCTTGAGCTTATATAAGCTCTCCTCTTTCAAATTTACTTTGTACGAAAGTAGTGGAAGGAATACGCTTAGATGGAATGTAAATTATAATGGCGTTGAGAGAATTTCTCTCCGTTAACAAGTTTCTTAGTACCTAACTCTACTCTTGTTACTGTCGTTTACTACAATATCGTAAGTTTGCCCGTTTATAAAGTTTAGCCAGTGAATATTTGGGATTTTGTTGTTGATAGTTTTTTCGGATAGTGTGTGTGAATCTCAATTGCAATATAAGAGTTTTTTTTCTGGCAGTGGTACACCTTTCTTGTTAACAAACATGTATTCTTATCACAGAATAAAATTGGACTTTGTAGATGTTCATATTTAAAAGTTCTTTTCTATCGGACTGAATTCTATTAAAATTAGTCTTTTCAATTTGAAACTGTGTTTAAGAATCATCAGATCGAACGGAGCTTTTTCTGGGTTGCATTATATCGATAACCCTATCAAAAAACTTAACTTAGACATACTGATAAACCTTTAACATGGTATCAAACTAAAAGCCAAATACTTTAGGAGGACGGCTGCGTAAGTCTACACAAACATTCAATTCTATTATTCTAGTAACCCTTTAGCAATACTTGTACTTTACCAATTCCGCCTTGCAATGTTCTTCTCTTAGAATTCCATAGCAGGTAATCTTTGATACGCCAAATTCATGTCACAGAGATCATAACATTAAAAAAGAACTAAAGAAAATTATTTTTTAATAGCTTCATAGGATGTTGAATTGGATCAAGTATGATACCAGTCAGGTTCTCGGAGATACTAACCGTGAAGTGTTTGGATTACCTGCTGTATTGATGTAATTATTGGCTGAATATTTGAAATTTACTTGGTTTAAACCATCTGTTAGGATTTTGTCACCATGCTTTACCATCTAGCCACGTGATTCTTAAAATTAACAACCCTCAAAGTGCAAGGGTTCTGCCATTCATATCATTTTTGGCATTCATTACCAAAAGTTGAAGCCTAATGTTTGGAAATATCGTATCTAACTAGATGTATCCATGCCCCCTCACCAAAACTTAGTGGGGTGATTTATTACCTTATTTGTCAAAAACTTTGCTTTTCTTCACGTTGCAATTTTAATTACCTTTTTACGCTGGTAGTGTTAGCAGATTTATGATATTAGAACGAATGATTGTATTTTATAAATACCTTGAATACTAAAAATTTAACCCTACACTAAACGGCTGATTTCCAAGAGTTACTTGTCTTAATTTACGATATACGAGGGCAAATAAAATATGAACCGGACCTTAGTTTTAAAACATTTATTGATAGAGTTAAAAAAATTGAATACACTTTATTTCTCCTCGTTTATTCACACATTTTTCACGCCGTATCAGAAGTTTTTTAATTCCCTCATCAAAGAATGAATGTGGTCGCGTCCGTAACCAATTGCGCACGAACATTTCCACACCTTCGTCGTCGTCACTCCATGCTTGCCTGCTTAGACTCCGGGATATAATAGTGCACCCACGTTCTATCGCAGGCGACAATGTGGCTCAACAAATTATCTTTCTCTGTTCCATATCGAGCCAAAGGTCTTTTATACACGGCCAGACGTTTGGCTTTCTGATCTTCTGTCAAGAGTCGAGGAAGCCACCTCGCCGACACTTTTCGGTAACCCAAATCATCTGAAATGATTGATTGGGCACTCCCACATGATATTCCAACAGGTGCAGCTATTTTCCATATTGTAAGACGACGGCCACCTTCAGTCAGCAGACTTAGATAGGAAAACACTACAGAATAATGTAACGAAAGCATCAACTATCGATGTTACACTACTATATTCATTAACAACATCTTAAACTTTTCCAGGAATTCTGGTAGCGTTCTGCTTAGAACGAGCAAATTGCTATAAGAAACATGGATCTTTTGTAAGGCTAAGTTCGCTATTACAAACGTATAAACTTCATGCCACACAAATTAATTATTCTTTATCCAACCCAGGAGAAAACAGCTTTTGAGGTGCTCTTAACGGGGTTCAGTCAATACCTAGTGTCTCCTATTTTTTCTACCAAAATAAACTTAAATTACGTTAAAAATTTGGTTAGAAGTTTAATTAATTCTGTCATCAAAGAATGAATGTGGTTGCGTCTCTAACCAATGACGCACGAATATTTCCATACCTTCGTCGTCGTCAAGGTCGTGACCTCCAAGTTCTTCCTTGAGTGGCCCAAATAAGTGGTAGTCACACGGTGATGGATTGGGATTGTAGGGTGAATGTTCCAGTGTTTCCCAATGAATTTTGTTCAACATATTTTGGGTCAATGCAACTGTGTGTGACCGAGCATTGTCATGGAGCAGAATCGCACTACGAATAGGCATGTTTCGCCTTTTTGGTCAATAGATCAGTTTCACTTCACTAATCGGTTGGCAGTAGAACGCTGTTCGTGGAGAAAATCAATGAGCATTATGTCTCTAGAATTGCACGATTATTCGCCTCACTGGTGCTCGTTCGCAGTCGGCGTGCATGGCTTTCGTTCTTCACGAACTCTCGGTCATCGAAAAATTCCTTGTGCCAGTCGTAGACTTGGTCTATGAAAGAACTTTTTTCATCGAACTGTGCAGTTAGTCGACGCACAATTACGACAGGTTTTACGCCCTCCCGCGTCAAAAATTTAATAATAATACGTTGCTCAACAGACGTGTGCAACTCTTGCTCAGACATGAGGCTACAACAGTCCATCTGCTCTGGCGAACCAAACCGGTTTACTCCCCTCAACCTCACGTCCTCCCTCTGCTCAACACATATCAAAACGCCACGCCACTTACTTCCCCTAGAGGGCGTTAAAAAGAAAAATCCGATTCATATTTGATTTGCCCTCGTAACTAATGTATTCAGGCAGGAGATTTTGCTAAAAAAGAATAGAGATATGTCTAATAGGCGATCGTCGTGAAGGACCCTGTATATATCGCATACAATCTTCCTGCCGCACTGCATAAGACAAACTTCTTCAAAATTAAATTTCCAACATTTCACCAAAGACACTATTCGGCGAACTCTCTAAACGGCAGTTACAGAACTATTAGTCAAATTGCGTGCCACCGCTTTTGAGGAAATGCGGGAGTGGAAGGTGGTAAACCGGTCGTGTCTCAAACTGTTGCAGCATTCCTTAAGTCCGTTTGCCAAACAAACGGTCATTAAGGGTTACCGCCCTTTCGCCGATCGTACTCGACACCCGCTTCGAAATCGTCGCTTCACCGAAACGAACGGGACCCAGATGCCTCCTTAGCTCACCTTCATCAATATCGAACAATACGTCATTTTCCGGCGAACTATTCCCGCCGCTCCTTTCTCTATAATACCGTCACTCTATTACCGGACTCGAACCTTTAGTTGTCAGCCGGTGCGGCGTAGATATTAACGTCTGATATTAATGTCATCGAGCTAGTCGGCATCCGTAAATATTTCCAATGTTCATTTAGTGCCGGTAATTGACCCACCGGCGTTAGTAGATGGTAGTTCTGAATTTAATTAAAGTCCTAGGTAGTTAACCTCGTACTTGTTTTGCGAATTCGGAATTTCGAGTATAACCGCGGAAAATTTGACCCTCCTTGGTAAGAGCGTATTGTAGAGTTCTAACAAAAGCCGAAATTTTCGGTTGTATCTAAAGAAACGCTATTTTACAACTTATCTTCTAATATACAAAGTTTGCCATTTAATTTGAAATAAAAAAACTAAGAGGATATTTTCTTTGTTGCCAGCTTTACAAGAAATTTTGCTTCTTATAAAGGTATTTTGTTGTTTTAGCTTATATTGATTTATATATGTATAACTGTATTATATACTATTTGTACATCTCCAAAGTAATCGAAAGGACAATCCAGCTGAATCTGCGGAGAAAAAAAATCATCTGCAGGGGTATGCTTGCCAGACGTAAAACTTATAGTTTCTTTTCATTAAGTTTAGGTAATGCATCATTTAAAGAAAACTAATGCACAGACTTATTTAACATTCTTCCCTACTTCTTCATTCTCTTCACCTTCTTCTTTTCCTTAATCTTCACCTTCGTCACCTTCGTCTCCTTCTTCTCCTTCTTCTCCTTCTTCTCCTTCTTCTCCTTCTTCTCCTTCTTCTCCTTCTTCTCCTTCTTCTTCTTCTTCTCCTTCTTCTCCTTCTTCTCCTTCTTCTCCTTCTTCTCCTTCTTCTCCTTCTTCTCCTTCTTCTCCTTCTTCTCCTTCTTCTCCTTCTTCTCCTTCTTCTCCTTCTTCTCCTTCTTCTCCTTCTTCTCCTTCTTCTCCTTCTTCTCCTTCTTCTCCTTCTTCTCCTTCTTCTCCTTCTTCTCCTTCTTCTCCTTCTTCTCCTTCTTCTCCTTCTTCTCCTTCTTCTACTTCTTCTCCTTCTTCTCCTTCTTCTCATTCTTCTACTTCTTCTCTTTCTTCTCCTTCTTCTTCTCCTTCTTCTACTTCTTCTCCTCCTTCTTCTCCTCCTACTTCTGCTACTTCTTCTCCTTCTCCTTCTCATTCTTCTACTTCTTCTTCTTCTTCTCCTTCTTCTCTCCTTCTTCTCCTTCTTCTCCTTCTTCTTGTTCTTCTTCTTCTCCTTCTTCTCCTTCTTCTCCTTCTTCTGCTTCTTTTGCTTCTTTTGCTTCTTTTGTTTCTTCTTGTTCTTTTCTCTTTGTTCTCCCTTTTCTCCTACTTTTCCTTTCTTTCCTTCTCCTCTCTGTTTCCTCCTCCTTCTTCTGCTCCGCCTTTTGCTTATAATAACTGTTTTTCTTGTACTTCCGCTTTTCTTCTTTTTTTCTTCTTTTTTTTCTTCTTTTTTTCTTCTTTTTTTCTTCTTTTTTCTTCTTTTTTTCTTCTTTTTTTCTTCTTTTTTTCTTATAATTTTTCTTACACGTCCGTTCGTTTTCTTTTTTCTCTTCTGCTACTTCTATCCTTGTCCTTATTGATTTTGTTTCCTCCTTCGTATTCCATTCTCCTTCTTTTACTTCTTTTTGTCTTTCTCTTTCCTGTTCCTTCATTTCTTCTACCTCTTTTACTTCTTCTTGTCCTTCTCTTTCCTGTTCCTTCATTTCTTCTACCACTTTTATTTTCTTCTTCTCTGGCATTGATTTTAATTTAGTTTACTGATTGAAATTGATCATCAAAATTAATTGGGTAATTTAGTCATCATTTTATCATCGTTGATTAATAATAAATTTATGAACTTAACCAATAAATTAAAGACTTAAGAGTTGAATACGCCTAACAGAAAAAAAACAGAGCCAATAACATTTCAGCCTAGAATCGAGACAATTACATCAGCTAAACAGTAGAAAGTAAAATAATTTATTTTTGCTTTTCTTGCCTTCTTTTACAATTAGTTTTAACGAATTCCTGAAAGTCTACCTTAAGCATAGTCCTCAAATAGCGCACCTGTTCGTGGATTCTGAGCCAGGAAGGCAGCTTATCATGTAACTTTCGAAAAGAATTGTAAGAATTAAACGGGACGAACATCTGTTCCTCATTTTAAAACTAATGGAAAAAAGAAAGTATCGTAACAAAACATAATACATAAAACAAGGTATATAATAGTAGCCAAGAAAGAAGCTTTTGTTCTATTTGAGTTTAAGACATGCTTTAAGAGAATATACATATATAAGTTAAAACCCCATGTCCGGTTCTAACGTCTTTTCCAATTTCCCTTGTCCTTCAATCTATTTTTTTATTATTTCTATTCCAGAGAAGATGCAAGTATTCACATTATTTGTTTTTAGCTCTACATCAGCCGGAAATATTGATCGTAAAATATTTAACATCGGCAAATACCAATTTCATAGATCATCAAATTATCAAAGTTAACTCAAACAATTTATACGTGAAGAAAGAAGATGCATATGAATTTTTAGGCGAAGTAATACATAAAATTACTATATCGTGTAGCTCTAACAATTTTGCCAGTAGAGTAAGTGATATGAACTGCTTATTGACGTCTCTATCACCCAAAATGTTTACAAAAACTTTTCAATTTGTAACTATAAATGTTCTGGTCTTAAAAATTCCCGTGTTTTTATGCTTAAAGTTTTTATAGATACTTTACGACAGCTCTCGCACCAATTTTATCTATTCTTGAATTAATGCAAGCATCACTGCACACTAAGATTTTTCGTTTTGAACCAAATAAGGCACAGGATTCGAATTTGAGCACAATAGTATCAATAAAGAAGAAATAAATTATTTTTGTAACTTTTCCGATGAAAACAATTATAGACAACTACAGTTACGCATTGACTTTTCTTCTTTTTTATACCCTCTACTTTGGCTAATTAAAACGTAGATAATTAAAATGTACTGCCCTGATTAAAGCTATTTGTTTAACAAGTGTGTCAATAGAAGGAAGCATTAATTACGGTACTCCAACCGTGTACAGAAAAATTGTAATTCTGTTTGCTTAGAATTGAAAAATTTCTGCTAGGATACTTGATATTTTCATTTAAATTGTATACGCATCACTGCAATACCAAACGAATAAAACATACGACTACGATAAAACCTTAAACTTTGAAATAGGTATTAACCTTAATATCTATTGCTCGCACAATATATATTTCCTTCTTTCGCATATATGTACGTTCCACGTTTTCAGTTACATATGCTGCCCTGCGAGGAAAGCATGCTCTTATCTCCACAAGCCGGCTAGATCTAAAACATATTTGAAAAGCAATTCTCTTTACTGGAAGTTATCTCGTACGGTATCCGAATGAAATTTAAGATCAGGCAAGGAAGGCATTTATATTCTTTATGAAATTTCTTACCGATACCGAGAAGTTTTACGCAAGTCTCCTCATAAATCTTCTTATGCTGACTGGTTGTATGACATTTCTTTAATTTTCTGTTTTGGGACTTAAGTCACATGATCCGACATATGGAAATATAGCTTTTAGCTTTGTCCCTGAATGGCTTACATATTTCAAAAATAAATTGAGTGGCACAGAATCTAAACTGAATATCCCAATGACTCCAATGACCATAAGAATTTCAGTAATGAAAAATTTAAAGCTAACATCTATAAGACTTATCTATAATTTTCTCATACGAACTTTAATTCAACCAATTAACGCGGATATCCTAATCAAGCTTATTTTCTAATATTCGGGATATTGAAGTCAATGAATTGGATTAAAGATTTATAGTAGCTTCAAAATGTGACCCCTTTATGAATGATACCATATAATAGTACCAGTAATGGTCGCAGTATTGATCTCTGATAAATTATTTAAGTCCACATCTACAATTTTTGTATTAATTATTTACAACGTAAACATCCTGAAAATCGACACTCGCGCTCTATTTTATTTGTAACACGTGGGTTGTTCTCTTTCCGTTGAAACTAGCAATGTAATATACAATTTATTCACAAAATACATTTATTTGTGATTATTCATAGTATCCTTCTCCATAATCAATGCATTTTGGCATCCATGAAAATCAATCTACAAAATATTTTCTCCAATCTTCCCTGGTTACGCTGGTTATTTCATTATTAACTGTGTCAACCGCTTCACCTTTGCACGTGGAAATAACAATAGATTAGTAGGTGCTACGTCTGAACTACACGACAGATGACCCGTTATTTCATGCTTTGGGTATTCATATACTGTCCGTATTCGTTTTACTTAGGCGAATTCCCGCGTAAGTCGATATCTGCTTATGCGAACGACAAACAACAAAGTGAACAGGGGGGTATGAGAATCATGCGATAAAAATAAATTAGAAAACTAATAAACACTTTAAAATTAAGAAATTTGACAATGTTCAGTGTAATTAAACCTGTATGCAACTGAGCTAAAATACCAGAGACTCGGCAGAAGGAGGACAATCCACCTAAGTAATACGAAGGTAGTCTGAAAAGTTTCTGGCCTAACATAGGAACGCACATATTTTGCCAAGTTCAGTTTTATTTCTCAACATGTCCACTTGTAAGTCTATACGCTTTTCCCAGTGATGCTCTCGCGTTTTTTATCCATCCAAATAGTAGATGGCATCTTGTTTTGCAAAACAAACCATGAGAACCTCAGGAGGGGAAGGAATTTCTAAACTTAGGAAACAAAAGAAAGTCGTTGGGGACCAGATCTAACAAAGACAGTGGATTAATCCAAACCCCAATCGACAATTTTCTGGAATGGCGACTGCTGGAGTATGAGACGGTGCTCGTTGTCTCCTTGGAACTAAACTCCCTTTTTTCCAACTACGGCAGTTTTCCCGAAATTACTGTCTTCAACTTGTAAAATAATAACGCATAGTATGTACCCGTTATTGTTTTTCCTTCTCAAAATAGTCCTCCCAATTCCACGACTGTCTCAAAGCAGCAGTCGCTATCATTCTATTAGCTGAAAAGTTTTCGCAGTTTTGGGAGCCGAATTATCCTTCGCAGTCCACTGCCTCCATTGTGCCTTGGTTTCAGGACAGTAGTAGTGCTGTTATTCGACGCCAAAACTGCTTTGGAACTTTGGAGATGTTCATCTGCAAGCCAGGTACCCTACGTACTTCGGTGGAACATCTCAGGCTCCTATTTTGCCGAGGTTATAAAGAAAATAGATTAACAAAATCGCTTTTTAAGAAAATTCTGTTAACTTCCATGTATGACAATCCCTGTCTAGCTAAAATTTTCTTTTTTATACATATGAAATATAAATTAGAATAGAAAAGCAATGAATTTGCGTGACTTTCTACAATTGTATGTCTTTTATATGTAAATGATACCCACGCATATACACTGAATTATAGATACTTCAATTAAATGGATATATAGCAGCTGGGACACTATTCTCTTATATTTACTTTGAAGATTAACTACTTTCTACTTTATTTGAAGATAAATCTAATTCTCTTCTTTGAAGGGAAAACTTGAATATTAGTCAAATTGACGCTGTTCCCGGGAGTAATATTAGCTTCATGGTTTACTAAACTTCTGTACTTTGTCGATAGGCTACGCAGTATATATTCTTGATGAAATGAAGGCCTTTCCACGTACGAGAATTTTGGAAATAGTGTGTTTATTAGATATGATAAGTGTCTTGTAATTCTTTCTTTGGAGATAATTTTGAGGTTCACACCGTGTTACCGACAGTCGGTAACACGGTGGACAATGGGAGCCCACGTGCTCTCGAAACGCTGCGTTCCACATAATTAATTAATTTGTGTGAGTGGAGTTTACTGCTATACCTGTGAATTGTACATCCACACAGTCCTTGCAATCGTCATAATTTTGAGAATTGAAATTAAATACCAACAAATACGAGGACTGTTATTTCTCAACCTCCGTTCGTGCCTGTAAACTGCCACGGGAGCGGTGGTAGACAAGGATGCACATAAGGAGACTGCACATCTCCACCACTACAATATCTGGCACTTGCAACGTTATTACGCCATTTTCAGCTGAGTTACAGACACGTAAACGTGGCTGCTACAACTGATTCTCCCGCCAAGTGAGTTGGGTAGTGTAATTCGATTCCTTCAAGCAGAAGAGAATGATGCAGCTGAAATTCATCGAAGAATGAGCCGAGTATGCGGTGAAAACTTTATGGCGTAAGGTGTTGCGCGTAACTGGTGTAGAAAGTTTAAATAAGGTCGAGCCGATGTTCATGAGGAGGGAAGACAAGGACGCATATCTGAGGGATCAGAAGACATTGTTCAAAAAGTTGACAAAATGATACGAGAAGAAGGGTGGTTTACTATCAGCGTGTGTACACAATTTTTAAGGGAACACCAGAACACTGCCGGCAACATTCTATGTAGAGGAGATTAGAAGGCTCGTCCATAGATATGACAGATGCATCAATCTTCACAGTGATTATGTAGAAAAGTAACCATATATGTACATAGCTTTTGGTGAAAAATTCAGTTTGTTATTTATACGTATCTTGTTTCTATGAGCTATTGGAGATTGAAAAAAACAGACGCCGTATATTGTAAAGGCAAATGATATATATGTTACGATGGTAAAGTTTACGTCTTCACTCTACACGTTATCTAAGGGACTTCCTTTTTAATAAGTTGCTTTGAATTATAACAGTAGATAAAGTAGGTAGCTCTATACTCCATTTACGTTAAGAATGCAGACTTAGAATAGATAGACCTTAAAATACAGGCTTGGTATTGGCTAATCGGCGAAACATATTCACACAGGAGAAACGATTGAAATTTAGTTACCAAATTTACTTATCATTTTGGTGTTGTTGTTTATATAAAAAAATGTTATCACAGAAGAGTATGTAAGATGTGTTAACTGGATAATACCGTTGAAAGTGCAATTGAAGAATTTATCACAACAGTAAATACATCATCTTCGTCAGATCTCCATCATCAGAATCTGGTTCAAGTGTCCATTAATATCATCTGCATAGTATATTGAAATCATTTGTTCACCTTCTTCAAGCTACCATTTAATTTATTAATCAAATTCGTATGTTTATTTCATTTGCTAGTTTATAAATAAAATGCTAACAGTAAACAACGGAGAGATTTACTTCACGATAAATGACTTGGTATACACTATGTATATAACCATTCATGTCGAAAGTTATACTTTCAAACATTCGATTCAAGTTTATCCATGGCAATATTGATATTTTAAAGCTTGTTATGTCTCACTCATGTTCTCTTCGATTAAACCCAAGTGCAATGAAAAGTATAAATGAAATAACTGATGGATACATTTATATTGCATTTGATGTCACTTTTACTTTTTTATTGCAGTATTATTTTATCAGGTCATACCACACTCTATCGCACATAAAATACAAAAAACTCTGCTATTTATTACACAAGATTTTCATAACCAAACTTTGACGTTTACGATGTTGTCATTTGACAGCTCCATCTGTTAAATTTCACCAGTGTAATACAGCCGTCGATCGTAGCGCTATCTACTCCATTCTTAACGTGAATGAAGTATAATATCCAATACACAGAAAGAAAACCGCATGCTATAAATATTTGAAAATTATAGGAGAAGGAGACCTAACGGTACTTTGCCTCCAACAACAACAAAATGTAATAATGAATCAAACAGCATCAGGAAGAATAATTCAAAATTTAGCAGAATTTTAGAAAAAAAGTCATTGAATTCTAGATTACCGAGATTATATCATTACAGCACGGTTAACTTTGCATTCCCAAATCTTCAGTCAATGTGTGACAATCATTTGCTGAATTTCCCGGACGTTATCGGTAGTAGTTGCAGTTATTAGCCGTCTCGAACCTCCACCGTGAACTCTTCTTCTTGCATTCTACGCGTGGTAGGTATGCTACTGTCTGCTTTCTTCCTATGCCTTTTCAGATGTAGATGTCCAGCATTCTTTCCAACGTTTTGATGGCCTGCCCAGATTTCGTTTTCGGCAAGGTTATTTATTTTGGCACTTTTTACCAGTGTAGCATCGCGTATTTTCTTAGTTCTTTTATCAATTTTCCCATGTATTGGATTTTGCCTTGTTGTCGTTGGCCTACGCTTCCGACTCTGTCAAATAGTGTTTTTCCATGAATGCTCCTTATTACTTTCATTTCGAGTGTTCGCATCATTTGCTGTGTCCTGGTGGTGCCTGGTCTTGTATCAGCAGCGTATATCATTAGGGGTCTTATTGTTGATTTGTATACTCTTACTTTGTTTTGCATTTTAAGGTATTTGTTTCTCCATACGATGTCTCTTAAGCAGGCAGAGATTTGCGATGCTTTCATTGTTGTAGCTTCCCAAAGTTTCACTGCGACAAATGATGACACAAAATCCCCCTAAACAGCATTCATCTCGACTTTAATTTGCGTAAGCGTATTACCTTTTAAATGCAAAGATTCAGTAACAACTCAATATTCGACCTTTTTATTTTTAACGAAACGCTAACATCGACTAACACAAACGATTGTTAAATAACAACTTAGTATCCAACAAGTGCATGTGCATTACCACTATTGCTCGTTCATGCATATTGGAGTTGTACTTCACGGGCCCGGCTTGATCGAATAAACTAAATATTTAGAGTGGAATGGCTTGATTTCCTAAAGGAATAGCGGACTATATCACGATATGAAGAGAACGATTCTAAAAATACCCTTAACTTAATCAGATTTACACTTTGATAGGGACTTTATTATGCTTAAGCATTCAAAGCTTTTCATTTCGGCGCTGCTTAACATTTCTGTGTAATCAACGAGCACTTTGTCCGCCCGCGTACAAATCTAAGTTTTTTGATTAAAGTTTCTGCGAGATGCCGTCGATAATTAAAATTATGAATGACAATTTCGCGCCGCCGCCAATAAGTTGTTATGCAAAACGGGAACTCGCGGCAGAACTTTCGACGATTTAATTTAAAAATTTCCTACTGCGAAAGAGGAATCTTCGTAATTTAGACGTCAGTTGTCAGTAATTGAAGAACCCGTTTTTTTCCTATTCGAAATTTCCTTGCTCTCACCTTTTCTCTCTTTTTCATCTCGCTTAGTCCAATTGTCACCTCGCGCTTATACCATCCGATCGACAGGTTTCTTGCGATTGGTCCGTTTAAAAGTTTAATTGAAAATTAGGGAGAGGGAAGATCAAGTTCGCTAATTAAATATCTGTAAAGTACAAAAGCTTCTTCTAAGTTTTGCGAACTGCTTTACATTTGACACGTCTTGAATGCGCATGAATTTTTTGTCTAACTTATTTGCTTTTCCTTTTTACCATTAATAGACATCCTTGTGCATTTTCCAAATCGAAAATGTTTTCTAAATTTTCAGAAGATGAAGTCTATATAAGAACAGAACAAGATTTTCAAGCTAAATTCGGATACGGTATCTGTATACCTGTAGCACAGAAAACGCATCCACGAAATCTCGTTTCCAACGGATGCGGCATTGTCTTTTAGGGAGATGTGAAATGAAAAAGTATAGTTTTTATATAGTATACTTATCAAATATAAACTAATTCAGTGGAATACAGTATAGTAAATGGTTTACCGGTCTCGCAGTAAGCTCCACCCAACAGAGATTATTAACTTATTCAGAACCCAGCGTTTCAACAGAATGTGGAGTCTCATTATCAACCGTGTTACCGATTCAATTACAAAAATGTATGGCACGTGCACTATTTCTTACGTAGGCTCTAAAAGCTCTTAAAATACATAACTTTTGAAAAGCTACTGGGTGGTCCAGGATATCTTGTATCTGTTCGGGAAAGGAAGGAACGAAAATGAACTATATCTTTAACAGGGCATCATAGTAATAAATCAAGCAGACTCGAGTGTAATTAGGGATAGTATTCTATTTAGCAAGTTTTTATTCTTTTTTGTAAATATTATTTTAGGACGCGTCTTATTCTCTAAACGGATTTACATTTTTAAATAGCTTAATCTTTTTTAAGTAAACTTTATGTCTGAACTCTACTATATGCTCTGCCACGCTAGATAGTTCTTTTTGTTTGTACAATGTACATTTTATCACAAACATTGCATGCGATTTGGTAAATTTCAGACCTATTCATCATATTCGGTTCATCTTTAGGATTGCTTGAGAGATCTTTCAAGCTGTGTTTGATACAAAAGACACATTACTGTAGGGTGAAAACGTAGTGCTGTAAATTTTTTATTACCTGAAAGTCCAGTATACCTCACTAGATCTTTGATATATTTTTTTTCGTACCTGCTACTATATAAAGTAAATTTAACAAGTCTATTAACAAGAAAATCAATTGCAGATATTTTTTGTTGTTGTCAGTGTTATGAATCAGCCGTGATGAATTTATTGGAATTGGTTAATTTTCTATAGATGTCTACAAGTTGTAATTTAAGAACTTTATAGAGTGCTACGTACTTTTGGGACACTACGTTCCTGAATAAATTAATAAATTGTGTGGAGTGGAGTTTACTGCGACGCAAGTAAGCTATACAACCACACCGTCCTTGCAATCGTTATGGCAAAAAGGTGATTCTATATTCATAGTAATTAACTTAGTAAATGTCATAACCCTGCAACTTCTTAACATTCAAATGCAAATGGTTGAACTTACATACCAAGACATGGATTAGATCCTCCTGCAGTAGCATGCTGTCATCCAAGGAGTCGGTCCTTGTTACATTCTCCTGGTTTAAAGAACAATGTTTTGATTTGGCTCGAAGGATCAATGTTTTGCCCTGATGGTTTGGACAGCTTCGACGTATGTTTCGGTAGCTCGTCTTGTTTTTGAGTTCGACCGACCAGTACACTATCGCGCATACACTGTTAGGAGTAACAAATTAAGCAAACACACTTAAATCAGTAAATATAATATAATAAACAATTTAATTTACTAGTCCAATCTTTGCTTTACAAATTCGTGATTGTCCTTTAATTGCTTCCTAATTCTTTCTAATTAAGGAAAACTCGTGGAGTATATGAGAATGGTACCGAATTGTGGCTTATGATTGTTCTGTGATGTTTCAGGACTTGAGATCTTACTCTGTTGTTACGTTGTGTTCTGTTGAACTTATGGTGTGTACTGAATGGTGTTGTGTCGTTTGCTGAATTTAGACTTGTTGCTCGGTTTTGCATGATTAACCTAATACCTATTCTTGTAAATGAAAGTTCTAGAAATTTGATGGTGACGCCATAGCAATAAATAATCTTATTTAGAAAACACAGCAATACTACCAGAAATGTGAAGTAAAGAGAATAGTTATTATACACAATAATTTGGGAACCTTAATTTAGCAAGTCGGGGAAATTCCCGGAATTTCCACTACGTCAGTGTTTTGTAGCTAATCTTAAGCAATAGTAATTAGAGATTGCATATAGATTTGGTTATAATAGCAAACGAGATACTAAAATATACCTGTACGAAATGAATGGAAGATAGAAATAGATGCAAACTACAAATAAATTAATTGTACCATTAGAAATGTAAATGCAAAATTTTAAACTGAAAAAAGTTTCAATGTGACATTTTTTGAATTGCATGGATGTGCGTGGGAGTTATTGTTAAACGAGAATTGAACTACAGACCTCTCTCTATTATCCTGGTCCTTCGCGCAGGATCGAAACATTGTTCTGCAAACTGGGAGAACATAAACATTAATCCTTCGAGCCGGATCAAGACATTTGCTCTTCATACCAGGAGAGCGTAACAATTCTATGGAATATCTTTATATCATCAATAAACAATACCTTCTGACATACAGAATCTCAGTAATATCATTAATAAAAGCCAAACAAAAGGATTGGATTCAGGTTGCATCCTTGTGGTACGCCAGATAGGGAGTAACCCAATCAAAATAGGAAGTCATATCATAAGCGCAATCAGGAAAATAGAAAAAAACATAATCCAATTATAGTTGAGACAGCCTAGAAACTAAGAAAGTTAATCAAAACGAAAAAATAACGAAATATCTATAAACGAGCAGGTCAGTATTTTTTTCGCTCTTTAGAAATAAAACCTGTACTTACTAAATCATCTAATCTCTAACTCATTTTATACAATGGCATCCTTACTGCTCTTCTATGTAGAAAGTTCAATATTTTATCTGTGCAACGTTGATGTTATAATCGGCATAGAATGCAATAATGCGAAATCTAATTTAAAACTTCCAAATTACTTTAGACACTTACCTTCTATTGATTCGACTAGCACTTAACATTCAAGACAATGCATGTATAATTTGATTTTTAATTAGGATTGAAGATATCAAGAGGAATTAGTACGAAGTAAATAAATTCCAATTTAGATTGATCACCTTACGTATGTCGTGGGCGTAGCTATAAGTATCTCATTCGTATTCCGAACGAGACGCGAAGTTTGTAACAGGTATTTGGAGGCGTTTAGTTTCTAAGGACATTTTTGGTGCTTTTTAATTAATGCACAACTAAATTAGGTTGTTAATCTCGTAAACTAATACAACGGTGTTTAATTAACGGCTACATTGAATAAAGGTACACGAGTAGAATATCCTCCAAATTAGCATAATTAAATTAGTTACGGATTATTATAGCACTAGAATACTTGACCGTATTATCATATTCTATGGATGTATTACTATCGCGAGGTATGCGACTGTACCATTTCATTTCAAGATAAGCATTTCGATTAATAAGTTGGATTATTATACGTGGTTAAGAACGCGTTAAAAACGTGAACTCGTATAGAGAATTAGACGCGTACGAAACGGTATATATGAAAAAGAACGGAAACTTATTGAACAGAGAACCACCCCCAATTGCACACTCGAGTTTGATGGATTTATTACCATAGGCCCTGTTAAAGATACGGTTCGCTTTCGGTCCATCCTTCCCCGTAAAAGGCATGAGGCCACCTAGTAGATTGTAAATAGTCATATGGTTTAGAAATTTTAGAGCCTGCGTAGAAAATAATTTGCATGTGCGATACAGTTTTTACTTTCAGTCGGTAACACGATTGACAATGGGAGCCCACGTGCTCTCGAAACGCTGCGTTCCGCATAATTAATTACTTTGTGTGAGTGGAGTTTACTGCTATACGTTTGAATATTTTAAATAAATAAACGCACATTACTTTTAATTTTTAGAATGTGCTACCCAATATTCTACACCATAATTAAGCCAAATTACAACGATACATGCTGAAATGAAAAAAGATTACCATCATTTCGAACTCTAAATTTTGGTGTGTTCTGAGCTCATCCCGTAAGAGCACTATGGGGGATAAATCTGGGCTTTGAGGAGACAAAACTATAAATTTTAGTTCACCTCTTGCTATCTTCACCTCTAGAAAACTTTTACAGATTCGAGCCTTATATTTGGAGTCATTGTCTTGCTGGAACACAAACGGTTCACCAACAAGACGGCTTCCACACGGAATAGCATGATTTTGCAAAATATCAAGATGCACTTTTCGCATTCTACCACTAATTTTCCCTAAATCATCCGCAGTTGTTCCAGCGAAACATCCCCATACAATAACATTACCACCTTCGTGTTTAACGGACGGCACCAAGCAGGCCTCACTAGCTCTTTTCCTTGATCAACAACAAACAAAACTCTCTGTGTTCATGAGACTGCGTTCCAATCATCCAGTGACCAGTTTGCATGTTCTCTTGCCCAGGTTAACCGTTTCTCTTTATGCACGCGCTTTGAAAACGGTTCTATACAACCCCTCAAATCCGGTACCAGCAATCGGCTCTTGACGATGATAACAGAAGGATTCGTTCGTAGTTGTGTATTAACACGCGTTATGATATCCGGTGCCGTTAGACGTCGATCTCATTTCGAAGTCGTTACTATAAATCTATCTTCAGCTACAGAATCACCCGTGGTCACGTACTTTGTTTTCCATTAAGATTTTTTCCTGTCTCTCTTTCCCGGGTCAATGTGTGGTGAAATCCCCAGCATTTACCATGGAGTATGAAAACCAGAGAAAATACCAACCCTGGGAGACAGAGCCAGGGTTCGAACTCGAGTCCCCAAGACTGAAGTACTATGCCATCAGCTCCTAGTTATGAGTGAGACGAATAACGGCAGAAGAAGACGAGAAGATGTTTATTATCCTAAGAATACCGCATAAAGTATGGTGTAGTTCTTGCTGTTGACGATTTCCAATGGTCTATTTGTCTTCAGAGAAGTTGTATGCAGAGGTAAACTTTTGACTTTTAAGTCAACTTTAAGGCAACTTTCACATGACATAGAATCTCAAAAAAGAAATACTTTGATATATAATGCTAATAAAGAAATAAAAAGGTTTTGAACATGCCCTAGTATGGATTACTAACACAGCAAGTTTCGAATTCTTATGAACTCTCGAGTTTGAAACTTTCCCTTGTTAGACGTACAGAAAAAGATAAAGATGGGACTTCGCGATCAACTGGAAACCTTCTTCCTGAGAAAAATACGTAATGTTGTTCCTAGATCAAATGCATCGGCAAGGGACTAGACTACAATATAATCGCCCTAAATTCTCAGTCTGGCAGGTTCAAACGTGTTCAAATTCCGTCACGGCATGCATACACATACGCTATAAATACGACTCTGCGAAAATTTTTGACAAGGGAAGGGCATACGCCTAATCACATAAAACAACGTTTAGACGTCCTGTACGGTGATTTATCCTCTCCGTATTCTACTGTAAAAAGTGAGCAAAATATTTCCGTTTGGTGCAAGAATTTGTGGAAGATGCTGAGCAGTACTCCAATTGAAGTGATAACGCCTCAACAAATGTCAATTATTAAAGATATGGTACTAGAAGATCGCCGTGTGAAAGGAGTGATAACAAATATATCCGAAACAAAAATTCGCTGAATTCTCCATGACCATTTGAGTATGAATAAAATTAGCGCAAGATGTATATCGTGACTTCTTTCTACTCCTCATCGTGAACGTCGAGTCGAACGTACGCGGTCGTTTTTAAACATGTGTGGAGACAACCCAAAACCAATTTGGGAGTCCATTGCCGCAGAGAATGAAGCATTGGTTCTGTTTTACGATCCTCTATCAAAAAGGGAGTGGAATGGCGGAGACCTGATGAACCTCGCCCCAGAAAGGCAAAAGTCGTTTAATCAACGAAAAAGGTGATGGTCGCAATACTCTGGGATTGTGAGGGCATTTCGCTGATTGACTTCAAAGAGCGAAATATGATATGAACGGCACATACTATGCGTCTTTATTGCATAAATTAAAAGACAGTATTCGTTCAAAACGTTGTGGAAAATTGATAATTGCGATTATTGTACGACAATGCTCCCGTCCATACTGCCGTCGTTTCACAAGGTGCCGTCGGCGAATGTGGCTTTCAAAAATTGGAACATCCTCCTTGTGATTTTTATTTGCCTTCTAATTTGAAAAAGACCTTAGGAGACGTCGTTTTAAGAACTACAGTGTGTTGCAAGCAACTGTTATAGAGCATTTTGACGGAAAAATTTCAGATTATTTTTATAAGGGTATCGAATTATTAATTAATCGTTGTTATAAATGTATAGAAGTTAGGAGAGATTACATTGAAAAATAAAATTTCTTATATTATGCGAATTTCCAAGTTTCTTTTTTCTATATGAGACCAAGAATTTATAGCGCCTACCTCGTATATATAAAAATGACATACATACATGTTGTTCCCTATATTGTTTAAATAAATTATAGAAAGGAAGGTGCAGATAATTTTTGACCAACCTACGTACAATTAAATCCCAACCTTGCTAATCTGCCCTTTCAAATAACTACAAAATATTTTAGTTCGTCCAATTCTTGACTAAATAATGAATAATAGTATACACAGGAAACTTTACAGTGGCAATGCGCAAACTTCTCCAGTTTTAAAATTCTTCCTTTTCTCTTTTCCCCATTCCCCAGTCGCCCCAAAGTTCAATCAATTCACGTATCAAAGAACAAGATTTCAATTATATAACACAAAGGGTACCGTTGTAGTTGTATAATTAGAAAAAAAAAGGGATACGTTGAAAGTTAATTGGTTGACGAAGGGAAAAGTTTAGCGATAGTAACGAGCATTCTGAGGGAATCTCAGAGAAAGAAAAGAGCTACGCGAACGTCAATTTTTTCAAGTTCGCTTCCCACGTAACGATAAATTCTTGCGATGAAGGTAACGTTGGGTGCCCTGCCATGTTTCGACGTAACATTCGTTATCATTTTTTTCCTGAGGTATGTTGGAGGAATAACCTCGTTCGTGGAGAAGAGGAAAGAAAGCTATTTCGAAGAAAGAGACACGTCATTGTAAAGTTCTGACAATAAAAGTGTTTTCTTTTATTTTAACCAACGTCACAATCACTCGGTTAGTAAAAAGGAATGTAAAAGAGATTTAGGACATCCTTAGAGAATTTAATTTCAGATGCCACCACAATATTGCAATTTATTCACGAAACAATATAAATAGTTTTGGAAGAGCATAAGATTATCTGCAATTTACTGATGATTCGAGTTGGCACTGCAAACATTCGGCCAGTAGTGCATGCTTCGAGGAAGTAGAACCGGTTTAGCAGATGTTATACTAGGGAGACAACTTATTAGATCCTGTATATATTGAATATGTTTATTGTCTTAAGAGATTCTGTACGGTTTAGTTTAATAATGTCGCAATTATGAACTTCGAAAGAGCGCCCCTGGGTTTAAAAGGTATAGAAATGTATCGACGAATTTACAAACTTTACATGATGGATGTAGAAGCACTTTGTAAAGTTTGTGTTGATCCTTTCATGTTCCAGAATAAATCTGGGTGGAAGTAACACGTCGATAGTGCACAGCACAAAAATAAAAAAAAGGTGTTGAGTTGAACAACTAATTCGCTGATTTGGGATTAATATTGATTACATGTAATATGCCATTTAACCATACTTTCTCCATGAGTAGGGATTTTAACCCAGAGGAGGAACTCGGCCAATAATTCGCCTGTTGTGTACCCATATGATTTTAATTCATTCCACCGATTTGCTCCCGAACAACAAAGTCCATCATTCGCTCGAGAGGTAATTTTCTTAACTTGCGTTTGTTAAGTCGAGCATCATCAAGGTGAACCCGTCTTTCTTTGTTTGGCGTACGTTCCAGGTGTGGTTTGTACGTTAGATTAGAAGCCAAACTTACACGAAGATTTTTAGCCTCGGTTGATACAGGTATCTTTGAACCGAAAATTGATAGATACGGGAGTTTATGTAAGTGTTGTTTCCTTCTACAGGCGAACGGTACCATAGTCATTTTAGAGTTCACATCCAACCCTTCTCTTCGGCACCATGTTTCTACGAGTCTGAGTGCGACTTGCATTCTATCAGATACCACAGCCACAAACCTCCCGCTGGCCATAATGGTAATATCGTCAGTGTAGTTTTGCGCGTAGAAACACGCCTCCCGAAGATCGGAGAACAGGTCTACTACTAGCAGGCACCAGAGCAGAGGTGACAGCACACCGTCCTGTGGGCAGCCGGCTGCCATCGTTGCCTTCATGTTGCAGAGGTATAGACACATAAACTGTTTTGCTCTTAGTCTGGAGACAATTCACAAGGTGAGAACTGGATTGACTCCATGTCTATGCAGGCCTTGCTCCTTTGATAAACAGGACGCTCTATCAGAGGCGCCCTCAATGTCCAGAAATGTAACCAGTGCAATTTCTGCTCGCCGAGCAAGCTCGTGAATGACCTGCATTAAGAGACTTTTAATCACTAAGCAATTATAATTGACAATGAAACGTAGCGTTAGCTTATATAACATCTGTAAATACTGGATGTTCTAATTTGAGATTAGTTTTCGAATTTTTCGCTTTTTTCACTGGAGTGCCACGTGTTATCCAACATAATAATGCACCTAAATACAGCTACTCATGGTATTGGTGGAATCATTCACGAACAATATGGGGAGTGAAAATACGTTAACACGCGGACATATTTCTGGGTACCCGGCATCATCAGTCCGGTTTTGAGTGTCTTTCCCTACCTCACGTTGCAATTCCCTCTCGGCTAATATCCTAGTACAATTTGTATTTCTTTATTTTCCAAGAAGAAGGTACAATAAAGAATAACATATTTTTTGTATATATTGTATCGCTAGTAACTTTTTGCTATTGGCGCTATTAAATTAGATCAGTTACAAAAGCCATTACATGCATACACAGGATGTCGGAGAGATAACGGAACTTTTAAAATAAAACAGAAGCAATCAGTTATTTCGCCAAAATTATTTATTTTTATTCAAAATACATCAATTCAAAACAGCTCTGTGCGCGTTCAACCAATGATAGCATAGATTTTTTAAGTCATTTCTCAGAATCGCTTCACAGATTCTCGTCACGGCTTCCTGGATTTCCCCAACATTGTCGGAAAACATTCCTTTCATAGCCAGTTTCAGATTCGGGAAGAGAATATAGCCACGTTGTGGTAAGCCTGGCAAATGTGGATAGTGTTGTAACACACGAACTTGTTCCTTCGCCAAAAAATTGCGAACAGCGACAGTCCTGTATGGTGCATTATAGTGAAACCAAAACCAACTTCCCGGCACTCGATATTCGGGCCTTACTTGAGCGATTCTTTTCCACAAACGCTCTAAAAGCCTAACATAATATGCGCTAGTCACATTCTGACCGTGTGGAAAAAATTCCCGATGTAAAATATCTCGCCATAATTCACGCACTTTTTCGATCAATTCCTCAATATTTTTGTTACTTGGACTATCTAGCTTTGGGTCGTACTCCAAAGCATTACGATCATTCTGAAATCGCTTATACCGCTCGAACACACGCGTAAGAGATAGATAGCCATTAAAAGAAAGCTTTTGTATATACAGCTTTCAGATTATATGTTGTTTCAATGGATGGCGTTAGTAACTTTTTGTAAATTTGAAAGGTTATCTTTCCCACGTATTGCGAACAATTCTCGCATTTAGTGTTTCTGCGATTATAATAACTTCAAATTAACTTATAATCACGCTTAAACTGCCCAATACACAACAAATAAAATGTTATACTTATACCAGGACTATTAGTACTTTTAAAACAATATAAAAAATATTATTGCTAGTATGACATTTATTAGTAGATAACTTTGAATGAAATACGATGGCTATCTGAAATGTTTCCGGAATGAGCAGGAGATAGCGCACGAAGATTGAAGGGGATTCATTGGTCGGCAAGAGCAACCGTTTTTATGGCAACTGTCAAAATTTCTACTGTCAATAGTTTTTGTTTAAAAGTGTATTTTGTGTATCAAGTCAAGTGATTTCGCGAAAATGAATCGTGCAGTGTTAAAACACGTCTGGATGGTCGAGAAAGCGGCCATGGAAATTCGAAATATTTTGCTAGAAGTTCATGGCGGATGTACTCCATCATTTTCGACCATCAGCTTCTGAGTGAGCGAGTCCAAACGTGGCCGCACAAGCACAAGTGACGAACCACGCAGTGGACGCCCAGAAGCCGCTACCAACCATGAAGATTCATGATGTCGTGCAACCCTCATAGACAATTTTTTGGGATTCCCAAGGTGTGATCCCCATCTACTATCTGCAGAAGGTAAGGACGATCACGGGGCAATACTACAGCGATTTGACCCGGATCGATGCAATATTGAAGGAGAAACTCATCCCGGATCGTTGTGTCCAAATTGAACGAGTTGCTCTACGAATTAATCGCTTATCGTTCATATTCACCAGACCTAGCCCCCAGCGACTTTTTCCTATTCCCAAACCTGATCACTGGGAGGAAAGATATTTGCCTCAAATGAGGAGGTCATCGCCGCTACAGATGATTATTTTGCAGACCGCAAAACATCCTACTTCTCCGACGAGTTGAAGAGACTGGAGCACCGTTTGAAAAAGTGTATTGATCTTCGAGGAGACTACATCGAAAAATAAAAATAAAGAACCTCATCAATACCGGAAACATTTCAGGTCGTCCTCGTATTTAGGCACTTTAATTTTATTTCCTCACCATAGTGTCAGTTTCTGTTTAAAAAGTATAATGCAGCTTATCATACTACACTACGGCATATTACTACATCAACGCAAACTTCAATTAGAAACATCAGCTTACGTATCCCTTCTTTACAAGTATCACCCTCCCGTTCATCCTCCCCACTTCGTTCGCCGTATTCATTATATAGGTCCCGTGCGTCTTCGTTTCATTATGCAAAAACAAGTCTCTCTTTCTCTAACGCTCTCTCCCAATTTGGAAATTAACATTGTTTCCGGGCGTTTCAGCGAGCATTTCGTTTCAGTGCGAGCCGAATTTCCAATTTACATTTTTAACATTATTTTAACAACAATTTCACTTTAAACCGTTTAATAACTCAGAAGAGTTAAATTGCATTAATTCCAATTAGATTGGGAGTGGTTGCCGATACGGCGGAAAGGGTAGCCGACGGGGAAGGGAGATTAAAAGGACGACATCTGTCGGAAAGTTAGCGAATATGGGAGCGTAGACTTTACAGCTTTTACCGGCTTTAGATCGTCATTTGCCATTCCGTATTATGTGGGGATTGTAAAGCATACATAATTAGCTAACTAATTGTACAGTTAAAATATTGCGTCGCTTTAATTTTTTTTATGTAGGATATGAGCAGTTTATATTGCGCAAGCAAATTTGATTTTTCCCAAAATAATTACATTGAAAGATGATATATGGCGGTGAAAGTTATTTTATGGAATGACTGTGATGGCAATAGGAAGAACAAGGTGAAAACATTAGTAAGTTTAAACTGGTACCATCAAATCTTGACGCATTGGGGGAATTTGTTATTAGGGTTTCGTGTCTGAGTGATGTGGCATCACTCTAGCAAATATCAATGTACGAGGGTGAGTCAAAAACTAATGCCTTCTATTTCTTTTCCTTTTAATTGTGAAGAAAGGTTGAAAGCCACAATATTGATGATTAATTTCCATAGTTTTGGTCCATCTTTTAATAAGGCAATATATCCCAGTGTAGTAAAAAAGCACTGTCCTACTTCTTAAAATATTTACGTCCAGATATTTCCACGGCCTTTTCACCTCAAAGTAAATTCCACGATGAGCTTTCTTAGCGGCCCGAAGAGATGGAAATCTGATAGTGCCAGGTCAGGGCTGTATGGGAGACAATCCTTTCAACTTCGTTACAACGTCTAACTGTTCGACATCCACTGTTGCAAGACGGCACACATTTTTCAGTCTTTCTTGAATGAGAATGGACGTTTCAACTTCTGCATTCAAGAATGGAATCACAGGATTACAGTACTGCCACTCACTGACGCGAAACGTTATTTTACGGCGGTGGATTGTAAAAAAAGAGAGGCATTAGATATTGACTGATACCCGCATCTTGCAAACCATCGACGAGTCAAGAGCACCTCAAAATGTGTTTCCTCCTTAGTTGGTAAATAATCAATTTGTGTGGCATGAAATTCATACGTTCGTAATAGCGAAGTTAGCCTTATAGAGGATCGATGCTCCTTCTGGCAATTTGCTCGTTCTAAGCAAAATGCTACCACAATTCCTGGGAAAGTTTATGACGCTGTTAATGAATATGGTAGTCCAACATCGATAGTTGATGTTTTCCTACCTGAGTCTTTGGGTTCTGACCCCCAGATATAGATTCTAATTTTCCACCATTGTGTTTGTAATCTGTTTCGGTAGATGACACAATGCAGCGCATTAAAAGTTTAAAGAACAAATTTACAGCTGATGATGATAACATTGCTTGTGAAGGACTGTGCTATTATATTTGCTACTTCTTTGTGAAGAACTGTGCTATTATATTTGCTACTTCTTTGTCTATGATTTTTAATCTAGCTTTACACAGGTGCACTTTTCCTGATACATGGTAAGTATCCAGAATCTCACCAATCTTTAAGGAGGGTGATAGTTCCAATATTAGGAATTACAGAGCTGTGACCGTAATTTCTTCCCTCGAAAGATTTTTTAACGCTTAGTGTATAAGCGTATATCTCTGTATCCCAGCATGATTTTACGTCGAATAGATCTACTGTAACTAAGTTGACGCAGATTTCCCAAACTGGATGTTATTTATATTGATTTTTCCTGTACTTTCGACATATAAGAGCGATGGGACTTATCCTATGCAAGGTATACCCTACGAGGAGCTAATTGAGAGGCATGACTTTGTTGCGAGTGGAAACCGCATCAGTGATACATTTATGCAAAGCACTGTCACCGGAAGGTTTGATTTAGAATCAAGATTGCGTCACCTGCTTCGTGTGCCTACAGCTAGGATGAACGTACTGCGGCGAGCGCTGTTTGTACACTCAGCAAGAAACTAATAATTTCAACTTAGATTTGCTCTCAGTTTTCATGCTTTTGATTTGTTTCATATTATTGGTATTTTACTTACTACTGTACTGATATTTTCTTTTTCTTTGGTAACTCTTATTATTTGGGTCCGTTTTTAGATGTTTATCTGTTCGGCATTTAATAAATAATTATTGTTATTACGAAGTGTACTGAGATATTTATATCTAGAATACGACCCACAGTCGTGGTTATTTTAAGAAAATCACGAAATCACGCCTTTTGTAATGTAACAAAAAATAATCAAATTTGTTCAGTTTGTGTTGTCTTGTTCCCTCTTTTCTCAAACTTAATTTACTCCAACACATAAATTATTTTCAAAGTTCGCCCTATTCTTAGTTTTACCCAGATAAATACCTATATAAACCTGTTTAAAACATTTGCGTGGAAATAATTTACATCATTCTGTAACCCATTTAGTAGGATACTTTTTGATTTTATTAAGTGTTGCATTTTATTGTCACAATGTCTGTGTTCCTTTAACTATCATAATAAGCGTGTAGCTGCTCGAAATAATAAACAGACATTTAATATAACTCATAAAGGTAATTCAACTTTACTTTATTTTCATTATGTGCAAGCAAATATTTGGATAGCTTTATATATGATCTTGTTGGGAAAATATAAAATTTCGTATTTTTAATCTGTGAAAAATATTGAAATATTCAATTTTACAGAAACTTAATTGCAATAATATCTACAAAAAAATATAAATTAACAAGCCACACATGAACACCTAAGAATGCTGGGAACGTTGATGACACAGACCAGGTTAAAATCTGAATAGTTGATGTGTACTCGTTGCACTTTTCCTGCAGCAACATAACTTTCCAAAACATCTCAAAGATTGAAGCTTTCTGGGTAAAATTCTTTTCTGGAATGCTTAATTGCTGGAACTTATTACGAATTAATGTTTCTGTATTCTCAATAGCACTAGTTCCTACACCTAGGATATTCCCTTTTAAACTGTCATTACGACGGTGAATTCTGCATTCCTCGTCCTTTAATATAGCGGCTTCCTCCAATTTTGTAACAATTTTTCGAATGGTCACGTGTAAGAGACTATTTTCTTTTCTATATTCACATTTGGGAAAGACAGACATACATTTCATGCACTGTTAAATTTCTTCGTGTGAAAATATATTGTGAAAGCATCATTCTGGTAACTCAGTAGCGGAAACTGTTCTTTAAGAATAAAGATAAATGAAAAGGTAAGTATTAAATTGTAATCATTCGATTGCGATATACAAAAAAATATCTCTTAAATTGCGATATGTTCGAGAGAAAATGATTCGCATTCTTTTTAGTTTGGAATGAAATACTATCGCCAGCGAGAGATGTATATGTTATAAGGTCGTAAGACTACGTCCTCGTATTCTTGCCTGTTTTACGCTAGGAAAGAATATAATATTTAATAGGTACTTTTGTAATGGTTACAGCTGTCTGCATGTTGCACATATACACTGATAATAAATAAGCAAATGAAGAGGATTAAAAGCAATAATAGTAATGAGGAACGTTTTGTTAGAGTATAACGATATACCAAATGATAGTGAATAATATTTTTTTGGATGAAACGAGGAATTTGCGTAAAACCTTTGTACATTTTTGTAAATTTCTGTCCAAATTTAACATAAATATATGCAAATTTCATTACAATTTAATTATTAATTCCTTGCCCAATATAAAAGACTAAATTACCATACAGTAGGTACTTAAATATAAGCTTAATTATACAATAAAATACAACAGTACCAAACACGCATGCAAATTTCATGCTCACACCCGCTTATATGTTAAACTCATTTGGATTGTTTAAATGCCAGGCCATTAACAATTACTACAATTTAGCTAGAGAGCGTCAATGTTGTTGCTAATTCAGTTCCATTTACATTTTCTGAAATTCATTGAATTTAAATGCTACACAACTGCCAAATCTCGTTTTCAAAAATCCCCATTGCGTAAATAATGAAACAAATAAAGTGGTATAATAAAGTTATAACTTCATTCTTTCTATATAATGCGTGCCTTAAATAACTTTGTTGTGTACGTGTAATCAAATTAGTTGTTTTAGTTGCGTAAATGTGCACCAAAATGCTTCGAACTCAATAAAATGGATTTTAATGGAAATAAATACTGGCCTTCGACTGTTTGGTCATCAGCGTACGTCATTCGACATAGCAAGCTTCTATAAATCGTCCAATCGATAGTAAAATTTTTGTATTTCTTTCTAATATGGTTACATGCATCTTACAAAATGAGGATCTGAGGTATGTAGAAGAATAGATGTATGGAGATACTTTTAGAATAGATTTTACTTGATAATGTAACATATAAAGTAATGACAATAAATGTAGAAGGTATCACGTCGAGATTTGGTTGGAATAATATAGAGAAATAACAAGAGTTGCGTTTTGGAATTTGGCAGATAAAAGTTTTGGGTTCGGTTCTCCTGAATTAAAATATTTCAGATTTCTTTTATTTCAAATGGGACCTTAATGACTTCAATTAGTACTCTAAATATTTTATCCATGAAAACCTTAAAGATAACATATACGAATTCCAACAAGAAACCTTCCATATTTCAAAAGGCAATTACAAATGAACATAGATTTTACACTACCTGGTTTCAAACATTATCTTCGGTAAATAGCGTCCTTCATCGTTGACACATTAATGAAGCCTTTTCTGGAAGTTGTCCGTAATTTTTCATGCCACTTTGTGATTGCCTCGTTTACTGCTTCCAGGGTTGTGGGTCGATGTTTGCGCACTTGCTCCTCTAAATGTCTCCAAAGAAAAAATCACAAGGTGATAAATGTCTGACTTTGGGGACCAGGCGATGTCTCCTCTCAAAGGGAGACAACGTCCAGGAAACAACTCTCTCAAAATTTATGGAGAAAACTTCCAAGTGTGAGCTATCGCTCCGTCTTGTTGAAACAAGACTTATCCTCTCCATGGTCCCCAACAAACTGGTTTAATTCAGGTCAGAGGAAGGTCTCCATCATTTGACTGTAGCGCTTATAAGTAACCGTTACCGTTAGCCCGTCTTCTTCGAAAAATTACGGACTCCACAAACCACATTCAGCAACTACTGAAAATGGAATGTATTCCGTTCCCGATCGATACCCCCTTCGCAGCAATATCCTCATCATAACTCACTAGCGTCCTTTTCAACTATGGGAGGTCCTTTTACCGCATCCTATATACATATACATATATATAAATATATAATACAATTCTTCCGGGTATTGATCCACGTAGATAACTGGTTCTCAGAAGAATCAGAAGTATCTCACCATTTCGACGGAGTCTCGTCGTCCGGAGCGAGTGATGACACTTCTGTCAGTTACAAGGTATTACAGACTACTGCGTATCTAGAAAATGTTTTCATGTGTAAATTTCAACTTCTAAATGATTATTTCACCATGTTAGTGTGCTGCACTTAATAGTGTGAAATGTAAAGTACACCGTTGCATGTTATTCTTACACTTAATAGAGTTAGGCTGCTTTTATATATACATTTCGATTATGAAGTAGTAGTGTTTTCCGGCTTTTATTGTGTTTGTTGCAGTAATGTACTTGATGTTTCGCTAAACATACTATCATCTTCTATAGAAGTTTTCCGCAGTCTTTAAAAATAGTGCAACAAAACGTCAAAGTCTGTAAAACATGACTTGAATTCGTAATGCAACTGTCCACTTGACTAAATGGTTATATTCTATCCTTGTGAAACAATTTCTCGTTTTAAAGTTCGTAAGCACAATATAGTTGAAACTATAGCAGCTACTGTAGGTATAGATCTGCAGAATGCCAAACTACTGTGCCTCCTACGTTTCTCTCCCTGTTCTTTACTCGATTATCTCTTATACTGGAAGTGGTTTACGCGCAGGCGTCTGTGTCCAAATAGAACGCTCAAGGGTATATTTCGAACCTTTAAGTGCAAAACTAATATTTTTCACACCCTGAAGTTACCTCCAGTTGTAAAATAGTTCTACGTACTGATAAATATTTCACCTTTACCAAATTTGGTGTTAGTTTCAACACGCAATTTTTATTACTCAGTTCTTAAGCTGTAAATTTTTATCTGTGTAGGTTCGATATACAGAACGCGGACAAGCAGTGAGTTAATGCATTTCCACTAAAAGCCGCTAGTCCCATAGCGTGCGTCAGCTAACCGCACACAATATAGATGACATTATTTTCTTTTCGATCAATGGGCAAAAAATAGGTAATCGATCTTGATCAGAGACTCATTTTAATAAACTTTATTAGAATGCTTTTACCATTTAATAATTTTATAGCATTTCTTATTATAATTATTACTAATAGTATTGCAATTATTAGAAAATATTACTGACCTACAGAATAATAAAATCTATAAAATGCGTTATATCTATCATACACGAAGCAATTATGCATCAAATTCCATGTACCGAATTCTATAAAGCAATACAGGATGTTGAAATTGACAACTTTTTTATCTGGGAAATATTAATATCTTCACATCTATAACTAGCAACCTAATTCTTTTCTGGTTTCATTGAATCTTGCGTTTGAAATTAATGGTAATAAGTAGTCGCTTCCCTATAGATAAACGTCATACTTCAGGTATTCAATCGAATGTGGAGTCTTGCTCTGAGACGAACTAGTTTTTTTCACTAAACTTTCTGAATATTAGCTATGTGTTCCATTGTTTGTATTGCTTCATGTATTGCTAGTTATACATCTTACACAAACTAACCTCATACGTAATTCTCAAAGTATACAATAACAACCATATTTATACATAACAGAAATTGTTTAACTCCATTCCTCACTACGACCTATAATAAATTTAGTATAGCGACGACTCCCATCCACCTAAGCCCTTTTCGTTCTTCGTAGTTTCCAACAGCGTCTTATAAAATAATAAGTATCATATTTTCTTGTCCCCTTTCGCGAGTTCAGAAAAGTAATTTACTTATTTTTCAAGATCTGGCAGGTATCTACCGTGTTAGTAGGTACCCTACCTATCTACCCACATTGTTGTATCTAAGGCATGCCATGTAAACACAAAGGATCCGAAATTTACGACCATATTTCCTTCCTGCTGAATGATATCGCGTGAACAATCACATTATCTCGTATTTGCAATTTGTACGAGTGTGCGTGAGCGCGGTAGAGGCTACGTTATGAACATTTGTTTCGTAGCGAGGCGACGGATAATGCGTAATCAGCATAAGAAGTAATACTGAGCATTTAATCGAGAGATAGGCGAGATGGAATAGATTCAATCTGTTTGGATACCTTAGAAAGATGAAAGAAAAACGACCGTGAGTCAAGTGGGTTTTAGATGTGATATACATTTGAAATAAAAGGAAATTTGTACAAAATCGAATTAAATCTTACGAATTGATGTATATTAGTTTGGCAACTAAAAGAGGAATAGTTAGGTGTAGCAAGCAAAAGCACAACTTGTGTCTTGTACAACAACCCGAAAATCTATATGTAATATCAAATTCTAGAGATTTAGGAAAAACTTATTTCGTTAAATCTTCCTATGGGACAATTCGGCGTACTGTGTGCGAACGTGCAGTGTTCTGGTGGAGGCAAACAAATGACAAATGTATCCCAATCTCTGCTTGCTTTCCAAACAAATGTCGCGACAATCTTTTTACAAACGCTTCGGGGACGAATCATTTTTGTCGGCTTTTCTTCATTTTGGAGCACCTAAGTAGACGATAGGTGTTTACCACTGACGATGTTGCACATGTTTTCAGGTATGGAAGCGGTGTGGAATTTTTAGCACCAATTCAACCCTAGCTGCTTTCTGTACTTCGGTTAACAGATGCGGTATTTAACAGAAAACTAATTTTTAACACACAATTCTTCATGCAAAATTTTTCGAATTCGGGTCTTTAAAATCTCCAATGACACCTGAATCTCGCAATATGTTACATGTCGATCTTCGTTAATGATGTTGCGCATAGCATCGACATTTTCCTGAATGACTGCTGTTGTTGGTGTATCTGCTCTTAGATCGTCGCTAAGACCAATCCGTTTACGTTTAAATTTTCTATACCAACGAGAAATTGTTGAGCGATGTAATGTTTCATCGCCGAGAACATGAACCAACTCGGCGAAACATTCTTGTTGCTATAATTGACTTCGAAAATTTTAAAAAATTATTGCGCGAAAATATTCCCGGTTTAATTCCGTTTTTCAACTAACCTATCAAACTTTGACAGTTTGTTGTAGCTACAATACTACACGTGTCGTACTGAAACTTTCGATTAAGTTAACTAAAGATGGAGGTTAATTGTTTGTACTGACATTTGATTAGTACCGCCCTCTATGTCTCAGTACGCAAAACTTAAAAGACATTTCTCATACTAGGCGAGACGTGATCGAAATCATGCCGATTGATCGAGTTCTCCAAGCACAATACAATTGTGTCCATTGCTCGTTTTATTGGTTTAAAGGCATGTTACCAAATATGATGGGAATAATATAAGTCAACGGTACATTTTCGATAGTACATTTCATAAGATAAAAAAATAAATACCGTTATACTTTAGCTGATAGTCAGGTGTTTCTTCGCTAGCGTTCATTATTCAACGATTCATTTTCCTTGAAATTTTCTGTATCATATACTGCTTAAAAACAGTTTCCCTTAGAAGGTTAAAGTTCTCGTAATGTACATATGCACATATTCTGTATTCTAATATTAAACATATCTGTAACTATTGGTACCATTAAACAGATGTAGGAACGAAATTACTACTCTCGGACGATGTTTACATAGCGATACTGGTCGGAATCACCCGTAGACCTCCTGTTATTCATTTAACTCGTGCCGCGTGACGTGATTACCCTATCGTTGTGTATACCTAGCATACTTACCCAAGTGAGCGTCGAACTTGCCCGGTATTCGAATTACGGTACTAACCGCAACTGACCGCCGTTTACTGCAGCACATAAGAACACAGCGGGGTTTTTACTACCGCTGCAGGTCAAATTAGTCCAGTAATTTCGGAGGTGTTCATTGCAGCGTGGTAATGTTTCGGTGTACGGTCCGTTTATTACTTTGTATGGTCTGTTTGTATGGGTATGTTTCGTTTTAGAAGAAACTAAACGTTAAGATTTAAGGTTATAACATGCTCTAATTACTATTTCGGATACCTAGTAAACGTTTTTGCATAATATAGTACGAAACAAAAACTAAGCTTGTACGGTAGGTCTTGAGTAATTTTAAGTGTTATTAATTTAATATTTTCTACTATAAAACTGATTCATAGTTTTCTCATGTCACCTCAAATCTCAGTTTAATTTTAACCTGCTCTCAGAGAAATTCCAGATCCAGAAAGGACTAGGAATGATACAGGATATCTGCTTTAATATTACCTAAATTATACTGGCGTGTTCTACTGGTAAAGCTATAAAAGAATGTGTATTGTATAGGTGTCCTTTGACTATAAGCCTTTCAATCCTCAACTGGTAACGTGAAATATTATACGCTCTATGTTATGTTAGCGAAAGTCTTTATACTTTTAAAGGATTACATTGAAAGGAAAGATTAACAATAAAATCTGTTTATTCCAGCATTTACATATTTAATACACACGTTTGAGCACTTTTGCATATTCATCTTGCTATTTTCTTTATCCAAAAGCATAAATTTAGTCTATTGGTACTTGAATAAAGAAAAAACCATAAATTATCATAATTTTCTTTACAAACATTCAATAATGACAGTAACAATGATAATAATAATAATGATAATTATAGTGATAGTGAAAGTAATAATGGTACTGATAATAATGATGATAGTGGTAATGACAATGATTGGGTAATGACCATGGTAATGATAACGATAATGGGTGTTCCCTTTTCGTGCGCTCCACAAAATTTTCCCCTTTCGAGCGTTCAGTTTATGGATGAAAAGTGAATGTGCTTCTGAAATCCCGTTTGGTGCATCAAAATCAGAATTTTATATTTTATAGGAAATATGAAAAAATAAGAACAAAATTAAGTTTTGCTAATTCAGCAGTTTAATTACAAATTAAAAGAAGTGTGTGATAACCCTTGAAGACAGATGGACAATATTTATATATATTATCAGAATGTAGTACGTGTATTAAAAAATGATGAAAATGAAAGTTACATCGTTCTCAGAACTGTAGTCGGAAAAACTTCTTCTAAAGCATTAATTGCGGCAACTTCAACATCAAAAATGCATTTTTATAGGTAAAAATTCTCGATTTTTGCTTTTAGTAAGAGGAAAAATCGGTTATGTATCGCCTCTTTGTTGTCGGATAGCAGGGCATGTACCGCAATAATGTTTGTCCTTTCTTCTGTACTACCAGTGTCTACGTGAATTGTATATAATTGACGAAACAGTGAACTACAGGTTTTAAAAGACCCATCGAAAAAGACGCAAAAACCTCCTACTAATAAATTACCTCCGTCCATTGCAAATACAAGAATCCTGTTTTCTACCCCATCGTCAAGTTTTAACATACTCTTTCGACACTAGGGAACTTTTACATATTCTCGTCTTTCTTTGGAAGCATGCTAACACCTAGAGATTTGTGTGGATGTTTATACAATGTATTCTATTCAATATTTTCAACGAAATCTGTCCACAGCAACTATCATCTGTTGTCGATATATTTGCGATTCTGTTGTCACCTCTTCTCTTGTTCTCTTTTTAGCTTTATGTAAACAGTCATATTCTGCAATATCTGGAACACAGTTATGTCTTTTCTCTGACAACGGTAATGATAAAGATAACGATAATGATGATGGTAATGATAATACAATTCTAAAATAGTTTAAATATTAAAAACTTTGTAGATCTGGAAATAATTAACATACCATTGCACCAGGGACACACGTATTGCAATTTTTGGTACATTGTAAACAGCACAGGTTATCGCACTTGATGCATTTGTAGACGATCTATCTTTCTTTGTTCTAAGGCTAACACCTGCAAACTTTTCTCTTCGCGAGTTTGTCCGAACTGCATTAATTTAAAAAGAGAAGAAAAACCTACTACTCGTTAGGAACTAGACCAATCGGCACCGCATATCATCAAGAACATTTTTGGAAAATACTCGTACTAAATGTCGTTCGTAATTTAGAAGAACGACTATCTCTAATTGAATATTACAGTTCACAGGTATCATAGTAAACTCCACACCACACGAGTTAATAATTTATTCGTAATGTAGGGTTTATCATTATCAACAGAGTTACCGACGTCAATGAGAATCCATGTGTTCTCGAAACGCTGCGTTCCGAATACATTGTTAATTTGTGTGGAGTGGAATATACTGCGATACCTGTGAATTCTACAACCATACAGTCATCGAAATCGCTGTGAACATCACGGCGGTAGTCATATTTAAGATTTTCTTGTTTCTCCTTAAAAGAAAAACAAAACCTTTACGAACAATTTGTTCTCTTTTATATATTTTTGCAGAATCGAACAATTTGACAGTTTCCCCAGTCTGGGAACTTGCGTTTGAATAACCTTCTATACGATTTTTGACAATAAAGTTGTGTTTAGAACAATTATAATTATTATTATATATATTATTATAACTAATTATAATAATATATATAATTATTATAATTAGTTCAAATAAGTCTTGTAAGAAAAATATTTATTTGTATGTTTTTAAAACATATAAGTTCCTAAAATAATAAAGCTGCTAAATACAGCTACTTACGGTATTAGTGGAATTGTTCATGGGGAAGTGAAAGTAAGAAGATAAAAGACACAAACACACGGAAATGTTTCTGCACACCCGGTGTCATCAGCGTGGTGACTTTTAACTCAATATATTCAATCTAACAATTCCCTCTCGGCTGCTATGGCTTACCGTCCAAGTGAGTATTCTTTGCGCAGTCTAGTACCACAAGAATAATACATTCGTCTGTCGATTCAAGCACAGCGAAACAAATGGATACAGTTTCCCAGTCCTTTTCCCGAGCAGCTCATGGACTGCTGATCCAGAGAGGGTGCGCATAAACAGTGCATAGGGTAATTGCGCATGTGGGTGATTCACCAGGCTTACAATGACTTATCAAACAACACATCAAAAGCCCCTAGAAGACAATACCTAACATAAGAATGTTGTTAAATACAGCTGCTCATTGTGTTACCAGAGTCATTCACCGGAAAGACAATGTGAGTTGACAAAAAATGCTAGCACACGGACATATTTCTGTCTACATGGCGTCATCAGCGTGGTTTCGAGCGATATCTTTCTCAACACATTGCAATTCCCTCTCGGCTGCTATTACCATGTCTAAACTTGCAGTTCAAGTGAGCATTCTTGGCGCTCTCTAAAGCGAAATAAACGAGCACAATAGGTGTAACTCTAAGTTGAGTACATATTTAATAGTACTATTATGTTAGGTATAGTTTTCTAGACATTTTTGATGTGTTTTCTACATTTATTATTATTTTAAAAAATGTTTATTGTTCCTATTTCTAAATTAATTTAAATATATAAACAGATTTTCCGATGTGGTTATGCTAAAATACGGCATATTAATCACATAAAGTATTTCTTATTATCTACAACTGTTATGTTGTCCACGGCTATAGATTTGGGTTCCCTAAAAATTCGCTTCCGAATAAATAGTTAAAAACTTCGTTTTAAATTAAATTCACAATTAGAATAGAGTACGTAAAAAATAGTGTGGTATATGTTACACTAGCATAAGTCATCTCCATCGAAATATGTAAATAATAGCACACATGTTAGTTATAAATTACAAATGTTGCCCATAAATATTCAGTTTCGGTTTGGGTGTGCGCGTAATAGTTTTATAACCAAATCGAAATCAAACAGACAGACTATATGCGACCTGTTTGCAAGTTTTTTGCGAATTGTCCGAGTAAAAAGCAACGGCAAAATCATTAAACTAAACAAACTCCTGCTATTTTTCGCGCAAATTATACACCGGCACTACAAATACAGCAACAATTGCAAATAACATTTCGGTAACAATTTAATTTCAGCGTTATTCATATACCGAAAACGCACTAGCGCGCGTTTAATTTTATTCGACACAGCTACACATATTCGCTACCGCTTTTTAATATTTTTTATTGTTTAGATTATTTTATTCTCTTTCCGTGAAAATATGCAAATTTACTCGCACTTCAACAGCGCTGTTATTCGCACGACACAAATTAAAACTTTACGTAAATAAAACATGAATAAAAGAATATTATTTCGCTATTGATGATGGGAAAAATTGTTTCTCAATCAAAATTAATGCAACTTTTGATTTTTTGTCTGTAGTGGGAATATCGTAATACACAAAGCAATTGTTTGTGCGGTAAACGGACCAGTATTTGTTAATATTGCAATGTGAGGCTTTAGCATACGCGGATAATCTTAAAATCTTCAATGTTATCGATTCGCTAGTTCATTGTGTGAAGATGCAGACCTACCTAACCCTTATTAATGATTGGTGTACTTTGAATGGGATGTCTGTAAATATTGGCAAATGTTTAGCGATCTCTTATACCAGACGCTCTAATCCAATCATTTTTAATTATTCTGTTGATTCTACATTCATTAGAAGAACAGAAGAAGTAAAGGATTTGACAGTACTTTTTGACACAAAACAGCTTTTCTAATCATATATTTGCTATATATCTGCACCTAACTCTTTGGGTTTTCTTACAAGTACTTGTCGCGCCTTTCGCGATATCTCAGTGGTAAAGACTCTGGACTATGCACTGGATCACTAGGCTGTTACAAATTATTTACAATAATAAAATATTGTTTTAAAAAAATATTTGAACGGTTTACACTTTGGGCGAAAATACTTACAGTAAGTTTCGTAAACATGCTTATGACAGTTATTTGTGAATGAAATACAACAAACTGGGTTCAATATTACTCCTTAAAATGCTTAGATATCGAGATATTTACCCATATATTAGTGAAACTTAGTCCTATATATAATTTATTAATTACATTAATTTGTAAGGTTTACACAGCGACTGTAAAGGACTGTGTGGTTGTATAATTCACAAGAATCGCAGTAAACCCCACTCCACACAAATTAGTAATTTATTCGGAACGAATGTTACCGGTCGGTAACACGGATGACAATAGTAGTGCACGTGCTCTTGAAACGCTGCGTTCTGAATAAATTATTAATTCGTATGAAGTAGAGTTCACTGCAACACCTGTGAATTGAAAATTTTTCAGTGAAGACGGTATTAAACAAAATTATCGACTGCATGAAACTGTTTTAAAAGCCAATAAAGCATAATTTGAAACTGCTTTTGCGGTCGTGGTGAATAATACAGGTAGTAGTTTGATGGAGGTTTTGCTCAAACGCTTTTGTTTCGCTGCAATATTAAAATTTTGCAGAACTAAGATATCATTAAACAGGTTCAGAGAGGTCGTCAAAATGGCAATATTTTCCAAAAACCTACAAAACTTTTATTTCATGTAAAATAGCCGTGAATATACCTACATATACCGAACATTTCTAAAGTAATAAAACAAGTAATTTAAAAACGAACGCATATAAAAATGGAAATAAAGAGAAAACGTAAAAGGTTAGGGTATAAACATAGTCGAGCGAAATTTAAAATTGTTTCGTGGGATAGCCACTACCGAATTCCCATACCGTTTGGTTTGAATGCAATTAACTGTTCTCCGACCATACACACTATTATCTCAGTACGACTTCAATAGATTACGATGTATTGTCTGCGCTCTAAGCAGAAATCTTAGAAATATACCGATCGGGTATTGTAAATCGCAACTTTATCACTGTTGTTACTTTAAAGAAATACATTGATACTATCTGACTGATGTCGAGGTGTATAATAACTAGTTTCAAAAAGACGATGGTAGAAATGACTTAAGAAAACATCTATTGAAACCTATATTGTAGCCGACCTACTTTTATCAGTGCCGGAGGAGACGTGAGAAATTACGAGGGCAACCTGAAATATTTCCGGAATCGGCAAGAGATTGCACACGAATGTTGGAATGGATTCATTGATCGGCAGGAGCAACGTTTTCTATGGCAAATTTCGGACATCTGCTGTTATTCAAGAGTGTATTTTGTGTAGCAAGTCAGGCGGTTTCGCAAAAATTGATAAAATCGAATTTCGTGCAGTGATAAAACACTTCTGGATGGCTGGGAAAACGACCACGGAAATTTGGTGGATGCCCAAAAACCGCTACCAACGATGAAATGGTGGATAGGATTCATGATGTCGTGTTAGCCGATTGCCGATCGAAGCTGAAAGAGATAGCAAAACAACAGGCATTTCAGAAGAACGCGTTGGCCATATCTTACACGAAATTTTGGGTATGAAAATGCTTTCGGCGTGATGGGTACCGCGTTTGCTCGCATGTAGTCAATACCCCTATAGAGTGAGAGAGTAACAGTCCTATTTGGAATAAAAGACCCTACATTTTCTGAGAAAATAGAGAGTGAATACATAGCGTTACCTAAGGATGTCGACAAAATCTTAATTGAGAAAATATCGGATTGTCCTCGATAGGGTTGGATTTCAACCGGATGATGATACTTTCTATATCGCAAATTAATGTTTAATCTCTTAACACATTTTCCAGGACTCCCCATTTCATTGCGGAATTTTATTGGGAATATGGAGGACTTATTTTGATTATTAGACCTCTCACTGTGCGATTATTTCTGATAAGGCTACTTGAGAGCTGAAATTTACAACGAAAGACTACGGCCTCTTGAAGCTCTTAGATCAAATGTAACTTCTAAAATTCGAGCAATTCCACTTCTTATACCTGAAAGAACTACGGATAATTTTTCCACGTCTCCAACAGTGTCTCAATAGAAACGGTAGCCCATTAGATGACGTCACTTTTCACACGTAAATTGCATTCCTTTTGTTTGCTTTATGTGTCTTCAATGGTATGGTGCATGTAATATTTTCAAAACAAAAAATTGAATTTGTTTAGAAATATTTGTGTTACAAATATAGTACGAACTAACAATAAAAAAGGAAAAATGATATATGGTCCTCACTCCACATCAGAAAAAAAAGAAAACATAAATTACTTCGAAAAGCTGTTCAGCGGCAAATGTTCTAGGAGAAGAGAAAATCCAGAACAATACAAGAAAACGAAATAGAAAACAATCGCCGTCGAAATGCACTGATTGTATCTGTCCGCTTTGATTTCAGATTTTTCCCATTCTTTCCTTTCATTTCGTCCTTCCCGTTCAGAAATACGAGTCAAGCATTTCGAAGATCTCTAGCCGCGTGTATGTAATGATGAATCCTTAAATGGAGAAAGAAGTATCCGCCGGTGTCGCTTCAAGTCGATTGAATTATGTTGGTGTCGTTCACTTTGTGCCATTATACAGGGTACTATAGCGATAAAGCGTAGTGGATCGAAAAGCGGTAAAAGACGAGGATAGCTTTAAAAGTTGATAATAATACTATTCCTTAAACTGAGTGTTTGTGTAGTAAAATAATGATACAATTTAGCAGTTCAAAAGTAAAAATCAGGTATCTTAAAATGCACATACATTAAGATAGGATTGTATCGGTTTACCAATTTTGATTGAAAGTTTTCCTAAAATAAATACTACCTTAGTTCAACAATATACTCGCATTTAGAAATATAAGGATAATGTCTATAATTTATTCACACATACACTAGGGTGACAGAATAAAATTGACACCAGGTAAAGCGGTATAAATATGTAAACAGCTAAATTCTAAGAACGAATTAAGAACTTTCTCTTGTCATTAGGGTAGGGGCAGATGTATCGGAAGGAATTCGTCATAGTTTAGTATCGTTACAACTATGCCTCGCTTACAAGGTTCGAGTGATATTAGCGACTTCACCCGGGGTCGCCAGTGGTTGGCCAGAGTGAACGCGGCGTTTCGCAACGTGAAATAAGTAAATTTTTTAATATTCCGTAGTCCTCAGTTAACCGTGTGATTACACAATTTAAACGCAAGGAAACAACAACAGTGGAGCCGAGACCAGGTCATGCCGGACCTTCTAAAAGAAGTAAAAGGGTGCTTGTGCGCGAAGTGTTAAGAGAACCGCGAAAAACTACAGCTGAGCTTGCGGCAGCTTCACAGAAAAGTCAGCGCACCGTACTCCGATACCTCCACAGTGTGGGGATGTATAAAAGGGTGGCAAAGAAAAAACCTCTCCTTACGGCGTTTCAAAAACCGCGCCGAATGGCTTGGACAATCGAAATGCGAACGAAGCCCGAAGAGTTTTGGCGGTCTGTCATTTTTTCAGACGAAAGCAGATACTGCCAATTAAGTGATAGTGGTCGTACGTGGGTATGGAGACGTTCGTCACAGCAACTGGACGACAAATTTTTGCATCAGACGGTGAAATACGGCGGTATGAACACCATGGTGTGGGGCGCGATATGGTATGGTGGAAGATCGCAATTAGTAATCTGCGACGGAAATATAAATGCGGCAAAATATATCCAAATATTAACAGAAGGACTACTACCGATATTCGACAACGCCATTTTATCTAAAGAAGACGCCACTTTTATGGAGGATGGAGCACCCTGCCACAAAGCAAGAACCACAACCGCATGGAAAGAGGAACAGGGGATTCGGATTTTACCATGGCCAGGCCAATCACCAGACATGAATCCGATAGAGAATGTTTGGCACATAATCCAGACAAATATGGCGAAGCGACCCCGAAAACCCAGCAGTAAGGAAGAACTCGTGGCAGCTGTTACAGAAGAGTGGTTAAATTTTCCAGAAGACACCATTAATCATTTAATAGATTCTATGCGACGACTCGCAGCACTTCACGCAAGTAAGGGTGGATCAACAAAATATTAGTCTAATTTAAAAGTTTTGAAATATTTTGTATATATAATGAGAATAGAATCTTCTTTTAATTAGTAGGTGTCTATTTTATTCTGTCACCCTAGTGTATAACTTAACATTTGCATGTTCACAACCGCAGTTTACGATCAAGAATTCGGATGATACTACCATGCAAATAACATCTTAGGATCACTTACCAACGTTCGTAGGATCGACACCATGTCTTCCACGATACATCAAGACACATTCAATCCAATATCTAAACTCAAATCATTAGAATACATGGCTGAAATAGAAGGGGACTAAATGTCAGAGGATATAAATTTCCTTGAAAATATTTGAGCGACCGGTTTCGTGTAGCAATTCTACACAGAATATGAAAAATGATTATAGAGTGAAGCAGATATCCATGGTGCTCACAAAGAGCATCACCGCAGTAAGAATAATAAATTAAAGATTAACACATTAAAATAATTGTAGCATCGTGCAAAATCGAACACTATTTACAGTACTCCAGCCTTCCAGTATCTCAGTATTTAGGTGCTCCAATGCTTACATTTTTTGTTTTGAAGAACAATGCCGCCGTTGCCTGCTTGCAAAGTTCCCTCGTGAATTTTCTGACCAGTACTTACTTACGAGGGTAAGTTGAAGAATTCGGTACCTAACTATGAGATGGCGTTGTGTGCAAGAAATCTTTGAGGCTATTGGTTTACCTTCATATTTCAATGACATATGTACTTGTTAAACTTCATGTCGACCTTCAAATAGTTTGTTATGTACATGTCGTTCAAAGCAGAGCACTTTTTGCGCTTCTTGAAAATGGGCAATATTGGAATTCGCGCAGTGATTAAATACCTGCAGAGAAAGTATTTTTCGCCCAAAGAAGTTTATGCTGATATGGTAAATGTGTTAGGCGAGTATCCTCCTTATTTTGAGACTGTTTGCAAATGAGTGAGTGAATTTAAAAAAAGGTCGTACCGGCGTAAATGACGATCCCAGGTTCTGGACGACCAAAAACAGCCGCTTCCGCAGAGATTGTGCAAGAAGTTTTGAAATTTGTGGAAACTGATCGCCGATCAACATTGAAAGATATTGTTAAGGCTACAGGCATCTCCAGACAACGGGTGACATAGATTTTAAATGTCTAAGCGGTGTGCAAGATGGCGTTTGCTCACACCATCGCAAAAACTCAAACGCGTGCAATGTTCTACAGCCATTTTGGACCGGTTTTGGCAAAATTCAAGAGACTTTTTGCGCCAATTTGTGACCCGCAATAAAACGGGGATCCACCACTACACAGCTAAAAGTAAACAGCAAAAACAGTAGACTAAACTTGGTGAACCGGCTTCAAAGAAGGCCACGGTCATTCTATCGACATTAAAGGTAATGGCTTCCGTTTTCTGGGATGCGAAGAGAATCTTGCTTATCGATTACCTTCCAAAGGGGCAAACGATTACTGAACCTTATTATTCTTAACTTTTGGATCGATTGAAGGCAGGGAAGAAAGCAAGAAGGAGTCCTTAGACGAACGACAATGCGTCAGTTCACAAGAGCGGAGTTGTCGAAGCAAAACTGACTAAATTAAAGTTCGAAGCGCTTGAGCACTCCCCTTATTCACCAGATTTAGCTCCGTTGGGCTATCATATCTTCCTCAAGCTTAAGAAACACCTCAGTGGTATGGACCACTACTTTGAGGAGCACGAAGAAAATGAGAGCGCTGTGAAGGCATAAAGAAACTTTAGCATCAACTAAATAAATGTATTGATCTTGAGGAAGATTATGTCGAAAAATAAAACACACTTCATTGAAATATTGCTATTTGCTATGCTTTAGCTATCGAATTTTTCGGCTTATCCTTGTATCTCCTGATCCTTGTAATTATCTTTCTTCTACAAATAATTAATTTGCTTTATTGAGAATCTATTTAGTGTTTATGTAATACCTACAATTCTTGTGTCGATCCTCAAGTATCTAACGTTTAAGGTATAATTCAATTTGTAATCCTATCATTGAATGAAAGATATTACTCACTAAATAGAACGCTAACCTGAAAAAATATGCTAGTACAGTTACTAGCGTAATTATATGTATTTGTTCTAAGGATATTGGTTAACTGGAAACAAATAAAATAATACAAGACCATATGCACATAACCAGCAAGAAATAGGAGAGCTTATTCGTTTAATAGTTTCTTGCTGCCTCTCATTTCGTTGTCAATTAGTGACAGCTGAGATCTCAATACGTTGATCTCTTCGCATCCCATAAAACGGCAACCGTTACCTTTCCTGCTGATAAAATGACTTTGGCCTTCTTTGGAGCCGGTTCACCACGTTTAATCCACTGTTTTGATTACTGTTTACTTTCCGGTGTGCAGTGGTGGATACATGTTTCATGACAAGTCAAAAGTTGGTGCAAAGTATTCCTTGAATTTTGCCGAAACCGCTCGAAAATGGCTGTAGAATATTCCACGCGTTTGAGTTTTTGCGGTGGAGTGAGCAAACGCGATACCCAACTTGCACACCGCTTAGACATGTCTAATTTAACATTTAAATTGTATGTCGGTCATTCTCTGACGATGTCTGTAGCCTTAGCAATATCTTTCAATGTTAATCGGCGATAAGTTCTTAGAAATTTCAAAACCGTTTGCACTCTTTCTGAAGAAATGGCTGTTTTTGGGCGTCTAGAACGTCATTTACCCTCGTACGACCTTTTTTAAATACTTTCACCCATTTGCAAACAGTCTTAAAAGAAGGAGCATCCTCGTCTAACACATTTACCGTGTCAGCATGAATACATTTTCCACAGGTATTTAATCACTGCGCGAATTTCAATATTGTCCATTTTTAAAAAGCGTCAAATGTGCTCTGTTTTGAACGAGTGCACACAACGAACTACTTGACAGATCAACAAGAAGTTTAACACGTGTGTTATTGAAACATCAAGCTATACAATAACATCAAAGATTGCTATCATACAGCGCCATCTCGTAGTTAGTTACCGAATTTCCCAACTTACCCTCGTAGTAATGACAATAGCTCGTGTACTACTGGAATACCAGTACTAATTTCTTTTACGTACTAACACGAGGCATTCTATTTTAGTGATTATATTTCAACATTCATTTTATTACACAGGAAAGTAAACAAAGCTGCAATGAAATAATTATGGACCTTTTATTTTACATTTATGCTTTTTTTATTTGAAATATCGACCGAACCGTTATGTTTTATGGCGTTATTAATTTTGATTATTCTCATAATAATATAACCAGCATTGTTAAATTGCCAATAGCAATATTGAAATTGCAATATTTAAACCGCAGCAAACTGGGTAGCAAAATGAAATGTTTCGCAACTAAAAATTAATAAGCGCATTAATGGTGAATCATAGTACCTGCACAAATATGTTTACATACACGTATACATACGTTATATGTGTTAATTCATGCATACATTTTGTAAATGAATCTTTTATTGAAACGAGTGGAAACCACTTATGCAGCGCTTTCGTTGCAGTGCAGGGGAACTTATTTGCTGCAGGAACCACAAATATTACAATTATTTAAACGATAATCAATCATTCTTGTATGAATTTGTACGATATGTGAAAATTTTGACCAAATTTCAGAGAAGTCAACTTGTCGGTGACTAAAGTTATAGGAAGGAAAAAAATCTGCGAATTTAAATCGGTTCGATGTTAAGATATTATCGAGTGTGGTTTGAGAATAGTCAAAAGCCATCTGTTCGAACAGAATAAGATCTTTTGAACTTAAACCTTACCTTACGTTACCATTGCGTATAACGACGTTAAACTCCATATAATATCTGAGCTTTGCCCAAGTGGAGAGTGGGCTGGGTTATTATAAAGAGGACTTGAGGAACTTGTTACTTCCACGCAATATGGGCTCAACAGCGAATTACGGAAATACAAGCGCTTATGGAAATAGCCCGCATACTTTAAATAAAAGAAATGCGGGGGCTGATCTCTTTGCTTCACCCCAGACCCATTTATAAACCAAAATAATTATTTATCTTCACGTCATATTATAACCTGCTCTGTACAGACTAACGCTACAAACTTACAAGTCTGTCAAAGAGTGCCTACAATAGACGCCTGAGGTCGAGAGTGCACCATATCAATATCAAAATGAATCGTGTTCAACAACGAGCGGTGACTAAATATTTGCATTTAAAAGAGATGACCCCTACTCATACAGTATCTCATACTTTCACGGCCGTGTGTCATAGTTGTAACGGTTGTCGGGTACCACCGCGTGACTAGGATTTTTGTCCCTGACCTTTTCGCGAGCAAACGCGGTTCGCATTTTCAAAGGTACTGTACCTTTGTCAAGGACAAAGAACGTAGTGACACGGCGGAACCCGATAACCGTTACGACTATGACCTCTACTCAAATTCATCAACATTTGGTGGATACATTATGGGACTCTGCAGTGTCATATAACATAGTTAAAGGGTGATATCGCTAGTTTAAATTTGGTAAACAGTCGTTACAGACGAACATATGTACATGTGGTGCGTCCACAAGCATCACTATTCAAAAAAGTATTAAAAACCTCCATGATCTCGCGCTGTAAGGTCGACGTGTGACTATTATACCATGTCGTATATAATATAATTATTGGCGAATTAAATATGAAAAAATCGTCTGCAAAATGGGTACTACCAATGTCAACAGATGCAAACAAACAAACTCGAAAAGATATGTGCAGTCGTCTTTTAACGCGGTATAAACACGACAAAGAAATTTCTTTTGCAACATTTGTGACAGAAGATGTTTTCTGGATCCATCATTATGATATGGAGACCAACACACAGAGTAAGGAGTGGATACATCGAGGTTCACAACCGCCGAGAAAATTCAACATGCAACCTTCAGCTGGGAAGGTCATGGTAGTAGTATTTTGGGGTGCTAAAGTCGTAATTTGAGTAGATTTCCTGCAGAATAGTGCCACAATTACAGATGTATTACGGAAATCTCAGCTTGTAGGTTATTCAGTGCACAAAAGTAAAAGAATAATGCTATAACTCATCTAATCCTCTTTCAGTAATATATAAATAGCGTATATTTTATTTAAAAAATGCATACATTTAACTCTATTATCTGCAAATATTTCAATAAACTTACAACAAATTAACATTTTACTCTTTCCCCTTCACTTGCAAGTGTCCAACTTATAAATTGCGTAACTTGTATATTATAGTTAACTAAATTTTCTGACTACATTTACAATAAATAACACTATAGATAGTATGATTATAAAAAAATTTCTAAAATGCACATTACGTGTGAGTGTGAGTACTATTTCAACAATAAAGACTTGTAATAAATTATCAAAATTCACTTGCTCTAATTTTATATTTCGTATATACATATATTTTAAAAATTTACCTAGACAAATATTGTTATAGGTAATTGTTTAAAGAGTTGTGTTAAAAAGCGATATATATATACATATATATATAAATATATATATACATATATATAAATATATATATACATATAAATGTATACATAATATATATACATTTTATTTATCAATATATTTATAGAATCTGACATTTGGCTATTTCACTTGTGTAATATCACATACATTTTCATTTTAAAACAAAAGAAAAATAAATAAAAGAACTAACTCGGCAGTAAAGGAGCTTGAGATTTTCCACTACAATATATTATTTTAGTAACAAGAACTCTAAACATAACTCTGTGCAATACAAACAGAATGAGAATATACAAAAGAAGAATAAACAATTTCCGAACATAAAATGAAACGTACTTTACATGAATTTAACTTGCTCAAATATAATTAGCCAAAAACTGTAACGCATACATACCTTAATATTTTCATCTAATAAACGTTTTTTGTATTTTAATATTATAACTTTATTTTAGCACCTTTTTTTGAGCTCCGGACTATAATTTTCCTAACAAGTTAATTGGGCAGTTTATTAAAGTTCGCAAAGGCGGACGAACCTCATTAATATAATTAATAATATAAATATGAATAATATAATTCATTTTAAGTTTAACACTTTTAGTGTACACATTTAAAGCAGTAATGAGTGTAGGCTGTCATAAATTTAATGCTGCGTTCTTCGAAATCAATTGTCGAACTTTATAGACCTGCATTTCGATACAGTGAAAAGAAAGTGTTGGTAAACGGTTTTCATTATATCTATAAAGATCTGTACGTAAGACGTTCATTATCTAATGAGTAATTTTGACTGGTATATTTCAAGTAGAAATGAATAAGAATATTATTATAACTACTACAAATAACATGTCAAACGAGCAAGTGATTTGTAACTAAGTTACCTCTTTAAAATTGAATACATTCCCAGGTCTTGTCTTTAGATACAAGGCTAACCGAAAAAGTAAAGAGCTTTCTTTAATCACTCATTAGTTGAACTCATACTATCTCTTTATGCAACAACCATTCGTCGTAATTAGGATTAGCCAAAATTTGGCTAGCTTTACCTATTACTATTCTTCATAAAATATATACCGATATGCATATATTTTATGAACAATAGCAATATGGAGATAGGCTGCTTCAACGAACTTGGTCAATTTTCGTATCTGTCGTTATCTATGGATTACAATTAGACCTGCTGCTTTTGCCAATTTGCTAGTACATGTTTTGACATATTCCTGTAACTTTTATAAATATATTTACACACGCAAGCAAACTGTTATTGTAAAGCGAACATAATAAGTACGTAATGCTAAATCCACACTACCATTTAAAAAAGATGGAAGCCAGATTCCAACAGTATTAATTAATGCTTAAAAATAGCAGAAAAATATTCTAATTCCACTACACGAAATTTTTGTAAATTATTTTCTGATATTTAAAGGGTATTTTTAATGTTTATATTTTTGAAAGTTTACTTTAAAAATAATTGGCTTTATCTGCATTTCAGTAATTACATTCCGAAGATACAAGGTTAAACTACACTATAATTTCCATATATAGCCATTGTAGTAGACTTCTTGGGCATATTAAACAAATTCGCATCATAGTTATAAACCGGAAATAAAAGCATTATACATACCATATATATATATATATATATACATATATGTATATCATAGCTAAGGACAAGCTCAAATTTTCATATAAGCTTCACATCCTCGTTAAACAGTGACGTTCTAAGCTGTTGTTATCGTTTTTAGAACGGTTCGCTGAAAACATTCAATGGAATTAAGTACCACTATTACCGAAATTTTCGAAGAGATAACAGAAAAGCGTGAAGTACACACATATATGGTCCTCACACTTTACTAAATATTATTAAGCAATAAAGTATAGGACCCAGGAACGAACACTTCCACTTAGGGATATATAAAGTTGCCTAATTAATACAGGGTTTATGAGGGACAGAATTATGTTCAAGGATTTGCTTATTAATCTATCTAATATTAAGTACGTTCAGTTATGAGCGCTATCGCCAATATAGTTTCCATGAACGGAACCGATAATGAAGCCATGAAGGTGTTTCCAGGAATTTCAGGACGGACGCAATACTGCAGACTAACTTTCTAGACTGCGTGAAATTACAAATGGCAGAACATGCTAGAATCATCCCCACAACAGAATTCGAATTTCTATTGTGGAACAAGAAGTTATATTCAATCGATAAATCGGCAGAGTTGGTATTTTCTAATTAATTTTGTATGCAATGCAAAATTAGGTTTATGTAAAGTTTTGTTAAATACCAGTGAACTGCAAGGCATTTTTCAATGCTCAATTCTATTTTTAATAGTAGTGTGTAAATTAACTCAATACAACTGCAAGCGAGAGTGACTAAAATACAATCCAAATTAAAAGGATGTTGTTTAACGACTATTGACCAAGTTAAGTATTCTTGTTTTTGGTATCAATTGATATCGAATGTAAAGAATACAATGACTAATAAAGTTCTTCGATATCCAGCTTACATTATTCGACAATGTCGCATCTAGATTCCAAGAGAGTCACACTTGATTTGATTAATAACAACTCAAATATAATACAGTTTCTATAGACTCCGACTGAGATGAACCAGAACCTATTTTCTTAATACAAATAATTGATTTTATTAGAAATTCTTTTAGTAGTGTAAAATCTCCAAAGAGAGCGCAAATAAACAAATGCTACTATTGACATGTTAATATCACGGCACCGATTTTTTACCTAGGTGCGCAACTAAGTTCTCGCTGTTTTCTTTTATGAAAATGCTACTTTATTGCGAAAAAATGGTCATCAAAGTATTGGTCATCGCTAGCTACAACTTTTTCCTTTCTGGAAAAGCTCGAATACCGTGACGGTTCATATGAGCGGAACTGCTGATCAGCCAAACCATGCTATCGAACAGAACATCTGATAATCGCACGGCGCAACATCTGGGGAATATGGTAGCTGAGGTAGGATTTCCCATTTGAGCGTTTCCATCTAGGTTTTAACGGGTTTGGCAATGTGAGCTCGAGCGTTGTCATGCTGTAGAATTACTTTTTCGTGCCTCTGCTCGTACTGTGGCCATTTTTCGCGCAGTACTCGGCTCAATCGCATCAATTGAAGTCGATACCATTCCCCTGTGATGGTTTCGTTCGGTTTGAACAGCTCACAATAAATAACACCAACCTGGTTCCAGCAAATACACGGCATAACCTTCGTAGCGTAAATATTCGGCTGAGCCGACGACCGATGACCGAGCAGTATCCGTGACTTTCTTTTCTTTAGGTTACTGTAATGAATCAATTTTTCATCATCCGTCACGATGCGATGGAAAAAAACCCTTCCCCTTTTTGCCGCTGGAACAGTTGTTTACATGCGAAGAAACGACTCTCAACGTCACTTGGCTTCAAATCATAAGGAACCCAAGTTTGAATCATTCCCAACGCATGCAATTTCTTGGGAATAGCTTGCCGAGTAACTCCTAATGCTGATGAAAGCTCTTGTTCCGTTTGGCATGGATCCTCATCGAGTAATGCCTATAATTCAGCGTCTTCGAAGGTTTAAGGACCTTCCTTCAAGTTGACCATCGTAAACATCGAAATCAACGCCTTTGAAGCGAAGGAACCAATCACGACACGTTGTTTCACTTAGAGGAGGATTTTGTGGAGCTCTGGATGTGCTTCAACCGCCGTTGTCTCCGAATTAAAGAGGAAGATCAACACTTCCTAATGACGATAATTTAGTAGATATTTTCACACAACCAAAAGTATATGATGGTAAAACAAAATCACTACTGTGTTAAAATGATTTGTTTACCATATATCTAAGCTTAATTCATAACGTTTTGGATATGTCGAAATCGACCAACACTTATTGCTCGCGCAATGTATTGACAAACAGCAGGAATTTAGTTGAGCACCTTATACATATTTAGTGCATGATCATCATTTGTCTGACAACTTTGTTGTCAACTATTCTATCGATTACTTTATGAATAAGTTAAATTTGATCGTGTATTTGTTTTTGTCATATTCTGTGGATAAATACTTACTATACACTAGATTTAGGTTATATTACATATAGTGACTTAGTGTGTTAGGTTAGTGTGTTTTGATACATTTCTTCATTTATGGCATTCAAACACAGAGATCTTTTGATTTTAAATCGTATCCACATTCTGAGGAAATTATGTGTAAAACTATATTTCTTTAGCAAACTATGCTGTTATAATTGGTAAACTGATATCACCCGTATACTAATAAAGGCAAAGAGACACGTGTTCGAAGAAGAGAGATGATCTATTCTTAAGCAATAAGTTACTTCAGGAGGAAAAAAGAAATAAAAAAAGTCCTTAGAGGACGTCGTTTTAAGGACAACAGTTGGTTGCTAGCAGCTGTTATAGAACATTTTGACGGAAAAATTTCAGATTGTTTTTACAAGGGCATCGAATTATTAATTAATCGTTGTAATAAATGTATAGAAATTAGGGAAGATTCAAAAGAAATAAAATTTCTTGTAATGTTCCAATCTATATCAAGCCGGGAATTTATGGCGTCTACCTAGTATACATATATGAATCAAAAACTATTATATAAAATTAAACGGAATACAGGAACTAATTTAAGTCGCCATATTTTGCAGGGAATCTCTGTCGCCGAGAAATTTTGTTTTTCGTATTTCGCCTATTTCACGGCTAATAACGGAAAGAATTCCAATTAATTAAATAAAGCTCAGTATGGCTTTCGACCCTCGACGTCCAATACTTTCGTACTTTCTAGTGACACAACGAGTTTATATTGCCGTTCCGTTCGTATTTCAATTTTATTTATTTTAGCTGTTGAAAACACTGCGGGTAATTTCTTTTGAAAGTCAATTTGCTCGCTGCCATTATTTGTTCTACAGAACTTATATTGAAATTTAACAATACACAACATCCGTACTATTAATTCCACTGGGCAGACTTAACGATTGCTCCCTTTTGCTAAACCGTTATACAAGATAAGAGCAGAAATAACTTATGAGATTACCAAAGTTAATTGTTTTTAATGGTACATTAAGTAGTATTTGAATACATTAATAAAAAACAATTTTGAAAGTTGGTGAATGAAAGAATTTACGAGATAGTGACCTATTTCTAAAGGGCATAATACTGAATTAGTTTATAGTTAGTGAAACGCCGCAAAATAATAATAATGATAATAATAGTAATAATAATAACAGTAGCAATAATAGCACAACGTAATATATGACATGTTTTGCTTGAACTGCAGTTTCATCAGATGTTCTATTACTACTGCACAACACGTTATTTTTATTTCCAGAGACTATTAGAGAGAATACAAAATTTTCGGCTAAATTCACGATAAAGAAAAATCACTAGATTTTGTTATAAAAATAGAAAACATAAAACTACCAGATAACGCGAATCTAATTTTCCTTCGACGTCACGAATTTATTTCCGAGTATCCCCATAGATGATACTATTAATCTGGTAGAAAATCTTTTGATGACGAAACACATTAATATTATAAAAAAAGAGATTATGAATTCTCTTAAAATCTCTTTATAACAAAAGTACTTTGGATTTAACAACAAGGTATGCACTTGTAACCATAGCTGGATAATAGGTAACCTTCTTAGTTCTATATTATCAGAGATATTCATGCATTATCTAGAAACAAATTTCAGCATATCCAAATTTCACACAACTTATTTATTGGTATAGATATGTAGACGACATTCCAGTCTGCATCACAGGCACGGAAAGACAATTATACCAATTACTAGAATATATCAACAATTTACATCAAAATATTAAGTTATTATTGAAAAAGAAGTAATTTTTTTTTAATCCTATGTCCTTTGTACCTTGTGGTGTCGGACTATTTATTTTCTTATTTTTATCTTCCACAAGTTCCTCTTCTGAGCCAGTTGTTTGGCTTCAATCCATCCCATACTTCTCTTTTCCAATGTTCTATACACCTGCTCCTTCCAGGTGTTTCGGGGTCTACCTATTCTGTTTTTGCCCTCTGTTTTGGCTTCAAATATCCTCTTTGTGATTCGATCTTCTTCCATTCTGTGTAGATGTCCAAGCCATCCCAGTTGTCTCTCTTCTATGACCACTTCTACTGGTTTGATACCCAGACTATTGGTGATTGTCGTGTTTCTGATTCCATCTCTTCTAGTTACTCCTTCTAGTCTTCTTAGGAATCTCATTTCCATGGCCGTAACTCTGCTTTTGATTCTATTCGTGGTTATCCATGACTCACTACCATATGTTAATGTTAGTCTGACCACTCTTTTATACACCTCTGTCTTCATTTTTTTTGGTATTTCTTTTACATCCAGAAACGAATTTCTCAATATGTTATATATTTTTGCAGATTTCCCTATCCTCTCATTTACCTCCTTCTCTATTCTCTCATTGTCTTCAATGATTGTTCGTAAGTAGTTGTAACTTTTAACTTGTTCCAATGCTTTTTCCCCGATTTTTATGCTATGTTTTCTTTCTTCTGCTGCTATTATCATTGTGTTTGTTTTCCTCGTATTTATCTCCATGTTTATCTTTGTTAGTTCTTCTTGGTATATCTTCAAATTTTGCTGTAATGTCTCTTCCGAGTGTGTTATCAGTACCATATCGTCTGCAAACATTAGTTCCTGTACGTTAATTGCATTCATTTTCCAGTTTCCTACTTTCATATTTATTCATTTTTGTTTAGCTTTTTTAACAGCGTCGTTTAAAAGAAGTAAATAAGAGTTTAAGTTTTCAAGATCTTCCTATTTCAAGAGAGAATAATAGTCATGTATTCTCAATTTATCACAAACCGTCACACAGAAATGCAATTATGCAGAATACTTCGAATCACCCAGTTAAACAAAAACTGGTTTCATTTGACTGTATATCCATAAATTAACAACTTCATTACCACGAAATATAGAAAACCTTTTTAGAATGTTTTCACCTTGGAATTCTGCAGTGCTATAGTATGTAAGGTTAAAAGTGCATGGAGTTATGTATGCCTATGAAGGCGACCGGAAATGTTTCCCAAATCGGCAAGAAATGGCGCGCGAAACTGGGAAACGACTACGGAAATTCGAAATGTTTTGCTAGAAATTCATGGCTGATGTACTCTATCATTTTCGACCATTAGCTTCTGAGTGAGTGAGTTCAAACGTGGCCGCACAAGCACAGGTGACGAAGCAAGCAGTGGACGCCCAAAAACCGCTAACAACCATGAAATGGTCGACAAGATTCATAATGTGTTAGCCGATCGCCGATTGAAGCCGAAAGAGATAGTAGAGACAACAGGCATCTCAGAAGAACCCGTTAGCCATATCCTACACGAAATTTTGGGTAAGGAAAAGCTTTCGGCGCGATGGGTACTTTTGCTCACATCAGAGTAAAACCGAAAGCAGGTAACCGTTTCGGAGGAGTGTCCGGCCAACATCCAATGCAATACAAGGGACTTCTTCATGCGGTTCGTAACAGTGGATGAGAGTTGAATCCACCACTACATAACGCAGACCAAGGAATAGTCGAAGCAGTGGATTTTTTCGGCTGAATCGGCTCCGAAGAAAGCAAAGACCGTTCTATCGACCCGAAAGGTTACGGCGACCATTTTTTGGGATTCAGATTAACTATCCGCAGAAGGGAAGGACGGCGACGGCGCAATACTACAGCGACTTATTGACCCGATTCGATGCAGTACTGAAAGAGAAACGCCCTCGTTTGCAGCGGAAAAGGAGTACTTTTTCGCCACGCCAATGCACCAGCTCATTCATCCCGTATGGTCGTGTCCAAATTGAATGAATTGCGCTATCAATTAGTCTCTCATCTTCCATATTAACCAGACCTAGCCCCCAGCGTCTTTTTCCTATTCTCAAACTTGAAAGAATCACTGGGAGGAAAGATTGCCTCAAATGAGGAGGTCATCACCGCTACAGATGGCTATTTTGTAGACCTTGAAATATCCTACATTTACATCGGCTTGAAGAGACTGGAGCACCGTTTGAAAATGTGTATTGATCTTCGAAGGGACTACATCGAAAAATACACACCAATCCCGTGTTTTTCTTATCGATTCCGGAAACATTTCAGCGCGCCCTCGTACATACCTAGTAATTTTAATAAATTCTTCGATGAATTGGAACCTCTGTTATTGATGTTTCGTTGTAACGATCTAGTAATAGTTCTGAAGATTTCAACGTTAATTTTTTGATAAAAATATAAAGCGATGATAAGTGATGAATATTGTATGATACATTGAAGTATCCATGAAAAAAGCAACAAAAGTTGCGACATCAACATATGTACAAACATACGTATAGTCAATGTATTAATGGTGATAGCAAATAAGCAGTATCAGAATAAACAAGTAGATGTAGTAACGTGCTTCATGAGATTTCGTAATCTGAGGACACCAATTGCAAAAATTAGGTACTACCGGCAGTATTGCAAAGGACAATTCTATGATCACTAGAATATTCAGCAACTCCCAATACTCAACCCAATATAATTATAAGAAAAATATTTATTTCGAAAATTATGGCATTTTTTGTAACACATGAGAAATTTTTGTTAGTGCCTCTATTATTCGAACTAGCGGCTCGGTGGTCCAAGGATAATAAGGCCAGCACCAGCCTTGAATTTGGAAACTCAGGGGTCGCGGAGAGAATCTGAGACGTACAACTCACTACTAAAAATTGGTTCACTCAAAACCATCTCGAAATATACACTGGTCCACTGTATGGGTATGTGGTAGGTGGCGTAAAGGTGCATTGGTGGAAGCCGCTTAAATGTCTGATTGGATAATTATTTATTTTTCAAAATCTTTGAAGGCAACTTTTATGTAATTAAAAGCTCCATATTACTTTATGAAATTAGTTTTTAACTACTTAGAAATCGAAAGAATAATTCAAAAAAGAATCAATATATTTTAGAAGTAAATTATATCAATAATCAGAATTTGTTTTTACAATAATGTAGTTTATTCAATTATCAAAAATTATAATATATACAACAGCAAGACAGCAGTAAAATAAAATGTAAGAAGATAAAACATTCAATAGGTTAATGTATTGCATTCTTAGATACAACTATTGCTAAAATAACAGTAATAATACATAAATCGAAATTCTTGTTGAGGTATTACTAATGAGAAACCTGATGGAACAGTTTTAAAATTCCTGAGATTATGACAAAAGAAAATAGCTTATAACTCCGTTGGACCGCTCACCACTACAACTAAAATATACCTGACACCATGCAAGTGTTACTATAGTTATAGCTTTCCATTTTTATCCTTGAATCAACGTTTTAGAGAAGCTGTACACGATAAAACACTAGAATGCCTTTAAATACTGACTATAAAATTTCTAAATTGTGTAAATGTTTTGTCGAGAAAAAGGAAAACTAGGAAAAACTAACCACTATTAAACTTACACGTGACCTTTCTAAATAATATACCTTCTGTTCCAAATCGAAATATTTCATCCGATCCAAGTTTCCTACGTTCAAAACAAAAAGCCCCATCGCAAGACAGCAAACGTGTATTTATCTTTCGAAGTTAAATGAAGCGGAAAATTTAAAGTAGAAAGGTACGGCCCCAGCTTAATTTCCATTTTTTAGGTCACTTGTATTCGACAAACATGGGCATGTTCGAAGTTTTGCATTATAATAAATAACTTGTTCAACTTCTTTGACAGTTTAATGCTATGTCTTCTCATTGTTTCTTCGCCAAACTTTCGCATTGTCCTTTTGAGTTGAATGGAAATCCTACCTTACAGGGACAATCATACGTACAACTAAGAAACGACTGGAAACTTAAACAAAGAGCACACAACGAGAACCGGCAAAAGGATAGATAAGTAAATGTACGCACGTATGTCAGATACAATAAATTGTAGTTAATAACTTATTCAAATTCAAGATTTACGCTTTAGAAAAGTGCTGATTTGGAAAATGGAATAAAGCAATGGTTGTTGTAATTTACATAAGCTTCAGTTGTGTTCAAGCAAATATGATATATCTTGACATTTAAAGTATGTTATAACGAATGGTTTCCTGAATTGCTAAGTAAATTCCTGGACAAACTGTCAGCTTTGGTCAGTAAATGGTACACCTTAAATTGTAAACGAAATCAAAGTTTAGAAGTTATGAGATCTAGGAAAGTTTCCCATATTCCTTTTATTTTGGGGGCGCAATTAGCTTTCGGAGAATATTTGTGACTTTACCAAATTTACACTAGGGTGACAGCATAAAGTAGACACCTACTAATTAAAAAAAAGATTCTATTCTCGTTATATATACAAAATATTTTTAAATTAGGCTAATATTTTGTCGATCCACCTTTACTTGCGTGAAGTGCTGCGAGTCGTCGTGGCATAGAATCTATTAAATGATTAATGGTGTCTTCTGGAATATTTAACCACTCTTCTGTAACAGCTGCCACGAGTTCTTCCTTATTGCTGGGTTTTCGGGGTCGTTTCGCCATATTTGTCTGAATTATGTGCCAAACATTCTCTATCGGATTCATGTCTGGTGGTTGGTCTGGCCATGGTAAAATCCGAATCCCCTGTTCCTCTTTCCATGTGGTTGTTGTTCTTGCTTTGTGGCAAGGTGATCCATCCTCCATAAAAGTGGCGTCTTTTTTAGATAAAATGGCGTTGTCGAATATCGGTAGTAGTCCTTCTGTTAATATTTGGATATATTTTGCCGCATTTATACTTCCGTAGCAGATTACTAATTGCGATCTTCCACCATACCATATCGCGCCCCACACCATGATATTCACACCGCTGTATGATATCCAATTATGATTTGCTATGAAGTATAAATATAAAACTTAAGGTAATAATTTTAGTTCACCTAATATTATGTACTGCATCACTAAGCAAGAAATCTCCTTCACAAATTCTTGTAAGGTCAGATCTCTTATTAATGAATATCAAACAATATCTGAAGGTTTAGATGCTTCAGGGCTTCCACCAGTTTGACTGAAATGTCCTCGATATAGCTGACATTACGTTTAGACTGCACCTTTGTTCGCTGCTAGTGGTTTCCTTGTCCATTTAATGCCTAGTAAAATATAAAATCCGCTACCAAATTAAAGTGTGCGAGTATTTCTCATTTGTTTAACGAGAAACCACCACATCTATATTCTCTTTTACAAAATTTAAAATTAATTTTAACAAACATAAATCACAATTTTTTATGCATTTTAGGCCACTACCTACTTCTCTTTGATGGACCTTGCATTGTGGACAGGTTTATATATGAAGAATGGTTGTGCTAGCCAGACGAGATCTTACATACGTGTCGTGTATCATGTACAAATGCGCACACATGTTCTCATTAAACCTCTACTCAACACAGTACTCTTTCTTTTGTTCTCAGTCACCTGGATTTCTCCTCTAATGTATTTTATTAATAAGCACTTCTTCAAATTATCTCAGTTTTGGGAGGCGCGGTTAGTAATTTGTTCACTCTTTGCTGCAGCACTGCAATAAAGGGAATAAATTTTCACTGCAGAAAATTGCGACCGCTTCAAGAAAGCGCAGAAAAGTATGACGTCATATAGACAAACTTACGTCAGGGTCAAGATGAATATAGAAAAAGCAATTGTATCTATCTATATTATCAAAAGGTTCACTGTTAGCTACGAATATATAGCAATTGTGATATATGTATGTATAGTTTGTCGAATTTAATTAAAATCTGAATTTTACACCCAGAAATCTTTCCTTGTAATCAGAACTAGTGCAACTCTACTACCAATACAAATAGCTTCCTTTTAAAGTGTTAACTAAACTGAGCTTAACCAAAGCTCTAAATCCATAATACTATCTCTAAAGGCTGTAACCATTTTTCGTTATATCCATATGTTAATAAAACATGCTTCTAAATAGATTTCTATTCTCAGAAATATAGAAGTGTTCTACATAAAAATGCGGTGCTTATAAAGTGCACATCTTCCTTCTAAATATATGCTAGCTAAAAGCTAGAAATTAACGGGGTTGCGTAACGAAGCGAAATCTAAACGTTACGAAAGATAATGCGGGTGGTATTGCGGCTAGGTAATCTAATAATTTAGCTTAATGAAAACACCAAAACACAGCAGTATTTACAAATTACGTTATTAGAGAAGTTCTCAGTACACTTGTTAATTAAATATTCAAAATATTATGGATAAAGTTTGCGGTTTTGTAACGGGTTCGCTTATATTAACAAGTAGCAAGACGCGCAGAAGTGACAAAGAAAATTACAATTAACTTTATTACGAATTTGCAAAACTGACACAGCGTGAAATAATTCTTTCCCTTGGTACGAACTAAGTAAATGGCGACGTAATTGCAGAAAAAGAAATAGTACAGAGCAAGCTGATGAGTTCAAATTAGTTTCATCTCTAATTACTGTAAGATGGGGCAAGTTCTTCGCTCGCACACGGTTTTTATATTAAAATGCAAATGCGATTACTTTTCTTCATTAAAAACACGATTTACTTTCGGGTGTGATATATTTCCTCGTGTGCTGCAGATGGTTGACTTAATTTTAAGCCGCATCATGCATCCATTCCGAATGCAATTAAAGAACTAATGCAGTTGATATTCATAAGAGCAATTAGGTTAATAATAAGTAAAAAGAATTGCTGCTTGTTTGTATCAATATCGCCTAGTCTTTTTTAGCGTTCCAAATACACTTACACAGACAATGGCAAACCGAAAATTTAGATTTCCCTGAAATTCTAGAGACGGAAAGATGCCTTGCTACAAGAACAGCGTATTTTTAGCTGCTGAATGCTCGATTTTTGGAAACAGTCTCCTCCTCAGACGAATTTGAAATTACAGTGCTACGTTTTATTAAATTATTATTGTATAATATTTCAAAAAGAGAGAGACAAATTTCTCAACAGACCCAAATGGTAGTTATTTCTTATTGGTTGAAAGCAAGGCGAAGTCGTACCGTACAATGTTCCCTTTATGCTGTAAATTGTCCTAAATTTTGACGTTCTTAATCCTCTCCATTTTTTATATCACATTTGCGTTTCCACAGTTCTGTTCAGAATTATTATATTACCTTAGCTATTTTGCGGTATGGATTATTCCTTCCTCAGAGCTTTGTTTTGAAAATTAATAGATTATGTAAACAATATGCAAATGCAGAGACCTTTAATTGTACTGATATTATAATTCCGTACCTGTTGCTTTCAATTATGGATGCAGAACCTAGCATCAGTACTACTAAAAGTACAGGTTTGTATTCTCCTCCAAAGAAACGAGCGAAAGCAAATCACTCGAATACAACAACAAAATTGTAGCGGATATGCCCAACACAAAAATAGGTGACATGATAAACCAGATTTCCCAAGTACTAGGTAACTTTATTAACTGCAATATATACAACATATTAAAACCTTACAAGATATTTTGATTGTATGAATTTCAAAACCGACAGTATTTTCGATTATCAGCGAATATAAAAAAACAGAGGGAAGTTCAGAGCCAAAAAAGATAATTGGTATACCATCTTTATTGGAATTTTTTTATGAGGCCGTCAAATATAATCCTGCTATATGTTGCAGATACCTTAAAAGTGGCAGGAACAGTGTTCTTACTGAAACGGATGATATCGTAAGATGAAGACGACTATACTTAAAAGCATAGATATAGCATCTACATCTTTCAAATATATATGAAATGTATATATCACAATAAACCAATTTTCTATTTAGATGAAACTTGATTGAATGAGAGCCATGCAATGCAGAAGGCATGGACAGACACAAATGTTTTAAGTCGTTGACAGGCCTTTGTGGCCCACAGGATTAAAAAATCCATCCGGTAAGGGACGATGGCTTATAATATTACATATTGGCAGTATAGACGATTTCGTCGAAAATGGTTTGTTGCTGTTTGAGGGGAAGAAAACATCTGATTACCACGAGAAAATGAATTCCATAATTTTTGAGGAGTGGTTTAAGTAAAATATTTCATTATTTACCAGAGTATGCCATCGTAGTGATGGATAATGTACCGTATCAAGGTTGAAAAGACACCAACAACAATGTGAAAAAAAGCGGACATACAAAATTGGTTACAAAATAAGGGGGTAGAGTATGAAGAGGATATGGTTAGAGCAGAATTGTTGAGTTTTTAAACATGGCCAAAAGTAAATACAATTCATATGTAATCGATGAAATTGCAAAATCATAGAACACGACTGTTCTTCGTTTACCTCCATACCACTGTGAGCTCAATCCAATTGAACTTATATGGGCACATATAAAAAGTAAGGTTACTGCACACAACAGAACTTTCAAATTACACGGAGTTAAGTAACATTTACATGCCACCAATAAAGTAACTGCAACAACTTGACAGAAGTTCATAAATCCTGCTATCAGAAACGAAACCAGTATGAAGGATTTTGATGGAATTATCGATGAAGTTATAGAACCATTTACAATTTCTGTTGGAGACGACAATGATAGTAATGACTCGATTTCCTCACAAATATCAGATTAAATTCAAAAATCTTTAAATAGTATAGAAAATTGAATGTTTTTATTAATTTGGTCAGTTCTACTTTTAAATAATCTATTGTTATGGCTGTAAAACTTTAAAAGTTAAATTTAATTTTCAACTTCATTGTTTGTTATGTATTACCATATATAGACTGTTGTCTACATAATGACATGTACCATTTGAACTTTTTTAACAAATATGTGTTTTAAGGACAAATTTATTTACTTTCATGTGTTGTCACTACTATTAGTTTATTATTGTACTACAATTTTATTTGGTACAGACTTAATATTTGAAACAGATCCCCAAATTTAAGTTTGCCGCATAAGATTGATTTCACAAAGTTGCAGGTTGTAATTTGGGCTGGGGGTCTCTTCAGAATTTTGCCTCTCTCTTTTTGGAATAAACTATGGGAGATTCGAAGGGAGAAGTCGGACTATATTTAGGTTACCTAAGCTAAACTCCTAAAAAAAAAGAAAGGCCAATATCTCTAACTCGATGCCCCTTATACGGATCTCTTACCGAAACATTACAATGTTTTGTAAAACATTTGATAAAACTTTGTACAAATTATGAAAAATGTATCAAAATAATGCATCGCCCAAAGGAAGAGCTGATGACGACAAGTGATCAAATATATACACTAGGCGGAGAAATGTTATAACTAGAGAAAGGGGTTATATGCCAAGTGCAAAAATTTAATTTATTTTTTTTATTATATTTTGAATCTGTATGTAGATGTACTACACTGATTAAATTTAATTAGCGTTAATTAACTTTAATCAGTGTAAGACATCTACAAATAGACGTAAACTATAATAAATAGTTATAACTTAATAACTAGTAACCGGATTATATGCAAAGTGCATATATTTTATTTTTTGTATATCTTATAGTCTATATGTAGACGTATTACGCTAATTGAAGTTAATTAGCGCTAATTAGTGATTGGATATTTAGACATTTCTATGCGTATTTTTACAAAAGTTGCATATATTGCATATTTAGCCTTTTCGTATCCTTTCTATTAGTAAAAATTCCTAGTAATTCCTAATGTAGAACGACAACGGATAATTCTCAGAACAATAAATCTTTTACATTGGTTTCTCTTATACTTTTTTTCCAAGAACTGCACGTGTTTAACTTCGTCTAGCAGAAGGAATGTGGTAAATACGTTTTATTATTATTAATTCTCAAATAAACCATTCATTGAATATCTTTGAGCGAAACAGCATGTGTTACGTTTTTAAATACTGTGCGTACATACAATGAGTATAGCGAACAAAAGGTCTTTGTGGATTAAGCCGTATCCTGAACTGGTAAAGAATTGCGACAAAATATTTTGTCGAGCCTGTTAAGTTTAATTTTACTAAAAGCTTTACAATTGTTTTTATATTATTTAACTTTTGATATAAAATGACAATTGTTGTTGTGGGTGTCTTGTGAGAGGAAATACCTGATTGATTAACACGCTAAAACTCCATCACATATTGGAAAATGTGAAAAACTAAAGCGATCCGCATGTGTGCAGCAATCTATATATGTATCAATGTGTAGCATCAACTTCACGAAACTCAGAACAAGAAGAATATAATACGGATCTGTGTAACGCACTAATTTCGTCTAACATACTATTAGCAAGATTAAACAATATTAATTTGAAATTATTTCTGCAAAAATATTGCAAACTTAATATACCTGACGAAAGTACCTTACGAAAAAATTATGTCACATTTTGTTACCAGCAAACAATGGCAGAGCTTCAACAATAAATGTGGCCGTTATATTGTCCATTTGTTAATAGGAATTCTTCATGAAGATATTGTAGGTAAATCATATTTAATGTATTGTACTTCAAAAGGCAAATAATGTGAAAATTGCCCAATCTGTTCAAGAAGGTTTACCAAATTTCTTTTTACCTGGAAGTATACCTTGTGAAAAAAAATTATAATGTTGTCCGACGCTGCACCGTACATGATAAAAGCCGCGCAAAGTTTAAATTTTTTTATAGTAACATTATTCATACCACTTGTTTGGCTCATGGGTTCAATCGTGTAGCCGAAAACATTAGGAATCAATTCTCTTTGATTAATGATGTAATTAGCAACGTCAAAAAAGTATTTTTAAAATTACCTTTACGAATCCAATTTTATAAGGAGCGACTTCCTTGTGTTAAGTTGCCTCCTGATCCGATTATTACGAGAATGGGTGGTACATGGTTAGACGCTGAAATTTTTTACGTCGATAATTTTGAAGGAATACAAAATGTAATTCCTGAAATCACTGCTAACTGCATTGCTCTAGAAAACTGTAAGAAGATAGTAACATCAACAGAATCGCTACAAAACCTTTTGTATATTAAGTCAAATTATACCTTTGTTTCAAGTTCCATTCGAAAACCAGAAACGCAAGGGATGTCGCTCTCGGAATCAGTCGAAATAGTAGACGAATTTGATATGCTATGTAAGATGGTTAAGGGTATAATAGGTAATTCTATATACGATAAATTTAAAAAAGTGATAAATAAAAATGCGTGGCATTTTAAATTGAAGGAATTTAAGAAAAGTTTGGAAGGTGAAACAGTAAACGATTTCGACTTTAATTTTAGTTTGGAATGTATTGCAAAGTTACCAATTACATCTGTGGATGTTGAAAGAAGCTTTTCTATTTCCAAACATATGTATTCCGATGGAAGACAAAACTTTCTTTTACACAATTTTGAAAAACATTTAATTATAAATTGGTTTAGGAATATGTTGTATATGTATGTAAAAACAATTGTGCAATAAAGTTAATGTTTAAATTTCTGCTCTTATTTATTTTAAGTAAAAATTTTACATATTGTCGTAATTTTTTTGCATGTATGTTTATTCATATTTTCTCAAAAATCGATGCATATATATGCGCATATATTTCAGTTTTTCTTTGCATATAATTCGGTCTCTGTTAAGCACAATTCACATTTTAGTTAGAAAAATGTTGCAGTATTCACTTCACTAACATAATATGTAACGTATTCCTTGCCAAACGTTATTGCTCATATAGAGTTTATGGTATAAAGATATTATGGATACTACAGGGAACTAAATTAATGAGCATGATGCATTAGACCGAATAAGCCATAAAAATGTTAATTTTATCCTTCTTGCATTGTACACGGGTACGCCGAATGTGCATAAATTTCAGCGAGAATTTCAACAAAACATTATGACATTCATTTACCGTACGACCTCGGAAATTGTAATAAACCATCCATCAGCATAAAATGCATTCGCGTAACGTTAAGTTCTCATACGTCGACACTGTTCTCCGATAAATAAGAGTTTCTGCATAATACGCCGTTGCATCGCGCCAGAAACTGCAAATTCTCCAATGCTTGGATTAATATTTATAAGCAATATCCGGAGTTAAAGATTAATCTTTCCTTTCTTTGCGTCCCCTTCCGTATTTTTTTACTATCCTCTTTACATATCGTCTCCCGCGAAGCGGATTTATGGCTATTCTAAAAGGGCATTTGTTCCGGATGTGTGATAATATTGCATGTTCGGTTGTGCGAAGAGGACGTAATAGAATTAAAATGATTTTTTAATTCATGTCGCGAGTATAAATTATGTGTTATGTACGGAGATTTCGTTCGAAAGGGATAATTACTGAATATGGATGTCATTACCTATAATAATGAAGCCGTTTTCGCTTCATTTTGTATTCATTCAAATTCTTTAGTCGTTGTGCGCTATGACCCTATATATTTGCATATATTTTCCATTAACCGATGAAAGTAAACCTGCGAGCTGCTTCAGGCGAGCTACCTGAAACGTGCTACATGATTGTTCCGAGAGAATTTACCGACCTCAATTAAAGGCGATGATTTTAATTACATTGGATAGTTTGCCGCCTGCCTCTAGATGCGATATTGGAACGGTAACAATGTTTCTTTAAAGATAAATTGCATTTCTCCAGAAGTCTTTCGAGGTATGACTGCGAGGTGTTCCTTTAATATGAAAATTACGATTCTCTTGTAAATTAGCAACGTTTTTACATTTCTAAAAAAAATATCCATGTCGGTAGGATTTGAACCCACGTCCTCTCCGTTACTACCGGAACGTCATATCACCTAGACCACGAAACTGTTTGCAAGTTCAAATCGCTTTTAATACATAGATGTCGTGATGTCTGCAGATATATTACTAGTCTCGGCAAAATGCGGTAAGTTACAGTGCAGTGCGTAGAACAACACTGAGGGACCGAGCGGCCGTATCAAGGCCAGTGTTCTAAGTGTAAGTGTAAGTGACGGACTTAAAAACATTAAAAGTTGAGTTTTTGAAACTTGAAATTTGTTCAATTTTAAAAGTGATGTTGAGGACACCACTTTTAAAATTTTATCGCTAGTACATTTTGCAACTCTTTTGGAAGCAAGTAAGATAGGGGATGACGGTTCAAGCTCTTCCATTGTGCGTTACCATCACATTCACCACAGAATCTTTTTCCCGATCGGTTGTTTCGTCAATTGTGCTTCAATTCTTCTTTCAACATAGTGACGAACAGATAGAACGATGTCCGACTTGGTAATGTATAATCCGAATACTTGCTTCAGAAGGAGACAGATGCTTGTTGATCTAGTAAAGTGAACGGTTCATTATATAGAATAAAACAAACACCTATATCAAATTTTAATTTTAGGTGGCGTTCGCACTTCCACCTGCTGGTACACATCAAACAGTTGTCGCGCATTTAATTCTATCGGCTTCCTATTCTAACTTCGCAATTACGCTTTCTAATTTATATACGTTTTCTAAGTTATTCGAAATACGCCGTTTCCGAAACATACTTAAATGCGACATTTTCTAAGTATGTGTACTGAACATGCTTGCTTTGATTCGGGTACTCGATTTTTCGTGCCGCGCGCTTCACCCTTCCGCACAGCACTGAAACTTACGCTTCATTGGTGAGACTGGTTATCATCGTTATTATTATCATTATAACTTTTATTATTATCATTACTGTAATTATTATTGTTGTTACTACCTTAGTGTTAAACTTTTTGTTAAACTCATAATTATTGTAAGGCAAATCTGGGAATTATTTAAAATTCTTTGTTTTATGTGTCGATGTTAACTATTAACAAACCGTTGCTTGCCATTAGCGCAAAGCGTAATTGACTGATTAATAGTATAACGTGCCACAGTTCCAACTGGCTAATTGAAAGGCAATTTTTTAATTGTCTTTAATTACGTTAGTACGACTACCCTCTTCCATTCAAAAATATATAACCGATTTTCTGTAAACATATATTTTCTCGATTGCGCTACACAAAATAGGAAATAGTTATGATAAGTGCTCCAGCCGTACTCATGTCGATTTTATTACCAACCGAAACGTCATAAATTATAACTGCGTTTTTTATTTCATTCGTTAATATTAGAACTGTTGAATAAATCCGTTGGAGTAGTTCCGGTTAAATTACACGTTGTAAAACACACAACGTAGGAATTGTAAGTCATTTGGATATCTTTCCATGCAAACTTCTTAAACTTTTAATGGCTTTATATTGCCGGCAGTAAAAAACTTTACGTTACGTTCGGAGAAATTAAGTTCTCTCTACGCCCCTCGCATGCGTAGCGCTATTTTCGCTTTTTCAATTCGGGTTTGAACGGAGGAAGGAGGATTTTTTATAGGATCAACAATAAACTGATTTTTACAGGTACTTTTTAACGTTAGAATAACGATTTTGGGCGCGACCCCATCTTGAAAATTAAAGGAAATGTGTGTGTTACCGGAAATAATGTGCTATAGTGGAAATACTACTGGGAAATAAGCGGAATATTAACTGCAAGATCTTAATTTATATACAGGGCGTATCACGACGAGTTTTATATTTGGAAAAATATGGAAAAGTAATAAAGGCTGCATTTTAAATTTTAGCAGGTAGTAGTTTTGGATCAGGTTCTTTCGATTTTAAATATTTTATTGTTATTGTTCTTTCATTGATCGTAGTAATTCTTCAATTTACTTTTTTTCTTTTTTTCGGGAATTTCAAGTCAGTATCATTAAGAACCGAAGAAACTTTGCAAGAAATGTTCCAAAACACCTTCCAGTCTAGTTAGAACTCGACAAAGGTTGTTTTATCAAGCGAAGTGTAGGCAAAAAATCTTGCTTCAAACTTCATAAAAATTGACGGCAAAAAATACAAATTCAACGATTCCAAATGTGTCTCTAAATGTCATAATCCTGTTTACAAATCCTATAAACAAATAGTACTTACCTGAAGTTCCGTTTGTGCTAGCTCGGACACCACCTATAGACTTGGTGGTGCAAAAGAGGAGTGAAACTGAGCTTGGAAGTGACTCGAGCAGAGAAAACATCCATGCTCGATAGATGGCAGAATAGATGGAGCAGCAATACTGGGCGTGCTGCATTGACGAAAATACTAATACGGGACCTAAGGCCGTGGGTAGACAGAAAGCACGGTACTTTCTCACCCAATTTCTGACAGGACCTGGTTCCTACCAGGCCTACTTTCGCAGGTTTAGTATAAGCGAAACAGACGAATGCAACTATTGCAATGGGATTGACACGGTAGAACATACCTTCTTTGAATCTCGAACGTGGGTGCCAGAAAGGATTATAGGGCATGTAACTACCAAAATGAACCGAAAATGAAGGAAATTGCAAAGCAGTGGAAACTACGATGCGAAAGATCATGGGAAAGAAAGACAGTCATGAAAGATCGAGGCACAGAGCTAATATCGCGAAGTGCGTATGGAATAAGATCTATAGCCTTCCCTCCGAAGTAATGCTGTAAGCAGTTTCGGATGGAATAGAACTCAGCTTCCGGGGGTTCTTTTAGTGAGTATGCCACGTTAGAACATCGGAGAATCTCACACTGCTACACCATAGAAACGGGTGCGGCGTCGTCTATCAAAGATTTTTCCCCCGGCAAAGAGAAAACAAATAGCACTATATATATATAAACTAAAACCAGAAATATTCAAGAGCAAACCAAAAATCATTAATATTTGCCGTATCATATAGAGTAACAATACACAAAATACATAAAATTGAAAATTTGAAGAAAGTACTACAGAAACCAAAAGACAATGCATGAATAAATTTAACAGGCTACGAAGTGCTCAAATTATATCTGACGAACAAAAATCTAACTGACGTAGACTTGCTACAAAATGTTAAGTTAATTTTAAGTTTAGGACCCAGCTTCAGTTTCGAAGCTAATGGATATAAAAAAATGCCAGTAACAGAAATAATTTCAACGATTGATCTCTGATATTAAAAATCTAACGCTTGATGTGGAAAGCTATGTAAGATGCGGATTACTCAATATATTAACAAATTTTAGTTTATCAAGCAATAGCAGGAACAAAATCTCTTTTTAACTAGCAAAACTTATATATTTATATAGAGCAAATAAATTATATTTAAAAACAAATATACAAAAAAGAGGGATAATATTCTATCAAACTGAAAAGCGTACAGACAGATTCATTATGACCCTACGAAAAAATTCAGATTCAAGGTCGCATGACTCAAAATTAATAATGCACTGTCACTTAAAATATATGGTATACCAAAACTTTATTAAAAATAAAATTTTTGGTAAAACATGAACATAGTATTGAAAACTTCATAATAAATTGGATAAATTTATAAAAGACCGAAAGACCCCGACAAGTAACAATTTATTAGCCTCGACCTAGTGTCATTATGTACAAATATCCCAAAAGATGCGGCAGTCGATGTAATCAAAAAAAGATGGAAAGATCTCAAAAATTGTACTCTTAACCAAAACGAGTTTACAGAGGGAGCCGAGATGTGTCTTAACTTAACCTACTTTGCTTTTAATAATCAACTCTTGACGTGATATTGTTGACGATGGATTCTCATAATAGCTAGAGTTGTTGTTTGGGCTATTTCCATCGTTCGTTGAACTTTTATAGTCCGACGTTTCGGCAGCCTGTCTACTGCCGTCTTCAAGGGCTCCCTGAGAAGGGCTGTTGCTTGCTAGAGCATGCTTGAAGCATGATTGCTCTGGAAAGCAACAGCCCTTCTCAGGGCGCTCTTGAAGATGGCAGTAGACAGACTGCCGATATGTCGGACTATAAAAGTTCAATGAACGATGGAAATAGTACAAACAACACCTCTAGTTATTTAATAATCAAATCTACAAATCTATAGCAGACTTTGATATTACAATTGGTTTCCCAATCTCGGCAATGGTTGCAGACTTAGTAATGGAGGAACAAAAAAATAATGTCTTGAGCAATATAAACATGCATATACTTTTTTAGGCGATGTGTAGATGACCACTTCAAACGGGGATTTCAGATTGACCCAGGCGAGAATTATAGAGTTAGGATGGGAACCTCTTGAACACGAAAAATACTTTTATGCAGAAGGCATTGGGGCATTAATAAAGCGATGGGATGTATACTAATTCTTGAAAAAAAAATTCGTTTTGGCTAACTATTTCTTTAATTGTTTTTATAACAGCTTTTTGTGACCTACTTACAGACTTTCCCTCGTATATACCATTGAAATATGGATAAAGCTGTTGTAACGCCATGCGATAAATAAATAAATCTTCTATACCATTGAAATGTAGATAAAGCCGTTGCAACGCCATGCGATAAATAAATAAATCTTCCTGGTCTAAGATTTTTGCCATGTTTCAGTTCTCCCTTATTAATTCTTTGGTTATTCCTTCTTCGTTGTTGAATTTCTGCAAAGGAGGATCGTTGGGTTTTATAGTCTAAGAGTGCTGCTTAGTTATTACCGTTGCTGTTATTATTGTTACTGAATTTCGAAGAACAAAAACAAAATAATAGCGAAGTAATATGAAAATAGAAATATAATTATATTATATAATATAATTTTATAAAATAGAATTATATATAAATATAATTTTCTTTTCTTCATATTACTCCTTTTTCGTTATAATGCATTTCTGGACCTAATTGTAACTGACATTTCCAGGCATTTCCACTTACTCTTTTCATATAAAATTAATATAGCCATTTCTCGCCTAATTACTATTTAATGCCAACATTAGCGATGCGAGTTTGAATATTCTATCCAATGAAGTATTTCGGGCACCCATTGCTTATATGTGCCTCCAGCAACGTACAAAGGTGTATTCGTTTGAAGACCATAAATTGCTTTGGCAATCAGACATCTGACATTGATAAATTGACAAATCTAATATGTTTGTGACGTTTATAAGTTAATCATTCACAATGCAGCAACGTTATATTCGTCTACGTACATATTCAATTAGGAAGATCAAGGACCGATAATATATACAGAGTATTCTATCAACAACTACAATTATTGATATCTGGCAATATGCGAATCCGAAAAATCTAAAAATTTGATGAGTAATTGTGATAGGGTAATGTCACCTAATGTATTTCGACGTGTCTATATTTTTTCGACTATATCGGAAGCCGTTAGCAATTTGTTTATCGGAAAACGTGTTCCATATAATTATTGCAGTTTTGTTCAGTTTGCATCTTACTTCCGCAAAAGTTTGTGCACAAGAATATCATCAAACCTCTCAATAGGGGACTCAAAACCCCATTCTCTTGTATCCCACTTCTCGAGCAGTTTGGCTATGTACGTAGTACAGTGAAATTTCTCAGAATTTTATATATTTTTCTTTTATGAATTATATTTAAAGTCTTGTTTTATATTATTACCTGTTTTAAGAAGAAAAATAATTTTAAAATTATTATAAAGGTAAAACTAATTTTGAAAAATATATGGAATACTAAATTTATTTGAAGAAAACTGTAATCTGCATTAAATCAAAAAAGAACTATTCAAGATCTTTATAAAATACCAACAAAACAACAGAAACTCCAATAATAAATTAATTGAGAGAAAAATGTAATTATGAAAGATTAAAGTAAAGGTAAGTACAATAGTACTATAAAAAGTGGTTCACGTAAAAAATCCCACTGCGGAGTCCTCCTTTACACTGGTATTAAAATAAATAACGTTAATTACAGTTCGCAAGGCGTTAGCTTTAAAATAAGTTTAAATTCAAGAAAGAAAAAGAAACAATGAGCTACCGAAAACAAAAGACAAAGTCAACATCATCGATAACGCTCGAAAGTCAAAAATAAATACGAATAAAGACAAATCCAGCATAGTTTAGACATTCTTACTGATTTTCAGCATTCTCTTTAGGGATACGTTAATTCAACCGAACATATAACTCGTTTTCTTTTGATCACGGTCAATGTATGCTAACTTATAAATCTTAGATGTTAAAAGCTCTGTTACATAGTGTGATTCGTCACAAGGACAAATTCAAGCCTCTCTGTACCTTTCTTTCTTCTTCCTATTCTTAATCTTTTTACTATTACCATGTCCTATAATATATATCCTATAATTTTCTTCCTACAGAGGTAATTTTAATAATTCGTTTTCGAAATATTTTACAAAAAAAATAAAGTAATTTTATTTGACTTGATTTCCAATAGCTTCTAATGATGCATCACTGCTTGAAATAAAGTTTGTTAAGAGATTTTTAATTTTTATATAGGAGTGTCCAAACCTTACTCTTTGGAGATCTAATGCCTAGTTACAGCGACGACAGCGAAGTAGTCGATCACCACTGCAAATACATGCAATACAACTCACCACCACCCAGACTGTGTGAAGTGCGCACCTACCGTAGGTCCGGTCTAGTCAAGGCCGACGGTAACTCCATATTTCAGTTGCTCACATCGTTGTCCTCAAACTTACTTCTAGAGTCCTTTTCGAGACGTTACGTTCTGATGGTGAACTTTCTAAAACTTGGTCGTCTCAACCATTGACAGCAATATTACCGAAATCTCTTAGTGTCCGACGATGTTATTTTGTGGTGATGGGCATCCTAATCATTTTTGCAGCAATATTGGGGGAATCTCCTGATGAGCTCGGCACAATTTTTAGGCATTCTCCAAAGCAATTTTTCGAAACAGTCCGCGTCAATTTCTTGCCATGTGTTCTGTAAATATTCCTATAGGTGTTGAAAGTTTTGAGGTTGTCGCTGTCTAGCCCTTCAGTCAAACTCGTCGCATAATGGGGGATAAATCTGGACTTTGAAAGTCCAATGAGGTTGGTGCTTTCTCCGCTAAAACGTTGTTACAAATTCGAACGGTATGTTCCGGGTTATTCTTTTGCTGGAGCACAAACGGCTCACCAACAAGACGGCTTCTACATGGAATAGAATGATTTCTCAAAATATCAAAATATTCTTCTTTCCGCATTGTTCCACTAATTTTCACTAAATTACCCGTGGTTGTTCCAGCAGAACAACCCTAAACCATAACACTACCACCCCCGTGTTTGACAAACGGTACAAAATAGGCCTCACTAGTTTTTTCCTCTGGTCGTCGACGAACGAAAACTTTCTGTTACTTACAAAATAATTGAAATTTGGACTCGTTGCTCCATAAGACTGCGTTCCAATCATCCAGTAGCCCATTTGCATGCTTTCTTGTCGATGTTAATCGTTTCTCTTTATGCACGCGTTTTATAAACGGTGTTTTATGCGGGCGATGCATCCCCTTGCCAAAAGACGGTAGTAAGAGAAGCATTTGTTTGCCGTTGTGTATTTGCGCGCGTTGCGATATCCGGTGCTGTTAGACGTCGATCTCGTTTCGAAGTCGTTACTGTAGATCTATCTTCAGCTCCTGAAGTCAACCATGATTGAAGAGTTTGCCCTGTCTCTCTTTTCCGGGCCAATGTGTAATGCACATCTATCGGTGAAATCCGCAGAAGAATTTCCCTCTCGGTATATCTGCGTTTTGGCATATTTTCCGTCTAGTTTTTTTTGCCAAATTGTTACAATCGCGCACTGATTTAAAAAACTAATTCCCCATATTAAAGCGATAGGACACTAAGGATTTATACCTTTATCAGATGTACTAAACGATTACCGAAGTAGTACTAAACAGTTTCCTACCCCATCCCCGTCAAACAGTAGTCGTATTCTAGGAAAAGAGCAATAAGAACAGAGAAACACAGAAGCCAATCAAGATTATACAAAAATCACGAGAAAAGGTGAGGTTACACAATATTATAAGATTAAAGTAGAATTAAGCACATAAATATCAATATTTGGAGGTCATGTCTTTAACTGAAATCATATAAGAATACAAAAGCATGATACCAAATGTATATTTCGTGAAAGTATGTTAAGCAAAGATTGTTAAAAGTAAGCTTCGAAGTCAAAAAGAAAACGTTTACGAAAAGTACTATTCAAAATTTTTCTTTATTCTAAATTTCAGCTACCTCTCTCAGCAAATATCGAACAACAACCATTATTTGTGGACTAAATGTCCAAATTTGAAGAAACTCGTGAAGGTAGATGAAGCGCGATATAATATTTCGATGTTGAAATTTACTAAACAAAGAATTATACATACCCTATGTATAAAAATACATATAAGGTCTTTATTGTATGTATTAATACAAGAAATGTATGAGGAAATGTACGGAATGATGTAGTGATTTTATAGATATCGCTACAAGAGAAACCAGTATTGGAATCAAAATGATATATTCAAATATCAGATCGAACCGGACATTCTTAAGTAATCAGTAGTATTAGTAATAAAATAGTAATCTTATTAGCGGGGTTACGCCTTTAAAAAAGTGTATTTGATCGTGACAAAGCGGTTATAACAATTAAGTTTAACCATTAGTGGATTCGACAACAAAAGAGCCGTAGTGAAGCAATAAAATTTTCGCTCGTAATTTTATAAACAATTATTAAGGAGAATTTATGACTCCCGGTTAAAATAGTGTACCGTTACTGAACCTTAAGTGCAACTAAATAGTTTATTGGTCAGCCGAAAGCGCAATTTTAGCAGCTTAATCGCTTCATACGCTGTTAAAATAAAACGACTCGTAGAAAACTAGAACGGAATCGCTAATAAATTTACAGAAAATTGTAATCTATGCGAAGCGAGGGTAGTCTCGTTAGTGCATGCATTATGTATAACCGAGCAACATACAATTACACGGGCACATCGTATCCGATTTACGCCATACAGCGATATTACGCCGGACTGCCTACACGCACCACATCTTCTAATTAATTCGTGCACACACAGAGAAACGAAGCTAATAAAGGAGTCCATATAATTAAGCATAACATTTAGAAATCAAAGCAAGCTGGTTCATTTGCGATGCATGAAAATGCTGGTGGGCGTACGGATACCGAATCCGTGCGAATCCGTGTTTCATTGCACTAATTCCAATCACCTCTTTTCCCCTTCGCCGAAGCGCTTCGCGTATCCTCTCGTATCGGCGTTTTCGAACTTCTCTCGTTCGCTTTCCGATACTCGCAAACCGGTCACCGATTCGCCAACCCGAGGCGAGTTAACCGTCTCTTTTTCGCACACGGCGCTTGTTTACCTGTTTCTATTGATTGCGAACACACAAGCGAGAACAATCGGCGGAAGAATTGTTAGCTTTTCCGGGCCGAAAAACTGCGCGAACGACAATTGGAATCGTAAATTCGCGTGTAAAAGACACGCGTAAATTGCTCGATTTAGCGCCAGGAATTCCGATTTACCCCATTGCAATAGTGGATAGATTAAGTTCTACACTATTTTATCGGCACCGGTAGTAATATTGATATGTAATTCAGTACAATGAACACTCGATCACTTATGACTTAAATTACGACGTTTGAACGTGATGCTGTTGTATTAACAACAAACGAATACTTAAACCAGGGGTCCTCATACTTGACATGCCGGCGATCCACCTCGAAATTGTTAGACTACAAGCGATCGACTCCGTAGATGCCCCAAGTATATGTGACATAGGATTGTAGTGTAGGTAGTAGGTAGGATGTGTCATGGCGTAGGTAGGTCACAGGTGTAGGTCACTGCTCTAAAAAAGTTAATGAAAAAGCCGATATCCAAAACTGTGTCTTTATTGGCTTTTACAAGACGATGCTTTGGTTACTAAACTAAGGAACTACAAATCTTTGGATGTCGATGCATGGCACTACATGTCTTCGGGGTACTTTTCATAAGATGGTACGTAATTACTAAGTACTAATCGCAAGCATGATGACAAATGTTTGTCAGTTAGACGATTGAATTTCAGGAAATGCAGACTAGCACAAATAAGTTAACCTAAACATTACTGTCAGCTAAAGGGCAACTTGCCTTAGATTCGAATATTTATCTTCAGATATAGGAGACCAGAATTCTGTATCAGGTGCTGTGGCTTTGACATGCATATCTGAGATACTTTGCAATACCTCATTTTCAACAGAAGATGAGTTCATATTAAACTGACTTGGTATTTCTCTCTCATAAATGTCAAAATTCAGCTGGGGAATCCTTGCTTTCAAAGACGGTATTTCAGATACTATCTTTTCAGTAGATTTATCACTAGTTGCAATTTACTTTTGAATGCGTTTATTGCACTAATCATCCCGGTAATAGTTTTTTCTTTACATTGTAGCTCCAAATTAATGCTGCTTAAATGCATTGTGACCTCCGTTGAGAATGCTAAATCAGTCAGCAATTTTTCGGTTTTAAGCATCGAGTATTATCATCCCTTTCGTGCAAAAAAGGTAATTATTTCGACCAATACTTGGGAGCTTTCTAGGAATTTTCCGCGATTACTTCGGAATCGAAACGATAGTCATCTGAGTGGACAGCAACTGGTGAACCTCATCCACAGCGTCCGAAAGCACAACAATCGGCTGGAAAGGTTATGCCCTTGGTATTTTGGGATGTGCGTGGTGTAATATTCATCGACTATCTTAAGAAAGGAAATACCATCAACAGTGAATATTATATAAGGCCGAAATTGCAAAGAAACGACCGCATATGGCAAAGAAACAAATTTTGTTTCATCAAGACAATCAAAACAATGGCAAAACTACATGAATTGAACTTCGAATTGCTCCCACATCCACCGTTTTCGCCAGATTTGGCTCCCAGCGACTACTGGCTGTTCGCAGACCTCAAAAAAATGCTCGCCGGTAAGAAATTTCGCACGAATGAAGAGGTTATCGCTCAAGCTGAGGTCTATTTTGAGGCAAAAGATAAATCGTTCTACAAAAGTGATATTGAAATGTTAGAGCGGCGCTGGAATGATTGCGTTGCTCTTGATGGAGATTACGTTGATGAATAAAGCTAATTTTGAACCAAAAAAAACGTGTTTTCTTTGTTAGGCCCGGGAGTTTTCAGCCCATGTGTTAATAGAAAGGTGGTGTGAACGTAAAATGTTAGTTACCCTTAAAAGATAATCGCGACGTTTATTTTTAAGCGGATTGAACCGTAAGGAAAATTTCTTAGGTGTCACTTAAAGTAACGATTATCATTTACGATTTTTATTTTAGCCTAGAGATGGGCGATGAATTAGAAGAACATGCACTAGATGACAAATCGGGCAAATTCCAGAAATATTTATTGGAGGTGAAATTGGTGAAATACGGCGATAATGTATAAACGTCTACTTAGAAATCTTCGATAATATTACGTTTATTTTTGTACATGAGGACATTGAAATCAAATCAAGAACAATGTTTCCACAATTTTTTAACTTAGTTAAAACTTTGATAACGTTTGTTTTTTTGCATTCAATTATATCCCTATATTTTTTATGAGCGATAATGTAGATACTTTCTCAACTGTAAAATTCGCGCATTTGCCATGGAATTCCACGATTCGGCAATAGTATATAATTATCTAATTAACAACCGTACCATTTTCAAAATTTTTTTCGTACATGCGTTATACGTAATATTAATTATTTATTTCAAGTAATATTTTTATCAACAAAAAAAGGGGTATTAGAGGGTAAACAATTAAAAAAAATGATGAAAGAATCAACTGTAGAAAAACTCGCCAAGTTACGTTGGTTTAAGAACCATACATTAATATAAATCCCCAGAAGTTCCTAAGAATTTAAAAAAATATCTTCTGTTATTTGTCTTACCAACTTATTTCTGAAGCTTAACTAACTGATACTTTTAAGATAGCGATACAATGTAATCTGCCCCTTAAAGGTAAACGTGGCTTACTTAAGCCGAAAGTTTAAGGGTAACCGGTGCAAACAGGTCTTAATGTTCTACGTGCTAACCCTAACAAATATAGTTATATCACAGCCATTAAAACACTGACGTATTGAGAAACAATACTAAAATAATATACCAATTCTATCTGCCCATTTAAATTAATTTATGTCACCTACCTGAAGAATTTTTTTCGTGATGAAGAAATATTTCTATATACTAAATAATGGGACCAAAATTCAAAAGAAAATATAGCATGAATAGTAGATAAATCGGATTCATATACGGAATGGATTTAGGTACATTTTAAATTAATGCACACTTTTTTTGAGTAGAAATACCCAAAGCTCTACTATGTACTTGACTTTCCGAAAATACGTTTATTCCGTTTTCATTTACACGTACAGTACAGACAAATACCTTAACGGGAAAAGCGTGAACAAAAGCTTTTTCATTTGCTACCGAAATATTAAAGAGTTTTAGACGTAAAACCCCTAATGGAACTGTAATCCCTTTACTTTGATAGTCGAGCCTTACTGCGAGCCGGCCTTCGCTTCGGTGCAGTTAAACGTCTGTTTTTCGTTTTGCTTCCCCTAATTTCGCGGGGATAATTGAAAATTACATGCTTCGTATTTGCTTTCGAATTTTTTTGATTAAGGCGCAAGGGAATGAGTTCTGTGAATGTACATATATAATTAAATATTATTGACTGTGCGGGTTGATGGATTTCACATCCACTTTTACATCTTTTACGAGATTACGTCAGGTTTAAGCTACGCCTCTGTCGATTATGTGTTTTGTTTTAGGTTGTGGTAGCTGCGAGGCACGGCTGTCATATTATATTATTTTTTCCCTAGTCAACGCCGTCATGGCGTTGGATTCGTCTAAACAAAATTACGTGGTTCGTTTTGGTTGGTACCTGAAGATAATTCTAGGGTGAAATTAGCTAACTTTCAGTCCTATTATAATTAACACCTATTATTAGCAGCAACTGTTATAATGTTCGAAGAAAACATAAAACCCATATGTTTAAGTGTAGGTGCTGAATAAGTAGATGGAGAACAAGATAAGGTCAACGGAGATGATGTACTGGAGACGCTGCTGTAAAAAGACATTATTAGATCATGAAACAAATGAAAGAGTAAGGAAAATAATGGAAGTTGACAGATCAATAATACATGAAATAGAACAGAAACAACTATTATGGTATGGCCACATGAGGAGAGTGACCCAGGACAGACTACCATAAAAAGTTTGGAAATGGAAGCCTGTTAATAGAAGAAAGAAAAGAAGACCAAGAAGGATTTGGGAAAAAGGAATTGAAGAAGCTATGGAGAAGAGAGAACAGAGGGAAGATGGTCTTAGGGATAGAACCTCTTGAGATTATGGGTAGATGGCAGAATTAGCTGTTTACAAACCACCATAATAAAATGTTATAATTAACCCCTCTATAAAGCAATATGCCAACGTATGAATACTGGAGCCAGGCACTGTGACACACTAAGTTTGTAACACTTACGCTTACCCGGTTTTTTCATTTATCCCTTTTTTCATTCACAACAACATTTTACCAATTTCTTTTGTGCCTGTTTACTCTTACATTAAATAAGACAACACGCACTTCATATATGGAAGTACTAATGACCAGAGGAGCGCTACATCTTTATGTTGACGCTCATCCTGTCCGTCACTTCCTGTTTCTCTAAAACGGCACCAAAAATTGCGTGGTTCCTGTTCATTTGGAAAACAGTCTCATGATTCCCCAAGTCCCCAACTTCTGGGCCATAACAAATAGTTTTAGCACAAGTAGAGCAGAATACGGAGAATATCGGCTGAGATAAGAATTGGTACTCCTCCTGTTTAGAGAATCCTCGACGAACAGTAGCTTTAGTAGTACAATGCACAACGAGTGCAAACCTAAATCCACCTGATCATCAAACGTGTTTGGTTTTTTTATCACTGGCTTCTACGAAATGATGCTGATTACCAGAATTTTCTTCCTAATAACCTTTTTATTTATAAGGCTGGTTTCATTAGGAAAGGAGTTTTTAATTTCCACAATACATATGTGGACCGACGAAAATTCCCATGCTATTATGGAATCCAAGCATCACACGTTTTTCATTGAACATTTGGATGGATATTTCGGGTGATAGACTACTAGATCTGCTTGTCTTAGCAAACTGATTAAGGGGCACTGCTTACCTAAACTTTCTGCACAACACAACGGGAGTTGGTAATTCGGATGACAATGAGAGTACAAATGCTCTTGAAACGCTGCGCTCCGAATAAATTATTAATTTGTGTGGCGTGGAGTTACTAAGATACCTGTAAATTATACAACCGTCCAGTCCTTGCAATCATTGTAACAATAGGTGATCTTTTAGAAAACATTCCTTCTAACCAAAGTCAATAAATGTAATTCCAGCGCGATAGTGCTCTAGCTCATTTTCCGATTGCCGCCAAAGAGCATTTAAACGGAAACTTTGGGGGCAAATGGGTAAGAAATGGTGAACCTGCATGATGGCCTGCAAAGTCGAATGATTTAAACTCTCTCCTTTGTTGTTAATTTTCGTACATGATTTGCAGAGGGTTTAAAAAAAAACAACAAATATTTTGTTTAAGAACCTGCCAGAAATTTCGCTGGATGTATTCTAATGATATGAAATATTGTTTATTATTTATCAATGAATTTTTCTAAATTTTACTGGTTTACCAAATATTTTCTCGTCACTGGTTGGTGCACGCTGTTATTTTTTTATTATGGTTAATATTAGAAGTTGGAGGCAAAGTGCCGTTAGTACTCCCCCTTTATGAATTTTTAGCACAGATATTCAATCTGTACAGGTTTGTTCCTAAAGCTTTACAGATATCTACTTTGGGTATTCTTTATTAACTTATTGTGCACAAATTTTCTTGTTTCAACAAAAAAGAGTCCCTTCAACAACACTTCGAGAGGAGACGTAAACTTTACAATCGTTTATTATATAAATATTTCCAAATTTCATTCTTAAAAGACGTTTCATGTACTGTACTCACACATTTCAATCACATTGTATAAATATGCATTACGAAATTATAATTATTATCTTCAAAATTTGTCGTACGACGGAAGGATGGCACGAGTGGTAGCATTTACCTTTATAATTTCACCCATATCAAGTGTGTATGTACTGTGTAGCCTACCATATAGGCAAACAAATGTGTTGCTATGGATATAGAAAAACATCGTGTCAAAGTCACACATGTTGTCATCGTCTCTCCAGAGAACAATTGGATATTTTCTCAAATAACTCTTTAATTTATAAAGATCATCGTTAAGTGTATCAGCTGATACCAGAAATAAAATCTGGAAGTTCTGGACAGATATTTTGGAAGCCGAAGACCAGTGCATCTTAAGTTTTCAATTCATCAAAATTATTTGTATCTATTGCTCACATTTTTGTTACGCAAATTAATTAGAATATTTAAAGATTAGCTAGACAGGGATTGCCTTAGGTTTTCTGTAAAAAAAAACATATTTTTTTGTAAAAAAGCACTATATATATATTTATCAATATATTTATCTTTTTAACTTTACATTTGGTTATTTTAACTAGGAAACACTATCATTTAATTTAAAAACAAATAGACCACAATTTTAAATCAAAGAACCCACTTCGAAAGATTAAAGAGCCTGAGATTTTCCACCGTAGTATGTGTAGATACATACATATAACTACGACATAATTTTAAAAGTCATATTCTCTACCAAATTTTCTATTGTATAAATCTAAACAATTTTGATATTTTATATAGGTTTTATAAATTTCTCTAAAATTTTGCGTTACTTTTGTAGTTGGTCGCTGTGTTGCTACTTGCCAAACAAAAACCACTTTTAGAAAAGGAATACATAAGTTTCATATTTAATCTTATATAAAATCCAATTTTTGGGAGCTGTAGGTGTAATTATAGCGAATACATTATGGATGCATCTATAGCATGAGTTTACAACACTCTATTACGGGGGTTGCCTTTTAAGTTTTGCATATAGAACTGAAATAGAATAATAAATAGCTTTTAAACCTTTTACTGTTTTTCAAAGTATTTTCCATGAAGATTAATGCACTTTTGCTTGCTTTCAAACCAACACCAGAGGCAGTTATTCGACCCGTTTGTTGGTATGGTAGGTGTTCAAAATTGCGTTTTTGAAAGCATCAAATGCTCGCTCTGATGACTGGAACCTTTGACCACTCGTACCGCTCTTGAGTTTCGCAAAGGTAAGTAAATCATTGGGACTTAGGTTCAGACTGTAGGGAGGATGATCTAACAATTTGACGTTTTGTTGCATTAAAAATTCAGTAGTCTTGCAAATTTGCATTGTTTTGGTGGAGGATGATTTGCTGCACGTGGTTTTTCGAAACTCAGCGATATCTTCCGGCAAACAAATAGTTGTATACCAATCGGCAGTAATAGTTCTTTAATCTTCTAAGGAAATTGTTATTGCATGGCCTGCTTTCGACACAAATGTCGTGTTTTTGGGGACACTCCGGGAACGGATGACTTTTGTTGGATTTTCTTGGAACACCTAAACAGACGACTGGCGTTTATTTTCTGGCTCGTATGAGCAAATCCAAAATTCGTCATCACTGACAATATTGAACGTGTTTTTAGAGTTTCCAGTGTTGAAGTGGTCTAGAGTTATTTGATACTAATTCACACTAGCGGCTTTCTGTTCTTCGGTTAGCAGATGCGGTATCCAACTAGGAGCTAATGTTTTCACACACAATTCTTCATCCAAAATTTTTTGAAATCCCCAATGATGCCTCAATCTTGCGATATGTAACATGCTGATCTTCGTTGATGATCTTGTGCGCATCATTGTGATTGCCGTTTTTGGTTGCACCTGCTCTTAGATCGTCGTTAAGACCAATCCGTCCACGTTTGAATACTCTATATTATCGAGAAGTTGTTGACTGATGAAGAGCTTCATTGCCGATAATTGTCTTCGAAAATTGTAGAAGTTTATTGCGTGAAAAATGTTCTCCGTTTAATGTTTCAACTAACTTGTCAACGTTGATAATTCGTTGTAGCTATAACACTGGGATTCTGGATTTAAGTTAACTAAAGATGGAGGTTAATTTTTAGTACCGACGGTTGATTAGTGGCACCCTCTACGTCTCAGTATGCAAAACTTAGAGGACATCTCTCGTATTGCTAACTTATCACTTAAGCGTAAATACTGGCCACTAATGTTCTATTGATCGTGTTACAAGTGGGTCAGCCACACTGCACTAATAATATTTATTTCCAGTACAATTCAAGATTTTACTGTGTTACTACTTTTCAAATGTTCTAGTATTTGTTTCTTTTTGTTTTACTGTTTATTTCCTTCATTGTGTGTTGTAAGTTGTTTCTTTGTTCTGTGTATTTTTACTCGACTTTTGCTTGTGAGCTATGAATTTCCTCTATCTTTCTGCCTAAGGAATTTAAGGATTGAATGCGCTTAAAGAATTAATTCAAGTATAAGAAGAGCCAGTTTCTACGAACATCTTGCACAATAATGGATGTAGAATCCTAGCAACACAATCCAGAGGTTTGAATTTTTCTTATATTGAAAATATTCAAACTAATTCTCTAAGAAAAGTGCAATCAAAATTATGATCTCCAATCATGTGTTTTATTACATAAAACGCGTTTATGTATCTTAGTACCTGAGTTCTTTGTACCGTTATTAAACTTAACATCCTTTCAACGGATTCACATTAAAACCCTTTTTCACGTAAAAGAAAACATTAGTAATGCATATTTTATCCACAGCATTATACGTAATTGCATAGAAAGACATTAATGGAAAAACGAGTGCAAAATCAATGATTTTCCGTTATAAAACGCTATTCCACACCATCGTTGATTTTGATGCTAGAGGCAACAAATATCAAAAAAAGAGACTTCAACATTTGTAAAACTCACGTATCTTTCCTCTAACTAGATACTATACTACCTTCAATACGGTGCCACATGCGTACATACAACAAATGTATGTATATGATTGTGTGTATATGCAAATACGGTGGATATTGTATATGAATATGCATAGAGCGAAAATAGCCTTTCATGAGGTGTTATTTTTAAGGCTATTCGTGTTTAATATCTGTAATAAATGGCCTTCGATTTTATCTCCAATATTTGTTCTATAAATACCGTTGTATGTAACGCTTTCCGAAAATATATTGTCCGTTGTAATGGGTGTCGTTCGACTGACGCAGTGTGATATTAGTATTTGGCAAATTGAAACCCTACGGTATTAATACACTTTTTGTTTATTTCGAATGCAGCAAAATACACCAAATACAGTAATTCACACGCCATGATAGATACAGTTTGCCGTACAGTGTGTGAATGACAAGTGTGGCCAGATTGATCCTTAGTATGACATCGGCTATTGCTGTTATAAAGTACGGATGCAAAAGCAGTCAATTAATACTCTCTTGCGAAATGTCCCAGTTGTATTCACTTCAGAAGCAACGACATTTATAGAAGAAATTGGGAAACAGAAAAATTTAATCGTTATCATGATTACAGGAGCCAATAATTAATTGATCGTACTACAGTTGATACACTGATAAAGAAAAAGAAAAGACTAATATAGGTAAAAAGAGGAAGACATATGGAAGAAGAAGAAGGATGAGATATGAAGAAACTCCAAGGACAAGTGCTAGAAGAAAAGAGGAAGATGGGGGCTTAAAAAAAGGAAGAGAAAGAGGAGCTAGAAGGAAAGAAAGTAAAGGAAATAGAAGGTAGTCGGTCCGCCAGTCTTGCGGTCTTTCCGTTAGTAAAAGGGTAAGCGCCTTAAATGTTCCTGGAAGTACCATATATCGCATATTGCGAAAAGGTTTGCATTTCCTTCCCTAAAAGTTGTAGTTAATGCAAGAAATAAAACCAACTGATACTGCTTGGAGAGTAACTTCGCTAATGAAGTGATTCAACGGTTTTCTGTCTTGTTCTCAGATGAGACGCATTTGCACCTTAATAGCCAAGAAGATAGGCGGAACTGGTGTTCAACAAGTCCAGCACAGAAACATGAGAAGCAACTTCACACGCCAAAAATCACTACTATCACGGAGAATATGTGCGGAGCAGTTGTCGAAAATTTTGCCTCACGTTTAGAAGAGCGCCAGCAAAATAACGGAACACATTTAGTAAATATCATTTTTAAGAAATAAATTCCCAAAGCCTCTATTGTAATAAAAAATAAACGCTTATCCTTTAAATCTGGCGATTATGTTATTATATTCTCTTTATTTTCAAAAGAACTTTTTGGACACCTTGTATTTAACACCTACCCACGAATGACAATTGTTTATATACTAGCCTATAACTGCTGCCATATGTTTACAATAACCACAACCTTCATTTTTGCAATAGCAGTTCGCATTTCTTTATATATGCCGAGTATGTACTCTTCTTCAAGCACATACAGGGTGTCCACGAAATAAAATAAAAAAGCGTGAACAAGTGAAAGAAATTTTATTAGACGTAAATTTAAAAATTTTGCGAAATTCCTTCGCAGATGCAAAGGTATTTAAAATAAAAACTTCCTGATTATTCACAGCCAAAACATTCTTACAGAAGCAGCTTATTGAACTCTTAGCATGCCGTTTGAAAGGTAGACAGTGTTATGCAATTACCTCTTTTTATTTTCCCTTTTTATTTTATTTCAAAGACACTCTTGTGTATACGCCTTAAATTGAAAAGTTTCCGTGGTTATATTCGTTTATATAGTTACCAAGAGGATGTATAATAGTAAGTAAATGGTACTTAGAGGTATTGTTTTACAACATTAATGGCGTTTCACAAGAAAATTCTAAATACTAAATACTATACGGAAATATCTTGATTAACTATAAATATAGAATAAAATAGCTGTTTAGTTTTTACATTATGATAGTGCTTGAAAAGTAACCAATCACGAAATTTTTAACGCCAATTTTAAAGACGCTCCTCCTAATTAAGAAACAAGCAATAGTATTGTAATACAAGTTGAGCATTACAAATTATCAAATGCAAAGTTTGATGGTATACGATTAATAAAGACAGCCAGTATCAGTGTTAACAGCATTACGGGTAAGCGTTATAACACCGCCAGCTAGCTGCAGTTTTGTTGGTGCGCGTGAGTTTCGCTTTAGCGTTCCGCTGCTGTTGAAATGAATGGTAAAACGCCCGCTTACAAAAAGAAGTTTTATATGCTAAAACTGTTTATTACAAGTTGGTATCTAGCAAGCTTTGTGTATGTTTCGTGCAATGGAAATTAATGGAAAACCTAGCGATAAGTATAATGCATTCAGGTATATACACATATGAATCTCTTCTTTATATAACTATTTTGCGCAAAATGGACTTTTGCTTTTAAGATAACGCCCATTATAAATGGGGGCCGCTGAGAAAACGTGAATTCATTACTTCTTAGTATCATACTATAATGTTTTCGCGTATCCTAGATATTTCCATTTCGAAAATTAAATGGTTGCAGTTCAGTTGATCGTTGATGGTTATAGTGCAGGGTATCGTAAGAGAATTCATGTGATTGTTTTAACAGATGACTCCGCTCGCTAAATGAAAATCCAGTCTGAGTAAACTACTAATGTACGTTTCATAGTAATTGGGTGAGGAAAAAATTTTGAACGTAGTCAGGCTGTAGATCTATGGTATGTTATATAGTCTATAATATACGCATATTCCAATTGAAACAAAAAAAGTTTAATTTTCTTTCAAGTTTTTACTGCAGTGCTGAGAAATTTTTATAGTTTCATACAATTTTTTAGCTCCTCTAGAATTACATTTCTGAACACAAAGAAATAAGAGGGATATTATTTTGTCACTATCACAACTGTTAGATTTGTAGGGGAAGAACTTGTCGGCTAAACATATAAACGTATAAATACGAGCGAGATTTCTATAATTCCACAGAGTTAGACAGACATCTTACGAAATCAGCCATTACTTTCCAGTGTAAAAGATCCTAAACATCTTCAAAAAGTTTTTTACATAAAGGTTAATAAGGAATGCCGAGAGGTAACTTCCTATCCGAGGAGCAAAAACAAAAAATAAATTGTTATAAGGAGATAGGATTTTCAAACCGAGCCATAGCTAAGAAATTAGAATGATTCCATCATCTTATCAACAATTTTATAGAGTTGGGCACTTCCTATGTCAAGAATCGCACTAAAGGAAATAGTCAAAAACTAACTCGAAGGCAGCGCTCATCGATATTTCGGTTAGGCTCTTCTGGTAATGCAACCGCGTAACAAATAGTATGTGGCTTAAATTTATCAGTAACAAATAGACGTGTACAAGAAATTTTATCCGGCAGTAAATGTTTTCGGTGTCTAAAAAGGATTGCAAAATCACCCTTAAAAGAGATACATCAATAGGCAAGACTAATATTTGCGCAAGATCATATGAGATGGGATCATGAGTGGAACAAGATCATATTTTCTGACGAGAAGAAATTTAACTTGGGCGCACCTATGGTTTCAAATATTATTAGCCTGATTTGCTCAAGATCAATGCAGTTGCGATGAACACAAATTTTGGTGGCGGTACTGTAATTTTTTTGGGCAGCTTTTACACATAACGGCTCTCCTATATGTTTTATTTCTACGCGAATGAATTCGGAATGGTTCTGACAGACTTTGGTGAACAATTGTCGACGCGAGACTGGATATTTCAGCAAGGCAATGCAGGTATCCATAATTCCAGACAAACGAAAGAGTGGTTTCATCAAAAGGAGATTAGTTTTACAATAGCCTGCGCGCTCATCCGATCTGAACCCGACCGAAAATCTTTGAGAAATAAGAGAGGTATATACCAATAATAAACAATACGATAGCGTCGAAGAAGTAGAATCTGCGGTAACAAGATGTTGGAATGATTTCAACATTGACCAAATTGATAGACAGTATGGAGAGTCCGATGTTTGAAATTAGTATTGAATGAATATTATTGAATAGGATAACAGTCACTACTAAGTTTAGAAAGAAATTTTTTATATATTTATTTTATTTATTAATTTTGTACTAATGGACCTGTAAAAATTTTTCTGTTATTCTTTTCCACTGCATTTGTATTTCTTAGTAGTTCAGTATTAGCTTCGATGCATAATCTGCCGAAGATATTAAGAAAACCGAATATCCTGTTCAAAAGTTCATATGGAGCTATAGAAATTTCGCTGAGCGTAGTTCGCCCAATATTTCTTTATGTATTTTTATTTAATTGTTTCTTAAAAGGAGATGGGTTCAGAGTATTACAAATTAGTGCATTTGTAAAAAATATATTTATGTGCAGATTTAACTTTTTAGATAATTATTTTGGAAGATACGCTGCATCAAACGCCGCGTACCAAACTTTACGTAACTATACATGTTCAGGAAGAAATGCGCAACTTTTTATCCGGAAATTTCAGTTAAACCCAATAAGTATTCACTTCGCTATAGCTATATCTCGTAGTTTCAGAGATATTTGGAAAATGTACTTTCCCTCTGAAAATATTTCTTTTTGAAATCGATTAGATTATGAACAGTTGCTTAAATAAACGAAAACAAAAGAAATAGTTGATTAACTATCATCTAAAACGTTGTAAAGAGACACCATAAACACCATAATATTAGAAAATACACAATAGACGGTGATTTGACTCTAGACTAAAGGTTCAAACGCATCATACTCTAGGGACAGGATCTATGAGATAAATTACTTTTAAAATCGTAACAGAAACTTACATCATTTGTAAAAATGGGAGGAGGTTTAGTTGAAATAAAAAGAAATGTATATACTATCTAATAATCAAAGAAGTCAAATTCTCTAAATATTTTGAAAGGAATAAACCTAATTCAAAACCACTGGCTGTCAAATTGCGAAATGCAATTCTTATTATCTTTCCGTGTGCTCCTAACCAAAACTCGTCGTGATACAACCAGTATAGCATTACTTTAATAACAGCTAGTTATATTAAATAACATTATTCAAAGATAATTTGTAATACCAAAGTTTTATTGCTGGTATTGCGAAATTGGTAAGTTACAATTATTATTTGTATATTTAATTCTACTAATTCGATAACAATACATCTTCAACATTGGCAAACGAACTATTTCCGGAATTGCACCGTTCCATGATGACCTATATAGAAATGTAATCAGAGTAAGAGGAGAAAGAAATAAAAAGAAAAGAAACAAAAAGGGGGAGGGGAGAAAGAAAGAAGAAGAGGAAAGAGAAGAAAAGAGAAAGGTGGGAATTCGACGTTTCGCCTCCATCGTAGGAGGCTCCTTCAGGAGAAACAAGGAAACCAAAGTGGCACGGTAACTCGACGTGTAAACCACGCTAGAGGCGAAACCACTTTGGCAGAAGGTTACGGTGACTCGCCGTGTTAGCCGCGCTAGACCTCCTGACCCCCCTTTTTTTCATTTCTCTTCTTTTATCTCTTTTCTTTTTATTCCTTTCTCCTCTTGCGCTTATTACATTTCTATATATTTCATTATGACACGGTCCTATTTCGGAAGTAGTTCGTTTAGTACTAACTCTGGGCGTGGAAGCCTACGCATTCATTTCATTTTCAACATTATTACATTAGATAATCCTTACTGTGATACATGTTTCATGTATTCAGCTATGTCTTAAAAGCTATTCTATCTTGTCACACACATGGATGTTGGTTTTGAGCACATGATACTTGAGTTGTCAAATACAAATATGGGCCCTCTTACCACTGCACAAATACAGCTAAATAAGTTATAATACGCTTAAGACTGTTTGTTCACTTTTGGTAACAGGAATTCATTCATTCGGGAACAGTCGATTGCGGTCCTTTTTAAAAGCCAGGTAAAGTCAATAATGGAGGAGAGAAATCACAGAGACGTTTTTTACTTGCCAAGGGGTCGTTAATTGAAGTGGCGTTGTAATAAGGCGCATTGTCGTGACATCGTATTAATGCATTCAGCTATGTGTTATAAGTTATTTTATCTTGTCACACATATAGACGTTGGTTTTGAACGCATTACACTTGAGTTTTCAAATACAAATATGCACCCTCTTACCACTGGACCACCGAGCTGTTTAATATTAACTGCATTCAGTTAAATCTGCAATAAGAGTTGCCACATATTTTAGTAAAAGTGTTTCTTAATTGCGATAACGATATATCTTCCTCCATGTGAAAACGAGATATTACGCAGATACGGCTATTGGCAATTAACAAAACATAAAAAAGTCATTCAAAGCAAATAAACAAAAGCATAAGTTGAAATTGAAGCTCTAACAAATAAACTCCCTTCTATATAGCTTTAATTTCAAAAACGTTAAAACATTATAATAACCATGGATTCACGGACTGTAAATTTGTGGCAAAAATTTCACTTAATAGAATCAACCTGAACACATGACAAGCATGAAAGAAGCCGATATTAGCTTGAGCAGACAGGCGTAGTTCCGAAAGCATCTCAACGCTTTTGAAACGTGTCGCAATATGAGAAACCGAAAGATACATATATCAAATATTTCGTCATAGAAATATATACCCGTATACCTTTTATGTACATATATGTGCACGTCCATATATACGTATGTACATACATAAACGCAAATCTATTACGAGCATGTCAAGCTAGCAGCTCGGTTGGCGGTTATATTCCTGATTCGATTCACATTACTGCGGCAACACGCAATCGTAAATGTGAAATAAATGTCAGAAACAATATATTAAATTATGAAATTTCAGTGCCATATCCTGCTGAATGCCGACCTTTAATTGGAATCGTGTGTGTGTTCGGCACGGTATCATTTTTCGGCAATTATTAACCGACCCTAATCGGAATGCCATACCGTAACTAGCGAACGAACAGATATAAACTATGTTACGTATCTGTCGCGAGTTTCGATAGAATTCGTTATGAGATAATTGGGACGAATTCATTATTCCAAGTTAATTAATTAAATGTTGATCGGTTAAGTATCACCAACTGGTTAAATTGTAATAATATATAATTTAACCTACAAGAATTTCCACTTACTCTATTCACTTTCGAGTTACTAGTATACAGTAATAACAGAAAAGAACTCTTCACGATTGTAACCGGGTTCAAAAATTTGAAATACTTTTGAGCGGAAATGTCACGTAAACGAAATGCGGGTTACATTTCAGAAGGCATATGTTCCTGCTTGGAAATCACCGAGCCTAAGTCAAATGTGAACGATTTTCCACATATGAAATTACAAGTTACAAATATTCTGTGCGTATTGTAATGATATGTATTACTAACTTTTAAATCATTTAAAATATCAATGTTTTTTTCTAAATTTTTCTAATACTTCTATATTTGATATCTTCTCGTCAGTGTAAGGTTCACTCCCTAATTTTGTTGTTGTTGTTGGGGCAAACTACCGTTAGGACTCTCTCTTCCTTAATTTAATTATAATATTTACATCTCTGTCAAACTTGAGATATATGTTATTGTAGGGTATAAGATAAGATAAGACTAGAAATTTACTACCACTCCAAATAAAAATCCAGATTTGTAGGGAATGTAGTTTGCAAGTCAACGTATAAATGACACGCCCGAATGTGAAAGGTATGGGACAAAGCATTTTAGAGTCCGATGTAGTCTCGTCGGAGATCGATACACTTTTTCAAACGGTGCTTCAGTCTCTTCAAGCCATCGAATGAGTAGGATGTTTCGAGGTCTGCAAAATAGCCATCCACAGCGGCGATGACCTCCTTATTTGAGGCAAATCCCTTTCCTCCCAGTGATTCCGTCAGGTTTCAGAATAGGAAAAAGTCGCTGCGGACTAGGTGCGGTGAATATGGAAGATAAGACACTAATTCGTCGCGCAACTCATTCCATTTGGGCACGACGATGCGGGATGATTGAGTTGGTGCATTGTCGTGGTGAAATAGCACCTTTTTCCGCTGCAAATGACGCCGTTTCTCCTTCAATACTACATCGAATCGGATCAATAAATCGCTGTAGTGTTTCCCCGTGATCGTCCTTCCCTTCTGCAGATAGTCGATGAGGATCACACCTTGGGAATCCCAAAAAATGGTCGCCATGACCTTTCCAGCCGATGGAACGGCCTTTGCTTATTTCGGAGCCGATTCGCTGCTTCGATTTTTTCTTGGTCTCCGGTATTTAGTAGTGGATTCAAGTCTCATCCCTGATTGCGAAATGCATGAAGAAATCCCTTGCATTGCGTTGGATCTTGGTCAGACACTCCTACGAAACGGTCACTCGATTTCGTTTTTACGGGCTTTTTAATTTCCAAAATGTCATGTGGGATATGGCCAAAGCGTTCCTCTGAGATGCCTGTTGTCTCTGCTATCTCTTTCAGCTTCAATCGGCGATCGGCTAACACGACATCATGAATCTTGTCGACCATTTCATCGTTGGCAGCGGTTTTTTGGGCGTCAACTGCGTGGTTCGTCACTTGTGCTTGTACAGCCACGTTTGAATTCACTCACCACTCAAGCTGATAGTCGAAAATGATGGAGTACATCCGCCATAAACCTCTAGCAAAATATTTCGAATTTCCATGTCCGTTTTCCCAGCCATCCAGAAGTATTTTATCACTGCAGGAAATGCGATTTTATTCGTTTTTTCGGAACCGCCTGACTTGCTACACAAAACACACTCTTAAACAACTATCGACAGTGGACGTCTGAAATTTTGACAATTGCCATAAAAGGGTTGCCCTTGCCGACCAATAAATCCATTTCCACCTTCTTGCGGTTTCCGGAAATATTTCAGGGCGCCCTCGTATTAAATCAGAAGAATATTTAATTACTACTAAACAAATCTCATTAGTTGTTAGGTCACTGTTGACAAAATAAAAGGAAAAGTAGGAAAATTCAAATGATGGCGTGTGCTGCTACTTGAATCGGAAATACAGCTAAATAAGTTATATAACAATTAAGGCAGTTTGTTCACTTTTCTAACTGGAATTCATTCATTCAGAAAGAGTCGATTACGGCCGTTTTTAGGAGCTAGGTAAAGTCAATAATAGATGTGTGAAATCACAGAAACATTTTTTACTTGCCAAAAAGTCGCATTGTTAATTGAAGTCGCATTGTAACAAGTCGCATTGTCGTGACACGGTACTCAGGTATTCTTGATGTTTTGAGGATAATCCCTACTGCTAAAACAGCAAATCAATATGCATTTAATGTCTAATTCACTCAATACGGTTTGTTCGGTCATGGCGAGGTGATCCAAAAATAACATAGATAATAACAGGTACCCCAGGTCAGTCAAGATCTGTTTTCCTCCACTTTCGCGCAGATTTCCTTCCTCCCAAATTCATTGGTCAAAATCTTGGGGTTGTGTGAATCAAATTCCCCATTTTTGTCTACCGATTAATCGAAACGCATAAAATTCCGGATTCTGTAGATATTTTCATCACTTCTTGCATCTGGAGGCCTTCGACTGTGAAGTTCATCTCCAGTTGAATCTTGACCTTTTAAAAACGCTTTAAACCACTTAAGAGCTGATCAAAGTCTTGCAAAAACCCAATAGTACACCATAGTCGTAACGCTTGTCGGGTTCCGCCGTATCACTAGGTTTTTTGTCCCTGACGCGGGACGAGGTACTTTGAAAATGCGAACCGCAGTTGTTCGGGGAACGTCAGGGACAAAATAGATTGTGACATATGGCCGTGAAAGTCGGAGATACCAATACTACACCGTTACTCAATACTGCTGTTACTCATTTTCTAGGTGCGCTAGGAAAATCCGATTTTCTAATAATTGCTAACAACCCCAAAGATTTCATAGATATCGCTAGTAGATGGAATATATATATATATAATCGACTTTTAATGTATGAAATATCTCAAAACAAAGCAAAGAGTACAAAAGAGTGAATGGCGTTTAATTAAGGGTGCGGTTTTAAAGGCAAATAAAGAAAGACCCATATAAATTCTTCCATGTTAATAAAATTAGCGTTCCAAAACGTATAAAATCTACCATCTCACTCGCAGTTAAACTAAATACACAACGATAACAGGCGAGACTAGAGAACTACATTGTAAGGAGGCGGTGGCGGTAACCTTCTCCCGCAGAGCAATAAATTAGTTCTAATTGAATGTTACGATGCAGTATATCGTTGCGCGAGTCAAGAGCTGAAGTCAGAAAGAAATATTAAACCATTTCACGTGATAACTGACTTAATTAGTTCTTTATGGTCGGTCCGTTTCCATCTTTTAGATCTTATTTATGCAGCCGAAAACGCCTACAACTTATTTTCTCGCAAACCTTCCACGTTTTCTCCGCAAGTACCGTACGGCGCGCGTTCGAAAGGAGGGTATGAGGGTACCGCCTTGGCTTCTGTGTGTGTATTTTCGTAGCCCGTCAGCTCCCGATGCCATTGCGCCTCCTCCTTATGCCTGCCTCCTCTTCCCTACCGTGCATAAATAAATTCCGCCGTCTCAAACGAATATTACGGTTGAGCGGTACAATCCGGCAAAATCTTTGTTGTTCCAGTTACGGAACGTTGGTTCTTAAAGAAAAATGGAAGTAGGTCCTTCGTAATTAGACGCCGAATAGGGAATTTTATGATCTTCGCCTGCTTTGTAACCCTGCGTAATTATTCACCTCTTACATGTACAATACGAATCTTCTGAATTAGATAATGTAGAAGTTGCACAATTTAAACGTTTTGTTGCGATTTTACTTTTGTAACACCTTAGAGAATGAAGTCTCTTAATTGAGAAGTGTTGAAAATATAAACCTATATGAAAAGTCAGCTTCACTTGTGTAAATTTTCCGATTCGTCTCTGGAGTGTGTCGAAATTGAGTGTAACTTTATACACTGATTCGAATCGGCAAACTATCTAGACAAAAATCATATCTAGCGAATAAATCGCGCAGAATGTCAAGTAATTGTATTGTTGTATTCAATAATCGATATAGAACGTGTAGAAATATAAACCAAAATAATAAGAAGACTTCAATTAAATTTGATATATACGAGGTAGGCGCCATAAATTCTCGACTTGATAGGCTTTTACAGGTTCAAGCACGTTCTAACTCCGTTAAATATGACGGTTCGAAGAGTAGTTTTTAGTAGCCAGCCAGTCAACGTGACTAACACATGAAAATGTCTGAAGTAATGAGAATTCAGTACCCCGCGGTTATTAAATTTTGAACAAAAGAAAGGCATACGCCTAATTCCATAAAACAACGTTTAGACAGCGTTTACGATGATTCATCTGCTTAGTATTCCACTGTAAAAAAGTGGGCAAAATGCTTCCATTTGGGAACCAGAATCCCTGGAAGATGCTGAACGGTCGAATCGACCAATTGAAGTGATAACTCCTCAACAAATTTCAATTATTAAAGATTTAGTGCTGAAGATCGTCATTTTAAAGAGAAGGCATTAACAGTGATAAACATATCCGAAGCAAATATTCGCCGAATTCTCCATGACCATTCTAGAAGAAGAAGAAGAAGTGCACCATGCTTTTCGTTTTTCCAGTTTTTCTCCTAGAATTTCCGCTCAATCATATCTAAATTATACAATTCAGATCTTTGGGTACTTTTATATGTATATTTCGTTCTGATGGTGTATAATATTACACATGTCCACTGCAATACAACTTGTAGCAGATCTGCCGTAAATAAGAGATTCCAGCAAGTAATTGCATCAGCTATATTTTCTAATCCGGTCGATCGTCACAACCCTGGAAGCTGTATAGCGATATTGTGCTTCTGGGTTCTCGCGCGGGAAACAAAACTTTGTGGGTATGAACAAAATTAGTGCAAGATGGGTACCGCGACATCTTTCTCCTTTCCAACGTGAACGTCGAGTCGAATGTGCGCGGTCGCTGTTAAACATGCGTGGAGACGACAAAAACCGATTTTGGAATGCATTGTTACAGGGGATGAAACAATGGTCCTGTTTTGCGATCCTGTGAAGGTGACGAAAACAATATTCTGGAGGGTGTTTTGCTAATTGACTTTAAAGAGCGCAATCCAACTATGAACGGTACATATTATTCGTCTTTATTGCATAAATTAAGTATTCGTGCAAAACAACGTGGAAAGTTGATTGGGTCTGTGATTAATGCACGACAACGGTCCCGTCCATACTACCGCCGTTTCACAAGCTGCCAACCGCGAATGTGGCTTTCAATTGGAACATCCAGATTATACTTCGTATATGTGACTTGTGACTTTTGTTTTTTTATAATTCAAGAAAAGACCTAAGGGGACGTTGTTTTAAGGACAACAGCAAGTTGCAAGCAGCTGATATAAGTAGTATATTTTGACAGAAAAACTTCAGATTATTTTTACGGGGTATTGTATTATTAATTAATTGTTGTAATAAATGTATAGCAATTAGCGGAGATTACACTGAAGGATAAAATTTCTTATATTGTTCCAAATTTTTTTGTATATTAGGCCGAGGATTTATGGCGCCTACCACGTACACTACATCGCTTATGGAAGTTTGGACATTTTGATGATCTTTGAAAATATGAACCCTCATAATAGCCTATTTTAAAATAGCTCAGGACAGAATAACCCCAACAAATTATTCCTGTTCTTAATAATAAATTAGATTATAAATACTCCCCTTTATTAAATTTATTCAGTACTTCCTGTCATCCTTTTCTTTATATTAAACTTTAAATGGTTCCTAGGATTGTCCCTATCCATTTAATATTTTGTATTCTTGAGATAAAAGATTAAGTCAGCTTTTAATTAAAATTAGACCAGGTAGGGACAATAATGATCTAATGCTGAATATATAAAGTAAGTGAAATAATTTATTTTCAATTCAATCGAGTTATACTGTCAAGTGGCGAAGTTACTGCTGAGTGTCAAAAGTCACTCATAAATGTTAAACGGAGAAATGGAGAAAATCTCGTCGCAAAAAGGAAAAAAAACCGGTGCCGAAAAATGATCATCGATATCGCAAAGAAAGGGAAAACCTAGATGTAAGTACCCCGTAGAGGTTGCGTGAGGTATCTAAGGACATTCGGTGCTGATTTACGGACGGAACACAGCCACGCACCAAACCCAGGTAAAAGTCAGGTCTGGAAATGAGCTTCTAAATGAAAAATAGAGCACAGAGTGCCCAGGCAAATACATCAAGCCTGCAGAAGTAGAATACCTTAAGCAAGTATCGATACAGCTTCCAAATTACATTGCCTGTAAGAGAACAACAGAAAATATATGACAAAGAAAACGAATCTTTCCTCTCAAAGTTCTACACATGTGGTCGATATTGCAATTCCAGTTGATCTTCAAAGTACCATAAGAAACGAAAATTTTATTCCGTAGGACAGAAAAGGACTATAAAAGCAAAACAGATGCGAACAACACCAAGTGATTTAGATTACCTTCTTTAAGATTGTAGTACTTCTTGTTGGAACTGGATCTGTTCGGCCTTATAAATCCATGATTAAAATAAAGCACACGTTTTATGATATGTGCTTTAATAACTGAATATAGGAATTGTTTCACCACATAATGGCTTTTTCAGATATACGGTATCGGTATCGGAAGAAGCCAGCTGTTAATTAGCCCTCTTATTGACATTTTAGCTTGCTATTGTTTGCACCTGTTTTGATTTTATACTACACGTTGCGACGAAACTAGCAGCCATTATTTAAGAAAATTATTTGAGATACCTTGAGATTGGTCCCCTTTCCTTCTCTTTTTCCTACATTTTGATATGATTGATTTTTTTAATTATTCACAACACACGGCCTAATAGAAAATGCCGTATTTCATTGATTACATATATCAAAGGAAGAAAGAAACTGAAACAACAAGCTCTCGTGCAGTGCCGGTTGGTGGATGTCTCGAATGTCCATCGTCATCAACCAATATTTGACCGGGGTTTGAAACGTTAAAACTAGTGCTCGAAACCGAAACATTTTATGCGCTTTCGTTACTTCATACAAATGCTGACTCACGTAGTGGAGTTCGATTATAATTGTGTTCATTTATTCAGTGTTTCGTATGAATATGCTAGAAGGATCAAATGAATAAATAACTTTTAATGCTTCAAAGTTTAATTCTTAACACGTGACTATCTTAGACCTACTCCTGCTACGTTCTGCTATAAATTTTTATATACTGTCCACTCTTATATCTAACTGTATAATTCGTATTCTACCTTATCGACTCCTGTGTATGAAAGGACAAAATGCAAATTTGAAATTTAAACTTGTATCATTCACATGTGTGATTTCAATTTACGAACACTTTGGGTACCACTTCGTAATTCTCTTCATGAGCATTCTCTTAAGATAACAAACGAAATATTCAATATGTTTTGAAAAACTGTTTCTTTTGTTTTAGTTATTGTAGAAAAGCATATAAAAGAACTGATTATATTAGCTTGCCTCGTATTGCCGAAAAGTCTCAAACGCTGGAAACAAACTTTAATAGGCAAATTTCGTCGGCGCTAGTTAGTCGGAACATTATCCAGTGCGAAGGAGATTAATATTAATTTCTCAGTAAACTTTACATATAAAGAAAGTAGTTAAAACTGAATCTCTACACTGCGCCGGCACGTTAAAGACTTACTTAATTCAGAAGCATCATCTGCCAACGCGTCATCTAAAAACTTATCCCGTTAGGTGTAAGATTTTCGGTTCCAAATTATTTCGTCGCAACGTGTAGTATACAAGCGTCTATCCAAACTTTAAACACACTCACGCATAATAGAACAATAACGTCGTATTAGTTAGCTAAACAATGAGAATTTCTCCTTTATTCTCTATAGAAATTTCGGAACTAATTGCTAATTCCACGCGCTTTTCTAACAAATGTAATTCTAGAATGGCGCCTGCGCTAGGATGCTTTTTCGTAAATTACATTGGTGATCTGAAAGAAAAAGTAGGATAGCACTAAAATTAAATTACTTTTATCCAATGGATTTTAGAGAACTACAAGTCAAGATTTTGTACATATGTAAAAGGTACTTGAATTTGAGGTCTTTACTTAAAGGATTGTATGGACCTACGAGTTTTGCAAGAATTGATTATTTAATTCACATAATAGTCACTTTTGGTATAAAAATAACCCCTTAGCTTTAAGCCAACATTTTCAAGAGACTTGGAGTTTTGATAGATTTTTCGCAATCAACTCTGGCAAGATTTCATTCTTATTTATTTTGTTAAATAAACTAAATTAACAAAAAGAAGCTTTTTATTGTTTTTCTTTAGCACGGTAACCTAAATTTCCCAAAACCGACAACTCGAAGTTAAGAATGAATTTTACAATTTAAAACGCAAATATAAGAGCAAAAATGTTTTTCTTTAACAACATAACCCAAATTTTGCGAACAAGTTTTAATTTAAGGAACGTCATATATCTAAGTGCCCACTCTCAAAAAAGGTGCCAGCACATAATGCTGGAACTATTGTATAGATATTAGAGGAAGCACTTGACGAGTGAAGAACCGTAAATAATGAATCCTACAAATTTCCATCGCGATCACTCCACTAGATTATTTTATTTAGGGATGTGTTAGGGAAGCACGCTTCCCATCACCAAAGGCAACATGCCAAAATGCGAAATGTGTTCAATCAACTGGATATTGACTATCACCAGCCATTATAACACATGGGCTGAAAAGTCCCGGGCCTAACACATAGATGACGCTAGTTTTATTGCAGTCACCTTTCTCCCAGTTAGTACTAACCTTCAAAAGACAGCTGTTAAAATTTCATGATATTCTATTCATTAGTTTGTGAGTTATTGTGCTAAGAGTCACGCTACTTTTGTTATTTTCAAAACAATGGATCAAAAACAATTTCGTGTTTTAATTTTACACTGCTTCTTGGTGGAAAAAATGCCGTTCAAGCGAAGCAATGGCTTGAAAAGGGTTATGGGGACTCCGCTCCATCAGAAACAACAATAAAACGTTGGTTTGCTGAATTCAAACGTGGTCGTAGAGACGCCGATGATGCAGAACGCAGTGGACGTCCAAATGAGGCGGTAACACCAGAAAACATCAAAGAAATCCACAAAATCGTTTTGAGTGATCGAAAAGTGAAGTTGCGTTAGCTGACATCGTAAAGATATCAAAAGAACGTATTGGCTTTATATTGCATGAGCATTTGACTATGAGAAAGCTCTGTTCAAAGTGGGTGCCACGTTTGCTCACTGTTGGCCAAAAACAAGAACGTGTTGATGATTATGAGCAGTGTTTGGCCATGTTTAAACGTAACAAACCGAAATTTTTGCGTCGATATGTGACAATGTATGAAACATGGATCCATCACTTCACTCCGGAATCAAAACGATCGTCATCTGAGTGGACAGCAACTGGTGAACCTCGTCCAAAGCGCCCGAAAGCACAACTGAAAGCACGGCTGGAAAGGTTATGGCCCCAGTATTTTGGGATGTGCGTGGTGTAATATTCATCGACTATCTTGAGAAAGGAAATACCATCAACAGTGAATATTATATAGCGTTTTTGGAGCGTTTGAAGGCCGAAATTGCAAAGAAACGACCGCATATGGCAAAGAAAAAAAATTTGTTTCATCAAGACAACGCAGCGTGTCACATATCAATCAAAACAATGGCAAAACTACATGAATTGAACCTCGAATTGCTCCCACATCCACCGTATTCGCCAGATTTGGCTCCCAGCGACTACTGGCTGTTCGCAGTCCTCAAAAAAATGCTCGCCGGTAAGAAATTTCGCACGAATGAGAGGTTATCGCTGAAACTGAGGCCTATTTTGAGTCAAAAAATAAATCGTTCTACAAAAGTGGTATTGAAATGTTAGAGCGGCGCTGGAATGATTGCGTTGCCCTTGATGGAGATTACGTTGATGAATAAAACTAATTTTGAACCAAAAAAACCGTGTTTTCTTTGTTAGGCCCGGGACTTTTCAGCCCATGTGTTAATAGAAAGGTGGTGATATATCAAGTATTTCCTTTAACCTTTGTTTACTTAAGCTAGAGTTTATAACCTAATAGTAGTAGACTTTATACTAGATTTCAAAAAGGAAAATTTTCAAAGAGTCAATACGTTTTTCAAAATATCACTCAAACGATGAGGTCTAGCTATATGGAAATTAATACTTACTGGTCCTAATTTTAAACACGGGATGCAATTCAGATAATATTCCGGGATTTTTCGTCCGTGATTATGCTTATATATTTGCGAGGCTTCTGTACGTCATTTTCAATCTTGTTTTCTAGCTGTCTATATTTCCAACAGTTTGGAACTTGGCACAGATATAGCCAGTGCTCAAGAAGGGTGATCCCTCTGAAATCCACAGTTCAATTTCTTTGCTTTGTAACTTTTCAAAAGCATTGTTCAAATGCTTTTAAACCATCACTACTCTAGCTTGTTTTACGCTGTATCTGAGATAATAGATACTAGAAGTCAAGAGTTCACACTATTTACTTGGAGTTCGAGGAAGTATTTGATCAGATAGATCTCTATATTCTTCTACGAAAACTGAATTCGTTCAGGTTTTCTGACCAAGTATGCTATAGGAACTACGTATCATCGAAACACATCGCCACCTCAGGTATACCGCGACGATCTAATCCTGGACCTCTAATATTCCTGCTCTTCATAAATGACATTGCCAGTAGTGTTGAATGCAACACGTTAATGTACGCTGATGATATTAAACTATTTCTAAGCGTTGATTGCACTGCAGATTGTGTATTGCTTCAGAGAAGTATCAATTGTGTTTCTAATTAATGTAAAGTTAATAAATTGTCCTTAGATATATCTAAGGGCACTACTATGACATTTACTAAGCGGCAGTAAGCCATTATCTACAATTATAACGTTGAAGGAACACCACTGCAGTTGTCAACATTAGTCAAAGATTTGGGGATGCTTTTTTGTTACCACTCTGTCTTTTTCTGATCACATAACTCAGTTGGTATCGCGATGCTATATCGTAATTGTAGAGATTTCCGCAATATACAAGCTCTATCTTCATTATTCTTTTCTCTCATTCGACTCCGGTTGAAGTACTCCCCGTTGGTCTGGTTTCCTATTTATCAAACATGCATAAACTCTACTTAGGCGGTACAGAAAAGATTCCTGAAGTTCCTCTATTTTCTGTCGGAGAGATTATATACACATAGAGGCTATAAATAAAATCTATTGCTGTAGAAATTTAATTTGGTTACTCTAGCAGTGAGCTATTTCCCTGTTTGTCACTAGGTGTCAGCACAATCCAACCTTATAATACTCAAATGAGTGTTGCCGAAAAAAAACGTCCAGGCCTAGTGACGAGGGAAATATTCTAGCATCACGATAATACCAAGCCGCATTCAACTCACTTGATCCAGGCGAGAATTGCAGAGGTAGGGTGGAAGCTTCAACATCCGACCTACAGTCCCGATCTAGCCCCAAGCGACTCTCACCTGTTTGGTCCACGCAAAAAACTTGGCGGCAAACATTTCCAGGGTCACAACGATGTTCAACAAGAGGTAGACACGTGCTTCAGACAGTAACCCAAACACATTTATGCAGCATGTATTGAGGTATTAATAAAACCACGGGACTAGTGTATTAATGTTGATGTTCCCTCCTATATCCTTCTAACAAAATCTCGTTGTGATTTACTTTATATATCACTCAAAAAGCATCCTTTTGAAAGTAATAAATTGTACTGACTAACACATTTTTTTACATACCTAGCGACTCTACGCAATAGAAGCCAGCCCTTTATTCTACTTTCTCTCATTTCCCTCCCTTCATCATTAAAATGAAATTAATGTGACATATTTTCTTCTATTTATTCTGTTTTAATTGGGTCTATCTCTCGACGTTCGGTCATTAAATTTCCATTAAATATGCATGGCCTTAGGGAACGAACTCGTGGTTACCCTAGGTTCTTTTTAACAAAGCTTCCCTTATTTATTTTACTTCCACTGACGATCGTTTATGTTTTGATACGGCTGGGAAATTCATTTAGGTGTGTATGATACTCTATATATTTAGTTAACAAGGTATCTGAGCCACCTACTCACAGTTTTTTGCCTTTATGTAGACGTTTCGTAAACAATAAAATAAACTAATCTTTCCGCTTATAAGGTGTTTTATTTTGGGTTTCGAATAAATAACAAAATAATTTGAATTCAATTTAGTTACGTACTTACGAAAGCTGTGCTTACGGCTTCGTTTTATAAATTCTTTTAGGGATATTTGTTATGTTAACTCTCCTAATTACGAGAGGTGTAATTAACATTTAAATCAATGAAGCTATGCTCTTATAATAGTCGTAACCTAAAATGATATTATTAGGATTTTATAAAATGCTCCGTGACTCTGATGTGGAATATATCGAGTTGGCCTTGCAAATAATTGCAATCCTGAGAATTATTAATTGTTGTATATAATTTTAAGTCATCTGCGTATAAAAACTTTGGACAGTTCAGTTGATAACACAAATCATTTGTATATATGACGAACAGAAGTGGACCCAAGTTACTCACCTGAGGAACTCCAGAGCTCGCCGTTAGGTAATTAGATTCAAAGCCCATGTATATCACAAGTTGCTTTCTATCAAGAAGATACGATTGGAATAAAGACAAAAGAGAAGACGAAGATCCAATATTGTCCAATTCATTAATAAGCAGGATGTGGTCGATTCGATCAAAAGCTTTTGTTAGGTCAATATACAAAACATCTACCTGCGTCCCAGCATCAATATTATCAGATAGATATTGAGTAATTGTAACAAGAGTAGTTACCGTAGATCGTTGAGCAACGAAACCGTGTTGGTCATTTGAAATCCAGGGTCTAACTTAAGCATAAATATACTTGTACAAACATTTCTCAAAAACTTTAGCAAAATTACTTAATAACGCTATGGCGTGATAGTTGGAAATAATACACTTCTCGCCATTTTTAAAAACAGGTACCAATTTGGCAATCTTCCACACAGATGGGAAGGTGGATGTTTTGAGAGCAAGACTGAACAAGTAGCAAAGAGGAGAAGCAAATATATTTGCACAATCCCTAACAAAGAAGGCCGGAATGTCATCACTACCCGCCGTGCAATCATCTTTTAAGGATTTCATAGCATACACCACAATAATGCAACAGTAGAGGTACAAATAGAAATATTCTAGAAATAATCTGTTTGGTCATTAAGTAAATTCCTCGAATGACCGATACTACATACTTAATTACGTCATTACTCAAAGGGTGCATTTGTGCCTATACCTATAGGATTAACCAATTCCTTTTGCAGGGCAGGTAAATCCATAAGTTTGCTGCCCAGTTTACATTCGCCGTGTAATCGTTGTTGTTATTGTTATCATTATTATTAACCGTGCAGTCCGAATTCGTATTTTAATAAACATCTTACGGGCAGCACAAATACACCTGTAAATCAAAACACATCTAAAAGGCAGAGCACTACTAGCTAGCAAATAGCACATTTTTGACGCATCGGCAAAGATGGAATGGATAATGTGTATATAATTACCATTGCTACTAAAAGCTCTTCTTAGTTAACAAAGTCACGCATCACGTATCAAAATGATTCAACACTGATAAACCAAAATTCAACAATATTTGCGTAAATTGGATTTTATTAAAAATTTTCTATAAGCGTAATTTCCCATGAACGCCTATTTGGTATATTACTGAAGTCAAGGGACACGGACCAAACATTAATATTTCATTAAAAACTAGCATGATAGAAATTAAGCTACGCAAACTGCGTGCTCCTACATTACCTCGATGCTGACCGATAACGGTAGTTGCCTAACTTATGTCCGCTGCTCCACATAAATTAGCTAACCTACTCCTACTACCGAATGCCGAGAATCAATACCTCAAATTAGAAATATTGCTTCGTGTTTACTTAGCGCTGGACGTTTACGGCTTCATTTGCTAATATTTATGGTGTTACAGTTTGTTGACTCTTATTCTTCGACTTAAGTATACACTCGAGGAACAAGAGCTTTTTCTGGATTTTCCGCGTACGTATCGATAAGGATTCCACTTTCCGACGCTTTCCGACCAGCCATGCATAAATAAACATGATGGTAACATGCAACATTCGGAATAAATAAGTACTGCGAGGCGAACTGTGGTATTACGCCCCGGTATTTGAATATTTAAATAAGAACATCAATTCTGGCGAATAGTTTGACCTATAAGCAGCAAATTGCATTAAAACGAAATGGAGGGAGGGAATTTGCCGTATCTAATTATTTTTTCTTCCTAGGAAAAAAAAAAAGAAAAATAATAGGTGGTAACAGGGAAGCGCGGGGGAGATCTAAAGTTTGATATATTGCATACCATAAATTGCTTAAAAATAAAGAAAGCAATGTAACGTTTAACATTGCGAAATGATTTGGTGAATTGGTATCATTTCACACATTTGTAATCAAAAGGTTATAAATTTTAGGCCAATCAGTTTGTTATATATATAAGACTTAAAATTTTCAGAATCTCATGGCTGTTGCACACGTTTACCAATCATCATATTCATAATATATAACATTTCTAACGATACATTATAATTCTCCATGTAATATCCAACGTTAAAACTCTAACAAAAAATGTTTAATGATTTCCGATAAGATTTGAACCTGCGTCTTCTGTTTTCGGGACAGCGCTATAACCACTAGACCACGGAGACCGTGAGAATAAATCCTTTGTATTACCTTGATGTAGATACGAGGAGAGGTCAAGAAGTTCGCGGAATGGAGGAGATGGAGTGGGGATAGGGGCGCTCGCTAGGTGTCATTCTGATTGGCGACTCATCATTAGTATATAAGTTAAGTTGCAGTCCTATTGCGTCAGTCGAATAGTAACCCGCTAAACAAGTCAATCCGGAAGTAAACTGAAACTATGGAGGAAATTGAACACCGTATTGTGATAAAGTTCCTTACAAAGCAAGGAAAGAACGCTCAAACCATATTGAATGAAATGGAAACCGTTTATGGGGAACAGTGCCCTAGTAAATCAATGATTTATAAGTGGCATGGTCTTTTTAAACATGGTCGAGAGTCGATTGAAGACGACCCCCGCTCAGGATGACCAGCTGAGGCCACCACATCAGACATCGTCCAAAAAGTGCAAAAATTTCTACTGCAAGATGCTCGTTTGAAGAAAAAACAAGTATCTGCATTAGTTGGAGTATCAGATACCGCCATTTTGCGTATTCTATGTTACATGACCACCTGCGTGTGACAAAAGCCAGTGCAAGATGGGTACCGAGAATGCTCAGGCCGCTGCAGAAACAGCAGCGCGTCTGTACGTCTAAATAATATTTGGAGCTGTGTGGAGACAAACCTGCACAGATTTTGGAACGGATTGTTACCGGAGATGAAACATGGGTTCATCACTTTGAGTCCAAACAGGAGTCCATGCAATTACATAAAAAGGGAACACCACCGCCAAAGGAATTCAAAGTGTCAAAATCGGCTGGAAAGTTGATGGCTACTGTTTTTTGGGATTGTGAGGGGATATTATTGATTTATTACAAAGAAAAAGGTAGGAGCATAACCGAAGAATATTACACAGCGATATTAGAAAAATTAAAAGAGGCCATCAAGGAAAAACGTCAAGGAAAATTGACCAACGGTGTGTTGCTGTTGCAAAACAATGCGCCGGTTCGCAAGAGCAAAATTGCAATGGCTGCTCTGCACAAGCATGGCTTTCAATCAATAGTCCATTCACCCTACAGTCCAGACCTGGCATCTAGTGATTTTTATTTGTTCCCCAATTTAAAAAAAGACTTACGTGGAAGAAAGTTTTCCGACGACAATGAGGTAAAGGAGGCAATTTTGGCCCATTTTGAGGCGAAAGATAAAAAATATTTTTATGATGGTTTAGAAAAATTAATTCATAGATCTAATAAATGTATTGTGCTTAAGGGTGATTATATTAAATATGAAGAATAGATTTATTGTTTTATTTTATTTAAAACCCTGTTATTGAACTCTCAACATGCCTTTTCAAAGGTAGACAATGGTAGTTTTTATAACAACGGCATCTGTTATAGCAGTGTATGCAGTCTGCGTATATGTATGCGTGTTTGGTTGGATGGATGTATTATGTATACACATTCCGCATCCATATGCGGCACATATTGAAGTTTCCGAACGTTTTTTAATTCTGACGTTCTATATAATTACACCTTTTCATTTTCCGTACTTTTTATCTTATTTCAAAGACAAAAAAAGACACAAAATTAAAAATACTCTTTACCAAAATGCCAAGAATATGTTAGATTTCCTCGCATTCAAGTATATGTTAAAATTCATCGAAAAATCACTAGAAAATAATACCCAATGTAATAGTGCTAAATAGAGATACTCATGGTACTGGCGGAATCATTCATGGGAAAGACAATGTGAGGAACGGAAAATACACTAACACACGCACATGTTTCCGTCTACCCGTCGTCATCAACGTGGTTTCGAGCGACACATTGTAATTTCCTCTTTGCTGCTATCACCGTATGTAAATTAACAGCCTATATGATTGTTCTTGGCACTACCTAGTGTCACAAGAATAACACACTCCTCGGCCACTTCAAACACAGCGAAACAAGCGGCAACGGTTACCCAACCTCTCTCCTGAGACGCTCATGGACTGTTACCCCAGAGAGGGCGCACACCAACAGTGCATAGGGCAACACATCGAAAGGTGCTTAGAAAGCAATACCTAACATAATAATGCTGCTTAATATACTTACTCATATTGGAGGAATCATCCATGGAAGAGACAACGAACCAGCAGACGAGTGTGTTATTCTTATGGCAATAGATAACGCCAAGAATGCTCACTTAGCCGAGATGCAGTTGCGATGTGTTGAGTAGAAAAATCGCTCAAAGCCACGCTGATGACGCTGTAGACAGAAACATCCGTGTGTTAGCGTCTTTTTCTCTCCTTACATTGTCTTTCCCGTGAATGGTGAATGATTCCACTAATACCATCAGTACCTGTATATAGCAGCACTATTATGTTAGGTAATGTTTTAAAATTAACCAGAAATTCGCCTCGTATCTTGAATGCAACTGCTTGTAATCCTTTGCCTCAACAACTTAAATCTATTTTATGGGAAAGTATTTTTAAATATGAACTAGAATTGCTTCTTTAAATGGATTATGTATACTCCAGTGTTGAGTTTTTTGTGATCTGTAATAGTGTTTAGACTTTTGTCATAAGTTTCTTTTGACTGTGTGATTGTATTCAGGCCACATGTGTATATTTATAAACAAATTTGTACTATAGATACACGTTAATGGTAGTGTTAATAATAATCATCTTAAGAATTATACCAATAAATGTCACTACTATTCTTATGCACAAAAAGCGATGAATACAAGATTCCAACAGATTTGATGTTATTTGCCCATAATGAAAAATATATTTCTATGCTAATTTGTAGCCCGATTGTTGCGCAACAAATTCATTACTTAGAAGCATTCTTAGTGCCAATCAACTTAATAAAACATGAACATTTAGTCCTGACAATCTCGTTAGCGATTCAACTTAAGGTTGTTCTAATGTTCCGTTATTGTACGTTCAATACGTTCGAATACATAATTCTCTATAATTGATTTCGAATTAGAGAGTGTTTCTATGTAATTCTAAATAATTAGTCTTTCGTTCCTGAACCGTTCAAATAATCCTTTCCACGCAACTGAGTAATTAACCCCCGACACCTACACTAATTGAATTCTGTCACGGTAATTCCTTTTTTATGCGATTGCCGCTAATGAAATTTTCGCATATTAAGCAATAAGTTCGATGTAATTCAAATAAATGTGAATAAAATCGGACAGGGTAGAGTTATACGAACAAACTATTTACATAAGCGCGAGGTTTAATTAATTATATATAATTAAGGATTATATCTATTATAGGTTCGTATTCTTTAGTATCAGACCGTGAGTGTGTCTATGTAATACCCTGCAATTGAGTATATTGAATCATAGAATAGACTTGGTTGAGCAATTGTCTCTGCATAAAACAACGGTCAATTAAAATTTCACAGATCTTCTGTTCCTAAATAGCCGGGATATATACACCGTTGCACGCGGAAGTTGGATACTTTGATTATTTTGAAAGAGAAGACCCAAGTAACTTTAACGCAAGAAATAGAAAGAAAATACCGAAACGTAACATAATATTTATTCGCTTAACAAAACACAAAAATAACCAAAAATATACAAACACCATATAAATAAATGACGATTGCAAGGACTGTGTGGATGTACAATTCACAGGTATAGCAGTAAACTCCACTCACACAAATTAATTAATTATGCGGAACGCAGCGTTTCGAGAGCACGTGGGCTCCCATTGTCAACCGTGTTAACGACTGAAAGTAAAAACTGTATCACACATGCAAATTATTTTCTACGCAGGCTCTAAAATTTCTAAACCATATGACTATTTACAATCTACTAGGTGGCCTCATGCCTTTTACGGGAAAGGATGGACCGAAAGCGAACCGTATCTTTAACAGGGCCTATGGTAATAAATCCATCAAACTCGAGTGTGCAATTGGGGGTGGTTCTCTGTTCAATAAGTTTCCGTTCTTTTTCATATATACCGTTTCGTACGCGTCTAATTCTCTATACGAGTTCACGTTTTTAAGTAGTACTAATGCCATTAAAAACGTGAACTCGTATAGAGAATTAGACGCGTACGAAACGATATGTATGAAAAAGAATGGAAACTTATCGAACAGAGAACCACCCCCAATTGCACACTCGAGTTTGATGGATTTATTACCATAGGCCCTGTTAAAGATACGGTTCGCTTTCGGTCCATCCTTTCCCGTAAAAGGCATGAGGCCACCTAGTAGATTGTAAATAGTCATATGGTTTAGAAATTTTAGAGCCTGCGTAGAAAATAATTTGTATGTGTGATACAGTTTTTACTTTCAGTCGTTAACACGGTTGACAATGGGAGCCCACGTGCTCTCGAAACGCTGCGTTCCGCATAATTAATTAATTTGTGTGAGTGGAGTTTACTGCTATACCTGTGAACCATATAAATAACTTTTGCAATTAATAGCTCATACAATACGTGAGATTTTGATAATTAATTTCGGAATCTTCTTTCCCTTAAAGAATGACCCATACTTTTAATAATGTTATCTATATATTATTACTTTGATGTCCATCCAGTTACGATCCATACAACCTGCCATACACTTCGCACCATTATCGTGCATAAATATGAAATTTTCTGCTAACAACCTTGTCCCTTATGGAACTGCATGTTGTTGCAATATAATTTGTACTATCTTTTTTCTTAAAAGTGGCATTAATTTTTGTAAAACTTCTGTACCATCGTACTGAAGCCAAAAATTCCCAGGAATTTAATCAAATCAATAAGTACTTCGATTGATGATATTCTTATACAAATGAAACATGAGTTCTTTTATATAACTAAAACTAAACTTCTAATACTTAATATATTTTTCATTTTGATCAATGATACCAATATTTCCATCAACTTCATTATTTTCATGCTTAGTCATTAACAACCTTCTATCGGCAATAAACTAAACTGTGTGTAATATCACAGTGTTTGACCTAACAAATCGTGGTTCACCTTTGAGCGAAAAATCACTGGGACGAAATTTATCAAACCAATTCCGACACTGTCTTCCTTTTAGAGCTTCATCACAATTCCTTTTCGGAAATAATAAAGCAAAATCTCGCGAAAATGAACTCTTTTGTTCTCCATATTAAAATTGAACTCACACAAACAAATCTCACAAAAATACACTTAATTTGGATTTTAAGAATACTAAAGTTTACAGTGGACAAATGCCAAAAAAATTGTAACATTGTCAAAAATTATTAAAAAGAAGCACTACTTCCATCAGCATTTAAAAATCGACAATTAATTTGTTGCCAACCCAATATTTCAAAATATACATTTTAATTAATTAAATTAAAGAATAAATACAGCTAAATAGGAAATCTGATGTTAAAGCAAACAACACCGGTTAAATGCACAACGTGATGTACTATATTATAAACTTCTATATGATTTTATTTATATGTTAAATGTATGCTACATTCATTCCACAAAATATTGCAGACAATGGAGAATTTCGAATGCTTTGGGGGAAATACGTTCCGGAAAGGAGATTGTCAACAAGAGGTCATTTACAGTACAATTTTCATAGGGTGAAAAACACGATTACAGAGATAAAGGACCAAAAAATATGGTTGGCAGTAGATGAAACAACGGATGCAAGAAAGAATTATGTTTTAAATGTGTTTTACGTAGTAGAATGTCACAGAAGATAAACGCGGACATGATAATAGAAACTATAGAAAATACCTTTCGGAAGTTCAATATATCGGCAACCCAACTTGTAATTGTTACAGATGATGATACAATCTTATTTTCAATTGTTTCATGTAAGCTGTTTGCTCCGCGTACCTGATCTTGCAACTAAATTTAGTAGAAACAGTCATCTAAAAGTGAGTGAGTTTAAACAGGTTTGTCCGTGCATACCTTAGCCGCCACAGTCCAGAGATGGAAAACGTGGGTTAAACCTGTTTTATATTATGAGCAATTTTCACACACTATTAAATCTTGTATCTTAAATTTAAATCCGCAAGAAACCCAAGCAATTTCAGCAGTCACAGGATGATTTCAAATACCGAAATTCGTACTCAAATAAACCAACTTTCCGAAGATAATTCAATTCTTTAGATGTTATTTCTAAATTAGAAAATACCATGCTGTCATTACATAAAGCCCTAATATATAGTTGATTACCTCAAAGCCTCGTTAGGAAATCTAACATACAGGATAGGAAGATTAACAACCGATAAATTGTGTGCGGCTATAAATATGAATCCCAATTTTCAAACATAGTGCATACAGGCAAGAGCTTAACTGAACACCACATCATTAGATGCAGAACGCTCCTTGGGCCTGTTATAGAATATTTCCGATGATATTTCTTATATATTTCCAAAGATGAAAATGCTGATTTTGGATTTGATCCCTGTAAATTGCCGTTTGTACGGAAAAATGTTGACACCGAAATGCAGAGTACACCATCAGCAGTCCCATAAATATTGCAAAACTCTATTGATCGATGAAGATGCAGATACAACAACTCGTCGCCCATACATATTCTCATGCATTTGGCGACGCTACGCTGCTAAGAAGATCGGGCAACTCTAGATATAATTCTTGTTTCCACAATGGCGTTATAGATGTGTGTTTTACAAAATGTTAGCAAGTGTCCAATATTTTATGAGCGGAAGTGTATACATATTATTATTTAAATTTCCGATAAAGTTTTATAGTCATTGCTCTTTAAAGCCACTATTTTTAAATAATGATTATTTTGAAGATCGAATGGAATAATCGATTCTCTTGGGCAATCTTTGGGGCACCCTGGAAATGATAGTAGCGACATTCAGAAGTTCATTCTTTTGTGTAAGCAGATTTTGCATTGCATTAATAATGATAGATATTAACTTTTTTTTAAATTATCGTATATGTTCATAAATACCCATATCTTCGTATAATTGACAATTAAATAAATAACAATCGTTATTAATATGTTTTCATTACTGACATGTAAAGAGTATTTTTAGTCTTGTAAAGCGCTTTCAATTTGTGTTAAGTGAAAGGTGCTTGTACTATTTATAGCGCTATAGCTATAGCTATATACCATACAGCTTCGGGTATCATAAATATACTTGATTCCTCCACTAAATTTAAACCTTATATATTGCATCTGAACCGACGCTACTGACATTATACATACAATTTCGCTTGTAATGTTCATATGATGTAGAAAAACATCCATCGATAGGTACTTAGCCAATAATTATCGGAAGCGGAAGCGGAAGAAGAGAGAAACAAAAGCAAGAAAAGCAGATTTAGATTTTATCCGTTCAAGGATAAGCTGAAATTTAAAGGTGGCTGCACGTTCGACAAACATTAAAGCCGAGTTACGCAAAATCATTTCTGAAAGTTGGCACGTCCGCCGCCGTTACTACGAACCACCACCTGCACATAGGGGAGGAGAGAATAAAATGTGTAAACTTGGTGTTCACGTCGGGTACGTGAGCGACATATCGAGAACGGCGAACGGCGCGGCGTCTCGATGCAACTGCACCGGGTCCAAGTGCATTACCTACTTTGAATTCGTTAGGGATCATCTGGGAGAATTTATCGCCGAGCTTCGCCGATAAATACGACGAATATGGCATATTTCGGCATGCAGTTCCTTCCAAATTAATAAATGACGAGAGAATAGATGACATCATTTCCGTTGAAGAAATAAGAAAGAGGCAGACTTCTTCGTTTATGATAATTATGATTGTTGAAATCTAAAGTACTTATACGTTGTACCTACCTACTGTCTTCAAGGTTGTCGAATTATCAATTGGACAAATAAGGTAAGACACAAGTTGTTTTGTTGAATCCCTTTTCTTTCTTACAAAAATGCTATAAACTGAGGAGCAGTCGGTAACACGGTTAACGGGAGCCCACGTGCTCCTGAAACGCAGTGTTCCGAATAAATTATTAATTTGTGTGGAGTGGAGTTTACTGCGATATCTGTGAATTATACGACCACATTATCCCTGCAATCGTTGTCATTTAGTATGCACTGTGAAGGTATTTTTGGTATTTGAACATCAAAAGATATTTATTTTCTTACCTAAATTTTCCGCTTGCTTACATTAATATTTCTAATTCTTTGTTGTAAACGGAGCTTAGTTAGGATAAACTCTAATTTCTATGTATTACATTATTTTCTTAAAGACGAAATTCCTTAGCATATCTTAGTGATTACAGTTTTCTGCAATTGTTAATATTTTCCTCCTTAATCAATTGAAAACGTCTGTTTTTATAACAAGAAGGACTTCTACAGCTACCTGCACAGAGAAGACATAAACTCCAATAGGATTTATATAGTACAGCATTTATATGTATATTTAAATTACTTAATACCAAAGCTATTAAAATGCAACATTGAGAAGGTTACAGATTTCTTTACTGTACGATAGTTGGAGGTAAGCTATTTAGAGACTTGCAAGGGGTAGCCACTAAATGAAATAATCGTAAATATACGAGGCATGGTTTTTAAATTGTGCATACTGCGGCAAGGAGAATGTCTACTAAAAATTTAGCCCCACCTTTAGTTAATCTAAACCTAAAGTTTCAGTATGGTACGTATAGTCTTGTAGCTACGAGGGGAGGTCCAGAAGTTCGTGGAATGAAAGGGTTTTAAATAAAATAAAACAATAAATCTATTTTTCCTTTTCAATACAATCACCCTTAGGCACAATACATTTATTAGATCTATGAATTAATTTTTCTAAACCATCATAAAAATATTTTTTATCTTTCGCCTCAAAATGGGCCAAAATTACCTGCTTTACCTCATTGTCGTCGGAAAACTTTCTTCCACGTAAGTTTTTTTTAAATTGGGGAACAAAAAAAATCACTAGGTGCCAGGTCTGGACTGGAGGGTGGATGGACTATTGATTAAAAACCTTGCTTGTGCAGTGCAGCCATTGCAACTTTGCTCTTGTGAACCGGCGTATTGTCTTGCAAGTGCAACACACCCTTGGTCAATTTTCCTTGACGTTTTTCCTTGATGGCCTCCTTTAATTTTTCTAATATCGCTGTGTAATATTGTCCGGTTATGCTCCTACTTTTCTCTTTGTAATCAATCGATAATATCCCCTCACAATCCCAAAAAACAGTAGCCATCAACTTTCCAGCCGATTCTGACGCTTTGAATTTCTTTGGCGGTGGTGCCCCCTTTTTATGCCATTGCATGGACTCCTGTTTGGACTAAGGCTCAAAGTGATGAACCCATGTTTCATCTCCGGTAACAATCCGCTCCAAAATCTGTGCAGGTTTGTCTCCACACACCTCCAAAAATTGTTTGGACGCACAGACGCGCTGCTGTTTCTGCATCGGCGTGAGCATTCTCGGTACCCATCTTTCACTGACTTTTGTCATACCCAGATGATCATGTAGGATACGCAAAATGGTGGTATCTGATACACCAACTAATGCAGATAATCGTTTTTTCTTCAAACGGGTATCTTGCAGTAGACATTTTTGCACTTTTTCGACGATGTCTGATGTGGTGGCCTCAACTGGCCGTCCAAAGGGGGGGTCGTCTTCAATCGACTCCCGACCATGTTTAAAAAGACCATGCCACTTATAAATCATTGATTTACTAGGGTACTGTTCCCCATAAACGGTTTCCATTTCATTCAATATGGTTTCAGCGTTCTTTCCCTGCTTTGTAAGGAACTTTATCACAATACGGTGTTCAATTTCCTCCATAGTTTTAGTTTTCTTCCGGATTGACTTGTTTAGCAGGCAACTATTCGTAAACGACTGACGCTATAGGGCTGCAACTTAGCTTACATACTAATGATGAGTCGCCAATCAGAACGACACCTAGCGAGCGCCCATATCCCCACTCCATCCCATCCATTCCACGAACTTCTGGACCCCCCCTCGTATCACTAACTGCGAAATTCGAGAAGTTAGCACAACAATTGAATTAAATCCAGAATATTTTTACGCATTAATTTTTTATAATTTTCGGAAACAATTATCCCAACAAGAATGCCTAGCCCAGTTAGTTTCTGGTTTCGGCAATGAAGCACCATATCAGTCAACAATTTCTCGTTGACACGGAGAATTCAAACGTGGACGGATTAGTCTCACCAATGGTCCAAAATGTACAACAAAAACGGCATTCACTCAGGAAAACGTCGATGCTGTGCGCAAGATCATCAACGAAGATGGTCATATGACATATCGCGAGATTGAAGCATTATTCGGTATTTTGAATTCAAAAAATGTTGCATGAAGAATTGTGTGTAAAAAAAACAGCTAGGGTAAATCGCTGGCGAAAAACTCTAGACCACTTCAGCACCGAAAACCCTAAAAACGTGTACAATATCGTCCCTGAATCTTAAATTTGCTGATACGAGACAGAAAATAGTCAACAGTCTGTTTGGGTGGTCCAAGGTGAAGAAAAGTCGACAAAAATCAACCGTTGTCAAAGTGTCTCCAAAAAGATGCTTGCGGCATTTGGTTCGAAAGCAGATCATGTAGCAACAATTCCTCTACAAGATCAAAAGACTGTTACTGCCGATTGGTATACAATCATTTTTTTTGTCGGAAGTCACCGTTGAGCTTCAAAAGCCCAATCCCGAACGACGAATCGTGCTTCACCAAGGCAATACAAGTTCGCCTACACCACGGAAAACAATTGAATGTTTAATGCAGCAAAAGATCGAATTGTTGGACCATCCTCAAAGCCTAAGTCCCAAAGATTTCTTTACCTTTCCGAAAATCAAGAACGGACTACGCGGTCAAAAATTCCAATTGTCTGAAGGAGCCTTCAAAATAACAATTTTGACTCTCCCAATGAACGAGTGAAATAACTGCTTCCAGAGTCGGTTCGGGCGCATGCAAAAGTGCACTAACTTCGTGGAGAATACCTCAAAAAGCAATAATGTCTCTAAACGCTACCTACTGCTTTATTCCAGTTCTGTATGTAAAACTTAAAGGACAACCCTCGTTTTCATCGCAACAAACCGTTTTAATTATAGTACAGACAAAAAGTATTATATATTTACTTAGTTAAGGTAAAATTACTTAAATCAGATTTTCAAGTTATTTAAAATGGTCCTAATTTATTGACTAACGATTGTAAATTGCATTATCTAACATCTTGGTTAACAAAATGGAACATTGCGTGTTGATTCCACTCGAAAACGACTGTCACTTTAGTAATAATACCGCCAAGATTGAATTTAGAGAGTTTCTCAAAGTGTAAAATTTAAATAAATCAAGATTTATTAAATTAAGTCACTTAATTTAAATCCACAAGCAATTGGAAGAACCTTGTAACTCGATTTTAGAACAATGAATATTATGTCGTTTACCATTTATTACCAAAAACTAGGATACTATAGGAAGAAAGGTTTCTCTGTTAACACTATTTTAAAAAATCTCAGTTAAAAATTAAATAGTTAGGAAGTCAGTCGGTAACACGGTTGACAATGGGAGCCCACGTGCTCCCGAAACGCTGCGTTCCGCATAATTAATTAATTTGTGTGAGTGGAGTTTACTGCTATACCTGTGAAGTTAGGAAGCATTTACGTAGTCTAAAATTTGTAAAAGTTACCGGCCACTTAGCTTTTGTGTACATATTTTTTATCAATTCTCTTCGTCATATTTACTTTACAGAATCAAAATTCTAGTTTAGTTCAAGCAACGCACGCATTCATTCATTTTTTCTTCAAATAGTTTTTACAATATGGAAAGCTGCCTCTCCTCAAGTCAGTTACATAGTCACAATCATATTATTAGTTTTAGTCTAAATTAGAAATGTGATTGAATATGAAATTGATAAGGGAAACTGATCAAATGCATGTGAAGATAAAAGTATCCCACTTTTAGACTATCTTGTGAGATACGCACATGTCAAGATTCACTGATGTATTTAGATTTGAGGTTGAAGTTATATTTTCTTCAGTTGCTTTTTCTGAAAATGAATTACTGTCATATTGTTAAAAGAGATGAATTTTAGCTTTATTTTGGTATATTCCTGTATACGTTTCCGATTCGTGGACGTGCCAGAAATCTTAAGCCAAAGTTTCATTAAGGCATATGTGCAATGAAAAAGAATGCTTTTCCATGGAATAGGCAATAGCAGATGCACAGACAAACACCACAAAATGAACATTTTCTCCTACAACTTTGTAATTTTACATTTAGTTTTCCAAATTTGGGAATATAATAGTATTTATCATAAATGGAAGTGCTTGATAATTTAAACCAAAATAAACCAATCAGAACACACTAACTCGTTTCATGTAAACATTTCGTTAAACTCAATAAAACCCTCCAGAACAAGAAAATTAACAACTTAGGTATTTAATCTATGTTATGAAGGTAGTGACAACTGTGCAACTGTCAACTGTCTAATTTGGTTGCTCTAAACAGGACAAAGGATTGTCAAAAACCGGTTTGTCTCGAAAAGGGGCACGATGCAATAGCTCGAAATGGTCAAGGAGGAAATATTGTTCTGATTAAGAACCTTCGAACTCACTGAATCACTTCATTCCTTTGCTTGGACGTTCTTGAATATAACATGTATCATACTTAGTGTAGCAGGAGTGAACTTATCTTTATATTCATGGATAAACTTGGAAATAACGTCATAGCAATCATTACATTTCCGCATCACTGGTCCACGAAATTACAACTTTTGAATGTTAGAACTTTGGGTTCATTTAAAGAAAAGTTTGAAACAACTGGTTACCGTGCAATCTTGGAAAAGAATCCCTTTCCAAAGGCACACATTAGTTCTTGATTTAATAAAACAAGCTTCTGGCTTATAAGCCATCTAGCTGCCTACTGTGAGAATTTGGTGAGCACAACTGCAACTGATCTACCAGTTTCAACTAGTCTGGATAATGACCAGGTATATAATGTCTGCCATTTTGAATAGAACCATCAAAGGTATCAGTAACACAACCGTAGTGGTAACGGATTCTACCTCCAGGCCTAGGATTTCACCTACGATCATTAGTCCCATCAAGCATTCTAAGTGAAATATCCATAAAGACAAGCCAAGAAAGAGCAAAAATCTGGAGAGAAGCTAAGAAGGGGAAACATGGATATATGCGTTTATCCAACTGTTTCCTCAATACTCATCTTATTATTCAAAGGTTAGATCAATACTCAAAGTTATTGCATTCAACATGTCCAGGAAAAGATGGTGAATTTTCTCTTATTCAAACTTTAATTATAAAGAAAGACCGAATGTATTCAGGATGAAGCTTCTGGCGTTTCGTAGGCGATACTTTATCTTTATTTTTTTGAGAATTTGGTTCATAATCATTTCGCCTGTCGACAATTGTTGTTGTATATCAATTATCGTGTTCTGGCTTTCCATTTCCGCATTCGAAAAACTTTACACATATGATCTCATTGTACGGAATATGTTAGACAAAGCCCATTGAATGGAATATTTTATGAGTTGAATGCCATCGTTGATATAAATCTTTTCATTATTATTTACAGCTCATTTGTGTCCTACGAGTACAATATATCTTAGTAGAATGGTTGTTTAACCATAATAAGCTTTCATGTATGTATATTAATTTTAAGTTATATTAGTTTTATGTTGGCCATATATAATCAAAGTTATTTTCCGCTTCACTCTCTAACTTTAGAGTTTTAATTCCTATATTATGTATTAAACTAAGGTCGTTACACTCTTGCAAAATTTGTAAATATAGAACATAAGTGTTTTGAATTATACTCAGTTATACAGACATAATCTGAGCAAGTCAACAACGGCGAGGTGTCTACAAACCTAGGTTCCACCACTATAGTTATAGCCATAATGTAGTAGGGTAGCGGCGAAATACTGTTCACGGCGAATGATTGATGATACTAAATATATACATAAAGTTGATCAAAGAGATATATTTAAAGCTGTTGATAATGAGTCTATCGAGATAGATGTGGATGGCAAATTCAGTAGTCAGTAGCCTAACATTCTTTACTCCGGACCCTAACGGAATTTTTAGAATGAATATCAGATATGTCACCCTTAATTATGTTAGAATTGGCTTTACAAAATACAAACGTAATTTGCGCATTCATTTCTTGTAGCTCATTTAGCAAGCCAAAAATTTTAGTGACAACGACATGATTTTTATTAAAATTCCAAGAATTTTGTATTGAGATTGAGAATCAGATATTATAACAACGGCATAGAATGTTTTAAACAAAGTTACAAAGCTTTCTTTATAGCATAAAGCTCACCAATAAAAAATAGAGGCCATAAGAATCAGTTTGAAAGATTCGAAATAGTTGTTTCTTGGTATGTAAAAGACGGAACCAACTGAGCTAATATTTTTGGCACCATCTGTGTAAATTTGCAAGAATTGATTGCAATTTTCTGCTAAACTATAATGAAGTGTAATGCTGTTCGAACTGACATTGCTATTGTAACTGGGATATAAAATTATAGGTTTTATAAGACTAGTAGGGTAATCTGGCACCCCACTGGGGACGAGATGATTGAATGACCTGAACATTCAATATAATAAATAATAAATATCTGCACATCCGGAAACTAGAGGAGGGAAATTTTTAATCTTCCAAAATCTGTTCATCAATCAGATATGGCGTTGTTATATGAAGACGTAAGTATTTGTTTTAGATTTAAGTTCTTAGCTTTTAGGATATAGTTTCTAGCCAGAAATTCTCGTGGGATATAGAGGGGTAGCACAAAGGATTCAGCTAAAATAGGCATGGAATGAACTGTATTGCTCCTATACAAAGTCGTAGAGCTTTATAGTGCATTCTGTCTATCTTAATCAGATAACATTGGCATACAAAGCCATACAAAATACAATCTTAGTCTAAAGTAGATCGAATATAGGTTTTGTAAATTGTCAAACATACGCACCATTTTTATGGCAATGTATTTCAAAAGATTTAGGTCTTCTTCATACTTTCCAATGATCTAATCAATGAGTTTACCCCATAAAAGGTTTTGATCCAGAACAATACCCAAGTACTTAATAGGGTTCTCCATGGATATTTCCACATTATCAACCGTCATGTTATTAGAAAGGCGAAATCTATGTCTAGTGAAGCACACCATCTTGCTGTTATCAGTATAGTTCGTTGAAAACAATATTTCCCTTTATCAATGTAAGTAAATCTTCACTGTATATACATATATCATCAGCACCCTGGATGCACGTCAGTGAACTATCAAAGACATTATTTAGTTCTAAAGTGTATATGTTGAAAAGCAACGGATTAATAATGGAACCTTGGGCAAGACCAACGGATGTGAAACGAGGACAATGTAATGACTAGAGACCAGGTTATATGCAGAATTTAATTTAATTAATTTATTATATTTAACGTCTGTATGTAGATGTATTACACTGATTAAAGTTAATTAGCGTTAATTAACTAATCCGGTCTCTAGTAATGACCCACTGCCTTTCATATGTACAGCTATTCCAATATAAGATAACTATAATTCTGGCTACCGTGAAGACATGTCAATCTTAATTAGTCTCTTTTTAAAACAATTAAATTCACATTCTTGTAAACATTCTCAACATCAACAAACAATGCTTGCAAAAAATGTGGAAAGCTTCACGATTTTGCGTGTCATCCGTGCACCGAAGCGACTACATATTGAAAGGTGACAACGCAATGATCAATATCAATGTGTCTTCCAACCTATGAAATTGCATTTTAATTTCTTCACAATTAAAAGGAGAAAAAATAGGAGGCGGTAGTTTTTGATTCACCCCCGTATAAAATGTAGTTACTTGTTAAAAACTAGTATAACGCATAATTATAAATTAACTTTAACTCTAAAGGTAAATTCAACACCTATAAGGAAGCTTTTAACTCTGTTCGTCTTTACTCTGCTAATGGTATGTTTACTAAACAAGTTATGGAAAGGCTTCGTTTGCATAGTATTCGTATCGACCTCCAGACCCCTATTTTTAGATTTAGTACTTCAACAGTGAATATCATATGACAATTAATGTATTAAGACGCCTTACTTGTTTAAGATAATAAATTGGCATGAAAGGAAGTTTCCGCTTAAGCGAAGACGCATCAAGTTCTCTTCTATAAATTCTATTATATCGCTTCGGAAACCCTCATGCTTATTTTGGCTTTGTACCTCGAAAAAGCGTACATATATGGCCTATAATGAGATAGGTGATTAATGACGATATTCTGAGTGAGGCATATAGGATTATTAATTATGCTTGTTTTCGAAGCCCGGTTGTATTTCAATAAATTTGACTAATGGTAACTACGGACCGCCTTCGACAAATTTAGTCCTTTTTAGGGCATCGGAGAGAGAGAAGAGCGTGGGTTTATTCGGCCCCAGAGGAGATACCAACACGTAATAAGTATTATTGCAGTATTTATTTAGAAAATAAGCCGCTAAAAGGATTAAGTAATTACACTGATGGATGTCTCACGTGATTTATATATTTTACAGCTGGATTAAGTGACGATATTTTGATTACTACCGAAATTCGACTAAGCCCAATAAAGTAATGCGTTATTCATAATTACGAAATGCATCATTCCATAAAAAGAAAAGTAATAACCTTACCATAATGTATGAGTTCCATTACTTAAATTTAATTAAATTGGAAATGTTTGGGAGAAGAAAACTCGTTGGCGATGTCATCCCACGTCTTTCCTTTGAGTTGCCTTACCTGCGAAAAGAAAAGACACAGCTATTAGTAGTAATTACGTCGATATTATTATTTTATTTATAAGCTTCATAAAGGAAAGCACATTTTCATATAAGAAAAATATTATCACGAACCCATTGCGTGCGATGAACAACGCAATTGAGTTTCTGATATTAAATTGTTTCCATTTCATTAAAAAAATAGTGCCCGTTAGAATTCGGAATTATCCTTTACCGATATGATACTGAATTTTTATATCATTTCGCCTCAATGCTATCAAGTCTGCTATTATCTGCTGAAGCTACTACTGGGGAATCCTGTTAAGTTTTCTATGGTTCTAAATGGTAGTTGAAAAACATCAACAATTTGACTTCCCAAACAAAACATTACGTATTTCTCAAACTTATAATCTACCTAGTAAAATGATGTGTACCTCAAAGAATAATAAAACTGTAGTTTTGATGTTTTAACAGACAGTATTAATTGTAATAGCAACATTTATTGGCATACGTATATAAACTAGCGGCCACAATTGTTTATCCACCCTTAAAATATTACAACAACAAGTCAAAAACTGATTATAAAATATCCCTTTATTCTGTACTTATTCAAACAAAGATAATCATAAATTAACTTAGATTTACTATCCTTCAAACAATCTTGGCATTCTATCTAGTAGCTTTGCCAGTGTTAGGGGTTTTATTTTCCTCCACGTATCCTGTAGTTGCGCCCAAAGTGCTATTGCTGATTATGGAAAAAGCTGTCGAACCCGTCGATCGAGTCCCTTCCGTAAACACTCAATCGGATTGATGTCTGGACTTTCGGGCGGCCATTTCATAATAACAATTTTTCCCATGTGCTCCAATTGTTGCAAATATTCATGGTGTATGTTTCCAGTAGATGATTATCGTGCTGGAACATGAAGTTTTCAACGACTAATCGTGTTCCGGATGAGATAGAATTCCTCTCCAAAACCTTCCTATAACCTTCTTTTCTAAGGATACCATTTATTTTGACCAAATCACCACAGAGGTACTGCCAAAACAACCCCAAATCATGACTAATCCTCCTAATGTTTTATTGTCGATGTAATAGAGGATTCAAGTGCTCGTTCCCCTTCGGATACGAATAAATGTTTTTCTGTTTGAGCTTTTCTTCCACTCCTCCAAAATCCAGTCTTTGTGTTCTCTCGCCCATGCTAACCATTTAGCTTCTTTTGTTTTGTATAATAACGGTTTCCGAATAGCAATTCTTAGACGCAAGCCAGCTTGGACATTTTATTCTGGTGATGCTAACTGCGTTTGGGCGCGAAATATTCAATTTGGCAGCAGTTTTTGACGCTCTTTTTCATTTATTTCGTTTGCCCATAATTACAGTTTCGCGATCTTCTACTGGTGTTATCATTTTTGGCCATCCGTATCGGTGTTTATTGTATACCGCCACTTCTTTGATACTTCTTGTTATTATAATAACGGTTGCACGGTTTAATTTCACAAATTTAGCAATTGATATGTACATATACTAATCTACAAAAAGGGTGATAACAATGACTGCAACAACTACCGAGGAATTATTCTACTAAACACAGTAGCGAAGCTTTATGAACAATTGCTGGAAAAGAAATTGAGGCAAATAGTAGAACCGACACTACTAGAAGCCCAAAATGGGTTAAGAAAAAACAGAAGTATACAAGACCATATTTTTGCAATAAAAGAGATAACGGACAAAAAAATATACTCAGGGGAAAGCGTATACCTAGCTTTTTAGGACATGCAGAAAGCCTTTGACAGGGTACGCAGAATTAAACTATGGGAATGTCTACGCAAGAGAGGAGCAAATTGCAAATTAATAACAGCTGTCAAAAGTTTATAGAAAGAAACAGCAAACTGTGTAGTAAGTAGAAACATGAAATCAGAAGTGTTCTATACAAAAGAAGGTGTTAGACAAGGAGGTGGACTTAGCCCTCTACTACTTATAACACACATGGATGAAATTATTAGAGAGACAAGGAAGAGAACAAGGGGTTTATACATTGGACATCAGAACTCAGAAAAGGTAGAAATTACAGAATGTGTATTTGCAGATGATGTACCGCTAATAGCTGGAAATGAAAAGGCCCTCCAGCACAACATAAATGTTTGGAGCAATACACTCGTTGCGTATTGAATGAAAATTAATACAAACAAAATTAAAGTAATGGTTATATCAAAAGAGGAAAAAGAAATACACATTAAACTTGGAGAAACAGAAATACAAGTTAGAGATTTCCAGTACTTGGGTATTACAATACACGAGAAAGGAAGACAAGAAGAAAACTTAACAATAGAATACAGAAAGCCAACAAAGTATACTATGCTATGAACTCAGGATTTATGAACAGAAAAGAAGTAACCAACAAAAATGACGGTTTACAGAACCATTTTCAGACCAATTCTCACATTTGGATGTGAAACTTGAGTACTCAATCGACAGGAAAAAAGTAAGGTTCAAGCCATGGAGATGAAATATCTAAGAAGTGTAAAAAATGTAACCAGGAGAGACAGGATAAGGAACGAACAAATCAGAAGAGAGCTACAAATGGAATCAATAGAAAGTTATGTAGAACAAAGACAATTAGCGTGGTGGGGACATCTACAAAGGATGGACAATACAATTCTGGTTAAGGAGGTCTGGAAAGTAAAGTCACAGAAAAAAAGAACAAGAGGGAGACCAAAAGAAAGCTGGAATAAAGAAATAGGCAAAATTTTAGATAGGAAAGAAAGAATTTGGAATGAAGCTAGGAAAATTGCAATTAACAGAGAGGACTGGAATAAATGGGTAAAAGGGTATTATTAATTATATACGTATAACATAAGATATATACAAAATAATAAGTACAAGTGATAAAAGTGTTACAATAAATATAGCACGTACTTCAAACTAATTGGTCAGTATGTACTAATGTAATGTATGTTTAGTATTGCACGGGCGTTGTTACGTATTATATCACGACTACTCTTAGGCAGAGAATTTACTAACGGCTGGCATGGTGCAAGTGGTATAGCGCACCAAGTTTTTTAATTGCTTGCCATAGTCCGTTCTGATTTTTAATTTTTTTGTACCGCATTGAATCCCTAACACATTTCCACAGGCTCTCTAGTGGATTGATATCCAGCGATTGAGCCGACCACCCCAAAATTCGAATATTATTTTCGGTAAACTACTGTTTGACACACTTGGAAGTGTATTTAGGATCGTTATCTTGCTGATATATCCAAATCAGAGGCAGGTTATCCTCGACATATCGAAGCATAACATTTTGCAAAATTATCTCTATACGCTTCTATGGTCATAGTGTCCTTAATGCAATGAATTGGACCAACCCAATGCCACGAGAAACAGTTTTAAAATTTTATAATAGAGGTTTGAAAAAGAAAGTTAGTGCACGAAAATTATTAATTTTGCAACATTTATGAATAAATTGTTTACTTGCTGTTTTTTCCAGCCTCTCTCTTCAAAATATACCGTTGAACTAAAATTAATGGTGTGGCCTTCGTCATAGTTTGGATTTATTCCCCATAGAGTTCTTATAAGATGAGTTTGATCGAAGCGCTAGATAGCGACAACCTCAGAACACCCAACACCTATAGGAATATTTACAGAACGTATTGCAACAAATTCACGCGGACTGTCTTGCTTCAAAGTATGCCTAAAATTTGTGCAGTGGTTATCAGAGACATAGAAGGTCATACCGACGAAAATATTATGCTTGAATTAATTTACTTTTATTTAACGACAGTCACTTATGTTATATACATTCGTTAATAATCACAATAAAATGTTATTGTATCTGTGGCTTTTTGTAAAATCCGTAAAACTTTTGGACGATAGTGTATGTGGCACAAATTTGGGGCTCTCGTTAAGCTGAGATGGATAAATTTGTATATTAATTTAGGTGTGTTACTCTAGAGGTTTAATTCTCCCATACAAAACTATATCAAAATAAACTACATCTAAATGTTTATACTGATCCTAACGTACAATATATATGTTCGTGAAACTCTTGCAGCGGTAAGTACTTGAGTAACAGTAATTTTAGAAAATACGTGCAAACGCACACCTGTTCTTCAATTCCGCTGTACACGTTCATACATCACTATCAACCTACTTTTGCCTACACACGTACCAGAGACATGCAACACATTTTATACCGATGTGCATGCCAGTCTGGCGGGAGTAGGTAATCATAGAAGTTTTCAGTTGCATGAATGGTAAATAACTTCGCCCGCACACTCATAGCTACGTCAAGAACAAAACAAACAATCGCTCACTCGAAAACCTAACAGAAAGAAATTAATTACGCTTCAGATGAATATTCATAATCGCTTTATGTCAACGGCGGAGTTGAGGAATGGCTGAGCTGTTTAAAGCGCTGCAAATATTTCGCTAATATTATTATCGGTACGTCGTTGTTGTCGGACGCGATAATTAAAACGTTTTTTTTTTCGTTAATTTTTTTTTTTGATTTATTAATACCTTCGTCGCGCCAACTTTTAACGTTCCGCTTTTTGAAATATTTATCGCGACTTCGCAGTAATATTTTCTGAAGTATACGCTAGAATGGTAAAGATTAACAAAATGTATGATGACATCCGGTGACACAGGACGTTAGTGTCGTGATAACGCAACAAGCGTCAGATGTGATAACGAAAGACAAGAAGGCGAGTTTCCTTTAGCATACAAGATCGAAAAGAGGTATCGTAAACATATCTACGAACAAGTTTAAAAGAAAAAAGCCTAAGCTACTAGTAATTAAGAGAATTCAGCAACAACCATTTGGATATATATAGTAATAAACTTTATTCTTTATTTATTACACAAATTTTCAGCATTTGATGCAACTTGCCGCCTTCATCAGGGAACTAGAATGCAGAGATGTCAACTTTTTAATATGCATTTGATTAAGAATCGGTAATATTCTAGAAACTCAACATTACTTTGCACTTCAATTGTTGATTTTTCAGTGTTTGTGGTGAATGTTGACGAAAATATTTAAAAATGTTTCGGTTCAAAATTTGCAGGATACCACGCTGAGTTTGTAAACATTCTTCTTTACCAGAACGGTAGCAGCATTAATATCTTCAAAATTGACAAAGATAAATACCTTTTCCATAAAACATGGAAATATAATTTAAAATCGTGAAATTTGAAATGTGGTGAAAGTTCTTGGACTAAATTTTGATAAAGCATTTAAAACTTTAATACAGACTCAGACCATAACGTGAAATGAAGAAAATTTTTCTTTAATATGGAAAAAAAATTGCCCACCACATGTAACCATTCAAGAAATCGTTGTTCAAAACTTGAGGAAGTTATTTTAAACGTTAAACATACACTCACGATGAAAATTACCTTAAAATGTTACTATTACTGTTACCGTAATCGTTACTGTTACAGTTCCTGTGCCTGTTACTATTGCTGTTACTGTTACCATTACCGCTAGCATTTCCGTTACCGTTATCTTTACCGTTTACCTTACACTGCAACAATTCCTAGGGAAATTGCACCGGAAAATGGGTAGCAACTATACTGTCAACATTAGTGTAAAACTACATCCCATGGTATTTTTAACATCTACTAACTTGACAACACTTAACTTATGATCAGTAAAATTACACTGGCAGATAAACATATTTATGGATACATTTCACCTTGGTATATGAAGTGTAATTGATAAATATACATTTGTGATGAAGACTGCCTTAAATTTTTACTGTATATATTTATTACGTAATGTGTCAAATTTTACCTAAATTTCACAAAGTTGCCTTTCAAATTATCATTGCCTTAGCTTGTTACTAAAACTCTTAATACGAATTTTGTTTGGCATAAGCCATTTGAATAATATGACAAATGTCAAAACATAAAACGAAAACTAAATGAAATATGTTTATTTATAACAAACACGTACGATGTTATAAAAATTGTTGAAAGATAAGATTTGATCATGAATGATTTGTGTTGTATAGTAAGAACCACTTTATATCAATTTTAAATTACAGTACAATTTTAATAATAATAAGTTCCTGTCACCTATATATCTAACCAAATATTCTGTCAAATTGACAATTGAGGCAACTGAAAATAGTACAAGTTACGACATTTTTTTTATTGAAATAGATTACTAGAGGTAAAATGTATTTGAACCCTTCTTATAACCATATTGTTAAAAATGTAACAAATGTAGTACTGCCTTCTTGAGCTTTTCAGCATAAGTAACTCCATATGATTTTAATTTTACTACAAAGTGTGCTACTACTTTAGAGAGATGGATCGTTTATGTTGGTCGAATCTTAAACTAAAAAGGAATTTTATATCAGTGAACACTGCGACGTCTGGTATTTTTAATCGAATTATGTAATAGTTGACTTATGAAAAGGTTACTTGATAAATAATAAAAAATAGACACTACCTTAGTTCCTCTAGTAGAGGTATAATAATTATCACTTGGTTGAAACTGTAGACCACATAAATAGTTGACACTTACCATCAAATATTTTGAATTGACATCTTGTTAGTAATAATTTAGCAACCAAAATACATTTTGTACCGATCTTTCGATCTTTATATGAAGGTTATTTTTAAAGTGCGAGCTGTTTTGCAATTAAAAATGATATACTTTCTGAATATACATATAATTATCCAGGTTTCTACATAACTCGAAACTATAGTCAACGCAGTGAATTATCTAAACTGTATATATTTAATTTTATCTTACATATTTAATATTCCATATTAGGCAGACAGTTCACATAGTAGTTAATAGTTTTGCAACCGTCTGGTTTTGCTAGCAATTACCTTTGCAACTTAATGGATTCCCCAATTCTTATTACTAAACATTAGATTAGAAAACTGTTTATCTAAGGTTTCTACTTTTATCGGTTAGAAACCCCCGCCATTAGTAGCGTATATTATAGAATTTTAATCATTACTATTTCACAATATTAAACATTCCATACAGATCCTTCTGTAATTCTTTAGACGTAATTAAGGTCAGATATTTCAAATAAGTTAAGAAATTCAAATATATAAAAGATAACACTCATTCAGGCAAGCAAGTCAGCCATTAGTCAACAGTCAATAGTGTAACTTCATGTCTGAAACATAACTCTTGCACATTATTACACTTGTTATGTTCTTAATATAGTGTATTAAAACTATCTAATGCGTTTTTCAGTGCAACAATAAAACGTGCACTTCGTTGGATCCGGGAACTTTTTCAAACAAATCGTCGCCGATCAAGTTTAACAATTATACCTTTACGGCCTTACAACACGTGGGTGGCGAAACACGGAACTTGTGCGCGAGTTTGGTGTAACAATTAATCAGCAAAGCAAACCGTCTCCTGTTCTCTACAAACAGGGAACTTTTGATTTTTCCCACTATAATTCCCATCTCACACCCAGTGACTGCCTTCCCTTCAGACATCTCGAAAACAGGGAAGCGTCTAAAAGTGTTGAAGATATTGAGAAATTGAAAGTCTCAGACCTGGCTAACACTGTAGGCGCCGGAGTTTTATGCAGACGGTTAAAACAAGCTCGTACCAGGTATGAAATATGTTTGGAAGGACCTAGTGATTATATAGAAATTACTGATTAACCTTTAAATTTGAACAGCACCTAGTACAAACCAATGAAGCATCTCGCTTGTAAAGTAACTATATGATGGGTTGAGTGAAGCAATTCACTTACCATCCCATTTAAGAGAATATAAGGTTTATAATAGTTTTGAAACGGCTAAGATATCTCAACCGTTTATAATATTTATATATATATATATATATTAATTATAAGTATGTAAGAGACTTTTAATACCTAAGTACAGCAAACGACTACATTTTCATACAGCGCATGAAAGCGCTGCTAATTTTTAATCGAATTGTTACCGAAACTATCTCTATTGTACGCTCTAACATTTCTAAACTAAAATTCCCAATCTCTGCTGTCTCTAGTAACCCCCTTTCGCACGATGGTTATATATTTTCCGTGGGTGTATCTGAACTGCTGAGAACAGCACTGCAGGTTAATCAGTATATTAATATTAGAACTTCGTTCTAATTTATTCATTAACTCAATTATATTTACCAGAGATAGTATCATATTTTCTCTTCATATATATTTTTATACGATTACCAGTTAAAGCATTACAAAACATTTCCAACTAGCAGCTAGCCGTGTATCAGAATGATAAGCCAAAACGAGCGCGTTGAATCTATCGATTTCGCATTAAAATATTGTCCGATGGTTAGCGAAAAGCTGCCGCCTCGCGTCTAAATTTAAAAATAAAACCACGAACACACCCCGCTTACGCAAACTACGTTCCTAAAAAGGCTCTTGTTTTTTTCGCGCTTTTTTGATTTAATTATTCAATGATTAGTGAGTGGGATTAAATTGAATAACAACTTGTATGATATACTGTCAATAATTTTTGTAATATTAAAACGAGACGTACTAAACTTTCCAGCAAGATTGCAATAAAAAAACGGATGCATATAAGTTTTGGTTTAAAGTCACTTATCGAGACATTTCAAAATATTAAAAGGTTAATAACATGTCCTACATTGGGTCGGGCACCTGCAACGTCGGATCCAATCAACTGAGTTGGGTAGCGGACAGCGGGTGCACTGTTGGTCGGATACGGGTCGAATGCGGGTATGGCGTATTATACCGTAAATCTGATTCTAGTGTACACTACCATCCATATTAGTTCGAACACCCAGACAATATTTATAGTAGGCCCTTTATGACGTTAATTGTTTATTAATTGTACAAACAAACTTCGAGAAATATCGACTAGAGAATGATTAAGAACCTATTATGTCATATGACCCAATATAGTGATCAGAATAATCCTCACCGCCACAAATAGAATTATTTTTGGGGTGAGAGCAAGTCACCCGAACGTGTATTGTGTATTGATAAATGCTTTAGTTTCTAAATCAACCTGCTTGTGCGTGCGTTGGTGTCAAGAGCGTATATTTTTGTGTGAGCCTGATTGAGGTTATTAAAATGCCGAGAGGAAAACTGACAAGTTTAGAAAACCGGCCTGCAATTGTTGTTTTTCGTCAAAAAGGTTATTCATTGCGTCAAATTTCTGAAAAAATACATTTTATGAATCGCCTGTCAGTAATATCATTGGGAGACGTCAACGCACGGGCAGTTTAAGAGATCGGGCACGTTCAGGTGGTAAGAGAATAACAACTCAACCAATAACGAGCGTATAAAATTGTTGAACAAGCGAAACAAGAGACTGTCAGCAACAGAAATCGCCGCCGAAATGAATCGCAACCGTACGAGAAGAATTTCTATTACTGCAGTGAAAAGAAGATTAATAGCTGCAAATTCTTTACGGCCACATTGCAACAACAAACTCTATTTCGACGGGGAAACATGAAAAAACTATTACAATGGGCAGAAACACATAGAAATTGGACACTGGATGATTGGTAAAGGGTGCTATGGACTGATGAGTCAAGATTTGAGGTGTTCAGGCAATCAAGATGCGTTTTTGTAAGAAAAGCGAAAAGCCAACGAAAGTTGCAGGATTGTGTAGTGCCAACTATCAAGCACGGGAGAAGTTCTGTGCTGTACTTGTTTGGGGTCGTATTTTGCGAAAAGAAGGTAATTTGGAAAAACTGCAAGAAAGCATTTGTGCAACGTCCAATCAGCGAAAATTTTGTATTCATGCAGGACAACGACCCCAAACACTCAGCAGTGATATGTAAAAATTGCTTAAACGAAGATAATGGTACTTTACAAATAATGACATGGCTACCGCAAAGCTCCGATCTAAACCCCATCGAACTGTTATGGGATGAATTGGACGGGAGAATCCGAAAAGTATGCCCTGGCTCCGTAAGCCACCTGTGGAACATTATATAAGAGGAATGAACTAATATGCCAAATAGAGTCCAAGAGAAGCTAGTGGAGGAAATACCTCGGATTGGGAAAGATGTTCTTCGCGCAAAAGGGAGTTTCTTTGATGAACGGAATGTTTAAGAAATAACTCTATAATTGAACTACAATAAATACATCGTTACAATTCTTAAGAATTATTCTAACACAGCAAATATCGATACTCGCAAAAGATAGATATGGAAGACTGATGAAGTTTTACCAAACCATCGTCAGCCCAACCAATTGTCAGCCATTATAACTGAAAAAGCAGACACCTTGAAAATATTTTCAAAAAATGACTCTGAAACCCATAATACATAAGGAATGGTCTCAATTAATCACCCTGAATATATATATATATATACATATATTGGGTAAGGTGAGGGAAATGGACGTATGGGGAATTTGGGCGGTTAACTTGTGAGAACATTTTTTTAATGTAAATGTTATTGGCTTTTGTATCTACTATCGAGCTGTCGTGACCTTTCTAATTTTGATATTGAGATTTACAGTTATTTTTAAGTATCATATTGGGTTTATAACCTCAAATAAAGTGCTTTACTAGGTTTAAACATTGGCAGTCTTTTTGTGAAAAATAATGAAGTTGATTATGTTAAACTTGTCCAGTGATACATAGATCGTATATAAAAGGCCTATCAATAAAGTTTTGTTTAATATTTATTTACAGGAAATAATATAGGGGTCAAAACACATCTCACAATTTTCCTATCGGGGAAAATGGGAGGTACCGAATTGAGGATATAGATGGAAATTAACTTATGTTTGAATTTGTTGATACACAACTTTGGTAAAAAAATCGGGTACCATATTTTTTTCTTAATCTAAAACTTCTACTTTTATGTTACCAACGTCTTCTAGCTGAGAGGTATGAGATTAATTTCTGCAGATAAGAAAATCGATTTAATAGACGATACCTTTCGCAGTTATTTTTCCTGTTTTTTATAACTTCCTTCTTACTTTCAAACATTAATGATTGTATAGGTACTTATGGCCAACGGTGCAACAGTAGATGGTTTGACTTTTAGGCATTCTGTGCTTGTAAGGCTTCCACTGTACTTCAAACAATCTAAAAATCACAATTTGTTTGTTCGCGATTCCACTTGTCGGCGTGCCATTGCCATGCTAATTTTCGTTATTTTCGAAAGAACGCGCATGGTTTATTAACGTTTCTCCAAAATCGTATACAAAACTTATGTGCAAGTAATTCCCATTAATTTAATTTCTGGTTACTGGAGAGGACACGAGTGAGTTATTTTAAAAACTTACGTTTAACTCCTCTATGTGCTTTGATATTTTAATCAATGTCATCAGAGACACGAAAATATTTGATTGGAGATAATTTTGGTCCATCAGCGAAAAGTTTCAAACACTGTATATAATAAAATTTTCTAAAAATAGGGAGCGTTTATAAATTCAAATTGCATTACATCTTCTACGCTCTTCAATCGAAACGACAATAAAAACAATCGTTCCGGAACGATTGTTTATTCAAATTTTTATATTTGCTTCTCTTTTTGAACTCGTTCACCGGTGCACCGTACTGGATCGAATGAAACGAATAAAGCAATTGCAGCGAGATGGGATTAAAGTTTTCAATTTTATCTTCTCGTCGGGTTTTCGAGTTTATGAAGAGGTGTTTGTATAGTTCAATTGTTACACCATAATACTATCCCTACTGTGAATCCGTTATTTAATACCAATAGAAAATACACGGATGAATCAGTATTTCGCGTAGAAATAATGAAATTGTCATTACAAATGAGGTTTGAAATCGCAGAGAACTATACTAAAATAATAATCGTTTCTTGATTTACAAACAAACGTAAGCAACTGTCCCCTTTCGGTTTTAATAAAATTTTTGCAAGGATATAGTAGAGTGCATTCAACATGAGAATGTTTCGTTATGTCAGAGGATATAATTCACTGGGAGTAAAATTGCAACCAATAATAAGCTCGTTTTTAGAACTGACATCGTCCATGAATCCATTTTGAATAGAACGTCATAAATTCTGTTGATTTTGCACGGTCGTTACAAACAATGGAAGAAGCTTTAAAATATAATTGTATTCATTATTGCTGTTTTGTATGTAGTTTAAATAGCTTCAGAGCGGTTATTTAAAAATTATTACATTTTTGTGTATAAGTCCGATTCGAACCTGATGATGCTTGCGCAGAACAAAATTAACAAAATTTAAAGTATTAGAAAGAGCTAAGAGTGCAAAATAAGAGAAACATCTATAAGTTCCGCGATATACGGTCATGCCTGAAGACATTAGTGTGCATATTTAATCATTCGACATTTACGCCATAATTTCTCGGCTTGACATACTTGTACAGGTTCAAGCGTATTCAAACTCCGTCACGGCATGCATGGAAATACGCGAGGTCTACGCTATAAATATGACGGGTTCGAAGAGTAGTAATTTTAGTAGCCAGCCAACCAACCTGGTGAGCGCCTGAAAATGTATGAGGTAATGAAAATTGAGTATGCCGTGGTCACTAAATCTTAAAAAAAAGAAGGGCATAAGCCTAATCACGTTAAACAACGTTTAGGGGGCGTTTACGATGATTCATCTACTTCGTATTTCACTCTAAAAAAGAGGGCAAAATGTTTCCGCTTGGGACAAGAATTCCTGTAAAATGCGTCGACCAATTGTAGTGATAACGCCTCAATAAATTTCATTTATTGAAGATTTAGTGCTGGAAGTGCTGATAGTGAAGGAATTAGCAGCGATAATAAATATATTCAATACAAGTATTCGCCGAATTCTCCGCAACCATCTGGGTATGAATAAAATTAGTGTGCGCAGTCGTTTTAAAACATGTGTGTAACATTGTCACAGGGAATGAAACAATGGTTCTGTATTACGATCCTCTATTGAAAAGCGAGTCCATGGAATGGCGGCGACCTGGTGGACCTCGTCCCAGAAAGGCGAAAGTCTTTCAGCCAAAGAAAAAAAGCTGATGACCCCAATATTCTGAGATTGTGAGAGCATGTTGCTAGTTGACTTTAAAGAGCGCAATACAACTGTGAACGGCACATATTATGCGTCTTTGTTGGATAAATCAGATGAGGGTATTCGTGCAAAACGTCGTGAAAAATCGACAAAAGGTGAGCGATTATTGCACGACAATGCTCCCGTCCATACTGCCGCCGTTTCACAAGCTTTCATCCGCGAATGTGGCTTTCAAGAATTGGAACATCCACCGTATAGTCCGGATATGACTCCTTCTGATTTTTATTTGTTTCTAATTTATAAAAGGACCATAGGGGACGCCGTTTTAAGAATGACAGTGAGTTACAAGCAGCTGTTATAGAACATGTTGACGGAAAAACTTGAGATTATTTTTGAGATTGTTTATATGGAGGCTTACTATGATATTAGCGATTCAGCAGCATTATTATGTTGGGTCTTGTTTTCTAGGCATTTTTTGAATACAATCCTATCTGCTTTGTGCATCGGCGTGTTGAGAACTGTAAGTGTTCATGAACACTTATTACCTACTAAACCCCCTGGCAAGATTAGTTGTCTACATTTGAAGAATGTGTTATATATAATGATACGTGCAATTTTGACAATGTTGTGTAACTAAAATTGCATTACCTCCATGCTGTTATTATCGGACTTTTTAAAATAAACTGAATCATTAAATGATGTAAAATGTGTGGTGAACATGTGTTATATAAACAAATCTTTTTAAAAATTGTAGCAGAATTAATTAAATGCAATTATAAATAGTATGATAATATTTAACTATCGGAATATTGTGTAACAATGTATAACGGTGGAAATGTGCATATGTTGCATTTAAAATAAGCATATTATTGACCGTTTAATTTTGTGTATTTTATCAATTTATTTCGGATGTTATGTAGCATAAAGTTCCATTACAATAATGAAATATCACATATCTTATGCTATCTACAATAGGTAATCTAAGATGTATATTTCCCTCATTCCTTTTATGGTATAGTATGCAACAATAAGGATCTAAAATTAGTACATAAACATAACTTTTACAGTTTTGTACATCAATACATCAATATTATCAATAGGTACATTACCTCACATAAAATCAAAAATGGATAGAACGAGTGAGCAATTTTATTTATCTCCTCGCTACTGTAAATGAACAATGGGATCACTCATAAGAAATACGTACCAAAATCGAAAAAGCCAGGTCTACTTATAATAAAATGAAGAATCTGTTCATAAGCCATGACTTGATAACACCAAGATAAGGCCCCTGTGCTGTTATATGTTCTCCCTTTTATTCTACGCAGTAGAAGTATGGATGCTTACTGACGCTACAACAAGAAAATTGGAAGCATTTGAGATGTCGTCATATCACAGGTTATTGAAAATGCCGTGGACGGAACAGATAGCAAGCATCAAAGTTATGAGAAGGATTGAAAAAGAAAAGGAAGTGGTTAGTATCGTGAAATTTCAGAAACTATAATATTTAGAACACATAATATGAAATGAGAACAGATTTCACCTATTCCAGAATATTCTGCAGGGAAAAATAATGGGATAGAGGGGTATTGGTAGAAGACGAATTTCTTGGTTGAAAAATCTGAGAATCTGGTTCTATATGAATACGACTGAATTGTTCCGAGCAGCAGCAAAGTTAAAATAGCATGAATGGTAGCCAACATCGGAAACCGATAGGACCTATTAGAAAAAGAAGACATTACCTCTTGTATCTTATCAGCAAATAAAAATTTTTAAATATGAGGGGTGGGGTTTGCTGTCGGTAAACAATAATTTTAAGAGGAAAACTACTGTCGCTAATCTTTAGTATTAGCAAAATAGTTAAATATTTATCTTAAGTTTTTTCTGATATGTCTTATAGTTTCGGATATATTAAAGCAAATTGTGGGTAGTGTTGCCGATATGGCACACCAGCTCCCGAAAATGAGCGATTTAGCAGCTAAAAAGGTTGCCCTTGTTCTTATACTACATCAGTATATAAACCTATCAAGTTTCATTTAAATTGGTGCGATACATTTGCCTGTGTTCCTTCGTTAATTAATATTTACATCTATATAAAGACATACAAATATATATACAAAATTAAATCAAATGTATGTCTCTTTCTTATAATTACGGCGCATAATCGGGGCATTCTATTAATTCATTTTGCCAAAGTTTCTTCTGATATCGTGTTTCATTCTTCCTGGAGAAGCATTCACGGGATTGTAGTCAGAGTGGCTTGTTTTACCTTTCGATCCAATTTATCCCATAATAATTCATTGGAATTGAAGTTGGAAGGTCGAGGGGGCTATTCCATAACTGTAAGACTGCCCTTCTCTTGCGTTTCTTGCGAGTAATGGCGATAAATCTTAGTTACACTGAAATGGAAAGTTTTCCAGTCGCAATCCCGACGACACCACATTATTATGTAAAATATTTCTGTACCCTATTTTATCAGAATACAGTTAATTTTCGCTAAATCCCCGACAGAAATGCCTGCAAAACTTTCGAAGGAATACATGTATGTGTGAGCCGTAAAATTCAAGGTTTCTCTCGTCACTCCACAACACCTTTTTCAGTCTTCGATGGTCCAACTCTTGTGTGTTTGTGCCCGCTTTCGCTTGTTTTGTGTCCTCAGCAAGAGTTTTCATACCGCTACTCGTCCACGAAGTCCTGCTTTACCTAAGTGCCGTTTCATTGTAGTCACAGTAATCGGTTTCCTGCGTTCCCCGTTCACTTCAACCGCGATTTTTGACGCGGTTCTTCGTCGATTTCCTTTGTTAATCCTTACGATTACACAATCATGCTGGCGTTATGTTTTAAGTCACCCACTTTTCTTTTTGTTGGAGAAACTATCACTATTTGTAAATTTATTAATGTTGTAGTCCACCTGTATGTTCAATTCGCGTGCAATTTGCCTTTAATACTGTGTTTGAAAACCATTCCATAGATTTTCAAAGAAACGTCTCCCATTTTTACAGATTCTTATACTCTACTAATTGAAAAAAATCAACATAATTTAAAATACTGCCACAGTCAAGCCAACTTCTAACGGATACATGTTTAACCTGTTAGATTTTGCAGTGTGAATAAAAATTGAATTCGTGTAGAATCGCTGTGTCTGTAAAATCCTTTTAAAATTCCAGTTCTCTATGCATATTCATATAATCCTGAAATATTAGTTTTTCATTCAATTTAAAGTTTTCTGGAATTACCTTCGTTCTTCCTTTCCATATTTTAGTCCCGAACAAGCGACAAAGTTTTCGCTCGCGGTGTTACCTTTTCTAATACTAAAGTATCTTTTTGTCAGCTACTCAAGCGGTTTCTCACAATTTGTCATAGCGGCCCGGGTATTCTTCCTTATATTTCTATTTAATGTGGTTTAGGAATAATAATCGTATGTTACGAGAGTTAAGTTATACAAATAATAACGAAATTGATTTATATGATTACATAGTTATTGTAAACTTGGTACAATTGCATAAAAGAATACTTAATATGCTTATTTAATTCTTTAATCTTCATTATTTATGTCTACACAGTATGTCGGAGAAACTTTTTAAATTTACAGAAAGTTTACTAACGCCTTCCGTTGAAGCGATATATAATCTGAAAGCTGCATATCCCCTCTACAAAACGATGCCGATAGCACTAAAATCCTTCAAGTGATAATTAAGTTATAATGCTTAAAGTGACTGTACTTTTTATCGGATCGTTACAAACATATGATGGAGCAACGAGCTAATATTAGACGGTAGACGTTATACAGAAACATTTGAATTAATGAAGAATGTTTATGCTAATGACTGTTTATCCCGTACGCATGTGCTCAAGCGGTATAAGCGATTTTAGGATGGTCGTGATGCTTTGGAAGACGATCCAAAGCTAGGCCGTCCAAGAAACAAAAATCGCGAGGAGCTGGCCGAAAAGCTGCGTAAAATTATAGTATACGATGCTAATTCGACTATGAGATGGAGAGCGGAGGAATTACATACGACCAAAGACGTGATTCAAGAAATTTTGACAAAAGATTCGAACAAACGGAAAGTCTGTTCTCGATTTGTTCCTCATGCCTTGATTGAGGACTAAAGAATTACTGGCGTTGGACATTGCAAGGATCTTCTCAAAATAGTCAGACGAAATCGCACATTTCTAGAATCGAATCTAACTGGTGGTGACACTTGCTGCTCCAAGTGCGATCTCCAAACGAAACTCCAAAGTGCTACGTGGAAATCCAGAGGCACTCCAAAATCGACAAAATTGTGTTTCCAGAAGTCACAAGAGAAGAAACTGTTGATTTGTTTTTACGACTCTAAAGATATTCTACATCAGAAATTCGTTTCACAGGGTCAAAATGTCACTCGCGATTCTTATATGGTGATTACAGAGCGGTTTTGAAAGAGAATCATTAGAATTAGGGCCGAATATCGAGCGCCAGGAAGTTGGTTATTGTTGCACGATAATACACCATCATACAAGACAGGGAATAATTAATAATTTTGGCGAAATAACTACTTTCTTCTTTATTTGTAAAGTTCCGTTATTTTTCCGACATACTGTGTATGTTGTTATAGAGCATCCTGTTACTATCTCTTACTATAAATCTCATTAACTTTCATGAAATTTCTCGTACCCTCATACGCAAAACTGCCCAAGACTGAATATTTAACTGTTGGTGCACCATAACCGCGCACCATTCTTTCATGCCTTGACTTTAATTTTTGTCTGAACACTTCAAACTTGATCTTATTTATACAAAGCACCTTTTTACTTCTCCACCGTCCGTCCACGAACGTACGCAGTGCCAACATTAAATTAAGTGTTTAAATAGCTTACTCTGAAGCGAGGGTCCTACAACCTTTGCCGCATATCGCACTTCGGTCTTCACTCGTCTCTTTCTTTTCAAACTTCTTTTATTGCTCTTTCCCTCATGGCTTTCTAGATTCCATCCCTCCATGATGTCGCTGGCCTTCGTCTTCTCCTTCTATTCTGTGGTGTACAATTTAGTACCCTTTTTGGCCATTTATCTTTATGCATGTCTATACCACATAAGCTGTCTTGTTTCGATTCGGTCCACAATAGTAATAGCTCTTCCTGTTCTTCATCGTATCTCTTCGTTTCTTACAAGTTTCAGTTTTGATAATCCGCAGCCTGTTCTCAGGAAAATCACTTCGATGGCATCTACATTTTTTCTATTGCTGTTCGTCATCTGCCTGCTCTCTGAACCGTATTTTGGAATGAGCCCCACGAATGGGAGTTTTATATATTTTTGTCCTTGTTTCAAGTCTTAATCCTTTCGACCACAGCAATGAATTTAAGACCTGTGTTGCTTTTTGCGCTTGTTGTATTTCATTTCGTATGGCTGTTGTTAATGTACCTTCCTCACTAAGTATGTTTCCTAGGTATTTAGTGCTGGTTTGTTCTTCTTATTTCTGTAATTTGCAAGTCCTGGTGGTCATCTGCGTCTTTACATCCCACTTTCATATATTCAATCTTCGTCATGTTTAATATTAGTCCCCAATGTTCGTAGTCTTGTCTCATGTTTCTAAACATGTAGAGTATATCCTCTTCATCACCAGCTATAAATACTTGATCGTCTGCGAAATAAACACTTGTGAGATAGTGATCTTCCACCTTAATTCCCACTCTTTCTGTTCGTTTTTCTCCAATTACTTAAAGCTTTCTGAATATAAATTTTAAATAATGCAGGGAAAAGACTGCATCCTTGTTTCTTATCTATGGGGATTGGTTTCGATCAGTTTACGCTTAGTTTGATTATGCTCTTTACAACTTTGTATAAATTCCATGTTGTATTGATGTATCTGGTATTGAGTTCCACTTTATCTAAAACTTTAAACATTTTTAAGGGTACCGTATCAAAAGCCTTTCCTAGGTTTATAGATACTAGGTGGGTGGGTAAATTTCTAGCTATGGGTTTTTCCAATACTTGTTATATCACAAATATATTGTCCATACATGACCGTTGTACTCGGAAGTCGTTTTGCTCTTCTATTTCTTGTAAGCTACCCTGTACTATTTTCTTTAATATATGACCGCACAGCCTTCCTATTGCGCTGACTACACTTATTCCTCTGTAATTCTGGCGTTTAGTTTTGTCTCGCTTCTTGTATATTAATCTGATATAGCTCAGGTTCCAATCTTCATCCATTAAACAGTACCATTACGTATTCGATTAATATATCCGGCCCATTTTTTATAAGCGTAGTGGTTTCTGGTCCGGCGGCCTTTTCTTTTTCGATTCTTTAGCGCTCTTTTATCTTCTAACGTTATGATTTTTCCATAATGTTAAATTTCATACCTCTTAAAAAGAAACCTGATCTATTTTCTGTTGATAGTTCAGTGTAGTACTCTTCCCATCCTTCGATTTCTATTAAATTTATTTTGTTATTTCTTCTATCGTTCTTTTGTAATGTTTTTATTACTTTCCATGCCTCTGATACTGTTGCGCCATCCATAAGTCTCTCCACTTTTTCGCGCTTTCTTTCCCGTGGTTCTTTTTTTGCTTTCTCTACTTCTCTTATGTATGTGGCTGTATCTTCCGCTTCTTGTGTTTGCATCAAATACTGGTAAGCCCTCTTTCTCTGTTTCACTAATATTTCTATTTGTTTCTTCCACCATTCGTAGCCTGTATGTAGCTGTTTCTTTATACCCAGAGATTCTTTTGCTGCTTCTTGAATACATGTTTTATTTTTTTTTACTTTTTCAACTTATTTCCTTACTTACTTATTTTCAAGGTTTGTGATGACAGAGTAAGTATTATTTAAATATGTCTAGAAATATGAACAGAAAACGTATTCTTCCTTCAAATGGAAACCAGTTTTTGTTTTCTTTTAATTGGATCTCTTGTTAACACAAGAACGGCAAAAATGTTTTACGTTAAAGTCCAAAAACTATTTTTATTGGCAATACTACTAAATTTTGAAGTTAGTAAACGTTAATGGAAATTTGAATTCATTTAAAAGAGCGTTCATTTCCTCTAAGCAATATTCTTGCTTCTTACGTCATTTCAGTAGAATATTTAGCGGCATCCTAATAAAGAGAAATACAATTTCAACAGCATACTGTCGCCCAAAGCATCACAAGCGTACACGGTCCACATTACCGTGATGGTGGAGCAGAGTTTCGACCAGCATGGATGGTAATCTTTCGAAGTGCATCCGGCGATAACGGTTGTTTCTGGGTTAAATATGTACGCAATAAAAGATAAATAGGACGAGATATTCGAACGCGCGAATACCTATGTGCAACAAACGTCGTTCAAATTATTCCGACGTCGCTTATGTTATGATGTTACGATTTAAACCGTACGGTTGAATGAGTAGACAGGCGGACCAAATTTACCGCTCACCTTATCACAATAATGCATTCGGTCACATAACAAACAATACTGTTTGCATTCCCTCTACGCATTAACTAAGGATAAACTTATTAGCAGGGTGAAATATTCTAATAGCAGACGAACTGTTTTATTGATGGCTACCGCAGTAATGAGATAGTTATTTGCTGAACCGCTACCCAAACATGTTGTGAAATAGAATGCATTATACACTAGTAATCAGTTTGGTGGAGAAGTACGTAGTTTTACTATGATAATCCCTAATTAAAACATTGTAAAAGTTCGCTGTAATTTGTAAAATCACAGAAGTATTTCAATATTACACTTTATTACTTACTGTAATTTTACCTAGCGCGGTTGCATAATTAAGACATATATTGTAGTTCTGCTTATAAATGAATCTGAATTTATGCAGCATTTTCGTTTGGATACCAATGTTAATATAGTACTATACAGAGGAAGCTGCTGAAAGAATACACTATAGATAACGTTTCTTCTTGGATAAATAGCAATAATACAAAGAACAATAATAATAGTAGTAGTAATGATAACAATAGTAAAAATAATAGTGGTTATAATAACAAGAATAGTAATAATAAGGGTAATAATAACATTTGCAAAATGGCAAACGCATTCATCTAACATTCGATTAGAATTTTACGCAGAATATTTTTGATAAAAAAGTATTGAAGTAAATGATAATTTAGCATGATAATTAATAAAAAATTGTAATGTTGCATTGAAATGAATACATTTACACTAAAACTTCCTGAATCTACAAACCTAAATGAAATACAATGGAATTACAAAGTATTCGCTAATAAAAAAAGTCCTGTAAACTATAACAACTAATAGCGTATAAAATCGCTTTTTTCTCTTTTTAAATTTAACGGTATCTTGTTAAATAACTTATATTGCATAGAACACAATCTTGTTTTGACAGCGAGCTGCTTGTGATAGGGGAGGTGGACGTTAATTGGCATTTCTTAGAAAATAATTTAAAAATACGCAAAAACAAATAAATTCAAAAATATAAAAATGTTTAAATTTTTCATCTATATAAGGCACCGATCTTAGATAAATGTGTTATTATAAAAGTAACAGAGATTAACAATTAAATAATTATCCTGAAAATATATCGAAGTAAAATACTAAAGCGATTACAAAGAGGATTTTCATAATTTGTACCAGCAAAAAGTATGTTAGCAGTGACAGAAAATCTAAAATTTGTGCGTACAGATACACATGTGCAAGAAGGATATTATTAGTGATGGCCACAATAGAATATTATCTATTCCTACTATCAATAGTTTGAGGTATCGATAACCCTAGATTACACCGCCCAATAAGATATTTTTTTGTCGTGGTGCCTGTAAAATACTAACTAGTGTGCTGGTCCCAAATATAACTGACACTTCTTCCTAGCAATTCTAGTTTTTGAGATACACCACGATGAAATTTATTACTCGCACGTATAAATTTTACCGTTAAATAATTAGTAGAAGAGACGTTTTCTATCTTTCACACGTTCCTATGCAACATGAGCATCAAGATTCATTACCTTCATAGCCAGTTAGATCATTTTCCAGAAAACTTAGGTGATTTTAGTGAGGAACAAGGAGAAAATTTCACAAAGATACCAGCATTATGCAGGAAAAGTACCAAAGAACGTGGAATACCCATGTGACGGCTGATTACTGTTGGAAACTTCAGCGAGACCGTTCCGGTAAATCTCACACAAGGAAATCTTATTAAAGAAAATTTTTAACTGATAATTGAAAGTTGTGTATGCCTATTTTTCTGTTAAATAAATACGTCCTACCCATTTTCTTGTGTTTCAGTTAATAGTTATCAAATATTAATATCTAAAAAGTTGCGTACATAGCAATTATATCTAATTTTGGCGAATTTTTCCTAAATAGGGCAGAAAGAGTGAATTTCGAAAACTAGATCTGATAGAACAAATCTGACCGCATTTTTGGATTAAGCACCCCGAAATTGCCTAATTTCATCTAAAAAAACCGAGTCACCATAATGTATGTTGGTCAATGTTATACATAATGTTTCTATAGAACTATCGATAATGTTTCGATATAATAGTAATTATACACATTTACTTCAAACAGGTACAGAACTAGTTATAGGAAATACATAACTGTGATTTTTCTTCTTTGGGGCACTTAAAGGTGCAAGTGTACAAACATTGCCCCAAAAATTCTGAAAGCACTCAAAGAGGCAATTACCCAGGCGGTGGCTGTCATTCTACCGAAGAACTATGGACAACTTCCGGGAAAGGATTCATCAATGGAGGACGTTATTTACCGGACATAATTTTTAAAATCAAGTAGTGTAAAATGGTAGAGTATTTGTTGCTTACAAAAAGTAAAAGTATTTTTTCTATTATCTATTATCTTTTCTTGTTTGTTTACAATTGCCTTTAGAAATACGTAACTTTTTTTTTGCCAGTCGCTTTACATCAAGAAGTAGTTAAACATAAAGAAACATTCAAAATGGTACTTATTCATGTATGTACGTAACTAGAGAAACGAACGTATATGAGTGTGTAGCTCAAGCTTAATCTTTAGGTGACACAATTGGTTTGAATAATTGTTAGGAATTATAAATATATTTACTTTTCCTGTTCATTCACACGAATCAAATAGATTTCGTGATTTCCCAACACTGCACATAGATAGCACAGCATGAAACTCTACAATTGAATTAATTCTGTTTAATATCCGCAAAGCCGTTTCATTTAGTTTGCAATATATATTCCAACTTTGAGATTAATACCATCACTACATATAGATGAAGAGCAGATATTTATCACAAATCAGATTACTAATGGAAAATATTTAGGAATTGATTTCCCAAAGCAGCACTTCCTAATAGATCTACACTATCTGGGCAGCGAGCCAGACACTTTATACTCGGATTAGCAGGCTTCGGCATCTCCCGAGTTATTATACGTAATCAGGAAGTTAAGCTCCATTAAATATTGATATACAATTTAATTAAATCGAAGCCGAAACTTGGAAATCCCACCGTATACAGACGCGAACACGTACGCTAGGAAATCTACGCATATTCGCACATGCTGAAGGGCTCTAATTTTGAGAAATTAACGCAGAATTTGTACCGCATCTATAATTAAGGAATTCGGCTGTCAATGAAACAAAACTGATCTGAAAAATTTAATATCAGTGATATAAACACTATTTCACTTAACACAAACCTGAGAGGTAGGGTGTTTTACATAAACAATTTATGACGTTAGATATTATGGAAAACTGGCACCATATGATCAAAGAGTACCTTTATCATGTTTAGGAACAAGATGTAATAAATAGAAGAGCCAAATCGTGTCGGCACACCAGTGACTGCGAGAGATGTACATGTCCAATACTGTATGTAGTTTGTTTACAGAAACCGGTCTTAGTACGTCGTTATCCTCACATTCCATGACACAGCTGATCTACACTCCACATAAGAAAGATAGCTGCTTACCCCTATGTAAATCCTTCACCAACACGACTGCGGACTGATAACAGGTCTCTGTATAACGCCCTGAATCAATTACATTTCCTCAGAGTTGATATCAGATGCTTTACTCAAATCCATCGAGAGAGCAATGTGTTCGTGATTTCTGTTTAGATTTTCATGCACCTGATTAGTAAATAGAATAGCAGCAATTTTTGGATTTGCTCTTAATAAAACTGCGTTTAGTTTTTGTCAGTACACCATATTTACTACCTTCTCCAGGGCTTTTGAGATCGCCGACAGTATAGAAATCGAACAGTAGTTTTATAATATTCCTTTATCGCTCCTTCTAAACATTGTAGTCACTCCTACTTTCTTTAAAACACTATGAGACAAGCCATTTAATAAGACATATTAGGCAAATTAGTGGTTGTAGTATTAGATCTATGGACCTTATATGTACACATGTTGGTGCTAATAATGTTCATTCCCATAACATTTGAGTTCGCGACTAATGTTATATATCTCAGCACTAGATACACGTAAATCGAGTTCGCGCTATATTTTTCAAGACGCTATGGGATATACTGCATTTTGCTTATTCGTGTGAAATCTATCTGAATTAACAAATTGTCCATTAAACGCTTTAGTTATGTCATTTGGAGACATTACAACTTTATTGGTCATCAGCCATCACACGTTTACTAGTTAATAGATTTTCGTTAGTAATACGGACTATTACTCTGTCTATTTCTATTAACGCAGGCAATGTATTTATTATTATAAAACAGTAGCGATACGGTCCTGTATGTATTTTTTATATTTTTAATAGTACAAGAAGTCGTTTACATTCTTACTGCAAACTGCATGATTATACAGTTTCAACGTTTAATTAAAAATATCACGGCATACGGTAAGATTCGAACTCCCAACTCCTGTTCGCTAGACAAGTGCATTAACCAATTACGTTACGGAAACTGTAATTTGATGAATTAACTAGTTTCACGTTAGAACAACCAAAGAGTCAACGGAAGCGCATATACTGCATTTTCGTCGGATGAGGTTCCCAAACAAATCTGTCACAAATTTCCAATTATACCAGAAATGCATTGGAATCGAGCAAATAATTTGATGGTGTTTATTTGTACTTTTAAGGACTTTCAAAAAAAATCATATAATACTAATATATAAACATCGTTTGTACAACATAGGTGGTGCGTTACTTTTCTGGATATGTAATTTTTTGAAAGACGCAAATGGTGAAGTTGTCGTCTACACAATCTCAACCGATTCGTGTAACATCTAGTGTTCCGCAAGGAAGTCATTTGGTTCCAATTCTCTTTTCACTTTTTATAAATGACATATTCATCAATAATCATGTGTAATTTGTTAGGTGACGTTGTATATGCAAACAATCTTCACAACTGAGGGCTGTCTGATCCGGGATAATTTGAATATGTTTGCTACCTGGCGTGACAAACATCTCTCAACATCTTTAATTCCACTGGCCAACACACATTTTGGTGCCTCGGATTTTGTAAGTCTAATCCAAAAATGCAGATTTGTTCTATCAGATCTACTTTTCGAAATTCACTCTTTCTGTCCTATTTAGGAAAAATTTGTCAAAATAAGATAGGTGTTGTGTAAGTAACTTTTTAAATATTACTATTCGAAATGTATTAACTGAAACACAAGAAATGGGTAAGAGGTATTTATTTAACAGGGAAATGTGCATATACAACTTTCAAACATCAGTTAAAAATTTCCATTTATAGAATTTCCTTGAGTGAGATTTACCGGAACAGTCTAGCTGAAGATTCCAGCAGTAATCGTCTATCATATGGGTATTCCATCCTCTTTGATACCTCTTCTCCATAATGCTGACGTCATTGTGAAATCTTTCCCCCTACTCCTCAGTGACATCACCTAAGTTTTCTGGGAAAAGATCTGTCTAAGTGGCTGTGAATCTTAATGCTCATGTTACATCCGAGCATGTGAAAGTTAGAAAGCATTTGTTCTACTAATAAATAACGGTGAAATTTATTACGTATAAGCAATCAATTTCACCTTAGTGTATCTTAAAAACTGGAGCTGCTAGGAAGAAATGCCAGTTAGTTTTAGAAGCAGCACATCAGATATAGCCTAAACCAGTTCCTATTTTACAGGCACCACGACAAAAAATTTATCCTGTTGGGCGGTGTTATCAAACAATTCTTAACAAGCTCTCGAAAAGCTCATCCTCGGTTACCATAGCCGAGGTATACCTTAAATAAACTTCCTTTACGAAAACTGAATCAAATCATCAACCCGCTAATATTAATTCAGTTGGCATTAAAATAAGTGTTATGTCTGTGCAGATATTGTAATATATCTGCGGATATTGTTAGATCAAGGTATTAGAAGTGGTTCGTTTCTACGGTTTCCGAAGCGTAATTGATTAATACACTTGTTTAGTAGACAGTAGCTGTGGGTTCGAATTCTACCGGATGTCGTGAAAACTCTAATTTCACGAATTAATTAATTTTCACATTGACCTAGGTTTTCTCGAGAAGGAGCAAGGACAATTTAGTACCGAAAATATAAATGTAGATGGACTGTAGTAAAACGTTAAATCATTGTTTATTTCAAAATAAGTACCAGAACGATCCAATTAAATCTAAATTAAAAAGGACCTAATCACTGAGAAATTAAAAGGGAGTTACATGTTGACTCTATTAAGTATAACATAAGAATGAAAATACTAATAATTCTGACGTTATTGTAAAATGTGGACATTGAAATTCACAATAATTTCTCCATCACTTCTAAGCCGGAGTTTTTAGTCCAATTACCTTCAAACAGAAGACAATGCTGGTCGAATCGACGACACACACTTATACACTCGCGTTTGCCTCAAATAAGCAAAGCAAAAAATCTAAACAACAAAGTGTCACTCGAAACCGGTAAATTATTGCTCTTTTATATAAGAAAACTTTTAATATATATTATAAATCTTTCTTTTCAGGACCTTCAACACGACACAATTCTTGTAGCTTTCAGAAACACATGCTTTTGTGTGCGCCGCCCAACATCCTTCTTTTTTTTCTGTAGACGACGCGACGGAGGACATCGCGCTAAATGAAAAAGGAAGAGGAAAGGACATCTGTAAACGAGATGGTTGTTGAACGTGGAAGCCCTGCGGTATATATTATACGTATCTGATGAAATATTTAATTTTCTAATTCTACCTTTCCCTCTTCGTGTGGTTGCCGGTATCGGAAGACGATTTATGCATCACAGGATGTAATAAATCTGAAAAATACTCGACATTATTTACGCAATATTAATTTCGGCATTGCAAATATTGCATAAATTTTATAGTTCGCGAAGAGGGTAGATATTTTACAGGTTGTCCCCAGATATTTTCAGCACGAGGATCATATATCACAAAAGATATAGATTCGATTACTGCGAGGTGAATTTGTTGCTATGTCTATAATTTTTGTTTTATATGCAATTGTTAAGCGCGCGGCACGGAGAATCGAGTACCCGTATCAAAGCACGCTTGTTCAGTATCATTTGACTGGTCGTTGCGAGTGCTTGACAGTACACACATGAAAGTGTCGGATTTAGGTACATTTCGGGACGGCGTATTTCGAATAAACAAGAAAACGTAATAGCGAATATGCCGGATTTAGAGTATCAAGGCGATAGAATTAAATGTGTAAAGTGCGACAACTATTTGACATGTATCAACAGCTGGAAGTGTGAACGTCACCTACAAAGTATAAAACACTGTTCTGTAATCCATGCCAAACGATACAGCGAACAATTAATATTTGACATAGATGTTTGTCTTATTCCATGTAATGTACCCTTCACTTTAGCAGACCAACAAGCATTTGTCTCCTTCTGGCGCAAATATTCGTATTATACATTACCAATTCGGATATCGGTAAGAAACTTAGTCGGCCAGCTGCTCGTGACTATGTCAAGAAAGGATTAAAGCAGAATTGAAAGATAAAAATGGTGATTATGTGTGGAGGAAACAACCGATTAGCTAAAACCTTCTGTGGTGAATGTGATGGTATGTACAATGGAAGAGTTTGAATAGTCATCACCTATCTTAATTGCTTCCAAAAGAGTTGCAAAATGTACTAGCCATGAAATTTCGAAAGTGGTGGTGAGGGCATTGAACAAATTTCAAGTTTCAACAATCCAGCTTTTAATGTTGGTGAGTGATGGCGCCGCTAACATGCTTTCGTTAGGCAATGTAGGTGTATGCCAATAATAAACAATAGAATAGCGTTAAAGAAATAAAGTCTGCTCTAATGAGGTGTTGGACTGATGTTCCTATTTCAAAATTAACCAAATTGATAGACAATATGAAGACCCCGATGTTTACTAACAATAACTCTAGAAAGAATTATTATTTTTTTATGTATTCATTTTATTTATTCATTTTGTGTTAATAGACCTATAGAAATTTCGCTGTTTCGTAAATGTAATTTTTTCAATGTTATTTTCTCTTGCATTTGTATTTCTTGGTAGTTCAGCATTAACTTCGATACATAATTTGCAGGAAATATTAAGAAAGTCAAATATTCTGTTCAAAAGTGCATATGGAACTATAGAAATTCACTGAATATTAAGTGATTCTCAGCAGGGTTTCAGAGCAAGGACGAATACTGATACTATCATTTTTTCTTTCGACCGTTTATGAATTTATGGATAATCTCAGTCTAATATAATGATTAATTATTATATAAACTAGAAAGTATAGACGGTATGTGAATTGTTAAGAATTGGTACGTCCTACTTAAGAGCTAGAAAGCATAGGGTACTTTGTGATCAGTGCTGTTCTGACGCGTTAAATACTGATGTTGGTGTTCCCCAGGGCTCTATCCTGGGACAAACTTTATACATATATGATTTATATTAATGATTTAGTTTACATTGTTAGTCCTCTTTTCATTATTGCATTATTGATAATTACGCTGATGATAATGTTTTGATAAACGCCCAAAACTGTGCTGAGTTTTTTCAAAAGGCATGTCTGTCTTATGCAGGAAGGGATTTGTATCGAATATAATCGCCTTGTAATCCTATGCTATGAATACTTTTAGCTTTTATAATATAACTATTGTTAACTCTATGAAACTTTTAGGTATAGTAATTGATAATAACCTCAGATGGAAGGTTGTATACGAGGACGATCTGAAATGTTCCCGGAATCGACAATAGAAGGTGCACGAAGGTTGAAGTGGATGCATTGGTCGGCAAGGGCAACCCTTTTTATGGCAGCTGTCAAAATTTCAGACGTCTACTGTCAATAGTTGTTGTTTAAGAGTGTGTTTTATGTAGCAAGTGAAGCGGTTTCGAAAAAATGGATAAAATCGAATTTCGTGCAGTGATAAAACACTTCTAGATGGCTGAGAAAACAGCCACGGAAATTCTAAACATTTTGCTAGAGCGGATGTACTCCATCATTTTCAACCATCAGCTTCTGGGTGAGCGAGTTCAGACGTGGCCGCACAAGCACAAGTGACGAACCACGCAGTAGACGCCCAAAAACCGCAACCAACTATATAATGGTCGACAAGATTCATCATGTCGTGTTAGCCGATCGCCGATTGAAGCTGAAAGAGATAGCAGAGACAATAGGCATCTCAGAAGAATGCGTTAGCGATATCCTACACGACATTTTGGGAAAGAAAAAGCTATAGACTCGCAAAACCGAAATCAGGTGACCATTTCGAAGGAGTGTCTGAACAGGATCCAATGCAATCAAAGGCATTTCTTCATGCGTTTCATAACCGTGGATGAGACTTGGATCCATCACTACAGATTGGCGACCAAAGAACAGTCGAAACAGTGGATTTTTCCGGGCGAATCGGCTCCGAAGAAAGCAAAGGCTGTTCCATCGGCTGGAAAGGTCAGAACGACCATTTCTTGGGATTTCTAAGGTGTAATCCTCATCGACTATCCGCAGAAAAGAAGAATCATCAGGGAGCAATATTACAGCGGTTTATTGAGCCGATTCGATGCAATATTGTAGGAGAAACCGCCTCGTTTGCAGCGGAAAAAGAGTGCTTTTCCACCACGACAATGCTACGAATTAGAATTTCGTCCTTCATATTCACCAGACGTAGCCCCTGGCGACTTTTTCCTATTCCCAAACCTGAAGAAATCACTGGGAGGAAAGAGATTTGCCTCAAATGAAGAGGTCATTGTCGGCAGTACAGATGGCTACTTTGCAGACCTCGAAACATCCTACTTTTCCCAAGGCCTAAAGAGACTGGAGCACCGTTTGAAAAATCTTTGGAGAGACTACATCGAAAAATAAAAATTAAAAGCCACACCAATACCGTGTTTTTCTTGTCGATTCCGGAAACATTTTAGGTGCCCTCGTAATTCACAGATGTGGCAATAAATTTCACACCACACAAATTAATTTGTCTAGTGTGGAGTTTACTGCAATACCTTTGAATTGTAGTACCATAGTTCTTGCAATCGTTGTGATAAACAAGTATTTTATCTTGTTATACTTATTTTTTCGTTGATGCTCTCGTGTAGGCGAGACGCGTAAGCTCGTATTGAATACAATTTCACAAAACGCTTACTAAAACGGAATCACAATTCTTTGTTAGATAATTAGCGAGACGAAATGTTACCATGTACTCGAGATAAAAAGGCAAACAGTTAAAAAGAACATCAAACACATCACTGTTTTCATTTCTTTTACATTTTTACCTCCGATAGGCTGGCTGCGCTCTTCGACTTTCCACCGTCGTCCTCGAATTAGAAACGTAAGCGGTTTATTTCGTTCTGTTTACAAATAGGGCGCAAACAGTAGCCGTTCCCTTCGTCCTCTCGAAACTTTCGAAATCCCATCGTTTCGCGTACTTTTCTACTTTTTCGCTCTTTTTCTCTTCGCGTTCCTTCCACATATAACAACTCAATTGCGGGAACGGTCGATGCGTGTTTAATGTTTTGTAATTTCCTGAGAGGTAGACTCGGGTTACATTTCAAGAGACAAGGTGAATGTAGCGTGACAACGTGTACGCTCCAATACAGCATCGTCGTCAGGATCACTGTAGTAAGAGAGTGTTTTTAAGCTTTAGGGAAAAAAAAGTTTCTCGAACACCGACAGAGGGCTACAATATTCCAGGACAGATGGTCGCAGGAAATTACGGGGGTGGATTAACTTTCACTCGATATAATAGGAAGGCATACATATGGGGTAGGTCAAAGGATCCTATGGAAAATAGTTTTTTTTTTAATATAAAGCTTAAAAATTTATTTCTTATAATAATAATATTTTTTCTTTTTTTAAATTTTGTATGCCCCAACATCCCTCAACTCGCGTCATGCCGGCTACCCCTAGTGTTTTAAGAAAACTTGTCAGCATTTCAGAAGTAAATACGAGAGCTGTTTTGCAGACACGTAAACGTGCAATCCCGTCATCTTCCTTGAAATACAGTCCGCATGTCCACTAAAGTTCAAACTTTCGTCTATCCTCACACCAAGGTATTTTGCAACAGTGATATCTCTTTCAATTTTTTTGCTTATTGCTATATTTATATTTTCCCCTTGCAGCTTACACATTATGCCACCAGTCCCAAAAATGACACATTTACACTTACTAATGTTCACCACTATACTGTTATTACACAACCAAACATAAATTGCAACCAGACATTTATTTATTTTATCCACCATGTCATTCAAATTGTTGTCTCATATGTATGTGAGGGTTGCTACTTATGTGTCTGGAATAATAAATAAAAATAAATATTTGTCATTGAAATGGTTTTATTGTTTTTCAAAATATTCTCCGCGACGATCAATACAATTGTGCATACGTTTGAACCAATTTTCATAGCACTTTTGCCATTTTGATTGAGGTATCTTCAAAACCGTTTCTTCTGGCGTCGAAAATCGTTGACCACGTGATTTGTTCTTCACGAACGGAAATAAAAAGAAATCAAGACTATATCGGATGACCCATCAATTGGATGTAAAGGATGTTTTGATCGGTTAAATATTAAGTTGTTTGGGTTGATGTGTGAGAGTTCTCGTTGTCATGATGAAGAATGCTCCTACGTCGCTGACTATTTTTCCTTATTTCTTTAAAGACTTCTGGCAAACAAATGATTGTGTACCATTCAGAATTGACCGTTCTACGATTCTCTAGTGGCATTTGTTCCAAAAAACAGGCGACCATTTGCTTCGAGGTGGCTCTGGCGTGAGCAACTTTTGGTACAATCGATTGCTATTTACTTTCATGCTCATGCCTATAGATCCAATCACCCGTCTAAATATTATACACAACTTTTGACACACAGCAACTTTTTAAGAATTTCTTAACAGCAATCGAGACCTTTCTTGAGTTATTGTCAAATTATGCGGAATCTAACGCGCACGAATCTTCTTCAGTTTGCGTAAAATCCTGTGTATATTTATCATGCTAATGCTCAGGGATGCCTCTATATCACGGTACGTCACATGACGATCTTCTTTATCACTTCGCGCACAGCATCCATGTTTTCTGGCACAACAATTCATTTTGGACGACCTTCTTTAAATTTGCCTCTGAGTGAACAACGACCACGATTGCATTCACTAACCCGGTGATATATAGAGTGGTTTCGGATGGTGCTTCACCGACAAAAGCTGAAGTGAGTTAATCGATGCACTATTGTTGAGATAATCCACCTCGAAAATCCGTAGTAAATCATCGCACGAAAATTTTCACGAGTTAATTCAATTTTTTAATTGAGATGAAATTCTCAAATCACTAAACAGCATAAATAGCATCCGTATGACGAAACGTTCTGAGTAAGTGCACAGTCAAATGTCATGTATTTTACGATGTATATGTCAGATTGCCCCTAGCAATACTATTGTTGCCAATTCCGGATACATAAATAGCAACGCTCATAGCACAATATCGTCTGCAAATATTTTTACGTGATACTGTTTTACACAGCTTACCATATCGTTTATCTGAAATAAAGACTGTACCTTGAAGTAATTAGTCTGTCGGCTATTAGAAGTGTTATTGTTAAATTTTACATTTTGCAGCAGACCACTTAAGTGTGAGCTAAGCTACACAAGAATGTTTCCTCCAACTCCAATCTTACACAATTTCTTTAATAATAAATCTTAATTTCTAGTGCCAAAGGTAAGTTTAAAATCTAAAAATACTACAATAATGAAACCTTCCTTCTTCATTCCGCTTTACCAGCCATGGTATATATTCAACAGAACGGCTAAACATGAATAATTACTCCTAAAACTCGATTGTGCATCATTTATAACAGAATAAATGTCATAGTAATTTTAGATTTGATCCTTTATCGCATTTTCTAGTATCTTTCCGTAGGGCGGCAACGTGTTGAAAGGTCGAAGTTGTCCAGAAGTTCTGTATTTTCTGAACCAGTGCAATGAAAAGAACATACTTTTTTAAAATATGAAATCACTCTAACTTAATCCATGATTTAAATTCTACTTAACTCATCTCAACCTTATAGGAAAACGAGAATCATATTTTTAAAATCACACTTAATTCCACTAAATGTTAATTATCATTTTCGCTTAGAATTAAGATGCAGTTTTAACCGCACAAGTATTTCACCAAAGGGAACGCATGTTTATGTTTTACAAATATTTTCGAAGGAAGTTTTTATTACATCCGGAACTTTAATTGGAAAATTGATAACCAACAAGAAAAAGAAATGGAAAAGCAAGGGAGAGGCGTCCCTTCACTAACTGCTTAGGAGAAATGCAAATCGAAACTTTTGAAAAGTCCGAAGACGGATTTTTTTACGCGGATATATTAAAATTTATATTGGAATGAAACGATGGAAATTTGTCGTGCCGTATAAAGAAATCAAATTTTAAGTTTCAGAGGACATAAAGCGCGTTTTAATGAAATTACGTCAGACGCCCTCGTAGCTCGTAGCGAATGCAAATGATTCGTTTCGAGTTCGCGAAGAAGTAATGTGCAAGAAGAACGACACGATCAAGTTAAGACTATCGGCCCCTTGCACACCATGCGCCGGCCCCGTCATTAATTAAGAATTCCACCGACACTGTACAAATTATGTACGAAAATTAATTAATATACTTCAGTTTGCTAAACTACTAATGTGGCGAGTAGAAGGTCACGTACACCAACAGAATATAAAGTATACCAACGTTCAGCAGCAATTCCGTGTTTTAATTTAATAGGACGTTAGCAACGGGAAAATTCTTAGTGATGGTATAGGCGAAGGAACGCGATGAAAAGAACAAAAAAATAAATAAATAAGTAAAGGACGAAAGAAAAAAAGCGAGAAAGAAAGTTGTTCTCCCTTACCCACGCCCTTCCAAATATATTTCGGCCAGTATCTTTATCTGCTAAGTTTTGGAGTTCAGTTCACTTGTTAATCGCATTACTTTTGTATACAACTGCGGAATTCAATTTAAGTTTAGCACAAATTTAATTAAATAGTTCCCTCTATTTAGAAATTTGTGTTTAACATCAAGTGTAATTACATTCTCGCGATTGCCGCTTGTAAATTTCGATAAAACAGAAACCCCTTACCAAATGAATTAATGCTGATCGTGTTTTATTTATTATGTAACATCTGGTATTAAATAATTTTGCACGGCATAATCTAACGGATTAACCTAACAACGGATCCCCACGAAAATCTTAAAACATCTAGTATATAGGTGAAAATTATGAAATAAGATTTCATTATATTTATTTTCTCATAGCGCGATCTACCGTGTTCGTCATGAGTCGTTACGAGTCATGCTTGTTGAACTAGCGCTCCTAAAGGCTAATCAAGCCCCAAATTGACCGCCCTACTGCTCATGACGTCCGGTCCATTTGATTTAGCTGACGATAGATTTCGATTGACGTAGTGTTCTATGGGTTGAAAAACTTTACCACAGAACAATCGATGGGGGCGAAATTAGAGGCGCCATCTTCATCCACGATACTTGAGATACTGTGAGGAATCGAACAGTTTCACCTAGCGCATGCGATTACTACGTCATTACTCTCTCATATACACATACTAGTCTTTCGCAATGCATGTCTATATTGTAGTAAAATTTCTGTGTTCGTATTATATTATACCGAGAGGCTTCCATTACCAGAGACTTTGCTTTGTATAACAAGTTTAGATGATCCTAATTAAATTAATGAGGAAAATAGAATAGATTAAATCGAAAAATAACAATGTATTATATAATTTAGATTATGTCACTTACATCGAAATGTGCTCTCGACAAATACCTACCGCGATCTCTAACTAGGTAATATTTTTTTAATTTGATTTGATAAATAATTTTAACAAGAATAAAGTCCTTTCGTTTTTGTACTAAACCACACACTGGTATTCTATATGGGTGACGAATCTTCTATCTTGGTAAAAGGACGCTGACGACGGAAGGCCCAAGGTTGTTATCGGAGGTTTTCTGCTGGGTTAGCGGCGGTTCGCCCGGTATTCGGATAATAAACAATGGCGACAAGCTCCACTACAACTTCTATATAAATTGTGAGGTATTTTCCTCTAACCAACTTGCAATATGTGTCAATTATATTGAATTTTGTGGTATAAACTTTTGATGGAATAATTTCATTATCCTCTTTTCCTGTTGTTTAAGGGACTCCTTTTTAAAGAAAGGGAATTTTAGGTAATTGAACTTAAATGTAATATATATTACATATAATATATATATATATATATGTAACTTTCTATAATAGCAACTAGATATACATTTTTTTCTAAAGTTTCTTTCTTTTAACGAATTTTGTGACGATAATATGTATATATTCAGAAACTGTTTACGATCGTGTTTATAAAGAACTAATAACAGTAACAGCGTTTTTGAATTACAAAAGCGGCTTCACCAATATCCAATCCAATTTGACTTGCGCAAAGCAAACGCAATTGAAATTAGAAAACCTGTCAGAAAAAATTAAATACAGATCAGATTTTAATCTCGGTAGTCATTATAACACTTCAGATGCAATTTTCGATGCGAACCTCACGTAGAAAACAATTCAGGTGTATTTTTCCTTTTACAACGTACCTCCAATAATTAAGGGCAAAATTGGCACGACTAATATGGTTAACAATTCATTGAAGTACGAAAGTGCACTCAGCTTTAACGAAAAAAGCGGCCACTATAGAAAATAAACCCACCTAGTAGTATACAACAACACAAAAGCTACCCGTCGCTTCTATTTCATGCGCAATAAATTGATTTAAAGGATGTCACACATTTTTACAGCAAAACGAACAAAGTACAAACGAAAAAACGCATCACTAGCTGTAAATAAATGGGGCTGAAATTGTTGAATGCTCCGATGTATTAAAAATGGGCCCCAGCGGGTTCTACAATGACGTATGGTCGAAAACAATAATCGAAATTTGCATCTGGTGTAAACGATATATTGTTCTGTGTGACTGTTGTGATTAATTTTTCGAAAATAATTAACATGGTTTCATATATCAGGGAGCGGTTGAGTGTAAACGTGCGAAGTGTACGATTCAAAGTACAAATTCGCGTTATTTTGTTCCTTTTTTTTATATTTTTGTTACACCCTCACAATAAATGCTGTTGTACGTAATATATATGTTGTGCTAGCAGTTTCCGATAAAAAAAAAATATATATATATTTTCAGAAGGATATTGAATAAAATTTGATTACGTGACTTTCAGTTTTCTGGTTTTGAAATGGAATGAAATCTGACAAACGCGTGTTTTAGTGTAAACCAAGTAGCCGTTCAACAATACTAATTAATTATACTATGATTCTTATAGATTTTTATGCTGTATGACTGTAGAACGTAGAATAGAGTTATTACTAAGGCTGCAGAGCCGAGTGCTTTCGCAGTAGCGTACGGCTCGGTTACTATCAGAAGCAATGAGATAGGACAATCCCTGGCTAATAACGGTTCCAGGTTTAGCGCCATCTGCGCGGTTTGAAAGAAACTAAGAATAATAACATTAGTACATATACATATATATATTGTAACAGATATCTTCGCAGTCACCATATGTGGAATAACATCCCCGGGTTTCTGGGCTCGTGTGTTGTGGATCTCACTCATTTTCTTCGGGACGCTCTCGTTCGGCTAGTGATCGGAAATGAACTAAGTTAGTTCAGTCAGACGAAGATGAGTGAGATCTCATTGAAACCTCGACCTAGTTCCTTTTGAGAACCAACAACACACGCGACCAGAAACCCAGGGATGTTATTATATATATAAAATTTAAATCAAATAATGTTCAAAGAACAAACTAAGTATATGTAATATAGCAAAATTATATGTTAGTACGACCATACATAAAATTCTTATATTGCAATTGATGTCACTTTTAATTTGCAGTATTACTTTATCAGGTCATACAACCATAATGTATTGCACATAAAACATGAAATAAACTCTGCTATTTACTATAAAAGATTTTGTTAACCAAACTTTGACGTTTACGATGTTGTCATTTGTCAGTTCCATTGATTAAATTTCACTAGTGTAATACAGCCGCCGATCGTAGCGCTGCCTACTGCATTCTTAACGTGAATGAAGTGCAGGATTAAACATCTCCAATTCAGTTAATATATTTCTCTTTTGGTTTTTGATATTCCCTGCATGTGTTTCCTATGAATTTAGAATAGAACTAAATGTGAGTTTGCCGTTTATACCAGGTAAACATAGTTCAGGAGGAAGCTAGTGGTAACAATTCATAATTTCTTTGAATATCTTCTTCTGCAAAATGATTTCCATAAACTTTACAATTGTTATATATTTCGTTATGAGTAACATAATCCTTTCTCAGTTCATTCTATATTCTTGGTTGGACTTGGAAAGTTTGCCAGCATAACACCATAGACTTCTACCATACTTACACCTACCAATAAATAAAATAAATGCCGATACAAACCTCCTTAAATTCACGAATAAGTTTTGAAGATTTAATAAAAATTTGGGTGAAACTATAAATTGATCTACTTTTGGATAACTGTTTTTAATAAATTCAACTACAAGATGGCTTGCATGGAATAAATATGTTACATGAATCAATTGAGGATAACATTATTTTAGTGACTTTGTCCGAACTCCCGTTATGTTGAGTTGCCGATATACTGAACTTCCCAAAGATGGTAGTAGGTAGTAGATATAGTTTATACTATATTTGCCGCGTTTGTCTTTTGTGACACTCTACTACGTAGAGTAAAAGGTAAGGATATCTCGCCGCTTTTTAAGGTACGCACCAGCGCATTTAAGATATTATTCTTTCTTGCATCTGTAGTTTCATCTACCGTCAGCCATATTTTTGATCTTTTGACTTTGCCTTTATTTGACCCGTGATTGTATTTTACACCGGATGAAAATGATACTGGAATTGGCCTCTTGTGGGCAATTTCTGTTCTAGAACGTTTTCCCCCAAAACTTTCAAAATGCTTTATTTTCCACAATTTTTTGTGGAATGTTGCATACTCTTAACATATAAATAAACTTACATAGAAATTTATAATATAGTCCACGACGTTGCACATTTAACCGGTGTTGTCTGCTATTAACATGTCTCCTACACGCAAAAAATACTGTATGGTAAAATGTCGATATTGCAAATAATACATGTAATAATAGAGCCAGTGTATTCTACTACGGGAAGTCGGTTAAGAAATCTATTAACACTTGTCGAACATAACGAAGAATGCCGTCGATTCGGCATCATCAATCTAATCCGGCATTCATACACATACTAACTATGCGCATATGAATCTCGACGTGTATGTCCGGCCGCATTGGAAATATATCGTCGCCGCCAATGAATGTGCACTCGTTTCTGCAGAAATAACTGGATGGCATGCTAATGTTTTCCAATGTATAACACACATAGTTACTCGAAATTTTGGAATCCTTGTATTCTATTTAAAGCAAAAATTTAAATCTTTATCGCAGGAAATCCTATTATAATTTGATTGATATAAACCATTGTGTTTCTTAGTAGATAATAAAAATAATAAATTCGAACTAGAAAAAAGGAACAGTTTCAATAACAGAATTTTAAGGGTACCAATTGTTATCCTTCATAAAATTTTGACATCATGCGAACGATTACAATTATTTGTGTGTAACGTGATAATTGCGCAAAATTTAATTTTTAATCCTGTCAGGGAATCTCGGAACGCAGCTTTAATGTTCGCAAAAAAAAATGACGCTACTAATCATTTAAAAGAATTCCGTGGATGAATACGGCATGTTTTAATTTACCGAGTAAATTTGTACAATTTTTCTCCGGGAGCAATAACGCCCGCGCTGCTATTTTCAGCATTAAGATAATTGTCGTGCGACTGCCTCATCCGTAAATTAAACAAAATACAAAATTTTCCCGGCAGTATTTCACCCCCGAACGATGTGAAAAATTTGAGGAAGGCAACCCAGCGTGGCGATAGTAGCATGGTAGTGGTGACAGCGCCACCACCACCTCTACCGCCGTTGCTGCTCTGTTTGTTCGTTTGATGGAATCCCGAATAATTGGACGCCAGATGGCGACGCCATCGTTCTCCCTGCGACCGCTTGTCCAAATAAAATGAGAAGGCATCCGTACCACGGGCTGTTACCACCGCCGAAGTAAAGGGGAAAAAAGGCGCAGTGGACCTCGTGTCACTCAACGGTTATGAATTAAAAAAGTGCGTCTGTGTCCGGAATAAAAATTACAAAAGGTTCCCACCCGAGAGGACATTGAGTCACATGTATTTTTCTTTTATTAGAATTGTAAATCCCGAACGCAGTGGCCCGAGATTATGATTTACGACGACAGGTTGTTTTTGTTTGTTTCGTTTGTCTTTGAATGTATGGGCGTATCCGCATCATGACCCTTATTTAGTACATACATAGGTGTATTACTGGAATTGCTTATGATAAATCACTGATAAAGCAGGATGAATGGATTCAAAAATTTGATGAAATTAATTGGTTGGTCAACAAAATGAAATAACACTGTATATGTCGTTTTAGTAAACCTTTGTATTATGAAAGAATTAATTCTGATATAAAATTTTCGCAAGGCTACAAACTTCTATTCATTGCCAGTGATATTGCCTTTCAGTAGATCAAATTAAGTGAAATAGTGTAACCTAAAGAAACCCTGTATTTTGAACCACTGCAATTTGTACTGTTCGAAAACTAATTACTACCTTAAACTAACTTGTTTTCAAACAAAACAATAAAAGGGAAGATTGATAACAAGGTCGAATATTGAGAACTTGGTAAAAAGAACAGTAATAGTGCCATGTTATACACTTCGAAATTACAACACATAAGGAAAGAGGAGAAATGGTATTAATAACGATACATTATTGCCCAACAGACAAAATAAATATCCAATTACAAAGCAAATATACTAAAATAAATATACACATGTAAAACTACTTACCTAAGAGTAAATACAAAACTGACCAACAAAAAAAGCTGATCAAATTGCAATATACTTATAATTAAATTACAACATACTGTCTAAAAGAATGCCTAGAAAATAACACCAACATAAGAAAACGCTGTAAATACAGCTTTCTCATGGTATTAGTGAAATCAATTCACGAGAAAGATATGTGTGACATAAAACGCTAACACACGGATAAGTTTCTGCCTTCCCGGCGTCATCACCGTGGTTTCGAGCAGTTTCCTGCTAACACATGCAATTCTCTCACTGTTTCTATCACCATACCTAACTCTACGATACAAATGAATATTCCTGGCGCTAACTAGTGCCAAAAGACTGGCACTAATATGCGTGTATTTACAGCGTTTTCTTATCTTGGTACAACATACTGTAACTATCCATATCCACACCCAAAGTGCTTCAGCGTAACAGAAAAAAATTACACTAGTTGTCAAAAAAAGAAGTGTATGATGTATATGCGATTTACAAAATATCAAAAGAGATGGCAAGCAACTCACCAGTATCCATAGAATTGAAGCCATTACACATTCTACTTATTGGAAACCAGATGGCAATGTTTGTTCTAGATGCCTGACCATAAAAAATCTGTCTACCTGGATCCCAGTTGTAGAACAATAAAATTAATTTGACTCAACAATTCGGAGGCATCAAGGCCATTGATAAGTAAACTAAATAAGAATTTGCACACAGCTTGTTTTCTACGTAGTTCTAAGGAATCAATGTTAAATACCTCCAGTAGAATATTCTGACTGAATTCTTGTTCCTGGTAAGTATTAATGTTCTAGGTATGAGAACTTTAAACACCTTCCTTAAATCTGTTCCAGAAGATGTACATAAGTGATCAAAACGAAGGACGCATACTCCAATCTAGATTAAACAAAAGGAAAATAAGAATGAAGTATAGCTGTTACAGAAGAAATAAGTCGCTTAATATATATGATGAAACCAAACATACTACTAAATATATGCTATGTAAAGGTGAGTTTAGAGTCGAAGATGACACCCAAGTCTCTCATAGAGTTGTCTTTAGATAAAGGATGTCCAGTCAATTGATAAGTCTAGATAATTGGAATTGTCTTTGTTCACATTAACGATTAGATTATGTAGAATATTTTGGTTATTAATACAACGAACAATATAAAAACATGAATAAAAGTACAAGCCAACACGACACAATACTAAAATGCCTGGCTTCGAAAACAAGCTAGAAGGCGTTCTCTTGTTAGTCTCTACAAACAAGAAACTAAAGAAATATTTAAATATGGATGATAAAGTACACAAACAAAAAAGAAAGAAAATCGAAAAATGGTAATCACTGAGCTAATATGAGTGGCGAGCTACATTTGCATACGCAGACACGTGAAAGCAAATGTGATTGTAATGCAAATAGATTCTGCTTAACCATGCTCTTAATTTCAATAACCGGAGCATCAAGGTTAATACAGGATAACACGTAGGTATTGAGAAGGTCGAAGATGTTAGAAGTAGTCCGCTTGTACGTTTCACTCCTAAGTCTAGAAATGGACAGCAGACAATTGTGGATATATTTTGCGTGTGAACTTGATATCTAAACTTAATTTTCATAAACAAATAGATCGAAGATTTCAACTTCATAATTTTTATTGTTGGGTATCTAGATCGACTGTGTTACATATTCAACATAACCTCCAATAAGTTCTGAGTAGCTTCCGCCCTCTACGCATACCAAAAGTAAATCTCAAGTAACTGTTTTAGAGGCGCTTGATTCTATGAACATCCTACTTACATCCTGCTTCTTAGTAATGCTGTGGGAATAGACAACGTTTGCGATGTTAAAATTTAATGAGACGAATGCATTTGCAAATCAGGTCTTGATCAGGAAATCACAAAGATTCCTGTGGAGAAACATGGATTTAAGAGTTATGAGGTTTTCTTATGAGAAAAGAGGATCTTTCCAGAAAGTGAGGGGGAGAATTCGTAAGCACCCTGAGGACCCTTACACCACCAATAAAATCCTACTAATTCGAATATAAATATTAAATCCTTCCAGACCATTTCTTCCAGAACTGATAAGTTACATTTAGTAGTAACGTTTAGAAGCAACTGATGGCTACCACTATACATTGATAAATTTTGCAGATCCTCAGTTAGAGGTACACAAACCTCAATTAGTTTTCGTAAATTTAAACGGTAGGTACAGCTGTCTATCGTCCACATATACATGATATTTTGTCATATTCGAAAGATTATTATAGATACCCATATATGATGCTCTGAAGCACACTCCTGGATACGTTAATTTTCTCCGATAAGTATTCATTTAAATGATTATTTATCCAAGCGTGACCCCACTAGATACAGGTAAGATAGACAAAAGCCAGTGAACCCCATAATTGCTAACAAGGTGTCGCAATGGATCATATTAAACTACTGAACGCTAGAAAAGCTAATGCAAATACATCACCTTAAATGACTCTGATTATTGAATATTCCCAGAGCACGTGAACGTCAATAAATAAACGTAGTTATTGAGAATGTGGATAGCACAATTCAGCAAGTCAGATGTGGATTATTTCAGCATGCAGTCAATTACTCAAGCGTTGTATCTTAATATTCTAAATCAACAAATATATGTACTTTAAACGAACTGTACTGATAGTAGCGGGCGGAAAAATATGGGGTTCTATAATTTCCAGAAGCAGGTCGCATGCGAAATGTCGTTTGACACTGGCGTCTATTAACTTGTCAGGAATAAAGTTGTTAGAATTCTCACCCAAATTAAACTTTCTTAGGTACTTCCAGATCTCTCTACTTACTGATTGTCTCAAACCACATCAACGATCAAAGCACGCATGTTTTTCGATATTATAGCCCCGTTAACCTCATTTCTGAGAGAATTATAATATTCAAAATGAGCGTGGATCTTGCACCCAATTTGAAATTTCATGTAATTCCTGTAAGACAACAATCAGAAAAGTATTATTATTATTTTGTTTAGGCTGAAAGCATACTGTTAGTATAAAATGAGGGATTTTCCAGACACTTCCACTGGTTGAAGGACTCGCCGATGTTCCTAGAAATCATGATCTATTACATATGTACCTCATGGGTGAGTCTGCTGTCACTTTTCATGCATCAATAGGATTTTCTGTTAAGATATTCATAGTTTCCTACCGCTATTACTTTGTCCGCTACTGTATATTCACAAAAGTTCCATAAATACAAACGAAAACATTTAATTTTAAGTTTCAATTAACATCAGCCTACAACCAAAACGACAACGCAAATTAATAAGCCAAAAAATATAAGATATTGAGTAACTTCAAGCCTCGAATGGTTTATTTTATTCGTTCTTATCGTTATCATCCATTTCATCAGTTTTGTTGTCTACATTCCATGAATCCGACTAATTATTTTGTGGAAATGTACATGACATTTTCGTGTATTATTCTTTCTCACTACAGTATTCCCCTACGATCAGTCTGTCAGTCATTCATCGAATGCAGTACTTTGCTTTTGCCCTTCTACATTATGGTTACAGCTAGAGAAGAGAACGAAGGATTATTGACTTTGCTCAATTATATCTGTATATATAATGCGTTCAAATAAATTTTGCCTCTAGTAGTCCATTCAAATAAAAACTTTTGTTGTAACTTGTATTATTTTCAGGTGCATGAGTTGTCAATTTGACAGAACATTCTTCCATATGCATATGATATGATCCTAGAAAAGTTTTCTCCTCTATTAGAAGAAGATGTAAGAGATGTCCCGAAGAAGGTGGAGGCCACTTTCAACAACTTTTATAAAATTTTCTTGTTATGAAACAAACAAAATTCGTATTTCAGTAACAAACTAAGACATAATTGTAATTTCAAAGGCTACTTTAAGGTAAAATTCCACCGTCTTACGACTCTCAATATCCATACCTCTCTGTCCTTCCAAAGGTCTTCTCCCATTCCTCTCTCTCTCTTATTTCTTCATTTATGCTACCTTACCAGTTTCTCCGTGGCTTGCCCTGTTTCCTTCTTCGTCTTGGCTTCTATGTCAGTACTTGCTTTGGTAGTTGTTCTCTCGGCATCCTTTGCACATGTCCGAACTATATCACTTGTTTATTTTTGATGTCGTCTATGATATCACGGTTCACCTTCATGATTTCTTTTTTACTTATGTTGGTTACTCTTTCCATTCTAGATCTGCCTGCTCCTCTTCTCCAAAAATTAGTCTCTACAACCGACAGTGTCTTGAATGTTCTCTCTTTTATTGACCACATGTTATGATACTTTTCACTATGGTGTTGTATATTCGATGTTTGTTCTTTTTTGAGATGTTTCTGTTCCACAAGATGCCGCTCAGCTTAGCAATAGCCTCCCTGTGCTGCACGTTATATTCGTGCATGATTTTGTCTAGTGTCTCATCTTGTAATATCTTCACACTCCGGTACTTGTGTTCGTATTTAATTTTCTTTGATGTGAACTAATCATTGCATTTCTGTTCCTCACCAACTTCACATATATTTTTAGATACTTCCAAGTGCAAGGTCCTTAGCATCACGTTTACTACTTTAAAGAGTTGTAAGAACAAGCATAATTACAAATTACTTTCTTATGGAACTTCAAAAATAATATATAACGTTATCTTTAAACATAAATTTTCCCCAAAGACTATTATATTCCAACATATTTACACAACGCAAGTATTCCTTCTTGGACTACTAAAGCGATTTGTATTTCCCAAACTATATTAGGTCATAACCAACAGAACTGTGGTGGAATTTATTGCATCATTTTAAGGAAGAGGAGTGGGGGTGCGGAGCACTTAAATATCAATAAACCAATTATTTTAATAGCGCCGAGTAACAAAGCAAGGCGGAGAAAAATTACCAACGACACGTTAATGATAGATCGACAAATATCACGTTATACCACTATTAAAATTGATTTCCTCCTATGTTAGGTTACTATCAGCCCATTGTTGCTTAAAGAATCGTATACGAAATCGCTCTTAATTTCTATTTAGCTACAGTGTGCATAATAATGGATATTAGTTTATTATTATAAAATGTCGTGCTTTCGGTTTTCTCACGCAATACGGTCGACTAATAGATCTACTTCCTCAAAAGTTTCACCAATGTCGCTAACAGCTTTGAATATTAGAAGCTACAAATCGACACACAAAAACTTGGCGAATGATCACGAAATTTTGTCATTCTGAATATACAGAACCTATTGTAGCAGCAACGTACTACTTTATCGTGTGAATACGGATCACGAAATCCTTTTTGTCCCTTGTAAGGAAGCTAGCTGTCATAAAGAAAAAATTATCGCGTATGATCGTCATTGGTTAAAAAACTATTTTAATTGGCTACCTTTTTATAAGTTAATTTTATTGTTGGCCTCTTCTCTAAATACTTAAATAAAACAGGCTATACTACTTTTCAACCACCACTCCACAATAATTTACGTACATATACATACGAAAGAAATTACACTGGCCAACAGGTATTTTTTGCTGCTAAGATCTGACACGTGTTTTTATTGAATATAGGTATCCTAATGCTAAATACGAAACCATTTCTTGTTTGCCGAAATTATACATTATGAAGCAATGTGTTAAAACTCTAGATTTGCAAGGGGACTGTTTGAAGTACATATATCAAAAGTTTCCACGACTAAGTTACAAAAAAAAGAGCAGAGATATTTGGTGGACCTCGAATTAGAACTCTAATGACATCCAAATTTCATCAACTCTGATGATCGAAGCTGAGAAAGAAGCCTGGACCTTATTCACTATGATCGCGAACAATTTTCTTGGACACAAGAAAACCTCCAATTATAAAGATCTAATGAAATCAATGCTTCAAAAATGTAAGTTGTAACAAGAGCATAATGTTTCATTTCCTCCATACCAGGTGTAAGTTTTTTCCGTTTTAAGTAAGAGATGGCGCCAGTGAAAAGTACGCAGCGTTTTAATATGACACATACATCATTTTGTTAATCTAACTGGACTAATGTAGTTTGGAATTGTTCATATTTGCACATGTGCACATTTTGAAATAATCTCAGGTGTATGCATAATTTTTTTCCGGTTTAACTAAGGGATTCCGCAGCGTATTAATTTGACACATACGTCATTTTGTTCGTCTGACATTTAAACTACAAACACACAAATTGAATCCGCCAAAAATTAACGTCTTTGCTTTATTCTTCAGTTATCATAATTTAACTGTAATTACCAAAAGCATTACATGTGTCACCGGAAATAATCAGCAGGCGTTTACAAGCAATGGAAAAATCAATAAACTCGGTAAATGGATCCCATACGATTTGAATGAACGTCAAAGAGAAAATCGCAAATTCACCTGTGAAATTCTGCTTCAAAGTCACGAAAGGAAATTATTTGGGTGACAAATAATTTTAAAATCCGAAGCGGAGAAAATCGTGGCTTTCACCTGGCGTAGCCGGTCCTTCAACACGAAGGCCAAATCGCTTCGGCAAGAAGACCATGTTCTGTGTTCGGTAGGATCAGAGCGGTATTGGGTATTATGAAGTCTTGAACCCCGACGAAACTGTTAATATACAACGCTATCGCCAACAAATGATTAATTTAAACCACGCACTAATCGCAAGACGCCCGGAATGCGCCAGAGGACATGGCAAAGTGATTTTGTTACACGACAATACTCCGTCTCACACAGCTAAACCAGTGAAAGACACCTTGAAATCGCTTAGATGGAACATCCTTCCGCACCCACCGTACTTCCCAGAACTGGTGCTATCTCACTATCACCCTTTCGCATCAATGAAACACACACTCGCAGAGCAGCACTTCAACAATTTCGAAGAAGTTGGAAAATGGCTTGACGGATAGCTTGTCACAAAAAAGCAAGCAGTTTTTCTGGCATGGTATCCCTAAGTTACCTGAAAGGTGGATGAAATGTGTAGAAGCCGATTGCCAATATTTTGAACAAAAGAAATTAATTACCCTTGATTTTTTTTAGCAAAATACCGGAAAAAAACTTACTTATGCATACACCTGGTAGTCATCTTCATAGGCTTCCTTAAAATTTAGGTGATGTAAGCGATGGACAAGGCGAGAAATTTCATCAAGATTTAAAGACCATGGAAACTCGGTACCAAGGAAGATGGGATTCTCATATAATCGGCTGACGGCTGTTTGAGTGATCATGCGGACTGTCAAACCAAAATACACAGCAGAAAGTGCAGTAAACGAAAATGTATTCCCTGATTGTTGTTTGTGTTTTTTCAAGTATTTTGAACTCTTTCCAATAAAGTTTCTCTGAGGATATATGCAAAATCAAGGTGTTCCTGCTTGCGTTTTATAATTACATCAATAGAATTTATGCAAACAGATAAAAGTGCAGATTAAATATTTTTGCACGAATGGCAGGAAATATATTTTGTTTTACATTAAGAAAATGTTAACAGAAACCATGATGTCTACGAAAAAGTGACTGACGCATTGCTCTGTTAGAAAAACGCTTAGATATTTGAACTTGTTACCTGGTATAGTACCAACTGATTAACCACTATGTTTAGAAGAAGCAGTTGGTAGATATTTTCTAATTCTGGAATTAGCTTATATCTGATACTGCGTAGACGAAATCTTACAAGATAAATACTCGAAATTTCCTTAGTGACATACGAACCTTTGAAAAGAATATTTGGTTTTCTTAATATCTTAGACAAATTATGCAAGTTAATGCTGAACTGCAAAGAAACACAAATACAAGAGAAAATAACATTAAAAAGATTCATTACATTTTACATAGGGCATATTTACAATAATGGTAGCTCAACACAGCGAAATTTCTGTAGGTCCACAGTTAGACAGACATCCTGCAAAATCAGGTATTACCTTCCAGTGTAAAATAAAGCCTCTAAACATCATCAAAAGTTTATTTATTGTTAAATGTGTATATTATCGAAGTATAAATATCAGTTAATAAAGATGCTGAGAGGCAAATTGCTATCCGAGGAGGAAAAAACAAAAATAAATTCTTATAAAGAGCTAGGTTTTCAAACCGAGCCACAGCTAAGAAAAGAGGACGATCCCATCACTTCATTAACAATTTTTGCAAAATTGGGCAATTCCTACAGCAAAAATCGCGCTACGAGGATTAATCAAGAACTAACTCGAAGACAGCGCTGATCGATATTTCGGTTAGCCTCTAAATATTGTACAGATGTCACATACGAAGGTTGATTCAGGGCACTGACATTTCTTAACCTTTCAAGACTCACAGGTTGTGTTTTCTTGGGTCATTTAGATCCCTCTACTTGCGGATTGTCTCAAACCATATTGATGGTGAAAGTATGCCTGTCTTTCGCATTTTATAGACCCGTTAATCCCATGTATGAGAGAATTATAATATTCAAAATGAGCTTGTATCTTAAACCTGCAGTAACGCTACAGAGCTAAATTTCTGGTGTTCATCATAAGTTGTTGTGGGTAAGCCATGGAGTCAGAAATTTAGTCACCGAGATTTTTCTGAAAGGCACATGAGTTTCAAAAGCGTCAGTTGTATTAAAATTAATAAAAGTACCATTAGATCGACAGTAGGCAAGTAGACAGTATCGTGTATCAGATATAGCCTCTAAATATTGTAAATCTTCCACTAGGCGTGCTTGAAAAAGTTGAACACCATACCACAGAAACGTGTGTATCAAAAACAAAATATGTAAGATAAATTCATTCATTTCTTGAATATGTCGCTCTGACGTTTCCAAACAAAAAACTCGGAGTGAATAATAAAATTAAAAGAATAAAATGAAAAAATAGGAAACAACTAAAGTATTTTTTAGGCAAAAACAAGACATATTTCCTTTCGATGCAGATCGCATAAAATTGGTTAAGAACCTCTACTGGTAAAGAGTAATAATAATGTACACTTTATTTTGGAACAAGTTGCATGCGAATGCCATGCTAGAAGATGCTCAAGAGTACTACAAGATCAAACAACGCTCGCAAAGAAATCTTAGTCGTAAAGTTGTACTTAATCACGTTTCACTTGGTCTAAAGCGGATATTAAATTAATCTTGCCCGTTATTTAAACACCAGTAGTTTTGTAACAAGTTACGCTTCAAATAACTTCCAGTTTGTATTCGGTTCGCGTTCTGCGCAGCTGATACAAACGAGGTATATTCGTGAATTTACAAATGGCAAACAAAAGGAGGAATTAATTTACAACGCACACGCGTCTATAGGTAAGTCAAAGAAGTATGTCGAACTCGTTTCAAAGATACTTTGGTATTATTAATTCATATTGATTACATGTAACTACGCCAATTAGAATTACAAGTTTGACTTAAATTTGTCAACATCGTATTAAACAGAAAGTTTGGAAATTAATCTTCGGCGAGCCAGAAAGTCGGCGGTGCACACGCTTGAAGGATCAATACTTTCCTAATCATAAGTTTGCGGCTAAGTATTAAGTTTATTAAGCAACTGATTTTTATGTGTATTAGATTGATTTTCTATAATCAGTTTAGGTGAACACAACGAAATTGGTGCGGGAATAATTCAGTTAACTTTGAAAATTTTACATAGAAAATTTCAATTTCTTCACTTTATTATTAAAGTTTGGAACTTTTTGCACAAAAAGTTGCACGCTACTCCTTTCTTCACTCTAGTAATAGTAATTTTACTATCATCACCCAGTAGTATTACTGGCACCATTGTCCCAAATTTGCATTGTTATATAATCTAAATTTTAGTTTACTGACTTTTAAAGGGAACTGAAACATTTCCGGAATCGGCAAGACAGCACTCGAAGGTGGTTCAAAGGTCATTCATTAGGGCATCCTTCTTTATGGCAACTGTCAATATTTCAGAAATCTACTGTCAATAGTTGTCTCGTGTACCACGTCAGTCGGTTTCGCAAAAATCGAATTTCGTGCAGTGTTAAAATACTTCTGGAGAAACAGCAACGGAAATTCGAAACATTTTGCTAGAGGCTCGTGGCGGATGTACTCCATCATTTTCGACTATTTGCTTCTGGATGAGGGAGTTCAAGCGTGGCTGCACAAGCACAAGTAACGAAGCACGCAGTGGACGCCCAAAAACCGCTAGCCACGATGAAATGGTCGACAAGATTCATGATGCCGTATTAGCCGATCGTCGATTGAAGCTGAAAGAGATGGCAGAGACAACAGGCATCTCAGAAGAACGGGTTGGCCATACCCTACACGAAATTTTGGGTATGAAGAGCTTTCGGGGCGATGGGTACCGCGTTTGCTCACACCGGAGCAAAAACGAAATCAAGTGATCGTTTCGGAGAAGTGTCTGGCCAGAATCCACCACAATCCTAGAGAGTTCGTCATGCGTGTCGTAACCGTGGATGAGACCTCAATCCACCACGACATACCGGAGACCAAGGAACAGTTGAAGCAGTGGACTTTTCCGGGTGAATCGGCTCCGAGGAAAGCAAAGACTGTTCCATCGGCCGGAATGGCCATGGCAACCATTTTTTGGGATTCCTAAGGCGCAATCTTTATCAACTATCTGCAGAAGGATAGGACGATCACGAGGCAATACTACAGCGATTTATTGACCCGATTCGATGAAGTATTGCACTTGCAGGCGTTGAAACATCCTGCTTTACCGACGGCTTGAAAAGACTGGAGCACTGTTTCAAAAAGTGTATTGATTTTCGAACAGATTACGTCGAAAAATAAAAATAAAAGGCCATACCAATACCGTGTTTTTCTTGTAGATTCCGGAAACATTTCAGGCCGCCCTCGTATTCCAGCAAAAAAATTTCCGAGAGAATCAGTATAATATTCCTCCAAAATTTCGAATATTCATGACAACCTGTAATATTACTAATGCTATAATACCTAATTTATAATGTAATATTGTCTTCAGAGCAAAAGGTAAAATTAATAATGTTAATAGTATGGCTATAGTTCATTCAAGTGTGGAGTATAAGCGTGAGTATTTATACATATTTTGAAATGCTGTTGTTTTTATGTGTATTAGAAAATAGAAATTACACTGTTTGCTTAATCCAACATATTACAGCTAATAGTGCTTATAGTGACATGTATATTTAATTGGGGCTAACACGGGTAATGTTTATGACAATGCAGTAAGACTCTGAAGCATTTAATCAGACTAATTCACTTATATATTTCAATGATTTGTTGAGTCATGAACCACTTTTGCATTATATTAATAAGGAAAATAAGTTTTCTTATAAACACAGCATGGACACCTTCGTACAGAATGTAGGCAAAATAGAAGGTATAAATTTTTAATTATAGTAAATTTGCTGAGCATCACTAATTTTACATGACAACTCGTTGGCAACAGAGCTGTCATCGATTTTACACTGTAAGTTTGCTAGATTTTTTTTTAGAGTGTGGTACACCCTTATCTTTTACCGGCCCATTCAATGTAAATGGCTCACTTCGTTTTTTCATAGATTTATCAATTTCACGTAAGATATTAAAAAACAAAACAAACGGCTCGTTAAAATTTAAATGGTATTTGTAAATACATTCACATATGAATTTCTAAGATACTTACGAAAATATTTTTATCCTAATCATATTAACCTCCAATTGGTTTTTATATTGCCTCAATAATCAACCCTTATAAACATTCGCAAATGAAAGAAAAACAACTCTATTCGTTTACCTGTTACGCGATATAAATAACATCGATAAATTCTCAAGTAATTCTATTACGGGGAGCGAAGCCAAAAAAAAAGGCAAAGGAGTTGTCAGAAAGGCGAAAGCGACGGACGCGTGCGGTAACAATAAGTCGACGGAAGATGGTGGCGGGGGAGGAAGGTCCTGATTCGATACGGCACCCCAAATTTAAAAGTAAAAACAGAAGTCACGAGTCCCCGTGTAAAACCTCCCTTTTAGACCGATAGTAAATGAAGGGCTGTTATCACAGTTCATTGAGTTTCTGCGCTTTCCATTATTAAATTTCGCAATTTCCACCGTCGTTGTACATCGCGTCTTCTTTACGAGGGACAAGAATCCATTTCTATTCCCTTCAGGTTTACATGGAACCTGAATGAAATTCGCCGACATGATCTTTGGAGATGACAACTATATGGTTTGTAACGCCCACAAAGTTCATGTTGAGGGTCTACTAATACTAATAATTTATTATAGAAGTATTTGATGTGCGGTTTTTAAAGTTATATTAAACTATACAGGGTGCAAATACGCAATCATGTTCTTTCTTTTCTAAACAAATCGATATTTAGAAACCATTATTTCTATAAACAGATCGAAAAATACCTAGAAAACAATACTTAAGACAATATAAGATGATCGCCTAAGAAATTCTCTTTTCAGTTTGCCTCTTATAAACATTTCCCTGCCTGGAGCCACATCGTCAAAAAGTGAAACTGATGATCTAAATATTACTAAAACCCCGCTTCATCCGAGTATATGTAACACTATTGAGTAAATAAGAAAAAGAGAGATTACCTATTTCTGTGTCTAGATCAACCACTCATACGTTCTCCACAACGATTGCAAGGAATGTACGGTTGTATAATTCAGAGATATCGCACTAAACTCCACACCACACAAATTAATAATTTTTTCGAAACGCAGTGTGGAGTTTACTTCCGATACCTGTGAATTAATGCGTTCTATTTATCGGATTCGCGAACATAGGGTGTTAAGTGTTTTGTAATTTTGGGAAAAGAAAACTGTAACTGTTAGCTTCGGATTATAATATAAAGTATGCTTTTGCTGATATGAAACATTTCACAGAAAACAACATCTGGATTTATTTTCGAAAATTTGGTATAACACATGGGCTGAAAAGTCCCGGGCCTAACACCTAGATGACGCTAGTTTTATTACAGTCACCTTTCTCTCAGTTAGTACTAACCTTCAAAAGACAGCTGTTAAAATTTCATGATATTCTATTCATTAGTTTGTGAGTTATTGTGCTAAGAGTCACGCTACTTTTGTTATTTTCAAAACAATGGATCAAAAACAATTTCGTGTTTTAATTTTACACTGCTTCTTGATGGAAAAAATACCGTTCAAGTGAAGCAATGGCTTGAAAAGTGTTATGGGGACTCCGCTCCATCAGAAACAACAATAGAACGTTGGTTTGCTGACTTCAAACGTGGTCGTAGAGACACCGATGATGCAGAACGCAGTGGACGTCCAAATGAGGCGGTAACACCAGAAAACATCAAAAAAATCCACAAAATCGTTTTGAATGATCGAAAAGTGAAGTAGCGTGAGTTAACTGACATCGTAAAGATATCAAAAGAACGTATTGGCTTTATATTGCATGAGCATTTGACTATGAAAAAGCTCTGTTCAAAGTGGGTGCCGCGTTTGCTCACTGTTGACCAAAAACAAGAACGTTTTGATGATTCTGAGCAGTGTTTAGCCATGTTTAGACGTAACAAACCGGAATTTTTGCGTCGATATATGACAATGGATGAAACATGGATCCATCACTTCACTCCGGAATCAAAACGATCGTCATCTGAGTGGACAGTAACTGGTGAACCTCGTCCAAAGCGCCCGAAAGCACAACAATCGGCTGGAAAGGTTATGGCCTCGGTATTTTGGGATGTGCGTGGTGTAATATTCATCGACTATCTTGAGAAAGGAAATACCATCAACAGTGAATATTATATAGCGTTATTGGAGCGTTTGAAGGCCGAAATTGCAAAGAAACGACCGCATATGGCCGACAAAAAAATTTTGTTTCATCAAGACGACGCACAGTGTCACAATGGCAAAACAATGGCAAAACTACATGAATTGAACTTCGAATTGCTCCCACATCCACCGTATTCGCTAGATTTGGCTCCCAGCGACTACTGGCTGTTCGCAGACCTCAAAAAAATGCTCGCCGGTAAGAAATTTCGCACGAATGAAGAGGTTATCGCTCAAGCTGAGCTCTATTTTGAGGCAAAAGATAAATCGTTCTACAAAAGTGGTATTGAAATGTTAGAGCGGCGCTGGGATGATTGCGTTGCTCTTGATGGAGATTACGTTGATGAATAAAGCTAATTTTGAACCAAAAGAACCGTGTTTTCTTTGTTAGGCCCGGGACTTTTCAGCCCATGTGTTATTTATTAATACAATCTCAGGCAGGAATTTAATATCTTTCGCAACTATACAAGCGAACTTTCTCACAAGTCTTCAAGTCCTAACGTAATTATATCAGCTTTCGAATTGACTATCATTATTACGATAATGTCCTGTTAAAGATACAAGATATCCGGAACCACCGAATACGTTGTAGAAAGTTATGGATTTTAAGAACTTTTAGAGCCTGGGAAGGAAATACTGCATGTGCAATACATTTTCACAATTCAGACGTTAACATGGTTGACAGTGAGAGATCACGTGCTCTTGAAACGCTGCGCTCCGAATAAATTATTAATTTGTGTGGCACGGAGTTTACTGGGAAGCCTGTGGACCTTTGCCTGACATTGTTCTGAGGAATTTTGCAGGAATAAGGGCTCTTGCTTTTCCTTTCATTCTATGTGCCCGCGTTTAGGTTCTACTACACACCGTAATGGCGCTGCAGGATCAAATACCCGTATTCTAATACGTTCTCAACTGTAAAATGCGTTGTTATTTCTGAATACACGGCTGCTAATGAAGATCACGGTATAGCTTCACCAGAATTTTTTTGGGTATGAAGCAAAGTGCGGTCCTGCTATGTCAGCAAATTGGTATTTAACGGTAAAAGAATGAACTATAGAAGACAATATCATTTATCAATTGCTTTTTAATGGTCCTTCTGCAAGACAATTCAATTTCTTTAATACACAGCAAACCTTATTCCCTAAATTTAATAACATAAGAAAATGGGAGATTTTGGGTCTCTTGGAAATATCCAGAAGGCGTTAGTCCTTTCTGTTATAGAAAAGTGATTTTAAAATAAGCAATTCTCTCATTATACAATATGGTTTTTGTGAAATAGAGAAAATCACCTCGCTCAAATCATTAAACAGAATACTCAATTTATATCTATTTGTCATCGTCAAAAAAGAGATGCTCTTTTGTATAGAGACGCTAAGAATGATGTACCTTTTTTATTAGTACCCACCGTAACTAGCTGCTACATCATTAATAAAGTCCGTTAGTACACCTATTGAAAATGCAGCTGCTAATGGTAGATAGTAGCTGGACGAATAATTCCAGCAGATACCTGCCGCATTATTAATTAAATTTATAGGTTACAGCATGCACATATCACTGGATAATTACTAGTACGAGCTTATGTGTCATACGACAAAATACACGGAGAATAGAGGAGGTGCAGTTACAGCTATGCACATGCTCGCAAATGTGAGTATATACAGCGCTGTGCATATGGTATCGGCCACCGACAAATTTGTAATATGAATCGCACAAGTGATCATTTTTTTTTGGAACAAAAGGTTCTTTTCATGCGTTCTAAATTATGAAAAGTTGAATAAAATACACAAGGTATATATTTTGATCTACCTAACCAAGGAATAGAATCACCGCAAAGTGTAGGAGCAACTGACCTACTTTTGGTTAAGTGGTGTCTGTTTCTTACAATGTGAAATGAGGTTCAACGTCGAAGCAATCCATCAGTCGAATATTTATGGATAAAGCATTACCCAAAAACAATATTTACGATTGGCTAACCGAATTCAACAAGGTCGCACAATTTTCGAATCTTGAATACGATGGTTGCTAGTGTGTGATAACCCCGTTCATTTGTAACAATGTAAGGACCCTTTGTTTAGAGACATAAACCCGCAAAAGATACAGACATAAAAATATGGAACTGATCTAAGGATGAATTTGTAACAGGTTTAATTCCCCCAAATGATTTTGGAGAAAATATAGTCCAAACTACGTTGCTAACATTAATAAATTATTTACCATCAGAACGCTATTAAAACTGCTTTAAAAAGTTGAAAAAGAAACTGATGAGACCACAGATCGCTAAAAATTATTCTTAGCGTTACAGTACATACTCTAGAACCTCAGCAATGCTCATTTCCATTTTTATTAACTTGCTGGGTATTAAACTCTATCGATGATGGTATTTACATTATACAGTAGATTTACTTTGCAGTAATGCTACCACACTTGCAATTGAAAAAATATCTGTTCTTAGCGAATATAGACGGCCCTCTGTGTAATGCATAATTATCACTGAAATCGAAATAGGGGGGCTATTTCCGTCTAAAGAAAGTCATTGATTTAACACGATATATGTACCGAGTGAGTTTTTTAGACATTTCGTATGGAGATCTCGAAAATTACCGGAAATCGAGAGACCATGAATCGATTTGCTGAGCTATGAAGACAGATGATAAATAAAGCAATATAAGTTGCTCTGAGAAATATTCGAGTTTAAAAACCAACATCGTTTTTCCAACGATGAGTAATGCCTGCTTATATACACACCAAAACTGTTTAGCACCCTCATTACTGAGACATTTATCATTGACATCAACTATTTTGGCTTTACTTGCATTGTAACGTATTTATTCATTTAAATTAGCTTCATTAAATAATAATGATGATTATTTTTCACAATTGTCGTCACATCTATTGAGACGACCCTCTGTAGATCTAAGCAGCATATTATTTGTACTCGGTTGCACTTGAAGCAAGAACTGGTAGTTTCTTATGCTTCTAGCAGTTGGCTAACGCAATATTAGTGCAAAAGGGTTTTGATGACAAAGAACTTGACTATCATACCCCCTTTTGTGACAGCACCAATATCAGTTGCCCTGAAAACGCTTCAAGTCTAAAGGCCAATGTCCAATAGCGTATTTCCAAAGGTATCCAATCTCTGTTGCTATATACATTAAAATTGTTTTAGTTCCTTCAACTATTTTACTTGAACTGAAACGTATTCCTCCTTTTAAGCTGACTTCATCAAACTATAATGATGATACCTTACTATTGTCCTTGCTTCTACTAAAACGGTCCTCTATATTTATTACCAGTTTCCTACAGTTCGAAAAGTTGGCAAATACAGTGTTAGCGCAGCACTTCTGTGTCAATGAGTTACGCTACGAATTAGTCTCTCATCCTCCATATTCACCGGACCTAGCCCCAGCGACTTTTCCTTATTCCCAAACTTGAAAAATCACTGGAAGGAAAGAGATTGACATCAAATGTGGAAGTCATCGGCGCTACAAGTAGTTATTTTGCAGACCTCGAAACATCCTACTTTTCCGACGGCTTGAAGAGACTGGAGCACCGTTTGAAAGAAATATTGATCCTGCAGGAGCCTACATCGAAAATTAAAAGTAGAAAGCCACTCCAATACCGTATTTTTCTTGTCGATTCAGGAAACATTTCAAGTCGCCCCCGTATTGTAGCATTTTGCCATTTAAGAGGAATGTTAATGGCGGCATTACATAAATTTTGAATATATATTGAAATTCATTTTTAAATTCTACATAAAATACTACGTCGAAAGGTTTTTAAGGCACTTATTAAACTGTAAAAAAGTTACACCGCATTGTAGAAATTGCTTCTATAAAGATCTCGAAGAGGGTCAGATATTCCCAAACTTGGATTTCACCAATGAATTTATCTCGAAATGTCAGTCGTGGAAAATCAATATTACTGAAATTTTGGCCACCCTGTACATGTTCACAGTTACCTACGTTATCGCAGACAAAATAACTATGTATGTATATACGTGTAGGTTGGTCGTTTTATAAATTTTTGTCTGGTAATGGCCGGATTTATTCGAGAGTCTCGTTATTAAAGGACATTATTGCACGGTTGCCTGGTCGAAAGCGGTTCAACCGTATGGACGATAGCAACTCGTATGCATGCTCCATTCAGCATTTTAAATGTGAACTAAAGGAGCGACGTTGGCGAAAGCTTCGCCGCAATCAATGAGAACTTTTTGCGATGCAGTAGCGCATAACGTTCGGATAATGAGGTCTAAGTCAAATAATGTTGAGTATGACTTAGAGGTAATACCGAAATTACTTAAATTAGCTATAAATTGAATCAAAATTTTTCAGCTATAACAAACTGATGTATATGGTATTCGATAAAAGTACTTGGAACTGCTCTGTTTAACTAATAAATGACAAACGTGGTGGATAATTCGCGGCAATCGTCTTTTCCAGGTTTCGCCGGATAAAGAAAAAGATGTATTAAATTTCAAGGTGTACGCGATCAAACCTGAAGAAGACTTCTATCACCAACAGAACAGCTTATATATATATATATATATATATATATATATATATATATATATATATATATATATATATATCGGATTCTTCGAATAACTACTTTAAATGCAAGTTTAACTTTAAGAAGTCTCATTTCTAACGAACATAGCCACTTTTACTCATACATTGAATAATTACAAAGTTAGGCAGGTATGAATTTCTCCAAAACATAAATATTCATAAAGGTATGATAAAACTGCTAACCCCTATTTTAAAGTTATTGTTATTATTGGTATTATGTAAACATACAAATGTCTACAATAGTTATTTAAAATGCAATACTGACATTCAAGATTTAAGCCCACATGCCTTGATAACAGAATAATATCAGGTAACTAAATAATTTCCTGTGGCTCTTTATGGTGAACTGTCTGTGCCTCTTACAAGTGTGAAGAGACAAAATAGGTAGTGATCACCTGGCGAAACGTTAGGATAATATGAAGAGTGTCGTAACGTTCCCCAGAGAAGTTCAGAAATCTTGGGGTAAGCGGTCTGACGTTATTCTGCGAGAATACCACATTTTTCGATTGACAAAAGAAGGCTGTTTTTGAATGAGTGCTGCTTGCTGCTTGTGTGCTGTTCACAATACAAGTTCGGAGTTGTTTGTTTGACCCCTTTCCAAAAACTCATAATGGACTATTCTGGTTGCAGTCCATCAAAGGCACAATAAAATCTTGTTTGGGTAGAAGGAAATCTTGGGAGTATGTGGTATCGAAACAGTAGGCGACAATTAATGATACGAACTCTTAGAATTTAAGTACAATTTCTACTCTTCGTCGCAAGTTAAGAACCGATCAAGGACTAGCCGACCAAATGGCAAGACAACTTAATTTGTTATCATTTGCAACCCATTTCGTCGCCACCACTGAAGCTTTGGTACCAAGTTTGTGCTCATAGAGTAAACAACCCCGAATTAGCGTTTTATTCTGTTGGTATTTTCAATAATTCAAATTAGGAATTAAAGAGTTGTCACCAAATGTGCATGTATCCGACAAAAAAAGGATTTATGTTAAAATAGATGACGAATAACTAACAAGTATGCCATATAAGGCGATTTAAATACCGAGGGATCCGTGGTGTAAATGAATACTCACCGGTCTAGCGAACTAGAGCTGTAGGTTCAAATCCTACTGGGAACTGTGAAATTTCTGTTCTTTAAAAATTTCACAAAAATCTAATCTAATTATATTCAACGTTGGTAATAACAGAGAAATTGAATTATCATTGAAAAACCAACGGAAGCTATTCTAATTATTTAAGTACTATCAATCAACAACATAAAAAAATATTCACTGCACTCCGCTGTGTACAAAAACCACATGAACTTGTTTAGTTATCTGATGCATGGTATAGACACATAGTAGATTAAAAAACTGCACATACTTTACATCTGAGAACCTGTCAGAATGACTAACACACAAACAAACATGACACAAAAACGTATTCCTCGTAAAGGAAATACATAACTACATATATAACTTGACATGCATTATACCCAATTTTTGTACGGGTAGTCTATAGGTGTTCTTGTCATTGTAGCTAACAAGTGTAATGATATGTATTAAAACAATTACCTATCTATGTAATACCAAGCGTAAATTTACGCTAACAAAAATAGGACAATTTATTTCTTCATAAACATACATATCTCTTTTATGCAATTTCTTTATAAATAAGATAAGGCTCGCTAATGTAAACTTTCAGTAATGTGAACTGTGCTTGGCTGATATCGTTCACATAAACGAGCGTCTACTGTATATGATCCTTTATTTAAAAAATATTTAGAAATTACCTAATGGAAATCTCTAAGTAGTAAATACTTTCTAATTCCCCCCACGGGTGTCCGTTAAATAAAGGTTAAAACACATTTGAGCTAATAAAGAGGATCGGTCTATTGTGTAACCACATCGTATAAATTAGTAATAAAATTTCAAATCCCACTGGAATAAGTATTGAGTAAATGAAATGAAGGTTATACATCAAACTAAGTGAAGGATGAAATGGAGGCATTTATTGAATAGAACGCAATAAATTTCGTACGAAATTGAAATATAAAATTTAAATCGCGAACATCAAACGAGAACCGACGGAAATTTATGCAACAATCGCTTTAAACACACATAATTTAGATTAAGCCATAAATGTCGGAATAGCGTTCGAATTGCTCGTATCGCTCCGTCGACGGTAAGCTGCAAAAAGTAAAATACGGTCGTCCAAGATTAGCTTTTTTCAGCTCGCAATAATTCCGTATTCGCACATGTAGGAATGAAATTCGCGGATGCGCGCGCTCGTACCGGACAGAATGCACGGCGTTTGCGGAAGAATCTGTAATTTTACACCGGCACGATAAGCCGCCGCTATGCAGTAGGATTTTTTTGCGACCCTTCGTCATAACGCGGCACTATTAATCAGGTTCGTAGTTCTGCGCGTACGAGATTGATATTTCATGTTTCAGTAGACTTTCATATTACACAAGGTATTCCATTTTATCCTCGCTGTCGGCCGTAAATATCTACCTGCCTACGTAAATGCGCAAAACAGTCTCTGGTGAGGCTGTGTCAACAGTATATGCGCATTAACGATTTCAATGAAAAAAATGTATGAAACCGGAGGAAGTCTAAGCTTATAGTTAGCCGAAACAGTATATGCTACACGACACTCTTAATGAAACCGGAAATTAATATGAAATTTCACATTTCAAGCGGAACATTATATACAGTGTGAATATATTCATAACCACAGACTACTTAGATCTCCAACTAGATAGGGAAAGGCTATCCGCGATAGGCATTTCTGTTTAGAGTACTATTAAAATCGGAAGAAACTTGAGCAGAAACCAATTTATACGCTAAAAAGGGCTAGCAATATGAAATCGTCTTAGACAGATATACATTTCTTGTGTATAGCTCTACCTACAAATATCGACTGTTGATCAGTTATTCGTTACTTAACGTGCGGTATTCAATGAGTCATTATTTTTTATATTATACTCTGCAGTGCTTGAAAACAGTTTCTTAATTATACAGTAGTACAATGTACTTTAATCATATAAAACAATTTTATTAGATTATTGGTTAAAATGCCGGCAGACGCAAGGAATGCGGGTTGTAGGAGCATCCCAAAGAAAAGAATAGTATTCTTGAACATTCTTGTAAAATAATCTTTAATGTTCATAATTACTTTAACAAAAAAACACCCAGGGGTATATGTCTAAGTTTATGTATATATATATATATATAAACGAAACATATATTATTGTTTTGTAGGCAATATTAAACAAAATATATGTTGATAATGAATGATAGATAATTAAATGACGATTGCAAGGACTGTGTGGATGTACAATTCACAGGTATAGCAGTAAACTCCACTCACACAAATTAATTAATTATGCGGAACGCAGCGTTTCGAGAGCACGTGGGCTCCATTGTCAACCGTGTTACCGACTGTCCGCAGTCGGTAACACGGTTGACAATGAGAGCCCACGTGCTCGGAAACGCTGCGTTCCGCATAATTAATTAATTTGTGTGAGTGGAGTTTACTGCTATACCTGTGGATAGATAATTACTTTGATTCTATTATAATTTAGCAGAGGATACTGATGATGATGATATCTTCCAATTTTCAGCGACAAAGAAAATGTAAAGCTGACAATTTTCTGTATTTTGATATTACATTGTAATATTAACAAATTGTAATGTTACTGTTTTCATACTTATTTGGTACCACTATACGAAAATAAGAAAGTTTTTAGTATTTGCATTATTTCTGTTATTCTTATTCTACAATAATAATAATAATAATAATAATAATCCTTTATTGCCCAACAGCCCAGGGGCCAATTACAGGACAAATTACAATACAATTCTTATATAAAATAAAATAAAATAATTCAAATCGTGTTGCCTATAATAATAATACAATAATAATGAAACAAAAAAAGAAAGACTCACAAAAATGGCTCTAGATCCCGTTTGTTTGCGTTCCTCACCGTGTGACTGAGAGGTGCCTTAAGCAAAATGTTGGTATTAGCTCTAGGTACTTGAAATGTATTAAAGTAGCGAGTATGATGAGTAGGTACGGTAAAGTTTATTTGCGCCAGAAGGGCTGGCGAGTCGACAGTATTTCTCAGGATCCTGCAAAGAAACTCCACACTGTTACGCTCGCGGCGGTCAGCAAGAGATAGAAAACCATGCTCAACAAGTAAGCTATAATACTCGATACCTCTTGCAGGATACACGTTGTCCATTCAAAAGGAGAGATATTTTAGAAATTTCTTTTGAACCCGTTCGATCATAAGCTCTTGGTGTAAATAACGGGGATACCAAACAATGGAGGGGTATTCAAGCTTAGAACGAACGTAGGCATAATATAAACGTTTCATTACACCTAAGTCTGAGAAATGCCTGCAAGAACGCATGACAAAACCGAGAGTTTTGGAAGCAGATGAACACATGGACGAAATATGTTCCGTAAATGACAGTCTATTATCAAACAAAACACCAAGATCCAAAGTTTTGATATTGCGTGGTATGGCTGCATCATTAATTTGGTAGTTATAGTATAAAGTAGTGTGAGTGTTATTGTAGGAAACCACAGTACACTTGTTGATGTTCAGAGGGAGATAATTGACCTTGCTCCAAGTATTAATGCGAAGAAGATTGTCTTGTAAATGTTTACAATCGAAAATGCTACCAACAGTATTAAAGTAGATATAATTTTGCTGCACAAAAAGTAAAACGTTTTGAATTATTAACATTATCATATTTTTGTTATTGTACTAGAAGTTCTTATTTTATTCCTATAAAGACTGTTAACAAACGTGCTTGGGATGGAATACAATCTATATTTTGTACTAAAGCAAAATAACATTTGGAAGCAATGCCCTTTTGCAATTTTTTTGGATTTTTATGTTCTGACAAATTAGATGCACAACTTTTCAAAATTTTGGGCATAAACTCATACGGCATTACAGCTATAAAATAAAACTAGGTGCAAGTATGATTCTTAGTAAGGTAATTTAGCTCTTTCTTTATGTAGTGGGAAGTTTCGATACATTTTTCATTATTTATGGACAATTTTATCAAATTTTTTACAAAATATCTTTTATACTTGTAATAAGTTTTATTTCAATATTGTAAGAATGACTTTTTTATATTTCTGTTAGAGGTATATATGTATATGGCCCAATGTATAACCATATATACTAGTACGTAAAAGATCTCCTGTCACGTATGTTTGTAAGAATAACGAAGTAGTGCTAGTCGTTTTAATAGAGTTTAAATAAAGTATTTCAAAACCAAGTTGCATACAATTTATTTATTACAAGAATACTATTTGATTATCCATCAGATTATTTTATTTGGTTCTTTGTTTATCATTTTATTTGATTATTGGTCATATAAAAACGATTAATAAAATTTAAACATAATCAAAGTTCTTTAATCAATTTTATTTAGTATTGAGGTCTGCTTTTTCATTTGCTTCTGGCACATAATTATTAATAATAAAACTAACAATTTCAATTCCTTCAAAATTTGTCGGATATCCAAATAATTTTCTAAGTGTAATATATTCATTACAAAATTGTGTCTGAACTTGGCCTACTTGTACACTTACTACATATTTTCAATTTAATTTTATCCAACTCACAGCACAATTATGTCAAACTGACACTGATTAGATCGATTTTAAATAGAAACGTTAATTGACCATACAGCAGTAGAGATGTGTCCTATGTAATTTTTCAAATTAAAGGAAGCAAATACGCAAATAATATTTCCTACAGAATTAATAGGTTATGGTTACATCGCCCAAAAAGAAAAAATTGTCATGGTGCCTGTAAAATGCGAACTGATTTAGGGCATTTCTGACGTGCTTGTTCCAAAACTAACTGACATATCTTCCTAGAACCTCTGGTTTTTTGAGATACCACCGTAAAATTTATTACTCATTCGGATAAATAGCAAAATCAATATAATTAACTAAATATTCAGGAGACCTAACTTATCTGTTTTTACCTTTACTACCCATTACTGGAATAATATACCTGTCTAACCCAACCCAACCCTAATTTCCACTACTTCATTTACCTCTGAATTGGTTGCGCGTATCTCTGTCTGCATCCTACAATGCAGTTTAGTATTGTGTTTTCATGTGATACCTGTGGCAGTATGTACTAAATATTTGCTTTAAATTGTTGCATGAGTATTAAAAATTCGAATGACAACAAAGGCTTGTATCAGCAGACGGAGCTGCTTGAACCACCGAGATGTTCTTTGTAATATTTGTGATAAATACAATTTTAAGGAAAGTAGAAAATCCATATCTTCCTTTATAAAAAGAACATATTTGGCGTATTTTGGCGTTCAGTTACGAGACCAGGATAAATTTTGTATGCAAAACATGCGTAGAACATTTGCGACAGTGGACAAACGGAGAGAGAACGAGATTAAAATTTGGAATACCTATGGTATGGAGGGAGCCTCAAAACCATCATGATGACTGCCAGTTTGTTCTGTCAATATCAGCGGCTTTAACCGCAATAACCGGGATTAATCGGTATTCTCTAACATGGGGTCAACAAGGAGACCTCTTCCTCATTCCGAAGAAATACCTATGCCAACGTTCAGTAACTTACCTATCCTTCCGGAGGATCTCCCAGATACATCGTCCGACGAGGTGCAGTTCCAGAAAGGTGGGAATGATAGAGTCCCCAACGCTTCAGCCAATAAGAGCTTAATGACCTTGTTAGAGATCTGAACCTCTCAAAGGAGTCGTCGGAATTGCTTGCTTCCAGATTAAAGAAAAAGTACTCGATCGGGTTAACTAGTGTTTCAACGTATTCAGTGTATTTTTGTAAATATATTCTACATATCGTGTTTATGGGTTTTATTAGAAACGTGTTACAAAAGAAAACATAACTTCTTCAAACCGGAAGGAGTTCAGTGCTCTTCAAACCAGGAGAACGCAATAGCGTATTTACCACAAAAGTGAAGACAAATTACTTTTATTGTTCTGTAATAACCAAAAAAATGTTTCCGCTTTAATAGTTGGTACAATGACAAAGTATCAAACGTTGCCAATCACTTTACCAATGATTTTAGCTTAGCGCTTTCAAAATCATCAGTACGTTTGTTTTTATTCTATATTTTAGTCATTTTTTTGCTCTTTAGTATTATTCTTCCTTGAGAAAAAAATTAAGTGGTGACTTACGAGTACATTGGGTATCAAAGGTGCCGAAAATGTTTACTTTTTGTATTATTTAGTTAAACTAACACGTTTTTGTTTCGTTATATACCAAGTAACAATCAATATAGTCAATACTATATTGTATTGAGTTTCAACAATGAGTTAACTCAAGTATTGACAGAAGAGTAGACCATGGGGGGAGTTTTATCGCGGTAACAATTATGAAAATATTTGTCAAGTACAATCGAACCCTCGCGCAAAGAAAAGTATTAAAAGCCGTGCGGAGGGATCCTCATAAATCCACTTTAAATATTTACTTTCGCAGGATGCTGCATAATCTCTTGAATAAAATCGTCGAAATTCGATTTTAAACGGCAACGGCGACCTCTTTCGACGCAGAAACACGCCTTCGGGTTAGAACACGTGGGTTCGACGGGGCAAGCGGAGGAGCAGGGACAGGAAAGGTCTCATCCGAAATTGCGTTAGAGAGAGTTACAACAATCAAATTTGTACCTTTGACATGTAATTGACCGGACGGACAAAGATCATGGACCGAAACCCTTGAACACCCTTCCCTTCCATTGAAGCTACACTCGCAAAAAAATTCCAAGTCGATAAAATGTGATGACCGTCCTTTTCCTTACTTCACATACAAGATATCTACATATATATATGGTATTTCCTTACCGACGTTGTACATTACAAAAATGACAGGTAATGGTAAAATCTTAAATGCATAAAATCGTGCGTTCAAACGAAAATGTTGGCAATATGTACTGTCATATTATATTTGGTGTTCAGCTAATTTATTTTGAAAGTGGAGTACTCTATGTAGTTTCACCTGTATTTTCTTGTAATACAAGGTGTCCCAAAAGTCTTTTTCAAAATAAAGGAATATAATAAAATAATGGTCAGGTTTAATGAATAAATGCTTCATGGACAACTGACAATGACACCTTAGTTGTTAATTACCTCCATTCAAAGAAGAGAATTCAATGTTACTGTACATCCTCTGCCATCTTTAAAAAAAGTACGGGCCGACAATACCTTGCGCCGACATTGCAGCTCAAGCAGTAACTTTTGGCAAGTGAAGAGGCCTCTCGTGCTTCTGTTTTGGATTTGTGGAACTCTCATAACGGCAGTTCTTCCTATTTGCATGGCCATTAAAATGAGAACATGCCTCATCTGGGAAGTTTTTGTAAAACTTGCAGACACAACGCGCACACTCCGTTCCAGTGAAACGCTTCATAGCGACAAAATTCCCAAGGACGGAGCTCGAAATTTGCACATCCCACCCTACATTCCACGATTGTGTTCGCACAGTGAATAAAACAAATATAGAAAGTCGTTTGGGATACCCAATCTATGTGTATACAAAATATAGCTAGTACCATATTATAATATTACAATTTTTAAAAAGAATTATTTATAAATAACATTTACATCATACACTTAGTGCAAGCGTCCACTTGGTTTATTGGACTGATTGCCGGTGAACTGCTTGACGGGTTTAGAAAATTAAAGTCAGAGTCTATTTAATACATATGTCTACTTTAGAGCGCAACAACAGAACTTATGCCGTATATATAAAATAAAACTGTCTGCAATTACCACCAGCCTGTATGTATATATATGCACACTTATATACTTGTTAGAAACCCAATAATACGTTTTCTATAGGAGCTGGAAGACCCACTAGGGCGACTCTGCCGTTTAATTAAGACGATCAGCATCTATCGTAAATACGACTCAATTCCCGACAACTTAGGTCTTCTTTATGTCTGTCGATTATGAATTATTTGCCATGCTCATTTGTGTACTTACATTTATGTCCGTAGACTTTGCTTCGCTTGCTCCTTACTACAGCGAGAAAACAGCCAACTGCTGATTGTGCAAAGGACACCTACATAGATAGGCCGCCCAATACGTACGGAATGCATGGCGCTATTAGTAAAGCCCGAGCATGGGCCAGGTCCGGCAGTAGGTGAGAGATTAGAAGTAGAACGGCGGTCATACTCTAGCGGGCCTTGATACATGGCTGTTGTTGTAGTATATGGTTTACGTACTCTTCTTGCTGCCGTAAAGTGCTGAGCTAATTTCTGGGCTCTTATATAGTATTTTAAAATGTATTTTAAACAAATTCCTTTCTGATTCCGCGTTTTTCCTAGCATATACATATACAGATAAAAATAACTTCAATTAAAGACAATATAACAAAGTTAACAAATAACGCATACAAATGCCAATGAATGTACAGATATAATAGATAAAAAAAATATAAATATAAAGAACAAAAACATTCTGATAATTGTTAGGGTTTGTAACATTTGGTATGATAAACAATTCAACTTATTAAGAAAAAAGAATCCAGGAAATATAATGTCGCGGTAATAATGAGTCTCGCCAGGATTGTATAAATGAACACTTCCTTAATTTGTGGTAACCCTGCGTGTGTGTTTTCTTTTAAAATTAAGTAATTCACAAACAGCTCACTTTAGGTGCAAGGTTTATCAGACAGGCTAACTTTAAAGTCATCTCAGAAATTAATATTAACTATAATAAAAATGAGGGGTTGCATTTGAAAGAAGAAAGGTTGATATTCATTGCGGTACAATCACAAGCAGAACAATTCTAAAAATATTTTCCATCTAAAGAACCTAACTCAAAACTAATACTTACCAAATTTTAAAACGCAACTCCTAGTATTTTTCCATATTCTTCTAACCAAAATTCGACATGTTACATCCTGTATAATTAATATTAAGGTTTAAAGTGTTTTATTTTGATATAATTGCCACGTTGTGTGGTACTTCAATCTCCACACCAGACGATTTTTACTAAAAGAATAGGGAAGGCAAGTAGTCAGACAGATCATAGAACTAACAACGAGCCTGGCAAGCAATAGCCCTTATCAGGATTACCATGAATACAACTGTGGACAAACTGTGGAAATGCCGGACTATGAAATTCCGCTAATGATGGAAGTAGCCTAAATAATAACTCTAAACAGGTTTTATGTGACTTGTGAATATTTCGGAAAAATTGCCAGTTGCTAAACTATACGATATTTCACAAAGCTGTAAAAAAAATTAAGAAATTTAAGAGGATAGTAAATTTCTAGAGATTTTATTTATTTCTCTTCTCATTTTCTAATTTTTCTCCTCGTTTCTTGTTATATATTAGCCCACAATATTATTGTCAAATTTATATTCATGTTGATATTAAACCACCGTTAGTGTTAATGCGAAAATTACGATTTCCTTACAATTGACCAACGTTTTCAAATTCCTGAAAAAATATCAGCCACGGTAGGATTTGAACTCACGACCTTTGTGTTACCAGCGCGTGATGCTATCATTACACTTGAGATTGAATGTGAGTTTCAATCGCTTTTAATATCTAGATGTCACAATATCTCTAGATAAATCGTAATATCTCAGCAGATACAATATTCTGAAAGGCAAGTCCTTACCAATTAAATTAATATTAATTCCTTACAATTAACCAACGTTTTTCAATTCCTGGAATAATATCGCTCGCGGTGGGATTTGAACACACTACCTCTGTGTTATCAGCGCAATCTATCTCGTGGTGTAATGCCAGCACAGTGCGCCAGTAAAGCAGAAGTCGTTGGTTCAAATCCTACCGTGACTGATATTTTTTCAGGAATTTAATGACGTTGGTCAATTGCAAAGGAATCGTAATTTTATCAACATTATTATCCCTTATTATTCATCATTTCCCTTCACGTAGAGAAGCAAGGCCATATTCAAGGGTGTTAACATAGGCCATAAAAGTTACATCTTATTTTGTTTCTGAATGGGAATATTTTTCCGAAATATTCGAATAGGCTTATTTAAAAGTAAGTTTGTTATTTCATATAAACGTAATTTGCTTTTATCCACGAATCGCTTATGAGCACTTCCATTTTTCTAGATATTTTCGAACAAAGGCCGCTATAAAATTTAGATTCACGGCACAGTACTACTGAAATATTCATGATACTAATGGTGTTTGTTCCCCAAAGTGCATGAGCACTTCTATCCGAAGTAAGTTAGAAAATGACACAGCTAAAAATTACGCATGCCAACCTTTCTCGTAAAAATAAATTGAAAATTACATTGATTTAACCCAGATTATGCTACCGTTAGCAAGAACATTAGGCGGAATGTTTTGCATTTATCAGACTTACCTTTATATACCATAGTTACTTTATATCTGCAAAAATTAAAAAAGCAAAATTTAAAATGCACTGTGAATATAAAATATCCATTTGTTTTTCTAGTTTTATCATTTTAATTTACAAAAGAAAAAACAAAAACTATATATTCAATTATCATTTTCGTTAGCTAAAATAATAGTGGATCACATTGGACATGCACACTCTAGTTTAATGCAAAAACTTTGAAATTATACACAAAATTTACCGCAAAATAAGAGGCCACCGGTTTCGCCTTTCGATGAAGCTATATTAAACGAAATAACTGAAAGTAGGAGAAGCCGAATGTAGGATACGACGAAAATCTAATATCGTTACAGCGTCATTTAAACTGAGACTAAGGATCTCCAACATGAGCAGCGGTGGCTGAGTATGTGACAAGAAATTAGAGGGGAAAAAGAAAAAGGCGAAAAGTCCGCGCACACAACACGCAAACTGCGAATACACTCGGGAGGATTTGTATTCAGAAAGTAAGGAAAGAGCAAGCGAGAGAGAAGTAGCAGAAAAACCTTTGCTGAATTACTTCTCGAGTATTATTAGATTAAGGGTAATACCGCTATTAGTATTTACTGCAGATATCTTAGGTCGGAATGTCGGTTGCCTAATACACTTCTTTTTACATTGTTTTCTTTCTCTTTGAATTCTCTGCATTTTACGACAGTTAGATATGTTTGCAGATGATATACTTTGCAGCAATTTCTGTATAAATTTTTGAAGTATTTAATTGCAAGAATGTAACATATACGAGCTAGGCGCTATAAATTCTCGACCTGACAAGCTTACACAGGTTCAAGTGTGTTCTACTCTGTCACGGCATGCATGCACATACGCGAGGTCTACACTATAAATATCACGGTTCGAAAAGTAGTAGTTTTCAGTAGCCATCCAACCAACTTGACTGGCGCATGAAAATGTCTGAAGTAATGAAAATTGAGTACCGCGCGGACATCAAATTCTTAACAAAAGCAGGGCATACGGTTAGTCATATAAAACAACGTTTAGACGGCGTTTACGGTGATTCGTCTCCTTCGTATTCCGCTGTAAAAAAACTGGACAAAATGTTTCCGTTTGGGCCAAGATTCCATAGAAAATGCTGAACGTTAGGTCGACCAATGGAAGCGATAGCTCCTCAACAAATTTCGATTATTAAAGATTTACTGCTAGAAGATCACCGTTTAAGGGTGAAGGAATTAGTAGTGACAACAAATATATACGAAACAAGTATTCCCCATGACGATTTGGGTATGAATAAAATTAGTGCGAATACTTTCTGCTCTCCACCGAGAACGTCGAGTCGAATGTGCGCGATCGTTTTTAAACACGTGTGGAGACGACCCAAAACCGATTTTTGAATCCATTGTCACAGGGAATGAAACAATGGTTCTGTTTTACGATCCTCTATCGAAAAAGGAGTCTATGGAATGGCGGCGTCCTGATGAACCTCGTCTCAGAAAGGAGAAAGGAGAAAGTCGATCAATCAACGAAAAAGGTAATGGCCATATTCTGGGATAATGAGGAGATTTTGCTAACTTTAGAGAGATTAAAGAACGCAATACAACTGTGAGCGGTACATATTATGCGTCTTTATTGTATAAATTAAGAGACAATATTCGTGCAAAAAGGTGTGCGATTATTGCACGACGATACTGCCGTCCATACTGCTGCCGTTCTACAAGCTGCCTTTCGCGAATGTGGCTTTCAAGAATTGCAAGAATTGAAACATCGACCGTATAGTCCGGATATGGCTCCTTGCGAATTTTATTTGCTTCCTAATTTAAAAAATCACCTTATCAGGACGTCGTTTTAAGGACGACAGTAAGTTGCAACCAGCTGTTGTAGAACATTTTGACGGAAAAATTTCAGATTATTTTTTCAAGGGTATGGAATTATTAATTAACCGTTGTAATAAATGTATAAAGTTATAGGGGAGATTAGATTGAAAAATAAAATTTCTTATATTGTAAGTTTCTTTTTTCTATATGAGGTCGAGAATTTATGGCGCCTACCTCGTATAGTCGGTTGAATAATTAGAGAAAAAGTGAATTATTCAAAAGTTACAAAAAATTAATGATCAATTACATAGGCAGGACAGACCAGTGTATCGATAGAGTATCTAGAACCTAAAGTGAAGAAGAAGTAGAGTCTATAAACAACTCGTACAATAGCTAATGAATTTGGTTCGTATTTTTCGTCTCTTGTTAAGAGAGTGCTATAAAATGTTGGCGAACAATGTGCCATTAAGTTGTTCGACTATACCAAGCAATACAAGGTAGCACTGGGAAATGGGAAATTTGAAATGAACTGAAGTAAACCCAATGAATTTAAAAGTTTCATTGCTTTAGAAAAAAGTAAATTGTATGCCATTAGGTGTCCCACCAAAAATAAAATCAACTTTTAGAAATAATGTCCATAAGATTATGTTCTCTTAAACATATGCTTTCCCAGAAGCGAATGCTGAGATTTTACATAGGACGTTGAAATACTTCCATGGGTGTTGCAGTTCCCGAATCCTTGTCTTCAACTCAACGATTATTTTTGGCTGAGTAGAGTACATTTTGCTCTTGAGGTAGCCCCACAAATGAAAATCCCACACTGTGAAATCTAGTGATCTCGGGTGCCAATGGATGTCACCAAACCATGAAAATACATGGTTACCAAAACGCTGTCGGACGACTGCCATTGACGCCCGAACAACTGCAATCAAACATTGTCAAGTTCTCGATCTTCACAATCTTTGAAGTTGTTCAACAACAAAAGTTTCGAGCATATTATGATGCCTTTTCAGCAAATGCGCGTTGTGAACCTACCCGCTCGTCCGTGAATCCTAAATGACAGGCAGTTGTGCACAGCAGGTTGCTACTCCCACCGATCAAAACTTCCTGTTTCACTGTGTCACTCGGCATAATGCAGTCAATAGTTTTTGTAAAAATGCTAATGTCATCTTCTCTATCGCATGAATATCGTTACTCTATCACACATACGAGGTCTGTCCAGAAACTAAGTACCGATTCGTTCTACCGCCACCGCAGCGCTATCGTTGTAGTTCAGGGCATGCACACATATCCATGAGTTCACAGTCTTTCCCACAGATAACCAACCTTATAGCTACGCAACTCCCTGCCTATGCATCAGTCTTATAATGTAGTGAGGACAAAGATCACTGAGCACTGCATGAGCACTGTGGCTGTATATCCAAATTTAAATTTTGAATTGAATGGTTTCTTGTCTTATTGTAGAAATTAGTTATTTATGTAAAATCGTCAATAGTAAAAACTATTGATGATTTAATACTTAGAACAAACTTCCACAAATAAATATATAAAGATTATGATTACTGATGGGGTAGATTTCAATAAATAGATAGTTTGCCTACGAATTGATGTACTGTTTACTTCTGTGTGACATATGCAGTGTAATAGCAATAAAGATGAATAAAAAGCAATATTAAAAATAGTATCATGTTAGAAAAAAAAAAAAAAGAAAACGTAATACGTGCTTGAAATAAATATGCAAAAGTGATTGTAGATATTGCATTGAAATATGTTGTACACCTAAACAAGCAAGTGAATGCTATATAAAGAAGTTTTTAAGACTATTGAATTATATGCGCATTTATACCAATTTACATCTAAGTATTAATAGTAACAATCAACGCGATAGAGACTGGAATAAACATACATCATATCTATAGACAAACAAATTATCTGATTGGTTGACGTAGCGTGACGTCATACGACGTACAGCGCTAGGCCGATCTTTGTTTTAACCAAGAAAGTTAACCGCCAATAATGAATTAAGATAACACCCCGCGGTCTTTCCACTGATGCCATTACAGCTGGATTGTGTTATGTTTATGTTTGTGAGTGATCGTTCAAAATGTTTTAGCCTATCTCTAAGCCCACCGATTCTGAATTGTGTTCTGTAATACGGCTTTTGAACGCAAGAAATATTAAGCCAGACGAAATTCATCGTCAACTTGTGCAGATTTATGGTGGAAATTTAATGACGGATGGAATGGTAAGAAAGTGAGTTACACAACTGAATGATGGACGAACCAATCTTCATCACAGAGCGCGGATTAGGCAACCTTCTGTTGTCAATGATGGTTGAAACAGTTAATGAGAAAATTGGTGAAAACAGACGGTTCACAATAAGTTTCCGCAAAGCTCAAAAGCTGTTCTGTATGAGGTTTGGATACTTCCCCTGCCAGCATTTAGATCATTGTTGACGCGTCATTGGCTTGTAGTTATATTCGTATAGTAATGAAAATTTTCCCTATGTGATTTTTATCTTGGAAATTTTGATTCTAAATTTGTAATTTTACAAATTTAATTTAATTACAGTGTATGTGTATGTGTGCGTACGAACATACCATAAATTTCGATAAATCTTACATTAGTTATGTAATCTTTGTACAGAATGAATTTGGGACTCCTCTTCTTCTGTTAAAGATCCTTTCCAATTTTAAATTATTGTAAGAATAATTTAGTAAAGGTATAGTAGTATTGAAGCTATCGGGAGGAAATGGTAATCTATAAAGCAAACAAAGAAATCTATTCGAAATCTTGATAAAAGTTTAACAAAACGAGGGAAGTTCAAAGCCACTTCCTCTCCAATAATAAATTAATTAAGAGAAGACTATAATAAAAATCAGCATTTTTTTTTATTGAATATAAACCAAGGGAAAATCGCATTACAAAATAGGTAACATTAATAAAAAGGCGTTAAGCATAGGAAAAAAGAGTGCTTACATTACCATCATCTGGAATTTCTTATTTAGAATTAACTGGGAGAATATGATAAGATCTATCCAGCCAAAATATTACCACATCAAGACCACTCACGGAGGAAAATCGTGTGTGAGAGCGTAGCACCGCAATAAATTGCGGAAGCGATAGATTATTATGGATTTACCTCGGTAATACAAACTTATATACGTGCATATACGTAGATAACAGTCGACAGACTGTCAATTTGAAAAGGCTTCAGTATCAGGTTTGTCGATGGTAAAATCAAATACGTATTACGAACGTCAAATTTCGCAGGAACTGTTCTGTTTATAACAGACAATCAGGATTAAAATCTAATAGCAACTTACATAATGTCTCAGATTACAGATTAATACCATTTGATCTTGTTATCGAAAACGCTAAAAACGAACCGTCTAAAACTATTGTTTGGCATGGATATTTTTAATGCTGGGGATGTCAACTTTTCCGAAAATTACATAAACAATAATATACTTAAACTATTTGATAAGTATCCATCTTAAGGAGCAGTTCGTTATTAGATTAAGAATTATACAACTTCGGCAGCTCGTCTATCTGAAATATATTAATAGACAAAATAACATTAAGTTATTGCAAAAAATACAAATCCCACGGCATCGCAGAAACAAAACCGCAGAGATATTGCGGTGCATGTGAGACATCCCAACTTTTAATAATACTTTGTCATCCCCTCTATGGTATTGTGAAAGCGATACGTTTAATTCTGCGAAGCTTTATCTTTAAATTCATTCATACTATCAATGTTTATAGATGCATATTACAAATTAGAGCTGTTATAAATGTTAACAATATATTGTAGTAAAATCTCAGGGCTCCTAATGTACTATAGCAAGTGAATTCTTTTCTTAGGGATTTTTCTTTTAAACAACGAATATAAATGAATACGTAGGCTTCCACGGCCAGAGTCAGTAATAAGCAAACTATTTACGGAATTGGACCATGTCAGGATGATATATAAAAAATGAAATAAGAGTATGAGGAAAAAGAAATAAAAAGCAAAAGAACAAGAAAGAAAAACGATAAAATGAAAAAAGGGGGTGAAAAAAGAAGAAGAGGTGAAATAAAGAGTAAGATAAGGAAAGAGAGAAGAGAGATAGAAAAAAGGAAATGAAGAAAAATAAAAAGGAAAGAGAAAGAGAAAGGTGGGATATCGACGTTTCATCTCCGACGTAGGAAGCTTCTTCAGGAGAAAACAGGGAAACCAAAGTGGCATGGAAGATTTTCGCCTCTAGCGTGGTTTACACGTTGAGTTACTGTACCACTTCGGTTTCCCTGTTTTCTCCTGAAGAAGACGGAGGCGAATTGTCGAAAAAAGGAAAGAAGAAGAGAAGGGTAGAATCTTTCTCCTTTTCCTTCCTCTTTTTAGCTTTCTTTCTTATTTTCCTTTTTTGTCTTCCTCCTCTCTTTCCTTTTCTTACTCTTTATTTTACCTTTTCTTTCGTTTTCACCCCCTTTTTAAGTTTTTTCCTTTTTCTTTCTTGTTCGTTTTACTTTTTTTTCTTTTTATTTCTTTTTCCTCTTATATGTATAGATGACTCGAATTAATACAATAAGGAAAATATAGCAGATTAAATCGAAAAATACCACCTAACACAATCGCTAGCTAGTTAACATTTTTCCGAAATTTCGGTTAATAAATATGTAATTTTAGCAACAATAAGGTTATTTTAATTAAGTTCTCATACACGCACTTTGGTGTTCTAGATCGGTGAATTTTCTATCTCCGCAGTAGGACGGAGAGTCAACGGTTATATCGGAGTTTCTATGCTGGATCAACGGTAGCTCGCCCGGTATCCCGCTAAAACACCCTGGCGACACGGTCCACTACTTTTATATAAATTCTGAAGTACTTTCCTCTAAATAACTGGCCAAATTCGCATAAATAAGGAGCGCGTACGTGCTGTTGATGCTCTGTGTTAGCTACTGACGCTAACCGTAAATTGTCTCATGTGTGGCTTGGCGATCACACTCAAACATCACCACTAGATCCTGATATTAGGTGACAAATGACTTCGATAAGGTCATCATGGTAACAAAAATATTTCCTTTGTGTTTTCAGTGATGGAGATGTAGGCCTTAGATACGATCTTCGCTAGTTTCCGTGTGCATGTACGTGTGTGTTAAATAACATTGTGTAAAATCTTGCATTAATTATATTTACTTTTGTGTTATAAACATTTGGTGGATTAATTTCATTCTCCTCTTTTCCGGACGTTGAAGGGACTCTTTCTTTATTAAAGAAAGGGAATTTCTTGGATAATAAGGGCGAACGGTAATTGAATTTAAACGTAAAATATATCATTGTGCATTTTCATATAAATACACTGTTTTTATACGCGTTTTAAACAGGAAAAATGAAAACAGCCAATGACATGGAGGCAGTGTTAACTGGCGAAGCCGCTGTTAAAAGGATATTGTCGATAATTCGGCCTCTACAGCGAAGATGCAAAGTTACAAGGCAATGAAACATTTTATACAAACCATTACAGACACGAAGCGTCGTCTTCTTGCCGAAGCGATTTGACCTTGTTGTTGAAGGACCGGCTTTGCCAGATGAAAGCTACGATCTTTTCCGCTTCGAGTTATCAGAATAAATCCATTTTTCGTCACCCGTCATAATTCGATGCAAAAATGATTTCCTTTCTTGGCGTTGAAGCAGCATTTCGTAGATGAGTTTGCGACGTTCATTCTAATCGTGTGGGACCCATTTGCCGAGTTTGAGTTGGGTCCTCATCCAATGACTCCTACAATTGCTCGTATTCGGATTTTTGTGGTCTACCAAACTCTCCTTCACATTGAAATCACCACTTTTACATCGTCGAAACCATGTCTCACATATTCTAATCGATGGAGCGTGTTCATCATATGTTTCTGGCAGCAAATGATGACTTTCAACAGCCTTTTCCTTTAGATTGAATAAGAAAAGTAATGCGTACTGCAAATGTTCCTTCTCAGGCACAAAACTTATCATGATCACTGAACGATAAAGCAAAGACACTAGTTTCTGCTGGACTTAACTTGTGTGCGTTTGTAGTTTAAATGGCAGACGAACAAAATGATAATGTGTCAAATTAATACGCTGTGTACTTTTCACCGACGCCATCTCTTAGTTACCCCGGAAAGAACTTATACATACATATGGTATGTCAAAAAAATATCAAAGTCTGCTTTCAAACATTCTTCACTAAGAAAAGAAAATGGAGTCTTTGATACCTATTTTCCCACATATCAGAAGATGTTAAAGATTTTTACATGCAAGACGCCCGATTACGCTTAACACACACTATTTAGACCTGACACCTCTGCGGTTATGACAAGTATGAATAGTTTATAACAGCGAAGAGGCAGCTCCCTGTCCGAATTTTCATGAATACGTAACTATTAACAATATTAAATAGTTCCTCATTACTTGACAATCCATTCAAACTATTACGCTTTGCAGTTTTTAATTCGATGGTTGAAGAGCATAGTAATTCCATCACGTATCTTATAAATAGAATAGCAGTGAGATTTCGTGTTATATACTAATATAGAAAGTTGATACCACACAGGCTGCCGTTATTATTTTTTGTAATAAGCCAGCAAAGTTGGCACTAGACATTTCTATTATCTTCCAGCGACGTCTTTATTTCAGTTACAAGCTTCTGAAATTCTTTATAAGGTGATACTCGTAACAAAGATAGTGACATATTTTGCATGAATATATTACCAATTACAATCCCCTCGCAAATTTATTACGGCACGGCAGAGCATAATTTGGATTTAACGCGTTCTAATTACGATACATATTATATTAAGTCAATCGAAATAGAGTTCTTAGGAAAGCATTAGCGAGCGGTAGCGGCGGCGATAATCATTTCACCAGTCCTCCAGGACTATTAACTCTCTCCACCTTTATCCTCCTCTTGAGCCGAGGGCGTATCGAAACTAATTTGATTAGATGTACAATCAGGGAACAACACTAGCTCTCCGTTTCGCCTAGATTTATCATTTCAAACTCGCGATACGTTGATTCGTCGGAACTCTCGAAATTAAATCCTCAACGCAACTCGAGAATGAATAAACCTCTTTATCATATATGTATGTACATTCTCGCGTTTTTCTCGTAAATTTGTAATTCTCTTCAAATTATGAAAGATGAGCTTTTAAAGTTTTTCTTATAGTACCTCTCGTAGTAATGGTAATAAAGAGTTTGTGGTTCGCCTTTTTCACAAGTGCTCTTGTATATACAGGTCAGTTCACTCAATTACGAGGGCGACCTGAAACCCTTTCGGAATCGACAAGAAAAACATGGTACTGGTGTGGTTTTTATTTTTATTGTTCTATGTAGTTCCCTCGAAGATCAATATACTTCTTCAAACGGTGCTCCAGTCTCTTCACGCTGTTAAAAAGTAGGATGTTTCGATGTCTGCAAAATAGTCATCTGTAGCGGCGATGACCTCCTCATTTGAGATAATTCTCTTTCCTCCCTGTGATGTTTTCAGGTTTGGGAATAGGAAGAAGTCGCTGGAAGCTAGGTCGGATGAGTATGGAACATGAGAGGTTAATTCGTAGCGCAACTTGTTCAATTTGGATACGACGATGCGAGATGAATGAGCCAATGTATTATCGTGGTTGGAAAGACACTTTTTCCATTCCAAAGGAAACCGTTTCTCCTTCAATATTACATCTAATCGGGTTAATAGATCGCTATAGTATTGGTCCGTGATCGTTCTTCCCTTCTGCGGATAGTCGATGAGGATCACGCATTGGGAATTCTAAAAAATGGCCGCCACCTTTCCGGTCGATAGAACGGTCTTTCCTTCCTCCGAAGCCGATTGGCCCGGAAAAGTCTACTGCTTCGAATGTTCCTTGGTCTCCGGTATGTAGTAAAGGATCCAAGTCGCATCCACGGTTACGAAACGCATGAAGAAATTCTTTGAATTGTGTTGGATCCTGGCCAGACACTCCTCCGAAACGGTCACTCAATTTCGGTTGCTCCGGTGTGAGCAATCGCGGTACCCATCACCCCGAAAGCTTTTTCATACCCAAAATTTCGTGTAGGATATGGTCAACGCGTTCTCCTGAGATGCCTGTTATCTGTGCTATCTCTTTCAGCTTCAATTGACGATTGGCAACACGACATCATAAATCTTGTCTATCATTTCGTCGTTGGTAGCGGTTTTCGGGCGTCCACTTCATGGTTTGTCACTTGTACTTGCGCGGCCACGTTTGAACTCGCTCACGAATGGTCGAAAATGATAGAGTACATCCGCGATGCATAAGATAGCAAAATATTTCGAATTTCCGTAACCGTTTTTCCTGCCATCAAGAAGTGTTTCATCACTGCACGAAATTCGATTTTATTTGTTTCTGCGAATCCGCCTGACTTGCTACACAAAACACACTGTTAAGCATCAACCATTGACAGTATATGTATGACATTTTGACAGTTGCCGTAAAAGAGGTTACTCTTGCCGGCCAATGAATCCACTTCTCGATTCCGGACACATTTCAGGTCGCCCTCGTAGATATATCACTGCACTCTTTATCACTTCATCGCATTTAATTTCGGTAAGCATTAGACTGTTGGTATTGGTTGTCGCATCATTCTCTATGATACGTTAATTGTATCCAAGCCTTATAACAAGCAATCTAAGTGAATTTTTTCACAAAAATATTTGTGCATATAACAGTAAAAAGGTGCAAAATTATTTATTGGTTCCATATAGGTCGTACCTACACACAAATTCAAGATCTATTTCGGAATGCATTTCTTAATCAAACACATACCAACTCACCGTAAACGTCGTATAATAACATAACGTAAAACAATACCTCATCTAATAATGCTGCTAAATACAGTTGTTCATAACATTGGTTGAATCATTCAAAGGAAAGACAATATGAGGAGACAAAAAACGCTAACACACGGACATATTTCTCCCTCTCCGACATCATCAGCATGGTTTCGAGCGATTTTTTGCTCAACACGGTACAATTCCCTCTCTGCTACTATCACCATATCTAATCTTAAAGCTCAAGTGAGTATTCTTGGTGCTAACTAGTGTCGAAAGAATAAAGCACTCGTCTGCTGGTTCAAACACAGCAGAAACAAGCGGGTACAGACCTTCTACTCTTCTCCCGAGCAACACATGGATTGCTAAACCAGAAGGGCCGCATACAAACAGTGTATAGGGCAAGTGGACATGTGAATGATTGCTCACGCTTGCCGTGACGTATTAAAAACACATCTACAATGCATAGAAAACAAAACCTCATATAATAACGCTCTTAAATTACTGATATCATTCACGCAAAAGACAATGTAAAGAGACAGAAAATGCTATAGTTTCCTGAACACCGTACTATAATTTACATTAAATATATCTTGAAAGACAGGGTTATCTATTCCCATGTGATTGCTTAATAATGAATAACAATACTACAAACATCAATATGTGCCGTTGTAGTATCTTAGTCGGTTCGATTCTATATTTTCCAAAGTGATCAATTACGTGAAATTGTGCCCCTCCGCCCCCCCTTGTTGAGAAGCAATTATATGTAAGAGTCATTATTCAAACTTAATTAAATTTAATTTAATTAGTTTGTAATAATTTAATTAATTTAAACGTTCAGAATACCAAGGAAGTTTGAATTACCATTTAAAACTAACGAAAGTTACTTTAACTATTATATGTGAGAGTATTAAGAACAAGCATTAAAAAACTAAATTGTTTTAAATTACAATAGAAAACTTATTTATTATAACGTGTATTTTATAGTGTAGCAGAATCTGTTGATATTGAGATACTTAATCGTGCTACCCGGTCAGCAGTTATTTTATAGTCTAAATTATAATATCGTGTGCTTTAATTATGTAGTTCTAAATTTCCTAGAAACTAGTTTATCGAAATAGGAACGTTTATTTATAAGTACAACAATTAGTTGGACTACCATAAAACTAAACAGCGTTTCAACTTTGGAAATTAGTTTAGCAACTTTAATCAACGAATAGTACGCAAAGCTAACATCACATTTGTTAGCATAATAAATTTATTCCAAGTCACACATTTCTGTGTTTCAACCCTAATTGAATATTCAACAATAACATTTGTGGTAAATTTTAGTTGTTGGATAAGTTCGGCATCTAGTTGGGCCCGAAAGTTTGCGTAATGTTAATAAAAATAAGTAAGGCGTAAAGCACAATTCCACTAACCCATTTCCGCAGTGACGTACGGTACTCTACGCTTCGAGATGAAGTAGCGTAAACAGCAGATTGGCTGACAATTTCGCATGTTCTTACGTAAATACGTGTGCATTTCATTATTTCGTAGACCTTAACGTAAATTTTACATACGCTGTTCGCTTCAGATATTCATACACCAAAAGATTGAATTAATGACTCCATTTCGTAGATTATAATATTATATTGTTACGTTAGCGTTTAAAGTAAATCATCAAATGGGTTAATAGGCGAACTCCCTTCGTGTAAGCTTAATTGTTTGTTTACATGCAAATAGCGTGTACAGAGGATAGGATTTATAACCTCACTTACAAAATGTGCATGCAATCATTAATTTACATTGTAATATAATATTATTTCGAACTAACTTAGTCCATTGCAACAGTTATGCCATTCAATCACATCAAATTCCTACCCTCATTAGTGTTTGATGATCTTTTCCTATAAATCAGGATACATAAGTATTTCAAATTGTTCTAAATGACTATAAAAGGTATCGGTTTTCGCAACCATCGTTAAATCAAATAAATACAAGATGATACCCACTTCTGCATTAATAACAGCTGCTATCTCCACTAAATCAGCTTTATGGACGTCACGTTTCGGTTAAGTAAACCCTCTCCTCTAAAGCGTCTCATAGCCGAGAGTCCAAGAGGTTCAATTGAGGGCAAAGACATGGTGAATCTGCGACTGTCGAGACGTTAAATTGCAACCAGCTGTGGTAGAAAATCTAAGGCGATTTGATCTAACGTTCCTTGATTAAAGAATGTCAAGATATGATATTGTATATTGTTGTACTATAATGAACAATTAAAGCGTTTACAAAATATATTCCCCAAATATATGTATATCGTTTTTTACAAAATGATGTTAATTATAAAAAGACAATCTCTGAGTAACTAAATAGATTAAAGCTAAGATAGTAACTACTGAAAATGTTGACGAATTTTATTTAAGTTTTGCACTAAATTTTCAGTTTTTCCCGGATCCTCACTGAATCAAACGAATAGAAAATAGGGCGTTCTGAATACGTGGTAATACACTTCTTAAATGCCTTTTGAAGTTAGAAGACAGTCTGTACTTTGTTTCAGAATTATATCTCTTCGAGTAGAGATATAGTTAGTTTTCTTGATGGAGAACATTTTTAATAAGTCCGTTTGATGATGTTCTTTGAGTTGTTTTGTCGTCGAGGCGTTAATTCATCCAACGCACGCCTTTTGTTCGCCTGTGTAATGGTGCGAATTACAATTACCCAATGAATACGTAGGCTTCCACGACAAGAATCGGTAATAAACGAACTACTTCCGGAATGGGACCGTGTCATAATAAGATATATAGAAATGAAATAAGGGTAAGAGGAGAAAGAAGTAAAGAGAAAAAGAGATAAAAAGAAGAAAAATGAAAAAGAGGACCGGGCGAAAAAGAAGGAAGAGGTGAAAAGAGTAAGAGAAGGAAAGAGAGAAAGGGAAGGAAGAGAAAAAGAAAAGGTGTGATCTCGACGTTTCGCCTCCGTCGTAGGAAGCTTCTTCAGGAGAATAGGGGAAACTAAAGTGGCACGGTAACTCGACGTGTAAACCGCGCTAGAGACGAAACCACTTTGGCAGAGGGTCACGGTAACTCGACGTATTAACCACGCTACAGGCGAAAACCTTCAGAAGGTTAACCGTGCCACTTTGGTTTCCCTGTTTCTCCTACAACGGAGGCGAAACGTCGAGATCCCACCATTCTCTTTTTCTTCTCTTTCTTTTTCTTTTTGTCCCTTTTCTTTTCTGTCTCTCTTTCCTTCTCTTACTCTTTTCGCCATTTTTTCTTTTTCACCCGCCTCCCTTTCATTGTTCTTCTTTTTATCTCTCTTTTTTGCTTCTTTCTTCTCTTACCCTCATTTCATTTCTATATATCTCATCATGACATGGTCCAATTCAGGAAGTACTTCGTTTATTACAATTGCCCAGTATTTGGGTGTGTTTCTATATTTGTTAAAATTAGAGGTAATTAAAGAGAACTTATACGAACAAGTGAACAAATAATTGTAAGTAATTGATAATTTACTTCGGTGAGATTTCTTAAACTAACAGGCATCTCAAAGCATATGGTTTATGAGCGGTACATCTATGCACCATAAAGTTCATGCATAACTTAACTATTATGGGCACCAGAGCTAATGTTTATTGAAAATAAGTAATTCTGTTGAAATAAAAGAATTAGATTCTTGAAACAGTAATTTATTATATGGAATAACGAAAACAAATACTATACATATATAGAAAATATATAGAAAAAATTATATTACTATTAGACTAATTCTATTTTCCTTATAATAAGCATGGGTTTAACTAAAATGATTTGGAAATTAAAATTGCAGATAAATATCCAAAATAAATATATGGATATAATCCGAGCAAAGCCAGCAGTTATCATGTGCGTTATTCTTTCTTGCTGCAGTATTCCCCTACAATCAGTCTATCAGTCATTCGCCGTAAGCAATACTTCGCTGTTGCCCTACCACGGCGTGGGTAGATACCTCTTCGTCGTTGACTTTACTCAGATTATGTCTGTATACAACATCAAACAATGAGTGTAACTTAGCGTTTGTAACGTTGGACCCAGTGCTGTAGCGATGTCTTCCTCTTTTCCGCGGGTCTCTGATCATTCCCGAGGCTCCTCTCAAGTTAACCTACTCGTACCATATTCTGTTCATCATGTTTAGTAACTGTTTTTTTTTGAATCCCTTAAAAGTTTAATACCTCGTTCGAGAATGTCTCAAACCAAAAGTTTTCAGGAAGTTAGTTCGACTCTTTATTCCAGAATACTGGGTCCGTTTCAAAAAAATCTATCACTATATTCAATTGGAGCTTTTAAAGAATTTGTTAAATCTACACATTGACATGGGAGCTCAATACGCTTACTGCTATATTCCAGTTTATTTCAATGTCCGATTTAAATGAATGGAAAATGTAAAAGAAGTTGGTGCAGGGTATAGGATGGAATAAGAATCAGTAAAGACACGAGGACGACCTACAACGACTGCTATACCAGTTCCAAGCAGCATCTAAGTCTTGATATGCGATTATCTATGAATAAGACAGAATCAATGGTCATAGCAAAAGAGCCCGTTAAATGTAAATTGGATGTAAATGATAAACCCATTCGTCAGTGCATGCAATGCACGTACCTAGGAGTTGAGATAACAAGCTGCAAAAACTTACAGCAAGATGTTAGAGTCCAAATTAATAAAGCCTTAAGAATTGAATATATGTCCGCTAAAAGTACCGTTCACATATATAAAACAGCCGTGAGACCTGCACTAACAGATGCAGCGGAAACTCGAGCATACGCAAAAAAAAGCGAAGAACATGATGAAGGCAGCGATGATGAAGACACTGAGGACTATTATGGGAGTGAATCTGAGGGACTAAATAAGTAGCGCAGTGATAAAAGAAGATCTCGAAATTCAACACATAGTACGGTTTACGAGGGCGAGACTACGATTTTCAAGGGACCACGTCGGCAGAAGGTCGATGGGCGAAATGGGCAAAGAATGAGAAACCCAATTCTAGGAGACCTCCCAGACGAGCTTCCAAGAGATGGTGGGAAAGCTGGACATCTACTTCCCAAGAAGCCGAACAACATTAAGAATAGTAAAAGAAACAAGACCAAGTCTTAGGAAAACGGAAAGAAAAGGAAGAAGAAAGCTTTCTTTGGAGTTATTGCTATCCATAGTACATATATATTTCAATGGTGCCTATGTTACATCTGTAGATGTCGATTTTTCCCAAAATATAAGAACATCAGCGGACGTCGAACAGCGAGACATATATGGGAAGCTACCGTAACGTTGTCACCCATTTTGTGCTACATAAAACAATTTAACGAATTTATAAACAGGAAGTTTATTGAACTATTTCGTTGATACTTTAGAACTGACTTGTGGTATTAGTACTAAAGTTGAAGATGTCGTTGGGGTAATATTAAATACCCTTAATTTTATTTACCTCAATATAGAAAGCATTCCTCCTACTGCCAAGACCGTGAACGATTCCAAACATGTCTTTACTAAAAACCTCTATCTGCTTTCCTTCTCTGTGTTTTCGAAATTGGAATGCACTGCAAATACGAAAGCGCTTTTGAAAAGCACGGAAACAATTTATTTAAGAAACATATTTAAACCCGCAAAAGTTCAAACAAAGGTAAACCTTTCAACTACGATATTCAATTTTCACTTGACATGCGGCATATTTTACATCGAGGTCAGCGTATAATAACAATGTTTCTAAATCGTCGCATGTTTTCAAGTAATTACACTCACTCCTATATCCGTGTTCGCGAGACGAAATCGACGAGGTATTTTTCTTACTTATACAGGTGGCAAGGACGAGGGATTTATGGAAATGCGTTCCGAAGACACTCCCATACTTCATCCGTCGATAAACCAAGTTATATAGAGACGGATTATTTCGCATCTATCAGGTGGGCACGATCTATCACGGGCTCAGGTAATTATATTAGGGTAAGGTCGGACAGATGACGAGGCCGCATCGGACTACCCGCTCCGACTAACTTCCTTCAATCAATCAATTCCTACTTTCGGTTTCCGTTCCAACTGTTTATTTGCAAATCGTTTTGTCGATTTAGTAACAGAGTAACTGCATATAATACCTGCATTTGAATTAAAGATAAATATATACTATATATATGGGGACGATTATAAAATTGACGTTTTCTTTGATTTGAACTGAAATGTAAAATTGGTTTGCAGTAAAAAGGATGTTTGACACCGAGAAAAGAATGCTTAACATCCAAAAATGGCAAAAAATATTGGAAAATTTTAATTGAAAATGATATTTCGCCAATATGCCCGACATTGAATTATCGTAGCACATATTCTTGGCATTCTTATACGACGGTTGCTATTTATGTATCCGGAATTGGTATCAATTTTGTTGCTAAGCGCCATCTGACATATATAACATATTAAAGTTTAGCATTATTTGAGTGTATACGTACTAAGAACGTTTTGTCATACGGATGCTATTTGTGCTGTTTAGTGACTTGAAAATTTCATCTCAAAAAAATTGAAATAATTCGTGAGAATTTTCGTGCGAAATTCACTACGACGTTCGACGTGAATTATCTCAACCTGCTTCAGCTTTTGCCATCTAAAACTACTGTATATCACTGGTTTAGTGAATTTAATCGTGGTCGTTGTTCACTCAAGGACGAATTTAAAGAAGGTCGTCGAAAATCGATTGTTGTGCCAGAAAACATCGATGCTGTGCGCGAAGTGATAAAGCAAGATCGTCATGTAAAATTGAGGCATTAACATGACAAGCATGCACAAGATTTTACACGAACATTTGGTCGTGAAAAAAATTTGTGCGCGTTGAATTTCATATAACTTGAAAATCGCTCAAAAAAAGGCTCGTGTCGATTGGTGCAAGAAAATGCGCAAAATATACAATGGTGCTACGTCAAAAGCCGTGTATAACATTTACAGAGGTGACGAATCTTGGATCTATGCGTATGATCCCGAAAGTAAACAGCAATCGACTGTATGGGTCTTCCAAGATGAGCCAAACGGAACAAAAGTTGTTCGCGCCAGAAGCACCTCGAAGCAAATGATAGCCCGTTTTTTTTTTTTGATAAATGGGCATGTTTTTACAGACCAACTAGAAAATCGGAGAACGGTCAATTCTGATATATAAGCATCTCCTCGCCAGAAGTTTTTGAAAAAATAAGAAAGAACAATCAGCGACGGAGGACCATTCTTCACCATAACAACGCGAGCTCTCACACATCGTCCCAAAGAACTTAATATTTAACCGATCAAATCATCGAATTGATTAGTCATCCGGTATACAGTCCTGATTTGGCATCCAATGATTTCTTTTTATATCCGTCCGTGAAGAATAAACTACGTGGTCAATGGTCGACGCCGGAAGAAACGGTTAATACGTTTTAAATGCATGTTTTGGAGATACATCATGCGTATCAATTTGTCTTCTTTCTCGAGCGACATCAAATAAATTCTGCAAAAGAGAGATGAATGTTTGGGATCGTTTTCTTTCTTAATTACTTTCGCCACCCGTGATAGATGCCGCCATTACGCTCTTACTTTAAGGTGTACGGCATTTCCTTCTAGAAAAGGTTTTCTATAGAGACACTGTTAATTGTCCAGAATGAAGGTTTCAAACACACGAAAAGACACAATGATTTCCCCAACAAGTTCTAAGAAGGAAAATACTGGAGGAAGATGAACCGAGGAGAAGTCCAGCCAAACTACGGTCCGTACTGCCAACTAAGCAAATACACTCACAACGACTGCATCGGTAACACGGTTGACGATGAAAGTCCACGTGCTTTCGAAACGCTGCACTCCGAATAAATTACTAATTTTGTGTGGAGTGGAGTGGAGTTTAATGGAATAGCTGTTAACAGATACATTCAATTTGTGAAGTTATAGTTTTAAATAGTGTAATTAGTGGATGTTTTATATTATAATGCGATCCTTGCATAAACTTGTAAGTCACTGCTCGTCAACGCGATTGTTTATACGGATTATTATGGATGTCAAAACGATAAACCGCAAAAGTTTCATCGGAAGACAAATTCAACGCGATAAAGCTAAGATCGCGGGGAACTTTTAAAAAATGCTGCCAATGTCTAGGAGTGGGCGTGAGCACTGTAGCATCGAAAATGTAGTTTATTAACTTCTCCTTCCACTACGCGAAAAAGCTATTAAACCTCCTCAATATGACAAAGGTTTCTTCAGAGCAGAAAAGAAAACGGGGTGTTCCAACTTACAACAAAAGCTAGTTTCCTTAGCTGAAGATTTGCCGATTACCGAATATCCAGATATCTTTTCGGCTTGCTGAGAGGCAAAGAAACGTCCAGTACTGTTAGCAGACACAAACGCTATTGGGCACTTCACACGCCATTTCAGGAAGTTAATAGATGAAGAAAACTATCCCATTAATCAAATTGCTGGTCTAAATTATAAAATGATGCTTTCTAAAACATTACCGTCAAGAACTGATTTTGTTACGCCTCACTATAAAAAGTCTAAAGAGAGATTAATCATCTTCCAGTAATGCATCTGCTAAATAGAAACTGTCATTGTTGTGTGCTGGAAACTCTGCCAAACCAAGGGCATTTAAACGCATTGTAACAAAAGCTATGCCAGTATATTACAACTACCAGAGAAATGCATGGATGAATGAAAGCTTGTTTAAAACGTAGTATTTTTTGAGGAATTTGTGATGAACGTTGAAATTTTAAAAAAGTGGACTTCCAAGAAAGTCGTTGTTGTTGATTGATAATGCGTCATCACATTCAAATGAGTACAAGCTTATCAATGAGGATATTAAAGTAATTTTTCTTCTCCTATTGTAACTTCACTACTCCAGCCCATGACTCAGGGTATTTTAGAAAACTTGAAGCGTAATTACAGGCCAAATTCAGTTTTGGAGGTAATAAATGAAGGAAATTATGGTTTAATCCACAATTTAAAACAAATAAATCTTGAGAGTCTACCAAAAATAATAGATCAGGAAGACACTTTAGATGAAGAAAATGTGTACACTGACTACGACAGCATGTTTGAATTACTCCAGAAACTACCCGATTGTGAAAAGGAACTGATGGACTCGTATATATAGAATCTAGATATAGTGGACACCTTGAAAGAAGATGACAACACCAATGATGAGGCTACTACATTGCACAAAATATTACATTCAGGTTATCCGGAAAATTCGGTTATTCGAAAGAGCCTCGATCCATATTATTCCGGATAATCGAGCATCTACTGTATATATTTTAATACACCGCAGTTATTTGATAATTACTTCAATTAAAAAAATCTAGGTTAACGAATTCCTACCTTCATTCTAGACAACTTTTAGAGAAATACCTTAACGCCGACATAAAACAAAAAAACTTGTAATCGTAAAAATAATGCAATATAAAAGAAAGAACACGATAATAAAGTATCTCGAGAACGGTGGAGGAAAAGACGTTACCCCGTCGTTGTTTTCCGAATGAGAGTCACCTTTATCCTTGGTTATTCATGACGATAAAAAATGAACAACATACCCACTTGATGGTTTTATTCAACAGACACTGGGCGTATGTATCTTGCATGTATAAGTTAACCAAGAATGCTTTAAAGCGTCTAAACTGATGTTCTGAATGCGGGAATGATACATGAATAATTTATTTTTAATTCTGTTGAAGGATTGACGCAGCGACTTATATTTCAGCGACTACTGAACAAAATTACGAAGAAGAGCAACGGAACAAAGAACGGAGACAAATAAATCTCCGGCTTTATTTGATTTCGTTTACATAAAAGCAACATCTTGTTGAAATTCAACGAGCAAACAGAATAGAAAAGGATAGTAATCAACTGAATTAGAGTAATACGCATTAACTAGTTCATATTCGTTACTCAGCTTCTTCGCTTAAAATTTCTAGTAAATTATGTTTCTATGATTATTTCTCAGGCAATTTCACCACCTTATTTCCTACTGCGAATAGAAACGTATCATTGATTTTAACATCAAAAGAAGTTATGAAGTATTCTTTATTAATGCCTTTTAGGCTGCAGCGACTCTATTCAATGGTGACTAAATACAAACAAATGTTTACTGATTTTTGTTACTCGAGTAATTAAGATGTCTTTCGCTCTTTGCGCTCATCTAAATATAGTTTTGTTACCCATTATACAACATGATCACAAACAAATTAGTTGACAGGGGCATGTTTCCCATATTGGTTACAATTACATCTGACAGTTAAATCCAAGTTTGTTAAGTTTGATATTTATTGACACGTTTGACCATTCATACTACATTTGACGTTAATTGACGTATAGTGCGTCCAAGATGAGAACATGACATTACGCCATCAATTTTTGCGCAGCAAGAAAATTCAAAATGTATCAGTGGCGTCCGCTATCTAAATTTCTACATAAATATAATATTAAATAATTATTTCTTTTCTGATATCCTAAATATTTATGCTTCTTATTTATTTAAATTTGAATAGGATAAATTAAATTGAACTATAAACGGCTACCCTAACCTACACTACGTATTCTAATCTATTACTTGTTATATACATTAAATAAAATTCAAATAAAAACACTTAAACTACTCTATAACTTTAATATACACTTTACTGTATATAGCACACAAGACAACAAAAATGAAAATAGTTATAAAAATAAATTATATTATCCACTGTTTGGAACCACCGTACAAAACGAACGACGCCTATGTATGAAGTTATGACATTCTAACTCAAATAGCTTGCCGGTTTTAAAAGTAAGCGTGCTATTGGTTTCTTGTTTCCAGCCAGTGAATTCTACCTTGTAACGTAATGTCACGTTCTCATCTTGGACGCACTCTATCTTAAAAATGTTAAAGCATGTCTGCTGAAGATCAACCATCCACAAGTGAAATTTATTTTCGTAACATGCAAAAGCACTGAAATTGGAAATAGTCTTGTACTTAGTAACTGTATATGGATGAATTTCATTTTTGGTTTCCACATGTTTAAAGTATCGCATGGACTTCTATCAACAAATCGTTACCAGCGTTGCCAAATTTCGTGAAACTGGTGTAGTATGCCGCAATCCCGGTAGCGATACACTCAAGGGAGAATTTGCTGGAACTATTATGGATGTGACGGGACGTATAGGTCATTCACTTGAAATGTTAACTACAAAGCCATCTCCGGAAATAAATTTATCATATGGTACCAATCAACATATTCTTAAACAATATTCATATAAAAAACACATCTAGAAGAATGCTTAGAAAATAACACCAAAGATAAGAACGCTGTAAATACAGCTTTTCTCATGGCATTGGTGAAATCATTCATCAAATCATTAATTTCGTCTAACATACTATTAGCAAGATTAAACATTGTTAATTTAAAATCATTTCTGAAAAAATATTGCAAACATAATATACCTGACGAAAGTACCGAAAGTACGAAAAAATTATGGCACATCTTGTTACCAGCAAACAATGGCAGAACTTCAACAACAAGTAAGGGAAATTTTATTTATATCATGGTAGATGAAAGTACTGATAAGTATGGCCGTTATATTGCCCATTTGTTAATAGGAATTCTTCACGAAGATATTGTACGTAAATCATATTTAATTTATTGTAAACTTCAAAAAATAATGTGACAATTGCCCAATTCGTTCAAGATTTATCAAATTTCTTGTTACCTGGAAGTATAGCTTGTGAAAAAATTTTACTAATGTTATCCGACGCTGCACCATACGTGATAAAAGCCGAGCAAAATTTAAAAATTTTTTACAGTAACATTATTCATACCACTTGTTTAGCTCATGGGTTCAATCGTGTAGCCGAAGATATTAGGAATCAATTTCCTTTGATTAATGATTTAATTAGCAATGTCAAAAAAGCATTTTTAAAAGCACCTTTACGAATTCAATTTTCTAAGGAGCTACTTCCCGGTGTTAAGTTGCCTCCTGAACCGATTATTACGAGATGGGGTATATGGTTTGACGCTGCAATTTTTTGCACAGATAATTTTGAAGGAATAAAAAATGTAATTCTTGAAATCACTGCTGACTGCATTACTCTAAAACTGTAAAAAGATAGTAACATCAACAGAATTGCTACAAAATCTTTTGTATATGTATTAAGTCAAATTATAGCTTTGTTTCAAGTTCCATTCGTAACGAGGGATGTCGCTCTCGGAATCAGTCGAAATAGTAGACGAATTTGATATGGTATGTAAGAAGGTTAAGGGTACAATACTGTATACGATAGGGTACGATAGGGTACGATAGGGTACTGTATACGATAAATTTAAAAAAGTGATAAATAAAAATGCGGGATATTTGAAATTGAAGAAAATTAAGAAAATTTTGGAAAGTGAAACAGTAAACGATTTCGACTTTAATTTTAGTTTAGAATGAATTCCAAAGTTAATGAATGCACCAATTACATCTGTGGATGTTGAAAGAAGCTTTTTCATTTCGAAACATATGTATTCTGATAGAAGACAAAACTTTCTTTTACACAATTTTGAAAAACACTTAATTATAAATTAGTTTAGAAATATGTTGTAAAAAAATGTGAGCAATAAAGTTAATGTTTAAATTTCTGCTCTTATTTATTTTATGTAAAAATTTGCATATTGTCGTAATTTTTTTACATACATGCCCCAGATTTATGCATATTTTCTCAAAAATCGATGCATTTATAGATGCGCATATATTCCAGTTTTTCTTTGCATATAATCCGGTCTCTAGTAATAGGAATAAAACTATGCATGGTAGAATAACATTTCTCTCGCGCCATTCCTTTGTACTAATGGGAACCTACGATCAATTTGTGTAGCGTAGAGTTTGTCACTACCTTGTGTATGTTATATACACACTTATACAACAAATTTGGGAAAGCGCAATAAAAAGTGAATAAGTATTTGTATTTTATTTTCTTCGAAACTCTGCTTAAATATAGCATAGCACTCCTCCAAAATTAAATACCCTTCACGAAGCGACTGCGGTTAAATGTCAACATGAATTTTTCGTATCGCTTGTGCACTAGTACGGTAACTTTTGGTTAGATCAGGCCGGAGAGAATCAGCTATTACATGCCCGATGACCAAAAATCGATGCATCCGTACCCTATGAATTGTTGAATCAATCGTTTATAGTTTAAGTGCGCCGTTAGAACTAAGGCAGAAAGAGAAAACGTTTGATTCAGAAACTTTGGAATTGCGAACGTCTATTCGATACGAACAGTTGTTGAAGTAGCAGTAATGTGGAAAGACGCTGCTGCTTTTGCTAAGCGTACTGTTGCATTATTGAAATTCAGTAGATCGCTGCTTCCTAACATCGCGTAAGATTACATTTTTAAATCTAAAAGAATATGTAAAGTTAACGTTCTTTAATCTTCAAATTTATTTATGATGTGATTTATGTAAGGAAAATGATCTAAAGTGTTTGCTATGTACACTCCATAAAAAGGGTACTGCATAATGCAAGAATGATTCTATGGCTGAAGGAAGTTTTAAACATATTCTAATATATTTCAAGGAACAATTGATATGGTTATTTAAATTATATAGGGACCAAATGAAAACAGAAACTCATATTTGGAATTTTTATTAAGCAGATATGATAAAGAAAATTATACTTTTGGGAAAATATGCAGGATAATGGCATAAAACTCGATATTGCCACCCCTCGCATTCGATTTGGCATGGATTCAATTAACCTCCGTATATAAGCTTGGTCTAAAAGCTCTCACTCCTCACGCAGACTATTTTCTAATGTCTACCGCCCTACTGAGGCAACGTATTGGGTCAGTACCATTCTGTGAAGATAATCCTACATATTCTCGATAGGATTTACCGCAGGCCAATCTAAAACTAGAAAGACAAGGTATTCCCACACGATTATTGCTACATGGGCTCGTGCATTATTGCCATGTGCATTATTTATTGCCTATTACTAGTGCGTGTGGTACTACATAGTCTTGTAAAATGTCTGTTATAAACTTGTCGGCAGTCATTGTGCCTCTCTATACTGACATCAACTCTGTATGGTCTACTAAAGAAATCCCTCCACAAACCATGACAGAGCCACCATCAAAATTAGGTTAGGCGTAGATCTGATGTTGCACTAGGATTAGTGCTCACCGTCTCATCTGTAGACTGGTGTACGTTTATCTGAGGTGTAAGGACTAAATCTTGACTCATCTGTGAAGAATATGTTAGCACAGTCATTCATTTCCCAATTGACAGGTTCCCTAGCAAACCTGGAATTAGCCACTCAGTGATTTCTAGTAAGAAGAGGAGCACGAACGGTTTGGGTACCCATTCGAGTATCTGTGACTTTAGACAAGCAGATTTGTAATTGTCTTGCAGTTACATACCTTCGACGTAATGCTTGTAGTCAAACACTGGTCATCTTGATGAGTAGTACGGCTTAGACGACCTTTCACCGGTCTTCGTACGTGATCTTATGTTCCTCTATATCTAACTACTGCCCTAGAAAAACTTGTCGAATTAATATTTATCAAATTAGCTACGTGTGTTTGAGATCACCCATCTTAGTTTAAAGCAACTATTGTAGCCATTTTTCCTGGAGTTAAATTGGTGTACAAGCATGTGCTTTATTCAAAGTATATCTTTCGGGTAATTTGTGAATACCGCGCCAGTAAAAATCTTCCCCGTTCGCTACGAACCATTCATCGAGCCATTTTTCACATTTTCGTACGAACCAAAGCTCTGCTCAGCTAGTGCGCATCAACGAACCCAAGTTACAAGTTGGACTTTGCTGTTCAGGTACAAGCCTGTCGAGTGAATTAAAAATCATATGGGTGCACAATAGGCGTACTATTGGTCGAGTTGCTCCTCGGGGATAAAATTCCCACCCATGGAAAAAAAAGGTACGTGACCCATCGATGCAAAGAAGTTGTAATCAGAAGGAGCCAAGTCTGGTGAATGAGTTATATGGGGTAGAACTTCCCAGCTGAGTGCTTCCAATATGTCGCGAACCGGTTTTGCCATATGTGATGGGGCATCATCACGAATAGAAATGACTTTGCGTTACCTCTCTCAATACTATGGCCTTTTTACAAGCAGCTTACGGTTCAAATCGGTCAATTGTTGTTGGTAACGTTTAGTATTAATTGTTTCTCCAGATTTTAACACCTCATAATAGACCACACCTCTCTAGTCCCACCAAAAATAGAGCACTGTCTTTCTACCAAAGCGATTTGGTCTTGCAGTCGACGTGGATGGTGCACCTGGATCTAGCTATGATTTCTTGCGCTTGAAATTTTCAAAGCAAATCCAATTTTCATCCCCTGTAACTATACGATGCAAAGACGATTTTCTTTTGCACCGAGCGAGCAAAATGTCACGTATTTTTTGCGCTTTTCTATTTACCTGTCATTCAACTCATGTCACTCCACCAGTATTCTGAATCTTTCCGATCTCTGGTAGTCGATTGGAAACAGCTTGTTGACTAACACTTAATTGCTTGGCGAGTTGTTCTTGTACTTGCGAATCATCTTCATGTAAACCATGTTTGCAATTTCACATCATCGCACCGAAACCATCGTTCACGCATATCTTGCGATGGACAATGTTCACCGTAAGCCTCCCGAAGTAATCGGTATGATCGAGCGGTAGTTTTCTCCAAATTGGAGCAAAAAATTAATGTTGTCTGCGAATGCTCTTTGTTCGGTATAAATTTCGACGTACTGAACACAATAACACAACACTAAGCGCACGCTTTTCCAATGTATCACTCGTGCGCGTCTGACACTTGATGATGACACAACAAAATGACGCAATGTCAAATCTATATAGCACAAGCTGCATTGGCATGCCATTTGTTGTCTGAAATCCGCATTTCATTCTAGTACACATGGTAACGTGAGTACTGTACTCTAACAGCGCATATTAAGATCTATCCGTATGGGAACATTTTCAATAAACAACCAAATATACGATAGTGTATACGCACTTTTCTAAAATGTTTCTGTAATGACAAAAAAAAAGTTGTTCGAAAACTAGTATAATTTTCTTTGCGTAGTTATAGTCGGCGCATATTTGGCAAACACATTGTGGACATCTAAACAATATTTCAGTTTATAAACGCCTTTTCGTAGTCTATGCCATACTTTTTTAGCTGAGTGTATATAACTATTCGTGTATCATATGACAACTGCAACAGTTTACTATGCATTATAAGATAAAATCTAGACGCTTTTTTAACCCCTCGTTTGGAACAAATATTTCATCCATCTCTAACGCTGATTTTGAAAAAAATTATGAAGTTATTGAATACAGTTAACACTATATCAAAGGCTCCGGACAGTTATGTTCTTACTGACGATTGCGGAACCAATTTACCGAGCTTATTGATCTTCCTCATTGCTCGTAAATGTCTGCTGATTGTTTCTCGTGAGACATGTAATGCTTCTGCTAATTGCCGTTGAGTTTGAGTTGGGTCATCACCTAAGTTCTGCAATTGCTCTTTTTCGAATTTTTGTGCTCTACCAATACCCTCACTGTCTTTCACATTGTCGAAACCATGTCTCACATGTTCTAATCGATGGGGCGTGTTTCTACTAGCAAACGATGACTTTCAACAGCGTTTTTCTTTTAAGTAAGAAAAGTAATGCGTGCCGCAAATGTTCGTTTTCAGGCACAAAACTCGACATGATCAATGAACGGTAAAGCAGAGGCGCTACTTTTTGGCGGACTCGACTTGTGTATGATTGTTGTTAAAATGTCAGATGAACAAAATACTTTTCGCTGGCGTCATCTTTTACTTAAACCGAAAAAAAACTTATGGATACACCTGGTATCTAAATCTTAACCTGTGAATAAGTGAATGGACCCCTCAAGCAATTGGCTTCTATTAAGAATATTTCCTTCAGTCAAAATAATATCCGAGTCAGGCGGGGGAGAATACCTCGAAAATTTACTACACTAAATTAAGGTACGCTACGTAGGTATGACTGAAATTCGAACGCAGCATAATTATGCCGTACGAATTCTATATATCCTTAAACGGAACGACAGCGAAACGCATATTCCGACGTGACGTTTACATCGCGATCTTAAAATCTTAATTGAAAATTACGCATCCAATATCGCGACCGTAAATTAACAACGATTTCCGCATCAGAAAGGCCGACCGGCTGGCTGGTGGCTAGATGGTACGGAGAAATTTATAGTCCAATCATGCGTTCGCCAACAGGCGAACTCTGGCGTAATAGAGCCGGGTCGTTCCGTATTCACGATACTCGACGGCGCTAAGCGGCGGTAACCGTGTAGCCGCCGTATACGCCTGCACAAGTTGTAATAAAACAGCGCGTACTAGCGTACTAGTTCGAGACACCGTGTTGCAAATTTTAACAGGAGAAAGGAGAACTCTCGACAACCGTTCATTGATTTTGCACCGTTCTCTGTAGAGTCCTAATAGTGCATTGCGCGGCAATAATATAGACGCATGCAGGAATAATCCAGTTTAAAGGTTTGTGCAAAGAGCTTTTAGCGAAGCAGGTGTAATGGAACTTTAGGTACACAAAACAGGACAACTATAGCGACGTAAAAAGTTTATTTATCGGACGATATGAGATAGATATCGAGCTACATGTTTTCGCTCTATGCGCATTTTAATCCAGTAACGCCCGTTTTTATCTCACAAAATTTTCATCAAAGATTCCTCAAGACCTGACATTAAAGAAAAACATCAAAATTTTAAAAATAATTGTAGTGTTACTAAAGATATCCAATTTACTTGTTCATCTCTTTGAAAAGCGACCATGAGAAATATTCCAAAGAATGCAAAAGAAAACAGTGAAAGTTGCAAAAAATTGTTGCCTTTCTTACACATGGTTCTTCTTCCACGTACGTTTTTCCTATAGACACGAAAAGTGTTGTATTAGACATAGTTATACGTTCACAGCTGCGTCTCTATTTTTAATGCAAATAAAATGATTGCTTTACAAATCTATCACTTTTAGTTCAAGAGATACATTCTTTTTGGCATTAAACCTTTTGCTGCATATGAAACTTTCTAAATTTATTGCGAAGGTATAGTAGAATCCGGCAAGGAAATTAACATTTGAAACTATGATCAATTTGGTTATGTTTTCAATAAAAAAGTACACAATTTTGTATTTGGATGAAGACACAAGAATATGAAACCAGACTCACAGCAATAAACAAGGCGTTCTTGAAACCAACGCATTTTTTTCCTAATGAATTCTGTTTGTCTTGAGTGCTTGACTTTTAATTAAAATTTGTAATCAGACTATTAGGAGAAAAAGTAACAGGATATGGAAGGGCAACCCATACGTTTCATACATCTTAAAAAAGCTTTTGATAGGGTAAGATAATTATTTGGAGATAAATCGGGTGATTTTAGGGGGTCATGGTCCGGAGCTAAATATACCCATCCAGCGTTTTTAAAATGCGGTATTTAAAAAATTCTTGACGGTATTAGTGGGATCATCAACATCCAGCATCTCAATTGGTGGAATGATGTGGTAGCGTAACAGATACGGATATTTTGCTGCGGTAAGTCAACAAAACAATGGACCAATTAGTCTATAGCTTATTAAAAATCGAAACATAAATTTTTTGAGGGTGGAGCGTTTGAATCAGATTTTGACCATGACGATTGATATGGAAGCAATGCTTACTTCATCAGTAAAAACTATTTTTGACTCAAAATTTCTACATAGTCTCGCAAAAGTCTGTTCTTTTTACTATGTCTTTATTGAAAATCTGTTGATGGTTTGATATTTTGTATGGTTTACAATTGAATTCTGAATTGAAATTTTATACACGCAACTGTAAACTACATATCACATATAAAATGTCTTTAATTTAAAATTGATATACGCATAGAAACTTAGAACAAATTACAAACTAATATTTGACATAAAAATTTTTCTTTTCTTCTCTATATCAAATTTAACTAAAAAATAATAAATTATAGGGATTAATGTATAACTGGTTACCTAGTATGTCGTTAATATATTGACAAATTTCCTTTTAAAGTTGCAAATAGGAAAAATATATATATAATGAAAATGATCCCGACATGAATATATTCTGTTCTAGAAATGGATAAAATAGAACATCATAAATGGGTGTGATCCCATATTTCTAATTGTTTTTTGGACTATTTCCATCATTGGTGGAACTTTTATATAGTCAAAAGATCCAACCGTTTCGGTAGTGTGTCTACTGTCATCTTCAAGATAGTTGTGGTAAGGGCTGTTATCGAAACGTCGGACTATGAAACTTCCATATACGATGGAAGTAGCCCAAACAACACTTCTAATTATCATCCATCGCCAACAATATCACGTTAAGATTGACTTTTGCATTTCCAATTTTATTTTACGAGCGCAAGGGGTTTTCAACATACGCAGCCTATGAAGCTAAAGGTTACTTGGACATTCATCTAAAAAAGTTGTATTTATTACAATTCCAGAGATATTAAAAAAAAACGTCTAACCTTTGAAAGAGGTCTGCAACCCAAAATGAAACGATTAGAGGACAAAAAATTGTTTCCTATACGTAAAATTTCATCCAAATTTGAATTATTAAGTTGCCGGTGTTTCGTTAGAGACCGGATTATATGGAAAATGCAAATCTTTTATTTTATTATATTTTAGGTCTATATGTAGATTTATTACGCTGATTAAAGTTAATTAACTATCTACAAACAGACGTAAAATATAATAAATAAATAAAATAAAAGATTTGCACTATGCATATAATCCGATCTCTAGTTATAAGTAAAGCAACGTCTTTATCATGTAGTATAACAGCATAATAAAAGCTTAAAATTACTGGCATGGAAATTTCTATGCTTATATCACGTTTTTGAAAGATTAACACGGAAATAAGCCATGCATAATCATCATAAAGCACAAAGCGTCTGTCCTCCGCTTACATCTTACCCCATCCTGTACCATCTGCTTCCGTTTTGTTACATTTTGACCCCGGAATGTTGCAGCGCACAAGTACTTTTTGTCGTAATTTATTAACCGCCCCGAGTAGCTAGTAATGAGGATGCAACTTTATAGCGGAGGCTGCTGAGGAAGTCGAAGACAATATAAATAGAATTGCCGCATACCCTTGTTGCATTAATCCCTTATTATGACGTAATAATGAATATTGTGGAAAACTTGGCGGAATAATTTTTGCGTTTATTACTACTTTACTTTGTAGTTTAACTCGCTTCGGGATGTTTTTACGAAGTCACCAACTTCATAAAGACAACTTTAAACGAGATCCGCTAATAACTCTCTTCTAAAGGGAAGGGAAACTGTATTTTCATGATAGTAATAAATAACACAATTTAAATTAAATACGTCTAGAGTAGATTTTTTCTCGATGCTTGGGTATAGGATACTCGACAACTAAATTATTATGAAAGTTAAATGAGGGAAGAATCAAAGCTTTGGAAAGCCAGTTTAATGTCCTTTTCGCTTATTTGAAAAGGTTCGTATCTTAGATATTTAAAAAAAATGGAAATAAATTTACCGGCTTCATCTAATCCATCTAATAATCTTATGTTTGATTTCGCAGGTGATTAAACTTTGACTTTTATATATCGTATATTTTCTGACGAAGAAATGGAGAAAAGTGCATGTTATTCACTTTTTTTATACTGTTATATACAAACTATGCATACTTCATCTATTATGAAGGGATCTTCATCTTCATCCTCCTTTCGAAGAACTGATCAAGAATGGGTTGTTCCCTTTCCTTTTCACGATGACTTAAAAGATATACGCAATGCATTCGCATTGTTTAACATACTCGCCATCATTTTCACATCAACCGCGTTGGGATTCGATTCTAAACGAATAGAGTGCAGATGCCTCCAACATTTCTAATAACTGTTCATACTAACACTTTCTCTTTGGCGTCTCCCTTTTTACATGAGATTTCTTTTACGGTCCCCTTAATTTGCTGTTCACCGACTTCTTCCATGATCTCTTTGTCGCCGTGGTTTCCCAAAGACTCCTATATATTGGCCCCATCGACTTATCCTATAGCAACATTGAGAGCGATGAAATTCCCAGTTAACTGCAACTGCTTCTGGTTTTCCAGTCGTTTACTCTTCATTTGTGCAACATTTAATTCAGCGTGAAGGAATAGTTTCTTCCAGGATGGATGAAGGAGTATCTGCGTTATTCCAATGCAAGCAGTTGCAATCAAGTAAATGGTGCGGAGAATATTCAAGAAGTTAGTTTTTTTAGAAATTCTTCAGTATTTTCTCAGAAGAACAACGTCGAAATCCCGTTGGAACAAAATCTTGGTACAAAGTCTATTATAATACGAAATTACTTCTTGACATAAGTTGATGTTGTCGTGCTTGGAGGCAAGAACTGAATTTTGATGGAGTTACAGACATTTTTAAAATGTTTTGATGGTTAGTGCTTGTATTGTCAAGAATTAGTAACGCCATGACAGGTACGTCATTACACTTCAAGGAAAAACTTCAAAAATTTTACCTTCGAAAACTCTCTCAGCTTTTTGTATTGGGTATCTATATCACTAGTAGTATAGATTTACTGATCTTCTTTCCATGCAGAGAGGATTTTCGAGGTTGTAGATCGAAGCTGGCTTGTGTCATGTAACTTTGATCTGGCAAGTACTTCTAACATAGCCCATCTCCATTCCCAATAAAAATTTGCTGCAGCAGATAGCTTTCCTTTCCGATTAGAGTTTATGTGGTTAAGTTGAAAAATGTCGATGGTAGATGGATAGATAACAATAACCCTAGAAGTTTCGTTTAGAGACGCCGGTTTTTCATAGAATCCACTTTTTTGTTAATTGACTCCCGATTCTCTGTAGCGATTCTCTTATTGTAATATAACGCATCGATTTCGAGGATCGATATAATTCTTTGTATATTTGGGTATTTTTGTCATAAAAAATAGCTAGCTACCTTAAAACGCATCTAAAAGATTGCCTAGAGAATAACACCAAGATAAGAAAACGCTGTAAGTACAGCTTTCTCATGGTAAGTGGCAAAGCTGTATTTACAGCCTTTTCTTATCTTGGTGTTATTCTCTAGGCATTCTTTTAGATGTGTTTTAAATACGTCATGGTAAGCCTTTAGAAATTCAGATGCGCAGTTTCCCTATGCACTGCTTTTGGTGCAAAAACGACCTCTTAGGAGCGCAATCCACGAATTGCACGAGAGAAGGGTGGGAAAGTGTACCCGCTTCTTTTAGCTGTCTGACTTTGCGGACAAATGGTTCTTTTTTTTTGGCACTAGTTAGCGCCAAGAATATTCATTTGTATCATTGAGTTAAGTATGGTGATAGAAGCAGCTAGAGAATCACATGTGTTAGCATTAAACTGCTCGAAACTACGCTGATGAAGCTGGGAAGGCAGAAACATGTCCGTGTGTTAGCATTTTATGTCTCACATGTCTTTCTCGTGAATTGATTTCACTAATACCGTAAGAGAGCTGAGTTACAGTTTTTTTTTTATCTTGGAGCTATCTACCTTCACTAGCCAATACCAATACCCAATAAGTTAGTGATTTTGTCAATAAATATGATATCCATATACATGCACTAAGGAACCAGCAAAATCACCTTCATTATGCCCTTGTTGCCGAAATATTTAATTTAAGAAATTATTTATTTTTCGGTTATGTCCAACTCTCTTGTTTAAGAAAATAAGGAAAATGTATTGTGTTGATGCATAAACATCTGGCAATACCACCAACTTCCCAAATCCCTTGAAAAGGAGACACTAAGGCCAAATAAATAAGAAAATCGGAGGTAAAATAAATATATCCAAAAAGGAAGTCCAAAAGCGGAGGCAAATAGGTCAAACACAGATACATGGAATAGCTGCTTATTTCATGTTTGTAGTGCCATGCTAAGACTAATTTAGCAAGTTATATTTCTGATATATGTATGTAGGAAGTTTGTTAACGATACAAGTCAGCAAACAACTGGAATGTAATACTAGTCTCCCATTTCATCTAACGTATTACGTAGAGATCAACAACCCCTTGATTAATAAAAACATTTGTTGACAGCTTAATACACACGTGAATGTAGCACATATATATTTGATCCAAATTTATCTTTAATTTCAGTTTAACATGAGAAAATATAATAGCAAGCTCTATTTTGTACGTGATTACCAAAGATAATTTATATTAGACCGCAGTAGATTAAGAATGTTTTAAATATTTTATGCAACAAACAAATTCTATAATTGGACATCTATTAGACAAGAAATGTAATATTTTGTCCGAAATTATGAAAATAAAAACACGAGTCAAGCTACAACCACAAATGTTCAGACAAATATATTAAATACAAAATGACTTCTTGGAATATCATGTTACTTCTTTTAAATTTCTTAATTAAAATCAGTGACAATTGGAGTAACTAGGCTTAATAAATCTCATATAATAGAATATGTCTACGAAAAGACTAGAATACTGGATCTCAAGGGATTGACAATTATGTCTTTTTATGGAAGAATATGCTTCAATACATTTCCGTAACGTTAGTGCTCATGATCCAATTCAAAGGAATTAATTCTAACTTTGGTAATTGTCAATTAATTATTAATATTAATTATCTACTAAATTAACGCAATGACTACCCAGAATACTGACCCTCAATATATTCCTATACTACGAGAAAATCTAATTGTTTTATAATAACACCATCGACCATAGATAATTACCGTAAAATTATTTACACTTGACAATGGTGGATAAAAAAATGTTGATGTGAATGAACCCATGATGCGCGATCGGATGAGTAGATCAGGGCAGCATGCGGGAAAATTATTAGCAATGTACGAACCCTGCCACCACAATTAATTTATATTCTGCTACCAACTGATTACTTGTTCCTCCAAAGCTGTTGTGATGGAAAATCTCAGGTTCGTTAAAATTTTTTAACGGGGTTCTTTGAATTTAAATTTTGACTTATTGGTTTTGAATTAAGTGAAAATGTTTTCTAAATTAAAATACTAAATCTAAAGTTGAAAAAACAAATATATTGACAAATAAAATAAATATATCAATATATACCGCTTTTTTACAAAAGAAAATGTTTTTACAGAAAACCTAAGGCAATCCCTGACTAGGTAAACTTGAAATATTCTAATTAATTTACGAAACTAAATATGAGATCGAAAGATAGAATTAATTTTGAAGAAATTAAGAAGATTCGACGTCTATAACCTTTGAAATCGTACGCACTGGCTAGGCTTTAGGATGGACTGGCCTTCGTCTTCCAACGTAAGTGTCCGAAACTTCCAAATTTTGTATGTAGTATCAGCTGATACACTTTATTATTGAATATAATACGAAGATATTTATAATTTTTACGGAGTTATATGAGAAAAATAACGACTTATTCTTTCTTAGGAGAAAAAAGGAATGCCAACATCTCTCACTTTTGTTCCCGATCTTCATTTATCTCTTCTTTTGTTTTATTTTTTTTTATGTCCAGGGGAATGCTTTGGTTCGCCTGTACGCCTGTATGGTAGGCCACTCAGTACATACCAAACATACTCGATATGTGCGACATTATAAAAGAAATTGCTGCTAGTCGTGCCATCCTTTCGTCGTACGAGAAATTTCGAAGATTGTGAGTACAATTTCCGAATAATGCATATTCATACAATGTAATTGAAATGTGTGAGTACTGTATATTAAACGTCTTTTAAAGATGAAATTTAGAAAAATTTATTTACATAAGAAATATGTTTGCGAAAAGCGATATATAAGATGAACTATAGTAAAGTTTACGTCTCCTCTGCATGTGTTGTTGAAGGGATTCTTTTTTTTTTAACAAGAAAAATTGTGAATAATTAGTTATTAAAGGATACCCAAAGTAGATATCTGTAAAACTTTTAAAGGAAACATGTACAGATTGAATATCCGTGTTTAAAAATTTCACAAAGAGGGAGTACTGACGGTACTTCGCCTCCAACTTCTAACATCAAACAAAATAAAAATTAACGTCGTGCACCAAACAGTGATGAAAAATATATCTGCAATAGGTGAACTAGTAAAATTATAGAATAAAATCATTGGTAAATAAAGGACAACAATTTATATCATTACACTACGATGCTTCCTTCTAGTCTTAGAACTTGAAGGAAGTTTTGAGAAATGTTCTTTTAGCGTCTCCCATAAACATTAAGAAATCTAATAACAATTACAATATATTGCAAAATAAAGAAAAATTCGGAAAACTCTTACTGTTTTATTTTAATGTCCGTCCAGATTTGTCCTTTGTAGTGATGTAATCCACAATTAATACTAACCGGTATGAAATTAGAAATTTAATAAACTGTAAATGAACTTATATCTAATTAGGCGCTGCCAACTTGAAACCTGTCACTTAACCATAGATCACTAAAACTTATATTTTACAGTTGTGAGGCCATATATATACAGTATTAATTTCGCAACAATGATAGTGCATATGCACTTAACTACACTATTTGTCACTAGTTAGTATACATTAACTATTCTATTACTGTGCGCAGTACAATACTGCTAATTATAAGAACTTTGTATTATTAGTGTTGCAAACCATATAAATTATGGTGTAACATATTATCTTATAACGCGGACGATCTTAAGATCTACAATACCATAACCTCCCCGGCAGATTGTCTGTTTCTCCAGAACAGTCTGACAGTCTGGATACAATTGTTAGATGGTGTACACAGAATGGAATTCATTTGAATCCGGATAAGTGTGCTGTTGTAAGCTACTCCAGATGTCATAGACTATACAATTTTCACTATGCTGTAAGTCAGGCTATTGTTCCTAGGCACTCGTCTGTGATGGACCTGGGCGTGCAGTTTGATGCAAATTTGTCGTTTGCAGACCACATATTATCCATACGAAATTCTGCGATGAAATCCTTAGGATTTCTCATACGATCCTGCAGATCATTCAATAATCCTGCCTCGCTAAAAGCATTATACTATTCGCTTGTCCGCACTGGGTTGGAGTATGCCTCCATAATTTGGTATCCTCACTATCTCCATCTGCAAGTACTACTTGAAAGAGTGCAAAAACGATTTTTGAAATACCTGTCCTTCAAAATTGATGGCACTTACCCTGGACGCGATGTTGATTATGCTGGTCTGCTGAGGAGACACGGCTTTGTATCGTTATCGGATCGAAGGAAGGAATTTAGCAGTCAATTTCTACTTAAACTAATTAATCACGCTATTGACGCTCCATCCCTTCTCTCCAAAATTAATTTTGTGGTACCTCAGTACGATACCAGGTCCTTCCCTAATTTTAAGGTCCCGTCATGCAAAACTAATGTTCTGCTTAAAGCACCCTTTACGCATATGATTAGAAATGCCAATGAATTACTTCACGATCCTTTTTGTTGAAGAGTCTACATGGATTTACATTGTCGTCCCATTTTGTTCTTGCATTCTGATGTCACCGAGTCATTATTATATTTATGATTCAGTTGTATCTTTTTCGACTAATTTTAATTTATTACTGCGCTGTATATTGTTACTACATATATATGCTAGGTTACATTATTCTCGCATTGTCCTGTAAATGGAATTATTTTCTGTTGGGCAATAAAGATATTATTATTATTATTATTATTATTATTATTATTATTATTATTATTATTATTATTATTATTATTATTATTATTATTATTATTATTATTATTATTATTATTATTATTATTATTATTATTATTATTATTATTATTATTATTATTATTATTATTATTATTATTATTATTATTATTATTATTATTATAAAAGAATTAAAGAGAAAATACATGAATCTTAAATACGACAAATTTATTGTACTGATTATGAAATAGTTTCGAAATATTTATCTTTATTTTAAAATAGTAATTAATTTGTTCATAAGGAACATATATAAAAGCACTCTTAACAATAACAAAAAATACGAATCTATTGTGACAATACCAATATAAGCTCCCACGCTCATCTATTATTACACAAAACGTACTTTAATTCTTTTATTCTAGTTTAAATATAATCGATATTTTTATTCGTACCCTCAAGTCAATATCTCACTGATAATGAGTGGCTATTACATGTGGGAGAAGCTAAGCGATGGTTTGCGAATAAAAGAGCCATGTGCAACGCCAGTAACGAAATTGATGCATTTTTTAAAGTAGTAAAGCGCAATTTATACCGCAATCTCTTTTGCGCTGATTAATTAGGATTTCGAATTCCGCAAACCGTAAAAGTTTTTTCTTATTTTTAGAAGGAATGTAAAGGTAGAGAATTAACACTGTTCGAGAAAAATATTATAGACTGGGAATACAATTCCTACTATCTTACACTCGATAGCTCGCCTCAAGTGGTAAAATGTAACTACAGTGGATGCCTCCCATGTAGTCGCAGTACCAAATTTGCTGCAGGTACAGCAGACTAAAAGTACTCAAGAACTCTGTAGCCTCACTATACCGAGTGAAAAGCTGCAAGGTATGGATTGCATTCTGGGCGACTGGAAATGGGAAGAACTCCAGCTGTGGGTGTACATATGCACGAGACCATAGCACAGATTTGTTAACATTCGACGACTCTTCATAGATGAACCAAAATAAAATAAGTGCGATATTCGCTTTCTAGCTAAAGGTTACTCTTATATCTCTATTGATGATATGAATAACAGGTTATAGCAGTTATCTAAGCGAGCTATTGTAAAGACGACTTACGAAGTTTGTAAAACTAATATTTAGTCTAACAATATATTTGTACTAGTGAAAAGGAAAATAAGAAGAATGTACTCATCTGATAACTAAAAAACGTAATTAACTGTTCTGCGTATCATTGATTTGTTTTCATTCATACTTATTTCTACGTATGTACGAGGGCGGACCTCTATGCTGTACCCCTAAACCCCTTACAGCACAACTATAGTGGCATTTTTTAGTTTTCCACACAGTCTCCTTCTACACTAATGCACTTCATCAGTACTCCAACATCTCAACAGCAGCATTTTTTCCGACCTCTGCAAAGCGCCTCTACAGCCTACATCACTTGATAATCACTTCACAGGTATAGTAGTAAACTCCACTCAAACAAATTAATTAATTATGCGGAACGCAGCGTTTCGGGAGCACGTGGGCTCCCATTGTCAACCGTGTTACCGACTGGAAAATTTTGCCCCACGTAAAATTTCTTTTAATTTAAGGAACAGCCTGTAATCACTAGGGGCCAGTTCCGGTAAATATGGGAGCTACTGCACTAATTCAAAGCCTGCTTGGTGTATAGCAGCTACGGTACTACCAAATATATGGCTGGGAGCACTATCCTGATGGAACAGCACACCGTGCCTTAACTTCCCTCGACGTTTCTCTTCAATAGGATCTCGCAATTTGGAAATCAATTGTGCGTAGTAGGCCCCTGTAATGCTCTGTCCCTTTTGCAAATACTCAGTCAGGATGATTCCTTGAGCATCCCAGAAACACAGATAGCAAAACCTTTCCAGCAAACTGCACGACCCTAAATTTGCGTGGAGGAGGAGAACCGCGATGTTTTCACTCTCTACTTCGCACTTTGCTCTCGGGATCATAATGGTTCACCCATGACGCATTCGTTGCCACATACCTACTAAGAAAGTTTTCTGTTTGCTCGGTGACTTTCCAAAAGACGCTTACAAATCAACACACGATTTCTTTTTTGATCAATGGTTAACATTCGGGGTACCCATCTTGCACTCATCTTTTTCATATCTCATTCTTTAGTCAGTATGTTGTATACCACGTTATATGATAAGCTAAGACCCTCCACAATGTCCCTGATGCGTACTTGTCGGTCTTGTAGTACGATATCGTGTACCTTTTCAATGTTTTTGTTTGGGACTATATCCGGGGAGCATCGTGGCCACTTAATGGGACTCGATTTACCGATCCATCTATCTTCAAAAACGATATTTCAGAAACTACTGACATTACGCCTATTATGCGCCGGGTAACAGTCATGTTGAAACCAAATGTCATTAATATCAAGGCGCTCCCGTACAGCAGAAATACTATTAGTTTGCAATAATTCTAAATACTTATTTCCATATAAATTCCTTTCAATAAAAAAGATCTGGTTATTTCATCCTCAACAATATCAGCCCACACGTTCAATTTTTGTGGAAACTGCGTTCGTGTTGGTGTATTAAAATACAGATTTTTATGCAACCGATAACGAAAATTTGTGCAATTATGATGCTCGTGAACGTAAAAATTTTTTATCAGTAAATATAATATTATTGAAAAACAATTCGTTGTCGTGGTATTTATTCATCATTATTTTGCAAAATTCTATGCGACGATAATAATCGTCAGCTAAAAGTTATCGGGATGTGCTAGTTTTGTACAAACGTTACTTATTCTTATGTAAAAGGTTTAAAACAGTTGTTGCACTAATATTACATTCGTTGGGACATACTAGGATAATTCCACCAATGCACAAACTTAAATTTCGATATGACTGAGATTTTTCCTAAGCACACTTGTATTTTTACTATTTATTCATGTAAACGTTGTTTCAAGACATCGGGCCATGTTACGAATACTAGTCGTGCTAGGAATTGATCTTTCGGCATAAATAGCCTGTAACGTCTGCTGAATTGCCACTGTAATATTGTTTTTCTATAGATAGTTTTTCCTAGCGCGTATAATACTCTATTTTTTATAAAATTACTGACTGCGATCAAAACTTACTAAGCGTCATGAAACTAGAGGACCGCACCCTAATATCCAGCGAAGCTTTATTGAGAAATGAAGGAAATTGCGCACCTGTTTTAGTTCAAATGAATTACGCATGTCTAGCGATTCGTCCTCCTCACCTCGCAGTAGTACGGAATGGGAGGCATTGAATCGATTCAAAGAGATCGATATGAAAATAACATTTTGTAAATAGTGTGTTTATTTCCATATATTACTTTATGCTTGCCAGCAACAAAGTCTATCGGCTTTATTGTGCGGTCTTCTCATAACTTCAATAACCACATCACCATTCATAAGATATATTTTGCCTTGGTTCGAAGTTAACTAGAGTAAGCCTCATTGACATGATTCCTTGCTATAACACATGGACTGGAAAGTCCCGGGCCTAACACATTGATGACGCTAGTTTTATTGCAGTCACCTTTCTCTCAGTTAGTACTAACCTTCAAAAGACAGCTGTTAAATTTTCATGATATTCTATTCATTAGTTTGTGAGTTATTGTGCTAAGAGTCACGCTACTTTTGCTATTTTCAAAACAATGGATCAAAAACAATTTCGTGTTTTAATTTTACACTGCTTCTTGATAGGAAAAAATACCGTTCACGCGGAGCAATGGCTTGAAAAGTGTTATGGGGACTCCGCTCCATCAGAAACAACAATAAAACGTTGGTTTGCTGACTTCAAACGTGGTCGTAAAGACACCGATGATCGAAAAGTGAAGTTGCGTGAGTTAGCTGACATCATAAAGATATCAAAAGAACGTATTGGCTTTATATTGCATGAGCATTTGACTATGTGAAAGCTCTGTTCAAAGTGGGTGCCGCGTTTGCTTACTGTTGACCAAAAACAAGAACGTGTTGATGATTCTGAGCAGTGTTTGGCCATGTTTAAATGTAACAAACCGGAATTTTTGCGTCTATATGTGACAATGGATGAAACATGGATCCATCACTTCACCCCGGAATCAAAACGATCGTTATCTGAGTGGACAGGAACTGGTGAACCTCGTCCAAAGCGCCCGAAAACACAACAATCGGCTGGAGAGGTTATGGCCTCGGTATTTTGGGATGTGCGTGGTGTATAATTCATCGACTATCTTGACAAAGGAAATACCATCAACAGTGAATATTATATAGCGTTATTGGAGCGTTTGAAGGCCGAAATTGCAAAGAAACGACCGTATATGGCAAAGAAAAAATTTTGTTTCATCAAGACCACGCACCATGTCACAAGTCAATCAAAACAATGGCAAAACTACATGAATTGAACTTCGAATTACTCCCACATCCACCGTATTCGCCAGATTTGGCTCCCAGCGACTACTGGCTGTTCGCAGACCTCAAAAAAATGCTCGCCGGTAAGAAATTTGGCACGAATGAAGAGGTTATCGCTGAAACTGAGGCCTATTTTGAGGCAAAAGATAAATCGTTCTACAAAAGTGGTATTGAAATGTTGGAGCGGCGCTGGAATGATTGCGTTTCTCTTGATGGAAATTACGTTGATGAATAAAGCTAATTTTGAACCAAAAAAAAACCGTGTTTTCTTTGTTAGGCCCAGGACTTTTCAGCCCATGTGTTACAAAACCAGCTTACGAGTGTTTCGTTGAATTTTATCTACTAACTTGTTACTATTACAAATATATTTACCTTGGAAAGAAGTGAAACTTTAGTATTTTTACTGAAACTATAAAGTTTTTATACTAATACAAGTAAAGGAGAATCGCAATTTTGAAAAATAAATGTTCCTTTTTCTAACTAAATGACTATTGGAATACGATTTGCTAGGTCGGTCTAAAATCATTTCCGTTCAACGTTCCGTTGAAAAAAGTTCTATAAATAGCAATAGTCAGGCATTTAGTCGCTTCTCACAAAGTAGGTTAATAAACGGATATTTATTATACTGAAAAATCAATATTGAAATCAACGAGTCCCGTCCATTGAATTTATTTTTTCAGTGTACAAATAGGGAATTCACCAATTATAAGACGCCTTCTTGCCATAAACTCACTTTTCTGTTACTACGAACCACTTCAGAGAATGATAGATGCTAAGGTAATTAGAAAAGTCTTCTTCTACTTACGAACGAAGTATTTTTTCCTGTGCGGTAAGTAACATTTTCTTTGTGTCAAAATTTAGGGAACAAAAATTTTCTCTTGAATAAAACCAGTTTACCATCGCTCGTTTTTTACTGTATAATTAGGACATAACGTTGGATTAAATGAACTTTCAGTAAACTTTTTGGTAAATATAAAATTGCTATACTGTCAGTTTTCCTGTACAACCTAAATACGTTTTTTAAATCAGCGAGTATGCTAACACGTGATGATTCTTTTAAGGCGTACTCGAAAATAATTCGAAAGGTTACAAAACTGTTTCATTCGCAAAGCGGCTAGCGCCAAATGCACTTTTACTAGAGTTAAATTATAGCTTAATGAGGTATTCTACCTCAAAAGCGTTTGCAAAGGAGTGCCAGCGGTATAGCTTTGTAATTCCGCGCAATTAAGTGCGACTAAATTGAAAACTATTTGGGTTCGCGTTGGTACGCTGCTAGCGAATAAAATTTAACGTACACGTTAATTTCGGAACTAAATGTACACATCTACGTACCCAATATTAAATTAATTTCATTTTATGCCGCGCCATAAAGAAAAATTACTTTTCAGTTTTTGTACCGCATTCAGCCGGCGAACCGTATTCTTCTCACGTTCGCTTTACTGAAAAAGAGGCAAAAAAATAATAGGAAACACTACCGGAGTAACACTCTTATCGATTTCGCTGAAAGCGGAAGCGGGAAAAAATCCGCGAAACCGCAGAATAACAATTTCGACACTTTTTATTCGACAGCACGCAGCCGTTACATCATTAACTGCGAAGATTTTTTAAAACACGCTGATATAAAACCGTCGGGTCAGCTACATATAGCGTAATGCACTTGTAAGTAATACCGGAACGTCGCATTACAGGACGCACTGATATACATACATATATTGTTCGGACACTAGCCAAATACTTAGGTTTAAGTTATATTTTTATTGAACATGTTTTCTTTTGTATTTATATACATATATTTACTTATATTATACATTTACCATTCATCTAGATGTTCGAATGCAGTGGAAATCCTAGCAGTTAATAATTTTGCAACACCCTTTATTAGCAATTAGCTTTACGATTTAATGTATGTCCTGGTGACATAGAAAATCATCTTCCGTGTCCTTTCCCGGGACTAGACACTAAATTCTGTTTAAGGATTCTTAAGTACATAAACCTATCAATAGTATATTCAATAGAATGAAGGTTTCCAACACCAGCAGCAGAAACACAGGCCTATACTTCATTCACGTTAAGAGTGTAGTGGGTAGCGCTACGATCGGCGGCTGTATTATAGTGGTGAAATTTAACCGATGAAACTGTCAAATGACAACATCGTAAATATGTAAGTATGGTTATCAAAATCTTGTATAATAAATAGTAAAATTTTTCATATTTTATGTGCAATACATTATGATTATATGACCTGGTAAAATAATACCTCAATAATAAAGTAAAAGTAACATCAATTGCAATATAACTGTATCCTTTGGTTGTTTCATTTACCAAAATAGTTGGAGCTTATTTAATTATGTTAAAAAGTAAATGTGATTGCATTTGGGGTCAATTGAAGAGAACATATGTAAATGCCATCTCACAAGTTTTAAAATAACAGTATTGCCATGGATAAACTTGAATCAAAAATATAACCTCGACATGAATGGTTATATACACAGTGTTATACCAAGTCATTTTTCATGAAGTAATCTCCATCAATTACAATGGTATGGTTAAAAGTAAGCAATTCAATATATACGGAAGAAAGCCAAACAAGGAAGAATGTTGCTGATTATGAACAATACATAATGGGCTCAACGGGACTGTATCTAAGTCCATCGAGTGGCTTCAGAGTACACACAATATCGTTAAATCTTGCATAGAATTTGGTTATTGTCAATGATGAAATTACATGAGGTGCTCGATGAAAAAGAGAATAGCACTCCAAGTATACTTACGTACTGTACCCCGGCTGCAGTAAAACCACTGTACATTCTCCATGATAGTAGTCAGTAAATAATTGCATGCATATCAATAAGTACAATAAAAAAGCAAGAAAAATGAATTATAACAATCTCTTAACTGCACATATTACAAACTTATATAGTTTTCTTCCCATCATATCTAGAATAAATTTGAAAAATTTCAATTTATTATGCAAATGATATTAACAGACATTTGAATCAGATTCTGATGGTGATCTGGCGAAGATCATGTATTTGCTGTTATGATAAATTCTTCAAATATATTTTCAACAATATTATCCAGTTAATACATCATACCCTCTTCTTCGATCACATGTTTGATACAATAAATTTGTACTCATGTTCCTTTAAAATTACTACATTGTATAAAATACTTTAACTAAATGTATGGAATGCATGAAGATATAAATGAACAATCAGAGTATTCTAAGTGTATACACCTTTTATTAATTTTTTAGGCAAAATCAGAACCTGATGTATCTGTCGATGAATCTGCATCTGTAGTTATAATAAATTCTTCAACCATATCTTCAATTTAGCCTCTGCCTACTGCCAATATGCTTCCCTTGATGGTTCTTCGATGGTCCTGCAACTGCATCTATTATTGCTTCTTCACCATACCAAACCAAAGTTGTAATCGTAATAGTAAAGTAAAAATTATTTTGTTTATGTAATCCATTGTATAGTACCTTGAATTATGAAATGATGAGATAAAAGAAACTGAAAAGGATTATTTTTGCAACAACTTGTTTAGAGATAAAAACTACAATGAAAAACTGCAGGAAACAATGACAAGAAAATTGTAAGCAAATTTGACAAATAACAGAAATTTCATATGAAGAAATTACATCAATTTCTCCTGTGTGAATATGCCTCGCCCGTTAGCCAATGGCATACTCGTATTTTAAGGCCTATCTATTCCAAGTCTGCATTCTTAACGTGAATGGAGTATAGATCATTTTTAATAGTTGGTTTTAAATATTGCGGGTTCAATTCTTCATTATTTTTCCTCCACACATTACCTCTCATATCTGAGCCGAAAAGATTAATTTTACTCTCACAGGAGAATAAAACAGTTTTCCAGAAGTCGAAATCTTTATTTTGATCCTGTAATGCAAACTACAAGAGACTTCTTTTATTCTTCTGGCTTATAAACGGTTTTTTCCTGGCTATTCGTCCGTGCAAATTGGCACGCCCCAGAGTGCTTTGAACTGTTTCTGCATTTACGGTATATCCCACAACACGCTTCATCTCCAGGGTTAACTTAGAAGCACTTAACAGTGGATTCTTTCTAGATTGTGTAATAATCCACCGCTCACTATGTTCGTTAAATATTTCTTTTTTGGACTTATTTTACATTTGTTCTTCACTCTGTTTTCGCGATTATATTGTTCAATAATATGCTGTATCGTAGATGCACTTGTATTTAATATTTTTGTAATGTCCCGTTGGCTTTTATTTTTCCTATGGTAAAAAAATACTAATTTTCGCTCTACTAACGTTGTCTCTCCATCCATGTTGAACTACTGTAAATTATAAACCGCTTGTGATAAAATCGCACTTCACAGTTGTAGTAGATAAAAAGGTAAAGTACGCGTGCATCTACGGACTTTCCCTATTCGAATAAAAATTGTGTATTGGGCTGCATCGTTTTCACTGTGATGTTGAATATGTAACCGCTATAATGTTATCTGGTTAGAATTTGTAATACCTGTTCGAATTGGTTTTGTTTTATTTTTGTAATGTATCTCAGGAATAGTAGACATAATATATTTGCTTTATTTTTCCCAAATAATTACTTTTCCTAAAGTTTTCAGCTTCTTTCACATTATATACCACTGCATTATTTTCTCTGTCAGTCTGTATGTATTTATTAACTAAGTGTATTCGCATTACTAAACATTAGTTTGGTAAGCTCTTTATCTTAGGGTGTATACTTTCGATTGTTAATGTAGGCAGGCATTTTATTATATTTTAATTACTGTAATTTCATAGTGTACCCGTCACAGACATACCCGTCTGGAACTTTCTACAAACCTAATTATAGTCAGATATTTGCAATGCACCTATCTAATCAAATAATTCAAAGGTATAAAGGGCAAGCCTCAGAGAAAGAAAGAAGGAGACAATAATGTAATTTCAAGCCTAAAACACACATTTCAATTCATAGTATTCAGTTTGCTCTTGTACACTTGTACACACATGTTATTGTTATGTTTTCAATAGAGTATACTGAAACTATCCAATGCATTTTTCTATGTAATAATAATATGTGCAAATCGTTGGATCCTAGAACTTCTTCGTAGGTGGTAAACTAGTGTGGGAATTTGGTGTAACAAATCATCAAGAATCAATCTGCTGGAGATAAATGTTGCACACGCATACATATCGTATCTAACACAATTCTTTGCAATGTCTCTCACCGAATCATTTCAATAAGCAGCTGACAGTTGTAGCATGTATATTGTACACTTCTTTCTTAAACATATCTCCAAATAAAATTATAATAAAATAGGGTTAAGTACGCAGTAGAAACTTGGACTCCATTATTCACGATCCAGCAATCATCAAGTAATTCTTGTAATATCTCTGGCTGATGCTCCATTCATTTGTAGCCACACAACACAAGCTTCCTATTCTGACAATGTTTTCGTGGTTACAGTTATGACATTTCTTAAGGTGGGAATGTGCTACTCCGGACTTACAATTTCATCATAGCAATGTGAAACATATATTTTGTTATCTTCGAGAATACATAGATACAAATTTCAAGACATCCGCAAATATTGTCTAATAAATGAGGGGATTGTTTCTACACCAAAAATAGCTATTACGTCGGGTAAATAATTTATTTTTTGCGAAATTTTGCCTCGTTCATCCATATAATTTCTACAGTAAAAACCCATGGTTTCACTAAAAGCACTCACAGAACTGCAATCTAATAGTAAAATCACAGGAAACCATATAATTTATAAAAATTATGGAGCCCACTTAAAACAATACAGCTCCCCTTCCTATGTAATCGGAAAAACTTCCAGAGTATTCTAAATCAAAAGAATCTAACTCAAAATATGTAATTACTGGTTAAATTTTAAAACGTAATTAGAAACTAAAATATTTCGTTAATACTTCGTTATTTACCTTGTTTCGATTTTGTTTCACTTTAAAACATTGTTAGTTAGTTATTTCCTAAAGTCTCCGTAGGACTGTTCCATACTAATTGAATAATAAACCTTCGTTTTTATTTCTTAAAAAGTTAACAAAGAGGCAATTGAATGTACGTAACGTATAGCACACTGAAATTAACACTAACAGGAAACATATGTATGTTATGTGTGGACAAAGCACCTACGGAAAGCTTTGTATTGTATTGTAAGTGCGACACGTAACAAGCGCATCCCTTGTATTCATAGCAGCCTGCGGCGTACGCAAAATGCCTAAGTCTAGTGATTAGCCAATAACGATATTAAACGATAGCACGTTAGAGGAATTTATCACAATTCGACGCAATTAAGCGTGCATCTATAACCTGCAATAATTGAATGAAAGTGCAATACATACACGATGGATCGATAGGCGGAAGTAGGATGTATACATGGATATGAATATTCGATACGTACGAGGTAAGCCTGCAGAAGCGAGATGATATATTTCGAAAGCGATAGGACATATCCGAAGTCCGGATTCATACGCCAATGGTTAGTACGTGTATTAATACGGGATTAGATTGGTGATGGTGAATCGACGGCGTTCTTTGTTATGTTCGAGTGTTAACACATTGGCTCAAAAGTTCCGGGCCTAACACATAGATGACGCTAGTTTTATTGCAGTCACCTTTCTTTCAGTTAGTACTAACCTTCAAAAGACAGCTGTTAAAATTTCATGATATTCTATTCATTAATTTGTGAGTTATTGTGCTAAGAGTCACGCTACTTTTGTTATTTTCAAAACAATGGATCAAAAACAATTTCGTGTTTTAATTTTACACTGCTTCTTGATGGGAAAAAAATTCCGTTCAAGCGAAGCAATGGCTTGAAAAGTGTTATGGGGACTCCGCTCCATCAGAAACAACAATAAAACGTTGGTTTGCTGACTTCAAACGTGGTCGTAGAGACACCGATGATGCAGAACGCAGTGGACGTCCAAATGAGGCGGTAACACCAGAAAACATCAAAACAATCCACAAAATCGTTTTAAATGATCGAAAAGTGAAGTTGCGTGAGTTAGCTGACATCGTAAAGATATCAAGAAAACGTATCGGCTTTATATTGCATGAGCATTTGACTATGAGAAAGCTCTGTTCAAAGTGGGTGCCGCGTTTGCTCACTGTTGACCAAAAACAAGAACGTGTTGATGATTCTGAGCAGTGTTTGGTCATGTTTAAACGTAACAAACTGGAATTTTTGCGTCGATATGTGACAATGCATGAAACATGGATCTATCACTTCACTGCGGAATCAAAACGATCGTCATCTGAGTGGACAGCAAGTGGCGAACCTCGTCCAAAGCGCCTGAAAGCACAACTGAAAGCACGGCTGGAAAGGTTATGGCCTCGGTATTTTGGGATGTGCGTGGTGTAATATTCATCGACTATCTTGAGAAAGGAAATACCATCAACAGTGAATATTATATAGCGTTATTGGAGCTTTTCAAAGCCGAAATTGAAAAGAAACGACCGCATATGGCAAAGAAAAAATGTTGTTTCATCAAGACAACGCACCGTGTCACAAGTCAATCAAAACAATGACAAAACTACATGAATTGAACTTCGAATTGCTCCCACATCCACCGTATTCGCCAGATTTGGCTCCCAGCGACTACTGGCTGTTCGCAGACCTCAAAAAAAAATGCTCGCCGGTAAGAAATTTCGCACGAATGAAGAGGTTATCGCTGAAATTGAGGCCTATTTAGAGGCAAAAGATAAATCCTTCTACAAAAGTGGTATTGAAATGTTAGAGCGGCGTTGGAATGATTCGTTGCTCTTGATGGAGATTACGTTAATGAATAAAGCTAATTTTGAACCAAAAAAACCGTGTTTTCTTTGTTAGGCCCGGGACTTTTCAGCCCATGTGTTAATAGATAGCTTAACCGATTTGCGACATTTAATAAATGTATTGTTTGGATTATCAACATTTTGCCGTAGAATATTTTTAAGTGTAAAAACATGTTAATAGCAAACAACACCGATTAAATACGCAACGTGGTGTACCATATTATAAATTTTATATGACATTATTTATATGTTAAGTATGTGCAGCATTCTACCAAACATTGTAGACAATGAAGAATTTCGAAAGTTTTGGTGGAAGTACGTTCCGGAATGGAGATTGTCAACACGAGGTCAATTACAGTACAATTTTCATCGGGTAAAAAGCACACTGATGGATCAAATAAAGGCAAAGTTAAAAGATCAAAAAATAGGGCTAACGGTAGATGAAACAATAAACGTAAGAAGGAATTGTATTTTATTGCGCTTTAAAAAACGGTGAAGGATCCTTGCCTCATCTTTTACATAGTAGAATATTACAGAAGACAAACGCGGAAAGGATAGCAAAAACTATAGAAAATACCTTTGGAAAGTTCAATATATCCGCAACCCAACTCATAATGTTGGTTACAGATGGGGGTTCGAATATGGTCAAAGCTGGAAAGTTACTGAAACAATCTTATCTCCAATTGCTTCATCTAACCTGTTTACTCCGCGCATGTCATCTTGTAGCTGAATTTATAAGAAACAGTTATCCAAAAACAGATCAGTTTATAGTTTCTACCAAAAAAGTTTTTATTACATCTCCAAATCACATTCGTGAGTTTAAACAGGCCTGCCCGGGCATACCTCAACCATCACAACCAGTATTAACGAGATAGGAAAAGCTGGTTTAAAGCTGTTTTATATTATGAGAAATTTTTGCACATTATTAAACCTTGTATCTCAAATTTCAATCCGCAAGAAGGCCAAGCAATTTCAGTAAACTAGCAGCTAATTTCAGATATCCAAGTCCATACTCAAATAGAGAAAATTCTCGAAAATTATTCAATTCCTTTAGATACTATATCCAACCAATAAAACACCAAGCATAATTACATGAAGCACTAAATGTAATAGATTATATTAAAGTCTCGTTAGGAAATCTAACAGATAACACTGGCCAGCACACATTTTGGTGCCTCGTATTTTTTAAGTGTAATTAAGCAATTTTGAGGTGCCTAATCTAAAAATTCCATCAGATTTGTTCTGTAAGATCTAGTTTTCGAAATTCAGTCTTTCTGTCCTATTTAGGAAGAATTCGCCAAAATAATGTTTTGTTATGTACGTAACTTTTTAAATATTACTGTTTAATAACACAAAACATGGGCAGGAGGTATTTATTTAACAGAAAAACTATGCACATACAACTTTCAATCATCAGTTAAAAAAGTCCTTTTATAAGATTTCCTTGCGTGAGATTTACTGGAGCAGCCTCTCTCGAAGATTCCAGCGATAATCGGCCATTATATGGGTATCCCGCATTCCTTGGTACGTTTTCTCCATATTGCTGATGTCGTTATGAAATCTTTCCCCCTGTTCCTCACTAACATCACCTAGATTTTCTGGAAAACGATCTAAGTGGGTTTGAAGGTAATGAATCTTGATGCCCATGTTACATCCGAGCGTGTGAAAGTTAGAAAGAATCTGTTCTACTAATAAATAACGTGATGTATCTCAAAAACTAGAGCTGGCAAGAAGAATTGCCACTTATTTTCGGAACCACCACTTCAGAAATACCCTAAATCAGTTCCTATTTTACAGGGACCATGACAAAAAATTTATTTTGTTGGGCGGTGTAATACAGGAAGATTAGCAACTGATAAATTGTGTGCGGTTATAAATAAGAATCCCAATTTTCAAACTATAGTGCGTATAGATAAGAATTTAAGAGAAAACCAAAAGTGTCAATGTGGCGCGAATATATTTTCACCTTGCCGTAGGACTACGACTGAGTTAAAAGTATAATGCATGCTAGCGACACAATACTCAGCGAATTCTTCCGTCACTCTACATCAACAACACAATCAAACTAGATTTGTAAGCAATTACATTATTTGTAATATTGATCGTAACCGAGCCGTACGCTACTGCTACAACACTCGTTTCTCCTTAATACGAGGATGGTACGATAAATACCTGTGTTAAGGAAGACAAAGCAATTGTTTTGGATCCGGTAACTTTATCTCACGATATTAATCTTCTTCCACACTAAATTTAGTGATGTCATAACTTCTTTATGACATACCAATAATAGGACCTTTCGAACGACCTCTCCATTTGACGTGAACAGCTTTCCTTCAAGCCATTTTTTCAATATTGAAAAAAGAGACAAGCCACGGGAACCAAGTCTAGCGAATATGGTGGATGTGGCACCAATTCGTACCGTATCTGAGCAAATTTTTCCGTCGCAGTTGTAGACAACTGAACCTGGATGTCGCGATGATGCCAGAGAATTTGAATTTCTCAACAGAGTTATCTTAAAGTAGAATTACAATATCTTGTAGAGTTCCGCTTACGTTGTTTTAAACTATACAATGTCGTATCATTGTAGTCAAGCTTCCCACAGCAGCCATACGATATGCAGCGGCCCAGAAGAAGCTTCATGCAACTGAGAGCGCAACGTCGGCAGACTCATCCAATCACGAGTCGGTTTCAATTCGGAAATCTAATTTCTTTCAAAGTGTAATTGACATCTCTAGTACGTAGCAGACAGTGCAGGAAACGAAAATGTATTCCCTGATTGTTGCTGGTGTTTTTACAAGTACTCTTCTAATTTTTTTAATGAATATGAAAATAAATACTTGTACTATACTAGTGACTAATATTGTATTTAAATAAATAAATGAATTATTAAAGTCTTATATGTACTTCGTTTATATCTTATCAGTTCTTAAGTAACAACTTAGCCGCATTAGTGATGCTTCATAGAGCATAGTATGGCATAGACTTAAATTTTGACGTGTTAGGCAAAAACTAATATGATTTTCGGATGCTCCACACCCAAATTAGTAAAAAGCAAGTCTCATATAGAAGTCAGCGTTATTGATTCATTATGAACGTTTAACCTCTTCTCAAAAGACATACAAACTGAGTTGCCTTATAGGTTTCCACAATCAATGATAATATAATTGAAAAGTGAATGGTGGAACATATCATGGCCTTAACAATTGAATTGTTTTTAGAACTTCTTTATATTCATTTGACCTGAAACAACCATTTGCTGCAAAAATCGACTAAGGTATCTGGTCGTCTAATTTCCGTTCTGATAACAGAGAAGCTTGAATTGCTGTCAGTACTACGACAACCAGCACCAAAATCAAAATTGGTGCCGCCACTCGAATTCTGACTTTTATAGCATCTTTCCCTTGTCGTTATTTCCAATTTCACCAATATCTGTTATCTAGCCAACTTTCATTTGTTAGGTTTCCTAATGGTCCCAAAATCGGTGGACCAACCCTTGCATGCTTGTCGCATTTTTTTATAGATAGACATCCGATGAGAAACGCAACATGGTATTCCACTTTAGTACAGTTCTGGGCAATTTACACGTTTAAACGCCATCGTGGAAGGATTATTAACTTTCATTTTCAAATTATTGTGCAATATTTTACCAGTATCCTGTTATGAAAAATTTCAAAAAATCAAGAGTTGTACCAACCCTGATGAAGCGCAATTGAACAATAAAGAAACGGAAGGTAATTGGTTTATAACAGCTTCTACCAACTAGAATATTATCGTAGATTGTAGCTTAATATTGACTTAACAAGAATATTACATAATCAAAATTTTATTGGCCCTTTCTTGCAGTAGTGTAGAACATAATACATCCGTTTAGTCGTAATTTAATCTAACGAATTGTTCGTGTTTAGCAACTCGCTTACGTGTTAGGCAAACACCCAAAAGCTACGGCTGTAATGGGCTATAGCTCAAAGAAATAAACTGCTCAGACTTGTAATGCATAAAATTAAAACAAATTATTTCTTTAACAAGGGAACGCCGAGACGATGCTTAATTTATAATTCAGAAGGAGAAGCCGAGCATTAATTGTCGAAAATTTACATTCACCCCTCTCCCCTGAAGAAATAAGCGAAGATAAATGAATTAAAAATTATATGCTAAGGTAGGGCGTAATTTGGATTTTAATTTCGAACGATATTAGTAAAGAATCTTACCTTCTTTATCATCGTGATCTGGTATCGCTTGGGATTGGGCTTCGAGGAGTAGCGAGCAGGTTAATAACATAAGCAGACGGACAGGCGAATTCATCTTAGAAAGTATTCTGTCAGTCCCTACGAGGAGCACTCGAAAAACGCACGTACATCGAACTAAGTTTTTGTTTGACTATATCAGTTTTATGTATGCACATGTAAAATCTATTTTTAGCACTGCTTTTCAAAGCACAACATCTAAACCAGTCAAATAGTTATTTTTATCTCGCGAAAATGTCACTTCACAACTGTGAAATAACGCATTTCCTGCGTAGTCAACATTGAAACAATTTACAAATCACATTTATAATAAAACCATCCATCATTTAGCGCCACAGACTATTTAAACCATCTAGGTCTTTAAGCCACAGTCAGTAGAAGATTTTATCTGAGAAGCGATTTCACATTGAACAAGAAAATTTATCGATTCAATCTTACGATAGTTTCTAATCGTTTGCGCACAAAATTTTCACTAGCAATTCTCATCGCTTTCAGTTCATTTTACCCGAATAGAGGACGTGCCGCGTCGACGGACTTTATCGCCTTCTCCGTACGAAGGCGAGGCCTGTAGGACGATCTTCGCGGAGCGACTGCAGATAGCGGAGCTTTAAAGCTGGAAAAAGCTTTGGGCATGCGCTCGCTTGATAACGGCGCGTTATATTCGCCGATTCGCATTTGTTTATTTCAAGCTTTACCGTGATATATTTAGCTATGTTGGAATACGCATCGGCCTTCTTAATCATTTCATTTATCATTACTAGCCGTTGCGTTAAGAATTACTAATAGTAGGGAACTTCTAAGCAGTATTTTGAGTAGCTTCTGTGCATAAAGATGCACAGTAGTAAAAGACTATAGTAAGTTTATTTTTATTTTGATTCGTCTTTCCAGAAGTATTTAATTTTACTCATAATAAGCAACCGGATTGAAACTGGTAGAGTCCATCGAATATTGTAAAACTTTGCTTTTTGTTTCAACGGAGTCTTACGTTTGAGGAATGAAAGCCACTTCTAAAATTTCAACAGTTTTCGGATTTTCGCAACTGACACCGTTATTACGAATAAAAGAAATTAAATTAAAAGGTTCTCGCTGTCTCTTTTTATGAAAATGCAACTTTATTGTGAAAAAATGATTACAAATGAATCATTCAACGTATTGGATACCGCTAGCTACAACTTTTTCCCATCTTTCTGGCACAGCTCGAACATCGTTACGGTGAAAGTATTTGAGGATATCTACGAATCAAGCAATTTTTCGATGTCTTCATATGAGCGGAAGTGCTGATCAGGCAGACCATGTGCCATCGAACAGAACAAGTGGTAATAGGACGGCGTAATATCTGGGGAATATCGTGGATGGGATAGGACTTAACATCAGAGCGTAGGTAGGTTTTGACGGCTTTGGCAAGGTGAGGTCGAGCGTTGCCATGCTGTGGAATCACTTTCTCGCGCCTCTGCCCATATTGTGGCCGTTTTTGGTCGAGTACTACGACTCAATCGCGTCAATTGAAGTCGATACCGTTCCCCAGTGATGGTTTCGTTCGGTTTCAACAGCTCTTAATAACTAACACCGACCTGATCCCGCCAAATACACAGCATAATCTTCGTAGCGTAAATATTCGGCCGAGCCGACGACGTATAAGTATGACCGGGCAGTCCTCATTACTCTTTTTCTCTGGGTTGCTGTAATGGATACATTTTTCGTTGTCCGTCACGCTGCGATGAAGAAAACCCTTCGTTTTTTGCCGTTGGGGCAGTTGTTCGCAGGCGAAGAAACGGCGATCAACGTCTCCTTGCTTCAAATCATAAGGAACCCAAGTTCCCTGCTTTTGAATCATTCGTAACGCATGCAATCGGTTGGGAATGGCTTGAAGGGTAACCCCTAATTTTGTTATGGTTGGCATAGACTCACATCGAGCAATGCCCCGAATTCAGCGTCTTCAAGGTTTTGGGCCTTCCTTCGCGCGGACGATCGTCAACATGAAAATTACCGTCTTCGAAGCGGCGGAACCAATAACGGCACGTTGTTTCCCCTAGAGCAACATCTCCGTAAAGGTTGTGGAGTTCTGGATGCGCTTCAGCCGCCGTTTTCTTCGAGTGAAAGTAGAAAATCAACACTTCCCGCAAATGACGAATATTTAGCACAAAATCAGACATTTTCTCACAACCAAAAGTATATGACACCAAAACAAAATCAATACTGTGTCAAAACGCTTTGCTTACCATATATCTAAGCTTGGTTCATAACGTTTTGGATATCTCGACCAACACTTATTGCTTGCGCAATCTATTGACAAACAGCGAGAACTTACTTGTTGCGCACCTTATAAATATCTTCAAGTGCGTCTCCTATAGGTCTAGAAAGATAGCGTAAATGAGATTTTTCGTCACCTCTACCTCTATCACCCCACTTCACTACGGAATAGGGGTTAGTAGTTACCTGAATTGTACTGATTTTTCCGTTGACTGCAATGATGCAAACAATAAACAATTGGGTTTGATAATGAGTAGTACTTCCACTATATCGTATAGTCACAAATAATTAATACAAAAAGATAAAATATTGAACTTAAAATACTGGATATTCAACTAAAGTGAAATACGAGATGCAATTGTCTTCATAGTCGTAATACTATAACCAACAAAAAAACATTGCCGTTTGGTAATTTAACCGGCATTGTAGCACTAATGAAACATCTGCACAAGTGCCCCGATTACAGTCTACATATATAGAAACCGATTGTGGTGGAAAGTCTCAACCAATTATTTTTTCGAAGGGGTTCTTTTTTTTTAAATTTCACACCAAACTCTTTTTAACAATCACCTATAAATCGCTTCGTGTCTAGCTAAGTTTTCCTTTTAAGTACTGAATACAAATAAAAATAAAAAACCAACAAATTTTGATGAGTTTTTGATTTAAAGTTTTTATATTTGAATGGCACATATACGCACGCACTGGTTTTCAGCTATCCCGGCCTGGTTCTCTGTAAGGATAACGCCAACTTTAATTGAATGGCTTTCAAATAGTTGAAACACCAAATTTCTAGTGCTTCCCTTGGAGCTTAAAAAATTACCTACTCTTTTCGATGGTAAATTCAAAATGTTTTTGAAGAGACAAATTAAAATAAGTCACATTGACGTTGTTTATTCTGACAATTGTCCGTTGTTACCGAGGCGATGCATCATCTATGGTATACAAAACTTGTTTGCCTGGTTGATAGGCCAGGCAGTATGCACTCTTGATGGAATGAAATTAATTACTAACAGAGCTGCCAGTCGCCGTATCCTTTCTATATGCGAGAATTTTGAAGATTATGTGTGTTTTTCCAAAATAGTAAATTACGCATAATTCAATAATGTGCCTGCGCATCAGCATGCTACTCATCAACGTAGATTATTTTGATAAAATTAAATATAAACAAATAGGCTTAAAAGAGCGATATGTATAAACATGGTTAAGTATGGTGGAGTTCGCGTCTCCATCGTGCACGTAGTCTAAAGGACTCTTTTTTTAATTTCAAGTAAATAATTTACGCAAGAAGTAAATTGTATAGATTGAATGTTATAAATTCGAAAAATCCAAATTGAAAATTACAAGGGATCCTGATGCTACTTTGCTTAAAACAACAACAGCAATATATAATTACATAAAATACGTGAAACTAACAATATTAAGGAGAACATTTAGAAAATTAGTAAAAATTTAGTCATTGTGTTTCAAATGAAGTAAATTATATCGTCACACTACGTATGGTTCGCTATTTCTATAGAATTGTCTAAAATTTATTGGCATAATTACTAAAGCAATACACCATACACTCAACCATAAATACAAATACAGACTCAAAACCAGAGAAAAAATGTAACATTTTGACTCAACTGAGACACAACCTAATCCAACTAGATTCGTTTTATAGATTTCTGAGAAGTAAAAGCATTTGAAGGAAATCTTTAAATTTACAGTTCGCTTTTGTTTACAACCATGCAGGTTTTTAGAAAGGCCTTGATATCGTAATGAAGGAAGTAAATCGTATCTTATAAAGCTTGGACCTAGCAGAACTGACAGGAAACTTTCAGGTGCCTATGTGTGTACATCATTTATAAGAAAATGATGGTACAATAATTTACAAGACGCAGATGTTTCTTATAGGAGTAATATTGCCCAATTAAAAAAAAAAGGTTCTTCATTCTGTTTAAAGGAATAACAGCACAGCATTATTACCAAGTGAAGATTAGTTTTCGACATTATATTTTAAATACTCTTAAAAACGGTACTAAAGCCAATTTTAAAAAGATTGTATATTTTTAACACTTTGTTACCCCATGTATTCATAAGTAGATGATTCCAGATATAGTGCTGCTTCTTACTGCCATCTTGTAATGAATTGTAATGAGAAATTTTCAATTTTAGGGAAATTTAAAAAATGAATAAATCCTAAGAAACAAGAGCAACACCGAAAACGCCGTGTGTTAGAACGAATATTTATTTACAATACGACGAAAACCTCTATCTTAGTAACCATTTCAGTGGAATAATACTAACAAGACAATATATTTAAGATAAAGTACCTCATATTTGGACCACTGAAATTGGTTGGAAACTGGGCTGTAAATTCATATCTAAACATAAAATGAATCTTACATAGAACAAAAACAAATTGAAAAATTCATTGCTCATTTACTTAATTTCGTGAATGGTGGATGTTTTGCCTTTTGGTAGTGTTATTTCTCGCTTTGCTTATCTGGATTTATTGAAGAGAAGATTTTTTTAGAAGTTACACTTAGAGAAGTGAAAGTGTCCATTTTTTGTAATAGCATTTGTACTTGTAGCTTCTTCGGATACTTTTTCATACTACTTATTTTTTTACAATACTTTTATAATTCAATTTCCCTTATGGAAGCTTAACATACTACCCGCATTAGTAATTCTTTAAATTGAATTAGTTATGGAGCAAAAAGAAACGTAGCTGAATGGATATGACGTAGCAAATATAATGAGACACGTTAGAACATTCAGACAGTAGAATATTTTGTCGAATAATTTGTATTTGAGTTACTAAAATGAGATACAACTTTTAAATGTATTAAAATTCAACCAATTTTTAGAAAAACGACTTAGCAAGTATCTCCAAATTCTGATGTGACAGAGAGTTCCAGAGACAAGATGTAAAACCATATAAAATATATATATACAATATTATATCTCTTACACAAAACACTTTTATCCTCGTTACACTATTGATTCTTATATGGAAGAAATACTGGTTGTGACGTAGGTTGTGCCCATAAAACTCTGCGACAAGGTGAACCCACGTAAGCAATCTCTTATTATGAACTGTAAGTTGTGTAATTTTTTTCTTCAAAAGTGATTCCGGCGAAACCTTTATTTTCTTTTTGAAAACTGGTTTCTATTTTGCGAGTATCCCCACATATTGGAAAAATTACGAAATTATCGTAGACATCTATATGAAAAGGATGAAAAATAAAAATACTAATTTTATCAGAAAATTAAACCGATAAGGTCATAATATAAAAGGATATATAAACATGCATACACTAAAGCGATGTTAAACGTAAACCAACACAGGTTAGGTACAATATACAATCATTAGGCTGATATGAGATATCGGCAGAGAAATAAACGTAAATCACCGTAATCGCATTTAGAAATAAATAGTGAGTGATTATTTTCATAAAATGCATAAATTCCGATATTATACTTAAAAACTTACGTTCGAAAACAAAGCGGACTCGAATCTATACGGCGATAAATTAGCGGAAGAGCAATGCAGCTATAATTTAGTTAGCATTTCTCATCTGGCAACCCGTATAGCACGTCGCGCCGGATACTAAATGTCCATCAATCTGGATTAACTTAACGCACGCTCAAAACTTATTCGACACATCGGAAAAACATAAAATACCATCCCACACGCACCCTGTTTAGAGGCCTTTGGTACATGAAAATTATGGCACCGAAGATAACTCATTTATATACGTAGTTATAAAGCAAGCTAATGGACAAAGTTATTTCCTTTACCGGTAGTAATATAAGGTACTTTGGTAGAGACGCGTGAAATAAAATTATTGGAGATCTATACTGATGGTGGTGAATAAGTGGTTTTTTTACTTGTGCGAAGGTATTGATAAAAGTAAGATATATTTAAGATAAATTTTCGATATAAACATACCAGACTTATAACTTTCTTAATGATGAGATACACCGTATTAAAAACAATTAGGGACTTAAAATATTTTAAATCCTGGTTCAGTTGTTGTAGTGATGATTGGTCGGTGAACATTATTGGAGCGTCACTAATGCACTTTAACATGGCGTAAAACTATTCTTAAACTACAAACCGTCTATATTTCAAATATAATATAATGAGTCGTGCTGATAAATTACAATTTCCTTGTAATTACCAACGTTTTTAAAACTTTTTTTTCTGAAAAAGCAAGTCTCGGTGGGATTTGAACTCTTACCTCTTACCTCTAGGCCACGGCAAGAGGGAGAACGTCGGCTCAAATTCTAGCGGGACTGATCTTTTCATAAAGAAAAATTTAAAACCGTTATTAATTACAAGGAAATTGTAATTTATCATTATCAATTTGCCAACGCAAGTTTCTTAATTTATTAATGTAATTAATTAAAACAGATATTACGACTTTAAAACTGATTTGAACACACAGGCTCCCATGGTCCAGCCATAAGACGTTTCCCCGACAAAAGAGAGGACGTGGGTTCAAATCTTACCGGCACTAACTTTTTCAGAAAAAAAAGAACGTTGGTAATTACAAGGAAGTTATAATTTACTAGTATGAATTTGCCAACGGAAGTTTCATATTAATTTAATGCAATGAGTCGTGGTATCATTCCGTGAGCAACTGCTTCAATAAAATAACCAAATACAAGGCTAAGTGGTTGTATGCACACGCATGTAACTGGAAATCTAAACATCAAACAATGTCCTGATAAAGTGGGAAAATTAGAAGACTGTTCATAAGATCCAAAAGGTGAACGGCTTAGCTGACATTTTGACTTGATTCTATAAAGTAATTTGTACAAAAAGGTAAGCTAGGTTATTTTAAGTTAGTTTCCATTAGTTTTTAAACGATATTTTAATTTACTTGGTATTGCCAAGGTTAATTTATTAATTTGAATTAGTTAAACTAACTGCAACATTGGCAATAGGAAATTAAATTATCAGGTAAGGAAAGCATTGTTACGTTTTAATCCTTAGTTGGTTAAAATGAAGGTACTTCACAACGTACCTTAAGAGAAAATTCAATACGCGTAGCTATTCTTTGCTTTAAACAATAACTGCGTCTAGGATTGTCTGCAGGAATGTTATGATGTTCACTGATATAATATTATCATAATATGACTGAGGGGCAACAATGGTGATGCAGTAAATGAAGAAGCGAATACACTGACTAGGAGGCAGATCGAATATAAAAGTTTCTTGAAAAATTCACTTTAACTTATCCGAATAAGTGTCGGCTATTAAGCTATCTGAGATTCTCCGTAAGAAGGCTTTGCATGATTCTGAACGAGCATTGTTACCTAAGAAAATATCCCCTACAGAACCTGTTATGCACGAGTTGTCACCCCGAATACGATATAGTACTAACGTCAGCAAGCAGTCTGCTAATTGAGCAGCGGTTATATTTATCCACCGTCAGGCTAATTGTAGGTCAGGAATGATCCTATAGGAGGCTTGCATTAGAATCATTGATTGAGGGAACATAAGTTGAGGAGACCAAAAGGCCTTGAAATTTCTTACCCTCTCGTAGTCCATAACTGTTATCATAATTTTAAGTTTTTTTATTAGGATAGTGCTTTTGTATACTCTATAGTTTTCTATACTCATCGCAGTATCAACATAATAAATAGATAGTAGAATATTTCAGTTCTGTATGTACAGAGGAAGAGACTAACGCTCTTAATTGAAAGAAATTGATAGGCAAACATCTGTGTGTTCCGCAAAAGTTTTCATAAAAAAAAGGAACCATTTCCGTTATTACGTGGTCGACAAATATCACCCCCACAGTCTTTAGTTTTAATTTTTAACAGTATTTCGGCATCAAGCACAAAACTCAAACACTGCGACACTGAAACACTTCACTACAAGTAAATAAATGTTTCATCAATACAGTAGTTAAACAAACTCGGTGTCAGAACTTTGCAAGATTAGAAGCTCAAAATGAAATGGTATTCATGAAATTTAGAAGCCCCATGCAGATATGTTTCCACGGAATATGTGCACTTCAAAATCAAGCTCTTCAAGCGTAGAATTGAGTACTTTCATATACCATTATTTAATCATACTGTAATGGAGATTTAATAGGACCTCGATTCTCCTCAGTAACGTATCCGGTTTTATTTTGTTTTGCTATTTACCACTTAGAGTTGCTTGCTTCATTAGCAGTTTTCTTTTAAAACTAATTTTATTGTACGATAGGACGTGTCGTTGAATCCACTCTGATTATTACTAGCATTTAACTATGAGATTGGATAGACTGATGGTTGATTACAGTTTTCTCAACGCAAAACTCTGAATTTATTACTCAAAATCCCCTTTCTTAAAAAAAAATGAAATACCCATCCACCCGAAAAAATGCGTCTGCAAATATTCATTTGAAAATCTCAAGAAAAAAGACCTCAGTCTAGATTGCATCAAAATCTATGAACAAATAAAGTTCTCAATTTCCCCACGAATTACACTGAAAAAAAGAAAGCGGTACTAACAGCGAGTCGATATATCTAGTCGTAATGATACGATTATAAATGGATGTATCGCATGTTAACTTCCTATACGAAATACACTCGTTCCTTTCAGCACCGATTGCAACCAATTGGATAACAACCAAATATCTGCTGTTTGTCAATTTTATATCTTTTACGTTTCACTAGCGATGTCATTCGAAATATATATAAAATGTACAAAATCGTAATTCAATAGCTTATTTTAAGTGACTGTGTGCACAAGTGAATAGAAAAAACTCGTGTCAGTATTAAAAATTAACCCTAGAATTCCTATAAGGATGACCAGTAGCCGCAGTAAGAAGTTAAATGTTATTAACAAATTTAATTAAACATTTGGAGACTGGTAGTTTCAGATATATGCTATTGCGTTGTAGGTATATACATAACACAAATAGAATTTACAATCCTTTGGAAGTGTTACTTTATTGATTTGGATACGATCTTATTTTGTAAGTGATTCTTTTTTATTGAATATTACATAATACAACTTTGAAATTCAGAAATTTCAAGAAATACTGAGACAGACGCTAAAAAATTACATCTTGATTGGAGTATCTTTCCCACATAGTACGCAAATTGGTGGTTGGTTTTATTATTCGAGTATCAATTTCTGTTTTCATCTCTAAGTTGCTTTTCATCTTACTCATTGGATACATCGCAATGGTGAGGGTCAAGCAGCCCAAAACAAGGGTCTACAATTGCTTCTGTAGAGGGCTTCGGCCTAGACCTATTTTTGTATTAAATATCCCCAGTACCCCCTTATTATTATTTATACTGCTCACTCGACGAATTAGCTATGGCACCTGGTGCTAACGTTGGATTGTTACGCCTCGATTCAAGTATCATTCCGATAGAAGGGGCAACCTCGTAATTGTTCTTGTTCCAGTGTAAATTTATGTCTTCACCCCCAAATTGCTTCCTATCTTGCTTGTTGGTTGCAATGCACTGATGACGGCCAAGTAGTCTAAAACAGATGTTTATAGTTGCTTCTTTAGTAGGCCCTGGCACGAATCTCTTTACTTATTTTTAATATGCATGCCCACAATGCTCCATTATTACTAGTGTGGGCACTGCCAACGTTATGTAATGATGTGTTATTATCATCAAAAAAAAAAACAATAACTTTTTCTACATTCTTCTAATTTGTCTATCTATTTAATACTTCTCGATACTGTTTGGTTTGCACCTTTATTTTATTCTGTTGTTTTTGGAGGCAGCTGCTTATTATTCACTTCATTTCATTTATAATTTTAAATTTCCAAAAAAAGTAGCCCTCAAACAACATGCAGTGGAGACGTAAACTCCACCATCGTAATATATATACATATAGTTTTTCCTAAAAATACAAATGTGATTACATATATTATTATAATTTTTCCGATATATTCTTAAAGACGCGTAACGTACTGTACTCATATATTTTTATCAAATTATAAAAATAAGTATCCTCTCCGAATAACACACATTATCTTCAAAATTCTCGTATATTGCAGTCTTTATTTGTAAATAATTTCATTCCATGTGTTTACTGTGTGGCCAAACGTTTAGGTAAAGAAGTTGAACATAGTATCCCCAGAAATAAACCTATTATTAAATAACGACAGTGTCAAAGTCACTGATGCCGAAGTTGTCTCTCTTGAGAAAAACTTGTTATTTCTCGTAACAATGAACACTTACCCTTTTTGATAGTGTCTTCAGCGTGCAAATCAGCAAAGTGGATAAGATCGTTTAAATATTTGCAGCGTAGGGTATCTTTCAACAGCTTCCTCATGTTCCTTCTGGGCATGAGGAATAAATGTTCTTGTATGCGAAGCTCGCGCTTCTGGTCGAACGTTGGAAGTGCCAACTATATACAAAAGTACAGAACCATCTTCTGTCGATATTAAAACGAGTGCATATACGTTATATATATATATATATATATATATATATATATATATGCGTTAGGCAGCAGATAAAATTATATGATAACGTAATTTCCTATGTAATATAATTTTTTAGAAAATTTCAACACGTTAATAATATATTCCACTATTATCACCTTTATAATTGAGAAATGTTTTTACGAGCAATAATGTGAAGTTGTGACGTCAGTAACTAACGTTCTGCTATGTAAATTTACAGAACCTTGTTCTCAGTCTAAATGGACAGCTATTGGCTCTGGTTTTACAAATCCTCAGGAATCAATTGGGAGTCAATCGGATGTCTTTATAAAACCATATTGGCAATCTTGTTACCTACAATGCCCTTAACAAAAGTTAACGTTGAAAGTGGACAACCTTATAAGGCGTGAATACCTTCGACTAGACAATACACATTGTTGTGGATTATCTAATGATGACTAATATATTTCTTGCGCAGAATGCTAGATCGAGGTATAATGTGATTTGGTGTCAAGAATAATCGGCAGCTAACCTGGAAATCCACATGGAAAAAATATATGAAAAGAGATACTACTAAACTTTTGCAAATATCTTTAACTAGATTAGTGTGAGGCGTCCTTCAAATGTGACACGATCTAGGCACCCTTTCGCCAGCAAGAACAGCAAAAACAATACCGTAAACCTTTTTACACTAATGTGTGAGTAGAGTTTTCTGAATAGGTGTGTTTGCACTGTATGTAAAACTTTTATTTATATAATATAATATTTTTAGGTTTATTACATAATAAGAGAGATGCGATTGAAAATCACTCTATTTAATACTCTAGAGTTAACTTGGCTGGGTCTCATAAAGCGAAGCTATTATCAGACGTGAGAAAGAAAAATATACCTGCCGGTTCACAGAGAAACATCAATTTTCTTCATTATTGGTGGTACACATTTTGCGTTATCGATTATAGTTACCCTACTATAATCGACGATGAGACGAAAGTCGCGTAATGCAAACATACTATATAATAAAGGAAATTGACGTTTTGTGTCTCTGAAACGATATGTTTTTGTTTTCCATGCACGAAATGTAATTACTAAACAACCAAATTAATCCTCTTCGTTAAATTCCGTGAGACTCAAGAACAGTAGTTAGTTTAATTTTGGAAATCAAACAGAGAATGTTAGTTCGTTGGTTTCACCTCAATACAATATAAGAAACAGACACATTTCCTTTTGTTTTATTATCATTAGATGTCAGAACTTTATAGTAATAGAAAAATTGTAACTGCCAAGAAGAGTTTAGTATAATAATGTTCAATTCACGGTATTAAATTAATATATATATTAATTTTTATTACAAAAGCAGTTAATACCGTGAATATATATATATATATATATATATATATATATATATATATATGACTAGCCATAGAAAAAATTACCACTGTTCTCACAATAGATTAAGATATCGCCTTGTTTCCCAACCAATAGAATTAATAAACTGAAGTTTAAGCAGTACTATCGGTACAAATGGCAGGTCACGCATTGCCAATTTTTCTAGAATCAGCTTAAAGGAAGTTTAGCAAAGCTGATATTTCTAAGGATTATTCAAGTTATCTTGTACTGATTGAGGAACCAATTAAAGTTAGGCGAAAGGAACCACTGCAATATATTCATGCTAAGAAGACTATTACACATATAGCTAAAACTCTCAGTCGCAACACACCTGCATCTATTCTACTACTCAGGTTACAGTTAATGCTTGACTCGCTTTCTTTAATACAAATTGCCTGTTCGGATTTTTCTGCCATTAGCGATTATTGTAATTGTATCCCATTTATCATGCTACGCGTTTGAAAGAACGAAATAGTCAGTATTATGGCAATACTTCCACAAGAGAAATATTGCTTGAGATGACTTGATTGTTAGTTTTCCGTTACATAATGTTGCGCTTGCAAAACCAATGGCATTAATTATTTACTTGGCTGTTGTTATATTCTCTTTTTCTACACCCTGAAAACATGCTAGAATAAGTCCTCTACCTAGGAAAAATTGATAAGTCTTGAATCAGCAACTACAAGTACATCTCAATGCCATCTAATTTTACCGAAGTATTTGAAGATACAACTTACAACAGTATTTACCATAGCACTAAATCTTATATTCCTCCACATCAGCACGATTTTGCTCGCGGAGGATCTGCAATATCTATTCTTGTAACTATACTTCAATATATTATTAAGCACATTGATTCATAAGGCCAAGTTGTCGTTATTTGCACTGATTTGAGTAGTGCCCAAGTGAACAGATTGCATTGTTTCAGAAACATGTACAACATTTTTGGTAGTAAGAACACCGAAGAACAGACCTAGACAAAGCTGCTACAGAGTAGATACTTATCAGGAAAACCGATATTTGGCTCAAATTGCCGAAAGAAATTCAACCTCTTCTATTTCGGAGCTCAAACGTTAGTTTCTAGAGGTTACACATATTAACGCTTCTAATGGAACAATACGAAAGGGACTTCGTGCATGAAGTTTTATACAGTAGGAGACAGTTAACGATCATAGTTATCCAAGTAGAATGAAATTGATTGATTAGAGTGGCATCAAGAACACCAGATTTGGACATTTGAAGATTCGCAAAATGCCATTTTTTCGGAAGAATCCGGAATTGTTCTGAGATCAGATGACCGTCGAATTTGGATTCTAAAAGGTTTAAATAGAAAGGCCAGATTGCAAACTGCCAGACCAGTACCGAAATATAAAGTAGAAATAATGATATTTTGGTGCAGCATCGTGACAGCAGACAAAAATCATTTGGTTCCAATATATCATAGGTCGTAAAGAAACGTCGTATTAAAAGTTTCAGTAACAAGCTAAGACAATTATAATTTCAGAGACTACATTGAGGTAAAATTTATTTGAACGCATGTTATACACTACCGCTCAAAAGTGTTTAGGCACTCTCACTGACAACGAAAATGTATAAAAACTCAGCAAAAATGTTAATAATATTTATTTTTATGTACAGATACACGTACATGTATAAAAATATATTAAATAAATGTGAAAATTAAAACGTTTACTTTAAATTTTGCTTTCATCTATGTGACCTCCTCTTGGTTTAATAATTGCAGTACACAATCGAGGCATTCTCGCAATAAGTTTTGCCAAAGTTTCTTGTGTTATTGAGGTCCAACTCGATTGCAATTTGTTCCACACGTCAGTAGCTGATGTCGGAGCCGATTTCCGTACTTCCCGATCTAGTTCTTCCCATAGTAACTCGATTGGATTCAAGTCGGGGCTCTGGACAGGCCATTCCATAACTTTGAGAGTTCCTTCCTCTTCTAAATGGCGTAAATAGTTTTTACATAATTTAGAGGAATGTTTTGGGTCATTATCTTGCTGGAAGATAAAATTTTGACCCAAAAGTCGAATTCCGGAAGGTATTGCGTGGTTCTCCAAAATTTCGCGGTAGCCTTCTTTTTTTAATATACCGTCAATTTTCACAATGTCCCCTACACTAGTGCCAGCAAAACAGCCCCAAATGATGATAGAACCTCCACCATGCTTCACGGTAGCAGCAATACACTCTTCTCTGGCACGTTCACCCACAGATCTTCTAACGAATATGCGTCTTCGGGTTCCGAACAGCTCAAATTTGGACTCATCCGTCCATAGGACGTTGTTCTACTCTTCTATGGCCCAGTGTTGGTGTTCATGAGCCCATTTAAGTCGCTTTTGCTTGTTTTGTTTGCGTAGTAATGGCTTTTTCATCGCAATACGTCCATGGAGCCCGGCTTTCTGTAGGTGACGTTTGACTGTAGAAACACTGACAAGTTTTTGGCGGTGATTTCCGGAGCTGTTTTGCGTCTATTTAGCTTGCTGGTAACCACTATTCTGCGATCATCTGCAGATGTTGTCGCTTTTGGCTTTCCACTCCGTCTTTTATTAAGAAAACTGCCAGTGTCCCGATATTTTTTTACGTTATAGTCAACCGTAGCGTAGTGTATTTTCATTTTTTTTGGCAATTTGTCGATTACTTATGCCACTTTTATGGTAAGCTATTATAAGCGCACGTGTTTCCGTACTAATTTCTCTTCGCGGCGACATTTTAGAAAATTGTCACACGATATTTCGCTCACGACGTGAATAGAGTAAATACCACACTGCAACTGACCATAGGTTACAGATTTTACTATAATCTTCTAGGAAGGTAATGACTAAATTTACCCAGTAAATTCGAAGGGATTGTTATTGTAATTGCACCGCAATAAACAGTTTAATCCGATCAAGTGCAGGTAAATGATAGTAAACCTTATGCGATATAATGGGTGTTTATCTTACTGAACTACATTTTAAATACGTATTTCATTTTATTATAATGTTTTTTTGGTAAACATAATACTATATGAAAAATCCATGAAAACAGGGGTGCCTAAACACTTTTGAGCGGTAGTGTATATACGTAATTACGCACTGATGTTCTCTTCGTAAAGTAAACTTAAATGCTAGTAAGTGATGCTTTCTTCCTTGTACGAAGACAGTTAATTCTATTAACTGTACTTACTCAGTCTTAGTAAATATACTAAGGTAAAGGATCTTGGTATTTTGTTCACGTACCTGCAGGTTTTTCAATAATTTCCTTTATTGAAGATATTATATAACTATAGTTTTTGCTCCCCCTGTTTCATTTATTTACAATTTCGCCCCGTTTTTCTAAAGTAATATCGGTGCAAAATCCATGGAGCACGATTCAGGTGAAACCTTGCTTATGGTTGCCTTGGCTTTCCCCATTTGCATTTTCTTTCATTTCTCTCTCACCTTCCCTTTACCTTTTTCTAGAACCAACGTCTAACCACTATCGCACTGCTGATTTATATTATAAAGTTTTTTTCCACAGTTCAATTAATCACTTACATTAGCTATATGTTGCGTTGATCTTTTTGTGTATAATTTGCTTTCTTATGCGCTTGTGTATGACTTTAATATTGGTTGCTATCGCGTATGTTTTTTTCGGTATTATCCTTTTTTGTATTATTGTATGCATTTATAATGTTTATATTTGTCCTATTTATGAATTTATTAGGCAATAAAGATTATTATCATTAATTCGGTTGGATCTTCACTTTTTGGTGTTGATACTTGATACATACTTGAAAAATAAATTTGGTTATTATTAGAACTGCATAAGATGTTTCTTATTTTTGGTTTTATTTATATCAGTTCATTTGTGCATTTGGTACGATACCCATACGTCTAAATTAAAATGGTCTCTGAATGCTGTTCACATTTCAAATTAGGGGATGCAATTAAATTCATCAACGCAACAGTACTAATTGGCTACAAACCTAAAAGTCAACAAATCTGTCCCCATCCCGTATTTAACGACTAACTGTTCTGCACAGAAAATGTTAGGTTATAATTTAATCAGTCCCTATAAAATTTCTATTACAATCTACATCTCGTGCTCAATATATACAACTCGTCCATTGTACTTCGAGCAATATTGGCGAAGCTGGAAAACTTGAGGCGGACTTTCCTGAATAGGTTTAAAATGACCGAAGGCGCTACGGGCCATTTTCTGCACGGACAAACACGAGAACGAACTTAGACAACTGCACGACACTACGCTGATAAAACATTAAACCTAGCAACTCTAAACTGACATAAAATCCCGAGTCCTTTTGCTCGTCCGCCTTTGTCTTCGTGTGAAAGGAGTACCAACGCGGTCGAATATCAGACGACAGAACGAAAAGGGAAAGGGAAAGGGAAAAAAAAGGCGCCGAGGAACGCGAAGTAGCTAGCGAAGAAGGGGGGAGGCGTAAAGGAAAGGAGCAAAAATAAAAAACACGCGATTGTCGTAAATAATGGAACTCCCAAAATCGCGTCCTAGTTTTATTTTAACGTTGTACTTAAAACCTCCGGTTTAAGACGAAAGTTTAAGAATTACGGAGTAAATTAATTGAGTCCGGTAATAAAATAAAATGGAACCGCTCCAGTACAACTACCGTTTTTGCTCCTGAAACGCGGGAGAATCGGGAAGATCGCAGTAAGTATTTGTAGTTTCGTTCATGGTTTCGGACGGCATATCTTAAATGCGCTTCAAAAACGACAGCTAGCGCTCTCGCTTCTACGGAAAACAATTCCGTTAAAATTTCCTGAACCTTTTAAAAGTTCCGGATGTTTCTGGTGACGGAACATTTTAATGCCTTCTCGCAAATTGTTTGATCACTACAGCAGTTGTGTACATTAAACCTAGTAGAAGCATTTCTTGAATTCATTGCGAAAAATGTTTTGCTTGCTTTGTTGCATTCGAAAATCACGATAAAAATATAAATTGCAATTTATCGTTTTAACAATTGAGATTGGTGATTTGGTATAATACTTAATTCAAAATTTAATTTATAAACAATGCGCTAACTCAGTGATTAAATAAAATACTCAGAGATAAGAAAATAAAAAGAATCAAACAACGATATCAATTAATCAAGATAAGGATTGAAAGAATAAACGATAAGAACTGACAAGTTTTGGTCAATAATTGAAGTAACACTTAGAGTATTTACCACTAACATAGGGATACAGATAAGTGCTCCTCACAAATTTGAATGAAATTTTATGGGCTTATGGCCCGATGCAGCATAAAACTAATTGTCACTTTCTCAGCTGCCAAATCTCACATTAATAGACTCTAAAGTGCCCCAAGCTCAACACTACTCTTCGCTGTTTGACCTAATAATAAGGCTTGAGATGTCTTACCGCGGACCAGATTCCTACTGAGTACGCAGCGCCCCTATCAGTATAATGTAATTAAGCGGATGAAAACACATCCAAAATGCCTACAAGATGACGCCAAAGATAAAGTACTGCTGAATACAGCTTCTCCTCGTATTCGTGAAATCATGGATGAAACTTGGAATTATATTGCGAACTTCTTCATGAACAAATTTTAAACTAACATGAAGGGAGAAACGAAATACTTCCCTAGAGTTTGGCTGAGGTACGTGGATGACATTTTCGCTGTGTTTGATGCAAAGAGCAATGTTGTGCGACCTTTACGTTTAAATTGTTACAAAGAAAAATTAATTCTCCTTCTTTATTTGTTGGGGTCAACTTTAATGTGCCATCTCGCAGTATTAGACATTGCACTATAATATACCTATAATATATGCTTAAACTAATATTAATATTAAACCACCGTTAGTATTTACCAACGTAATTAAATTCGTGAAAAAATATCAGTTCCGACAGGATTTGAACCCACGACCTATGCATGTGTGTATATCTACAGGCATTGCGACATCTAAGGATTAAAAGCGATTTGAAGTTACATTCAGTCTCATAGTATAATGGTAATACGATGCGCTGAACACGCAGAGGTCATGGATTTAAATCCTACCCAGACTGATATTTTTTCAGGAATTTAATTACGTTGATTAACTGCAAGGAAATTGTAATTTTATCAGCTAGGATACTGTTACCAAGAGCTAGGATAGACACTGTGATAAAATCTCCAGTGTATGTAGATAATGTACAAAAACTGTTAATATATTTTAGTAACTGCTTAAAACATGTTTTCTCAATTATTTTATTTTTGGAATCTTTATCGTTTGACCTTTTTATTTATTTAGCACTACTTCTTTCTAATAGGCAACCAATATAACTTTAAAACGTTTTGCTTCTTTTCTTTCATTTAGATGTATTTGCTAGTTTACTAAGATATTTTATAAATGGCTATAGCTATTGAACGAACAAACTCAAATAAATAAATAAAAGAGAAAACGCTCAAGATTTCCCAGCGAAGCTCCATTCAAAGTTTACTGCGATCAAGTTTACAATAGAAGGAGTGAGCAATCGGCTTCCTTTTCGAGGTACCTTGGTTATACGTAATAACAATAAATTGGAAGTAGAATATATAGGAAAGAAATCTAATCTAATAAATTTATTACGTCTCACCCATACCATTGCAAACAACAAATAAAAAGCCCGCGATCAATTTCCTTCTTAATAGACTTGTTAGATTTCCGTTAAATAAGGGCAGATACGGAAAGGAACTAATATTCATCAAAGATATAGCGATGTGTAATGGTTTCTCTTCTACGGATGTGGATCGTACTTTAAGGAAAGTCCAATATAAACAGCATATCAGAAATTCTTAGATTTTCATACCAACACACCTCGGTAATAAGAAATTTATAAAACTACTTTTCCACTCGACAGCCAACAAAATTTGAACGTTCGTATCAGAAAACACCTTGAAAAGCCTCTCAAACAATCCTAAAAGTAAAGCGGATATGATGCAATGCTTAAGATTAAAGTTTACACTGGCCAAACAACAAGGAATATCGAAACGAGTTTCAAAGAACACATCAGGCTTCTTCGTTTTGAGAATCCAAAATTATCTAGTGTAGCAGAGCACATGGTAGAATCCGGACATAATATTAAATTAAAAAGGCTTAAGCTACTTAAAAATGTAAATCCTTGTAGGGAATTAACCTCCTACGAAACGATACTATCTTGGACAACAAAGAACTACTCCCAATTCTACACTCGAGTTTGATAGATTTATTACCATAATACTCTGCTACGAGATACGGATTCTTTTTGCTTTCATCCTTTCGAAAAGGTACAATATATCTGAGACCGCCCAGTAGTTTGTAAAAAACTGGTAATTTAAGAACCTTTAGAGTCGGCGTAGGAAATATCGTATACCGACATACTTTACAATTGAGTCGGTAATTCGGTTGACAGAAAGAGTTCACGCGGTCTTGAAACGCTACCTTCTGAGATAATAATTAGTTTGTGAGGTTTAGAGTTTACTGCGCTGTCTGTGAATCAAAAAGAAATATTTCCCTCCAAAATAAATTCACTTCATTCCTTTCGTTGATACGGAGACACAGTAATGAAAACGATTTTGATAGTGACATTGACTGTTACCAATTAATCTATTAAAACTGCTGAAAGCAAGTTTTAACATCTAGTTTGAATAAATTTAAATATGGTTTATAATACATTGCAAACTCGTATATGATTGAAGTCTGTTTTCGAACTGGAGTGCGAATTGATGGAATTTCCCAGAGTTAGATGTAATTCCCAAAAAGATTTATAAATTACCTTTCCAATTGTGTTGGTGTATTTTGTGAGAAAAGAGATTGGAGTTTCTTATGGAACATGCCAGAAAATTGGAAAGAGATACTTACACATGCATCCGTATTCTTACACGGGGCCTGATGTGACTGTATCCTTTGAATCACATTTTGCCAATAGACTACACTAGACGTCTTGCTTACTCCTATTAGCTTGCAAATAATTTAAGGAAAGATGATGACCTGCTAAATTTGACATCTTTTTTGTGATTTAGCGTAATTTCATCTTTCGAGATACGTCATTTCTTAAAATACTCGAAAGTTGGTGTTTGGCTAGCTGTTTCTTGCCACAGAATTGTTGTACCTACTTTTCCCAATTAAGAAAATATTGCTTTTCTTAGTGAATTTTTTTGACCGTCGAATTATAAGCTCATATACGGAATTTCCACCACGATCACCTTGTTTGACAGTTATGGAGTTAAGTTGTATTACGAGTATGATGATATGGCTTAAGTTCAGGCATATATCTTCCACTTCAATGTCATCTTTGTCCTAGAAACTTTATGATACCACAATATTAGTGTATGTCCAGTATATTGTATGAAAAATAAATTCTATCCAACTCCGCCTCAGACTCTGAAAACAAATTGTTAACAAAAGGTTTTTACAACTAGATTTTAAACCGAATGACGCAACGACAAGCTGGGAAAAATACCATTACTCAAACGTTCTTCACCGAGATAAAGAAACGATGTAAATGGTGAAAAGAGAAAGGGGACGAGAAGAAAAATGATAACACATCCTCCGTACGTTCGCCGTACATTGTTAGATTCCGACTTCTTTTTCCCGGTGTTGTTTATCGGGTCACGGAGGACGTGACAAGATACCCGTTGTGTCGGTCCGTGTATCCCTCATTATGGAAGGAAGTGGGCCACTAACGAAACTCCAAGGCATCCCCTCTTCCTCCGCGTTCGTTTACCGGACTGTTTGGCCAGGAGAGATCCTGCATTAGCCCCGGTCCGATGTCGATCTTGTATGCGTGCGAGATTTGGGACCTCTCGGTCCCCGGTTCAATCCCACCAGACAAAGGCGATAAGAGATAAGGGAAAACGACGCGGTCGCTCTGTTCATAAAGCCGTCACTAACGCTATCATCTCGAGCCATAAACCGGCTGACCGTAAAAATGACAAAAAGGCGACTAGGCTAGCCGAGTACGCACACATACACACATCAACGTATCTCCCTACACCTCCATCTACTGATGAATTCTACATTCCACATCCATAATCATATATTCAGCTTGGCGTATCTCCCGTGCACCGAACTCAACGACTTTTCTAGCAAATTATCCGGCTTACAACAATCGTTTGCTTGAGCGTCGTGAAATAGATAACACAATATGCATAATATATGTACTTCGGTTTTATACCAGCAAAAAGTTTGCATCCCATAAAATATGTGTAGTGATACTTTGTTCGCGACAGTTTTTAACGCGGCCTTAAATCATATCGCATGAAAATAAACAAAGGCGACAATTAGTAGTTAGAATACAGTCCAAATCGGATGTCATTTAATCAGAGAAATACAAAGAGTGAACTCTATTATATGGAAAGAAACACTTCTAGAAGTGGCGTTGGATACAGTAAGACCGAAAGAAGGCGGTTTTCAGGCAACTTACTGCAAACTGTACGCTAACAGTGAATGCACGAGAGCACTATGAGGGCGACCTGAAATATTTCCGGGATCGATAAGAAAAACACAGCATTGGTATGGTTTTCTATTTTTATTTTTCGATGTAGCCTCTTCGAAGATCAATACGCTTTTTCAAACAATGCTCCAGCCTCTTCAAGCCGTCGGAAAAGTAGGATATTTCGAGATCTGCAAAATAGTCATATGTAGCGGCGATGACCTCCTTATTTGAGGCAAATCTCTTTCCTCCAAGTGATTTTTCAGATTTGGGAAGTCGCTGGGGGCTAGATCCGGTGAATATGGAGGATAAGAGACTAAATCGTAGTTCAACTCATCCAATTTGGACACGACAATGCGAGATAAATGAACCGGTGCATTGTCGTGGTGGAAAAGCACTTTGTTCTGCTGCAAACGAGGCCGTTTCTCCTTCAATGCTGCATCGAATCGGGTCAATAGATCGCTGTAGTATTCGCCGTGGTCGTCCTTCCCTTCCGTAGATAGTCAATGAGGAATTTCAAAAAAATGGTCGCCATGATCTTTTCAGCCGATAAAACAGTCTTTGCTTTCTTCAGAGACGATTCACTCGGAAAGGTCCCCTGCTTCGACTGTTCCTTGGTCTCCGTTATGTAGGCTGGATCCAAGTCTCATCCATGGTTACGAAACGCGTGAAGAAATCTCTTGGATTGCATTGGATCCTGGACAGACACTCTCCTGAAACGGTCATCCGATTTCATTATTGTTCCGGTGTGAGCAAACGCGGTACCCATCGCGGCGAAAGCTTTTTCATACCCAAAATTTCGTATAGGATGTGGCGAACGCGTTATTCTGAGATGCCTGCTATCTCTGCTATCTCTTTCAGCTTCAATCGGCGATCGGCTAATACGACTTAATGGATCTGGCCGACCATTTCATCGTTGGTAGCGGTTTTTGGAAGTCCACTGCGTGGTCCGTCAGTTGTGCTTGTGCGGCCGCGTTTAAACTTGCTCAACCAGCAGCTGATGGTCAAAAATGATGGAGTACATCAGCCATGTCCCTCTAGCAACATATTTCGAATGCCCGTCGCCGTTTTCCCAGGCATTCAGGAGAATGTTGTCACTGGACGAAATTCAATTTTATCCATTTTTGCGAAACCGCCCGACTTGCTACACAAAACACAGTGTTAAACAACTATTACAACAGTAGACATCTGAAATTTTGACAGCTACCATAAAAGAGCTGCTCAACCTTCGTGCGCCATCTTTTACCAATTCCGGAAACATTTCAGGTAGCCCGCGTACTATGTTTTTCAACCTTTCGTAAATTTACTGTGAATGCTACTTTGGCGTAGGTCGCGTAGGGGAACAACCCCCCATTACAAAAAAGTGATCCAATTTAGGGTTATTTTTCAAATTTATAATAGTAAAAAGCAGAACTAGACGCTTTTTATGTATCTCCCCTCATTATCTTTAATTGGATGGTGTAAAGAAAACTGATAATTAGAGATGAATTTGAAGACATAATTAGGAAGAAAATAGATTTCAGTATATTATGTAATCTGAATACAAGTTAGAAAAAACAACGGCGTTGAATACAATTAGTAGGCTCTAATTACAGCGCGTGTTTAGGACGGCTACAACGAATAGCTACATGTAATAATTTCCTCGCCGTTCTTCTCTTCAAATTTCAAGAGGAAACCTACTGTGTTTGAATGAAAAAGCTATTCTTAAATAAAATTTTATCCGTTATACATATCTACTTAGCAGCTTTCTCGAATTCGATGTAAACGATTTTGTGGTGCAAAATCTCTGGCTCATTACCTACCGAATGGGTTCTTTTATTCAAATTTTTGTTTTAAATGAATTTTCAAAGGAAAATGCGAACCGCAGTTGCGAAACGTTAGGGACGAAATACCTAGCGACACAGCGGAATCCGACAACGTCACGACTATAATAGTGTACTTTATCTCCAACAACAACAAAACGTAAACTCCAATTAGATGTCCGAAATAAATTGGAATAATCTTGAAACTGGGAATGTCATTGCAGTTGATAAACGCAAGTGGAATCTCAAAGACAACAATCAAAATTATGTAAGGGTAGTCATACGTAATAAACAATGTAAAACCAAATTTGTACTTTCCGTCATTCTATGGGCAATTTGGCGTAAATATTAAGTGGGAAAACCAAATTAGTCTAAACCCTGACCAGTACGGACAAATATGTAACAAACAAACATCGTTATATACGTGTTAATTGACTGCTTGTGCTCTATAGCGCGGTAATAGTCAAACTACGAACCAGTCTATTAAATTATTGTGCTGAATTACTGCTAAATATAGCGTGATAGAGGTGACGGTGCATATCCCCTCAATAGAGCGTCATTTCAACGCATTAAATTATTAATGACACTCGGAGGAATATACGACACGTTGCGACGGATTAGTGCGAATAAAAGTGTAGAGTTTGAAAGTACATATTTCGTTTTCTTAAGTGAATTTCATTTATTATTTTTATAGTAGTAGCAGGGTCTTATGCCTGTGCGGTGTAACTTTTATTTAATCCGTTAGGAATTACAAAACGTCCGCCATCTACAGGCACTCGCTATTTAAAGGTTTTCGTGGAGTGGAATCATAATCATATGTTGTTCTATTATTTCCGTATTCCGTGTGCAATAAATGAATATAACTAAATAGGGTGTCAGATATTACTGAATTAAAGCAAGCAGGAGTAATTATATTGTACTACATTTATTTTCATGGTACTGTTTATACGGTACCTAATTTGACCCAGAAGTATCATAAGCGTCGAAGGATATGTGCCCGGTGGAAGTGGTTGAATTTAAATCAGGTTGTATGAATTATCCTTTTCTCTGGGTTATTGATTACTGACTGAACGTACGTATTTCTTCTCAAAAGCACTCGATTTGTTTTGTAAAATAAACTATCCGCTTTTATTAATATTGATTTAGCATTACATTAATCATGTTCTCCTAAACGATATCAAAATCAATAATTTTTGAATACTTAAGCAAACAGAATAGGACAACAAATATTAATATGGTATTTTGTATTATTGCTTTTGCATTAGTAAGTTCTAAGTTCGTGAAGCACAGAAAATATATTGATTTCATCGAAACTTAGAATATGAAAATCCTCTGGAATGTATAAATTATTAAGTCAATCTTTATAAGCGGAGATTCGTCCTGCCAGGGGTGCAGGTGTAACCATTCCATATTCATATAACTCTTATTGATTCATTACGTGATCCGTTCTCGACGAAATTTGAATTCAAAATTGATAATACCTCCACATAACCAGCTTATTTGCTTGTTATTGTCGATATGGAATATTCTTCCTTGTGTCCGGTATACATGATGATTGAAGCGTTTCTTTAACATTTATATATCCAATCTTTTAGAGTTTTCCTGAAAATATGTTGAACAACTTCGAGGGTAAGATCACCATAAGTGGTAATAGTAACTTATAAATTATGTAGTGAGTTTAAGATAATAAAAGATGTGATAAGGTGCAAAACGATAGCACCCCGACTTTTTCTAAATTTGAAACTTTATCGACACTTTTAAAAAAGTTACACCGTAAAATTTGATATATATGGGGTGTGGCAGAATAAACTAGACCATTTAAAGTTGGCGCCAGAAATGTACGCCAACTTTAAATGGTCGGTGTGGTATTTGTATCGTTGGCTTGAGGGTTGATCTAGTGAGCCCCGTGCATTTACTGTTGAGTGTTTTTTTTTAATTGTTATTCAATTACTTTATATATGAAGTACCAATACGTCAAACGTTTTTAAAATGGACAAGAAATTTTATAGCTCGCAACCCTGAAGCAGAATCCATGACGGTCTTTTAAACAACATTCCGTTGGACCACATAAAATATGGGCTGAAAAGTCCCGGGCCTAACAAAGAACACACGGTTTTTTTGGTTCAAAATTAGCTTTATTCATCAACGTAATCTCCATCAAGAGCAACGCAATCATTCCAGCGCCGCTCTAACATTTCAATACCACTTTTGTAGAACGATTTATCTTTTGCCTTAAAATAGGCCTCAGTTTCAGCGATAACCTCTTCATTCGTGCGAAATTTCTAGCCGGCGAGCATTTTTTTGAGGTTTGCGAACAGCCAGTAGTCGCTGGGAGCCAAATCTGGCGAATACGGTAGATGTGGGAGCAATTCGAAGTTGAATTCATGTAGTTTTGCCATTGTTTTGATTGATTTATGACACGGTGAGCTGTCTTGATAAAATAATTTTCTTTTCTTTGCCATATGCGGTCGTTTCTTTGCAATTTCGGCCTTCAAACGCTCCAATAATGCTATATAGTATTCACTGTTGATGGTATTTCCTTTCTCAAGATAATTGATGAATATTACACCACGCACATCCCAAAATCCCGAGGCCACAACCTTTCCAGCCGATTGTTGTGCTTTCGGGCGCTTTGGACGAGGTTCACCAGTTGCTGTCCACTCAGATAACGATCGTTTTGATTCCGCAGTGAAGTGATGGATCCATGTTTCATCCATTGTCACATATCGACGCAAAAATTCCGGTTTGTTACGTTTAAACATGGCCAAACACTGCTCAGAGTCATCAACACGTTCTTGTTTTTGGTCAACAGTGAGCAACCGCGGCACCCACTTTGAACAGAGCTTTCTCATAGTCAAATGCCCATGCAATATAAAACCAATACGTTCTTTTGATACCTTGACGATGTCAGCTAACTCACGCAACTTCACTTTTCGATCATTCACAACGATTTTGTGGATTTTTTTGATGTTTTCTGGTGTTACCGCCTCATTTGGACGTCCACTGCGTTCTGCATCATCGGTGTCTCTACGACCACGTTTGATGTCAGCAAACCAACGTTTTATTGTTGTTTCTGATGGAGCGGAGTCCCCATAACACTTTTCAAGCGGTATTTTTTCCCATCAGGAAACAGTGTAAAATTAAAACACGAAATTGTTTTTGATCCATTGTTTTGAAAATAACAAAAGTAGCGTGACTCTTAGCACAATAACTCACAAACTAATGAATAGAATATCATGAAATTTTAACAGCTGTCTTTTGGAGGTTAGTATTAACTGAGAGAAAGGTGACTGCAATAAAACTAGAGTCATCTATGTGTTAGGCCCATGTGTTATGTCAGGTAGGAGTTTCAGGTGTTGTCACACATGTTTTATAGAGAAAACGCAGAAAATTCTGTTAGAACTAGGGGTAGACTATTTCGTACCTCTAAAGACGTTATATTACTACACTATAAGCGGTACCTCCACACAATATCTTCACGAAATATGAAAACCAAACAAAAGGCATCACAAGCGTTAGCATTAGTTCTAGATTAAGATTAGAAAAGTTGGAACGATCACAGGTTTCTACGGTAGGAACGGATGAATGTTTTAAAGCTAATAAACTGAAATTAAACGTAAACAAGGTATGATAACTGCAGGCACTGGTAAATTTATGTTAGTGTTACGAATGTAGCGTAAGAGAAATGTAATGCTTTTACTGTAAATCATTAAAAGTATCTCATAATTTACTTCTTTTTCTTTATCTTGGATAATATATCATGCTTCAATAGGTTTTAAGTTGTAAATAGTTCCTAAATTTGTCTTAACCGCATTATCTTAAAATCCTATTTGGCCAGGATTAAATTATTTAAATTAGATTTAATTTGTTTGAATATACTGAAAATAATAAGAACCTGCCTTCAACTATGAATATTCCCCAACGTGTAGGAATTGGCTCTGGTAGTTTGGGATTACCAAGGGTCTGTGAAATTTCCGCGTTCATCTGGGGGATTTGGAAAATACTTTTTTGGTATTTGCTATTAATGTATCCACATTTGGAAAACATTCTCGAATAGTGTGTTGTAATAAGATGCAAAACATTAAATTTACACGTCTCTCACATTCTTGATTAAGAAAATGGCATACGGATCGCATTGTCGCGGCACCATCACTCCACTAACGGTAATCTAACATTTTCAAATTTTTGTATTTCGTCAAGTAGTGCTTTGTAATTGTCGTAAATGGTTTTTAAATCTATTTCAGTGGTGCTATCCACAGCTGTGTCAAGATAGAATTGTAAAATCACAGATTTGATTTATTGAAAATAGTGGGAATACCGGTGCACCGCCTGCGAAATTCTAGTGTTCGTTAGAAAGATTAGAAAAACGCGTTTTTAGTATTTCCTCCACCTCTAGTAAATATTCTTCGCTTGTTCCACAAAATACAAAGCATAAACTTTACATGTCGCATATGAAAGTCTTTCACGGTCTTCTTTATGACTCTCTTATGACCCACAGGCCGCATTACCGTGGCACCATCACTCAGAAAAATCAATAGCTGATTAGTTGAAAGTTAAAATTTTTGTAGGGTAGCCAGCACTATCATCGTATTTGCTTCGCCAATGTACTGTTCTAATCTTTTGCTGGCCAGTATCATCAGAAATGTCGATTTAAGAAGTTCTAGTACACGTACAATAACAAGTATATTTGATGTATGATTTTTCTTCGATCTGTGATACCGTCAATACACAACCACAGCTGTCTAATTTTATTTCAGTTTTGATATTCTATTGACATACAAATGTTCTAGTTATGTAACGCCATCCGAGCTGGTTGGTTCCACTTAGGACCGTATTCATTGCATAGTGTTCAAACGATTTTTGTCTAGTAGGGAAGGTTTCAGATCACAAGCAATAAGCATGGACAGTAAACCGAATATAAACTGGGGTGGTACGTGACTTTGTTTATTTTTTGAGTTTTATGCTATTTATATACCATAGTCATTTTCATCCTAGCATACCAACAGTTTATTGCAAACTTCACAGATAATTTTACTACCAAGTTGGGAAATTCACCATTGTACTTTTTCACTCTATTTTTAAACCCTCCATACTGTAATGGTATGTATTACTTAAATTCAAAAAAATTACTTTTTTCTAAATTTTCTAATTTATCTTTTTACTTTATTCTTGTCGATAGTGTTTGGTTCACGCTCTTATTTTATTTTGTTGTTTTTGCTGGTGGCGAACTACTGTTAAGACACCTTCTTCTTTAATTTTTATATTTATTCCATACAGTTTTCTTTATATCTATTGGGAAGTTATTTGAAGTAATAAAGTGTACCAGCTGCTGTACTGGAAATAATTTGGAGTTCCGGTTACACTGGTGGAAGTCGAAGCTTAGGAAATCTAAAATACGATATAGTACGTGTGAGTGTGAGTACTACTTTGACATTAATGACTTCAAAATTGCAATTATTATCAAAATTCACTGTTCTCTTGTTCTAATTTCATTTCTATACTTTGAAAATTTAGCTAGACATGGATTGTTGTATGTACTTGTTAGATGAGATAATTTACAAATACAAGTATAAAATTCCTGAATAGGGTCTGCAATACCTATCTAAATACGTTCCCTAAATATCTTTCTAAGAAATTGAGAAAGTCCCACTTAATGACCTCTTACCTATTATTATTTCCCTCACGAAACATTCTATACTGCATAGAAGATGGGTAGAAACAAGTTTCAAAGACGCAGTAATTCGTAGGATATTATTTGGATCGGTTATTGTTGTAGAAAGAATATTTATTTGTTTATGTAACAATGATTTTTCCGTGTTTACGTGTTAGTGTTGCACTTTACGTTATTGCTTTTATGCGCTTTATATTTTTTTCCATATGGGTAAAAAGACGACATACCAAACGAGAAAGACTGCGTATTGAGGCATTGCTGGGTACAGGAGTGTATTCTCAATGCAAAATTGTAAAGAAGAAACAGTGCAGCGAATCGCCGTTTTAATCCCGTACCATACAAGAACTGGAAGAACGTTTTGCGGCAAGAAAAGAATCATTACTAATCGAGATGATCGACGTATCCTGCAACTAGCAACTGAAAACTGACGTTTATCCGTCAAAAAAAAAAAGGAAATGTAATGTCTCAACAAAACACCGGTGATGAAATGAGCACATTAGGAATGTGCAAATCGTCATCAACATTACACAATTTAAGATTGGCGAATGGTAAGAGAAAATAACTTAAATGGACATGTATATCAAGCAAGATTTTTTTGTTTGAACAATCACTTTTCGTTAAAGATAGTATTCAGCGATGAGTCAAAACTAGAAACCATGACTGAAAGAGCTGAATTTGTTAGACGATGACCATCTGAACGGTTTGGTGAGGCTAGTATACTAAAAACGGTGAAACATCCTCCGTTAGTAATGGTATGGTCCGGTACTTCAGTCGAAAGTCCTGGATCACTGCATCTTTGCCAAGGCACCGTGAATCAACACCAATATAAGCAGGTATTGGAGGATGTCTTGATATCATATATCAATGATTTAGATCCGAATGAAGGCCCTTATACATTTATGCACGAGAAGGCACCATGCCACATCGCCAAATCCATTCAGAACTTTTTCGAAATGCACGCTCTACCAGTGTTACATTTGCCGGGAAATTCTCCTGACCCCAATGCAATTGAGAACGTTTGGAGTGTTCTAAAATTATGCGTGTATTTGAGAAGAAACACTACAAAAGAGCATTTAGTAAGGAATATTGAGGATTTGTGGCAAAACAACGCTACAATTAGACATACCATTAACGCTTACATAGACAGTATACCAAAAAGAATAAGAGCAATTATAAAAGCCAAAGGAGGCATTACAAAATATTAGTTATATAGTTGTGACGATGTCTATAAACAATTCTGAATAAACTTATGCTTGTACAATTCGTTTTTCATTATATATTTTGACAAAATCGCTATTTTGGCAAGTGGCCCTAATAAATTGGACTGTAGGTAAATGTTTAAAGAATATTTACAGAACGTTTGGCTACATTAATTATTTAATTTAATATACATTTTAATTGAAAACAAAAATTTGAATAAAAGAACCCGCTCGGCAAGAAACGAACGTAATTACATAGTTACAGCGCGCAAAAGAAAAGAACACAACGTTAAGACGATCAACTACCTCACATAATTAGTCATGCGTTGACGGTCACCGCGCATTCCCCTTTCTACATTGTGGATGGCGGTACGTACTTGGTACCAACCTTGTGAGCTGACAAGTGTGACCAGTCTAACTGTAACTATTGTTATTGATACAAAAGAAATAAGGCGTAAGAAGTAGTATTTACGGCACGGTCATTTGCAATTCTGATGACATAACTACTACTTCGTTTAACGATGTAATTTCTAGTACATCCAAGTAAACAAAAAGTATAATTAAAACTTTTGTTAACCTATTCCACCCATTGGAAGACAGGATACATTTTTACTAAATATGTATCTATGTTCGTACACACGTATATAAATGAAAGTTTGCAGCTTAACCTCACATTTATAACTACTAACTCCGTAGATATGTGCGCCCGGAAAATCTTTCGAGCTCCAGCGTTGTTTTCCGAAGAGGAATTTCAAGATTGAAGCATAATATTGACAGAGAACTCTCGACGTGTGCGTCAGCGTGGATGTGTTTATATTGAGTCGTCTGTCAACAGCATTCATTCTAGCGTGAGTATGTGTATGTTCTGCGGTGATCCTTTTTGCTCCATTTCACCTTTTCTATTACTACATTAACACCGCCGCGCGTCGATATTCCGTCGGTAAGACGGCGATGTGCAGCATGGCAGAAGCGAATACGATGAAAAAAGGAAGAAGAAGCAATAGCCGCCTCTGTCAACAAAGATAACGTTTCAACTGCACGCGCAGTCGATAGATATGTAATAAAGAAAGAAATTTATCGTTATTGGGACTTGCGAAAGATCGCGGTTGTATGTCTGTTGCTTCCAATACGACTTTGATTATAGGTGTGTAAACAGACGTACAGTGGTGTATATAAATAAGTGATCACTGGGAATTGGAATTTTTAAAGATTAGATTTATCTTAGCATCTACTACAAAGATAGCAAATCATTTGCAAGAGAACACCTGCAAGCCGAAAATTCAGATTTCGATGTAACTTTACGAACTGAAAGAAATCCTTGGCTTAAGATTTCAAGGTACAGCTCCCTCCAAAAATTTGCACTCTTTTAAATATTTGTAAATATTCCAGGAACTATAACAGACACAAGTTCTTTCTTAGAAAATAATTTCAAGGATATTACACTGTCTGAAAGTTGGTCCAAATTATTTTCAGAAAAGTATATACATACCTAATCAGACCTCTAGTTGGAGAAGAGTAATTTCAAGCAATGACTCCTAGAGGTAAAGATATTTAGAATGCCCTTAAAGAAGTTATTGAAAATTTTCTAGGAAACAGCAAACGTCCTAATTATATTAAAATTGTGAAGAGCATTCTAGAAAAATCCAAAACTTTGGGACGCAACATGAGTCTTAAATTACACTTTCTATTTTCATATTTGAACATATTTCCTAACAACCTGTAGGTAGACAGTGAGGACCACAGAGAGAGGTTTTATCAAGATATTCGAGAAATTAAATAGGGATAACAAGGACGGTGCAATGCTTGAATGATTGCAGATTACTGCTGGATGCTGTGTAAGGATTCTACGGAAGCACACAAGAGACCAACATTTCGCTTGAAACGAACAGGATTTTACTGATGTAAAATGAACTGAAAAGTGAAATTTGGAAATAAAAAACTCACACCAATTAACTTTTGTAACTTTTATACAAATCTCGAAATACACACAGACATTTTCTGAACAAAGTATGTGAATATTTCGTTCTTGATTTGGAAAAAGCTCTAATGTGACAAAGAAAAATGGAAGTCATTTTTAAAATCAGTGGTCATGAAGTACTAAAAATCTCCTTTCAAATGTGAAATAGCTCCCAATAAGTTCTAATTTATAGAGCTGTGTAGTAGATTCATCTTGCGAGATTCTATTCACTCATGGGAGCATAAACTTTCGGCAATTAACTCGCGATGTTCCGTACGTACTGAGCGGCCGATCTAGGTGGCCTTTTGCACAAATGGCGGTTTGTAATTTTCTCGCTATAATAAGAGGCTCGTGCCAACGAACAATCAAAGCAAAGTCTACGGAGAAACATTATACATTATACGCACATAGATACAGACTGGTGGTAATGACAAATTGTTTTATTTTATTATACATACACAAACAAAATTAAACAAACTCTGAGTTTAATTTTCGAAACTGAACCTGACAGTTCACCGGCAATCAGTCCAATAAACCAATTGGACGCTCTCAAAGGAAACAAAGTAAATTGCTACTTCAAGTAGTCTTCAAGCTTTCACGGTCATTTAGGTGATCGAAATGCTATACCATATGTTAGAAACTATTAAGGATTTAACATTGTTAATGTTTTTTTCTCGATAAAATTGTTGTTTTCTGAGGAAATGTATTTTGTCTTCTGCATTTCTTTACTAATGTATATATTTTACATGCCTTTATGTTTTTGCTACCGTATGTGAGCATTAATTTTATTTTATATCTATATATATTACGCATTGTATATGTATGCATTCAGCCATTCGAAATACTCGCACTACAAGTGGCTAATATTGTGCCCATTAAGTGTAACGTCGTCGGACAAATATCGGCAGTTTTCAATATTCAATGTGACAAATAGTGGCAGTCGGCTCCCGTGTGACAGCCGAGGTAATACCGATCGTTCACTCTGAACCGCTATCGTACCTCGTTGGTTTTCGTATAGTGGCAATCTTTACTGTCACGTCGTCGAAAGTTGAAGATCCGCAGTTTCTAATATTCAATATTTTCAAGTACGGGCAGAGCTCCCCAGCTCCTGTATAGTAGGAAGCTTTATTGTAACGTCATCGGAGCTTATATAGCAACATGCTTACCAAGTACGATTTCTCGGCCTCTTTTTCATTTAATTGTCTGTCGATGCAGACTAGTTTCACGGGCCAAATTTCTATATGTCATGTCGACTTCATTTCTGCCGTTTTCCTTGTTGGTGCACGCTTCACACATTTGTTGGCTACTAGTTCTTTCCCTTTTATGGTAGCCAGTTGCAAAGAGCTAGAAAGCACATAGCCTATCATTTCTATTACAAGAACGCCTGGGTAGCTGAGATCGACAGTTATCGCTACTGTCGCCCTCAACCAGGCGTTCAGGCTCTAAGGGATAGAGTTGGGTTCCCTTATAAAAGTGCAAATAACGAAAGTGTTTTGTTCTTATACAAACACGATCCAATGAAACAGGGTCAAGTCCCTTAGACAAATTCAAAACAAGGAAAAAGTATTTGGCTCTCGCAAAGGGACATATAAATAAGCACAGCACTGAGGGGCGCTTATCAAACTAACAAGTAAACAGGGTTGGTTCCCCTATACAACGGTAGTGCTGTATGCATACGTATATAGGCATTATTACATGCCTTTAACAGAGCTTCTGCGGGAGCCTATAAGACCTAAACCTAGCATTGACAACGTACAAGCTGCGGCTATACCTTACATAGCAAAAACTAAAGCAAAACATGCATATACATATGCTAATGTATACATTACACGTATAAGAGAACTCAAATAGCTGCAATTATTGTGCATATTATATATCTTACGTACATAGTAACTGTACACAGGCTAGAGTGGCAACCGTGAACAGATTTCATTTTTTAAATATATTTTTCTGCGCAGGCGCATTGACTTTCATTGTAAAATCTTCAGCCTACCACATAAGCGAGCATTCTCTGCAAGCAAGTATTGGTCAAGAAATTCAGGAATTTATGAGCAGGCTACAGCGCCACTGTTCTTCATAACAGGAGAACGTAACACAAACTTTTGACACTGCAGCGAACCTGAGAACTGAAGAGCAGCCCAAATTGTTTCTTCATTACACATTTCTTATTCCATATGTGGTTTCGTTATTAAATTCAATGTTCATTTAGTAGCCCGACAGCTACAATGGAAATGAAACAGAAAAATACTTTCTGCATTCGAATGGATAAATAAGGAGCATTCCGCAGAGACGAGCTTCGGTATATTTTGCCTTTGTATTCGTATTTTTGCAGTCGATATCCGAAAGAATATTTTAGCCAGATGCGGTGCTAAGAAAAGTGTTATACACATGCCGTCGAGTATCGCGACTGTTGTGAAACGATGCTCTTACTCGCGCTCTTTTAGAACTGAAAATTGTAATGAAATTTATCGATGTATTACATCAAATTGCGCCATTTACTCACCCTCTCTGCAGTTATGATTCCATACCGGAGGAGGTCGTAAATAAATAAAGTACATTTCCGGTTGTTAACTCGTGAAAATATATGGTCTATACGTATGTAATGTATGGTACAAGTCGGTTAAGGGATGCAATTTAGGGCATCGCCGGAGGTGAAAACGTCATAAAAGCTTTAAGTACTTATTTACAATACGTAAGCTTTTCAGGATGCAAGCAACAAATTCAAAAAGGATTGGCAGCTTAAACTCACTTTACGAGGTTTTTATTTATAAGATATCTGTAATAGCCTTTTCCAAATCAGAAGAGCCGTTTAACATATGGATGGAACAAAGAAAATATAAAGTGAGAACGCTTACGATAGCCAAAATGAGTAGAAATAACAAAAACTGAAAAATGTCTAACACTGAGAGATAGAAACGAGAGAAAATAGTAACAAACACAATCTAAATTGGACTAACAGGAACTAATAAAACTCTGTTTGACAGTGCTCTAAGCTTTAAAATTTAATTTAATTCTTTATCAAAGTGAAACAGTCCTATTATAGAAGTAAACATATGTAGATCGTCAATTAACAATAATACTAGCTATATTTACATATATGAGAGTACTGAAGCAGTGTCAATAAATCACAAAACAATCATTCGTTAAACTTCAACACTACATAATTTATTAGTGCTTTTAACTATACAAATATAATCAGAATATTGGTTTAGCTATAAAAAAATTGCTACCTTATAACAGGCTTACCATTTGAAAGGATAGAATAGACGTTCGCTATACTGTTGTGATATTCTACCTTTTAGTAGTTATTAAGTGTTATGCCAACGCATTCGCTGGCACAGTCGTTTCAGAAGGTGGAGTTACGCTCCTTGGTTGTACTATCTTTAATTTGGGAGAAAACTGTACTAATTGGGCAAAAAATATAATCTTTATACTATACATACATTTGTCATGTATACTGAGTTGGTTTGTTGACACAAAAATGTTTGCAATAAATCATAAAATTTTCATTATGGAATCATGCTTCAGAAGTGGTACAAAATTAGAAAATGGAGAATGATGGTACCCTTTGCAACTATGTATAAATGTATAAATGAAATTCCAGTAAGTAATATATGACAGTTTGCGGCAAGTTATTCAAGAATCAGGCAAAATTTCGTGAAACAGGGTTTGTGTCCTAGAAATCAGATGGTGGTAGACCATCAAAACGGACAGCTGAAAATATAGCAGATGTTAAGGAACAAATAATTCAATCACCTAGGAAATTTATTCCCAAGCTTTCACAGGAAGCGCAACTTTCATATGGGACGTGACAAGCAATCTTTAAAAAAGATCTACAAAAGTTTCCATGCAAGTTTCATTGCCTGCAAAAGCCTTTACTCATTAACCACACATAACAAATTCTTCTTCTCGGATATCACTTATCAGGATATGATTAAACAAACACTGCGCGTCTGGTCTAATGAAAATTTACATAAAGTTCTTGAGAGATCCTTGCATTCTCAAAAAATAGGGCTTTGGCTTGTTGTTTCTTGTAGGAGGATTATTGGTCCAACATGATACCAGAAATGCGGAACGATGTCTTTCTTACAACCATTTTTAAATCAATTACATGACGACGAACTCCGCGATTGCTTTCCAGCAAAATAGTGTAACAAGGGAAACGATGGAGTTATTGCATGAATTCTTTGACAATCGGATACCAGACTTTTCATCGCACTAGAATATTTACAAATCGTCCTCATACAATTGATGAACTTACTGAAGCTATCTGAAATGTCTGTGAAGAAACCACACCACATAATTTAAGGAATGGTTACAATATTCGATTGTGTTGACGCGTCTTCATTTTGCTCCTCCCAACTAAAAAATGGAATGTAGTGAAGACCATATATTTGCTTTTTTATATCTTTCGTTTATCAATAACGATAACCTGGTGCTCCAATTACTCCGTGTGCTACTTTTGTTGACTTAGTTTCTGTGACTGAAATGAACGTGCTATATGCTGTGAAATCCTTAAAAGATAATTGCACTGCAGGCAATGATAAAATACCGGCCTTTTTTGTTAGGGTCTGTGCAAATATATTTACTTCTCTTCTCTGCTACATATTCAGTCTTGGTCTGAAGACATCCACCTTCCCATCCGTGTGGAAGATTGCCAAATTAGTATCTGTTTTCAAAAGTGCGGAGTTATTAATTATCGTTCTATAGCGTTACTAAATAATTTTGCTAAAATTTTTGAGAAATGCTTATACAAGTATATTTATGCTCAAGTTAGACCCTGGATTTGAAGTGACCAGAGGTTTCATCGCTCAACGATCTACAGTAACTAATCTTGTTGCAGTTATTCAATACTTGTCTAATAGTGAGGATGCTGGAAGGCAGGCAGATATGTATACTGACCTAACAAAAGCTCTATGAGAGGCTTGGGTGCCGCCTTCGATTCAAAACTGGCCTTTACCGAGTATATATCCAGCATTTGTGCATCGGCGTTGGGTATGTTAGGAATCATTATACGTGTTACACAACCATTTCAACAGATTCAAAGAAGGTGTTTGAAGTTCTTATACTTTAAAACATTTAATACTTACCCGATATAAAGATTTAGTTAGGATACCCTATTAGATATATTTAATATTGATTCCTTGGAATTACGTCGGAAACAAGCTGAGCGCAAATTCCTATTTACCTTACTTAGTAATGGTCATGATGTCCCTGAATTGTTGAGTTAGACCAATTTCGTTGTACCCCGTTCGGAATCTAGGCTAACAAATGTTTTTTACTGTTCCGCATCTAGAACAAATATCGACATCAGGTCCCCAATATACAGAATGTGTAGCAGTTTCAACTCTACGGAGTTTGGTGAGTTAGATATACATACTTGCTGCTTATCATCACCTCTGGCAATATATAAACCGCAAATACCTTATGCATAGCAGAATTCTTTCTCCTTTTTAACCACTGGTGATTTTTTTGTTTGTAAGTTAAATTAAAGCGATTTGGATGTGGCTGTAAATAGTCATAGTACGATATAGTTAGTTATAAGTTTATGGTAGCTTAATTTTTTTTCTTTTTAGTTTTATGTTTACTTTTAGATGTATACATTAATAATTAAATTTTGCCTTGTAACACATGGGCTGAAAAGTCCCGGGCCTAACACATAGATGACGCTAGTTTTATTGCAGTCACCTTTCTCTCAGTTAGTACTAACCTTCAAAAGACAGCTGTTAAAATTTCATGATATTCTATCCATTAGTTTGTGAGTTATTGTGCTAAGAGTTACGCTACTTCTGTTATTTTCAAAACAATGGATCAAAAACAATTTCGTGTTTTAATTTTACACTGCTTCTTGATCGAAAAAAATACCGTTCAAGCGAAGCAATGGCTTGAAAAGTGTTATGGGGACTCCGCTCCATCAGAAACAACAATAAAACGTTGGTTTGCTGACTTCAAACGTGGTCGTAGAGACATCGATGATGAAGAACACAGTGGACGTCCAAATGAGGCGGTAACACCAGAAAACATAAAAAAATCCACAAAATCGTTTTGAAAGATCGAAAAGTAAAGTTGCGTGAGTTAGCTGACATCGTAAAGATATCAAAAGAACGTATTGGCTTTATATTGCATGAGCATTTGACTATGAGAAAGCTCTGTTCAAAGTGGGTGCCGCGTTTGCTCACTGTTGACCAAAAACAAGAACGTGTTGATGATTCTGAGTAGTGTTTGGCCATGTTTAAACGTAACAAACCGGAATTTTTGCGTCGATATGTGACAATCACAACGATCGTCATCTGAGTGGATAGCAACTGGTGAACCTCGTCCAAAGCGCCCGAAAGCACAACAATCGGCTGGAAAGGTTATGGCCTCGGTATTTTGGGATGTGCATGGTGTAATATTCATCGACTATCTTGAGAAAGGAAATATCATCAACAGTGAATATTATATAGCGTTATTGGAGCGTTTGAAGGCCGAAATTGCAAAGAAACGACCGCATATGACCAAGAAAAAAATTTTGTTTCATCAAGACGACGCACAGTGTCACAAGTCAATCAAAACAATGGTAAAACTACATGAATTGAACTTCGAATTGCTCCCACATCCACCGTATTCGCCAGATTTGGCTCCCAGCGACTACTGGCTGTTCGCAGACCTCAAAAAAATGCTCGCCGGTAAGAAATTTCGCACGAATGAAGAGGTTATCGCTGAAACTGAGGCCTATTTTGAGGCAAAAGATAAATCGTTCTACAAAAGTGGTATTGAAATGTTAGAGCGGCGCTGGAATGATTGCGTTGCTCTTGATGGAGATTACGTTGATGAATAAAGCTAATTTTGAACCAAAAAAGACGTGTTTTCTTTGTTAGGCCCGGGACTTTTCAGCCCATGTGTTAATTGGATATTGTTTATCTGTTGCGCAATAAAGCATTATTATTACATCTGTGCCGTTTTATCTAAAAGTAACAAAAAACTGGATTCACAGCAACATTAAGTGCGATTGCTGTTGGCGGTTGCTATATAGAATTTTACATTACATTTTACATTCTTCCAATCAAACTGCTAGCTTGTATTTAGGTAGTGAATATGACTTTTCGCCATATGTATTTGTCCAAGAAAAAACCACAGGAAAAGTTATTTAGAATCCCAATAACAAAGTACAAGTTCATCAATACCTTCTATTGAGATGCTTCTTATTCAATAATTTTTTGAATAGTATAAATTCATTATATTTATCTACATTCTCTCCAAAGAAATAAAGATATGTGATAGTACGATACGGTTTTCCGTTATATCTTCAGTTTAACATCGGCCACCAAATTGTTTCTTTCGGCAATCGTCTGTTTGTTTCTCGCCTTTCCTGTATAATTTAATGACCGCTGTTATCTTTAATACGAAACACGCATCTGGGAAAAAGTAATGGTCTGTAAACCCATCGCATTAAACTTTAATGCTATTACATCAAGTTGATAGAACAGCGCTAATAACATTTCTAAATAGTTTTATTTCGTTTTCGCTCCCTTCGCTCCTACAATTACAGATAAATTCGTTTCTAGAACATTATGGCAGTGCAATTGACTCTTTCGTATACGATTATGGCCGATAAGATTATTGCATTTTAGATCTTTCTTTATACCGTGCGTTTCGTAGTTTCAAATAAAACTACGAATAAAATTTGCTACCCAAACAGATCTCTTAAAAGTGAGATCTTTATTATGGTACACATAACAACTCTACCCTATTGACGTATCCATAAAAATTTCGCTTATACACCCATTACATAAAATAACTATTGTTTTATTTTTGTAATGTCCGCCGAGTGATAGTTATGTATTTTCCTCTCATACATAATTGAATAAATTTTAACAAGATACAGTCACGTTTACGTTAGAATAATACAACTATACTTCATTCACGTTAATAATGCAGTAGGTAGCGCTACGATCGGCGGTTGTATTACACTGGTGAAATTTAACCGATGGAACTGTCAAATGACAACATCATAAACATCCAAGTTTGGTTATTGAAATCTTGTATAATAAATAGGAAGTTTTTCATATTTTATGTGGAATACATTTTGGTTATATGACCCGGTAAAATAATACCGCAACAATAAAGTAAAAGTAACATCAATTGCTTTATAAATGTATCCTTCGGTTGTTTCATTTACCCAAATAGTTGGAGCTTATTTAATTATGTTAAAAAGTAAATGAGAATCCATTTGGTGTTAATCGAAAATAAGATAAATGTCATATGACAAAATTGCCATGGATCTCCATCAATTTTAAAACAGAAAGTTTCAATGGTATGATTGAAACTAAGCAATTCAATATATACAAGATAAAGCCAAAGAATGAGGAATGTTGCTGATTATACAATACATAATGGGCTCAACGGGACTGTATCCAAGTTCATTGAATGGCTTCAAAGTATATGCCAACACACAACATCTTTACATCTTGCATAGAATTTGGTTATTGTCAATGCTGAAGTTAGATGAGCTGTTCAGTGAAAAAGAAAATAGCAGTGGAAATACATTTGTCTACTGTATCCCGACTGCAATAAAACCAATGTACATTTTCAACGACATTACAGTCAATAAATAATTGCATGCATATTAATAACTACAATAAAATATCAAATATATTAATTAATTATAAAAATCTCTTAACTGCACATATCACAAATTTATATAGTTGTCTTCTCTTTATATCTGCAATAAATTTAATAATAAAGATTTCTTTACTGTTAGCATTTTATTTATAAAATAACAAATGAAATAAACATGAATTTCATTTATAAACAAATAATTTCAATTTATTTAATTTTCTAATGCTAGTTAAATACCGACGTCTCCATAGCACAATGTCTTGTTGTTACATTAGCACACTGTTTCGATTCCTTTTTAACCACTTAAACCCTAACAGGGCAAATTGTCATATACAGTAATAACCTGCAAAGGATTAATAAGTTGGTTTAAATCGAAGGTGAAAATGTATTATATTTACATTTAATAATTTTGTACATGTAGACAAGTCATTTCTTAAAAAGAATGAATGCACATATCGCCTAATTATAGATTTTTGAGTTTCGTCTAAGTGATCGTATATTGTTTCTCGAAGGCGTTTCTTAGGGGGCAAGCTGGGAATTTATCTTGTATTAATCTCTTTGGCATTATTCTCATACTATTCTTTTACTTAAACTAAGTCATGTTGCAGTCAACAGACGTTGACTTGCAATTTTCTTGCTTCAATTGCACATATATTTACCTTGAGGGTTTTTCAATGGTCCTACAACTGGATGTACTATTGCTTCCTCGGGCATACCATAATCAAAGCTGTAATTTTGTAATAGTAGAGTAGAAATTATTTTGTTTGTATAATTAATTACGTAGTACCTTGAATTATTAAATGATGAGATAAAAGAATTCTGAAAAGAATTCTTTTTGCCACAACTTGTTTATAAAGATGAAATTCCATGAAAAACCTGCAGGAAACAACGGCAACAAAATCGTAAGTGAATTTGACAACTGACAGAAATTTCATATAAAGAAATTGCATGAATTTCTCCTGTGTGAACATGCCACGCCCATTAGCCAATTGCAAACTCGTATTTTAAGTCCTATCTATTCCAAGTCTGCATTCTTAACGTGAATAGAGTATAGAAAAGAATATAATACAATCATCATTATGACGTTCTCTCTTTGGAACATATGTATATGCACGTATGTACAAATAACTTCAACTTTCCCACACCGTACGCTATGGTTATACCGATGTTTATATGTCTGATATCAAATCTTGTTTGAATTATTAATCACGTTGACTATGTTACATTAGTGTAAATAATGCAAGAAAATGTAAAAATGATGAGAATTGACACCATATAACAATAATATTATAACAATAATTGTGCAATAGCAAGAAGGGTAGCTTGCATAGAAACGAGGACCATCCGGAAAATAAGGAAAGTTTCCTTTTCACACGTCACCGCGTCTCCACACCAACACGGCCTATCCATCGCTGATCCTGGTACTCATCTACTTTAGTTTGGCGCATAGGAGATCCAGATCATACTCCAAGGAGAAACATTATTCTTAGTACAGGTTCTAAGCACAAGCGACAGCTATTTCGCTTCAATTTCGTATTTATATTGTAATGATGTAAATTGTTGTCCTTTATTTACCAATGATTTTCTTCTATAATTTTACTAGTTCACCTATTGCAGATATATTTTTCGTCACTATTTGGTGCACGCCGTTAATTTTTATTTTAGTTGATGTTAGAAGTTCGAGGCGAAGTACCGTCAGCACTCCCTCTTTATGAAATTTTAAACACAGATATTCAATCTGTACAGGTTTCTTTTAAAAGTTTTAATTTGGGTATCCTTTAATAACTAATTATTCACAATTTTTCTTGTTTAAAAAAAAACAAATGTATCGACAAGTAAAAAAAAATCTATATACACCGCCTTTTTACAAAAGAAAATGTTTTTACAGAAAACCTAAGGCAATCCTTGACTAGCTAAACTTGAAATATTCTAATTAATTTACGAAACTAAATATGAGATCGAGATAGAATTAATTTTGAAGAACTTAAGAAGATTCGACGTCTATAACCTTTGAAATCGTACCCACTGGCTCGGCTTTAGGATGGACTGGCCTTCGGCTTCCAACGAAAATGTCCAGAACTTCCAAATTTGGTATGTAGTATCAGCTGATTATTATTGGATATAATACGAAGATATTTATAATTTTACGGAGTTATATGAGAAAAATAACGACTTATAAAGGTGTCAACATCTCTCACTTTTGTTCCCGATTTTCATCTGTCTGTTCTTCTTCTCAGTACACACACACACATACTCGATATGTCCGACATTATAAAGGAAATTGCTGCCAGTCATGCCATCCTTTCGTCGTACGAGAAATTTTGAAGATTATGGGTACAATTTCGGAATAATGCATATTCATACAACGTAATTGAAATGTGTGAGTACTGTATATTAAACGTCTTTTAAAGATGAAATTTTGAAAAATTTATTTACATAAGAAATATGTTTACGAAAAGCGATATATAAGATAAATGATAGTAAAGTTTACGTCTCCTCTGCAAGTGTTGTTGAAGGGACTCTTTTTCTATTGTTTTTTAACAAGAAAAATTGTGAATAATTATTAGTTATTAAAGGATATCCAAAGTAGATATCTGTAAAACTTTTAAAAGAAACTTGTACAGATTGAATATCGGTGTTTAAAATTTCATAAAGAGGGAGTACTGACGGTACTTCGCCTCCAACATTTAACATTAACCAAAATCAAAATTAGCGGTGTGCACCAAACAGTAACGAAAAATATATCTGCAATAGGTGAACTAGTAAAATTTTAGAAGGAATTCATTGGTAAATAAAGCACAACAATTTATATCATTACAATATATATATATATATATATATACATCCAAAGTCGATATTTCTAATTTTGCCGCCTAAAAGGTAGTTCACGATCCATGCACTGTAGGCGCTTTTGGCAAAGAACTTCACTATTGTCAGAATGCTTATTTGGCGTTTTTTAAATTATAGAGGACTCTCCCAGGTATGGTTTGGTGACAACTACGATCCAATACGGTTGATTATAGTTTAGATGCGCGATTTTAAAATGTGTGACAAAACTGACGATCTCGCCAAGTGTGAGGCAATTATAGACAATTTCTACCTAAGGTTTACGATAGCGTGATGAATGAAGTGTCAGTTGTGAAGTACTGTATCATGTTTAATAGCGGACTGAACAATGTTCATTTATGGTGCTCATGATCGTCCATCAGAGCGATTAATTCGAGAAACTATGTGTGCAGCGTAGTACTGATGATTAATTAAATTAGTGTCCATTCACTTTATACAAAATTTTACGTAAAGAACTTGGTTTCGTACTTACAAAATTCAACTTGTATCGGAATTGAAACCACACGATCATCGTTCGCGCCGTACATTTGGTGAATAGGCCCAAAGAAGGATTGGTATTCATTATAATTGCATTTGACAATGTTGTTCAGTGATGAAGCACACTTTTGGTTAGATCGCTTCGTCAATAAGCAAAACTGCCGTATTAAGAGCGATGATAATCTACAAGCCATTGTCGAAACACCATTACATCCAAAAAAAAAAAAGATACAGTTTGGTGCGCTTTATGGGCCGGTGGAACCATTGGTTCATATATCTTCAAACATGATGACGGTCTGAATGTTATAGTCAACAGTAAGTGGCTGCAATCGTTAATGTATCGGATTAACGATTGCAGAGCATATGGTAAAATCCGGACATAAAATTGATTTAAAAAATCTTACACTACTTAAAAACGTAAACTCGTGTAGAGAATTAGACGCGTACGAAACGATATTTATGAAAAAGAACGGAAACTTATTGAACAGAGAACCACCTCCAATTGCACACTCGAGTCTGACTGATTTATTACCATAGGCTCTGTTAAAGATACGGTTCGCTTTCGGTCCATCCTTTCCCGAAAATAGACACATACCAGATTTTAGACTACCCAGTAGATTGTAAATAGTCATATGTTGTAGAAATTTTAGAGCCTGCGTAGAAAATAATTTGTATGTGTGATACAGTTTTTTGCATTCAGTCGGTAACACGGTTGGCAACGTCCACGTGCTCTCGAAACGCTGCGTTCTGCATAATTCATAAATTTGTGTGAGTGGAGTTTACTGCTATACCTGTGAATTGTACCGATACATAATAACTAACTTCCATTTTTCGTACCTCGATTGGAAGACATCAATGTTGCAGGCTTGTGGTTTCTGCAGGATGGCGTCATATGCCACCTAGCACGCCATACAACTAATTTACTGAACAAAAACATTTGGCGAACCATTAATTTCACAAAATGCACCTGTCAACTGACCACCTCATTCGCGCGATTTGACGTAATTTGATTATTTTCTCTGGGGATATGTAAAGTCGCATGTCCGTGCCGATAAACCAGAAATAATTGAGCACTTGGAACCCAACATTCGATACGTTATTGTGAATATACGTGTCGCCTGCCCGAAATCATATTCAAAAATTAATGCCGTAAATTATCTTTTAAAAAGGCCATTCTCATGAATATTAAAAACATTTTTCTATGCTTTATATCAATTTAAAGTTCTCCGCCTCTAAATAAACAACACGTATTATGACCAACCACAACCCACAGACAATATAGAATCAATTTTACAGTGCAATTTGGACGTATATTTTCTCCTTAGTGCATCAAGTAATCGATTCGTATTGATAACATCATCTTGCAATGTCATACGTCAAAATTATCATTTCGTGAATGTGAATGTAAATTAACGTGGTAATCCTTTTTTGTCGGTCATGGATAAATCTCGTGTATGTGTAAGTCAGGCCAGTAAATTGGCGAAACAAAAATGCGTGAAGAAGACAAATTTATTAGTGTACGAAAAAGGTGACCATTGCGCGACAGTCCTGAAGCCAGGTGGCTACGCTCTGCCACGTATGTGATTCTTTGTTACACTATTTGTTTCAAATATTTGTAAATATGAGATAAGAATCGAGGTATACTGAAATATACGAAATTAACAGGATAATGTAAGCAACCGCAGCTTTTAATAAGTACGTTAATTTTGCAGCTATTGCCGCTATACCAGCAAAGAAGATTAGAATATGCACAGGCGCAGATTTGAAAAAGATGTGTCCTCCGAAACTATGCTCCTGTGGAACGAAGAAAACACGCACATTTTTTGGCGCTATAACTGCTCTGCTTGGCCTTGGAATAAAGGCCGGTATAGCAGCTGCAGTTGTTTATTGGACGTACGATATTGGATTATGGGGTGACGCGGAGGACACTGAAGATATATACTTGGATATTTGCGAATCAATATTTCCTCCAAAGTTACAACCTCGTAAAAAAAAACTATCTCCAGTCTGTCAAGCGGAAATCGACCTCATGTGCAGGGTAATCCATAAGCTTCCATAGGTTTTTATAAGTATTTTGATTACATACATGCTGATACTTCCGCAATGCATCGTACCATTCATATGAGTTATTTTAGTGCCATGTAGTCATTGGACATAGAATTAAGACCACTTCAGATAAAAAATCTAACCTAAGAAATTTCATTTAGTATAAATTAGTTCGTAATGGTTTTAAGAATTTATTACGGATTATTAGTACTTTTTCTATATTTATGAGAAGTTATTACTAGTTTCGGCAAAGTGGGGCAAGTTACAGTGCAATCCGGAGAACAACAAAATGTCGCATTTAGGTACATTCTGCAAACGGCGTATATTTGATGTAGGTGTTTGTTCTATTCGATGTAATGTACCGTTCACTTTACTAGACCAACAAGCATTTGTCTCCTTCCGGAGCAAGTATTCGGATTATACATAACCAAGTCGGATGTCGTTAAGATATTTTATGATATCTGTTCGTGACTATTGTAATGATATAAATTGTTGTCCTTTATTTACCAACGATTTTCTTCTATAATTTTACCATTTCACCTATTGCAGATATATTTTTAAAAGAAACCTGTACAGATTGAATATCTGTGTTTAAAAAATTTCATAAGGAGGGGGTACTGACGGTACTTCGCCTCCAACTTCTAACATCAACCAAAATAAAAATTAACGGGGTGCACCAAACAGTGACGAAAAATATATCTGCAATAGGTAAACTGGTAAAACTATAGAAGAAAATCATTGGTAAATAAAGGACATCAATTTATATCATTACACTATGTTGAAAGGGGAATTAAAGCAGGATTGTAAGATAAAAAATGGTGGTTATGTGTGGACGAAACAACCGATCAGTAAAAACATTCTGTGGTGAATGTAATGGTACGTACAATGGAAGAGTTTGAACCATCATCCACTATCTTACTTACTTCCAAAGGAGTTGCAAAATGTACTAGCGATGAAGTTTTAAAAGTGGTATTGAGGGCATTGAACAAATTTCAAGTTTCAACGTCCCAACTTTTAATGTTTGTGAGTGACGGTGCCGCTAACATGCTTTCCTTAGGCCGATCTCTTAAAAGAAGAGAGTGGCAATCTACTATATATAACATGTAAAATCCTGTGGTGCAATTGATTCCGAAATGTTATTTACAAGTAAATGTTTTAATAGCTCATACGAAGGCTGTGCAAAAAGGTTTCATGAACTGCATCCCAAAGTGTCTGAACCACGACTACGCATTGGGGAACATAGTAATAGATTGCATTTTACTACTGCGAGCATTTTCATGATGTAAAGAAGGTAGATTTACGATTCGATCCGAGACCCGCCCAGAACTATCGAGAAAAGCCAGAAAGTGTTTCAAGATAGTCAGATAAAATGTTATTTAGAAAGTATTCGCAAGAACTACTATAGACTGATGGAGGGAATTGACACATTATAAAATGATTCGATGTCGTTTGTAGATTCTACTCAAAATCATTATACTTACCTACACCTCAGTTCGTACAATGTAGGTAGTGCTTGATACCTTAACATATGGCTGTGGCGGAGAATAGTGACACCTTCTTATGTATGTATGAGTCAGTGCCTACAATATCCGAGCTGTAGTACATACATTCAATTTATTCTTTACTTTTTACTTACGTACTGTGCATGAACTTAGCTTATATAGCTTATGGCTGGAACACGTTAAAACAATTAAGAAGGCCAAACCTTGTCGAGTAATTTATACGATCTATTATCTTGGCGAAATTAAGAACTAAGTATAAATTTTCAAATATTAAACACCTTAAATATCTATTATATTTTCCGATTTAGTGTCTCGTCGTAATATGTTCGCGATACAATCTCCTGGTGAATTATTTCCCTTTTATCGTATTTCTCGCCTTTTCACGCGAAAATTCGATATAAGGTAAACGCAGCAGCCCAGAACGTACGCCTTATGCCATGATTAATATTGCAATAAAGTTAGACGGGGATCTTTGAAACTGAATCCGCACGTAAGTGTAAGTGGTTGCAAGAGGTGATAATTTTGAGGTGCTGTGATCCTCGTGTTGAACACATAATGCACTAAAATTTGAGTGCATCCATTATCTTACAAAAGCAGTAGTAAGCAACTACCTTAGAACTACAATAAGAAAGGCTTGCAACTCTTCCCTTTCTAAAGGAGAAGTATTAACGTAGTAAACAAAGACATGTACGTAGTCTAACCATTTATTCTATTACAAGAGTTTACCTTGAAATATCAGTTGGTCGCGTCTATTTTTCTTTCAGTACAAGTAATCATATCAAACACATACATTTTCTTAAAATTGTTTGAATCAGAATTACTACATAAAGTATCACTGCCCGATTCATCTCATGAATAATAATATGGAGGAAGGCGTAATACAGTATGACCCTCCTTACCTCCTAACGATTAGGCGTTCGCATTTTAACATACGTGGATGGTATGATATGTTCATCGATTGTAGCTAAGAAATTATATCACCTTTTCTTTCGAACCTTTGAATTGGGTATCATTTAACATGAACGCATGTAGAATATTTAGAATTGGCATTATCTTATCAAACTGCATATAATATACTAAACACACATAAAAAATTAGTATTTTTATAGTCGGCATAATCTATCAAAATACAGTTTGCCAGGACAACATCGATGAAAATTGTGATTCGACCTGAGGTGCTCAATTTTCCTTATTACAAAGCGTCTGCTTAATTCGGTGAATTGTTCTCTCATACCTACCTGTCACACAAAATATATATCTTTTTGCCGCCTTTTCGCTCTCGCAAAATATGAATATTCTGCAGCATTGTGAGCGCATTGATCTAGTTGAATTTTATCTTGGGCATGTTTGTAATATACCTAAAAATAAATTATATATCCCATAGCACCAATGACAGCATCATTAGAATTAACATTATTATTATTATTATTATTATTATTATTATTATTATTATTATTATTATTATTATTATTAAATCAGACGAAAAACGCTGCAGCTCTGAAATAAGCAGTTAGTTGTAAATATAAGATGAAACAGGATAAAAATAGAAACGGAAATTAAAAAAGAAAGTAACGAAACTACAAGAAACATCAAACTAGCCTGTAACTCAAACAATACTGTCAATGACGGAGATGGATGTGATGTATTTGACCGTACTATGGCCAAACATAGGTTAAGCAGGTGAGGGGTAAGGGTAGTTCACATATTTTCCACCTGCCAAATAGAATTGGTCGCACTATAACTTTACTTAACAGTCCTTCTTGTTCTAGACCTGTATTTTTTTTTAATTTTTGTAATAGTATGAGCATGAAATACCATACCACTATGTTAAACTCTGAAAATTTACTACTTGGTTAGATTTTTGCTACTGAATGTGTCAATATTGTTACGAGCGCTAGAATACGTCCGGGGCGCACTGGAAGTTTCGAAGACACATTCGCCAGTTATTATAAACGGTCTACGCATAGAAGGTAGTCAGTCGAACGTCACGCTGAGCGTATCAGAACATAAATACAGAGGGCATATGAATATCCGATACAACGTCCATATAAATAATCAATATATAATTCGTTTCAGAGTTAGCTTAGTTTTATAAATAAACAATTTTAATAAAATATCGCCGGTTTAAATTGTGACCCCGTGAGAACGTAACAATATCTTTATCATACGAGCCAACGTACTTTTTATCAACGATATTGAAGGAGCTTTGGAAATTTGTCCCACACACACTATTGAATCGAAATATTTCAATTTTACTTCTTCCAATAATTACTGTTTTAACTTTCGTAGCTGTAATTTTGATGAACTTACTTTACCGTATAGACTGGTGTTGTCTTTTAAACATTAATGACAATAACGAGGCCTGTTGATCATTTCTACCTGAAACTTAGTTCAAGTTCTTCATTTGTGCATTCCGAAAAAACGAAAAGAGGCCGCAATATATGGCAGTATATGAGACATATCTGACTATTATGTATCTGCATTATAGAAATCCTTCGATTAAGAGCGATGTAATTCGAAAATACTGTGTGTTAAGCACGTTGATGATGAGGATTCCTAGGATACTGTTAATTCTTTCGCCCTCCTGTTCGAAAATGCTTTTCCGAGAGATTATTCGGATAATGCTATGGAAATCGCGAGAGTAATACCCAGAAACATTCCTACAATACATCTTGATTTTGTTACTGAGGACTTATGTCCAAATTTAGCAACAAATTCAATGTAGGCCTCAACTAGAGTCGTTAGACGTAGTCGTTCCGTACCATTGATAACGGTAGAAAATAAATAGATAGAATAATTTAAAAACAAACTTATTCCTTACCAAATGAAAAATTGTCCGAATAGTCCATATTAAAAAAAAAAGAGAGAAAATAACCAATTACAGAATTGTCTTCATTCTTTCTAATTTTGCCAAATTGCATGAGCAAGTACTCTACAGCTCAATTTGTTTCAGTGTATATGAATACCTTGATGAAAATTCGATAAATTTAGATAAACCTAATATGGATTGATTCAGAATATAATTCTCCACGATTTCTAGCCGTAGTATACAAACTGTTTCATTCAACAAAATTCAGAAAAATCATTTTAAAATTGGCAAAGACAATATTTGCCTAACCCCCAGTCAGTGAAATAAGCAATTCCCTGACTTCGTCACCCAATCTTTACCAATCTACACAAAAAGTTTATTCGTTAAATTTGAAAGCGTTTGGATGCGGAAATAGTTTATTTGGGATATGTGCTTCTGAAATATATTTAGCAAACGTAGTTGTATTCTTCACAAGTATCACAGTAAATGCTACACCACACAAATTAACAATTTATTCGGAACGCAGAGTTTCAAAAACATATGGGCTCTCATTATCAATTATTAATTTGTGTGGTGTAAAGTTTACTGCGATAACTGTGAATTATACAGGGTGGCGCAGGGGAACAGGAAATTTTGACATAACGTCATTTCCACGAATAAATTCATAAAACTAGTCATTTATTAACGAAAGTGCATGTATGCAGCATACCATTTATGTTTTTACAATCAAAATGTCCAAAAGTGTCTCTTTACTTTGTAAAGATGACATCGGAAAGATGTCCTCCCATTCGGCGTTCACACTTTAACAGCCTGTTATGAAAACTCTGGAATGCGCGGTGTAGTAAATCTTGGGGAATGGCAGTGATTTCTTGTTGAATGTTCTCCTTCAGTTCATGGATTGTTGCAGGTCGTGTACGGTACACCTTGCCTTTAAGATACCCTCACAGGAAGAAGTCGCACACACTAAGATCAGCGGATCTCGTAGGCCATTCAATGTCACCGTTACGTGAAATAATGCGTCTTCCAAATAATTGACGAACTGCTGCCATCGAATGTCGAGCAGTGTGTGACGTGCCTTCGTCCTGCTGAAACCACATGTTTTCCATGTTAAGATTAAGCTCGTACAGTTTCGGTGTAAAAAATGTTTGAAGCATTTCAACATATCGAGCGGATGTGACGTACAAAAAAATAAGGGCCGATAACACCATGACATAATACAGCACACCATATTGTGACCTTGTCGCTAAGTAGTGGTCGCTGGTGTAACTCATAAGGATTGTCCTGGGCCCAATAACGAAAATTCTGTTTGTTTACGAAACCGTTCAGGTGGAAATGGGCTTCGTCTGATACCCATATGTTACCAACGAAATTCGCGTCCTCCCTAATTTTAGCTAATATCTGCCTACTAAATTCCATACGTGACGCTGGGTCTCGTTCATGTAATTGTTGCGCAACCTGTAACTTATAGGGATGGAAATGTAATTCGTGCAGTATTCTTTGTAGGCTTCGTCACTTAATCCCTAGCGTAGATGCATGCTGTCGAAGGGAGCGGCGAGGACTTCTCTCGATTGCAGCTCTAATAGCCTCAATGTTGTCTGGGGTACGTACCGTTCGAATGCCACCTGGAGCTTTCTTTTTCAAGACAGATCCTGTTTCTTCAAAATTACGCATCCACGTTGTAATCGCATGCGCAGATGGGGCACGTCCATGACGTTCAAGCTGGTAATGCTGCCGAAATATTCTCTGCGCAGCAGTCGCACTATCCCACCATTTTTATAAAACGCTCTCACAGCTACTGCACGTTCCGCACGAGTCCAACGATCCATGATTACTATATGGCAATGCATTCACAACAATTGTGCGACGTTACGAACAACTGCCGGCTCTACAGTGCTGACAGCGGTAACGTTAAAAATTTCCCGTTCCCCTGCGCCACCTGTACAACCTCACAGTCTTTGCAATGGCTGTGAAGACAGTTGTAAGTGGAAAATTATAAACTGGTTACTGTTATAATCTACGGGTAAATAGAGTGTAGTTTGTTCCTTCTTATGGTATTAGTTTTACCGTTAAAACCAATATATTTTTACTTTATCCATTCCTTAATTGTTTTATAAACGCTACATAAAATATCTTCTCCTGTCTTTTATATCTACTGACGATGTATGCTTACCATACGAAATGTATGTACATTTAGATCAATATATGTTATATTCATGTTGGCATAACAACTTGTAATAGTCATATGTAGAGTTAAGTTGGTAAGAATGGAACAACAAGTTCTCGAATACGTTAGATATACATATATACCCTAGACATTGTATTACCATCCTCCTCTTCTACGTACGTTACGCTTACATTGCACAATGACGTTGTTTGTTATATATATAGATTATCCAAGTTAAAGTAAACGTGTTAAAGTTCAATAGTTTTATTACAATACACCCGTACTTACAACAATACAGTACATTATACACCCAGAGACCTGAGGGCCTTGAGGGCAAAGCCTGAGGGCAACAACCACTCAAGGGATTTTAGCACTTTAGTCCCGTGGTGTATACAGTACCTTTTGCACTTCTAAAACAAAGATATTACCACCAAAATTGATAATTGAAAAGTATGAACGCCATTGCAAATTTTAAATATGCGAGTTTGCCATTATGCAAAAAATTACAGAAATAAATGAAGATTGTGAAGAATTTGACTTAGAAAAAGCTGCTGAAGAGGCGCAGGAGGACTTATTACCTTCCCAAACTCGTAAAATTTACGAGCAACAATATAAAATGTTTTTGAAATGTGACGCGAAAGAAAATTAATTGATTTTAAATTGCCTCAACATTACTACCAATATGTTTAAAAAATTGTAATAAAAATTTGACATTATTTTTTGAATCTGCCAGTAAATTCTCTATGGAATTCAATTAATATTTTTTTCCTAGGGATCAAATGACCCACTTAAGTCCTTGCAAGTAGATACTATAGTATCACCTTTAGTGCCGAAAGTGTAAAAAAAAAGCTTGTGAAGTACGGAGTGAATTCTATTATTTTGAGCATGTTCATATTCATGTCTAACTATCAGTTCTCTTTTCAGGATCCAATTAGAGATAGTGAAGGAAAATGCATTAAAGCGCCTAGTACAGAGGAAGTCGTTTATTCGCTAAAAGATCATTGGAACAAAGCTGTCGTTACCGGCTTCGACGTGCTTACAGATTTCCCATCATACGTAACCGCTGCGTATCACCGCATCAGAAATATTGGGAAAGACAGCGAGTGCTCAAAGGATCGTAAAAAAAAATGAAGAGAAGTAGTCGCGTTTGGAGTGAAGTACACGAGTATTTAAGTAGATCAATTGATGTAAAATATCCTTATACGTTAAATTTATAGTGCGCAAGAAAATATATTTTGCTCAGAAATTCCTCGAAAAAAAAATTAATCATGCAAGACCTACAATTGCTGTTAAGTTTATACTTTTGAACATACTATGTGATTAAAATTAAAATTTACATAATTAGTTTTCTTTGTTATATCGCAAAACTCAGTTATATGCAACAGGTTCCTTATTAACAAATGTTGGACTCAATGTGTCCAGGAGGGGTCCTTTAAACGTCAAAGGGGATTAAAACGATTACAAAGCAGTAATTAATGAACGAAAAGTATGTGCCAGCGGATTAAAATATTAAATACAAAACAGTCACGTAACAACTTTTGCATGTAACAATATTAAATACGTTTTTCTCTACTATTGACAAATGAGCAATGTTGATAGAATAATCCTATTAAGAGTTAATCGCGATATATATTACATATGTACACTCCAGCTCATATTTCGTAGAACACGCCTTCATAACACTCACATGCAAATAGACTAAGAACTATATTACTCTACAATATACCAAGACCACACTTTTGACCTGACGATGTAATTGTGAATGGATGATGAAATACGATTTCTACAAATTAAAGTAGAGAAATATGAATGCTATTCTGCAGGGCGATTGTGTGTCACACCTACGATTCGATATACCATCTCCAATCCGCTGCATGGTATCGCCGTCTAACGATATTCTCTACCCATGTTTAACTACTACTACTACACCACTCACATCGATCTCTTCAATTTGAATCGATTCAATGAAGCCCTCATTCCGTATTACTGCGAGGCGAGGGAGACGAATCGCTAGACAAGCGATATTCATTTCAAATGAAACCGGTGCTCGATTCATTTCGTCCATGTCTTAATAAGGCATCGATGGATATTAGAGTGACGTGCTCTAGTTTTATAACGCTTAGTAAGTTATGATCGCGGTCAGTAGTTTTATAAAGAATGGAGTATTCTACCCCCGACGAAAAACTATTTTTAGTGAAACAATACAGTTGCAATTCAGCAGAAGTCACACGCGATCTATTTGAAGTCAATTATTCGGCAAGATCAATTCCTACTGCGACTACTATTCGTAACACGGTCCGATGTTTTGAAACAACGTTTACATTAATAAATAGCAAGAAAAATGTCGTTGCGACATTTTCATTACCCCACAGACTGAAACTGGTGGAATGACAGGATAATACAATAGAAATACAATAATATTACATAATATGTAAATATTTAAAAAGATAAGTATTATAATATACTGTATGTGTCTATAAGTGTATATACATGCGTCAGTGTAGGCAAGTTAGGTGCAAAACACAATACGCTGAAGTATAAGGTCAACGACATTCACAGATAGATTTAAAATTTAACATTAAGAGGAAGTGGAATGAAGATGAACAAAAGTAAAACTAATAAACGAACTACTTCCGGAATTGGACCGTGAAATGATGAGATATATAAAAATGAAATAAGAGTAAGAGGACAAAGGAATAAAAGAAAAAGAGATAAAATGAAGAAAAATTAAAAAGGGGATGGGTGAGATAGAAAGAAAGGTGAAAAGAGTAAGGGAGGGAAAAAAGGACTGACAGAAAAGGGGGAAAGAAAGAAAGAAAGAGACAAAAGGAAGAGAAGAGGCGTCGTAGGACGCTTCTTCAGGAGAGATAGGACCAAAGTGGCACGGTAACTCGACATATAAACCATGCTAGAGTGCCCTTCTGCCAAAGTGGTTTCGCCTCGAGTGTGGTTTACACGTCGAGTTACTGTACCACTTTGGTGTCACTGTTTCTCCTGAAGAAGCCTCCTACGATGGAAGCGAAACGTCGAGATCCCACCTTTCTCTCTCCTTTTTCTTCTCTTTCTTTTGTCTCTTTCTTTCTTTCTTTCTTCCCCCCTTTCTTTAATCTTTCTTTCCTTCTCTTACTCTTTTCACCTTTCTTTCTATTTCACCCCCCTTTTTAATTTTCTTTTTCTTACCTCTTTGTCTTTTATTTCTTTCTCCTCTTACTCTTATTTCACTACTATTTATCTCATCATGACATAGTCCAATTCCGGAAATAGTTCGTTTATTACTGACTCTGGCCGTGGAAGGCTACATATTCATTGCAAAAGTAAAGCTAATGCAATAACAATGGGAGAAGAACCAGTGTAAGTGAGAAGTCAAATCGAAGGCACGGAAATCGAACAAGTAAAAACGTTCCAATACCTAGGAGTGATATTCGACGAGAGTTGGACGCAAGAAGCAGACATCAATAAAAGAATTGAGAAAACAGAAAAATTATACTACGCTATAAATAGTAAATTTGTAAACAATAAGTCTATTTCTCAACCGAATTAATGTTTGGCTGCGAATCGAGGATACTAAACCAAAAACAAAGGAGCAAGATACAAGCCATGGAAATGAAGTATCTAAGGAAGATTAGAGGGACAACAAAATGCGATAGAATAAAAAAAAATCAATATAAAGGAAGATTTACCAATTGATTCAGTATTGAAATTTATTGAGGAGAGACAATTGGAATGGTGGGGGCATCTACAAAGAATAGATAATAGGAGACAACTTAGAAGAATATAGGAAGCAAATATTGCGAAAAATAATAGAGGGAGGCCGGGGCAGACTTGGGACGACGATTTTATGAAGAAGGTGTAAAAGATGGACCAAAGCAGCGAAGTTGGCAAAGGATAGAAACCAGTGGAAGATGTTGGTATAGACCTGAAAGAAACATAACCCCGGACAACATTTATATGGTACATGAGATATTGGATTATATATATATTATATCAGCATTATCCCACAGATTGAAACTGGTCCAGTGACAGGATAGTACAACAGAAATACAATAAAACTACAATATGTAAATAGTTAAAAAGTATTATTATGTACTGTATATGTCTATAAGTGTATGTATATGTGTGAATGTAGGCAAGTTATATGCAAAACACAACATGCTGAAGCCTAAGCTGGACGACATCCACATACATTCCCTTATCCATCACCCTAAATCCATGGCATTATGTATATTGGAGCCAATTTCATGGTATTTGCTGTGGCAAATAGAAGCAAGAATGTAGAGTACTGTCTGCCTTCGATGCTCTGAACGAGAAAAGGCATCCCTTTAAATGAAAAGGAGCAACCAATAATGTTAGTCATTAATTTGTATAGAAAGCTTATGGCAATTCAGTCCCTGCGCTTCCTCAAGAATACCAGTTGGTAACGTAAATAAGAACATGTAATGCAATATGTCTCTTTCGAGGTAGACACCATCATTTTTATAAGAAATAAGCTTCAAGAACTTGTGCTGGATGCGTTCAATTGCTAAAGAGTCAAAGATATTCAGGGGATACCAGTTCAGAACAGCATAAAATTCGAACTCTATTTATCAATGTGCGCATACCACTTAACAATTTTTGTGTAATATCAATTTTAACATCAAAATAAAACGTCTCATAATACAAAATATTTGACAAATTTTGGAATTTCACTAATCAGTGGTTTATGTCCATATTACGAGATCGTTTCGTTTTATAGCTCTGTGCATACTTACGTCGTTAAATTTTGATTTGAAATGTGGCATTTTACTGAAAATCCTGTAATTTTTAAACTGATGCTTTTATTTTATGGTATTATCTACTGTGTAAATGGCAAATAACCGAAAACCATTGAAATTTCTGCGGTCGATTTCACCTTCCAGATTTTGAACGTAACAGAAACGGTAACTAACGATTTCCCTCATTCGATAAGTTGTACCATTTTTGTTAATTTTTCTTATACGAGATATGCTTTTTAAGTAAGTACTCCCAAATAGCGCCATCTTTAATCTAACCGCGGGTTTTTGAGGTACATCACATTATTGGCAATATCGTAAATATTATTATTGTCACTATTAACCAAAAGCATTTTGAATAATATTAGAGAGGATTATTTATATAGATGACGAACAGTGGACCAAGAATGAACAACTGTAATACTCCAGAATATACATGCATTAGCTGGAATCGATTACAGGACCCGTCTATACTCTGACTGCGAGGTAAAGATCGTAAGTTTCATAGTTTAATGGCTCCCCTCTGCCACCGTAATACTCCAGTTTATTTAGCAAAATATCGTGGATAATTGAGTCAAACGCGTTTGTTAAATCTAACATACGAGGGTTGTCTTTTCAATTTAACATGTGGGGCTAGAATAAAATAGTAGATAGCTTTTAAAGACTTTATTGTTTTTCAAAGTATTCTCCCCGAAGATTAATATTCTTTTGTAGCGCTGGAACCAACTCTGGAAGCAGTTATTCCACTTCTTTGTTGGTACAGTCAAAATTTCGTCTTTAAAGGCATAGACTGCTCCCTCTGACGACTGGAACTTTTGACCACGCAGTCCGTTCTTGATTTTTTGTTGCACTAAAAATTCAATTGTTTTGTGTGCTGTGTGCGAACTTACATTGCCTTGGTGAAAGATGATTCATCGTTTGGGATTGGTTCTTCGAAGCTCAGCCATGACTTGTGGCTAACGGATGGTTGTATACCAATCGGCGGTAACAGTTCTTGGTTTAATTTCATTTTTCAACTAACTTATCAACTTTGTCAGTTCGTTGTAGCTACAACACTAACACATGGGCTGAAAAGTCTCCGGCCTAACAAAGAAAACACGGTTTTTTTGGTTCCAAATTAGCTTTATTCATCAACGTAATCTCCATCAAGAGCAACGCAATCATTCCAGCGCCGCTCTAACACTTCAATACCACTTTTGTAGAACGATTTATTTTTTGCCTCAAGATAGGCTTCAGTTTCAGCGATAACCTCTTCATTCGTGCGAAATTTCTTACCGGTGAGCATTTTTTTGAGGTCTGCGAACAGCCAGTAGTCGCTGGGAGCCAAATCTGCCGACTACGGTGGATGTGGGAGCAATTCGAAGTTCAATTCATGTAGTTTTGCCATTGTTTTGATTGACTTGTGTCACGGTGCGTTGTCTTGATGAAACAAATTTTTTTCTTTGCCATATGTGGTCGTTTCCTTGCAATTTCGGCCTTCAAACGCTTTAATAATGCTATATAATATTCACTGTTGATGGTATTTCCTTTCTCAAGATAGGCGATTAATATTACACCAAGCACATCCCAAAATACCGAGGCCGTAATCTTTCCAGCCGATTGTTGTGCTTTCGAGCGCTTTGGACGAGGTTTACCAGTTGCTGTCCACTCAGATGGCGATCGTTTTGATTCCAGAGTGAAGTGATGGATTCATGTTTCATCCATTGTCACATATCGACGCAAAAATTCCGGTTTGTTACGTTTAAGCATGGCCAAACACTGCTCAGAATCATCAACATGTTCTTGTTTTTGGTCAACAGTGAGCAAACGCGGCACCCACTTTGAACAGAGCTTTCTCATAGTCAATTGCTCATGCAATATAAAGCCAATACGTTCTTTTGATATCTTTACGATGTCAGCTAACTTACGCAACTTCACTTTTCGATCATTCAAAACGATTTTGTAGATTTTTTTGATGTTTTCTGGTGTTACCGCCTCATTTGGACGTCCACTGCGTTCTGCATCATCGGTGTCTCTACGACCACGTTCGAAATCAGCAAACCAACGTTTTATTGTTGTTTCTGATGGAGCGGAGTCCCCATAATACTTTTCAAGCCATTGCCTCGCTTGAACGGTATTTTTTCCCATCAAGAAGCAGTGTAAAATTAAAACAGGAAATTGTTATTGATCCATTGTTTTGAAAATAACAAAAGTAGCGTGACTCTTAGCACAATAACTCACAAACTAATGAATAGAATATCATGAAATTTTAACAGCTGTCTTTTGAAGGTTAGTACTAACTGAGAGAAAGGTGACTGCAATAAAACTAGCGTCATCTATGTGTTAGGCCCGGGACTTTTCAGCCCATGTGTTACATGTGTCCCACTGAAACTTTAGATTTTAGTAGCTCCTTTTATGTGCAAGTATGCAACATTTTAAAAATATCGTCGAAACACAAATATACTTCGGCTTGGGTAATATTAGAGATATAAATGAACGAACAGTAGTAGACCAGGGATGGAACTCTGTAGTACTCCAAAATCGACATGTACCAGCTGGAATCGACCACAGTTCCATTTCATCACATCTACCTCTGTCTGCCAGGTAAGATCGTAACGTTTTTTCTCTGACACTATAGTACCCTAGCTTGTTTAACAAAATATCATGGTCTTTGTTAAATCTAGCATGTTCATTTCAGCAAATATTTCCCCATCAAACCACCGCAATCGCTGTTCACCATCTGCAGTATGATACTGGTTGAGTGTCCTTTTCGGTACCGGTGTTGGCTTGATTTTAAATACTATTATATAGCTGGGAAGAACTTCTATATACCTCTGACCTCTGACCTCTGGCCTAGTACCCGGTGTCTATTATATTTTATTGCACTTAAGAAAACACCCTGTCGGCCAGTGCTGTGACAATAATAATTGACAAATAATATAGTAAACACAAAAACAAGAAAAAATACAGCAACAGCTATTTTAAAAACAAGCATAAGCTATTTTTGCCAATTTTATCGTTTTCAGTAGACCAATAGGTTTCGTTTTGTTAACGATTACCCAAGAAGAAATAAAGAAAATAATTTGTCACAACCAAAGCAAACATGGATATACTGCAAATATTTATCTGATAGAAAGTTGCTCATTCATTAAATCATAATAAATAGCACGTCTACATTAAATGGAAATTCCTTGACATCTAAGAGAAGCGAGTTATACAGTCGTGCAGACGCGTAGCCAAAACCTTTCTCAAATTGCCGCATGTGATGACTAGTTATATCGATTCCTCCTGCGGACATTGAGATTGTGCACATCAGTACGGTACCTTATTCTTTTTGATAAATAAGGCGGAACACCAGTATATAACATTTAAAAATAAAACAAGAAGTGTAACTTGTCTTATCATATGGGAAAATTTTTTTCTTGGTTTTTATATCAAAACGGTACTTAAAAAACACGCCTCGTATATTGTATGAGCAGTAACTAATTCTTAATTTCTTTATAATTCCCCTACACAATACAATAACTTATATGCGACACTTGATATTGACCAACAGAACGCCAAAAATCCCATCATATATAACGCAATCTCTAAAGTATAACCAAAGCTTGGAAATAATCTGGCCCTAGCATAGGATTACACGAACCCTCCAGCAGGATCGTCATTCAGACAAACAAACCGACTCTTCGCTTCTCTCTCTTGCAGATCGCGTTCGCGCCACGCCTCGAACGAAGACAACGAATATTTAGAAATGTGCTATTTTTAATTGAACAAGTTCCATTCGGAGGGATTTAAAGCTGCGGTCTTGTCAGTCTTAAGACGACTTTGTTGCGTGAATGTTGAGGTTTAATAAACTGACCTCCGTTTAAGGACAATTTAACTAAATTAAACGATTCATTCCCCGAAGCAGTAAAACTGTTTGGAATTGGCTGTCGCTGCGGTTCCGCTCTCTCTTCTTCTAGCTTCGCCACAATTGTTTTCGTAGCATTAATGCTGTAGATGCGGAGGATTTGCTTTACATAGATTAGCATTTGTGCGTAGCGCTCATGAGAATTTCTTTGTCTTTGTTAAAATAGGTCTCTTAACCTATAATTAGTATATTAGCGCAACTTTAGACAGGGTGTTTAAGAATCCATATTAAACTCTGTGGAAGCATACAAGTTGTATTTTACATACGAAATATGTTTTTTTTTATGAACTTGGTCATGAGAGACGCGCAAGAAGACTCAAAATTATATTACCTTATAACATATGTGGGCAACAACCGGCCCACTGTAAGATTTGATCCGGCCCGCGAGACATTTTGATTTAATTATAATGTTCTACCTATTTTTTACATTTCATTTTCTTATTTCAATAAATTGCATTATAATAACATTGTCGTATTATTCCATGTCTGATATCTATCGTTAAAAATTATGAACACTACTTTAAAATGCACTACTTTTAAACGCGGCCCGCGAACGTATTTGCACACTAAAGTTTGGTCAACAACATGTCGAAGGTTGCCCATACTTGCATTATAACATCATTTTTTAAGCTGGGGGTCGCGCTAATATCAAAGAGGGATCGCGAAAAGGTCTGAACAATAATAATCATTTTGTAACAAAAATTATATTACAAACATTTTACTTGCAACTATACATGTAAAAAAAATAAAAAATTAGTATGATAGTTGCATTTGCTTTTCATTTAAAATTTTCTTCAAACCTGGATCTAGTTTAGACATTCAAAAAGACGGTTCCTGAATTTAGTTTTTAGCGCAACCATAGACGAAAAACACCTGGCAAAACCGAGGACGGCGAAAGGGATTAATAGTTTCAATGCTTCTGTGACATGACATTTTCATACTCACGTCGACTAGCAAACCAAAACATATTTATATTCTTCAGATGTAAATTGCAGTTGTAGCGTTTTGTAGACAGACATTTTTATGAGTTAGTCGTGAATCTCAAGTGGTAACTTAGCAGCCGCAAGAACGTTTTCACTAAATGAACTCAGTACCCATTTTTGCGAGAAATTATTTTTATCGTCCAGGAAATACTCCGTCAACTGAGTTTTTTGCTCGCGTAAATACATCCTCATGCAATCCAATGGCGAGTCGTAGTATCTTGTTTATTCAACACTTCTCAATATAATCCCAAGTGAGTGGGAACTTTTCCAATTTTTTTTTAAATGAAGCATGAACTTTGTCTCTCATGAATAAACTGTTTTTATCAGATTCAAGTCGTTTAAATGCGTTGTGAAGGCCCCTTCTGGTTTTCCGTTAATATCTTATATTTATAAAATATCTTTCAGTTTAATACTTTGTTTTTAAATCTTTACCAACTCATCAAATAAAGAAATTTTGCACTTTCCTCCTAAATACCAATGGTTAATAAACCTATTAACTGCAACATTCGTAATTGCAACTTCGTCCAAATAAACTAAAATCAAATAAATCGATAATTTTGAACATAACAGGTGATAACTAAACGGCAAATATCGTGAACAATTCAATTCCAAGCGATGCGACTCGCGCATTACTTTTTGCTTTGCCTAAAACTTTTCAGATCGACTACGTGTGTGGCACGCTCTCTTGCCCACTGGCTATGATACGCAGCAAAAGTATTGAAATGTTAAAGAATTTAGGATAATTCTACCCGTAAATTTCAGTATCTAGCCACTTACTTCTGTGATTGCTTTTCTTTTGTTATGGTTGAATAATTGCCGTTCAAACACAATTTTGATTGGTATCGAATAAATTCGGAATTGTAATTTTCTTAACAACTCATCAACAAATCAGAACAGACACGATTTTTTTTTTTGGATTTTGCAAGATCTTTTAGATATATTTTTTTCCATTAATATTTTTGAATCCTAACCCAGGACTTTCTTTTTTTACTTTGAGGAACTACTACCTAATATCTTTCCAACATTTATTAAGGTTTAATATACGACATAGTTGCGGATCTTTCGGCAAGCGACCTTCACCTTTGCGTTTAGCCTGCAGGATTATCATCATTGATCCAGCAACAATAAAGTAGGACCAAAGGAATTTAGCAAGTAACAAAATATCTTTAGTATATTATTTTCCTTTTAAAATTATTTTGAATTTATTATTAAGGAATTCATTGATTGATTGAAGGGATGTGTTCTCTTTATCGATCGCAAGTTTCTCAGCTAAAGGCTATTTTTAAAAAGTAAGAGAAAAGACGAATATTTCCATTACTAATCTTATAATTGTTGCAATATCAGTTCTTATTAGCAAATTAATTACGTATTATGATTAAATTTTATCTTATCATTTTTTTATTAATGTGATGATCATCCGAAAAGTGTAGTGTAATTTTCAAAATTAGCATTTGCTATTTTTTCTTACATCAACGTTTTGTTTATTCATTAATAACTATTTTCTTGTTTTTTTTTTTCATGTTTTTTTTTTATCTTAAAAATTTTTCATTAGTTTGAGATCCATTCAATTAAGACCGGAAAAATTCGTGATCCTACCTTCCCAGTTCTACACGAAGAGGGGCGTTAAAAATTAGAAGAAAGTATTTACCCCCTCGGACAATTCGGGTGAGCTACAGGTAGTTTTTTTGGTTCTTGAGAATTATTTATGTATAGGTTTTGTTAACCCTGTATATCGTTTCTTCTTTTTGTCCCGCAATAGCTGATAACCTTTTCGTTGCTTATTAGTAATTATGCGCATGTCTTAACCTTTCAGCGGTCTTTCTTTCCACCTTTGGTCATACTCTACTGCCAAAATCATGATGGTATGCTTTCTGAAAGGAGAGTACAAAAACATGTGAGAAAAGTGAGTGGAGGGAACATGTAAAAAAGAAGATACTAGTAACAACACCCATTTGGAAGAGAAATAACAGTTTCCACGTTTGTAATACATGTAATTACACCGTTTATATATATTGTAATAGGAGTATTGTTTAAATTGCAGAGTGGACAGAACTTGTTTTAGATCATTCTAACGCATTTTATGTCTGTATAAATGAAATAAAACCAAAACTGTTCTATCGCATACAAAAAAAAATATTGTTGACGTTCGCAAAATAATAAAACTACAGGATGTCTTTGAAATAAAATAAAAGGGTACGGAAAATGAAAAGGTGAAATTATATAGAACATAAATCCAAAAAATTGTGAGTCAATTACAAAGCGAACCTCAAAACTAAAAAAACTCTACAAAACTATGTAATAATATAATATAACTAATATGTGTCGCCTATGGATGTAGAATGTGTATACATAATACATCCGTCCAACCAAACTCGCATACATACACGCAAGCTAGATACACTGAATAACATATCGATATCATAAAAGCTACAAGATAACATTGTCTACCTTTCAAACGGCATACTAAGAGTTCAATAACATATCTACGTGCGAATATTTCGGCTGTGGATAAAAACGAAATTTTTATTTTAAGCAACTTTATAATTTTTTTCTCGCGTCTACGAAGGAATTTAGCAAAATATTTTGGATTCAAGTTTAATAAAATTAGATCTTTCCATTTTTCATATTTCTTTTATTTTATTTCTTGGACATCCTGCACATGTTCACAAATCAATACGAAATGGTAGTTTAGGTCTGGAGTTGATAGGTACATCATTTTAATTAAGAAAAATCTCCAGCAACATATATTTTTTTTTAAATTTCAAGGATTATCACGTAAATTGATCACAATAAATACAATGCACCCATTACATATAAATAGTTTGTCTCAAAGCCCTGATTGACCCTGTATTTCTTTTCACTTTTTAATGGATTTCCGTAAAGCATTCGCGTCGAGGAAACTGTAGAAAACGCATTACATACTTTCATGTTTATTTCGTCGGTTCATACCTTACGCTTAGTAACTTTCAATGTAAAAGCGAAAGAAATTGAAAGCAGCAAGTGGCGACTCTCAGGACCTTGCAGCAGACATTATTGCCCTCGACACTGGACTGAACTTGGGCGATTGAGATATTTTTAAGCGGAATGAGCTGTCACGTCTCTAAAAGTTGCCTTTTGTGTAACCTACGAAGGAAATTGGATTTTGCAGTTTTCTTTTCCGAGCTTAGTTTGTTAGAGTTTTTGTATTCGCCAGCACAGAAATCTTTGGAATCATTTGTGAAAACTGTAAGTGTTCAAGCACTAGTTCTAGGCATTACCTTGTTCGAATCGGATATATTTTAGCTAACAATACAATAATTACAGTTTCGTTGTTTTATTTTTCAAAATCATTCACAATATTTCTTTTATAGATATAGTGCTCTGTTATTCGTTTCTGCTTTTTCTCTAATTCTTAGTATATAAAACAATGGTTCTAATAACCTGATCTTCATAAATCGATTTTATTTAATTAAAATGCAATAGTGTACAGATTAGGCAATGATTAAGGGTGAAGAGGAACCAGGTGTGTGTGTGTGTGTATTTATATAGGAGTAAATTGTGTTTCTAGGAATCACTGCATGTATTTTGCCTTTTTCGGTTCAACTCCAATTTCTTGAGAGGTGAAGAGGTAGTAATAACATGTCAGATAGATCTGATCTGCTCAAGTTTAACAAACCCGTAGAAGCGTATTTCGTCATGTGTGATTTTATTTCCATTTATTCATAACAACGGCCTCAATTGTAAAAAATTTGAAAATTGTTCTGTAATCTCAGGAGAGGTCTCACCCTTTAATTATGGGGTTCTACCGAAATAGAAAGCGGTATCTTATAATACTTGATGCGATCTACAAAGCCACTAAGCTTCAATCCAATCGATGCTTAATACTTTGGAATATTTCCTTATTAACGTCTTGGATGCTGAATGGAAGGTCGTGAAATTTATAAAATATTGTTTATATTGAGCTCTCATTATTGCCATTGTGCATGTCAAAAACTGAAGCTCTGCGATCGTCCAGTTTTTTTCATAAAACTATCAGTGTAGTTAGAATACGATATGATTAATACTATACATTGTAGTTCCACGTTGGTCTCGCGTAGTATAAATATACAAAGTTATATTAATGGACCGCTGGAGACCAAGGTATCACCACACAGAATATGTTGGGTTTCGTTTGAAGTGCTCAATAAATATTTATCCCCAAAAGAAATAGAAAATGTAATGCCTCAACAAGAAGTGCAAATATCCACGCGTACAATACGTAGACGCAGTCTTGGCAATCTTGGTACAGTTACCAAGCTGGATTAAAATGCCCCCCTGAGAAAGCCAAGATTAACACCGATGATGAAGCACGTTATCAATGGCCGAAACGTCAGTCAACGTCATCAACATTTCACAATTGAAGATTGGCGAAAGGTAAGACAAAATAACTTAATGAATATGTAAATCAAGCAAAATTTGAACAATGTTTTTTCGTTAAAAATCGTATTTAGCGATGAGTCAAAATTAGAAGCTATGACCGAAAGAATTCAATTTGTTAGACGACGTCCATCTAAACGGCTTGGTGCAGCTACTGTACTAACTGTGAAACACCTTCCGTCAGTTATGGTATGGTCCTGTATATTAGTCGAAGGTCCTGGACCATTGTATTTTTGCCAAGGCGCCATGAATCAAAGCCAATATAAGCATGTATTGGAGGATATCTTGGGGCCATGTATGATTTAGATCCGAATGATGACCCTTACACATGGCCAATCCATCCAACGTTTTTTTCGAAATAGCCGATCTGCCAGTATTACCTTGGCCGGGAAATTCTCACGACCTCAATGCAATTGAGAACGTGTGGAGTGTTCTAAAATCACGCGTGAATTCGATAAGAAGCACTGCAAAAAGCAATAAGTAAGAAATATTGGGGATATGTGGCAAAATGACCCTACAATTGGGCATACCACTAACGCTTGCATAGACAGTGTGAAATGAAGAATAAGAGCAATTATAAAAGCCAAAGGAAGCATTATAAAATATTAGTTATATAGTTGTGACGATGTCTATAAAGAGTTCTGAATGAACTTATGCTTGTACAATACGTTTCTCATTATATATTTTAACAAAATCGCTATTTTAGCAAGTAGCCCTAATTGGACAGGGACTGTAATCACCCAGTATCGATTGCTTGATAAAAAGGTTGCTAATTCTATAACAGTATTCATAACCTCAGATTTAAGTAACACAATAAATTTATACAATTTTAAAGCACGCTTTCTGGTGATAACTTTTATTAATTTTGTTTTAGTAAAAAGTATTATAAAGGCTGTTTAAACATGAAGCACGATAACGTGATTTTTGCCGACGTTTACAAATGAGGCTACCAACAGACAAAAATGTATTTTATTATTTTAAGGCTTAAAGATATTTCACAGATTACATATTGAATTACACTTTCGCATAGCGTATCCTTATTTAACTTATTATCCTAATTTCGTAAGTAAAATAATACAATAGAAGCATTAACCAGTGGATCACATTTCCCATTTTCTCGTGGTAACAAATCAACTGCATTATTTAAAATGTACCTCTATATTTCTTCTTCTTTCTTTTTTCCTCTGAGGAAGATCCGAACGGATTTGATCGAATTCATAATTTCCGTTGGCATAAAAATAAATCTCCGATCGCAAAAAAAGATAGGCTTAGGATGGAAATGAAAGAAAGCGTATATTCAAGGTAGGCTTTGATAATATCAAAGCGCCCGGGGATAATTCTACCGCTTTCGATAATGATGATGATGATGACATTTGAAGGTTTCTCGATATAACATTTCTACGTAGAATAATTTTATTGTCATCAAGCATGTTGTCCAAAGTTACTCGTACGTTATTACAGATTTTCGTACTATTGATACTATGATATTAAAGTATTATATATAGTAGATACTCATTAAATGAAAAATAAGACAACTGCGATCAATTACATTATGGAAAACTTAGAAATATACTGCAAAAATCAATTAAAGCACGAAATGTGTGTAGTTTTCATCATTGACTACATGAACGTAATCGTACAAGTAAGTCGACAGTTCAGGACAAAAATATAGGACACCACCCGCATTGAACCTGTTTTTAATAAGCTCTAAGCTGGTGAGTATACACCAAGTGTATGCATAAGCTTTATATTTAAACAACAAACACACACAAGTTAAGCCCGACAAAAACTAGCGTTTTTGCTTTATCATTAAGTGATCATGTAATAATAATAATAATAATAATCCTTTATTGCCCAACAGCCCAAGGACCAATTACAGGACAAATTACAATACAATTCTTATTTAAAATAAAATAATTAAAATCGTGTTGCCTACAATAATAATATGCTGAAAATGTATATAATAATGAAACAAAAAAAAGAGAGACTCACAAAAATGGCTCCAGATGCCGTTTATTTGCGTTCCTCACCAGGTGCCTTAAACAAAATGTTGGTATTAGCTCTAGGTACTTGAAATATATTATAGTAAGGAGTATGATGAGTAGGTACGGTAAAGTTTATTTGCGCTAGAGAGGCTGGCGAGTCGATATTATTTTTCAGGATCCTGCAAAGAAACTCCGCACTGTTACGCTCGCGGCGGTCAGCAAGAGATAGAAAACCATGCTCAACAAGTAAGCTATAATACTCGATACCTCTTGCAGGAAACACGTTGTCCATTCGAAAGGAGAGATACTTTAGAAATTTCTTTTGAACGCGTTCGATTATAAGCTCTTGGTATAAATAACGGGGATACCAAACAATGGAGGCGTATTCAAGCTTAGAACGAACGTAGGCATAATATAAACGTTTCATTACACCCAAGTCTGAGAAATGCCTGCAAGAACGCATGACAAGAGAGTTTTGGAAGCAGATGAACACATGGACGAAATATATTCCGTAAATGACAGTCTATTATCAAACAAAACACCAAGATCCAAAGTTTTGATATTGCGTGGTATGGCTGCATCATTAATCTGGTAGTTATAGTGTAAAGTAGTGTGAGTGTTATTGTAGGAAACCACAGTACACTTGTTGATGTTCAGAGGGAGATAATTGACCTTGCTCCAAGTATTAATACGAAGAAGATTGTCTTGTAAATGTTTACAATCGAAAATGCTGCCAACAGTATTAAATATCTTTACATCATCTGCGTATGCTAAGACGTGACACGTAAACAGAGATAGTAAATCATTTATATAAAAATTGAAGAGAAGTGGTCCAAGATTTGAACCTTGAGGAACACCTGATGTTGGAGAAAACGGCGTAGAGGAATAATCGTTGTAGCAGACATAACACTCCCTTCCAGTAAGGTAAGACTCAATCAACGTCAGGAAACCCACACCAAAACCAAATTTATCCATTTTTTGTAGTAGCATCTCGTGGCTAATGCAGTCGAACGCTTTAGAAAAATCTACGTCAATAACATCCACCTGCTTTCGCTTATCAAGCGCTTCACTAAGATATTGGCCAATGCATGCTAAATTAGTGATCGTCGACCTACCTGCAACAAAACCGTCGAGTTTTGTGCCTGAAAGAGCATTACTTTTCTTATTTAATCAAAAGAAAAGAGCTGTTGAAAGTCATCGTTTGCTGGTAGAAACATATGGTGAACACGCTCCATCGATTAGAACATGTGAGACATAGTTTCGACAATTTAAAAATGATGACTTCAATGTGAAAGACAGTGAGCGCTTTGGTAGACCACAAAAAGGCGAAGGCGAGCAATTGCAGGAGTTATTGGATGATGACCCAATTCAAACTCAACGACAATTAGCAACAGCATTACATGTGTTACAAGAAACAGTCGGCAGATGTTTACTAGCAATGGGGAAGATCAATAAACTCGGTAAATGGATCTCACACAATTTGAATGCTACTGAAAATCGCACAGTCACCTGTGAAATGCTGCTTCAACACCACGAAAGGAAATCATTTTGATATCGAATTGTGGCGGGTAACGAAAAATGAATTATTTTGAAATCGTAAAGCAGAAGAAGCCCGTCCTTCAATATCCAGGCCAAATCGCTTCAGCAAGAAGACCATTCTCTGTGTCGGTGGGACCAGAGGCGTATTATGTATCATTAACTCTTGGAGCCCGACGAAACCGTTAACACACAACGCTATCGCCAACAAATGATTAATTTAAACGACGCATTAATCGGAAAATGACCGGAATGGCCCAGAAGATATGGCAAAGCGATTTTGTTCAACGACAATGCCACACAGCAATACCAGTGAAGACACCATGAAACTGCTTGAATGGGACATCCTTCCACACCCGCCGTGCTCCCCAGATCTGGCGCCGTCTGACTATCACCTCTTTGCATCAATGGGACACGCGTTCGCAGAACAGCACTTTTGTTCGTGGAAGTTGAAAAATGGCTCGACGAATGGTTTGTCGTAAACAGCAAACAGTTTTTCTACCATAGAATCCATAAATTACCTGAAAGATGGGTGAAATGCGTAGAAGCCTATGGCCAATATTTTGAATAAAAAAGAAATTAATTTCGCTCGGAAATTACGTGTTTCTTTCTAGCAAAAAAAAACGGCAAAAGACTTATGCATTTACCTGGTAATGTAAACAAATTGAATTGCAGTATTTATACAGAGACCTTGTTAAGTATCCCCTCGATCCATGCTAACTCTTAAACAACAGAACCCAGCATTATTTAAAAAAAGTTGACTTGGCGTTTTTTACATACAACTTTTACTGTCAGCAAATTAATTCCATTTTCATTCTGACGAATGACCTCAACTTCTTATCTTCAATAGAGCACTTTGTATATCTTTTCATTCTTCCTTTGAAGACAATGAAATAGTGAATCAATATGGTGTGCTTGAAATTAGAAATTGTGAGGACTTCCAGCGATAACGACTTTGATAATATCATCTTGTTTTGATGTAAATTTGATTAGAAGAAAAGTATCAAATTGTCTCCTGTGACGTTTAAATGTTTAATACGCAAGTTTAATATGAAACTGAAGAAAATAGGATCAGAGTTAGTTTGTCTTTCTTGTCAAAAGCATGGTAATGGTTCACTAGTTATAATCGCTAACAAAGAAGCAAACAAAAGAATGAAATGATTATATTTTTTACAACTCTCGAAATGTTTATACACTTTATATAATTATATTGAAGTGGTTATATCCTCTATGTTAATGTACTAAATTTTATGCAGCCAACGTCATCAAAAAAAAATATATTCTTTCAGTTTTGGAAATAACTAGTCACTGGTGCATTACAACCCAAGGATTTACAAATTTGAAATACGGTATCGTGAACGGCAATCATTGCAACGCAACTTACATAGACCAGACCATTGTTCCAACGTAAGAGGGCTCTCACTGCTTTTATCTTATTATAGACGTATTTTTGGACTTCTATTTACGATATGCCCAAGCAGTAAATATCTATAAAAGTAATCCCTCCAAAATCTCAAAGAAACTATTGTCACTACTTTCTACCCAGTAGGGAACCCCCATGTATGTAATTAACATTTTTGGTACCCAGCATGAAGAGCATGAATTAATTAAATTCTTAATTCGAGGTGCATTTTTTTTTCAATGCTCCCAGGCAAAATATCATATGTCTTTACTGTAATATTTTGCCTTTTACGTTTTTGAGAGGATGCTTTTTCTTACACAAATATTTTATAACTGCCCTTGCTTTATTTTTGTCAATTTGGCCTGTTATTCTACATCAATACCTCCATTTCTACTTATACCTATGTAGATAGTGGTAATACTTGGTTCAAAAGTTTCACCTCCCACGCTTCTACTTGTGCGAGACCTATCCGGAAAGTAAGTACCGCTTTAGAAAAAGAAACTCATAAAAGCATTTTATTCAAAACAAAATTTATTTCTACATGGAACAGTATTTCCTAAATTATTTTTTTTTACCGTTGCCACCATTGCTCCAACATTTGTCATGGCGGACAACCAATTTTTCTATATGCTCCTGACAGATGCCATCGGTGAAAACACGTCGTTGTCGCTATGAAAATTGTGGAAACTTATCACTAAACATTCTTATTGTGAACCGTCTATTTCCATGAATTTCCTCATTAACCTTTTCAACTAAACTATCATTAACAACAGAACCCCGCCCATTCCGTGCTTCGTTATGAACATTGGTTCGTCTATCATTGAATTGTCTAACCCAGTTTCTCACCTTTCCATCTATCATTAAATTTTCACCATAAATCTCTACAAGTTGACGATGAATTTCTTATGGGATAAAACTAAGTCTCACAACCAAACTTTATTCTTATTATGAATGTTATTATTCACATAGCGTTGTTATCACACACACCTAACTCTGTCTTAGAATTCGGAAGCAAATGACAAATCACCGAAAGAAATATAACCAAAGCAAATGGAAAGACCTTTCCTTCCTATAACCCGCTCCTAGCCGTTCTTCCTCTTTACGAATTTCTGGATCTCATTTACTTGGAGATATATAGTGAAAGCGCAGAACTTATATCTACCTATACCGCTTTCGTAAATACGAATCCATTCTTCGAGAGTATCAAAGAAACAAACAGCTTGTCTGCTTTCTACATCGTATCTTTGGCTAATGCTAGCGATTTGCCTTGCTCATTGCTGCTGCTTTATTTAGTATTTCTCTTAACAATCCGACCCGCCTCACTCTAGCTGAAGGTGCTAAATTTTTAACCAAGCAATCGATTTTCCTCGTCGTACTTTCTAAGTTTATGCGGCCATGACGATTCCATCATCAAAGCTAATGTTGTTCCTAGTCAGGAGCGTATAGGGATAAAAATAAATTACTACAGTACCTACTATAATAATAAATACCTTTTACTATGTACGGGAGATCTTTGTGTTGAGAAGCATGTGTGAGTGCTTTGCACCGAATATTAGTATTGTTATCTTTACAAAGCGGACAAATGACGAGGCACCTGTTTAGTAACTTCAACAAATGCTACTGCAATTCATCTAAACCCTACATTGAACTATTACGCCTTCTCTCTCTCCATGTACCAAGAAAATTTATAATTATAAACATACCGATTACATAGGATTGTGTAATGCTTGATACACATGTCGATATTAATGAGACATGTAACAGTTTTTAGCATAAAATTTATGAATTCTTAAATCAAGTCATCCGTTTAGAACCTATTCTCTTGTTCAAGTATTCTGTGTGGTTCACAAATGATCATATAAATCAAGCTAAGGCATAGATATCGATCTATTCACATTCTGATAAAGTTACAGGTAGCCTAATCTAACGGTACATTGCTTATCAGAGGGATAAATTTATCTGTTGTTAAATCCTCCCGATAAATGTATATCTATCGGATATTATAACCTCACTTCATTTCATGCGTTTGTGTTCATATAGAAATATTCTGAATGAATATGGAGCTTCTTGAAGATTTTGGAGATGTATTTATCGCAGAGCAAGCTCAAGCAATTGCTGTTAATTTACTTTTATTCTTGACTTAAACTTAGACCTGATAGATGCGTCAGCAGGCATAATAAATTTGATTCACAGCTATAGCAGTAAAGTCCACACACACAAATTTATTAATTATTCGAAATGCAGCGTTTCAAGAGCACGTGGACTCCCCGGGTCGTTATTAATCATAAATTTTACATTGATTTGTTCTTTAGGTATTTCTATCCGTAGTTTTTTGGAAACTTGATCTTTTCAGTATCCAATTATTCTATTTCATAATTCGCAAAATTAGTTGGTCGATCTTTTTCTTTTATTATGACGTTTTCTAATACTAACTTTTAATATAAACACGTGGAACTTGTTATACTACGTATACTTCATCAAACGGATCTTTAGACGGACATCATTGTTTGATGGCAGAAGCAAAAATTGCTAGTGAATCTAACTATTCCTATTCAATGTCGATATCGAATATTCACGTACAGAAGATACGTATGTCTGATGACGTGCGTCTAAAGATCCATTTGACGAACAGTACAAAAAATATTAGGTTATGTTCAAATCTAAACTGTAATTATGTGTTTGTCTTTCTCATTACAACGCAGGCTATCTTTCACATTTATCCATTGCTGTAGTAACCGTCTAAAAACATTAGACACTCCTGGTTTGTTACCCCTCAGATAAAATTTGGTGAGATATCTGCTACCTGATAAATGTATCTTGCTGGCGGTTATCTGCCACTTTATCAGAATGTGAATAAACCGGCACTTAAACAAATAGAGGAGCTCCATTGCTACAATGACCTGAGAAAGGTTGCGAAATTCAACGGAGCAGCCTTATATAACGAATACATGTCTCATGCTCAAAATCAAATCAAAAACAACCCACGATCAGTCTGGTCATTTGTGTCCTCAAAAAGACGCAACCTCGAAATTCCCAATAACGTGAGAAATGAAAATGGTGATATACTGTGCACGTCCGCATCTGTAGTGCAGGGTTTCCAGCAATTTTTCCAATCTGTATGACTAAAAGCGATTTGTTGATCGACATCACCTCGTTTGAGCATTGAAATATTCGAAGCTATCAAAAAATTAAAATATAAACATACCATGACACAAATGAATATTACTGAAGTGATAAATTAAAAGAAGATTATAAAGATATTCGTATAAAATGTAGATTTTGCTTAAAACGAATTTAAGTGATAAATAAGTAGGTATTTCTCTTTTTCACATTCTAGCAGAAATATATAAATTCTAAATGGTGGAATAGCTGCAAGATTTACGTGCTACGTAGAATCCCGTAAGTTTTTCTTTTGCGAAAAAGTTGCGCCAATTTCCGAACGTAACATTATTTTAAACAACCCCATACAATTTTAGGTCTCTATACAATAACAGTAAATCAGCGTCAAATCAAAATTATATATAACACCCATTTTATACTGGGCGATTGACACTAATTGAATCAAAACCTATAGTTTATTTCCCCGATGAATGGGGCCAGCACAACCGCTGCTAACCGAAAAGGGTTGTCTGACTGCGAGGTATTGCACACAAATGTCGACATGTCCGTATACACTGTTCACTGATTAATACGGACAATTAGAGATAGGCGGACATGTATATATGTAAGTACATGATTTTGATTGCTGTTGATGGGCACTTCGTGGAGGTAGGACGTACCACTGAATTGATCTTCAATTAATGTGCTTACAAGCTTTGCACTTTGACCGTCTTATCGACTTATTAAAGTATGTATACTTATGTTTATAGAGTGAGTGTTAACAAAACGTGTTCAGTCGAGATATGATATCTATACAATAGGAAATGTTCCTTAGAAAGCAAAAAAAAAACACTTTTCACAAATATAAGTTCTGTAAGGAGATGATCTTATAAGATAAGAATTAACACCATAAACTATTTTCTTTGATCAATCGCATTATCTTACTGTACTTTTGTTTATGGTTAAATTAATTTTGGACAAAAATTCTTGGAAATTGTTAAAAATAAAAATCGGAATTTTAAAGATCCTCAAGCAACGATTTGCTGGAAGAACTTTATAAAGTATTTGCATAAGGATATACATAGAAGTGGCACTTCTATATTTCATTCATGCGTATGTATTAGTCCCAATGCATTCACCGAAAATAAAATTATTAAATGTTACTGCTTATTGCTACATTAAGATAACTAGACTAACGTGTTGTCAAATTTATCGAACTGTTTTTCTAATATTCTGTTGAGTCTTAAAATAATTATGTTTCTAGACGTATTTGAACTCCGCAATAATTTAGGAACCTATGAAATCATCTAGAAAAAAATATTTACCTTTATGGCCTTTGTGTATTTCTAGTGAATTTATCTGCTTCCACCTAGAACAAGGTTGATAATACTTCCACTATACTGTAACAGAAGACCATCTAATCAACATACCAGTCCTTATAAGAGAGTTTGAAAAGGTCTACAGCACGTACTTTATATTCAATGTGGGACATCCTGAAAGAACGAAATGCCCGTTTGGAGTAGTATAACAATATTTAATGAAAATTCACCCTAATTTAGAATACAAAATCTAGTAAAAAGTGACAAAGGTACTTTTGGCCGGCAATACTACCAGCCAAATAATCCAGCATATAGCACAGGATCTGAATGATCAACGAATAGAAAAAATGAAAGGGACAGAATTTAGTCTCAAACTTGATGAGGCAACTGACAGTAACAAGGACAGCTTATTTACTATGTACGCTACCTGGATATTATCATTGTAGACCTAGTATTCTGCAAAAGCATAACTGAAAACCAAATACTCAATACTTGTTTGAGCTACTTAACAGGTTTGCAAGCGAAAATGGTTTGGATTGGGAAAGGTTAATCGGTATGTGTATCGATAAAGTTCGATCAATGCCCTGGTTACTATGGAGGATTGTAGGCGCTTCTTTGCAGTAACGCACCGCATGCTAGATTGAGCTAGTACATATAGGGAAGCACTTGCATCAAAGTTGATGAGCTCTCAATTGGATGTGTGATATTAGAACCCTATAGTATACGTAGTAAACTACATAAAAACTAGACCACTGAAAACCAGAAAAGCTATACATGGACATGGAAGCTGAATACGAGAGCCTACTATACTACTGAATCGGACGAGATGCATTCACGTGTTAACGTCTTTCTCCGTGCATTCAGGCTACGTTAAGAAATCAACACTTTCCCATAAAAATAACAACTGCAGGTACTTCGTCGTGCCCTATCTTTTACTGAAACTAGCATATTTATGTAATATATGTATTTGACAAGTGCCTTAAATCTGTCTCAGCAAGGTAATGACACACACATTTTAATACTCTTAAAAAAGGTTGCGGTGTTTAGGAAAAACTACAGTCGTGGATAACAAAAATCAATGAGAATTGCGGTCAGCAATGCTTCACTGAATTGAACAAATATATCGCCGCTTTTCTTTCCGTACTAAAGATACATACTTACTAATTCTCCGCCAGAATTCATTTCGCAACAAGAAGAGAATCTAATTGATCTCGCTTACGACAATAGCCTGAAAACAAAGTTTTCTTCTTCCGATTTAGTCCAGTTTTAATTTCTTAAAACAATTAAGAAAGAAATTTAGTTAGTTAAACTGCATTGTTAAATTGAAATCAAATTAAGCTGTTCTTCAAATCGAATAGGCTTTTTTCCTGTAATAGCTCATAATATGTATTAGTAAGATACATGTGTATTTCTAGGTTAGAATACCAGTCAACGCAATTATTTCATTTATGGCGATATTCATCTATGTGAGGTGGAGTAAAGCGGTTCGGTTCACCAGAGCAGATAGGCTATTGGTAGCATCATGTCTGAGCAAGAGGAACACGTCTGTTAAGCAACATATTATTATTAAATTTTTGGCGCGAGAGGGCGTAAAACCTGTCGAAATGTTGCTGGATTGACTGCACAGTTCCCAGAAAAAATCGCTTTCTAGGATCCAAGTCTACGGCTAACACAAAAACTTTTCCGATGGCCAAGAATCGCTGGAAAACGAGAGTCATACACGCCGACCGCGGACGAGCACCAGTCAGGCGAATATTTGCGCAATCCGTGAGCTGATTGAAGGTAACTGTCGCTTTAAAATATGGAAAATTGCTGCACACGTCGTAATATAGTACAGCAGTACCCAATCAATCATTACAGACGAATTAGGTTACCGAAAAGCGTCAGCAAGGCGGGTTCCTCGACTCTTGACGGAAGATCAGAAACCAAATCGTCTTGCCGTGTGTGAAAGACTTTTGGCGCAATATCGATCAGAGAAGCATGATTTGTTGAGACACACTGTCCACTGTGACGAGGTGTAGGTGCACCATTACATTCCGGAGGCTAAGCAAGCAAACTTGGAGCAGCGAAAACCTGGAGAAGCAGCAGCCAAGACCAGTCTCTCTGCTGGAAAAGTTCTTGCAACGGTTTTTTGGGATTCTAGAGGCATACTGCTCATTGATTTACTCCACGAACGGCGCTCAGTAAATGCTGATCACTACTGCCAACTGCTTGATGAAGTGAAACTGGCCTATCGGCGAAGAACGCGCGATATGCCCATTCGAAGTGCGATTCTACTCCATGATAATGCTCGGCCACATACAACTGCATTGACCCAGAATAAGTTGGACAAAATTCACTGGGAAACACTGCAACATCGCTCTACAGTCCCGATCTATTACCGTGTGACTACTACTTGTTTGGGCCTCGAAGAAGGACTGGGAGGTTACCACTTTGACGATTACAATGGTCTGGAAATGTTTATGCTTAATTAGCTATAGCCGCGACCACATTCATTCTTTGATGACGGAATTAAAGAACTTCCGATACGGTTGGAAAAATGTGTGAATAAAGGAGGAGATTACACAGGAAAATAAGGTGTATTGAAATTTTTTTTACTGTGCCAATAAATGTTTTGAAACCAAAGCCCGATTCATATTTGATTCGCGCTTGTGAAAATAGGTTTTGCGAGCATCTACGGCGAACGCACAATCATACTAATATTGTAGTTACCAATTTGCCCACAAAAACAAACAAACCATAACAGTCAACTTTACAACGTACTTTTACGTCAATGGTAAGTACAGCAATTCGCTGAAAAATTATTGTCGTATTTGTATGAATATTATGAATATCGAACGTCAGATGATGTACACAAAGTACATAGGTTTACTGAAACGACGCAATAAAAATATTCAGAAATACTCCGATTGTGATTGCTCGTCTCGCACTTGCTGTTGAGATTTTCGCCATCTGAGGCGCGAACTACCCGAAATGAAGAATGAAGCGCGCCACACGTAGTTTCCAAGACAATTTTAAATATCTAGATTTCTCGTTTGGATACCAGTATTGTCGACTCTAAATTGAATTTCGTAGCGTACGTGCGGAAATTCAAAAAATTCTGAAACTTTGAAAACATGTAGATCACATATAGCTGTGTGCTATTTATTTCTTTCCTGAGAGAAAACTCCTTGAGTTTGTGAAATGAATTTTCGAAAATTGGAGATTTTTCATTCTAACTATGTGCCTAACTATATAACGGTATGAGGTAGAAAAAATGCTCTAAGATAGAAACCGTTTGCTTGAACGAGTTTTATTACACAGCCAAGAAATAATATTAAATATATCAACGTTTTTACATATATCTCCCTAGCTGAGGTGGAGAGTTTAAATAATGTCAAGCGTAATAATTTTCTTATTCAGTACAGATGCAACCTGTTTTGTAGTAACGTAAAATCTAGTTATAATTACATTTACTTTATTGGTTCCATTGTTAGATTGTTGTTTAAGGAATCAACATTCCACGTGTAACACGTAACCATGTTTTTATAGAAAAAGATTAAGTGAAATGAGATAAACCAGTGGTACACATACAGTGTTCAAACTTTCCTACCCTAAATTTCTGGAAATCTGGAAAATTATAAAAAATTTCCTTAAATACATAAGAAGTATTATCGAGGGACATCGATTTTAACTCTCTGCCCCCGGAAGCAACTCCTTCAGAAGTCCTAAGTGGAGAAGAATGTCGAGTAATACCCCATTTTAATGGTCTTTTGAAACAGTACATTTTGGCGTTTAGTTTTTCGAAATTTATGGATTTGCTTTGGAGTGTTTAAATTTTATTTTTTTTTGTTTCAGGTTTATATCTATTACTCAAATACAATTTACCTACTTAAGATGTTTTACTTTTATTTTTAATTTAAGAATTTGAGTATTGTTCAAAATGTTGGCCATTGTTCGCCAAACAATGTTATAGCCGTTACCCAAACCTGCGTACATTTAAAAAATATCTCTTTGAATTCTACGGCAGATTGCAGTAGTCTTCTGACGAAGTTTCCCTTAACTTTGAAATTGAAGGGTAAATACAACAGACTAAATAACACCATACAAAAAAGTCTATAGGTCCTCTTCGTCCTTTCCATTTATTTGGGGATACATTGTCTAACCACTGCCGTACTGGAAGAACACAGTGAGAAGGAATTCCATGTTGTTGAAGATTTATAAATGAAATTTATAAAAATTGGTTTTTATACCGATGCTCCTCAACTAGATTGACAAGCTAGAAATACAAAACAAACCAAACCAAAAGATTTTCTCAAACATATAGAAAACGAGTCGGTCAATTTCAAAAAACGAAACGCCAAAATGTGTTGTTTCAAAAGAACATTACTACCGATAATACTCCTCTTGTATTTTAGGATATTTTTTCATAAATTTACAGATTTACAAAAATTTTGGGTGAGAAGTTTTGAAATAAATACACTGTATTGTTCATTACGCTTGGTTGGTTCTTTAGCAGACAAGTGTTAAAAGTAATCGCCATAAATATTGTAAATGTAATTCGTTTGCTGACGATAATGTTGGAAGTTACCAATTATAATAATGGGACACCTACCAATGCCTTGATGTTCAATGAAACATCGTTTTCAGTAGAAACTGATACAATCCCAAAACTTTTGTAATACCACACACCACATCTTGTAGAATTTATGGATAAGGTATAAACCTCGAATGGAAAGAGGCATTCAAAATTAAAGACTTTCACTGCTTTTCTTTGGCTTTTCACTACACGGTATAAAAACTGTCGATTTTAACTCCAACTGATCAAACATCCGATCTTTGGGAACAGGAACCTTGAAAAAAATATATTCTCACGCTTTATGTTCTGCTGTAGAAGGAAACAAATGCTTGTCGGTCTAGTAAAGTGAACGGTACATTACATAGAATAAAACAAACACCTATATCAAATATTAATTGTTCGCTGCATCGTTTACCACGAATTGCAGAACAGTGTTTTATACTTCTTAGGTGGCATTCACACTTCCATCTGCTGATACACGTCAAACATTTGTCGCACTTTACATATTTAATTCTATCGCCTTCATATTCTAAATCCGGCGTACTCGCTACTACGTTTTCTAGTTCATTCGCAATACGCCGTTTCTAAAATATACCTAAATGCGACATTTTCTAAGTATGTGTGTACTGACAAGCACTCACAACGATCAGTCGAATAATACTGAACAAGCGTGCTCTGATACAGATACTCGATTCTCCTTTGCCGCGCGTTTTACCCCTCCACGTTGTTGTCCGCACGGCCCTGAAACTTGCCCCTTATTCCCGAGACTACTCCGGATAATGGTTGGTAACAGTGAAAAGCACTTCTAACAAGACATCCAGTATAGAACCAAAGTGCCAAATGAGTTTTTATGTAATGAATTGTCATAAGAAGTTTTAAGCCAGAAAGCAGAACCATGATATTTAAAATAGATTACTTTCGTGGCGTATATTTTCATTTACCATTCCTAATGAAAAGAAAATCATGTTTATTCAATCGCTTAATCGAAATGGTAACTCGAATAATGACAGTTGTAATGAACAAAAGTTCGAACTTCCCTATATGCGCAATCGCAGTACGATACGAGTAATTTTCACCACGTTTTACTTCGGTCGCAACGCCGTAACGAAAACCGGTTATAAATTTGTTAGTTGGGAGGAATAAGCAGTTATAAAAGCGGCGATTCGAAAATGAATCCGGGTAATACTGCAAAACAAAAGTGAATATAAATTGGCCGATGGAACGACAAAGCTACGACGAAGGGAAGTGCGGATAGAGAGGGGTAGTGGAGACGAATAGGTAGCGGGAGCACGCTGTTACAAAAAGACCTCTTTACGAATGGCATTTTTCGCTGTTCGCGTAATTTATTGCACGTACCCTTATCATCGCCGCAGACAATATAAATTTCCGAATGAGCCAATATTGTATTCACGAGAGGGCGCCACAATATATCTCATATTTATCGCGCGCATTGGACTCTACACGGTCCCCCGGATTCCCCTCCATTGTAATCTCTCCGCCTCTTCAACGCTCGACCGTGGTAATAACACTTTCCTATGCGCTTTGTACATTTTATTCGACCGGGAGTGTTCTCCTCCCGTATTATACATTGTACCAACGACAATGGGATTACACATTCATAATCTGGATCGTTGGCAGGCGGAGCGGTACGGTACTACATTGGTGGAAACGTTCACACATTCGTAACGTAAAATACAGTCGTATTCAAAAATATACTACTGCTTTGGATCAACGTAAAGATAAATATTTGTTAGGTTTAGAAAATTTTGATTTTGATTGTTGCTTTGTTATAAAAGTTAATTTCCGAATAATAATAAATAACACTGGCCAGCACACATTTTGGTGCCTCGGATTTTAAGTGTAACTAAGCAATTTTGGGATGCCTCATCCAGAAATGCCGATAGATTTGTCTTATCAGATCTAGTCTTAGAAATTCACTCCTTCTGCCCTTTAGAAAAAAAATCGCCAAAATTAGATTAAATGTTTTCCTACGTACGTAACCTTTTAAATATCACTATTTGATAACTGGGTAAATGGGTAGGAGGTATTTATTTAACAGAAAAATATACATATATAACTTTCAATCATCAGTTAAAAATTTTTATAAAATTTCCTTGCGTGAGGTTTACCAGAACAGTCTTACTAAAGATTCCAGCACCAATCTGCCATCATATGGGTATCCCATCTTCCTTGGTACCTTTCCTCCATAATGCTGATGTCTTTGTCAAATATTTCCACCTGTTCCCCACTAACAGCGCCTTAATTTTCTGGAAAACGTTCTCTAAGTGGCTGTGAAGGTAATGAATCTTGATGCTCATGTTACATCCGAGCGTCTGAAAATTAGAAAGCATCTGCTCTACTAATAAATAACACTGAAATTTGTTACATATGAATAATAAACTGAGGTATATCTCAAAAACTAGAGCTGCTAGGCAGAAATGCCAGTTATTTTTGGAACCAGCACATCAGAAGTACAATGTAAATAGAGAAACAGAAACAAATAACAGATCCTGTACAAATTCAAGGCGAGATTCAGCTCTAACCTATTTTAATCCAACCTTATTTACAAAATTAAATAACTATCATTTCTTACTAAACTCATATAATTTGTACTTTTGTGGAATCTTATTTAAAAATAAATAACTTCCGTCGGTTTTTCATTGATAATTTAATTTTCTTGTTATTACCAATATTGAAATTAAATTCAATTAGTAATTAAAAATAAAATATGATTGTTATGTAATTTTGTAAGTAAAGTGGATCATCTTATTTTTATTAATTAAAAATATCACTGAAAATTAATCTAATTACATTTAACGTTGGTAATAGCAAGGAAATTGAATTATCTTACTTAAAAGTCTCAGTCAAATGATGGAATTAACTCGTGAGAATTATCATGCGATGATTTACTAAGGCTTTCAGCATGGATTATCTCAACAACAGTGCATCGATCTAAAACCACGTATATCATTGGTTTAGTGAATTCAATCGTAGCCGTTGTTTACTCAGGGACGAATTTAAAGAAGGTCGTCCAAAATCGATTGCTGTGCCAGAAAACAACGATGCTGGGCGGGAAGTGATAAAGTAACATCGACCTGTGACGTACCGTAAGTTGAGGCATTCCTAGGCATTAGCATGCCAAGCATACACAAGATTTTACACAACATTTAGCTGTAAAAGTTGCGCACGTTATGTCCCGCACAATTTGACAATCGTTCAAAAACAGGCTTGTATCGATTGGTGCAAAGAAATGCTAAAAAAATACAATTATGATACATCAAAAGCCCTGTATAATATTTATACAGGTAACGAATCTGGGATCTATGCGTATGAGCCCGAAAGTAAGCAGAGAACTGCTGGAAGCAGCATATATACCACACCAACCGAGCCTGGATATAAAGAACATCTGGCTTCCTATGATTAAGGAAAGCATTAGCCGAAGACCGGCGACCGCCCATGCGCAAAAAATCGATCAACTGCGTGCCACCCCCGCGCAGATCCAATGCGCATCTCCTTCTGCGCAGAAAATTATAGCTTATGAGGCAAATGTGTCAGACAAAAAATCGCTAAAGCACGATTGCGCTGTTAAGGAACAGCCCATCTTAAGGCGCCTATGAAAACGGCAGTAGACAGACTGCCGAAACGTCGGACCATACAAGTTCAACGAACGATAGAAATAGCCCAAAACAACAACTCTAGTTATTAATCGACTGTATGGGTTTTCCAAAATGGGTCAAACCCAGCAAAAGTTGTTCGCGCCGGAAGTACCTCGAAGCAAATGGTCGCCTGTTTTGTTGGAATAAACAAACATGTGGTTACATGACCATTACAGAATCATAGAACGCTTAATTATGAATGGTGCACAACCATTTGTTTGCTAGCAGAAATAAGAAAAAACAACCAGCAATGCCGCCAAACTTAAGCGGATGAGTGCCAAAGTCAGTTGTGGATCGGCAAAAGTAGTGGGGAATGCGGTTACGTGTGAAAGCTCAACGTTCTTTACTTTTCGAATAGGCCTCGTATATTTTTATTTCTGTATTGGTATATTGGTTACATTACGTAATATTTTTGTAATGATGATAATGAATTGTTTTTACCATGACTTTACTTATAAATTTCTCTAAGTAATTGTTTTTGGATAACATTTCTCTTATATAATTTAGGTTAGTTTTTAAAAATTGTTGGTCAGAGAAATGCAAACATCGGTCTACCAGGCCAATGATGATGCCCTTTATATAATGTCAGTAGCAATTGATTAGTGTACTTCAACTGATAAATACATGTACAATTCCTAAACAAGTTCTGCTTTGAGCGTACATTTCTAGAATTTTGAATACGTAAATATACACGCATACACTGTCATATCAGAATACAGCCTTCCTTATATTGTGTTCGGCAACGAAATCGCATAAAAGAAAGGCATTCGCCGTACCACCACCGAACAACTCATTGCCAGTTAAAATACTCTTCCGGAATTTATGTCTGATTTTATTGACATCGAATCTATTCCAGGTTTTATGACTGCGGTGGTTTACCCTTACGCTCTTATCAATAACTGAATTTCTTTCTTCTCGCTCGTTGTAAATATTTTTTAGTACTACGCAGTGAATGTTTCAAGTTTACATAAGCTTTAACTTCGAAAATGTAAAGTCAGCGTACTAGAGTAGAGGAGAAAAGAATTTTCAGCTTTTATTTATACTTAGCTAGATACAGTGCCACAATTTAATCCCAAGGAAAGGTCTTGGCAACTAAAAATTTTACTGTGAAAATCCTGTTCGCTCTGCATCGAAATGCCTTGTTTAAAATGTTATCGTATTTGTATATGTATATCGAAACCTCAGAATAAAGTATAATAAGAAGTCTTTTCGTATAAAGATTTGCGTAATACAAATCATGCGCTTCTAAAAAGTCTTTATGATCCCAGTTGCTGCTATCCTTTTTCTGGAAGCCCAGTAAGCTGCCACTGATGAGAGAAAGCATTGTGCATTGTGGTGACACCGTGTTTTTATAAATTTGACAGTAAGGCACTGTAAACGACTCATTAAGTAATGATGAGGTCATGTCTTCATATATATATACTATACTTAAGGATTTTATGTTCTGTATATATACTGACGGTTGTCCGACTCATCCTATCTCTGGTCCAAAAGGAAGAATAACTACATTGTTCCCTTGTAACAAACATGTAAAACTGACGCTTGCAACTTATTCGCCCTACTCCTACAGAAAGTATAGTGTCTATCATGGAGTACACACCCTTATCTAGGTAGCATAACTATGATGTCTTCAATAGTGGTGTCACAGTTTTTGCAATCTTTAAACTAAAAGAATGTAGTCAGTTTAAGGTTTAACCTCCTATTCAGTGTTAAACACCGTGATATCACAAGGTTTCTAGGAATTCTCTAGGACTGAAAGTAACAATGGGCAAATTACAATAATGTACCTCCCACCAAATATGGCACCGCTTATCCAGCCAATGGATCAGAATGTGACCAGACTTACAAAGTTATATTACAAAAGCAGTCTTCTTCGCAATATCATGGATCAAATTTAGAAACATTAAAAAATTTAACAATAAATGATGCTATTACAAATTTGATGTATGCATTAAATTCATTAGATCCAACAATGATTGCTAAATGCTAGGGAAAAATTCAAGATTTTAGCAATCAAGAAGGTGAGTACTGCCACTTAGTGTATTGCAGCAAAAATGAAAAGTTGGTCAGACAGTAGCTCTAGCTGAAACACGTGACATCTTAAACATATTACTGCGACACGTATGTACTCAATGTTTATGTATGTATCCAAGCTTCATTATTATAGGTATGCACATCTATTCCTAGATTGAACTGGATGAGAGAGACGTAATGGAATGAATAATATAATATTAATAATGAGACAATGTTGACGAAGAAACAGAAGAAGATGAAACTAAAGATGAGGAATCTAAAGAAAAATCGCAAAATAAAATTACTCCAGACAGTGCAGTATATGCACCAAACACATCAATTCAATGGACAGAATATGGCAGAATATGGACCTGATTTAAAATATATTCAAATATTAAAAGAAATAAGAGAAGCAGCTGTAACACAAAAAGTTGAAAAACACAAAAACAAACAAAAATTACACAATATTTTGGGAATGTATTTTTATCTTCTTCAAATTAAAAAATTATGTAACTGTAAATGAGTAAATAGTTATTGATGCAAAAGTACCTATTGTTTTAAGCATAAAATCAGTCACTTCCTTTAATGTGACCAAATCATTAGTTTCGGTTTTATTTTGACTATTGACTGTCTACTGTATATATAATGAAGCACACATAAGAACAACAAATTCTGTAGAAAGATTGTATGCATTTCAAGTGCTGGCCAACAGTATATTCCAATTATAAGCATTTTTTTCTGTAGTGAGCGCCGCAACGGGGTTGTAAGCTATTTTAGCTTGTCATAACTGCAGGAGTAAGCCCTAAGATATGCGAAAGGATCTGTAAGGTATTCCTTTTTTGAATTTTCATACTTCTCTTATGTATATGAATTTAATTATAAATTCTTCAATTAAGTTCATATTTAGCCGATGAACCAAGCTTATACGTGAATCAAATTCAGATTGACTTGTAATCTCTTAAATGTTATCTTTCTCTCACCATAGGGGGTTAAAAAAGCTGTTTGAAATATTGTAAATTATTTTCTTATAGTTTGAATTGGATTAATGCTAATATATGTATAATTCCACTAAATGGAATATTTTGAAATATATCCTCTGTATTTTCCCTCATTTTAAATATGGCTTCACATATGGCCCGTTAAATTTGACCTCCGCTCCTTTTATCAAATATACTATTGCTTAGATAAGACCTTCGTATTTCCCCCTCTATTTTATTACCTAAATCTTTTTTTGCTTCTGAACACGTTCACAAACTTGTATGGTTTTTTTTATTTTATATATAAAATGTAGGAAACAATATAGCGGAATTAAAATTTTATGGCAAGCAGTAAAAAGACATTCCCAAAGTGACTTTAAGGGCACAGTAACGATAAAAGCGTATTAGGTAAGATACGGATGGAAGAGAAACCATGACGTCCTTAGCTATATTGCACAGATGTATTATGGTTCGTATTTTGTTGCCTGTGGTTTTTCTATATTGTTTTTAATTATATTATACAGGTTGTTTCAGGGAAAGTTTCCAATGTGCGAGAATCACTTATCCTCAAGTTAATCTAAAGATTAAGTAAATTGTCAACTAAATGACTGCTTTCAAATATTTTACAGTAATAAAGTGGTCTATATAGTAAATAAACCGTTGCTTAAACAAAGAATGAAGAGTTGGTATTAGAAGAATTGTAGGGATTTTGTACCGTCACGTTCTTAAATCAAGTTTAAACTCATAGTGCAAATGAAATACAGATTTATTTAGCTGGTAATTTAATTGGAGGTGGCACAATTAGACCTTAGTATAATAGGTATAGATTTAGCTAAATTGGATAGATTGTTATTTAGTATAATAAAGGTGTTAACTGACTTTCAATCTTGACTTTCCTCGATAGCAGCTCCCTCAAGATCAAATTACAACATCATTCCACTGAAATGCTCATAAAAAAAATAATAACAACGTTCTCCAGCGAAAACTACAGCCTTGGCCATAAGTATTGAGCGTCCAGGTTAACTTTGAGCTTTTTTTAAGAATATCATATTTAAGTATACAGAAACGACTTGCATAGGTTTATGTTTATTACAAAAAAAATGAATACTTAATGGGCCCGATGGGTCTTAATTACAGCAGAAATTCTTTTTGGTAGAGAGCCCACAAATTTTTTACAGTCTTCAGGACTAATACCGTTCAACTCTAGATGCATTCTTTAAATCTTCTATTGAAACAATTGTGCGACGACTAACTTTGCACTTTAATAAACCCCGTAGATGTTCTATTAGATTCAGGTCTGGTGATTGGACAGGCCATTCCAGGAGCTCAATATCATTTTCCCAAAACCAACCCATTGTGTAGACAGCTTCGTGACAAGTTGCTTTAGCTTGTTGGAACTTAATACCGTCTATGTTTGTATTGCCAAAAAAGTGATGTAAAATAGGGCAGTAATGCAGATTCTAGGACATTTATATATTTTATAGAGTCCATACCACCTTCACGCAGGAACATTTGTCCAACTCCCTAAATGCTCACGCAGCCCCAGATCGTCACGCTGCTTCCGAAGTGTTTCGCGGTCGTTATTACACACTCTGGTTTAAATTCCTCACCTATTCGCCGACAGACATAGGGCACGCCCGGTGTACCAAGGATCTGAAATGCGAATAAATATTGCAGCGAATTCGCTTATCATTTTTTTGCTGATAAAATTTATTTTGTAATCAAATTGTTGAAAGTTGACAGAACATCAAATTGACTAACTTACCTCAAAGCTTGAGTCATCGGACCACAGCAAACATTTGACTTGTTCAGTGAAACTTTCGTATTTTAGAGCCCACTCTTGCCGTGCCCTTTTATTCTTGTGCACAAACGGAGAATAACTAAATTCGTGGCCGTGAAGGAAAAAGAATATTGTGAAGACGAATTTATTTAAAAAACAGTGAAACATGGAGGAGAGAACATCATGGTATGGGGTTACTTTGAAAGCGGAAGGCTTAGAAAATTAGTTAAAATAGATGGAAGAATGACAAAGGTTGTGTATTTGAGAATCTAAGAAAACGATGCGGTACCAATTGGACGTGAATTAATTGGGGAGAGGTTCATTTCTAAACAAGATAATGATACACCGCAAAGGCGGCTAAAGCTTATTATCAAGGCAAATCTTAAGAAAGAGCCCTACTCTTAATGGAGTGGCCACCACGGTACTCCATTTACTTCTTGTGGGATCATTGGATCGTGAGGTTCGATAAAAATCCCCTACTGGCAAAGCGGCATTCTAGAATGCTCTGCAGGAAGTGTGGAATGCTATAGATGAGTCTTATTTGGAGCGATTAGTTCCAAGGATGCCAAGTATCTGTCAAGAAATTATTAAGACAAAAGAAGATCACTTTGAAGAAACATTAAGCTCTTATAAACTTATAGAATGATTTTAATATACATTTTTCCAGTCATTGCATAAAAGTCCCTTTATACTATCAAAGGACCTACGTTTATTGTGGAGCCCCCGAGAACTCCGACAATATTTGTGCAAAATCTTGTAACTCGAAAATTTTAAAAATTTTAAGTTTTTCAGAAAAATATTTCTATTCTTCACAGGGATTGCAAGGACTGTGTGGTTGTATAATTCACAGATATCGCAGTAAACTCCACACCAGACAAATTAATAATTATTCGGAATGCAACGTTTCGAAACCACATGGACTCCCATTGCCAACCATGAACTAAATGAAGTTTACTGCGATACCTGCGAATTCTTATTTTTTCCAAAATATTTACAATCCTTAATTTCTTCTACAAACTAATTGTATTTGGCTAATTTCTATAATTTTATTTCTTGCACTATTTTTTGTAATTTTTTTCCCAAAATGTTTGCAATTAAGGGAATTACTTTTTGGTATCCACAATCAATATCCTGTGTATGTTAATAAATGCGAAAAATTTCGAGCCATTCGATTGTAATAAGACGCTAAGTTATTTATTCACGAAGCTATAGAAGCTTTAAGGCGCCCGGATTACCCGCCCAAAATGCAATTTCTTACAAATTAAATTCACCCTCAGCCAGACGCTATACACAGAAGGAAGAGGAGAGTGGAGAAAACGGCCAAAAAAGAAGCATCCCATCTAATTACCGACGTTCTAAAGCAAAGCTTAAGAGTCGACCATTAAAGTCAACTTAATTCTTACTTCTTTAACTTTTATAGACTCTTTCAGTTTGTTCAATTGGATTCGTTCCCAATCTCATTTTATAATCATTTTTATTAGTTGAACATGACTTAATTTCTAATGATTGTTTTATTGTTTCAACGACTATTGCTACGTGTTGAATTTGGGCGTAATTAAATTAATGTCTCACGTTCGGGGTTCGATGTCTGATTTTATATTGGTAGTTAATTTTCGCGAGATTGGAGGGGCAACCGGATTTTCCTTTCAAATAATTGAAAATCGAAGATTACGGCACAGAAAAGAATACGGCGATTTCTTGTATATACTGCAATGAAAAGCGGTTACTTCTTTTGGCGCCTGAGGGATCGGAACCCATCAAATGGATATATTCCTATCCATTATTGTATCACATATATTTTTTGTATTGTAGCATAGTAGGATAATAATGCTTGTTGTAAGATGCACGTTCAGTTGAACCAAGTTCAAAGACGCTGCCAAGCTAGAATATTACAGAATCAGAGGAATCATACTAGTCTTTTTCACTTCCTACCTGCAGAAGAAGATAGGGAACGTCGTGGAAAATCACAATGTCGCCCATAATAGAAAATAAATACGGAGTGACGGAGGAATCGATACTCAGCCCAACATTATTCAACCTATACATAAATGATTTACCCACCAATATTTAGAGCGCCTGGATATGCTTGTACGCGGACGACACTTTGCTGATTGTCCGTACAGCCACTTTAGAAAGTTTGAAGACAGCATCAGAGACCGCAGTCAATGAAGCAAGCGCTTGGTTTGCAACGAATAAACTAAAAACAAAGAGAAGACACAACACTTCCTACTTACCACGAAAAATCTTGACGCTAACTCGAACGTTAGGTTCTTGGGATTGCAGATAGAGTGGAAACTAAAATGGACAGCACACAACGACATGCTTACTTCCAAACTGATGTCTGCATTATACGCGCTAAGAAGAGTGAAGAAAGTAACCACTCATCATGCTACCGGAGTGGCATATTTCGCTACATTCCATTCCCTATTGAATCACGGTATTTTATTCTATGAATTGTCCGTCGAAGCATCCAGAATATTTCTTCTGCAAAGAAAGCAGTTCGATTGCTGTGCAACCTACGATACTTGGAATCTTGGAAAGGTAATTTCAAAAAGGAAGGAGTACTTACCTTAATAAGTGTGCATTTACTCACAGTCCTAACTCACGTCCATAGGAACAAGAATCGTTAATGTATGGGTACACTCATAACTATATCACACAAAGCTGTGGCCAGTTACGATTACTTTACCATAAGTTGCAAACCACACAGAACACAGTGGATTATTGAGGGCCCAAATTGTACAACTTACTAAAATTAGATATCAGAGAATTACCAAATAATAAATTCAAAATGAAATTGAAGCCTCGGCCATTAGAATTGGAATGCTGCACACTGAAGGAATTTATTAATAGCCTTGCCTAACGCGGGCTTATTTTGTTTACATGTTTCGTTCGCCATATTTTATATTGTTATTGTTGTTTATTATATACACTTGCTAACCAGCGTGGTATACATACATAGTCACGGGGTTTTTATTTATCTATTTACTTAAACTTATTCTATTTTATTGGCGTTATTTACAATATTGATTGCAAATATAAAGAATTATTATTAAACACAATCTGATAGCTATACGAAAGATGTCTTTTAAGTTGTGCATACTGGGGCATAGAGGACACGGCTAACCAAATATCAGTACCAAAAATTAACCTTCATCTTTAGTCTACCTAAATCTAAAGCTTCAATGCGATACGTGTAGTGCTGCAGCTACAACGAACTGTCAAAAGTGACAAGTTAGTTGGAAAATCGAATTAAACCAAGAACATATTCGCGCCAAAAATTTGTTATAATTTTCGAAGACAACTATCTCAACAAGAATGCCTTGCCCAGTTGATTTCAATTTTCGGCAATGAATCACCTCATCAATCAATTCCTTGTTGGTATGGATAATTCAAACGTGAACAGACTAGTCTTAGCGTTCATCAAAGAGGAGGTGCACCAAAAACGGTAGTCACTTAGGAAAATTCATACCGTTGCCAAATGTTTATAGGGGAACTACAAAATTATATGGAACTATAGAAATTTCGTTGAGTGTAATAATAAAGTTAAAGCATAAACAATTGTACTGTTATACATTTTAGTCATTGTCAGTTACAATTTAAAAAAGAACATCATACGGAGAAGATATAGCGATATCTAGAGCTTACAGACTCCATAGTTTATGGGTAGTCAAGGAAATATATATATTTGGTTGAACTTTCCAATCATTTTAACGATTCGTCTCTACCTAAATTCATAAAATTTAATAATGTACCTCTTGTGTTAATGAAGGTACGATTTAAACACGTAATTGAATTGCTGTGCGAATATTACAATAAAACCTGCTTGATGGTTTCTGGTATATTGACCGGCTATAACCGACGCAATGATTTGTTTTGCAACGTTAAATATGCATGAGGTAAATATGAACATGTGGTCCGGTAACTAATAATAATAAGGACGAAATGTACACGTTCCATACGTAAATATTTGAATTTCCATCTCAAATAAACATGCGGATGGAAAACAACGCACAGTTAATTAACGTTCTCGGCACGAATTTTAATACTTTCCCAAATTAACGCAAATTACAGCGTAAAGTAATGAAGAAGACATGAAGTAAAGTTACGTGAAGAATGGAAAAATCAATTTATATTCAAAATTCAAGCGCACCAGTTTCGCCATATTTTGCCAGCAACAACTTTATTTTCATATTACAAAAATGGGTTCGCCAGGGGTCTAACCTTGGGCTTTTTATATTCGGTTTAATTATAAATGACACAACATATGTCTCATCATAGCATCATCTAAACACAGGGTTTCGGTCGACTCCCATTGTCAACCGTGTTACCGACTGAATGTAAAAACTGTATCACACATGCAAATTATTTTTTACGCAGGCTCTAAAATTTCTTAATACATATGACTATTTACAATCTATAGGTGGTCTCGAATATGTGTGTATTTTCAGGAAAGAATGGAACGAAAACGAACCGTATCTTTAACAGGGCCTTATGGTAATAAATCCATTAGACTCGAGTGTGCAATTGGGGTGGTTCTTTATTCAATAAGTTTCTATTCCGTTTCATAAATATCGTTTCGTACGCATCTAATTCTCTACACGAGTTTACGTTCTTAAGAAGTATAAGATTTTTTAAATCAATTTTTTGTCCGGATTTTACCATATGCTCTGCTACGCTTGACAGTAGTTTTGATAGTGTTTAGTTGATTTACTTTTTTAAGTCAAAATATATATGTTCAAAATCGACCTACTGAATTTTCTAAATTTGGCATTCTTTGTTTCCATTACACAACTTGATAAGTAACGGCAATAAATTAATTGTAAAGCAGATGTATGTTTGCCGTAGGCCAACAAGCGAAAGCGAAGTACTTACGTATAGAAAACTGTATAATCCTTAGGGAAATTAGTCCACAATTTATTTTTATGATTTACGGCTGCTTATCTACAAACATGAATATGTATAATTACTCGTGTTTATGTGCGCGGTTTTTTATTGAGGCGGGAGGCCTTTATGGGTTTTCGGGAATAGTTGTGCGAACATTTCATACTTCACATTATGGATTCTAGGTTTATGTTACGGCAATAAAGATAAACTTTATGCCGGGATGGCTGGGGTGTCGGTCGCGGGTGTGGGAAGATTTTCATACGCCGCTTTATTCGCAAATAAAGAAATTTATTCGGCGAAATAACTTCATTCTCTCAAGGCTCGAATGCAAATAACGCCACATATAGCGTGGTACTGGAGTTTTTATCTACGTAACGCTTGTAATTGCTGTCGCTATTATTTTTATTTCGTCCAGGGTAAGACAATGCGTATATCATTCCTACGTATGCATTTATCGCATTTAAAATTCCTACAACATTAACAAGTACTATTTTAACTTGGCAGCACCGATAACATCAAAAGAATCCAGTTATTCGTGATCAAATCTTATCACCGTTTAGCACCAGTTTATGGAACATCTCTAAAAGAATGCCTAGAAAATAACACCAAGATAAGAACGCTGTAAATACAGCTTTTGTGAAATCATTCACTAGAAAGACAATGTAAAGAGACACACGGACATGTTTCTGCCTGCGTGGTTTCGAGCGATTTTTTGCTAGACACATTGCAATTTCCTCTCTGCTACTATCGCCATATCTAACCCTACAATTCAAGTGATTATTCTTGGCGCTAACTAGTGCCAAAAGGAAGAACCACTTGTTTGCAAAAGTCTGACAGAGCGAAAAGATGCGGGTACAGCTTGCCACCCTTCTCTCGAGCAATACTTAAAATTGCTAGTCCCGAGAGGGCGTTCGCACCAAGGGGTAGTGCAAGGGAAACTGCAAATATGAATGACTTGTTGGGCTTACCACGACGTATTTAAAACACATCTAAAAGAATGCCTAGCAAATAATGCCAAGATAAGAACGGTGTAAATACAGCTCTTGGTATTGGAACATCCTTTGAAATGATGGCGTATGTCTTATCGGAATGGCTGTTATAAATCCTTTCATCACTAGCCGCCAATTTGAGGCTGAAGCCGTACCACGGCGGCGAGCATCATGAATTCACAAAAGCATGAATTAAGACCTTACAACACCATAAATTCCGATCACGAACGACATCTACACTTTCGTATTCGTAATCAGTAAATTTCATCAATCATTTTAAACCAAGAAAATTAACACTGGTGCTTTGATATTGATCCACTTTATACTATTAATATCGCGGTTTTATTCTTTAGAATGCGATATTTTGCTTTCATATTCGCTTATTAAACCTGTAAGGAACGTGTCATTGGTGAATTTTTAGACTAATTTCCGCTGGATGAAAGATGAAATGTATTTTTCAAACAGGACTGGTAATACAAACAATCTCAGAATTGTTTTAATAATATATTTGGGCTGTTAGACAAAATTGTTCGATGAAACGCATATGTGTATCAAATGTAATGCCAAGATCGCGCATTAAAAAGACTCGTCAAACTTGATTACTAGCACAATAAGGCGTCTGAATAGGCGCCAGGATTCTAGAATATGTCATACTGTAGCATTTGCTCTGTTACAGGCGTAGAATGTTGTCAGCATAGACCAATAGGTTACAATTTCAAATAAATCGTTTATAAAGATACTGAATAACAGCGGGCTTTTTGCAATACCTAAAGTCGACAAAAAGTCTTTGGAGCGATATTCACTACAAAATACATAATTGAATTTTCCATCCATAAGCTTCAACATGATAGGCGAGAAACCAGAGCTACTTCATTTCCGCAGTAAGATATTATGATCAATGAAATCGAAAGCTTTGGAAATAGAAACTGTAATTCATGCCGTTGTAATAATATGTTCTGGCAGATACCACTTGGCGGATACACTCCATACAGGTTGAGTAATACAAATTTTAGAAATCTTCCAATGTATACGAACCAGATAATGAGCATGAGTCTTGTTAATCGGATTCCGTATAATACAACCATACTCCAACTTACTAACGATGAAGGAATTATATAACGCTTTGATTGAATCTATGTTCAAAAATAGGTTGGTAACAAAATTGTTTGATGTGGCTGATGAAAATTTGATGCGTATCAAATGTGATGCTAAGATCGCATCCCGAAGGGACTCGTAAAAGTTGATAATTAGCAACAAGATAGGACATCTGAATAGGCGACAAGCTTCTAGAAAAGTCATGCAGCAATTACTCAGATTGAAACTTAAATTATTTGTTAACAGTATCGTACCACACTCGACAGGTAACAATTACAAATAAATCCTTTATAAAGATATTGAACAACAGTGGATCTAATTTTGAGCTTTATGCAATACCTGAAGTTGACAAAAGGTCGTTGGAACGATAACCATTATAAAATACATAATTAGAACTTCCACCCAAATACACAAGCTTCAGCAGGATGGGTGAGAATCTAAAGTTATTTAGTTTCCGAAGTAAGATATTGTGATCAATGGAGTGAAAAGTTGCGAAGATATTTGTGTAAGTTACATCCACCTGAATTTTTCTGTCTATGCTTTCACAAATGAATTGAGATAAAAAGTCATATTGATACGGTGACATGTAGGGTATCACACTTGGATATATGAAAGAGTGCAGTAAGTACTCAAATACTTTTGCGAAGTTGGAAATAATCGAGATAAGTCGATACTATGAAATATCCGAGGCATTGATCTTCTCAAGGACCGAAACAATCCTGATATTCTTCCAAATCAAAGAGAACACACCAGTAGCCAATACCAAGGTTGTAGATAACGGTTAATGTTTTGACCAGAACATATATGCAATCCTTGATCACGTAGCTCGGAACTAAATCATCACCAATTGGTTTCTTGGATGGAAGAGCTGATACGCTCTTCATACGTTACTCTCTTCTATATACTTAATAGTGAGTGGTAAGGTTGGTATCAAGTATCTCTGTCTTTGTATCAGGTAGAAAAACGTCAGTGAAGATTTGAACGATATCTGTTAATACTATCAGAAAGGATACCAGGAATTCTAGTCATTCCACCTTTTGGGCGAACATAACACATGGGCTGAAAAGTCCCGGGCCTAACACATAGATGACGCTAGTTTTATTGCAGTCACCTTTCTCTCAGTTAGTACTAACCTTCAAAAGACAGCTGTTAAAATTTCATGATATTCTATTCATTAGTTTGTGAATTATGGTGCTAAGAGTCACGCTACTTTTGTTATTTTCAAAACAATGGATCAAAAACAATTTCGTGTTTTAATTTTACACTGCTTCTTGATGGGAAAAAATACCGTTCAAGCGAAGCAATGGCTTGAAAAGTATTATGGGGACTCCGCTCCATCAGAAACAACAATAAAACGTTGGTTTACTGACTTCAAACGTGGTCGTAAAGACACCGATGATGCAGGACGCAGTGGACGTCCAAATGAGGTGGTAACACCAGAAAACATAAAAAAAATCCACAAAATCGTTTTGAATGATCGAAAAGTGAAGTTGCGTGAGTTAGCTGACATCGTAAAGATATCAAAAGAACGTATTGGCTTTATATTGCACGAGCATTTGACAATGAGAAAGCTCTGTTCAAAGTGGGTACCGCGTTTGCTCACTGTTGACCAAAAACAAGAACGTGTTGATGATTCTAAGCATTGTTTGGTCATGTTTAAACGTATCAAACCGGAATTTTTGCGTCGATATGTGACAATGGATGAAACATGGATCCATCACTTCACTCCGGAATCAAAACGATCGTCATCTGAGTGGACAGCAACTGGTGAACCTCTTCCAAAGCGCCCGAAAGCACAACAATCGGCTGGAAAGGTTATGGCCTCAGTATTTTGGGATGTGCGTGGTGTAATATTCATCGACTATCTTGAGAAAGGAAATACCATCAACAGTGAATATTATATGGCGTTATTGGAGCGTGTGAAGGCCGAAATTGCAAAGAAACGACCGCATATGGCAAAGAAAGAAATGATGTTTCATCAAGACAACGCACCGTGTCACAAGTCAATCAAAACAATGGCACAACTACATGAATTGAACTTCGAACTGCTCCCACATCCACCGTATTCGCCAGATTTGGCTCCCAGCGACTACTGGCTGTTCGCAGACCTCAAAAAAATGCTCGCCGGTAAGCAATATCGCACGAATGAAGAGGTTATCGCTGAAACTGAGGCCTATTTTGAGGCACAAGGTAAATCGTTCTACAAAAGTGGTATTGAAGTGTTAGAGCGGCGCTGGAATGATTGCGTTGCTCTTGATGGAGATTACGTTGATGAATAAAGCTAATTTTGAACCAAAAAAACCGTGTTTTCTTTGTAAGGCCCGGGACTTTTCAGCCCATGTGTTACCTTCATATTTCCCCCGGAATTGATTTAACGTTAACTTCAATATGACACAAGCACAAGTGATAAGAATCGCATACTTGAGAGTTAAGAATTCGCAGATGCTTGAATTCATTGAGATAGTATATATTTTTAGTTCTGGACCAACTAGATCTAAAGTATCATATATATAATCTTAATTTGTTGTGTAAACCATGGAGGAAACGTAGATTTCCGGGGACTTACTTACTTAGGGACTAAAGCTTCAATCAGTGGCTCAACAACTTGGAGGCAACTGATTATGCAGATAGAAAAGATGATGAAACGATGCGACAGGTGCATAAATTTTAAACTTTGACCAGGTAGAAAAGTAGCTTGGGTATCTAATTCTATGTAAAATGCAGTTTCGTTTAGCTATATCTAATAAAAATGTCCATAGAAGGAAACGTTCTTTACTTTCCGAATGGCTGTCCTACAAATAATAATATATATGAGATGCAAGGGATTTCAGATTCAAGGTATCGATGTGTTGAAAAATTATATCTAATAGCAATACCATCAGAACGCCGCCATCCTTGCTGGCTTCAGTCTGCAAAAAATTCCGGTCACAACGTACTATGTTTTAGGAAAGAACAGATCACAATTGAAGACGGATGAGTTCAATCAAGTTTCAATCATCAAGACAATACCATAAGGAAAGGCAGAAACATTGCTACATAAAGGATGAGTTTTTGTATGAACACCTCTAACGCTTTGGTAATATATATGGAATGGCCCGTGTTTCTCAAGTTTTTCTTTACAATTATGGGATACTTTCCATCCTGTAAACACGTCAATTAAACTCAGGCTAAACAGTCTTATAAAGAGATATTTGTTTCGATGTTCTGTATGAGGAAGCAGATGAAGACCCAATAAATATAAGGTACTGAAAAAGAAATACTGAATATGAGAATGCGATTACTGCTTTGTTATAATCAGCGGGAAAGAAATACCAAGTGTCTAACAACTGGCATCTTGGTAGCAATGATAATATACTCAATAACTTTCAACCATGTGTATACAAACAAATCTAACAATGTGTGGATTTAGGAAGGTTCAACATGGATATAAGGGAAGTGCATGCATACATTTAGTTCACATCTTACATTCTCGGATACTAAACAAAAGAGCATTAGGAAATATGGAATAATAATGCTTTCTTATTAAACAAACTTTTGTCTACAATTTAAACTATACGAAACGGGGCAAATAGCTCTCACAAATTTTACTAGCGTATTACGGCGAAAGGTAGCGCGACGTTAAGGGCTTGTGTGGGATATATATGAAACTTTAAATTTCAGCTAAAATTCGGAGTATTTTTGCAGTCCTCTTTATAACTCCACATCTGTTTAAATTCCGCTAAAACGTTCCACTAAATGAGATATGTAGCTCGTTTCTTACAATAAATTTCGCCAAGTTACATCTTTTTTCAGCCGTTTCCTCCTTAAACGTATCCCATATTCCTCTGAATGCTTTTATAAATATGACGCCGCCATATACTTTTATTAAAGTGAATAATTATTATTGTTTTCTTTATCTTTTTTCCTCTTCCTTCGGCGTCGCCGTTTTATTTCTATACGCTTCCTTTTTCGCCGCCCCAACAAATCGAGCAAGAGCACTTTCACCGTATGAAAATGAACTTCGTCACGATAAAATCGCGAATCTTAATCAAACTTATACAATAAAATACATTTTTTTCTGCGGCCTTTTTAAATGGGAAGAATTTAAATTTTAATTTACGGGGATATTAATTTCTATGTAAACCAGTGTAATTTTTCTTCGTAAGGATACAACTTCTTGTTCTCTCTTTGTTTGAAAGTTGGGAACACCTTGTTAAACTAATTGAATTTATTTCGTAATATATTACGTTGTTTAACTACGTAGTTTAAGCTTTGAAATTTGCTATAAAGCTTTGCTAAAATTTATGGGAAGCTAGAGCACGTTCAAGTGCTTTTTTCTCAACTCAGTAACCTTAAACTTACTCGATTTTAAAATAGGTTTTGGTAATATAAATGGCTTTCCATATGTTGTTTCTGATAACGGAGAATAGTTAATTTTCAAATATATGAAACGTTGTAGACACTACACTGCCTTAAATCATTACCTCCTAAGAATATTTTTCTTTTATTAGTATCGAAATTTTTGTTTTAGTTGGCAACTGTTATTCACGATTATACTAGAAAAATTATTAAAAAAATTCTTCTCAAGAGTTTTAAAAAAAGTAAAGTAGGGTACTCATAGGGGAATCCATAGAAAAACAATTAAAAAATAAGTTCAACAAAAAAGGCTTTATTTTCCAAGCGTTTAAAATTAATATTATTTAATTCTTTGAATGAAATTTTATATAGCAATCACGGTCAATATATAAAGTAACTTCACCCTTTAGACGTCTCCATCTTACTAGTAGGTATACCTGCATCTTAGTTGTTTTGTCATTTATTTTCTCTTTTGCATTTAGCACATATTATTTTATTTTATAACATTACGTACATTGGGTATTATATATGAATGAATTCAAGAAGTCAGAATATTAATTAGCCAAAAGTTAGACCCATCAAAAGCAGTTTCGTCGGTGCGCATATAGCGACAACATCCACAAGCACGCTCACTCGCCTGCCACTTGCCGATAGCCAAGGCTTCAGTCTCTGTTATCATTTGCACCCAGTTGGTCTGTTGTTCGGGCATTAGCGACACATGGTTTCGCAGCTTCGTCGGAACGCACACAGCGATTTTCTTTAAAATCCGCACTACCGATCGTCGTCCTCGTGGGAGCATTTGTGATATTTTTTGCAAGTCCACACACTTGATCTCCCGAGTCGTCATTGAAGTAACTGTGACAAAATGGCCTCCGTCGTCTTTTACAATAGTTCCTGGACGAGAAATAACCACCTTTGTGTAAAAATTGGCTCCCCGAAAGATCTTAGGCAAGGACAAGCATTCTCCCGAATAAACCTTAGTAGATTCATTTTATCATTGTTCGAGTAAAGGTAGTCTGCAAGTATTTGTAATTGCAACGTTAAACGAATTAGCAGAAAGAGGTCACTGCAATTTTTCCGTTAGAAGGTATTCTACAATTATTTACTGTTTGACTCGATAAGCTAACCCTACCTATAGATGAATTTTAGTTGGCAAGCAAGTGTACACAGCTAGGCACATCAATTTTGTTGAGTTATTTCCGAGGCCAACGTTTTATTTTTTCAGGAACTCAGTAGTGTCGTAATTTGTTTCTGGATTGTTCTGAATTTGTTCTGTTTGTTCTACGTTGTTCCAGATTTTTAAGCTCAAATCTCATATAGATCGGAAGATATTGCCAAAAAACGATATTGCACACTTCCTGTGAGGTGAAAACAATATTTTTGACTGTGCCTATGGCGAAAGAGATAGTTTGGATGTACATAAAGCGTTTAAATAAAATTTACCTCCAGTCCTTCATTCCAGTAAAAACTTTTGTAGTAACTTATTTCCAATTACATTAGTTGTTAATTTGACAGAGTATTCGTTCAGCTACATAGTTGACAGGAACTTGTTAAAATTGTATTGTAATTTAAAATGGTTTTGAGAAATACAAGATAAATCATGAATTTTATTCTTACTTGTTTTTCAGTTAAAAATTTTCAGTTTATAATTTTGACATTTGTCATGTTATTCAACTCATACTAAACGAAATTTACATTAAGAGCTTCAGTAACAAGCTAATAATTATAATTTTAAAAACTGCTTTGGAGTAAAGTTTATGCATGCTATATGTATACGACGATAAAATAGTATTGAACCATATATACAGCATCTCCATGAAATTAAATAAAAAGGTATGAAAAATGAAAAGATCTAATGTTACTAGATTTAAGTACAAAGTATTTTGTGAAAATTCCTTCGCACATGCGAGAAAAAATTGTATTACACATCAATGTATATATATTCTGCATTCATATTACAATGTCCTAGGATTTTTTAATCTTCACGTTCCCGTCATAAATAAATCAAAATTTTTTGCTTTTATGTTCTATATAAGTACACCTTTTCACTTTTAGTACTTTTTTATTTTATTTCAAAGACACCCTATATACATACATATATATGCCTTGTTTGTTTTCTCGGATTTTCCGCGTTTCTCGAGTCCCCTAGGCAAGACCTTGTTGACGTTTCGTTGGCATCACATCTACCTAGAAGAAAGTATCTGCGATACCATCAAAACGTCAAGAAGGACCTCTCAACAACGCATACTATACCCGCGACAACCTTTTTATTGCATCTACTAAACTCGCTTTTAATTTTGCTCATTTACCATAATTGTAGTTTTTTTTTTTAATTTAATGGTATCGTTAAGGAGAATGCGGATAGGACTTTAATATATATAATCAATAAATATCTTAACGTATTCGAAATTTGCCAAAAAAAAAAAAACAAAACAACAGGAGACGAGAATAATGAAATTATCCTATCAAAAGTCTCTATCACAAAAGTCAATATAATTAATGTAAAATTTTACACAAATATATTTAATACATGCGTATCCACACCGCACTTAGCGGAGATCATATCCAAGGCCTACATCTCCATCTCTGGAAACACATAAGGGATGTTTTCGTTGCTATGATGACCCTACTGCAGTCATTTGTCGCCTAACATCCGGATCTAGTGGCGGTTTACGAGCGTGATCGGCAATCGACACGCCGAACAATTGACTAATAGCGTCGGTATTAGATATCTGAGAATCAACAGATTTTGTGAGCTCTGCATTTAGCGAATTTCGCATATTATTGTGAGTAAAGTACCTCAAAAAGTTGTGGTGTACTTGCCACCACATTTAAAATACTCGAATATCGGGTGAAACACCGCTGATCCAGCAGAGCAACTCCGGTGTAACCCTGGCCTTCCGTCGTCAGCGCGAAGATAGGGGGATACACCGTCCTACAATAGCAAAGTGCATGTGTGAGTAAAGAAATTAAAGGACTTCCTTCTTAATAACGTCGTTTATTATTTAAAATTTGAAAATACAAATTTATTAGCTAACTTTTAGTATTTTGTCAAACACATTTCTAATGTAAGTGGTATATTCTAAATTGGTCAATATACTATTAGTTTCTTTATTTCAATCTAATCTACTTTTCATTTAATTCATTTAATTTCATTAACGTCTTCTAAATTTTACTTCGAAATGCAAAATCCCCGATGAAAGAACTCACTACGTAATATAGATAGAGATACTATAGAAAAGAGAAGCAATTGCTTCAATTGTGTTTACTGTATCACGCATAAAGTGCTGACATCTTACTACACAACATTTACCATTTGGAGTGACGTGCAATATTTGTGCATGTTTTAATAATGGAAAAATTTATGGTAAGATGTTTGGTAGGTATGTAGTATAACATAGTATGACAGCGTCAGCAACATGCGAGATATTAAAATTCAGTAAGATGAACGCGGAATAATTCAAATTGCGCCCTCGCGTCGTGAATTATAACATTCATTAGGAGATGGTTAAAGGGAACGTGCTCATCCTTCTCTCTTCCTGCCGCTAGACTTTTATGGTAATATATCTCGCAAACGCAAATAGCTATTGAGTACGTTTATTTTATCGTCGTATCGCGTATGTATGTATATGTTAACAACTTTAATTTGCATTAATTTCTTTTTACCTTTATACTGTTTAATTTTTAAATATACGCCCGAACAGATTTCCACGTTTCCTCTTCAATGATTCAGCGAGCTTTTAAATGGACTAAATTCGTCACCTAGCATGAACGTACACTAATGTTCAATTCCGATGCTACCTCCCGCTCATTCACAGCGCATTTCATGCAAAATTGTGCAGACTCGTATATAGAGCAATGAAGGTCTTCTAAAGTAGTGAGATGGCTTTTAAATTAAAAAATAATAATTTTTATTTGAAATTATATAACTTCAACAGTTCGCAAAAAAAAAATACCAACTTGGAATAGGTTAACCATTTTCCGAGAGGTGGGAGATATGTTTTCCACTAAAATTGAATTTAAATTACGATGTAATACTACAGAACTCAAAATTTACCTCTTTGTTTGATAGTGTCTTCTAGGTACATGATCTAGCTAGAAACAGAAAATTGTAGAAATCTATTTTATCCGAAAGTTGGCAACAATTAGATCCATTTCTTCTTCAGGAAAGTCATCAATTTTCTTCAGATTTTATACCGCGCATGATGGCGCTTCGATGTTTATTTTTTATGTTTACGTATATAAAATGAAGTTTGTGTAAGTGGGAAATATTGTTTAAAATGTATACGCTATGTCTAATATTGGTCTAAATTTTTGATTGCTAATAAATAATCATATAAAAATAAGAATTATAGTAGAAGGTACGATATATAAAATTGAAACGTAGTATGGTGTATTTGGTCAATAAATGTTATTCTGCAGTGTTTTCTATATTTCATTGATTAATTATTTATTTTTATAATGAATATGTAACTACTTACGTAACTATAATTAACATAAAATCACAGCTAGTTTTAAAACTGCCGCTAAAAAAGAGCTTTGAAAAATTCCATTGTGTAAACGTGTCTTTTCATTTTACTCCTCCGAATTAAAAAATGAACTATAAAATACTATCAGTGCCAAAGGTCGCTCTTCACCGTCATCCACATTCACCATGACAACTGCGACAACTTTTATACATAAATATCGTAACTTGTTAGCGTGGCGGGGGAGGCCAGCTGAATCGCGTTGACGTACCCATATTATTAGTATGGATTATTGTGTTACTGTTTCCAATTTCGAATTACATTATTCATCTAAGTCCGGTTCTGGTATGTACCCCACACTGCCGATCCCTAAATTCCTAATAACTTATTAGGTTTAGAATCATTTGATAATGCTGATTGCATTTTTCTCAATACAAAGGAATCGATTGCTGTACCTCAATCAATTATCTCTTTCTAAGTTGATTTTATTTACGAAATGAACGTTTACTTTAGGTAAAGATAGTTCCTATGTACTTTTTAGATTTCCTAGACTTACACTCCCAGACAATTCCTTTTCTGAAATTATAGATCCAGGAAATTCTCAGAAAATCTAAATTTAAATAACCTCAGGATCTTTTAATCGCTTCTTCATAATTTATATAACCATCTGTTGCATTCTTCTTAATAGAAACGAATCTGCAGAATCGATTGTCGATTTTCAATTTTTTAAATTGACCATCTGCTTGGACATTTTATAGTCACAATAATAGTAATTTATTCATTACTTTCATATCTATTTGCATATAGGTATAAAAACGAAAACAAAAAGCAAAAACACGCATTTCCGGGTCTGTAATGTACCATTGAATGCCGATCTCTAATCATCAGTATCTTGCCGCTTTTCTCAATGATTCCTGAAAAAAGTATAACGAGCAAATTGGAATCAAACACTATGTTACCGTCTATACAATCCTGCTTTAGAAACCACAATATTTAGAGCACTTGTTAAAATGACTGATGATGTTGAATGTTCACCCTGACGAACGATCACATTACATTTTAACTTTACTTGATTACATAAAAGCATTTAACACAATAAATCAACTGCTGATTGCGAACTTAGGTTCTTCGCATTTGTCTCTAATTCTTGAAGCTACTCGCTTCTTTTCTTACTGACTTCAACAGAAACAGAAAATTAAAGGTGGTTGTCCACAGGATCCCTTGATTTTCCCTTTATTATTCATTATATACACAGCCACTTTCGATAATCATCTTCACTACAGCACACCTCATTTATTTGCCAACGATAGCCAAGTTTACTGTAGTTATAATGTCAAAAATACAATAATTTAATGGATTTATTAGTAGTAAACTACATAAACTAATATTTAAGAGCCTTTTTTTACGAATTAATAACAATATTTGTTACGTTCTCCTGGTTTGAAGAACAGCGCCGCTGTAGCCTGCTCGTAATTTCCTAAATTACTTGACCAATACTTACTTGTAGAGTATGTTCGCTTATTTACTAAAGGAAAGGTTGTACAGTGAAACTCAATGCGCATGCGCAAAAAAAATATATTTAAAAATAAAATGTGTACACGGTTTCCACTCTTGCCTATGTACATGTACGATGTACGTAAGATATATATATTTGCAATAATTGCAGTTATTCGAGCTCTCTTATACATGTAATGTACATTTGCATGTGTATGTGTATTTTCATTGGTAGCAACATAAAGTAATGCCTCAGCATGTACGTTGCAAAGCTATGTCTTAATTCTGTTTAAAAGGTTAAACTTTTATATGCTTCCGCTGAAGCTTTGTTAGAGGCATGTACTAATGCCTCTATCTGTTTGCATGCACCACTACCTTTTTATAGGGGAGCCAACCCTATTTATTTCTTAAATTTGTAAGCGCACCTCGATGCTATGCTTATTTATATGTCCCTTTCCGGGAGCCTAATATACTTTCCTTGTTTTAAATTTGCCTAAGGGACTTGGCCCTGTATTATTGGCATGTATTTGTACTTGAACCAAATACGTTCGTCATTTTCACATTTATAGGGGAACCCACCCTATCTCTTAGAGCTTGAACGCCTGGTCGAGGGCGACAGTAGCAATAATAGCCGATCTCAATACAAAAGTAATGTCACAGCTACCCAGGCGTTCTCGTTTGAAATATTACGCTATGTGCAATCTTTAGCTCTCTGCTACTGCGCCCCAAAGAAGGGAAAAAGCCAGTAACCAGCAAATGTGCGAACTGCGCACCGACAAGTAAAACGGAGCGATGATGCCGACATTACATAAGAAAACTGGTCCGTGACACTCGTCCGCTACGACGAGCAACTAAATGAAAAAATTTCTAAGTCCCGATACGACAAGGACCGAACAAACGTACAAAAGACAACGGGCGCTGCGGCCGCAACGACCGTCAGCAAGAAGCAGAGTGATCGTACTTGTAGAGGATGTCTATACATGCGCGCCGACAATCTCACCAAAATAATTTCCGACACAAACTTAACTGAAGACTAAAAATATGTATAGACGACAATGGACACAGTAGCCTCGACGTACGATGATAGAAAATCGAGAATTTATACTTATTAAAAAAATCTATACGTGTGGTCCGACGACGTTACCAAATGACTCCCGCCAGAAATAAATGTATAGACAACGTCCTCGACGATTCCCGCCAAAACTAGAAAATCTTAGAAATATCTAATAATCATACGATGACGTTATTGTACACGTTACGACGAGGTACGAAAGGTGACCGAGAGTACACGATCGCTAATACCTCGACCGTCGCGCGGGAGACGACTGCCTATGATTGTGTACCTTAAATTTTAAGAAAACTCCCATTACTTATTCGACGACGTTGCACTGAATGATTTTTAAATTAGGCAGTTTTAGCTAGCGTAATGTGAATGGCCGGCTTGCATACATATACAATGTATAATGTACATACATATTAAAATAAAATTGGATATAAGAGAGCAAAATAAATAAATATAAAAATGAAAATAAAGTAATATTCTAAATGAAAATAATAATGGTAACCCATACGGTTGCACAGAAGATAAAATACATAGTAGTAAAAAAAATGTATAAGATATAAAATACAATGTTAAGTCCTTAACAATATTATTACGAGTATCAAGTACACGTAAAACCAGAACACATCTATTATCTGGTCACTAAATGATATTTGGTCTCATTCATGATGACTCTAATTTATATGCTTATTAGCAGATATACTATTTTCTCTTTTATGCTTCGCAATAAGAAACTTACAAATCAATAGTTTTCAGACATACAGGCCAGCCCATTACAAACGATTTCTTATTGTTTCAGCTTTCCTATGATAGCAGTAAATTCACTTACTAGACACGGGACTAGGAGAATGATTTCTATATATCAGTTTCTTCATTAAATATTTCCAATTTCCAAAAAATGATTCCAAAATCAATAAATTATACCATATTGTGTGCTTCCACTGCCCGGTTGACCTATTATCCTCCAAACCTCTATCTCTGACAGATTGAGGTGTCTGCACGTCGAACGACAGTCAAAATAGCCAATATCTACTACTAATCACAACGTCAAACTATTAAAAACCAACCGCGGAACCTGGTGAAGTGCCCTTTTATACCCTCGAGCGACAATCGTTTTAAAACATTAATCAACATTTTAAAATACATATGCGTATACTGTTTCTTGTTTAAAAAGGTTAACATTAGCTTATAAAAATATTTATATGCATCGTATTAACTCACACTACTTTCTATTATAAATCATGTCGATAATTCGTTCGTATTGCAGTGCATTATCCGTTTAACTATTATTTATAGCTCAACTGAATAAAATTTATTAAAAAATAATCTACTATATCTGACCATTTTGTTAAAGCTACGTATATATTTAACAAAATTAAATATTTATTGTTTTCAGTAAATACTTCCAGCAATGTTTGCAATGCAAGCGGCTAAACTGAAACGAGCTAATATTAATTTTGCATGTTTGTCGTCATTGCGTTTAAGTAAACAAGCGTTAACAAATGCCGACAGAATACGCGAACACAAACAGAAGTTTAATATTGAACGAGAAGCTGGTTAATATATTGATGCTTGTAAAAATATTTGTTGCTTCTGGATAGCGACCAAATGCAACTCTGTCCTTTTAGTACTTTCAGTTGCAAACATAATTTATAAGCACAGCGTAGTTCGACATCTATCGACTAAAAAATGAATACACCGTTAAACAATATATACGCTATCTCCACGGGAGGGTTATCACTTAAGTTTTACATATAGAGTGGGAATAAAGCAGTAGATATTTTTTGAAAACTCTATTATTTTTCGAAATATTCTCCACAAAGATTAATGCCCATTTCCATACACTCAAACCACTCTGCAAGCAATTATTCCACTCGTTTGTTGGTACAGTTGAAACTTCGTTTTTGAAGCCACTGATCGGTCCTTCTGATAACTGGCATCTTTGACCACACAGTCCGTTTTTGATTTTCGGAAAGGTAAAGAAATCGTTGGGACTTAGGCTCAGACTACACGAAGGATGGTCCAACAATTCGACTCTTTGTTGCGATAAAAATTCAATTGTCTTGACTGCTGTATGCGAACTTGCATCGTCTTGGTGGACGAAGATTCGTCGTTCGGGGTTGGTTTTTCGCAGCTCAGCGATGACTTGCGGCATAAAATAATTGTATACCAATCGGCAGCAAAGTACTTTGATCTTGTAGAAGAATTGTTGTTACATGACTTGTCTTCGAGACAAATGTCGCGACCATCTTTTTGGAGACACTTCGAGGACGGGTGACTTTTAATGGCTTTTCTGCACATTGGAGCACCCTAACAAAATACAAGTGTTTATTTTCTTGTTCGTATAAATAAATTCAAGATTAATTACCACTGGAGATGTATAATAATAAATGTATATAATACATTATCTTAGGTCTTGCACCCCTAGTTTCATGAGTTTCCCCAATTTCTCTTTTTAAAAACACCGCCCATTTCTTCAAACTTTTCCTTTACTTTTCTCCGGGATGTTTTCATTCGGGATTTCGCATTTTGCAACGTTGTTAAATAAAACGTCAAACTTCAGTCAATAACGTATTGTAATTCATAAATTGAACCAAACTTCTAACCTAATTTATAAGTTATGTGCAATAATATATTGACAACAAAAGCATTTACCTGCCAAGCTAAGAATGTGATGCAATTTGTTCTTTAAATGAGATTCTAGATAGATTCAATACAAAAGGATCACTTTGCTAATGTATAACGCAATCTGCTTAATAACCTCCCGCAATTCTTTTTTTTTTGTCAGTAAGAGGATACTTGCGGAATGGCAGCAGCTCTTTTAAAGCGTCACACTGAAATTTTGTTCCACGGTAGCGACTATGTGCATGACGGTTCAGCGCAATCTTAGGTGCTGCAATACTTCTGTGTACGATATTCAAATGCAACCGCATCTGAAGAACATCCGCAAGCATAGCTTTGGATTTTACTAGATTCCTCTACTTGCGGTTTTAATAAAGTAAAGTGATATGTAAACGAGACATTTCTGCAGAGCGAAAACGAAATTCGTATTATGAATTACAACCCGAGAAACTGTATACTCACTGTTGAATACACGCATATATGTGTTCATGCTTTAATGATATGTATTACGCATTTAAATATAAAAAAAATGACTTTTTTTTTCTAAATTCTCTAACTTATCTATTTATTTGATTCTTTTCAGTAGTGTTTGGTACACGCCCTTATTTAATTTTGTTGTTGTTGGAAGCAAGGTTCCTTTAGGACTCCCTTCTCTTTAATTTTTATAATATTTATTCCCTACAATTTTCTTTCTGTGTATTGGATATTACAGATATCTACTCTACCTGATCATTATTGACATTTAACTTATAATTTTAAATATAAAAAAAACGACACTGTACTGGAACAGGTGAAATACTTTAAGTATTTAAGCTGCGATGTATCTTAAGATCGAAACAAGGACATATAAGAAAGATGTGAATAAATTAACACATGGCTGTGGAACAGCCAGAAGAACGTTCAAAAACGAAACAAGTCCTCTTATATGGTAGTGAAACAGGGACAAGCACGAAAAGACAAGAAAGCAGGACACAGGCTCAAGAGACGAAATGTTTAAGAAGAGTGAAAAGTTGCACAAGATTTGATAGAACAAGGAATGTACGTAGATATAAGAACAGAGCTAAACATCTTCGACGTAAATGTAAAATGTGTATAAAGTGACAAGGTTACCGGCCAGGGCGAGATTTTAAAGGTGTTTACGATGAAGAAGCGTAGGTAGACCAATTAAAAGATGAGTATCGTAACAGGCAAAGTGCTTAAAACCTGAAATGAAGAAGAAAAAAAGAATAACTATTTACAAAAAGAAGAAAACGCCTATTTCAATAACCATTTGAATGGGATAATAACTCCTAAGCCTATGTATGCAATGGATTTTGAATCAAGCATAATCTTGTTAAAGTCAAACGAACGGTACATACTTGGTTCAAATTCAATGAACAAACGAAGTTATTTGCCTCAAGAGATTATATATTAGAATTAAATAAATTATATCAAAAGAATATAATATTGAATTAAGGAAGTATACCTTTACTGCCATTTAAAGTTATAACTTGGTAGATTCAATGCAAATTTGTATAATTTTTGTTATTATTGTTAATAAAAAGTTTGAGAACCTCTGATAACACATTTGGAAACTCTTTAAATTAAAATAGCCATATAATGGTTGAAGTTTTTCGCTACAGTATGATGATATAATTGGATTCAAAGAAATATAATAATAATATTTATTTTCCCAGCAGAATTTTACATATCAAGTTACAAGACAAAAACAAAGAAAAAGTAATTTGTTGAGATACTTACAAAGAATTCAAAAAATAAACTATGAATATGCATAAAGCTAAATTGTAGAGATAGCTTAATGACTAAATTTCCTGCAATAATCTAGAAAGGGAATTAAAATTAATATCTACGTTCATGTCGGTTAAGACTATAGTGTTAAGCGCAGTACATATTCGATGGATTGGAGATTTTAAAAGAGTCTTAGTTTTTGCTTGCGGACAATAAAACGTGTTACAGAAGCGGCTTGTGTGACATGAAACCAAATGTCTTGAAGAATACCTCACGACCCTATCCTTGAGAAGGATACAAACCAGATTGTCTGAAATACAAGTACTTTAAAAATTTTCATTGAATAGCCTCCAACATACTAATATGCGTTACATAAATGGGTGACCATATTAGTGATCCGTATTATTATTGGTTCCAGAGAGTTGAATGACCGGCTATTCTTTATAATGAATCCTAAGATCTTCAGAGAGAATTTAACGATATTTAAAGTATGATCTACAAAAGATAATTCAGAATCGAATGTGATACGCAAGTCCTTAACAGTCGTGCAACGATTTATGGGGATTTTAAAACGATGATCCGTTATAATAGGGTTAGTTTTACGAGTGTACGTGAGGATGTTACACTTGGACACATTCCTGCCCAATTTGTTTGAAGAACACCACAGGGAGAGAGCAATGATTTGTTGTTACAAAAATGTGCAGTCTTCATTTGTTTGAATTCGATAGTACAGTTTCACATCATCTGCAAATAACAACTTTTCACATTTCAAGATATCACAAACATCATTAATGTACAATAGGAAGAGCAAAAGGCTTAGATTGCTTCCCTGAGGAACTCTTGAGGTAGGTATAAAGAAGTCTGATTGATAGACATTTCAACACACATATTGTTTTCTATTTAACAGGTACGTCTGGAATAATAATGTTGGTTGTGGAGCAAACTCAACAGCTGTAAGTTTATCCAACATGATCAATAGATGAAAATCTTTAGAAAAGTCCATATATACGACATCGACTTCTTCGTTGGTGTCTAAACATTCCGAAAGATACTGGCTCAGTATGGATAAGTTGGTAACCGTTGATCGGTTCTTCACGAAACCATGCTTACAGGGATGGTCGGATTTGTGGATATTTAACAAAGATAAAGACATACTTCAAATGCTTTAGCAAGGTTATTAATGATTGCTATTGGGCGATAACTTTCAATAGAACTAACACTTCCTTTTTTTATGAATAGGAATGATTTTAGTTGTCTTCCAGCAATTTGGAAAAACACAAGGTGTTAAAGATAGGTTAAGTAGATGGCTTAATGGTTTAGTAAAAACATTTGCGCAATAGCCAACTAGGAAGCTGGATAAGTTGTCATGTCTCATTGTGTGTTTGTATTTTAATTCCTTCAATGCACGATAAACATCTGATTCTTGAACTGACATCACACTGATCAATTAATTACAGTTTAGTGTTTGCTGCTCAGAGTTGGAAGATTGTGTATAAACAGATTTATAGAATTATTGGAAGGCGTTCTTAATTGAAGATGTAATATCCTATTTAGTATAAAAAATTTGGCGTCACTCTCAGCCACATCTTAAACAGGTAGGAATTAAACTGCCGGTAATAATAAAATGTAGTTGATAAAAAACCGATAATGCAACCTGCTGTCGTACAAAAGTTGATACTCCAAGATTCCATTGTTTAAAGGAACATTATAAGTTCAGGAGCTTAACTTTGAAAGCACATCGTTTTTCAGATTTAAATTATTAGAGTATGCGTGAGAAACCGAAAGAAAAATAGTAGCTTTCGTCAGCAAGCAGGAAAAAACTTTAAATATATAATTGTCAAAAACTTTTTTAATATGACGAATAACCTGTTCCAGATTTACTCCGCACTACATACGAGCGAGCCCCGAAGTGCATCAATCGACGGCGAAAATTATATGAAATTTGTGCGAAGAAATTTTAACCGACCCAAGAAAAAAAAACGAAAAACTTTTACGTATTAAATTATTAAAGTTCCGCTGGAAGTTCTTTTTATTTAAAACAGCCGATATAAATATTAATACTGGGAAAACTTCCAGGACACGGCTGGTTCCTCGTTCGGTAACGTTCTTTCCGCGAGCGGATAGAAAACTTTTAAGCTCTTCCAAATCTTTTCACTCGTCGCTAACTTAACATAATATAGACACATAATTCGACATCGCGGACCCTGTAGATATGAAGTTACGAAACGGCTATTACACGGCAACGAATAAATCCGTTGTTTTTTTTTTTTTCGAGAACGACGTACTGTTATTACAGTTCGTTCGATCGAGTGTATTTGCATTGTCCTTTCCGTATTTACTCATTCTCTATTATAAAAACGGCGCATAATATAGGAAATATATTGCTGCAGCGTAATTATCCATAAATAATGCAATCAAGTAATGTTGCGGTAGAGGGAAAATTACTAACATTAAAATGATTTTCCAATAAGATACTCTGATTTTAACATTTAGCACATACATACACGTAAATGCTAACTTAAAGCAAAAGGTTATATGAGGTCTTAAACAATAATACACTGCTCAAAATAATTAACGGATGCTCCACAAAATTACTAGTTGAACCTACTGTCACTACACTTATAATTTAGTGTCCATTTTTTTTAAAGAGCTAACCGAAAACATAGCTCTGTTTTAACATGTTGAAGCATAGTTTAATGCGAACATCGCTCAAAATATCATCACTTTAAAACTTATCCAAACAAGTTTGGGCTTGTCTTTTAAGTTTTGCATATAAAACCGGAATAAAACAGTAGCTATGAGGACGACCTGAAATGTGTCCGGAATCGACAACAAAAACACGATATTGGTATGGTTTTTTATTTTTATTTTCGATATAACCTCCTCGAAGATCACTTTTTCAATCGATTCTCCAGTGTCTTAAAGCCGTTGGATAAATAGGATGCGTCGATGTCTGCAAAATAGCAGTGGCGATGACCTCCTCATTTGAGACAAATCTCTTTTCTCCCAGTGATTTTTTTCAGGTTTGAGAATAGAAAAGGTCGCTGGGGGGTAAGACCGGTGATTATAGAGGATGAGAGACTAATTTGTAGCCCAACTCATTCAATTTGGACACGACGATGCGGGATGAATGAACCGGTGCATTGTTGTGGTGGAAAAGCACCTTCTCCGCTGCAAACGAGGCCGTTTCTCCTTCAATACTGCATCTAATCGGGTCAACAAATCGCTGTAGTATTACCACGTGATCGTTCTTCTCTTCTACAGATAGTCGATGAGGATCACACCTTGGGAATCCCAAAATATGGCTCCCATGACTTTTCGGCCGATGAAACAGTCTTTGCCTTCTTCGGGGCTGATTCGCGTGGAAAGTTCACAGTTCCGACTTCTTGGTCTCTGGTATGTAGTAGTGCATCCAAGTCTCATCCACGATTACGAAACGCATGAAGAAATCCCTTGGATTGCGTTGGATCCTGTCCAGACACTACTCCGAAACAGTCACCCAATATCGGTTTTGCTCAGCTGTGAGCAAACGCGGTACCCATCGGGCCGAAAGCTTTTTCGTGTCCAAAATTTCGTGTAGGATATGGCCAACGCGTTATTCTGAGATGCCTGTTGTCTCTGCTATCTCATGAATCTTGTCGACCTTTTCATCGTTGGTAGCGGTTTTTGGGCGTGCACTGCGTATTTGCCACTTGTGCTTGTGCAGCCACGTTCGAACTCGCTCACCCAGAAGCTGATGGTCGAATATGATTGAGTACAACGGCCATGAACCTCTAACAAAATATTTTGAACTTCTGTCGCCGTTTTCCCAGCCATCTAGAAGTGTTTTACCGCTACACAAAATTCGATTTTATCCATTTCTGCGAAACCGCCTGAGTTGCTATACAAAACACACTCTTAAACAACAACTATCGACAGTACACGTCTGAAATTTTGACAGTTGCCATAAAAAAAGTTATGCTTGCCGACGAATGAATCCACTTCAAGCTTCGTGCGTCATCTCTTGCCAATTCAGGAAACAGTTCAGGTCACCCTCGTATATGTTTTGTATTTCTATGATTCTTTCGATACTCGTGGTTTCTTACGTCCTCGAACCTTTTATTTTACAGTTCTTCGAGTAATTTTAAAATACAACGCTCTTTTACTTTTTTCAAACAGCTAAAATAGCCATATTCGATGGCATTACGTTATATTACTCTGATGATGAGTCACTCACTCCGAGAGCGATTCCACTGTCAAAATGTTAACTCTATAATTTAATTGTATAAAAATACTCTGAAGTTAGTTGCCTCTAAAGAGACAAAATTTTAAATGGGGCCATCAAATTTCGTCACGGAATGAATTTACTTTTCAAACCGAAAAATCCTAAATTCTTAGAAAAAGTAAGCAATGGAATTCGAAATATTTAATTGGCATATCTTGCTGACATTTGTCAAAAGTTTAATCTTCCGAAAACTGGAACTTTGAACTTGTTACTGAAGCAGCAAGCCCAACTAAGAAAAATTCCAAAGAGATTAATGAACCTAGTTCTACAGTAGCTGATAACGTCTCCCTTCGGACAGGAAATAACATAGGATTAATAATCAAGAAGAAAGCCTATATTAATCGATGTTGAAACAGGCGCAACAATTTTAAATATCTTAATACTTAATACTACTACTAAAAATTACCTTACCCAAACAATGCCTTGGATGTTTTACTTTCTATCAATGCGAATTTGCAATTTCCACAACGGAAATAATCAATTCTAAGTGTATAACAACAAGAACATTGGCGCTGAAATATATGTGAGTTTGTTCCACATTAGGCGACATTTCGTAAAGCTGTGTGCAAAACAGCAATCACAAGCGTCTTTCTAGTTCTTATTTTCTGTTATTGTTTGGTTTCATTTATAGCTATTAATATCTGTTTTATTGAAACGGGTTACTGTTATTTTAAAATTATACCTTCAAGTTCTCATTCAAGTAATAACTTATCTACTTACTTTACTTGATGGCGTTAATAAAATTCTTTACATTACTAAAAAGTAAGTAAAACTCAAAAAAGTACATGATTCACCCGTGTCGCAGATGAAAAAAGGTTGAAAACCGCTGGTTCAGTATATATTCACTGATATGATACCCTACATTTCCCGAGAAACAATATTAATTATTCGAATAATCACAGGAATACATTTTTCCATCGTTGTTTGGATTATAAATGAATAATGGTAAGTACACAATCCATCATTGTGTTTTAGTTTGCTCGATATGGTTTTATTCATAAGACCGTAAAAACCTTTCAAACACGTATTCACGCTGATAATTACTTATTTACTTAGAGTGTACCTGAGTACACACAGGGACGATGTATAGGATTTATATTTATTGAGCGACCCAGGATATAGCAGCAGCCAGAATGGTCGTTCAAACTTTATTAATAAGAAAATCGATTTTATTAACGGTCGTAAATACACCAGGAGCTATAAAGTTGTTCTCGTATAAAATTTATACCCATTTCACTGAATATGTATCTTATTGCATGTGTGTCCATTATGCTAGTTGAAAATTATACATAGTTAGTGTGGCCCGAATTTACAATGTTAATCCGTAGCGACTCATATTTGTATAAATTTATGCGAAATTTAAAACTTCATAAATTAATAACAACACTGTCATGCCACTATATCAACAGTATATTATTCCACTTTGGAATTGAATTCTGGCTGAGATTAAACCTCGATAAATTTCGATGGAAATATTCAATTCAAGAGATTACTTAGTTATCCTGGGAACCAACTACAGTTGCGATGAGCTTCTGGGTAAAATCAATAGCGTTGGCAACGTTAATATTGATATGCAATGATTTTCTTCATTAGCATAATATTATGCAATGAGCATAAAAATTATGGAGCAAAATTCAGATAACGGTTCATATACGCAAAAAAATTATCGGTCAAGTCAATTTTATATTATACACGGTTAGTCAAAATTATGTTAACACTGAAATGTATTTGTATTGTAACATGTATTACATTTATATTGTTGCACAGCTGTTTATTCACAGCTGATCATTGGATCAGTGAACAATATTAGCCTACATTGCTGGTCTGTGCTTTTACTTGACATAATGGCTAAACGATTTACACTGGAAGAAAGAAGATGTGTAGCGAGCCTGATGGAAGTGCATGGTTCGTCCACTCTTCCTCCAAGTTGTTTAAGAGTTTATTGCATCTATAAAAAAATTGTGGATCGGTAGCTAACAACCAACGAGGCAATGCAAAACGTCCAAGATCTGGAAGATGTTGTGCAGCAAGCTGTGTTGCACAGTCTTTTAAAATCAAGTGTACGATGCAGTTTGGAAACAGGATTCAAAAAACAACGCAAAACAAACTTATGATGAAAGCATACCATATCCAAGCCATCCAAACTTCCGCATTGGTAGAGGAACATAAGCGGGTAGAATACTGTCAGATTTTAGCTGAAATGACACACAAGTGAACTTGTTAACCGACATAACACGATTTTCTCGACAACCGAAAACCCACGAATCATTCGGGAGCATGAACGTCACCCCTCAAAAGTGAATGTTTGATGCACTGTGACCGCCGCTGGAATAATTGATTACTTCTTTGATAGACCAATAGTGACTTATGACGTTTATTTAACGATATTACAAAAGTACACCATTGAGCCAAGCCCATAATGTTCTTATCTATATCTTGACATTTCCAGAATTTGATCATGTCAATCACTATGTGATTTCTGGTTATGCAGTATGCCTAATCAGCTGTCATCATCACTGCTCTACACCATGAGCATCTTCCTGTGCAAAAGCAGTGAATCTGAATAATTGACGTCATTTTTTTGTTTGCTAAAATGATAAGACTTCTGATGGGACCATCCCTGGCTACTCCTCCATGTGTACACATTAAGCAACAATATTCCCATTTCGATTGGTCTTCCTGGATCTGTCTTGATCAATGAAAATATGTTGATGTAACTAGTTCTTCGCAAAATAATAACTGCTCAACTATTAATTCTGTCTCTTTTTAGGAAACAGTAAGACTTTTATCAGATATTGTTAGATGCTTCTCCATTTTATCCGCATTTTTTTTTCTGGCTAGATGGAAGATGTCGAGAATATTCAACTGATTTTTGGGTATCATTTTTATGTTTTATTCCAAATACCTTCTAAGCCTGTTTTAAAGAATTTAGGTTTCCGAGTTGAAACCAAGTCGTAGTTGTATGAATCTGCCGATGTTTCGCTCTCTATTACTTGGAGCCTCTTCCTTTTAAGCCTATTTGAAATGATAAACAAATTTACAAAGTTCCAATCCAAGTGAAACTAAAGCTTTAAAACTCATCGTTGCATAGAATTTGTATTTTTGTAACATATAAAAATTCTGAAATTTGTAAAAAATAAGGGGTGACAGTTATTTTTCTAAACAAATACTTGCTAGTGGAGAAGTATTTATCCCTACATGAGTCTCTGAACTTACAAAGTTTGATTTAAATCGGTGCGGTGTTATATATATGCTTTGATTGCATCGATGTTCGAGAATGAAGAATCCTATAAATGAAGCCAAGGGTCTTGTGAGCTACTGAACAAAATTGTTTGATGTGACAGATGAAAATTTGATGTGTATCAAATGTCATGCCGAGATCGCACACCGAAGAGATTCGTGAAAGTTGGTAATTACCAACATGATAGGACGTCTGAATAGGCGACAAGCTTCTAGAAAAGTGACAGTGCAGCACTTGCTCAGATTAAAATTTGAATTATTTGTTAACAGTACCGCACCAATCCACCAGCAAGAACAAATACCATTGCGGGATTGTGTGTGGATGTCTCCAGTGTTATTTATCGACGTCCCGTTTATTGACCTCATCAATATAAGCCTACACTCGACAGGTGAAAATTAAAAAAAAAAGAGCCATTCATAAAGTTATTGAACAACAGCGGACCTAATTTGGAGCTTTAGCCAATACCTGAAGCTGACAAAATATCTTTGGAATTAATTATGTATTTTATAACCATATCCAATTGGATCCAATTGAATTATCCATCCAAATAGGAAAACACAAGTACCTTACCTACCAAAAAATGTGAATCGCAGTAGTTCGCAACACGTCAGGGACAAAGAACCTAGTGATTCGGCGGAACACGACAACAGTTACCACTAGGAATACACGAGCTTCAACAGGATTGGTGAGAATCTAAAGCTACTTAGTTGAGTCAAAAGTTTTGAAAAGATCTATGTAAATTACATCAACATGAGTTTTCCTGTTCATGTTTTCGCAAACGCACTGAGATATGGTAGCTAGGCTGGTGATTGTAGATTTCTTCACTTCAGATTTTAGGCAGTTTGTCTGTTACGATACTCATCTTTTATTCGGTCTGCTTACAGTTCCTTCTTCTAAAAATCTATAAAATCTTGCTCTGGCTGGTAACCTCGTCACTTGCATCTGTTGTCTTCCTTTATTCTTTCATTTATGTTGAAGAACGGTAGTTCTGCTCTTATATCTAGATTTCTTATTCTATCAGATTTTGAGCAACTTCTCATTCTTCCTAAAAATTTCATCTCTTTTGTCTGTATCGCGTTTTCTTGCTTTTCGTTGTTGTCCAAATTTCATTCCCTTACACGAGGTTGGCACTGCAACCGACAAAATTTTATTGGTATCTCCTCTTGTTTTGGTTTTTGACGTTCTGTTGGTTGTTCCACAGATATGTGTGAATTTATTCAGTCTTTCTTCTGTATCTTTGTTTCGATCATAAGAAACATCGCAGCCTAAATGCTTAAAGTGTTTTACCTGTTCCAATACAGTATCGTTTATTACTATTTTTGTTCTAATTGAATACTTACCCAGAAAAGCCATGGTTTTGGTTTTATTTGCAGATATTTTCATTTTATAGTTTTGTAATGTATATATCCCGTTCCGTAGATCACTCTCTGTTTCTGTTAGAAGTACTAAGTTGCCAACATATAATAATTCTTAATATTTAATTTTATAATAGCATCAATATATATGTTAAATAATATTGACAAAACACGGCAGCCTTGTCTAACTCCTTTTTTGTTGGTATTTTCCTGGTTAATCTTCCGCCTATATCTACCATAATTCTGGTCTCAGTGTATAAACCCTGTATAGCTCTTATTAGGTGATGTGGATATCCTTGTTCTTTCATTGTACCATATAATTTACATCCGTTTACATTATCCAAAGCCTTCTCGAGGTCTATAAACCCTATGTGTGTTCTTTGTTCTATCCCCCTTCTTCTTTATAATTTGTTATAGAATATTCCATCTGTGATTGATCTGCCTCTTCTTCCATTTGTTCTTCTTCTATTAGCTCCTCTGCTAGTATTCTCAACCCGTAATGGAGTAAATTTTATAAGCGTTGTCTAATAGCTAAGGTTATTCTTATCGCTTGTTTTTGAACAACGAGACTATTTTCGGTCTTTTCCAATCATCAGCGATAATAGTATTTTTCCAACATTTATTAAGTACATGTAGAAGTCTTACGTGTGGTATAATTCGCTCGTATTTCCAAAATTCTGTGTTGATGCCATCTATACCAGTCGCCTTTCTGTTTCTAGTAGCCTTCAAAGCTTCTGTCAGTTCTGTTAAATCTATATCATTCAAATCTTTTAGGTCTACTTCTTGTATTGTTATTTCGTCAAAATTTTCCTGGTACCAGAGCTGTTCATAATGTTTACTCAGTTGTCCTCGTCTATGTTGTTTATTTGTGTAGGTATTCCAGCCAAAAGTCCATTTCGAATAAGTCAAAACTACAAACCCAATTTTATACACGGTGCTCTAGATTATTTTGCTTGAGGCTTGCATATAGAACACGCAGCTACACAAGCGCAACATATCATATTAAAAACCAATAAGAAATTTCAAACTTACAACTCAAAGTTATTTGTAGTTCATCGTTATTGCGTAAAATATCTCAATTCTCTTGCTAACCAGGCTCCTCTCTTTTTATCCCGTACGGGAATTGTCACTGCGTCGTATTCGCTACTACGGAGATTTTCAAATAATGGTACAATACAGATTTCCCTATTAGACCTCTCCAATAAATTTAAATCTATTCTCCGTTGTAAGAGCCGTTGTGAATTGCTTTGGATATTGCACCGAGAGGATATTTGACTGCGTCGGCGACTATATATCCGAATCCATTTTCATTCCGGCGCGCTTAAATAATAAGATATCGAAAATGAGTGCACCGTCGATGGGGGCTCGTCGAATCGAGATTTATTACCTCGAGACTCGAGTTTCCGTTGCACTAAGAAATAAATTATAATCGTAGAAGAGCGGGCGTTTATTTCGCCGGTAATCAATTTCAATTTAAATATCCTCGAATCTGAATTTAGCGAAACTGATGCCGACCGCTCAAGACGGAAAGCAGCGCCGTGCGATCGCTTCCGAGACGAAGAGCAGGTAAGAGGAACGAGAAGCGAATCGACGGGCGAGGAAGAGAAAGACGATAGAAGGAACGGGGACGATTTCGTCGCGGGAATAATCAGTGAGGCGCATTTGACCGTCTGCGGACATTTAGTCCTTTCTTACGTATCAGATGCAATAAGGCGAACCTCGAAATCCGATTGGAAACCTCAGAAGATTATTGGGATTCACAGGTCCTGGCAGGGGTCGTCGCAAATCCGTCCCCTGGGAAGAAATCGACTTCCCGACCGGGCTCCACCTACTCAACTCAATCACATCATATCGGGTACCGCTCCGGGAGCTGCGGGATATGTAAGCGCTTGGATCGACGAAATTTTTACATTTATATCTTCACAATTACTCATTTCATACAGTGCAGTTTTGCAAAATTCATACAATTCAAAACGATACCGATCTCTTGGTTTCCTTTTAATAAAGTAAAGGCGAATGTTATTGCGATGTAAATATTTCAACATATTGGCAATTACAACAGTTCAGTATAACAACTAATTATATTACTCGATACCATGTATCTACTATTTAATTAATCATTTACAAGAGAGTGTACAGTAGTAGTATTAATTAATGCCTCTCCCTATGACGGAGAGAATATCAAAACTCATACCTCCATGATACCGCCGACATTATATATGTCTATGCTAATATAAAATTTATGCCTGCAATAACCGATAGAAGTCGAACTGTCGGCGGCATCACAGAGACCGTAGTTTTGATATTCTCTCCGTCGTAAAAGGAGACATTAGTTGACCACCACTGTACATGCAATTCATGAAGGTGGTTGCATCCTTATGTGCTATACAATATAAAAGCAACTATTATACATTACGTTTCCTTACACTAAACACAACCTTAATATCAATGATAATCAAAATAAATAGTCAACGAGTGCATTTTATTAAAATTAGAAACCATATGGAACACCGGTGATTTGGCTAAGATATTTTTATACATTACGTGAAACGAACGGTCCATGTTCGTGTACAACGGGCTGATATACAGAAATTCTCATAAGCCAGCAACGATGGTATCTATTTTATTAAATAACAGGTTAAGTAAAAATCTCGCATTGTTTTTATTATATAGTGAACTAAAATTATACTCTTACAGTAATGTAACCGAACCACGATCTGGGTAAGTACCGCTAACCCTGTGAGATATTTAAAGAATCCTTTTTTGATACATTCTATAGAAATTCTATACAAATCAAGTTGGCATACTCCAATTTGAACTGGTGAAGGGCATATTACAAAGTTCTAATCACTGAGATCTCGCAGAAAATACAAGCTTTTATTAGAAGGCCCAATGGTTTAGAAGCAAAAACACATGTGGTACTCCTAAATCCTTTACTTCTTCTGTTCTTGTAATAAAAATAGATTAAACAGTATCACACTAAGCATTTGACAATATTTAAAGGTAATAATAATAATTCATGCCTTCACATCCCCCAACAGCTTTTCGCCAATTACAGGGGGCATCGGCCAGCCATGAGTTATTATTACGCCTGTGCCTGTAGAGCATCATAAGATGATATTCGTTCTCAGCATTCGCCATGGACTGAGTAAAACCAGAGAAAACCCACTGAAAAACAACCCCAGGGTTCGAACCCGGAACCTCCGGACTGATAGCCAAGCGCGCTAGGCACTGAGCCACCAGCCCGACAAGATAGTTATATAATGCGAGTGAGATAAGTCTGCAACTTAACACAATCGATTAGCATATCGATAAGATTTTGCGGTCGCCTGCATACGCCAAGAACTCACATTGCAATTTATCAAAACAAATTACTTAGAAATACATCAAATAATAATTATCCGAAATTGAAACCCTACGGTACTCCAGATGATATCTAGAAATGAGTAGATAAACACCGATTACAGAAAATATATTAGCTCCTGCCAATGAGCTGACAAATTGTGGTTAATGTGAACAAAAGCCCTATCACAGCCAATGTAGACTACATCAACCTGCCCTTGCTGGTCCAATTTGATAAATATATACTGGCTGATATTTGCCAAGTTGTTTACACTGGACCCGCCTGACATAAATCGTGTTGATGGTTTAACGAATATGACTTAACATTAAAGTACATATTGTTATATAAAATATGCCGAAATACTAGAAAACTTGGTGCGTTCCATCACCCGATATCACATCATTCTCAATCTTCTATTGGTGACGAGGTGTCTTCTGGACCCCAAGTGATTTTAAACTTAATGGTATTTTAAAAATGTTGTTGTTAAGCTGCTGTCGATCCCTCTACCTTTAGGCTTGCAGAACTTATGTCACATACACGTTTACAACAAATTTAGGCGTAGTTTTCATTCAACTATAAATTAAAATTGGGGAGGGGTCATTTTGGCATCACGTCACTGTAAGTGTAACTGTGTGAGTGTGGCTAGTTGTTCGAAAAGTGGACGATTTGGTGATTCTAACTTCGGGGAGACACTAATGAAATGGTACGAAGACGTAGAAAGTGAGGTTAGTGATATAGATCAGGTTATTGAATGCGATATTTAAAGCGAACATGATACGGAGTCGGAATTAGACGCCTCCGAAGACGCTGAAGGTAATGATGGGACAGCAGTCATGGAAAACTGTATATTATGACAGAAATTGATTTAAGTTGATGGCAGAACCGTTAATACAAAGATGGAGAACACAAAGGCCTCCGTCAATTCGTTTGTTCTATACCAAAGTTATAGAGACAATAAAGAAATTTTGCAAGCGGAATTTATCAAGCAGCTTTCTAAATAATTAGTAATATACCACCTAAATGGATGCTTGATAAATTCAAAACTTCCTTGTTTTTGCTTAGCGAACATTCTAGGAAAACCAATAACTTATCAGTCCATCCAAGAAAACTTAAACAATAGCAAAGGATGTGGGCTTTATCTACGGCAAAATGATAAAAATACCTAAAAAAATCTGTGTGCTGTGCAATATTCCCATCTGTGATGATGATAGAACTTCTATATGTAAAATTTAACTGGAGTAAGTTTTCAGTTATGATTTTTTTTTAAGCACTGTTGCCTTTTATTTAAAGTTACATTATCTATTACTTACTATTTTTTTATTGTTTATATATACAATCTACAAAAAGAATATGTACAATTTTAGTTTATTTAAATGAGTAAGTAAAATAAGAATCAAGATATTAGATAAGATATAATAAACATTATATCACACCACCTACAGCAATATACAATACCGCTCAAAAGTGCTTAGGCATCCCTGTTTTCATGAATTATTCATATAGTATTATGTTTACCAAAAACACATTATAATAAAATGAAATACATATTTAAATTGTAGTTCAGTAAGACAAACACCCATTATATCGCATAAGGTTTACTATCATTTACCTGCACTTGGTCGGATTACCATAAACTGTTTATTGCGGTGCAATTACAATAACAATCCCTCTGAATTTAATAGGTAAATTTAGTCATCTATTAGATTGTAGGTAATAATGTTTAAATTACCTTCCTAGAAGATTATAGTGAAATTTGTAACCTATGGTCAGTTGCAGTGTGGTATTTACTCTATTCACGTCGTGAGCGAAATATCGTGTGACAATTTTTTAAAATGCCTCCGCAAACAGAAATTAGTACAGAAACACGTGCGCTTATAATAGCTTACCATAAAAGTAGCATAAGTAAACGACAAATTGCCAAAAACTGAAAACACACCACGCTACGGTTGACTATAACGTAAAAAAATATCGGGAAACTGGCAGTTTTCTTAATAAAAGACGGAGTGGAAGGCCAAAAGCGACAACATCTGCAGATGATCGCAGAATAGTGGTTACCAGCAAGTTAAATAGACGCAAAACAGCCCCGGAAATCACCGCAGAATTAAATGTTGGTCGCTAAAAACTAGTCAGTGTTTCTACAGTCAAACGTCGCCTACAGAAAGCCGAGCTCCGTGGACGTATTCCGACGAAAAAGCCATTACTACGCAAACAAAATAAGCAAAAGCGACTTAAATGGGTTCGTGAACACCAACACTGGACCATAGAAGACCGGAACAACGTCCTATGGACGGAGGAGTCCAAATTTGAGCTGTTCGGAACCCGAAGACGCATATTCGTAAGAAGATCTGTGGGTGAACGTGCCAGAGAAGAGTGTACTGCTGCTACGGTGACGCATGGTGGAGGTTCTATCATCATTTGGGGCTGTTTTGCTGGCACTAGTGTAGGGGACATTGTGAAAATTGACGGTATATCAAAAAAGAAGGCTATCGCGAAATTTGGGAGAACCACGCAATACCTTCCGGAATTCGACTTTTGGGTCAAAATTTTATCTTCCAGCAAGATAATGACCCAAAACATTCCTCTAAATTATGTAAAAACTATTTACGCCATTTAGAAGAGAAAGGAACTCTCAAAATTATGGAATGGCCTGCCCAGAGCCCCGACTTGAATCCAATCGAGTTACTATGAGAAGAACTAGATTGGGAAGTACGGAAATCGGCTCCGACATTAGCTACTGACGTGTGGAACAAATTGCAATCGAGTTGGACCTCAATAACACAAGAAGCTTTGGCAAAACTTATTGCGAGAATGCCTCGGTTGTGTGCTGCAATTATTAAATCAAGAGGAGCTCACATAGATGAAAGCAAAATTTAAATTAAACGTTTTAATTTTCACATTTATTTAATATATTTTTATTCATGTACGTGTATCTGTACATAAAAAATAAATATTATTAACATTTGTATGCATAATTTGTACGGCACCAGTAGAAGGTTAAACCTTGAAGCACCTTATCCTCAATAACAAAAGAAAGATCAACAGAAGGACGTTTCTACTATAAACCTGCCATACAAAACTTAAGGAATAGATAATAGGCATGGTCACACGAAGAGGCCAATCGTGGTAACTTACTACGCGGTACAAGAGGGCCACGGAAAATTAAGAACCAATATAATGCTTGGTAATAGACAGCAAAATCTATTTTTATTGCATATATCATTTCTAACAACCTAATCTTTCAAGATCTACAACTTAAAGGTAACTGAATAGTGCGTCAAATGTCGGAATAAAGATGTGGTAATATAATCATCATTATTATTTCTATTTTTTTTTAGATTTCGAGGGTGTGGAAAAAGTACTACTACTAAGTATAGAAATAATCTATTTTTGGAAATGTAAGGGCAGTGACAGTTTGAGTGACAGCAATGATTCTGATTTTGGTGGTGGTATCGTAGCAGCGGTGACATTTTAAGCTCTTTTTAAAGATAGAATAGGTCAGGACAAGAAACAAAAATTAAGTAAGCGAGTAGCTAAGCCAATTTTAGCGAGAAACTGTAGTTGGGGTTAATTGAACATGAAGAATTACACTAATATCCATATTAATATTAATATTAACATGGATATCAATACTAAACTACCGTTGGCATTAGAAATGGTAAAATTACAATTTTCTTGCAAATACCCAACGTAATTAAATTCCGAAAAATATATTGGTCTTGGAGGGAACTTGAGCCACTACAAGATCATTGACTTCAAGTCGCCTTAAATCTCCCTAGATGTCACGATACCAGTAGATATATCATAAAATCTCACATACACTATATTACTGATACGGCAAGTGCGTAATAGTTAAACCGCAATTTTTTGGAATTTAATTACGTTGGGTAATTGCAAGAAAATTGTAATTTTATCATTTCTAATGTCAACGGTAGTTTAGTATTGATATCGATATTACGATATATCTACTGGCATCGTGATATCTAGGGGGATTTAAGGCGACTTGAGCTCAATGGTCATGTGGTGCAAAGTAGAGCACGTTATGCCGGAGACATAAAGATGTTGGGTGCAAGTCCCCTCCGAGACAGATATTTTTCGGAATATAATTAGGTTGGGTAATTGCAAGAAAATTGTAATTTTATCTGAACATGAAGAAGTTTGAAAATCAATGGTAATGCTAAGGCCAGGATATGTTCTTGGTTCTTCCAAGTTTCACATATCATTGATACTTTTAAATGAACAAAATATTTTAGATTCAATAAGTGACGCAACAATATTGATAGCAGTAATTTATCTCCGTTATCGCAATTCTACATCTTAAGCAGCAGGAGTTAAGGGACACTGAACAATTGAAATAAATATTTTGATACAATACATTGAACAATAGACATGCCAATTCAATAAATAGCCTTCAATACGATCTTTTATTTAGGTCAAGTGCACAACGACGTGTTATCTTGACAACAAATTTATTTTTTTTTAAATCGTCTCGATAATCTCTTTTAGAAATTTTCTCATAATTCTTCCCCTACAATTGTTTTCCATTTCAACGTTTCCTCTGGCGACGTTTTGGTCGGAAGATTATAAAAATATGACACTTCCAAACACACACAACACAATAATACATACGTTAAAGGGATTGTCAGCACAAAGTTAACAGCGGTTTCATCTCGAGCGTTTGAGAGGTCTGCCGGTAGCTGGCGATGTCAGTTCGCATTATTCGTTCGCATCCCCCATCCTTCTCGCCCGTACACTTGACTTTATTGCTCCGCGGTTCTTATACGCGAGCTAGCAAGTCGGTCACCCACTTTACTTCGTTTCAGAACTGAAACTGGTGAGCAAACTGCGCAGTGTGTTTCGAAGACCTGAAAGCCGTATCGTTTCACGAACTGCAGCCAGAATGGGAGCTGTGTGTAACAACAGATTATGATTAAATTTTTGTTCGCAGTATTATTTATGAAAGCGTTCGCCGGTATTACACAGAAAAAGCGGAGTTTATTTTGGACTTTATTTAGTTTGTTGTGTTCGTTTAGCAATTTACTTTCGTCGTTTTGGTTTTTCAAGATTATTTTTGAAACACAATGATAGAGTAAGATGCTTATATTATTTAATGAGCGAACTCTCCCGTAACATCATATTGCACCTATACAATTGCGCCGAGCTAAATTACGAAATGGATGGATGTTTTTGTAATTAGCGAAACTTTATCTATAACGGCGGGATTAAAGTCGACGTGGAAAGTCTATCATTTCGTTTCCCTGAATGCGCCTTTCTGTATGAAACATATAATATGTAGTGTATATGTATATATATTTTTTTTCTCGGCCTTTTGGCGGCGTGTGAGTTTTATCCTGATAAGGACTGTTTTCTCGACGTTTCACCAGTCAGTCTCTAGCTTTAACCAAACCACCTCCTGAGTATGACGAGTGTGATCTCGTCGAAACGTGGAGGAAACAGTCCGCCGACAAAACTCACAGGCAGCCAAAAACCCGAGACGTTAAATTTTAATATAATAACTCCTGTTCTCAAGACCAGCGCATTTTCCACTTACGTCACGGAGACAGTATGACTAAGAATGATCACGATTGCTTCAGCGGTTTCGGTGGGAAATTTTTCAACATCCACCATACAGTCCGTATTTATCCCCAAGTGATTATCACTTATTCCTGAAATTGAAAGATTTTTTTCAGTAGACAACGCTATGGAAGTGATGCTGAACTTAAAGAAGCCGTTAATCAGTGGTTCGACAACTTGGTGGTAATTGAATATGCAGAAAGCATAGGAAAGCTGATAAAACGGTGTAATAAGTGCCTAAGTTTGAATGGTGACTACGTAGAAAGTAGTTCGGGTATCTAATGTTATGTAAAATACAGTTTCGTTTAATTATATCCAACAAAAATTTCTTTAGAGAAGACGTTCTTTACTTTCCGAATGGCCCTTGTATATATACGTGATAGTGTTATTTCGGGTTTCTCCTCATATGTAGGCGTCTTTGTCCTGGAAAGGACCGGTGCCACGTTTCGATAGAATCGCATCTATCATATTCAGGCGTTAGACAAAGTTTGTCTACGAATAACTAACCCTTGAAAATGGTAAGTGAGACTCTACTGAAACATACCACCGGTCCTTTTCACGACAGAAACCCCAGCGCGCGGAGAGAAACTCGAAATGACGCTATCACATAGATATACATAGGGCCATTCGGAAAGTAAAGAACGTTTTTCCTAATAATTTTTATCTATACATACTGCGTCATCTTCTCAGGTTTAATTTATACTGTCTTAAAGAATAAGAAATTCTCCTCAGAATGTGCTAGTACCATTAATAACTTTACAATCCTTCCTTTAGATCTGTTTCTGTATTAGCTTTCATTGTCCTTTAACTATGTGGATCCCCTATCTAGGTAGTGAAGCGTGTATTTTGATATTAAATGGGATTTATTTCAACTCGCCAGACGCTAGTCATTCATTTGTTTCTTGTTTAATTATACAACTGCTTAACAGTATGAGTACGTGTAAACATTATTGCAAACTTCTCCGCATCTTGTGGTAAACTGTTATGTCTGTAAAAAAATTTGTCTGGGTATCCCTACATCTCAAGGTCGGAGAATTCATACCAAATCAGGACATGAAGTTGTAAATCGTGGAACCGTGTGAGCCTTAAAACTGTAATTGTTGAACTTCAAACCGAGATAGCTTAACTCAAATCCAAGGCTATCACCTCCTCTTCTACAAACCTGTTGGGAATGGAGAAAATTACCCAGGAGGTTGCTGAAAATGATATAAAACGTAAACTAAATATCGCGATATATAGCTGCAAGACGTCACTAGTCTCTTGTGAAAAGAGCGGACTGATTTTGTCACTGTCGTTATTAGTGATGTCTCCCATTTGGGCGTAATTTCTCTGGAGCGTCGTCCGATTACACTTAAACTATCTTTAGAGAAGAACATAAGTCAAATCCTACGCAACAGCTGTAAATTAAAACATTTACTACTTGGCTTTTATTGGTCATGATGTTATGCAGATGTAATTACAACTAGACGAATAAATTGCCAAGTGCAAATCCGCACTCATAATTAAATACAAAAATGAGTTACCGACAGTTGTATGCAAGAATATGAGAAATTAAAAGTGCCCGACAAGACGCCTCTGGAGTTAAACGTATATAAACGCATATTACAAAAAAAGCTCGTATTAAAATCTAAAACTCATCTATTTTATATAAATGGCTATAAACAACTATATCAAATTGTCATTACTATTGAAATATGGCCCAAATGAAATAGAAGTGGAACAACGGAATAGAAATATAGGTAACCAATATAGCTATATGCACATATTTTGAGCCCCGCAATTAAAGTAACTTCTATAATGGCTTCCTTGATTATTAAACATGATGTTATATAAGATTAGTTCTAGGATCTCGTTTAATAGCTAGACCACTTACACTTGTGAGGTCATCAGGTTAATACTAAATACGTACTGACATCCGCAATGCAGAAAATGAGTTGAGTGAAGGGAATATATACGCCGACTGTCGACTCATGACTGTATTTAGATCCCTGCTCTTATCGTGAGGTAGTTGATCATCTTACCGTTATGTTGTTTTTCACATTGTAAATATTGAATTAAGTATATCGCACGTACGGAAAAAAGTAACGACTGTTGGTTAACACAATAAAGTAGTATATAGGTAAATTATTCGATTTACTTTACAATAATAATAAAATTGTGTGCAAGGCTTGTGTTGAACCATTGATATAGCGGGACAAAAAAAAGTGACGTACCATCAGGAGACCAATTTATTTGCGATTTACTGTTCATCCTTATTACTTGTGGTTTGCAACTTCGCCTGTTGGGTAAAGGATTGCTGCAACACTTCCGGAATACACACAGTTGCAAGTAAAAGCTACCATCTTGAACAGCGTTACATAACTATCTACAATTTGTACGTGAAGAAACCGAAAAGAGGATTGAAGTTGAACTAACATATATATAGGTGTGGTTATGTGTTGACGAAACATCAGACCAACAAAAAAAATGCTATATAGTTATACAGAACCTCTTAAACCGACATTTTCGATCTTATTAGATATCAAAAGATTAGAATAGTGTACTCGCGAATCAATTATGATGGTAGCGCTAGTTGAGCTACACAAATTTTAACTTTCAACTAATCAACTATTCATGTTTATAAGTAATAGCGTCGCGATAATACGATCTATGGGTCGTTCTGTTAAAGAAGACTGTGAGAGACCTTTAAATGCAACGTATAAAGTTCATACTTCATGCAATAGAATTACTTCACGCAATAGAAATATTAGTACTAAGTTACCGTAAGTGGAATACATTCAATAAGAGGACAAAGTAACTGTTGCATAATAGCCGACGCAAAAACGGTTATGTAGTAAAAATGACATATAATAGAAAATAAATATTTCAAAGCTAATTTAGATGGATGGTACCCAATAAAATGCAGAAATGTTTAAAGCAAATTGTTGGATAATAATATTTTTAATCCAATAGTCATAAACGTTAGCCTAACATACTAAAGAAGTTAATAACATCATTACTTGCGTTAATTTCAATGGTCAATAGCTTTGATTTCTATATGTCCCATTGACGTTAATATACGTACTTCTGCTAAATATTTCATTAATGGTACTTTATTGAAATAATCCAAACAGTTTTGTATGTCAGCATTAATTTCTAAAATTACACGTAGACGATATACGCAGCATGGACAAAAAGGTTTCAGATTACAAAATCCAGCAATATAAGTACCTTGCATTTACAGCGGACTAAATTATCTAGCCACGCATAAATAAAATCCATTGCCTAGCAACCGGCTGTAACATTAGTTACTAGCCAAACCTACATCATACTAATAAGCTATCATCATCACTGCAACCGCACACAAGCTAATGCATTTGCTGTACACTTTATAATAAAATTAAAAGATAATATTGATGAATGTGAATATTGTGATGATATAAACAATATTACGTATTTTACTAGTACAGAGGATGTTGTGCTTTTTGTTAAAAAGTAATGGAACTTCTTGAAGTTGCAATGGAACGAAAATATGCGGGTGCTTAAAGATTTATGGTTGTGGAAAAGCATTTTTGCTTAAATGTAATATGAGTTTTCTGGGAAAACGGTAACTGAATTTTGTCAATATTGCAACGACCATGAGTTTTTAAAGCTTTGTTATGCGCTTGATTAAAGACGCAGCGGTCGAAATGCCTTGCTGGATTAGGAAGTACAAATACTCCTATTTCTAGTTCCCAAGTTACACTCTATCTTTGCACTTTATACTTTGGCAAATTCCATCATTTTAATGAAGGATTAAGATTAGTTAATTCCAATCAATTAAACTACGTAATCATTTTCCTCAAGAAAACGTTGAAGTGGAATTCAGTTGTAGTAAATATTTTATCCCAACTTTTTACTAGGAAATATATAAACCCACCCATACTAACTTTACCTACTTTCACAAAAATCCTTTACCGTTGTTGGCAACTTAACCCCGCAGGTAAAATAAATCATCGTCAACAGTATTTGACGTTTTTATGATTTCGCAAGCAAAACATCAACTTCGATTCGTTTCGTCGTCGGTTGAGAAAGTGGGAAAAACGAAGGCAACGCTGCCACGTGACCGCAGGGTCGTTCTGGAATTGTCGCACCGTTCGGCCCCGGTCTTAAATTCCAATCGGACTTGATAAATCCCTAGATATTTGAAAGTTCACAATGGTCAAGGCGGCCCGGATCGTCCTAATCCCAGTCAACAGCGGAGAAGTACTACCACTGACACTACGCCGCACGGGAACGCTGGTAGAGGTCGCTCGCGTCGTTTTCCTTCTCGTTCTCGGTTTACTTTGTAACCTACACGGATTTGGCCCCCATTGCTGCGCAAATATTTACACTACATTCAATATGAATGCTTCGAATACTAATAATAACCGTTAACTGCCACTAAACGTTCCTTGGTTTTATAATAATTCGGCGAAGCGTTAATTATTTTACACAAGTGCCGTTCTCTCACAAGGATACCGTTTGTATTGGGCTTATTTGAAATTATGCTTCTGTATAATAATAATATCTTCCGGCACTAATATTTGCCTCCTATGTAGTATCGTCCAAACATTATATCCGACCAACAATTTCGGTGGATACGCCGACAAAAGAATATTTATGTTACAAAACTGTAATAAATAAGTTCGTTTGAAATAGACAATCTAATATTTAATACTCATACAGCATGAAAAGAAGTATATTCAATCATTAACATTGTAAATATCGCACTTTTATTGGCGAAAATTCACTTTGAAGTGGTAAAATACCCCTAACGTCCGAAAATCGGAAGTCCTTTGGATGGTTTAGTAAAATTTAATTTGGCGAGTTTTCAGCGAAAGTTGTCGTGACTGGGGATCGAACTCGATTATTTTTGCTTTCAGAACTTTCGCTAATAAAAAATAGGAAAGATAAATACATCAGACAAAAAATCATCGAAGCATGATTGTTCTGGCAAGCAACAGCCCTTCTCAGGGCTACCCTGAAGACGGCAGTAGAGAGACTGCCGAAACGTCGCACTATACAAGTTCAACGAAGGCTGGAAATGGCCCAAACAACAACTCTAGTTATTATGGGAATCCATTGTCAACAATATCACGTCAAGTGACGAAAACGACAATTGAAAGACGCTATCCTTTGCACTACAGCTTCCAGAAATTCTGTCAGAAGTGCTCAAAAACCTTTCTATATTTATTTATCTTATTACTTAAATAACATTACAGTATATGCGGCTGATTTCGAAATTATATCACTGATAAGAGAACAATCGCATATTAAATTAAAACCGTCTAGTACATAGCTTACAAGCCTATGTATTCGTTTCAGCAAATTATACGCCTCGCAAAAGTAACGACTCAAAGTTTCTCCGGCGGTCTCGAAAAATCTTTTGATTTATTAAACAGTAGGCCATCAATTACAAAATAAAATTGAATGGGCGTCCAGATTAAGCATAATTCTTTTTATATTACCGAATACCAAAGCGGGCGAAGATTTTAATATTATGAAGTTGCGGTACGATCCTCAGACATAATATTAACCTTGTTAAACTTGAACTCTTCAGACCTTCTATTCATTCATCCGTCCATGAAACTTCGCTACGTCGTCCTCTTGTGTCCGCTGCGGAGAAAGAAGGAGAAAAAGAGAACGACAAAGAAGAAGAGGCCGAAAAAATATTTGTCGTTTTTTAATCACCTCGCGGCCGTTTTCAGTAATCGTCCTTCATTCGGTTCTGGACTTTTCTAAAGTTTTTACTTAGAAATTACTGGTAGGATTTAAATTTTTCAAGTCTTACCAGGGGTTAATAAATGGTCGTCTTATCGATTTACGCTAAATCCGTAAAAATACGGCCCGCGACTGCGGTATAAAGTGAAAAATTCCCGCCGTGCGGAAATGGACTTGGAACGAGAGAAAAACAGGAAACGCAGTCGACTGTATTACTGCAGTGGGTATTAAAGTAAAAGTGACTCAGAACTAATACGTAAAGAGCTTATCAGAATTTGTACGAGTACGTAGCCGAGTCTGATTCCATTGGCACTTATTAATAAGTTCTTCACTAGTAAGCATTCGTACGGAAAGAGAGTTAAGAATTAAAACTTTTTTAAATATAAATATTTAATCACTGGTTTTAAGAAATTAACGCTTAGAAATGTAGTCTATGCAATTTCAATGATTCCTCGTAGTTGGCACCTTCTGTACTTGTTTAAATTGCGCTATTATTGATTGTAAACTATTTCTCACAAGTTACAGGTTATATTAAGGTACTGTTAAGAATGCAGATATTCCTTTTCCTTCCCTATGTAAGCACCTTTTCAAAAATAATACATATACATCTTTATACACATTTGATGTCTGAGGTTTTCGCGAGTTCTATATGTGATAGTGTTGTTTCAGGTTTCTCTCCGCGTGTTAGTGTTTCTGTTCTGCAAAGAACCTGTACTACGTTTCGGTAGAGTCTCATCTACCATCTGCAGGCGCTAGTTACTCATTGGCGAACTTTGTCTGACTGCGTATGGACTCCCTTTTTGGGACAGAGACACCAACACACCGAAGAAAACCCGAGACAACGCTATCACATATATATATATATATATTATATAGTATAGTATTATATATTATATATGTATATGTATATAATAGAATAATATCTTCGGGTTTCTGCCCACATATACTGTTGGTCCTGAAAGGAACCGTTTCGAGGAGATCTCACCCATCTTCTTCTGGATGCTCTTGTTCAGCCAGCGATCGAAGTTAAACTCATACGGTGACCGCGAAAACATCCATCCCAACATATGTATACATAAACATCCATTAAAAATTAAACACTTATTACAAGTGCATGAATTTTTCTTGTAAATTATTCAAAATGTCTACTGATTTCAATGCAGAAGGTGTGCTATTAAATTGTGCTGTATGAACTTGAGAGTGGATATTACGAACCCTAACTCTGTCTGTGGCGTTTAATAGTTGGTCAACGTCTATCGTAAATACGACCCAACTCTCGACTATCCAGGTTTTCCCTATATCTTTCGTATAATATTTGTTTTCTATGCCTACGCTTTCGTAGGATAGGCTTCGCATCAATGTGCGTGTGAGTCCGTAGACCTTGCTTTGCCACAATGGGCGCATAATATTTATTTGCTATGCGTACGCTTACGTAGGATAGGCTTGTGCTCTCTATGCTTATATGTACGTCCGTTAACGATACATTACTTGCTACTTTGCCACAGCTCCCTCACTATAGGAAGAAAACCTTAAACCACCAATCGTGCTAGAAGGATGATTATATATTGACCGTCCAATACGTGCGGAGCATCCCGAGCCCGAGACCGAGCATGCGCCGAGTCCGGCGCAGTCGACGAGTGAGCCGCGACAGATCAGCAGTCGTACTGCTGCGGTTCTCGTGACGTGAACGTTGCTGAATACGTACCCGGCGTGCTGCCGTAAAGCACTGAGCTAAATTCTGCAGCAACAGCGCGCTTATATAATATATACGCATTTTAAGCGATTTCTATTGTGTTAAAATATTTTTGTTAGTATATACATATGCAAATCGAAGTAAATTCATATGGCAATATATAAAAAATACACAATATAAGAACATAACAAAATTAACAAATAACTCATTAAAAAATATTGAACTGGAAGATGCATAAATATTCTTTCTTTTTCCAAACTTAGAAAATTGGGTTGACGATAAATGGTCCACATTAAACAAGGAAGTCATTGCCGAAACTGAGGCGAAGTTTATGGAGTTCGTTAAATCTTATTATTTCGCTGACAAGGACGTTGGATCATCTGAAACTTTTACTTGTAGTTAAGGAGTGATTTTTTCAATACTCCTTCCTTTTCTTGCTTAAACTCAAGCGAAAATGTTATACGTAAGTCTTTTAAAATGAAGTTACTGTAACATTCCATGATATTCAAGAAATAATAATAAATGTGCGGAATTTTCTCATTCTCTCAAAATGAAACCCCAATTTCAATAGAGGCGAATTTTTAATGGTTTCATTTTCTACTGAAAATGATGAATACAAAATTTAGTAGCACATATATTTAGTGCAATCACAGATAATAATTGACGAATCGTATGCCCCAAAATTACGGAAATAACATCAAATATTTATTTTAAAATTTAATCTTAATGAATTTAAAAATAAGTTAGACAATTTTTGCACTAAATTTCTACCAGTAATGAGGTAATTTGAAGTATCTATGCTACGTGATAAAAAATGAATCACCTCTAAAAGCACATATTTTTGAAACAAATTTTGTGCAAATGATTACTACCACAAAAAGAAGAAATAATTATAATTTCATTGAAAAACTCGCACCTTTTATAAAGCAAATTTACTAATAAGTTGCCGCTTCACGTAAAAGATTATATGACTATTGTATATTCGTCAAAAGCTTAGAAGCATACTAATGCTTTGGCTTATTCGGCTACATTATTACTTTATTGTCTGCTTCAGCCACAAGCTAGACCTGGGGCTAGTACTAACAGGAACTTGCTTCAGAGCAGCCGAAATTCGAGGTGAAGAAAGAAAAGGGTTCTCACGAACAACTTTAACAATTTATTTGTCGTAATAATTGCTAATTTTTTAGCGCCTTCATGATCTCTAATTGCGCATGTGTCTCCCTTTGCTTGTAGACTTTAATAATTCGTGAAATTATCGACTTATTGAAGAAAAAACCTTTTGAAATTTCTATCTGTGGTTTACCTTCGCTGTACAGCTTTACTAATTGTCCTCTTACTTCAGTTACAATAGCTTTTCCACAGACCATCATTACAAATTGCAGCGATGTTATAAAATAAGGTAAACTACTACACTTATAGCCGTCCGCTTTGAACGCTTACGCATAATTAACACATTGAGACATAAATACGACTGCAGTTGCTATAATCTTGTCCATCATCAAGATGACTCATGGATTAGTACGAGGGCGACCTGATATGTTTCCGGAATGGACAAGAAAAATATTGGTGTGGTTTATTATTTTTATTTCTCGGAAATCAATACACTTTTTCAAACGGTGCTCCAGTCTCTTTAAGCCGTCGGAAAAGTACGATCCTACGGGGTCTGCAAAATAGCCAACTGTAGCAGTGATGACTTCCTCATTTGAGGCAAATCTCTTTCCTCTCAGTGATTTCTTCAGGTTTGTGATTAGGAAAAAAGTCGCTGGGGGCTAGATCTGATGAATATGGAGGATAAACGACTGATTCAATTTGGACACGACAATGCGGGATGAATGAGCCGGTGCATTGTCGTGGTGGAAAAGCACTTTTATGCCGCTGCAAACTGGGCCATTTCTCCTTCAATACTGCATCGAATCGGGTCAATATATCGCTGTAGTATTATTCCGTGATCGTCCTTCTGCAGATGGTCGATGAGGATCACATCTTGGGAATCCCAGAAAATGGTCGCCATGACCTTTCCGGCCGATGGAACGGTCTTTGTTTTCTTCGGAGCCGATTCGCCGGAAAAAATTCACTGCTTCGAACGATTACGAAACGCATGAAGAAATCTCTTGGATTGCGTTACATCCTGGCCAGACACTCCTCCGAGACGGTTACCCCCGGTGTGAGCAAACGCGGCACCTATCACGCCGAAAGCTCTTTGATACCCAAAATTTCGTGTAGGATTCTTCTGAGATGCTTGTTGTCTCTGCTATCTCTTTCAGCTTCATGGACGATCGGCTAACACGACATCATGAATCTTGTCGACCATTTCATGATTGGTAGTGGTTCGTCAGGGTAGTTGTCATAAAAAGGTTGCTCTTGCCGACCAATGAATCCACTTCGACCTTCATCCGCCATCTCTTGCCGATTCCGGAAACAGTTCAGATCGCCCTCGTAGTAAACAGCTGTTAGAAAAGAACTGCATAGCAGATATGATATAAATTGAAGATTTAATCATTAAATGTTATTCTATAATCAAGGTAATGAGCAGTCTACGTTGTATACATGCATTCCAAACATAAGTAGAAGTTGCTATAATAGTGCCAGTACCATATTGAAGATCAGGTAGTGGTTATTTGTGTGCAGCTCTCAAACTGTGAGTTTTGTACGAAAAAATTAGTGGACGCGTTTTATAAATACGGTTTTGTTTGATGCGTACTGTCATCCGTTCAAATTGTGTGAGCATTTTCGAAGCACCCTACATCTATTAGCGCGCTTATATCTAAAGCGTGGACTGTTATTGTACGATAAGGGTTGAAATCAATCGATGTGTCGCGATTAAACGAGGCCATCGTTGTAAATTTATTAAATAACTAATGAACATCGCACAGTAACGACAAATTAGCGTTATTTGCCGCCATAACCACTTGACAAATTGCGTTGGGCGTGTACGTATAGCGTAACTATATAGCCGACGACCCGGCAATCACGTGCAATCGTTGATTTATACTTAGCACGGCCGCATTAATGCAAAGCATACCTCCGATAGAGATAAGGCCGCGTCGCAATGATCATTCCCCGAACGTTATCTTATCAAATTAGAATTGTTTACGCGCTAAATTTCGGATAGGCCGCCCGACGAAAGAGATTATTGTTGGTTTGGTCGTCAGACGATGGGAACGACAATGGGGAAACGTGTATAATGGACCTGTATAAAACAATATAGGCGTCAAAGCGCGAAACGAACGATGACACTGTTTATTCGCATTTTTACAGGCACATAATGCTCGTTAACACGCAAACGAATGGCGGGACGTAAAGTACGTTATAAGTGTCAGAGCCAATTTGAGTTGTAAAAAAAGTTATACACGTTCGTTTGTACCGGTGCGAATGGGGTTTTTATGGCCGCTCTCTGATCTCATCTTTTTGTATTTTTTTTATCATTGCAAAATTTACAAGTATATAACGAGTATTGCGATTGCCTAACTTTTTAGCATTTCAATTACCACACGGGGAGAATGTTTTCAATATACTGGTTGTAAGTTAGGTGGGGAAAATTAAAACTTCAAATTATCACTTTTATTTTGAGAAACTTTTATGTTAAAATGAAGTGCCGTATAGAATACGTATTATTATTAAGTAAACTTCTATAATCCGCTCCACGTGTAGGATAAGTACTATCTGACTTAAAAGATAAATATTTCAGAAACCTTTTGTGAGCACGTTCAAATTAACAATTGCTGATAATGATAATAAGGGTACCAAACGGACGATGCATATTCTAGTTTAGTGCGCACAAGCGCGAAATACTCAACCTCCAACGCATCTTCATTAAAAAAATGTTTACAACTTCGAAACAGAAAACCAAGCGACGAGGAGGCCGAAGAGGAAATAGCGTTGATGTGCGCATCAAACAGCACCCCGATATCCTTGTAAACACTCACTCTAGGTATGGAGGTATTGGAAATGTTGTAATCGAATATTAACGGTTGTGAAGAACGAGTAAAGGTAAGTGTGGCGCATTTCGGAATGTTTAAATGAATGTTATTCATAGAATACCAGTCATGGATGATTGCTAAATTCTGCTGTAAACTTAAAGAATCAAATTCCGAGTTTATAGTAGTATAAATTTTTAAATCGTCCTCATATCCAACAATATTGCAGACCAGGGAAAGTAAAAAATCGTTTACGTATATGTTAAATAGAAGTGGGCTCAGGATTGAGTCCTGGGGTACACCTGTAGATGTAATAAAAGATTCAGACTGAAATCTGTTGTAGGGGACATAGCATAAACGATTACTAAGCTTTGACCTAATTAGGGACTACTGCAGGACAGAAACCAATGGCATATAACTTCAATGACAATATTAAATGATCAATTGTGTCAAATGCCTTGCTAAAATCGGTGTGTGTATATCATCCACTTGTAGACGTTTATCAAGGTTTTCGCTAATATATCGGGTGATTGATAAAGCTATGCTGGTAAAGAGGAAGGTATAGTTTAACACAACTATATAATCTATCTAAAATGATGTAAAACTCATTGAATATTCACCCTATTGGCCTTATTTGGCCATATGTGATTTCTGGTTGTTCTTTAATCTAAAGAAACATTTACATGGCCGACGTTTCACGACGGAAGATGAGATAGATGAAGCAATTCAGCAATTTTTTAAGAGCATTTCAAAATATGATTGGTTTCGAGCTTTTACGTTATGGGAGCTTCGGTAACATAGAATGATTTTCGCAAAAAGTCTCGTAGGTTTCTTGTATCTCAAAATATATAGCTTGACCCTCGTATTTCAATTCAAATCAAAGAAAGCGTTAATTCTATAGTCGTCCTCATATACATGGACGGTAGTATGCGTGCGAATCCATATAAGCTAATAATAGAGCGCTATACTTCATAAGACCTAACACCTCGAACCTTACTTGACACGATCTTTAGTTTGCTTGCAGTTTTCTCAACAATTGCAAATTTGAACTTAACTGACTTTCGCAGCAAGCGCGCTATACGAAAACGTGCACTTATTTAACGAGATCTATAAGTAATAACAACTAAAGTACACAAACGCAAGTGCACGCAAGACAAGAATTAGTACGTAATTATTTTTACGTCGTATTTAACTGCGAAATGAGAAAATGCAGATTCCGGAAAGATTTTTCGCGCAAGAGGATGACGGAAAAACAATTTCCAGGCTCTTTCTTCTCCTTACTCTTTCTGCTCCTTTGCCGACCGACAGCCGAAATGAGTTTTATTGTGAACGTCGTTTATGTCGCATGCACTAGCAGGTTTCCCGAGAGACTTCCCGAGCAAAGAATCGAATCACATTTCCAGTCGCAAGGCAGTACTTATTTACATATTTCAGAATCAGAAATCCCAACAACATCGGAACGTTCGTCATGTTCTTTCGGGTGCATGCGGGAGGGGTAAGTGTTCGTTCTCGCGCGGGAGTCGCTTTGAGAAGCAAAGTTACGGTTTCGATATACAAGACGATCGAAACATCAGAACCAACTATTGCGCAAAATCTTCGTAAGATCTAACCGGACAACGGTAGCAGAGGTTTCACGGATTTATCATCTACAAAGTAGTGTCCAAAAATTCCCCGAATATAAATGAGTCCTTGTAATCAAGCTCAATTACATAGAATTATGTACACTCCTCGTGAATTAATATGCCAATCAACGTCATTGTAGGTGCCAACGTTCTTTACTGGTAAACAGTTTTGTTGTCGTGTAGATTTATGTTTGTGGTTTTGCAATGGTCGATTTGTTGTGACAGCACATTTGCATAAGCTCTGTTTTAAAGGTCAGTAAAGCTATTGCAGAAATAAATAAAACGCTAAAAGAAGAATTCGAGGAAAAACCTTGGATTAATCAACAAACTAGAGACTGACTGATAGAGACTATTAAAACTAGGCGGCGTAGCTTTCTGTCGAACTTGCTCCAATTGTAAGTTTCATACACAAGAAGAAAGGTCATGAGTTGAGTTTTACGCCTTACCTTGACTCATCTAAGCGAAGTTATTACAACGAATTCAATATCTTGAAACATAACGTTAATTCTTCAGCTTACTCTATTATTTAATCTTTCCAATTGCTTCACTGGTTCGACACCGAATATAAGTTTCTTGCATGCAAATAAAATAAGTCTTTCTCTTCTTATTAATTGCGACCAATTCTACCTTTCTATAGGAAGTAGTAAGACTTTTGTAGATTATTTGAAATGGTTCTCGATTCTGTAGCCAACTTTTTCCTGGTTCAACAAAAGACGCTGAAAATATGCGACTAATTTCTTGGGAACATGCAGGAGATTTTGTTCCAAATGCCTTTTTAGCTTATTTGGTACCAAGGAATGTTTTACCAAAGTAGAACCAAGCCCTAGTACTGGATAATTTTTTTCTCCAATCCAAATGAAACCAATACTTAGCTCACGTTGTATTTCTAATTCATGTTTGTAGATATTTTAGATACTTTTCCAGAAGATTTCGATGACGTAGCTGGTTTTGGAATGGAAACTTCGTATTGTAGATCATCGTGTTTCTCACGTTTCCTTAAATGGGAATTTGTCTACAGCAACTATTAGGCCCTTCAAATTCGCTGAAAATCAATTTGAATTGTTGTTGGATTCAGAAAAAAATTGAACTCGTCACAAATACAATTGCTTTTTTTTATTGGCAGGCTAGTATCATTTTTTCCTTTACCTTAGTGGTTTTGGTTATACCTTAGAGCAACCTCACCATATTGTCTTTCTAAGCCAACAAGACGTAATTCAAAATTTTTCCCTTTTTTCTTATATTGTACATACATTGCCATAGTATGTACACTTCCCTTTTCATGCAAAATTTGGCGTTTGCTTCAAAACTATTCAAAACAATTAAAAGAAAATATTTATTTATTTATCTACGACTTATTGCATATGTGCACAGAAAAGAAAAAAAGCACTAGAATACATAAAGTAAGTTACACCTTCTTCTAATCGAAAAATCCACCTCACGCAACACCTCGCACAATTCGTGGCATTCTTTCTACCAATTTCCTCAGTATATCTTGCGGAATATTGTTCCACTTCATCTGCAATACCGTTCAGAGGTGTCTTTTAAACAATGGACATTCTCTTCTACTTTGTCTGTTCAGTGTGCTCATCCCACAGAAGCTCTATCCGATTAAGATCCGGACTCTGGAGAATCCAAGTCATTATTTATAATATTCCTCCATTCTCTGCATCAGCGAAATATTTTCTGCATAACAACGACGTGTGCTCGAAATTGTTGCCTATTAAGCGCAATCATGATGGTAGACCATTTTCTTCTAATATTTCGCGAATTCACCTTTCTCATTATTCCATCAAGTTTCACAAGGTGTCCAGTTCCACTTAATGAAATCCATACAAGAATGGAACCGCCACCCTTCTTTATTCTTGATGCAATGCGCTCAGGAAGCATTTTCTCGTCTTTTGAGCGCCAAATCTTCTGCGGTTTTGACCAATTCTTCATATTTTGACTTATTAGTCGACTGTACGTTTCCCTATTATTCTATTGTCCAGTCTTTGTGGGTGTTAAGTAATTAGTAGAGACCGAATTATATGCAAAAAAAACTGGAATGTATGCGCATATATATGCATCGATTTTTGAGAAAATATGCATAAACCTGGGCATATATGCAGAAAATTGCAAAATTCTTGCATAAAATAAATAAGAGCAGAAATTTAAACATTAACTTTATTGCACAAAATTTTTTTACAACATATTTCTAAACCAATTTATAGTTAAATGTTTTTCAAAATTGTGTAAAAGAAAGTTTTGTCTTCTATCAAAATACATATGTTTCGAAATAGCTTCTTTCAACATCCACAGATGTAATTGGAACATTTTTTTAACATTGTAATACATTCTAAAGTAAAAAAGTCGAAATCGTTAACTGTTTCACCTTACAAAATCTTCTTAACTTTCTTTAATTTCAAATACCCCGCATTGTTATTTATCACTCTTTTAAATTTATCGTATAGAATTACCTATTGTACCCTTAACGTACCCTTAAAGTAAATTCGTCTACTACTTCTACTGATGCCGAGAGCGACATCCCTTGCGTTTCTAGTTTACGAATGGAACTTAAAACAAAGCTATAATTTGACTTAATATACAATAGCAGTATACACATGTATGAAGCAATTCTGTTGACGTTACTATCTTTTTACAGTTTTCTAGAGCAATGAAGTCAGCAGCGATTTCAAGAATTACATTTTTTATTCGATCAAAATTCTCGGAGTAAAAAATTGCTGCGTCTAACCATGTACCCCATCTCGTAATAATCGGTTCAGGAGGCAACTTAACACCGGGAAGTCGCTCCTTATAAAATTGAATTCGTAAAGGTGCTTTTAAAAATACATTTTTGACATTGCTAATTAAATCATTAATCAAAGGAAATTGATTCCTAATGTCTTCGGCTACACGATTGAACCCATCAGCTAAACAAGTGGTATGAATAATGTTCTATAAAAAAGTTTTAAATTTTGCGCGGCTTTTATCATGTATAGTGCAGCGCCGAACAACATTAAAATTTTTTCACAAGGTATACTTCCAGGTAAAAAGAAATTTGATAAGCCTTCTTGAAGGAATTAGGCAATTGTCATATTATTTGTTTTTCGAAGTTCTTTACAATAAATTAAATCTGAATTACCTTCATGAAGAATTCCTATTAACAAATGGGCAATATAACGGCCACACTTATCCGTACTTTCATCTACCATGATATAAATAAAATTATTCCCTACCAATTGTTGAAGTTCCGCCATTGTTTGCTGGTAACAAGATGTGACATAATTTTTTCGTAAGGTACTTTCGTCAGGTATATTATGTTTGCAATATTTCTGCAGAAATGATTTCAAATTAACATTGTTTGATCTTGCTAATGTAATGTTAAACTAAATTAATACGTTACACAGATCCGTATTATATTCTTCTTGTTCTAAGTTTCGTGAAGTTGATGCTATACATTGATATATAGATTGCTGTACACATGCGGATCGCTTTAGTTTTTCACATTTTCCAATATGTGATGGAGTTTTAGCGTGTTGATGAATCACATATTTTCTCTCACAAGATACCTACAACAACAACTGTCATTTTATGTCAAAAGTTAAAGAATTTAAAAGCATTTGTAAAGCTTTTAGTAAAATTAAACTTACCAGATTACTGCAGGCCCGACAAAATATTTTGCCTTCATCCTTTACCAGTTCAGGATACGGCTTAATCCACAAAGAAATTTTGTTCGCTATACTCGTTGTATATACGCACATTATTTAAAAACACAACACAATTACATGCTGTTTCGCTTAAAGATATTCAATTAATGAATAGTTTATTTGTGAATTAATAAGAATAAAACGTATTTACCACATCCCTTCTGCTAGGCGAAATTAAACACGTGCAGTTCTTGAAAAAAAGTATAAGAGAAACCAATGTAAAAGATTTATCGTTCTGAGAATTGTCCGTTGTCGATCTAAATTTGTAATGAATATGAATTTTTGCTAATAGAAAGGATAAGAAGAAGCCTAAATATGCAATCACTAATTAGCGCTAATTCACTTCAATTAGTGTAATACGTCTACATATAGAGTATAATTAAAGATATGCAAAACAAAAATAAATGCACTTTGGATACAATCCGGTCTGTAGTAATTAGTATTAGTTAATTACACAAATACATGAATAAAAGTATTTCTTTTCAAAATATTTAATTAACATTTAAAGTGTCCATTCGATTATGAGCGGTAGTGTATATTAGACCACTGATTTTTTTAAGTAAGTAAGACAGCAGTTTATATTGCTTGCACACGTTTCCATCCAAAAATAAGTACATACCTGTGGTGTTGCATTATTTATGGAGTTATTTATAATTCCCGATACTTATAATACCATAATAATACATTCAGAAAATGTACTGAATTAAGACTAAATTATACACAATACAAATTTATAATTATAATTTCCATTACGTTTGAACAAAGACTATTTGCGTTCATTTTTTAGCCTTCCGGATATCAATCAAGCGATCGGTTTGTTAGAGCTCCTTTTGGATTGAGTTATTTAATTGTCTGCTTTGGGACACCTTCGTAGCATCCGTCGGAATCCTAAATCCGTCGACGACGCCCGAGGAATACACAAAAAACACAATTTTCCTTTTAATAATTAGGTGATACTCAGCTGACCTGGAAAATTTGGCATTTCCTTTTCTCTCCTTTCGGAAAAGCGGCCCCGAAACTTAAAATAAGATAATCTGCTTATTGCGTTATTGTACGAGGAAGCGGTTAGCGGTTCCGAGTTGAAATCAAAGTTGTTACGGACAAAATTTGGCTTTTTGTTCCGCCTCGAATTTCATAGGAAAGTCGAAGTTAAATCTTTTCTCGTTATTTGCGCGATAATTGCATGCGCTCCGTTTTCGCGACGTTGTTAACATCCAAAAGTTAACTGTGACATTAAAGTTTTGGATTCGGATAGAAGCGTAGGATTTACGAGGGTCGCTTATGTTGCTTTGACAGGCAATCCATTTTAGCTAAGTAGGCAAAGAAATTGTTTAAATTCAGAAGTCGGATGTATTTAAGGATGACACATTTTTTGCAATAACATAGGCCAAAATTAAAATCGTTTCCACTTTTAAATCCTCAATTGTGACAAATTTAATAATTTCAATAAAAGACGTGCCATCGCAAAATCGACGAGGAATCGCCTGCACCATCAGAGCGCATCAAGCATTACTGCAATATATACTGCCCTACTCTTACAATTGGCTGCAGCTATTTGGATGCCATAATTTCAACCCGTATTCCTTTTGCTTCGACATTCTGTTAGAGATGATATACTTGATCATACTTTAGCCGAACAGTTTCTACTTTTTTTTTCATTGCCTATTTATTTATTTCTTTATTATCAAACCGAAGAAAATGTGAAGTTGAAAATGTGCTAAGAACCCATAATAACGTATTTAATATAATTTTGGCTTTCACTTGACTATATTGTAAAATATATAACACATTGTTAATATTCAATTAAAGCAAATTGAACGCTCGAAAATTTGCAATACATTAAGTTTAAACGTGGGATGCATAAATATTAAAAGATTAAACCTCAAGTTCGTAATTGCCCTTTAATAACCTAAATAAAACAAGTATGAAAAATATATTTAATACATATAACACATGGGCTGAAAAATCCCGGGCCTAACAAAGAAAATACGGTTCAAAATTCGCTTTACTCATCAACGTAATCTCCCTCAAGAGCAACGCAATCATTCCAGCGCTGCTCTAACACTTCAATACCACTTCTGTAGAACGATTTATCTTTTGCCTCAAAATAGGCCTCAGTTTCAGCGATAACCTCTTCATTCGAGCGAAATCTCTTACCGGCGAGCATTTTTTTGAGGTCTGCGAACAGCCAGTAGTCACTGGGAACCAAATCTGGCGAATACGGTGGATGTGGGAGCAATTCGAAGTTCAATTCATGTAGTTTTGCCATTGTTTTGATTGGCTTGTGACACGGTGCGTCGTCTTGATGAAACAACATTTTTTTCTTTGCCATATGCGGTCGTTTCTTTGCAATTTCGGCCTTCAAACGCTCCAATTACACTATATAATATTCACTGTTGATGGTATTTCCTTTCTCAAGATAGTCGATGAATATTACACCACGCACATCCCAAAATACCGAGGCCAGAACCTTTCCAGCCGATTGTTGTGCTTTCGGGCGCTTTGGACGAGGTTCACCAGTTGCTGTCCACTCAGATGACGATCGTTTTGATTCCGGAGTGAAGTGATGGATCCATGTTTCATCCATTGTCACATATCGACGCAAAAATTCCGGTTTGTTACGTTTAAACATGGCCAAACACTGCTCAGAATCATCAACACGTTCTTGTTTTTTGTCAACAGTGAGCAAACGCGGCACCCACCTTGAACAGAGCTTTCTCATAGTCAAATGCTCATGCAATGTAAAGCCAATACGTTCTTTTGATATCTTTACGATGTCAGCTAACTCACGCAACTTCACTTTTCGATTATTCAAAACGATTTTGTGGATTTTTTTGATGTTTTCTGGTGTTACCGCATCATTTGGACGTCCACTGCGTTCTGCATCATCGGTGTCTCTACGACCACGTTTGAAGTCAGCAAACCAATGTTTTATTGTTGTTTCTGATGGAGCGGAGTCCCCATAATACTTTTCAAGCCATTGCTTCGCTTGAACGGTATTTTGTCCCATCAAGAAGCAGTGTAAAATTGAAACACGAAATTGTTTTTGATCCATTGTTTTGAAAATAACAAAAGTAGCGTGATTCTTAGCATAATAACTCACAAACTAATGAATAGAATATAATAAAATTTTAACCTGCTATCTTTTGAAGGTTAGTACTAACTGAGAGAAAGGTGACTGCAATAAAACTAGCATCATCTATGTGTTAGGCCCGGGACTTTTCAGCCCATGTGTTATATATATTTCAAAGATAAGACAAAAGACAAATTGAAAATCTGAAACGTTGCGGATATTTCTAAACTTAAATCATATGTAAGAATGGATTTTACAGTTATATACATTACATGATACAATGGAAGATTTTTACAACATAAATTGGATATATGTATAGTTCATTTAACTTACTGATTCTTAATATTTACGCGAAGTTGCATAATATACATCCAACACAAACAGAAAAATGCTGATGCTAAACCAAACTAATCTCTAAACAGAAATACAAAACTCGTTTAAAAACAAATGTCTATAACTGTAGGTAATATAGTACCTGTCCAATTTATTCGGTCCACTTGCTAAATTGGCGATTTTGTTAAGATATATAATGAAATACATATCCTGTAAGCATAAGTTTATTAAGAACTGTTTGTAGACATCGTCACAACTATATAACTAATATAATTGCTCTTATTCTTGTTGGCAAACTGTCTATGCAAGCGTTAATGGTATGTCTTATTATATTCATTCCACCATTTATTCGCTTGACAAAGATGCAGCAGTCCTGGATCTTCGACTGGTATACAGGATCATACCCTAACTGACGCAAGGTGTTTCACCGTTTTTAGTACACTAGCTTCACCAAACCGTTCGGATAGACGACGTCTAACAAATTGAGCTCTTTCGGTCATGGGTTCTAGTTTTGACTCATCGCTGAGTACAATATTTAACAAAAAAAATTTGCTTGGTTTACATATTCTTTTAAGTTATTTTGTCTTACCTGTCGCCAATCTTCAATTCTGTAATGTTGATGACGTTTTACAGATTCCTGGATGGATATTTGCAGTCCTCGTTGAGACATTACAATTCTCATTTCTTTCGCGAATAAACCTCGATTTTCAATTGCTAGTTGCAGGATACGTCGATCATCTCAATTAGTAGTGATCCTTTTCTTGCAGCAAAAAGCTCTTCCGGTACTTGTAGTTCGTACCTTTTCTTTCATTATAACGGCGATTCGCTGTACTGTTTGTCGGAATACTTCTTTCTTTGCAATTGTACGTTGAGAATATACTCCTGTACCCAACAATGCCTCAATACGCAGTTTTTTCTCATTTGATACGTCCTTTTTTTATCCATAACGAAAAAATATAAAGCGCATACAAGCAATAACTTAAAGTGCAACACTAACACGTAAACACGAAAGAAACGTTGATACATAAACAGATGAATATTATTTCTACAATCGTAACCGATCCAAATAATATTCTACGAATTACTGTATCTTTCAATCCTGTTTCTACCCATCTTCTATACAGTACAGAATGATTCATGAGAGGGATAATAATTGGCAAGAGCTCATTAGCTGGTGCTTTCCCAATCTCTTAGAAAAATCGTAGATCGTAGATCGAATGGGGGGTACGAAGTACCGGGAATCTTTTCCCTGAACTTCTCCATCTGAATGGAATTCGCTCGGACGTCCAGCTACTCAGTTCACCTTTCGCCCGAGCGAATTTTCCTCGATGCATTTGGCGGACGTCGTTTCCCCGTCTTATGGTAACTCACTCGAGCTTCCGGCTACTCGATCCACATTTGGCTAGAGTGAGTCGGAATGCGAATGACACGGGCTTCCGTCTACTCAATTCACCTTCGGAACCGGGAAACCGCACCTGCGACGAAATACGAGGGTCCCATCTCCGGATGGAGGTCAGCAGATTGGTTGCTTCCTGCTGTTGGTCTGGTTGCCCTCGACGTTTGGTGTGTCTCGGGCTGGTTAGAAGCGTAATCTCAACCCCGTCGGGGTAACGGCTACCCGAGCGTCAGGCTACTCGATCCACCTTCGGGAAACCGCACCTGCGACGAAGCACGAGGGTTCCGCTTCTAGGCGGAGATCAGCGGGCTGCTAATCCTCAGCGTTGGCAACGACGAGTGACCGTGGGCGGGCGTACTTCCAAGGGATCCTGGGGTCGTACGCCTGGCACTCCGACACGAGCGGGTTGGAATGGTCTACCGCTCGTTCGAAGAATCGGGCTGCTATCCTCCGGATGAAGTCCATCAGTGGCTCCACTCCGGTGTCCTCGTGGATGGTGGTGTTCCTTACGAACCAGGGTGCGTTGAGGGGCTGCGCAGTGCCCGGCTCTGGAACGCTTCGAGTTTTCTGATGTGCGTGGGCGAGGGATCTAGCCTCCCTCCTCCAGCCATCATCGGGTAGAGGGTCCCAAACATCTTACGTCTGCGGTCGAGCACGCGGTGTATGTGGGCTGCCCAGTTTACCCGGGAGTCTAGCGTGACTCCCAGGTACGTGACTTCCCGTTGCCAAGGAATGACGCCTCCTTGGAAGGTGAGGTCCGGCGCGTTGCCGAACTTCCTTCTTCGGCGACCTCCTATCGCGAAAAGCACGGCCGTGCTTTTCTGGGGATGGACGGCGATTCTCCACTTTGCGTACCAATCCCTCAAAGTGTCGAGTGCTGTCTGGAGACGTCGGTCGATCACTTTGGCGTTGAGAGATCTGAAGCAGATGCAGACATCGTCCGCGTACATCGCCAGGTTGACGTGCGCGGTTGTCGGGATGTCACTGGTGTAGATATCGAACAGCAGGGGTGAGACCGCTGACCCTTGCGGCACGCCCGCTGTGGCCGTCCTCGCGGTGGACCGCCGTCCTTGCAGCTTGACTTGGAAGGTCCTCTTGCGGAGGAAGGAATGAACGAGCTTGACCATTGCCTTGGAGATGCCGGCTCGGTGCATCTTCAGTAGTAGGCCTTGGTGCCAGACCTTGTCGAAGGCTTTGGCGGCGTCGAGGAATACCGCCTCTGTGCATTCCCGTCGGTTGAAGCCATCTTTTAGTCGCTCGACGAGGCGCAGCACTTGGTGAGTGGTGCTGTGCTCTGTGCGGAACCCGAATTGGCAGCCGGGGATAACGTCGAAGTCGTCCGTTTCCTCCCGCAATCTGACGAGTATTATCCGGTCGGCGATCTTGCTCATGACCGGAATCTTAGAAAAATATTTAGGGAACGTATTTATATAGGTATTGTAAACCCTATTCATGAATTTTACGAGGGGAGGTAAAGAAGTTCGTGGAATGGAGGGGATGGAGTGGGGATAGGGGTAATGGTCATAATACTGTCTATGGCTAAAGTGTTATCAAAAAGGAGCTGAATTGTCGAATGAAATTCTATGGGAATACCACAAATTTGGAAAAAGAACATAGACAGGAAACATGAGTTAGAAACCAATAATCTATAACAAATCAGCAGGCAAATTACGCAAATTTCAAGAAATAACAGTGCTTGATAATGCAATACTGAAAATGCTGGCCAAGTACCAACCGTTATCAGTTATAGAAGAATCAGGATTTATAATTTTGCAGGACTTACAACCGCTACATAGAGTGCCTTTGATATAAAATAAGTACTGAAAAAGAAAAGGTGTAATTGTATAGAACATAATATATTGATTCAATTACGACGCGAACGTCAGAATTAAAACAATCCAAGAAAATTATTATATGTGGCGCGTAAGGAAGCAGAATATGTATGCATAATCCATTCATCCAACCAAACCCGCGTACATACGAGGGAAGGTCAAGAAGTTCGTGGAATGGAGGCGATGGAGCGGGGATAGGGGCGCTCGCTAGGTGTCATTCTGATTGGCGACTTATCGTTAGTATATAAATTAAGTTGCAGCCCTATAGCGTCAGTCGTTTACGAAACAAGTCAATCAGGAAGAAAACTGAAACTATGGAGGAAATTGAACACCGTGCTGTGAGAAAGTTCCTTACAAAGTAACGAAGGGACGCTCAGACCATATTGAATGAAATGGAAACCGTTTATGGGGAACATTGCCCTAGTAAGTCAATGATTTATAAGTAGCATTGTCTTTTTCGGGAGTCGATTGAAGACGACCCCCGCTCAGGACGGCCAGTTGAGGCCACCACATCAGACATCGTCGAAAAAGTGCAAAAATTTCTATTGCAAGATACCCGTTTGAAGAAAAAACAATTATCTACATTAGTTGTAGTATCAGATACCACCATTTTTTATCTATGTAACCAGACCTAATAATAGCAATATTTATAAAAATAAGCAAGTCTAGGAAGAAGCAAGAACCCAGAAGTACGCCTTTAGCGCTCCTTGACTAATACTTTTGGTATTGTCTAATTACACCGTTGCCTCTGCATTCTGTCTACTGCTGTTTCAACGAGAATATTGAATATATAGGCAAGTAGGCCGTGCTTCTGTAAGTAGGTATGAAATTCGCTTGACGAAATTATGAAAATAGTAACAAGAACGCTGACACTACTTCGAACACCCGGTCATTTTTAAAGTCCTCAATAGCACATCTTTATTCAAACATTTACCCGGTACGATAAGGAAAATCATCCATGTGCAAACCCATTATTTGATAGAAATCTATTGTAGGAGGGCTGTCTAAAAATAAAACTAAAACCTGCCCGTCAATTATTTCTTCGTAACACGAGAATTTAAATGTACGATAAATTGTGAATGGTGTACTTTTATTATTGGATGAAGTGATACTGTATTTACCTCTTTGTCCTTCTTTTTTGGCGTGTTTTGCAAAATCCCAGCCAACAATAATACCCTCGCCATTGCGGTTGTAATTTCTACGAAATGAGAAATGTTAGAATGAAGTTTGCATACCATTCTCTCATCCGTTAATATGCGACTAGAACTCGTTTACAAAATTGAATTAAAAAACGAGAATAACCATTGGCGGAAAAATGACCGAAAGAGGAAAAAAGCGATCGCAACAAAGCGGTGGAAGTTGATTGATAGGTTCATGCAAGTGATTTGTTCGCTTTTCATATATTTACAATCATCCGATAAAAGCACAATGAAGTACACTGAAATGAAGAACGGTCCGCAATCGACGTATTGAAGCACTCTTCCCTCAAAATGAAAAATCCCGTCATATCAAAGCAGTTACTATTTGCATCGCAGTATTTTCCATAGAAATATACTAAATAGAGGAAAATGCAATTTTAGGATATATATGTATGTTTCATTTTCCAACTTCCATTGGTTTGAGTTAAAAATAGTATCTGTTGCACATCATGTTATAATTGATATATCCTGCGTAACTGGATATTGACAATATCCAATATATGTATACAACATTTTAAACGTGTAGTTAATTTTAAAGCGGTAATTCTCAAGTGATGTGTAACTGATCCCATTCAATTGAAATATAATGAGATAAGACCAAAGCAGATGAAATTTGATATAGCACTATCGATTTTAAAAGCTGTTGGCCTGTTGCTTACAAAAAAGAAACATTTTCGTTCGTGATTCTGTTCCCAAAAAAGAAACCTTTTTCGATTGAACCGGTCGATGCTTGTTGAAAATCTACAGTCCCTGTCCAATTTATTAGGGCCTCTTGCTAAAATAGCGATTTTATTAAAATATATAACGAGAAACGTATTATATAAGCATAAGTTTATTCAGAACTATTTATAGACATCGTCGCAACTATATAACTAATATTTTATAATGCCACCTTTGGCTTTTATCATTATCCTTATTATTTTTGGTATACTGCCAATACAAGCGTTAATGGTATGTCTAATTGTAGCGTCATTTTGCCACACATCCTCAATATTTCTTAGTAATTACTGTTTTGCTGTGTTTCTTCTCTAATACATGCGTGATTTTAGAACACTCCGCACGTGCTCAATTGCATTAAACTCGGGAGAACTTCCCGGCTAAGGTAACATTGTCAGAGAGTGCATTTCCAAAAAACTTTGGATGGATTTGGCCATGTGGCATGGTGCGTTATCGTGCATCGCATTGATGCATGACGGCCAGACATCCTCCAATAAACGCTTAAATTGATGTGGGGGTGGTTTCACCGTTTTTAGTACACTAGCATCATCAAACCGTCCGGATTGACGTCGTCTAACAAATTGAGGTCTTTTGTTATGGCTTCTAGTTTTAACTTATCGCTGAATACGATCTTTAACGAGAGACATTGTTAAAACAAAAAATAAATTGCTTGATTTACATATTCATTTAAGTTATTTTTTTTAAGCACTTTCAATTATCCAGGATATTCCAAACGTATAGAGCAAGTCATACCTTGTGCTATCAACACCAATACCATATATTGCATACATATGTCTTCTATTAAGAAAAAATCATCATTAATTCGTAAAATCGCATCGGTATTAGTTAATATATCCTATTATTCATAATTCTTACAAATGTAAACACGGGATTACACGTGATAACAAATTCTCAGCATTAAAGTTAATTAGCGTTAATTAGCTTTAATCAGTGTCAGACATCTACAAATAGACGTAGAATATAATAAATAAATTAAATTAAATTGTTTCACTTTGCATATAATCCAGTACTAATAAATAAGGTACTTATTGCAATCCGTATTTAAATTATACATGTATGATTTGCAATAAGTCAAGAACAACGAGTGAATGCAAAAGTATTGGAAGATCTTGGTTCGAAAGGGCAAAATTCATGGGACGTTCGAATGACCCAGATGGATTCTCCATATAACCGGACTTGTACCAGGCATATGCAAACAAATTAATATATTTAGAAGACGACAATTGATCGTGATGATTACAAATTTATGAGATTATTTCGCAAATAGAGATTAACGTCATAATTTGAGATATGAAGCAGGTCAGAAAATCGTCGATTAAATCCCTTTCATATTCGAAATCCATAGACGTCCAATGGTTGAATCATACCTGTTATTTTCTTTGGTATTGTCAGTATTTGAATACCTTTGTTGGATGCGACCTCTTTGTTGAAAGACTCTGGACACTGACTTGTCCATGCAAGTATAAGACTTTTTGGCCCAATGCTTGATAAGTAAATATTAAAAAAACAATTGTTAAATAAGTCATTGGTTAATTTACCTGAAGATGAGACTTGAATAACAACGTTTGCAGGTCGAAATAGGGTTTGTTGTGGGGACTAAACCTTCCACAGCGGTAGCAGAACACCTGCACCAACAAGGAGACCAGCGGATAACCCACAACGACGTTAAGGTATTAGCCAGGACCAGCCACTACTACCCGAGGATAATACGCGAATCAATAGAAATAATGAAGAATACCAACAACTTCAATCGCGAAGAGGTATACAAGATAAGCAACACGTGGAAGTTATCACTGCGGAATCATCATACAACGAACGTCCTGTACGGATCAGCAAAGCGGAACAGAAATGGAATATATAACGAGAAGCAAGGGACAACACCAGTCTTTAGAAACCTTCTGAAGAAGCTGACAGCATGATCAGTGAAACGTCAAGTAAAACTGTAAATACACGACAAAACCCGAAAAACATTTCTACTATAAATAGTTATTTTTAAAGAAATGTGATATTTTTGAATATTAACGATAACAAAAAACCGCACACGGCAATGTGTCACTTTTGTCTGGTTTTACTTACATCCAGCTAGACTAACAACAGCTGCATCTGATACTATGTTATATCAATTGGCGATTGCAGTTATGTACCTCAATAAAATTTAATTTAATTAATGCGAAGCAAATTGAACTACTTAAACTGCATGAAGTGGGATTATATGGAATAACTGTTTTGCTTTTCTGATGTATGTGTATGTAGTACGTGCGTAGCATAAGATGTAAGTTTTTCTGTTACTATCACCTTTAGAATACCCTGTATAATTGAAAATGCTTTAAAATCAATAAAAGATGTTAAAGATAAGCAACCTGCGTCAATTGTTTTTCCACATTACTATAATTAGCTCTAGCATAAGAGGGTGGCGCTTAAATGCAACACCCTGTATATACCACATTCACGTGCCCTGAAAGTTTAAATTTTTGTTCTATCTATTTCCGTTCAAGAATTAAATCAAGAAGACTGAAAATCTGTGAATTTTTCAAAGGGGTGTTTCACCCTCTCAGAGTGAATTGCAACACAAACAAAAATTTTCTATTTTCAAGTCTCAACATACTCTGCTTACCTACCAAAGTTCATTAAGATCTGAATTTGATACCCGGGAACCTTTCTTTGTTAGTACTTTGCCTATTTTTTCACTAGTTGAGCTTGTATAAGTTAACACTTTCTAGCTATCTATTTTTTCGTTTATATTTGGATTCAAATTATTAAAGTATTAACAAGAAAGCGCCCTCAAGGAATTTTGGCAAAATAGAGTAACATCTCACAAGAAAACTAAGCCCGATAGGAAGAAAAACTGATTTAATTTTTTAAATGAAAGTATGTAACTATCACGTTCGTTGTGGCAAATGTATATACATATATGTTATTATTAATTAATAAATAATTGCTTAATTTTCAGTAATGCTTTTATTGAGTTGACTTCATAAACCGTCCATTAGCTTCTTTTATTAACACGTAAACCCCTGTTAAGGACTTAACATTGTTTTTTGTATTTTATAAATTTTTTTTACTATTATGTATTTTATCTTCTTTGCATTATTATTTTCATTTAGAATATTATTTTATTTTCATTCTTATATTTATTTATTTTGCTCTCTTATATCCAATTTTATTTTAATATGTATGTACATTACGCATTGTATATGTATGCAAGTCAGCCATTCGCATTACGCTAGCTAAAACTGCCTAATTAGAAATCATTCACTGCAACGTCGTCGGATATGTAATGGGAGTTTTCTTGAAATTTAAGGTACACAAGCATAGGCAGTCGTCTCCCGCGCGACAGTCGAGGTATTAGCGATCGTGCACTCTCGGTCACCTTTCGTGCCTCGTCGTAACGTGTACAGTAACGTCGTCGTAAGTTTATTAGAGATTTCTAAGTTTTTCTAGTTTTGGCGGGAATCGTCGAGGACGTTGTCTATACATTTATTTCTGGCGGAGTCATTTGGTACGTCGTCGGACCACACGTATAGATTTTTTAATAAGTATAAATTCTCGATTTTCTATCATCGTACGTCGAGGCTACTGTGTCCATTGTCGTCTATACATATTTTTAGTCTTCAGTTAAGTTTGTGTCGGAAATTATTTTGGTGAGATTGTCGGCGCGCATGTATAGACCTCCTCTACAAGTACGATCACTCCGCTTCTTGCTGACGGTCGTTGCGGCCGCAGCGCCCGTTGTCTTTTGTACGTTTGTTCGGTCCTTGTCGTATCGGGACTTAGAAATTTTTCATTTAGTTGCTCGTCGTAGCGGACGAGTGTCCCGGACCAGTTTTCTTATGTAATGTCGGCATCATCGCTCCGTTTTACTTGTCGGTGCACAGTTCGCACATTTGCTGGTTACTGGATTTTTCCCTTCTTTGGGGCGCAGTAGAGTAGAGAGCTAAAGATTGCACATAGCGTAATATTTCAAACGAGAACGCCTGGGTAGCTGTGACATTACTTTTGTATGGAGATCGGCTATTATCGCTACTGTCGCCCTCGACCAGGCGTTCAAGCTCTAAGAGATAGGGTGGGTTCCCCTATAAATGTGAATATAACAAACGTATTTGGTCAAGTACAAATACATGCCAATAATACAGGGCCAAGTCCCTTAGGCAAATTTAAAACAAGGAAAGTATATTAGGCTCCCGGAAAGGGACATATAAATAAGCATAGCACCGAGGTGCGCTTATAAATTTAAGAAAGAAATAGGGTTGGCTCCCCTATAAAAAGGTAGTGGTGCATGCAAACAGATAGAGGCATTAGTACATGCCTCTAACAAAGCTTCAGCGGAAGCATATAAGAGTTTAACCTTTTAAACAGAATTAAGACATAGCGTTGCAACGTACATGCTGAGGCATTACTTTATGTTGCTACCAATGAAAATACATATACAAATGCTAATGTACATTACATGTATAAGAGAGCTCGAATAACTGCAATTATTGCAAATCTATATATCTTACGTACATCGTACATGTACATAGGCAAGAGTGGAAACCGTGTAACCATTTCATTTTTAAATATATTTTTTTTTTGCGCACGCGCATTGAGTTTCACTGTATAACCTCTCCTCTAGTAAATAAGCGAACATACTCTACAAGTAAGTATTGGTCAAGTAATTTAGGAAATTACGAGCAGGCTACAGCGGCGTTGTTCTTCAAACCAGGAGAACGTACCATTGGTCCTTCGAGCCGGATATTAGCCTTGTCTCGATAGAAATTAAATTTCCCGTCTAATAAAATGGATGAAGATCTATCTTCGTTGAAAGCGCACAGAAGGCAAATTAAGAGCTCGCTTACAAGAGCAGGCAAGTTTTTAGACAAACACGATGCTACTACACAACTTGACCAATTACAAGTTCGCTATGAAAAGTTTACTTACTTGTACGATGAATTCGTCAGAATTCAAGGCAGAATAGAAATACTAGATGAAAATGAGATAGACGCAGACGAACGCGAAGAATTTGAAGAGAAATACTTCGACTTTGACACTCGCTTTAGAAAGGCTCTGACTCTAAGCGGCAATTTGAATCAACAGAAAACTGAGGTTTCCACTCCCGATATAATAAAGCTGCCGAGAATAGACTTGCCAAAATTTTCAGGTAATTACGAAGATTGGCTACCGTTTTACGAAATATTCAGCTCTCTTATACACAGCAACAGTAATGTACCAGCGGTACAGAAGCTGCACTATTTAAAAGCATGTTTAAAAGGAGAAGCAGCGAATATCCTGCATTCGCTAGAGACGTCTGCAGATAACTACGAAAACGCCTGGCAAATGTTACAAGACAGATATTGCAATAAACGAGTTATTATGCAGAAGCACATAACCGCTATCCTTGATCTCCCTTCTGCGACAAAAGAGAATGTGAGCATGCTACGTCGAATCTTGGATGGCATTTTAAAGCATACTAGGGCTTTAACCGCTTTGAAACGGCCCACAGAACATTGGGATGATCTACTTATCGTCATCGTCGCCAAAAAACTAGATGCACAAACGCTAAAAGACTGGGAGACAAGGATACAGACAACAGAAATACCGACATTTAAGGAGATGGTCAGTTTTCTAACGCAGAAATGTCAAACACTAGAGGCTATCGCTAAATCAGCCGGCACGCATTCTCAGAAAGCAACCATCAATGTGGCAACGAAAAAGCCACCGTCGAATACACATAAAACATATGTCGCTACATGCTTATTTTGCAAAGGCAAACACATGATACACCAATGCGAGAAATTCCTCGCACTCGTACCAAAGAAACGTTTCGAAGAGGCCAAATCGAAACAGCTATGTTTTAATTGCTTGAAAGCCAGGCACAAAGATAACAAGTGTCCGTCAAACTATAGCTATAGAATATGTGGCAGGAGGCATCATTCCGTCTTACACATTGGCGGAAGAAACGATGAAGCTCAACGCAGCCGACCTGGCTCTCCACAGCCGGAATGCTCCACTTCTGTTATAAGTCATAGTTGTAATACTAAGTGCCACGTATTGCTATCAACAGCCGTTGTGAATATTCTGGATCGCAGAGGACACTCTCGAAGATGTCGAGTGTTATTGGATTGCGGATCCCAATCCAATGTAATAACTAAACGAATGGCTGATAGTCTTGGCTTTAGGCAAACACCCGCTAATGTAGCATTAGCAGGCATCACACCTACGAAAACACAGATTACACGAGCAGTAGACGTATCCATTAAATCAAGATGTACTGGATTCCAAACAAAGCTAAATTGCCTCGTATTAAATAAGATTACCGATCGTTTGCCTCTTGTTTCCGTATCACGAAGAAACGTTAAGATACCGAATAATATTAAACTTGCGGACCCGCAGTTTAATACTTCCGCCGATATAGACATGCTAATTGGTGTAGAATTATTTTACAAACTACTTTGTGTTGGCCAAATAAATCCTACTCCAAATGGGCCTTGTTTGCAGAAAACGTTATTAGGCTGGATTGTTTCTGGTAAAATACCGACGCCACGATCGTCAAATTTAACAACCTGCCATATCAGTACAATGTCGAAGGTGAACAACAATATCAACAAGTCTTGTAAAATAGAAAAGATACCAGAGCAACATATATTCTCCGCAAAAGAGAACAGCTCGGAACGACACATTCAGGCCACACCACAAAGAGATTTTTATGTCAACGATTTCTTAACTGGAGCTCAAACAATTAATCAAGCCTTAAAATCTGTTAATATTCACCCGACTAGAATAACCAGAAATGCATCATTAAATTATGAAAAAATAAATACCCTTCCCGTACAAACGGAAGGTATTTCGAATTCTCGACCAACCTCTAACGATTCCAACAATTTATCATTTCTAACTCCTTCGCATTTCCCAACAGGAGTTCCTATTGCCACTATCCCTGAACCAAATTTGTCACATTTAAACCAACTTCAACTAAGAAATAAATGGCAATCAAATCAGGGATTGGGTATCGCTCGCAGCACCTTAGTCCTTGTACGTGAGGACTCTAGCATCCCGTGCAGTTGGTTAATGGGACGAGTACTCGAAGTGTTTCCAGGCAAAGATGGTATTGTACGCGCTGCCAGCGTGCAAACTCCCCGTGGGATAATGCAGCGACCCGCTGCAAAGCTGTGTGTGCTGCCTCTCTCCAGCAGCGAAAGAAGACAGCCTTCTCCAAATCACCACACCGAAGAAGAGACTGAAATGTGTAGTGTTGTGCTAGTGCGCGATTGTTGTTCTCACCCAGTGCACCAACTTCCCTCCAAAATAGACTAAAGACATTAAAAAACACTTTTCGTAGTGCATGTTGAAGATGGTCCCTTCAAGGGGGCCGGTATGTTAAGGACTTAACATTGTTTTTTGTATTTTATAAATTTTTTTTTACTATTATGTATTTTATCTTCTTTGCATTATTATTTTCATTTAGAATATTATTTTATTTTCATTCTTATATTTATTTATTTTGCTCTCTTATATCCAATTTTATTTTAATATGTATGTACATTACGCATTGTATATGTATGCAAGTCAGCCATTCGCATTACGCTAGCTAAAACTGCCTAATTAGAAATCATTCACTGCAACGTCGTCGGATATGTAATGGGAGTTTTCTTGAAATTTAAGGTACACAAGCATAGGCAGTCGTCTCCCGCGCGACAGTCGAGGTATTAGCGATCGTGCACTCTCGGTCACCTTTCGTGCCTCGTCGTAACGTGTACAGTAACGTCGTCGTAAGTTTATTAGAGATTTCTAAGTTTTTCTAGTTTTGGCGGGAATCGTCGAGGACGTTGTCTATACATTTATTTCTGGCGGGAGTCATTTGGTACGTCGTCGGACCACACGTATAGATTTTTTTAATAAGTATAAATTCTCGATTTTCTATCATCGTACGTCAAGGCTACTGTGTCCATTGTCGTCTATACATATTTTTAGTCTTCAGTTAAGTTTGTGTCGGAAATTATTTTGGTGAGATTGTCGGCGCGCATGTATAGACCTCCTCTACAAGTACGATCACTCCGCTTCTTGCTGACGGTCGTTGCGGCCGCAGCGCCCTTTGTCTTTTGTACGTTTGCTCGGTCCTTGTCGTATCGGGACTTAGAAATTTTTCATTTAGTTGCTCGTCGTAGCGGACGAGTGTCCCGGACCAGATTTCTTATGTAATGTCGGCATCATCGCTCCGTTTTACTTGTCGGTGCACAGTTCGCACATTTGCTGGTTACTGGATTTTTCCCTTCTTTGGGGCGCAGTAGAGTAGAGAGCTAAAGATTGCACATAGCGTAATATTTCAAACGAGAACGCCTGGGTAGCTGTGACATTACTTTTGTATTGAGATCGGCTATTATCGCTACTGTCGCCCTCGACCAGGCGTTCAAGCTCTAAGAGATAGGGTGGGTTCCCCTATAAATGTGAATATAACAAACGTATTTGGTCAAGTACAAATACATGCCAATAATACAGGGCCAAGTCCCTTAGGCAAATTTAAAACAAGGAAAGTATATTAGGCTCCCGGAAAGGGACATATAAATAAGCATAGCACCGAGGTGCGCTTATAAATTTAAGAAAGAAATAGGGTTGGCTCCCTATAAAAGGTAGTGGTGCATGCAAACAGATAGAGGCATTAGTACATGCCTCTAACAAAGCTTCAGCGGAAGCATATAAGAGTTTAACCTTTTAAACAGAATTAAGACATAGCGTTGCAACGTACATGCTGAGGCATTACTTTATGTTGCTACCAATGAAAATACATATACAAATGCTAATGTACATTACATGTATAAGAGAGCTCGAATAACTGCAATTATTGCAAATCTATATATCTTACGTACATCGTACATGTACATAGGCAAGAGTGGAAACCGTGTAACCATTTCATTTTTAAATATATTTTTTTTTGCGCATGCGCATTGAGTTTCACTGTATAACCTCTCCTCTAGTAAATAAGCGAACATACTCTACAAGTAAGTATTGGTCAAGTAATTTAGGAAATTACGAGCAGGCTACAGCGGCGTTGTTCTTCAAACCAGGAGAACGTAACAACCCCAAACTACTAGATTTAAATATTTTCTTTGTATGTTAATGCTCGGAAATAATTAATACAAAAGTTAAAAGATTTTTCTTGATTTTCGCAAAATGCCGTTTTTGGACTTCTACGATTTTCGAACTTTCCGATTCAAATATAAGAGAGCCGACGTATTTCTTATTGATTTTATTTACAGGTAAGATTATATTGTTATTGTTATTATAGATGTGTCGTATTATTTCCAAGGTAGAATGAAATGAACCTGTCTAAAAAAATCTGCGGCTTAATTAGCATTTACATTATGAAATGGTAATTGAGGTTTCTCTTTCATTTTGGAGAGTTTCCTTCTCGAGGTTGTAAAATACAATCAAATCTAAGACGCGAAATGGTTCGAAACAAAACAAGATAACATTGCGTCCCATTTACGTTTATATTTTATCGAAATCTCCGCTCTTCCGTCGTATTATTTCCAGGAAACGGATTTATCTGACAGCGGCAAACAGGAGATGATTTGCATACCCTTCCTTCCATATCAATATTCAATTCCATTAAATATCCTTATAAATTTTCGAAAAAACCTATCCTTTTCCTGTCCTCGATATTACTACCAACCGCTTTTCGTAGATTAGATTTTGCGATATCGAACCGCATCGCTTTTATAGATTGACTGTTTAGTAAGCATTATTACCACGCGAAACATGGGTATTTTCCCACTTTCCACGTGGCGTATATCAATCAAATTTGAGGAGGGAAGATTTAATTAAAACAAGAACTTTTTCTACCCAACAATAGTAATGGTCTTCTGACTTGATTTATACATAAGTTATAGAAAAAGATCTAGAAAAATATGGTTCTTTATGTATTTTATAATAGAAACGTAATTTTACTCCTTATTTCGAAGAATATGTAAACGTACTGAATAATTAATACTGAGAACAAAAATTGCACATATAGTTTCTGTCAGAAATTTGGACTCGAGTATAAATTTATAAAATTGCTTTTATGTTTTATCGAAATTGGGTCCAAAGTAATAATGTTACAGTGTAAGAAAAAAATTAAATCTTCTGAGGAAATACGTTGTAATTTTGGTAAGCTTGGAGGCAATCCGCTATCGAGGGAACACAGGCAAGCGTATCCCACCGATTTAAAACTTGATGGGTTTATAGATTGATATAGTATAAGAACAACGGTAACTTTCTCAACTGCTAAATAGCCCACTTTCGTGGCTGGAGAACTCTATCAACAACAGAATTATTGTTTACCGGCAACAACCCCCACCCTTTATATTTTTTCAAATTTAGAAATTTTTATTTGCTTAAACAATAGAGGAGGTTATGTAAAATTCACTCGTATATATTAAACATGCCACAAAATAACTTGATTTACAGGAAAAAGCAACATACAACACAACTAGAGAATTGTATACACATATCTACCTACGTATTAGGCGTACAGTATGTATCAGCTTCATTTTGGGCTCATTTATTTCGCAGTACTATGTATTGCATGTTTAAAATATCACTCTATATATTTCTGGTACGAGGACGGATCCTCATCCCCCACCCTTCACCTAGTTCTAATTGATTGTTTGATTAAGGTTTTTGACATTTAACTAACTGACATTTATGTTGTGCTGTGGCTAATTCTTGAGTTGTGTGTTGTGATTGCTCGTAAAAATGGAGAACAACGAGCCATAATAAAATACTTCCAGCAACAGGGTATGACGTCAACTCAAATTCATAAAAGCATTATGGCAACTATTAATGGGTCTGCAGTTTCTTATGATATAGTCAAACGCTGGTGTCGAGATTTTAAATGCGAAAGAACCTGTGGTAATCGGACGGCGCAATATCTAGAAAATATTACGGGTGGGGTAGGACTTCCCATTTGAGAGTTTCCAGGTAGGTTTTAACGGGTTTGGCAACGTAAGGTGGAGAGTTGTCATGCTATAGAATCACTTTTTCATGCCTGTGGTCGTATTGTGGCTGTTTTTCCCGCAGTGCTCAGCTCAATCGCATTAATTGAAGTCGATACCGTTCCCCAGTGATGATTTTCAACAGCTCATAATAAATAACACAGACCTGGCCCAGCCAAATACACAGCATAACCTTCGCAGCGTGAATATTTGGCCGAGCCGACGACGTAGGTGCATAACCGGGTAGTCTCCATGACTTTGATTTCTTTGGGTTGATGTAATTAATCTATTTTTCATCACCCGTCACGATGCGATGAACCCTTCCTTTTTGCCGCTGGAGCAGTTGTTCACAGGCGAAAAAACGACGCTCAACATCCCTTGGCTTCAAATCATAAGGAACCCAAGTTCCTTGCTATTGGATCATACCCAATGCTTGTAATCGCTTGAAAGTGGAAATCTGGATGCTGATGAAAGCTCTTGTTGCATTTGGCATGGATCTTCATCGAGCAACGCCTCCAATTCAACGTCTTCGAAGGTTTTGGGCCTTCCATCACCCAGACGGTAGTCAACATCGAAATCACCGTTTTTGAAGCGACGGAACCAATCACGTTACGTTGTTTCACATAGAGCAGCATCTCTGTAAACTTTCTGGAGCTCTCGATGCGCTTCAGCCGCCGTTTTCTTCGAATGAAAAAAGAAAATCAACACTTCCCGCAAATGACGATTATTTAGCGCAAAATCAGACATTTTCATACAACCAAAAATATCTAACGCCAAAACAAAGTCACTATTCTGTCAAAACGGTTTGTTTACCATATGTCTAAGCTTGGTTCAGAACGTTTTGGATATGTCGAAATCGACCAAAACTTATTGCTGGCGCAGTCTATTGACAAGCAGCGGGAACTTAGTTGTGCACCTTATAATAAATGAACTGTTTTCGGAATTGGACCGTCTCATGATAAAGTCAAATTCCGGAAACAGTTCATTTAGTACAGACACTGGCCGTGGAAGCCTACGCACTCGATCGAAGACTGCCCTCTGCTGGGGAACAGACCCACGCCGATGACAATTCTTTGGCGATTGTGAAATCTTCATTTGAGACATCGACAATGGTACCAGGTATTTGATTCTTGAATTCTTAAAAGCTACTATTTAAGTACAAGTAAATTCATAAAGAGGTCTTGTGAATATGTAGAAACGTTCTTATAGTGCAATAGAACGTTACCTTCTTATCAAAAACACATAAAAGCGATGATATATTTAAACTTACTATATATCTTAGGCCTTTTAAAAGTTTTCATACAATTATTCCATTGAGTCTCCAATACTGAACTAACAATAAAATGTATCTCAACGCTACAATACGTTCGGCGATTATCCATTTATTTCTATTCTGCCGATCTCAGCGTTTTGAATTAATTTCCATTCACAGATTTAACGCGAACAATACGGCCCCGTAGGGAATCCGCTTCTTGTCGAAAGCGCAAATCTAATCTCAGTTCCGTAGATACTCGAGAATAACCAAACAAGAGAAGATCGAAGCGCAAAGAAAGCACCTGAAGTTCAATTTACACTTAAAAGTTCAAAGATAAGAGGCAGCCCTTTTATCTGTAACAGCTCGGACGGTAGTTTCGCAACGGCTCGGGAGGATTTCGGCGGAGAGGAGGAAGACCTCGCGTTATCCAAATAATTTCTTGTCATTCGCGAATAACGAATGTGCCTTGTCACGAAATAGATTTAGTCAAAAAGAAAGTAGTACCCTGATTCTTTTTTTAAATCAAGAGCGTTTCCTTCCATTCAATCGGGATGCCCAAAACCAGTTTATGTTGGAATTTCAACAATTTTATGTGTCCCATAATAATGACTTACTGAATTGGGTGAGAAGATGTTGACTTGACATGAATTATGGGATAGGAAGGCTAATGACCTTTTATTATTTAACTATAATTTGACAATAAATTCCCTAGCTCCGGTGCTCCACCAGTGGCACTATACCGGATGTCCTCCACTTAACAGAACAATATAACGCATAGCCAATGATCTAAGACCTACTCTAGCTTAGCCTAAAGTAATCTAGCGCGGGAACAGCCCGCCTTCCTGCTTAACTATATACATTTCGTCTCCTAACCTTGCGAAAGTGGTCCGCTCCCTAACGTTCCTCAAACATATATTCTTTACATAATTCTCAAATGACACCAATTACAAAAATAAACCCTTCTTCCCCGGGGTTAGTTTTTCCAAACGGCCCTCCCTTCGATCGTCGTCCCGTCCTAATGATTCTCTTTCTCCTCCGGGATGAGGTACCGGTCCCCCTGCCGCCGATTGTCATCTCGGTTGCTCCAACAGACCAGATTCCCGCTCCATATCTTCTTCTTTCTGGTTACCTGATCCAAACAGTTGTTCGTCAGCAGAGCGGCTGAAGAAATCGAGATATTGCGACAAAACAATTAGTACAATACACTAATGCGAGAGAGAGAGGTGAAACGTAAGGGCATGCGGGGCCGAGTAGTCCCTTAGGGGGGGATAGTTCAGAAAGGTGCTGCTCAACTTTATGGGGACTTGCCGCTTCAAGGCGGTTGGTTGCCGTCCCACTACGCATGGTCTGGCGCCGTGTGAAACTAGCTGTGCAAATACGCGCCGGAGTAGCAGACCCTGAGTGGCCGCCGTAGAATTGCCCTTGCGGGCAGCTGAAGTGTCAAGACCGCAGAAGAGAGACCGTTCCGGACCTAATAAATAGCGCTGTTGGGTCTGAAATGAGAGACCCTGCGCGGGTTGCACCCTTTTGGAGCTGGGCCTTACTGTCCTTGAACAACATCCAGGGGCGACGAAAGGTGGTGGTTCCAATCAGGTATGAGCTTCTTTTTAAGTGGAACAGAGGATCTTGTGAAAATCGATGGAATAATGAGGAAGAAGAATTATTGTGATGTATCAGAAAAAAAATGCTCAACCATCCTCATTGCGTTTACTCGGCAATAATTTCTAGTTGATAACGATCCAAACCACACGTCGTTATTATGCGAAACTACCTCGCTGATGCAGAGAATGAAAGAATATTCCAGAGAGCGGATCTTAATCTCGTACAGCTTCTGTGGGACGAACTGAACAAACGAATTAAAAGAGAATGTCCAACGTCCAAAAGCCATCCGTAGACGGTATTGCACTAGGAGTCCGACAATACTCGTCAAGTTACACTGAGGAAATTGGCAGAAAGACTACCACAAATTGTGCGAGCAGTTATTAAATCAAGAGGTGGATTTTTCGATGAGAAGATAGTATTACTTTATGTTTATCATTCTGTTTTCTTTTGTGCACACCTGTGCAATAAGCCGTACATAAATAAATATTTTTCTTCTAATTGTTTTGTTTAAAGTTTTGAAGCAAGCGTCAAATTTTGCATGACATAAAAAGTGTCCATACTATTATGAGCGGTAGTGTATATACGCCTTTAGGTCCTAAACAGTTTGTAGCAATATGAAGAATGTTCAGAAATACATTAACAATACAACAGTATAAAACCAAATGCCCCGGAAGCTCACCGACAGGGTCGATTTCTTCTTAAGACCGCAAGGTCAAAGGAAGGTTTAATTTAGTATAACATAAAATTCTACCTATCTAAAAATTCATTCAATGTATAAAATGATTGAGTCTTAAGGTAACTTGCTAGTTCAATTTAAAATGGGAAACGAATCCACAGTGCTTTATATTCGATGGTAATTTATTATAAAATGTTATCCCTTTATATCTGGGACCAGTTTCGTACAAGAACACCTCTCGGAACTGTTCCAGTTTTCACAGTCCCTCTCGTTCTGAAGTTATTAAACAATTTCAGTATTGCTGGGCGAAATGACACAGCTAATAAAACGTCGTCTAAGAACGAATGTACACTACCGTCCATATTAATTAGGACACACGAACAAATTAAAAAAAACGAGAAACTATTCAAATTCATTTTTCCAAAACTAAACATTTTTATTACATTTTATTAATAGTGATTAAAAAGTATAAATGTAAAAAAGTAATTCTAACGAAAAATAAACAAAATTTCTTAAACATTCCGTTCATCAAAGAAACTGCCTTTTGTGCGAAGAACAGTTTTCACAATCCAAGTTTCTCAAGGACTCTATTTGGCATATTAATCCATTTCCCTTGTAAAATGTTCCACAGATGGCCTACGGAGGTAGGACATACTTTCTGGACCCTCATGTCCAATTCATCCCATAACAGCTCGATAGGGTTTAGATCTGGGCTTTGCGGCGGCCATGTCATTATTTGTAAAATGCTATTATCTTGTTCTTCATTAATGAAATTTTTATATATCACTGCTGAGTGTTTGAGGTCGTTGCACTGCATGAATACAACATTTTCGTCGATTAGACGTTGCCGCGAAGGTATTGCATTTCTTGCAGTATTTCTAAATAACTCTCTTTTCCAAAATACCTTCGATTCGCTTCAGGTCTCCTGTACTGGCGTAGGAAAAACCACTTCCCACAAGTACAAACCTTCTTCCTTCTTTACCAGTTGGCATTACACAATCCTGCAACACTCTTTGGCCTTTCGCTCTTCTTATAAAAACGTGCCTTGATTGTCCGAACATCTCAAACTTTGATTCAACAGTCCATATACTGTCCAATTTCTATGTGTAGCCATTTTTACCTGCTTCCTCGTCGAAGTAGGAGTTTCTTGTTGCAATGCGGCCGTGAAGATTTGTAACTTTCAATCTTCTTTTCGCTGTAGTAACAGAAATTTCGCTTGCTCAATAATTTTATACGATCATCGTCGGCGTGAGTTGTTATTCTCTTACAACCTAAACGTGCCTGATCTCTTAAACTGCCCGTTTGTTGATGTTGCGTTTGTTGATGTTGCGAAATTTGACGCACTGAATAACATTCTTGATGAAAAGCAACAATTACGGAGCGCTTTGCTAAACTTGTCGGTTTTCCTCTCGCCATTTTAATGACCTTAATCAGGGTTCACACAAAAAGAGTGCTCTTAACACTAATGCACGCACAAGCAGGTTTATTTAGAAACTAAAACATTTATTAATACACAATAAACTTTCGGGTAGCCTGCTCCCACCCCAAAGGGTATTCTAAATTTATTACCTGCACTATTGTCCCAAAAATAATCGTATTTGTTGCGATGAGGATTATTCTGAAAATTACTATATTGGGTCATAAAATATAATAGGTTTTTAATCCTTCTGTAATCAGTATGTTTGGAAATCTTTCTGTATAATTAATAAATAATAAACTTCATAAAAGAGCTAATATAAATGTTATTTATACATAAAAGCATTTATGTTATCTTTTCGTAAAGTTTACAACATTTCACTGGGTTTCCGAACTAATATGGACGGTACTGTACATCTACCATTACGCATGAGCTGATTCTCCTACCAGCAGTGTATTATCTTGGTGAAAATGAAAGTGAAGCCTTTTTAATTGTTATAACTAAATTCATATTTGAGAATACTACATATAAACGATGATAAAAATATTGTTAAATTTACCTTTCGTTATTTGCGTATACCCCGCGTTTACATACTTTACAGAGCCAGAAAGATAAGCGTAAATAATTTTTTGCAAATATTTCGGAAGCAGATGATCGTAGATTAATCAGTATATGTCAAATAGATTAATATGCAGCGTTCTAATGATGAAAAAACTTTGACATGTAGCTATTTTTGGCTTACTCGACTCTGTATATCTTGGAAAATATATGAAACGATCATTTGTGTCCATAATTTTCTTCCTCACTATATCTGCGTAGGTATTTCCATCTCTAGCGACGTCTCTATCGAATTGTACATGTTTGTGTGCCGCAAACAGGTAGCTAGACATCATATTTCCAGGCTTTGTGCCCTTTATATCCATACTTGATACGAAGTTTTCGCCGAAGGAGTTTCGTATTTGTCAATATCTCCGGCGGAGAAACATTCGAAATAGAGGTTGGATATACGTCCATATATTTCAAAACCGAAGAAATTGTCGCTTTTGTCGCGCTTTTCGGTGACGATGTGCGGTGTGAACGATTCACTCGTTTCGTCACTCACAATGATCATCGTAATAGTTTCCTGATGTCGACATAATGGACACTCATAAGGATTCGATATCCGGTGGATATCGACTAGTGGTGGTTTTCTTTCAAGTGTAGGGCTTGACGAGGCGAGCGTTCTAGAAATGACTGAATTGTATGTACTGAATTACACAGTGTTTTTCCATGTAAGCCGTGTATCTTATCTCATTAATTTCTCGCGAAAACGAAGAAACACATCAAACACCTTATATGAAGGGACCGATTTTTTTACTTGGTTACTACTACGACATTGATAGATACCAAGGTTTTCATAAATTTGTTACGGTCTTCAAAAACAAATGTAAATAATTCGAATACACACTGGTAAATATTTTTAAATTATTATTTAACTCGGGAATTACAGCAGATATTATCTTTTTGTAATATAATTTAAAGTATATTATGCAATCCCAAGGACAACGCAAAATATTTTAGGAAATAAATCATTTTTAATAATTTCTTATTTTTATTTATGAAGATTTTAGTCCTTCTTAAAATAATCGTGTTCAAATCTCCGTGAACGAAGATGAAAGTATTTAATTATTATCTCCGTTATTATGTAAATAAAATATAATAATTTTATATTTTTCTAACCAGAAGAAAAAGACCAGTTCAAACATGTAAACCTATAATAATAACAATAATGGTTTATTGTCCAACAGAACAACAGTTCCAATTACAGGACAAACAACACAGTACAGCTTTGCAGTATGCAGTACAAAGAAATAATACATACAAATAATAAATATTTCAAACAATCACAAATGAAGAAAGTAGATTAATTTAGTAAATTAAACAAGCACCCTGTTTGCGTGTTTCATCATGTGTGTTAATGGTGCTTGGTGCATATTCTTTGTTCGACATCTCTGCGTAACGAAGGTGTTTAATGACCGTGTGCTATATGTTTATTCATTGAAATTTAACTGAGTAAGTAGAGCTGACGAATTGATATCAAAAACTAATAACTTGATTCGAATTTTCCGTTATACTCATCTCGCTGCACGGCCAACGACTGCAATCCATGTCGTTCGAGCAGACTACATACCTTAGTGGATCCCGCGGTGAGGATAGATACCATCCTGTTTGAAACTCAAATATTTCAAGAATCGCTTCTCAATACGTCCCAACGACAGTTGGTGGTTGAAATAAATGGGATGCCAAGCAATAACTGCGTATTCAAGTTTGGTTCTAACTAAAGTGAAAAATAAAACTTTTAGTGTAGAGATGTCAGCAAAACGCTTACAAGACGTATAAGGAAGCCCAATGACTTCGAAGCGGAAAAGGACAAGTCAGTAACATGAGGCGCAAATGTAAGCTGCGAGTTGAAAGAAACAACAAGATATTTTAACTGGAAAATACAAGGAATAAAGTTACCAGATACGGGATACTGAAATAAGTATGGATTACAGCACCTATAAAATGACACTGGAGTACACTTCTCAATATTTAACCGAATATTATTTGGGTTACACCATTCATATATCATGGATAAGTTTCTCTCCAAGATAAAACAATCAGCAAAGGTAGAAATATTACAATAAATTTTCAGATCATCGGCGTAAATCAAGACTCTGTAATCTACCAAACTAAAAAGATCATTTAGAGAGGTATTTAATAAAAATGGAAGCAACGAAGGAGACAGGTGCAAAATCATTGTAATATACGTAACAAGACCGATTCTGAAAGTAAGATCGAGTCTTAAGAACCAATTCAAATGAAGACAATTTTACTAAATTCCGTTTAGATTACATCAACCTGCTATCTATGGTCAAACGATTCGTAGATAAATTGGGTAACATCTGCCAAGTTAGTTGTCGTAGACTTACCTTTAATGAATCCGTGTTGTCTATAGGATAATTGAGCCTGAGCACAACTGAATAATTTTCCGTATAAAAGTGTGTCCAAGATATGTGAGCTTGCGGAAAGTATTGCTGGTCTATAATTTTCAATATCACTACGATCACTCTTCTTAAAAACGGGAGTGACTCTCCATATCTTCCAAAAAACACATGGCTCCGAACAGCAAGATTAAATATGATAGTTAACGATTGATATAAAACAGGTGCACAATCTAGAATTACAAAACAGACAGTACCATCGTAACCAGTGGCCACTGTCGACTTAAGCTTTCTGTTCGAGCTAAGAACCTCATCGGATATAAAAATACCAATACACAATGGATAAGAATTCGTAATATCAGAGTGAGCAGGTGGAACTAATACGCCTGTTCTGATAAACCATAGAAAACATATCCTCAAAAGCTTCAAATATGATATTGGACTTGTTTAGAGCAATATTAGATATATATATATATATATATATATATATATATATATATAACCAGAAATGAGTGAGGTACCACGCCTAGATGCAATATATTACCAGAAAAACTTAGGGTTACATATGTATATGTATATGTAGATGTTACATATATATAATAAACGAATTGTTTCTTGAATTGGACCATGTCATAATAAGGCCCAATTCCGGAAATAGTTCGTCTACTACAAACCTTGGCCGTGGAAGCCTGTGCATTCATTTCATATTCATTTTAATGCAGAAGTTCACGCCTTGTATATAAAGTATCTTCAAGTTATAACTTAAACAACATAAAATCTATAGGAGAACTTGCATATTACAACAGTTTAAAAATTTAAGATGTTTCACTGTTTGAACTATGAATGTTTTTTAATAAAAAAATAATAGGATATTTAGAGCAAAAAATAGTATAGTAATGTAAAAAATAAGATTACACCACTTTAAATACTTTGAACAGTTTTTATTTCGCAAAGACAAAATTCCATTTTACAACCCGAAGAGAAGACCAACATTCAACTGCTGTGTTTGATAATCTATTATTAATAACAAATGAATTTTCACTCACCACAGATTGAGGAAACTCATCACTCGCTTCATCAGCGATTTATGGTATATAACGCAGCTCTGAATTTGTTGAGTTATCTTATCTAGGACGTTTGTTTGAAGTTTTCCTCACATGTCCTCCTTTTTACTTGATCCTGCTTCTTCATCATGACGTAAACTTGTAAGCATGTCAGCATCAGTTTCGTTCAGACCAATGCCAATCCACCCTTTGATCTACTTGCATCCACAGCATAAAGCCCTAATTTATTGAAACCAAAAAATATGTTCTTGCTTTGATTTTATTTTATAATCTTGCAACTGGGACCCTAATTGTGGAAACAAGCTTTCAAATTCAATCCACCTTTTCGTTTCCACTGTGTCAGCAGTTCTTTCCATTAATGTTTTAGTGATGTATATAAGGCAATATCTAGGGCTAACAACTTGTGACCATAGGCAAATGCAAATGATGTTTAATTTCTCACAGGCTACTATAATACTCTTGGAAAAAGAAATAAAGAAATTGTGACTAATTATGGCCTTTGGCCCATATTTATTGCGCAAATAGGAAACAACTAAAAGTCATTCCTCAAACATACATCGTCAAACCATCCACGCCTAGATCTGTCGTATAGAGCACTTGCAGAGGCCTTCTTTCCATTTATTCCATAAATCCTCAGACTTATATACCACATGTGGGGGTGATAAAATATCACTTGCCGTACCAGCATACATAATAAAAATAAATGTTTTTATAGGATTCATTACGCGTTACTACTGCATCTGCAGATGAACCTTTTGGCTCCAGGATTGTCTATTTGTCCCATCGTAATTTGCAGTACAATCAACGCTTTCATTTTCTTACCACGTCGTAGTTGCATGTGTCTATCTACGTTTCGCTCCCAGTTGCATAGAACTTCTTCTGGACTGCTGCTATTCTTCTCACATCAGCGTTATGACGTGCAGCAGCCGAGAAGAAGCTCCATGCAACTGAGAGCGAAACGTTAGCACACTCATGCAACCCGGAAACCTAAATTCCTTTTACATTGCCCTTTAGAATGTCGATAGCGTCATAAATTTTCACAAGAACTAAAATATCCCATTAAGGTCCCGTTTGTTCACATTTCGATAAAGTAGCAGATAACTACGAGAAAGATAAAATTATCGGGTAGCAGATATCTCATATTGGTATATTCACCAAATTTTATCTCAGAGCTAACAAACCAGGAGTGTCTAACGTTTTAGACGGTTAGTATAGCAATGGATAAAAGTGAAAGATAAGACTTATGTCCGTTGTAATGAGAAAGACAAGCACATAATTACAGTTACTGTTCGTCAAATGGAAAATGGTATTAGAAAATGTCATAATAAAAGAAAAAGATCGACCAACTAATTTTGCGAATTATGAAATAGAATAATTGGATACGGAAAAGTTTAAGTTTCCAAAAAATTACCGATAGAACAACATAAAACAGCCTTAGATGACCAATGATGGAGATATTGCATACAGTTGTAATTTTTACAATCAATCATAAATTCACTTGCGGCCCGGAGTGTACCGACACTAGAACCTATTGTACAACCTCCCAGTCCATACAATCTTAGTTGTACTCCGGATTATTTATTAATAAGCTTTCCGTTTGAAAATATGTTCGGATAGAACATTTTTTGACAGGAAGTATTATTCATTAAACTCCCATTCTTAATGCTCCTGTTTGTTTTTGGACCAAAGTGCGTAACAACAATGGCGACTCCGTCTTAAATATTACAACAACCGTAATAGAGAAGAGACGATGGCGAAGGATAATTTCTCGAAGGGCTGTTGAAGTTAGGGGATAAGTGTTCCATTTTGCGGTAAATTACATAACTGTCCCTCGCTTGTCCAGGGTCTTAAGGGAAGTTTAGAATTGTTCGTTCTGCGTGACGCAACCGACTGCAATTAATGACCGTTAAATTATGCGCAAACGATACTCTCTTCTCCGCATGACCGTTCTGTACTGCTTAGAGTACGTATTGTGTTTCACATTGTTAACCAAGTGGTATGAATCTTATCTGTACGAGCAGGATAGTTTCGAGGGAACTTCTCGACGACTTTTTATGGTCGGGATCGTTACGTCCTAACATTTCAAATTTCTTGTGAAACGTAATAGAATTTACAGCGGCTTCCACTATTTGCTTTAGATGAAATTTTGTAAGCCTACTGAGAGGATGATACGAAAACTTCATCAGATCGTATACAAAAAACAGTCGAATGAAAGAGAACCCTCAATAGAAGAGGGGAAAAACTATTTTTGGTCATCTGGTGAATATCAGCCTGCAAATATCTCTCTCTTAATTGTATTTTACTTCTGCTCGACCTAAATGTTATAATTTGTGTAGGAAATAATTATTATCCGGAAAATCGATCATATCACATACTTATGCATTTCTTAGCAAACAAAAGCACGTACGTATATACAGCACTTACATTACTATTAAATTATATACACTACCGCTCAAAAGTGTTTAGGCACTCCCACTGACAGCAAAAATGTATAAAAACTCAGCAAAAATGTTAATAATATTTATTATTTATGTACAGATACACGTGTATGAATAAAAATATATTAAATAAATGTGAAAATCAAAACGTTTAATTTAAATGTTGCTTTCATCTATGTGACCTCCTCTTGACTTAATAATTGCAGCACACAATCGAGGCATTCTCGCAATAAGTTTTGCCAGAGTTTCTTGTGTTATTGAGGTCCAACTCGATTGCAATTTGTTCCACACGTCAGTAACTGATGTCGGAGCCGATTTCCGTACTTCCCGATCTAGTTCTTCCCATACTAACTCGATTGGATTCAAGTCGGGGCTCTGGGCAGGCCATTCCATAATTTTGAGAGTTCCTTCCTCTTCTAAATGGCATAAATAGTCTTTACATAATTTAGAGAAATGTTTTGGGTCATTATCTTGCTGGAAGATAAAATTTTCACCCAAAAGTCGAATTCCGGAAGGTATTGCGTGGTTCTCCAAAATTTCGCGGTAGCCTTCTTTTTTTTAATATACCGTCAATTTTCACAATGTCCCCTACACTAGTGCCAGCAAAACAGCTCCAAATGATGATAGAACCTCCACCGTGCTTCACGGTAGCAGCAATACACTCTTCTCTGGCACGTTTACCCACAGATCTTACGAATATGCGTTTTCGGGTTCCCAACAGCTCAAATTTGAACTCATCCGTCCATAGGACGTCGTTCCACTCTTATATGGTCCAGTGTTGGTGTTCACGAGCCAATTTAAGTCGCTTTTGCTTGTTTTGTTTGCATAGTAATGGCTTTTTCATCGCAAAACGTCCATGCAGCCCGGCTTTCTGTAGGCGACGTTGGACTGTAGAAACACGGACTAGTTTTTGGCGACCAACATTTAATTCTGCGGTGATTTCCGGGGCTGTTTTTCGTCTATTTAACTTGCTGGTAACCACTATTCTGCGATCATCTGCAGATGTTGTCGCTTCTGGCCTCCCACTCCGTCTTTTATTTAGAAAATTGCCAGTTTCCCGATATTTTTTTACGTTATAGTCAACCGTAGCGTAGTGTATTTTCATTTTCTTGACAATTTGTCGATTACTTATGCCACTTTTATGGTAAGCTATTATAAGCGCACGTGTTTCCGTACTAATTTCTCTTCGCGGAGGCATTTTAAAAAATTGTCACACGATATTTCGCTCACGACGTGAATAGAGTAAATACCACACTGCAACTGACCATAGGTTACAGATTTCACTATTATCTTCTAGGAAGGTAATTTAAACATTATTACCTACAATCTAACAGATGACTAGATTTACCCAGCAAATTCAGAGGGATTGTTATTGTAATTGCACCGCAATAAACAGTTTATGGTAATCCGACCAAGTGTAGGCAAATGATAGTAAACCTTATGCGATATAATGGGTGTTTATCTTACTGAACTACATTTTAAATACGTATTTCATTTTATTATAATGTTTTTTGGTAAACATAATACTATATGAATAATCCATGAAAACAGGGGTGCCTAAACACTTTTGAGCGGTAGTGTATACTGGTCAAAATGTTGTCTGTTATATATTGCCAACGGTTTTTTGTTTTACCTACATCATTGACATTTTCTTGCACGTTGTAAATGGCATCACAGTTTAAAAATTTCTTACGTTGATGACAATGCAAAATAAATGAAGCGCTTTCTCGAAAAGAACATTCAGTGGATGTTTTCTTACTAAGGCTGCAAAAACGAGCGCTTTCGCAGTAGCGTACGGCTGCATTACTATATATATTAAAAATAATTAATTTATCACTTACTATTTTAGTTTGCTTGTATTATTGATATAAAAAGTAACACAAAAATTCGCTGTAGTCCTTGTCATTAGCATGCCTTCGAGTGCTAAATCAGTCATACGCCTACGGCGGGGTGTAAATGTATTGGACTATTTGGAAAAGCAGCGTTCTGCGTCTGAAAGAAGGTCGTTCGCATCCTATTCGCACTCTTGGTTTTCAGTTAAACTCTTATCTATACGCACTAAGGTTCGAAAATCGGGGTTCTTATAACCGCACACAATTTATCGGTTGCTAAACTATCTGTTACATTTCCTAACGAGGCTTTGAGGTATTTAGCGTTTCATTGTCATGTAATGACAGCTTGATTTTCTCTAATTTGGAAATAGTATCTAAAAGAATTGAATAACTTTAGGAAATTTGCTTTATTTGAGTATGAATTTCGGTATTTGAAACGAGCCGCTGGCTTACTGAAATTGCTTGGGACTCTTGCGGATTTAAATTCAAGATACAAGTATTAATAATGTGTAAAAATTTCTCATAATATAAAACAGCTTTAAGCCAAGCTTCTCGTCTCGCCGATACCGGCTGTGGTAGCTTAGGCATGCTCGGACAAGCCTGTCTAAGCTCACGAATCTGTTTTGGAGGTTTAATAAAAGCTTTTTTGGTAGGAACTATAAATTGATCTACTTTTGGAAATCAGTTGGAAGTTGATATGCATGACAAGCAATTGAGGATAAGATTGTTTTAGTAACCCGCCAGCTTTAACCATATTCGAACCCTATCTGTAACAAACATTACAAGTTCGGTTGCCGATGTATTTAACTTCCCAAAGCTTTTTCTATAGTTTCTACTATCCTTTCCACGTTTGTCTTCTGTAATATTCTACTAAGTAAAAGAAGAGGCAAGGGTACCTCACCGTCTTTTCAAATGTTAAAGTGAAACACATTGAAAATATAATTCATTATTGAAATGAGTACGTAAGGTTCCATGGCCAGGGCCAATAATAAACGAACTATTTCGGAATTAGACCGTGTCATGATGAGCTATAAGAGGAGAGAATTAAAGAAGAGTAAGAGGAAAAACAAAAAAAAAATAAAAAGAAAAGAAAAAAAGGAAAAAGAGCGAAAAATTTAAACAAAGTTAAAAAAGAATAAGAGAAAGAAAAGGACAAAACCAAGGGAAAGAACAAGAAAAAAGAAAAGAGAAAAGCAGGATCTAAACGTTTCGCATCCGTCGTTGAAGGCTTCTTCAGGAGAAAAGCAGGGGAACCAAAATGCCACGGTGATTAATGTCAAATTATTGACGCATGTTTGTTAGTTTTATGAAAGAAATGCATAAATTTACGCAGTATTATTATCAAATCTATATATTCAACAATATGTCCAATGTAAGTTTTACAAAATATAGATGTGGACCTATGAGAATTAACAGTTGCAGTTAAATTAACAATACATTTTTTTTGCTGTGTAAAAAATAATACGATAATTCACTGAATATTTATCAGAGGCATTGAAATACGCAATGGAGCGTTTTTACTTAAAAAAACAATCCAAAAAAATATGAAATTAATTGACGAAGTTTCAAAACAGGTCTTCATAAGGCGAGCACATTGTGATTCGGCATCTCCTATATTACGTGTCATATTAAATATTCCAAATGCTATTCTGCAGTCAATTAATTATGTTTATCGTATCATCGTCTATTAAGTTCATTTTATGTTAAAATCTATTGATAATTATTGAAACTGTAATATTATTAGGTTAACTTGGTTCCTCATAATACGTTAGATACAAACTCATAACAGATAGGAAATTATAATACAAGTTTATTTTTGAATATGAATATATATTTTGTCGCAATTATTAAATGTAAAAGATATGCCGTTAGTGTATGGGATCTCTAAATCTGCAGTTTCTCTACCATTTGCATATTGTGAACCTTCAATTGATTCTTTGGTACTTGATACATTGTTTATTGAAACGCGGCATTTGTAAATATACTCTTTTGTTTTCGTCGTCCAAGATACGAAACAAATGTAGGAATTACATTGATATTTCAATAAATTTGAAAATCTGTTCTTACACCTTTCGCTGCCTCAAAAATCAATAATAATAACAGATGGGCTGAAAAGTCCCGGGCCTAACACATAGATGACGCTAGTTTTATTGCAGTCACCTTTCTCTCAGTTAGTACTAACCTTCAAAAGACAGCTGTTAAAATTTCAAGATATTCTATTCATTAGTTTGTCAGTTATTGTGCTAAGAGTCACGCTACTTTTGTTATTTTCAAAACAATGGATCAAAAACAATTTCGTGTTTTAATTTTACACTGCTTCCTGATGAGAAAAAATACCGTTCAAGCGAAGCAATGGCTTGAAAAGTGTTATGGGAACTCCGCACCATGAGAAACAACAACAAAACGTTGATTTGCTGACTTCAAACGTGGTCGTAGAGACACCGATGATGCAGAACGCAGTGGACGTCCAAATGAGGCGGTAACACCAGAAAACATCAAAAAAATCCACAAAATCGTTTTGAATGATCGAAAAGTGAAGTTGCGTGAGTTAGCTGACATCGTAAAGATATCAAAAGAACGTATTGGCTTTATATTGCATGAGCATTTGCCTATGAGAAAGCTCTGTTCAAAGTGGGTGCCGCGCTTGCTCACTGTTGACCAAAAACAAGAATGTGTTGATGATTCTGAGCAGTGTTTGGCCATGTTTAAACGTAGCAAACCGGAATTTTTGCGTCGATATGTGACAATGGATGAAACATGGATCCATCACTTCACTCCAGAATCAAAACGATCGTCATCTGAGTGTAAGCAACTGGTGAATCTCGTCCAAAGCGCCCGAAAGAACAAAAATCGACTGGAAAGGTTATGGCCTCGGTATTTTGGGATGTGCGTGGTGGAATATTCATCGACTATCATGAGAAAGAAAATACCATCAACAGTGAATATTATATAGCGTTATTGGAGCGTTTGAAGGCCGAAATTGGAAAGAAACGACCGCATATGGCAAAGAAGAACATGTTGTTTCATCAAGACAACGCACCGTGTCACAAGTCAATCAAAACAATGGCAAAACTACATGAATTGAACTTCGAATTGCTCCCACATCCACCGTATTCGCCAGATTTGGCTCCCAGCGACTACTGGCTGTTCGCAGACCTCAAAAAAATGGTCGCCGGTAAGAAATTTCGCACGAATGAAGAGGTTATCGCTGAAATTGAGGCCTATTTTGAGGCAAAAGATAAATCGTTCTACAAAAGTGGTATTGAAATGTTAGAGCGGCGCTGGAATGATTGCGTTGCTCTTGATGGAGATTACGTTAATGAATAAAGCTAATTTTGAACCAAAGAAACCGTGTTTTCTTTGTTAGGCCCGGGACTTTTCAGCCCATGTGTTAGTTATAAAAGTATTTGTTTATTTTTATATTTGATGATATGATAAAGCTTTGAATATAACTTGAGTACTAGCGATTTAAACCATATCGGACCCTACATAGGTAACACGGCTAGGTCTGGTTATATTGATTGGTATACTGATTTTGTAAAAAGTGTAGGGTACATAAAATTTAAAGTATGCCCAAATGTTTTTTTTTCCAGAATGCATAAATACTTATACGAACACATCAAAGGAGTTCGTATGAGTTATTAAGAATTGTTCACGCAAAGATAAATAGTTCAAATTAGTCAGATATGATGTTCCCAAAGCAACGTTTATAAAATTATGTTTTTGCCATGTAAAATCAACACCAACATGTTGCTACTCCAAAACGGTTAGAACATTAAGGTCAACAAAATGTAACCTATTTTCTTAATATTATGTAGACAATTTACACGTCATTCTTGTACATGTAACTTCAAAATTAAAAATTGTTGGTTGTACTTTAAATTTTCTGGCATTAAAATTTAAAACACATGGAATACAATGAGTAAATTATTAAATAATATGAAAATTTATTCATCTGCATATTGAGGATTAAACACAAATATCTTAGCACACTCCGCATCTCAAAAATTAATCTAATTGTTCGGTACACAAAGTTTCGAGAGCACGTGAATGGAAGCTCACGGCTTTTAGCTTCTTCTTATTATTATTGCCATTAAAAGCTAGGTAAAATGAACCGTACTGAAGATGCATACGGTAGGACCACAAGTAATTGTAACTCGAATTAACTGAAGTTCTCGAATCTACTAGTAATATCTGTGCAGACTGCAGATGATAAATTGTATTCTGTCGCGAATATTAGATGAAATCTACCTGACAATGATTCCATTGGAGTCTATATTCATTCGTTATAGCGTGACAAGGTTTCTTTTAGTTTTATGTTTGTTTAAGATTGCTGCAACTTACTGCATAGCTCTAACTCCCGCTAAAATTTGACATAGATGTAACCAGTACGCATAAACTGTCATAGTTTAGGTGGGTGTATCAGCGTTTCATATTCCACGTCATGTAACGATTAATAATTCCGTAGCCATTACGAGAATTGGAAACAATAGCTCTTATTGTTAGTTCACATTTGTTTTTTTTTCTTTTCATATATCGTACTCGCGCAATGCGGAATTACTATCTCTGCAACCACTCCATACACTATCGCTCGTGAAAGTTTGTACACTTCAATTACTTTCAAAACGAATACCTAATTAACTTGAAAACAAAAAGAAAACTAAGACGTAACGTTATACAGGGTGGCGCAGGGGAACGGGAAATTTTGAAATAACGTCATTTCCACGAATAAATTCGTCAAAGTAGTAATTTATTAACGAAAGTGCATGTATGCAGCATGCCATTTATGTTTTTACAATCAAAATGTCCAAAAGTGTCTCTTTACTTTTTAAAGATGACATCGGAAAGATGTCCTCCCATTCGGCGTTCACACTAACAGCCTGTTATGAAAACTCTGGAATGCGCGGTGTAGCAAATCTTGGGGAATGGCAGTGATTTCTTGTTGAATGTTCTCCTTCAGTTCATGGATTGTTGCAGGTCGTGTACGGTACACCTTGCCTTTCAGATACCCCCACAGCAAGAAGTCGCACACACTAAGATCAGGGGATCTCGCAGGCCATTCAATGTCACCGTTACGTGAAATAATGCGTCTTCCAAACAATTGACGAACTTCTGCCATCGAATGTCGACCAGTGTGTGACGTGTCTCCCACATGTTTTCCATGATAAGATTAAGCTCGTACAGTCTCGGTGTAAAGAATGTTTGAAGCATTTCAACATATCGAGCGGATGTTACTGTTGCTGCACTACCATCCTCACGTGCAAAAAAATAAGGGCCGATAACACCATGGCATGATACAGCGCACCATATTGTGACCTTGTCGCTATGTAGTGGTAGCTGGTGTAACTCACAAGGATTGTCCTGGGCCCAATAACGAAAATTCTGTTTGTTTACGAAACCCTTCAGGTGGAAATGGGCTTCGTCTGATACCCATATGTTACCAACGAAATTCGCGTGCTCGTTAATTTTAGCCAATATCTGCCTACTAAACTCCATACGTGACGCTGGGCCTCGTTCATGTAATTGTTGCACAATCTGCAACTTAAAGGGATGGAAATGTAATTCGTGCAGTATTCTTCTTTGTAAGCTTCGTCGCTTAATCCCTAGCGTAGATACATGCTGTGGAACGGAGCGGCGAGAACTTCTCTCGATTGCAGCTCTAACAGCCTCAATGTTCTCTGGGGTACGTACCGTTCGAATGCCACCTGGAGCTTTCTTTTTCAAGACAGATCCTGTTTCTTCAAGATTACGCACCCACGTTGTAATCGCATGCGCAGATGGGACACGTCCATGACGTCCAAGCTGGTAATGCTGTCGAAACATTCTCTGCGCGGCCGTCGCACTATCACTATTTTTATAAAACGCTCTCACAGCTACTGCACGTTCCACACCAGTCCAACGATCCATGATTACTAAATGGCAATGCGTTCACAACAATTGTGCGACGTTACGAACTGCCGGCTCTACAGTGCTGACAACTGTAACGTTCAAAATTTCCCGTTCCCCTGCGCCACCCTGTAGTTAATAATAATAATAATAATAAAGAAGTTTTACCTTTTGTATAAAAGAAAACATAAACGGAAGCATTCTTTCATAAAAAATTTCAGGGCGGTTTAATGGTGTGGCAGTCGTCAGCACAACAAATCGCAGAATACATAGTAAGATTGACCGCATAATAAGACAAACAGAAAAATTCGAAAATACTATTAATATTGTGAATAATAAATAATATAAATAAGGTCTAACCCAAATGTAAGCCTTGCGGAACTCCAAATGTTATCAGCAAAATCAAAACTTACACCATTTACTACAATAGCCAGTTTCTATATCTTATGTATGAGTCAATCCACCTGAGGGGCTCCGAATGGAAGCTAATATATTTCAATTTATCAATCACTAAATTATAATCGACTTTGTCAAAAGTTTTTGAAAATCCGTAAATATAGAGTGTTCAAAAAAATCATCAATCAAGTAAGTGTTGGACAAAGAAATAGGTCCAACTGAAGTCTATGATCTGCATTAAATTTTAAATGACAAATCTTGTCTGTCAATAATTGTCAAAATCTGATATCAGAAATAATGCTGTGAATGTTCACAAAATATACGTGGTTGAATCATGCAGTATGCATTAATGATTGTTCAAACGAATTTAAAGACAAATTTCCCCATCTTCTTTTTGATTATAGTACCGTTCAATGGAATTGATCCAATTCTTCAACAAACCGGTTACGTGTGACAACATGAAAGTAGTTTTTTGAAAACCAAAAGCCCGGGCAGAAGTAGCGATTGATAATGTAAGACAAATAATGACTGATTCCCCAAAGAAAAAATGAACTTCCCCCAACAAACCAGGTTGTCAGTTGGTTCTTATCATACGCTATTAAAAGAAAATTTATAATTATTTCCATACCATAACACTTCTCCATGTTATCTACGACGAGTGATATCCTGTGAATGGTTTCCAAGTAATTTTAATGACCGACCCTTAAGCTCAAAAAAATGTGAATGTGAAGCAATAGAAAGCTCCATAATTTGCATATTGAAGTTCCCCTACATTATCAGAAAGCTGGTATTTAATGCTCAAGAAGCGAATCAACTGCTATCAAACAAAATAAAACGAATTGCAAGATGCTTAAGTTGAAACTGGCTTGTAAATTATTAGTAAGATTTTACAATTAGACTAGTTGAAGCACTCACAAAAGTCTCCGTCGTCATTAGCGAAATCAATGCAAATAGTAGACACAGCTACATACATTCAGCGATGCAAGAACTATTAATGTTATTGCTAAGGTAGTTGCTGTGTTAATGGAAGATTCAGATTTTACCAGACTAAAACAACTTTTTGCTGATAGCGTGTTTACAGATCCATAGAATTGGTTAGTATTTAGAAAGATTATTTTAATTATGCAAGCTCGTAATCACTAGATGTCGAACGAAATTCCTCACATACAAGAACATTTATTCCTTACGGCAAACAGGGAACTGTTAAAGCATAATGGATGCTGCAAATACTTAGCCGATCCTATCTACGTTATGCATCTGCATACTGAGAACTAAAAACAGTAAGTGTTTGTTTGCGTTTGCACGCTTTCTCAGCGCACGCCACTCACCGAACGTTCACACTACCAACATCAATATTAGTAAATACCAATTCACTTCTGTTAGACCATAAATACCTCACACCACATTATAAAATAATATAATTCCTAATTTATTCGCATAACAGCGCTTTAATATGTAGTCTAGTAAATATTATCCAGTCTTCTACGAGCGGAAGTGTACATAACGTTCATACGATGTAGAACACAGGTAGGAACAACGTACTATACATTCATACCCGCAGCTATCGTTTTACTTTTAATTATCGGAATTGTAGTCGGAGTACGGTGTGTTTAACGTAAAAGCAGACATCTACCCGATACTCTTGGATTAAATGCTCTCGCATCGCGAAACCATGACGGGACGTTTTAAGAAAATTATTTCAAAGCTCTTCCATTTTAATTCCGATATTCGTCCCGTCCTCCGATGCTACGAGCGGACAACAGGCTACGTGGTACATCCAGTGCAGCTCCGCAAGGCGAGAAGATTGATTATTTTCATTACTTAACGGAACTTATTAAATTTTGAAGAGGGTAAATCGGAATATGTTTGTTGCTGGCTGGTCTTATAAAAAAATGAAAACCCATCAAGTTCTGTGTCATATTTAAAGGCGATGATGTATTAGTCGCATATATATATATATATATATATGAGGGTCACGATATATGCTTAGAGAGGCCGCGAAACTAGAGAAGTTAGCGCTGACAACACTGCATTCCTAAGTACCCCTATCCTTAAGTAGTAAGCTCTGACCAAAGATAATATAACACATGGGCTGAAAAGTCCCGGGCCTAACAAAGAAAACACGTTCTTTTTGGTTCAAAATTAGCTTTATTCATCAACGTAATCTCCATCAAGAGCAACGCAATCATTCCAGCGCTGCTCTAACATTTCAATACCACTTTTGTAGAACGATTTATCTTTTGCCTCAAAATAGGCCTCAGTTTCAGCGATAACCTCTTCATTCGTGCGAAATTTTTTACCGGCGAGCATTTTTTTGAGGTCTGCGAACAGCCAGTAGTCGCTGGGAGCCAAATCTGGCGAATACGGTGGATGCGGGAGCAATTCGAAGTTCAATTCATGTAGTTTTGCCATTGTTTTGATTGACTTGTGTCACGCTGCGTTGTCTTGATGAAACAAAATTTTTTCTTTGCCATATGCGGTCGTTTCTTTGAAATTTCGGCCTTCAAACGCTCAAATAACGCTATATAATATTCACTGTTGATGGTATTTCCTTTCTCAAGATAGTCGATGAATATTACACCACGCACATCCCAAAATTCCGAGGCTATAACCTTTCCAGCCGATTGTTGTGCTTTCGGGCGCTTTGGACGGGGTTCACCAGTTGCTGTCCACTCAGATGACGATCGTTTTGATTCCGGAGTGAAGTGATGGATCCATGTTTCATCCATTGTCACATATCGACGCAAAAATTCCGGTTTGTTACGTTTAACCATGGCCAAACACTGCTCAGAATCATCAACACGTTCTTGTTTTTGGTCAACAGTGAGCAAACGCGGCACCCACTTTGAACAGAGCTTTCTCATTGCCAAATGCTCATGCAATGTAAAGCCAATACGTTCTTTTGATATCTTTACGATGTCAGCTAACTCACGCAACTTCACTTTTCGATCATTCAAAACGATTTTGTGGATTTTTTTGATGTTTTCTGGTGTTACCGCCTCATTTGAACGTCCACTGCGTTCTGCACCATCGATGTCTCTACGACCACGTTTTGAAGCCAGCAAACCAACGTTTTATTGTTGTTTCTGATGGACCGGAGTCCCCATAACACTTTCAAGCCATTGCTTCGCTTGAACAGTATTTTTTCCCATCAAGAAGCAGTGCAAAATTAAAACACGAAATTGTTTTTGATCCATTGTTTTGAAAATAACAAAGGTAGCGTGACTCTTAGCGCAATAACTCGCAAACTAATGAATAGAATATCATGAAATTTTAACAGCTGTCTTCTGAAGGTTAGTACTAACTGAGAGAAAGGTGACTGCAATAAAACTAGCGTCATCTATGTGTTAGGCCCGGGACTTTTCAGCCCATGTGTTATATACAAGATAGGAATCTGTTCGATATTATTTTGTGGCTGTTTAGCGCCACCTACCATTTGTTTAAAAAGTATTTTAAAACGTCAAATCTAAATCCCGATTTCAAATCATGTATATATAATATATTCTGCAAGCTCTATTGCAATAAATATTCTTCTTGCTATTTGCTCCATATGTTATGAATATAGCAAAAAGAATATCTGTTACACATTAAAACACGTATATTGCCACAATAGAACTACTTCCATAATATGCTTAGAAAGCATTATGTCCCTGTCTTTACAAACCAGAATTGTAAAACAAATAACAACAAATTTTCGAAATTTGTTGCATTTTAATGGTAATTACTACAACATTCACAATGTAACCAGTAATGCATTTCATTTGTACAATCCTTCCATACCTAGTACTTATATACGAAAATTAAATAGAAGTAAACTATGTATAAACGTATAAAAACGTAAGACATTGAACAAAATTAAGCGTTAAAACTACGACTAAATCACAAAAACGCAACGAATAACTAATAACCATGTGCAAAAATAGAAACATAACCTCACGTAATTTCTAACGGAATGGCAATATCTGGGTAATATCTAAGGACACGCGTGCGTATTTGTCTGTATAATTCGATTCTTAGGCTCTTTACCAAATATCTATGAACGAATAAAAAAAGAAAAAGAAGATCAAGGCCACAAATTTAAGATCGCTCCCCATGGCTCTGAGTGTCAGTTGACTTGCTGCTGTCGTAGAACAAACGTGGTACACACGATTTGTCATCGAAACATGAACTTGTCAAGAGAACATGTGCGCGCAATGATTTACTACGATTTTAAGTGCGGTTTAAGTGAACAACAAAGTCTTGAACGATTGCAACTCGCATTTGGTGATGAAAATCCTTCACACGCAACTGTATTTCGCTGGTATACCGAATTTAAAAGAGGACGGATATTGCTTGGTGAAGAGGCACGTGCTGGTAGGCCCTGTAATTTAGCGATTGGGCCAACCCTTGGAATTGGATCCGCAACAGTAAATTCAATTTTACATGATCATCTTCGGATGAGAAACATTGTTACTCGTTGGGTGCCACACACGTTGAACGATTTCCAAAAGGCAGAGCAAGTGAGAATCTCTCGGGAACCGTTAGAAATATTAAATAATGGTTAACATCGTATTCTATCTAAAATAGTAACGGACGATGAAACTTACATTCCCATATTCCCACCCGACTGGAGAGCCGTGTGGGGATCCACAAGGAGGTATCTACACCAACAATGACCAAAAAACGGTTCAAAACATGGTCTGCAACTTCCTAGATGGTAATATTGTCGTTGAAGGCCCTTTTTCTACAAGAAGCTTCATTGGAAGCGCAAAACTCAAGAATTTGAAATGCTTGAAAAGCTGAAAATGTTTTGCATCGAAATGTATATTGATTAAGCTTGATCAATATCTGGCTACTATGGAGGATTGCAGGCGCTTATTCGCACCAAAAGATCGCATGCTATGTAATCTCATTTTATCATCAATAAGGCAGCGGTTGCATCAAAGTCGATGAGGTGTCAATTGAATTTGGTATCAGAATCTGTCGTAGACGTAGGAAATTATATAGAAACTAGGCCACTGAAAGTAATATCATGGCAACGTCTTATCCCGTGTATTCGAACTACGTCAAGAAATTTACACATCTCTGCTGGAGAAGCATCATCAACAATCCAGAGCTTCATCGAACCCGACTTTTTGCTGAAACAAGTATGTTTCTACACTATCTTTCACAAACTAAATACCTTCAATCTGTTTCTGCAAAGTAATAAAATCCACATTTTCAATCTTTTAGAGAAGATTCAGATGTTTAAGTTCTGTCCATTGTATGATGGTATACATGTTTCCTAGATTTGTTGATTCTTCAAATTAAATACTAAAAAAATCCTTGAACTCGCTTGAAATATCCTACGCAGACTCTAAAAGTTCTTAAAATAAATAACTTTTTACAGCTTAATGGGTGGTCCCGGATGTCTTTTATCTTTTCGAGAAAGGAATGGACAAGGCATTATGGCAAAAAATTAAACATGCTAAAGTGTGCAATTGGAAGTAGTTCTCTATTCAGCAAGTTTCTGCTCTTTTTTATAAATATCGTTTCGTACTCCACTAATTTTCTACCCGAATTTACATTTTTAAGTAGCTTAAGATTTTCTAATTCAACATTATGTCTAGATTCTAACATAGACTCTGCCACGGTAGATAGTTCTAGTTCATCGAAATATTAGTGCCTAATATGTTCTTTAAACCTCGTTTCGATACTCCTTTTTGCTTGGAAATTTGTGTGCGATACATTTTTGCATTCAGTCAGTTGACAATGGGAGTTCACGTGAACGCTGCGCTCTGAATAATTATTAATTTGTGTGGAGTGGAATTTACCGCAATACCTGTGAAATATGGTTACCAATTTGCTTGAATTGATACCTATCAATTGAAAATTGTATACGTAGGTACTGTACTAGCAACGTAACCATACACAAAGTTACTCCTTCAAATATAGTTTCTAAGACAAAGTTTAAAACCCACTAATAAAAACTTAATAAAACTGCTAAATGAAGCAAAGACTGTAAATTATAACGATAAACAATAACGCAATAATAAAACTAGAATTATCGATAAAAAAATGTTTATTGTTTTTGTATATCGACTGCGTCCAAAATTAAATGAGCAGGACCCCCGAACATCCGCGGATGTGTATTAAAGTTCCACGTGAAACATTCGACCAAACAAATTCTCGACGATATTATCAGTGAACCCCTCCGCCCCTCTATGCCTATGATTTATGTTATTGTGCACATAGTTTGACAAAAGCGCTGGGATAAAATACTAAACCTGTAAATGCGACGCAGACTTATGATGATTGAAAACCTCTGAAATAAATTAATGCGATGGAAATGTATATGAAGTAGACGTATTTTGGTATATCGAGCAATTGCCTTTTATTTAAGAAAATATTTATCTAATCTCATGTTACTTTTAATTTAAATTAGCCCTTATTTTAGTTGGAATATAAAAGAATAAACTATTTGCTTGAGCTTCAGTCGTTTTATCGGAACCTTTTCGTTTCCCGGTTTAGTGAACGCGCCATGAAAATTGTCAATAAATTAAAGTAGCGCATCGAAGGTTCAATAAAGGAAGAAGAAAAATAATTCCTTTTTGGTGGTGAAAGATACGACGAGCCGATACCGCCGGCCAAGATACGGAGAAGCTATGGACGCTGTAATGGACACAAGCTCTAGGAGAATGCAATTAACTAACCATCGGACTTCCGGCGCCGCTTCCACATCTCTCACCGATTTCCGGAAAATATATATACATTAGTGCAAATGGTGCGCACTACTTGTCGCGGCGATATGATATCGTGAAATACCGCCAATTGAATAGTGTCAGCGCCAGTTTAAATCCTTGTTATATTTAGTACGCCGCCATGCCAAATGGATAACGGCCGCTACCGGATCGGGTTATTCATGGAGACAATTTATATTGCGACTTTTACGTTGCACTTCGGTTTTATTATCCTTGCTATTACCTTAATGAAATTTTTATGAAACGTATCGATTTGCTCAATATAACGAACGAATTGCTATTTGAAATTACGAACAAAAATTAGTCAGACACTTTAATGTTGCTAATCGGGCTATAAGCGTCTACATGTCGAGAAGAAAGATCACGGTAAGGCATAATTTCCACGAATCAATTGCAGAAACCTTAATGTTCCAAATCGAGCTAGAAGCAGACACATTGTCTTATCTTGTAATATTATTTTAAATAAATCTTTATAATCGCCTTTAAGATGTTTTATTTATGACAAAAATAATTTTACTGGCGTCTGATTACCGTAGTTGGGATGCCTTCCCACGGGTCAAGCTCGTATTGAGTACACAGTACCAGTCTCTAAATATGCGTATACATTCACTACCCAACGGAATGATATAAAGTGATTTTAATGTATAAACAGGCATTTAAGAATATTTTTAAAACAATATAAATTTAAAGAGGAAGCAATTTGATGTTACAATTAATTAAACAATTTAGATATAAAATGAGATTAAAAAAAAAGAATATTTAATTTATAAATTACTGACGGTATAATAGACCACATTTCTTAGAAATATTTGTAATAGTAAATTACAATTTTAAATAAACAAATTAACCTTCTTCGGAATTGAAGTTGTCGTCACCACACGTCACTCCCATTGCTTACATTGACTATTAAACTTTCTCTCGTTTCATCAACTAATATTTCTGATTCAACATATTTATCTTCAATCTTAACAAATGTTTACAACGTTGTTGTCAATCTTCCTGAGAAATTCTCGTAATTTCTTCTTCTAACTTATAATTTACATTTCTTGCAGCGACATTGTTTTTAACGGTAACCCAGATCAACTCAATTGGATTTAAATCGGGGTGATACGATGGAAGTCTTAAAACTGTGTGTTCACTGCGTTGGAGAATTTCGCTGAATTTATGCGTCATTATAGACCCTTATAACGCTCGATTAGCTGGTATAGTTGTGGCTTTAACATTTTATTGGCGTTTACAGCATCGAGCGTATCTTTATATAAAGTGAAGGTATGACGCCCCTACGGAAGGGAAAACAGAGACCATTGGATGATGGAGTGCGAAAGTTTATTGATGAAGTTAAGGATTTTCTATCTAACACATGGGCTGAAAAGTCCCGGGCCTAACACATAGATGACGCTAGTTTTATTGCAGTCACCTTTCTCTCAGTTAGTACTAACCTTCAAAAGACAGCTGTTAAAATTTCATGATATTCTATTCATTAGTTTGTGAGTTATTGTGCTAAGAGTCACGCTACTTTTGTTATTTTCAAAACAATGGATCAAAAATAATTTTGTGTTTTAATTTTACACTGCCTCTTGGTGGAAAAAAATACCGTTCAAGCGTTGGTTTGCTGATTTCAAACGTGGTCGTAGAGACACCAATGATGCAGAACGCAGTGGACGTCCAAATGAGGTGGTAACACCAGAAAACATCAAAAAAATCCACAGAATCGTTTTGAATGATCGAAAAGTGAAGTTGGGCGAGTTAGCTGACATCGTAAAGATATAAAAGGAACGTATTGGCTTTATATTGCATGAGCATTTGACTATGAGAAAGCTCTGTTCAAAGTGGGTGCCGCGTTTGCTCGCTGTTGACCAAAAACAAGAACGTGTTGATGATTCTGAGCAGTGTTTGGCCATGTTTAAACATAACAAACAGGAATTTTTGCGTCAATATGTGACAATGGATGAAACATGGATCCATCACTTCACTCCGGAATCAAGACGATCGTCATCTGAGTGGACAGCAACTGGTGAACCTCGTCCAAAGCGCCCGATAGCACAACAATCGGCTGGAATGGTTATGGCCTCGGTATTTTGGGATGTGCGCGGTGTAATATTCATCGACTATTTTGAGAAAGAAAATACCATCAACAGTGAATATTATATAGCGTTATTGGAGCGTTTGAAGGCCGAAATTGCAAAGAAACGACCGCATATGGCAAAGAAAAAAATGTTGTTTCATCAAGACAACGCACCGTGTCACAAGTCAATCAAAACAATGGCAAAACTACATGAATTGAACTTCGAATTGCTCTCACATCCACCGTATTCGCCAGATTTGGCTCCCAGCGATTACCGGCTGTTCACGGATCTCAAAAAAATGCTCGCCGGTAAGAAATTTCGCACGAATGAAGTGGTTATCGCTGAAACTGAGGCCTATTTTGAGGCAAAAGATAAATCGTTCTACAAAAGTGGTATTGAAATGTTAGAGCGGCGCTGGAATGATTGCGTTGCTCTTGATGGAGATTACGTTGATGAATAAAGCTAATTTTGAACCAAAAAAAACGTGTTTTCTTTATTAGGCCCGGGACTTTTCAGCCCATGTGTTATGTAATGTAGGGATGAAATTGAGTACACACTAGGTAAACTAATTTACTAATATATTGTGTAAAGATTAACACAACCGTCTTCACATCATCACTACGAATACTAATACTCTTACTGTCCTTATCGCGTTGCTCCCCTCCACCTCAGTTGCACTTGTACCCTATTCCCACAGTAATAGTAACATTAATGTTTGAATGTTGAACACCCCACTGCAACTACAATTAGTAGAGTACGAAGTTTAGGCACCAAAACATGAAAAAAGAAGATTAAATTGGTTCCAGTTACACATTAATCACTTTTCTCGATTAGGAGGCAAAAGTTGCTGTCTTCACTCAGATAATCCCTGCACGTATTGTCTTGATTCAAGTCGGCACGATCGACCCCGTATCGTGAAGTGTGTACCCTTGTGGTGTTCCTTTCGTATCGATTCTTATTTTTGACGTTTCTATTTTAGAATTTTTAAGTGGCCAAAAAAAATATTACAGATAGAATATTTTGCACACAGAAAATGTATATCATATGAGGAGAGCAATTCATATTCTAAAGCGAGATTCTTCTTCTGTCAGTGCACTTGTCCGTGAGTCCGTGTGTAACATTGTTAGTTTTAGCCATTTTTCTGAGAAGAAAAAATATTTACATGTCAATTACTGAACATTTAAACTGTTAAAATTACTTAAAGAATTTGAAAACAGGAAAGTAAATAGAAAAAGTACGCAAAAAACACACTAGGGCGAGCCCCATATACACTTCAACAAATTAACTTTATTTTATCGACATAAATTACAATTGGTTAGACATAATTACACAAGAGATAGCCATGAAATTCATTATTATTTTAAAATTACAGCAATTTTTAAAAGTACCACGGTCTATATGACCCACTGACACCTGATAATATTAATATTTCAGCCCGTCTTGCGTTATTTTGGGTGGAAATCTTCCCTCAAAAAGAAAATTTAACACTAAGAAAGCGACAAAGTAGTGAGAAATCAAATTTCATGTGTACAAGTTACACAACGCAATCAAAACAAAATAGTCAAACCACCGGGCGATGTCGAGTAGGTATAGTAAAACAGAAACTGTCATATCGCCATCCTACGCGAAGAGAGAGACAGTTCCGTCATTAGCCCTGTTAAGCGTTACAGCTTAATAAGCAAATAAGTTATAACGCAATCCTGGCAGGAGTCGTTTTATGGCTAACTGTTATTTCATGCATTGTTCTCCGACCTGTTATCATGCGTATCGTTCCCCGTTCAATATGGCGGACACCCTGCAGCCACCGAGCCTGATTAAGATGAGGGCAGATTGGGAGCAATTTCGCCCTGAATTGTGGTTGGTTTCGCACAGATAAAGAACTTAAGTTCGCCTTCCGAGTTGATATTTCTTAAAATAATGTTAGCGTTCCGGTTTTAATTATTATCGTTACTGTGTCTCGGTTTGGCGTGAAGGGATGCTGGTAACCTCGAATAAATGTCAGCTGAGACTTGCAAGGATGTCATATTCAACAATGAATTAAACAAAATACATAAAAAGAAAGATCATTGCATCCATCAATTTTAAACTAAATCAGTTAAGCGAAGACGTATTTATGTTCATCCTGCATGTACAGAATGCAGCAAAGTAAGCAGTACTGAAATTATGAAACGTATATTATTTATTATTCATTTATTTACTTTATATTATATAGCGACACTTTAACATTATATAGCGTTGCAAACATTATTCACGACGACTTTCCCGATAAAACAGATGTTCAAAATGACCTCCGTTTCATGCAGTTTTCGTAGCGTTCGCGAAGGTTCACAAACACATCTGTGAACACAGGTTGTTGCATGGCACGAAAAAAAAACTTAATTTTTAATCTACAATCCCGAAATATCAGGTGGTTGATCGGTACGGAAAACAGCCTCCTTCAGCATTCCCCAAATGTACAGGTGGTGTTAGGTCTGGTGGCGATGGTTATGGGAAATCAGTGTCACTCGAAACAAGGAGATGCCCAGAATTCGAAGAGACTCCCTAGCCGTGTGACAGGTTGCCCCGTCCTGCTGAAACCATTGTTGATTACGTGGTAGGTTCCTGGCATGACAAAATCACTGAAGACCATGCAGAAATGGTGTGATAACCTGTTTTCTGTAACGCTCCTGAGTCACGGTTAACGGCGTTCCATTATCTGCTTCAATAAAATACGGGTCCAATAAGCCATGTGCGGATACAGCACACCAAATAGTAAGACGGTCACTATAAAAGGGTTGCTCGACGATTATGTTGGGGCGTTCGAATCCAAGAAACGGTATTGTCTACTTGTTAATGTATCCGTTTAAACGAATATGGCTTTCATCAGAAAACCAAACATTCGACAAGATCAACGCGTCCTTATAATCCGTAACCAAGACAAGTGCGCAGTATTCGGCTCTTACACGTTTATTAGCTGCAGTCAGATCCTGTCCGGTCTGTATTTTGTAAAGAAAGCCACCAATATTCATGAACATTCGATGGAGCGATCGGTCACTGATATTTAATTTTAATGGTGATCCTCAGAGGTTTCGTTATTGTGATTGCAGCACCTAATTCAAAGCACGCCCGTGATTCGTATTCGTCGTGACTGTCACTGGACGACCCGCGTGACCTTCACGTCGGTAAAGCACACTTCTAGTACGATGAGACTTCTCAGCAACTACTAACATAACGGCGTTGCTCGGAGCCTGTTTCATAAACTGCTTAAAGACTTAAATGAGTCGGCAACTTCTTTTAAGCTTAGACCGTTTTTGCGCCCTCTTCCTTATGACCGAAAATTGTGCTCCACGAAAAATATTTTTACACCTATTAATCAATATTTCACTTTTTATGTATTGGCCTGTTGTTTCATTATTGAGAATTAGTTGGAATATTTATATCACTTCAACATTGAGTAAGCATTATTAAAATCCATTTTCATTTTTCCTCACTTTTTATTAAGAATTGTTGGATTTTTATTTCATTTTTCATTTCCTATACAAACAAATAGCTTCCTGTAAACGTCTTCGCAGGGAATCGACGAGTACCTCAACTAAAAACCATGACTTTTTCATAAAGTTGCATTGTAGTAAAAATAATCTTCTTCACGGCCATTGCTGCTAACTGTTTCTCGGGTCTCGAGACTCAGAGACACCACGGACGCAATCAATAAACAACCTACATAACAGCAAGAACCAGCAACCATTACTGATATCATCTGCTTGCCATATGCCAAAGCATGTGCGGACAAAATTGGAGTAAAACTAAACACACACAATATCAGAGTAATTTTCAGTGTTCCCAAAAACAAGCATCTCAGAAGAACGCGTTGGCCATATTCTCCACGAAATTTTGGGCATGAAAAATCTTTCGGCGCGATGGGTACCGCGTTTGCTCACCCAGGAGCAAAAACGAGATCGGGTGGGCCGTTTCGGAGGAGTGTCTGGCCAGGATCCAACGCAATCCGCAGACCGTTCCATTTTATCTATTGACCCGATTCGATGCAGTATTGAAGGAGAAACGGCCTCATTTGCAGCGGAAGAATGGTTTTCCACCACGACAATGCAGCAGCTCATTCATCCCGCATCGTCGTGTCCAAATTGAATAAGTTGCGCTACGAATTAGTCTCTCATCCTCCATATTCACCGGACCTAGCCGCTAGCGACGTTCTCCTGTTCCCAAACCTGAAAACATCACTAGGAGGAAAGAGATTTGTCTCAAATGAGGAGGTTATCGCCGCTACAGATGGCTATTTTGCAGACCTCGAAACATCCTACTTTCCCGACGGCGTGAAGAAACTAGAGCACCGTCTGAAAAAGCATATTGATCTTTGAGGAGACTACACCGAAAAATAAAAATAAAAAAATCACACCAATACCGTGTTTTTTTTTGTCGATTTCCGAAACATTTCAGATCGCCCTCGTATTACAGAAAATATTGTTCAGCCCACCAGTACACACAACAATATAGTTTATTACAGAAACAATTTTTGTTATATAAACAACAATAGAATGCAGCAGAGTGTAGTGTCTAACAAAAATATTAGATATATAACTAATACATAATATTTATAATTTTTTATTATTTACAATTTCCCCTATATTTTTCTAGTTTTACGCAGTTTAAAAGCAGTTACGTGTTTCGATTGATTTCAATCTCACATGTATCAATTTTTAATTAAGATAAGAAATTTACTTATCGTATGCAGTATTACGCTAGGATTTATCTACAATATTGTAAATCTAAAGTTCGTAACCTCTAATAAATCTAGTCGAACTAGAAATTTCATTGCAACATAATCTTATTACAACATATCTACTTTATTCCACACTTGTCCATTAGAAGTGATAATACAGTTGTTCCTGCAGATTGGCTTATAGTTCACCAAACTAGATTCGAAAATCATCAAGCTAATTATATTAATTTTCAAGTTACCGAGTTTACGTAATGTAATTTCGCATGGAGCACAAACAGGTAGCAGGATGTGACGTATGTTTGCTGATATATGTATGTTCTCGCGGGGAAAATATCATAGACCGGCTATGAAGGGAATCAGTCGTTCCCCGTCATGTACACATATCTAGCCATTTTCCAATTGCTATGGAACAAACAGATGCTAAAACCAAAGATATTCCTATAACATCGTTGTTTTTTACAAATAACCCTAAAGAGCAACGCATTATTGAAAACAGCAGTCATGCTCTTGCTAATACGATCAAAACCTCCTCCTATTATAATAAAGTAGTTTTTATAAAAATACGTTAATGACGTTAATTTTTATGTTTGTTTAGAAGAGTAAACCCTGATATTACGCACATTACTCATTTAACCAACTCTTCATTTCTAACCGTTTATGAGATTCAAATGGGAACCTATTTGCTACACAGGTATAGTTTATTTCACGATATGACGATCCGACTATAGAATTAAATCTACTCAATCCGACAAGCCTTGAGTCATCTGAGTATGATGAACACAACATAAGCTAATACGCGGACATGTTTCTGCCTACCCGGCGTCATCAGCGCGGTTTCGAACGATTTTCTTAACAACACATTTCATACATTTACGCGCTAATAGTTGCGCAAAGCTTTTTAGAAAGGAACTCAATATTATTTACTTACGAAATCACCACTTAATGCACAATTTATGTACTTTATCTACTTGAGTGAATCTCAGCGCTTTATATTGGGATATTTGAGAGTTATAAGTAAGGGATTCACTTGTTTACATTTGATTTCGGGTATAATTTTTGCAAGAGAATTCATACAATATTGTAGCGATATCTCAGAACTCGGAATGTGCTATAGCATAGTGAGTTCTTTGATTAGGGATTTTGTTTTATAAACAGAAATCTTTAGATGACCATTTCTTGATCGGTTGTTAGCCTGCGACATAAAGTGGATATTTTACTCAAAACTTCCTTGCACCCAAAACAAGATTTTATTGTGTGTTTGGTGGACAGCAACCGGAATAGTTCATTATGAAATTTTGGAAAGAGATCAAACTATCACTGCGGACTTGCATTGTAAACAGCTTCCACCAGGTGTGTATGTAAGTTTTTTCTAAATTTTCGCTAAAAAGAAACACATAATTTTCAAGGGAAATTAATTCTCTTATTCATAATATTGGTCATCGGCTTCTACACACGTCACCTATCTTTCACGTAATTTATGGATACCATGCCAGAAAAACTGCTTGCCATTTGCAGCAAACCATTCGTCGAGTCATTTTCCAACTTCCTCGAAATTGTTGAAGTGCTGCCCTGCGAGCGCGTGCCCCATTGATGCGGAGAGGTGATAGTCAGATGGCGCCAAGTCTGGGGAGTACGGCGACTGCGGAAGGATGTCCCATCCAAGCGATTTCAAGGTGCCTTTCACTGATGTTGCTATTTTGGTTTGTCGTGGAACAAAATCACTTTTCCCAGGCTTCTGGCCTATTCCGGTCGTCTTTCGATTAATGCATGGTTTATATAAATCATTTGTTGGCGATAGCATTGTGTATTAACGGTTTCGCGGGGGTTCAAGAATCCATAATACACAATATCGCTATAGTACCATCAGACACAGAGCAGGGTCTTCATATCGAAGCGATGTGGCCTTGGTATTGATGGAGCGCCGTTGCCAGGTGAAAGCCACGATTTTTCCACTTCAGATTTTCAAAATAAATCAATTTTTCGTCACCCGTCACAATTCGATACAAACATGAATTCCTTTCGTGGCGTTGAAGCAGCATTTTACAGATGGCTTTGCGATTTTCTATTTGGCATTCATACAAATCTTATGGGACCCATTTACCGAGTTTATTTATCTTCAGCATTGCTAGTAAACGTCTGCTGATTGTTCCTTGCGACACATGTAATGCTTCTACTAATTGCCGTTGAATTTGAGTTGGACCATCATCCAATAACTCCTGCAACTGCTCGTCTTCGCATTTTTGTGGTCTACTAAGACACTCACTGTCTTTCACATTGAAATCACCACTTGTGAATGGTCGTAACCATGTCTCACATGTTCTAATCAACGGAGCGTCTTCACCGTATGTTTCTACCAGCAAACGATGACTTTTAACAGTCTTTTTCTTTTGATTAAATAAGATAAGTAATGCTACTCTACTTGTGTGTGTTTGTAGTTTAAATGTCAGACGAACAAAATGACGTATATGTCAAATTAATACGCTGCGTACTTTTTGCTGGCGCTATCTCTAAGGTAAACTAGAGAAATCTTATTCATACTCTTGGTAAAAGTAGCACTCATCCAAAACTCCTCAATCGAAAAAAGTGATATTCTTACAAAATAACGCCAGAGGGCATACACACTCTCTATATTCTCCAAGTGATTACTACCTCTTTTTGTCTCTTGACAACTGCATGAGACGTAGAGAGTTCAAAACTCAAGTTGATGTAATAAATGCACTCCGTCAATTTTTTGATTCAAAATCCATAGTTCTACAAAGGCGCCATACAAACATTGGTGTCATATTGGTAGAGATCATTGAGTATGGTGGTAATTATTTCAATGAATTACAGTGTATTATTTATTGTTTCTTAATGAATATGTATGTATGTTATACTATAGAGAAGCGCACGAATTTATTTGGCTACCTCATATGTTCGTATGTTGCGATATTTTTGTTACTGCAATTAAGTTTTTTGAGGTGCATAACAAATTTTCCATAAATAAAATAAAATGTAACTGAATGCGTTCGTCTTTTGTCTCTGTATTAATTCACTATTATCCAATTAGATTAGCACGGTGCTGTAAATCCAGTTTACGCTTAAATATTAATACAGCCCGTCAGCAACTTTTTGTTTGAAGTAGTTACCATTTAAACCGCGCCAAGTCGAATCGAAGCAACTGTAAAACCTAATTGTCACGCTGAGTAGTCGCTCCGGTGCGAATAATAAAATAAACAAAGAGCGTTATAATCGTTAGCAACGTAAACGTAGCGTAATGAATTTTAGCCGCCTTCTTTAGTGAGTTAACAGCCTTCCGCCGCTCGAGAGGGTCTTTCGTCTTCATTTGGTGACTTCTGCTGTTGTGAGGCGTGTAGAAACGGAAAGAGAATCGAGACGCGCGTAGAGGAGGAAAGTGATGTCATAAAGACTCCACTTACCGCGGCCAAGAGGCCGACACATAATTCTTCTAGGAACCGTCTGTTTAAATGTATACCAACTACTTCAGTATTTGTATTGTTCTCCCGTGAAGAAGCTATTCGCGCGAACAATGGCCCTCTGGGGTGTCTGCTAAAGCGCTTCGGCTTAAATATTTTAATAAACTCGATCGCGAGCGAAATTTGCAAATTGCGAATTAATCATCTTCGTTAAAATTAAATGTAATCGTTTTTCTCGCACCTAAAAATGTCCAATTCACAGGTATAGCAGTAAACTCCACTCACACAAATTAATTAATTATGCGGAACGCAGCGTTTCGAGAGCACGTGGGCTCCCATTGTCAACCGTGTCACCTAAAAATGTTTTCAAAAATGCAAACCCTAATAGACGATATTTGAAAATAACTCAGAAATATTGCTTTAATGGAGATATGTAATTGTAAATAGATGCGGATTGATGATTTTCAGTATCAGTTACAAATCGTATGACGCTAACATGTTCCAATCGTTTAGCATCCACATACTACCCAAATATGTTTGCCAAATTTGTATCTCATGTCGAAGAGAATTTATTTTCCAGCACTCCAAATAAAAATCGCAATAAAATTGAATATATTTTACCAAAAGGAATATTTTCCTCTTTTTGGTATCTGCAAATTTCGATCAGATAAAATAATATATTCTGATTACTCCACACAATTTTATTTTTCCTTAAAGAATAATTGCACGGCGGGTAGTGATGACATTCCGGCCTTTTTTGTTAGGGATTGAGCAAATATATTTGCTTCTCCTCTTTGCTACTTGTTCAATCTTGCTCTCAAAACATCCACCTTCCCGTCTGTGTGGAAGATTGCCAAATTGGTGCCTGTTTTTAAAAATGGTGAGAAGTGTGTTATTTCCAACTATCGCCTCATATCGTTATTAAATAATTTTGCTAAAGTTTTTGAGAAATGTTTGTACAAGTATATTTATGCTCAAGTTAGACCCTGGATTTCAAATGACCAACACGGTTTCGTTGCTCAACGATCTACGGTAACTAATCTTGTTACAATTACACAATACCTATCTGATAGTATTGATGCCGGTGGACAGGTAGATGTTGTGTATACTGACCTAACAAAAGCTTTTGATCGAATCGACCACACCGTGCTTATTAATAAATTGGACAATATTGGATTTTCGTCTTCTCTTTTGTCTTTATTCCAATCGTACCTTCTTGATAGAAAGCAATTTGTGACATACATGGGATTTGAGTCTGATTACTTCGCGCCGAGTTCTGGAGTTCCTCAGGGGAGTAACTTGGGTCCACTTCTGTTCCTCATATATATAAATGATTTGTGCTATCAACTGAACTGTCCAAAGTTGTTATACGCAGATGACTTGAAGTTGTACTCAACAATTAATAATTCTCAAGATTGCAATCATTTGCAAAGCCAACTCGATATATTCCACACGTGGTGTGTCAACAACAAACTAACAGTTAATGTAAACAAATGCAAAATTGTCACCTACACTCGTAAGACGACTCCAATTATATATACCTACCACTTGGCTGGATCTTCTTTACCTAGAGGGACCTCTATGAGAGACTTGGGCGTCGTCTTTGACTCAAGACTAATCTTTATGGAGCATATATCCAGTATTTTTACATCAGCGTTGAGTATGTTAGGATTCATTATACGTGTTACACGACCATTTGCTTCTATAACAGCCATTCTTCCTCTTTATTTCGCTTTTGTTCGGTCTCGACTGAAGTATGCGTCCTTGGTCTCGTCACCTATGTACGTCTATCAGATACATCTTCTAGAGCAGATTCAGAGAAGGTGTTTGAAGTTCTTGTACTTTAAAAATTTAATACTTACCCTGATACAAGGATTTAGCCACAGTGCTCTACTAGAGGCATTTAATATTGATTCATTAGAACTACGTCGAAAACAGGCTGAGTGTAAATTCCTATTTACTTTACTTAACCACTGGTAAACTACTTTTTTTTTAATTTAAATTAAAGCAACTAGTTACTAAGTTTTCTAATTTGACATACTTTAATTTTATGTTACTTATATTTGCATGTGTACATTATTTAACATTGCCTTGTAATTGGATATTTGTATCTGTTGGGCATTAAATATTATTATTATTATTATTTACTTGCGACGCGCTTCGAGGTTGTGCTACACCTTCTCCAAGACGATAATCGTAATCATATAAACATCAATGTACAAATACGTACACTCAGCGAAATTTCTATAGTTTGATATGAACTTTTGAACAGAATATTAGTTTCTTTTTTTAATATCTTCAGAAAATTACGCATCCAAATTAATGCTGAACTGTAAAGAAACACAAATGCAAGGGAAAATAATATTAACAAAACTATTACATTTTATCCCGAGAATATTTGGAATAATGGTAACTCAAAACATCGAAATTTCTATAGGTCCATTAACATAAAATTAATAAATAAAATAAACACGTAAAAATTTATAATTCTTTCTAAACATAGTGGTGAGTGTTAGACCTTCTATTGAATATAACGTCAGATATCCGGGTCTTCATACTGTCTATCAATTTGGTCAGTGTTGAAATAGAAATATCATTCCAACACCCGCAGGTTTTAGTTCTTTGACGCTATCATATTGTTTATTACTGGCATAGACCTCTCTTGCCAGTATTCCCCAAAGATTTTTGGTGGGATGATCAGATCAATGAGTGAGAATGGAACCATTGGAGCTGTGGATAGCTACATTGTTTTGCTGAAATATCCAGTCTACCGGAACCATTTCCAGAGATATATGTATATAAGAATTAGAATTCATTCGCGTAGGAATAAAACATAGGGGTATTATTGTTATGGGTAAAAGCCGCCCAAACTATTACACTACCACCACCAAAATTTCGGCTCATAGTAACTTCAGTGTTCTTACGCAAATAGTGCTAGTAAGATTTGAAACCCTAAGGCCCGTCTAAGTTAAATTTCTCCTCGTCAGAAAATATGACGTTGTTCCAATTAGTATCCCGCCTCATATGATCTTGCGCAAATTTTAGTTTTGCCTGTTTATGTGACTCTTTTAAGGGTGGTTCTGAAACCTTTTTTAGCATTTTTATTACCTAATATTAATACTTCGATAATATACATATTTAACAATAAATATATTTTTGAAGTTGTTTAGAGGTTTTCTACACTAAAAAGTAATACTTGATTTCGTAGGATATTTGTCGCTCATATGTATTTTTACGTTTATAAAACAGGTACTTCCCCTATATACCTAACAGTTGTCTCCGCTATATTTTTACCTTCAGAAATGTAATTCTAGATAATTCCAAACTCATGCCATTGCTAAATGTTAATAGGGAAACCATATTCGCCGAATGTACTTGTACTAAAATTGTAATTTATCAGCTTTCTCTCCTTATATACCACCTCCAAATATTGTCAATACGGTTGACTGATGCGTTTGGATATAAGACAGTAGAATAGCTATGCGGGCTCTGGCGCAAAATCCCATGTATTTTCTTATGGAGGTCCAAAATTACATTTTGTCCCCATCACTTCAGCCTCGCAATGTCACGTAACCCGTCACCACACGCCAGTAGGGTCAATTATTAACAGTTTCCTGTTCGATACCTGTCTCTTACTTACCCCTTACCTGTTCAATCTGCCAATATACAAACGACAACTGTGGCCACGTTTCCGTCAATGTTCCGCTGAACCTACAGGTGCGTGACCAACCTTGTGACGTCACGAGATCACCTAACATTCTAAGATAGAAGTGGTGGGGATAAAATGTAATTTTGGACCTTCATAAGAAAATCCATGGGATTTTACGTCACAGGCATAATTTATTCGGAACCGCAGCATATGAAGAGCACATTAACTCTCAATGTCAACCGAGTTAGCGACTTAACCAGTCGCAGTTTACTGCGACACCTGTGAATTATACAACCATACTGTGGTTGCAATCGTTGTAATGATAATTATAGTTCTATCTAATGCATCCATAGATTCATCTGCATCGATCCAAAGATAATTGTCCCTAATAGTGTTTTTAATAATGCATTATTATTACAATTATTTCCCTTCATATTGAGGTTCATTGTTGTCTGTCTTCGCAAAAATTGTTGAAGTGATTACGGTAATAACAAAACTCGCCAGTTGTGAAATTCAATCAGTAACTAGCTTTCTAAACGCAAGAGGATATAATGCCACTGAAATTTACAGTCTGTGAAATATCGAATTTTAATAAATTACCGAATAATGTAGCAACCGTGCAGAGTACAGAAGAAATAAATATATGACTGTATACACTTAATAATCCTGAAAGCATGAATGTGCGATAATATATGGAACGCCGTTTTAAAAAGATACAACTTCGGCATAGTACTCTCGAAACATTCTCTATACTCGAATATAATTTTTTAAGGTGGAGGAGGTAATAATGCATAAATTTTGTACTTTTTTCTGATATCCTTAATAATGTAAGAAATGAATTTTACCAGGAAATTCGCATCGATTATTATTTTTATTTATTTTCCATTAAAAAAGTCAACATTTGTTAACACTAGCAAATACTTACTTGCTAACGGAAAGATCGATTTTATTACTTAAAATTTATAGGTTATTTCAACGTAATTTATAGTAACCGTTTGTATTGATAGTAAAACGTTCGTATAGGAATGAAGCGCACGAGGAAAGTTATTCTAAGGATCCACGAAGCCTGGAAGTAATATTAATTGCACATAAATTATCTACAACCGCTTTATATGACTATAATATTCTGAATAATAATACCTGCGTCGTCAAGGAACTTATTTATCATATATTTATTGGTAGTTTAAAATACGTCAAGATATTTTTAGAAAACATAAACCATATTCAAGAAATATACGGAAGTTCAAACGTATTATACAAGACATCTTCCTCTCATCGTTTCTGTATCTAGTAAGAAAGCGTTAACAAACATTGGAGATTTAATACGTTTCTGGAATTGTTTTCGAGAAAATAACAAAAGATCTCTTACATTATGGCCACTGCGGCTGATTTGAAGCTACAGGATATTAAAATGTTGCAATTTATAAATATCATATTCTGTGGGGGTCGTTCTTTTAAAGAGATAATATCAAAACTACTTTCCTTGTAATGTCGCAGATAGTTCGACTGTTATCGGTTATTGCAGGTATAAATCTTATTTAGCTTTTTCTATTGTAACTTTCGAAACCAATGTATCTACTCAACATTAAAGATTTTATGTGCTATTGGAGCGTTATTATAAGTATCTATATTGTGACGTAGCTGGGGATTAGAAGGTTATTTTAATGAATGGAAAGACTTGTTCGGATTCACATTATATATTTTATAGATACATCTTACTTTCTTATAATCTAACGCCTTACTTGCTGACTATCTAACCACCAACTACTAACTCCACACACAAAAGACATGTATTTTCATTGTCCAACGGTTCGCTTGTCCATTCCCGCGACGCCACGGATTTGGATGATACACTAGAACGCGTGACACGCTGTACCTGAGGAATTGTAACATCTAGATATGCAAAATACGTAAATATGCGACAATATTGTGCGTAAAGAATAGTAGTTCTTGTTTAGACTGTTTATAAATGTAATTCTTGAAACACTTATCTTAATCTAAATGTAATGATTTTATGAAATTAATAAATAGAAATCGAAATTCAAAAAGATTGTTTGTAGTTCATTAATTTATAATTCTTTTATAAATTAGGAACAACTTGCACTTGTAAATGATGTAATGTTATTATTAAATAATTTTACAAAACACTCTTCCTATACGAAGTTATCATGAATCTCCTTCATTCGAAAATTAGGGGTTCCGGTATCGTCATTAAGAGACCATAAATGTAATACAATTATCCTACCGTAATAAATATTAATAAAGATCATAAAATTTAGATTTAGTAGTTTTGTTATACACAGTGAATATCGTTAACAAAATTATCTAAAATTTGAAATCCGCATAATGTTTGTTGCTTTACATAATCTTGGCCAAAGTAGCAGAGATATGGAAACTAAGCTGCCGAACTGTCGACTATAATGTCAAAAAATCTCAACTTGCTGACTCATTATTAAATAACAAACGAGCAGCTCGACGGAAACTAACGACATCAGGAGAAGAACGTCAAAAAATTATGACGAGTGACGGAACAGACGAGAAACCGGACCTGAATTTGAATGAAGCGTCAAGATGGCATTTCTACGAAACAACGATTTAATATTTTTGTCTCAAGTAAATTATATCAATATTATCAATTTCACTATTTTAAGAGTATTTCATTAAATACAACAATACAGTTCCTTTTTCAGATTGCTCTTTTTTACTTATGGATTATTTTTTAGGGTGAGTAAATAATTTTCACTGGTAGTGTATGTAAACAATAATAAACCTTTATATATTCTCTCCAAATAAGATTTGTACCTGGAATAACCGATAGAAGCCGAACTGTCTGCGACATCACATGGAAAGTATCTTTGATATTCTCTCTTTAAAAGGGAAGGCATTAATTAAGACTACCACTATAGTATAGTAACTTAATACGTGTAACTTTTAAACTTCATGCTTTACATTTTATAGCAGAAAGTGCAGGTGTTATTCAGAGGTAAATCCGTTAATTACTCAAGCAAAAGCAGTACTTCTTAAATCTCGTAAACGAATTCTAGAATTTCAAGGACAGTGGCGCATCCTCCAACCATCCAAGCATTCTCAATTCTTATATAAAAAATAAATACTCGCATTTGAACACCTTATAGTTCAATGATGTTCTAAGTATTCAGATTTTAGAATGAATAAAATTTATAATGCTAGCGATTTTGTATCATTATAATGGTTGTTTGCTGCGTATGACAATATTTGTTCATTGCTACGAATACGGCTCACAACTGAAGAGCTATTGGAAAAATACTGAATGCTGCAAATATATAGCCGAGATCATTCAATTATGGTCATATTTTGCAGAGGGGTAGTGTTTATATATTATTACATATGTATATAATATACAAAAAACAAAAGAAGATATAAATAGAGAATTGTAAGATATAGAAGAAGCAGTGGAAAAAATGGCATCTGTAAAAAGGAGTTCATAAAGAAGAAAGGATTAAGAATATGGTCAGATGAGATGGAAGAAGCAATGAAAGAAAGAGAGAAAACATACATCCAATATATTAACAACCCTATCGAAGTTAAACATGAAATTACTGCCTGATAAAGTAATCATTAAACAATCAGGAAGACGATAAAAAACAAATAAACAACAGACACAAGCAGAACTGGGTAAAACATTACGAATAGCTCTGGTACAAGGAAAACAATAATACCAGAAGTAGACGCAAAAGTTTTGAATGATACAAATTTAACAGAACTGCCAGAAGCTTTGAGGGCTACTAAAAACAGAAGTGCAACCAGTATGGATGACATCAACATAGAGCTTTGAAAATACGGAGGACATATACTACATCTAAGACTTCTACATGTATTTAATAAATGTTGGAAAAATAGCATTATCACTAATGATTGAAAGAGAGCTAAAGTAGTCTCATTACTCAGAAAGGGTATAAGAATAACCTCCAAAATTCCCGAGGAATCAGCGTATTAGATACCGCTTATAACATTTACGCCAGAATATTAAACAACAGGTTGAAAATCGTAGCAGAGGAACTAATAGAAGAGGAGCAAATGGGCCTTAGAAGAGGCAGATCGGCCGCAGATGGAATATTCCTTATACAACAAATTATAGAAAAGCACATAGATTGTATTGTTTGTGCTTCTTCAGAGAAATACACATTCGAAGAAGCCTTCGATAATGTAAACAGATGTAAATTATAGGATACTATGAAAGAACAGGGATATCAACATCATTTAATAAGAGCTATACAGGGTTTATACACAGACACCAGGATTATGATGGATATAGGCAATATTAACTAGGGCAATACCAATAAACAAGGCTGCTGTGTGTCGCTAACATTATTTAACATATATATTGATGCCATATAAGGAATGGAAAACGAAATGCTCTAAAGGAATGCGTACGTTTAGACCAGAACACCGCTTATACTCTATGCTGATGACTTAGTACTCCTAACAGAATCAGTGGTTGATCTACAGAAACCATACCTTACAAAAAATCTGTCGAAACTATGAAATTAAAATTTTGGCAAATAAAACCAGAACCATGACTTTCCTGGATAAATATCCGGTTAGGGCAAAAGTAAACAATACTGTATTGGAATAGGTGAAACACTCTAAGTATTTAGGTTGCGATGTATCTTATGATCGAAATATACATAGAATAAAAACTGAATAAAACAAGGAAGAATATACAAATAAAATTTTACGAGACGATAGCAGTGCCAACCCTCTTATACGGTAGTGAAACATACACAATAACAAAAAAACAAGAAAGCAGGATACAGATGCAAGAGATGAAATTTTTGGGAAGCGTGAAAGGTTGCACAAAATCTGATAGAATAAGAAATGGAGACATAAGAACAGAACTAAATACCTTCGAAATAAATGAGAGAGTAACAGAAAACAAAAACAAGTGAAAGGAACACATAGAACGGATGGTTAGGAAGAAGAAGGTAGGCACACCAAATAAAAGTTGAGTATCGTAACAGGCAAAGTGCCTGAAGCCTGAAGTGATGAAGTATCAGTAACAGGTTATTAGTTGTTGATTACTTAGCTTAAGCGTAAAGAGACACAGGCTCGTTTAATAATTAATTAGTGTATTGAACATCTCGTACATTAAATTAAAGCATTGAAAATCACAAGAAGAAACTTCATCCGGACTATCAGTCAAATTCTATGCCTTGGCTTGCAGCTTCTAAGCATTCGTCAAGAATTACTTTGGAAGCAGGAAAAAAGACCAACATATGAAACCACTTATCTCGTCGAAGGACGTTGATTATGGTATGTTTTCTAGCCTTGTATGTATATTTATGCCCCATACGTGGATGCAATCCTTGTATTAGACCGAAGTAATCTCCCGTTACTAAAGTTTTCTCCACCACTTCCATTTCCAACGAGTCCTTGCTTAGAGCTTCTACCACACCTTCGTGAATGAAGTATATGCAACGATCGATGTCACCTTGATAAGCTATATGGTTATCCGGGAAGAACACAAGTAACTCTATTTCGGCCGCCATCTGCCGTATCAAATCGATGTGGCATTTTTTAATAACAGGGTGCTGTCGCAAATGGTAGCCGAACATAGCGTTCATAGTAGCCTCTTTCAAATATTGCGGAGCCTCTTTTAGTAATTCCGGAACGTGGATTCCTCTATGGTGAACCCAAAGCATTTGCAAATATTTAGAAATTTCCTTTATTATTGGCAGTGAGACCTCTCTGCTCCTGCTGAACTTCATTAAATTAACGCAGAATTGTTTGTAGAGATTTTTATTCTTATTGATGGACTCGATGGTCACGCATGTCTCAGCAATGAATAATGTTACAATGAACCGTCCAATAGCGGTTATGAGCACTGTATATAAGACGATCCAAAAATTGTATGTCACATTAAACGAATTCGCAGCACTACCTATAGACGTGTACGCTACGATGTACAACGACGTCACGTACAGTGCCAAACTGTCGTGATACTCTGGCCGGTATACTCGTAAGAGTGCTCTGGTATGGTAAAATATAACTGTACAAATATGTATGTATATCGTTAGCCAGGTAAAAATTAATACTATTCTCATAAGTATAACGTTAATATCGAGTTTTTCTCCGGTATTCTTTAACGAGATGCACACGAAACTAATTCTTAGCGTCCTGTTCAGTCGAAGCATCGAGAACGTGAGTTCTCTACTATCTTTGCTCGTAAAAAATATAGACATCAATTCGAGCGGAGTAGTCGATATGATATCGATGTAGAATCGTAGTTTATTATTAACGTAACGTAATGCGATATCTTTCCTATCCCTAATCGTTATTCCGTATTCGTTATTGTAGCAAGTATGAAATGTGAGATATATCTTTATTATATAAAGGGCATCGAAAAGGTACAGACAGACCAATGTCGGCATTCTCGTATCCCACGTCACCTTCTGGTACAATTCTAGATGGAATCCGAAAAAATCGACTGCTACTAACAGGAACATCGCCCATGCCTTCATGAAGAAATTTTCTTTGTACAATGGACTTAGTTTCGTATAGACACTGTACATGGTGGTTTTTCGAGTATAAGTAGATCTCGCCTTTCTCGCTTTGCGTATTTTCAGGCTAGTTTCGATGTAGTCAACGCTGACCGCGGTCATTCTTCGAAAATGCTTCTCAAGCAACTGGTATTTCGACAGGATGTAATGGAAGCGGACGCTAGATATCTCTAATATTTCCACGTTGCTTCTTGCTACCATCATCAACGTCTGCCTGGTATACAGGCAGTTGTCTAAACTGCCGAATAAACTACCCGACGTAAGTTTGGTTAATTTATTGTAATCTGGACCTAAAACGTCTACTTCGCCACATAGCAAGAAAAATATCTTTCCGTGTATATCGTTTACCTTGTAAATAACAGCTCTTTTCAGGTAGACCTTGTAATCCATTTCTAATAGCAGATTCTTGTAGAACGTTCTATCGGCATTAGGAAAGATCGTTGACGCCAGGAGATATCTTCCAAAAATTCCGTACAGCAAGTCTTCTTTAAAAGACGTGTTAAATCTGTCTAGCATTCTATGTATATCTTTACCTTTCTTCTTCTGCCACATATGCTCGTAATGCTCGATAATCTCCTTCTTGATGTTCTTATCGATTTTTCTATAATTGTAGAAGTTAATTAAATCCCGCATCGCTTGTTGGTACGATGTGAGGTCGCTGTTTCTGTAAAAGTTATTCGCGACTATCTTAGCGGTCAACCATATCGAAAATACGCTTCCAACAATTATCAAGATACTCAAAAATACCATCTCGGAAATGTGCTTCATCCGCAACTTAGCGATAGCTATCATAGTCAAGGCGCCGGTTACCATTAAAAGACTCGCCCCCTGCGCGTTTATTTGACTGAACGTTGTGTTCTTGAAGCGCTTCCATACCAGCGCCCTACAAGCGCATTCGTCGTGCGCCTTATGAGTAACACTGACGTCACAGGTTGTATACAACAAGAGATAGGCTACGTAGTTCATGATTAATATCGTTAAAGGAAGATATTTAAGAATATCTAACGTGCTGGTTCTGAAGATATTACTAGCGTTAATATGCGAGAAGAAACCAACTATCCTATGTAATTGTAACAACCTATTCAATCTTAAGTATACTACGGTCGATTTGTGGAAGCTGAAGATGTAATCTAATGGTAACGATCCAACTAGATCGATTATAAAAGCGTGTTTCCAATAATGCAAAGCCGTATGCATAGGATGGCTGATTTCTATCCCGATATTATTAAAATAGCAAACGTGATGCATGACGTACAGATCGATCCAGGCCGTAATATCGAAGCATATCAAAATGTAATAGAAGAAACCCATTTCGGTAGTATTGATCATCGTGCAGAGCAGGTTAGTACCAAAAGCGCAAAGACATCTCACACCTTCGTAATAGAACATGAAACTTCCGTTGGGTGTTATCGTGTGTCTCTGCAGTAGATATTTAAAAATTTCGCCGTATTTGCCGAAACCCTGAAGGAATTGCAGGTTGTCCGATTTTTTCCGGGTGTATCTAAAATGGCGAAAGGAAGGCGCAGACGTCGCATCGTATTGAAAAGCACGCCTCTCCATTAAATTCTCCTCGATTTCGTCAAGTTCCGGCTTGATTTCGCAGGATGCGCAAGCGCTATCTATTTCCTCCTTAAAGAGTCTGTTCTTCCTCATTATATTCAAGTAGTCTTCTAACGCTAACGAGATTATCTTGCACTCGGTGCAGGCGACAACAGTATTTGCTATCGGAATACCGAGACACATTTCGACTACCGAAAATGTATCTATCGGTTTAAGAATCTTGACCTTGTCTCGGTTGTACATGTGACAGTAACCGTAAGCAAGTAGATGGAATTCCTTGCATATTTCGCCTGCGTATGTAATAATCTCTCCTGTGTAATAGATGTGTATCTTAACTCTCTTCGCGAGGTTCATTATTAGCGTCTCTTCAGAACCCTGGAAGATTTTGCTAGCTCGTATAAACTTACCGTACATGACGTACCTGTACAGCAAGTGGACATTGCTTGACATGAGCGCCGCCAATCGATTTGGGTTTATGAAGGACATTCCCATATCAGTATAGTACTGATCCTTCAAGTATTTCCATACTTTCTTCTCTACCGAAATGTCGAAATTGAAATTCTTCATCATGACCGACATGGTAGACACGAATTCTTTGAATTCATGCTTTTCCTGCTGATTTACGGTATCGGCGGCGATGGCCCTGGCCGACAGGTATACATAAACATAATAGAAGACGAGCTGCATGAAGATCACCACCAAGCACTGGTGATCCTCCAGAAGCTCCATGAACCCGTACACGGTGGTATTGTTGATGAAGAAGCTAACTAGCGTCATCATGTGAATGAACCTCTTAATTCTGTCTGTTTTTTGGATATTATAAAACTTCATCAGCTCATTGAGGTATTTCGTTAAACACTTGTCGGAGCACACCAACATGTATAGAAAAAATGTAAAATAGTACATTAAGACGAAAATCACGATGAATACTTTAATGTACATGACCGTCAGCATCAGGTTTGTATTTAACCGATTGATTCTATTAAAAATCCGGAGAATCCTATATACTTTCAGCAATTTATGCATTTCTAAATACAGCATCATGGTTGCCGTGATATTACTATTAATGATGTTCAATAGTAATCCTAAAGGTATAATGCAAAACAAATCAGCTATGAAATCCATAGTACTCAACCTATAATAGATGATATTCGATACCTTTGTAAGAAAATAATCGCGTGTTTTTACGGCCGTCGACATTTTAATGTAGACGTCGAACGTCCACATGACCGAAATGAAAAGTATACTCGACGTGGTAATCTGTTTTCCGTTAGTGTACTTTGTGATGTATAGCGCCACGGGATAGCAAAGAATAAAAACGGCGGAAATGAGATCAATAAAGGCATCCCACCATTTCAGTACAATTGAAGACGGTTGAAATATAAACGGAAATTTCTTCTTAATGAAAACGCTATCTGATATCAGCTCTAATTCCTCCGTTATTATCACAAGATCCAAGAAGAATGGACAAAATATGTGTTGCTGAATCCCGAGCTGCAAGCCGTAATGGGAGCGTGTCTTGCTCAAATCGCATTTATTGTTTAGGAACTTATTAGTAGCGTACCTAATGTAGTTCAATGAAAGCGCTCCAGCTGTGTAAACGTTGCAAAGCCGACTGTGTTTGTGGTTTTTGACTTTCCAATATTGCATCGCCAGTTTATAACGACCATGGATGTGTTTAATTAGTCGGCGATAGGTTTTCGGATGATCTTTGAAAATCGTAATAAAGTCCTTCCTCTTTAACAGGATAACTTCGCAATAAGTTTTGCAGACGATTGTGTATTTAGCAGTATAGCCGACAATCAACGTGGATTCCCCGATACAACTACCCCCGGAAAGCGAAACCATAGCTGTTTCGTTATTCTCCTCTGAGATTACCTGCAGGATACCGGAAACGATGTATATCATCATTGCCTTGCTCTTATCCCTTCTGATCACCAATTCGCCCGGCAAGAAACATTCGAGTTTCATCTTAACGCTCAAGTATCTCAGAAAGAACGCGCTCTCATGCCTGAATAAGTGCGAATGCTTGAAGGCATCCCACGTGATATCTAAAAGAATGTCCCGAATCAGTACGTCAGGTATTCGGCCAGAAGGAATAGTCTTCCATTGATTAATCTGGGTGTGTTGCCATTTCTCTCGAAAGAAATTGAGTACCGTATGCCGAAAGCTATTATGATAATTCTTCCATTGGAGAAGATTTTGTTTTTTAAATTCCTTCAAATATTTCGTTGTTAGCATAAAGTTGTGCGCGAATAGGAAGTGATACTTTATTTGAGCCATGGATAGGCAAGCGATTTGTCCAGTGTATGCGCTAGTTAAAACGAAGGCGATGATATTCAATGCGCAAAGAAGAACGTATTCATAAACTGGAGACATATGGCCGTAATCCGACTCCCCGAACCCCTTCGAAGTTAGTCTGCTGGTCGTTGTGTAATATAGCATATAGAAATCAGTTACGTTAAAATACTCAACTCTTTCTATAGTGTAGATAATGGGAATAACTATGCATGCTGCAGTTACGCTGATTATCGAAAATGTCACAACAAACTTGAAAAACGCTTTGATATCCGCTCCATCGGCGTAAATCTTAGACTTTCTTCTTACTAAGAAAAATATCCTTATCATGCGGTATACGTAACGCAGCCTGATATAGAAAAAATTCGCATTCGATATACTATGCACATGTTCCAACGGTATCAACGATAGGTACTCTAATAGTAAGACCATGCAATGCCTAGTGGGATATATATGTTGTACTTGAGGCCAGTCCACTTTCTTGTAAATAGTCATTAGAAGTATATCCAGAAAGTAGAATACATCAAAAATATACATAAAAAATTCCACTATAAAAGCAAGGAGAACAATTAGTGTACAAAAATTAATTCAAGAAAGAAAAATCTTACTTTGTTTTATGTGAAAGTTAGTTCGAATGCCGTTAAGAACTACAGCATGCGCGAAATCTACCACTACCATAATATACGACACCAGGATGCTAGTATGAATTACCAACCGAAATTGGGGTTGAAACTGTAAGAGAAGAATTGACTTCCAACCAGAGGGATAACCCAGGTACTCGCTTGTTAAAATTTTACGCCGATTTCGTTCATTATCTTCAAAAAATTGAGACATAACATATTTCACTGTATCACTTTCCATGATGACAGCTGAAGTATATTGTCAGTTGTCTATAATTTGACGTTAACAAAGACTATGGTCGTTTTAAACGAAGAACACGGCTATCGCGATGGTGGTTGCGATAACAGTTTGAGGAATAGTGATCTCATGAGCTATTAAATTTAACACTACCTGTTGTAACGGTGCGAATTACAATTACACAATACTTCTTGGATATGTTTCTATATTTGCTAAAACTTACAGGTAATTACAGAAGACATACGAACAAGTGAACAAATAATTACAAGTAATTCACAATTTACTTCGGTGAGACGTCTTAAACTAACAAGCGTTTCTCAAAGAGTATGGTTCGCGAGCAGTACATACAAACGCACCATGCATACATAATTTAACTTTATCTGAGTTAACACTTATTGAGAGTAGCTGGCAGTACCAGTGAAATAAAAGAATTAGATTTTTAAAACAGTAACATAATTTATTTATATGGACTAAAGAAACAAGGTACTGACAATCTGAGGCCTCGGAGAAAGATATAGAAAAAAAATATATTATTATTAGATTATGTGACTAATTCTATTTCTATTACAATAAGCATGGATTTAACTAAAACGATTTTGAAAGTAAAACTGCGGATAAATATCCAAAATAAATATATACAACATAAAACAATCAGGGTAACCTAGCGTTTATAATATTGAAAGGTTAACATTGCGCTGAAGACACTATTTTGGCTGCACTCTACACCTTTCTATTATACACTTTGGTCGACTTCACGGATTCCTTCTATCACATTCTTATTTTTATATGTTCAATGAATCAATTCTAGTAAAATAATTTCCACTTTTAAATCCTTTTTTCAAAACTCGCTTGTGGGTGCTGAGAGTGGTTGGGATTTGATACAGCCAACAGACCTCGCTGCTGAACGGTCAACCACTTAATAATATTCCCCTTAAATCTTATTGCATTATTTTCCTCGTGCGTCACCCAAGACACCGCTCCCTGAACACAGTTACACATAAAATACACAATGACCACAACAAATATATACTTAAATTGAATGTACAAAAGTTTGTCCAAAAAAAATAAGAATTATTTTAAAAAATTCGATTGCACAAGTATAAGGGTGGTTGCAGTAGTTTTCGGTACTGGTATTGCGAAAGTGGGGATGAGGAAAGAGATTCGGGGAAACCACACATCCGAGTGCGACAAAAGTATAGCCCATGTCATCGGTTTTATTTTTTCTCAACCGGTGCAAATAAGGAAAATATTTCATAATAAAGTCTTTGGTGTGTATTAATCCGTTTTCAACCTATCAACATGCCCCGTAGAAAACAATTGACTAATACTGAAATGGATTTAATTCATATTAGGCGCTACAAAAACTCGCCAGTTGCAAAGGTGGCAGCAAATTTGAGCAAAAGCCGTCATATAATTCACAGTTTCTTAAATAAGCCAATTCTTGTTGTAACAGAAGCCGATACCAACATGCCCTTGCAATGAATATAACAACTATAAGTTCTCAATATTTACTTCTTCACAATTCCAAATGGAAAAGCAAGTGATTGTAATTGCTTGAGATTGAAGAAGAGAAACTTCGAACTATAGCACATGGTTACCAGACAAATAAAAAATGTATGTTCTTCTTCAACTGTTATTTACTTACCTTACGTGGAAAGTTTGGTGGGATTCCCAAGGCTTATTAATAGCTGAGCAGAAATGTATTCGTTACTAACTTTTGAAGGATGGGTTAAAGAAGATTAAACAAAACAAAACTGACCTCTTGCAGCGACATTTTTACAGTAAAACTACAGTGGCATTATATTTTTTATTTCCCGACATAGTCTCCCTCTATACTAATACATTTGGTACATCGGTACTCCACCATCCTTTTGGAAAAATTTTTGTCCGACCTCTGCAAACCACCTCTCTGCAGCTTGGATCACTTCCTAGCTACTGGAAAATTTTGCCTCACCTAAGATTTTTAATTTGAGGAACAGCCTATAATCACTAGCGGTCCAATCTGACGAATATGGCGGGTGCTCCACTATTTCAAAGCCAGCTTGATGTATAGCAGCCATAGCAATACCAGATGTATCGCGGGGAGCAATATCCTGATGGAACAGCACACCGTGCCTTAACTTTCGTCGGCGTTTCTATTTAATAGCGTCTCGCAATTTAAAAATCAATTGTGCGTAGTAGGCCCCCGTATTGCTCTGTCCCTACTTTGCACTTTAATTTTAGGATCATAGTGATGCACCCTTGACTCATCAATGGTCACATACCGACCAAGAACATTCTCTTTGTTTGCTTGATACCTTTCCAAAAGGCTCTTACAAATCAACAGCCGATTTCCTTTTTGGCCAATAGTTAACATTCCGAGCACCCATCTTGCACTAATCGGTTTCATATCTAATTCTTGAATCAAAATGTTGTGCACCACATGATATGATATGCTGGCATCTTCCCCAATGTACCTAACGCGTACTCATCGGTTTTACAATACGATATCGTGGTTTTAGTGTTTTTGTCGGTTGTTACCGTTATGGCCACCAGGATGTTCCGCATTTAAAATCTCGACACCAGCGTTTGACTATATCTTAAGAAACTGCAGACTCGCCAATAGTTGCCATAATCACTTTATGAATTTGAGTTGGCGCCGTGCTCTTTTTCTTGAGGTATTACGGCCCTCTGTTCTACAGGATCCATTTCTATGAGCAGTCACGACACACAATTCAAGAATTAGCCGCAGCACAACACACTCTACAAATGTCAGTTAACTAAATGGCAAAAATATTAATTAAACATCCAATAAGAAGCAGGTGAGGGGTGGAGCATGAGGATCCGCCCTCGTATAGATAAAATCATTTAAAGTGAATGTTACTCCGGTTTTTTAAGTAGTCTAAAGGGAAACCCTTGCGAAAAAAAGCAACTGTTGTACAAGGTGTAAATAAAATAATATTTTAGTTTCTGCCACATCCCCCATATTCGTCAAATTTAACACTATCTGACTTAAATTTATTTTTGGTGAAAGACACTTTTGATAGGGTGTATTCAAACTTGAACAGCGTTTAGTAATAAACATTTTTTATGCAATCGCGCAAATATTTTAAACTGCTCCCATATTTGCAGACTTTTCAATTAAAATGTACACACTTCGATGCAAACGAATCATATACGTATCTTGTCACGCTTCGGCAATCTTGAAACTAACAGCGATAATGAGCGAACCCAGTTCACAGCGAAGAGAACGCCCTCCGGAGTTTCAATGCCGGTACCGCAGGTGTCGATGTTCACCTAAATTAGTTCATATCCATTACCATATCAATTTCGTGAAACATTATATGCGAAAAGTTGTTATACGGTAAACACGTTACCTGTGGTTCATTGCTAATAATAACTGCTGAACAATGTCCGTTCTTAGACAAAAAAGAATCCTTATAGCAGGCACTATCGTGAAACAATTACGATAAAAGCTTCACAGTATAAATTATTTAGGTAGCAATACAATAAAATTTGATCTTTTATCGGTCTAGTGTTCATACATGGAAACTGTTATAAAAAGAGGTGATATAACAATATACTTCATGCATGTGTTTAGTTTTCGGTATAGATGAACTGTCGAGTAATAACATAAAATTATCTGTTTCAGTATTAATAAAAATTCGCTTCATTTCATTCATATTCATAAATCATTTTCAGTGTACACCTTTAAACATTTAATGGAAATATTAACTCGGGTTCACTTGAACATTTCTACTATAAATAAGATGTACCCATATGTTTTTTATATACGTTACTGTATATAAAATATTTTTAGTATGAAACTAATAAGAGAGAAAAAATACCTTATCTCTTAGCAGTACATTTTTATTAATAAAAATGATAAAAACATACGAGAAATTCTTACGCATTCCTATTTCTCTTAGAAAAAATATGGTATACAAGCAAGGAAACTATCGTAAGTGTTGCTTACCGATTAAGGCTGCAGAAACAGGTGCTTTCGCAGTAGCGTACGGCTCGGTTACCGCCAATATGAAAAGTAATTAATGTAATTACTTACCATTTTAGTTTGATTGTGTTGTTGATGTAGAGTAACGGAAAAATTCGCTGTAGTATTGTGTCATTAGCATGCTTTCCAGTACTGTCTCAATCATACTCCTACGGCGAGATGAAAATATGTTGGTATCGCATTACATTCGCACACTTGGTTTTCAGTTAAACCCTTGTCTACAGACCTAATTCACTCGTTTCGCGTGCACTTTATTATAGTTCCACTATAATAGCTAGAGCTCTGGTGGCGCTAATTTGAATATAAGGCGGCAATTGACACGTGTTTATTTTATAACCTACAATACGGCAGAATTTACCAACTTGATACAACGCGTGTACAAGTGACAAGTTTTTCTATTAAGCTCAAAATGGTATTTACTTGTTGTGTACGAACTTGCACAAATACCAACAAGGATCAGAAAATGTATTCATTTCCAAATGAATTAGAGGTAAGTTCTTAGCATTTTGTTACAGAAAAGTAGTATGCCTGCAAGAATACAATATTTATTGCACTGTCAGATGGCAGGAGTTTATTTCGATAGTAGCTGCATGTTTGATATCGGGAGTACAAGCAAAGAAGGAAGTAAGAAGGTAATAGAGGAAGACTTTCCTCCCATTCCAGCTGAAGAAGCGGGTGTTACTGAATTGCCATTTACCGTCTATGATGAAACGGTAATACAAGTTATATAGCCGGCTATTTAGCGAAACACATTCTTAAAATGCTGAAAGTATGTGAAATATGTGTCGGTGAAATTATTTCATTGAGCAATATGAAACGGCGTACAGACCAGATAAATTACTATGACCAGGTGCATCTTTTGTAACATTGAATGGAAAATGCAGCGGTATTCTCCATTTCTTCCTACCACAAATGTCTACCGCAAATAAAATTTTAAGTAAATTAGTTAATTAGGTATATGGATTGATTGAAAATGACTTTACGTATAAAAATCACAGTTTACTTTTACTGTTTGTAAACAGATTTTTTAATTTCTATTTATTTGTGTGAATAGGAAACGTAAATAACATACAGGGTGGCGCAGAGGAACGGGAAATTTTGAACGTTACAGTGGTGAGCACTGTAGAGCCGGCAGTTGTTCATAACGTCGCACAATTGTTGTAAACGCATTGCCATTTAGTGATCATGGATCGTTGGACTGGTACGGAACGTGCAGTAGGTGTGAGAGCGTTTTATAAAAATGGTGATAGTGCATCTGCCGCGTAGAGAATATTTCGACAGCATTACGAGCTTGGACGTCATGGACGTGTCCCATCTGCGCATGTGATTACAACGTGGGTTCGTAATTTTGAAGAAGCAGGATCTGCCTTGAAAAATAAAGCTCCAGGTGGCATTCGAACGGTACGTACCCCAGAGAACATTGAGGCTGTTAGAACTGCAATCGAGAGAAGTCCTCGCCGCTCGCTTCGACAGCATGCATCCACGCTAGGGATTAAGCGACGAAGCTTACAAAGAATACTGCACGAATTACATTTCCATCCCTATAAGTTGCAGATTGTGCAATAATTACATGAACGAGACCCAGCGTCACGTATGGAGTTTAGTAGGCAGATATTGGCTGAAATTAAGGAGGACGCGAATTTCGTTGGTAACATATGGATATCAGACGAAGCCCACTTCCACCTGAACGGTTTCGTAAACAAACAGAATTTTCGTTATTCAGCCCAAGACAATCCTTGTGAGTTACACCAGCGACCACTACATAGCGACAAGGTCACAATATGGTGTGCTGTATCATGTCATGGTGTTATCGGCCCTTATTTTTTCCATTCGATATGTTGAAATGTTTCAAACATTCTTTACACCGAGACTGTACGAGCTTAATCTGAACATGGAAAACATGTGGTTTCAGCAGGACGGAGACACGTCACACACTGCTCGACATTCGATGGCAGCAGTTCGTCAATTGTTTGGAAGACGCATTATTTCACGTAACGGTGACATTGAATGGCCTGCGATATCCCCTGATCTTAGTGTGTGCGACTTCCTCCTGTGGGGGTGTCTTAAAGGCAAGGTGTACCGTGCACGAGCTGCAACAATCCATGAACTGAAGGAGAACATTCAACAAGAAATCACTACCATTCCCCAAGATTTGATACACCGCGCATTCCAGAGTTTTCATAACAGGTTGTTAGAGTGTGAACGCCGTATGGGAGGACGTTTTCCGATGTCATCTTTAAAAAGTAAAGAGAAACTTTTGGACATTTCGATTGTAAAAACATAAATGGCATGCTGCATACAAGCATTTTCGTTAATAAATTACTAGTTTTATGAATTTATTCGTGGAAATTACGTTACTTCAAAATTTCCCGTTCCCCTGCGCCACTCTGTATTAAGAAGACTAGAGAGAAGAAATGTAAATGATTGTATTAAGACTTTAACTTTGTTAAGACAGAAATATAAGCAAAGGAGGAAGTAGGAAGGTAACCTGACGTATGTATATACATTGATCATTTATAAATTAGGTTCAAGATGAATAAAACAGTAACTTTAGTCTTTCTCATATATAATTATATTGACATTTTATATTAAAGTAATTCAGCTTACTGGAGCATTAACACTATTTTGATGGATAAATTATTTTGCATATTGTATCCAACAATTTTTTTAGTTCAGTAATTGAAATTATAATGTTCTGTTAGGCAACAAACTATTGCATTAAATTATTTTTACTATATACATGTTGTTTATTTTATACCACTATACGATTTTAATATATCGACATTTATAGCAATAAAGTAATAATTATTATTGTTTCATTAGCTAATAGCATTAATTCCTAGTTAATTCTCGATTAGCAAAATGAGTTTAGAATTAATATTGTACTCATTCTGTTGGCTTATAAGAAAAGTAACAGTATTTAAGTAAAAACCGCCAAATGAATAACAGCGCTATTGCGACTATAGTCATAACTAATACATATCTGGCGGGAGTGTGGAGAGTGGCCTATTTCTATTATGTTATCTGTACTTGTCTATAAGCACTATAGTTTGTATCCCCATTCTTATTTATAACCGCACACGATTTATCTGTTGTTAATCTTCGTATACTATCTGTTAGATTTCCTAACGGGGTTTTGAGGTAATCTACACGTAATGGCAGCTAGGTTTTCTCTAAATTGGAAATAGTATCTAAAAGAATAGAATAATTTTCGAAAACCCGCTCTATTTGAGAACGGATTTCGGTTTCTGAAATCAGCCGCTGGTTTACTAAGATTACTTGCAAATTTAAACTTATGATACAAGGTTTAATAATGTGTAAAAATTTCTCATAATATAAAACAGTTTTAAGCCACGTACCCCACCTCGTTAATATCGACTGTAGTGGCTAAGGAATGTCCGAACAAGTCTGTTTAAAATCACGAATGCGTTTTGGTGATTTAACAAAAATCTTTTTGGCAGAAACTATAAATTCTTCTACTTTTGGATAACTGTTTCTTATAAATTCAGCTACAAGCAAACAGGTTACATGAATCAATTGAAGATAAGATTGTTTTAATAACTTTCCAGCTTTAACCATGTTCGAAACCCATCTGCAATTACATCCTCAGTAATATACGGTAGAGAATTAATGTTAAGTTATCTAGAGATTTTCAGACATTCTTTGAGACTTACTGGCTTCAACACTTTTAACCTATAAGAGCACTCATCATAAAATCTGCCGAATCCTATAGCAGCTTTTATACGTTGACTTTTCCATTTAGTAGTCATTGGGAGCAAATATTTATCCTAAGCAGCTCCTTCTATGGTTTCGAAGAAAGTGTTGTCAAAGGCACTCCAAAACTACAGAATTATTTCTGCTATAGTGAGCGTCTCTTCCACTTTGATCGTAATAACATGGAGGACCGTTAGAGCGGATTTTGCCTTTTAGTTGGTCATGTTGGTCATGTTGGTTAGGGTAAAGTGCCGTATTAAGGACGACTTTATTCTTTGGGTACATTTTCCATTCTTTTAAGTAAAAATGAAGAGGAGTGATGAGTCTTGGCGTGTGATCGCTTTCCTCATCTCGGCATAGATACCACATTTACGTCTATCAACACTGTTAGTTCAAAGCCAAAACATTATATAATCTAATTGGTACTGGTAAGACCACGTTTATGCGTTTTCGTAATAGCGTACGAAAAATGTCGTCGCCCCTAAGTGGTTTGTATGGCTTGAAAACTCGTTGTAAATATTCTACCAGATAAACTTGGTAGTTCTCCAGATAGACGATTCCATTCCATTAATCTAATACTTCTTTTGAAGCTACCGTCTGCTTTATGAAAGTGCATGAGCTTATTGTTGTATTCTCTGGTATTGAATATAGAATAACACCAATTATTAAATTTAAGTAAAATTGTAAAACTTTTTGTTTTAGAATAGACCTGTAAAGATTTCATTTTTTTTTTAAATGATTAGTACAAAAAATATTTTCTGTGAAGGATGCGATAAATGTTATTTGCTCCTTCATTTTTCTTTCTTTGTAGTTTAATGCATAAACTGCCCAGGATATTATTATTAGTAATAATAATAATAATAGCACTTTATATCTTCTCATCCCACAACAGTTTTCGCCAATTACAGGAAACATCGGCCGGCCATGAGTTATTATTACACCTGCGTCTTAAGATATTCATTCTCAGCATTCACCAGGGAGTGAGGGAAACCACAGAAAACTTCAACTCCGAGGAACAGCCCTGGGGATTCAAACCCGGAACCTCGGGACTAATAACCAAGCGCGCAATGAACTAAGCCACCAGTCCCTTAAAAAAAGGAAATATTCTATTCATTTATGTGTTTTGTAAGAATTTCTTGCTTGTATTATTTTTCTACACATTTATCACGCGAACGTCTATACCACTGGTAAGTAAATAAACTAAACTACTTACTGATTACCAAATAGATACCGTCTTATGGAGTTCGAACTATCTATTAATCTCTAAAGGTTGTCTTGCATTTATTTCCGTAGCAAATATACTATTTAAACAGTCTAAAATTTCCTTAGAATTTATGTTATTAGATATCGTTACATAATCTCACACCTAAGCTGGTATTACTACGGCTACTCGTTACCCTTCTCGCTTTTGTAGTTCGCACAATGCCGACTAGTCGTATTTTTATGAAATATGCTTGCCCTACATAGCTCCAGAAACGATATTTGCAGTCATTACCGCTGATATAAAAATCTGTAACTATAAACATTTGATTTTACAACAAAGAAATCACGCCCGTAAGGAAAATGCAATGCTTTGCAAAAGAAAGACGTGTACTCCGGATCGGTTTTTGGGCAAGGCCCCTCCGGGCGACTCTAAAAGAAACTTGAATACAAAAAGGAAACATCGCACATGATTGGAGCGTTATTACGAACGTCATAAAAGAGAAAAATCGCCATGACTCAACATTGTAGTCATTAGGTAACCTTTTTCAGTAATTCGCAGTAGCATTCGTTTGAAAAGGAATATCTATCGAGAAAAATCGATTATATTTATTTGAAAGTACGATCTATCAAGAATTTTTACATTTTTGAGTACCTACATTCTCAAAAGTTTGTTGAATTTTGCTTATTAATTTCAAGTATTTGGAATCCATTTGGTGTAAAACTTAGAATAAACAGCACCAAAGGTGGTGACCATCTTGTGGCCATTACTCTGTGACTTTTTTCTTCAATCAATCCCACAAAAGTTCAATAGAAGGCAAATCACGAGTTTTGAAGGGGGAGGGCCAATATTTACAGGTATTACAGTAAACTTCACTCAACAAAAGTTAATAATTATGTAGAACGTAGCATTTCAAGAACACATAGACTCCTATTGCCAACCGTGTTACCGACTGAGATAATTATTAATTTGTGTCCATTGCAGTTTACTGCAATACCGGTAAATTAAACAACCACACAGTCAATCCAATCACTGTGAAGAGTAATATTGTTACTCTCTTTCGTCCCAAAAGCTGCTACGATAATGCAACTTTCAGATAACAATACGTTGTTTTCAGTATATCCAAATAATCCTCTTTCGATTTTTTGCGGCGGTTCTTGTACCAGCAAAATGATCCCAAACCCTTACATTTCCATGTGTACCACAAATGGCTATAGAACGAGTTATAATTGGTATAAACTTAAGAGATAAAATAACTAACCATGAGAGAAGAATACGAACTGGAATGGAGGATGTCATGGAAGGAATGGCAACGAAGTGGAGATAGGCTGGACACTTAGCGAGACAGGAATGACAAACGAAATATCGGAAGACCACCAAGGAGATGAGTAGACGACATAAGGGAGAAGGCTGGCATAAACTGATTACAGGTAACACAACATAGAATTAGGTGGAAGGAAAAGGAGGATGCATATGTTCAGGAGCTGACAATTAAATGCCGATGCAGAAAGAGAAGAGAAAGTATTTCCTTTTCTAAGTCTGTTTAAGAGTTAAAAGAACAAGACAAGAAACTTCCGCCGTTCCAAAAAGAGTCGAAGAATTATAATATAAGTCCAATATCTAAGATGATTTCTTCTGTGATCCATGGTACAATAAATTTAATCATAACGAGGCTGACCTGAAATGTTTCCGGAATCAAGCCATCGGAAAAGTAGGATGTTTCGAGGTCTGCAAAATAGCCACCTGTAGCGGCGATAACCTCCTCATTTGAGGCAAATCTCATTCCTCCCAGTGATTCTTTCGGATTTAGGAATAGGAAATAGTCGCTGGAGGCTAGGTCCGGTGAATATAGAGGGAGAGAGACTAATTCATAGCGCAACTCATTCAATTTGGACACGACGATGTGGGATGAATGAGCCGGTGCATTGTCGTGGTGGAAAAGCACTTTTTCCGCTGCAAATCGGGCTGTTTCTCCTTCAATACTGAGTCGAATCGGATCAATAAATAGCTATAGTATTGCCTCGTAATCGTTCTTTCCTTCTGTAGATAGTCGATGAGGATCACAGCTTCGAAATCCCAAAATATGGTCGCCAAGACCTTTTTGGCTGATGGAGCGGTCCTTGCTTTCTTCGGAGAAAGGTTCACTGCTTCGACTACTTCTTGGTCTCCAGTATGTAGTAGTGGATCCAAGTCTCATCCATGGTTACGAAACGCATGAACAAATCCCTTGGATTGCATTAGAGCCTGGCCAGACACTCCTCCGAAACGGTCACCCGATTTCGTTTTTGCTCCGGTGTGAGCAAACGCGGTATCCATCGCGCCGAAAGCTTTTTCATACCCAAAATTTTGTGTAGGATATGGCTAACGCGTTCTTCTGATATGCCTGTTGTCTCTGCTATCTCTTTCAGCTTCAATCGGCGATCGGCTAACACGACATCATGAATCTTGTCGACCATTTCACCGTTAGTACCGCCTTTTGGGCGTCCACTGCGTGGTTCGTCACTTGTGCTTTGCGGACACGTTTGAACTCGCTCACCCAGAAGTTGATGGTCGAAAATGACGAAGTACATCCTGCATGAACCTCTAGCAAAATATTTCAAATTTCCATGGCCGTTTTCTCAGCCACTTAGAAGTGTTTTGTTACTGCAAGTTCGATCTTATCTATTTTTGCGAAATCGCCTGACACAAAACACACTCTTAAACAATAACTATTGACAATAGACGTCTGAAATTTCGACAGTTGCCATAAAAAAGGTTGCCCTTGCCACTGAAAGACATGAATCCACTTCAACCTTCATAATCCACCTCTTGCCGATACCAGAAACATTTCAGATCGCCCTCCTATAAAAAGCAATATAGTATATAGTGTTATATATTTTTCATTCCAATGAATTCAATAATCCATTCAATTCCATTATACTCGAAATACCGAACAATTATCGGCTAATTTTTATTGATAAAAACGAAATTATAGTATCGCAAATTGTTTAAACACATCGGTATTACAAAATGCTCGTTTGCTTTTCATTTTTAAATACCTGAAATAATTACCAGTATGCATCACATTTAGAACGTGCATCGCAAATTGCTTTTTAGGAAAGCTTTACCATGCTTGGATTTCGAAATAAATAATTGTATTAGTCGGACGAATAAATAATAAATTACATAGTAATACATTTCCGGGTGTTAGTTTCGTAGTTTCGCCCAAAATACTTGCCAAAATAGATGAACGTCCTGCAATGCTGTGTAGTTACGTACATATTTATTTATTCCGAAATATTAAAATATTATCCATTAGTTCACAACGTGATATCGCAACAATCAAATAATTCGCGCGTATTACTAATGTTGCCCCTGTTTATCCACCGGCAAATTGAAAATGTTTCGCATATAAAATACAGAAAAGCGGACAAATTCAAATATTAAAACTGTTAATAGTTGTGTAACGTATATAATGGATTATAGTTTTAAATTATTTACCCTTTATTGAAATTGAATTTCTGTCGTGCTTTTTTCGTATAACAGCTGAAGCAGATATGATACACACGCAGCATGCATGAAAGTATGTACTCCAAATTGTTTAAAACTCGATCATCGAACATAACACGTCCTAGGCAAAGGTACCTGCGATGCCATCGAAACGTTAACTCAACAATGTCCTGTCCAGGACACTTAAGAATCGCTGTGAATCCTAGAGATAAACAACGCATATATACCATGCCCACAATTACATTTTCATTTAGAGTAGACTATGGTTTTCATTTAATTTGGAAGCACTGTGGAACAGCAATGTTTTTCGAAAGTCAAACTCTGACAACCGTCATAGTAAAGTCAATTTATTGAAAACTTATCTTATTTATCAGTTAGACTACGCCGCCCAACAAAATAAATTTTTTGTCGTAGTGCCTGCAAAATTGTTGGCAAGTATTATTTACTATCATGTCGGAAAAACAAGACAAAGTTTTTCTTGTTGAAAGCTATGTTAAAACTCGTAGATTAACAAATGGACAGCGGGTTTATGCAATTAATCAGTGTACACAGGACTTTCGATAACATTTTCCTGATTTTGTAGTTACCTATGAACAGCCGATTACACAAATTCATGGTTGTGTTAACAGCTTTCGTGAAACGGGGACAGTACTTTGGGGGCATGGTATATCTATGGCATGCCTTCAATCAAATTTTCGTTTAGTCATTTAGATGAGGACACTGTGGAACAGTAATGTTTTTGGAAAGTCAAACTTTGACAACCGTCATAGTAAAGTCAATTTATTGAAAACTTCTCTTGTCAATTAAACTATTTATTATCATGTTAGAAAAACAACACAAAGTTTTTCTTGTTGAAAACTATTTTAGAACTGATAAATTAGCAAATGGACAGTGGGTTTATACTATTAACCAATGTATATTCGCCAAAATTCTCTGATTTTATAGTTACGTATGAACAGCTGGTTACGCAAGTTGATGGTTGTGAAACGAGGATAGTACTTCGTAAATCCGCGAGGGGAACACCTAAAAGAAGAATTTCAGATTGTATTGAAGATGTTCAGCAAGTTCAGTTATCAATTGGACCATGCTACACTATTCTTAAAAGATATTTAAAATTATATCCATATAAAAATCAACTTGTTCACGAACTCAGTTCCATTGATTATAATGAAACCAACTACTGCCAAAGGTTCTTGATTAACTTGAATAATTGTGATGTTCTTAATAAATCTTCTATTACTGGCGAGGTCCTTTTGGCATATTTAAACAAGCACGCCCTCAAATGACGCAAAAGTTCTCCCGGCATAAGATTTTTTAAGCGTACCTTGTAACCATCCGTTTGATATTTCGATTAAAGGAGCACTATCAACACATGATTCTACAAATATTTTTAAGTTCAGAGGCGAAACTATCGTATTCTTTGTACACGTCAAATTTTATTAAATAAATGTAAACACTTATCCCTCACGCTAATTTATTGACGGTCAACGTTGTATTTGTACGTAATGTATGTATTTATATAAGTTTGATAACATTAGTGAAAGTTAAAGTGTTTACGTTTATTATTAAATAAGTGCTTTCAAGTACATGATATGAAATACCGAAATGTTCGGGTTAATCCTTTGACATCATAAATTACACATCTATTAATATTTATTTATCTTAGTGCAAAATTTACACATGTGCCTTTGTAGTGAGTAAAAAATAAAAATACATTTCATCAGCCGACCGAATGCTACTGTAAATATAATAAAAATGAACCTAATTAGCGTCCAAATTAAATTACCACAATTTCACATAAAATAAGTGAATTTAAAATGATTTCATTTATTAAAGATATTACTTGCGTTCCGACACAGAAAATATGATATATCTTTGATTATATTATGGAAGTAATTCCGGAATGTTTTAACAACTTTCCAAATTTCTTCTTAATTTTATGGTATATTCTCTTTTGTGTGATTACTACCTTTAAATATTTCCACGATTTTGTTTTAAATCAATTTAGCAACTAAGAATTTACAGGTGTAGAAAGGATAATCTTTGAATTCGTATACTGAATATAAAAATTAACCAATGGTTTCTTTTTGTATTAATACCTGTTCATATAATTGATTATTTATCCCAGTGATTAAAGAAAGCTTTTTTGATAACATAATATTCATGTTTACCTACATCACATTTCCTCTTGGTGCCATTGTCTTTTCTTTTATTTCAAAAGCGGTTTCGTACTTGGCCACAAATTGTTAAGCATCCTATAACATTTCTTAATAAATATGTTCCATTCAAAAAGCTTAACTGTTGACCTAGAAACGCTCTCATATAACTACGACAACGTCATCATTGCATGGTCTTGTTGTATTAAAACGTTCATTTTTTTCCATAAAACTAACTGCTCCCAAATTATTCGGGGATCGCCCAGTATATATAAACTGTGTACAACCTATATTGCTGTAAAAAGGACACTGTTTCGGTATTCGCAAAATGTATCCTCTGAAATTAAATTAATTTATCGGACCAATTGAGTTACGTGCTGTGCGGAATTAGCTACATCCGTTCAGAAAATTAGCGACTTTGCAGGGAATTCATGCCTCATGAGAATATTCTTCTCCACTTACAGTATAAAATATACTCCTTCACGAGAGGCGGTTAGCTTTGCTACAAGAAAAAATATCTGACTCGAAAATATAAGCTCTTTGAAGTAACCGCGAAAGGCACTAAAGCGTGCCCTTACGTTTTAATAAATTATGTAAAATTTAAGATACATTTGATGTATAGCCTTGCTCAAATGTATTAAGCATCCTCGGAGAAATCGCGTATTTGCATCTTTTACTATTAAGCACTGTGGAAAATGGCACTATGTCACTTCGGAATTATGTTGCTAGAAATATACAATTTATTTTAATTTGTAGAAAAATTACATTCTTTTTCATAATTTCATGCTATTTGAGTACTAAATTCTACACTGACGGGATATTTATTCCTTTTAGAGTAACAAAATTTCAAGTCAGAATCAGTGGAATAAAGAATTTCGTACAATGGTGAAGAATGCAATTCATTTCTGTCTAGTACTGTTGAAGTGCTAGTTAAATGAAAGACAGCTTACGAAGTTTCGGTGTACGAAAGCGTAAGCACTACTGCACTTATTCCACAAAGTAAACTTTGAAGAAGCAGCGTTTAAGATTCAACTTGGGTCGATTATGCTCACACCAATGAGGCATCACGTCCAAGTTGCGCTGCAGAAAAACAGAGCTATCCATACCAGTGATAACATAATAACAGTAATGGTCCAAAGTTAGAACCTTGAAGTAGACCAGATAACATATAATGATAATAATAGTAATACGTATTTAAACATTTATATGTAGGTATATATATATATATATATATTACATTTTTGAACTAGAACGATAGGGCTTGTAGTATCAAACGCGTGGGGAGCATCAACATCTATCACATCCACCTTACCACGGTCATCCAGATACTTGCTGATGTATGCATTTACCCTGGAATACATTGAACTATTGCAGCACTTGCTCATACAATTTGGCAAAATTAGGAAGAATGGAAATTGTTCGATGATTCCGCTATCTTTTCTCCCTTTTCAAACACAGGGAATATCCAGGCAATTTTCCATCTAGCACAGAACGACAATATTATTAAATTAAGATGAAATAATGGAAACTTTTTATCCGCAATATTTTATTCATAAAATAACAATTCAAAAAAAAAATTAAATTCTCTTTTATATTGTCCTATACGCAAACTAAAGCTCCACAAATTCAATGAGTAGGGAATTTATGCTCACGTTATCAACAGTAACTACTATACGAACATGTTCCCACTATTCTTCATCTTTTTTTTTTCGTCTACGTTTCTCTTTAGTACTACAGCGTTTGTTCTATAACATCCGCAGGTTTACACACCCTAATATTTTGTCAGGCTCAAGACTGCATGTTCAGATCAAAGGCTTGCTGGAGGGCAATTAGAAATTAATTCTCGCGTGCACATTAACTCGTATGATGCTAATTATACCTTCGCTTATCTGAAACACTTGCTTTGCTAACAACGGAAGTTGGTTATTGAAAACCCACTGTTCGATAGCTTTAGTTACACGCTATTAACTGTAGGATTGTTGACTAGTTATAGTGCAATTACTGAGAAAGTATTGCACATTTCGGTAACAAGTTTCCTTTCGGTGCTCTATTAAAGTGATGAAGTCATTTTAGAGGGTAGAACTAAAGTTAATAACGGTAAAATCAACAAAGCTATATCTCAGGTTGCTATGATGTTACTTACTGAAGGCAATTTACAATTTTAAATGCAATAATGTCGACTTCAAGTTGTCTTTTCTTAACACAAATATCCTGCGTGTCTTAAATATGCATGCACCTTACAATACCTTCATTTATACTCAAGTTCCTCATCCTGGCTAACACACAATGTTAGATTAATGATGACAACAAAATATAACGCACTTCATAGAACTAAAGATCCTGTTGCATTTTACCTTCCACAAGTCTTTAAGAAATAAAGTAAGCCGAGTAATAACCTCGAAGGAACGGCATATTCTAAACAAAAGTTCTAATCTAATTCCAATAACAGTAAAGATTTATGGAAAGAAATAAGAAAACTTTTCTCAAATAGCTTCAGATGTCCGAATATTCCCTAAAATTGGAGCGACGTTGAAATGTTAAATCATCATTTTCCATTATCCTTTACAGCTCCACTAACTACTCGAACCCTGAAAAATCTCGGGGTGCTACTTCGACGCCTACTTTTGGTATTAAAGGTGTAACATTGACCCTCTAAAAAGATTAATAAACAACGTGATTGGCATAGATAACACTGTCGAACACAATTTTTGCTTTCTTCTGTATGATACTTGTTTTTACTAATTTGAGTGTGGTGAGTTCGAAAATCATATTAGTTTTTGTGCATCACGTCAACATTTAACTCTGTGCTATACTATGCTGTTTGCAAAACCATTAATGCGACTAAATTGTTACTTAAGAACTGATAGGATATGAACAAAGTATATAAATTTTAATAATCCATTTATTTATTTAAATACAATGTTAGCCATGAGTATAGTACAAGAATTTATTATATAATCATTAAAAAGTTATAAGCATCCTATCTTCATTGGTATCGAATTTCTATAGTTTTCAAATCTTGATGAAATCTCTAAAATCTAAATTTATACAATTTATACAATTCTGTGATCAATCTATCATCAGCCATCTGGAAATCGTCTGTTATTATTCCATTGCGCTGCCTAAAACGACGAACATCGAAACCATTAATGACCTAAGATCCCCTAGTATTAATACTTCTTGCTCTAAATACTGTGCATACATACAATGAGTATAGCCAACAAAATTTCTTTATGGATTAAGCCGTATCCTGAACTTGTAAAGGATGGCGACAAAATATTTTGTCGAGCCTGCAGTAAACTGATAATGTCAAGAAAGTAGTTTTAAAAGCACCTTTACGAATCCAACTTTATAAGGAACGACTTCCCGGTGTTAAGTTGCCTCCTGAACCGATTATTGCGAGATGGGGTACATGGTTAGTCGCTGCAATTTTTTACGCCGGTAATTTTGAAGGAATGAAAAAAGTAATTCTTGAAATCACTGATGACTGCATTGCTGTAAAAAACTGTAAAAAGATAGTAACATCAACAGAATTGCTACAAACCCTTTTGTACATTAAGTCAAATTATAGCTTTGTTCCAAGTTCCATTCGTAAACTAGAAACGCAAGGAATATCGCTCTCGGAATTAGTCGAAATAGTAGACGAATTTGATATGTTATGTAAGAAGGTTAAGGGTAGAATAGATAATTCTATATACGATAAATGATAAATAAAAATGCGGGGTATTTGAAATTGAAGAAAGAAAATTTTGGAAGGTGAAACAGCAAACGATTTCGACGTTAATTTTAGTTTAGAATGTATTGCAAAGTTAAAAATGTGCCAATTATATCTGTGGATGTTGAAAGAAGCTTTTCTATTTCGAAACATATGTATTCTGAGAGAAAACACAATTTCGAAAAGCATTTAATTATAAATTGCTAAAATATCTTTGAAATTTGTGCAATAAAGTTAATGTTTAAATCTCTGCTCTTATTTATTTTATGTAAAAATTTTGCATATTGTCGCAATTTTTTTGCATATATGGCCCAGGTTTATGCATATTTTCTCAACAATCGATGCATATATATGCGCATATATTCCAGTTTTTCTTTGCATATAATCCGATCTCTACTAATCACTCTTATTAATTATGAGACATACCTCGCGCGTGAGTGCTTTATGCTCATCTATTCCTGTCACTCCGTTTTCTTCTACGAATGGACAACTCCATTTTAACTGAAATTTGTCACCAACTGTGTTAGAACGTGACCATTGTTTAAATAAAGTTTTCATAAAACGTAACATGCATAATGAACGAGTGATTCATTACATCTTACCGTTACATTTTTCGCCTACTGTGACAGAAATGGCAGGAACAAGTGCGAACGAAGGACGAGAAGAAATGGAGGACGCGTATGTTTCGCTAGCCCGCGCCCGGCTATTTACCAGTGAAGTAGGATGCATGATTTTTTGATGGCGAAATGGCGAGGGGTGGAAATGGTTTAGGTTTGCGTAATGTATGGATATTAAACGTCACAGCCTGCTACGGTCATTTATAAAAAGGATACGGGTCCGAGAGGCGGCCTTCTAGATGCGGGGCGGCGTGACTTATCGTGAGGATTAACAAGATTCGAAGGTCGGATTATGGTAGAGCAAAGCAGTCAAGACGATTTATTCGGTATATAAGTTTAGCGAAGGCGCGAGGCAAAAGACTTTTATTTTACCGCGGAAGCACCACCTCCTCATTATACAGCCCCGGAATTTACGCTAGGAAAGGAAGCCGCTTTTAAATAACGTTTTTCCTATAAGAATTGGTTGGTATATACTTTGTAAGATGTGTATATACGGTGCAAATCAAATGCGACAGCTGTAATCGGAATGAAAATTAGTAAAGAAACCAGAGGTAAAATCGTAACAGCGGTGGTTAATTTTTTTCTGATATTAGTAAGTAATGTTACCTCGCTGCAGATAAAGTGTTGACAGAAGACAATACACTAACAAGGGAACACCTGCAACGGGCATACTCGGAATTCCATGAAACTTAACAGACTGAAGGGATAAGTTGGTAGAACCACTGCGCAATTTTTTTTCAGCGGAAACACCCGACTTAGGACTGGAGCCTCCCTCAAACTTTGCACGATTTTTTTAATTTTTAGGTCTATCTGTGAAATTGTAACAGATATTAAAAAACTTTTCTAACATAATATGCAGTAGATTATATGGTCCCAAGAATAACGTAACCGGTCCTTGAGGAAAGCCAATAATGGGAGACAGAGTGGCCCCACAGGCCTATTTTTAATAATTTTCCTTTTTCTTATTTTCCAAACAAAAGCAGCTTTTACTTAGAAAACGACAGAATTAATAAGAATAATCAGAAAATTTCAAAATAAGTAACCTTGTCTATTCATATACAGATGCTTTCAATAATAGCGCAAGATTTGAATTGTCCGCTATGTTTGACAGTCATAATGACACATGATTAAAACGTGACAGATCGAACTTGACAGATGGGAGTTAGTAAAGATGGAGTAGTACACCATAGAACAACGCGTCCTGATTGTTAAACATTATTATGGAAATGGTGAAAGTTTGATTGCCACTATTCGTAAGGTGTGTCCGGTATTTGGTCGCCAGAATGTTTGCATCTCCACGTCTACAAAGTCCAATTGGTTTCAACAGGACGATAACACATGTTATACCGCTCGTAAAACATTGACTATCTTGCACGAGTTTGCTCCTGGTCGTGTCATTTCCGGGTTTGATGATCAGAATTGGCCGCCACGTTCTTGCGATTTAACACCTTTGGATTTCTGGCTGTGGAGTTATCTCTAAGTCACAAGTTTATGTCAGCAAACCCGCGGCCACGCAACCATTTAAGGCTGAAATTTGACGCTCAATCAATGAAATAGCGCCAAACGTATGCAATAGTATTATTGCAAATTTTGTTAAAAGAGTATACATGTGCCAGCAAAGCCATAACGGTCATTTACAAGATATTTTGTTTCATACATAATGCGCAAACCTATACATTAGAATCAATAAATATTTGAATACTTTGCTACAAAAAACGGTGTTTTATTGAACCTTAAAATTTTGCGTTCTTATTGAAACACCTTTTATATAAAATAATGAAAGAGGGAGAGAGATTAAAAATGGAATTAAGTCACTTGTGGGTAATAACTGTAACAGTAAGTTTTCGTAGAAACGCACATATAATCTAATCCATATCAAGATTATAATTAGGTCACACCTCACGTAGACGTTGCATATATATAAATAAGACAATAGTTTTAAAAGAAGCATTGTTTTTCGTACTGTCTAAAATTATTGTTTGGCATAATTAATTTAGTAATGCATTGTCACATGTGATAGAATACAAACACAGTCACACTAAACATTACAAAAAATATGTTCTAAATCTATGGTATTAACTGTATGAAATATTATTCATTCTTTAATACAATTTTCTTGAGAAAGTGTAATATCTTTTACTCATTTATTTCTTGTTTTACAGCATTTAATACTGTATAAATGTAGCTAACATGTTTGCAACGATAATAACTTTTCGAAAAACAACAGAACAGAATTAGAAAAACATTTTCTTTATAAATGCTTAAATACACTATGTACTGTAATGCAATTTCATCGATTGTATTTCACAATAACGAACAGTATTACAATACATATAGTAAAAATTAAACTATATAGCTATTACAATAATGGTAGTTTGTGTAAAGGTCTTCAAAACACAGATTTTGTTTGCACCACCAATAACGCATAACACCGGGTTTATTACAAATACCACACAAAAATGTAGAATCTCCATCTTTGGCAAAACAAAACTCTACACATACCCACTCTTATACCTCGGAGTACTCGAACTAATCATCAAAAGAGACGTATATTATATCTTGATACTACGCCTATGTTATATATTCCTACTAAACTGGAATTTATACATTATCGAAAATGAGAAATTCATTTTTTTTATATGAATTAGAAATTTTCAAAAACTAGTTCTATAAACAGATATACTGTCTATCGAACCACAGCTCACATTTCCTCTCGGTTTCAAAAAATCGTAATATATTTTTGAACATTCCATCATGGATACCGATCCCAATTTCTGCTGGAAAGGCATAAATCGCAGATGATGAAAAATCAACGAATAAAAGGAAACTGCTCCGGAGGCGCTAGGTAATATAACGAGAGAAAGTATTAATAACTGCACCAGCTTGTAATTAATGCAGACGTGTATGAATCACTTTTCCCCACGTTTGATAAATGCTTTGCTCCCAAAAATATTAATCGAAATACGTAGACCGGATGACTTGCGCCCGTGCCAGGCAGCTGAACATGTTATTTATTGGCTACATATGAATTACTGATCAAAGTACAAAATAGCACGATATCGCATACTACGAAGATACATCGCTTGATCGGAATATTGTATCTATAATGGCAATTTATATCGACCATGCATAGTTTCTGTCATGTTATAACTGGATATTGATTCGAATTCAAATATGCACGTTAATAATTTGATTCTAAAAAACGAAGTCAATGTTCGTGAGAATAATATTACTAAAATTAGATATGTACATTCTTTGAAACATTCATCAGAAAGTGTTTCGAAATGGAAAGAAAATGTGAAATTTACTTTTCAAGTTATAAGAATATAACCTGCAACGTTATTTCAAGCTTTAATGACTTCTATATATGTTTTCTAACAAAAGAAGAGCATTTCTGAATAACCCTCTGATAAGCTAGCACATCGCTTAGAATAGCGAAGGTTATGTACAATGTGTTCATTTCAAAACTTTCCGCCCTAAATTTCTGGAAATTTTGAAATTAATGAAAAATTTTCTAAACCACTTGAACTCCCTACCCCCAGGAGCAACACCCTTAAAATGCCACGAAACTAGAGAAGTTAGAGGTGGCAACACTGCATTTCTAAGTACCACCATCCATAAATAGTAAGCTCTGACTGTCAGTTCAGTTGCTGCTATCATAGAGCAAACGTGGTATGTACGACTTGTCATTGAATGATGGACTTGTCAAAATGTGCGCGCAATGACCTATTTTTAAGGTCGGTTTAAGTGAACAACAAAGTCATAAAGGATTGCAACTCGCATTTGGTGATGGCAGTCCTTCACATGCAACTGTGTTTCACTGGTATAACGAACTTAGAAAAGAACGGATATCGCTTTGTGATAAAGCCCGTGCTGGTAGACTCTGTTCTTCAGTTACCACTGGAAACATTGAGAGAGTGAGACGTATAATCGACGAAGATCCAAGATGCACCTATCAAGCCATTCAGGCAACTCTTGGTGTTGGATTCGCAACACTAAATTCAATTTCTTGAGTCAATCAAGATTTGCATCATCACACAATGCACAGCAGATAGTTGAATTATTAAGTGAAAATAATGTAAAAGTCATTGAGCATCCACCCTATTCACTTGATTTGGCCATATGTGATTTCTGGTTGTCCTTTAACCTAAAGAAACATTTACGTGGTCGACGTTTCACGATGGTGGATGAGATAGATGAAGTCATTTTTTGAGAGCATTCTAGAAGATGACTGGCTTCAAGCTTCTACGATGTGGAAGCTTCGGTTACAAAAAAAATAATACAGGAAGTGATTGTTTTGAACATAAATAAAATCGTTTTCGTAAAAAGACTTGTAGTTTTTTTATATCTTAAAATATATAGCATGACCCTCGTACCTATGTTAGTTAAAAACAGGTGTCAGATCGTCAGTCAGCAGAAAAACAAATTATTTGCTTGCCAATGTTATTTTTCTGTACATTCCCATTAGAATACTGTAATTATGAAAATGTAATTTTGCAGCTTTACTTCATCTTTCTACTTACAAATTTACAGTAATACCCCTGGATTAAAAAATACCTGTAAAAATACAGTATTTTTTTACTGTGTATTTTTCACGGTAAGATATACCGATAGTTAGATCTGCTGTTTAAATTTACAGAACTTTTCTCCGTAAAAAATTCAAAACAGTACTTGAATTGATATTCTAATATATTTTGCTGTTCTGATTTAGTGTGATTAACACACATTAACGTACACATTGCGACTAATGTACATATGTAGGAATCTAACTAGATGCGCCATGCGTATGCATTCAAATGCTACCCGTTACGGTAACCCAGTTGACAATCGGAGCCAGTTCACATGCTCTTGAAACGCTGCGTTCCGAATAAATAATTAATTTGTGTGTAGTACGGGGTTTACTGCTATACCTGTGGATTGTACAACCACACAGTCTGCAATCATTGTCATTCAAATGTGTTGCATATGGGCATTATGGTTTATTATCCGCACGAAAATCAACTTCAGAAAGAGCTACGTTTTATTGTATTGTACTATATTACGAAAGCGTATTATCTTTTTGTAAAACAACGCTCATCTCTATGTACTCGTTCCGCGAAATCGTTACTAGTAAAGGAATCATCTCTGAACCTAATAAAGGTTTCTTTTAAATTCTTTCCATAACTCTATTTTTTTCTTTAATAAGAAAAATAGCTTTACAGTCTTTAAACGCATTTTTATTTAAGATGAGAGGCAGTATACAAGGTAGAACTTAATACATTTGAAGAAAGGATAATATAATGCAAAATAAAAATAAATTGAGACAACTAAGAGATAAAATATTTATAAACCGTGAGATGAGCCAAATCGAACGAGATATACAAAGGAAATTGAAACATATAGGAAAAAAAGAGAGAAAGGAGGGGAAAACAGTAAAAATAAGACATCAAAAGATAATAATCCAGGGAAAGGAGTACGAATTGGACAGAGAAGAAGATAAACTTATAGAATGGAAGAAAATCCACTCAGACCGAGAGGAGAAGAGAGGAGAAAGGAATAACAAAGACGACCATAGTAAGGATTAAGGCTACGAGTAATATAAGAAAGGGTGCAGAGTTAAATAACAGAAATAGATTTTTGAACAGACGCGAGTTAGAAGCAAGCAATAGAGACAAAAAGAATAGAGAACTGATGAAAATGGGCACATGGAATATTCGAGGTGTAATTGGAAAAGAAGACGAATTAATTGAAAAAATGATAACACAAAACCAAGACTATATGGGAGTAACCGAAGTAAAAAAGAAGGGTCAAGGATTTGAGGAAATGAAAAATGGATGCTGGCTGTACTGGTCGGGAATGGATGAAAAGGACAGAGAAGCGGAGGGAGTACGAATAATTATCAAACCTGAGATAGTGAATAACATTCAAAAAGAAAAATACATAAATTCAAGAATATTAAGAATTGGTACAAAGCTGGAAGGAAACGAAATATGGAGCATAATTGTGGCATATGCCCCAAATCATAACGCAAAGAAGAAGATAAAACGAATTCTTCGAAACACTACAAATTGAAATAGACGTTGCTGAAATAAATATTATAGTAAAGGAGTATATGAACGGACTAGTCGGAAGAGACAATGATGGAGTGCAGAGAGGTATGGGAGGAAAGGTGAAGAGGTCATAAATGACAGCGGGAGAAGAATAATAGATATGATCATTGAAAACGACACGATTATAACAAATACAAAATTTAGAAATAAAGACATCCATAAATACACAAGAGAAGTGCCTAGCAGGAAAGAAAAATCAATCATTGATTATTTTTTAATAAATTCTGGAAAAAGATAAAAGGTGTTAAAGTTCAAACAAATGCAGAAATAGGAAGAGACCATTATCTGTTACGGATGGAGCTTATCAAAAGACGAAAGAAGAAAAAAGGAAAAAAGTAGTCAAAGAAAAAATAAAGTGGTATAGATGAATAAATTCGAGAGAAATACCAATACAAGAAAAGTGAACTGTTTGTACAAGAGATTAAAAACGAAATAGGGATAAACGACAAATGGAAAAGATCCAAAAATAACGTACGAAAGACTACACAAGAAAGCTGTGGAATAACAAAAATAGCTATTACGTACACAAAGAGAAGCAGATGGTGGACAACAGAAATATAACTCAAAGTTAAAGATAGGAAAAATAAATAGATCAGATATATGCATAGTAGTAAAAGAGAAGGATTATAAGATGTGCAAAATAGCAAGAAAAGAAGCTAAAGAGAGTATCAGGAGGGCCATAGAGATAGAGTTTGGACTAAAACTGAGAGGTAATTATAGAGAAGACTAAAAATTATTATTATTATAAAACAATTGAGACGGAAGAATACACCAAGATTGGAAAATATAAAAGATGACAAACGAAATATACTAACTTGATTGAAGCCAAACAACTGGTCTAGAACCGGAAACTGTGGAAGACAAAAATAAGATAATCGTAGTCCGACACCGCGAGGTACAAAGGACGTATTATTACAAAAAAAACGCATTTTTATTTAATAAACGACGTAAAATGGGTTATAGTAGTTATAGTTTTAAATACATGTCCTTTTTTAAATTCATATCCGATGTTGCTCCTCTGATTACAATAAAAAAAAAACGAGCAGATCGATTTAAAATTAAATTAAATCCCTCCAAAATATAGATGAATAATTGAGAAGCAATTCAACTCTGTTGGAGTACGTCGTCTGTCAATTCTCAATCAATATTTCCAATACTAAAACAACTATATATTGCGTATTGCTTGAATTTGTTTTATGACAGCCGCATTGAAACAAATATTTTAGCGTTTTTACAGCGATCGCAATGTGTTATTTGATGTTCTCTCACTTTTACATATTATATTCGTTGTTATGAGTGTTCTGCTGCAGATTGATTGCGATATTTTGCATTTATTCAGTGCAAAAATGTACATGCGAATGTGTTGTTATTCAACTGTGTATATTTTTAAAATTTTTACTGGTTTTTGGTAGCAACTCCACAGTAGTATGAAATTCGGCTTCATAGTAGGAATAAGAAGTGCATTATGTCTGTGACACTCTTCCAAGTACTTATACGGAGCCGCGCCAAGCCTTTATGATGCTCAGGGGGAAAGTAACTCTTATGCTCTCTCCTCTGCTTCCACAGTCGCTAAATTTTAAGTATATTTCAAACGAATTTTACGCTGTTATTAAATTGAAGCTGTGATAGAAATCCATGTCTATTTTGTTATTCGAAAAGAAATATCAGAAAATTTAGGAAGCATCTGTACTGAATACATATTATAAAGAACATAAAGACTTACAATAAATATTACGTTTTGAATAATAAAAATGCACGTTACGCAGATATTATATATGTATTTGTTATTAACAACTATCAAGTTAGAAACAATTATTAATTGCTGACAGTAGCACTGCGTGCTTTGTTTGTAGAGAATTGATCTGTTAACCGTTGCATATCAAAGGTATTTAATTATATGTATTCAATAAAAGTAAGCACCAAATTAATAAAATAAAATCTGTTTATTTTGAAAAATATCCTTTGCAAATTTTGGAACAGAATAGATTAAAACTAATAAAGAAGCATCTAAAAAATTTGTTCATAATTTTACTTTTTTTAACATTTCAGATTTCCACTAATTTTAATAACTTACCATTTTTGTTCACGATCTAAAAAAAGAATTTTAGATTTGTATAATAAGACCATATGATTTAAAAACAAATTCAAATTTCCTCGCTCATTTCGGTCTTTTAGTTTTAATTTGAAAGAACTAATAATTATTTAAAGCTTTGGCCCGTCAATCCATCAATAATGCGCCGGTACAGTTGTTTAATGTGTTCACTCTGCCTTACACACCCTAGAAATATATTAGTATTACTATGCATACACGAAAGGAGGTCAATATTTGCCGATATCGGAACATACTAACGACTACCAGGTTCCGAGATAAGCCACGAAAAGAATCCTTTCTATTCCGATGCTTTTTAAATTAAATTTGATATGCATAATCTATTGACTTTGTTTAAAATATGATGTTCCTTGATTGTTCCAAGTTTCCGTATGTATTTAGTTTCCAAATATTTCCTTCTTAAGTACAATGGCGACTCCTGCGCCTCAATTTGAAGCCCAGGAATAGGTATAGTTCTCATTGCACCTACAGTTAATTTAACCGTTTCATTTTGTGCAATGTTCAATCTCTTTCTTTAGTGATATCAGTAACTTACAACAAGGAACCATAATCTAGTCGAGGTCCTATAAAGACAACATAAATGTTCATTAATGTGTACCGCTTTCTCGCATTTGCTAACAAGTTCGCTTATAAACTTTAATTTGCGATCTATGGATAGGCCTAAACATTTATATATATTTTAGATCTGATTCGAAACTATATCTTAGAAAATTGGTTTTGATCACAAAGAATCTTTCTAAACCTCGAAAAGAACATCATATTTTAATTTGGAAAGAAAAGAAAACGGGACCAATCCCGCAGCATCTCATATAATTTTATTAAACAATGGCTACCGGTTTCGTGCACATTTGCACATCATCAGGACAAAACACTCCGGGAAAGAACAATAAAATCAAAACATGATCTGAAAATGTATACGAAACCGGTAGCCATTGTTTAATAAAATTATTTGAGATACTGTGAGATTGGTCCCGCTTTTTTCTGCCTATATTTTGATATGAATTTACACCGGGTTTACAACGTTCCTTCAACACCATATTAGATTTACTGACAGAATCAAATGCATTATCTAAAAGCCAGACCATTATTCTCCCTATAACTTTTTCCATATTGTGTGCAAAAGCAATATCACAATGTGTAGTGTACGCATATATCGTCTGCATAATACATGATGTTTACCGAAATAGGGAGTATACTATGCAAATCCTATGTATAAACATTAAAAAGAATCGCATTTAAGCAAGATCCCGGCAATAAGGCCAGTAGAGTGAGTCTGGGGCTGATCTTGTCGTGATTAGAAGATATTGATGATGCGAAGTAGGTTAGCAGTATTTCTTACACAAATACAATTAACGCTATGCCCTCTAACACACGAAGATTTACTGAATTATATGCATCCATGATATCCAGAAACATACACCGAAGAGTCTCTTGTTTACTTAATGACAGTTGCATGTCCAAGTATAATTTCGTCAACACTTCTATGGTACCTCGTGGTTTTCGAAATCCATATTGCTTTGGTAATTTGTTAGTACCCAGTCGGTACTTATATATTTCCTTGATCATACATTGGTAGACTTTTGCAATGCAAGGCAATAAAAGTCAACATGAGAAAGATTTTTATTTGGTTTCAATATCAGCAACTAAGACCCTTTTAAACACATGAACTTTAATACCATTTAGTAACATTTCGTTAAAAGCTAAAATAAGTATATTTTTGAACTGACTTGGCAAATGCGTTAATAAATGTCTAAATAATTATCCAAACCAGGTGATGAGTCTTTTGCTTGGTGTAAGGTAATTCTGTTATTTTGAATGGTGTCAACGTGATATGTAGGAATCTCTTCCGCTTCCAAGGAGACGTGGTGGGGAGTTAGCTTAAGTTGGAATCACTTAATATGATGCATAAGTATGTTTTACGATGTCCTATCTGCGACTGTCAATATTCATAAATATTTTAACATGTGTGCATGCTTATTTTAAATTTAACATCCCATATTTTATTGCATTAAATCCACTATTCCTGGATACAACTGTGTTTGAATTCTTTCTAGTTTTAAAAGAAAATTTGTGATGTGCAGTGCAGATGGGGAACAATAATTTTAAAAACTCCTCCATATTTCTTATCCATTTCACACTTATATCGAACCGCAAATTTGTCTCGGCTCACGTTTTAAAAGATCTCTCCAAAATAAATACAATGGCACGACTAGCGCAAATTTCTATTCTAAGGTTAACGCTTATTTGATTTAAAGCATACATTATATATTGTAAATATTTTTTTAGATTTATTTTAATGGCTGATGTAAAATCGCAACTTTCAAACATCTCGAAACTTTTTAGTTGCCTGAAATTGGGTCTCAACAAAAAAACAAAGTAAATCTATTAAGCTAGATACGAAGCACACCAAATAATTTGAGAATGCTATTAATTTTTTAAAATGTCTGTTATATACTAGAGTAAGCCAAAAACTATTGCCTCCTATTTTTTTCTCTTTTTAATTGTTAAGAAAATAAAATGCAATTACATTTACAATATTGATCTTTCATTTTTCAATATAATTTCCGTACATTTCCTCAGTTTTGGGCCATCTCTTAACAAGGGCACGTACCCCAGTGAGGCAAAAACTGACGTTTTCACTGCCTCCTCATCTTTAAAGCGGCAAGTTGCTTTTAGCGGCCCAAAGAGGTGGAAATCTGATGGCGCCTGGTCAAGGCTGCATGGGGAATGAGGCAAGACTTTTCATCCAATTTTCACAATCTCTTCAGTGATGCGACGACCGGTGTTTGTTCCTCAACTTGGTTACAGAGACGAACCCATCGACTAACAGTGCTGATATCCACTGTTGCATCACAGTACATGTTTTTCAGTCTTTTAGGAGTGAAAATGGGCATTTCACCTTCTGAATTCAAGAATTCAATTGCAAAACGCTGTCTAATACATCGATGTCGACCATTTTGCCGGAGATTGCAGTGTTGCCACTTATTGACGCAGAAAGTTACTACTACAATAGGTTATAGAAGAAGGTTATTTGTCACTTAGCTAACTTTTTTTAAGTAGGAAGAAAATAGGAGTCGTTAGATATTGACAGATCCTCGTGCAAATAGATACTAAAGCTGGTAAAAGAGAATTACATTTCATAAGATCTAATATTCGAAACCTAAGTGACACTCAATTCAGTGAAGTAACCGCTGCGCAGTCCAACCGTATTTCCCTTTGACAGTCCTCGTAAGACAGAAAATTTCCTGAATAGAAAGAAATATCGAATCGTATTTCACGAAGATTATTTTTTGATATATACCGACACTATGAAAGTTTTGCGCTTTTAAGGTTCGGTTTAAAATTATTTCGATTTTTAAAAGCCATTCTTCACTGCGCGTACACGTTCCACGCACACCGCAAAATATACCTACATCCGTTTTCAATTACACTAGAATGTTCCTGGCAAGATATCCGTTTAGCTCGAGGCAACGACCCTAAACTTTATCTGTTCTGAAAATCCCTTTCTATAATAGCGGAACTCTGTACGGTCCAACGTTTATTTTTCAACATCTATATTTAATAAGGTTTTCAAGAGAAACTGTAACAAAATATCTAGCGACGAAAGTAAATACACCTTTCAATTCTATATTTCATTGATATCGCTTGGGCACGATATACGCGTTTTATAAATTAATGTAACTTGTTCTCGTAGAATTCTCTTCTATTGGAGTTTGAGCGTCAATAGTTGGAACTACGTATCGTTGGAAAAGTGGAAATCGTTGGTTACAAGGAGATTCCAAATAACATCTGTCGAATCAAAGATGATTATACGATCCCATCTTCCGAAATCGATATTCATAAAGTCAAATGGTGAAGAGCGCAGTTGATTTCGCTTGGGGTAGATTTAGTCAGTAGCCGTCGGGGTTAATTCGAGAGACGCTCGCTCCAAATCTAAAAGGGACTGTTTGCTTTCGCGGGTTCTAACTTGCTGATTTCAGCCACTTCTACTGCAGACAATCGACCTCGGCTCTAAAGGATATGATGAGTAACATGACATATCAAGCGACGGAAGAACTTTAATGTCATTCAGATTTCTGAGATGTATTTCTATTTTATAACGATCGAATAGTCTGCGAAGGTAGCTTCAATTGTTGTGATTGTTTCAATACCCCAGATAATTGATATCTTCTAATATGTTCACTTAGATTCTTTAGTCGCAGTCACAGTATCGAAGGGAAACTTTGTCATGCCCTCTCGTCTAAATTTTATGCTGTCCTCTACAACTACAAAATTCCGTGTGTTCCTTAATTTTTTTTAGTTCAAAGTATTTCAGACATCTACTGTCAATAGTTGTTTTTCAAGAGTGCGTTTTGTGTAGCAAGATAGGCGATTTCGCAAAAATTAAATAAAATCGAATTTCGGGCAGTAATAAAACACTTCTAGATGACTGGGAAAACTGCCACGGAAATTCGCAGTATTTTGCTAGAGATTCATAGCGGTGAGCGAGTTCAAAACGTGGTCCCAGAAGCACAAGTGAAGAACCACGCAGTGGACGCCCAAAAACCGCTACCAACAATGAAATGGTCGACAAGATCCATGACGTCGTGCTAGCCGATCGCCGAGTGTCTGGCCAGAATCCAATGCAATCCAAGGGATTTCTTCATGTGTTTCATAACCGTGGATGAAACTTTGCTCCACCACTACATACTGGAGACCAAGGAACAATCGAAACGGTAAATTTTTCCGGGCGAGTCGGCTCTGAAGAAAACAAAGACCGTTCCATCTGCCGAGAAAATCGTAGCGACCATTTTTTGGGATTCCCAAAGTGTAATCCTCATCGACTCTCTGCAGAAGGGAAAGACGATCACGGGGCAATACTACAACGATTTATTGACCCGATTCGATGAATAGTATTGAACGAGAAACTGCCTCGTTTGCAGCGGAAAAAGTGCTTTCGCCCCATTACAATCCACCGGCTCATTGTGTCCAAATTGAATGAGTCGTGTTACGAATTAGTTTCTCATTGTCTATATTCACCGGATCTAGCCCCCAGCGGCTTTCTTTATTCCCAAACCTGAACAAATCACTGGGAGGAATGAGATTTGCCTCAAATGTGGAGGTAATCGCCGCTACAGATGGCAATTTTGCAGACCTCGATACATCCCACTTTTCTGGCGGCTTGGTGAAACTGGAGCACCGTTTGAAAAAGTGCATTGATCTTCGAGGAGACTACATCAAAAATAAAAATAGAAAACCACACCAATGCAGTGTTTTTCTTGACGATCCCGAAAACTTTTCAGGTGGCCCTCGTAATTGGGTAGTGCAATCAAACTTAATTCGATAAAACATAATGATTTTTTAAAGTTACTTTTATTGTTCGTACACGTCAAACATTCTTCTTCCATTTGCTTGAGCTTTTCCTACATTTTTGTTGAATAAAGGTGTTTCAAAGTAAGTTACCCCGAGATAACTCACTGAATTAAATAAAAATAAAGAAATACACATATTACCTACCTGCAATAAATAAAGATGACATTTAGTAACGATTTCCCTCCTTAAGACTAAAAGCACCTCTGTATTGTCTAAACGAATTGCTAGGACTCCCAAAGTCTGACGCTTGGTAAAAGATTATCGCCCGTAACCAATTCAATCAGCTCGCAATAATAATATTAAAACTACTTCCGAGAATTGCTTCAGTTCAAAGATCATAGATCGTAATCCCAATATTTCATAAAACAGGAAGCTTCCGCTTCCGATATTATTTGTAACCTTTTTTTATTAAATTCAAAATGAAAGCCATGAATTTTCGCCAGTAATTTCTCCATCTATGACGCGCAGATGTTCAAGACTAAATCATTTTTCCTCGGTATATTAGAAGATTTTTAAGATTCAACCGGTTTATGGCTTCCATAATTTTTACACACGTTTTATGAAGACGCTTTCGCGTCGAAATTAATTTCTTCGTACGATGAAGCTGCGAATATTGATACATTAATATATTAACTACTTTTCGTTAGTTTCTTATAAATTTAGAGATGTAGATAGTATGAATATGGCGTGTAAATGTTACTATTTATATAATAATCTTACACATACACTTCCGTTCATGAAAATTGAACATTTGATAAAATTATAAATAAAATACATATTTATATTAATATTTTAAATTTGTATTTATTGCTAGAGTTGGCACTGAAAACATTCGATCAGTAGCGGGTGTTTCGAAAAAGTATAACTAATTTAGCAGATGTTATACTGGCCAAACCGTCACTTAATTATCGCTCATCGATAAAAGTATGTACCTTTTTTGTACAAATGTGTTCATTGTGTTGGGGGTTTTGTACGATTCAATTTAAATATGCAATTACGAACGTAGAAAGAATAAATGGTTTATCAAGTATAAAAGTTTATCGGTAGATTTCTAGATCTTATACGCGATGGAACCAAAATATCTTGTAAAGTTTGTGACACTTCCATATTCCAGAATAAATTTCGATATACTAGAGACACGAGTTCCAATGCACGTCATCAATAAATCGTGACGTCAGTACGCTGTTAGAGACATAAACTCGCTTTTAAATTTAACCTAATATACTAATGTAACCTAACTTTTATTACGTTACTTATTATGGTAAATCAAATAGAAAATTTTAATAATTAGTACTACAGAATTTAGTAAAAAGCATCTGACAATGTGTACAAGTGTTCAATCAAACTACAAAAAGTAAATATATTTCGACTGAAGGAAAATAATCTTTTATTTGTAGTATTTTAAATTATTTACGAATTAAATATAAAAAAACAGGTGATGGATTACAATTACTTTATTAAAATACTTGCTTCGTAACTGTACAAAATTAAATTACGTAATAGACGAAAACAAACACGTTAAGATGGATTATTTATTTACAAATTCATTGCTTAGCTAATTTTCTTCAATATCACTCTCGGACTTTGAATCATAATCATTTAAATTAATAATTAAGGGAAAAATTTCGTCACGATCAATGAATCGTTAATACCGTTGCCATCTCTTCCTATCTGACGATTGTAGTATCTTTTTCTAATTTCCCATATAATTTCAATACGGTTGAATATACAGTGGTATGGGAGCAGTCTTAGTACTGTGCGGCTATGTACATGTGCTAGTTCTTCTATCATCTTTCGGTAGTTTATGTCGAAGACATACGCACTATTACTTACTTGCTTCAACTTACTTTAACAAGTACTCACACTCAAACTAGGATCATATGCGATGTTCTTACTTGCCAGCCACTCTTGTATATTGCCTTTTCTCCAACTAGCGTCTGGTACAAGACCATCACAAATTTAGTAAAAAACAGAAATTATATTCGTAATAAAACAAACCTTTTTGCCTTCAGTCTTTAATTTTTTCACACTTTGTCAATTACTGTCGAAACGAATAAACAACGACAGCGTTTCATACTCTACGAAGTCAACATTTAAAATGATCGGAGGACCAATGGCAACCGACAACATCGTGTTTCATCAAATATCTTTCCAAATAAGCCAATAACAGCAACATAAAAGTACCGCGATATGGGAAATATAATAATTAAGTAAATAACTATTTCTTTCAACTTTGATAGAAGGAGTGTTGGTATTAAAAAAAAATGTGTTGCATTATCCATTGAAATTTAGTTTGATTATTAACCATTATGTTATAATTATGTACTAATATAAAATACGTTTAATTTATCTGTGTGGTCGCATTGCATATTTATGACGTCATACGATTATATGTATGACATCGCGTTAATGCCCAGCACGAAAATAAAAAGGAGGTGTTGGGTTGAATAGTCGAACAACTCTTTCGATAAAACATCTAACTTTAACATTCTCCACTTCACTAACACGGGTTTACGTTTGAATAACTTTGAGCGCATGGAAATATTAAGACTGCAGATATTTGACAGATTTAAATCGTTAAATACGCAGATCACCATTCATTCTACTCCTACTTTTCAGATATTATTCGATCATTGCGGTAGATGCCTATTTGATTCCACTTACTTTAATATTCTAAACTTTCCGTTTTGATTTCACCTAGCTTTTTGACGTATAGAGGCCTCTCTATTTACAATTTCTATTTGAAAATACTTTCTTGCTGACTTGCCACCTTTCAGCATTTTATTCATTGTGTGCGTCCTTTTACAATTTTAATTTGTGTTTTTTAAAAGTTTGCTTTGATGCCGTGATGCTTCTGATGTTTTTTGCATCTGTTTTAATCCCATAATCCTTTTCTGGAGTGGTAAGTTTGAGATTATTTCGGTTTTTAATTTTAATTTTTTATTGTCGCTTTCATTTGCTAATCCAGTCTTGACCTGATGATGTGCAGATGTGCATGAAATCGGTAGCCCTTGATTGATTAAATTGCCTGGGGTACTGTGAGATTGGTTCCGTTTTCATTCCTTTTTCCTACATTTTGTTAAATATAAATCAGTCACAAAGTATTATTTTTCAAATTTATAGAGTTTGATTGCTCCACATAAGACTACATTTTGCAAAGTTGATAGATAACTGATTTAACTACGTCATTTACGGCAGCATCAACAAATGCCCTTGCATTGAATTTCTTTCTTCGACTAAATAGTTTCAAGTTTCAACTACACTAAAGTTTAGAAATAGGAAATAATGCTTTCTGAAATAAATAGCGCAACGATTTTATTTTAACCATGGCTATTATACCCTCGTTTAATATGGGACGGTACCAACACGCTCCCGTTTAAGTGATGTACCATGTTCGCCGAACAGATAAACAAATGGAATTAGTTAAGCGCCAGTAGCACGAAAGTAACCGGTGCTCTCTACCATGTCCTTGAATAATGTATTGTAGTTAGGGCAAGAGGTCGTACAAGTGAAGCAACTGCATTGCAGGCATTGTATATGGTGGTAGACAGACAGTCGACAGGACAATGCTTACCACCACCAGGACATAAATCCAGGACAATATAACCGGAAGGACAACTATATGCGCCGGGAAGTGCTGCGGATCACGTCCTTGCCTCCAACACAACACATATCCTCCTCCGCCTGGCCTAGGCCGTTGCCTGCCCGCCCGTCCTGGTCGAACCAGACCCCGGGTGGTAAGCGCCATATACGCAATCATACTATTTGTCAGATTGTGGAGCTCCGGGATATATATGGACCGAGTTAAGAACTGGAGCTTTAATGTGTCACAAAAAAGAACCAACTGGAAGAGATGTTTTATGTATGTGCGTGTCTACCCGTTTGTGCCTCCGCAATTTATGTGCCTGCTAATGTATGCGGCATTAAATTATTTTTATTACGTAATCTCGCCCACGAGAAAGCACACAATAAAAAGTAACAAAACGGAAAGTAAAAACAATTTCGTATAACGTTAAGCGCTTTGAAGATGTTATTTAAATAATAACCTGCGTGATGCTTCCTATACACTATACGATATCAATTGGAGCGATCTATAAATAACGAAAATAAATACTTACTACAGTGTTACAATATATTTTACTTAGGATACATTTAAGAATTACAAACAGTAGCACTCGGACTTAAAATTAGTGTATGCACATACGTCAACTCTAACAGGAAAGGTTTTACTTACAAATGTTCATTATTGAGTCAATAATTAATAACAGGCAAGTGTTCGCAATGAATACTTTAAATGTATTCAACAGCACTAACGTAATTTCTTACAAACTACATGAATTACATAGTGTAAGAAAAAAAATCAAACTCTTCATATTAGCTTCTCTTGAAGTCGGTTTAGTGCAGATCATAGAATTCATACAGGCTTTGTTGATATAGAATCTACATCAACAACATAATCAAACTAAAATAGTAAGTAATTATATTCATTATTTTTAATATTGCTTATACGTCAATTCTTTATAGTTATTAATTATAGGTTTTACTAGCCTTGACCCAATAAAGACACTTTTCTTCGCTTACGTGGTTTTCAAGCTCTACTACGCATCCGTGACTTGGTATCCTTTCTACAATATCCAAATCAATCTTCTTGAGCGGATTCAGTGCAAATTTTTGAAATATCTCTCATATAAGAGCTACGAGCGTTATCCTATGTGAGGTATACCCTACAAGGAGCTTTATTATATTGAGTTATATACCATATTAGGTCCAACCACCTTATATACAAACAAGTCCTAACTAATATTTAAATTACAGCTAAACACCCAAAATTGAAAGGCCTGAAACAAAATAAAACTAAATTCATTATTTGGAGAAAATGTATGTAAGATTGGTAATGCCTAAATTAATGACTCAGTACATATGCAACCTTTAAAATTACTAAAACCACTAATGAATGCTTAGTGGTTTTACAAAGAAAATTCATTAGCACTCGTCAACTAAAGAACCATAACCAGAGTTATGAACCATTTTTAGCTTATCATAACCTCAGAAGCCTTAAAGAAGTGTAGGAAAGCGTGTGTAAAGTTTTCTATGACCTTGTTACTAGACCGCTTCGTTATAAAGGGTAAAGCGCCGTTAATTATTTTCCCAACGGCTAATAGCAAGCCGAGAGTATATAGAATCAGCTCGAAGAAGTACGGACAGTAGTTTCGAATGCACGAAACCTGAATTGCCAAATTGTAGAGCTGGTCCTCTTACCACTGGACCACCGAGCCATGAAGGCATGAATTCTGTAGCACACACACAGGTTTAAAACATGAACATAGTAACACTTACAAAATCCGCCCGATAAACAAGCTATCGTATTTTACAGATTGCTACGAGACATAAAAATTACAAGGTTTTTCAGGATTGTTGCTTCTGCCTATTCTGTGACATTATGCATTTCTGAATTGAGTGCGCTATGTAATAACGAAACAGTCTTCTATACTTTTGAAAGAAATTAACCTTTTTAAAATTACCTGGTCTTAATCGTTAATTCGTGTAAAAACCATGCAAACCAAAATTTTTACTCACTGTAATTTTTGTTTTTATTCAAATTGTGCCAATAATACATGAAGCCATCACGATCGCCAAAATTACATTTCATCCCGTCGTTACGATTTCATAGTGGTTTTAGGTTATAATAGACATTGATTGATAAATTCATCATGTCATTCAAATATCTAAATGTGTATCGTTTAAAGATGTTGTTTCTATATAAAGACGCTAATTTAGTTCCTATTGATAAGTAGTACCAATCAATAGGATCACCATCTTTGAACTTCTCACTTATTGGATACGCATACAAAATTTTTTTTTCAAGAAGAAATGCGTTTAAGCGGATTTGCAGATAAACCAGAATATTTTACGTTTGACATTGTCCTCGATGATACGGTAAAAAATTTCAAAAGCAGAAGCTCATAAAACACTGCCTCCCGAAAGAGATCAGGAACGTTTTGTTTTCAACGGCGACTAAGATATATGAATGCACGTCGGCAGATCGGAGCGACTAAACAGTCGCTGCGTACGTAACTGCGGTGCAGCGATAAACCGCGGAAATATCGTGACGAAATGATGATATATTCCGTCAAACAGATCTGGAATTTCCCAGTCCTTGTTCGAAGATCGCCAACGAAAATGGGATCACGACGAGCTTTATGGATGTGTTTGTTCTTCGAAGATATACGGCGTATATTTCGGCGACAAAGGGGCCGTACTTGAAAAAACAGTGAAACTCGTCTCTTTGAAACAATGATAAACGTCCCATGAAAGAGCTTTTGATCGAGCGTATGCGTACATAAAATTAAAAGGTGGATCAGTTTTGAAATGTATAAATTTAATGTTATTCTTTAAACTGAGAAATAATAACGCTGATATATAGAATTAAACTTTTTGAATATTACGTGAACTAAAGAAGATGTACACTTTGTACATCATTGAGGCACAAGAATGTTTACATTAAATGGATGTTTAATCACCTTAAATTACAAGACAGGGATTTGGTTACAGGGTTTCAATTTGGCATTCATCACTCTCAGTGCACTTATGGTGTCTGTCCACTGTTGTTTGTAAGGCCCTCTTGGACATTTGATTTAAATGATGCGGTATTTCAAATCGTCCAATTTGCAAGGTTTGCTGACGTAGGCTCGATCGTTGACCATGCCTCACACCTAATTGTAAGTGGTATTGCTTCATTTCCAAATCACCATGCAAAATTCTAGCTAGCGACCTTTGCGAAATGTTAGTTTCTAGAGAAAGTCTGTGCGTGAACTTGGTTGGGCTGACTACCATCGCTTTCTGGACGAGAATGGTATTCTTTTCAGTTCAGATACATCCCTTTCTACCGCTGTTTCTCTTGCAATCGTCTTGAACGGATCCCGCACGAACAATCTTCTCGTAGATCGTACCAATTGTCAGGCGCTATGGTGCATCCGGTCCGGTCCCCACCTTGATTTTTTTTTTGTACAATGTTTGGACAAAGAAATACTTTCATCCAGTCAGCTATCTTCCTTCGTTCCTCAATAGAATATCGGGATCCCATATTTTAAACCCCAAAAAACTATTGGGTCTCCCATGCAGTGTTAACATTTTTTGCTTCGTGTATATTAAAAACATACATATACAGAGTATTCCAAACACTAACATATTCTATTAGAAAAAATGTTGGTGGAACATATATTATGTCCTGTGCCTAAATTCACTCGTTTCCGAATTATTAAAAGAATTGCAAAATCAATTATCTATTACCGATACACAACTAGAGTTTACAATATTCACTTTGTCTTGTTTAATTTAATGGCAAATGATGAAGCACGTACTCTAAATAATACAGTAATTGCGTGGTATGGAGTGTACCGATAACTTAGATCAATATACATAAATCTCCATCGCCCTTGCGACTTCTATTCAAATGTGTATACATTTTTAATTCTTTCTTTTTTATTTTCGTTCTGTCGTATAGAATGTCTTTCAATTAAAAGAAAACTGAAAACTTTCAGAGCATCCAAACATTTGAAAGCACAATTTAAACGATATAATAAAATAACTTTGTGGAATTGTAACAAAATTTGTTGGCCACACCTATGGACAGGACAAAAGGAATCTGCAAACGGTATCTACAAATGTTCTGTAAACTTTTGGGACATAAAATGCCTATAATGCAGACGAACATGGTTTCAATTTGGAATTACATTATGGTCGCACCTTAAACTACAGAGTTTTGCATGCAATTTGCAATATATATCATCTACCAGCTATAATGACACGAGATTGCCTACAATATCATCGGCAGAAAGCTAATGTTACCATTGCTGACGGTTTTTAAGAAAATAAGCGGTAAATTTGGTTCCAAAATCCGCGACAATTTATTCGAAGTTAGTAGAACAAAATTATCATCGTAATCAATACCTACAGTGCATACTATATTTTGTTTCTAATAGTCACTAAAAATTAGAAAAACTGACCAGTAAATTATTTAAGAAATGGTTTATCGAAGTGTTTCTCTCCCAAATTCTTAGTTGAGGCCAAACAACTTTATTGCTTGATTCTTGGGGTGGTCACTGCCCTGCGACGTTGTACAAACCAATATTTCTCCTTAGAATTCGCAAAAACAAAAAACCAACTGGCTCAACTCGATGTGTACCATTTTCGTATGAGAAAAGGATTTGTAAACCGCTTTCCTAATCACGTTTTGCTTACCAATATTGGTATTAATTTGCAGGAATATGGTAATTATGGAAATAAAATTACAATCTTTGGTACATAACCTATTTCTATCTAAAATGCCTAGAAAATAATACCTAACATAATGCTGCTAAATGAAATATGTGTTTTAATACGTCACGATAAGCCTCGGAAATCATTCACATATTTGTCGCAGTTACCCTGTGCACTATCGGTACTCGCTCTCACTGGGTTAGCAATCCATATATTGCTCGCGAGAAGGGTTGGGAAACTGTACCCGCTGGTTTCGTTGTGTTCGAATCGGCGGACGAGTGTTTTATTCTTTTGACACTAGTTAGCGCCAAGGATGCTCATTTTAGCTGTAAGTTTAGATATGGTGATACTAGTAGAGAGGGAGTTGCAATTTATTTTTGTCTCCTCACATTGTCTTTCTCGTGAATGATTTCACCAATACCGTGAGTAACTATATTTAGCAGGATTATTATATTGGGTATTGTTTTCTAGGCATTTTAGATGAGCTATTCTTTATTTTATTTATCTTATTATCATCGATATTATTTTATTAACGCCTACACAACTACATGATGTGAACACAACTAACAATAAATATTATTACCAATAATTAGATTTCTTTTGTATATTCACTAACAGTGATATATCTATGAGGATAAGAAAATAGACCGATGATCTGTTATTATTTTAATAGTGTTTAGTCTGTTCTCTAAGGTTCTAGAAAACTGGAAATATGTACTCCTAACTGCCTGTGCTAGCTCAGGGCGTGATGAATTCACGAGTAGACTACCATAAACTACCATAAATACGCATTTAGCGTACAATATTGATTTATACCATTTTTTAACGTGCAATGCAACCACGCAATAATAAACAGGATATCACGTTTAAACAAAGAAGTGCTTGACAAGTCATCGTTTTGTGGATACCTGGATATTATCAGTATCCTCTCTGCATGTATTTTTTAACGTGCAATGCAACCACGCAACAATATACAGGATATCACGTTTAAACAAAGAAGTGCTTGACAAGTCATCATTTTGCGGATATCCGGATATTATCAGTATCCTCCCCGCATGTACTAACACATGTCTAATGACCGTTTTCTATCATTCGAACAAGTAATTATAACGTACATTGTTTCATCTTTATTGCAACACCCTCTATATGTATACCTGCACCGGCCAAAAAAGATCATTAATGTTGTAAGTTCGCCATTGATACTTTTTTGCTATCCTTAACCATTCAAAAGTTATTTTGGTAAAACAAAATTCGCAGTGAATTTTACTGCAAATTTCATCCCTTAAATATGAGCCCAACAGCAATTGAAATTACTATTGAGCAATAGTCGATGAGGACTGCAAACTGATAAAGTTTTATTAAAATCGGCGATTGCGTGTGCTTCTCTTATAATGACAGTCATGGTAAAAAGAAACATATATTGAGAATGAATTAGTTGGTGTTACACCTCCTCAACATACTGTAAGTGTAGGAGAATAAATTGGCAAAAGAATTATTAATACACTCGTATCTATTCAGCTACTATACAGATTGTAATAATTGCACAATATTAGAAAGGTCCTTAAGCATGGTAAAACATGCTAAAGAAAAAGGAGCATTTATAGAAGAAAGTATAGACAACACATTTCTTTGTTTTGACTCTATAGAAACGTTTTTATGGAGTATGCATTTCAATGCCTTTAAATTGAAACACAACTGCCAATAAATAATTATATTATCATATATAGTATAGTACGTCTCAACAATCTGAGTTTTTTTTTTCCAAATGATCCTGTACTTTTTCTGTTACTTCAATTTGACGAATGTATTTTTTCAAAGGAAAACCCTGAATTTTATATATGAACGCACGTCCATATCAAAGGACCCGTGCGGTGGCTACGTCTTTTAATTATTCCATTGAACTTCGATGACGAATGAGTTTTTGATGTCCGCTTCTTTGACATCGAATTTTTAAGGATACTTCAACTGTAAACCCGTTTAATTAAATCTATTGTCAATTGCACAATAATTAAACAATTATTGGATTTCACTTGCGTTTCATCAGACGCTACAAAGTACGTCGCTGTTTGTAATTGAATGTTTCGAATCGCACTCCAGTGCCCTCTCTTTTGATTTTGCTTCCGCTTTTGCTGCCAGCACTCACTATCGCCATCGCCATTACTACGATTATTCCTGCATTGACGGTAGAACGTGGAACGTAGCTTGTGCGCAATTTAATCACCGGGGAATGAACAATTTGCAATTATAACGATTAATCTGCGCCTAAGCCCTAATTTATTCGGTCTTGACGCAAACTTTGTTGCTTTGCAACGTTCATATTTCTGTTATTGCTTTTTGCGAAGCGTTAGTCGTACGGGGCCAGAACCACTATTGCTATGCTAATTGGCGGTAATACGTTGTATTGCAGGGTCATAGGGCAATTACCCAATGATGAATAGCAGCACTAGAAAGCCTACGGAAAAATAAAGACATTAAATGAATGATAATAATGTTATGACCCAATATATGCTAAACGAGAGATGCAAACTTTGTTAATGAATATATTAAATATAATTGTTACATTTAATGACAATACTTCCCCTGAAAGAAATACTGTGGTCTAAATTGCACAGAGCACTATTCAATCTAATCCATATATTACACAGACTAATTATTAAATTTATGTTAAGCAAGCAGTATACACTCAGAAATGATCATTGCATCAACATTTTATATACATACATACGAGGGCGAAACAAATATTAACCGGAGTTTGGTTTTAAAACATTTATTGGTACAATAAAAAAATTAATACATCTTTTCTATATGATCTCGTCTATTATTTACATATTTTCCCACCGTACCGGAACTATTTTAATTCTGTCATCAAAGAATGAATGTGGTCGCGTCTGTAACCAATTGCGCACGAATGTTTTACACATCTTCGTCATCATCAAAGTGGTGACCTCCCAGTTCTTCTTTGGGGGCCCCGAACATGTGGTAATCACACGGTGACAGATCGAGACTGTACAGCAGATGTTCCAGTGTTTCCCAATGAATTTTGTCGAACTTATTTTGGGTCACTGCAGCTGTGTGTAGCCGAGCATTGCCATGGAGCAGAGTCGCACGTCGCATGGGCATGCCTCGCCTTTTTCGTCGATAGGCCAGTTTCACTTCATCAAGTAATTGGCAGTAGTACGCAGCATTAACTGTAAGCCGTTTATGGAGAATATCAGTTAGTAGTATGTCTCTAGAATCTCAAAAAGCGGTTGCAAGAACTGCCGATGTGCACGGCTTTCGTGTTCCACTGACTATCGGCAATCGGGAATTTTTTATGACAGTCATAGACATGGATTCTTGAAAGCGTTTTCTCAGCAAACTGTGCAATTAGTCGACGCAAAATTTCGACAGCTTTTTACGCTCTCCTGCGCCAAAATTTAATAATAATTTGTTTCTCAACAGACGTGTGCACCTTTTGCTCAGACATGATCCTACTAACAGCCTATGTGCTTTGGCGAACCGAACGGGTTTACTCCGCTCCACCTTACATCCCATCCTCACATATCAAAACGTCGCACCACTCGCTTCACCTAGATGGGGTTAAAAAGAAAAGTCCGGTTCATATTTGATTCGCCGTCGTAATTGTATATTTAAATAAAATGTTACCAAAAATACAAAGACATATTCCATATATTTTTCAGGATTTTTGTAAGAAACCCTGGTATGTATATACAAGTGAAATTATTATACGCACACAACTAAATCGCAATTTCGTAAAAGAATCCATCTCTGTATCTTATTATAGTCTGTTTAAAGTTTTTGCATTGATTTTACATAATTCGTTTAAAATGAAGACGTTCCTTTATTAAACTTAGACCCCGCTGATTTTTTTTTTGCGGAACTCTTTCCACAATTTCTGTATAGGAATGATATCCGGTGATTGCGGTGGCGATACCATATTTTTGATGATTCCCTCTTCTTTTGGATGCGCGAAATCTTTGCAGAGCTTCAAAGACTATTTGGGGTAACAAACCAGATGAAACCATATGTAGTCCTAAAAGTTCTTCTTCTTCTTAATATTCTCATCAAATCCCCACTCAATTTAGAGAAAAATATCATCATACTACCATCGCACCTCTCCCAAACTTTGCAGATGCCACTACAGCTTATAGCAACACTTTTTTCTTCAAGTCTTGCCATTCTTTTGAGTAATGTCAGACTTAATCAGCAACATGGAAATTGAAAAAGATAGCACAGGTAAACATTCTTTCGACTAATTTTGACAAAAATTATTACTATGTCGTTATTTATCTAAAATTTGCGTTAATTTTCGTTATTAAAGGTTCCCTTAACTACATATCAAGTGACAATGGTGTCAATCTGCTTATTTAAGTTGTTAACAAGCGTGTTTAAGTTAATTTGTACGATATCATTAGTTAGTTTAAATACTTTTCTGTCATTCCTAGTCTTACATGGAAATCATCACCAAATCAATAATTTTGAAAAGACCAAATCATTGGCTTACAATAGACATGTTTGTCCACTGAGGTTCGAAAATAATTAAGAACGTCGATAAAGACGGCGAGGAAAGATAACTGCTGTTCAAAGTCATGGTTGAAAGCTATTGATCACTTAAATTGAATTTAGTTGCCAACATGGTTTAGTAATGAAATATGGCCGTCAGTAACGCTTCAAACAGTTCAGCGCGAAATGACACCTCTTGAAATCTTACCAGTCGCATTTTGCCTTATCACTTACTGCTAAGCCCCAATTAAACTACGCAAGGAAAGGTTTTATGAAAACATTGAGCAGTGAATTACCGTCCATAGTTTATGTAAAATCCCAATCTAATCAAATCGAAATCATATGTTATCTCAAACATTTTTTATTTGAGACTTTTTCCGAATCATGCCCTTGTATATTAAGAAGCTATTACGAGGTCAACCTCGAATTTCGTGCAGTGATAGAACACTGGATGTCTGGGAAAACGGCCACGGAAATTCGAAATATTTTGCTAGAAGTGGCGCATGTCTCCATCATTTCCAACCAACAGCTACTGGGTAAGCGAGTTCAAACGTGGCCGTACAAGCAAAAGTAACGAACCACGCAGTGGACGCCCAAAAAACGCTACCAACGATAAAATGGTCGATAAAATGCATGATGTCATGTTAGCCGATCACCCATTGAAGCTGAGAGAGATAGCAGAGACAACAGGAATCTCAGAAGAACGCGTTGGTCATATCCTACACGAATTTTGGGTATGAAAAAGCTTTTGGCGCGATGGGTACTGCGTTTGCTCATACCGGAGCAAAAACGGCTGGCCAGGATCCAACGCAATCCAAGGAATTTCTTCATGCGTTCCGTAGCCGTGGATGAGACTTGGATCCAGCACTACATACTGGAGACCAAGGAACAGTCGAAGAAGTGAACTTTTCCGAGCGAATCAGCTGTGAAGAAAGCAAAGATCGTTAAATCAGCCGAAAGAGCAATGGCGATCATTTTTTGGGATTCCCAAGGTGTGATCCTCATCGACTGTCTGCAGAAAGGCAGTACGATCACGGGGCAATACTACATTGATTTATGGACCCGATTCGATGCAGTATTAAAGGAGAAACAGCCTCGTTTGCTACGGAAAAAGCGCATTTCCACCATATTCACCGAACCCAGCCCCCAGCGACTTCTTCTTATCCCCAACCCCGAAAAAATCACTTGCCTCAGACGAGGAGGTCATCGCCGCTGCAAATGGCTATTTTACAGACCTCGAAACATCGTACTCTTCCGACGGCTTGAAGAGACTGGAGCACCGTTTTCAAAACGTGTATTGATCTTCAAGAATACTACATCCTAAAATAAAAATAAGAAACCACACCAATACTGTTTTTTTTTTTTGTCGATTCCGGAAACATTTCGGGTCGCCTTTGTATTAAGTACCAAACTCCTAAGGGATTAATTCCAAACATCCTAATAATATACTAGTACATCAATTAATCATATTTTTCTCGTACATTCAATAAACTCAAAGCAATTGCATGAAGAGAAAATAAAGCTAGGATACCGAAGAAATTTATGGACAAATAATCAATTTTACTAAACCCGAAGTCTGTATGGGGTCGGTTTTTATGCCCGCGATCATGATGATGGCTATAATCATCTAATTTTTTTACGAACCATACGCACTAAAGTTAAAGCGTCTTTATCCGTCGAGTTCATAGCGCGTCAGCATCAAAAGGAATTTTATTTCGGCGACGGCAATGTATACGTATAACCCTGCAGGAAAATATATTACAATAATACAGCGAGTTATCAATTTTATTACGTTGTGGAAGCAATCGAATCTAATTTTATTGTTGATGCCGGATGCCCGAGTTCCGATCTTCTCAACGGAATGAATTTTTTATACAGCTTTCCTTCGACATTTCAACGAACGAACGTAAGAAGCCAGTGATCCAAAAACCGGTAATTCATTACGTATAGTGATCAATATGAAGGTTAACGTCAACGTAAATGCTACGTTTCCGTTTAATGCTTTCGTTCCGTTTATGGATAAGGTAAATATGAAGGAAAAGGTTCGCGCGATAAGAAAGGTTTAGCAAGCATACGGGTGTTTGCACGGTACTTATATTCACAAAAGAAAATCCTTATTTTAATTAACAGTAAGATATGACAATTACATTATGGTAAATAATCAATAAGTAAGCACGCAGAATTTCTCCTTTAATCATACGAGCTTGAGCTAATGTTTATGCCTTTAGCATGTAACTTACCATTTACTTTCCATAATCAAGAACCATTTCGATGCTTCTAGAGTACTTGCATGCAAGACCATCTTCGTTGTACACCAATTGTACTATAATAATTACTTTACTCCACCCATTGTTGAAGTTCAACGTAAATTTAGTATAAGAAACGTGTTTTAAGTTTTGCATACTACGACATAGAGGATGTCCTTACCAAAGTTCTCTACCTTTAACCGTTTTGGGAGTTAAGCATTTTTAGAAATGTTCAAACTTTAAACGCGATTTTCTCCCAAATGGTTGCAGATGGCGAGGTGAACTTTTTTGTATCATAATCCACGCGAAAATACGCGTCTTTTGATAGCGTAGTACAGCCATATACGTAGATCCACCTACCGGTAGGATCAAAATTCCGAAATTCCGACCTTCGATTTTTCGGGTCGATAAAGTTCATCGTTTTGGTCAGAAAAAAAATGCGACGTCTTCATTGCGCGGTAACAGGAAGAGTTAGGGGTTCGCTTATCGGTGCGTCGTAAGGACCCCTACATAGGTTCTAAACAGGCGAAAGAACGACACAAGCAAATGTAAAACAATGTCGTTCTGGGGCCTCATTTTTTCGCGTTTTCTCGAAAGTCCCGAAACACTAAAAGATTCGGTCACATATTGGACTTGCAAAACATTTCATAATGTTATTACTATGGATCCTCAGTGATTTTTCGTTACTTTCCTATCTCTTTAAATTCGCTGCGGTTAATTAAAATTTGAAAAATTTAATAAAAATTTCACCTTGCATTTAAAGGTGGGAAAATTATATTACTGAAGTAGTATCTTACTTATTTTTTGTAATCCTACGTCCTTTATACCTTGCGGTAACGGACTGATCATTCTCTTCTTTCTGTCTTCCACAAGTTCCTGTTCTGAGCCAGTTGTTTGGCTTCAATCCGTCCCATACTTCTTTTTTCTAATGTTCTATACATTTATTCTTTCCAGGTGTTTCGGGATCTACCCATTCTGTTTTTGTCCTCTTCCATTCCGTGTATATGTCCAAGCCATCCAGTAGTCTCTCCTCTATGATTATTTCTACTGGTCTAGTATTTAGATTATTAGTGATTGTCATGTTTCTGATTTTGTCTCTTCTTGTTACTCCTTGTATTCTTCTTAGGACTCTCATTTCCAAGGGCATAACTCTGCGTTTGATTCTATTTGTGGTTGTCCATAACTCACTACCATATGTTACTGTGGGTCTGACGACTTTTTTATACACCTCTGTCTTTATTTGTTTTGGCATTTCTTTTTTTATCCAGAAATGTATTTCTTAATATATTATATATTTTTACGGATTTCCCTATTCTGTCATTTATGTCTTTCTCTATTCTCACATTGTCTTCAATGATTATTCTTAAGTAGTTGTAACTTTTAACTTGTTCCCAGGCTTTTCCCTCGATTTTGATGTTACGTTTTTTTTTCTGTTGCTATTATCATTGTGTTTGTTTTCCTCGTGTTTATCTCCATGTTTATCTTTGTTAGTTCTTCTTGGTATATCTTCCAGTTTTGCTGTAACGTCTTTTCCGAGTCTGCTAGCGTTGCATTCATTTTCCAGTTTCCTACTTTCATATTCCTTTTTGTTTGACTTTTTTAATAGCGCCATCTATTAATATAGAGAATAACAATGGGCTCAATACGCATCCCTGTTTTAATCCAATTTGTGATACGAATTCAGCTGATTCTGCGTTGGAAGTTCTGACTTTATTCTTGTTGTTTTTATACAATGCCTTAATCATCTCTATCATTCCTTTCTCTAGCCCTCTCCTTTCCAGACTCTGCCATACATCTTCGCTTCTTGCCTTATCAAGGATCTTCTTTAAGATGTATAAGACATATGTATTTCCTTTCCTTTTTCTGTTAGTTTTTATCCTAATTGTCTGATTGCAAATATTAAGTCTTGGGTGCTTCTTCCTTTTCTAAATCCATGTTGAGTATCTTCCAGTGTTGTTTCCAGTTTCTCTCGGAGTCCTTTTTCTAGTATTCTTGTCAATAATTTTCCTGGGATGCTAGGTAACGTTATTCCTCTATAGTTTGAGCATTCCTTAGTCTCTCCTTTTTGTATACGGGTGTACTTATTTTTATAATATTAAAACATCAAATGCCACCTATTTTATTATTTATAACGATCGTATTGAAAAATAAAAAAATATTATAACACAAGACATGCCTTGTTAATTCTTCTTACCGGTAGGCTTCGCAAGGCTTACCTGCAAATAATTTCGCAGTCAAGTTAGCTTTACCATCCCGAGGGCATTGTTGGCTCGTCGACGGTTTCTTTTCCCAGTTCGTCGTGGAATATATTAAAAATTCCTCGTGGTTGTCGTATTCAAAACCCAGTTACGTATTACACGTAAGTGTATATACGCTGACGGTATGTAATGAAATGTATTTTACAAGGCCGTAATGTATGCAGCGTGATTGCATATTCCGGGCATGTTCGAAATCCTCGCGTGGCAATCTACGAACCGATGAAAGAGAGCTGCGCCACTTGCGCGCTGTATGAGAGAGGCACGACGTGGAAAGAACGGTAAAGGAGGAAGGAAGGAAGGAAAAGAAAACCTTCGTTTTCGTCCCGGGGGCTACTTTTTTAACGTTCTGATTTTTTGCACGGCTGTACACTCAGGGGCAATAGTACCTCAACAAGCCACATTTTAGGTTGAAGTAAAATGTGTACTCAATTGTTAACGATGTTCCACAATTAAAGAGATAACTAAACCTATCTAACGGATTTGCTTATCTTCTATCACTGTCTAGATTTAACGCAGGAAAGTCACTTCAACATAATGAAGTTAAAGAACGATAACATAAAAGGTATAAAGCGCTATTAGTAGCTAATTAAGAGTATTCCAATATCAGGCAACTTTTGAAATTTAGTAACATTTATATTTTTTGTACTAAAACACCAATGCATACGGCTAAATAATGCATGTTCGTTATTAAAAGAATACTTTTTAAATTTAGTCACGCAGAAACTCCAAAAATATTCCGTACAGAATATGGAAAACAAAGGCTTATAAGACTCAAATAACCTAAAACACCCAATTCACAACAAAAAGTTGATGATGTTGATTTTTTCATTAAAATCGTCTTTAGCGACGATATACATTTTCAACTAGGTAGATCTGTAAACAAAAAAACTGCCGAATCTAAGGCGAAGAAAATTTATGAAAAATCTTTGCATCCACAAAAACATTTCTAGTATTTCCTTCTAAATAGAGATAGTAATGCTGTAACGAATTCTAACAATGCAATTATAAAAAGTGTTTTTGTTTTTTGTATCTATATTTTTATCCATTATGTATGTACATCCTTTGGTTCAAAATTTTTTAATATGTGTTATTTGTGACTTTTGTTACATTCTTATATTGTACATTTGTGTACAGATATAATCAGAGCAAAGTCAGCAGTTATAATACGCATGTGCGTCTCCCGTTATTCTTACACGCTGCAGTATTCCCCTACAGTCTGTTATTTGTCGTAAGCTGTACTTCGCTGTTGCCCTACTACATCATGGTTATAGCTATAGTAAGGGAACGTAGGAACCTCCTCGTCGTTGCCTTTGCTCAGATTATACGGTATGCGGCAAAATAAACAGTACTGAAATGCGCATGTATCAAATGTGTATGTGTCATATGCTGAAACGTACCGAGTGGTTTCCGAACGTGGTTACAACGTATGTGAATGTCCTTTTAATGTTAGTTGATTCAGCATGGTTCTCACTGTTGCAGATAAAGTTTTTATCGTTGACCACTATTTTCGGTCATACGGAAAAGCGCGCGAAAACGGTCCAAACTTAAAAGAGGTTGCCAACGCATTTACGCCTAAGTTTATGAAACAGGCTCCGACCAACGCCATTGCGTTAGCAGTTATTGACAAGTTTCGTCGTACGGGAAGTATGCTTTGCCAACGTAAAGGTCACACGGGCCGCCCAGTGACAGTCACAACCAATACAAATCACGGGCGTGTGTTAAATTAGGTGCTGCAATCACCGAAACAAAGCCTCTGAAGATCATCATTAAAATTGAATATCTGTGATCGATCTCTCCGTCGAATGTTCAAGGATATTGGTGTGTTTGCATATAAAATACAGACCGAACAACGTCTGACTGCAGCTGATTGATGATACAAATACTTATGTAATTATTAGAAAAGTGATAAACCAAAACAAATAATTGCAATGACTTCTTACCTAATTTTATTGATTCACGTTATAAAATGACATGATAAATATGATGGCATGTAACACTACTTAAAATGCGGGCATTTTTAAAATTATAATTCCTTGACAGATGACAATCCATCCATTTTACCGAATAGTTAGATAATTCCCTTATAGCATGTTGGTATCTACCGACTTTTGGCTAGTGTTTAGAATTGAAACGCCAGAGCGCGTAGTACACGTTTATATACTAATTTGTAATGCATGTAATTTTAAAATTATTTGATAATTTCTTTAGGTAATTTATTGTAACAACAACGCTGTAAATAGAACTTCAAAAAATCCACTAAAGTAGGCCGGTTTGCCGCTACTCACTTATCGACTGCCAGACTTGACACTTGCTCAGGCTATTGTGAAGTTCCGTACGTATTAGGCGGCCGATCCATGCGTCCTTTAGCACAATCAGCGGTTTGCGATTTTCTCGCTATAATAAAGGAGCTGTTGCAAGGAGCAACCGAAGTATAGTCTGCGGATATACACATTGAGTGAAAAGCTACAAGCTGTGGATTGCATTCTGGGCGACTGGAAATGGGAAGGACACCAGCTGTACGGGTACATAAGCACGACGCCGGAGCACAGATTTGTTAACATTCGACGACACGCCATAGCTCAGCCGAAGTAAAATGAGCGTGATATTCGTTTTCTCGCTAAAACTCACTCTTATATCGCTATTGACGATATGAATAACAGATTAATAACCAGTTATTTAAGCGAGCTATTGTAAATACGATTTACGAAGTTGTTGAATACTTGGAACTTTTTGCTTTAAAGGAGTAAGACAATATGAAGTGCATGAATCTGGCGACAGTACAATTTTCTCTTCGTAGATATTAGTTCGTCAGATGAAGATGCTTATATCACTACATTTGGCCAATGAAATAAAAAAAATCTTGAAACACATCCTGATACCTTAGTATCTACTGCGAGTATATATCTTATACATCTCTCTCAAAAAGTTCATTTTGAAAACGTATGTGTTTTTCTAAAATCTTAACGCTTTAATCATTGCGTAGCCTCCTAATAAATTTACACTACATACCTCTCTGTGCGTTTCCAGGTCACTTCAAAGATTAACATTAACACGAAATGTTTCACCAGATATGCAAGTGTATACAGTGTCAGGTAAGCTTAAATTACAAAGCGAATGATATATTGCTACGACAATTCTAGACATATGTTTAGTGATGTCAATTGCGTTTGATGCCTCGTCAAAGATAAATACGTATACGAACATAATGCTAATACAATGTGTTTTTGTTATAGTATAGATTGTTTGCTATAGTTGGTAAAATAGAAATAATATTTCAGGTAGATGAATTATAAATTAGAATCCATATAAATTATAAAAGAATATTTGCACTGGTAGCTACACCATTTCGAAGATGTTGAAAGACCAATCCTTGAAAAGCATGGATTCAAAAAAAACACGAAACTTTGTTGTTACGTCATAGTTGGTTATGACGTATGCAGCGTCTAAAACAAATTCAGGTGTACCAACCATGTTTGCAATGAATTGCACGAAAATAATAAGTGTCAAATTTTATACAGTTATTATTATCTTTAATACATTTTCTTGCTTATACAACATCTTAGTCAACGACACATTTAAAAAACAAATGATTATTCACAATGCTTTCATAATAGTGCATTAATATATTTGTGTTTACTGAAAGGAGCTGAATGTGCAAAACTAATTATTAAATGTTTTCTTTAAAAAATTCTTTATCACTCTAATAATAGAGGTCTCATGAAAAAGCTATTTTTAAATCAAAATGTAGAAAATATTCAAACAAGAAACATAAGTGTTTAGCCTAATGTACGTTGTCGATAGTTCATTAAACGAAATATATCTTTATTTGATTTATGTAACAAACATATTTCTGTACAATGTGATATGCAAAACATAACATGAAATAAATTAAATTAAAATATGTCAATATCGAAAGAAATAATCAGATAAGACAATTAAATATATATTTAATCTGTGTCTTCACTGTTGTCTTCTGATCCACAATTAACCGTGAAAACAAAATCTTCTACGTTTGCTTCACGTTCGTACCACTCTTTTGTTGTTTCCTATACGGTTTATGCAATTTTGCCAGATGTCCGGTGTACAGCTTCATACTTTTGTGCCACATATCTAACACTTACCTATCGCTATAACCATCTCGACCAATATGTTTATTATAATATACTTTTGCATGTGCCCATATCAGTTAAACAGATAGAATTGAAATCGCAGTGATACGGAGGAATTCTTAAAACTTCATGTCTATGTATCCGAAGCAATTCGTTAACATAAACCTTCTCGTTTACGTCTCTCTGTTACTTCGAAAAGTTCAGTCTTATTCATTGTATTTTTATAGACAATGTTATTATTATTTAACCACGCAATAGTGTTTTCTTTGGACCAATTTAGATTTGGCGACTTCTCAAGTAAAACACTATGATACGGAGCATTCATTGTCCATTGGAATTATTGATGGTTCTTCTAAATTAGGGGTTAGTTGAGTTTCAACCAACTTTGTAAATAAATTGCTATTCATATCACCATGGCAATTACCTTCATTTGATTTTGAGGCGAATATCAAATTTTCATTTCGTACAAAGCCGCTTCTGGTACCTGCAACAAACCGTTTACCACTATAACCTTCAGGTTTTCTGACACGTTTTATATTGTCATCCTGCTATAATTTCCTTTCACTTTCCATTGAAAATATCCAGGTTTCGTCAAGGTATACGATATCTCTTTTTAAGGGTGATCTCAACATTTCATTCTACATACTACGAAAATCGTAATGCTGAAATGTCATTCCTCTCCATAAGATCTCTGCGGTTATCATCTTTCTTAAACATAAATCCCAAAAGATGGAGTAAACGTCGTAATAAGGAAATGCTAGTATATAAAATATTTCTATGTTCAAGCATTTCTTGTAACACTTTTACTTGTTGTTTTTCTATAAAAATATATTACATTAAATTAAAATTTAATTTATTTATCATTGTATATCTCCTAAATCGCCTTACGAACATCCATTTGAATCCTCTCTGACACATCAAATGTTTTGGGCATCAATCTTGACTTGTACAGAGATATTAAAGTATTGGATGAAGAATCAGCAGGTGTAGTTTCTTTCTTCTGTTTTATGTTGTAGACGATACCCATCGAAATGCCCAAAGCATTTGCGACTTTATACAATTTACAATGTAAACTTTGATCTGGTATTAACTAATTATAATTTAGCTCATGGACCACACCAACAGATATTAGAGAACTTACACTTCGCTTTTCCTTCTCGTAGTAGTAAACGACAAACTAACTCTGGGCAACAAGAACTAAGTCGTCGACCGGGCATCTTGAACTGTAACCTTTATAAAAAAATCCTTGTATGCTTCTTTAACATCTCTAAACCTACCACAAACTAAACGATTTACTTCACTATAGTTCTGAAAAGAACTTTTAGCAAAAGAAATAGTGGAATTAAATAAAAATAAATGTTGAAAACTAAGGAAGGCCGAACAAATAGTAAAAAGCGGACGTCAAATGTCAAGCAAGGGGTATTTTCTCTTATAATTCTTAGGTTTGCATACACTGTAGTAAACACTTTCAAAGCTCTTATTTACGGATTACTCGACCGTATTCTGCCTCGCACTTCAACTAGTTCATTGATTCTGAATGAAATATGGACGTATATCTTGAGAAACAACGACTTATGTTATATACTTCCGTCTCGCTTGTGTATACGCATGCTTCTGATTTTTAAATATAGCGCTTGTCTGCACTTTATCGATGAAACAATGGTGTAACTACAAACTTTTGTGCTTTCATCTGTAGAATATTTATTTATCTTGAAAATTTACTAGCCGCCACAATTTTCAGACCTCCTCGAGAAACCGATATCAAGATCCAATCAAAAAGAAAACAACACAATCTCAATGAAAAACAAAGACATATATTTGTTAGAAACTAGATTCTCTGTGATCGTAATGGTCAGAGCGTTTGAGGTCGCTATACCGCTGAATCATCAGAAATGTTATAAGTGTAAAAATATCCAGGAACGGACGTGTATCTTACTGCTATGTCCTTGCTTGAGATTCTAACATTCCGAGAGATCTCCATTTGCATGCATACGTACAACAAATTGAAAATTTATTATAATTGATGGTGTACGCAATTTAGTAGGTGTAGGTTTTAATGGCGAGCATCGTGTCAATTCACACTTATTAATGCTTGTATAGACGCGTTATCGATACTTGCATCATAATAGGAACACAGTCCCGTTATTGTTGTCGCAATCTATGCTCTAGTCATCAGCGTTGCGACAACGAATCACGCGTCGACAAAGATAGCGCTAGAGACGGGAAAGACGCACAGTATCAAAGCAATCTTTGTTACACTCGAACTCACCCTTTGATATTGCCTTTACACTTAATTAAGTACCGCAAACATACACATAAGCGCACACCCCATCTGTTTATATGGATATACATGGAATCTTGTGAATGGTCAGCGGTCGACAGCCACCATAGAATTCTAGTTTCCCAGTCGACGTTTTTGAACATAATAGGAATGGTATGGACAAATGAAGGCACGTATTTACGAAACTGTATTCGCAACAAAGCTTTTGTTGTTTGACGTTCGAAACGTTAAGATCTTAGATTCTATTTAACGTGCACCACACTAAAAAATCAACTGGTTTACATTTACCAAGATCACTCGTAAAATGTCTGGGGAGGGAATTCATAATGTGCCCTTGAATCTGATAACGCTTTTATTTTACAATGATTGAACTTATTTTGTAAATTCTGAGTACATTAATCTTTCTATGTAAGGTTGACACGAGTTAGTTTTTAAAAAGTGATTTTTGGGAATCCCGAAGTATTGGCTTGATGCATAAGTTCGTACCGCTTTTAGACATATATCTAAAGTACACTGTCAAATTATTTAATTGAATAACCTTTGAATTTGTGAACTTCCACAAAAATTATATAAATCACTGGCAAGAGAAATTGGAGTATGTAGTGGAAAAACAAACATTTCCGACATATTGTCTCGTTTGAGTTCAGCAGAGAAGTGAAGTTGCTTACAGAGATAACATCATTGAGGAAAGTACAGCAGGAAAACGGTTTTCTCGTCTAAAAGATGGGTGTTTTGACATGAACAATTTCCCCTGATAAGAAGATCTTCGAACTTACACAAAAATCATCTGAATATTTTAATTTATAAGGATTTACTTCAATGAATTCGGGAATTGGTGATTATATGTATTATACTGATTAAAGTTAATAAGCGTTAATTTAACTTTAATCAGTGTAAGACATCTACAAATAGACGTAAAATATAATAAATAAATTAAATTAAATTTTTGCACTTTGCCTATAATTCGGTGTCTAGTTATTATAATGCAATTTATTAAAATGAGAAAATTAAATGAAAAAATAGGTACAACATTATAATTAAATCGTGAATTTTTTTTAATGAGTTTTTCAAAATATCTCGCGGGCCGGATGAAATCTTACTGCGGGTCAGTTTTTGCCCACAAATAATTTAGACCATCTACATCAAGTGCTTTTGTCCGACATTGTTAATGGTTATCAAACAGTAGAGCCTTGATGTTAACGTCAAGAACGGAAAGAATGGCTTAGTCCTAATTAGAGGGCAACTTCTCTAGCAAAAGCTGATACTACTCCGCATAAGCTGATGTTATGTACGTTGTGGTATGCATGAATTGACAAATAAGATTTACTGTTAATAACCGCGCCGTCTTGAGGCTGCATGCCGAAAGAAGACTCCTTTCTTCTAGCTTTCTTAAAAATCAAATTAAGTGACTTTTTTGTGAGAGTCCAATTTTAACATGAAGAACAAAAGCGTCCATTTTCGTCATACTTTGCTTTATTATTTCCGAAAAGGAAAGAACAAGCCGCTAAATAGTTAAGCGATGTGTATGATGATGAAGCTGTAAACGAAAAACAATCAGTTTAACAAATTTGGTTCTGTAGATTGTTCACTCAAAGGTCAACCACAATTTGCCAGGCCAAACGAAGTTGCTGATAATCAAATCAAAACCATAACTGATTTGAATTGTCATATTCCTGTCCTAAAGATTGCAGGGAGGTTACATTGCTCGCACACAACAATTGAAAATCATCCTCGTGAGTTGAAAAAAAATCAATTAACCCATCTGCTATTTGCATCTCAGACGAAACGAAATCGAGCCTCTTTTTAAAACGGATAATCACTGGTGATAAAAAAATGCATAGTTTAGCATAAAATCGAACGAAAGCGATCATGGTCCAAAAAAAAATAAACGGGAGCAATCATCAAAAGCTGAAATGCACCAAAAGAAGATTATGCTGTCAGTTTGGTGGGATTACAAAGGTATTATGCATTTTGAGTTGCTTCCTAGGAACCAAACGATTAATTCAGATGTATATTGTCGCCAATTAGACAAATTAACTCTCTGGAATTCAATAAAGGAAGACCTGAGCTGGTAAATCGTAAAGGTGTTATATTCCACCATGATGACGCTAGGCCATACAAATCATTGGTCACTCAGCAGAAATTACTGACGCTTGTGTGGGATGTGATGTCACACCCGTCGTATAGCCCTGACCTACTGAGATCGGAAAATCATTTGTTTAGAGGTTTACAAACTTTCTTGAATGGCAAAAACCGTCAATGATAGTAACGTTGTGAAATTATACCGAATTCAGTTTGTTTTGCTGATAAAGACCAGAAGTTCTATGAGCGTAGGATATTCAAATTGACAGAAAGATGGCAAAAGGTCATTGATCAAAATGAAAGATATATTTGATATTGAATAAAGTTTAACAATAATTTTATAAGAAGAAAATATGTTTCGTTTGTATTAGAAAATCGACAATTACTTTGTTGCTAACCAATATATTTTTGTTTTGTTTTATAAGAATTGATGATTTTTTCGAAAAAACTCAGGATTTTTATCAAGCCTGATAGAGATAGAAGTACTATTATTTCCTGCTATTTAATAACTTCAATTTCTTGAACTTTTGAAACAAGCCAAATTATGCTTTTCGAACTGTTTTAACAATGAACGATAACATCTGCGCAGTACTACATGAGAAAAAAATCATTTCTGTAAGTAATCTGTAAAAGATTCTTGTTAATGCAAATGCTGTAGGACGAAAGAAGTGTATAGGTACCTTTTTAAAGCAACCGCTCCGTCAAACTTTTCCGACAACTCACACAGCGTTATTCCGGGAAAGTTTCGCAAATCTTAAAATTTTTCCCACCCCTAAGGTTCCATCTTCCCTCTTCTATTCCCTCGCCTCATCCCCCGATCCGATGCGCATAATTCATTCCGGGCGAGAACCCGGCCTCCTTAGATATCCGTTTCTTTTCGCTCGGACCCGTTTTATATTCAAAATTGGCGAAACGAGTCAGCGAACGAGAGTTCTCTTAATTAATAAACAGCAAGACACCTGCGGTTTGTAAACCGCAGTTGCTTGATTAATAAGACCGCTTTTCAATTGTCTACCGTTTTTGCCTCATCCCCCTTACTACTAGCGCCGGTTCTTCTTCCTTCGCGAAACACGATGTTGTTGTTGTTGTTGGTGGTGGTTGTTGTCTTTCAAAAACAAAACGGATCACTTAGATTAATGTTGTCTGCGATGGCGAGGCGTATCCATTTCCTTATATTGTTTTGTACGGTTGTCTGACTGGCCTTGTCTTAATGAGCGGGATTTATTTCGAGTTGGGAACCATCGCACCGTTCCAATGTTAGCTCTACTTTCTCCCCCCACGGATTAAAATTGTATAAATCACCGATTCCAGAACTAGATACCTAGCCATTAAGGAAACAATAACGATAGTAGAAGTTGTTCGTGGCTTTAGGTCGACCTGCACGCTTCTCCTTAAGCGTACGCTGAGCCGGAGGAAATAAATTTAGAGAAGGAATCATCTCATAATTTGTTTGGATTCTACGGAACGTTTTGTGACGAGATGTAAGGCCTAGCAGTTGAACAGAGGAAATATAATTTACCTAGACGTAATCCTACTTACAAAAGAACATTGACGATTTGAAAATTACACGAAGTTCTAGTTTCACAGAACAGCCCAACTTCCCATTCTTAAAATTGTCCTTTTCTCCCACCTCCAAATAACTACGGTTTTTAAAATATCGTATAAATTATTAGAAATATCAAAACATCATGTTTTGAAATAAATTGAATAGAATAGCGCAATAAATTTCTGAAAGGATTAAGACAATGTAGTTGTAGGTACTCTGTATATAGTGCTATGTATAAATAAATAATTTTGAAGGATTAGCTTTATTTTAGCATTATCTTCAAAGGTAATAGTTTAATTATTTAAAGAAAGGCGTTAACCTTACTAAGCCAAAGGTGACGATTTCATGAGGAAAAAATATTTCTAAGGTACAAAAACTTTAATAGGATACCAATTACTTAAAAATCCTAATTTGGATTTTGTTTCTCCATTATTTATTATTAAGTAGCATATCTGATACCATAGGATTATCTATGACCCAATATCTTGTACGATTAATGAAATGTAGTGTGTGATTCGTGAAGCAACAATTACAATCCTTACGACATAAGATGCCATTGGATTTCACACACTTCACGAAGGTGAAACTACTTACTGATCGTGGATACTTTTCTGATACAAAGGGAAGTGGTGGAGCTTATCTTTCTACACATCAAAATCAATATTTGTAACTAATTTTTTACGAACAGTCTCTCCCATGAGCATTACTTACTGACACCGGCAGATACTAGGATCGTCGCACAAATAGTCTGAAATTTCGTCAGTCTTACCACATTTCTGGCATCAGTTCCCAGTTTCTCGCCTGAAGAAAAAAACAAGCATTTACTACGGCCATACTCACAGTGTGCCGGAATATGTAGAAATACTAGCGATGCTAACGAATAGAAAACCTGTACAGACTACAGCATCTATTCTACAGAGAAGCCATGAACATCTTATATTCGCTAATTACCCATAACATAACAATATGCATTAATTATTTCTCCTTTTTATTCCATCTATTACCATTACTACTCCGACGTAAGACTACAGTAAACTTGCAATCTTATTGTTGTACTATCTGACACAAACTGTAATTGTTTCTTCCGCTGACGTTGACAACTGGAGTGACCTCGGCATGCTTCTTCATGTTCTTAACAGAAAGCATGACACAGTTTTTCGAGGCATGCATTCTTAAAGCTTCAATTTAGCAAAGGTACACTAGTGAAATAGAATCAGCGAACACTTTTACTACCATAACAGCAGCTGATTTGGGCAGGTGTGTGGCATCACTAGTACTTACAGAATGGTATACATCGAAATCGTAGATATATGCATTAGATTCAACTCGAACTTATATAAGTTTGAAGCTAAACTTATGTGGTGTGTTGGACATGAAAGCTAGTAATATAGGCCGTCCTTTGAAAGATATATTTACAGGATTGCATTCAATAGATGAGATGATTTGAAAATTATCACACAACTCAGTATACCATTTTCTAGATTTATAGGGCTTATTCTTTTTCTCCTTACTCTACAGTTTAACATCGTTCGGGAAATGAAAGAATCGAAGTATGTACGAACATTGAATATACATTCTAATTCCTTAAACAAACATATCCCAAACGTTTGTTCTAGTTCAGGTTCATTCTACTATTTTTCTCAGCACAGTAGCAATTTATTTATGCTGCTAGATGAGCCAACACACCATCAATGATGAAAAGTTCAAACAGAGAATTTGGTGTGACTTGATGCACCACCATCGCTGTTACGGACTGTAATGAAGCGAAAACTAATAGTATACAACAAATTCGACAGTGTTTTAAAACAAGAGATTCAGATTTTAACATTAAATTTATTTAATTTTTTTTTTAATTATTACGAAACCGCCAATACCCCAATAAAAACAAACTGCTCTAAAAGTAGGCAAGGCGTAAACATTTTTATTGCAAAGACATTCTCCAAAATACTTCAAATACGGTGGATGTGTCCAAAGTTCTAAAAATTTAGTTATATTTTTTTATTTTATCCATCAATATTAGAATGTAGTTTTTCAACATAATCGCCACTTAATTGAATATATGTATCCCAGGGATAAACTAACCTTTTCAGTGTCTACTCAATTCACTTATTTGTGACACGTTTTACCTCATCTAAACTTTCAAATTGAATACCCCATAAAGGTGTTTTCATATGTGGGAACAAATGATACTCACTAGGTGAAGAAGGTGGATGCGGGAGCAGTTCCCATCGTAAATCGTTGAAAACATCCTTCGTTTTTCTTCAAGTCTGCGGTCCTGTATTGTCCTGTTGCAATAACGGACTCTTATGCAACTTTCCAAGCCATTTTCTGACAAGTTTCTGCAGTAGTGGAATTTATTACACATAAATTCGAATAATTACATACGTTAATTATGGCACCTTTCGCCAGACAATTCATAAAAATAATCCTTTGGCAATCACAGAATACAGTAAGCATTCCAACAGAGAGAATTGCACGCGCCTTAAGTGATTGCCCTTCTTTGGGTTTACGCCATTCTTTGGATTGACTCTTGGTCTCAGGATTGAAATAACCAACCACCATAACACGTTAACAACTCTTGAAATTGGTGACAAATGCTAGACCTATTGAGTTTCTGCTGCGGTCCCAACAGCCTCGGCACCCAGCGTATTTCGTGTACCTATTCCTAGGCGTACACCAATTTGAGAAATTCGCTTATTCACTTTCAGTAGGTTCTCTACGACAGTAATGTTTCTTCCATTTACCAACGTGCTCGGGTGACCACTGTGGTGGATCGTCTTCTAACCACATTTCGATCCATCTATACACATTACTGTTAGATTCTGCAGACTCACCAGACACTCCTTGCAGACGTTGAATACTTTCTGAAGTTTTCACACTCTCTTTCCACAAAAAGAAAATCATTGCTCTCCACAAAAAGAAAATCATTGAGATTTGGCCACGTCTTCCATGATCACATTAACATTGCTACAAAAACGCGTCTAAATATCTGAATCAGATCGAACGATATTGCATTGAATAGCTGCAAAAACATATCCAAACTTGTCTATCACCAATAGCATTTGTCTATAAGTCCTGCGTAAGTTAATTAGAGCACCAACTCTAAAATTTTGGAAACATCCCTTGTACATAAATATCTTTAAATTCCAGTCCTCATACATTCTAAAATCATTGAATTGATTTGACACACAGTAACTCTTTCACGTAAGTAGATTTGAAATTAAAGTACAAGAATTCTATTAAAAATTTTATTGGTCTAATAAAACGGCTGTTGCTAATGGAATAATTTGAAATCCATCGTAATTCCGTTTATTCAACCTCGGCGAAGGAAGATGGAAGGTTGAAATTTTTGTCCATTGAATTTATGATCCATATAATTAGATAACGTCCGGATATAAACACAACCTATAGCCATTGGTGGCTCGCTGGCCAACTTTTTCGCAATAACAGCCCCGACAATTCTCATCACATCTCATTTAATATCGCGCGGGCGACTGACATCACGGGTTTTACGCCGCTCCGTATTTCACCAACCGAGAGACGTACCGAGCTGGCGCTAAGAGTGGACGGACGATAATATTTTTAATTTGTTTTACAGCGATGGGCGCAACTGTACACTGACCACGGAAGTGGTCCTATTGTTTTGTCGATAATATTTTAGCCGCCTTCCGGTTTGAACGGGGCGCTTCTACGTTCTCCCCGGCACTGTTCGACCTCCAACGCCATCGCCATCGCTATGGCCGACTTTTATGACACTTCCCTTGAATAAAAGCCCCCGGAATATAGCGGCGTTCCGTTTGTTTGTGCGATTTGATTTGTAGTTTTCATAATTTTATTTTTAAACGCGTCTGATTTATTATTTACTATACTAGCGCGCTGAACATAGTTTTACTCGGGCACATGTACGCCGGACAATCCTTTCTGACTGCCCGTATATGTACTATACGTAGATACGTACATATATGCGTTAGGTCGGCGCATTTTGCATATACACGCTTGAATGCGGAAATAAATCATTACGGTATTTGTTTTATGGAACCGTATTACACGTTTTTCCTATTTTAGTGCTATCGAATTAATTTCTCCCTTTTTTTTTCGGTGAACAATTTGGGTCGAGCGATATTCATATGCGACGGGTATGCATAGGGTAAAAGCGCCATAAAATTTTTCAAAAACAAGAATTATGTATGGAAACAAAGACGCATTTATTGCTGGAAATATTGATGTGATTACTACTCTTGCGAAAAAAAGTACCCTTACTTACAGTCCCTGTCCATTTTATTAGGGCCACCTTATAAATTTAAGCTTTAGTCTGTTCCCAACGCGGTAATTTACAAACACAAGTATAAAATTCATGAACAGGATTTACAATACCTTTCTAAATACGTTCCCTAAATATCTTTCTAAGAAATTGAGAAAATGCCACTTAATGACTTCTGTCCTATAATTACCCTCTCATGAATCATTCAGTACTGTATAGAAGATGGGTAGAAACAAGATTGAAAGATACACGTAATTCGTAGAGTAGAATATTTATCTGTTTATGTAACAACGTTCGTATTTACAGTAGCACTTTAATTTATTGCTTGTGTGCGCTTTATATTTTTTCGTTATGGATTAAAAAAGGGACATACCAAACGAGAAAGAACTGCGTATTGAGGCATTGTTGGGTACAGGAGTGTATTCTCAACGCTCAAAAGAAAGAAGCAGTATCATGACGAACAGTGCAGCGAATCGCCGTCTTAATGAAGGAAAAGATACCCACTACAAGTACCGGAAGAATGTTTTACGGCAAGAAAGGATCACTACTAATCAAGATGATCGACGTATCCTGCAACTAGTAACTGAAAACCAAGGTTTATTTGCCAAAGAAATAGGAAATGTAACGTCAAGGAGTGCAAATGCCCACGCATACAGTACGTAGACGATTGCACGAAGCCGGATTAAAATGCAGATTCCCCATAAAAGAGCCAAGATTAACACCGATGATGAAGCGAGCACGTTATGAATGGGTAGAACGTTATCACCATTATACAATTGAAGATTGGTAAAAAGTCAGACAAAATAACTTAAATGAATATGCAAATCAAGCAAAATTTTTTTGTTTGAACAATATCTTTTCATTGAAGATCATATTCATCGAAAGAGCTCAATTTGTTGGTTGACATCCATCTGAACGGTTTGGTGAAGCTAATGTACGAAAAACGGTGAAACACACTCCGTCAGTTATGGTATGGCCCTGTATATCAGTCGAAGGTCCTGGATCACTGTATTTTTGTCAAGGCACCATAAATCAACACCAATTTAAGCGTGTATTGGAGAATGACTTAATGCCATATATCAACGATTTAGATCCGAATGAAGGCTCATACACATTCATGCAGTATAAGGCACCACGCCACATGGCCAAATCCATCCAGTTTTTTGGAAACGCATTCTCTGCCGGTGTTACCTTGGCCGGGAAATTCTTCCGACCTCAATACAATTGAGAACGTGTGTATTCGAGAAGAAACACTACAAAAGAGCAATTAGTAAGAAATATTGAGGATGTGTGACAAAGTGACGGTACAATTAGACATACCATTAATGCTTGCATGGACAGTATGCCAAAAAGTATAAGAGCAATTATAAAAGCAAAAGGAGGGATTGCAAAATATTAGTTATATAGTTGTCACGATGTCTATAAACAGTTCTGAATAAACTTATTGTTGTACAATACGTTTTTCATTAGATATTTTAACAAAATCTCTATTTTAGAAAGTATCTCTAATAAATTGGACAGAGACTGTACATTAATCTTCTAATAACACATATTCGCAGGGAATTGCGGAGTAATTACAGTTTTTTGTCCTAACATCTAAGACAATTCCTTGAGCTACTTTTAAGAATAATAATAATGATCTCTTAATCGTCCAGCATTCTACATCTCCCTTCATGCCAACGTCCCTGCTACCACCCGCCATTACAGGAACCGCCAAGATCGACCTACGCCAGCATTGAACGCCGCATTGTGATTCCATTCCATTGAACGATTTGCCAAATATGCTTTTTTGGCGGTTATCCTGGATGTTATTAAATTACTCTATCATAATTACTCTATTATTTGAAGCTTCCACAACTATTTTACACTACCTTAAAGTTCGCCGTCCTGATTGCTTCCGAGAAAGGCCTTTGCGCGTGAATTGAAAGAGAGGTAGATAACTAATTTAAATAATGAGTAAGTGCAACAAAGACAACAGGTGGCAATGATATTGTGGTAGCAGAAGAATAATAGCTTAAGGACTGTTAGAGACATGTTTTCAATTAATTGTTCTGGTGCGAAAACAATTTTAAACATTTCTAACAAATTCAAAGAAGATGGTTGTCTTCTAAATTCCCATGAGAAAAGAAATAGAACCACTTTTTAACAGAAGATAAGAAGTTGAATATATTGTGTTATGTAGAGGGACGGTCACTTTTAGATGTAGCCAAGTATTTTGGAGTACAGTTCGGTGTGCCTAAAAGAATTTAAATGGTGGAATCAACTCTCAGAACTTTCGGTTAGTATCCTACACTTATCCATTAAAAAATACAACATTTTGTTTCCATTAATCCGTTAGATATTGGTCCCGTACAAATTCTTATCCTCAAAACCTGACCCGAACACAGTACCCTCAAAAAATAAATGTCTAGATTGGAATAATAAGCGATAGACTTATTGTCCCATTTTTCATTGGCGGTAACCTCACTGTAGTAAAATATCTCAATCTGCAGCAAAACCACAACATACCATCAATTGAGATATTGAATATTAATGCTTCGAGGTTCCAAATGGTGGACTGCGCTACATTCTACAAACGCCGTCGGGAATTTTTTGAATGACGCATTTCAAAAACGGTGAATTGGCAGGTTTGGCCCCATATCATGGCTTCCAAGACCAGCCGATTTATCACCAAACGATTTCCTTCTTTGGGGTTACCTGAAAAGTAAATTTGTAACATGCAAATACGTAACTTCAACGAACTGAAAGACCGTATGCGTGCTGCTTGTGATGGCACATACAACGGAAGAGTTTGAACCGTCATCCCCTACCTTAGTTGCTTCCAAACGAATTACAAAATGTACTGACGATGAAATTTTAAAAGTGGTGTTGGGAGCATCGAATAAATAAAATAAAGTTTCAATAGCCCAATCTTTAATGTTTATGAGTGACGGGACCACTAACATGCTTTACTTAGGCCGATTTCTTAAAGAAGAGAGTGTCGATCTGTTACATATAACATGTATAATTCATGCTTTAAACCAGGTGGCGCAATTGATCCCTAACTGTTATCCACGAGTAAATGCTTTAATAGCTTATACGAAAGCGGTATTTCTAAAGTCCCCAAAATGTACAAAACGATTTCACGAACTGTCTCCCACACTTCCTCAACCACCACAACCGATTACTACGCATTGTGAAACATGGTTAAAGGCTGAGTTTTACTACTGCGAACATTTAGATGATGTACAGAAGATAGTTTTACAATTCGATCTGAGACACGCCAAAGCTATCAAGAAAGGCCAGACAATGTTTCAAGATACTCAGGTAAAATGTGATTTAAAAAGTATTCGCAAGAACTATTATGGACTAGCGCAGGGAATTGGAAAATTACAAAATGATTAGAGCCCGTTTGTGGATTCTGTTCAAATGGTGGATGATGTTCACTCACGGCTATGTACGGTGGAAGGCGAAAAAAATAAAAGTGTAATATGAAAGTTTGAAAGTGGTATTGACAAGGATTCAGATTTACTCATACTAAGACAAATTTGTGAAAGTGCATCGAAAGATTAATTAAGCTGTCTCAAGGATTACTTTAAATTTGCAAATATAACATCATTCGATGTGGAACGGTCGTTTTCATCTTTAAAAAATATTTATTCCGCACGTCGTACTCATTTGACTGGAAACAAGTATGGAAACATATTTAATGATTTTACTAATTAATAAATGCCACCCAGTTTGTGATTTCGTGGAAACTTTTTTAAAACAGTAGGTGTTTCAGCACGTTATATAATATATTTTTATCATTATTGTATGTGTAAACATTCCTGTGTCCGCATCGGCTATGCTCACTCATGAAGGTCATTAGTGATGCGAGTACGTAAACATTACTGAACGCTAGCTTTGGTGCGGCCGCTCGACCACTCCACGATGTTCTCCGCACTGCACTGTAACATGCCCCACTTTGCCGAGACTAATTATAAGTTTAAAAAAGGTCATCGAATTAGGAAACATTTTATTAATAGCTCATTAGTACATAACTCATATATATCACAATTCACCCTGTCTTACCTCTGAATCTTACGTAACAGCAATCATTCTTTTTATTGGCGCCGTAACTGAAGTACGAAGAAGAAACTTATGGCTTGCGCAGTCATAAAACGTTTTGTGTCAAGTTCCGAATAATCAAAAGGAACCTTATACGTTCGGTTATCTATATTCATACAATTTCCGTGCAAGAAGGAATTGGAACGGTTCAATTTGTAAAATGGCCCGCGATATAAGACAGAAAAGATAGATACTTCGGCGGAGCAATGTATAATTTGATGATTAAGTGGACGGAGCGGTACCAGAAAGCTTTCAGCTTTACGTTACGTTACGGTCCTCTTTTCCTCCTTCGCCTTACATCCATTCCATCTACGCTCCTCTTATGCGATACTCCCGTTTCTCCCTCCTTAGTTCATTTGCGTAATCCCTTCGAGGTAATCATATCATGTCGACGCGAGGGTCCTCGGCGGCCCGACGATGGATATTAAAGTCGTTCGATCGCTGATTTATGAAGTGGCTGGAGCCGGTAAAGTGTCGTCGCTTCACTCGTCGCCTGTCTCATAGAAATGCACAGATAAATTTAGCCGGTACCAGTGCCAGTTACCGGTTCCGGAATTGTAGATTTCCCGTTACAGTTTTATTGCCGGCGCTCGGACAGAGCGTGAAATTGAAAAAGTTTGTTATAAAAAGCCCGTACGTCCCGCCATTATCCTCTCAGCTCCTAGTCTCCGAAGTGGAGCGCCACATCGGACGAGACCATCTCATATCTCTTTCCGTAAAACAATTACCGGAACATGGTCACTCAAATTTGTATGATATGTTACTTTTAATATCCGCTCTGACCGGTGCATGAGATATTCTTCGCTGAATCTATGTATTTACGTATTTTTGCGTGTTAGGTGTATAGAAATATCGTATGAAAATCTATTTAATACAGAAATTTCGTTCTATGGCTCTTCGTCCATTTAAATTATGTACAGCCACTTTCAATCTTTATATTTTTGCAAAGAACACGCTATTTTAAGAAAATATTTCGCCAAGGACAAAAAACGACAAAAAGACAATGTGAGGAGAAAAAAAAACGCTAACACACGGATATGTTTCTGCCTATCCGACGTCATCAACGCGCTCTGAAGCGGTTATTTGCTCAACACATTGCAATTCCCTCTCTGCTACTATCTCCATATCTAACGTTACGGTTCAAATGAGTATTCTTTGGTGCTAAACAACGCCAAAAGAATAAAACACTTGTCTACCGCCAAACACAGCCAAAACAAGCTGGTACAGTTTCCCAACCGTACTCCCGAACAATACATGGATTGCTAGTCCCAAGACGGCGCGCACAAGAACAGTGCATAGGGTAACTGCACATGTGAATGATTTCTCAGGCTTACCGTTACGTATTAAAAACACATCTAAAATGCCTAGAAAATAGTACCACAGATAAAAATGCTGCTAAATACAGCTTCTCATGGTATTGGTGAAATCATTCACGAAAAAGACAATATGAGGAGACAAAAAACACTAACACACCGACATGTTTTTGCCTAGTCGACGACATTTTTCCGAGGGTGTGTGTTTTTTTTTACTATTAACTGAATTGAATGATTTCTATTACTTTTTACGAGCCAATCTCTGATAGTTAAATATTTTTACTAACAAAAAGAAGCCGCACCCGTGCAGACATTTTTAAATTTCGCGCGTAGTTTAAGTTTAAGTTGGTTATTTCGACAATAAAAATCATTATCCATCCATATTTCCAGCTAATACATGTAAATCTGGTCTTTATTGCTGGAACTACCAACTTGAATCGCCCATAAAATTTTAAAATGTCTTTCTGGGATGTTAAATGATTTTTTATCTTTCTCCAGCTAATTTTTAAATAGAAACATACCAACAGTTCCAAGCAGAAATATGCAATAAGAAAGGAATATTTAAAGGATTGGAAATTTTAGAAAAAATACTTCACATGAGATTAAAACAAATAAAGGTGCTAAGCAGGGTGATTCTATATCTCCAACACTACTTGATCCCCTATATCTCTAAAACTATATGAGAGTACTAGAGGAAGTGAGTTATAAGATTTTAACCATTAACAAGGCCTTTCCCACTGTATCCTTTTTTGTATACAAGAGGCAACAATGTCCTTTATTAGATGGCGCAGATAAAATTGTCGAAACATTCTTCCAACAAAAATAATATCTTAGACGCTGCACCCGATTAAACTTTGGATTATGCAATCATTCACAGAAATTTGCTGAATTTGCTTCTAAAATTGTGAGATATTACTTAACACATGGGCTGAAAAGTCTCGGGCCTAACAAAGAAAACACGGTTTTTTTGGTTCAAAATTAGCTTTATTCATCAACGTAATCTCCATCAAGAGCAACACAATCATTCCAGCGCCGCTCTAACATTTCAATACCACTTTTGTAAAACGATTTATCTTTTGCCTCAAAATAGGCCTCAGTTTCACCGATAATCTCTTCATTCGTGCGAAATTTCTTACCGGCGAGCATTCTTTTGAGGTGTGCGAACAGCCAGTAGTCGCGAAATCTGGCGAATACGGTGGATGTGGGAGCAATTCGAAGTTCAATTCATGTAGTTTTGCCATTGTTTTGATTGACTTGTGACACGGTGCGTTATCTTGATGAAACAACATTTTTTTCTTTGCCATATGCGGTCGTTTCTTTGCAATTTCGGCCTTCAAACGCTCCAATAACGCTATATAATATTCACTGTTGATGGTATTTCCTTTCTCAAGATAGTCGATGAATATTACACCACGCACATCCCAAAATACTGAGGCCATAACCTTTCCAGCCGATTGTTGTGCTTTCGGGCGCTTTGGACGTGATTCACCAGTTGCTTACACTCAGATGACGATCGTTTTGATTCCGGAGTGAAGTGATGGATCCATGTTTCATCCATTGTCACATATCGACGCAAAAATTCCGGTTTGTTACGTTTAAACATGGCCAAACACTGCTCAGAATCATCAACACGTTCTTGTTTTTGGTCAACAGTGAGCAAACGCGGCACCCACTCTAAACAGAGCTTTCTCATAGTCAAATGCTCATGCAATATAAAGCCAATACGTTCTTTTGATATCTTTACGATGTCAGCTAACTCATGCAACTTCAGTTTTTGATCATTCAAAACGATTTTGTGGATTTTTTTGATGTTTTCTGGTGTTACCGCCTCATTTGGACGTCCACTGCGTTCTGCATCATCGATGTCTCTACGACCACGTTTGAAGTCAGCAAACCAACGTTTTATTGTTGTTTCTGATGGAGCGGAGTCCCCATAACATTTTTCAAGCCATTGCTTCGCTTGAACGGTATTTTTCCCATCAAGAAGCAGTGTGAAATTAAAACACGAAATTGTTTTTGATCCATTGTTTTGAAAATAACAAAAGTAGCGTGACTCTTAGCACAATAACTCATAAACTAATGAATAGAATATCATGAAATTTTAACAGCAGTCTTTTGAAGGTTAGTACTAACTGAGAGAAAGGTGACTGCAATAAAACTAGCGTCATCTATGTGTTAGGCCCGGGACTTTTCAGCTGATGTGTTAATCCACGAAAGTTGGTTTTATATAAAGAAATTTTATATTTTTCTAATAATTGTTTTGAAACGTCACTGGTTCTTGTGGTAAAAATAAATCACTCTAATTGTTTTAATAGTTGTATTGAACATTGACTAGATTAATTACAAGCAGCTATTATCGCTAATTGTACATCGATGATAAATTGGTTATGTGTGCAATATACTGCGGCTCACAGTGAAAATGATGCAGTGGTATATAATTTAATAAGAAGCTGAAAATGTTAGAAAAGTAATTATTTGGGAAAAGTAAATTTAATATATTATGTCTATTATTCTTGAAACATTACAAAAATAAAACAAAATTAATTCGAACAGGTATTACGAATTCTAACCAGACAACATTACAGCGGTTACATATACAAGATCATAGTGAAGATGATGCAACTCACTACACAATTTTTATATAAATAGGGAAAGTCCCTAGATGCACGTGTACTTTACCTCTCTATCTGTTACAACTATGAAATGCGATTTTATCACAACCAACTTATAATTTAGAGTAGTTTAACACTGGTCGACAGACAATGTTGGAAGAGCGAGAATTAGTAATTTTTCACCACAAGAAGAATAAAAGTCAACGGGAAATTCCATAAGTATTAAATAGAAGTACATCCACGATACAGCATATTATTGAACGGTATAATTGGAAAAACAGAATGAAGAACAAATGTGTTCAGTACAGCTGAATGAATTTCTGTTTAAACTAGTATTGAATTTCAAATCGCTTAATTTTACTAGTATTATTCTTACCTTTCTTTCATTTGTGCAGAGGTATTTCAGTACATGCAATGTTTGCTACGTCAGACATGTACCTAGAACTTCGTGTATTGTCGTCAAACATGTTGCTAGAACTTTCATCTATTGTCGTGATACGTGTGCCTAGAACCCTCATTTACGTGAATAATCAGGTAGTTTTAGGGTTGTTCAATAACGCAAACAGAGACTATTTATAGTCAGTTTTACAATTTTTACAGTAGTTCTACTACAGCTTAAGTCATGTACCGTTCGTAGTCTAGACTCGTATCGACATAGTATTAATTACATTCTTTAATATATAGAAATTACAAAAACATACAGTCTTATTATTCGAACCAGCATTAGCGGCGTTTCCCCATAAAATGTAAAATAAGTGAAAAAAGAAATATTTAACGAACACAGCGGGCGGTAGATTATTACACAATCTAGAAATAATCCACTGTTAAGTGCTGGATGTGAAACGTGTTGTGGGAAATACCGTAAATGCAGAAACAGTTCAAAGAACTTTGCGGCGTACCAATTTGCACGAACGAATAGCCGGGAAAGAATCGTTTATAAGCCAGAGGAACAAGAGAAGTCGCTTACAGTTGCATCACAGGATCAAAATAAAGATTTTGGCTTCTACAAGACCGTTATTTTTAATGTGTGGAGGGAAAGGAATAAAGAATTAAAACCGCAACATTTGAAACCAACAGTTAAACATGGAGGTAGCCACGTAATGGTCTAGGGCTGTATTTCTGCTGCTGGTGTTGGAAACCCTCCTCTTATTGCAGGTTTATGTACTTAAACAGCCTTAAATAGAATTTAGTGTCTAGTGGCAGAAAACTGGACACAGAAGATGATTTAAGATTTTACGAGGACAACGACCGGAAACATTCTTCGCGTGTGGTCCAGGAATGGTTGTTATATAACTGCCGCAGTACGGTGAAAACTCCAGCTCAGTCACCTAACATAAACATTATCGAAAATTTGTGGCTTATTCTTGAAGTAAAAGTGCATAGTCATCGAATATCCAATAGGAATGATCTAAAAAATGCTATGTTAGAAGAATGGAACAGTATTTCGCCAGATTACACGCATAAATTAGTAGGATCTGATCCAAATAGATTATAATTAAGTATAAAATCTAAATCTTATTGTAGGTGCATCATTTTCATTGTGATGTTAAATATGTAATCACTGTAATGTTATCTGATTAGACTTCGTAATACCTGTTCGAATTAGTTTTGTTTTATGTTTGTAATGTATTTCAAGAATATACTTAATTAATTTTTCCCAAATAATTACTTTACCTTTAACATTTTCTTACCAAATTATACACCACTGCATCATTTTCACTGCAAGTCACTGTATATAAAAACACCAATCAGCTAGTCTGTACAAAAGCGCAAAGAATTTGACTTAAATATATGTCGCCAACAATAATTAAGGCACTTTTTGAAATAAAACTGGTTTATCGATATAATTTATTAAATATTTTTCCAGAAAATATCTGTAATAATATTATTAATACAATGTTAATGGTAATGTTGATGTTATGTTTATATATTTCTGCGTATGCAATAAAAAATACACATCTAGACATACATTTTTTAGTATAAACAAAGAGGAAAGAGATTTATTGGAACGTGCGAGTAACAAAGTTCACGAACACGAAAGAAAACATCTCCTAAAAACGAGTCAAATCTCGCACTAGACCAAATGCAATTTCAAACTTTTCTTTTAAGTTATCACCCCTCAAAATCGAGAATGGAAAACTGCCATTCGGAAACATAATCAAGTACTTATTTGTAACAATTTACGGAAACATAAAAGAAAATTTTCACTTTTTCCTATATCCGTTTTCTCTCTTACGAGTCCTAACTCGAAGCGAGAGAAGAAAACTTTCTACAGACGGTTATCTCATCCCCAAAGTATACACAAACTCACGACAAAAAGACCTTTATTAGTTTTCACTCGGTTGCTCTGTGGAATATATTTGCGCAGATCTCCGTGGGATTTATTTTTTTGATCCTTTCGAGTTGAAAGAATTGACGAAAAATTTTAAAAACATCTCGTTACGAAAGATGATCTATTAATTTTTGAACAGCTACCATTTTTAATTACAATTATACATAATGTTACGTTTTGTATAGACACATTGTAGGCACCTTTGAATTATTTTTAATCTTTATTAGTTGCCGGTATATTGTAAAGGGGAATATTACTTTCCTAATTATGTACTTTCCAAATGCTTAACAGTAAAGCCAATATCTGCGATAATTACGTTTCAATGAAGGGAGTGAAGTATCTTGGCGATAGACGTATTTTCCTTTCTTATTTCAAATATTTGCTAGTAGTTACAACGGTCACTTCTATAAAATTTAATGAGCCTTTATTTTAGTAGTTTCTCTATACATTTAGTCACGTATACGACCCTCTAAATCTCGAATATTTTCTAATTCACCGACGTCAGCAAATCGCCTACTACCTACCTGAATATTAAAAATCTCAAAAATATGATAACCCATTCCACAAGTTGCAACAGTACGCTTGACATCATCGACTAACCTAGTCGCACGCTCTCTGTAATGTAATGTTCTCCGCATTTGTAAGGTCTCACATTGTTTTCACGAGACAAATCTCGTGCCCCGCAGTACTTCGAAGCCCTTCCTTCGAGTCTTTGCACCCAGCACCTTCTTCGGAGAATCAGCTACCATAATATACAGACGACGCATACAAAGCCTCATTTCTTTTATTGTCACATATCCATTCGCTACGTATTTACAACACTCAATTTTAAGTAGCTCGCATACTGTCGTCTTCAGAGGCGCCCTGAGAAGGGCTGTTGCTTGTCAGAGCAATCTTGTTTCAACGCTCTGGCAAGCAACAGCCCTTCTCAGGACGCCCCTGAAGACGACAGTAGACAGACTGCCGAAACATCAGGCTATACAAGTTCAACGAACGATGGAAATAGCCCAAACAACAATTCTACTTACCCTAATTGATAATAATTAGAATACAAGAAACTAAACGACTATTTTGAGATTTATTTCTTAATAGAAAAGAATTTATTTTCATGTACATAAAAAAAATCAAAATCAAATTATTTTATTATTGAAAAATGTTCTAAATTCCTCTATGATTAATAAAATATTCAAATGAAAACTTTTTACGATACAAAATTTGTTGTTACACTATTACATGCCTACTAAATATTTTCTGCAGCATTTAAAATTATTAGAATATAGCACAAAGACGCAAATGAACTAACCATGCTCTTTGACGCTATGTGTACGCACAGAGGCCGACATTTTGAAAATTATATCAAACATATGGTGTAGTGACACTGTTCAGATGTTCAGATTGCACTAAAACTCAGTGCTGTAAACACCAGAATTAATTATATAAATATTTCGTTAGTTGAAATAAATTTACATATGCTAAGTGTTGTTCTTATGAAGTTTGAAGGCTTATGCTTGGCTAAGGATAATTTTATTTTGATTCTACACAAAATGTTTTTTTTTTATGATCGCCATTAATAATCAATTTTAATTGGAGAATAAATTATAAAATAAATCTTTGGCCAAGCTAAAATACTGAACAGCTCTCAATAGTTTAAACAGTTATTTGAAACTATTCGCCTAAAAAACATAAAAATATAGAACAATATGGAGCTATAATGTCAAATAGCCTATATATAAAAGATGAGATATTAAAATACGTATTACAAAATTTTTTTATTGTTTGGATGAGCAAGAAATATTAAATGCGTATGTGGGGAGTGGCGATGTCCTTCATATACTTTAGCGACATCTTATAAATATATCTGCAACTATACTAGAATTATTTACGTCTTTCTTTTTACACAAGTATATTTCTATTGTATATTCAAATGCACATATATCAGTACATATTTGTATTAGACCAAAACAAATTATGGTACCCTGAATTTGTAGTAAATGATAACTTCATAAAATGTGAGAAAATAAAATTCTAGTTAAAAAAGAATACGTAAACCACCTGCATATTAAGAACATTTGCTTAGGAACTTTTCGTTTTAGGTAACCATTCAAGAAAAATCAAACATCGTTTTCCGTATCGCCGTCATCTTATAAATGTTTGGGAAAAATACTTAACAGCAGTTCTAAATTATTGTTACTTATTACCCCTACATCCTAAAAAAGAAACATGGGGGTACCTGCATTCTTCCGTTGGCTTAGCCGTAAATATCCATCAGTAATAGCACCTTGCATCGAGGAGAAGGTAGGGTTATGTGTACGTATAATACTCGATACCTATATTTTGTTCTTTTAGACGAAAGATTTCGACGGAAATCCCATTAATGTAGATTCTTCAAAACCAAATCCAAATGGTGTCGAATTCGATAATCTCTATTTAGATATGAATGGTATTATACATCCCTGCACACATCCCGAAGATAAACCTCCACCAAAAGATGAAGATGAAATGATGGTGGCAATTTTCGAATGTATAGACAGATTATTTCGCATAGTAAGACCTAGAAAGTTGTTATATATGGCTATTGATGGTGTAGCTCCAAGAGCAAAGATGAATCAACAACGATCACGGCGGTTCAGAGCTTCTAAGGAAACTGTAGAAAAAGTGAACGATATTGCACGCGTAAGAGCGGAATTGCTATTAAAAGGTGCCCATTTACCTCCAGAAAAAGCAAAAGGGGAACATTTCGATTCAAATTGCATTACACCCGGTACACCATTTATGGCAAGGTTATCAGAATGTTTAAAATATTATATATATGACAGGTTAAATAATGATCCAGGTTGGCAAGGAATAAAAGTAATTTTATCTGATGCTAATGTACCTGGAGAAGGTGAACATAAAATTATGGATTATGTACGGAAACAAAGAGGTTAGTGAAAATGCTACTTTTAGGCAATTTTGTCTTTAGATCTTACTAATATATCAATATTCATATAAATATATTTTCTCTAGGACAACCAGATCACGACCCTAATACAAGACATTGTTTGTGCGGTGCAGATGCTGATCTGATAATGTTAGGGTTAGCTACACATGAACCAAATTTTACCATCATCCGTGAAGAGTTTAAGCCGAATAAACCAAAACCTTGCGATTTATGTGGACAAATAGGTGAGCCATTATGAACTTTGTTTTGCTAATTGAAAGAAATGTTCATGATTTTAGGTCACGAGTTGAAAGATTGTATAGGTCTTGAACACAGTATAAATAATGAGCAGGAAACACTATTCGGGAGTGAAGGTGAATTTATTTTTGTCAGATTGAACGTTCTGCGGGAGTATTTAGAAAGGGAACTAGCTATGCCGAATTTACCATTTACTTACGATTTCGATAGGGTTCTTGACGATTGGGTATTTATGTGTTTTTTTGTTGGTAATGATTTTTTACCACATCTGCCAAGTTTGGAAATTAGAGAAGGTGCAATTGATCGTTTAATTTCGCTTTACAAAGATGCCGTCTACAAAACTGGAGTAAGTTTGTTTTTGTTTGTTTACTTAATGATTATGCTACAATACAATGCATTAGATAAGATAATAGTAGTAATTTATGCAGTCAATGATTAAAAACATCGCAAATTTTGTTATTTCAGGTATCTATTGATTACAAATCTTATAGTTACAGTTCATGACAAATATTTATTTTATTTCAGACAAAAAAATTGATTAATTCTAGAAAATTAGCCTGTTGGGTTACTGATTATTTGCAATTTAGTTGGCTTTTATCATTCTTGTTGGTAATCTTATCTCTCTCACTCACTTAGACTACGTTATATATAAAATGGTCTCCAGTTTGCGTAAGCTTTTGCCCAATTTTGTCTTTTCCGTTAGTGTATAGATCTTAACCGGGGTTTTCTTACTACTATATGGCCCCTCAGACAGGCTTTTGTTAGGCTCTTTTCTACTATCGACACACTGGCAACAGGGAAATCACTCGAATGTATTGGTGGTCTCATTTCGTTATTGATCTGGGCCTCCCACTTCGCTTCCTGCTCTAAAGCTTAGCGGTGTCTTCCTTTCGTTTAATTGTCCTTCTCACATAACACTCCGAAATATTTAATTGCTGAGAAATTTTTCTATTAGAAACATTTGTTTCGCGTGAAACGTATATTCTGGCGCGCGTTTCAATACCCAATTCCCTTCTCTTTAGCATATCTTTGATCAAATAAACTAACAATATGAAATGGAGTCTTCCTAGCGCAATCCCACACGTCTCCAGTAATACACTGGATGCATGCTGTATGTATAGTTTATTATAAAGCAGGTGAACGATTCAGTACTTCTCCCAAATTCTATTTCATAACATATTCGTCCCCAATTTCTTACTATTAGCGTATTGCTATTATACAATTAAATACAGGAATACATTGTTTTCATGTTTGATTGGATTTTATAAATAGGTCTTATTGTTATGAATGTATACTATCAACGTTATATTGCAAATGCCATTTTAAGAAAACTAGTATGAACTTCCTTGAGTCATTTTAAAATACAGTAAACGCTCGGTCATGTAAATACCCGGTAGTGGAAACGTTGCGGTCATATAAACAGAAATTTGTTACTATAGGATCAAACAGAACGCCCGGTAACGTAAACAAGCTTGCACTACGTACAATTCGATAATGTAAACAGTTTAAGGTACCGGTTATTTCCCGATTTACGTGTGTAATTGAATCGATCAAAAGAATGTTTACGTAAACGTTTTCAGCGACGGCACCGGTTCCCCGATTTATGTATGGGATTCCTGTAAGCGTTGGCTCTCTTGGCATCCACGTCCAATAAAAGAACATTTTTAAAATTAAGTGACAAAGTGAAAATCATCGACGAGATTAAAAAAGGTGCCGGTGCAGGTGACTCAATTGACAAAAATATATGGAGTATCTAAAGCCACTATCTGTAAAATTAAGCGATTCAAGTCACAAATTTTGCAACGTGTGTCAGATACATACGGAGGCCCGGGAAATCGCAGAACTTTAAAAAATGCCCAAGCACCTAGAATGGAAAATCGTCTGTATAAATGGTTTTTAAAACAAAGGGATAACCACGTTCCAATTAGCGGCGAATTAATTAAGGAGAGAGCAAAATTATTAAATGAAAATCTAAGAGACCGAAAATTTTGTAGCCAGTGATGATAATTAGTGTTAACTAACTTTAATCAGTGTAAGACATCTACAAATAGACGTAAAATATAATAAATAAATTGAATTAAATTTTTGCACTTTGCATATAATCCGGTCTTTAATTATGACTAGTTCGTTGCTTACTGCGGCTGCAAAAAAAAGTGACAATCAGGAAAGCCGTTTTAGTAATAAATAAGTAGGTAGATACAATAATAAACAGGTGAATGAAAATAAAAATGCAAAACATCAAAACAACAATAGGATAGATGTTACCAAAGGGCGCTACTGATTATTATCGCTATAGTCTTATAGGAGTGCCAACTTTCCGACTCAAAAAAGCGTGGACGATTCAAGCGCCTTTGAATCATTGTTGAACACAGTGTATTTATCTACCACAACTCAATTTTCAACTTTTTTTTTCTGATACCACCACCGTTAATAGCAGGAGAATAGTATTACTTTCTTATAGTTTCAATAATAAATTAATAATACTACCAACTTCAATTTAAACAGTGTATATCTTTAAACATTTTGAATGATATATATATATGATCCCAATATGAATAATAAAAAAATAATAACTATTATGTACGAATCACAACAAATGCTATATTCTTAGAAAAACATACTTAGCAAAATATTTCCTGTGTTTAATTGTTAAAAATGTACGCTTTTTATTACAAAGTGGCCGATTTCACGTACTATCCTATTAGACAGAGATACTCAAAATATCGCTTGTAATTTTAGCAGAGTGCTATTCCTAAAAGTTAACTTTAGGACACTCTAGATTAAACCAGACACTGATATAAACTATCTTATATCAAATGGAACGTCCCTGTACATTATTGGCTTCCAAAAACTTTTCCAATTGTTGATGTCTTTTTTGTTGCTTCAAACACATATCAAAGTGTTAAAACATTTGACTATTAAAAATGCAGTCACCCCAATTATTTTTGTATGTACAACAACATACAGGATATAGGATTTTTTCGCGAGTAACAATGTTATTCATAGTTACAGAATTCGATAACATTTGCATTTTCTTGACGAATATGTATACTTTAATTCGTCATACATGACGTCGTATATACGACAATGGTTATATATTTTGTAACTACTTCACGAAGGTGGTTATTCGTAGTTGTTAATCAGAAATGATATATACATTATCGGTTACTTGTTGAGAAAATGTGTAATCAAATAAGTTTTAATGTAAATTACAAAGGAAAATAGATAGAATAGAAAGTGATATATACCATTTCTGTTATTTCATTTATCATTTTACATATAAAGTAATTCACATGGGAGTTCAGTTGCAGAATTTATTTCTTTGCGTATATGTTTTGATTATTTATACTCAAATAATAAAAAAAAACATTTATATTAACATAAACACAACCTACTTCATATGTGATTTTTAAAAGTATTTGAAAACACTGTTTTCTGGATGAAGTTCGTGGTTATAGAAAACTACGTCATTGTCCTAGTTATTTGAGGTTATAACTTCGTAACCATAGTTACTCGCGAAAAAATCCTTAAAGTAATTTACTTTGAAGTTTAGTTGCAGAACTTATTTCTTTGCGTATATGTTTGATTATTTATACTCAAATAATAGAAAAAAACACTTATATTAATATGAACACAACCTACTTGATACATGATTTTTAAAAATATTTGAAAACACCGTTTTCGCGACGAAGTTCGTGGTTATAGAAAACTATGTCATTGTACTAGTTATTTGTGGTTATAACCTTGTAACCATAGTTACTCGCGAAAAAATTCTTATAGTTCACAGAACGGAGTAGATGGCCATTTTCTAAAACCAATTTTACTCATTAGAAATTTTGTAACTGCTAATGTATGTATATCATATTGTTTCAGTTTTCAAATATCGATCAGTGTTCTAAAATTAGCAAGCTAGACTTCGTCTATTTTAAGTTTTTACCCGCGTCATTGTTTTCTCGTTAAGTTACGACAATCTATTCATTTGACGATCTTTCTCAAGTGCTGTTGCTGAAAAAGGAAAGAACATTTGCACTTGTCTCACATACAAAGATCTACTTGGTGTGAGATTATTAAAGTAAGAGACAAGGATAATTGTAGATACTACCGCATTATTCAGGTTACGTGAACTGTTTATCTTTTAGCGTTTGTTATCGGTTGTCAATGTACGTTAGCATCGTTTTTGTAAATAGTTCCTGTAAAACATTAATAAATCAAAATATAATCAATTTTGTTAAAATAAAATAATTTGCGCTACAGTACATTACATTTATTTTCAAATTAACTGTTTATACGGTATTTAATTAAACCCAGATGTATCGATTTGTTTCATACGGATAAAAATCAATGATGTAGGTAAATAGTGAAAATAGACGAAGTGGATATATTTTATTATATAAATGCTTTGACTGCTTCGATGTGGTATTTCATCAATCAATTTTCCTGTCCTTATATTGCTTTTACTGCTGTCTATCAGCAAATTGCAGGTGCTTTTTAAAGTTCAATAGAGTTTCTTTCTAGGGTTACCTCACAGAAAATGGCGACGTTAACCTGGAACGTGTGCAACTCATAATGACGCAATTGGGAAAAGCGGAAGACGAAATTTTTAAGGTTCGACAACAGAAGGAAATTCAGTTCAAAGCTCGCGAAAAAGCGAAACGACAAAGAACGGAGGAGATGGATAGACGCAGACGACCCGATTGGTCTCTACTTCGCAATACCCAATTCGAACCAACGGTATGTTACTTGGATCCGTGGGGTATGCGTGTTAAACGTTGCCTTGTTTGTTTTGCAGCCGCTAGGCCAATCAAAAACTATTTTAAATCCACGCCAGGAGGCATATCATATTCGAAGAGCTGGAATGCACTCGCAGACAGGGGCGCAACTGCAAACGGTTGATTCGAGGAAAGCGTTAGAATCTATGCTCGATAAACCAGGATCGAATGAAAGAAGAGGAGTTAAAAGACCGCGCGAAGACGAAAATGATGATGATGAAGAGGAAGCTCACGATGAAGTTCGACTATGGGAAGATGGCTTTAAAGATAGATATTACGAGTCTAAATTTGATGTTGGACCTAAAAATTTAGAATTCAGGTATGCATGTAGATTCAGAACCTACAATGTATCTACTCGTATATATATATATACATACACTAGGGTGACAGAATAAAATAGACACCTACTAATTAAAAAGAAGATTCTATTCTCGTTACATATACAAAATAGTTTGAAATTTTTAAATTAGACTAATATTTTGTCGATCCACCTTTACTTGCGTGAAGTGCTGCGAGTCGTCGTCGCATAGAATCTATTAAATGATTAATGGTGTCTTCTGGAATATTTAACCGGTCTTCTGTAACAGCTGCCACGAGTTCTTCCTTATTGCTTCGTTTCCGGGGTCATTTCGCCATATTTGTCTGGATTATGTGCCAAACATTCTCTATCGGATTCATGTCTGGTGATCGGCCTGGCCATGGTAAAATCCGAATCCACCGTTCCTCTTTCCATGTGGTTGGTGTTCTTGCTTTGTGGCAGGGTGCTCCGTCCTCCATGAAAGTGGCGTCTTCTTTAGATAAAATGGCGTTGTCGAATATCGGTAGTAGTCCTTCTGTTAATATTTGGATATATTTTGCCGCATTTATATTTCCGTCGCAGATTACTAATTGCGATCTTCCACCATACCATATCGCGCCCCACACCATGATGTTCACACCGCCGTACTTCACCGTCTGATGCAAAAATTTGTCGTCCAGTTGCTGTGACGAACGTCTCCATACCCACGTACGACCACCATCACTGAATTGGTAGTATCTGCTTTCGTCTGAAAAAATGACAGACTGCCAAAACTCTTCGGGCTTCGTTCGCATTTCAATTGCCCAAGCCATTCGGCGCCGTTTTTGAAACGCCGTAAGGAGAGGTTTTTTCTTTGCCACCCTTTTATACATACCCACACTGCGGAGGTATCGCAGAATGGTGCGCTGACTTTTCTGTGAAGTTGCCGCAAGCTCAGCTGTACTTTTTCGCGCTTCTCTTAACACTTCGCGCACAAGCACCCTTTTACTTCTTTCAGAAGGTCGGGCACGACCTGGTCTCGGCTCCACTGTTGTTTTTTCCTTGCGTTTAAATTGTGTAATCACACGGTTAACTGTGGACAACGGAATATTTAAAAATTTACTTATTTCACGTTGCGAAGCGCCGCGTTCACTCTGGCCAACGATGCGACCCCGGGTGAAGTCGCTATTATCACTCGAACCTTGTAAGCGAGGCATAGTCGTAACGATACTAAACTATGACGAATTCCTTCCGATACATCTACCCCTACCCTAATGACAAGAGAAAGATCTTAATTCGTTCTTAGAATTTAGCTGTTTACATATTTATATCGCATTACCTGGTGTCTATTATATATATATATATATATATATATATATATATATATATATATATTCCTGGGTTTCTGGCCGCGTGTGCTTTTAGTCCCGAAAGGGGCCGTTTTGACGAGGTCGAGGTTTCCACGAGATCTCACTCATCTTCTGGACGCTGTCGCTCGGTTAGCGATCGAAGATGTACATCTCCGATCGCCAACCAGACAGCTCACGCGACAGAATCTCGGGATCCTTATTCCATATATATTTAAGTGAAAAAAATCATTAATTTATTTAAAGGAATTCAGTGGCTTTACATTACGTGCGAGGATTATGTTGGGTTTTACGCTACTACTATCAAGGATGTGCTTCTTGGAAATGGTATTTTCCATACCATTATGCGCCGTTTGCATCGGACTTCATCAACATATCTGGACTCAGTACCGAATTTGAAGCTGGTACAAAGCCTGTAAGACTATTGAAATAATTCTCTTATTTACTTATAAAATAAATCGGGATTACTCTACGGTAAACAATTCATAAAGAGCTAACTTAAGGTAATGTCAACCACAATTAACGATGCTGCTGAGTTTAGTCAAGTGCGTATCCTTCTCAATATACAATTGCAGCTTCCTTAAACACCAATAAACGTTGACTTGAAGGTGCTTGCGTGTTACATATTATGTTATGTAATAAAACGATTAGTATTTTGTAATTATAATGCCACACTTAAGCTGCGACACTTAGTGCAGAAATTTGCGCTGCAATGCAAGATAAATGGTAAGTTGCAAGTAGAGACCTGATTATATGTAAAGAAAAACTGGAATATATGCGCATATATATGCATCGATCTTTGAGAAAATATGCATAAACCTGGGGCCTATATGCAAAAAAATTGTGACAATATTCAACATTTTTATAAATAAGAGCGGAAATTTAAACATGAATTTTATTGTACAAAATTTTTTTACAACATATTTCTAAACTAATTTATAATTAATGCTAATGGTATGTTAGACGAAATTAATGCGTTACATAGATTCGTATTATATTGTTGTTCTGAGTTTCGTGAAGTTGATGCTACACATTGATATATAGATTGCTGCGTACTTGCGCATCGCTTTAGTTTTTCAATTTTCCAATATGTGATGGAGTTTTAGCGTATTGATCAATCAGGTATTTTCTCTCACAAGACACTTACAACAACAATGGTCATTTTATATCGAAAGTTAAAGAATTTAAAAACAATTGTAAAGGTTTTAGTAGAATTAGGCTTACCAGTTTACTGCAGGCTTGACAAGATATTTTGTCGCCATCCTTTACCAGTTCAGGATACGACTTAATCCGTAAAGAAATTTTGTTCGCTATACTCATTGTATGTACGTACAGTATTTAAAAACGTAACACAATTACATGCTGTTTCGCTCAAAGATATTCAGTGAATGAATAGTTTATTTGGGAATTAACAATAATGACACGTATTTACCACATCCCTTCTGCTAGGAGAAATTAAACACGTGCAGTTCTTGGAAAAAGTATAAGAGAAACCAATGTAAAAGATTTATCGTTCTGAGAATTAGCCGTTGTCGATCTACATTAGGAATTACTAGGAATTTTTACTAATAGAAAGTACAAGAAAAAGCCTAAATATGCAATATATGCAACTTTTGTAAAAATATGCATAGAAATGCCTAAATATGCAAAAAATAAAATATATGCACTTTGTATATAATCCGGTCTCTAGTAATAAGTGTGGAGCGGACCAACGTTTGTCCTATCACGTCACGTAGACGCACGAACAGTGGTACGGAACACCTGCATAAAAGAACCAATTACCATGGAAGCAGTACTGACTAATACGAGTATCTCAGCCATTTCATTTTCCCCCTAATAGCTAAACGATTATAGCCCGCCGGTGCCGTATGATTCATAGTCGATGAAGACAGCCGTTGCTGCACGCCTTTGTTATAAGTTATATTGATGAAAGAACTTGTAATCTTAGTTTGACCGATAATTGGCATTTACGTATACTTTGGTTCAAGATATAGTGCAAAATGTTTGCAGTAACATGAACACGATGGTGGTTCTTAACTTTTATACTTATTATTTTGAGAAGGGTACGTGCTAATTTTGTTTATTATTGTACTACACTAAAACACACAAAATCCTAGAGTCTTAGTACAATTGCAGCACGTACCGCATTGTAGTAAAATAAGAAACATGTTCGTTTACTTTAATTAAACAGATATACTTAATATAGTTCTTTATCTGTGTGAGAAATTAGGTACGTCCTCTTCATTATTAATAGCACATAATATTGTGCCTAATTACTGAGACTGCGAGGCGGTCGAGTCACGCGGCGAATGCGGTAGATTTCCGCATCGGTCTGGGTGGGGATCTTGTGCGCCGAAAATTTGACTAACTGTATATATATTATTATTCTTCATGAAATATATACAGATAAACTGTTAAAATGTTCTTCCATATAATGAATTAGAAATACGTTATAACGCGTAATACGTGCATATACCGCAGAGAAACGGAGACAAATTGCTTCAAGTAACTCGGTTAATTTTCGTACCGGTCGTGCATGCGGGCAAATGCGGACCCGGCGCGCCGAAGATTTGACCAACCCTACTGATAAGCATTCATAGATCTTCATCGTACAATTCCAAGAGACTGTTCTTGCTGATAACACTTTTATTTTTCCCTTTCCAAATGAAATGCACATTTCCTTTGCCACACCCTACTGCTTTACTAGTTTCCTCAAATGTCTTGAAAACATTCATATTTTTTGCAAAATATAAAATAAGGGTTGACAATCATATGTTTTTCTGTCTCAGTGTAGTCTTCACCTTGAATCTCAAAATTGGAAACCTCTAATTTTGTTCCTTGTTTTATTTATTATAGAGAACACTGCTGAAAAAAAATATTTCCTCAAAAATAGATACAAAAGGTAACGGAATATATAAACAAACCGTAGATACTAAGCGCACCACATACCTTGGCAATGTCCGTTCCAAAGAATGTTAGTTATATGCGAATTCACATAAACTAATCAAAGAAGGCGATACTCCATAAATCCTAATATTTTAAAAACTGGGTGACAGTCTATATTTCGAATTACCCATATTTGAACCCTGCTTTGCTGTCATTTAATTAGTTGTGCTACTCACGGTCTTAAGTATGAGTGTTCCTTTGCCCGATAGTGGGGACGTCTTCTGTTTAGTGTTTACTTAATGAACAAGGTTTCTTATTGTTGTCCAATTATTTTATTAAGAAACGATGTTTTATATTTTCTTTTTACAGTTTGAGCCGTTGCAACAATTGATGGGGGTATTTCCAGCAGCCAGCAGTAAACACGTACCTGCGCCTTGGGCAAAACTTATGAGCGATCCTGTAAGAACCAATACGTTAAAATATTTTGATGTAACGCATTCGTTAATAGCGCTTGCGAAAGTTTGACTCGCAACCGTTAGCGGATAGTAACGCAAAATTCGAAAATTCAAAACATTTTTCTATCCAAATAGGACTCACCAATCATTGATTTCTATCCAGAAGACTTCAAGATCGATCTGAACGGGAAAAAGTTTGCATGGCAAGGAGTAGCGCTTTTACCGTTCGTCGATGAAAAAAGACTTTTCAAAGCTGTCGAGCCCTACTACAAAGATTTATCGCCGGAAGAAATAAAACGTAATGTTCGTGGTGACGATGTACTGTTTCTGTCTATAAAAACAAAAGGGTATAACATTGCACAAGCCCTTTATAAAGAAAATATCGACAAGCAAGTAGAAACGCCTATAACCTTTGAAGGTATGGGTGGAACAATTTTGCTGACAAATGAATGTATTTCATTAAATGGGTAAGATATCATTTTGAGAGTAATATACAAACATAATCTGAACAAAGTCAACGGTTATAATATGCATCTGCGTCTCCCTTATTCTTTCTCACTGCAGTATTCCCCTACAATCAGTCTATCAGTTATTCGCCGTAAGCAGTACTTCGCTGTTGCCCTTCTAAATTATGGTTAATAGCTATAGTGGGGGAACGTGGATTATCGTTTACTTTGCTCGAATTATATTTGTACAAGGCGTATTATATATAGAAAGTTAATTCCTAAATGCAGCGAACGTGTACATATTTTAAAATATTTATCTACATAGTTACCACAATTGTTTAGGCATCCGTCATAACGTGGCACCGTGTTCTGTATCCCTTCCTCATAGGAGGATGCTATCTGCAATGTTAACCATGTAATAACAGCGCCATATTTTCGTGAGACACTTAAAAAACTGCGCGTGCAACACGGAATAAGTAACGAGGTACTCTTGGCCACGGTATTGTCCTCACTCATGACAATACCTGTCCACACATTACAAAGGTGATGAAACAACTCCTGCGGTTCTTCTGATTACCTCTTTTGCAACCCAGATCTTGCAACTGTCGATTTTTATCTGTTTGTTCATCATTAACTTTTCTACGAGCAATTCGATAAAGACAACGAGGTGAAAGAAGCTGTTACAACATGGTTGACATCACAGGCGGCATTTTGCCATGAAAAAAGGATACAGAAACTGGTTCCACGCTATGACAAATATCTGAATAATGGCGGTAACTGCATGTACTATTATTATTTAAAGAGTAAATTCACGTCATAGATTTAACATGGCGTCAGATCATGCATTGAAGTCAAATTACAATGTTTGCGTGACATAATGTATGTTATGTTATGTAATTAGAGGTTAAAATAGAGTAAGAAAGCTCTCACAGCAGCAATACCACATCCAGCAACTCAGAAGAAGCTCTATGTAACTGAGAGCGAAACGTCTGCAGACTCATGGAATTATGATACAGTTTCAATCGCAAAACCTAGATTCTTTAAAAGAATACGTCTATCCTTATTTTACTTGGGGCTTCATCTCCGCCAATCGTTTCTTATGTTAGAAACAGAGTGGAAAACACAGCTGCCACGCGTAATTTAACGTAAACATACCTCTCAATAGCATCAATAGATAACAATGAATAGTCTCTATCTTTTTCGTTGGTAAAACTGTTACAATAAGTTGTAGCTTAAAATGGTTATAAAACGTTTTCGAAGTCTTCAACAGTCCTTGGTTTTCAAAAGAACTAACGAAAGCAGCAAACCAACGTCATATATTATGTGCATTCACTTCTTAAATAATTAGAAGATAGTTAAATAGTACATACTAAATCATGTATTTTTTTAAAGTATATCCCAGCCTTCTTCTTATAGCCTTTCGGAACTTACTTTTGAGACTTACCTCGTATATAAATGACAGGAAAGATTGTGAAATAGAATAACAGAACCAATGAGAATCGGCTCACTCCAAACCACACCAATTGATAATTGTATTTGAAACATGTTTATTAGTGCGAAGTTCTCCGATAAATGTGGCATCAGTATACGATTATTGGTAAACTAAAATATAAATATCCGCATAAAATGAAATTTTAAGATTTCAATTTTTAGTCACTAAAAATGCTGAAAATTTTTGCCACCTTTGTTTGCTTACTGAAATCGTGATTTGTTCTAGAACATTAAATAGCCCCATTAGAGGCTTAAAACCGGTCTACGGGAATAAAGTTTGTTCTGTTAAATTCAAAGACCCACAGTATCCACAGGGATACGTTTTCTTAGCGAAGAAGTTAAAGGGCGCTAAATCGCCGCCAAGAGTTTTGAAGCCACAGGATCTAGATGAAGAATCTCACAGAAGTTGGAGGCCTCAAATTGGCATGGCACCATCATCGACCAGGTATGAATCATAATATATTCGCAAACATCCAGTAGGTAATTTTGTTGAATTTTTTAGAGCTTCATTAGGAGCGTCTGGTCATAGAATGGTGAGTCATTACGTGCCACAATCCCAAGTTCCAAGACCATACTCAAGCTCCAATACCAGCAACGTGCACGCTTATGGTGCAAGCAATTATTCCAACACACATGCATCCAGCAACTATCAAAGAGGTAAGAAAATGTACCATAATTTTTTTAGTGAAAAGATTATATCCATGGAATGGCAGACTCATAACTACGACCCGGTTTCAACCCGGAAACTTAAATTCTTTAAAAGAAAACAAATACCGCGGAGGCCTACAACAACATATATTATATCAATCAATTCCAATGCATTGTTCTTTAAAGAGATTCGACTAATATAAATAATAACTTTACACCACGATTATATGAAGTGGCTGTCATTTAGAAATCTTTATAAGTTATTTTTAATGAACATTTTTAAGTATGCCGAAACTTTTAGCAATAATAATAGTAGCAGTAATATATTTACACGATGATTCTATATACATACACTACCGGCCATATATGTTTACCCACCTGCAGAGAGAATTGGAGATTATTCAAAGAAACTATTTTTTTATCCCAATCAAGATATTTATATTATTAAGGAGTAACTACAAAGCTAAACGGTTATCATGGTCAAGAAAACACAAAGACTTGACGTTGGAAGATTGGAAGAAAATGATATTCTTAGAAAGGTGAGATTTTGGGGAGGAATGCCATCTCGTCTGGAACACGATTAATTGGTGAAAACTTCCTGTTCCAACTCGATAATGATCCAGAACACACTGCAAAGATATGCCATGAGTACTTGAACTGGAGCATAGACAGAAAATTGTCATTATGAAGTGGCCGCCCCAAAGACCACATCTCAATCCCATCGAGCTTTTGCTCCAAATTCAACAACAGTACTTTGGGCACAACTATAGGATACGTAGAGGAAAATAGAACCGCTAACACTGGCAAAGCTGCTAAAGAGAATGCCAAGATTAAGTGCGGCAATAATAAAAGCGAAAGGTGGACACATTAACGAATCGCAAATTTAAGTTAATCCATAGTTATTTTTCTTAGCAAATTGATAAACGCATTTTTTTTATAAATGTTACAGTTTTTTGTATAAGTGCAGAATAAAGCTTTATTTTATAATTAGTTTGTCACTTGTTTTTATAATTTTAGGGGAGGGTAAACACTTATGGCCGATGGTGTATGATATTTCAATCGACAAAGATAATAGTGGTATGAAAAACTCCTCGTTTGCGTTTGTAGTTACAATCTGTTACTGCCAATTCCGGTATTTAGATTTGGTATTCTTTCTGTAATATTGCCTTCGCAAAATATATCCCATTGGTACTTAACACTTGCACTACAAAACCAACTGAGTGTTTCCCTTACATAGCGAGTACGCATGTGTAGGTGTTTGGTAATAGGTTATTTAATATACTTTAGCTTTAACTACAAGATTTGTTCAAGCAACAACCCTCGTGACGGTTTGCGTACAGTTTGTGTACTAACAGTCGATGAACATTGCGCATGTCGAGTTTCATTTGGTTTGCAAACGATTTGATGAGATTTGTTAACAGAATACGTATTTGCTTGCTTGAACATGCAACATTAAGTCATAAAAGTTATACTGGCCTTATTTCTTTGTAATTCGGAGGAGTGTTTTTAAATTGAGGCACCAAAAAGTAGGCTAGCTGTTGGTCAGTTTTCTGAAAAAATTACTCTAGCCATAATTGATATATTGCCGGCCGCCATATTGTTACAACTAATTGGCGTTTCACTCTTGTATTTTTCTGGGTGTGTTTGTATTTATTTTTTCTTCCTAAATTTATATTGTAACAATAATTACGAAACTATTACTTATATAAAATCCTAGTTAGTTTTAAAACTGTCATAAAAAAGTAGCTTCGAAAAAATCTATTGTGGATAAGCGTCTTTTCCAATTTACCCTCCGAATTAAAAAAGTATAGTAATTCTACAGCAGACAAGAAACTAGCTACCATGAAAGTCTAATACAATTCTTGCTATAAATCAGTTGTCTCATTTGAACATTCTACAATACACTGCCATGCGCATGCTTCTGATCGCTAGTGCATGCAAAGTATACCCAACTACTTGGACCATTCACAAGCAGGTTTCGTAGCATTAATCAAATGTGCTTGAACAGTAGATTAACTGTCGAAATATGTGCGAAAATGTGGTATAAATGTTGCTTAAACACTCAAACTCACGTTTATGCACGCGTCGTCGTATGACTTCTAATCGCGGTTAGTAACTGCTTGAACAAAGCTACATTCTTGAAACTAATCGCTGTACCGAGTGTACCACAAATCCTGGATAAATAAGAGAGCGTGATTTCTAAAGAACAAATCCGACATATATAGCATTTTTTCGCGAGTAACAATATTATGCGTAATTACAGAATTCGATAACATTTGCATTTTCTTAAAGAATAGTTATACTTTAGTTCGTCATACATGACGTCATATATACGAGAATGGCTTTGTAACTACTTCACGAAGGTGGTTATTCGTAGTTAATCAGAAATGATATATACATCATCGATTACTTGTCGGGAAAATGTGTGATCAAATAAGTTTTAATGTACATTGCAAAGGAAAATATATACAATAGAAAGTATATATATATATACCATTTCTGTTATTTCATTCATCATTTTACATATAAAGTAATACACATAGAAGTTCAATTGTAGAACTTATTTCTTTCGTATATGTTTAATTATTTATACTCAAATAATAAAAAAAAATATTTAGATTAATATGAACACAACTTACTTGTGTAATGTGTAATTTTTAAAAATATTTGAAAACACCGTTTTCGCGACGAAGTTCGTGGTTATAGAAAACTACGACATTGGACTGGTTATTTGTGGTTATAACTTCGTAACCATAGTTACTCGCGAAAAAATCCTTATAGTTATCTAATTCTTCATTGTTTAATATATTTTTTATTTCACGTCATATTCTCATAATTATGTTTTGTAATAATAAGTGCGTAACATAATATGTAAGTAACTATTGTTTCAGATCAAAATTTGTTCAAATTTCACCATGTTTGAATGAAACGTGTTCTTTGAAAAATTTTCGTTTTATATTGGTAACGAAACGTTAGACCAACGTCACTTGTGACATGCATTCATTCCTGAAAAATGGAACCATAGCTTAGTATTTATTTATTTATGAGCCGAGATTACTAGTTGAAGAAGTTAGTAGTAACTGTCTTCTGACAATTCAGAAATTACTAAGAAAATAAATGGTGAAATCCGTTAACAAAATGTTTCTAATGAGCATAAGAAGTTTCATATCTTGTCAGGAAGATCGAAATGTTTTGCTGTTAGACTAGCGAAAGGGGTATATAATACGATTTACGGTAAATATGTAATTAAATAGTAACAAACAAAAATAAATTTCTAAGCAATTTGCTTAGTTACTTTTGCTTAATCAGGCTATGCCAGTTGTTAAAGTGCACGTCAGGCAGTCCCAAAAGTTGCAGAAACTGAATCGCTGTTCGATGTTAAAAGCCTGGCTGTTTTGCCAAAGAGAGTCACCCAAAAGCACTTATTTTTATTAGAAAGGGTAAAGGTCATCCGTTAAAACCAAAATAGTTTCCTTTTCTTCGGTATCTTCTTCAACATGACAGATTACATGCACCTTTAATATTGTCTATTGCGTGCAACGGCAGAAGAGCTATCTGTAACACTAATTAGGTGTTCGTAACAAATATACAAATCCTTGTCTGTAAAGGCTCGAATTTGAAAGTTTCATTTATTAATTATTGTAAGGCAGCGTATGGAGCTACAATTTTTTCTAGTATATAAAATTACTTAAGCTAAGTGGATTTTTTTAAAACATAATTTCTTAAATATATAAATCCCTTTTTAATTTCAAAATTGTTAACATACTATAACAAATCTGTACAACTTTTTCTTCAAAGAATATTTTCATTCAAAAGTTTTAATTGGATCCCGGATATACATACTAAACTTTCTTATTTAAAAGTGGAGGTAAAGATCAAAAGAAAACATATACTTTTGAATTTACAAAAATAACTTTTTATCATAGAAACTCTAAACAACCTTAAGACAGACAAAAAGCAACCACAATAGCTCCTATAAACAATAAATTATTTCTCACGATATTGATCTGAGAATTCTTTCCACGCCATTACTAGCAATTAATTGTTCTTATCTCCGTTTTTATTCAAATCGTACACGGAACCTGAAAGCTAATCGTCGTTCTTTGTTTAGTCGCCATTCGAAGAATGTCGTTGAAGAATAGTTCTGATTATTCCGGGAGCAATTTGCGTCTCAAGTGGCTGCTCGTGAAAAGGGACTAACGCTTACGTTATTTTCAATGGCGCAATTGTCGCGCTTAATATACTGTAGACATTTAAAATGCTTTCGGATCTATAACGAAATGAACATTGTGTTGAATATTTACTTTGACTATTAAAAAGTAATGTTTTTTCATATTCTTAAACTTATTCCGTAGTCTAAGTAACAATTCTTGATATATCTTACTTCAAATAACACTCCATAGTTAACAGAAAAATATAAAAAGTAATGTTATTAGTGAGAACATTACAAGGTATCCTAAAAGTCTTTTTCAAAATAAAAAGAATAAAATAATGGCCAGCTTTAATCAATAATTGTTTATTTTTTTTTATTAAAAAACAGGCTTTGGGAATTTATTTCTTAAAAATTATGCCTTCTAAGTAATATTCTCTTTCAATTCATTTAGAGAGTGAGGAGTGTTGTATACCTAATTTAAGGTAGCCCCACAGGAATAATCCATCCTAGTTTATGTCACCGCGTCTCAATATCAATTTTCCAGGGAAAATTTCACAAACAATCGATAAGAACGTGTTAGAAATATTGCTTCATCTTGTTGGAACCAAGTGTTCCGATTAAAACCATTAAAATCTGACTGGCCGAAAAAAGTTAATCATCTCCACATTTCGCTCAGAATTTACGATTACTGTACGACCTCTATCACCTTCAAAAAAGTCGATGGTTCCTTGCGCCGACATTGCAGCCCAAATAGTAACTTTTAGCGAGTGATTCGGCCTCTCATACTTATGTTTTGGATTTATCGAACTCCAATAACGGTAGTTTTGCCTGTTTACATAGCCATTAAAGTGAGATTGCGTCTCATCTGAGAAGTTTTTCGTAAAACTCCCGCACACAGCGCGCACGCTCTACTCCCGCACACAGCGCGCACGCTCTACTCCCGTAAAACGCTCCATATCGACTTAAATTCCCAAAGACGGGGCTAGTGATTAATATACTCCACTCAACGATTGTGTTCTTGCTGTGTGATTCTTCCCAATGAATTATGTACTCTGAAAACTTTTATAATGATAATGTTGAAGAGACGTTTAACAGTAGTAGCAATAATGAAGACCTAATGTATGCTAAAGAAGTACCAATTTGTGATCATTAGTAGATTAGTAAAAGATAGACGATCATGTTAGTTCTAAGTTGGATTTTAATGAAGAAAATGTAACTGCTAACACATTGAGATTCTATTTGCCCTGATACCGCTTTTCCATTCCCAAGATATCTTGATGAAAACGTTTACGGTACTCATCACTAGTGTTTGCCACATTTTCGGGACAAAAGTCTTAGTGATAATCGTGAATGAACATTTTTAAGGAACATACTGTAGTTAGCAGTATGAAATGTTTCAATCATATTTACTAAAGTTGTAATTTTCTGCTTTTTTGTTTGCCGAAAAGATAGCAAAAACTTGTACCACAAAACTTTATCGCTTACTATTTCGTATTTGACGTCCAACAAAAATACCCTATTTTGTTTTACTTCTGTTATTTTTACAAATTTCTCTCGAAGATATTGGAAACCGTCACCTTTGCGGTCCATTACCTTAACAAAGTTTTTTGTGAGTCCCAATGTTACGTACGTAAGTCGTATTAATATTTTCTTTTTCCATTAGAGACTGATGTCGTACATTATCTTTCCTTGGTTTCCTACTTAATGCAATGGCTTTTCCGTCATGTCATGTCCTAAAAACATAAGAAACAATACTATTAGTGTAACCTGATTCATGTCCAAAATAAGTACAATTACTTTAAAATCTACCAAATACGAGGACTGTTTTTTAAATGTCGTATATATAGCTGGAATAAAACTGTAGATAGCTTTTAAACACTTTATTTTTCGAAGTATTCTTCACGAAGATTAGTGCACTTTTGCATGCGCCAAACCAACTGTGGAAGTAGTTATTTCGTTTCTTGGCTCAGTCAAAATTGCGTTTTTAAAGGCATCGACTGCTCGTTCTGATGACTGGAAGCTTTGACCACTCTGTCCGTTCTTTATTTTCGTAAAAGGTAAAGAAATCGTTGAGACTTAGATCCAGACTGTACATAGGAGAGTGGTCTAAGTTCGACCTTTTGTTGCGTCAAAAGCTGAATTGTCTTGCGTGCTGTGTCCGAACTTACACCGTCTTGGTGCAGAATGACTCGTCATTGCGGCAAACAAAAAACAAAACAACGTGCCAAAATATTCTCGGTTTAATTCAATTTTTCAACTAACTTGTCAACTTTGACAGTTAGTCATAGCTGCAACACTACACGTACCGCACTGAAACCTTTGATATAGGTTAACTAAAGATGAAGGTTAAGTTTTAGTACTGATATTTGATTAATGGCGCCCTCTATGTCCCAGTATGCAAGACTTAAAAGACATCCCTCGTATTCTAGGAGTAGTCTTCGTACTTTATCTTGTCTAACTAAATTTTCATATTTTTATTAATTCCTGTCATAGAACTTCCTTGTAACACTAAAAATGATTGCTCAAATATGCTGGAAAAATAAAAGCCTAACAAGTCTCTACATGCTGAGGCGCAATAATGTAAGACTTTACTTGAATGTACTAGGTATTATTTTTTCAAATCGAAAACTTTTATTAGGACATATTCAGTTTCTACTACACAAATACAAAAGACAAAAAGCTCATATTTGCTTTGTGGTTTTTATAGTCGTAGTATCTTAAAACAATAAAACAAGACTAATTCTTTTTTGCAACTTTTAAGTATATCTGATGTGGTCCAAAATAGGCTACAATAAACCGTAAATTGTTTTCTTCCAAAATTAGATTGTTACATTATTTATTTGTACATCCTCTAATCTAGAAACAAATGATTGGAATATTTCAAAGTCCTGTGAAAAGAAGCCTGGCCTGGAGGTGAGTATCCCAATGACTGGTTAAGAAGAGACAGGAATACTAGGACATGTTTTTTTATATACACGGCAACATTCGGGATCTTTTAATAAAATATTTTTAAATACATTTATTAAAGTATCCATAACGATAATTGTCACGTATAAATTTGGTAACGAACTCTTAACACTGAGTACTAGCATCATTGGCCATTTTTCACTAATTCACAAATTTGCTCATCACTCAGTTTTATAAAATATTAGTAGAAACCAAGTACTCACCTTATCATTGGTGTTTATTCAATATTGCAGCAATAATGTTTACATATTCCATAAGTTCAGCTACAAATCATCGTATCTAAAGCTAGTTTCCAATGAGCTGTGTTTTTACGTTTCTTTTATAACTTGATTTCAGGAAAATGTTTTACAGATTTTTATTACTGCGCTAAATAGATTTAAATATAAAATATGCTAAAACGATTACCCTAATTTTTATTGAATAACGTGACACTCTTTATCCGTTGAGATGGTCTATTTAGATAATTTCATCACGAACCCGCATTAAATGAGTATATAATAGAAACGATAATTGTGATTACAAACAGTAGAGCAACGAGATCCGTTTTTCTTTGTATCTTCCTGTTTGGCACCCGGTCTATTCCGGTGCGTGCGTACGTATACGAGTTTATTGGAAACAAGCAATTTATTGGGGGGCATTGTATGTTTGTTTGCGAGCGTGACGTTACAATCACGTCGTTGCCGGTGGCAGAGCGCGTAATTGCGCCCTTTGTGCGTCCGTCATCGCCACTCACACGCCTAATTTCGCGATACCGCTGCTCACTCACCCCCGTTCGACGTTCCTTTGTCCTTTTATCACCGCATCTCTACCGCTAAACGTACTTGCAGTTTCTTCTCGAAAATCTTCGCAATTGATTTCGATTTTCGTATCAAACACATTTTTATATTGTTACGAGGAAAAATATCGGAAATTATCGAAAAAAAGTAATAGAAATTGATAGGAGGAAATTTACAATTTAATTCCCTAATCATTGCATTGCTGCCGCTTTTCCATCTATTATTTATTAATGTTCTTATTTAATAGTCCTGAGATACAAATAAGTAAAAATCTACGATAGTATCCACAAATTTGAAAATAATCTTACAGATATACAGGGTGAGTCAAATTGTGATAAAGAATTTTGATTTTTTTAATTTAGCTTAAACATTTATATTTTACAAAAGTATTTCGCGGATAGATGATACCCGTTCTCGCTACTGATATTATTGTGGTGTTTTTTGGATCTCCACTGCTTCCGTGATTTTTCTACCATAGAAATTAGGGTTTTTGGCAATGACCGAAGTCTTATCTCATTTTTCTCTTATACCCTATCATGACACGGTCCAATTCCGGAGACAGTTCGGTTATTATTGACTCTGGCCGTGGAAGCCTACGTATTCATTTAATTTTAAGATGTAAATCGTACTAGACTACAATCCTACAGCATCTAGTAGTCTAAACTACGACTTGCAGATACGCATTATCGTAAACCAAGTGGCGGTTTTTGAGCGGCAACAACTGAGCAAATTTTCCTTCGTTTTTTAAAACACGACCTCTAATTTGGCACAGTAGGATCATAAGTTACTGTTCAACCCAGGTGGAAGAAAATTGTAATGCGCTGCCTCTCTGGCTATTCACCAAACTGTGTGATCATCGTCGTATTGAACTATTGATCAGAACGGCCCCGATTGCCTAGTCTAATGAACAAGGAATGGTTGATTTCCATACAATGTTCTTTGTATGCATCAATCAATTCATGAAGGACCCATTTATCAAGCTTCTTGACCTTCACGATTGTTTTCAGATGATTATGAACTGTTAAAGTTCTTCTGCAAGTTATACTGAATTTACTTTCCTTCAAGTTGTAAAAAATATTCATAGCACCCATTTGCCTAATGTTTGCAATAAGAAAAAGGAAGACATTATTGTGACTATTATTAGTTTCTACTAATACTGGCTCAAGACGTTCGATTGAATATATTTTCGGACAATTCTAATATCTCGGTGAATGGTCGAAATTATTACAAATTTTCTAAAAACACAAAAACCTTGATCCAGTGATTTTTGGAAAGATTTCCAGTATTAAAATATTTAGAAGTCATAAATTTTAAGAAATAATTTTCCAAAACCTGTAGTTATAAAAAATAAACATTTATTCAATAAATCTGGTCATTATTTTATTATGTCCTTTTTATTTTCAAAAGCACTTTTGGGACAGCTTGTATAATTGCACCTATAGAAATTTACAATAAACGATGTAATAATAAAATAAATTCTGTTTATATTCCACATTACTCTTTAAATCAATCACTTCCAATACAATCACGTTTCTCCTTTAGTAGCCCCAAACTCCATCAAACGAATGTAATTCACCCTTAAGGTAGAAAGCCGGGTCAAGTTAATTATACTTTCGTCCATTTATGTCCAACTCACGTAGAAAGCTAAATTGAATTTCTCGCAAGACGAAACACCGCTATTAGCTTATTGATTTCTATTGGATAACCCTCAAAGACTAAATAACGTACCTTAAGTTTAAAAAGAATTTAAGAATCTGTTAGCTAATATTTCGGTAATATTGTTGCAGGTGGTCAGTCCTACAATTACCAGCAAAGAAATATGCATGGGAGTAGTTACGATTCTTGGCAAAGTAATTCTTATTCCAACGCAGGTGGATATAATTCCAACTACAGAGATGACCACAGGGGGCATTCAAGTTCGCAACAACATAATTCCGATCACCATAATCGTCGAACAGGAGGACCATATAGGGACAGATATGAATCTTACAATACAAACAGGCCATATAGACGTTAAAGTGGCATAAATATAGTACAATTATGAGCTGACAGTACTAATATTTTTAAATAAAGTTCAATTATTTGTGTTAATCGGTATTGTTTATATTTGAATTAGGGTAGTATTTCACACTTACTTTATCTACATTTTGTACAATAAAACTTGTACGAGTTAGTATATACTATATATTTATAGATTTAAAGAATTTATATGTTTAAAAGTAGAACCACACCTTTGTCCTGAATTTATTTTAAATAAAACTGACATTTTTACACAGTCGTCACGTTTGATTTACTATTTTTAAGTCTTATTGATGTAAGTAAATGGCCAGGTAAGTATTACTATCGACGTAGGTTACTCATGAAATTGACCTACAAAAGGTTATGATAAAGTTCTGATACTTTGGAGTTGAAGCATACTTTTCAAAGGTATCCTACTATATCAAAATCATAGCCAACTTGCTTATTTTAAATATATAATATATATATTTGTTGTTGCATTTTTAGATTCTACTGTACTCTATAATATAATGCAAAAATAATCTATTAGTCCGACAACAAAATCACAGGAATATGTTTATATAATTATTCTAATTACATTATCCTCAAGTATATATTGGTCAGACAAAAAGCTCTATTAAAATTAGATACAGAGCATTTGGCTCATATTAAATTCAGAAGGTTTGATAAATCTAGGATCGCCCTACATATGCTACAAAGTAATCGTAATTTGATAATATAAAGCTATTTAAAAATGTAAACAACAATATTTGTTTAAATTGTTGCGAGTTATGAGGATATGAAAATTTACAAAAACAAATATATTTTGATGAATATCAGATTAGGCTCTCTAAATTCCAGCCTTCAATCATAATCGTAATTAATGGACCCTAACTTTAAAAAGTTAGAAGTAGTGTAGTTTGTTAATTCAGCTTTACTGCTGAAAATGATAGCTTAGCTGTCGAAACGTGCGTCCAGTTTTTAGTGATGTGGTTAAAGAGATAATGAAGTGTTTCATGTTTCAATAAATTGTGTGAACAAAGCAATGGGCAAGCAATTATGCCCAACCGGTTGAAGAAAGAAACAAACAGCTCCCCTAACATAACTTGTACACTACCATTCATAAGTTCGCACTATATAAAATAACATAAGGTAGACAGGTAATGTTTTCGAGAAATTTATTAAACAGACAAACTTTACTCATTAACTTAAAATGTTTTATTGACAATGTTTTTTTCCAAAGTAACTCCCTTTTGCTTTTGATAATTGCTAATAACTAAGCGCTCCAATTACAATTCGTCTGTAGCATTGCACACTTCCTACAGAGCATTCCAGAATGCTGCTTTGAGAGTCTTTTCTGGACCTCACGATTCAAGTTATTCCGCAATAGCTCAATGTGGTTGCAATCAAGGCTCTACGAGGGCGACCTGAAATGTTTCCGGAATTGGCAAGAGATGGCGCACAAAGGTCGAGATGGATTCATTAGTCAGCAAGGGCAACCTTTTTTATGGCAACTGTCAAAATTTGAGACATCTGCTATCGATAGTTGTTGTTTAAGAGTGTGTTTTGTGTAGCAAGTCAGGCGGTTTCGCAGAAATGGATAAAATCGAATTTCGTATAGTGATAAAACACTTCTGGATGGCTGGGAGGCCACACATTCAGGCAAAATTACCAAAGTTTTTGGACTACTTTTCAGAATGAAAAAAAACTAGGTAATATTTTAAAATTCTGAATATTCATTAATAGCTTATAATATTACAAATGCCATAATGCTTAATTCGTAATCTAACCTTGTCTTCACAGTAAAAGATAAAATTGTTACTATGGTTATTTTTAAATACAGAATATAAATGCGAGTAGCATATTTTGAAGTGCTGTTGTTACTTATGTGTATTACATTTTTAGTTTTGTGGTGAAACCCCAATTGCAATCCCAAAATCGGTTTAATAAAGAATATCGTTAACTGGTGTGAAGGGTAGATCACTTATGTATTTATAAATATGAATTGGCATTTCTTAAGAAAACGGTTTTGCTTGTGCGATCTGACATTGCCAACTCGTGGATCTTGCATCACGGTAATGCCCTCAGTCACAACTCACTGTCGATTAGAGAATTTTTGGTAGAGAAAAACACTCTACTACTTCTGCACTCGCAATACGGTCCAAACACGGTTCCATATCATTATTTTCTTTTTCCAACGCTTAAGCGAAAATAGAAAGGTTTCCATTAGGGAACAATAAACAACATCCAGAGAGTCAAGACGCAGGTTTTAAACAGCCTAATAGAACGAAGCTCCCATAGTTGTTATCAGAAATAGAAAACTCGCTGGAGACGCTGTGTGTCTTCCAAAGAAGGTTACAATATTACGAGGGCGCCCTGAAATATTTCCGGAAGCGGCAAGAGATGGCGCACGAAGGTTGAAACTGTCGAAATTTCTGAAGCCTACTGTCAATAGTTGTTGTTTAAGAGCCTGTTTTGTGTAGCAAGCCAGGCGGTTTCGCAAAAATGGATAAAATCGAATTTCGTGCAGTGATAAAACACTTCCGGAAATTCGAAATATTTTGCTAGAGGTTCATGGCGGATATACGCCATCATTGTCGACCATCAGGTTCTGGATGAGCGAGTTCAAACGTGGCTGCACAGGTACAAGTGACGAACCAAAAAACGCTACCAACGATGAAATGGTCGACAAGGTTCATTATGTCGTGTTAACTGATCCCCGATTGAAGCTGAGACAGATAGCAGAGACAACAGGCATCCCAGAAGAACACGTTGGCCATATCATATACGAAATTTTGGGTATGAAAAAGCTTTCGGCGCGATGGGTACCGCGTTTGCTCACACCAGAGCAAAAACGAAATCGGATAACCGTTTCGGAGGAGTATCTGGTCAGGATCCAATGCAATCCAAGGGATTTCTTCATGCGTTTCGTAACCGTGGATGAGACTTGGACCCACCACTACTGTTTAATTTATTCCTAAGTAGAATTTTATTATTTTACTATACTTTATAATAAATACTAAATGGAGACTTGTAATGTAATTCCTACAATCTCCCAGTTTGTTTTTTTTTTGTTTACAATTATTATGTTTATAAGCCCCATAAATTACGTCATATACTTTTAGTTTTACTTACAATTAAATACATATTGCAATATTATATTGTAGCTGTTGTAATTCAGAAAACAATAAAATACGAGGGCGAATCAAATATGAACTGGACTTCTTTTTTAAAACATTTATTACTACAGTAAAAAAAATAATTGTTTTTATATATAATCTCCTCTTTTATTCACGCATTTTTCCCAAAGTATCAGCAGTTTTCTTAATTCCGTCATCAAAAAATGAAAGTGGTAGCATCTGTTACCAACTGCGCACGAACAGTTTCACACCTTCGTCATCGTCAAAGTGGTGGCCTCCCAGTTCTTCTTTGAGTGGCGCAAATATCGGGACTGTAGGGCGGATTTCCCAATGAATTTTGTCGAACTTATTTTGGGTCATTGCAACTGTGTTTGGCCGAGCATTGTCATGGAGCAGAATAGCACTTGGAATAGGCATGTCTCGCCTTCTTCATCGATAGGCTAGTTTCACTTCATTAAGCAGTTGGCAATAGTACGCAGCATTAACTGTACGCCATTCGTGGAGAATATCAATGTGTATCGCCTTTAGAATCCTGACTCTCGGCCATCGGAATTTTTTTATGCCAATCGGACTTCGGTCTTTGAAAGCATTTCTTCAGCCAACTCTGCAGTTAGCGGACGCAAAATTTAAGGTTTTACGCCCTCCCGCGCGAAAAATTTAATAATAATACGTTGCTCAACAGAGGGTGCACCTCTTACTCAGACATGACGGTACTAACAACCCATCTGCTCTGGCGAATCGAACCGGTTTACTAACGATTCATCTCCACTTTGTTCCTCATCGTGTCGTTACACTATACTTCTTTTAAAATTAACACTTTTTGTTTATTTAAAAGATATATTGTAGATAACGTAACTGGTATATTATCGTGATGTTCATGTACATATATGTATGCATGTGTAGAATCACAGCAAAAATACCGTAAATAATGAATTACAGTAATGGTACTGTAAAATAATACAGGAATTGTTCTGTAATTTTTCCGGAGTTTTTTTACTGTATATGGTGGTTGATGTAATTCAGTAAAACAATAAGATCCGAAATGTGAAATGTTGAAATTGCCTACCACCCTACTCAAAGTTTTTCTAATTTCGCCTTCTACTTCCACTAAGAAAATGTTTTTGTATAATGCAGAATGATTTTATGTTCCAAGCGTTAATATTTAAAGGTTCTAAACTACAGAATAACAGAAAAATATTTCTTACCAAAGTACATGATTTATCGCAGAAATTGAATCAACTCGAACTCTTGCGGTCTATTTAAAAGCAATAAAAAGACAGTTTAACAAATATAAAATAGAAAATATGGTGTACTTGTTGAAAAGTGGAAGTATTCGTCGTCGTGCTCTCGATGTAATGCGAGGCTCTTTGATTATGATAATGGGACTTGTGGTGGAATGGATTGGACGTTGGTGCTATAAGCGAACGCCACCGGACTCTGGAATATCTACTACTAGTACTCCAAGAGAGCGCACTCTAAACAGGAGCACTCTTCAGCCGAGTTCTTTCATGACCTACGCGGGAACGAAGCTGATTGCCGCTGACCGGCAGATTATATAACCCTTTGCAGACCTCTTCATACCTACTCTGATACGCTTTACAGCCTACTTTTCCTTCGCTTTCAAAGAGGTGTTATTTAGACTACTTTAGTAAAGTGTTAAAGTGTAAAATAAATACAGCATTTTCAGGATATCGTTGAAATGCATTTCGTACTGCGAGAAAGATTTAATATAAACCTATTTAATGTGAAAGTTGAGAACGCAACAGAAAGTAACAGACGCATTCTGTATTTGTGCATCTTTCAAGTATTCTTGACCTTTCCTATGTAGCAATCTGTTCAAATAAATTTCGATACTGTTAATATAAATTACAATATGACACTATGGATGTTGTTACCGACTTACCACGCTGAAATATAATCACACCTGAGTTACAGTATTATGTATTACTTTAGAGTTCATCATATGTGATTTTCTGGTTTAGAAACATTTGATAAGAATTCTGAACGAAACAAGATCATCACAGTCGTATAAGTCTGTGCATTATAAAAGAACATACATACACAAAGGTCACGAAACTTCAAATGTAAACATACGTACAGTAGTACGTACTTCACCACCAAAATGAAACGCAGACTGTTTCCACTAACGATTTGTTCACATTAAAGGGAGTGACTGATTTTATGCTTGAAATTGTAAGTATTGCGTCAATAATTGTTTACTCATTTATAACTGGACACTTTTTTAATTCGAAAAAGCTAAAAATTCATTCTAAAGATAGTGTGTAATTTTTGTTGGTTTTTTATGTTTTTCACCGTTTTGTATTACACCTGTTTCTCTTATTTCTTTTAATATTGGGATATATTTCAAATTCAGTAATAATAAATATTCTTCTGCGCATTGAATTTATGCATTCAGTGCACTGTTTGGAGTAATTTTATTTGTGATTTTTCTGTAGTTTCCTTACCTTTAGTTCCATCTTCTTCTATTTCTCCGTTAAAATTGTTTAATTGTCTTTCTCACACAGTTCAGTCTAGAAATAGATGTACCTATCTATAATAATGAAAGCACGTAAAAATATAAATATTTAAACATAAAAATACAACCGTGTGGCAATAATGTGTATAAAATATCACGTGTTTCAGCTAAACCCTCTGTCTGATCATCTTTCCATTTTTGCTGCAATACAGTAATCAATCATCATCGACTTCTTGGTTACTGAAATCTAGAATTTTTCCCTAGCATTTAGCAATCATTGTTGGATCTAATCGGTTCCACGCATTCATCAAATTTGTAACAGCATTTTTTATTCTCCGATTTTTTAGTGTTTCTAAATTGGATTTACTTGCAATGATATTGCAAAGAAAACTACTTCTGTAATATAACTTTGTAAGTCTGATCATACTCTGATCCATTGGCTGGATAAGGTGTATCACACTTGGTGGGAGGTATATTGTTGTAATTTCCCCATCTTTGCTCTGTAATTCTTCTATTGGGGGATGTGATGAAGTATTATCCGAAATAAGAAAAGCTTTTGCTGGGTGTCTACTTGATTTCTGGAAACCTTCCAACAGAACAAAGAATGACTTGCCAATAATTTTCGAAGATTCATGTTTGATAAGTTAAATTTACTTTATAAACTTACCTGATGGTCAAAAGAATTATGCAACCAGCACTTAAAGAATGACTCCATCATCCAAGCTGATTTGTAGTAGTCATAGCCGACAGGAAGAGAAAAATTTTTGAAAGCTGCAGAATTTTTCGACTTACCAATAATCAATGGCTTGACTTTATGAGTTCCACTGGCATTAGTACATACCAGAAATGCTAGTCGTTGTTTTCTACCAGAAACAGTCTTCTCTTGAGATAAAACAAGAGTTTTCCCTGGTAGATGCTTCCAATACAGAACTGATTCAACAGCCTTATATAATTGATTCGGTGCAATTCCCAATTGCTTTTTTATTTTCTAGCAGGATTTTAAATGGATGAATTGAGATATCAAATTCAGAATCTTATTTTAAATCTTTGCAACCAACCATCACTAACAGTACATTCTCTTTTTCTTTTACCTTCAAACTCCATGCTTTTGGTTTTCTTTGATCATATCACCACTGATCATAATGTTTTCATTTCTTTGATGAAAGAATCATTTGTACATTTTTTCTCGATTTCAGGGTAGTTAGATCGCTTTAAAGTTCTTCTTTGTTCTGGATCTTTATAAGTACAAGTCACCGTCCGTAATATTACATCTTTTTTAGTTTTTATTTTAGAAATCGTAGGTTTAGCAATGCCATATTCTTTTGAAAAATTTGTTAACTTTCACTGTTTTTTAATTTATCAATTAAGCACTTCGGATTTATTTGCGACGACATGGCGTAATAAGTCGCAATCGAACGTTTGTCTTTTCTAAGTTAATCGTTTTAGAAGTGCAACACTACAATGCATTACGCATGTAATTCACGCACAGTGGAAACACAAAACCGAGCCTGTAAATCTGCAGCTTTACACGTAATACATATAAGAGATTTTGTACATTCGTGTACTCTACTGGTATATATCCCAGTGTATATTTTGATCAAGCGGGTGTAACATGGCAACTGTAATTTTACAATGGAGAAGTATTTTTGCAAGTTACCTGGAATATATCAAAAATATTTTTTACTACATCCATATGATACATGCCAAGCAATTCTTAAAAATGATCTACAAAGATTTCCATACAAATTTCACTGCGTGCAGAAGCTTTTATTCATTGATCACGCAACCCGGCTTAATCATTCTCAATTGTTTTAGGTACGATGAATAATAATGATGTTCTTGGACAAATCCTTTTTCGCGGATCAGGTTATATAAATAAACAAACAATGCACATTTGGTCTAGCGAAAATCCACATGAAATGCTTGACAAACCCTTGCATTCTCAAAAAATAGAGGTTTGGTTTGTTGTTTCTCGTAGACGGATTAACACATGGGCTGAAAAGTCCCGGGCCTAACACATAGATGACGCTAGTTTTATTGCAGTCACCTTTCTCTCAGTTAGTACTAACCTCCAAAAGACAGCTGTTAAAATTTCATGATATTCTATTCATTAGTTTGTGAGTTATTGTGCTAAGAGTCACGCTACTTTTGTTATTTTCAAAACAATGGATCTAAAACAATTTCGTGTTTTAATTTTACACTGCTTGTTAAGGGGAGAAAATACCGCTTGAAAAGTATGTGACAATGGATGAAACATGGATCCATCACTTCACTCCGGAATCAAAACGATCGTCATCTGAGTGGACAGCAACTGGTGAACCTCGCCCAAAGCGCCCGAAAGCACAACAATCGGCTGGAAAGGTTATGGCCTCGATATTTTGGGATGTGCGTGGTGTAATATTCATCGACTATCTTGAGAAAGGAAATACTATCAACAGCGAATATTATATAGCGTTATTGGAGCGTTTGAAGGCCGAAATTGCAAAGAAACGATCGCATATGGCAAAGAAAGAAAATTTGTTTCATCAAGATAACGCACCGTGTCACAAGTCAATCAAAACAATGGCAAAACTACATGAATTGAACTTCGAATTGCTCCCACATCCACCGTATTCGCCAGATTTGGCTCACAGCGACTACTGGCTGTTCGCAGACCTCAAAAAAATTCTCGCCGGTAACAAATTTCGCACGAATGAAGAGGTTATCGCTGAAACTGAGGCCTATTTTGAGGCAAAAGATAAATCGTTCTACAAAAGTGGTATTGAAATGTTACAGCGGCGCTGGAATGATTGCGTTGCTCTTGATGGAGATTACGTTGATGAATAAAGCTAATTTTGAACCAAGAAAACCGTATTTTCTTTGTTAGGCCCGAGACTTTTCAGCCCATGTGTTATTAGTCCAATATTCTTTAATGGTAATATAACGATATCTTAATAATTTCTTAGAAGCATTTCTAAATCAAGTACATGACGACGAACTCCGCGAGAGATATTTCTAGTAAGATAATGCAACACCCCGAACGACAAGGGAAACGATGGAATTATTGCATGAATTCTTCGGATAGTAGGCTTTCCTGATTTGACAATTATGGGTTATTTCATATATCCACACCTAAAAAATGGAATATTTATAAATTTCCCTCATACAATTGACGAACTTACTGTCTGAAGTATCTGCGAGGAAATTACACCATATAATTGAAGAAATGCTTTCAATAACATGAAGCCAAGAGTGGCATTATGTATAGAAAATGAAGAAGCTCACTTTGAACATTTATTGCAACCATTATTTATTATTGTTAAACTTTTAACTTTCCAACTGAAGCGTTTGTCAAAACCTAATCTGACAACTGCATGTCAACGGTGTAACATGAACTGAACCACCTACACTTAGACGCTGTCATTAACGTCACAGAATAATACTCTACCAACTTAAATTTAAAGAAGAAAAATTTCATGGCTTGCTAGAGAGTAATTTTAATCGAATATATGATATAATACACGTCGAATATTGGCTATTCTTATAGACGAGCAATAATAATTACTATCGTGATATCATAGACTTTCTAAGGAGAAGATGGCATTGAAATGGAAAATATATGTCTGAACTTAGCTATATTATCACACGTAACACAACCTTCGCTTTTGAAAATAATTTTGACAGTGTCATCTTGACATCAATAAATGCTATTTGACCTAAAGATAGAATGAAACAAGCTCAGCTGGTATTCAACATTTTAGTAACGAAAAGAAGCGAAATTAAACCAAATGTCGAAATTGTTATCCATTATTTTCAATTCTTAAGTTCATAATCCTTTGCATTAAAGGCATTTTGCAGTATTGCGGATGTTACTAATACACATTTTCCAATTATTTGTTGCATATCTTGCAAATTCGCAACAGGAGTTTTAAATATTCTATTCTTTAAGTGACGAAACACGAAAAATTCAATAATTACCAAACAAAGTGAACGTGGTAGAAATTCAACTTCCGTATGTAAGCTAATAATCCGATCGTCAAAAAACTCACAAAGAAAAGCAATATTTTCTTGTGTTGTGTGTGTCGCTGCATCATCTTGCCGGAAGTAATTATATTGTAATTCATCTTCTTGCGGCTGTTCAATAAATTCATTCAAAATGTTTCTATATCTCTCAGCATTAATTGCAAAATTAAAAAAAAATAGTTCCAACAATGCTGCGGCGAGAAACTACTACCAAAAGTTTCACAATATGCAGAAACGTTTCAACAAAAATATAAATAAGGATTTTTACTACTCCACATCCGGGTATTTTGGAAATTGAGATACCCCGAAATATGAAACCACGTTTCATCAGAGAAAGGAAGGCCATCATCTTGCATTAGAGTATCTGCAAACCACTGGTAGTAAGCAAGATGTTTAGGGTATTCTACCGGTAAAATAACCCGATGTGACTGCATATTCTTCGGATGCACGTGTAAGTTTTTCTTTACGATTTTCTGGCATGGTCCATAGGAAAGTCCAATATCATGAGAAAGACATTTCAATGATTTTCCATTTATTAACGAACATCATTAATAACTTCTTTCAAACGAACGGTTGATCTACCAGTATGTGATTTATGGCCCACAGAACCCTCCCTGTAACTTTTGGGAGCTAACTCTGGAATATACTCTCTAAATTCATCCAAACATGCTGGCTGTACACCCAAATTCCATCAATTCGCACTCCAATTCGACAATAGGCTTCAATCATGTACGTTTCTTGCATAGTATTGTAAACCATATTTGAATTATTCAAACTCGATATCCAAACTTGCTTCCAGCAGTTCTAACACATTAATTGATGACTGATGATAGTCAGTGGCACTAGCAATATAATTTTCACAACCGTCAAGTTATAATAACTGGCTGAAGTTCAGACATATGTTTTCTATTGCAATGCCATCTCGGTCCTAGAAACTTTGTGATATAACGGTAGTACAAATATGAAATTTGCAAAAATATGAAACTATAGGTCAATGTTTTTAATGTATTGATTTTAAGTTTACTTCTTTATTATTACTGCTTATCTTATAGAGTTTGATTATATCTCTATACTTAACACATTGGTACAGCAATAAAAAACTTCGTATCTTATTATGCAATATAAGCAAATAACTTCCTAATTTCAAATAAATACTTGTATACTATATGCACAACCACTACCTAAATATACAAGTGTATTGTGCATGGGTATATGTACTACTATGCAGGCATATTAAAATATTAAGAAAATAAACTTAAATTGAACCACGAAACACCACTTAACGCGCCACTTTACGAACACGACTCCTCTATTTCGTAATTCAAATGTTTGTTTATGCAGTGCGATTTAAACCTATAAGCATTCGAAAATCTTGAAGATGGTTGTCGGTGCCACCGGCAGAACAAAATCTAATACTTTATATATATATGTCCAAAACGACAACGGAAAAAATATCATTCACTTCGAAAAAAAAATTAAAAGGACATGTAAAAGTGTTCTCCAACTTCGAATCAATATGCCCAATAAAACGATATAAATACACAATATCATTGTTAGTAGTCTCCCCTCTTGTTCGAGAGTACTTCTGCAATAGGTTGTCAAAGTAGGCGTGACGCAAATTACATACAATCAAAACGGATTTCACGCTATCTTTGTATCATATTCAGGGAGTGGTAAGGATGACTTTCTCGGCGAAAATCGGAGCAAATTCGACCTTCTCTTTTTCGTGTCTAAGGACGATTTTTCGGTGCGCTTAATAAATGCAAGTCTGCAAATGGTAGATGACGCCTACCGATACGGATCCAACGCGCGATTGGTAGAAGCTTCCGTGAACACGCCTCCAAACCGAATTGACTACCCAGAATGCATCGGGTCTAGGGAGAAGTGCCATGTACATTTTAAGGACACTCTAGGAGTACGCTTAGGCAAGTTAAGCGCACTTCGTAGCTAAAGAGTCTTACATCAAGAGTACTCTGAAGAGTGCTATACCTCGATCACTGATTTATTTATATAGTTAGTCAGTTTGTTTATTGAATTCGGATATCGGATCGACCGACTAACTTCTGTATCAAGAACAACGCGTTGAGCTTTTTTTTTATTTTGCCGACAATAATAGGTAGCAATCCAATGAATCGCGGGATCATCTTTATTACAGAACGGCGTGTTTTATTTATGGCGTTTATATCGCATCGAAGTGTAGCATTGTGAATTATTTTTTTACTTACACCGCTTCCTTTTCTTTTCTCTTTCTTTTTGACATTGCGACTTCCGTATAGTTACAAACTCCTTAGTGATTTATAGTGCTTGCCTAAATCAGTTTTCTAGACAATTTTTGTGATTTACCGCGCCCGTTTAAACCTAGCAAATGGTATTTCGTTAGATCGATAATCGTTTAATTTTGTGCGAAAGTGTTTACGTTAAAAAAGGATCTGGAGTCCATGTCTGCAGGCAACTACGGGGAAGGTCCCGTGGTCCAGGACCGTAGTGACCTGCACGGGTTACTACCCGAACTCAATGGCGTTGAACTTGCGATGAGCTTGAGCCCTAAACATCATCAAGGAGGACAAGTGTTAAGTCATCTTCATCAGCTTCATCATTCGACACCGTTCAGCGTTACCGATATCCTTAGTCCGATAGAAGAATCCTATAGAAAATTGGAATTGGCCACTAACCCACCTTCGCCTTACAGGTATAGTTATTGTCTTTCTTTTTTGGCTTTCCTCTTTTGTCAAATGTATTTCACTATTTCTTAAAACTATTTTGCACCTACGTCTTTTTGACATTAATGTATCGAATGAAATTCACTATTTGTCAAAACTCTTTCACGTTATTGAAATGATTTTTTTCTTATTTTAAATTTATAAATTAAAAGACAAAAAGAAAAGTTGGAGACAATTTTATTAGAAGAAAAAAGCCAATTTCGAGCGATAAATGTACACTTGCGGTAAGGCACGGTCACTTATGGTCATTTGGGCGAAGTGTTCATTAGTTGCGGTAAGCTGCGATCATTCTTAAAATGTAACTAGGCTCAAAGAAGGGTTACAGCACGCGATAACTAGTTTCATCTTTTTTTATGTTCCTTTTTTGTCTGACATGGGAAATTGGGCAAATTAACCTACAAGAAAATAAACAAATTGTACTATGACGTGTTGTGGCATATGCTGTGTATAATTGCGGTATCATTATAGCAACATCTGGTGAATCGGTAATATTTTGTAAAGAAATTTTATCTTTGTGGCCCAATATGGCATGAAGCTTGTTATAATGGTCAGGTGGATTCTTGTTTTCATTACTTGCGCCGTTAAGATGTTTCAAAATTTTTATGAAACCTCCGGTTAAATTTTGAAGCCTTTGCCTATATTTCTCTGCCCCTTCTTTTCCTTATCCAATATGAAACCCTTTCTTTTCTAGTTTAGTTAAGCATTTTCCTGCTATAAATAAATTTTAGGCACCTTTTTGTTATTAAAATATTTTCCATATTTTAACCGAAAATCCACTAGTTCTATAGCAGCGTGATTGTCTAAGTTTACATCCATTTCGTTACTTGATGTACTTTCTAAGCGCTATACTTTATAGCCGATTTCGGGCGACAAACATTCAGCGACAAGGCACTGTCACTTATCGTCAGTCATTCGGACAAAGTGTTCACTTGTTGTGGTAAGCTGTGGTCATTATTAAAATACAACTAGGCTCAAAGAATGATGCGGTAACTAGTTTCATCCTTTTTTATGTTCCTTTTTTGTCTAACATGAGAAATTGGTCAAATTAACCTAAGATAGAAAGAAGAAAATAAACAAATTGTACTATGATCTGATGTGGCATATACGGTGTATAATTGTGGTATCATTATGGCAACGAAAGGTATACGTGTAATAATTCGGTTGTGTATTTATTTTAAATAGTATTTTATAACGTCCTAGATACTCAAAATATGTTTACGAATGTAAAAGATGAAATCAATAGCTAGAAAAAGTTTTCGAAGAAAATTGGCAAAAAACAAAAAATATTATGCGCTATGGGCTATTGTCTCATGGAAAAATTTGGGACTTACACTCCCTTCACCAACATTCTGTAATTGTTAAGTCCCAAACGAAGATATTTTACCAACTATATGTTTATTAAGCAGCAACATATTAGAATAGGTAGGCTGAATTCCAAAATATTTTAATGAAGATTTTTACCGTCGTTTCCGTAAGTGCAAAGCAACTGCTAGAAAGCTTTTAGAAGAATTAGGTCATTTAATGATGATGCAAAACTATCGTGGTGGTTTTGAGCTAATTCCTCTTGAGAAAGCAATTCTAATCACGATATGGTACTTGGCCAAGGGGCATACGCTAATATCAGCTAGTGATCACTTTAACATAGCAGTTTCAACGTGCTATGGAATTGTTAATAATATTGTTAAGATTGGTGCAATAGATGGGTGTCATATTCACTCTAAAATACCGAACGAACAACATAGCAGTTATCAGGACAGGGAATTTAACCATAGCGTATCTATATAAGGAATCTGTACCCAGTCACACATATTTACAAATGTATCTGTTATCCTTCATCATGCTCGTGTACATTTTTATTAGACTTGTTTGAGCTTCTCCTGGGTTGTCGAAGTTGCGTTTTTAATAAAACCCGTAAATATAATATTTATATCATTTTTGCACTACAAGTTAACTTGCTCAGGACAAGATGAAACTCTATATCGCTTATGATGTTGTATTGGTAGAACTACTTATGTCTTGTTCTCTGAAAATTGTGGTGTTTGGTCAAAAGAAACCTCAGCTTGTCTTATTGGTCATTACAGAGTTATCTGAATGCCCTTGTAGTAAGAAACATTTTAGACATTTATCGATAACTTCATTGTCATAGTTGCAAAACACAGCAATAATACCATAAATTAGAACGAAGAAATAATTTGCTAGCAATTAATAAGAAGTTAGCTAAATAGGAACTTTGCCGAGATTTCTACTAAGTCTGAAATTTATACCTACTTAATGAGGTACTAGTTCCACGAATATTTGATGACAATAATAATAATAGATGCATTAAAATATACATGCATGAAATTTGAATGTGAAATACAATAATTGTTCGGTTACGTCCGAACAATACTTTTATATCTTCTTCATAGTATATGTTATTGAATTTCGAATTTAAAAAAATCAACAATTGCACAAATCGCAGTCGCGAATGAGAACAAATCATTTTATGGCAACACTCATTTGGTAGGCAATTAGACATACCCCTGTAAAACATGGCTGGTGACACCATTCAAGTAAGATTTAATAATTGCTGAAAAAGGTTTAATCCTACGAGGGTGACCCGAAATTTATTGGTCGGCAAGGGCAACCTATTTTATGGCAACTGTCAAAATTGACAGTAGACGTCTACTGTCAATAGTTGTTGTTTAAGAGAGTGTTTTGTGTAGCAACTCAGGAGGTTTCGCAAAAATGGATAAAATCGAATTTCGTGCAGTAATAAAACACTTCCGCATGGCTGCAAAACGGCTACAGAAATTCCAAATATTTTGCTAGAGGTTCATGGCGGATGTATTCCAGCATTTTCGACGATCAGCTTTTGAATGAGTGAGTTTAAACGTGGCCGCACAAGCACAAGTGACGAACCACGCAGTGGGCGCCCAAAAACCGCCGCCAACGATAAATTGGTCGACAAGATTTGTGATGTCCTGTTAGCCGATCGCCAATTGAAGCTGAAAGAGATAGCAGAGGCCACAGGCATCTCAGAAAAACGCATTGACCATATCCGAAATTTTGGGTATGAAAAAGCTTTCGGCGCGATGGGTAGGTACCGTGTTTGATAACACCGGAGCAAAAGGGAAATCGGGTGAACATTTTCGAGTATCTAGTCAGGATTCAACGCAATCCAATGGATTCCTTCGTGGGTTTTGTAACCGTGGATGAGACTTGGATCCACCACTACATATCGGAGACCAAGAAATAGTCGAAACAATAGACTTTTCCGAGCAAATCGGTTCTGAAGAAAGCAAAGATCGTTCCATCGGACGGAAAGGTCATGGCGACCGTTTTTTGGGATTCCCAAGCTGTGATCCTCATCGACTATCTGCAGAAGGGAAAGACGATCACGGGGTAATACGACAGTCATTTATTGACCCGATTCGATACAGTATTGAATGAGAAACGTCCTCGTTTGCAGCGAAAAAAAGTGCTTTTCCACCACGACAATGCACCGGCTCATTCATCCCGCATCGTCGTGTCCGAATTGAATGAGTTGCGCTATGAATTAGTCTCTCATCCTTCATATTCACTAGAACTAGCCTCCAGCGACTTTTCCCTATTCCCAAACCTGAAAAAATCACTGGGAGAAAAGAGATTTGCATCAAATGAAGAGGTCATCGCTGTGACAGATGGCTATTTTGCATACCTCGAAACATCCTACTTTTCCGACGGCTTCAAGAGACTGGAGCACCGTTTGAAAAAGTGTATTGATCTTCGAGGAGACTACATCGAAAAATAAAAATGAAAAACCATACCAATACCCTGTTTTTCTTGTCGATTCCGGAAACATTTCAGGTCGCCCTCAAATAAAAATAAATACCAGTTGTCAACTCAAGAAGTCAATCTAACGTAATTATAACAATCCTACAATATCGATATAATATAATGAATGAGATATAACTTTATAGCAATAAATATCAAGGCATTTTTCCCGTAAATAAGTACTGCATAAGTGAATTTAGAATCGATAATACATAGGCTGTTTTACATGAGACAAATAAGTTACTATAAAACCACATAATTTTAATTTTCGTATATTACGATTACAGATCGACATCCTCAGGAAGTAGCATAAACTCGCCCGGTACAAGCGGAGCGTCAGGTACCGGCATAGCTACAAGTAGTTGCGGCGGCACCATGAACGGAGGATATCCAGTGATGGGACAATTTGGGGGCGGGCAGTATTGTCCTGTGTCCGAAAATCTTGGCTTAGCGCCCCATTACTCACCCGGTTGGTACCAAAGTTCGGCCGCAGACCCGCGATTTGCAAGTAAGTAACGTAGTAGAATAAGTATTGCTGATCATATGATGACTTTACGTAAACGATAAATTGCACATGATCTATTATAAAAATGATTAGGAGATAATCTAAATTTGGTAATACATTTCTAATAAAATTTGTCATCCACAAATTCCTGTTCAAAATTTAAAAAAGATATATACGTAGACTTCTGCTCATGGAAGATGCGAAACTTAAGAAAATTTCGTAGAAAAAAACCGATACTGTAAAAAGGTAAACTTTATAATAGCAATCTTAAGTCTCTATAAAAGAACAGAAAACCAAATAAGAATATATAACACTCTCCGAAAAAATCATTATAATAGATGGGGTCAAATGAGAGAGTATATTGAAACCGTTATTGTTTTCATGTGCTACAGACTTAGCCACAAAACCGAGCTAAACAAACATGGAACTTGTAGTGCAGTATAATTCCTTAAAATCTGTTTACTTGGGAACGTACACATTTGCAGACGACATAGTATTACTGGCAAACTCCGAAAAAAAACTTAAACAAAAGCTTATAAATCTGGGTAAAAGCTCTGGAGAAACAAAATTCATTTCTCATTATTAAAAAGACAAAAGTAATGGTAATTAGGAATGAAGAGAGGGAGAGAAATTAAACTGAAACTAAAGTAGAAGAACATGGAACAAGTTGCTAGTAACATACGAGGGTGGATCTCTATGCTATACCCCTAACCCCCTTACAGTTATTCTTCTACATAGTCTTCCTCTAGACTAATGCACTTGGTCCATTGGAACTCCAACATCTCAGTAGCCTCTCTACAGCTTGTATCACTTCATAAATACTGGAAAATTTTGCCCCACGTGGGATTTGTTTTAATTTGGGAAACAGCCTGTAATCATTAGGGGTCAGATCCGGCGAATATGGTGGGTGTTCCACTAATTTAAAGGCTAGTTGGTGTATAGGAACCATAGCATTACCAGGTGTGTGGCTGGGAGCATCATCCTGATGGAACAGCACTCCGTAGCTTAAATTTCCTCGGCGTTTCTCTTTAATATCGTCTCGCTATTTAGAAATCAATTATGCGTAGTAGACCCCTATAATGTTCCGTCCCTTTTGGTAATAGTCAGTCAGGATGATTCTTTGAGCATCCCAGAACACAGATAGCAAAACCTTTCTATCAGACGGCACGACTTTAAATTTGCGTAGAAGAGGAGAACCGTGATGTTTTCACTCTCTACCTTGCACTTTGATCTCGGGATCGTAATGGTGAACCCATGGTCATATACCAACTAAGCAAGTTCTCTTTCTTTGCTTGGTACCTTTCCAAAAAGACGCTTACAAATCAACATTCGATTTCTTTTCTGATCAATGGTTAATATTCGGGGCACCCATCTCGCACTCATCTTTTTCATATCTAGTTCTTTAGTCAGTATGTTGTGTACCACATGATAAGCTAATATCTTCCACAATGTTTCTGATGTGTACTCGTCGGTCTTACAGTACGACATCGTGTACCTTTTTAATGTTTTTATCTTTTGTTACCGTTATGAGTTACCGAGTTACCGACTTTTCACACGATGCTCTTCTGCGTTTAAAATCTCGACACCAGCGTTTGACTATATCATAAGAACCGCAGACTCACCAATAGTTGCCATAGTGTCTTTGTGAATTTGAGTTGGCGTCATGCCCTTTTTCTGGAGGTATTTTATTATGGCTCTTTGTTCTGCAGGATCCATTTTTATGAACAATCACGACACGCAATTCAAGAATTAATCACAGTACAACAACATTTTAAGATACAAACTTGATATTATGCAGATATGATCTACAAATATCAGTTAATTAAATGGCAAAAACATTAATTAACCAACTAGAACTATGTAAGGTATGGGGCATAAGGCTCCATCCTCGTATACCTGGGAAATATAATTCATGACAAGGGAAAATTTAAAAGAGAAATGAATGGAGAAACACAGGACATAATGGTTTAGTAAAACTATTATGCACATAATCCAAAACGTTTATAATGGGTAGGAGCGCATCGCAACTGCACAATGGAAGTGTTGTATATGCATGTCACTATCCACACATAGATGGCGTGACACACATGCCGGTATATATATAGATGTACGACCACGTGCTAATTATACGAATGCAGTAATGTACTGCGTAGTATATTAAGAAGAATAAAATCATTATTACACCACAGAGTACTGTCTTTATACTGCCCGACATCCCGGCCCCAACGATATATTACAGGAAGAGTAGAGAAAAGTGTTTTGGCGGTTTGAGTCCAAGCTCGAAGTGCTCGGATAAAAACGAAGAATTTGCCTAAGGAGATCTAAGCATGAAAAACAGTGCACGACTGTATTGTTAAGCACGAAGATAATTTTATACAAGTTTCGAATTGTTCTGGATTTGTTCTGGTGAACTTGCTTCAAAGAAGCCAAAAATCATCTCTTCGACCAATAAGATTATGGCCACGATTTTTTGGAATTCTGAAAGCGTAATCTTTATTGACTATTTACAGAAGCGAAAAACAATAACTGACCAATATTATCCTGATACGTTGACACATTTTAATGCCAAACTAAAGAAAAAACGAACGCATTTATCCAGAATGGGTAAATGGGTCCATCAGGACCCATTCAACTACTGAATTTATCAAATTATGATATGAAATGCTGCCTCACTGCCCACTACATTCACCAGATCTAGGTGCGTCTATTTTTTTTTGTTTTGAAACTTGGTGAAAAGAGATTCGGGATAAATCAGTAGGTGATAGTTAAGATGAATGCCTATTTTGAGGAGGGAAAAAATTACTTCTTAGTTGGCTTAAAAAGATTGGGAAGTCACTGGGTTAAATATATGGAGTTGGATAGGAATTATATTGAAAAATATAAGTAAATAAAGTATATTTTTTACCCTAAAATAAGTATTTCACTCAAAAATAATTCTGTCATCAAAGGACCTTCATGTCAACAAGGTACTTGGTTGGTGTAATAAAAACGAGTTTGCCTTAAACGTGTTTAAATATGCTTTCATGATCTATAATCGGCAGTATGAGTTCTTTGAACTTGTTGGGAAATTGTTGCTACATGATCTGCCTTCGACTTTTGTCGGCTTTTCTTCATCTTGGAACGTCCAAATAGACAACTGACGCTTATTTTCTGATTCGTATGAGTAAATCCAAGGTTCGTCACCACTGACGATGTGGTACACGTTTTTAGAGAAACTAATTTTTTTTACATACAATTGTTCATGCAAAACTTTTTGAATTGAGGTCTTTGAAATCCCCAATGATGCCTCAATCTCGCGATATGTCACATGTCGATCTTCGTTGATGATCTTGCGCACAGCATCGACACTTTCCTGAGTGACTGCCGTTTTTGGTGCACCTATTCATGGATCGCCGCTAAGACTAATTCGTCCACGTTTGAATTCTCTATACCAACGAGAAATTGTTGACTGATGTAGTGCTGCATTACCGAAAACAGAAACTAAACCTGTCTTCGAAAATTATAAAAATTATTGCGCGAAAATATTCTTGTTTAATTCCATTTTTTAAACTTGTCAATTTTGACAGTTCGTTGTAACTGAAGATGGATTTAGTACTAATATTTGATTAACAACGCCCTCTGTATCCCAGTATGCAAAACCTAAAAGATATCCCTCATATAGTAAATACAGGTTTACCTTAAACGTGTTCAAATATGCTTCCATGGTCTATACTCGAAGAACTCAACAAATCAAATATTCCTATTATATTAACGGTACTTTGGTGCAGCGTTCGACATCGGTGAAAGACTTGCAAAGAGTGCTATTCGACCCGGTCTCATCTTTCTTTAATCATCTCGCCCATATAACGTGTGAATTATTTAAACTTTATAGTTTTATGTATCGCAACTTCCGTGATTTCCCTAATTTGCAAGCATTACCTGCACTCTTTTCTTATTTCATTCGTTCTCGCCTTAAATATTCCGCCTCAATATGGTTTCCGCACCTTAATTCTATCGAAGCTGTTTAGAGGAAATATTTAAAGTTTTTGTACTTCCTATTCGAAGGGTTATATCCTTCCAAAAATTATAAATACAGCCTTTTGTTACCTGTGTCAAACTTTTAAAATAGAATATTGCAAAAATTTTAATTCATGTTTAAAACGAATAACCCAATTTTTAAGATAAACAGCCAATGGAAGATCCAGAAATTCCTTTCGCTATTCCTATTGAACGGACAAACGCGAATATCCTAGCGATGTATCGATACAATACCATGAAACTCTCTCGAAAGTGGCCTATTTGGTAACCGAATCTCCAGTTATTTTAGTGGCCTGTGTGCACAGAGGCATTCTTCTTCCTATGTAATCGGATAGCTGAGGCGTGCGTGGAATGCCCAAGGGTGTCTTATGACGCCCTTCAATGTGTGAAACCGGAATTCGATATATTTTAATTGTACACCTGCTTCATACCTAACCGGCTTTGACAACAAAAAGAAGAAGATCTTGAAAATTTCGGACATATACAAAAATGTATTGCACAGCAAAAGAAAGGATTAAACTGCAATAATAAATTTACTAATGGCGCTATAATTGATGGAAGGTAATACCTTAAGTGAGTAAAATTACTTAAATTTGTTAGCAAATATTTATATAATTACGAGCGCTTATGATGCGTTAACTGGTGAGAAAATACGATTTCAATATGTCTTAAATCAATAGCAATCTTCGAATAGTAAACAGATCTGTTTGAGTTCGATTCCGGGAAGAACAAAGCTTTGTAAACTTCAATATGAATACGTTTAAATAAATTATCAGATGTACCATGAACAATATGCAGATTAAAAAATTTATCGAATACAGGACAACCTCGCTAATCCGAAAGAATTCAAGAAATGTCTAGATTACCGAAAATAGCGATTTTTTCGCTTAAACTACTTCATATGAGTGATTGAGAGATACACATATTGAGTGGAAAACTTTATGAATACAGAATCAAAGTTTATTTCTATGTCGTCGTGACTGTTTTACAAACACCAAGCATCTTCAAGAGACAATATCAAATCAGGCAAATCAAAATTCTTCAAAAGAGATGGTACATCTTGGGCATTAAATTAATATGAAACTTCCGTTAGCAAATTCATTATGATAAATTACAATTTTCTTGTAATTACCAACGTATTCAAAAATGTTTTTCGGAAAAAGTCAGTACCGCTAGAATTTGAACCCATGTCCTCTCCCTTATCGAGAGAGTATCTTCACCGCTAGACTACGATACCCTATGAGCTGAAATTACTTTTAAAACCTAGATGTCGTAAGAGTCACGTGGTCCACCGGTGAAGATATTCTCCCGACGAGGGTTCAAATCCTACCGGGACTGCCTTTTTCAGAAAAACATTTTTAAGTGGTAAATGGAGTTGGTAATTATAAGGATATTGTAACTTATTATATCTTGGGCATCTTTAGATGTGGTAGACATCTGAAAGGGTTTGCGATAATGCAGTTCCTTTTTTCGGTATTACTCATTAATCCATTGGGTGAATAAGGAGAGTACAAACACTTTGGAAACATTGCATGAATACATAATTCTTTCACATCGGGATGTCCAAAATATGCAATGCCTTCGGAGGCAAATTCAAATCTCCCATTTTCCTTTTAACTTCTGATACAAAACAACCATGGAGCCATTTACTAAAAATATCCTTTATAACCCATCCTATGTTTTGGCCCATATACGCAACGGGAAAATTTGGCTCTGGGTCTACATACCTTTCCAACAACTATCAATTTCAGCTTATGTGTACCGGGAGTTATTGGCATGAAGCATATGTGGGCAACAACCGGCTGTAAGATTTGATCCGGTCCGCGAGACATTTTGAAAAACTATAATATTGTCGTATTATTTCATGTCTGATATCTGTCGCTAAAAAGTATGAACACTACTTTAAAATGCACTACTTTTAAACGCGGCCCGCGAACGTATTTGCACACTAAAGTTTGGTCCACAACATGTCAAACGTTGCCCATACTTAGCATAAAGCATGAAAGTAAACCTGTTCTTACTACATTTTGGTGCCATTTTTCCTTTCGGTGTTTGAGAGTTTTGTTTGAAAGGATTCTCTAAAACAGTCATCAACTCTCATCAGCGTTATAGACTTGAAAAGATATCCATTTCTTCAACTTTTATTAAAACCAGCGGATTTATTAACAGACAATTTTATCCTTTTTCCTTTGTCCCGATGTCGTTGATTATGGATTTTCCGACATTGTATGATTTAACAGGTTCCTGTCACACCTCACCCTTCTTCGAGCTTGTTTATTTTTCCACTCTTAGCCTGGAGTGAGAACTTTGTATGTTTTTGCTTTGCCATGACGGAATTAAACAATATTAATGGCGAGTATACGGAAAGATATAATGTACCACGTATTTACAGAGTAGATAATTTTTCGAGAAAACGTTTCGAATCCGTAAAAGCAATAAATTCCAAAATAACAAACCAATAATAATTGACTTTTATATATATTTTATATATATATATATGGAATGATAAGTGCATTACGAACGAAGTTCATGTTGAAGCAGCGTTGTTAGCTTGTGATGAATATATAGGGTCACGGCTTCTCATACGGTATCATCTTCTGTGAAAACTCTGAAGAAAAAAGACTTATGTGGTTCCTTACCGAGTATGAAACTAGTCACAATTATAATAACACTCATGAATGCCAAAAAGTAACTCTTCGTGTGTTGAAAACAACACATGCGCATGTATGTATATAAGGATGTAGTGATACAAGTCCTAACAATTTGAAACAGCGTAGTTTATGAATTACAGCGTCTCGGATTATTGACGTTAACTAGTATATGCATATACATATATATTTGCAATAGAAAGTAAACTGAGAAAAAAATCTGTGAGTTTTATATTCTAACTGAAACACGTAGCGAAATAAGGATTTAACCAACTTAAAACAAAAGAATTGTAAAGCAATCATCACTCGTTTCGACGTAAGTAGGTCACAAGCATATCTATAAAAAATGATAATTATTAAAACTTTCGAAGGAGATATGTATGCATGGGGATCTTTAATGTATTAAATTAACGTTAAATACGTAAAAATGTGAAGCTACAAAATTTTTAACAAATCTACGATAATTTTATAAAACTAATCATCAATAACCGCCCCAAAAGAATTATAACGTGATGCCACCGTATCGTTTATAAACGCCGCGTCGGATGCCCGCAGGATATCGGAGCCGATACATCCTGACAAGATGTTATACGGGATGCATCCTCCTATCGCATCAATCATCTTCCTGTTTGCATACCGATATCCGTGTAATATTATTTATACGTGTTGAGGCATATTAGGGGAGCCGAGATGATAGACGACATCATAAACACCCTTACCGTTTACCTAAACGAAATTCAATTGCGTTTCATGGAAATCATGGTTCACATAATATAGCTATTAACACGTTCTTGAAGATTTTAACAATTTTTTGGTGATTCCACTGATACCATAAGTAGCTGTATTTAGCAGCATTACTGTTAGGTACTGTTTTCTAGGCATTTCTCGATGTGTTTTCAAAACAAAAGAAATATTTATTTATATTAATTTTTCTGTCCAGGCGAAGGTTCCCTAAAACTAGGCAATTTTTTCCAAACTAGTGTTTTAGCCTGTTTCTGATGTTTCACTCGTATAGAAAACAGCACTACTTTGTGCAGAATTGAAAGTAATTTGAGGTCCGCATATATATTCCATTTGTATATTTCATAAGCGTTAAAAGCAGCTTCAAGTTTCCATATCTCTCTTTAGGTTAATTATATGGGCAACCGGCACAGATGGCAATTTGTTTCCATTGTGCAGAAGTATTACTTTTAGACTAACTTTATTTCCCTCAATGAATAAGACGCCCCACAGCGGATACGATACCGTTACAAAAAACCATGTCATTTTCGTGGGAGAAGCATTTTCAAAATATCAACCCACACCAAAAACTTACTTTAGTATTGCAATATAAAGGATCCTTTTAATTGATGAGTTAAAAACTCAGACTATTTGTTTAGACAACTCCAAATCATACACAAGATCATTGACATTTCCTGTGACAAAAGGTGTACCTCCTTTAATGAATAGGACTCTTGAAATGTTAGGTTAGCATCAAGAGCTCCTTCACATCCTTCTGTATATTCTCCATGTTCATCATCAGATTCATCTTCACTCACTGACGTATTTTCAGAAAATTTTGGTACCAGCAATTCTGTACTGTGACACAGACAGAAGTCTCGTAGTAGATGGTACATTTAGGTACATTGGTACAATATGCTTTGTTTTCGAGATGATTCTAGTTATTTGTGTCATACAGGAATAAGAAAGAATAATAATAATAAAAAGGATAATGTCTCACAATAAAACTTCGGTGAAAGAAGAACTGATTTCATTTTTAAAATTAGCATCATCGACTTAGCTTAAAACATATACTAATTTCTTGTGACAAATGTATTGTTGACCAGATTGTTGATAACACCGCCCAACAAAATAATTTTTTGTCATGGTGCCTGTAAAATACGAACTGATTTAGGATATTTCTGATATGCTGGTTCTTAAAATAACTGGCATTTCTTCCTAGCAGCTCTAGTTTTTGCGAAATCAATATAATTGTGATGGCCATATGATTGCCGATTACTGCAGGAATCTTCAGCGAAACTGTTTCGATAAACCTCACGCAAGGAAATCTTATAAAAGAAAATTTTTAACTGATGACTGAAATTTATTTTTCTGTTAAATAAATACCTCCCGCCCATTTTTTTGTATTTCAGTTATGAAATATTAATATTTAAAAAGTTACGTGCACAACAAAACATTCTATCTAATTTTGGCGAATTTTTCTTAAATAGGGCAGAAAGGCGAATTTCGAAACTAGATCTGATAGCATAAATCTGATGGCATTTTTGGACTAGGCACCCCAAAATTACTTAATTACACTTAGAAAATCCGAAGCACCAAAATGTGTGTTGGCCAGTGTATTAAATAAATCCTTATCCAAAAATTATAGGTATAAGTACTACAATCTCAAAGTCCTTTGAGATGTACAGAGCCAAATAGAAGTTTCATATAAAAATTTAAGTAGAATACTAGCATATTAATGCACATTTAGTTTCTGTAGGAAAATCTATAGTAACTTTGTGTTGAGCGAACTATGCCTAAACCCAAACAGCCTTATTCATAGTCAGAAAGTTATTAGAGTGTTAGAACGCTATTAGTTAGTAGCCACTAGGATCCCTACTAAGACGGCGCTGTCTCATCGTATTCATAAACGTATATTTAGTGGTCACTAGTTAATATGATGTTAACAGCTAAAACGACGTGGCATCATGGAAAGGGGCATGCGTAGTGTATAGAAGTGTTTCAATTCAAATGGATTAGGTTAGAATTATATTTGGCGCGCTTTCTTTTTAAGAATATGTTATAGGTATAAAACAGAAACGTCTTTCGACAACAGTAATTTATAAGAAAAAATATTTTAATGAAAATAATTTTAATGTTATAAGTTAATCAGGTTGTAATGTGATAATAATATAATGGTAAGAACAGTAATCTGTGCTTTTGTATCCTCCAGTAGCTTCCAACGAAGATAAATAGCATCAGTATGAGATTCATAAATGAAACCTACGACAAAAGATTCTGCACAATTTGAACCTGTAGTGTTATATTGTATAGCTAAGGACACCTGAGATGATTTGCTATTTATATATAATTTAATATTTACATTAACTTACATCTTCAGCTTCATGTTTTCTTGCAATTTTTGGTGCAGGCTGTATCACTTCCAATTGTGATTTGGTCCGAAATATGAATATAAAACTAAAGGTAATTGTTTTAATTCACTTTTTACTGTGTACTGGATTGCTATCCAAACTAGAAGTATCCTCAACAAATTCTTGTAAGGTCAAATTCCTTATTAATCAATCAATATCTGAAGATTCATATATTGCTGGGCCTCGACAAGCTTCATTGAAACGTCTTTAAAAGAGCATAAGTCGTACGAAATTAAAGTGTACGAGTATTTGTAACTTCTGTGAGAAAAAACCGCGACATGTATATTCTATTTAACAAAATTAAAAACTAATTTTACATTAACCAATCACCATCTTTTATCCTATTTGCTATTAATGTACTACAATATAAGTGTTTGAAAAATATTCATATCAGATAGACAACATTTTGTATACATTGTACCATGTATCATGTTCTTACAAACGTGCTCCTATGCTTTAATTTTACCTTTATTTAATACAACAATATTCTTTTTGTTTTCAATATCCGGATTCTAAAGAATATCTAATTAACGTGCCCTTCTCCAAATCATTCGTTTAGGGAGCGCGGTCTTTTCGTCTAAAAATAGCTTAATATTTCCACCTGTTTTAGTGGTTGATTGTCACTTACATCAACTACGCATGTTGCTCGCTATTTTAAAAGATATCTTTTGAAGGACAATCTTCGCATTCTAATTTTGCGCGCCTTTTATTTTGTAGGTTAGCTTTCAATGGCTTTTAAACATACTCTACAGCGCTACTAAGATTTTAGTAGCCAACTAAAGCTAATAGGGTATTAGTAGCTACTAATGAATTCGAATTTCCTTAGTAGCATCTTAGTAGAATCTTAGTAGCCACTAAGTCTGAGTATGAATCAGGCCGAAAATATTTACGAAAAATGTTTTATTTCTAAGGTAAATAATATGCTAATTTACCTTAGTTTTTCATTTACCACAGGGCTTCCATGATCATACGTTCACTCTGTATTGTTAATAAATATTTTATTCTTCGAGTAACGTTTTCGTCATTACTTTCAATGAAATATCCTGTATATTTAAATTTCTGATAATACCTTGCACTAGTTGTGTGACGTAACCCGTATAATCTACCGAAACGGTGCAATATTGAATAATAAGGAAACAGCAATGCGTTTGTTTTAGTTATAAATTACAACAAATAATGACAACAAATACAAAATATCTCGGAAGCTGTCATATAATCAACGCCAAATATCATCAGTAATTTACTAATTTTAAAATATACACGATGTATAATATCTCACCTCACAACGATATTAATATAGGCCTGTAGAATCAATAAGTTACAGTCTAATTGAGTTAAAATATATTAGAGATAACAAATTTATATTAGTTACCGAAAACAAGTTCTTTACATTTCCAATTCCACCAATATAATTTTTTGGACGTTAAACAACGCTCAGCTATTTTTTATTTACACTCTCTGACAATACTCGACGAGGGTCGCTCGCAGACAACACAATAAAAATTCGATACCAACAACAATGGATCTTAATATCCTACGATAAATATACCTGAATACCTCTTTTGTGCTTCCCCTGTCTTAAGCTCAATTTTTTATCAATGGGGTGACGTCGAGCGTAAGGGTGCAGAAACGCGAGCTGTTGTGTGTCATATACGACGCCCATTAGATAAGGAAATTCGTAAAAAAGTGCAGCATGGCAGTTTAAAAATTTTATACATAAGTGAAAATTTTGCGTATGCATACGTTAATCGCCGTAAAGCTTGCAAAAAATGAGAAACTATTTATTCATAGTTATATAATAACAATAATAATAGTTTTTTACACAATTAAATAACAATTCTTTCGTGCAAAGCCTCCAGAACTCGTTCGATAATGTTATATAATACAACACGTTAAAATTATTTTAAAACAATTTTGTAAATTGCTTAACATAGCAAATATTCCATGTGCTATTTTTATTACGATAGATGCAGTTTATCGGCGAGATATAGGCATTTTTAAAAATTGAAATGACCGTAGTATATTGTTATACATATTACTTAAATTTGCAATACCGCCTTTATGTTTTTATTGTACACTTTTTCAAACGGAGCTTTAGTCTCTTCAAGCCGTCGGGAAAGTAGGATGTTTCGAGGTCAGCAAAATAGCCATCTGTAGCGGCGATGACCTCTTCATTTGAAGCAAATCTCTTTCCTAACAGTGTTTCTTTTTCAAGTTTGGGAGTAGGAAAAAGTCACTTTTTTCCGCTGAAAACGAGGCCGTTTATCCTTCAACACTACATAGAATCGGGTCAATAAATCGCTGTAGTATTGCCCCGTGATCGTCCTTCCCTTCTACAGATAGTCGATGAGGATCACACCTTGGGAATCCCAAAAAATAGTCACCATGACCTTTCCGGGCGATGGAACGGTCTTTGCTTTCTTCGGAGCCGATTCGCCCGGAAAAGTTCATTGCTTCGACTGTTCCTTGGTCTCCGGTATGTTGTAGTGGATTCAAGTCTCGTCCACGGTTACGAAATGCATAAAGAAATCCCGGTCACCCGATTTCGTTTTTGCTCCGGTGTGAGCAAACGCGGTACCCATCACGCCGAGAGCTTTTTCATACTCAAAATTTCACATTCTTCTAAGAAGCCTGTTGTCTCTGCCATCTTCTTCAGCTTCAATCGACGATCGGCTAACACGACATCATGAATCTTATCGACCATTTCATCGTTGGTAACAATTTTTGGGCGTCCACTGCATGGTTCGTTAGTTGTGCTTGTGCGGCCACGTTTGAACTCCGTCACCCCGAAGCTAATGGTCGAAAATGATGGAGTACATCCGCCATGAACTTTTAGGAAAATATTTCAAATTTCCGTGGCCGTTTCCTCAGCTATCCAGAAGTGTTTTACCACTTCATGAAATTCGATTTTCGGCCATTTTTGCGGAACCACCTGACTTGCTACACAAAACACACTCTTAAACAATAACTATTGATAGTAGACGTCTGAAATTTTGACAGTTGCCATAAAATAGGTTACCCTTGCCGATTTCGGAAACATTTTAGGTCGCCCTTGTCGACGTATCACACTGATTAAAGTTAATTAGCGTTAGTTATCTTTAATCAGTGTAATCGTCTACATATACACTATACTTAAAGATATGCAAAAAATAAAATCCCGGTCTCTAGTTATGAGTAAATACTTTTTTTACACTAAATTATATGTGGGATACAAATAACAATTAACGCTCATCATTATTGAAATGTAGCATTTCGAATAAGAAATTTACCCTCTTATCACTCTCATCTTTTACGGTTCGTTTCAACCGGGCAAATATTCAGGATGTGTGTGTAATAAGCAACCCGTAGGATCCTTATTTACCCATTGCATCCGCCATATTGATCACCGAGGCCGGCTACTGTATTGTCATTGGATTTAGAGTGCTTTGTAAACACATCTAGTTTAGTATATTTGCTAACTGTCAAGGGAGTTACTGCCTGCTTGTCCGTAGATATAGTTCGTCAAAGAGGTACTACACGTTGTTGCAATAGAATTTGGGCGTACAGTATATGCTAAAGGTACGAAACGGGATGAAATGGTAACGCTATTTCCATAAATAAAATAATTGATATGAAATAATTCCAAATGTATTATCAAATTCAGCTTAATTAAGATACAGTTTTTAGAAAGAGTTAAAAGTATGAATATCTTGAGTTTTCAATACAATTTTCGAAAGAATTAGTAATTATCTTAGCTATCTACAATGGCAAACAAAAGCAAAAAAACGATAAAAATAAGTTTTGTAATTAAATAAGAAGAATTTTCTAAAAGGCAGGTCAAAGGTTCTCACAGACTTTAATATGTATTTCCTTAAATATTCCTAGACCAACAAACAAATGCTCTTGCTGTATGTGTTTGTCCTGCACATTATAACTATCAAAACCTTTTTATATGAAATAGAAGACTCTATAATTTGCTCTGAATTCTTCCAACAGTTCTTTAAAATGTTTAATTGTATAGCATGCCTTTAGCCCATTAGAGTCTACAGTACCAGTTTTAAAAAAATTAAATGTGTCTCTGGAAATTTCGATGAAAATATAAAAAAGAAAAACAAAATTTCTTGTTTTTTAATTCTGACATCCACAGTTAAAACAATAGATAAAACAATAGATAAAACCGGCAAGCAATAAATAAATTAAAGGTAAAAGAATTTATTTATTACACGTATTAGTGCTTTTACCCCTCAAACCATCATCAACGGTCATCATTTTCAATAAATTTTATTACCATAAGGATATGGACGATGGGTAAATTATTAGACGTTCCTTTGACTAAAGAAAAACATAACATTACAATACTCTCTATTTACTATTTCTTTTATTACATTACGCAAATCTAGCATAAGTTTGAGAACTGAGAACAAAAGATTCTAACCAGTTAAATGGTGTTTTCAAGAACGTTTCAAAATATGTATTGCACTTTTGGATTTTATAGTAATTTATATTAGAGCAGATTTCTACCCCTTGTTCAATGGAGGCAATGGATCACCTATCGTTCTGTTCACAACACTTTCAGTTCCTTTGACACGAAGAGTGAAATTAACCTTTTATATCTCGTAACTTTGGCAGCGTCAATCTTATTTAGTTTTGGGAATTCCATCCATATTATGGTCCTATTATATTGAAAAAAGTTCTTGCCAAAAATGCTTTCCCTTGTTATCATCTTGACCAATGGAAAATGTTGTTTAACGACAAAGTGACTTTCCAAAAGCTGGCAACAATGTCACCATGATAAGTGCCCAAATCTGTAGGACAGAGAAGCATTTATAATTATTTATAGTAAGTTATTTGTGTTAATATGGGGAAAATATATTTTCGTATGTTGATTAAACATTTTTATACGAAAAAAGCACTAAGGAAGCTGAAAAAAAATGAAATAAATATAATGAATTCTCGTAAAATAATCTGTAAGTGGTTAGGTGCTTTAATGTGACGCTGAGCGTCCACTGCTCCCATTTACAGTAACTTCTTCAGGAATGATTAATAAAGTCCATGCCATGCCAGATAGGAAATATCGTAGACATCTCAACCGAACGAGTTCACAATATTTTACATCAAATATGAAAAACCGTAAGATGACTGCAGTGAAAACAAATTCGAGAGACTTTTTTTGTTATTGATATGTCACCATAGATAAAATCTAGGTATGTTACTGTACTCTACAGGCAAATAGGATATCAAAACCATGAAACTCTTCTGATAACTATATTCCACAGGAGACGGAAAGCCGTTTCTTCTGCTAATAAGGTTATAGCCACGATTTTTTTGGGATTCCAAAGGCGTAATCTCTATTGACTATTTACAAAACGGAAAGACACAACTGCTCAAATATTATGTCGATGTACTGACACGTTTCGATGCCAAACTACTCAGCCACCATATTCACCAAATCTGGCTCCGAGTGATTTTTCCTTGTTCCCAAACATGAAAAACTACTTGGTGGAAAGCGATTCGAACAAATAAGGAGGTGACAACCAGAATTACCTATTTTGAGTTTTCGAGAGAAAATCGGAAAGAAATTCCTAAAAATAATGGAATATTATTTGAGACTTCTGCTATTGTTTCAAAAAAATATTGAACTTCTCGATTACCCGCACAGAAATTCTGCACGCACCTGCTAAAAATGAAACAAAGGACATTGTTAACTCTTCTGCACCTCCAAAACAGAACCTTCGCCATATTGAAAATTAAACAATTCTCTCCTTAAATGTTCAACTAATAGTAAGATTTCTGTTAGTGAAATTATGTACTACATTTTCATTCATCTATGTAAAAATTGAAATTCTCGAAACATGGACAACAGTAATACTACTTCCTATCGTGTAATATATTATTTTTCCATGAAAACAATAGAATCTACTTGTACACACCGAGTCCTTTTTATTTTTCCTCTGTAACTTTGAAAAGAAAACTGTTAATGCGTTAGTGACATAGTACAATTCACAGGTATAGCAGTAAACTTCACTCACACAAATTAATTAATTATGCGGAACGCAGCGTTTCGAGAGCACGTGGGCTCCCATTGTCAACCGTGTTACCGACATAGTAGGTAACCGTTATGCGCCAGTACCTATAATTTATTATTTTCTGAATAAAGTTGTTACGGAGAGAAGAAAAAACAATTTTTATGTTAAGTATTTCTTTAATATTTAAATTTATCCATACATTAATCTAAAATTAAATATATTTTATTAAAACGTACGTAATTTATTTAAATCTTGACAAGATAAAAAGGTGTTAATGATAAAGTAGTATCAGATGGATAGTGGTTTATGAAAGGTTAAGGAGATGTTTTCAGTCAATTACCCTGTAAAATTTCGACAATACCTTAGAAGATAAAGAAGTACCTGCCTGGCAGTCCTTCAAAGCTGAGCTGACAAATTTCCTCGGGATTAAAAGACCTGAAGACTATAAACAACTGATTGATAAACTGCAAAATTACAAAGACTTGGGGGCAAATATCTCTTTGAAAATTCATTTCTTCAATTTACAATTAGATTTTTTTCTTGAAGCAATCTTAGTGATGTGAGCAATGAATACGGCGAGAGATGTCTCGAGGATATTAGCCAAATTACATCGCATTACAAGAGAAAATGGAACGAAAATACATTTGCGGACTACTACTAGAGTCCTAAAAGAGAGAAACCAGCAACAAAATACAAGCGAAAGTTATATATTATTATTCTTTAAAAAAATTAAGTTTCTGAAATTTCGAACAGGTTTCACTTAAAAACAATACTTGGAAAATTTGAAGAGCATATTTGGAATTTGCAGCAAAAATTCTATAAGAAACATCTTCCTTAGTTCATATATGTATATTAGTGTAATTTTTGGGAAACTATTGTTTCGAATTGATCTATTTGTGTGACGCCCATATTTATCTGTCGTAATACTCCACAGCATTTACCCCTTATATGAATATAGTTCACAGTAATGCTTAATTGAAAACTTTTTTAGTATATTTCCAAAAATAACGAAGACAAAGTAAATTACGTACAGAACGCAGATAAAAAGGAACTAGAGAAATAAAATTATATTATCAATTCTTACCATTGACGTTTTACGGTTGTCCGCCGGATAGATATAGAAATGAACAGAAATAAATTACCAAGCGACCTATCACGCGTTAACTTCGTTCTTACAGACAGATGCGTTTATACATTTAAATGCCAACAGTTTCGACGTGTTTATCTAAGAGCCACCCTACTTTTATTCACTCCTATTTACGATATGGACACAAGGGCATTTACAAAATAAATATTTATTTAAGACACGTACCCGATGATGGCCTACAAAATCGATATCGCCATCCAACCGTAACACCGAAGGAAGTTTTTGTGTGAAAGATCTACGCGATCGGATTTTTTCTTCAAGATAATTTTCTTTGGATTACTTTTGTTTTCTCTCAACGCGAGATAAACACTTGGTATAAAGACAGTAGAAAATGGCATTAAAAGTATTTCTTAATGATTATTATTTACAAATTTGTAAGGTTATGTTAATATTGCCGGTGGATTATTATTTAGGAGAATAGGAAAAGAAAGTTATTCATCTGTGTCTATCATGTAGACTAAATATAAGAGGATCTAATCAGTTCCGCAGCTTTATAGACAGGAAAGATGACTAGAACAAGGAGTAATTCAAAGAGAAAAAAATGTTGCAAATATTAGACTTAGAGTATAGAATAGAATTTATTGGCAATAGTAAAACAAAACAAAACAGCAGACAAAATAGGTTACAATAATTAATTATGCTATATGCCAAAAAGACTAAATCGTCTATCTCCACGTACGGAGGTATACAGCGTTCTACCTTTAGCCTTCGTTAACCAAATATAAAGAAAAAGACGAAAGAAAATAACTTTAAAACAAAAAAAAAGAAAACTAAGAAAAACAATACAATACAATAGTAACTCATATAATTTATTTATTTTATTTATTTTATTTATTTTATTTATTTTATTTATTTTATTTATTTTATTTATTTTATTTATTTTATTTATTTTATTTATTTTATTTATTTTATTTATTTTATTTATTTTATTTATTTTATTTATTTTATTTATTTTATTTATTTTATTTATTTTATTTATTTTATTTATTTTATTTATTTTATTTATTTTATTTATTTTATTTATTTTATTTATTTTATTTATTTTATTTATTTTATTTATTTTATTTATTTTATTTATTTTATTTATTTTATTTATTTTATTTATTTTATTTATTTTATTTATTTTATTTATTTTATTTATTTTATTTATTTTATTTATTTTATTTATTTTATTTATTTTATTTATTTTATTTATTTTATTTATTTTATTTATTTTATTTATTTTATTTATTTTATTTATTTTATTTTTGGTAACTAATATGATTTAATATTTGATAAATTTGCCGAGGTTATGGAATTGAGTGTAGGTGGAGATGTAACTCACCTTGCTAACTCTAAGACATTAAAAGAGTGGAGTTGGACTTCAAGAGAACCCACAAAATAATTTAGGGAAAAATTGACAAATTTATAAGTAGATCACATGGAGCCAGTACAGAAGAATTACAAAATATTGCACATAATTTCGTAAATGAAGTAAAACCACATATAGAGCGTTCTAGTAAGAAAAATATATATAATGTGATGAAAATTCTTTCCATTTAAAATTACACTCAACTGGCATGTTAGCTTCGCAATGTTCTACACAAGTCCATGCAGTGGTACAGTCCGTGTCACTAACAACTCAGCCACACAATGCTACCCATAATTTCAGTCTCATTTAAACCTGTTTCTCCTTTACATATTGTTTCAAAGGAAGCTTCCCCCTGCTTCCTTTGGTTTGGTCACGAGTTCCTGTTTAATTCTCCATTTCGGGAGCACGTGGACTCCCATTGTAAACCGTATTACAGACTGAATGTAAAAACTGTATCACCGAGGCAAATTGTTTCCTTCGCAGGCTCTAAAATTTCTTAAAACGTATTACTATTTGCAATCTATTGGGTGGTCTCGCGTATATGTATATTTTCAGGAGGGGATGGAACGAAAACGAACCATATCTTTAACAGGGCATTATGGTAATAAATCAACTAGACTCGAATGTGTAATTGACGGCGGTTCTTTGTTCAATAAGTTTCTGTTCTTTTTCATAGACATCGTTTCATATGCGTCTAATTCTCTATACGAGTTTAAGTTTTTAAGAAGTTTAAGATTTTTTAAATCAATTTTATGTCCGGATTTTACCATATGCTGTGCTACGCTTGACAGTTCTGGTTTGTCTAAACGATAGTGGTCTATGTTCCTTAAACCTGGTTTCGATACTCCTTTTTGTTTGTCCAATGTAAACTGTATCACAATCATTACATGCGATTTTGTAAATACCAGATTGTAAATAGTCATACATTTTAAAAAATTTTAGAGCCAGCGTAGGAAATAATTTGTATGTGTGATAGTTTTTACATTCAGTCGGTAACACGGTTGACAATGGGAGTTCACGTGCTCTCGAAACGCTGCGTTCCGAATAATTATAAATCTGTGTGAATGGAGTTTACTGCTATACCCGTGAAGAGTTCGTGATATTTGATTTGCAGTCGATATACTAATATTTAATGCTGCAGTTATAACCGGTCGTTCCCTTTTTGTGCGTTTAACAAAGTTTCCACCTTTCGAGTATTCAATTTATGGATAGAAAGTGAATGTGCTTTTAAATTCCCGTTTAATGTATCAATTTTGTATTTTACAAGAAATATGGAAAAATAAAAACAAAATTAACGAGTTTTGTTAATTCAGCAGTTTAATTTCAAAATAAAGGAAATATACGATAGCCCTTGAAGACACCCGCACATTTTTATTTTATTTATTTTATCAGAAAGTAGTACATGTATTAAAAAATAAAAAAATAGTAACTCTATGGCAAGTAACATTTATCTAATCTCTATATTACACAATAATTAAAAAGTAAATCTATCAATAATTTTACAATATACTTCAGCTTGTCCATTGTGTTACTAAGATTTTGTCGATTTTGAATTAAGTCATTTTCAACTAATTTTAACCCCCTACCTAATTCAAAGTATTTCCTTGCTCTTTTAGGGGTACTTGTGCACACATAATTTTGCAGGAAAACACTACTATAATAGTGCATTCCTTCCTGAAGAACTTTCAGTACTTCAAATTTATTGAGATCTGTCACTAATGGCGTGCAACAGAATTTACTTAAAATATCTACTACATTGTACCGAGAGAGCAAGAATTACATTGATCAAAATGTGCCATGGAATTTAAAAATCTATGTCGTAGCTTACTTCATTCTTTTTGACATAATTATGATAGGTTGAGTCTCACATTGACATAAATATTTGGACCTATCTGCGAAAAACATTTTGTAGCATTTGTGGCGTTATGTTTGCACATTTTTGGTTTATCCTTTGTTGCAGTACTTAAAAATTAAATAAAGGCGTTTTGAAAACCCTATTTTTCAAGTAAGGGAATACGAAATAGTCCATAATTGCCAAACCTAGTGACTGCCGGGGAAACTCAACTTGCGTGTGCACACTGATTAGCTGATCATCAAAAGACTGATGGAAAAAGGATATTCTCGTGTTGTATGTGCTGTTGCGCAGTCCTGGTGGATATAACCATTTTGAAGTTCATCGTTGTGAAGATGTTGAACAAATTCAGTCAAAATGTTATTTATGCATCTTTCTGCATTGATGGTGATATTGAAAAATATCGGTCCGATTATTCTTCTACAAGAGACTGCAATCCCAACACCAATTTTCTGAACATGCAATGGAAATTCCACGAAAAAAAAAATGCGGCTTATCAGTGCTCCACATTCGCATATTTTAAGAATTGACATACCACGAAAAATGAAACCATGCCTCATCAAAAAAAAAATTAAGTTTAACGGGTCATTCAATAAATTATTGGCGAACCATTGGCAGTACGCAAGACATCTGGGGGCGATCTGTTAGCAAAATGACTTGATATGATTATATCTTACATGGATGCATGTTCAAATTCTTCTTTACGCTCACTGTATTGCCAAATTCCGTCCTGCTGGAAATAGCCATTTTGAGGTTCATCGTCGTGAAGTTGTTGAACAAATTCAGTCAAAATGTTATTTCTGTACCTCGCTGCATTCATGGTGAAATCTGGGAAATGCTCATGAAACTTGTTCAAACATAAACGCTCATTATATTCCCATTCCATTAACTAATACACCTGTTCTAAAATTGGCTTGAATCATGTAAGTTTTGTACGTTGTTGTGAAAACCATAATTGAAAAATTACTTAAAATTCCGTAGATAAAATATATGACAAATATTAATGACAGTTTAACAATTAACCTGTCAGAGTTTAATCAAAAAAATGAAATAAGCTACAACGTTATTTCAAATTCCATGGCATACCTTTACCAATATCATTTTTGCTCTCTCGGTATTACAAAAAATATACATGTGGCGATTTAAAAGGTAATCTCAGTTTGGAATACCATTGTATAATTGTATATACAAAATGCATATTGCGACATTAAACAGGAATAACCATGAAATAATTGTTTCATGCAATAAAATAAAAATACGAAAATTATTGATAGTGATCCAGAACATATTTAGACTCTTAGAAGCTACTCTAATTCCATTTACCACAAGGTAAACGCAAAATATTCAACACAAAAAATGAAAGTACAATAGGCATGCAGACTACAACGTGAAGAAGCAATAACGTTTGCGCTCCACATAATCTTTTTCTTATTGTCAAAATTGGAGCTGTGAATTCTGCAAGAGATTATACATTACTTCAGATATAAGCAATTAATAAATAGATGTAGAAGATTGGAGCGACTGATTTTTCTACATTTTTTCTTTCTTTTTCCAGTCTCTCGACTAATGGGTAGCACAGCAGCGTCGGCGAACATGGGCCACGGTTTGAATACGGGGATGCCTGGATTAGGCGCGTGCGCAGTACCGGACTCTAAACCGATGCAGTTTCCCCTCGCCCAGCGCCGAAAAAGGCGTGTCCTTTTTACACAGGCACAGGTAAGCTGTCACCCCACCCCGATTCGACGTCGGCCTATCAAATGTGCGGGAATCGTTTACGGGGCTAACAAAGCTTTCGTCCGATCTAGGGCTTTCTTCAGGAAATAACCGAAAACTTCGTTTTTACCGGCGGTTCTACATCCCTTACATTTTAAAGATGCCCTATAAGATTATTAAAGTGTCTTGCTAAATGTTATGCTAAAGTAATAGTGCTTCATAGTGTACATACAAATTTAGCTGTACTGCAGTGAAAACTAAGGAAAAATAATAAAGCGGGAGAGGTACGTTATTACTTTTAGCTCTTGTAGTTTAATGTAGTGAGGTCAAAAATGGTTCGATACGAATGCAGAGTTTAATATAGTCGGATTTGGATTTTTGTTCCTAACGCAACAATTGGAAGAGTTGCCACTGCATTTTTTATTATTAAAAGACGTACTGAAATTTTCAGCTGACTATCAAACAATCAAATTAATTATTTTTGCAAGTTGTACTTGGGAAATTTTCTAGAGAAATGAGCTTCGCAAAATTTGCAAATTTCTGGTAAACTAAACAAATTATACATGAACTTAAATAGCAGAAAATTAAGACAACAAAGCGAATTTAGTAATTCGGTTTATTTAATTATTTCAATGTTCATTATATTTGGTAACACATCAGCACAAGAATAAATTTTATCTTTATTAAACCTAGTTCCTTACAAAGAGTCATTATCTTAAATTTAAATAATGTTCCAAATATCTTCCATTCGCACTTAATCAATTATAGGAGAACATTTGCACTATGTTTCTAAAACCAATTCATTAAAGTATAAGTTAAAGCTTTTAAAAGTTATCTAACCTGAACTCAACAGCAAAAAGTGTGCCTTGCGTTAGAAAGTATAAAATTATATAAAAGACATTTCCATAAACAATGGTATAAAGAAGGTACGCTTTATTTTATAATTACAAATCTTCAAGTTCAAGTTTGAAACTCAGTTTTGGAGATAAAAATTACAATTCTGAAAAACATTTTTAAGAAATAATTTTTTAATCTCAGTAAATAGGCTAAAACTAATAACTAAGAAATTTCTAGAAAATAAGCGCTTTAGCATTTGACATTGTATGCACAGAAACTCTGATAAACACTAATGTAATGCGTACATTAAAAATAGGTTGCCGCTTTGCTGCAAGCCAAGAAGAACTTCCTCATTTTGTTTCAACAGTCAATACTTTTATTCCTCTCCAAACAACATACATTTCTAACACCTCTAACGCAGACACTTAATTAATTTTTTGGGAGAGTACTAAAGATTTTATTGAACTGTATTGTCATATCTCTCATTTTATTAAATATTTTCGTGTTAGATATTGATAGTGATTTCTGCGAAAAAAAAACGTAAGCTTAAATTCTTATTATGTGACTTAATAAACACTAATATCTACTACTTTTGTCAAATAAACTCATCCACAATAAATTATCTATCGGCCATTTACATCTTAAAATTCACTATTGGATCTTATGGAATGTTATCCCCTCCTTGACAGGGGGTTTATGTACGTACATCTCTTTTCAACCTGAGCAGAGTTGCGCGATTTTGAACTAGTGACCTTTTTTGACAGTTGCATTATTCATGATTCGCCAGACGTTTACATTTTAAGTTAATATGGAGGGATTTTGTTTGTGTTTTGTGTGCCTTTTTTCTTGCTGTTATCAATAAATAAATCACTTTACTAATCTTATTATAGTCAATTGTAGAATCAATTCTAAAAGAAAAACAAATGTCACATTCGTAAATTATATTTTAATAAAAACCATTTCGTATAATTTGGAAAATATTGAAATAACCTGTAATACTTATATCAAATACTAAAATGTAATCTAATACCACATTAAACGTATGTATATGAGAAATATTAGATATGTTCTATTTGCAATTTCTTCGTACAGCCAACTGCAGAGTTTAAAACATCCTAAGAATATAATTTTGACACAATATGGCAACCACGTTCGCATTTCCCATAGGTGCCATACTGAATGTTAAGTTGCGGACGAACTATAGTGAAGACATACAGAATATTTTTATTCTATTACAGGTATATGAATTGGAAAGGCGGTTCAAACAACAGAAATACCTCTCAGCTCCTGAAAGAGAACATCTAGCGTCGTTAATACACTTAACGCCTACACAGGTAAGAGAAAATGTTTATTACCCTTTGATTGTTTTTCATTTGTTTTAGTCAAATCTTATGTATATTAATACAATTAATACAGTATAACCTCCTAATAACGGATACTCATACTAACTCCTAAAATGTCCGATATGTAGAGGTGTACCTACAGTATTTAAAGGTGGGCGAAAATAATAACAAAAAATCGTATTACATGATTTTCAGAAAACAAGAAAAAATTGAAATCGCGTGAACTTAAACATATGTATACTACTGTGCGTGTAACCGTAATGTAAATAACTATATTGTTCGATCAATGTTTGTAATTAATGCAATATTTATATCAATAATAATATATTTTTTTTAATATTTTGTGTGACCACCCTTATTTTTGATAGTGTCCCTTAGACGAGCCTAGAAACTATCATGTAGTGTTCTGATATAACGCCCTGAATACGAGACCACTCATGTTGCAATATATGACACAACTCATTTAAATTCTTTGAGCCCTTTGCAATCTTTTTACTGTAAATATAATCCCAAACATTTTCGATAATATTTAAGTCTGAGCTTTGTGGCGGCCAGACTGTAGTGCGAACTACTTCGTCCTTTTGTAGCTAACTTAAATATTTCTCGAGAAATCGGGAATGGTGTTTGGGATCGTTCTCTTGCTCCAAGAGGAAATTATTACAAATTAGACGATGCCCAGAAGGTATAACATGTTGCTCCGATATTGTTCGATATTTCTCCGCTGTAAGGCTCCCTTCAATTTTAGTAATGTCATCAACTCCTTGCTATGAAATACTGCCCCAAACCTGGATATTACCACCCCCATTGATAATGGTTTATAAACATGGTTCTGCAGAAGCTTTTCCAATACGTTGTCGAACCTATTCACGCCTATTCGATCCAGGTAATTGAAATTTAGAGTCGCCGGTCTATAATATTTTTCTCCATTCATCATCTATCCAATTTTGATGGTTTTAAACATATTTGGGCCTTTTTACTTTATTTTCTTGTCGTAAAAGGCGTTTCCTGACAAATACACACCGACGTAATCCTGATTTCTTCAAATACCACCTTACCTTACCTTCTAACTCTCTGGCCACTTCCGCGTTTACTTTTTTCTATTTCTTAGAGCTATTACGTCCAACAAGTATGCATACGGTCTGGTAAGTTTCTTCGGTCGCCAAGATTTCAGCTTATCCACTGCGTCGCCCTTAAGTTCTTTAAGAAGTTTTTGTACACTGTACCGAGTACACGTCATATGCCTTGCGATTTCTGCGAAATAATCGGTAATTTGTTGTACATTTTCCATACTACTTCTGATTCGCATTCAAGTAGTTGAAATGCTAGTTACAAATTCCTCTTCTTCAATTTCAGTTTGGATTTGAACATTCGTTTCATCAATATGAGTAATAAGTCAGTCATCATCAACCAATGAATATGATCCTAGCTATAAAGTAGTGGAAACATTTCACTACCTCCCTAATAACAACTCTTTCCTAAAAAAAAAAAGGAGATTCAATATTACTGCTGAATATGATAGCTTAGCTGTCGAAACGTGCATCCAATTTGTTTAGTGAAAAGTTGTGGTTAGGGAGATAGTCAAATGTTTCAGTGTACCACTACTACAGTGTTCGAGTTTTGTGATTTATATAGTAGTGGCATTAAAATTTAGGAGTAAAAATGCCAATGATGTATTATCTTCCCAATGGGTTACGATGCTTGGATATTCGTTACTATAACGTTGCAATATTTGGATATACGTTCTGTGTTACGAAAACAAGATTAATTTGCTGACCACATGTCTACCAAAGGATAAGAAAACGTCGTTAATCACGATTACATTTTTCTAATAGCCAATAAATAACGTTACATTAACGCTATAAAACAACGTTTTGATAACATAGAATTAAACGGCATTTCTAAACAATGTCTGAAATGATGTTGGACAACAACGTTGTTGTTCACTGATTCAGTGACGTCATATATAGCTTACAAATTAACACTCAACCCAACCGTATTTTTTGATACTGTTTTACGTGATTCCCAAAAGCAATGTTGCCACATTTATTTTGCTCTGCTAGAACAATGTCATAAAGAAACGTTTAATCAACGTTGAATTAAATAATATTTCAAACTTATAATCGAAGTGTTGATAAACAGTAATGTTGTTTTATACATTTAGATCAATTTTATGTGAAATTATTAGTACATATGGTGTGTATGTCTCAATGTAACTTTATTTTACGCAATTTCTTGAATGTTGTAAGCAATCTTTTAGTTAATATAACTTCAAACCAATTTTATTATCAAAAATGATTGCAAAAAATTATTTTTTTTATATATTTTCTAGTTGTAATTAAATACTAAGTACACGAACATCTTTTTAAACATTTGTCGTAAATTACGCAGATTAATTTAGCAAATTTTAATTCAAATAATGTTTTGAAGTAATAAGGACAAGGCAATTGTTATAAAAGAGGACACGATCAAGTTCGAGTGTTAGAAATTTTTAAATGAATTTAGAGAGCCGTAAGTGTTTTAACACTTGCTTCAATTTAACAATTACCTGTTTCCTTCACTTAAACGGTATTAGATAACATAGAAGACCCTAACTGCTATAAATAGATACATTTTTTCAAAATATAACTGTTACATTCGCTGAGATTACTTTATTCTAATTGTACAGTAATAAACTACATTACTAACCTACTGAAAAAAAATACTCTTGTGTGTAAAACTAGAGTAAACGTGAACTTCATTTTAATTCTAATAAAATTTTGACTCCCGTAAAACAATTTAAATAATTATTCCTATAGCTAAGTACACGGCAATAAACTTTTAAATAATGTATAAGCTTTTTTTCTAATTGGTATTATAGCTGTACCATTTAATAAAACATATATAATAGATTTAACATAAAAATCTGGGGTCTTTTCTTTTAAATTTTACTATTATGATACGAATTAAATGTTTTTGTATATTGTCGATCTTTACTATTATTTTTAGTATTTACGCCTACATTCACAGATAAAGTAATTTCTAGTTATCTAGTTTTCGTACTTTGACATTTAGCAAAATACCAAACTCACACATTAAAAGAATTACAAACTGCAGCTTCTGTAGGAATTTTTGCTCCAACCATAATTTGAAAAATAGATTGTAAAATATTATCTTCCTACTAATTGATCCGGTTATTGCAATATTCCGATTGGTGCTTCATAATATTGAGATTAATATCTCGTGGGAATAAATCAGTTGAAAACTTCTTAAACCTAAGATAATACCGGATAATAAGTTGACAGTTTTTTAATATCCGCCATGTAGGTGACTCATCAATTTACTTTATTTCTTTAGTTCTATATTTTTGATAATATTTCGAATTATTTTGAGCAAATATATGATAAAACCTTCTCACGCGCATATTTTTTAAATATTCATGAACAGGACAATTTTTATACATTTTTTGATACCTCTTCCACATAAAAGTGGGTTCCTGCCCCCATTGCTGTCGAAGTAATGACGTCATCATCAATTTTTTTTCTGTTTTGCCATCAAGAATAAAAAGTTAATTATTTTCTAAATTCGACTATACCCTACAATAGGGGTTTAAGACACTTTTTTATGCCAGGGCCCCATAGCAAAGTTCAAAAAAGAAATCAACTCACAAATTTACTAACTATTCATTAAAGTGTGTACTAATGTTCGAATTGCTATCTATTAATTTTTTGGCAAAAATGAAGACAATTATGAAGTTCTTGTTGTCTCTGGTGATCTGGTTAATTTGTCGACATTCGTTATGCACTCTTGTAATTCTTCGAGAGTCCTAGGTTGCTGGATGTATGTATACTTGTGACATTAGATACCCTCAAAGAAAAAGATCTAATGGGGTTAGATCGGATTATCGCGCCGGTCATTTGACACTGCCACGTCCACTTTATCCAGTGATTACAAAACATTTCATCTAGATATTGGCTCACAGGTCGAGCACAATGAGATAGTGCTTATACCAAAGAAACGGATCGTTTTTATTTGCAAATAAGGCAATTAGCTTATGTGTAAGGTCATCTCACCATTCAATGAACCATTGAAGAAATGTGATCCCACAATATGCTATTTGATAAAACCTGCCCATATTTTCAATATTTGCGGAACTTGTGTATGGCACTCTTGCATCAAATGAAGATTTCTTCAGTTCAGTATTTAAAATTGTGATATTCAAAAAACAGGTTGGTTTGCTAATGCTTCAAACATATTTTGACAAAGGAGAATTCATCGATCGCACTCATCGCCATTAAATGCCTGTACCGATGAAATTTTTCTAGTTTTAGAGTATTGAAAACCGTTTGCTCAAGAACTGGAATTTTCTGCAATTCGACGACTTGATACATGTAGATTATTTCGCATCTTTAGTAGCACATTCAACTGTGTGTTTCCATTGACTCTAGGGCTTTCTCTATCAGCACCTTTACGAACATGTCTACTATCTTCAAATTCTCTGGTAAGTGGGTAACCATTTTGAGTAAAAGAACAACATCAACTCACGAAATGCGAAATCGTTTTGATGATATTTTAGTTCTTGGGAACGAATAAAAACCTATTAACGGATTTATATTGAAATTTTAAAGCATTTCAACGATTTTATGTGATTTTTTCCTGCAATGAAACTATTCACCTCAAATCTCGAGCCTCAGGCCCACTCAATAGATTATTGTTATACTCATAAAATAAAGCTCTTTCACTTGATGCTTCAAAAATATGTATGTGCTGTTTCAGAAAATTGATCGTGACATCACTATTTCGGAAGTAAGATAGAAGAAACAACAATGTTATGCCTAAAAGATGGTAAATTAAATATTGACCTATCCAAGTATTTTTTCAAATCAGCCTTTTAAAGAGATTATGAATCTTATTCTGCAATTTTTACGCTCACCGTGTTTATAAAAGCGCATATTGTAAATTTATATTTTTATCTGCAGCCTCAACTTGTTGACACCTATGTATTATACTTTCATAGGCGGTCGATTCAAACCATTAATTCAGTTTTTGATTTTACTTTTCATTAGCCTCATGTCATATAATCTATAGCTCTATATATACACAGATATCTACTTCCAAACATAAAAGACGAATAAACCTGTAGTACCTATCTATGATGCCCCGTCTATTATATATCGGGTTCCCGAAGTTATCAAAATATTTTAGTTAATTTTTTTCATAGTTCCATATATTTTGTTATCATTTATAATTACGGAAAATTGAAGTACATTTTATTTGCTTTAAAGGATTCTCCACAGAGTATGTTTTTTTTTAGTAAATTTAGTGGAGTAATAATTTTAAATAAATTAATATGAAGCTTCCGTTGGGTTTTATGATGATAAATTATATTTTCTTTGTAATTACTAACGTTAAAATTTTCCAAAAAAATGTCGGCCTCGATAGAATATGACTACGCCCTCTCGTTATGCAGGCAAGTGTCATAACCGCTAGACCAGACGTTGGTAATTAGAAGGAAATAATAAATTTTAATAATTTTAAAGTTATGTATTAGAAAATTTCAAGCAACTGACCCACTATAAACAACAAGCAAATTGTAAATTAGCAGTAATTTATCGTAATCAGAATTTTCCGCAAGAAACAATAAAATTTCTAGTGCCTGTTAGCCACAGATTTGCCTTAATAAATCTGTTTCCCTCAATGATACAACGATTCCCAAAACCTTATTTTAGACGTTATACTATTCGTTATAAATAAACCAAAAAAATCAGTAAGCACTCCATTTTGTAGTCGAACGATTAATCTGTCACAATCCAACTGTAGTTCCACCCCACCGCAAATTAAAACACAACAATTTGTCGATCGACCCCCTATGCTACCTACACAATGTCGTTTTCGCCCACCGCTTGATACTTTTCAATTCATTCGCTATTTAACCAGTAGAAGATGCAGCGATAAGCATCAACGTGACGTGTTGGAAAAATCATTTAGAGAGGGTGTTTTTGGGGGTAGCATCGCGTTATGTATTGTCGTAAAATGGAAAGACCCCACGCGGACAACGGCGAAATCAGCAGCAACTGCGGCCTAAGTTATAATGCAGCCAGTTACGAGGCAAACTGAATTACTGAGGGTTCGGCATAGTGGCTAGTAGTATGTAAGCGACGGTCTATAAACTACCGGTTCGATCAAGCAGACTTTCGAGTACTTATTGTGTTCGGCCAAGAGAAACCAGCTGTCGTCGCAACTATACGGCATAGATCCTAAAAAACGTTTTAGGATTTTCAAGTGGCGTACGTTCAGGCTGCTGCATTACGCACATGTCAAACGAAACAGTGGAAAAACTGATTTTATGCGTGAAGTTTGCTCAATCGTGTAATCATGCGCTATTTCAATTATTTAATAGCTTGTAAAATGTATATACTAAAATGAAACTACAAAAATGTGCAGCCTTACATTTATACAATTTAAGTTACGATAAGTAATCAACCATGTTAAATTATTTCAAAAGTCAGGTTTCAGAACAGCTCCCGTGCAGACGGTGTACAAAAGTTATTCAGTGTTTAATACCAAATTCCTTAGTTCTATATTAAAGCAAAACATTGGCATCTCCAAAATGCAATCAAGTTATGCCTGGTCTAGTTATAGATGATAGTTTAATTTAACAGCTTTTTATTTAGATTCTTATAATAACATAACGGATTTAAAGAAAGCTAAACATCATTTAAAATGGTTCAATTTGGCTTTACAATACACACCTTCGATCCCCCTGGAGATTCCCTAACAGCTGCACCTATGGTGTCTAATATGAAATTACTTGCTGCTTTCACTCAAGATTTCTCAAGAGATTTAATGTTTGGGGGCCTTTAAAACAAACGGCATTTTATAGTTCAATGGATTTAATTAAAGCCGGGAACATTTTCTTTCAATCATTAGAGGCTTCCCTTTATGGCTTGGTAGCGAGTTTTGTCAAAAGCTGCAGTGCTCATTTTGAAATGGAATTGTGTTCAGAGGTTTTGGTATTGTTTCTAAAACAAATCCTTGGTATGCTTTAGCATCACGAAAATGCAACTCCAAAACACTACCATAGCTAATTCCCTACCATGGCAATATATTAGCGCTGAGGGGTGTCCCCTTTGAATTCCTTAAATGAATTCTTTTGCGTCTTTTAAACTCGAAGCATAAACTCCGTCGTTTTAGTTACTGAACTTCTATTATAATGTTCTCGTCAGTAAAGAGTATCTTTCTGTCACGAGTGTACCATTGAAGTAAGAGTTTTGCTTTTGCTGTCTCACTTTCCTTTAGTTTATCATTTAGTAAGGAACGACCAGACCTTTGATGGTCACAAATATTTGCAGTTTTAGTAAATCGATGGCACGATAAAGAAACAATCGGCTAACAGGTGCTGTCAGGCTTTGGATATTTTACTGGGCTATATTCTTACTTTATGAAGTTCAATAACAGCAACTGAATTTTCTTTTCTCATCCCTCCCCATCAGAATTTTGACTTCGTTTATTAAATTTGAAAAACGCAAAACACGACAAAATATGAACTGTCAATTTGACAGTTTGTATTAAAGTTAAAGTAGTTATAACAAACCAGAATTTCAGGTTTGTAATGGCGTTTATGGCAAGACTAGATGCATATGTACATTAAAAGAAAAGATTTACATGTAAAGAAGGAATTATTACTAATTATATCAAAACCAGTTTCTTGTTTAAATTAAAAATATATCTGAAGGGCTATAATATACTTTTGGAAATTGGGACATTTTTCGAAAACACAAAAGTCTACATACGGCTGACAAATGTCCACAAACAAAAGCAGTAAACTAAAAATTGCCTAGTTTTTCTAGTGAACGTCTTTAATTAACCATATTTCAATATTATATCTAATAAAAATTAATAAAAAGTGGATTATCTGGGTGAAACGAAACAAAAGTAAATATTACATTAAAAAGGTGCCCACAACAAAAACCTATATTATCTATTAATTTTCAACGTTAATACTTTCTAATGAAAAATGTTGGTGACAGTAGGATTTGAACCTACGTCTCTCGTTCTCCGAACGAGCACCTTAACCACTAGACTACAGAAATTCGTAGGAATGAATCGCTTTTAATACCTAGATGTCGCAATAACTGTAGAGATAATATCCCAGCAAACAGAACATTAATAATGTCAAGTTCTTATTAATTAAATTAATATGAAGCTTGTAATTTCCAACGTTAACATTTTTTAATGAAAAATGTTGGTCCCGGTAGGATTTGAACCTACGTCTCTTGTTCTCCGGACGAACGCATAATCTGCATGTAATCCCAAGTACTTCACCTTATATTGTATAGCGAATTGCGAGTCCCCAAGTTTGTTTTCGCTAATATTGGCTAGTACTAGTAGTAAGTAACTTTATAAGTTACTTTAAAAATGCGTATTTTTGTCGAGTTAGTTAAAGTTGTTGTTTGGGCTATTTCCATCGCTTGTTGAACTTATATAGTCCGACGTTTCGACAGTTCGTCTACTGTGGTCTTCAGGGTAGCCCTCAGAAGGGCTGTTTCTTGCTAGATAAATCATACGTTCGATGATTTTTGTCTGACGTACTTGTCTTCCATATTTTTTATTAATGAAACTTGTCGTATATGGGGATCGAACGCGATTTATTTTTCCTCACCTGACTTAACCACTAAGCTATTAGGTGTAACAGAAATTACTGTGTTAAGTTTATATGTAACCTCATTAGAGGGGATAGAAGTTACTGTGTTAAACTTATATTTAACCTGATTAGGAGGAACAGAAATTACTTTGTTAAACATATATTTAAGTTCTATTAGGCGAGACAGAAATAATTGTCTTAATTATTTCTGTCGTGGGGATAGAAATTACTGTTTTAAACTTATATTTAAGCTGTTATTAAGGGGGACAGAAATTACTGTGTTAAAGTTATATTTAAACTTAAATATAAGTATCCCCTAATGAGTTTAAATATAAGTTCAACACAGTAATTTCTGTCTTCCCTAATAAACTTGAAAATATGCTCAACACAGTAATTTCTGTCCCCCCTAATATCTTAGTGGTTAAGTCAGGAAAAATAAAGTTCGATCCCCATACACAACAAGTTTTACTATTAAAAAACAGGGACGACAAGTACGTCAGACAAAAAAATTACCGAACGTATGATTAATCTGGTAAGTAACAGACCTTCTCAGGGCTACGTCAACAGACGAATTGCCGAAACGTCGGACTACATAAGTTCAACAAACGGTGGAAATAGCCCATACAACAACTCTAATTATTATGATAATCCATCGTCAATAATATTACGTCAAGACTTTTTTCATGTTATTTAAAAAATAAGCTATGACTTATTTATGCATAATATTGTACGTGTAACAGGTGGTCGTCCTGAACGATTCGGTGTAATAAATAGAAATACATACTCAATCACAACAAAAGTGCAATATTAGCACGTGCTATAAATTTAACAAAAGATACCTATTACCATTAGAGCGTAAGTAACAAGTAGTAAGAGATCAACGATTTTCAATTTGAATTTATTGTATATACCAATATTAATAGAATACGTTGTTTGAGCTAAGTGTGAAGCAATAAATTGACCAATAGTTTATCATTGAAATTGCAATGTCAACAAGTTTCGATTGTCATTAATTATAATTGACGCCTTCTAAATTGGTACTATGGTAAATATGTAAGTGTTGTGTATATATACATATATATACTTGCATATTATAGTGCAGCAATGTATGTATTTATATAGATATTAATCAATAGATCTTACCTTTCGTAGACATACACGTATTTACTTTTATAAAATAAACATAAAGAAGTGTCCTTCATAATTGAGTTAGATACTGTTAAAGAATTCATATACATTAATAAGGTAACTTTGACACAAGGACTGTTAATTATGTGAATATATGAAATAAGTATTAAAAAGAGGAAGTACGTCAATAAGTATGTCAATAGTAGATGCTTGCAAACGTATGCTTATTATTTTATAGAATCCCTTATTGGGGACACTAGAGCTTAAGTGCATTAATTCATTAATCACTATCTTGGGTTTAATAAGTGCACATACAGGGCCGTCCTTAGGGTGGAGTGAGTGGAGCGGCTGCTCCAGGCCCCGCACCTACGAAGGCCCCGCGGTGAGGGGCGTTTTCACAATAAAATATTCTTAGAATAAGATAATATGGACTAAAAATGAATTAGTTGAAACCTTCTCTTTTCAATGGCTTATATTGGATTTGTTTGTCTCTAAACATTTACATAAAGGCCCCGCAAAACTATTTTGCACCAGGCCCCGCTTTTGCTAACGACTGTTCTGTGCACATAGTCCCTACACGCAATTAGTATAACTAGTACGTTATAAAATTAAGTGCGTATGAATTTAGAAAAAAGGTAACCAGCATCCGAAGATCGCACCAAAATCGTCATCTTCCCCGCTTCTTAGTAATTGCAATAAAATAAGTAAATAATAAAATAATAAACACTTGCTTAAAAGTTATAATTTATAAATAGACTGATGCACTGTCACTTAACTGTTTAAACAGACCTAAACACATTGTGGCACGATGAAATTAGACAATAGACAAGCTATGCGCTGCATATATACAGTGACTCACAGTGAAAATGATGCAGTGGTTTATAATTTGGTAAGAAGCTGAAAATGTTAGGAAAAGCAATTATTTAGGAAAAGTAAATTAAATATGCTATACCTACTATTCTTGAAATACGTTACAAAAGTAAACCAAAACTAATTCGAACAAGTATTACGAATTCTAGTCAGGTAACATTACAGCGGTTACATATTCAACATCACAGTGAAAATGATGAAACCCAGTACACAATTTTAATACGAATAGAGAAAGTTCCTAGATGCACGTATACTTTACCTCTCTATCTGTTACAACTGTGAAGTGCGATTTATCACAAGCCGCTTATAATTTAGAGTAGTTCAACATGAGTCGACAGACAACCTCGGAAGAGCAAGAATTAGCCATTTTTCACCATAAGAAAAATAAAAGTCAACGGGGAAATTGCAAAAATATTAAATAGAAGTGCATCCACGATACAACATATTATTGAACGACATAAAAGCGAAAATAGAGTAAAGACCAAATGAAAAATAAGTCCAAAAATGAAATATTTAACGAACACAGCGGGCAGTCGATTATTACGCAATCTAGAAATAACACACTGTTAAGTGCTCCTAAGTTAACCCTGGAGATGAAACATGTTCTGGGAAATACCGTAAATATAGAAACAGTTCGAAGAACTCGGGCGTGCCAATTTGCACGGACGAATAACCAGAAAAAAAACCGTTTATAAGTCAGAACGATAAAAGAAGTCTCTTACAGTTTGCATTACAGGATCAAAATAAAAACTTCGACTTCTGAGAAATTGTTTTATTGTCTTATAAGAGTAAATTTAATCTTTTCGGCTCAGATGGGAAGGGTATTGTGCGGAGGAAAAAGAATAAAGAATTAAAACCGGAACATTTAGAAACATGGAGGTGGGCTTGTAATGGTCTAGGGCTGTGTTTCTGCTACTGGTCTTGGAAATCTTCATTTTATTAGAGCTACCATTGCTAGATTTATGTACTTAAACATCCTCAAACAGAATTTAATGTCTAGTGCCAGGAAACTTGACACAAAATATGATTTTTTATTTTACCAGGACAACGACCCGAAACATTCTTCGCGTGCGGTCCAGGAATGGTTGTTGTATAACTGTCGCAGTACGGTGAAAGCTCAGTCACCTGACATAAACCCAAAACAGTTGAACAAAATATTCCTTCTAACCATGATACAGGACGTTATCTTTTAAAAATTTAAAATAATTTTAGCCCACTGTTATGATATCTTCTAATGTTTTTGTTCTATACCTAGCAAAATGTTTCTGTACGTTAGGATACTTTAAATTATAGTAGACGATAGTTTCGCCCTATTACCAGAGGCGTACGCCAATGATAGCGTATTAAGCTAATAACTTTGTAATTGTCAGACAATTAATTTTCATTGTGTGAGGTTAGCTACTGTTATAATAGGCTTTTGTGAAAATGCCACATGATAATGATTTTAAAAATCCAGATATGCGAAATACCGTATGTTTCTGCACAGGAAAGTTATTGATTATCTGAGCAGACGACAACCTTATCACAGGACTTTTAAAAATATTTACAATCAATTGGCGGAAACTGGTCGATTCTATTCAAAGCGAAATGTAGGGCCTCCAAACAGCATTACAGTGGATCAGGCCCCCATAGAGCTCTTATAGGATGAGATTGATCGAAAGGCTAGACACCAATAACCTCAGAACACCCAACACCTATGGGAATATATCCAGAACGCATAGCAACAAGTTGATGCGGACTGCCTAGAAAAATGTCTGAAATTTCTACAGCGGTTATCAAAGCCAAAGGAGGTCATATCAACGCAAATAAACTTACGAGCTTTCTTTTACTTAACGACAGGCATTTATGTTGTACAAATTCATTAATAATCACAATAAAATTTTCCTTTGACTTTTTGTAAATTCCGTTGTTTCAAAGTTTTGGATGGTAGTGTATCTGTCAAATGAAATGTGTTTTTATTCTAAGCGGACTGTATTTTATGTTATGATATTTAACAACTACTATTTAATGACTAATATTCTACAACTAACCACCGCGTGTTCGTTTGACTGTGTGTGTCTTATGTTACTCTGTATTGCCACTATTGTTATTGGCTGCGCTTGCGGTCAGGTACCGAGCCCAGCGCTATCTACGAGGCGCGCAATTCAAATATACAAAATATACATCTACATATAAAAGTCTTAACAGCATCTGTTTAAATTAATTATGAGCTTCGAAAACATTATTCGGATATTTCCCGAATATTTATTTATAGTTTCTTATTATAGATATATTTAACATGCCATATTCGGGTAGACACTTAACGTAGTAGAAACCGTAACAATGAATAGTTTGAATGTTCGGAAAGCTATTTATCTTAGATTTTATACTTTTATTTGTTTTGTAACCCCTTGCGATTATTAACGTATACACCAGGTACATTATATTATAATCATTACCATTTAATAATGTTAAACATTAGAGAGATACCCTTCTAGAACTTTCTACGAAGCTACTTAGTAATTTTCAATCAATTAGCTATTTAATCCAACAATTCAAAGATATTTTAGGAAAGCCTCAAACAGGAAAGTCGGTAGTGACTAGTCAGAAGTCAGTAAGCAGCATGACTGAAAAATTAATTGTGTTTTCAGTTTAAATAGTTTGTTCGAGTCTCTCACCTCTATATTGTGTGCGCGAGTTTAAGTGTTTCATTTTAATAATAAAATAAGTGAAGACGCACCGGTTTTTCATTACAAGCTGTCACCAACCAATTTAAAAATAAATCTTATACGGAAGTTACAACCCATGAGCGGCGAAACAAGCCCCAATAAATATTAATAGTTTTATTTGTGCTTTTTATATTTACACCGCTTTTTCTAGATTGCAGTGCATAAGTATATTTATTTTCGGATGATGCCTATTTTCAAATTACAACTAATAAAAATTATTATTATTATCTACTGTAAATCCTTTTATTGTAATTTCATTTTGGTTACATTATCAATTACACCACCTAATGCGTTTACAGATATGTTTCCCAGCAACTTTGAGACATACCAACCATTTTTGCTCAGGGTGTAACTTAAGTAGCATCAAGGTATCTCTTGGTGAAATTGTATTAGAATATATTATCCGAGGTTTATTTCATATCAAACGTGTACGTAAGGTATTCCAATGTCTATACTTCTCCGAAGTCTGAAACCTGTTTTCATAATTTATGTGGAAGAATTCATTATCCATTGTTTGTCTGAGATTGATCCTTAATACGGTTCTGTTTACTGTTTCCAAAAATTACTAATTTATATATTGTCATTTATTGCAATTATGTGTAACCGGGCAACCCTTTCCAACTTACATACACACACATATACGCATATATATATATGCATTTCTATTTAATCATTAACGTCACGTCGAATTTGTGGACGCTCGTGTTATTAAAATTTAATACGCAACATACATGGCACGCTTCGATACACTCATTAAAAACGCGCATACAATGGAATATAATCGACAAAACAAACTTTCTTCGATTATTATTTCTCCCAAGCGTAATATTTGCCTGCCGTTTGACGAAACGTCACTGTTATTGTTTCTTAAGCGATGGTCAATTATGCTAATCCCCGTTTAATACGTGTTCAAACCGGGAGCACACCCACTTTAATCAGGGATTACCATGCACGCTGAGAAGCAATAATGTATCCCTGGGGAACTGTGTACAAGCACAGAACGGCATTCAATTCGACCTTTATTATTATCGGAGATTTGTCAGGTAATCGTTTCTAACTACAATAGTGTAGAATATGGACAAGAGGTCAGTAGAACAATCGTCCATGATGTAATGAATTAATTTTTGAATCTGTATCTTCTTATGTCAATTTTTAATGTTTGTATAGGAGCGATTTTTATGTTTTTGTTTTATATTTTTTTGTTATGTCGTATCTTATAACACATTCTGATTTTAGGATAAATTTGGTTATATTATTGCTATTATCATTACTATTATTATTTGTCTTTAAGACACTTCCCTTTTGCAACTATAGATTACTTGCATTACTACAAATGTTTCTAGTTTTTGGAGCACACCAATTCAATTAATAAATTTATCCGCTCTCATTGCAGGTTTTTTTTTAAATTTTGAGGTAGCCAAATAAGGACCCTATCTACTACTATAAAAATCAGAAGTTATGCTATGGCTTGAATAATGTAAAGAAAAGAAAAACACTCCGCCAAAGAAGTGTCGCATAGACTACGAAAACGCGTTTATAGACTGAGATATTTTTTATACGTCCATAATATGTCTGCTATATGTGCGCCGGCTATAAGTACAAAGAAAATCAAATAGCTTTTTAATAAGTTCTATTTTGTTACTACAAAAACATTTAAGAAAAGTGCATATACACATGGTTTATGTAAATTGATTGCAAGGACTGTGTGGATGTACAATTCACACGTACAGCAGTAAACTCCATGGTGTAACACGGTTGACAATGGGAGCCCACGTGCTCTCGAAACACTGCGTTCCGCATAATTAATTAATTTGTGTGAGTGGAGTTTACTGCTATACCTGTGAATGGTTTATGTAGTTGTTTATTGAAAGTGTTTCTATACGGACAAGTGCGCTGTTAGAACAAAATGAGCAATTTAACTACGGAACAAGTGTTTGGAATAAAATTTAATAGGAAATGGACGATCTCAAACATACGTAGCTAATTTGATTACATACAAAGATCGGTCCTAAGTCGTCCGAGCTGTACTACCCCCCAAGATGACCGGCATTTAAGACTATAAGCATTACGCCGGAGGCATGTAACGTAATAGGTTGAGTCAGAGTAGAATAACAGCCAGAGTAGCCGTTATAGCTTCTCGTTTTACTAGGAAACACCGAGTGGCTTAACGTTTGCTAGGGAACAATTGGAAAATCAATGGAAGATGCCCTCCGTGAGGAGCGATCATAATAACCAGGGGTAGCAATATCGAGTATTAAGCTACCATCCTGATTCCAAAAATATAATTTCCTTTACCGTACCTGCTCAATCATGGGGGTGGTGGCTCAGTGCCTTGCGCGGTTGACTATCAGTCCCGAGGTCCCGCGTTCTCGAAACCCGAGGTTGTTTCTCAGGGTTGAGGTTCTTCCGTGGTTTTCCTCACTCCATGGCGAATGCAGAGAACGAATATCTAAAGACGTTCCACAGGCGCAGTCCTAATAATAATTCGTGGCCGGCCGATGTCCCCTGTAATTGGTGAAAGCTGTTGGAAGGCATGAATTATTATTATTATGAAAATTTCAAATATGAGTTTCTATTTTCATTTGGGGGTGAAAAGCTGCGAGCTGTTGATTGCATTCTGGGCGACTGGAAAATGATTCGAACGTCGTCTTCACTTGAAACGAATAACGCATGTCTAGCGATACACCCCTCACCTCGCAATAATGCGGAATGAGGGCTTCATTGAATCGAGTTGAATTGAAAAGATCAATGTGAGGATAAGATTTTGTAATAGCAGTTAAACAATGGTAGAGAATGCCGTTATAGCTAGACAGAACTAGCGTACTGATACACAATCGCCCTGCAAAATAGCATGCGTATCTCTCGGTTTTCTTAACATAAAAGATCTTATTTCATCCTCCTCTTACTCACAATTACGGCCATCGACACGTCGAAAGTGCGCTCATGGTATAAGGATATATTTAAAAGTTGCTTTAGTCATAAAATCAATCTTGTGCTACAGAAATGAATTATGCCATACTTTTTTCCGGAGGTATATCGCCTTTGCTCACAAGAAATGCAAAAATGTTGTTCTGGTTCTACAGTACTTGAGCATACGTATAAGTACACATTAGCTATAGGACGGTGCCCTGAAGTATCCACTCAAACAGTTAGTACAAAATTAGGTTCCATACCATTTTTAATTATATTCGATAGGGGGTATGTTAAATTTAATCTCTACTCTTTGTCTTTCCCAAAATCAATACCACTCAAATTTAATCAACATACAATTACATGTTTTATCTGGCGACTGTGATAACAAGCATTGCTGATGACTATCACTAAATTTAGCAGGCAAATTAGGTATTAATAAACGGTTTGAAAACCAGTCTTCATACAGTTCTACACATTATGAGTATCTAAAGTAGCAGAGAAAATAATCATCGATCAAAATACGGAGTAGAACCTTTGTTTTTATACACCAAGGAAAACTAGACCTCATTGCGAACGCTGCAGAAATAAATAGGACAAGCTGCAAAAATCGCCAATAAAAGATGGTGAGCAATGCAGAAAAAAATTATCCTTCAATTCAAAGATGAATTACGGTATCCACTACTACAGTAGTATGCAAGTACGGTGTTGCCAAAAAGTTTTGAATTCAGAATCGAACACATAAATACGTAGATGATAATGAAAATAATACACAACCTCCACCATATAACACCAGTACGCCAATGGCAACAATAATGTGAAACAAAAATATTGCCGAATTGCCAACTTGATCAATCTTTTTAATGTTATATACGTAAGTAATTTGAAAATTCACATGTAGTCGTAAATCAATCAATTTTTCTATACGTACTTACAAGTTTAAAGTTAAGAGATTCGAAATACGCGAACACCCCCTCATCAAGAGGCAATTAAAATAATAATAGCGCATATACGAATAAGGGGGCCCTTCCAAACTAGTTTTCTGAATAGAAAGGTCGCACGGCGAGCCAAGTAATAGTTCGACGCATACATACGTACATACGTAGGTGGAAAGTGCATTCGCTTCACCGGACACATTCACGAATTTCGGACGGTACGTATACAAGTGTTCGGGGTTGCCTCAACAATAATAATAAATGACGACGATCATAAAGACGAAGGCGGCCGGCGTGCATTGTACGGACCTCGAAAATGATTCCACAGGTTTCTATGCGGTCCGCCGTCAATTATAAACTCATGCCATGTACACGGTTATGATCTGATAATTGGAGTAGAATTTACTCTTTATGTCCCTCTATTTACTTCCATGTGAGAACTACGACGTTCAGTAGAAGATCAAAAACGAGGGAATTCCGCATGTATGAATTCTTTGAACGCACTTATGAATGGAAAAAATATAACAGCAAAAATGTTATTTTGGTTGAAAAGGATTACTATGCCACTGACATAGCAAATAACTTAAATTCCCACAGCACATTAAAGAAGTAACGACAATATGATTTCCAATAATTATTAATCAGACTCTTGGTTTTGAAACATAAAGCACTCTAAATTGCTTTAGATTATATAGTCGTTGGCTATTAAATTAGGACTACTGCAACTATCGTGCAGTAAAGATAACGTATTGTGTTCGAAAATTAACATAAACAGTTCTCTGTTGTGCTGTGTCGTAAATTTAATTTTTTAATCACTGTTGTTATGTGCAAGAAAAAGGAGATGAAAACAAGAATTTAGGCTCTTCTAGGAGCGGAAATAAACCCTAAGCTTGAAAGCAGCTACCACGAAAGGAAGATATTTCCCATTAAGTTCTAACAAGGATTGCTGAAGTAATTACAGAAAATATTCCTGGAACCAGTATTTGAGAGAAATATTTCAGCAGAAGAATATTTCCATATTATCGGGAAATTATAGACACGGCAATACAAAACCGTGCTTACTTCCAAAGCTCTACCAAATCGTGGGACAGCAGAGTATAAAATTCCATCAAACAGTTCGAAGAAACCCCTAAGCAAAATATAGGTGTTCAGTAAAAGAACCAATATTTACGGAAAGCTTGCTACTTTTGGATTAAAGATTACGAGAATTTGATTGTTGATGAAGGGTTAAAATCAATATTTATATTTAATCCAATAACTTTATAAATGTAATTTTTAAAAATTTCTAGTTTCCATTCATTCTTTCCATATTATCTTTAGCGACCAATCAAACATTCTGTAAAATATGACATCATTATATCAAATGCCCAAATAAACAGTAAGAACTAACCAGTGGCGAAGCTTCAAATCGTAGCTCCCACCATCCCCAGTGAATATGACATTAGGCTTCTCACCGCCGAAGAAATTAAATTTTAGGCTTCTAAAGCCTTACGGCACCTCACGTCGCATATGCTTGTAGCAGCTGTACCCCTGGAATTAGCCAAATGGAGTACTTTTTTTGTAAGGAACCTGTGTTACAATAGACATTTTCTTAAATTTCTTAAATGGCAACCACTTTAGATGCGTAATAATTATGACACTTTTTTCTGATGTTTTGCAAAAAGATAGTTATATTTAAAAAAAGCGACACTTTTTTCCATTTGAATTGAAAATTCAATCGTAATTTTCGGACATCCTGTATGTTTGAAAAATGTTTCTAATTCTACCATATATGATCAACAGCTCTGCAGAATTTCTTCAAATTAAATACCTTCATGGTTATAAAAATTCAGATACACTCGTTCATCTCGCAAAAAATTCAAAATGTGCAAAAATTTCAAATGTGGTTGGAAATATGTAGTAACTTAGTTATTTTATCAAACAGAACTAGAAATTCCAAAATGTAATAGTACATACATAAGTTGTTCAATTTAAAATAATAAATATGGCAGCTACTTCAGCTATGTACATATAACTGGAAACGTTAAGATTATTGAAAGTATTTTACTTCGATAGTACACATCGTCTGCTAAGTTTTCAGAATTTTCCAATGTATACTTTTTTATATATCGATCGATGCAGTGCCCTATGAGACATCCTGTATATGTATTAGAAAGTATATTATGGATTAAAATATTTCTATAATATAGTATTATCTACTATTTTCAGTGTATGTGTATATTTACAACAATGACTAACTTTTTGAGCATTTGGTGTAATTTGTTATAAAAACGTGCTTCAGTAATAGAAACATACGATAGTCTTGATTATTCTTAATTATTTCTATTTTTGCTTAAAAATATATCTCAATTATTCTTGTAACTGTTATTTCTGCTAATAGTCATCTAGTTATATATTTGTAAAAGTGAAGAACAAGGAAAGAAATGTGAAATATCTGAATCCGAAAAGGAGCTTCTAAAATGTAGCTTCTTCACCGGTTATGTAATAGTAAAGAACTTGAAAGGAAGAGCAAAGGAAAAAGATAGATGGTTAACAGTATTAAGTAAAGAAATTAACCATACTGTAACTTGAATGGCTTAATAGTTTGGATGTGCGGGCTGTTCCCTTTTCATGCATCCTAATCGTTACAGAGCATTTCCCTTAAAATATAACTAAGCAAACAATTTGTAGTAGCGGCACGCGAGAAAAGAAACTAATAGAATAAAACAGTTGTGTGATGCCTAACTAATAGAGACTGGATCATTAATGTAGTTTATTTTGTGAACATATTAAAACCTTGAACATTTGGCGCAATATATTTTAAAACCTTTCTGAATAAAATAGCAAAACTACTGGAGCATTAAAGTTTTGCCAATAGATGACAAGTAAATATATTGTTCCGCAGAAGGCGAACTCACTTTCCTGGTCAATGGGAAGTGTTTGACGACTTTGAGATCTATATTTTTGGGAGTGCATGGAGGTGCATTAATTAACTATCTTGAACATAAAAAAACAACAAGACCACACTACGCATTAGTATTCTACAAGCTCAAGACAAAAATTGTAAGAAAACGGTCGCATTTGAAGAAAAATGTTTTGTTCTACCAAGACTTCAGAGGTCACCATGTCAAAAATCGACGATGCACCGTATACACTAGATTATGGTTCTCAGCTATTTTCATTGTTGACTAGGCTTAAAATTTCGCTTGGAGGATAGAGATTTTCACCGAATGAGGAGGCTATCATATTCATACGCACATATTTTGAAGAACAAGGTACCAACAACTACTTGGACAGATTAAAGAAATGGAAGCATCGCTAAGAAAAGTGTGTAGACTTATAAGGAAACTATGTTGAGAAATAAACCTGAATTTGACAAAAAAAAGCTTGTTTCAGTGTTAGGTTGAAATTTTTCATAAAACCTTCGTAAGCTTACCTACATGTGCTAATTTCTTTAGGGAAAGTTAATTAACAATAATATAGTGAGGTTTTCGCATTTGATACTTCAATTTATGCTTGAGTTCATATCTACGAGGGGAGGTCCAGAAGTACGTGGGATGGAGTGCCGCTCGCTAGGTGTCATTCTGATTGGCGACTATAAGTTAAGTTGCAGCCCTATAGCGTCAGTCGTTTACGAATAGTTGCCTGCTAAACAAGTCAATCCAGAAGAAAACTGAAACTATGGAGAAAATTGAACACCGTGCTCTGATAAAGTTGCTTACAAAGCGAGGAAAGAACACTCAAACCATATTGAATGAAATGGAAACCGTTTATGGGGAACAGTGCCCTAGTAAATCAATGATTTATAAGTGGCATGGCCATGGTCGGGAGTCGATTGAAGACGACCCCCGCTCAGGACGGCCAGTTGAGGCCACCACATCAGACATCGTCGAAAAAGTGCAGTGGAGCGGATTGTTACCGGAGATGAAACATGGGTTCATCACTTTGAGCCTGAGTCCAAACAGGAGTCCATGCAATGGCATAAAAAGGGGATACCACCGCCAAAGAAATTCGAAGTGTCAGAATCGGCTGGAAAGTTGATGGCTACTGTTTTTTGGGATATTATTGATTGATTACAAAGATAAAGGTAGGAGCATAACCGGAGAATATTACGCAGCGATATTAGAAAAATTGAAGGAGGCCATCAAGGAAAAACGTCGAGAAAAATTGACCAAGGGTGTGTTGCTCTTGCAAGACAATGCGCCAGTTCACAAGAGCAAAGTTGCAATGGCTGCTCTGCACACGCATGGCTTTCAATCAATAGTCCATCTACCCTACAGTCCAGACCTGGCACCTAGTGATTTTTATTTGTTCCCCAATTTAAAAAAAAAACTTACGTGGAAGAAAGTTTTCCGACGACAATGAGGTAAAGGAGGCAACTTTGACCCATTTTGAGGCGAAAAATAAAAAGTATTTTTATGATGGTTTAGAAAAATTAATTCATAGATCTAATAAATGTATTGTGCTTAAGGGTGATTATATTGAAAAGGAAAAATAGATTTATTGTTTTATTTTATTTAAAACCCTTTCATTCCACGAACTTCTGGACCTCCCCTCGTATTTTCAATTTCGCCGAAAGTAATTTTATGTTGAATGTATTTTTAGTGGGAGAGGTAGTATACCATTTATGTGAAGTTTACAGTTAAAAATACATCCATTCGTATGCTTAGCTTCTCATCGAGCTGCCACAGACTTAAAGACTCTGCAATTAATATTTTTAAGATATAGAAAAAAAACCAGCGAAATGTGTGAAGCGCAATAACATTCTGCGTTCAGTTCTGGGCCGCAGATTTCAACATCAAAATACAGCCTTGGCCAATTGTATTAAACACACTTCACTTTTATAGATTGGGGGATTTTATAGAGGGGAATAGAATAAAACTACAACTATAACGATAATTTATTTACAAAATTTTAGAATTCTTACTATTTAGTGTTTCCTCCAGCTTCTTTTATAACAGCTCGGACTCTCTTTGGCATACTTGCCACAAGACGATAACATTCACCTGCAGATGTTTTCTCCTATTCAAATACTTTACGTACGTTATTATCACTGACCCAACGTACTGACTGTTGTGATTTATGGCACGGCGCATTATCTTGTTGGAAATAAAATTTTGGTACTTCAGCATCAAATAATTTTAAGGCGGACAGCTCTAACACCTCTTCTAATCTTTGAGTATAGCGCTGGCTGTTCATGGAGACCCGCGCACACACAGAGTTCTCCGACTCCAGCTGCCGACATGCATGCCCAGATCATGATACTACCGCCACCGAATTTTACGGTAGAAATAATACGAGAAACTGTAGCAATAAAATTTACCTACAGTGACCTTTTTAAAAATTACCTCTATGTTACTTTCGTCCGACCATAGCAGTCTTCGACAGTCCAATTTTTTTTGCCCATTGAAGGCGTTGTTTCTTGTGTACTGCAGTCAAGGTTTACGACGAACTAACACATGGGCTGAAAAGTCCCGAGCCTAACAAAGAAAACACGTTTTTTTTTTGGTTCAAAATTAGCTTTATTCATGAACGTAATCTCCATCAAGAGCAACGCAATCATTCCAGCGCCGCTTTAACATTTCAATACCACTTTTGTAGAACGATTTATCTTTTGCCTCAAAATAGGCCTCAGTTTCAGCGATAACCTCTTCATTCGTGCGAAATTTCTTACCGGCGAGCATTTTTTTGAGGTCTGCGAACAGCCAGTAGTCGCTGGGAGCTAAATCTGGCGAATACGGTGGATGTGGGAGCAATTCGAAGTTCAATTCATGTAGTTTTGTCATTGTTTTGATTAACTTGTGACACGGTGCGTTGTCTTGATGAAACAACATTTTTTTCTTTGCCATATACGGTCGTTTCTTTTCAATTTCGGCCTTCAAAAGCTCCAATAACGCTATATAATATTCACTGTTGATGGTATTTCCTTTCTCAAGATAGTCGATGAATATTACACCACGCACATCCCAAAATACCGAAGCCATAACCTTTGCAGCCGATTGTTGTGCTTTCGGGCGCTTTGAACGAGGTTCACCAGTTGCTGTCCACTCAGATGACGATCGTTTTGATTCCGGAGTGAAGTGATGGATCCATGTTTCATCCATTGTCACATATCGACCCAAAAATTCCGGTTTGTTTAAACATGGCCAAACACTGCTCAGAATCATCAACACGTTCTTGTTTTTGGTCAACAGTGCGCAAACGGGGCACCCACTTTGAACAGAGCTTTCTCATAGTCAAACTCACGCAACTTCACTCTTCGATCATTCAAAACGATTTTGTGGATTCTTTTGATGTTCTCCGGTGTTACCGCCTCATTTGGACGTCCACTGCGTTCTGCATCATCGGTGTCTCTACGACCACGTTTGAAGTCAGCAAACCAACGTTTTATTGTTGTTTCTGATGGAGCGGAGTCCCCATAACACTTTTCAAGCCATTGCTTCGCTTGAACGGTATTTTTTCCCATCAAGAAGCAGTGTAAAATTAGAACACGAAATTGTTTTTGATCCATTGTTTTGAAAATAACAAAAGTAGTGGACTCTTAGCAAAATAATTCACAAACTAATGAATAGAATATCATGAAATTTTAACAGCTGTCTTTTGAAGCTTAGTACTAACTGAGAGAAAGGTGACTGCAATAAAACTAGCGTCATCTGTGTGTTAGGCCCGGGACTTTTCAGCCCATGTGTTAATTCAAAAATTTTAAAATATTTTGTATATATAACGAGAATAAAATGTGTTATACGTCCGTATGAACCACTAGCTACTAGACGTCTTCTTGCTGTACGTGCAGAAACAGAAACTCTATGTTACTCTAGTAGTTCATTGGATAATTCTTTTGATGTTTTTGTACGATCTCATACTAATCTTTTCTATAACGCGATCTTCTCTTGCTTTGTAAAGAGTCTCCGACCGCTTCTTGGTCGATTTGTTAACGATCCACTACTTTCATATCACGAACACTTCATTACTCTGGCTATAGCGGCTAAACTCGTACCTTGTAATTTAAGTAGTACTATTTGACCGCATTCCACTTAGGCTAATTCTCAAAGTTTTGCCATTGTTTAAGCTTCAAAAATGAAAATATCAAACACAAAATATTCTACTTATAAACTCGTAATACACACCGCTCTGTTATCGCGTCAACAATACACTGGTGTTGCTGCCCGCTAAACTATTGCAGCAAAGTAAGCAACTCTCCCATAAAAATTCCATTAAATATACAAATTAAGTATAAATTCGGTGTTTATTTTCTTGGTGATATAGTAGTAGTAATAGCGGAGTTTTATAAGGACGTCTGATACAGTTGGTCAAGGCTGTATTATACTACGCTTCATACATCTTTACGAGGTTATCGAAGTTCGGACTGTTAATCCACAAATAAGCGCTATTGTCTAATATCTGTATTTTCGTGTAAAGTTTTAGTTCTTTAGTTCAAAGTTTATGTATAACATTTCTGCATCAACATATTTTCGCGAAAAATACATGGTCCCATTGTAAAAGAGCCTGCTTCAGACCGTGAAAATGACTGGAGTCATTGGTTCGAACGTTGCTTGATGTGTAATGGCAGTACGTTTCCTAACAGTGTTGGTGTGTTTCTCTAGTTACCATTCGCTCTTAGGAAACTGTTAACTGTGCTTGATACCGGTAGATTTACCTTGAAGTACTTTCATTTTCTAGACTATTAACAACCGTCTATCTAGTAACAAATAAAATAATTCAATACGAATTGTTAAAAGGATACGAAAGGTTATCTCAATAACATGCAAACTTACTAGTATTAGTAAATTATTGTGCGATATTTTAATTAATTGCTTGACATGTTTTCAATTCTTGCCCGCACTTTACTGGCAATAGTTCAAGAAATGAATAATGCATTAAAATGCAGCGGGTTCAAATACTTTACAAATGTTGTATATGAGCACACAGGAGTTCTAACACAGCTTTAACCTGCGCAAATAACGATATTTGTCTAGAAACTACTGTAAACTTCCCAGTGAATTGAAAACACACGTAAAGGCGTATTTGTCTTAAATGAAGTAATATTTTTTCTAGAGCTTCTAGGCAGCGTATGGTACACACGTACATTCGTACACATGCGTGTATATGGATGTAGGTTTACTGTACCATCGCCTACTGTTTGTGCTGTTAATCCCCGGTAGCTAGGAGTTCGGTACTTAGCGTACTGTGTCAACATTTGGAGAGTTTTGATTAGTTGAAGGACAGTCGCACATAGTCATCTGTTTAATGTTAATTACTTGCTTGTGAACGTATGCGATGTGCAATCTGAAGACGTTTGCTAATTACCCGGCTTGTATGTGTGTCCGTGTGTGCGCGTACGGTGTGCTCAGCGAACGTAAGGTTCTCTCGTCTACGAGAAAATGAAGAAGGTCGTTCAATTGGAGTGGAAATTATTTCCCTTTGGCGAAGATAATAAGCGACGAAGAAAGTTGACGTTCGTCGCTTATGATCTAGAGAACTCGAGCCTGAATTGTTTGAGTACATTTATAACGAGCCTTACGGTTACATCGCGTTTAAACCTATTCAATGGCATACACACGTACCCGAATTACGTGCGTTCGTTAAATATTTGTATTGGTGATGATTGTATTGTGAAATGTCCATCTGTAATACTATACTTTAATAGCCGGTAATGTCTGTAAGCGCGGTAAAACTGACAAGAAAATATGTAGAATATAAAACTGAAAAGATATTAAATTATAAAAGAAATAAATTACAGTAAATAAAGAAGTAGTGAGGTATATTTACGAATATTTTCAAATCCAAACTAGCTGTATTCCTGATAATGGAGTAATAGCTATTCAGGAGAAAACTCTGTAAACATTCTTTCATAATAAATAGTATCTCAGACTTTCACGACCGTTAGTCATAATCGTAACGGTTGTCGAGTTCCGCCGTGTCACTAGGTTTTTTAATCACTGACGTTTTGCGGACAACTGTGGTTTGCATTTTCAAAGGTACCTTTGAAAATGCGAATTTATGCGAACCGCAGTTGTTCGCGAAACGTCAGGGACACGGCGGAACCCAGCAACCATTACGACTATGATTCTTTAAGAATGTCAGCTGTCAGTCTGTTGAGGCAAACTATAGATTCGTATGAAATTTTCTCGTTTGAACAGCACTTCTGAAAAAGACGAAAAAGTTTTGTATTGCTTCGTATAATAGGAGGCATTAGATGGGTTCCTGTGCAAATTAATCCTATGTATGTATTTCGCGTAAATAATAAGCGAAATGGATTAATAGCAATGTTCATCGCCACAACATAGACGATCCTAATGAACAACTCCCTGGCATGCAAGTTTCCCATAGAACATTGTGTCCGCTGAACCGAGTTAGGACCGGACATGTAAAAACGAAATTAGCGTTGTACAAATGGGGCATCGCGGACAACCCAGCATGTCACTGTAGAGCTCCTGCGCAAATCCTACCACATATAGTTCGGGATTGCTCACTAAGAAAATATACTGGCGAATGGAAAGATTTTGTTGGGACCAGGTCGCATGGCTATTTGCTCTAGATCTGAATCATGGTTTATGTATGATATGTAAATAGCAAACAATACCACTTAAATGCACAACGTGATATACATATCATATTATAAATTTCTGTATGAATTTATTTATATGTTAAGTATGTGCAACATTCCACAAAGTAGAGATACATTCCGGAATGGAAATTGCTAACAAGAGGTCAATTACAGTATAATTTTCATCGTGTGAAAAACACGATTACGGATAAAATAAAGGCAGAGTTAAAAGATCAAAAAATATGGCTGACTATAGATGAAACAACCGACGCAAGAAAGAATTTGTATTTTAAATGTGTTAGTGCGCACTTTAAAAAGCGGTAAGGCATCCTTGTCTCTTTTTTTACGTGGTAGAATATTACAGAAGACAAATGCAGACGGATAGTAGAAACTATAGAAAATGCCTTTGCCAAATTCAATATATCGGCAACCCCACTTGTAATGTTGGTTACAGAAGGGGTTCGACCATGGTTAAAGCTGGAAACTTACTACAACAATCTCATCCTCAATTGCTTCATGTAACCTAATTGCTCGATGTATGTCATCTTGTAGCCGAATTTATTAGAAAGTTGTGCAAAAGTAGATCAACTTACAGTTTCTAGCAAAAAAGTTTTTATCAAATCTCCAAAACGCATTCGCGAGTATAAATAGGCTTGTCCGGGCATTCTTCAGTCACCACAGCCGATATTAACGAGTTAAAAAACGTGGCTTAAAGCTATTTTATGTTATAAGAAATTCTTCACATTATTAAACCATCTATCTTAAATTTAAATCGCAAGAAGCCCGCGCAATTTCAGTAAGCCAGTGGCCGGTTTCGGATACCGGAATCCGTACTTAAACAATAATTAATTAATAATAATCTCCGAAAATTATTCAAGAGCTTTGGATATATTACCAAATTAGAGAACACTAAGCTGTCATTACATGAAGTGCTACATATAGTAGATCACATAAAGCCTCGTTAAGAAATCTAATAGATAGTATAGGAAGATTAACAACAGATGAATAAGTATTCCAATTTTCAAACTATAGTACGTATAGACAGGAGTTTAACTGAAAGCCAAGAGTGGGAATATGATGCGAACGACCTTTTTTAAATTCGCAAACACCACATCATTAGAGGCAGAACGTTCCTTTTCCAAACGCACCAACATATTGTCACTGGAAGTCATGCTAATGACACAATATTTTTAATACTGATAGTAACCGAGTCGTACGCTACTGCAAAAGCACTCGTTTCTATAATGCTAGTAAGGATTCCTTTATACTATCAATAATAAAGGTGTTATTGAAGATTCCCGTATTATTTGCCTCGAAGCTACATATATCCACTTCCTACTTTCTTTGCTCCGAACGCTGCAGGCGAAAATTTAAGCACGTATAAAACGTATTCATAAATATATTCGTGCACTATTCCACAATGTAATTCGTCTTAAATCATATTTGATTTGCTTTTATAAATATTAGTACACTTTCGCAAAAATAAAAGTATAGCCACAACCTAGTGACCCACTGTTAAATGCGAAGTATTATAAACAAAAGAATTCAATAACAAAATAAGTGCGATTTACACGTAAATTGTATGAGGTATTTAATTGTATTTGCTGTTAATGTTTGAATTGTATTGTGTAGGATACGGCGATAAAAGCGCAAAAATCATTTAAAGATCGCAGCTATTCATCAAACAAAGTGAACAGGAATTTCTTACGTTTATTTAGTTGTATGTAAATATTCTTAAAGGAATGCGTGGGTAAAGAGTATACATATACGCATATTTTCAACTAAGCGTACTTAAATACATGCAGATACAAAGACTATAATGTTCAACTTATAACTTTTATTTACTTATTTACTTTTCCTTTAAATTTACAATGGAGCACACAAATTATTCAAAATCTAAACCAATATTTCCAACGCTAGTACATCCAACCCGCACAAGCAAGAGCCTATTTTTATGATCAGCTATATGTACTGTAACAAAAAATCATATGAGAGGTTTCCGTTCACATCATTCGGGGAATTCTCTAACATTGTTTGCCACATGATAACATAATACACACAAAAATACTGTCCGGTGAAATGTTGATATTGCAAACAATAAATTTAATAATAGTGCCAGTGTGTTTTAATGTCGGAAATCGGTTATGAAATATTTTAATACCCGTCGAATATAACAAACTACGCGGTCGATTCGACATTCATACACATACTAACCAGACGCGTATGAATATATCATCGCCGCCAATGAGTGTGCACTCGTTTCTGCAGACTGATATGTTAATTGATGTCGCTTGTATTAAACAAGGTCTAATATGCATATAACATAAACGTACCAAAAATGACTTCACACCTATTTTTTGTCCACCACAGTATATTAATCTTCTTAGCGATTATTAGAAGAAAGAATGAGCTGCCACCCTCACGTTCGCCCTATTCTGGAATCTATTTTTTCAAGCGTTGTTTTTATAACAAATATTGACTTAGATTTCTGTTGTTGCAGGTGAAAATATGGTTTCAAAACCACAGGTACAAGTGCAAGAGGCAGGCGAAAGAAAAAGCCATGGCCGAACAAAACCAACACAACCAGGTATGAAGGGATTTACTTCTTATACGCCTTTTCAACGAGTATTCACTTCAATAATCTGACAAGTAGATTCTAATACGCCAAATCGTAACAATAGGTGCATGTTAAGAATTTTTAGTAGTTCGTAGCTACTTCCACGTCGTGTTCAAAATTAAATCGATTTTACGGTTTCTCTTTTGTCTGGTACAATATAAAAAATACTGTTTAAACTAAGTGTTTTGATGTTAATTGGAAACATCCGATATGAAAATGTCATTTACGACGGTGTATTGATATTTAGGTAATCTAGGTCGTTCTCCTGAAACAAAACATGTGTTACCTTGGTGACAAATAATGATACATTAAAAATGTCATTACAAGCAATTCTGATTAATAAAATTTGAAGTCAAGCATGTAGACCACAATTGCAAAAATCGATAAATTGGAGCATGGGGACGCATCATACCCATAATTTGCAGACATTTTGGATCAAATTACGACCATTAATAATAAAATATAATATACTGTAATGATATGAATTGTTGTCCTTTATTTACCAATGAATTTCTTCTAAAATTTTACTAGTTCACCTATTGCAGATATTTTTTCGTCACTGTTTGGTACACGCCGTTATTTTTTATTTTGGTTGATGTTCTGATGATCTCATATTTCGTTTCGCAAATTAATCACAATATTTCAAATTTATCTAGTCAGGTTTTCTGTAAAAACATTTTCTTTTGTAAAAAAGCGTTATATATAAATTTGTTTTATTTATCGATATATTTGTTAGCACTTCTAAACATATCAAAGACTGGTATCTGCAATAGCAGATTTGTGTGAGTTGTAAGAATTAGAGAAATTAGATCATATCTAGACACCAGACGTGATACATTAGGTGTCATTCAAAATAGTAGAAATTCAGAGTCTATTTCGTTGTGAAAGATATATAAAAATTTAGCACTATGCTCACCACGTCACTGGGACTGTGAAAATTGCTCTTATCTGTGACACAAAGTTGCTGGATATAAAGTTTATAATAAATAAAAAAAAGTTACGACTATACTAATTTTTATATTTACTTATCACATCCAATACTAGAGAAAGATATGCATTAGTACAAGTGAAAATCGTCCACCTATGTATTACCAGACGCACATTTTCTGCTATTCTTCGTTACACCAACTAACGGTGACAAATTATGCTTTCTAATTTTGTAACACAGTACATACATTACACAGGTACATAAAAAATATATTTTGAGTTCATACTAAGCTCACAGTTAAAGCCGTCCAGCTGCAAAAATAGCTAATTCCTCGAGGGAACCTCCCGTATCTCACGTCAGTTACTACAATAGTGTGCTCTCATACGGTTATATTTTCCTCCTATTTACCTTTTACTTAGGGAAGAAACTTGATTCCGAAAATATTAGAAGAGTGTTGCAGAAAAATGGATTGCTTGAACGTATCGGTAGAAAGAAGCCGTATATCAGCGACCGAAATAGGAAAGTAATGCTCGAATTCGCAGACGAGTATATAGAAAAGGATATCTCATTTTCAAGTTTTATATATAGATGAAACAAAAGTAAATTTGCTTGTATCCGATGAGTGAGTAAATGTGTGACGTAAATTGAACGAACAGCTGAAACCAAAGGGTTTAACATCAATCATAAAACACTGAGGAGGATCGCTGATGTGGTATTGCATGTCGACGGCAGGTGTCGGTGATATTCATTTTACGGAAGGTGCCATGGACAAATGACAATATTTAGACATATTAAAGAAAAATGGTAAAGTGCAGAAAAATTTGCTATTTTGGACATATTTCTTTCTTATCGGATAATTATCTTAAGCATAAGTGCGGTGTTGTAAGAGAATGGCTACTTTACAACTCTTCAAAAGTTCTTCAAATTTGACCGCAATCGCCGGACTTGAACTTAATAGAGCACCTGCGACAAGAATTAAAATTTAGTTTGAAAAAGCATATCTTTTCAAATAAACAACTAAAACATGCAGTTGAAGAAGAATGGTCAAAAATATCACCCGAAGTAACTAAAAAATGAACGACAAAATATGTACCGTCAAAAATAGCAATGGATGGCCTACTATATATTAAATATTGTTATTAAGAAAATTGCTAAAAAATTAAATGTTTTATTTGTTTATTTGTGCACAATATTGAAGTGGACGATTTTCACTATTGCACCTATTGCTTATGGATATTCTTCTTGTATATTATACGAAAAAAATTATATATTACACACATTAGTATGAAATTGATTAAGCCAGATTTTACAACAAATTACTCTGTAGGTCGACGATTTTCACTGTGATTAACTGTATATCTTGGCATGTAGGTGCTTATACAATAAAAATCATTAAATGTAACTTTATTATTTCTGGACCATAATGAAGAAATGCAATTATGAATAGATCAAATATACTATTTACACATATATACTGCTCCTTATATGTCAAGGTTACGAAACATTTAATAGTAGAAGGCGAAACTTCAAAAGTTTGTTGCAAACGTTTTTTTGTACGTTATATAAAAACGACATTTTCCAAACAACCAGACAATGCGAATGTTCGTATCTCAATTATAGTGTTCGAAATAAATTACGAAAGAGCCATTCAGTTGTGCCAAAACATCACGTCAACCTATTCATAGAAAATTACATGTTCGCAATAATTACCTGTGATTTAACTGTAAGTACAACGTCAATTAGTTTTTATGGCGTTAAAAAAAGTAATATCTAATAATTATGTATTTAAGTTATGGACAAAATACGCAGAGTTGTAACGAAAATAGATTAAAGGCATTAGTAAACGTATATATATGTACCGTATTTGCCTTTGACTAGAACTGTGTTGTGAGATTTCTAACTGAATTTCAGTTTATCAATACATAATACACTCAGCGAAATTTCTATAGTTCCATATGAACTTTTGAACAGAATATTTGGTTTTCTTCATGCTGAACTACAAAGACAAGAGAAAATTACATTAAGAAAATTTGTTACATTTTACACAGAGAATATTTACAATAATGGTAACTCAAAAGAGTGATATTTCTATAGGTCCATTAATACAAAATTAAAAATAAGATAAATGCATAAAAAATGTATAATTCTTTCTAAACTTAGTAGTGAATGTTAGATCCTCCATTCAAAATAATAAAAATATTTATTAAAGATTATTCAGGCAAAATTACCAAAGTTTTTGGACTACTTTTCACATTGAAAAAAATTCTGAATATTCATTAATAGCTTATAATATTACAAATACTATAATGCTTAATTCACACTCTAACCTTCCCTTCACAGTAAAAGATAAAATTGTTACTATGGCTATTTTTAAATACAGAATATAAATGCGAGTAGCATATTTTGAAATGCTGCTGTTTCTTATGTGTATTACATTTTTAGTTTTATGGTGAAACCCCGATTGATCAGGCCTTGAAAATTTACTGAGCTAACGCAATCCGAAAATCGATTTAATAAAGAACATCGTTAACTGGTGTGCAGGGTGGATCACTTATGTATTTATAAATCTGAATTAGCATTTCTTAAGAAAACGTTTTTGCATGTGCGACCTGACATTGCCAACTCGTAGATCTTGCATCACGGTAATGCCCTCAGTCACAACTCAATGTCGATCAGAGAATTTTTGGTAGAGGAAAACATTCCACTACTTCTACGCTCGCCCTACGGCCCAAACACGGTTCCATATCATTATTTTCTTTTTCCAATGCTTAAACGGAAATGGAAAGGTTTCCATTACGGCACAATAAACAACATGCAAAGAGTCAAGACGCAGGTTCTAAACAGCCTAATAGAACAAAGCTTCCATGGTTGTTACGAGAAATAGAAAACTCGCTGGAGACGCTGGGTGCGTTCCAAAGAAGGGGACAATATTACGAGGGCGGCAAGAGATGGTGCACGAAGGTTGAAGTTGATTCATTGGTCGGCAAGGGCAACCTTTTCTACGGCAACTGTCAAAATTTCAAACGTTTACTGTCAATAGTTGTTGTTTAAGAGTGTGTTTTGTGTAACAAGTCAGGCGGTTTCGCAAAAATGGATAAAAACGAAATTCGTGCAGTGATAAAACACTTCTGGATGAATTGGAAAACCGCCACGGAAATTCGAAATATTTTGCTAGAGGTTCATGGCGGATGTACTCCATCATTGTCGACTATCAGGTTCTGGGTGAGCGAGTTCAAACGTAGCCGCACAAGCACAAGTGACGAAACACGCAGTGGACGCTCAAAAACCGCTACCAACGATGAAGTGGTCGCCAAGGTTCATGTTAACCAATCGCCAATTGAAGATGAGACAGATAGCAGAGACAACAGGCATCCCAGAAGAACGCAGTATTGAAGGAGAAACTGCCTAGTTTGCAGCGGAAAAAGTGCTTTTCCACCACGACAATGCACCGGCTCATTCATCCGGCATCGTCGCGTCCAAATTGAATGAGTTGCACTGCGAATTAGTCTCTCATCCTCCATATTCGCCGGACCTAGCCCCCAGCACCTTTTTCGTATTCCCAAACCTGAAATAATCACTGGGTGGAAAGAGATTTGTCTCAAATAATTATCGCCGCTACCGATGGCTATTTTGCAGACCTCAAAACATCCTACTTTTTCGACGGCTTGAAGAGACTGGAGCACCGTTTGAAAAAGTGTATTGATCTTCGAGAAGACTACATTGAAAACTAAAAATAAAGAACCACACCAATATCGTGTTTTTCTTGTCGATTCCAGAAACATTTCAGGTCGCCCTCGTAATGCAGATACATACATCCAGTTAAGCACTAATAAATAAAACTAATCATTCTCATTAATTTTGAGACATACCTCGTATACCTACAGAAACTTAGCATAAATACTTTTTTATTACTATGCAGAACAAAACTATCAATCTAGCGTACAAGATCTTCAACACTGCTGACGAAGATGGATATACCTCAACGGACATTACCAAAACCGCAGGACCATAATTTAAAATGAACATTGTGCGATTATTTTCTTATATCAACGTAATCTTCAGCAGTCAATGTTGGCTTTAAGATTCAAAATTAACCGTTACGACAAGCAAACACATACGATGCACAAGTCTCTTCTGAAAACAAGCAGCATAAATGAACACGAAACGTAAACAGGAGGGACATGTGTGAGAACATCTCTTTTGACAATTAAGCACATTCATCGGACATTTGCAAATAATAAAACCTACCGATGCGTCCGCACCAACGCAACCGCGTACCGAATTCCTTATTTATTTAAATAATCGAAATGACGCGAGTACATATTATACAAATATAATTATATGCCCGAATACATGCGTAAATAAACATCGCTTGGACAAGGCGACGTTGAGGAGACGCGCGTTTGAAGGATCCTACTTCGACGTTGCTGAAGTGAAGTTAAAACGTTACGTAAATCTTTCGGCGATCGGATCAGACGTTGACAACAACCGCGGACGACCGGCAACTTGATTGGGCGGAGGTAGGAGGTGACGGCGAAGAGATGACTACAGCGCCACGTAGTAATCGGTCATGTCACGCTTTAATTGATGACCGCTCTCCATCACTAAAATCGCCCGTAATTGAATCAGACGATTGTTAGCGTGGCTCAATCCCCGGATAACGGTTACTTCCGACGGATGCGACCTGTCGTAGAACCGTCTTCGTCTTATTGTTTTTTTATGAGCACACGACGACTCAAAATTAATTTCTGCTATATGCAGAATAAAACTTCAGTTGGAAGTTTAGGTTTTCAAATTAATTTCTTTAGTGGATTTTTACAAATTAATGTACTTACTTCATTCTATTAAATCTTAATTAGTCTGTATTAATACCCATATTAAAGTGTTAACTTTGTGCTGGCCACACATGCTGGCGACAGTTACAAATATAATTAATACTTGCTTGTTGGAGAATCTCTTCTCTAATTGCTGGAAAGACGGCCAATTTCCTTACAATTAACCAAAAGTTTCAAATTCCTGAAAAAATATTAGTCACGGTAGGGTTTGAACCTTGACTTCTGCGTTACCGGCGCATTATGTTACCATTACACCACGAGACTGAATATGAGTTCAAATCGCTTTTAAAATCTATATGTCACAATGTCTGTAGATATATCGTAATATCTCAGCAGACACTATATTATTGAAGGCAAGTACTTACCAATTAAATTTTTCGCTTTTAATACTTAAGTGTATCACATCTAGGTGTAATGGAAGGCATTTAAAAACGTTGGTTAATTGGAAGGAAATCGTAATTATAACTACTAAGTTACTTCCCTCATTTTATCACATTACTCAAAGACTTTTTATACCATTAAACACTTTATTCTACTTACTATTCTGGAGCATGTCAGTTTTAGTGATAATTCCATATCATTCTTCGCTCCATAGTTGTTCAATAGAACTCAAGTAGTTTCATTCGTTGTCTTGTTCACTTCCTATTGTATCTAGCGTTCCTCAGGATGCTATTCTTGGTTCTATCTAATATAATAAAACGCTTGAAATATTGTACACGGCATCTTTAGGCGGACAATACGCAAAATTATTCTTCTTCTACTACTATTCTTTGAATGGCGACGAAGCATAGAGCTGTTTCTAATATAAATAACGATCTTAAAATGCTTATTGATATATCTCTAAAACATTGTCCTCATGTTAATACAAAGAAAACTTCTGTCTTGCTATTTGGCCGCACTAAAACTCGTAATGCTGCTATACTTCATATTCATATCAAAATTAATGACGAAGTTATTTCTGTAACTGATTACGTACGTAAGTTACAACTTTATTTAGTTTTAAAGAACATACGTATACCTCATTTGTCGAGACTTGGCTACTGTAATCTAAAAATTTTATATATAATTCTTGCTTAAGATTTATTTACGGCATTCATAAGTTTTAAGGAATATGTCACACTCCGAAATGGGCAGCTTGATTGTGCACGTCGCTTAGAGCTGAGTTCTGTTCTACTTACTATTTTCAACTCAAATTTATAAAAAAAAACTAGTTGTCTCTACTGTAAGATCGTCTTTAGAACAGGCGTTCACAATATTAATTTAAGATTTAGAGCTCTACTTACTCCTTCAGTTCATAGCCTAGAGACGCTTGAGAGATTGAGAGATGCTCCCTTACACTATTGTTAAATACCTTAATGCAATTACATTGGACCTTCATGTCTTAAAATCAACATTATTTGCCCATCACCTGCGTAAGTGCTACTATCTGTATACAAGGTTAACAATCCATAAGAAGTTCCATACAACTGAAAGGGAAACGTCGACAGACTCATGCAACTATGACGCGGTTTCAATCCGGAAACCTAAATTGTTTAAAAGAAAACAACGAGCGCGGAAGTCTACAACAACACATAGTTACATCTGAAGGTTTCACCGTTTTGCCCTAAAAAATAGTGCAAAAAATTTACACACTATTTTATGCACTAACCTAGGGACTTGACATTTTATTAAGTGCGTTCTCAGTAGTGTTTTAAATACAAACAAAATACAATCCTCAGAATGCTACAGCAAAACCACAATGGCACTTCTTCAACGAAAGATAGTTTCAAAAGCATACTCTCAACTATAGAGCTAAGTTCTAGAACCGATTCACATACGAAGTAGCTGTTTTATTCTCAAAGCGGAAATCAGGATGCAATAGAATAAACTTTTTATGGATAGTATTTTAAAGATGAAGTCATAGTTATTATGTGCTCAATATAAGTATTTTAATTTTTGTTTCCCCATTTTAGATACACTCTAATTTACAATTACCTTTAGAAAATATGGAGGTTTACAACTTTGAGCTGCTATGTAAATGTACATGGCAAATTAACCGAATTCGTATACACAAACAATAGATCACTATGAAGGCACTTCTGTCAACAAATAATGACACATTTTGTTATATTTAATTCTTAGTTGACATTTAAAATTCAAAGTTATGTAAAATATTATTATGTATTGGACTTATTTAGAAATTTAATAAAGAAACGTAATATAAAGAACCTGCTGTTCGATGTCAACCATCGATTGCAGAAATGAAAAACAATGCAGCATTATTCAATTATCAAACAACAAAGTGCGATCCAAAACTGTACAATACTGTATATTATCACAGACAAAAATTTACAAATCTTGTGTACTTTTAAATTCTCGATTATTATAATACATTGTGTTGTGACAGATAAATCTTAAATAAATTAAATAACTTTCGTTATAAGATGATAACCAACTATGATTTCCATTAAATAAAATCTAACTTTTCTGCGAATATCTTCTTTAATTTGTATAAAAATTCCGTTTACGAATTTATTGTAATAAACAGTGAAATTCTTGTGCTATATAGCCCGAAGATACACTCAGTGAAGTGGTAACCCAAAACGGCGAAATTTCTGTAGGTCCATTAACACAAAATTAATAAATAAAATAAATAGATAGAAAATTTATAATTTATAATCCCCTCTAAAGAAGTGAGTATTCGATCCTCCATTCAAAATAACTTCGAACATCCGAGTCTTCATACTGCCCATCACTTTGTTAATTTTAATTCTTTTACTTTTACTTGTTTGGATTGCGGTTCGGTGACTATCTGCTTAAATTATGTTTTTGATGACTCTCTTTTCTTCCTTCTGTTCACACAAATTTTTGCAAAACTAGGAAGAGTGTTTGGTGTCATTACCTTTCTGAAAAATAAATGGATAACAAATCAGATCGAATCATATACTGTTCTAACATTTCTTTATACCGTCCTTTTCTCAATTATATATATATGTACTTCTTCTTCCCCAATATAACCTGTTACTTGATTATTTTGGACGTTGCGGACGGCTATGGTATCCCGACCAATTTGGCAGCTGTTCTTGTGAGTAATGGTGTATGCTTACTCAAAGTTAAAATGTAACACCCATTTCTAATAATTTTCTCAAACTTAATCATTAGTTTCGGAGAGTAATGACAGAAACCAGTATTCCTTGGACAATAGTAGGTGAATTTTAGTTATTTTTGTTAATATAACGTAGATGGGATAGATAAATAATAAAATGAATCGCTGTGTATCGTGCGAGGAAGAAACACGCAGTTATTTCTATATTTAGCGACCGAAACGAAGGGGAAGCCAGAAATGAGAGAAGGTAACCATGGCGGCTAGTGACGTGGCCACTTGAAAAGCGTGTGTTCTCAAGAGGTCTGCAGTTCCGTACCGGCCTAAGACACAATTTATCAACCCTCCGTTCCTATGTAAGGTTACTGACGACGACAGAAGCATCAGCGGAATATTGAAGAAAAAAATGTCAAAAACTTTAGATTGCAGTTAAATAGAATGTTGACATTAGTAGAATACTATTCATAAAATTAGTCTACTGAAATTTTATCAAGCTGTTAAACTTTAAAACCTTTAGAGGCTATTTTATCGTGATAAATATTTTACTTTTGTTTTATTTTTGTTAAGATTAAGAGGATTTGCTTTTATAAATGCTTCATTTGTGACTATTACAATAAAAACAAGTGATATATTTAATTAACTTTGGATTCTTCTTTCATTTCTTAAGTCAAACAAACGACAGGTACTTGTGGCCGACATATAACACTGAAATATCACACAGTTGAGAACGACAACCATACAGAAAAATATTAATTACTTTGATATTTAGTTTGAGGTTGTGGTTTTTGAAGACTTTAGACATTTTGATGAAGGCGTTTCTTGCTTTTTCTATCCTGTATTTGATTTCTTGTGAGTGGTCCCATTGCTCGTCTTCTAAGGTTCCCAGGCACTAGATATATTTGGATACTCGATCTACTGGTATATTTTTAATAAATAGTTGGCGTTTTTGAAATTAACATGTAGGCTTCCAGGACCAGAGTCAGTAATAAACGAACTACTTCCGGAATTGGACCTTGGAAGAGAAAGATGGGATCTTGAGATCCCACTTTTCTCTTTTTCTTCTCTTTCTTTCTTTTTTCCCTTTTTTCTGTCTCTCTTTCCTTCTCTTGCTCTTTTCATCCTTTCTTTCTTTTCACCCCCCTCCCTCCTTCATTGTTCTTCTTTTATTTCTTTTCTTTCCATTCCCTTCTCCTCTTACACCTTTTTTTCATTTCTATATATCTCATCATGACACGGTCCAATTGCGGAAGTAGTTCATTTATTAGTTGGTATTTCTCTTTCTTCTCTTTACTTATGATCATAAATTTCGTTTTATTGGAGTTCATATATAGCCCATATCGTTCACTTACTTCCGCGGTAGTCCAAAGCAATATAAAGTTTCAAGCTTTACTTTGTAAGTTAGCAATAAAAATATTTATTACAAATCTCTTTATCGGATTTTTAAATGTAATTTTTATATAAAGCCTTTAAAGATTGGCGATATTCTACAAACAAAAACAATATCATGTTTTTCCTTGTTACAGTCTTCAAGTTCCCCAAGAAGGGTAGCTGTTCCGGTGCTAGTCAAGGACGGTAAACCATGTTCTGGAGGTTCGGGAAATCAGACCTCAACCACCGTAACGTCTTCAGAAGCTAGAGCGCAGCAATCACCCGTATGCCCCCCACAGCAACAAAGCCAATGCATGGCTAACGGTGGTTTGGCAATGGCTTATAGGCAACAGAGTAATTATCAGCAACAGTGTGGTACTTATCTACCACTACAGGCCAGAGCTTGGTAGTACAATTAGGAGACAGTAGATATTGTGTAGAAATGTATTATATTTTGGTGTAATATACTAGAGATATGTTCTTGGATCTGATGTGGAAAGCTTTGATGGCCCAAAATTTTAAATGTACATGGAATTTCTTTGAGTTTTGTCTGTTATGTTTTCACCAATTTTATTAAATTCACAGAATACTTTATGACTACACTGAGTAACCTTCACCAACCTTCGTTTTACTGCAAAGTATAATTGGTATAACTCTTTTATAGATTTGATTTGTATGAAGTATTTTGCGCTGTGTTGATATATTAGAGTATAATGTATATGACAAACTGTATGTACAATTGCATCGATATTCAAAACATTTTAGTTTTAGTAAGTTGCTTATCTGAAGGCGTTTACTCTCAAATTTCTAGCGGTAGACTCAATGTATGTGCATTCCACATCGCTGTATTTATTTAACAGTAAAGGCACCTCTAGTTAATTAGTAAAACCAACCATACATTTCTTAATATACAGATTAAAACCGTCAATTCTCCAAAGAGAGACTAAATCAATAGAATATCGTGGCTTAAAGTTATTTGCTAATCGAAAAGTAACCCCAACATTAGATTTATTTTATACAAAACTGAAGTATGATGAACTTTATATACGTATAATTCTACAGGATGCCGGAAGTTATCGATTCTATAATATAATGATAATAGGCGCTATTTTGGATTGCAAGCTAAAATAGCACAAACTGGGACATCAAAATTTAAAACTAATTGAATTGACCACTTTATTCGTTTGCCACACAAAAGATAAACAATTCCAGAGGAATACCAAATAAATCACGTTAAAGGACTCTTCAGAATCAGTCTCTGCGACAGTTGTTTAGTGTGTAGTATGTTTTAGTGACAAAATTAATTTTGTACATAAGCTTAACCTACTTCTATTTAATATTAGGAGTATAAGACATCATTCAATTGGGAACTGTTAAGCGTCCGGATGAGTGGTACTCGAAGACCTGTTACATTCATTATTTTATAGTAGCCGTTGTGTGACATTAGAACCAAAAATACAAACCGTTTTTACAAGTATTTACCTTGATATCGAATGACGTTCCCCATTAACATAATGCCTCCTCATTGAAATTTGAACAGGGAAATTTTCGTGTCATCAAAGTTTTTCTACATGCGATATTTTTTGTAGTTACTTTATGCCATATTAATTTATTATGTCTTCAAAAACTGCTCATTGGAATAGAGTAGAAAAGATATGTACATAGAATAATTTGTTAATGTTTTGTTACCCTATTCAAAATTGGAATTTGTTATGGCAAATAACTTTTTCTTTCAAAGAATAACAGTTGTTCCGTAAACACATGTATACATATAATAAATAAGAAAAATCTAAGTACGTGAATGTATATAAAAATGAGTTAGTAGAACAGTTTCATATTTCCATCGCGATCTCTTAAATAATTCAAAGGAATAAGTAACATTTAATTGTAAATTTAGCATAACAATTTGAAGTGAAGTACTTTTATAAATATGTGCAATTTTATAAGAGGATTTGTTTCGTAAAAAAAACGAGTCCTGGAAAGCAGTGTAAATCAAATAACTTAAGAAAAGATAAACAGAAATCAAGTGACTAGATATTAATTTGTAAAATTTTGTAAATACTAGAATAGAATTATTGTATATGAATTACCGATTGTACTAATGTAGTATATAAATGAAATTTCCACAAATTAAAAATTGTACAGTAGAGACGATGTAAAATATTTGTAATGTAACTAGAAGAGACACTGTATCATGTGTAATTGCGTTTTTAAAAACCCAAAATAAAGATTGCGTACAAATTGTAGTACATAATTTATTTATGTTACCATGACTTATCCCCTTATATATTTCACATATTCAAGCAAATTATAAGTGCCAAAAGGCTGTATGTATTTTTGACACCTATTTGCAAATAATTTCATCGGTATATCATGTTGAAACTTTTCGTGGTATTTCTACTTGCGCAAGAATAAAATCAACGAAAATGGTTCACTATTATTGCTCTTAGTATAGAAGTAAATATTAGAAAAGAATTAAATAATTTTACTTTTCAACATAGCATTCAACTCTAGTAATCTAAGTAAGTAGCAAACTAAACTAAAAGAGATAATTTGCTGCCGTTCCTTCAGTTTCTTAATAGAAAGTGTTGTTACGTTCTCCTGGTTTGAAGAACAGCGCCGCTGTAGCCTGCTCGTAAATTCCTAAATTACTTGACCAATACTTACTTGTAGAGTATGTTCGCTTATTTACTAGAGGAGAGGTTGTACAGTGAAACTCAATGCGCATGCGCAAAAAAATATATTTAAACAATAAAATGTGTACACGGTTTCCACTCTTGCCTATGTACATTTACTATGTACGTAAGATATATATATTTGCAATAATTGCAGTTATTCGAGCTCTCTTATACATGTAATGTACATTAGCATGTGTATATGTATTTTCATTGGTAGCAACATAAAGTAATGCCTCAGCATGTACGTTGCAAAGCTATGTCTTAATTCTGTTTAAAAGGTTAAACTCCTATATGCTTCCGCTGAAGCTTTATTAGAGGCATGTACTAATGCCTCTATCTGTTTGCATGCACCACTACCTTTTTATAGGGGAGCCAACCCTATTTATTTCTTAAATTTATAAGCGCACCTCGGTGCTATGCTTATTTATATGTCCCTTTCCGGGAGCCTAATATACTTTCCTTGTCTTAAATTTGCCTAAGGGACTTGGCCCTGTATTATTGGCATGTATTTGTACTTGAACCAAATACGTTCGTTATTTTCACATTTATAGGGGAACCCACCCTATCTCTTAGAGCTTGAACGCCTGGTCGAGGGCGACAGTAGCCATAATAGCCGATCTCAATACAAAAGTAATGTCACAGCTACCCAGGCGTTCTCGTTTGAAATAATACGCTATGTGCAATCTTTAGCTCTCTGCTACTGCGCCCCAAAGAAGGGAAAAAGCCAGTAACCAGCAAATGTGCGAACTGCGCACCGGCAAGTAAAACGGAGCGATGATGCGGACATTACATAAGAAAACTGGTCCGTGAAACTCGTCCGCTACGACGAGCAACTAAATGAAAAAATTTCTAAGTCCCGATACGACAAGGACCGAACAAACGTACAAAAGACAACGGGCGCTGCGGATAGTAGTAAAAAATTGATAAAACACAAAAAACAATGTTAAGTCCTTAACAAGTGTTATTAGTTTGAAAAAAGAAATGTTTTATGTAGTCTTGCCAAAGAAACAACTTCCTTAATATCCACTTGGTTATCTAACATGAGTTTTTGTAAATATTCCACAGTTATATTGGCTCTAAAAGTTCTAAATTTTCTCATTTTCATGCCCATAAGTTTTTAATTACCAAATCAGGCATCTGCTTAAAATGACAATTAGCTGTCACATTGCGCAGGTATCTGTTATGACATTACGAACTTTTAGCCTTTGGAGCTAGCGTTCTCGTTTATCCAAATGTGAAACTATAATAAATAAACGTGTAACTTGTAGTACTGGTAAGAATGAGTTCCAGCAGGTTTTTGCTGCATTTGAGGTAAGAAAAATGTAGGAGAATATAAATTAATTTTACGTTGTAAGAACAACATATTTGTTCCGGGCTTTTGGAAAATTAGCAAACAATTAATTCATTAAAACTGTAACGCAAATCTGTAAGGAGATGATAGGGCAAATAATATGCAAAACTTGCGCACTATTACCTAGCGTTATGCAGTTCTGATGTATATTTTGCGTACGTATGAAAAACACTGCGCCGTTTTAATACGACCAGTACTTAGCATTAGGCTATCAATGCGTAACAAGTCGCAACATGTATCCATACTGTTACGTTCTCCTGGTTTGAAGAATAGTGCCGCTACAGCCTGCTCGTAAATTCTTTGGTAGGTTTTGCAATGAAACTCAATGCGCATGCGCAAACAAATATATATATTTTTTTGTTGGTGATTGTAGGGGAACCAAACACTTTCGCTACTTGCACATTTATGGGGGAACCCAATCCTAGCTCTTAGAGTCTAAACGCCTAGTTGATAGTAGCAATAATAGCCGATCTCACAGCTACCCAGGCGTTCTCGTAATAGATATAATACGCTATGTATTCCCTATATCTTTGCTACTGCCCCCTTATAGAAGGAAAAAGGCCAACAACCAACAGTTGTGCGAAGTGTGCACCAACAGAGTTAAAGTAGATATGATTTATAGAAATTTGGTCCGTGAAGCTCATCCGCATCGACGGACAACTAAATGAAAAAAATCCCCGTAGAACAAAAGACCGAACAAAGGTACAGATGACAACGGACGCTGCACCCTCGATGATCGTCAACTAGAAGCAGAGAGGTTATACTTGTTAAGGCTATCTATACATGCGCTCCGACGAAGCTGCAAAGAAGATTACCGCTACAATATCAACATATAACACAAGACCAAAATATGTATAAACGACAACGGATACCGAAGCCTCGACGATCGATAATAGAAAGCCAAGAAATCGTACTTGATAAGCATGTTGCTATATAAGTTCCGACGAAGCTACAATCGTACTAGAAAATTTGAATATTGAAAACTGCCAATATTCCTACGACGAAGTTACAATAAAGGTTGTACGAAAACCGACGAGGTGCGAAAGTGGTCGAGAGTGAACGATCCCTATTACATCGGCAGTCACACGGGAGTCGACGGCCCGTATTTGAAAACATTGGATATTCAAAACTGCCGATATTCATACGACGAAGTTGATCTTAATGGGTCTAATATTACACAGTTGTAGTATGGGTATTTCGAATGGTTGAATTATTGATTATATGAAAATTATATATATTTGCAGAGAGAAAAATAAATGACAAGAACCGAAAATAAAATAGCATTAATGCTAACACATACCAATTGCAAAAACATAGACATATAAATTAGTAAAAAAATGTCTAAAATAAAATACATTTCCTCAAAAAAGTAAAATTCTTACAGAAATATACATGTATAATGTTAAATCTATAACACCGACAAATAAACAACTTTAAAACATTTCTAGTTAAGGATATTGTGTAACATCTATTGTTTTCAACTCATTGCCTGAACCATGAACAATCTGCTCAACATATTTTAATCCGATAGTATCATTCTAATAAAATAACATATGGCGATGTTAGTTACAATGTCACAGTATGTATTATTCACTTAAATTATCTTCGAATTAGCAAGTCGTTGATATTTAGATTGTTAAAGGCAGAGAAGTAGACAAAATTGAGGCGAAAATGTATGGATCTTGCTTTAAGACCTGTAAAAAAAGGAAATGTGAGGTAGTTAGTTATTCCTAATCAAGTACCGTTAGCTACACTACGTCGACGAACCCAAAACAAAAACAAAATAGTTGTAGAAAGTGAGAAAAGGGATTGGGTAGATATAACCCCACTTTTACAGAAGAGCAAGAACAGGAAATGATACTTGCTGATTTTAGAGACACAGATGACTAGCCTAACTACCACATCATTGCTGAGTTGCCTATCAATATGCAGAAACGAATGGAATTGAACGTAATTTTAATAGGAAAACAAAGAAAAGAGAAATCCAAATGTTTTGTTGAGGGGCTTTTAATTTAAACTGCTGAATGACATAAATAGTATCACAGACTTTCACGACCACTTGTCATAGTCGTAACTGTTGTCGGGTTCCGCCGTGTCACTAGATTTTTTGTCCCTAACGTTTCCCGAACAACTGAGGTTCGCATTTTCAAAGGTACTGACGACAACCGTTACGACTATGCTGAATGACATTGAAAAGTTTAGACTTTCACCAAATTGTTTAATCATTGTTAACGAGTCGGGACTACCAACACAAAGAGTGCAAAAACTATTTGCTACTGAAGGCAGAAAGCAAGTAGACCCAGTGATTAGCGCTGAGGTGGTACTCATACTAAAGTGGTATAGTATGCTACATGAATGCGTTGGGATTACACGTGCCAAATGAATTGAACTTTGCTGGTAAAGGAAATTAGGAAATAATTGATGGAGCTCCTACAGGAACTCTTGATTAACGTCAAGAGTCAAGTTGGATATGCAGTTTCCTTTGCCTTCGTAAAATATAAAGTAAAATTGTTGAAATTTGTTCAATGCCCTCAACTGCACTTTTAAAATTTCATCGCTAGTGCACTTTGCAATTCTTTTCGAAACAAGTAACATAGGGGATGACGGTTCAAACTCTTCCATTGTACATACCATCACATTCACCACAAAATGCTTTTGCCGATCCGTTGTTTCGTCCACACATAACCACAATTTTTATCTTTCAATACTGCTTTAATTCTTCTTTCAACATAGTCACGAACAGTATCTTAACGTTGTCCAACTTGGTAATGTATAATCCGAATACTTGCTCCAAAAGAAGACAAATGCTTGTTGGTCTAGTAAAGTGAACGGTACATTACATCGAATAGAACAAACACCTATATCAAATATTAATTGTTCGCTGTATCGGTTGCCACGGATTATAATGGAGATTTAACTTTTTGGGCGGCATTCACACTTCCAGCTGCTGATACACGTTAAATAGTTGTCGCACTTTACACATTTAATTCTATCGCCTTCGTATTCTAAGTCCGGCATACTCGCTTTACGTTTTCTAATTTATTCGAAATATGAAAAATGAAATGAATATCAGCATAAGGAGAGTGAAGAATTTGCATGAGTCCACATGATTAAGATGACAGAGTTCTTTTCACAAATGAAATAAAAATGAAGCCAGTACCGCAACAGGGCCACTTCAACATGTTTGAAAGAAAGAGTACAACAACGGCATCGGTCGCCGCTTGCTAAGACGAATTTAAAGATGAATGTAAGTTGGAATAACCTCAGCATTACTGAAGATATTGAGGATTATGATAAATTACAATTTTCTTACAGTTATCAACATTTTAAGATTTTTGACATGAAACGAAATACGCCGTTTCCGAAACGTACCTAAATGCGACATTTTCACGACAAGCACTCACAACGACCCGTTGAATAATACTGAACAAGCGTGCTTTGATACGGGTACTCTATTCTCCGTGCCGCGCGCTTCGCCCCTCTGCACTGAAACTTGCCACTATTTACTGAGACTTTTAACAACAGCCTCACATTTTAACAAGATCCTTTGGTTCTGTGTCCATTCTTCACCGAGAATTTTTGGTTAGTTTTAAATGAAAACTATCAGCTTGTATTGCTCTTGTTTAGTTTTAAATAACAACAGTTTTTGGTCTATGATACCACATGTTTTGATCTTTGCCTATTTTCTAAAATTTGAATTTTGACAAGCGATACATCGATTGTATAGTAGCGTTTAAGCTTATTGCGTTTCATGTTCCAAAGTAAGCATAGTTGCATTGTAATGAATAATTCTTGAGTAAAAAGTGTTGATTTACTTTGTAAAGTGAAGTTTCTAACGTCGTGGGTAACGATCCATTAGAAATTATATGAAATGTGTAAACTTCTAGGCCTGGGTCGATGAAGTAAGTACACCCTTTAGTATGGTCCATTGAAATGTAGCCAATTTATCATCAACATAACGCGAATCACCTATTCATAAACCGTCTAACAAAACAATCATTGAAAGGAGAATAACGTAAAGGATTCTCTCCGTCATTTAAATTACACATCGTCAGCAAGATCGGACAGCACAGACGTGTGGGAACATCGACAATAACGAGCAACAATGCAAGTGAATCTTCCTGATGTCTTAGTGCCCGTCCCGGTCCCGCGTTGGAATTCTTTTACAACGACGATGACGACTAATATAGCGCCACCACTAGTAACTTTCATTCATTCCGCGGTTCCGTATCATACCACCCAACGTCACTATTTACAGTCACCACCCACAGAGCCGGATGACTTGTAGAACTCACTCTCAAAATACAACGAAACAAATTCCACTCTCTTCACGCCGGTTCAACGGGATAAAGCCCGCCACCAAACAACTGGACGACTAGTTCACGGAAAATTTGTTTGACTGCTGATGACAATAGATGTCACCGGCGATGACAGGTCTTAAGGGTGTGTTTACGCGACCCGAGGCTATTGCATTGGGCATTAAACGGTTCCATTGTTCGAAGCGTCTGTCCGTATTATGGATTTAAAACGTTGCACGTCTCACACGTACGCCTCTATCGTCGACGCAATATAAGCCATGCTAATATGTTCTATAGAATTTGGACGGAAATTACTAAGATAGATTTCATCATCATACATCGTTCGCAATATATAATTAACTTTAATGCATCGAGATCTTTGTTCTATTTATATTTGTTATCATATCAATGAAATCTGAGCATTCTAAAATAAAACTTATGAATACACTAATCCTTTTTCGCTTTATGCAAATAAAGATTTCCGCAAAGTATAAGACATCAATAATAATATATGTTTTTATAAAATTTAACATCATATAAAATCACGTCCAAAAGCAAACGATTCAGTCATCTAACCAAATTAATTTTTGATAAACTTATAACGTTTAAGAATTGACCAAATTTTATCCAGCCCTGGTGCACCATTACCACCTTAAAATTTAATAATTACGGTGACCGCCTGTAGGATTTTAAATTTTAATAATTCTAATAGCTAAAGTAATATAATAATTATGAATAAAACTGCCGAAACGCCAACGTGTTATAAACAATGTTAAGGATGTTAAAATCTTTGACAATTTATAGCAAAAAAAGGAATATTGTATGTCGTAATTTCGCCTTGCTATTAACCAACAAGAAATAGCTCTTACTTGGGTCTATTCAGAAATTTGTCTCTCTCTTTTTGGAATACATTATAAACATAGCATATCATTTCAAAATCGACTTACAAAGAAAGGTTCTCAGCTGTCAAATTCTATTTTCAAAGAAACTTGATGGAAATGTTTCAGTTTATTACATTTACGTGCACAAAAGCTATGTGTACAAGATTCTGCATGAATGTGGTAGAGGATAGATTTGAAAAACAAAAGGACATATTTCTAGTTAAGAGTTCAAGAACACTAACCAAAAAGTTGCGCATAGCACAAAATGTCTGAAACAAAAACTTCACAATTCAGTCAGGGTCTAACTTTCCACCATTACGAAGAGTAGTGTATTCGAAACTCGAGTGAAATATAAGAAAAAGTGTTCACTTATTTCTTAGAAAATTTAACAATTAACAAAATTCTGAGCAACCTTAATGCTAAGGAACAAACAACCATGTTCTTATAGGTATAATTTAACATATTACAGTTAATACTTGATTTGCTGTTGTTGATTGTTAGTGTCAACTGCAATATTACTCTTCAATTGACGTGATATACACCAACACAACTTCGGTCTTTCTCTAACTTATTCCAATTTTTTTATGTTTCTTTATAAATCCTGCGTATGTTGCACTTATAATATAGTAACAATAAAAATTACGGGATAAAATTTATACATTTTTAATAATTTTTATTTGCGAAAACTTTTTGGACAGGTTAATTTTCATATAGTGTTTCGTGCCTTTCTTATATTAAAATAAGTTCCTTTACACATCACTGCCGAAGTAATGACGTCACCATCAATTTGTTTAAATGAGATCTTTATATTTCGGCATCAAAGATCATTTCTTAGCAAAAATAAAGACGGTTATGAAATTTTTGTACTACGTTGTCTCTAGCTGCCTGGCCAATTTCTCGATATTCCAAAGTTATCCAGTTTTGTAATTTTCCAGAATCTTAGGTCGCTGATTGTATGCACGAAAGACAGGGAATTAAAACATTTGTGATCGTTAGTGTCGGTGATCAAATTCGTTCTTAAAAAAAATTATGCATAGACAAGTGCAATTATAAAAAAAAAACCTTAAAATTGAACTAGGACTTCTACAATATTGTAATATAATGAATAAGTTGCGAGCCTAGCCATGGGAAAAATCATTGAAGCAAGATATTTGAATATTTTTCAATTGTTTTATTCAATAAAGGAAAATCGTTTGAGGCCAAATCGGGTGAATAGGATAATTTTCAAATTCTTCAAAAATTGACGAGTAATGAGCGAGGTATGAGTTGGTGCATATCACCACGACTCTAGATCACGATATTCGATGGATTCTGGTTATCAAATGCTCCAAAACTTCGAAATAATATTTACCACTAATTGTTTGTGCAGTTGGAAGGAATTCCCTGTGGACGATTCCTTTTCTATCGAAGAATATAATAAGTATCGTTTTCTATTTTGACGTGTTTTTTTTTTTTGGCTTGTGCTAAATTTCTCGACTTCCATTCCACATTTTGACGCTTTGTTCTTAGGTCGTACTGCAAGCACCATGTTTCGCCACCCGCAACAATTTATTTCAGGAAGTTCGAATCATTTTTGGCGGCTGCAACGACTTCAGTGGAATGATTGACAAGTACCCATCTTTGGCCATCCGTAAAAATGTGTGGAATAAATTGCACTGATCTTTTTTTCGCCCAAATCCTCGTGAAGAATGATTCAGATAATTTCTCTGTTAATGTTTATATTCTCTTTCATCATTTTCAACGAAGCATTGCAATCATTTTCAATAAAACCACCCACTTTTTCGACCATGTGTTCGAGTTAAAATTGACATTCCTTTATAATTATTATTTTCTCGTTCGGCATTCCAAAAAACGTTTGTGCTTAAATCATTGTCGTACACTACCAAGTTTTGCGTGAAATTTAATAACTGCTGTTTGTATTTCAACATCGACACAAAAGTTGTTTTGGGAGAACTGTCGTAACTTAGTTATTTATCTACTGATTGAAGCAAAGTTGGTATTATGGGAAAGAGTAATGTCACAAATTTCAAACTTCGATCTCAACACATAGATGGTGCTACTAGTTACTCAGATAGGGTTCGAGTCACGGAACTTATTTTGCGCTGTGTATATTGGATGTATGTTCAATTTAAAATAACAAGGTTAGCAGTTACTTCCGGTCTATATATCAAATTATTGATATTGTAATAGTATATGTCATCTTTAGTAATTTTCAGAATTTTGTAATGTAAATTCTTTCATATATCTAACGACGCAATTCCTAGTGCGACGTCTATATTCAACGTGAATGAAGTATAGTTGCCTTAATACGTAAGCTCTCCGTCTCAACTGCTGCTGTAAATTATTAATATGCAATTTCCAATTCAAGTTAGCATCAACGTTTAGATCTAACATTTTAAAGGATTGCGAATATAGCTTCTCAAGATTATCTAAATCTGTATTAATATCTTTCGATTGTAAGGAAAGTACAACTCCTGTTTTTTGCATATTAATAATAATTTATTTTGAGTTACCCATTACGTTAAGTTATTTAGAGTCGTCACCGTCTTATTGATAAGGGTTTGTTGGTCCCTCACTGTAATTAATACATGTATATATGACGTTAGCGTATCTTCCTACAATTACATTATCCTCTCTTAAATCATTTCATCAACTAAAAACAAAAGCAAAGCTAAAATGAAGCTCTGAGGGTCGGCTATGTATACATTGAAACAGGCACTGTGCCATGCGCTTCTATATATTGGTACAAGCGAGGCCAATCAAGAGAAACGCCATAGAATCTCATGAATCTCGTGAATCAAATACCTGTAAAGTCTATAAATAAGACAACTGAAAGTAATTTGGTTGTTATGTAGATAATTGGATTATAATACATATAATTTCAAAATATTTAAAACGTGTTTGCATAGCAATGTGTGAAAGACTTGATTATAAGTTATATGTTATAACATTGGTATAGTGCAAAGTTATTGAAATACACACAATACAGGTACAGGCATAGTGCTACAATCAATGGCTACAATCTAACTCACTGGAATTACGTTTTCACTATAAATATTCAATGTGAATAAAATTCAAAGGAATTTCCGTAATACGTTACTGCAATGATATAATCATACGTAAAGCTAGATACTACTTTGGTTCTAGAAATAGATATCGGAAACATTACATACACGAGTGTTAGATAATGCGGTTTATTTTTCCAAACCGCAACTTCCATAAAAATTAGCGTATATAACAAGTTGGTTTTTCAGTTTTTAATAGGTTTCGCATAGGCAAAGAGAGAATTGATCACTCACTTGGAATTGTAAGAATAGTTTATTATACCAAGTAATCAAATCAATCCAATTGATGGATGATGATGTAAACTGTCGGACAAAAGGAATTAAATATATTTTTTTGTATTACGTTGTTAATATTCATAACAATCATTGGGAAGTCTGATTATGCTTAGATCTTTTCTTTTCGAGAGATTGAGTGTTGCAAATACTTGTTCTTTCGTCTTATATTATCAGAGTGGACGCCACATGAAGGATATTTCTAGTGACTTCTGCGTCGACTCTTATTTTGTAGCAGCGGTACACCGAAACTAAATGAATTAGTTACTGTAAAAATGGTTACTTGAAGCAATAGGGCCCCCGTTCAAGAGGTATTGCAGAAATACTTAGGTTTCATCATTTTCAATTTTTCGGACAATAAAGCAATATGAAGAAATTAAGCCTGGTAAAATCCTACGCTTAGTATCCTTCGACTCAAAAGCCAATTGTTGAATACGACGCAGGAAAAAGTAGTTTACGAAGCACTAAAATATCGGAATATAATTTTTTCCTCAGCCCAATCTAACGCTTGATTAAAAATTCCTACAGCTTGCACGTCACTCACCGTACTTTTTATTCCAATCAGAGAGTCGTCATCTTCACTCACCCCATCTTCCTCTTCATGTGCATCATCCATCTCTTTATCGTCATTCCATAAACTAACATCGGTAATTGTGCAAACAATATCGGGATTTACTGCCTTTAATAATTTGAGAACGTCCGATGATGCATTGTCAATAACTTCATCATCAGATAGCAGCTGTTTTCAAATCATGGTTAAGGGTACATTGTCTTCATCGTCATAATTATTACTGGAATAGAGTAGAGGTATTCAAGAGGTATTGCAGAAATACTTAGGTTTCATCATTTTCAATTTTTCGGACAATAAAGCAATATGAAGAAATTAAGCCTGGTAAAATCCTACGCTTAGTATCCTTCGACTCAAAAGCCAATTGTTGAATACGACGCAGGTGAATATCAGCATAAGGAGAGTGAAGAATTTGCATGAGTCCACACTGATTAAGATGACAGAGTTCTTTAAACAAATGAAATAAAAATGAAGCCAGTACCGCAACAGGGCCATTTCAACATGTTTGAAAGAAAGATACAACAACGGCATCGGTCGCCGCTTGCTAAGACGAATTTAAAGATGAAAGCATGTTGGAATAACCTCAGCATTACTGAAGATATTGAGGATTATGATAAATTACAATTTTCTTACAGTTATCAACATTTTAAGATTTTTGACATGACAAAAAGTTTAAAACGCTGGTAATTGGAAAATTGTAATTTATCGTCATAAAAACCAACAGAAGCTTGATATTAATTTATTGACGATTTTGTTCTCTCATACATCAAACATATTGAATATGATGGATTCATGTTTATGTACGATAATATTTATACACATATAGCTGAAGCAGTACTTCGGTATCTAAGGAAGTCAAAATTTCTGTATTAGATTGCTCACGAGTACCCCTTAACTGAAATCTAATAAAGTACCTTCGGAATATTCTCGAAATCCAGCCTCTAAATTACATTACAAATTGAACCTTAAGGAAAATAGATTGAAATTCTATCAGAAACCGTTAGCAATTTACATGCATATCTTTTTCTAATACTATCGTATAAAAACACGTTATTATATGCGGGATACTTCAAAATGTATTTCTCCATTAATACATAATTATGTGATAATTTCAAAGCATTATTTGGGTATGGTTAAACTTAGTGCCAGTGAGTTTCTGTGGAGTTATATAATAGTGGATAAGACATTATTACATCACTACACGCCAAAAATCAATCATGTCAGCCGACAAGAGGAGTTTTTGCCGGTGGATATACACCAATGAAGCCGAAAAAGTTATGACGACGATTTTTTAGGATTTGTAAGACATAATCTTAATCAACTAGTTAGAGAAGGAAAGGATAATCATGGAACAGTACCATACTGATTTATTGGAGCCATTCAACTCTGAACTAAAGAAAAAAGGGCCTCGCGTAGCAAAGAAAAACATTCTCTGCCATCATGATAACGCCTCGACCTGCACACGGCAAATACATCATCAAAACTAGTCCAGTTACAATACCAATTGATTTTCTCATCAAACTTGAAAAAATGTATTAGCGGAAAGCGATTCATGTCAAATGAAGAGGTTATTGCCGAAATAGAAGTGTATTTTAGAGATTCGACAAATCCCATTATTTGGATTACGTTTGTTTTCCTTAACACAAGTATTTATTATACCATCCTCGTATAATTGCTAATAGATTGCATATATGCTATGAGTGTAACAATTTAAAATGTATTCTGTTATATTACAAGATTTTGCAGGTATCTTATATGTTTCTGACCAAAATATTCTCTGTGCCAAGTGTTAGCTATTGAAAAAATATGTGAGCTCAAGTTCTATTGTTTTCGTGGGAGTTGTAGTAAATATTTCGGAATGGTGTTTAACCCTACCTCTTCTTATTTGACAGGATTTGCAATTCAAGATTGACCTGGTAGTTATGACTTGCGAAAACACGCGATATGTATATGCATCTATTTCATCTGTCTTGGCACAAAATTCCAATACGCCTTCTGTGCCTTTACAAAAATTTCAACTACAATTTCCAAATTTTTCTCTGCAATATGACCTTTTTTTAGTAGTACAGCTGTAAAATTTCCCCTGAAAAGGTCTCATAATTGTAGGGAAGTATCTCATATTCTTCATTTTTTTTTGTTTCTTTCTTCAGCATTGACATACTGCTGTATAGCACTGTACCAGGAATGTTAAGAGCAACTTTTTCCCTGGTGTATTTTTAAGTATTCATCACATTCAAAATCAAAAGCTGCTTTAAATGATTACACCGAATGGTTCAATTACATGCAAATTTGTGAGTACATATACATATTCCGTCACTTCTGGACGTAAATGGATTGACTGGTATGGTTATCAATAGTTAGTAATACAAGATCTTCCATTGCAGATTCTATTACAGTATGGAAATGATTAGACCAAAAAGTAATATTTCTTTGTTTGTTCATCCGTTTTAGAGGCAGCTGAGTAAAGCTTTTCGATCGCAATTTTGCTCCCAATTGCGTTGTTCCCTTTTTCCTACAGTAAGTGGGTACTTATAAGGCACTTGTAGATAAAAAATTCAACATTGAATAACATTGAATAAAAAATTATCAATCGTTCTCACTAGATACACATTAGCGAAATATATTTTCCAGAAGAACTGAAACAGCAGACAGCAGCAGTAATTTTTTCTTCTTTCCAGCTTGCTGTAAAATCGACTCTCTTGTGCTTTTGGGAATATTTACTTGGACGTTGAAGCGCGATAACCTAGTTAAAGCTTCAGTTTCTGAATTCTATGTTAGGAAAACTTATGTTACAAATGTTAGCAACTCTAAATTCGAGGGCTGTTTTTTTTCAACCTCTATTCGTGCCTGTCACGCGAGCGATGGGTGTCGGGGATGTTCAGAAGGTGATTGTGCATCTCTCCCACTATAATATCTACCACTTGCAACATCATTACGCCATTTTTCGTTTTTGAGTTGCCTTTTAAAGGAGGGAAGAGAGCAGAGTAATGACTTGTTTGGAGAATAACAGTCTTACTTGGGCACATCGGCATAATTACCGGAAAGCCAGGTACAACTAAAACAGTCTTAAAGCCAACGGGTTTTGCATTATATCGTGAAATCGTAAATTGGGCCATACAACAACGAAAATGGATGGATGAATTTGTAAACAACGAAAATTGCCGGATCTGTGACGAAGAAAATTCATGAAAAATGCTGGGAAAACCGTTTACAGAAAATAACTATCTAAAGTAGTTTTTGGGTTCGACGAGTAATGGAGAAGTATTTTTTGAAAGAGATACAACAATTTCATGCTTTTGAGTTTTTTCCTTTGGGCAAAAATTTATGCTAGCGATTCAGACACAACTAATAATCTGAACAGGAACATTATTGATGATATTTCTAAAATTAAGCCGTTGTTATGAGGGAGTGGAACAAAAGTTCTGATTGTGGTTGGTATAATCATTCGCAGAGTTGCGAGTTACGTAGTGTAATTTGATTCTTTCAAGCAGAAGGGAATAGTAAAGCTGAAATTCATCGAAGAATGAGCCGAGTAAACGGGGAAAACTTTTCAAAACAAAAGAAGTGGCATGCTGACTTCTGAAGTTCTTCTCATTCATGTTAAAAGCCTGCCCTCGCACTGCTACTGTAACCCAATGACTTCTTGAATAATTTCGATGGGAAGTTTTTGAACACCCGACATATAGCGACTCTCCTTCATGAACTGAAGAAGTGGCGGGGAGGGCAGAGCTTCCAGAGTACAAAGGAACTTCAAAATAACGTTGCGAGCCATCTCAACGCACTGGTGCTAACATTTTATGTAGAAGAGATTGGAAGGCTCGTCCATAGATATGAGTGATGCATGGGTCATATCATATGACCAATGCATCAATCTTCACAGTGATTATATAGAAAAGTAGTTTACGAAGCACTAAAATATCGGAATATAGTTTTTCTTCAGCCCAATCTAATACTTGATTAAAAATTCCTACAGCTTGCACGTCACTCACTGTATTTTTTATTTCAATCAGAGAGTCGTCATCTTCACTCACCCCATCTTCCTCTTCATGTGCATCATCCATCTCTTTATCGTCATTCCATAAACTAACATCGGTAATTGTGCAAACAATATCGGGATTTACTGCATTTAATAATTTGAGAACGTCCGATGATGCATTGTCAATAACTTCATCATCAGATAGCAGCTGTTTTCTAATGTTGGTTAGGGGTACATTGTCTTCATCGTCATAATTATTACTGGAATAGAGCAAATTTTTGCCAACTCTTTCTGATTGTTTGCTGGTTAAGGGCATTCCACGCCATACCTGAATTTACTAAGTTACTCGCTTTAAGTATTCAGAAATGTTTTTTAGGTTTTTTTGATAACACAGACGAAAGTAGAAATGTTCGATAATATAATTTAGTACTCTTTATTACATCTTGATCCATCGGTTGGATAAGTGGAGTTACGTTGGGCGGCATGAACATAACAGAAATTGCGCCATCGTTGCTTCTTAATTGTTCCTTTGGAGAATGACTTGGTGCGTTATCGAAGATTAACATCGTCTTTATTAGACGATTTTGCTTTCTTAAGAAATTTTTCACCTACAAATTGAATATGTATCATTAAATTACGTTACTTATTATTACAGTTTTATTGCTATACCTCAGGTACAAAGTGCTTCTGGAAGCATTCCAGAAATATGCCTTTGTTGTCTTTCCGCCTTTTTAGCCGGAGCAGATTTTTGATGTGATGCAACATAGGTTTTCGTAGGTAATAATTTCCAATAAAGTCTAGTTTCATCTCTATTGTATATTTGCTCCTCATTTAAATGTAGCTTTTTGATTTTGTTCATTAATTTTTCCTTAATGCCGGGACTGAAAACGTTTACGTAACCATTCTTTTAATCGATGCAATTATGCACGTACCCTAAATTGTTTACATTATCGAATTGTACGTGGTGCAAGCTTATTTACATTAGCAAATTTTCCTTTGGATCAAATATAGATACGAAGAAAACAGCCCAATTAAAAGTTTAATTTATGATAGTCCCCTAATAATCTTCTATATATCCAGATTTTCCTGATAAGCAAGTTCGCGATTTATATGCTTCCACTTACCTTTAAAAAAGCGCTGGCCTCATCAAATCTATAAGCAAATTAGTGCGTTATAGCCTATATCTATTTACATATTTTGTAGGCACATCGCTTCGACGAAATCAAATTCATTAAGCTTCATGAAAGGAAAAAAAGAAGATATTCATTGACGTACATACACAACTATACAAATATTCTAATTAAAATAGTTAATAATAGAAATTTAAATGAAAATAGAAATTTAAGAAGAAAAAACAACCTTGATTGCGAATAGCAAATAAATCAATAATGAAGCTGGTTTATTATGGACATAATTGTCCGTTTAAGAGCAAATAAACTTCAGAAAGAGAAAGAAACATTCGTTCCTCATTGCTGCCGCTACGGGAACAGCTTTCAAACGTGACTACGCAATTCTATTCTTCTAGTAGTAGGTAACGCAGATTAAGTTACTTAATTTGATTAACATACAAACACAATTTAGCTTACGCACTGAGATATGTATATAAATACACGTTTACGAACCTTTAAATTACTCTAACCTGTAATTTCAGCAATCTACGACCGATATCCGTTCTAAAATAATGAACACATTTATAAAGGGGCATAAGACATGTCTAAATATCGTTATTACTACATATATTACTATTTATGGATATCAAAGTAGAAATAACTGTTGCTCTATAAGAATCCGTGGAAAGACCTTGACCATATAAATTAATAATATTGCCCACACTTCTACCAGATTGCTTTATTTAGGTAGCCAAATAATTTCGTAACATATTTATTGAGATGCTTCTAAGAATCAAATTAACGCTGTCGATTTAAATATACATTTGATTTTTATTTAAGCTCATCAACATAACAATTCTACAGAATTACTAAATATGAGATTATGTACACTGCCGACCATAAATGTTTACACACATTTGCATTATTGGAGATTGTTCAAAATATATGTATTATTAAACGGTAAGTACGAATTCCTCTGTAATATTCTATGTGTACGTAATGAGGCGACTGGTATTAAAACATCGAAAATGACTTCTTCAAGCACGTTCATGTAGACGGATTAGATAAAGAGCAGTTTTTCGGAAATGTTTATCAATGCCGTCATAAAAAAAAGAACTTCAATCCTATATTACACCAACAGCAAAACATAAAGGATGATCAATCATGATTTGGGTCTGTTTTTATGATACTTCTCTGAAGGATTTAGTCGAAATAGATGGCATCCTGAATAAAGTTATAGGAATGCAATCTCATCTGAAACACGATTAATCGGTATAAACTGCCTGTTCCGCACGATAATGATTCTAATACACACTGCGAAGATATGCCGTGAGTATTGGGAACAAATGCAGCACAAGTAGAAAATTGTTATTATGAAGTGGGCACCCTAAAATCCAGATCATAATCGGATCGAACTTTCACGCGAGGGCCTCGACCTACACGTTCAACATCTACTCCGAATTTGACAACAGCACTTCGGGCGCAACTACAGCATACGTGGAGGAAGTTAGAGCCTCTAACACTAGCAAAGCAACTAGAGAGAATGCCAAGATTATGTGCGGCAGTAATTGAAGCGGAAGGTGTACACGTTGACGCATTGTAAATTTAAGTAGTAATTTATGATTGCTACCAAATTGATAAGCACATTATTTTTATAACGGCTACAGTTCTTTATATAAGTACAGAATTAAGGTTTATTTTGAAATTAGTTTTTTACTAATTTTTGTAATATTTTAAGAGTTGACAAACACTTATGGTTGTTAATGTAAGTATTTTTGTGGTGGTTCAACCTTTTGAATAAAATTGAATATTTCTATATAAGAAAATTTGGATATGATTTCATTTTTAATGTTTTATTTTCGATGATATAGAAACCAATACAATACTCCCAAATAGAATAAATGTATTGTGAAACACTGGATAGAATTTTACTAGACTTTTATATAAAGAGGGAAATTCTATAATCATCATTTTTAATGCATACTTCCGTACTTTGGCAATATCGCCGATGATAGTGCCAGTATTCCTAAATATAGGGAAAACTACAATTTTTACGAACTAATTTTAAATATTGCGTGTGCAAATTCATTTTAATACAAAATATGGACAGGAAAATCTGAAATAGTAGCTGATAAAGTAGTTTAACAATGCAAAGCGTGTTATATGAAAAACTCTTCAGGACAAGTGATGTGGAAGTTACAGTAATTTGTAGCTTAAATGGTAAGAAAGTAGATATTACCAGTATTCAAAAGAAAAATCAACTATTGTACGAATCTATGGATGGAGTTCTTCACCTTTTTTTATTATTGATGAATAAAACATTGCACGTAATATAATAAGTATATTGAATATTTTCTACTGAGCTACAGGTTGTCTCGACTTAAGTTCCGTTGAATTGTATTCAAATAATTTACAACTTGCACTGACTTACATTGTATTCTGACGTTATTTATAAGCAACTTCGGTTTTAGCTTAATGAGCAATCCTAATTTGTTTAGATTATTCTGGAAAATGACATGTTTATATAGATATTTGGTAATTAATGATTAAAAGAATAAGAATGAATATAGTCCTAATTGAAAAGATAGAAGTAATTGCTTAAAAAACTCGTCAGTGAAACTTAGCAGTACTAATTACAGAATACATAGATTAAGGTAATAGCAAATATACTAGCAAATAATTGACTAAATATCTCTGTACAAATAGATGGAAAGTAGAAATTAATGTGGGTACAAATAATTGAATTATTATAATGTGAGAACACTAAATATGTAAAATATAAATTAAAACCTCGTTCTGATGATCCGAACAACTACTTACATCGCAAATCGAAGTCCTCAGTACATTAATAAATGAATCATATACTGTTAATAATTTACAAAAACAAGAATCCGTTTTTGGGGAATTCAGTAGGGGTGGAAAGCTCCACTATGTATAACATTGTTAACCAAAGCCAGGAGCACCATGGTTCTCATGATACATACAAAGTTATATGTTAAGATTTTGCCAATTGAACGTGAACAAATTAATATACACTTTATTTGTTTGATTATAGTAACTTTTGCACAATATTTATCATATTGAAAACATATCAAATTAAATTCTGTATATTACAATTTGTCTACAATTTTCATATGCTACAAGAATGAATATTTGCCTGATTGAATAAAACAAATTGGCATCTTAATATGTATTTCAAATATTAATTGTTACAGACTCGGTGCAATGTTAAAATGTGATACTTTCATGGATTTTATAAATCAATTAAGACAAGAACAACATCACTAATGTTTCATACAATAAAACTCGATATATGATGTAGTAGTAGAAGAGGTTTACAGCTTACACATACATGTTTAATAAATAATAAAGTATAGCACGATAAGTACAACAAATGATGAATAGATTTTCTTCAATTATAGACGAATCGCTATCTAGTTCTTTCTCCGAAGTTGAAGACTGTCTCTGCAATATTAATCACCGCGTAAACACTATCAGTCAGTATTAGAATACCTCGTAAACAGCATTTATAGGTAACATAGGCCCTCCGTTTTGTTTTTATCTCTCGAAATAATCCAAAACGTTTAACACAAGTTCCTATGCTTGAGAATTCAGACGTTTCCCAGGCATTATCTAAAATACAGTTACATAACCTATATTTGGTAAATTGTCGGAATTTTTATAAATTGCATAATAGAACTCAAAACCGCACGGCTATGTTCTGAAAAGAACAATTGCTCTGCAAAATCGAGGAAAGATTAAAAGTTATTTTAAATCGGAACGGAAACAAGGAATAACTCTCAAAACAATCCAATTTGACAATTGACTACTGAGCAGTAGCAGTAGCTTACTACAGTAATTTTTGACAGATATACGTACCTTCCACACGTTAATATTCAATATTGGTATTAAATACGGAGAGTTAAATTAACCAGCGATCTTTGCTTATGCCATCAAACAATGACGTGGGTGTAAAGATCCATTTGACCAACTATAACTATTTCATCGCATTGAACCTTGTTGGATTAATAACTTTTCAGAAATATATCCTTAAAACTACATTAGATACATAATTTATTTTAACGTGTTCCAACTCACTATTATTTAACCGTTTAAAATAGTTGATTACTAATTGCTTATTCTAATCGTTTATCCATTCACATTCTAGTTGAAATAAATGCCTCTGAAAGTATATATATATATTGGCAAACATCCAATCCTCAACAGCCTGAATATTAAATTTTAGCCATGCCCCATTACGACAAAACTACACCAACTGCAGTTTGAACGTTTAACTCCCAGGTAAGCAGTAATTCGGGGATTACGAGGGGAGATGTACGGATGATTACGTTTAAGCTCCGAAAGCTGCAGTTCTGTTATTGAGGATTGTTTTAATACTCTACGACCCTCATTGATTTAAAGCACTTGCCTTCTCATACCTGACATTCAGGAGCGGTAATAATATTATGGGATAACCTAAAATTGCATCGAGGTACAGTCTAAGGGAGAAAATATTCTGAATCTGTACGAGGCAAGATTAAAATTCGTGCATGCGGCTGCTGATTAAGCTCTAAGATTTTACCTTATTTTTAAACGCATTTCTTCCAACACAACCTACAATGACAAATAAAATATAATTAATAATCATTTTTCTAATTATAATTGCAATTACATTTGTTTATAAAATCTGGGAAAGAATGTTTCTTTATATATAACATATAAATCAAGACTTCAAGTAGGAATATGCTGCTTGCTGCTTATGTGCTGTATTTCACTGTACTATTATAGAGCTTTCATCTACTAGCGTTGTCTTTTAAGTTTTGGACGTAGAGCTGTATAAAAGAGTAGATAACTTTTAAAGACTTTACTGTTTCTCGATGAAGATTAATACGCTCGAACCAATTCTAGAAGCAGCTATTCCCCTCGCTTGTCGGTATAGTCAAAACTGCATCGACTGCTTCTTCTGACGACTGGAACCTTTGACCACGCAGTCCATTTTTGATTTTCGGAAAGGTAAAGAAATCGTTGGGACTTAGGTATGGACTATAAGGATATAATATAGTTGGTCTAGCAATTCGAAGTTTTGTTTTGTTAAAAATTGAAGTGTCTTTCGTGCAGAGTGCGAGCTTGCATTGTCTTGCTGGAGGATGAGTCATTGTTCGGGGTTGGTTTTTCGAAGCTAAACGATTACCTGGGGTAAACAAGGGAATGTGTACCAACGGCCAGTAACAGTTCTTACTTCTTCCAATAACGCGACCGCCTTTTTGGAGACACTTCAAAAACGGATAACTTTTGTCTGGTTTTCTTTACCATGGAGATTCTAAACAGACGTTTATTTTCTGGCTGGTATGAGTAAATTCAAGATTCACCACCACTGACGATGTTCTACACGTTTTTAAAGTTGGGGCGTTGAAGCGGCCTGAAATTTTAGCACCATTCTTCGGTCAACAGATGTGGCATCCAACAGGAAACCTTTTTTGCACGCAATTCCTCACACAAATTTTTTTGAAATTCCGCAATGATGCCCTAATCCCACAATAGGTCACATGTCGATCTTCGTTGATGAGCTTGTACACAACATCGATGTTTCTCTAAGTGACTGCCGTTTTTGATGCATCTGCTCTTAGGTCCTCAAAAAAGTTCTGAGTTTAATCCCATTTCCGTATAACCTACAATATACCATATAACTTGGTAATTATCTTCAAACAGTATAAAAATTAAGAAAAGAATTGCTCTCATAATTACAGTTACAAATAAAGTGTAATTGACAATTATTTTTCTGATTGTATCTGTATGTTACATTTATTTATAAAATTTGAGGAAAAATGTGTTTTCGGTTATTAGGTTTTTGTTATATATAATATACAAATCGGAACTTTAAATAGGAGTTGTACTATAAAGGAATCGAAAAGAAGTCAAATATATTCCAACACACCTGTCAGTAATTTATTATTTAAAAATCAAACAAAACAAATAAAGCAACTCGCCAGGCAAAGTATAACATAAAATATGTCTTTACAATAATAGCCGCAACAATTTGCCATAAAAACTATTGTCTAGGAATGGCAATAAGCTAATTTAAGGTAACTTACTTATGCTGGTGTAATCTCAAACAAACAGTTATTTGTCTGGATATAAAATTTGGAATGTGCTTTTTGGTAACCGACCTTTTCTTCGGGTACATTGCAGTACATACTTATGTTGTATTTGATTATTGTGATTGTCATTTTTGAATTCAATAAGACATATCAAGTAGTTCACATCTCAGTTTTAATATGTATTTGAATTCCAAAGTGTTCACAAGGATATCAACACAGCAGATAATTTGTTACTTAAAACAAACTCAACTTGGAAATTGCGTTATTATAGAAATTTATTTTATCTGTAGTTAAGAATGTAAAACTTTGCAAAAAATAAATTTTAATTTTTTATCCATACTGATTGAGGTTAGGCGATAAAATTTACCTTCGAATGTGCATCATATACTTACTTGGTTTTACTATACTTCTTTGCTCATCCGTTTGAGTCTAGTAACCAACCTACAAATATGAAAGTAACGACATATACTAATTATACTAAAGATGTCATTATCAACTTAAAACATTCCCAAATTTAGTGGAAACTTAGGAAGATATCTTACATAGGCACACGTTTTGAAATTTCTAGGTATTGATTTTGGCTTGGATGTACTGATTAGGGTATAATTAGCTGATAAGTTAGTAGTTGTTATTTGGTCAATTATAATTACACCTGTCCATCGATTATCTTTATTGATTTTAAATTTAAGCATTTTCTAATATGGGTCTGTGTACTCGGCAGATGTAAACTGGGAACCAAGTTTATGGATTTGCCCTGCAAAAATCTACCCACCATATATCCTTCGAGTAATGATGTAATTAAATACGTATACATTTTCGTACTGAACAAAATATTGTTTACAATTATTTAGAATCCATGAACTTAATAATCGACATTATAGTGACGCAGTGAAACGTATAAAAGATTATTTCTAATGCTAACAGACATTTTTGTTACTCTACAATATTACGGCCACCTGAGATTTTGAGAAAAGTATTCACGCGGCAGTCTGTGCTATATGGCCGTTAGCACAAATCTGAGGGTTGTCGTTTCCATTTACACCAATCGCGGTTCAGGAAGATTCAAAGTTTGGGTTTAACAGCCGAATTTAGAAACACAGATTCCGAAGTAACAAGATGGCTGCGATAATCATTTGGATTAGCATATTTGAATTCTGACAAAATAGGCGATTGTTTTGCATTAGATTCGTTTGCCGAAAAACCAATTCATGCCCATTGTCATCATGTGCATGAATTGGTTGACAAATACGCAGATTATTTATTGGAGACGTACATAGAGGACGATGCTCCTTTTCCTCCATATATAACTACTGCAACTTTATCGATCATTAACATCACAATGCATGCGAATCGTTTCATTCCAAACTAAGCCAATCATTTTATTCAACACAACCATCTATTTATACTTTTACCGAAAAGCTTAAGGAATTTCAAATAGACACTTATGTTAAAATTCAAAGTGTATACACACGCGAAAAACAAAACTTAAGAACTCTAAATGAACTGTGTGAACAATTAAATAATGGAATAATGTCACAATTGCACTTTGTGAAGTGTATATCATTTCATTCGCCAATTTTTACTTTGCATATCTATAATTTTCGATAATTAAACACTTTTTATTTTCTATCTGTTTAATGACGATTGCAAGGACTGTGTGGATGTACAATTCACAGGTATAGCAGTAAACTCCACTCACACAAATTAATTAATTATGCGGAACGCAGCGTTTCGAGAGCACGTGGGCCCCATTGTCAACCAGCAGTCGGTAACACGGTTGACAATGCGAGCCCACGTGCTCTCGAAACGCTGCGTTCCGCGTAATTAATTAATTTGTGTGAGTGGAGTTTACTGCTATACCTGTGAATTCTATCTGTTTGACAATAAGTACACCAACTTGAAATACATTATTTTTATTTTTTTTTTATATTTTATTTCTTGTTTGACAAAAAGTACATCAACTTGAAGTACAGTATTTTTATATCATTATTTTTTTATTTGTACGCTGTTTAGTGTACATACATCCTTTGCCGGTATATTCTTAGCTAGTGGTCAAATTACTAACAAGACTTCAGATAGATTATTACCCTATTTATAACCGCCCTATGTTTTGAATGTAATAAATGTTCATTATAAATTAATGAGAAATTAAGAAGTTAGTTAAAAAAACTAAAATCTAATAAAGGATGCTTTTTGTGACAAAACGTTAAACATAAACAATGAATTAAAAAGAAACCCTGAGTAAGCTTAACAGTACTGGTTCACCTGCAGCCAAAGCATCAATACGCTGATATTCTGGCCGACAATATACGTTAATACCCCAGTAAGCTGATACTAACGATAGAATGTGATTAATAGTTGCTAAGTAACCATCGGCTGGTATGCGCGGGTCAAGTGGCTGACGATGACGGCTTTCCGATCCCCATCATCCCTCTCTGATTGTTTCTCGTAACTTCAGCCGCCTCCGCACCCTATATTGCATTCTTTGCAGAATTTGCTACTGGATATTTATTCATCATCATACCTGTTCCGTGCGTCTACTTGTACGTATACCTTAATATATTCTAAAAATAAATGATAAAAATAATCTTTATTCACTCCTATAAAAACGTGTAATTTATGTTACGTGAGGTTACGTGAGTGGATGTGTCACCATTTTTATAAGAAGTTGAATAAATCAATCAATTGAATTCAGTGAGAGGAGTCCATTGATACAATTCGAGTAATCTGATCCGGTAGAAAATAAAATAACGCACTTTCTAATACTCAGTCCGAGTAAGCACTATTAAATAACGAAAGTAACTGACGATGCGGCGTGGGGAAGCATTCAAATGCACCCCAACGGCTGACGTCTTAAGATGGTTGTGAAAGGGGTGGTTCGCGAATAACCATGAATATTATATTAACGGCGCTGTATAAACCGGGATCGCTTGAGTTAATTATTATATTGAAATTATATGCATATGGTTTTGAATGTGTTACAGGTACTTCTGAATAAGATTCGTATACTTGAAGAAGTGTTTATATAAGTTTTGTTAGAATCTTTTAATTTGCTCACATCTTTCTAATGAAGAAAACGCTATCGTTATTTTCCGTATATGATAAGTATTGTTAAAGGTGTTTGCGCATTTGTCGCAATAAAATTACCTTTTCTAATTGTTTCTTTAAGTAACACCAGAAATTTTAATACCGTAAGTATTTGCACTAGCAATTTAAATACTAACATTTGGACGCATGTAGATTATCCAGGTAAATTATATTATGGGTAAATTGTCTCCCCATCACGGTCTACACAAATGTGCCTAATCCCTAAACCAAACTGCACAAACTTTGTGTTACAAAAACAGCAGTTTTTGAAGCAAAAGATTCAAGATCTACATAATAATAAAATAAATAAGTTCGAATTTGTTAAAACCGTGTCCTACCATTTCAGACATAATACGTATGTTGTAATACACGCTTATGTCTTATTTTGTACGTGTATGTATATATGTTGATGATAAATTCAAATTGAAAGTGTTAGAAATAAAATAATCTAGTAAAATAGGTGTGTAGTGTTTCATTTTATTACTGATACAATCAGCTTAATAAAAATCGTCATCCTTTGCAAAGATAAATCACAGCAAAATCATATTATGAACACCAATGCATTTGACATAGTCTTGGATGTTCGGGAGACAATTTACCTTTTTAGGAGCAAGTATGGCGGTTAGTTTTTGGAGGAAATTTACCTACACGGCAGCATTTCTGTTATATACGTATCAATTGCGAAAGAAAAAAATACATTTATAATATTATTAGTAGCAGTCCAATTGTAAGTCACATTGTCACAGATGGCCTTAGGTGCACGGGGCTGTGGCCAACATCACAATCTCATCCACAAAAAGTAATTCACAGGTATAGCAGTAAACTCCATTCACGCAAATTTATTAATTATGCGGAACGCAGCGTTTCGAGAGCACGTGGACTCTCATTGTCAACCGTGTTACCGACTGCAACATTCAGTCGGTAACACGGTTGACAATGGGAGTCCACGTGCTCTCGAAACGCTGCGTTCCGCATAATTAATAAATTTGCGTGAATGGAGTTTACTGCTATACCTGTGAATTGTACAACTACACAATCCTTACAATCGTTAATTCACAAAAAGTAAAACGAACTGAAATAGAAATCCCATTAGAAAAGATGGAGTGTCTGTCGATAAGAGGGCCCAGAGGCTACAGACATTATTTGACTTTTATGGTAATATTTCCCAAAATTATAAATGACTAATGTTTCCAAAATGTAAAATCAAAGCTCTGTTTATAAAACCCTTTACAAAATTTGTAATCAGACGCATTTTTTTCTCTAAATACATATTTATTTATTATTTTATTATGTGAATAATTAGAACTTTTTTATGTAAAATGTGTCCGTTTGGATATTAATATAGGTATCTTTAAATATTGAAAAGGACCGCTCTATATCGCAACTTGTTAAAGGCGCATAATTACAATTAGTCAAAAATAAATAATATACTCTTCAATTAGGTTTTAATTTAATATATTTCTTTCAGAGAATTGTCTTAATATATCTATGTCAGGATTTCTTTGACAAAAAATTATCTACCTTTTCTTTATGGTGAAGCCCAAAATTGCCTTCAATACTGCATAAACCGTATACTATCGTATCTAACGAATTTACTGCAAAAATAATGAATATAATTATTTACTATTTTAGTTTGATTGTGATGCTGACTCAATCATATCCTTGCGGCGAGATGAAAATATGTTAGTGCATTTGGAAAAGGAGCGTTCTGCGTCTAACGATGCGGTGTTCGCGAATTTGAAAAGGTCGTTTGCATCGTATTCGTACTCATGGTTTTCTGTGAAATTGTTATCAATACACACTATAGTTTGAAAATCGGGATTCTTATTTATAACCGCACACAATTTATCGACTATTAATCCTCCTATATTATCTTCTAGATTTCCTAACGGGGCTTTGAGGTAATCTACAACACTCGACGCTTCATGTAATGACAGTTTGGTGTTCTCTAGTTTGGAAATGGTATCTAAAGGAATTCTTGTGGATTAAAATTTAGGATACGTGGTTTAATAATGTGTAAAGATTTTTCATAATGCAAAACAACTCTAACCCACGTTGCCCATCTCGTCAAAATAAAATTGTATTAAAATCACGAATGCGTTTTGGAGATTTAATAAAAACTCTTTTGGTGGAAAATTGATCTACTTTTTTACTGTTTCTAATAAATTCAGCTACATGATGACATACATGGAGCATACAGGTTCCATAAAACAATTGAAGATAAGGTTGTTTTAGTAACTTTCCAGTTTTAACCTTATTCGAACCCCCATCTGTAACCAATATTACAAATTGGGTTGTCGATATATTGAATTTCCCATAGATATTTTCTACAGTTTCTACTATCCTTTCCGTGTTTGTCTTCTGCAATATTCTACTACGTAAAAGAAAGGGCAAGGATGCCTCGCTGCTTTTTATTGTGCGCACTAACACATATAAAATACAAATTCCTTCTTGCATCCGTTGTTTCATCTATCGTGAGCCATATTTTTCAATCTCTTGACTTTGCCTTTATTTGATCCGTAATCGCGTTTTTTCCCGGTGAAAATTATACTGTAATTGACCTTTTGTTGGCAATCTCCATTCCGGAACGTATTTCCCCCAAAACTTTCGAAATTCTTCATTGTCTACAATATCTTGTGGAGTGTTGCACACACTTAACATATAAATAAAGTCATGGGAAATTTATAGTATGGTACATTACGCTGCGCATTTAACCGATGACTTTTACGCACAAAATGCTGAACGATAAAATGTTGGTATTGTAAACGATACATTTAATAATAGTAGTGTATTCTAATGTCGGAGATAGGTTAAGAAATTTATGAGCACTCAACAAACATAATAAAGAACGCCATCGATTCGCCATCATCAATCTAATCCGGCATGCATACACATACTAACCTTACGCGTGTGAATCCCGACCGCTTTCGAAATACATCATCGCCGCCAATGAATACGCACTCATTTCTGGAAGCTTAGTAATTACTATTTGTATAGAGGCAACCTAATTAATAATGTTTACATAGCCAACTATTGATTGTCTATAGCTAAAAGTAATACAGTTTATAAACTACTTAAATCAGTTCAATAAGCTATTAGCCGAAAAAATATATAAACATTGTTTCGTCTTTTTCATATTTGAAATTGTATATTCCCGAATATTATCAGTAATTATCTTTTACAACTCTTTCTTTGCATTTCTTTTATGTAAGTAGGATATACTAAATAAACGTTAGTATTTAAATCAAAGAAAGTTAGCGTTTCCTAATAAAATAAAGTAATGACTTTGCAGGACTGTAACGAATATATTTTTTCACTAAACCAATTTACTATTCCGCATAGAAACTATGTCGGTTTTTATTACACTTTGAACGCAATAAAATTATTAACGCGAATAAAAGAAAAAACGAAGAAAATCAATTTTTAATTTTGTTATTGCAAGATTTCCGCTTAAAAATGCCGACGTAAATTAAGTTAATTTCAAATTTGATTCCTCCTTCCCGTAATAATCGGATTATTGCGTGAAAGGGGCGGACAGACAGAGAGAGGGCTGCGTTAAACTTATCGCGCGCCTAGCGTTCTCGCTGATCCCAGCAGGCTGCGCGTCATACTATGGGAAGCCGAACTGTTGAACAAATCGCTACTGTAACCGAATTCTAGGGTATAGGGACCGTAGGAATAGCTATGTATGCGCGCGTGTGTGAATGCGGGTTTTTGTCAATGTCCAACGGTATCATCAGGGAAAGGCGGATAAATCTCGACTGTCAGTGACAGCAAAGCCGGACAGCATTTTATGGAGCTATCAATATACATCCGTTACAGTGTCGCGGCCATAAGATAGTTTTATATATAGATACGCCTGTATGAATCTAGCGATGGAAACGTAAATCAACGAAAGCTGCGGACTACGTAGATACAGTTACTTCCGTTGTTATTTGAACAGGCGTCCAATCAGTCAATACTAGTTAATAAAGTACGTCAATTGTAATCTGCATGTAAGAACGGTTACTGATTACTAATTTTGTTTTGAAACTTTAAAGATTATGAAAATATCTTTTTGAAATTTCGCTAAGAGAATTTATAACGATCTTGATTAAATCGAAAATATTAAGCAGAGATTCACAAACTTTCTTGCTCCGTAGATCACTTGCAGATTTTTTTTAGTTCGGAAATATTGTGTATGCAGAATATTGCACTTTCCTAGACCCATTAATACCACTTTAATAGGATTTTTGAAGAGTGGAGAATGGTAAGAAAAAACATGTACAATGTTTATTCATATCTTCATTGAAAAGACACAAAATGCAAGTGGATATTGGGATTTCTGACGAAACATATCAGAAATTCAAGTTCAAAGTATACACAAATAATGTAGTTAATGAGAAGAATAAGTCTAATGCCCTGATAGCAATTGTTCAATATTTGGTTTCAATTTAAGTGTGAGTTGTAACGGATTTCTGTTTATTGTAAGGTTGGTTACCGTGCCGAAACCCCTTTCCCCGGTGTGTGAAAATCTAAAAGCTATCGGAAACGTTCTTGCAATAGTCCACAACGCAGGATAAGCAACAGATATATTTTTCTGAACCCAGAATTGCTGGTGCACCGTTCTGAACTGTATTCGTTAGTAATTATTCCAATCAGTTCTTGTAATATGATATCTGATTCTTCAATATCGCCATATGGATCGACATCAAGTGGGCATTTCCATAACCAAAACATCATCAAATCTGGTTTTGAAGTATGCAAAAGTCATTTAAATGTTGAACGTAGGCCAAAACGTCCTTATCTTGGATGTTTGTCAATGAGAAGTTGGGAAAATTGATCAATTCTCGCTTTTCAATATTTTGCTTCACTAGATTAATTCTAGCACGAAAAACCGCAATGATAGACTTTGCTTTTGTTAAATTCAGATTGCCACCTTATAATTATTTTAAATTAACATCATTAAATTTAGTAAATAAGTAATATCTAGTATACAACAAAGGACCCAAAACCTAAACTATCCGATAGCTAACCTACATCAACGTAAAAGTGTAGTAAATTAAAATTCTCGTTATTAAAGCGGTCCTCAAGATCACGCTATGGTAATCGAAACGTCAAGTGCAATAAAACATTTCTACATGGCAGACAACCTGAGAACAGAAGAGCAGTCAGCAACAACGGCCATGGAAGCTTGAAGACCTTTTTAATTGGCTAAAATAAACTATAAAAAGGTACGTTTTTACAAACATTATCTACTATTTAAACCCTACATTTGGAAATCTATAAAATATAAAATTACACGCACCATATTCTCTGTCCATCCAAAGCGTCGATGGAAGAACCATACAAAGCGTCACAATAATTGAAGTAGTACAGGACGAATCTGTCGCAAAGAAGACCGCAAAAAATGTTGCCAAAGATACTCTCTGCGTCTATATAGAACCTTGATATTACAATAAGCTGCTCTTATACTATTATTAACATGGTCTCTGAATCCTGGTTTTGTGTCACTTAGAACACCAAAATTTTTGGCTGTTTCAACGGGGACGACTTCTTTGTCCTTAACAATAATTGTGGCCATATCAGCTAGTAATGTTTTCATTTTTTCTTTGACAAGAAGCTGAAGAATGTAGTTTCTTGTGATTTATTTTTCAACAGTGTTAGCACTTATACTGATTAGATTGTCAATATCTTCATTGAGTTTGTTCGGATACAACCGAACTAGTTTCTGTTTTCCATTCTCCATTTCTAATATCTTCTAATTTTAGAATACATTTATTTGTACTTTGCACTCACATCTGCCTTTCATTCACTTTGGTGAAGTATATCTTAGCATGTCGTTCGCTATTATTATACATGTAATATCTGTATAATTAGTATTGCTTAAGTTTAGATAGAAAATTTTGACGTAAGGGAATCACAGCAATTACCCCAATCTATCGAATTAAGATTATATTCAATACAATTTATTCATCATGCTAATTATTCTCTTTACCTCACATTTCGTGTAATATTGCTGTGCTTTCTGACATTATCACCATATGTCTAGAAGTTTCATTTACAAGAACAATCAGTTAACTTGGGGTTGCTCAATAATGCAAGACCAAAGTTGCCTATAAATAACCAGTTCTATAATTAAATACAGTGCACGATGTAAGTTCATTCACTACACAAGTTCAACAAATCTACTACATATCTTAAAACTAGTTCATTCGTATCACAACGTAAGTTCAACAGAACTCAACGTCATTTCAACAGAGTAAGATCTCAAGTTATAAAACATAATAGTCAGAACAGAATAGTCATAAGTAGAGCCCGGATTATATACAAAGAAAAACTGGAATATATGCGCATATATATGAATCGATTTTTGAGAAAATATGCATAAACCTGGGGCATATATGCAGAAAATTGCGACAATATACAAAATTTTTACTTAAAATAAATAAGAGCAGAAATTTAAACATTATCGCCCAAAATTTTTTTACAACATATTTCTAAACGTTGAAATAGTTGAAAATTTTCTTAACATTCTTAAATTTCAAATGCCCCGCGTTTTTATTTATCACTTTTTTAAATTTATCGTATATAGAATTACCTACTAAACCCTTAACCTTCTTACATAGCATTTCAAATTCGTCTACTATTTCGACTGATTCCGGGAGCGGACATCCCCTGCGTTTCTAGTGTACGAATGGAACTTGAAACAAAGCTATAACTTGATTTAATTTAAAAGTTTTTGTAGCAATTCTCTTCAGGCTACTATTTTTTACTGTTTTCTAGAGTAATCCAGTCAGCAGTGATTTCAGAATTACATTTTTTATTTCTTCAAAATTATCGGCGTAAAAAATTCCAGCGTCTAACCATGTATTTCATCTCGTAATGGGCAGGAGGCAACTTAACACCGGAATGTCGCTCCTTATAAAATCGGATTCGTAAAGGTGCTTTCAAAAATACTTTTTTGACATTGCTAATTAAATCATTAATCAAAGGGAATTGATTCCTAATGTCTTCGGCTACACGATTGAACCCATGAGCTAAACAAGTGGTATGAATAATGTTGCTATAAAAACTTTTTAAATTTTGCGCGGTTTCTATCACGTATGGTGCAGCGTCGGACAACATTAGTAAAACTTTTTCACAAGCTATACTTCCAGGTAAAAAGAAATTTGATAAACCTTCTTCACCGAATTGGGCAATTGTCACATTATTTGTTTTTTGAAGTTCTTTACAATAAATCAAATATGATTTATCTACAATATCTTCATGAAGAATTCCTATTAACAAATGGACAATATAGCGGCCACACTTATCCGCACTTTTATCTACCATGATATAAATAAAATTATTCCCTACCAATTGTTGAAGTTCTGCCATTGTTTACTGGTAACGAGACATGACATAATTTTTTCGTATGGTACTTTCGTCAGGTATATTATGTTTGCAAAATTTTTACAGAAATGATTTCAAATTAACATTGTTTAATCTTGGTAATAATTTATTAAACGAAATTAATGCGCTACACATATCCGTATTATATTCTTCTTGTTCTGAGTTTCGTGAAGTTGATGCTACACATTGATATATAGATTGCTGCGTACATGCGCATCGCTTTAGTTTTTCAATTTTCCAATATGTGATGGTATTTTCTCTCACAAGACACTTACAACAACAATGGTCATTTTATACCGAAAGTTAAAGAATTTAAAAACAATTGTAAAGGTTTACTGCAGGCTCTACAAAATATTTTGTCGCCATCCTTTACCAGTTCAGGATACGGCTTAATCCATAAAGAAATTTTGTTCGCTATACTCATCGTATGCACAGTATTTAAAAACGTATAACAATTATACGCTGTTTCGCTCAAAAATATACAATGAATGAATAGTTTATTTGGGAATTAATAATAATAAAACGTATTTACCACATTCCTTCTGCTAGGAGAAATTAAACACGTGCAATTCTTAGAAAAAAAGTATAAGAGAAACCAATGTGAATGATTTATCGTTCTGAGAATTGTCCGTTGTCGATCTACATTAGGAATTACTAGGAATTTTTGCTAATAGAAAGGATAAGAAAAAGCCTAAATATGGAATATATGCAATCACTAATTAGCGCTAATTAAATTCAATTAGTGTAATACCTCTACATATAGACTATAATTAAAGATATGCAAAAAATAAAATATATGCATAAAATATATGCACTTTGCATATAATCTCTAGTCATAAGTAACAATTCGGTAGCGTTGATCACATAGTTCACGACTTTTCCCTAGTCAGAAGGAATTCAAAAGCAGCTAAAGAACAATTATGAATTGTAAAGCAAAGATTGGTTAAGTGATTTAAGTGTGTCAACTTAATTTGTGTTCTCCTAACCGCCTACACCGAGAGTATACTGGTCCTTCAAACTAGAAGCAAGACGAGCTACCGAAATATACCTCGGAACCGTCCAAACCAGCAGGTCAAAACAAGGTTGTTGTACAGTCTATTTCGACGAGCTGAAAGGAAACCTATAGGTGAGACTACAGATGGTAAGTAAATGTAATATTCATGAAGATATTACTACTGTAGATTACAAGAAAAGAGGTCCCATAATGGATCCTTGTGCTACCCTTGAGTGCAGCGGTAAAGGAGAATAGATATGCCCATTCAAAATCATACACTGACATCTTCGTGCAAAGGAAGACTTGAAGAAACAAACTGTTTCATCATTTGGCTCAATATAGTGTAGACTTGCGAACAGTATGTCGTAGCTTGACAAACAAGTGCTTTTGAATAATCAAGCAGTACGAGTAGAGTAGCTTTATTGTTGTTACTTGTCGTCAATTAATCATCAAGAACATTTAGTAATGCTATCTCACAACTACGAAATGTTTTCGGAAGCCAGACTACAATAGAGGTAAAATATCATAGGTAGCTAGATGTCTCTTTAACTGAATTTCTACAATTTTCTCAAGCACCTTAGATAATACAGGCACAATATAACTGGGCAGAGAAGCTTGTACTCTTTTGGACATGAATTTTTAGGTACTTTTTAGGAGTTACTGTTCTCCATAGATCGGGATAGCATGATGTAATAAGACACTAGATGATAATATGATTTATGTATGACAAAAAAAGTGGTAAACGATGTCTGATTAGATTTATGCTTATTAAATCAGATCCCAATGTTTTAAATTATTTTTATATAACCTGGAAATAAAGTAAAGAAAACTGGAAAGTGGAAGAGGAAAGAGACGTTTGAATTTGAACTCCAAATTAAATGAAAAAAAGATAAAATTAATATTTTGAATTAAATTAAGTAATAGTTCACTTATTGAAAGTTAAAGAGGAACCTGTTCCTCAGCTCACATACTCGAGTCAACTCGTTTTTACATTTACTTAATATTCACGAATTTATGTGCAATACAGTGCAAACAATTTCTCGAAGCACCAATGATTCTATTTGTTAGCTGCGAATTATTAATGCAAAATTATTTCCGCTACAGCAATCTTGAAACGTTACGAAGCCACCGCCTCCGGACACTTTCCACTAACGACCTGAGAACAAGTAAAGCGGGAAAACTCTCGAGAAATTATCGATTACAAGATCGGCACGACACGTCAACGAGCGAGAGTATTTGAGCAAAACGTACGCAAAATACAAAGCTCTGCCTTCGATGCGCAACAATAATGGTGCCGTCGGTGGTCCCCCAGGTTGTCCCGCGGCGTCCGCTACTGTGGTCCGCGGCTCCCACACGACGCACTCAACTGAAACGCATTCCCATGATTGCATGCGCCGCACCACGAATCACGCTGGCTAAGATGTTCGATCATTATTCTTAGCAAGTGAAATGTAAGACCGCCCCAGGTCGTACGTCGCTCGGCCACTTGAGATTCTGCACTTCGATTCTGTCAAGTTACGATCGTTATATTATCGAAAAGAAAAAAAAACTTATTATTCCTAACTTTTTCGGTTAGGTACTTGAGATTCGATCGAGAAAAAATCGTTGGTGGAATGCTCACATACTCCGCTCATATATGAATCTGCAACGAATTGGACACAAAAACTGTTGAAATTTCATCAGTGTTCTGATAAGTTAAATGCCAATAGTATAGCTGTTCTAAACTATTGCAACATTATTGCTAGCTCCGTTATTTCGCAACCTACAGAATGGGGATTAATTTAGCCAACTAATATTTGTTTTAATACGTATTTCAAAAAGCTCCTCACAGAAACAATTCGCATGATTTCCAGTAACGCCACATATCGGGATAGTGTATGATTTATGATTCACACAACCGCCATATTCAATGTTTACCCAGTTTATTTATATAATATCAAAAGTAGTGTTTATTTTTTGAGATTTTTGTACGAACTATGGATATCTAAGAATTTATTTACTATTAATTATATTGCTTTATATGTTGTTGTAGACTTTCGTGGTAACATACAAATTAATAATATTTTTTGGAATTAGAGCAATTATAAATGCTAGTTATATGTAGCAAAATTTTGTTGAACTAATTTATATCTTTGTTGATAAGTAAAACAATTTTACAATAGAATGTAGATTAAAAAATATCTATTTTTAGGACTCAATCTCTATTTTGTTGCTAAGAACGAAACGTTATTTTTAGAAGCAAATATTACACAGGCGTAATCTGAGCAAAGTCAACGGTTATAATACGCATGTGCGTTGCCCATTATTGTTTTTCGCTGCAGTATTCCGCTACAATCAGTTTATCAGTCATTTGTCGAATTCAGTACTTCGCTGTTGCGCTACACATCGCGGTTATACCTATAGTGGGTAAGCGTAGGTTTGTAGATATCTCCTCGTCGTTGACTTTGCTCAGATTATGTCTGTAAATACACAGGAAAAACCAAAATAATTTAATAAATTAAATGTGCTTCTCCATGTACTATGTACCATGATCACTAAACACTTCCTGAAGCTCTTAGCGCTAGTAATTTTTTTTTATAGCAAATAGTTGCACAGAGGAGAAAATGCCGTTCTAGAAATAACTCCGAATTTAGATCAAACACCAACATTAGTAAAAGGCAAAATGAATGCCAGCATGAGAAATCAAATTTATAATGTTCTGGTACCTAATATAATTATAATGCACATAGGTTGCCATAATCTCCCTTTAGATATATATTGATGAGAAAGATGGCATCGTGAAGCCAAAATGTGCATACATGTCCAAGAACCATCATAAGGGAACATTCTGTATTTATGCACGAGATCATGTACAATGTATTTACTTAGAAACAAAACCCACGTGACCTATTTTACTTATGCAACCCATTTAACAGTGTAGTAATACTCAAAAATAAAATTCCTATACAGATTTTCATTTACACATTGACAAATAAAATTAAATAGGTTAGGATATTGTATTGGTGCAAACATTAATGTAAACTAAAATTTCGTATGCAACGATTCTTACAGTCATTGCGATTAATGTATCCCTGTCTTACCAAGTATAGACGATATTTTTTTATAGTAGTTAAAAAAAAACTGTTTAACAATGAAGACAGAAATCAGACCAAGACGTATATAACACAATGCGACACCCGAGAGTATAAAAGTCAACTGTCAAATATTGGCTAGTCAGAAATATTAGGGATATTTAACCATTGCAAACGTATTATTTATAGCTTGTTACGTCAGAGACCAGGCGGGTTTAATTTTGTAAATAAATGTATAGTTCGACTATTTTAGGAATGAATGCACGTCATCAATCAAAATGTATACACTAATTGTGTCCCTGACTATCAACACGTTTATGAAAGCTTATCTGGAAATGGCAACATAGCGTTTTGTATCTGCTGGTGTCTCAACGCTAACAAAATAAATATCTCTAGATGAATGATGTATATTTTATATTAAATGTCTTGATCGCATAATTATGTTTTGTGATAAGAGCGCAACATAATGTGTAAGTAGCTATTATTTCAGATTAAAATTTGTTTAAATTTTATTATGTTTAAATGAAACGTATTCTTTCTAAAATTTTCACCTTATATTGGTAATGAAACGTCATACTAGCAACCATACATAGCATATTACAAGACAGATTCTGTTGAAAGTTTTAAAAATTAGCATCCTCCACGTCGGCCAGAGTATATAGCATGTAAAACAAAGCTATTAGATGAAGAAATTAAAAATTTGATAATGCTGCTAGTTTTATTTGACTGCTAAGTTCTGAATTACCATCAGCGGATATATTATATTCTGATGAATATATTGATACCCGTGACAATATTAGAGCTTTTAAGACTGGGAAAGCTAAATAAATCCAAAGTAAAGGAAATTGTTGAAGCAGCACAAACTGGTAACGAGAAAGCTTCGTGTAACATTTTGGAAAAGTCTTGTCTGCAGATAAGCTGAACAGATACCCGGTGTCGCTTTTCAAATTGATTTATTATTGCACGAATACAAGTTGAAAGGAATGCAGCATCTAGAAGAGCAATATTTAATGAAGATGTCTCCCTCGGGTTTATGTCTGCATGTTGTAAATATTTGGGTGCGACTCCGAATAGATTTGTTGGGACAAATGTGCATGTCAAAAGTATTTTCATAATTTTATAATTTATTAAGAAAATGTTATGAAACTAGCAAGAACCATACATACTACCACCAAATCCAGAGCCAAATATATATAACCAGGATATCGGTGAGCTTGCCAATTATATAGACAGCAGCAGAGAAGATTATCCCAAATAGAAAAAGGTGATGAATGGAAATCAAATTTTAATATCTTACATCAATTTTATTTAACCAATTTTATAGAATATTTCTTTATTAAAACAATAGTCTCTTCACTAGCATGTGAAATAATATTTTTCTTCCTTATATTTCATTTTAGAAAACTATCCTAAATGCAAAGTAAAAGAAATTAAAGATACTGTTACCATATATACAGTTAACATGTATTTCTTCTTTAATCCTTAACTGTAATAGCTAATATTTAGTGAAAAATTAAATGATGAATGCTCTTTCTACTATGTACTATATTGACTCTGACAACTTTAGATGTGCATTTGGTGCTTGGATTGTTAGATACGTGGATTATATCAAATTTCTTTACCGTATCTACTTTAATAATATTGATTATGCATGAAATTTTAAGGTTGTATTTCATGGATATAGATAAAATCGAGGGATGTAAGGTAAAACAAGTAATTCTACTTTTGTAAGCATCTACAGAGCGTGCACTTCTCGTAGATCCTGCAGATTAAGCATAGCTTCCGCAACCCGACGGCACCGCTAACCATTCAGGGAAAAAACAAGAGAGATAAAATAGGCGAAAAAAAATAAAACAATAATCAGGACGGCGAGGGCATGTCATATCTCGTCGAGAGAGCGTGACTGAGGGCCGTTAGAGGGCGCTGGAAGCTGGTGAGCGTCGTTTGGGGTGAGACGAGTGTTCAAGACCAGGGGGGGACCATACGTGACCTAACAAAGGCCAACTCACGACCACTGTTGATTTAATGATGTCTTGTTTTAATTGCTGACAAATTGCCAATTGTCGCTCGTATTGCGACGGGGCATACATACATACCGAGCTTTGTTGGTTCTTCTTCCGTTTCGACTCTTTCGTCGTTGATTGTTTTTGCATTTACCTCTCCTTCTATTTTTCGTTCATTATTTAGTGGCGATTCTTTCAAATATTATACAACAATGGTAACAGCCGACAAAAATCAATGTTTTAATGTTTCAGAATGAGAATCTTGCTTGTTATAAGAGATACCTCCTCAAAGGAAGTATTTGCACGCAACATTAGAACGATGATATCTAATACTTGATTAATTTTTGGAACATTCTTCTGATATTTCCTCCATTTACATGTTGTAATACTTCTTACGAAACTTAATAACTAATTATGTGAATAATATTTGGAAATTATTTTTAAAGCTGAATTTTTATTCTTGACTTGACAGCTGCTATTCATTTTTATTTCTAGTAGGATTAAGTAAGTAAACTAAAAAGGGGAAAGGTATGGTAGCTTGTTCATATCTCATTATAGATTTTTGTTTTATGTTCCCTTCAGAATTTTTCCAACAAACTTAGTTTTACATAGTCGTGACGGTTGTCGGGTTCCTTTGAAAATGCTAACCGCAGTTGTTCGCGAAACGTCAAGGAGAAAAACCTAGTGACACGGCGGAACCTGACAACCGTTACGACTATGTCAAACGGCGGTGAAAGTCTGAGATACTATTTAAACTAGTTTTAAATCAAGTAAATATTTTGTTGTCGTAAGTCTTATGTATCCGTGGTGATGTTGAACACATTCTTCAATGAAGAATGTCTTTTCTTAAAATTTGAATGGTTATGGATGTAACTGTTTTCTTTTCTAATGTTATAATTATAAATAACAATAATTTGGTAAGACATTTTGTTTAACCAGTAAACACTTACATAGTTTGAAGATATTGATATTTTAATTTAGAAACTACTTATTAGACCAATGTGGTTATTTTATAGCTGCTATGGACCTCCTACTATTGCACGCTCCGCATCAATGTCAATGAGTAATGACAATTGCAAATACAATTACTAATCTAAAGCAAGCGAAACGCATATTTTAAACATTCAATACATTTATTTCACCGAATTGGTGCCTCCAATGGATACATTCATCAAAAAAAAATCAGGTGAATAAAGCCTAACACACTTGCAGGATTCATTTGAAAGTAAATATGTACGAGGTTTGTCCGGAAAGTAAGTACTGTTTTAGAAAAGATCTCATTTATACAAACAAAATTTATTTCTTCATCAAAGAAAATTTCTTAAATTATTTTTCTATGTCGTTGCCACCATTGCTGACATTTGTCATAGCGGAAAACTAATTTCTCTATACCCTTTTCAGATCAAAATTCCACCAATGCAATTTGTGACAACCTCATACAAAACAGTTTTTGAAATGTGGGGAAACTTATCAGTAAGCATTCTTATTATGAACCATCTGTTTTCACAGATTTTTTCATTAACTTTTTCAACTAAACCATCAGTGGCAACAGAAGGCCTCCGAAGTAGGCTTCCATGCTTGGTTTGTCCACCATTGAATTGTCTAAACCACTTTCTCGCCATTCTGTCTGTTATTACATTTTCATCATAAACCTCGCAGTCGGCAGGCTCGGAAATTATCTTAAACATTTCTAACAATCACTAACAAATGTAAATATAACAACAATTCGGCCATAATGACATCAACGGAAAGACTGTGAACCAGAGAGATACATATGCATGCCCGAAACTCCGACAATAGCGCTGCGGTGGCGGTAGAACGAAACAGTGCATAATTTTCGGATAAGCCTCGTATAATTGGGAATATCATTGGGAATCATATGTTCGTGCTAGCGGCTGCGGAAATTGAGTGTCTGAAGGAGGTTATACATTTACAAGATGATGTTACCAGTCAGTTTGTATATGCACTCAAATAAATAAGTGTATGAGATACCTAAACAAAACCTGTATTTTTCATCCATACTGCACGTTATCTCCAAATTTTTTACAATGCTCTAAGGCATATTTAACTTATTAATCAATTTTAAGCAAAATTTAATCAAGTCTATGTGTTGTAATGGGATTTTTGAGGCCCCTGTTTTCCTCAATAACATGCCCATTTTTTTATTGCATTTGTTAAACTCACCTTTAATTTTGCTCATTTACCCTAACTGTAGTTTTCTTTAAGTTAATGGTATCGTTAGGGAGAATGCAAAGTAGAACTCACTACGTAGCATTTTCGAACATATATTTTGCATTTATTTAGTTGAAAACGCATTAATATTTACCACAACTACTTGCGAAGAAACGGTTTAAGCAGATGATGCCCGCAAAATTAAGAAGATGCATGTTTCAGTGCATCAATAGTTTCTATCAAGAACTTATAACTATCAGATCAATGCTCGCATTGAAACAAGAATTGAAGAACTTCAAGAGACCCATTTCAAGCCACACACAAACTTTTGATGAAATAGAAAAAATTGAAATGTTACCAGAAATTAAACGATTAAGACGTCATCTTCAAGCAACAAATATAGAAAAGGACGAAGCTAAAAAGTGGTCTGTATTGAAAATATCAAAGCTTATTGTGAAAATGTGCTTCCTCACTTATATTTGGCACTAAAGACTTTTTTGACAATGCGTGTTTCAATTGCTTTTCATGAGAGAAGGTTTTAAAATTGAAATTGATTAAAAGTTATCGTTGATCAACAATGAGCCAAGTCAAGCAAGACGTAACCGTACAGCAATCTTTTCCATTAAAAATGTAGTAGCTAAAAACATACGGAAAATAGTTCTAGCTTTTTTATTGACAGAAAATTTTTATGAGACATAAAAAGTGGCAACTAAGTGCCTTTTCAAGTACATGTTTGTCTGTTAAGTGTAAATTGTGTTTTTAGGCTCTTTTATAGATTTTTTTGTTTTATAAATCATTTCAACTATTTTGTGTGGGCGATCATTCCAATAAGGGGGGCCCCGCCACTGTAACACAGTGCTTATGCTACTTAATGTCGCTCCAAACACGCTCAATGGTTCAAATACATATTTTTTTCTCATTAAAAATGTGTCGTCTTCCTTTTAATTAAATTTTAAATGAGCGATACCCGTATAATTTTCCAATAAATTTTTTCGACAGCGATACCTGTCGCCCTTGCTAAATATTATAAATTGAAAAAGAGGAAAAAATGATAAAACAAATTGAATTTAAAATTGTCAACCGGTAGGATGACAACCTACAAGCGGGATCCTAAATAAACAACTACCAATCTAAACGGACATTGTTCGTTTTGTTGGTTTAGTTCTGGACGGTGGCATGCCGTACTGTAGTGAATTCTTATGTCTTTGCAAAGTAAACACGAAGAAATATCGAAAGACCATTTTCACCAGCGAAATATCGATTCGTAATAGGGAAATTTCTTACATTTCAAATTCATCACACAAAAGATACTCAGAATTGTGCATGCCTATGTTACAAACACTTTAAACATTAATATTGTTATTTTTAATTATGAATTCCATCATAATCTATATACAAATTGTATCTTTCTTTGTGTAAAAGTTGTGATAGTACAGGAATGTTAAATAAAGAGGTGATCTGGGCACAACGCCGAATAATATCATCGCCAATATATTTAAAATAACCGAAATTTATCGTAAAATCTATTTAATGTTGTTGTATGGACATATTCCAGAGCCCTTCCGTTATATAATTATTTCATTAATGTATACTTCCAAAAAATAATGTTATGCTTCACTGCATAAAAACTCAAGATCTGTCAGTGCGTTGGTCTCTAAAAAGAATTGATTAATAATTTAAATAATTTTTAAATTACAAATTCACTCTCTATGAATATAATCCATAGGCCATATCAGCACACATCTCTCAGGAGCTTAGTGTCAAATGCAGATTTCACACTGGCCGAGACAAGTGTAAAATCTCCAATTTATATGTTCCATATGAAACTATTGTGCCACGCGACCGAATTTATATGTTAAAGCGGTGGCAATCCAGCTCTGAATAATTTTATTATTAATTCGGAGTTCAATTCGAAACAAGAGACCACCATTTCAATATAATTATTTAACACGTACGTAGGTGCTTACCTAAGCACGTACAGTTTGAATTACCCAACAACGTAATGAATTATTGTTTTAATGACATTGCAGAGAAATTTATTTTACAAAATAATAAGCACTGGATAAAATAATAGATTCTAGAGCGTTAAAATATTCAGATTATTTTTTTATTTATTCTTCTGACTATAATAATCAAAGTGTATTTGTTACTATTGTAAAATTAAATAATTAAACTCAAAGAAAGTTTCTAAATTACGCCATAGATTAACTCCGTTTTACAATGAAAGCAGTCATAATAATTAGGATTGGATAAATCTTCGGGGCGCCAGGTCCGGACTCGCCAACACACAGGACCGATACGAAAACCAAGTTCGTTGAACCAATCTGTCTCTGTTTTCTTGATGTGTATGCACATACGGCATATCGTATTACGTGTGACAATGTACTTATACTTCATTGTATGGTAGAACATTTTAACAGTTTATCTGTATATATTTCATGAAGAATAGTAATATGTAAAGTTAGCTAAATCTTCGGCGCGCTAGATCCCCACCCAGGCAGATGCGGAAACCTTCCCTGCATGACTCGACCGTCTCGCAGTCTCTGCTTGACAACGATAGAAGTAGTACGTCTTATTACGCGTAATAAAAATTAATCAAGCATGTCGAACACACGTAAGGGGATGAAACGATTACTGGTTGTCCAAATAAATAAGTTTAAAACCGAATATTCTAACTTAAAGTTCGGTGGTTGTAAAATATGGTGTAATGTTTGCGAAATCTCTTTGATGTCCTGGTACAAAAGCAATTACTAAACTATTTTAACTTTCACAATTTCAAAATATTTCGAAGTTCATAACTAATTTTATTGACAGCAGATTGAACTATCTTTGCAGTAACAAGCGTATCATCTTCGAAGAAGTACTAACGTCCAAAATAAATAGAAAGAGAGCCTAACATCGAACCCTGAAGTATCCCCAAGAAGGCCTCTTTGACCCCGGAACTTTATTACCAAATTAAGTTACTTCTTTCATCCAAGTAATTAAGTGAACATTAATAAGTATCGTGTGACTGAATCGTGTCTGAACTACTACGATCGTTGATAAATTCGGAAAAAATGTCGGTCTCAGGATTTGAACCTACGCGCTCTTGTTTTCCGGGTGAACACCGTACCACTACACCATGAAAAGCAAGAGGGCGTAGGCTCAAAGCATACCGACACGGACATTATATCAGAAAAGTTTTAATTTTAATAGTAAAAATTATATTCTTCGTGATCGGTTTCATAATTTGTTTCATTATTGATAGCATATTAATTGATGTAAATTCAGAGCACATTCTGACTTTCTATTGTACTTGTCAACACTTTCCAAGTTTTTAAAAAATTTCCTGTTCGAGAGGATTCCTTACTAGTGTTTCCATGCCTAGGACAGAAACTACTCGTCTTATACATATAAAGGGCTGCAAATTTATTTAATAAGACCGCAGCTTTTGTAACTGGGAAACTTATTGTTAGAACATCCTTTTGCATTCCTTTACGACAAAAACGATCAAAATTATGTACAAGTGCTGATCCTAAAGGGGGTTTCAATAAGAGCGCAAGATTTGAATTGCCCGCAATGTTTGACAGTCATAATGACACGTGATTATGACGTGAGAGATCGGAAATTGACAGGTGGGAGTTAGTATACATGGAGTATTAAATGATAGAACAACGCGTCCTGATTCTTAAACATTATTATCAAAATGGTGAAAGTTTGATTACCACCATTCGTAAAGTACACCCAATAATTGGTCGACAGAATGTTCCTAATTCATCTACTGGGAAAAGAATAATCGAAAAATTCGAAAGTGTTGGTTCAATTAGTGATGTAGAATACATGACTCGAGCTCGTAGAAGTCCTTCAGAACAAAACATCGCGGCAGTTCGCGAGAGGGTGGCCGAAAGTCCAGAGATGTCAATTCGTCATCATGCACAAGAATTGGACAGCTACTCTTCAGCGTATTCTAACTAAAGATTTGCATCCCCACGCATACAAAATCCAATTAACTCAACAACTTCTGCCAACAGACCATGCACAGTGAAAAAGCTTACCAATTGGATCCTTGAGCAAACAGAAGCGAATGTCGATTTTGTGGACAAAATCATTTTCAGTGATGAGCCCCATTTCCACCCTGATGGCTTCGTTAATCGGCAAAACTACCGCAATCCACGAATAATTCATGAGAAAGCAATGCATCCAAAACGTGTCACTGCCTGATGTGCATTTTGGTCTGAAGGAATAATTGGGCCGTATTTGTTTGAAGATGAGGAAGGTAATGCAGTAACGGTGAATGGCGAACGTTATCGTGCTATGATGACGCAGTTTTTTGTGCCTCAATTGGAAAATATTGCCCTTGACAACATGTAGTTTCAGCAGAACGGTTCCACATGTCATAATACCCGCAAAACATTGACTATCTTGTACAAATTTGTTTCTGGTAATGTCATTTGCCGGTTTGGTGACTAGAATTGGCCGCCACGTTCTTGCGATTTAACACCTTTGAGCTTCTGGCTGTGGGGTTATCTGAAATCACAGATTTATGCCAACAAGCCCGCGATCACCGAAGTATTGAAAGCCCGAAGTTAGACGTCTTATCAATGAAACACTACCACATGTATACAATAGTGTTATTGCGAATTTTGTCAAAAGAGTACGCATGTACAAGCAAAGCCGTGGCGATGATTTACAAAATATTTTGTTTCATACATAACCCATAATAAATCAATAAATATTTCAATACTTTGCTACAGAAAACTATGTTTTATTGAACATCATAATCTACTCTTATTCAAACATCCTTTATTTGTTATTCTTTTAATAACAACTTTATGAGCCCAGAATTTGTTTTTATTTTATAATTTTTAAAAGCCACCACCTTATTTAGTCTTAAAAAGTATTATTCACCTATAAAACTGCCTTTCAAATTTTACTCCTCGGCTCGAAACCATAGCACGTCGGATTGATTGGGGGTGATTTAGGGATGTTTCGTTTCGCATTTACACCGCCACCAGATGGCGAGACTATAGACGAAGCATACAATTCACAAGTTCGAGTGCTCACTCGCCTTAGGTAGCGACTGCTCAAGTACCTATTGTGCCATGCTCTACATACTCACATTCTTGTGTTTTCCATTCTTCTGTGTTTCTGTGCATAGACGTGTATGTTGTATTAGACCATGCTATGCATTGTTATACTCTAACACAAAAAGCATAAATTAAAAGTACACGTTAACGTTGAAATATAGGAACAAAGCAAGTCGTACCTTTGCGACTAAAATTCAGTAAATGTATCGGCAAATAAAAAAACTAAAAACAACCAAAGGATAATGAATATAGACACGACCGTGATTTGACGGCAGAGCGAATTTCAATAAAATACTTGTTTTAGGGTAGAAAATATATTTTATTTTTCAACATAGTTTCTCCATCCAATTCTACACGTTTAACCCGGTAACATTCCAATATTTTAAAGCCATATAAAAAAAGTAATTTTTCGGAAACTCGTCAAAATAGGCATTCGATTCAGCTAACATCTCCTCACTTATCCCGAATTTCTTTCCACCAAACCATTTTTAAACTAGATATGGTGAATGAGGTTGCAATTCATATTTCAATTCGGCAAATTTAGCTGTTGGGATAGCCAATGCAGGAGAGGGCGAGTTGTCCTAATAGAAATACAAAGTATAGTATTGGGGAGTTATTGTCCCTTCTGTACATAGTAATAAAGATTACGGCTTTGGAACCCCAAAAAATCCATAACCTTATTGGTCGAAAAAACGGTTTTTGCCTTCGTGCTCCAACGTTCATCAGAAAAAAAATCATTGTTTTGACTGTGTTTTGTCTCTGAAGTATCCAAGTTTCATCTGCGGTGACATATCGATAAGTAAATTCTATTGGATTTCGGTTGAAATATCTGCTCAGTCATTTGAAATTATAACACGAGTTCACATTTGGTCAACAGTGAGCAAATTCGGGACCTATTCTGCGGTTAACCGTTTCATATTTAAATATTAATGTAAAATATTGTGTACTTCTTCAGTAGAGATGCTCACGGCATTGACTATCTCACACACTTGCGTTCGATAGGCGCTCTTTATACTTTGTATAAATCATTTCTGGAGAAGTTACTGTAAACAAAGGCCCCGGACGCTTAACATTATCTGTTCTCATATGAGAGCAGTGAACTATTTACAAATGATTCCATGGGAAGGAGTACATTCATCACCATATTTATGTAGCTTTTCTCCAGCTTCTTTAATCAATTTTCCACATCAAACTCACATTTTTAAGAAGTCACTCTGATGGACAGAACCTCCCTCAGTGCAGTATTGTCGGTATTATTTTTTTTTTTTAATTTGGTAACAATAATTGACAAGCAGGAAATTTCAAGATGTTAGAAAAGTACTAATAAATTTAAAGAAGTCCTACAAATAGTGGGTTGACTCGAATCCGTAGTTCTAAAAAGGTCTCAAACTAAACAAAAGTATTCCATTACTGCAATTCGAGAATTAGCAATTCTGAGGATTGTCAAGCATTTGCAATTCTAAAAAATTCTAGAATTCCAATTTTCTTTTGGACAGATACAAATTGCGAACAAGATCGTTTAGTACTTCCGAGTCCTTCGAGCTTTCATATGTTGACGTTAACCCTTGAAGAGAATTCGCTAAGATATGGCAATCCTCTTCGTCTGAACTGATAGAAAAATCTGTCAGAAGGTCTGAAATATGGAGTCCTTCGTCATGCGAGGCATACAATGCAAAAATAATAGTCAACAACGTGATTGGTAGACTCCCTCCAAATCATGCTACGGTAAGTGACTGAAAGATTTGCTGGACAAGTGCGGCAGCATATACGTGAAGCATAATCTTTATCTTAATTCCTTGTCAACCGATATACAAATAATACCTTTTCTTAACTATTACACCGATGACTTTTTTCATTACAACACATAACAGTTCTCTATAAAATCTATCATATCTATATCTCAAAACTTGTCGAAATGTAGATACATATTTCAGATAACTTATCTTACAATAAGCAATGCATTACGCTCTTCGTAGCCACCCTAAATGTAATTACTCCGCCTAGTTTCAGCATCGGCAATCGCATTATAAGAAATTAATTCGTGTTTATAAATACGGAACGCAGGGGTGGTTATAAACCGTGCGGTCGTTTCTCTATATTTGCGAAGCACTCCACTCTGTTTTAGATGCTTTATTGCGAATCTCAAAGTCAATATTGTGAGCGCTCACCCGTTCCATACTAACGTAGTTTTTTGGTTAAAAGGTTTAGAAATGTTACGTGATGTGTGAATTTAATTTCAGTTCACTTTTTCGTTGTACGGTCACTGATTTAATCTCATTTAATATGTTGTATTCTTCGCGAATTGTACTGTAGGAATGCAAGAGCAATACCCTAAACAAAAGCCTCCTCTTATATGAAAGTACAATCAAATTAACTACAGTGGTGATAATTGAAACAAACAGTTTAACTTATGTCATACATTACCGTTCATAAATTTCCCACCATCTGGAGAAATTTTTCATCTTTCAACATATTTTTCAAAAAATGTATTTCTTACGTAAATTATTGTACAGACAGCTAACAAGGGAATAGTGGCAACTTCAAAATTTTATCGAAATTACCTGTAGTACGTTATCGGCCGAAATATTTTTACCGAAAGCATAAGGTGTATAGTTTTTGAATTTTGATAAACGACATTGGTCGCAAGCATTAACAACCCTTTTTGTTCGAGTATAATCATTTCTTGATATATACTTTTCTCTCAGAATCAAATATAATTTCCTGAACCCAATATGTGTATAAATCAGGTGTAGATCTTTTAAAATCTTGATGCAATGATCTTCAGGTAAGACAATCAGTTCCCTTCCATTTTTTAACTTCTTATATAATACACCCTCTTCAATAAAATACTTTTTGTAAGTTATGCCCTTGCCGAGTTTAAATAAAATGTCACTAGTATCAGCATCGTTCTTTTGTAAGGTGACTATAAGCTGCTCATCATACAGGTAAGTATTATGTGTTATATTAAGATGATTTAAATCATATCCTCTTTTTGTTGTCGGTACGGTTCTAGATAAATAATCAGTTATTAAATTTGTTTTTCCGAGAATGTGTTTTATTTGAAAATGAAAATTTTGTATTGCCAATTACCATCTATAAATCCTATTGTTGCCAACGATCCTTGTCCTTAATAAGGCCGATAAAGTCATGTTATCAGTTTCAATAATAAAAGGTTTGGTGAAAATGTAGAATTTATATTTCAATATGCAATATACAATTGCGAAAAATTCCTTATTAAGCACACTGTAATTCAACTGAGTCAATGATAGTTTTCTAGAGCCGAAAGCGATTGGTTTTTCTTCACCATCATAAATTTGTAAAAGTGCGCCCCCAATCGCCGCAAACGAAGCATCTGTTCTTAAAATAAAATTTGGATGAATTAATGAAAGTCCTTTACAGAAAACTGTTTTTATATTATCAAAAGCATCTTGTTGTTCCTTTCCCCATAAAAATTTAGTTCCTTTTCTAAGAAGTGCATAAAATGGTAAACAAATATGACTAAAATTTGGAATAAATTTTTGGTAATAATTCAACATGCCCAAAAATCCTCTTAATTCCTTAATATTGATTAGTCTTTTCAAATTTTTAATATCTTCAACCCTCTTTCCGTCGAAAGTAATACCATTTTCGTTAATAATATACCCTAAATATGGAACTGCTTTTTAAAGAATTAACATTTTTCTATGTTCAATTTCATCCCCGCCTCAGCCAAACTTGTTATAATAATTTTGATATGTTGTTTGTGATCCTCTAAGGTCTTGCTAAATATTAAAATATCGTCAATATAGTGAGAACAACAGAAATCCGAAAATTGATCCAAGATAAATTTCATTACGTGTACTAATGCTGATGAGGAAGTGTTTAATCCAAAAGGTACAACTTGAGAAACATAACTTGTGCCATTTATACTGAAACCTGTGTACTTTTGACTTTCCGGATGTAAAGTTATTAGCCAAAAACTGTGTTTTAAATCTAATTTTGTAAAATATTTCTTTTTGTAACATCTACTTAATAATCCCTCAATTGACTCAGGTATTTCATACTCCTTCATTTGGAAAAGGTTTATATTTCTTGCATCCAGACATAACCTTATAGGTCCACCTTTCTTTGCCACAACAACAATAGGACTGATGATGTAAGATGTTTTCATCCTCTTAATAATTTTGTCCTTTAACATTAACTGGATCTCCTCGTTAACATTTTCCCTGTATACCTGTGGAATAGGGTAAATTTTACACTTATAAACAGCTGATTCATCTATATTCAATTTACGGGCAAATCTTTTATCTGCTACAGTAGAGGTATTATCCCGTATGCTAATATTCTTCCTAAATATATCTATTATAAAATCCTTATGTATCTCCCTACAATCTAACCCTTTCATTGTTTCTTCAAGATGAAAACCATCCTTATATCCCTCATCAATACCTACTGTTGGCGCCATATATTTAAATCAAATTTCCCGCACTAATTACCATTGGAGGGGCGAGCTCATTAGGGCTTATGTATATATACATATAGATATTGTATTGACCACAACACAATGTTCAATGTACAATTAACAGCAGTGGCTGCTTATAGTATATAGTGCTTATTTAACGTCGAATACAACAAATAAAACAATTACAGTAGTTTATTCTTTACTACAAGAACCAGTGACATTTCATAACGTACATTTTTTGGTCCTTCGAGCCGGATTCGCATGCAACGTGTTGTGTCGTACTGTATCCGTTTCAAACACAATGCGTTGCAAGTAACAAATAAAGAATTGGCCCGATAACCTATCCTGAATTGCATGACTCTTTGATGAGGCTGGTTCGATTGTCTCAGTCGGACTCGTTTTCTGACGAATTAAAATCATTAAGAAAAAAGAGCATTCTCAGAAATAAACATTTACAAGCATTAACACCATTCATCGATCAAGATGGATTATTAAGAGTAGGCGGGCGCCTAGCCAATTCTGAGTTCAATTTTAATCAAAGGTGTCCTTTACTACTGGATGGCAATCATATATTAACAAAATTACTTTTTCGTCATGAGCATATACGACTTTTGCACGCCGGTCCTCAATTACTTTTGTCATCAATTAGAAACGAATTTTGGCCTACTAAGGGTAGAAATCTAGCACGAAACATTGTTCGAGACTGCATCAAATGTTTCAGATATAATAAGGCCGAATCAGTAGTACCCATTATGGGCCAACTACCAAAACATCGTGTCACCGCAAACCATCCCTTTTATGCAACTGGTGTCGATTATGCTGGACCTGTACTAATTAGAGACAAAAGAGGTCGAGGTTCTAAAATAATTAAAGCATATATAACTTTATTTGTTTGCCTGTCTACCAAGGCTATTCACTTAGAACCTGTCACAGATTTAACTACCGAATCATTTCTGTCAGTACTTCATAGATTCTGCGCCAGACGTATGCAAGCCCACAGTAATGTATTCAGACAACGGTACCAACTTTGTCGGTACCCATTCCGAATTATCACAATTAAAAACCTTTTTTTGAAAACAGTGAATATTCAATTGTACAATCGTTAGCTACTGAAGGTATTGATTGGAAATTTATTCCGCCTAGCGCACCACATTTCGGCGGCCTTTGGGAGGCCGGAGTAAAATCCACAAAATTTCACATCAGAAGAGTTTTAGCAAATGTTTCAATTACTTTTGAAGAGCTTCTTACCGTACTCACGCAAGTAAAAGGGATCTTGAATTCACGACCCATTTTTCCTATGTCTTCCGATCCCAATGACCTAAACGCCCTGACACCTGGACACTTCCTCATTGGAAGACCCATCACTTTTCTTCCACAACCCAACTTACTTGAAGTCAAAGAAAACACCCTGTCAAGATATCAGCGACTCCAACAAATGACTCAACATTTCTGACAAGATGGTCTCGTGAAAACATCAGCGAATTGCAACAGAAAACCAAATGGAAGTCCAACCTAGGATCCATCAATGTTGGCGATTTAGTTGTAATTAAGGACGATCATCTGCCTCCTTCTCGTTGGAAGTTGGGACGTATCACGGAAATTCAGCCGGGAAAGGACAATGTTGTTCGAGTAGTCACCATACGAACTTCTAGCGGACAAATGAAGCGGAGTGTGACAAGAGTGTGTCCATTGCCAGTGTTGAACGAAGACTAAATTATCCAACAACGTGTTCCAGTGCGTCACATTTACATAAAATCGCTTTTGAAAGATATTCATCTTTCAAGGGGAGAGTATGTTGGCGCCATATATTTAAATCAAATTTCCCGCACTAATTACCATTGGAGGGGCGAGCTCATTAGGGCTTATGTATATATACATATAGATATTGTATTGACCACAACACAATGTTCAATGTACAATTAACAGCAGTGGCTGCTTATAGTTAACTTATTTAACGTCGAATACAACAAATAAAACAATTACAGTAGTTTATTCTTTACTACAAGAACCAGTGACATTTCATAACGTACACCTACATTTACATTTATATCTCGTTCAAGTCCTACTACAATATCATTATAGTACGTTCAATTAAATCTATATACATCCCATAATAATTCAACTAAAGGATTATTTCTTTCAGTCAAGAAAATTTGCTGATTATTGCTCGAAACTTCTTTTCTACCTCTATAAAAGTAATCAATTTTTTTCAACAAGCAACTGTAAACAATCTTAAAAAGTATTTTTATCGACTATTACTATACTGTATAATTTTTGTTAAATAATATTGCTAGAATTCAACTTAAAAACGAGAAGATAAGAAGTAACATCTATTTTCAAATTCCGGAAGTCGTTAATTTAGTGTATCCTTTCTAAATAATACCTATAACTACACCAAAACCATTATCGATTCAAACTATACAAAGCGTTTCACTCGCTAATAGTTGCTACCTGTTTGTACCTAAATACTGAATAAAGCTCGTCTTGTTGAATGAATGAAGGAACAGACTCCATAATTATCGGTTTAGTTCTTTGCACAACATGACATGTTTGCGTTGTATATGTAAGAAGTTGATGACAGGATACATTATTACACAATTTTTTTAACTATACCTAGCTTTCATAGAGAAATCTTCGTTAACAATAACCATGCATTTACCTAGTAAGAATGCTTTTATGGGTTAAAATCATCTTGTATTTACTTAAACTCTATTTGAAAATAACGTTGAGAATTCGAGGAATCAGTTTTTAAATTTTGTTATTTCAATTATATCAGTATTACACCCCAAGATACGGCCTTCACATTATAATAACATTAAAACGTGTACTTAATATGGAAGGATTAAAAGGAAGATACGAGAAGAGTGTTTTATACTAGTATCTAGCTACGACAATAATATGCTACCGCGACAATTTCCTTATGTCGAGTTTGTGTGATATTTTATCATTTTGTTTTCAAAGTTAAGAACCGAAAATGAATGATTTAAAACTTGAACACAGAAGCGTCATGAAGTTTCTATCACAAGAAGACGGTAGCCAGAAAAATATTCATAAGTGAATGATGGCTGTTCATGCAGAACATAGGTCGTCCTATTTCCTGATCAAATTGGTGCAAGAAGTTCATGATGACCCAAAGTGTGAAAGATCTCTGAAAACACGGACTGAAAAAATCATCAACAAAATTGAAGATTTGGTATTAGCTAACTGCCAAGTAAAAGTTTCAATTATTGTCAAAAAGTAGACATGTCAGAAGCGAGTTTTAAAGTCCATTCGACGATTTGGGAATGAACAAAGAGTCGGCATGTTAGATTCTCAGGCTGCTCAGTCCCGAACAAAAACTATGTGGTAGGCAAATTTGCGAGAAGAATTTCAACTTCTATAGGTTTATAATGTTTATTATGCAAAAGAAAATCACCTTTGCCTTAATTACAGCAGAAATTCTTTTGGTAGAAAGCCCACAAGCTTTTTACTGTTTTTAGGACTTATAGAGTTCCATTCTTGGCGCAAGAGATTCCTTAACTCTTCTTTTGAAGTAATTATACGACACTTGACTTTGCTCTTTAATAAACCCTATAGATGTTCTATGGGGTTCAGGTCCGGTGATTGTGCAGACCAGTCCAGGAGCTCAATATCATTTTCTCGAAACCAAGCCATTGTGCTGACAGCTTTCTGACAGGTTGCGTTATCCTGTTGGAACTTAACACCGTCCATATTTGTATCGCCAAAAAGTAATGAAAAGGTAGGCAGTAACTCAGATTCTAGGACGTTTATATATTTTATAAAGTCCATCCGGCCTTCACACACGAACATTTGTCCCATTTCAGAAGCATTCATACAGCCACAGATCACCACACTGCCTCCGCCCTGTTTCACGGTCGATACCACAGAGTCTGGGTTTAAATTCCTCACCTATTCGGCCATGGACAAAGGTCAGTCATACCCAGTGTACCAAAAATGTAAATAAATATTGTACAGAATTGGCTCATTAGATTTTCGGTTAATAAATTTTATTTTCTAATCAAATTGCTAAAAGTTGATAGAACATCAAATTGACTAACTTACATCAAAGTGTGATTCGTCTAACCACACGATATTTGACAATCTTGTTCGATCAAACTTTGGTATTTTGGAATCCATTCATATCGTGCTTTTTTATTCTTGTAGCACAGCCATAGCTAGTTGAAGCCATATCCTTGACCTCTACACTTTCTGGCATCAATACCCACTTTTTATATAAATTTCAATATTTTGTTCATCAATCCAGATACATTTTGATCATCAATTTTGAAGAATCCTAAGATTTGACTGACTTTTCAAAATTTCGTTTGTAATTAAGGCAAAGATATTTTATCAATTAACTATACTAAAAGTTTTTATAATGTTTTAGCAAGTTGTTGAGTTAATTCGTTTTGATTTATAAGGTTTAAATAATTTATAGTTCCTTTAGGTCACATAATTAGCTCTTTTATGATAGAATCGTATTTCGCATGAATATTAACTTGTATTTAAAAATATCCATTATAAGTATCAGACACATTTTCAGAGTGTCCCCGAAGTGCCGATATATTTTTCGCTAAATCTATGAGTCTGTCTAGAGCTTGCCGCCAAAGCTTTGATCTTTCTCCACTTATGAACTGGACCCTACATGAGACTCCGCAACTATATTTCATATTTTTGTTTTTCGAAAGTGATTGCCACTCACTTGTTAGTTCTCCAGAAGAAATTTTATGTTTTGAAAGTAGCCAAAAAAGATCTCAATGTTTATGGTATGGTATAATAGTGAAGCAATTTTGCTGTCTCTTAACATAACATAAAGCACCGGAAAACAAATTATTAATAGGAGTGTGATCATGTTTTTTATAATCGCGGCCTACTCGTCAAAAAGTCGTCCGACTTAAATGCAATGGATTGATTTTATGTCACATGACTGTACGAAATAAAGAAAATGTTAGATCTACAACAGTACAGTGAAATAACAGCCGCTACAGAACCAGCTTCTTTTTTAATTTTATACAAACTTCATAGAGTCAGGGTGCCATCTGTTAACAACGATCATACTAGGTATTCTCTGCAATTTCGTTAAATTTAGTGAAAGTCTTCGCGCATTCTGATTTCACAATATAAAAAACAATATCGTTGACACCCAATAGCAAAAATAATATGATGGAAAATGGATTTGGAGTTTTTTTACGAGCTAAATTAATCTAGAACTATATTGGTAAAACAGAATACTACTATTGCTGCAATAACTACTACAAAGAAATAAGATGTAGGAATATCAAAATGTTAATAAAGCAAATGAGTATTACATGCAATTTCAAAAACAATGTAAACACAAAGTAATAGCTAAAGACACAAAAATACAGAATAAAAAAACCAAATACGACTAACATATATTTCTAGTTATTTTCATATATTTTGGCAATAAATCAATAGGACGAACATGGGGCAAGAGAATCGAAAAAATGTTTAATCTGACTTATCCATCTAAATCTATTATGCATTATTTATACACCAGCTGTCAGCAAGGATTAGCTTTGTTACGGATACACGCAACAACGAGTTCTGCATCAGTCCTCGATTGTTAACTGTTGGATAGTAGATTTAGATTCTTGTGCGGTTGCCTGAGTTAGTAACAATACCACTTTCCTGTATTAGCGTCCCGGGTATTTTGGTGTGCGTGGAACGTTTTTATCAATGAAGAACATATTCAATGCGATTTCAAGTGGCCAGTTGTAAATTTACGCTACATTAGCTCCTAATTTAGAGGTGATTTAAATCCTAGCATTAGAAGGTTTTCAGATGACGACCCACAGATAAAAACAGGATGTTCAAGGAATCTATGAAAGATCACACTGTTTATTGTTACAACACGTTACCATAAGTAAAACGAATACATGTACAATCAATAACTAAATGTTATTAAGTATTTAAAATTGATATATTCGTATACAATAGTGCATAATAGGATAGTTTTAATTGATAACGTGATAATTTATTGTACATATAAGGTCCTTTAGTTTGTAGAACAAAATTGAGAAATTTTTGATAGATTTTCGTTTATCATTAAAAGTATTAGAGACTCGTTTCCCTTAAAAAAACTCTAGCTAAGCAAGAATTCATTACATTCTGTAATTATTATGTGACAAATGGCAATATAAATAAGCTTGTAAACAGAAAACGTATTGGTATACAGATTTTGTAAACAGGAAAAGAGATTAGGTGGCCGCCATATTGAAGGTTGTAATATTAAAAGTATAATGTGTAATAACTCATCACTTTACTAATCTTATTATAGTGAATTGTAGAATCAATTCTAAAAGAAAAAGAAATTTCACATTCGTAACTTATATTTATAAAGAACTTGTAATATTTATATTAAATACTATCATGTTACATAATACTATAATAAACATATATGAGAAATATTGGTTATGTTGTCATTTCTTCATATAGCCAACTGTAGAGTTTAAAACATCCTAAGAATATAATTTTGACAGAATGTGGCAACTGCGTTCGCATTTCCCATAAGAGCCATACTGAATTTCAAGGCGCGAACGGCTATACACTCGAATATACAGGTAGCCAACGGTAATAAGAAATAGACCAATAAGAATCATACTTGGAGTATTAATCTTTTGTTAGTTACCGACACTGTAAATTCACGTATAGTTTTAATTTATTTATATAATAATTCATTCTGTCTATAAATAATAATTTCACATTCACATCTCACATATAATTAAATATTAATATGAATTAAGCTGCAATAAAAAGTAGTATTATACTCTATGACGGTTCATGACTTCTTGACGAACGGGGTGCAATTGGAAAAGCAGTCACGATTTTTTTAATGCTTCATTGGTCAACAATTCAGGTGCTTAAATGTACGCATGTTATAAAAATGTGTCCCTCGATTATATCACAATTACATATGTTGTCTTCATTCTTCTTCTTGTTTCTCAACATAAAGTTTGCTTTTCACATTTGCCTGAATAATTTTATTTCGAATATTTGAAATAGTTTATCAAAATTTCCTTGGGGTTGAATACTTTCTTTTTTTAATTATAAAGTACATCAATGTATGGAAGAATTAAGAGAAAGACATTAACCAAAACACAAATTCTCAGAAATTGCTGACTGGTTATTAAAAACTTCCACAGTTTGACATGCTAAGTCTGGTTTTGCAGTGAAATGTTAAGCTTGTGGGCGTAGCAGTGTATGTAATAGATGTAAAGATATTTATTTTACGCCACCCATGGAGCAACTCACAACATTTACATCATAAGTCTACGCAATTAATTTTTATTAAACTAATGCATCGGTTTCTTCTTCAGTATACTTCGTTATTCCCTTTGCCGAATTTTCCTTAATTCGTTTAATTTTAATTTTAATTTTGCCGTTAAGGATATATCTAAATATAATTAGGATCTAAGACCAATTTGCTTCATCTGTAGTTTGGTCGCAGTATGTTATAGAACAACACAAGGGAAAAAGACTGATTGTATGGTATACTTGAAAAAATTGGCGTTAAAATTAAGTTTACAGTCGTTTTGTAATCTTTTAGTAACGCATTTATATAACGGAAAATTATATGTTACTTTATTGAATATATTCATTACAATATATATATATATATATATATATAGTAAAAGGACTACTGACTGTCTTTTAATAACGACATGCAACAAAAGCTTTAAAATTTTATTTATTATAATAGAAAAATACTCTAAAATATTATGGTACGCAAATTACAATAATAAAAATGTCAATAAAAAGCATTTTAGACATAACAAGCTCAAAATATTTCAATAAGTACGTGTTATCTATAAGTTATTTGTAGGCTTGCTATATAAGAGTTGATAGTGATAGGGTGATAAGATTTAAGAAACATTTATGTTTTGTAATAAACAGCTAGATAAAACTAACAATATTTTAATAGGAAATATAACAGTGTAAAACATACTTTTTCAGGTTTTTGTCGTAGTAGTCTGTTTACATCCCATATATAATCAATTATTATCACTAAAGAAAAGCAAATCAAAGCTTACGTTAATTATGTATAATGTTAAGAAAATCAGAAATGATTGTGATGATGAATGTTAAGAAATCAAGAAAAAAAGAAAAACAAGAAATATCATGACAATTCTAATATTTACAAATATTAACGGGAAGGATGTTTTAAAAAGGAGTTTATAGGTGACAAAATCATAACTTCTTTTCACATGATTTTTTCATGTAACATCAATTCCTAAACGAACAGTATTTTGTCATTTAACAACAACCGAACCTCCTTTAAAGAAAAAAATGGCATTCAATTTATTTTTTATTGAAAAAGAGAACCTACAGATGTGCAACGGTACACTAATCTCTTATATTTTAGTTTAAGTTAAGTTTTGTAGTAATAATAAAAATAATAATAATAAACATAATAATAGCAATGGTTACTCTGGTACCATCTACTTAATTCCTTTGCCGCAATGGCAGCACTAATCAGTCTATAATCTTGTATTGTAAATATCTACAGATTTCTTCTTACCAATCAGTCCAATTACAATTTCTCATAAATATATCTTTTTTATCGATAGAGCTTATTTAATATTTTTAGGTTTGAAGTATGGGTACCCATATATTAAATATTACCAAATCTTTCCACAAATTAGCCATTAATTCAAGATGTAAGATAATCCCAGATGGGGTACATTCCTCGTTACTTCTCCCGGAAATAATTTTTGCTAATACTGCCAGAACCTCAGCAAATTTTTTCAACAAACGTAAGACCTAACCTATAAGACTACATTTAAATACCCCTTCATATACGATTTTAGTTCCTGCCAATTCACTCTGGAAAGGTATAACATCGGTAAGTAATGCAGGCAAAAAGAGAGGTCGAGCAAAAACCGTATCAAAGAAAAATATTAAAGACCTGAATCGTGGACAAGTAATTGGAATAGGTTCGTCTTGTGTTGAACGGTTATATACTCAGCTGCAACAATGCTCTTTTTTAGGTAGAGCAAATATCATCTGGCCTGGTTTATCAGCACCCATTATAAGAGGTAAGGAATTAGTAGAACAACAAAAGTTGCCTGAAGATCCTGAGCGAGAAAAGAAATTGATACAATTAAGAGATTCGATGGGTACCTTTAAATATGCCAAACTGAGTCCTATGGAAAGAGGTTGGACTGGAGCAAAAATGCCTGGCAGAAGCATTGGTCCACCTGATCCAATTGGAGAGGGTAAGTTAGTTTTTGAAAAACATAAAACTTGTAATATTTTCCGTTGACTTATACTCGGAAAAATTTCGCAAAGTTTAATTCATTCTGTAATGGTGTCAAGAACTTACTGATTTGCAATAGTCACCCAAGTCTATTGAGCATGTAAATATAAATCACTTTATGATAGTAGTAGAACTGTTTGCAGATTACTTGTAATTACTTGACATTCAGTAAACATGATTAATTTAATATGCATAATGCTTATAAAATATATCTAATTCTTCGCCAGAATAACCCTCAAATGATGAATGTCGTTCTGCTTTAGCTTATTACAAATGCATCTATTGCAATTTCAAACTGCTGTGCTAAATTCTTTGTCTGGAATATAAACATTAGAGAGAAATTTATTATTAATATTCATGTATGACGTATCATTACGATTCATATGCATTTATAATATTTATACCCATTTCTTTCGTGTAGATACTTTTGAAGGATTCGATACCAGGGTTTTAGAATTGAAAACCGTTTTCAATATGAAGGGAAATTTCGGAAGAAAAAGAAGATTGTCGGTATTTGTAGTCACAGGGAACAGCAATGGATTGGCAGGATTTGCAATCGGTAAAGGTATAGAATCGAAAATAGCATTAAGAAAAGCGAGAAACCGCGCGGGACAAAAATTAATGCGCATTAAGATATTTAGAGACCATACGGTATATCACGACTTTTTCACGCAATTCGGCAGTACGAAAATCTTCGTTAGCCAAAGACCACCTGGACACGGACTAATTTGCCATAGAGCAATTAAAACAATCTGCAATGTAGTAGGCATAAAGGATCTATATGCAAAAGTCGAGGGCTCAACAAATTTACAGCATATAGTCAAAGCGTTTTTCCTAGGATTGTTAAGACAAAAAACGCATCAAGAAATAGCGGAAGACAAAAAACTGCATTTAATCGAATTGACGAAGGAAACGAATGATTTTCCGAACGTTTTAGCTTCACCTACAGAATGTCGTGAGGCAAAAGACGTAAGTAGTAGTGAGATCCTCGATCTTACCCAACATTCCCTAGACGGGAGAGTTATATATAGAAAAAGGAAAGAACCTCCGTTCTTTACGAAGCTAAAATCATGGCAAATATATATGAAAAAACAAGAGAGATCAAGAGGACATAAACAAGTGCGTATTAATATGTTAGCGGAGTATGGGGAACTAAGAAGTTTTCTAACTGACAAATATCCTGAATGTAGACCAGCTAAGAAGCCACCCAAGGAACAAACAGATGAGTCATAGCTATATATTACACATGTGAATTAATTTTATCCTTTACTGTTATTCTGATAATAATACAAATTACAAAAATACTTTTTTTTATTAATAAATCCAATAACTCTAAGAAAAGATGATTCCGAACAAGTGAACTCCACCGTTTGTAGAAATATTTTAGATACGTGTTACAAATACTATAGTCCGTTCGCACTTTAAAATGCAGTACGGCTCTTATGGAAAATGCGAACGCGGTTGCCACATTGTGTCAAAATTATATTCTTAAGATGTTTTAAGTTCTACAGGTGGTTGTATGAAGAAATGATAAATGTAACATAACTAATATATCTCGTATATGTTTATTATAGTATGTACAATACTATGTTGCATAACAGTGTTTAATACGAATAGAAGAAGCGGGTACAGTTTTCCACATTTCTCGCTGTGTCTGATGTTTCATTCTTTTGGCACTAGTTAGCGCCAAGAATAATCACTTGAATTGTAGGGTTAGATATGGCGATAGTAGCAGAAAGGGAATGGCAATATGTCAAGCACTCCTGTTCAACTCTCTTTCCCCCCCTACAGGGGTCGCAGTTTATGTATGAACTCTCAGATGGCAGTGATGATCTCGATCCGCAAACAATGTAAATAATACCAATGTATCAAATACCTACACAAGTTACATTTTCTAAATTATTTTTATTTCTAGACATATACCCTCTTAAGTTAAAAACTGTTTGAAACTGGTGGAAGGTGCTTACTGTTATAAACGCCAATGTATCACATTTTCGGTGTGTTTGCATTTACAACAATAAACATATTTCATTTTCAATTATTATCAAAAACAAAAGTATCTATTAGATATAACTTCAAACTACGCGCCTTTTCCGATTAGCGCCTCTGTAAGTTGCGACCAGAGGTTACTCCCCATCACCATCACAGATTTTTCCTATTGAGTTGCAAATTTTCTCTATGTGTATTATCTCTGATGTCTAGTATACAACCGCTCGAAACCACGCTGATGACGCCAGGTAGGCAGAAACATATACGGTACATGTGTTAACGGTTTTATGTCTCTTTGTCTTTCTCGTGAATGATTTCATGAGAAAAGTTGTATTTAACGTCTTTATCTTTGGCATTAGAAGTTGTTTCCATATTTTCCAAATTATTCGAAACTGCTTTTATTAAAATATAATTACGAATGTGACACTTCTTTTTCTTTTAGAATTGATTCTCTTGACTTATTTATTGAGAACAGTGCTGCAATGAAAAAACATAAATAGTGGTCTTAATAATAAGTGAACTACTTCCAGAATTGGACCGTCATGATGAGATACATAGAAATGAAATGAAGGTAAGAGGAAAAGAAATAAAAAGGGAAAATGAAAAAAGGGGAGTGAAAAAAAAGAGTAAGAGAAGGGAAACAGAAAAAAGACGGAAAGAAAGAATAGAAAAAAAGGAAAAAGAGATCTCACCTTTCTCGTTTCATTACACGGTCCAATTCCGGAAGTAGTTCGATTATTACTGACTGGCCTACGTATTCATAAATAGTTATCCATATATATATGAACAAAAATTAAGAATATTAGACATAAAGCCATTGATAATAAGGATAGACATAAGGCTTTTCGAGTTAAAGCAGAACAGCTTGCACCAATAAGTAAAACTTCAATACCAATTTATTTGTTGGTAATGAAACTGTCAAAAAGTCACTATAGATCGTCCCAACCTCCGTATTCAGTATGGGATAGAATAGCAACTTTTATCTCTTACTATCCTTGGTTGCTGTCATTAGCGCTATCTCTACAACCGGTTGCTATGTTGCAACTTATTTACATATGCTGTCGGCGTCGACAACAGTTGTATACTATCTGTCTATTAGCATCAACTGTCAATCGTCATCGTCCTTGTTTTGAAATATTTCGTTAAATTGTTAATTTGCTTATATAGTTGTACAAATTGTTCTTTTTCAGAACACTTCTATCTTTTTTCAAGCGTGCACAGGGTAATATGGGTATTTTTATTTATTTTTATAAATGTTATAACAGAATATAAATGTAATTACAGTTTTCACTACATTAATGGAGCCTATAGGAAGAAAACGGCGCAGAGAGACAAATTTAACCGTAAGGAGAAGTGTATGATTGCAAATGTTTTCAATTATTTCAATAAATCAATGAATGTGAGTGCTGCCGCTCGAGAAGCAAGTAAAGCTTTGGGCATCTCAGACCGTGCAATATATCATGTAAAACAGGAGCAACAAAATGGTTTATTATCAAGTCCAAAAAACCTAAAAAAGGAAGGGCATACAAGTAAATGATCGACTGCATACATATGGTGAGAACACGCAAGCAGCTATTAAGACGTAAAGTGCATGGATTTTTATACAGAATATGCCACCTACTTTAAAAACAAATCTAACTACTGACAATGCTGACGATGATCTCCATAACTTCAGTCGAACAACTATTCATAGAATGTTACACGATATGGGCTACGAATTTAAAAAGTAGGACTAAAAAGTATACTCATTGAACGAGATGAGATTATTAGATGGAGGCACAAATACTTGCGTAGAGATCAAGAAATTTAGAGAAGAAGGTAAAATTTACCTCTTGCTATTTGACATGGCTGTAATTTTTTATTTCAGGTCTAACTATTATATACACTGATGATTCATGGTTGAATACAGGACATACGGTAAATAAATCTTGGACAGATACTGCTATTCAAAGTAGTCGATAAGCTCTTATTCAAGGACTAAGCACTGGTTTGAAATCACCAACCGGCTAGGACCTCGCTTTGCATTAGTTCATGCAGGCAGTGATAATGGGTTTGTTCCTGGTGCTGAATATACATTTCTTTGCAAGAAAAACACTGCCGATGTTCATCATGAGATGGATTCAGAAACGATGAGGATTGGTTTATAAATAAATTACTTCCAAATATACCACAGAAGTCAGTCATTGTTCTTGATAATGCTTCCTACCACTGCAGAAAATTGGAGAAAATTCCAACAACAGCATGGAGGAAAAACGAGATCATTGATTGGCCTCAATGAAAAACAAATACAAATCAAAGTACCGATATGCTAAAAGGGACTTACTGTATTATGCGTGTCACAAATTAAACCGCAATATGATAAAAGTAGGATTGACTTAATTTGCAAAAGAAAAAGGTCATGAAGTTCTTCGATTACCACCTTACCATTGCGAAGTTAAATCCCATTGAAATGGTATGGGCACAACTTAAAAACTACGTAAGAATGAATAATACCACATTTAAGGTAAAAGATATGGAGCAATTAATTCGACGAGCGTATAGCACTGTAACAACTAATAATTGGCAAAACTACATCAAACATGTAAACAATATTGAAAAGGAAATGTGGATAGTGGATAATTTGCAAGATTTGACATCGAAGAATTTATTATTCACGTAAGATATTCGTCATCATCTGAAGATCAAAGTGATTCTTCGACTGACTAGAAAATTAACGTAAGACATAGATATATGTGTGTAATTGCTATTCCTTTCTTAAATATTATTGTATTATACATATACTTATTTCTATGACTCCAGTTCTTTTGTTACAAAAGTGGAAACTATTATTTGTATATATATAAGGATCATCTTCTTTTTTAATTTAATAAATTGCATAGCACCTAATATCAAGCAAATATTCACTGTACATTGCATAGATATCGTTCATATGTATATTTGTTTATAGATGTGTGTATAGTATTGTTAATAAATATTGAGATATAACTATTTTATCTGTAGTATTTTTTCCTATAATTTTACGTGCAGCGAAGTCGCTATGCACTCTGTTAAAAGTTAGTTACTTTAATAAAATAATAAGCAAAATGTCATATGAATGTCAATAATTTTGCACCTTCAACGTCAATAAACGTTAATAAAGGTTATGAATTGATCGGGTGAAATTGCAAATAATTAACCGGAAATAGTAATGTACAGCCGATCGGATGATTTGGCAACCATGAAACAAATTCCCATAAGACGTATACTGAATACGGAGGTTGGGACGGACTATAGTATAAAATCGCGCAACTCTGCCCAGATTGAAAAGAGATGTACATACATAAACTCTGTCAATAGAATAGACTATAGGTAAGCACAATTATATACAATTTTGTATGAATTAATTCAAGGTTCTTCGAAAATAAGTATATATGACAGTATCTTCTCCCAGAAAATGAAAAAGCGTTTTAACTATGAGATAATTATGAATTTCGTAAGTTAAATCCAGTAATTTATTTCAAGTGAAGTATAACGGTATCATAAAATTCCGTAATTCAGAGAATTTTTATATTGAGCATATAAAAGTGAGTAAACACGATTGCAAGGTCTGTGTGATTGTACATTCACAGGTATCACAGTAAACTCCACTCCACACAACTGGACTGCCATTGTCAACCGTGTTAACGACATTAGTCGAATAAGTATTCATTTTTGTGTTTACTGCTATATCTGTAAACTCCACAAAGCCCGTGCTAGACCAACGGGATGTAGAGAGGCGGGTATTCTGATAGTACTATGTGCCGTACAAATAAAAACATTTATTACACATTCACTTAAGACATTTAAAAATCGCATAAATGTTAATAACAGATAATGCGCAAAGTGTGTGTGTGCTGGAGTAACGGTTAATAGTGAAGTGCAATAAAAAATACAGCTTTGGCTAGATTGTGTCGTCTAAAGCAATGTATTAAGCTTGCAAAAGAAATATTTTCAGTCACTGTAATAGCTCAGTCAATTTTATTTAAGTTAATGTCGAGCAGTTTTACAATCACACGTCAGTTGTTTACTCAAACACATTTGTAATTTTAATATTTACCAATATTTCTCAATATTTCTCAGTTACTTTAATTATAAATCCTCGCATGAGAACACGACATTATGGCATCGATTTCTGCACAGCAAAAAATTAAAATTTTATCAGTATTGTGTGCTAACTAAATTTGTACATGAGCAAAGCAACTTTTTAATGATTACTACGTTTTTGATATCCTATAATTATTTATACTTCTTACAAAACAACAATAATGAAAATAATTATATTATAAAACTCTTTCCTCTGTTTATAACGATCGCGTCATATAAACGGCGTTTATAAATTTTTCGTTCTATTCAAAACAGCTTCAAGGACGATAACATTTCCTAATTGGACGCCTATGTTTTGAAACCGTGATTTAGGAACCTTAATAATATTTATTCCCGAATTGCCAACTTAATCAGTCTTTTTTGATTACACCGTATAAAATCCATAAATTCTACTCGAAACAGTTTTTGTTGCAAACTTCGCCTTTAAAACTTTTCCTCCCTGTCTACAATAAATTTGTTTGCGTTTGCGCCAAATAATGGAAAAATCTGGGATCTGCAGTCAGCTTTTGCACGAGCGTGTGTTAGTATATGTTTACTCATTTTCCTAAAAAAATCACGTGACAGTGAAACTTCGAAATTTGCTTTTATTGCCATAACACATTTCAAACAATTGCGCAGCTGTGGAAGCCTCTCTTATTATAGCTATAATGTTGTGCAATGTAAACATAACTTTAATGTACAATAATTGATTGGGGCCTAAACAATGCATTATGGTACAATTGTATTTCTGAACTTTTACAAATTAATTATTTAATATAATTAATAATGTAATCGTATATTAAACCGAAAATGTTATTGTTTATTTACAAAAGTTATAGTAAGTACATTTGGTATATATAAGAAAATCATATTTTAATTTAAAATCATCTGAAGAATAATGACATATACAAATTTTGTTCGTATTTTTCGTTAGACATTAGAAAATACTCTTACGATAGTAACGTTATAATCGTATGCTGGAATATGTTGGTAATTGTGAAACACTAGCATGAAGTTGCAGTCAACTGCCAAATTTTTACAAATGGTGATCATCAATGGCGCAAAATGTGTTTAGCAAAATGGCTGATGATCCGTGCTTGTTGAAAGAAGATGGCTATTTAAATGCGGGCACCGATTTGAAAAAAATAGTTTACCACCCTTCTTTAAACGTAATTATAGTTTGCACGAAGTCTGGACACATTCATGTTATAGACGTCAATTCGGGTGTTGTTCTACACTCTAGCAACTTGTCAGGTAAATTTAGTTTTGTAAATATTGATAAATGTAAACAAATTTTATCGTATTGAGCATATGCGAATGAATGTTTTTCGTTTAATCTTAGCTGAGAACCACAGTGAGGTTGTATGTAGGTATATAACAGGACAAGACAGGGTGCTATTTTGTGATGGTCAAGCAATTGGAGTTCGTTCAGACTATAATGGTGTTTTACTGCTGGACACAATTCTACAAAAACCAGTCTCTAGTGCTAAAGATGAAATTAAATTAGAGTTACTATTATCAGAAGTATACTATTAACAATAAAGATATGTTATTGTATTAATGTTTTCTATATTTTTAGGCTATAATATTAAAAAAGTGTTTATCTACAGTTAGTACAGCATCTATTGACTATGCCATTAACGAGTTGACTGACAAGATTTCAGAAGCACAGATTAAGTCAAAAAAGGGAATTAAGGCACAAAAAGTGAGTAATTTATAATTTCACAATTTTTCACAAACTTGTGCTACAAAATGAGTATAAAGTAATACACATATTTAATTGCTTATTTTTATTTATTAATACATAACATGACTAATATTATAGAAATGTTACATCTGTATTGAAATTTTGTGTTACAAATTGTACTAAGCTTCCATTGACTGGCCTGTCCTTATCATCTGCCCATTTCAATAACAAATCGGTTATGTATTTAGTTGGTGTCCAACCCGAAATATCGGCAGTGGGCATCATTTGTCGATTCATTACAGTATCTAAAGTAACTGGTAATAGTGCTATACAGAAAGCATTTTTTGGCATTCCACTTCCAGGACATGCTAAAGTTTTTACAAGTTGATGTACAGCCGCTTTACAGAAACCATATCCAATCGCCGTAGGTGTTCCTTCCAAAGCAGCTTTCGCACCTACATTAAGATATGAAAAGGAAATGTTAGCTTATGCTAGGTATATCTTACCAGTTAAACATAACATTCCATTTGGCTTCAAGAATTTAGCAGCTATTTGAGCAGACAAAAGTGACGGCCATACATTTTGTCTCCACATTTTTTCGCAATTTTTAATGAAGTCATTTTCTAAATTGTTAACAACATAGCCCCCAGCTACACATACAATTGCGTCTAATTTTACATCCTCGAGGAGATTTTGCAGACATGCTAAGATATCAGTTTCTTGTTCTACTAAGGACCTCTCTGTCCGTACCAAGATATTTACATCTGCTTCTCTATTCACATGCTGCGTTACAGACTCTTTTCCTTCAACTAGAAGGTACACACTAGGTGTGTGAAGACTCTCTTCCTAAAATGAATAATGTTATTGGTATTTTAGTTAGAATTGTTAATTTAAGTACCTCATTTGCAGCATTCTTCCAAACCTCAACTGATGCTACGAACCAATTCCTAGACTTAAAGTGGCTTACACAACCACTGCCCAATGCACCACTACCTCCGTAAACAAGGACAAAGCCAGTATAAGTTGATTCAGCCATGTTATGTGATATTTACAGCTACTAATTTTGACAATTTTTTCGACACTTGTACTAATTTATAAAATAATAAGTAGGCTACATTTTATGTGTTTTCAAGGCATGCCTTATACGTATACTGTGATTGTTATAATTAATTTTTTGCTTTCAACTTGTGTAGGGTTCAAGAAAATTGCAACTTTTTTGTTGTTAGAAATGTACTTGTTACGAATTCTTTGATGTTATATGTAATTTACACGATTTATTTCAACAAAAGGTCCGTAAATATAGATACTACTTTAGTACCTATGCTCAGCCTGTAATTAATTCAAAACTAAATTTCACATTTTGAAGTCCTCTTGCAGTAATTTAACAAACCAGATTGCAATAAATTAAGGAAATAGGATGCGAACATAAGAAAATACAAGACAGTGTCTTGAGTTATGATTTAATGTAAATAACAAGGAATTTCAATTATTCTAGAATAATAATTTATTACATATGCTTATTTAGTTACATTATGTACACAGTGTATATACACAACTAGAGATTTATGTGCTTACAAGTATGAACTTATATTAAGACAGTTATAAAAGTCAGACAAAAAATAAAGCAATTGCGGTAACTTACGGTTCAGATTTCATATTCTCACTCACATTGGGAAGCATATCAACATCGTTGTTTAAATCAATTTCATTTTGAATGGTGTTTTTTAATTCTTAAGCATAGAAGGGATTGCAGTATGTCATCCTTTAAATACCTAAATAAAAAGGCACCAAGCTAATAAGGTACGAAGATCTTGATAGCCATAGATTCTGACTAATTATACTTCCGGAAAAGAATTGTTTCAAGTATTCCGGTGTTCTTTGTGATGTATGTGCTGTTGCTTCATCCAGCTGAAAATCAGTTCATCATCCAACTAATTTATAAAATGATGCAAGACTAATCTTCCGTTACGTTCTGCAGTTATTCTTTACTGCAAAAATATTGACCCAATAATTTTAGCTCTAGATAGTACAACCCAAAATTCCCGTTTTGTAATTCAGTTTATACTGATTCATGAGGATTATTAATACTTCAAGTACACGATAATTTGGCTGTTCGTATAACTATTCAGATAAAACCAATCTTTATCTGTAAAAAGTTTTATCCAATATAGAATTATCACTTAAATGTTCTAGAAACCAATGCATAAGTTTTTTTGTAACAAATGGGCATATTCCCGAAATGCCGTAAGGAAGAAGAAATTATTTATCTGGGTATATGATTACTTGTATAGTGTAGAGTGTGCTGAGGTTTTTGCGCATGCTATATGACTAGAATTACTCGGAGTGTGTTGTATAATGATCTATGCATGTTTTTATTTCACATTTCGAAGTTATTTTTTTAAATGGAAACCATAGTTGGCTGTGACCGCATATTAAAGCTTGTTTTTTTTTTTCTTCTGATTATAATGTTCTAGTTGACATAGTTATTATATGAATCAATAATTTAATTTCATAAATTTAATTTAATTAAAACGTACGAGTCAGCTAAACATATTTAAATGCTGATGTAAAGTGTAATGGAGAAAAATAGAAAAATAACAAAATCTAGCGAAGACAAAGCCAACTAGGAGTTCAATTAGAAAAGGAACTATGAATTATAACAGGAAAAGTAATAGTTGAATAGTAGGTCATTATTCAGTATATGGATGTCAAAAAGAAAATCTCAACACATTTTGTTCTAAATTTGGTAGTAAAAGAAGTAAATGATATTAAAGAAATAGGAGTTTTCTAGGTTCTTGGAAATACCCCGAATGTCTTTGACTTCTTCCATTAAACAAAAATGAATTTAGATCAACCTCGTAAAATTGAACTTCTTTTCCTACTTAACTGTTCGAGCCTGGAATCGATAATACCCAGTACTTCGATCTTTGGATAATATATGACAAAATTTTCGTAGGACTGAGTCGTTTGAAACTTATACCTCCAAATTTTATTAACACAATTGCTTTTTTTATTACCAATACGTAATTGAATAAGCTAAAATCGATTAATTTAAATACATTTAGTTGTGTTACAAGTACTTTTAAAACTTACGAAATTCATGCTATTTTAGTGGAATACGGTTTGCTTAGAGTTACCTTTAGAAATATTACGAGCTGCAGCGAACAGTTCGATAACCGAATTGCTCGTAAAAAATCAACATGTACCAGAACTTGGAGTCGCTTCAGCGGTACAGGAAAGGTTAGCTGAATTGATGAGCGAACCGCCAAACGTTTCAGATAGGAGATCGATGGCTAGTGAAGCTAAGAGACGAGAAACTTTTACGCATTGGCCTCATATGGACTATAAGTATGTTTTGCGTCTCATGTTTTACTACACTATTTCAGTTTGGTACTAACTTGTTATGTTAACAGATGGGCTTTGCCAGATCAAATGGCGCAGGCAGGATTTTATCATCAACCAAATTCATCAGGTGACGACAGAGCAATGTGCTTTACCTGCACCGTTTGTCTTGTGTGCTGGGAAAGAACTGACGAACCTTGGAGTGAACACGAAAGGCATTCCCCGAATTGCCCATTCGTCATGGGAGAATACACGCAAAATGTCCCTTTGTCGACGACTTATGCCACAAATCCAGCTATCGATGCTACTTATAGGGGCGTAGGTGTCAATACGCTAGGAACGAGTTCGATACCAAACCTTCTTCCTACAGCGAATAAGGATGGTCTTATATCGGTATTCGATATAGCGGGAAAAGTTTCTAGGACGCATTCATTTTTCGTAACCCATTTTGATTCTCATATATTAGAGAAATTTACGCAAGACTTTGGTGTGCCGGCAATGTGGACTGATATCGATGATGGTAAGTTTTATCTCTATATTTCATAACCTGCACTTTATTAAAAACGACACCGTAAGCTACTCGAATCACGAGTGTCTTGTTACATCATTGTTTCATCGATAAAATGAAGACAAGCTCTATGTATAAAAGTCAGAAGCATTCGTCATAACCAACTATGACGTAAGTGCAGAGTCTCGTGGTTTTCACTAGCTAATAATTTCTTGTAGCTTGTACTATACATGCTCCTTTAAATTTTTAGAGAACTGTTGCTTCTGAGACATCAAATATAAATCAGTCTTATTATATTTAGGTGCGGAAGTCCTAATATTGTTTGTAGCTATTGTGCTAATCCTTTGTGAAACTGTTAAAACAAAATACACTGCATACACCATATTCAAAAATAGTTAAAAACTATTGCACCCAGATATAACTGAAATAATTCGTCCTAAATTAGTAATTGTGTTGAATTTTTACAAACTTAAAGAACAACAAGTCAAAAACCAAATAGCAAAAATAAACAGAAATTTCTAATGTTTAATATCGATCAACTGCTTCTAAATTACGGTAAACAATTGCCCCTTTCAATTTACTTGTGCTGTCGCCTATGATTAACAACCAGCTGGGATGTTTTCAAACAACAGAATTTTGAAACACTCCTTTGAATGGAAAATAAATAAAAAATAAACTACAATAAAATACCAAACCATATAAATGTAAAATGAATAAATAAATTTACAAATGCCTTTACAGTATATCCGCTACAAACAATTATGATTGCAGTTCTCAAAAAAATTGATTTAATAAAATCATTTATTGCCATAGTTGTGTAAATAATTTTACTAAAAATAAGGAATCTTCAGAAAAATTCGAAGTCGAAGTAATCTATGGAAATTTGAAGTCATATCTGACATAGAGTGCGATAGAACGTTTACTTAACACAGATTTATAAGATTATCGTGCACGCGAACGTCAGTTCATATAAAAAGATACTTCCGTCTCTTCACGAGATAACTTACTCTGAAAAAAATACACAATCCTATTCGTATGCTGTTCGTCCTTTGGTATACTCTATTTTTTAATTTGGAGGAGTAAAATGAAAAGACGCGTTTACACAATGGAATTTTTCAGTTACTTTTTGGCGGCAGTTTTAAAACTAACTAGTTGTTATGTAATTATTATAACAACGCAAATTTAGGAAGAAAAATTAAATACAAACACACGAGGTAAACGTCAATTAGTTGTAATAATATAGCGACCGGGAATATATGAAATATCGCTAGTATCATTTTTGCTGAGAACTAGCCAACAGCTAGCCTACTTTTGGCGCTTCAATTTAAAAGCACTACCCCGAATTAAAAATATAGGGTATAACGCATAAAAAGAAAATGCTAAATTGTTAGAAATAGTTTTACAAGCAAAAGTTTTATTCATCTTATTGATTGTAATCTCTAGTTCTAGCACTATTTTGTTGAAAGTAACCCAAAGCTACCCAACGTACTATTAAAAAAATTAGGCCAATTATACTTTTTCTACTTATACGCATCAAATAGGTTCAACATAAAAATTATTGGGTTTTATATCACCTCGCATTTTCATGTTTTGTGGATTAAAGCATCCACTAACATGAAACCATGTTTCGTCCGAAAAGAAAATTTTGCCAAGGAGCTAATTGTAGATATTCCTTTAAAATTGTACGACAGTCATTATTTGTCTATCAGTCGCTTATTCTGGATTTATGGTTTCTCATTACCCTTCTTGTCGTCCCACACTACCGATTTTGTCGAAAAACAATTCTATCGAGTGGTTTCTGAAAAGTATTATATTTTGTATCAAGAACCCACTTAACTTTTCATTTTTCTGAACACTCGATAGTTTCTATTTGGCGAGTAACGCCAACAGTTAGAATAACATTGCGAAGTTGTGGGACATCCTCTATAAAATAATTTTATAGTATTTTTAGATATTTAACGTAGATTTTTACACAACATTTACAATAAAAAATCCAGATTACATGTTGAATACAATCAATAGTTTATTTTTTCATTCATAATCATTTATTTTGATTTAATTGTTTTTCATTGTCGTAATTTAGACGAACATGTTTTTTGATAAATGTACAATCAACATTTTTCTAATTAATTTGTTATATCAGTAACAACACATATTTTTGAATGGAATGCATATACGTGATAGACAGTGTAAAGTGCAAGTAAGATATTAAGATAAATTAAAAAATCTTTTAACTAATTACAAGAGAAATATGATTGCAATCAGATTGTTTTTTGGGTGTTTAAATTTTAAATAATTTATAATTTGATTTATATTGATATACAATAATTCCTTTGTTTACGCGGAGATTACGTCCTATAAAAATAACATGTAAAACAAAGCCATTTAAATTAAAACATTGCTTTAATGGAAATCGGTGACTTAAATTCTCAGAGGTCTCACATAAATGCGGTTTTAGTAACAGATAATGAGGTTTATTCCTTACCAAACACTTATTTGTCATAGATTAAATTTATTTTTATTATATGCTAATGTATTGAATTTCTTCTAATTTATCTGGTACGTCATAATTTTTATCTGTGTGTTTCAAAATTCAAAATAGTAATAACGCCATCTATGCACAAAAGTCTCTCATTACTTTCTTGTAGGAAAGGCTGTATTCTTGAAAAGTCAGTTTTATTGACATTTACAGGTTATAAATAAAAATATTCTCTAAATATGCTATCGCGGCAAAATTATGGAATAAATTACTTTTATTCTTAAAATATACATTTTTGCATCAATTTTCAAGTAATGACGTCATCGGCAATTTTTAAGTGATAACTTTTTTTTATTCCGATAAAATATTTAGTTGCCTAATGGTACCATCACAATTTTGATATCTCAGGTGACAAAATTTTCGAATAAAATTCATTTAAAGAGTGGAAAACAAATTTTATTAATAACAAAAATTAAATATATATGCTGTTAACAGAAACTGAAATAATTATTTCTTTTAAATCAAATGTCCTGGGAGGTGGATCGGTAAGTAAGACCCAATAAAGTGGCACCCAAGTTCGTAGATCTTAAGCCCCTTGATTCTTACAGGGATATTTAAAATCAATATACGAAGCTTCTCCGAAAACTAAGTACCGTATAAAAGAACATTTTTTTCGAAGCAAAATTTATTTCTACACGGAACAACATTTCTTAAATTATTTTTCTATATAGTTGCAACTATTGCTCAGGGATTTGTCATAGCGCCAAACCAATTTTGGTATACCTTCATACAGAAATGCCGCCACTGACAATTTGTGACAACCTTGCAAAACAGTTTTTGAAATTTGTGGGAACTTATCACAAAACATTCTTATTGTGAATCATCTGCTTTCACGAATTTTCTCATTAACTTTTTCAACCAATCCATCATTAACAACAGAAGCCCGCTCACTCCGTGTTTCGTCATGAACATTGATTCGTCCATCATTGAATTGTCTAACCCACTTTCTCACCACTCCATCTGTCATTACGTTTTCGACATAAATCTCTACAAGTTGACGATGAATTTCAGCTGGCTTAATATTCCGTGCGTTCAAAAACCGCATTACAGAATGCACTTCAAAGTCGGCGGGCTAAGAAATTGTCTTAAACATTTTTAGCGATCACTAACACAAAATGTAAACACAACACAATGCAGCTGTACTGGCGTCAGCGGAAATATTGTGAACTGAAGAGATAGGTGTGCATGCGTGAAACTACGACAACAGCGCTGTGGTAGCGGTAAAACAAAACGGTACTTAGTTTTCAGGCAAGACTCTTATGTTGATAGACCATGAAATCTAGACGTTTATTAAAATATATACTAAGAAAGGTTCAATTATTAAATACTCATCCTTGTCCTACTTTAGCACACACATTTCTGAGATTAAGTTCTTTTCCCATAGACTGGTATGTTGTAGATTGTAGATAACTTTATCTAATTGATCATTTTGAACTGTAGAGCAAGCGTTTTATACACGTATCTCTGCTGTGCGATCTGACCAATGACGTTACAGAAAAATTAGAAGGAATGAAGTATAGGTACGTTAACTTTAACTATAAAAAGATGACATCGAGCTTTTAAGCATATAATATTCCATCAGAAGTCCCCGTCATGAATTAATATCAGGGAATCTTGGAAAAGAATCGGATAACACTGACGATGTAAAAGTAAAACCACGCAAATCAAGGGATTATTGTATTCGTTTTTAAACAGTTCTTGTACTTCTATTTACACAAATATTCGTTTCAGTTAAGGATCCAACGGAAAAGCGAATAATGTCTCTAGCAATAGTAGGTGATAAAGTCTCAGTTAATAAATCAAGTCAATCTGCAGTACCAAGGCCAACAATAATATGCAGTCTTAAAATTCGATGTAAACATTCAAACAAATTGAAACCGAAAGCGTCAATAGAAACATTAAACGATCAAAATAAAAATAACTTATCTTCGATGAATATAATGGAGATTGACGAAATTCCAGAAAATGCAAGAAAATCAAGTAGTTTGTACTTAGTTGTGTATGACTTCTTATATAAAAAAGAATTAATCGATAAGGATAACGAAACTTTGAAGGAGAATAGTAATAATAACAATAGTGGAAGCAATAAGGAGACCCCTGAAGTATTTAAAAATTTAATATTTCCTTACAATACTATAGTTTCTGAGTGCGTTCTGGATGACCCAAACGATTTGAATTATATGAAACCTTTGAGCGACTACATCATAAAACAACAAACCAACAATTATCAGACATTAATACCCGGTGAGAGTGATGAAATTTTTCTACCTCCATCGATCACTCCAAAGCATTCTGGGCCAAGAGTGCTACCTGTAGAAATGCAAACTGAAACGGATTCTGCTCAAGCAACGTCTCTAATAATCCCACCTGATTATAGCTTCGTGAATGGTACTCTTAGCATGCCGAATGTAAGCGATAAAAGTATATCGGATCACATCATTGGTTTGAAGAATAGTAAAACAGCTAAAAAACTAAATTATTCACGCGCTGTCCAGTGTATTTGTCTACCGGAACAATTTAAAACACGAACGGATATGGAGGTCTCTGATATTTTGCCAACGCAAGACGGTTCACATGTTCTAGTCGTATTAAATAGCACTTATGACAGTAATAATAGTATGCTGTTATTGTACGCATTAAATCTTAGCGATAGTATGGTGAAATTGGTCGAGGAGCCTATTTTAATGCGTGAATTAAGCCCCAACGAAAAACCACTTGAAATTAATTTACTCACCCAATTGGAACGCACGCTAGAAAATACAGTTAAGGTTAATAGCGTCGAAGGAACCGCTATAATGGTTGGCGCGGATGGTATCGTGCGCATCTTAGAATTAGCAACCCTGAAGATTCTATCCATAGCCAGATTGGAGAGCGAAAAGTTCGTTTCTGCAGCATACTGTAACAGTAAGTACCAGCTATTTTGTTGTTTTAAGTTGAAAATCACTGATAAATTATCAATTAACACCAGGATTTACACGGCTGCTATTGTCTAAATTTTCAACAACCACTAGGTTTTATTAGTTCAGTATTAATCATTCGTAATCATAAGGCGGACTATGCGCGAGAGAACACTTTGCTAGACGTGAGTTGAGTTGTATCAGATACTTAGCGAATAATCATATAAGGTGATCAAGTGACAATTTTTTGTGTATTCTTTTCAGTTTGTTTTATATACACTGTGTTGGGAAAAAATTAGTCCGATTAATGATTAATAACTAATTACTAAATTAATTTATCAAAACTCTGAATGCTGATGATTAAATTAGTTTCAGTCATCTCATCATTCTGAACTTTAACCCTTCTTAATTAACATTAATATCTCAAATATTGTTTAACGTTTAATCTGCGATGCAATTTTGTATTTGATATTACGAGGGCAACCTGAAATGTTTACCGAATCGACAAGAAAAACACGGTGTTGGTGTGGTTTTTCATTTTTATTTTTCAATGTAGTCTCCTCGAAGATCAATACACTTTTTTAAACGGTCCCCAGTCTCTTCAAGCCGTCAGAAAAGTAGGATGTTTCGAGGTCTGCAAAATAGCCATCTGTCGCAGCGATGAGCTCCTCATTTGAGGCAAATCTCTTTCCTCCCAGTGATTTCTTCAGGTTTGAGAATAGGGAAAAGTCGCTGGGGGCTAGGTCCGGTGAGTGAGGATGAGAGACTAATTCGTAGCGCAACTCATTCAATTTTTACACGACGATGCAGGGTGAATGAGTCGGTCCATTGTCGTGGGAAAGCATCTTTTCCGCTGCAAACGAAGCCGTTTTTCCTTCAATACCGTATCGAATCGGGGTAATAAATCGTTGTAGGATTGCTCCGTGATCGTCCTTCCCTTCCGCAGATAGTCGATGATAATCATACCTTGGGAATCTCAAAAAATGATCGCGATGACCTTTGCGGCCAATGGAACGGTCTTTGCTTTCTTCGGAGCCGATTCGTGCGGAAAAGTCCACTGCTTCGACTGTTCCTTGGTCTCCGGCATGTAGTGGCGAGTCCAAGTCTCATCCACGGTTACGAAATGCATAAAGAAATCATTTGGATTGCATTGGACCCTGGCCAGACACTTCCGAAACGGTCATCCGATTTCATAGTGTAGTCTCGGATTACGGTTGTTATTCTAGATACTCATTTTATTAACACCAGCACTCAGTTTGCGTAATATATCATATATATTGCATTTTTCGTTTTACAATTAAATTTATATGAAAACTCGATACTGAACTAGTAAACTTATTATGCCCCTAGTATTACCATTATTGTATTTGACATTCAATCATGGAAATATCATCTCATGTCCCCCGGTCTTTGGTGCAAATTTACGAAGCATTTAATTTTTTGTAGGTTTGGAGAGGCTATGTGCGTCAACTGCTAATGGTTCCTTACATTTTTACGCATTAAACGATACTGATTCGGATTCCACAGAAGACCACGACGAAGAGGACTTCTTTAGCCTAAACTCCGACATGCCGAGCGTCAGTGCCCAACCGTTAGATTCATTAGATGTCAGTGATACCACTAGATGTTTCCATGAACCGCCGGAATTAATACCCTTAGCGGAACTGAAACGTCTTTATTCTCTGTGTCATTTTGAAGCGTTCAAACCGGGGTTTTGCGCGGTGGTACCACCTTGCTGGAGCGATATGCAGCAGCCGCAACGTCAACGACGGCATCCTCAACATCTCCAGTTAGAAACCGAGCAATTCACCAAGACTTGGAGACTTCAAAACGACACCACTACTTGGGACGAACATATATTCGAGATCACTTTACCTTCTCCGGTATGCATAGGTCACGTAGATGTTCACTTTACACTTCAACCGGGGTCGACGAATCCTGGTATCGAAGTAACGCTTTTAAGACAAAATACGAACAGCATCGGTCACAGACGAGACGTAAGGTTTGCTGTAGATGACGCTGTTACTTTCGATGCTTTGAGAAGTTGCGATAACCCGGTTACATCGCAAGAGTATCTTCGATCTCACAATGCTGATATACTGGCCGGCCCAATCGATATCGCTTCATGCTTAGATTTAAGCGATCAATCTGGTTGCGTAACTCTGACTAGTCCCAAACTCTTCAAATCACGAAATCGAACTCTACTATTGCATATAAAGGCGGTCAGCAATTTCGCCCGAGACGAATCAAAACCAAACGTATCTTCGAAGAGTAAAGCTCGTAGTGATATAGATAAAAATTCCGGTAGCACTAGAAAAATTGAATATATGGGCTGTGATTCTATACACGAGTTAAGCGTAACGGTCTATAGTAGTAAGCATACTGAAGTATCTCATGAGAGAACACAAAGAAGTACAATGTTGGAGTCGAACGTTTTTGTGCAATCTCTGTTGTTAACGGCAATAAAGTGTAGTGGGGAGGAGCCTCAAGGCATCGCACTAGATATTCTGAATTGGATATCATCGATAAGGTTAACACGCAATCGAAGTCAAATGGGAGAATCACCTGCACAGCAATTAGAACTGTTGAAGATTGTTGAGAGTAATTTGGATAGTCTATTACGAGAATGCCTTCTGTTATCAGGAAGAAGTATAGCTCACAAGTGTGTGAAATTAATTGCGATATGTAGCAAGTAAGTAAAGTTTTCATTCATTATAGTTATGAGAGGTGATCAATAAATATAATCTATATCCTTTCTACATTTTAACGAGGATGTAAACTAATTTTGTTATTGGAGTACCTCTTGATGTACTCGACAAACAAGAGTTATACTGTAATTAGTATCGCTCTCATAATATTGCTATATTGTTGTCATTACTACAACCAAGGATCACGCATAAGGTAAAATAGGAATAATCGCCAGATGGGCCAGACCCTGAGCGGGCGAAGTACCACTCAAATTTCGCCCACTAGCGCAGTAATATAACTGGCGTCAAGTAATGTATATTCTCATAAAGGAAGTTAATGAACATAAAATATAATAAAAGCAACTGTAAGTACGAAATATATTTTTGACGCAATGAGTGGCAAAACCATTTTTAACAACAGTAGACACTGGTATATCTCCACTAAAGTACAGAAAACTCTTTCATTGTATAGATAATTTTACGGTTTACTTTTACTTGGACCGAAATTACAACAAATGATGACGTACCTCATCTGTAAACTTAATGATCTATAAAACAAACATGATTATAAGTATAGGATTCTCATCGGACAAAGCGATACACATCATCAACGGAACTTTCAAGCGATTAATATAACACTATAAACGCAAGCTTAAATGCGTTGAAATGTTAATAGTAAACTTTGAATTCTGTTGGCTGCACTGAAAATGATTTACATTAGATTAACACATTCTGTTTTATCTCTATTTCTTTAAAGCACGTTGGAAACCCACATCCTGGCATCATCGCCTGTATCGTATACAGCTTTGCCAACATAAATAAAATAAAATGTTAATTTTTCTTGCAAATATCAAAGAATTAATATGTTAGGATTAATGAAAAGAAAATCAGTACGTATCATAATTAGTTGAGATTTGAAAAAACTAATAGAACTCACTTCACGATAAATTTCTTCTAATAATTCTATTCTAGACGTCATAATTATGTCACTGATGTCTCCGCGTACTGCTGGTATATTCGAATCTGTTTCCTGTCTAGTAATAACACAATATAGCAAAAAAATATTTATCACCCTTTATTTGTCTACTAAAAACTATTTTTTTCTTTTTAGTGGTGCAAAGAATTTAGACGATACCATAAGTTCACAATTCGATTCGCGCGTTTTCACTGGTTTGCTTAATATTCTGAATGCCATACAACAAGTTAAATCTGCTGGTAGTTTACAGTGGTTAATCATTCTCATATATAAAGTTGCCCAAGAGAATCATAGCATGGTACTAGCGACCAAATGCATCAATCTTCTAACGAAAATTGCAGACGAATTGAACAAGCGAACAAATCCCTATCACTTATTATTAAGAAGTCGGTTTGGCCTGTATGGCACACCTTTAGAACCAGAACTGTTTGATATGGACGTACCGCCCACGGCTAAAGCATCCGCTTCATCTGTAACTTATGCATCAGTTGTATCAGGTGAAACTATAACGCAAATGGAATGTCCTGCAACATACGCCCACAAGGAAAATTTAGATCCAAGAGATATCCTAACTACGACGTCAGGTGAATTGAAAATTAAACTGAAGAACTTATCATCTTCCAAGGTGTTTAGGGGTTTATTAGAGACTGAACCACTGCATTTCACTTGTATATCAGCCAGTGATGGTACTAGATTAGAAAGAGCAGATGCAGGAAACAATAGTATGGTTAATAATATTTGTCCTGTCACCGTATACTCGAATAGCGGAACCAAAAAGGTAGATTTTGAGCATTTATTTGGCGACATTCCAGATGTTGGGATAATGTACAAGCACGGTGAAGAAAAAACGACTTCTAACGGACAAGGAAGCAGTAATAGCTCAAATTCTTACGACTATGCTTATGCTTATCCTATTATAATTAATCAAGATACTTCGAAGAAAGAGGAGTTCGATAAATTATGTAAAATATAACAACCTTTTTTAAAATATCTCATTCAAATTATCGATTTGTTTATAGGGACATTAGCGCCGTCTGTCGACCAGGAGAGTAGTTCTACAAACATGCCAACAAAAACTAAACGAGCCGAGGAGATTCTATCTCCAAATAAAACATTACCTTGGCAACAACTTTTAGTGACACCCCCTCAGCAAGTAATTATTGTGGAGAGAATGCACTCTGGCGCTAGAAGATTTGTCACGTTAGACTTCGGACAGCCAATACTGCTGACGGATATCGTAATACCTGCGTCACATGATCTAGTTTCTATAAGTATTGATTTATGGTTGAAGAACGAGGAAGCAGACGGTTTGCGACTAGTAGTGTCCTCTGATATCGGAAATCGCGATCTTGTACTTAGCGACTTGCAGCCTGCACCCTTGTGCAGATACATGAAAGTAATAATAAAGTAAAGATTTATTATTACTTTCATGGTTAATTGATTATATCCTTACAGATTACTACAGTAGGAAGATATGGAATGTCAACGACAAGATGTCGCATTCCGATAGGTAATTTTTATGGCCACTTAATAGTATTACCCGAAGAAATTCCACCAGATCAATTGCAAAATGTCAACAAACTCTCACAGGCTGATCTTGAGAATCAACTCAACATACTTACGATGCTTTTTGAAGATGTCAGCTGTCGGTATAGTTTGGCCTGCTCTAAACTAAAGGACTTATTACGTCCGTTTCTAATGTCCGATTCTTCTAATGCCGCACATCTATCAGCTTATATGGAAACAATTAGGGACAGAAGTAACGGTAGCATTGGTACTATGGAAAATATGAAGATAGTTAACATTTATCAAGTTAGTTTTTGAATAAAAGCCGATGAATTCGAGGTAATAGAAGCATTTGTTTACATTCGAAAATAAAGCCAACATATAAATAAAGATATTAACATAGAATCCTACCAGAGTAGGAGAAGAACGAGATTCAACTTCATCATTTATAGCCGCAATTTGTAATTTCAATGCGCTTCATAATAGTAAAAATCGTTCGATGTGTATTGAAAGTACTGCAGTACAAAATAATAGCATAGTTTCTGTTCTACGTAAATGAAGGAAATTCAAAAAGGCGACAAATTTTATTGATTTATTCCTAGAATTGCGTCATAATCATGCAGCTCATAGGTTTAAAAAATTATGTTAGTATTCCATAGTTCCAGTGTTGAGAAAACTAACTTTATTCGCTAATCAGAAAAAATATTACATGAAATTGTTAGTACGTTTTGATTTAATTATTTTCCTTTTACTTTAGTCTCCAGAAAGAGTTCAATTCGTTTACCAGCTTTCGTTCATATAAATCTATTATTTTTTGATAGTTTGAGAAACAACCCTATAACGTAGTCAACCTTGCTTGTATTACTACTATCTCATTTAGCTTCAGGTGGCATTGCGATCGCATGCTTCAAACATTGAGCTCCTTGGTTATGTTTACTTTTTTCTAAATTAAAAAATATTAAGTCAAGTTTAATACATATGTATGAATTCGTTGAGGTAAGTATTTTTCCATCAAACAGAATTTTTGATTTTTGAAAAGTAACGGGTGGAGGCAGTTCCTCGAGAACGGTAATGTCTGCGATAAAACTACTAACGTTACCACATAAAGTCTTGTTTAAGGTGTATTTTCAATAATTGTAATAATTTCGATCATACTGATGTAAATTGTTAAGGGTGGTGTTCCATTTATGGGGGTTGACTTCCCAAAAACGGGCGATTAGATACTTGAAAAAATAACATTTATTCCTTATACTATATTAGTGTACACAGACACATACGTCTAACAATATATTTTGAACAATGCTTTTGCACCCTACTCGTATTCCTGAGAACGTTTCATATATTCGCAATTCGTCTAATTTAACGTATATTTCTAACCAATAATGTAATGACTAATTAAAAATCACATAATTAACTTTTGTATAAATGTAAATGTAATGAAACGAATGTTGCATCTTGAAATATCGCACAATTTTATAACAGAAACAATACGCTATTGTGTGGTAGTGATAAGATCATATTTGTGTACAAACTAGCTGTCTAGGTTGGAATACAACGAATAGCGAACTATGCTGCTTCTAGTACCTCAACTCTTTGGTAAAAACTTTATTCTTCAACTAAAGCAATTTTTAGGAAGCTGTAACGTATCAAAGACAGATTAACGTAGTACGAATCGTAATGTCAAGAATTGAAAACTCACTAAACCGATCAACACAACCAACCAAGTCAAGTTCGTTAGCAGAAACATGTACTGATAAATTGCGAATTATTTCGGAAGGCCTTTTGGAGGTTTTATTATCGATTGACAGCCCCTCCGATATAAGTCTAGATGTATGTCGAAAACTATTTAAAGGATTTTGCATTTCGCAAAGATCCAGAGTACAAATCTTAGCGGCAACTCTATTAGACAAATCCTGCAGAAGACAACCATATTGGGGAAACTTTTTAGCAGATACGTTAGCGACAATGTTTTCATCTTCGTACACGGAAAATTTCCCACAAGATCGCGTTTTTGTACTTTTAGCGTTTTTAGTAAGGAAAAGCATAGATAGAAGTGCTGTACTAGATGCTACGTTGCGTGTCGTGTCGCAAGCGCTGCTTCCAATGACACAAAATCAGAAGACGCTTTTAGCGGTAACAGTTGATTTACCTCTCTTAGGATGGCTACTACTCTTTTTATCGTTGCAACTGGATCTGTGCAAAGGATCTCAACAAAACGCTAATAGATGGGACTGGGTAACCGGTGAAATGGCAGGAAAAAGCAGCTCTGATAATTTGAACTCCAATTACCGAAAAAAGCTTCATAAGCGATTCATTCAGTACAAGCAACAACTTGACAACCTGGACTTCACCCATAAAGTAGTTCAAACCTCCGCTCAGGTACAGGTATAACTACCATAACAAATTTAATACCTATGTACTAATTCAAAGTATGGCACAAATGGATTTATAGGCACTATCAGCAATATCAAATCATGCAGCAAATCTGACATCGAAATTAGAAGCAGCTTTAAAACACCAGGAAAACTTCTTCAAGAAAATTAAACAATATAAAGTAAAAGATCTCAAAGTAGAAACGGAAATCAAGCCAAACAATAAAAGAAGAAAAGATCAAAACGAAAGCACTTCAATGAAAGGTCCGCAGATACTTCCTCAACGGGTTGATAGCCTCCATTGTCTTGCCGTATCAAAGGGCTTACTCACTCTCTTGCTAGCAATAGATCACTCGTGCAGTGCTGATATGTTTTTACTATCTTGCAAGGTAAGTTATAAATTAAGAGTCGTTCGCAATTAAATTAGGGTTACTTAAAATAATTTAGAAAATCAAATTTAAGAAATTTCTTTTAATTCTTTTGTATGCATTATTACCTAGTATTCCGTACTATAATCAAGCTGATTTATTATGATACAACAATTGCCGAATAAAGTAAAACCGAATTACTATAATTTCCTCATGGTCCTAATTTAATTGCCATCAATAATTATAGTATAATCAAGTAATTATATATGTATTCATGTGATTTCAGGTAATCGCAAGATTGGTACGTATGTCTGGATTGACCCTGGCAAACTTAATGACCGAAGAACAGCTCAGTAAATTGATAAATTTGTGTATCGGGTCAGAGCTTCCGTGGGCACCACACGCACTAGCTTGTTTGCTGCAGGATGTCGTCGATGTAGCTTTTACCCCAAATACAGAATCCGACATGGAAACTGATCCATCACCTGCGTCAACAAGTTGGGGTACAGGTAAAGATTGGCAATGTTATTACCAATATAATGAGCAAGGAATGTTATTCACTCAGTGCGAGTTCATATCAAAATGCAGGGAAAATGTCTCGAATATGTTTTGATTTTATAGTCCTTTTCCAGTGCATCTTGGCCTGATGATATGCAAATTTGCATGAAACCGGTAGCGACTGTTTAATAAAATTATTGAAATACCGTGAGATTGGTCCGGTTTTCTTTTTTTTTTGCTACGTTATAATGTGTAAAGCTATATAATTAAAAACATTTACTATCCATAAAAATTAAGAGGGAAGAAACTTAACAATCGCATAAAAGATAGTTTGCAAATATCAGAGGTTACCATATTAATCCGCTCCTTTACACTCTGTGGGACTGGCATCGGCTTATCCAACCTTAAAAATGAGAAAGACAACCCTTTAATAATGCATTTAATCTCAAACAAATAATATTAAAAGCGAATTAAAAAAAAGTAAAATTGATAATTAATTCTTCGACGAGTGCGAATACTGAATTTCAATCCTTTATTTAGAAGATTCATTTCATCTTTGTGAAGGATCTTAGAAAATTGGTTACATATTAGTGGTGTCCTCTTCATAATGTTCACCCTACTTTTTTGGACAAAGTTGCATAAACTTTTTATTTTAACCCATCATTTTTAATCTAATTTAAAGAGTTCGATATTACCGTCTTTTAGATCCCAAAAATATAATCCCACTGTTAATTTACTACATCCAGCGTACTGATGTCTTATTTCGTTTTCTAGCTATTCTTTTTTAGCCTCTGTAATAAAATTTGACGGTGCTTTGCAGTTACTCTAAATTTTAACTTTTATGGATTTAAGGAAAACATTCTTTTACTCGTTTTAGAAATAAGATATGAACCTGAATTAACTTAACTAACCTTACTAGTCACACTACCAAATCGTTTTAATACCTTGGCCTGGAGAGTCATAAACACTATAATTGCAAGGACTGCGGGGTTGTATGTAACGCAAGTAAACTGAATTTGCTGAGATACTACTGAAGTTGTGTAATGCTGGTGTATTATACAATTACATTCGGCAACTTTCGAACAGACTCCAGTAATCTTTCTCCTTACATTTATTGATCTTTTTCGCACGTTATTGTCCAAAAATTTGTTATAACGTTATTAATATCAGCATTAATTCCTTTGCATTCCTTTGTAGATATCTTATCAGACGTGGAAAGCTTGTGCGAATCGTTTGAAATCGAAGATCATCTAATGACGGAACAAATGACAAAACCCAGCAGTAAGTCTACATCAATAAACAATCACAGCACTCCTTTACCATCTGTGTATGAATCTGATGATTCCGAATTTGAAGATTTTCTTGACGACATTTTAGAAAGAGGCCGATCGTTACTCAAGAAACCATCGAAAACCCATTCGGTATACAGTGATTCCTGTGCTATGGATTCCAGATTAGAAACTACAGTAGAATTACAAGCGGAAGTGACGCTACGACGTTTGATATCTCTAAGTAGTCACAGTTTGCTACAAAACATAAACGCGCCTGTAATCCCGATCGAAGTTGAATATGAATTGAGCGTATGGCCGTCGGAACTAACGGTTCCGTGGCAAATCCAAACACATTCTAACACCAGAAATCGTAATATGTTGGTGACTTGTTTCGATAATTTATTTAGAACGCTCCAAGTGCAATCCTCCACCAATATAGAGCATATATTACAATTGTGGTTGACATTATCGTTAAACTCTGACGAGAAGTTCAATCCCAATAGTATTCCTTTTATTGCTTTGAGTCCTGAAGCTGTCAATTGTTTGATGGCTTCTATAACATGGAGTCCGGGTCTTTCGTTGCGAACTTGGTGCTCTGCACTTCAAACTCTAACGTTAATTTGTAATATAATGCATGGAATAAATGGTGCTAATTCTGAATGGTCTGAAACGTTTGGATTGTATTGTAGAACTGGATATGTAGTAAATCACGCAGATTTTGTGCAGATGTTCTTGAGGTTACTTTCTGGTACCGGGCTTATATTCTCTGATAAAGGTTTGGTGAGTATTTCATATTTACTGCATATGATTTTGAAAGCATTTAATTTCGAGCCTAATTATTGCCTATAAATGTCTTCAAAGCAGTAAGACTTGAGGATTCTATTAGTTGTACATATATTTCACAGGCTGGTCCATCTTTATGCAGGGCATTACACGACTTTATAGTACGTTTGCACATGAGATGTGATGTAGTTAGCCCAAATAGTCAAGCAGGAAGCTTATTGAAGAGTCTTCTGTTGAAAATTGTATACCAACTAGTTCAGCCGTCAGGGCCATTGAATGCAAGGCAAGGCCCGTTAGACGCTCAGTGCAAACTATTGCAAACAATGGTTTATTTAGATTATGCCAATGCAGATTTGGGTATTGCCATAAGCATTCTTGAATGTACAGGTATTTTTATTAGAGAGATGCACTGTCAAGAGTGCAGAACTAATCGTTTTCAATTCTAGGAATTTTAGTTCACTCATATGTTTCAAACAGCGACCGAATAAAGTGCGTTAATATTGGAGAACGTTTAAGTCAAGCCTCACATTCCTTCAGTGGAATATTTGCTTCAGTTTTGGGTGGCGAGACTAGTAAACAGGATAGGCCTGTTTCTTGGGATATGTTGTTAATATCGCTATTAAAATTATTAGTAAAATTAGTTCAAACACCCTTACCAAACGTAGGGAACCAACCGGTAAGTTTACCTTTAGAAAGATAAAGCTAAATGTAAAAATAAGAATAAAAATCATCATTAACCAAAATATTTATTAGGAGGCTATGGAAACGGAAACTGCAATATCTTCTCAAACAGATGAGAGCAAAGCGGAACAAATACATCAAGATTCGCTTAGAAGCAGTCCACAAGTACCCTGTCTTGCTGATACCGTTTTGCAGCATCATCCAAGCATTATCAGACTATGTCAAGCTTTAGCAGCTTGTAAGGCTTCTTCATTATCTATGTTAGCTAACATGTCTCAACAAGTAACATCAGTTTTGTTATGCTTATGTTACAGTTGGATAAGTATTTTTACTTTTAGAATACTATTGCTGATTTGGGCGAACCAACTACAGTTGGAGATGCCGTGTTTAATCTTCTAGCCGCATTGGCAAGGAAAGCGTCTGAAAAAACTCTCATAATGGAACCTCTTCTTATATTTTTATCTCAAACTCCGCAGTTAAGTGAACCATTATTGTGGTTCATATTGCAAGTTTTAGACACCGAAGATTCGTTAAGATCTTTTGTTTCCGCAGGTAAACACAAAAATACTCTTGTGTGATATTTTCTTAACAAAAAAAAGCCGCTTCTAAGGACTTCGTTTATTTCAGGTGGCATTAGGATTTTGGGCCAGAGTTTGGTTCGTAGCAGTAATGCTCCTAATACAGTTTCACACGCTAGCACTGTCTCTATGGTCATGCAACATTTTGTCGGCTTTAATGCTAGATCCGATGCCAATACAGCAATTGCTGCTTCATCTTCGACGAAGAAACTTCAACAAGCTTGCTTAGAAAATAATTTATCTTTGGTTAATTTCGCACCTTATGGAAGTATAAGGTAAACACCAACGTCTTATAAATACAATCGCTAACGTAAATTCTGTTCAGATGCCAATCTGGCACAGCCCATCCAGCCGATGTACTCATACAAGGAGGTACAGCGACTCATAGGAGGGCCAGAACCCCGCAATGGTCTTATCACTTTTATCCAGAAGAAGCTCATACAGAATTGACTCTACAACTACCTAGCGCAGTGTTATTAAGAGAAGTGCATCTACAGCCTCATTTAAGTGCTTTAGCAACTTGTCCTTCTGCGGTTGCGTTAGAGGTAAGGAAACTTATACGTACAATTTATTTAACGTTTCATACATTACCTAATATATTTCATTGCATGACATCATAGCTTTGCTCTTTAAAATTTAAGTAATAGGCACCCATTGAATGACTAAGTTATCAATCGGTGGGAGATGTTTCAATGAGTTATTGTAACTCTTCCACGTTATTAATTTCCTTCCGTCGCAAAAATAAGCATTTTAAGTCTCAATTGAATTTAAATCCGGTAATTACATATTTATTACATATTTCAGACAAATTAGAAAGCTATATACCAAATTCACATGAAACTTTTATTGTAGTTGTTTATTTTGTGAAGTTTTTAATAGAGGAAATTTGCTCATTTCAATTTTCAGGTAATACAACTAGATTTTGTTATATGTATATAGATTGTTAGAAGAAATTACATGGATTACATCATCATTAGACCATAGACTGAGTCACACTTACCAAAATAATTTATTTCCAGAAAATATCGCTCACATCCCGCTATAAACAATTTCACATAAAACTATTACCTTCTGCCACAACATAGTATACTAATTAACACTTACTATTCCGATGCAAATGTCGTTAAAGCAAAGTTACTAAAAAGTCTTAAAATAAAAAAACAAAATGAATGAAACTCGAACTAAAATTTTCATAAAGAACAAGGAAAAACCAAGACAAAAAAAAACACAGCAGTGCAACACAATAAATGAAAATACTTTCTGTTAAAATGCCCAAAACGACCCAGAAGTTCCTAAAAATGGTCATAGAAAACGTTAAAGCTCAATACAGAGGCCTCTGAATAACTGATTCGCCATTTCTCTCTTGGATGTTAAATTCATTCTTATAATTTATCTTATGGTTAGGGCTTGGAAGTTTCGGATAAGTTGTAGCGCCATCTAATGTGGAAAGAACGAAATTCTTATTAAAAATACCTCTACTTCTATTATTATTGATATTATTCAATTTATGATTAACTTATTTCTTTTTTAATAATAAAGTAAAACATTGCAAAGTGAAATAGTTTATTTATATAAAACAGAACTTGTATACATACAAAATAAAATAAATGTATACAAAATTAAACTTAATTTTACAACAAATATAGTAACATAAACGTAATATAACTTTACAAACCTCGATATTACGGAAACAACAGTTTAGAAAATAATTATCAGTGATAACTTATGGCGTGTAAATAACTTACGGAAATGCCACGTAACACTTTCTGACCAATGAAAATGTAGACCAGTTCTTCTTTTCGTTCAAAATTGTGCTATGTATTTACGAAATCCTCTATGTATATTTTCCCATTATATTTTTAGGTATCGGCTGATGGACCTTCAAGATTGGTACCGGCTTGTCCCCCCCTTCCTACAAGCGGCATGACATTTATCAGGCTTCACTTGCCGGTACCGGAAGTAGTAAACTGTATCCAACTTCGTCTATATAAACCTAGGGACGCTAATAACATCGGTTTGTCCCAAATAAGACTACTGGGGACTTCCGCTTTTGGCGGAAACGTCAAACAGCAAATTCTCGACTTGTCAGAAGATGAATCGCATTGCAAATATAGCTTGGGTTGGTTACGTCTATTACACCATTGTTTTACATTACCAAACGATGAAGAATTGGAAAAACACGTTATTGCAAGCGCGGCTCAAGTTCCAAATTTATTAAACACGTGCTGCGGCTTATTGCTAGTACCAACGCACATTCCTAGCCTTTATTTGCCAAATTTAGAAAAAGTTCTTTGCGAATTAAGCTTATACGACAGGCAAAATGGATTAAGTGTAATTGGAATATTATTAGACAGCAGATTAAACGGAAGCGATCCTATTAACGTCGTTTTAAACCTGGTTGGGGGAAAAATATTAATGAATTCGGCCGGTTCTCAATCCGCTTGTGAATTGCTATACCAAGTATGCGGACATCAGGTAAGTAAATAGAACTGCTTCGACCGTACAATTTTGTCTGACAAGGGACCACTAGCAACCCAAAAATTCAGATTTCGCTGAAACTCTAAGAAATGAAGAAGTATCTCAATATAGGAGCAACACATTTTTCTAGCAGCTAAATTGCCTACTTTTTGGGGAACAACCTCCTCCAAAAATTTAAATAAACATAATTTAACATAACTTCCAGCACGAACTAAACTATTTTCGAAAAAAGTGTATGGGCAGGATCGAGTACCTCATTTGCCCCATTTTTCGCATTAAGGTTTAATTATAATTATTTCTTTGAAATGTTATGGAGGTAGGTAATAATTTGTGTAGTTTTATGGGTTTTATTGGATGAAGATTATGAAAATTACAATTTCCTTGCAATTAACCAACGTTTTTAAATTCTTGAAAAAATATCAGTCACGGTAAGCTTTGAAGCCATGACTTCTGTGTTACTGGCGCATTGTGCTACTATTACACTATGAGAGTAAATGTGAATTTAAATCGCTCTTTTAATACCTAGATGTCTGTTTTTTTCGGGATTTTAAAGACGTTGATTAGTTGATAGGAAATTGTAATTTTATCATTACCAATGGCGGTTTAATATTGACATAAGCTAAAATTTGTTATACAGTACCGTTTTCTCCGCAAAGCCGACTTTTTGATAAATAAAAATAAATTATGGATATGGAGTGTCCGGTCTCCCGTCATATATTTTTTCTGAGAATAATTTGCATTATTCTTGGAGCTACGCTTCAAATTATATTGTATATGCTCAGAAATTAGGCGATTCAATCGCTAATAGAAGTTACTCTTTCAGTCCTTAAAGTTTCATCGAAATCTGAATATTCGGGTTGTCGGGATTCCTTTGCGAGTTATAAGTCAAATTTACTGTGTTTTCAGGATAGAGATACACCATATCGTGTGGCATTGATGTTAGAATGGTTACAGCGGACAGCTATCCAAGCGATACATAGCAGTAATGTCGATACCTGCAGTTCGGCGTACATTTCTTGCATAGCTTCAATTATATGGACGGCCAATCAAACAAAGGTGAATTACAACTTAGCGGGAATGGTAACCCTGGAATTGTTTGACGCAGTTTATAAATTTAACATGGTGGCTACGAAAAACATACCTTTGAAATGTGCTTTAGACTCTCTGCTATGTTCCTTGTGTTACATAAAGAACGAATTGTTCCCAGTACTTTTACAGAGGATGGGCGTCTTGATTCCTAACTTATCCACAGACCGTAGCGCATCAATTTCGGATGATCGAAAAGATTCGGAAAGTATGACTGATGATTCGAAGCAAATCTTTGAAAATAATTCGGAGTGGTACGGTCACCTTGTGATAAGCGAGCTCCCATATTTAGATCTATCAAGTGAACAACTAGAAACAATCGCGTTAGTTAGTCGATCTCCTACAGCTATTCAACAATTGTTGGATTCAGGTTTGCCCAAAATATTAAACTCCGCAATATTACAATTTTGCAATGCGAAATCGGAATCTACCTCGTTAATGTCCAAATTAGATAAAGTTACGGTTATTTTGAATTTTTTCGCGAATGTAAGTGAAGAGAGACTTATGAGGGACTGGCTCGGATCGCAGGAAGGATCATCGTTTTGGCTACCTCTATTACAGTTTTTGTGTAAACGATCTTACAATAGAAAAACTGTTCACTCAGAGAATTTCGCGCAACTAGAGGAAGTTGTTGTAAGATTCCTCTCAAGAGTTTGTCTATGTCATCCAAATAATCAAGCTTTGTTGGCTAAAGTTCTCTGCGAAGTTATAGCACAACAAACGAACGGAATTACAGGTTTCATGCGTAGGCTAATCTTGCAACTCTTGCTAGAAAATGAAAAGATACCTGTCAGTATAAAGGCGAATGAAACATTGTACAAAAATTCCACGGTACTTCATCCGTACTTGCCTCTACATCCTGCGTTTAAACAAACGCACGATCGCGCTCTTCTCTATCTCGGAACTAACGTTATGATAGGCGATATTTTAGTACAATACATCTCGTTCTCGACAAGTTTAAAAGCGGAGAGTCCCGCTAAGAAAGAATCTGGAGTGAAAAGCGAATCTTTGAAAAATTGGTGGCCTATGCCGTTAGATTCCGATATAAGTATGGCAGCTGGAGTAACTGCCAAGGATAAAAGAGCCAAAGACGCAAAGAATCAAGTAACTGCCACGCCTCAGTTAAAGAAAAAGAGGTACACTTCCGCCGAAGGTTCGGGTACTGTTGACAACTTCGATGGGCGCGTTGTCAAATGCGACGCATTACCTGATCAGATCTTACCGGTGAATTTAAGTCTAGCCCAATTGTTGAGGATGATAGAAGACCATGGCGTAACGACAGATTGGCCTTGCATTCATCTTACAATTTATCAGAATAAAGGTGAAAATTAGTCTTCTTTCTTTTCAGTTGATAAAATAACTCGCTTTTTTTCAGGTTCAGAAGAAGAAAACCAAAGAATTAAACTAACATGTAATCAAAAACCCCTCAGCAGTGCTTTACAAGTCTTCAGTTCTATGGGCGGATTGGCTTTACTTGCGCAACACCTACCCACAGTATATCCGGAAACAGTTAGGACCTCTAATATCGAAAAACCAACGGATTCGGCAGAATCTGATTGGGTAAAAGTTGAAGGTTAATATCCAACTCGTCACTTTCATCTACTGCGTAAGTGTGTACCGAAATAGTAACGTTTGTTTCGCTTTTATAGGAAGTGACGATATATATGAAGATTTAGAAGAACCGCTAACTTGTAGTACGCCGAAACCTATGAAATCATCTGGTGCGATACTTAATGTTCCACCACATTCTTTAACTGCGTTTAGCCTATTTCTTCGATTGCCTAGTTATGCAGAGGTTCTCTTAAGGGACACAAAAAAAGCTCTATGCTTATTGCGACTGGTATTGGGTGTTACAGACGATGGTGAAGGTAAGTAAAACTTTTGTCGGCCAAACCTTGTTTTAGGTATTTTTCCGTTTTAACTGGCACAGCAGCCCAAACCTCTAAATCGTTCAAACTATGGCCTTGTTTTTTTAGCAGATGTAGTTGACACTTTTTCCACTTTCCATGGATGGTAAAATGTTCCTAACAATCACTGAATTTTTGAATAATTTTCCAAGATATTGCTAAACCATAACCCAGAAATAATACTAATACAGAAAGGAAACTGCAATACTTATACTTCATTCACGTTAAGAATGCAGTAAATAATGCTGCAATCGGCGGCTGTATAACACTGATGAAATTTAACAACTTGTGTTAAGTGAAAGAATAGTGTGGCACATTGCCAAAAGATTAATACAACAGAAATTCCCAGCTCACCTCCTAAGAGAAGTCTTCGTGAAACAATATACGATCATTTAGACGAAGCTCAAAAATCTATAATTATGAGACATGTCCGTTCATTCTTTTTAAAAAATGAATTGCGTACATGTACAAAATTATTAAACATAAATATAATATATTTTGACCTTGTATTTAAACCAACTTACTGATGTCAAGTTATACTTTCAAATTTTCAATTCAAGTTTATCCATGGCAATATTGTTATTTTAAAGCTTCTCATATGGCATTTATGTTCTCTTGGATTAACCCCAAATACAATCTCATTTACTTCTTAACATAATTAAATAAGCTCCAGCTATTTCTGCAAATGAAACAACCAAAGGATACATTTATATTGCAATTGAGCCACCTTTAGTTTGTTATTGTGATATAATTTTATCAGGTCAAATGAAAAACTCTTCTATTTACTGTACAAGATTATGATAACCAAACTTTGACGTTTACGATATTGACATTTGACAGTTATATCGGTTAAATTTCATCAGTGTAATACAGCCGCCGATCGTAGCGCTATCTGCTGCATTCTTAACGTGGACGAAGTGTAGATTGAATGCTTTCGGTTTGCTCTTCTATAGGATTTAATACCCATTGAATCTCTATATCTTCAGCTACTTACTTCATTGCAGTTTATTTCATACCTCTACAAAGACAAATAATAATTTATATTGACGTATATAGCGAGTTGCGCTTGCGTAGATGGGAATGATTTTTGAATTTTCGCATATATCTTGTTGCAACTTGTCCACATTCTTTATGCTTTCATCTAAAAAATTACTGAGAGTCATCTGCCTGTGCTTTGTTTGGGATCACTAAGTTCTTCTTTAATTTTACATGCTTATAATCTTGTAAACGGCATTCTTCGCGGTACTTGAATACAATAAGGAAAGAAACAATATTATTTGAAAATGATGTGTGCGTATACATTACCTATTATAGCTATTATTTGTAGCGCAGACCTTATACTTACCAATTTACACTCAGAAACAGTACCAGGTCCATTATTACTCTACAACGGTTTTATAATTTAACACAATAAATACAGCAACATAATTATTAGTTCCAAACAGAACTGCTGTTTGTCCTAATATAGCAGGCAAAACGTACGGAATACGAAATAGAAAGCGAATACAAAGTAGAGACTGTCAACTACTGACTATAAACAACATCCTGGTAAAGCATTAAAAAGCTGCCTTAATCTAAACCAATTATTTTATTTTTATCGCGTGGTTTTGAAAGTGCTACGTGCAAATAAAAAAACAGGTTTTAAGTTTCTTTATTTATGTTACTCTAAATTGCCCCAGATTAAAAGTGTTGCGTTATTATATCAGCTGCGACAAGAGCTGCATAAATAAACAGTAGTAACCAAAAGTAGATGTAACTAACCCCAAATAAACTAGGATTGAACAAGCACATTTTATATTACCTAAACTATCATTCGGATACTCAAACATTACTCAAGGACGTATTTAAAACTATTGAAATTTATTAAAAAAGAATCACTCGGACATCTTATTGGAATATTTAAAAAAAAAAACACAACTGATATTATACACCAAATACATATTTGGGCCAGCTTCGAGCAAGTAGAGCGGCACAAACAAACCTTATAACTAGAGACCGGATTATATGCAAGGTGCATATCTTTTATTTTATTTATTTATTATATTTAACGTCTATATGTATTACACTGATTAAAGTTAATTAGCATTAATTAACTTTAATCAGTATAAGACATCTACAAATAGACGTAAAATATAATCAATAAATAAAATCAAATATATGCACTTTGCATGTTATCTGGTCTCTACTTATAAAGTGTAAGTAAAATATAAACGTCCTAACTTTCAAAATCTCGCAGGAGGAGACATTTTTCAAACACCCGTAGCCGATTCTTTACCAACTCTCCCATTCGAAGTGCTAAAAAAATTGTACGAAGCTACTCCTTTGACGACGGACGACGGCCGATTACTTCGGAGAATCAGTATTAACATTGGCGTCGTACATCTTCTACTGGCGTGTCTCGGTATTTTCACTCATCAAACTCAACCAAGCACACAAAAAGAAAGTAAATCTAAAGATGATAGAAGTCAGTTATACTGGGCAAAAGGTAAGTTCCTTAAACCAATTTGTAGCCGTGGTTTGCTAATGGTTAAGGTTCTGTTAGAAGTTTTGATTACGAACGTCATCCGCTAGATGTTAAATATAATTTTTGTTGTCCAGCCCTGTTCAAGCAAACAAATATATATTCCGTCAGCTAAGCTGTTTAAATCGTTTGCAGCTCAAATGAAACGCGTAATATTCACCAACTGTCAATACATGAACTGTAAGCAAACCACCACAAAACTTGTTACTTAAGCAAATATACTATCATATCACAAGCTTTTGATAGTCTTTTTTTATGATGTAAAGTATAGAGAATGACACTTTTGATTGGTTTTACAATAAGTATATCCTAAACTTAATAAAACAGTAAAATAAACATTGATAAAATATTAATTAACGTATTATTACCAGTAATTCAATTATAACCATTTTCAATTTTTATAATTAATTTTCAAAATTGTGGCATTGTAGGTACAGGTTTTGGTACGGGTTCGACGCAACAGAGTTGGAACGTTGAGCAAGCGCTTTTAAAACAGCGCAGTGAAGAAGAACATGTTACAGTATTACTACAAGTACTTTCAAGTTACATTAACCCAGCAGGAGAAAATGATGATGAATTAGGAACAGGCTCAGTGTTGCCGCCACAGTTTCCTCAACTCCTTGGGAATAGCGCACTTCTACCCGCATTAAGCTCGTATTTAAGAAACGATTCCGGTACAAATTATATTGTCCATTCCCTAATTGTATTTACTTTTTAACAATTTAATGTTTTTTTTACAGTGTTGGATATGGCTCGACACATTCCGTTATACAGAGCGGCATTAGAAATTTTAAGAGCACTCGCTGTCAGTTGTCAACTTGTGAATCTACTATTACCTCAGAAATCCAGCAATAGTCCTTCGATTAGTTCACTTCTAAAAAATATGAAGACCTGTGTCGATACCTACGCTTCCAAGCTCAGGTCAGCCCAGACTCATAAAAGTTTAAAAAAGTATGTTTTAATTTTTGATTTAGAAACTAAAAGAAAACTGTTAATATTTTCAATTTGCTTTAATAACTGCTCCTGATCACCTTGCATAATAATGTTTCGTATTTCTTTATAGGTTTAACGGTAAACCTACAAGTGCCAAATATAAATTTAAAACTAACGAACAGTTAGAGGAAATAGAAAGAGATGAAGGTCTAGCGATGCTGATGCCTGATATTCAACTAACTGCCACCTTAGTATGTAACGTGACCGATAAACTTGTGGATGCGGAAAATGAGGGATCTAAAGACTTTAATCCTGAACGACCACTTTCGGAATCATTGGAGGAAAGATATTTGAAAGTTATGAAAGCACTTCAGTTCGGTAAGTTGATGGTGCTAAAAATATAGTCCAATCAGTCTGGGGTAGTCCAGAAAATGTGGGTAATCTTTCGAAAATGCAACGTTTATATACAAATAGCATTATATGCTCCTAGTTTGTTTTTTTTCTCGATAGAACGCACCTCCGTTGAATTATTCATTCTTCAATACAGGATGTGCGTGAAGTTTCTCATTCTTAGTATCTATATTGTTTTCGAGAAATAGTAAATTGTGAGATTAAAGAAAGACAATAAGAACAAAATACTTTTTACACACAGCTATGATCTAAGAAGTCTATTGTTGTTTTCTGAGAAAGAGAACCGGGGGATAAAAACAAACGATATTTAACAAATATAGCAAAGCCATAGATAGCGGGCGCAAAATTTATATTTCCATTTGTTTTACAGATACCTACGAAATGATTCAAGAACTCCCAGAAGGTGGTTATAAATTTGTAATATCGCATCACTTCGAAAGCAATGCAAGAACGGCAGGAGACCAATCGAGTCCCGCCAGAGTAAAGAGGTTGGCTCAAGAAGCAGTAACACTAGTGACTAGTTTACCCCTAAGTTATAGTAGTTCTGTATTCGTAAGGTGCGATACGGATCGTTTAGATATCATGAAAGTTTTAATAACAGGTCCGGCAGAAACGCCGTACGCAAACGGCTGTTTCGAATTGGACGTCTACTTTCCGCCAGATTATCCGCAAGCACCAATGATGATAAATTTAGAGACGACAGGACATCATAGTGTTAGATTTAATCCGAATTTATATAATGACGGAAAAGTGTGTCTCTCTGTTTTGAACACGTGGCATGGTCGCCCCGAAGAGAAATGGAATCCTCAAACTTCTAGTTTCTTACAAGTATTAGTTTCTATTCAAAGCTTAATTCTAGTACCTGAACCGTATTTTAACGAACCGGGATACGAACGATCGAGAGGAACACCATCCGGCACTCAGAGCTCGAAAGAATACAATGCAAATATTTGTCAAGCGACGGTGAGATGGGCGATGCTGGAGCAGATTGTTAATCCGTGCCCCTGTTTTAAAGAAGTAATCAATACGCATTTCTATTTGAAGCGAGACGAAATCATCGAGCAAGTAGAGAACTGGATTAAGGATTTGGAAAATGACGTTACGGAAAAACGTGTATCTAGAACAAACAACAAAAGATCGACATTTTCGAGCGTAGAAAGTTTCAAAAAGGTTTATCAGCAACTGAAAGAAAAACTAATGAAGCTTACACCTCCGCCAAATGTGGATGGTGAATCTTCAACGTCAAGCATGGAAGTAGAAACGTCAAAAACTGTTAATGGTTATCAGAACGAAACGCAAGACATTGACAATGACATAGATATGGAAAAGATGGTGAATGATATGTGCGAGTGATATGGATCCCTACACATTAAAGTGCATTTATTTTAATAGTTTTTTAAATGTGCGTTAATAAATTTTCCTTTTTTTAAGAGTTCTTTATTGCTTTATTTATAAAAGTATGTATTCATGTTCTTATATAACGGCATACACAAATATATTATTTGTTTAATAAAATAATAGGAAACTGTTGCTGCGAATATATATATATCTAATACTTAAAAATAAAAATTTTATTAATGATACTTTAATTCTATTCATTAATAAAAGAAGTACAATGATTATTGATATAACTACCACTATATGTGATGATTTAAACATGAATGTAATTTATTTTGAAATAAATTATTTACTGTATTGTTACAACTTACTTAGTACTTTTTAAGTTATTATCAACGGACTGCTTTATTGTATCTATCGATTTATCTCCATGTATTAGTATTTTATTGTAACAAAGGATATTTTAAATTATATCTATTTCTTTCTGTCGAAAGGATTCCTGGAATGTTATATATAAATACGACCAATTGTTTACGCAGATCTCTTTCTGTGGAGGACATCAAAACGTAAATGTATATATCTATTTATATTAAAAGATATGTTAACAATTTTTTACAATGATCATTGTGAAATGCGTATGTATAGAAACTAGATTGTTTTAGAATGTGATTTTGTAAAATTTTAAGATACGTTTCACTGATTTATCATGCAGATGTGATTTAAAAAAGAATAAATATTTTCGTTTTCACTCGATTATTTATTTGCGCCAAAATTTTATTAATCATTTCGATTTATTTTATTCTCTTTTACTTTCTGTATTAGACCAATTTCAATAACTATATCAAACAGTTTGTTATTAATTTCGCTAAAATGACAAATAGAGGCAGTAGCTTCACTCTGTCAAACCCTTCGATCATGTCTTACTGTTTTACTCGTGCAATCCGGTTAACGCAGCATAAATAGTAACGGTCACAATTGGAAAAAATATTCGAAAACATGAAAAGAATCAAAGATTAAAGGCGGCTGTACTGTTAAACGAAAACGGAAAGCTTTCCTAGATTTATAATTTTTTTACATGTTTGCTCTTAAATAAAATGGTAAGGAGAACTATAAGTTAAATCATGCGATTCCAGTATATACATGCCCAATACATTTCCGAGAACATTTCATTCTCTGGATCTCGGAAGCAATAGCGTAACTGGAAAGAGTTAGCGTCCGCAGTGTATTATGCACGTGGTGAATACACATATCCCTTCATTCTTGCTTGTGCTGTGGATATAATGATCGCTACTTATATCCTTGATTATTTTTTGGTCGGTTTGTAGTCGTGAAGGGTTAGGTATGTATTCATTATATATAACGCGACCCACGTGCATATTACACTCTGCGCACGCTCCGTTTCTGCAGTCAAGATCCCGAGAGCAAAAAAGTTAAAACTTGGCCCATTTCTCCGTTACTGGATAGCTTCTCGTTCATTTTCGAGTATTGGGCATGTATCATGATTTCATTTTTTTCTTGTTCTCGTTACCGCTTAATTGTGCAGCCGCCAACGTTATGTATAAACTCTGTTGATGAAAACTAAAATTTGCTCCAATTTAGTACCGATTATACTGCCCAACACAATTTTTACCAACTTCTATATGAGACTTGGTTTTTTATTAATTGGGGTGTGCTGAATCCAAAAATCATAGTTTTTGCGTATCACATCAAAATTTTGAAGAATCAGTTGTTACTTAAGAACTGATGAAATATAAGCAAAGTATAACATTTTAATAAATCATTTATTTATATACATTATTAGCCACGAGTATAGTACAAGTATTTATTTTCATAATCAAAATTTCACAAGAGTGTTCGTAAAAACAGAAATAATTAGAGTACAAATTTTCATTTGCTGCACTTTCTGTTGCGTATTTTGATTTGGCAGTACCTTTGTACGCTCCAACAGTTGCCGGCCGTCATATGAGGATCTCATCTTCCTTGCTACCGAGTTTCCATGCTTTTAAAATTTTAATGAAAATTTGGGGAACCTATCAAGATAATTATGAAGTAAATGAAACTAGATGCTCATGTTACAACCTAAGCGGCAGCATTGACTTCACTAGATCTTTGTAATTGGGGGCTTTTTTGTTTCCAAGAAAATTCTTCGCGACCATAGTGAATGAAGTCCAGGCTTCTTTCTCAGCTTCGTTCACAGAGTTGATGTAATTTGGATCTGTCACTAAAGTTCTAATTTGAGGTCAATTAAATTCCCCAGCTTTAATTTTTTCACTTAGTCGTGGAAACTTTTGACATATGTACTTGAAACAGTCCCCTTGCAAATCTAGAGCTTTAACATATTGGTTCATAAGACCCAATTTGAAGAATTGGCCACATTTGGGTAACGATTTTCAAAAATTTTGAAATAGGTAAACAAGAAATACCGTAGAAAGACGACGTGATAGAAAAAAATGGGTTTCATATTTGGCGTTAGCGCACCTATATTAGTTAAAAACAAGTGTGTTAGATTTTAGTCGGCAGTAAAAAGTTATTTGTTGGCCAGTGTTGTCAAATGTTGATTTGGATGAACTACAATCATAAGCACATACATTAAGATCGCCAATAGAGCAGATCTCGTTAATATAAATGTGCTAATTATCATACAAAGGGTTATTCACTGTACTTTAGGATAAGGATGATTCATTTATGTAATAACAATTAAAGCGTAGACAGAAAACACTATTTATAGAAATAATATTTTAATACGTAATATTTATATCTGAAATATATAAATTATTGTAACAATATATAAGTATCACAAATTCATTAAATATCAAAAACTACGAAAACATATAAATACAAAGAAATTAAAATAACATTCTATCACATACAAATTGATAATTCCAAAGGTATGATCCTACAGGCTTCTTTGCGCTACTACCTTAATATGAAACAAAACCTAGTATCCATAAAATTATATATAAATGTATTAATAAAATTGTACATTCTTTACATCTATTGGTTAAATAGAAGATACATGTATATGCAGTATACCTGGTTACTAATGTAGACGTGCATCAATCAACATAACATTAAAATTTAGAAATGTGATACACTGCATGATGAAATAGTAATGATATATGAATTATAGCATAAACTAACAAACATGGGTACTTAAGAATAGCACCAACTAATCACTCCACCGTAACAGTGGCTTGGGTATTTGTCGATTCTCTACCCAGAGAACTACCAGGAGATTCCGAATTTTCATTTATCAATCTCTGTCTTTCTCTATACATCGAAACTCTCATGTTTTCGGTTTGATGGTAGCGGCATAGTTTAAGCAAGGCGAACACGCTTAATCCCACCCACATGGCGAATGACCCCCATACACCAAACTATAAAAGAAGTTATTTTTGATAAGTAAAAACGTATACTATAGTAGAATATAACAAATTTCCATCAAAATATACTAGTCACGCATACACAAAATCAAAACGTAAATAAGAAAATGCCACTCAAACAAATGACATTGAAATATATTTGCTTAATGAAACTTTGATTCACCATCTTATATCAAAGCTTTAGTTTTAAGAGTTGGGTGGCAAGAAGCGTTGTCTTATTAGAGAAAAAGGTTTTCTAAAGACCCTCTTAAAAAGACGACGGCCATAATACAGCATTTAGAACCCTTGTAGGAGGTGTGCTCATAAAATAATCGAGCTTTCTTTTCTAACTTTTATTATTAATCTTAGAGATTATTTAATCCTCCTCTCCTTAAAAGTACTTTTCGCCCTTATCCATGCACTTTTCTCAGGGGTGTTTCCAATTCGCAAAGCAGTCCTGGAAAGCTTCTTTTATGTGTTATGAATTTGTTTTAATGTCATGAATAGTCTCAAAACAGTCTCTTTGGAGCATTGCTTTTATTTCATGAATAAGAAAAAGAAGCGCAAGGAACCAAATCTCACAAGGGAGGCTGAAAAGGAATAGTAATCTGATGTTGAGACAAAACCCAATTTTTGCGGATTTTTTTTTGCGTAATAGACGTACAACTCCATTAGTAATTACCGTTGATTGTTTAACCTTGATACAATAGTCAAGATAACCAAAAACAGCTAGCATCACTTTGATGTGGGATCGACAGTGACGTCTTTTCTTGGAGTGAACATCTTTTGCCAATCCACTCTGATGTTCGAACTTATCGTTGCCACAAACCCAGCTTTTGACCCCCGTTATAATCTTTTACATGACTCATTCATCGTTATTTCAATCATGAAGAAGTTTCCGGCAAGCGTCCACTCGATCTTCTTTCTGCTTTCAGTCATCAGACAGGGAACAAATTTTGCTAGAACCCAACACGTGTTTAGTTATTCGGTCAAATTCTCATGGCACAGCCCTATTGAGACGCAAATCTCTTTTGCAAATTCTCTGACGGTTCAACAACGGCTTGACCACGCCAAATTCTTGATTTTCCCAACATGGCCATCATTAGTTGAACTCGGGGTCGTCTTCAGTTGATTAACAACAATTTTTGAATCGTGTAAACTCATATCATCTCCATATGCTTGTCTCAAAAGTTGAAACGTTTTTGTGAACATTTTTCCCAGTTTCACGGAAAATTTTACGTCGCATGATAGCCTTCGATAATCGCGCACAGCAATAATCGCCACGAACTCTAAAACAGTTTGAACTGAAATAATAGTACGAGAACTTGAAGAGGCGTCAATAATTTGAAAACAAACTGTTATGCCGGACACAATGTTGCCAACCGAACGTCTCAAATCTCTTCGTTACCGCATAATTCAAAATGTTCGGTTATTATCCGGTCAGACCTTGTATATTTAATTTTGCATTTCTAATTACTTCATTAACTAACAGCATGCTTAGCATATCGAAATATGTTAATTACATTTTCCAACCATGCCCAGGATTGTATCACTACTCAGCAAGATGTAGTAGCGCCTGCGTTTTTTCGATTACTACAACTTAGTTTATTAATCTTGCGTGCTATTAATCCACTATATCAGAAGAAAAATCTATTTTGTTAATAAGTATTTCCTATGCATCAAAAAAAAATGAAAGCAAAAAAAGAAAAGTAGTTAAAAAGATACTGGGTACACCGAGTTTTTCAATTAAGGAAAACAAACAAACATTGGTAACTGGAAACTAACTTATGGATGCGTCGGCCATTCGGGAATGATTTGTTTCACTTTTTATTAAAGATCCTTCCGAACGTGCGGCACATCGTATCGTCAGTGACGCTTGTCCATATTTGTATCATTCCCTCAATTTTAGTCTGTATAAGCAGAGGTATAAAGAAAGGGAGAATACAGGTCAACCTGTGTAAATGGTATGCCATTTTGGAGATTGCTACGCATAGGAAATTTTAATCAAAAAAAACTCTTATACTCCCCTATTCTAGTGGTTTAGCATACTCAGGTAAGACAGGTTGCTCAATCGAAACCCGAATTAAGAGTACAATATCCTATTTGAAGAAACATCGGTCATCGCGAAGAAACCTAATTTCTATGGTAGAAAAATCAGGGAGGCGATGGAGAACCACAAACACCGCGATATTAATAGGGAGGATGGATATCACCTATCCGCGAATTCGAAACCGCTCCTATAAGCCCCACCCCTCTCCACTCAACCAACCGTTCACGTTTCGCCAACCAAACGCTCCCGACCTATATAAACCCTCTGCGGTACACGTCAGAAAGTTTTCGCCTCTAGTGCGGTAACACATCGAGTTACCGTGACCTTCTTCCAAAGTGGTTTCACTCCTAACGTGGTTTATACATCGAGTTACCGTCTCTGTTTGGTTCTCCCTGCTTTTCTCCTGAAGAAGACTGCTATGACTGAGGCGAAACGTCGAGATTGGGCCTTTTTTCCTTTTTTTTCTCTTTTTTCTGTTTTAATTCTTTTACTTTCACTTTTTTTCCTTTTTATTTTTCTTTGTATTCCTCATCTTATTTCTCTCCTCCTATACCTTATCGTGACACGCTCCAATTCCGGAAACAGTTTATTTATCACTTTTTATTAGAGTTGGGCTCACACAGATATTTGTACGATGTGAATATATTCACAACCTACTACTCAAGTAGACATCTCTAAATTTCGTAGGCAATTTAAGACAATAGAGGCCATATTTGAAAAAAAAATAGCAATTATGACGAAACAGACAATTTAAGCCGCCCGCGAAATTTAAAAAAGTCTACCTATGTATAACACGTAGAAATAATATATCTCAAAACAACACCTAAACCAAGTTAATGATTATATGAGTTGTATAACAAATAAATTAACAGTGCCCCAGTAAGCAGGAAAAAATTAATACACCAAGCATGATTAATATTGGACTGTTTGTTGCTATCGCTAACTATTTCAACATCTAGGTACACAACAAAACACTTGCTGAATTTATAAAGTTAAACTGTAATTACTTACGTTTGCACCATTATAAAATTTAAAAATTTTCAAAAGCAGCTGATAAATGTGAATGAAAACAATATTTTATAATTTGTAAAATTAATCACTATTACCTAGAAAGTGCTGATTCGCAACCAAAACCAAATTATTAAATAAAATTTATCTAACTTCCTGAGAATCAAGTACCTACCTGCGCAGTTCCCAAATGAATATAAAATCCATCGGTAATAATACCATCTTTTTTATCAATAACTTGTCCAGCAGCTGACTGACAACTAAAACAAGAAAATTAGCTAATAATCTCCCTTGAATTAACATGAAAAAAGTTAACATACGATGGAAATCTTTGTATCATGATATCACACCAGGTCATAAATCCAAGTGTTATCATTAGTGCTGCGATAATAGTCATGGCACATAAAATCATACTACAAACTACATCTATAAAGGCTGACAAAAAACTGCTATCGATTCCTCTTCGTAAGAAACAAGATAATCTGAAAATAGTTGTAGTAGAGGTGTAAGCTTAAATTACAAATGAAATTTCTCAGCAACCTGTATATTTGCGCTACAGAAACCAAAAGTAGTATCACACCTACAAAGATAGTGTAGTTGCAATATCCTTGTGATGCCCAATCTACTTGTAATTGCCCATCGGTTTCTTGCCAGCAGCCACTTGAAAATAACAAGCAATGGCCCCTAAAAGTATATTATGAAATAAATAAAATAATGTATTGGAATTATGTTGTTAACTAACCTGAACTCATCTTGATGTAAGCTCATAGGAATAACAATACATAAAGAAAATATCAAAGCAATTACATATCCAGTAACTTGACTAAGTAAAACAATATTATTAAGACCCATTATCACTTACTGTATTCGATAAAATTCATAAAAATTACAACAATAAACATAATATACTACAACATTTTTGACAGAACGCATATAACTCGATATAGCTTGTTCCCATTTATTCCTTTTAAGCTTTGTTGCTATCCTTTTTTATGCTCTTGATTTGGAGAAAACTGATTCCTTTAAATTTATGCGGGAAAATAAGAAAATTATTTCTATTATTCAAATATAGTGATACTAACTGCATTTAAGAAAAAATCCATTTCCTTAAACCCGGTATTCACACATCACAATTAATCTATGCACTTATTGATAAAATGTAGTACACATCATATGCAAAAATAATCTTAAACAATCGTCAATATATCCTGCCATAGCTCCTTTATTTTTAATATTGCGTTGATATTACAGTTTGCAATTATATACAATGAAATCCAAACTTATATGCCCCAAACAATGTTTTAATTGAATTTGAAAAAACAACAATTGATAATAAATTATGTATAGAAAATAGTAGATTTTATAATTAACTCCGAATAACTCAAATGCAACTTGACGGCGATGTTATTTCATTAATAACCTAAATGAGAGGCGCAAATCCGTTAAGCTTATTTTTTTAAATAGTCTATATGTTATAAGTAAATTCTCGTTTTGAATTCTCGTAGATTCTCGTTTTGAATTTTTTTCTGTGTTGAACCTCTGAACATGATTGTGTGCAATTAAACTTGATAAGTAGAAAAGGCAAAATGAGCGAGACACCATAGGCGTGCGCTTAATAATTAGTAAACAAAATAATTGGTGGAACATTATGAAACACTTATCCTACCACACATTATTTTCAATCTTATCACTTAGATAAGTATTTACAATATCAGGTGCGTTTTCACAGTTATTTCAATTTGGCGTAAAGAAAAAATCTTATAAGAAGAGATATAGACTGTCACCTAGGCTTCGAAATATTAGGTCTTACAGAGTATAGCTCTTTTTTATTACCTCATATGGACTTGCATGTAACCATCCTTTATTGAAACTAAGAGCGTTGCCAAGTTACTTGGCGCGCATTCTATCTATGGTCCGTTCACACCTTAAAATTCAGTATGTCTCTTAGGGAATGTTATTCTACTGACAGAGAGTTTATGTATCTACATCTCTTTTCAATCTGGGCAGGGATGTGCGATTTCGTATTAGCATTGTGACTTTTTTTGACACCTGCATTACCAACAAATAAATTGGTATTTATATATAATATAATGTTTAGTGCTATCTCCATAAGAACAATACTTCGAAGCCTTGGTGACAGTCTTCAGTGATGATTGCAGAATTAAAATAGCCGTTATTAAATTTACATCTGAATGTATAATATATAATAATAGAAACTGGCTTATTCAATTGTGTGCAATTTTCTTTTTTCGCGCGTATGTTTCAATCATATTTGTGTGTTTTCAGGTCTATTACAAACTAAGTGTTTATTTTTTGTGTCATTGTAACTACATCCGGCAATTCACTAAACTTATTTTATCAGGCAATGATTATTTTTTCGACCTACTTAATTATATGTAATGTACAAAACTGCATAACAGAGTAGTCAACAGAACTATACGAACAAATTATGCTATAGGATATAGATTGACGCTGGCCGCGAGGCATACCGAAATTTGCTAGATACGTGCTCGACATACACCCAATGAACCGCCATGCACTTTTGCCACTTCTATAAGTCATCGTAAATGAATCGGAATCGCTACCACCAAAGAATTAAAAAAATTCACAATTTTAAAAATTCAAGCATTGTTTAACATATTCACGTAATTGTACTCAAGTAAAAACATGTAAAGGACATTTCTCTGAATCATACTCCAACTATTCAAATCAGTATTATGCGTGCTGCTTATTGCTTTATCGTCGTTGAGAAATTCACGCCAAGATGAAAATGCAGTTTATAATTTATATGGTTTTATTTGTTTCAGGCAAGTGTAATTAATTGCATAAATTATCTTTCTCGACAACATTTCGATTGCTAAGATTAAATATTACTCTATAGCTATTTATACCGCGCATTATGATACAAGGATAATAGGTGGAAAAGAAACAACGATTGAAAAATTTCCTTATGACGTTATGGTACTTTGTGAAGATGTCTTTACTGTTTCATTATGTGGTGGAGCAATTTTAAACAAAAAAACAATTATTACAGCAGCACATTGCGTTTCAAAATGCAGCAATAATAATTTAATTGTCATTGCAGGTACGTATATTTTTTTTAGAAACCTATTGTATGAGGATACGGTTTTGAATTTTCTTTTTCTTGTATTATCGTAGTAATACAAAATATATTCATTGTACACCTTATCATTTCTTCTTTCAAGTACTTTTAGAGCAATATACTTTGGTCGGCAATAAAACCGATATACTAATTTCGACATACCGGTTAGAACGATCTATAATCCAGCCTACCTATGTTGTAACGACATATCGATATAGTAATCATTTCTGCCATCCTTAAAGTGTAGTATCAGGTATTACTAGTATTTTAAATATCGTAAAATAATTGTGCGACGTGCTCCTAAAATGAAATAATCGTAAATATTTATATTACCAATGTTGAAATTACATGTGCAATAGCTTTGCCATTAGATCATTACTGAAAGTAGGAATTGCAATTTTGTTGGTATGGATAAGTATACAGAGTGATAATAATAATTTTAGATGGCATACCCCTAAACAGGAACCACTGGGAAGAAAAAGTGTATACATGTTTGATATTAATTGAAAAATTACGTGTCAATTTATTTCCAAATTTTAGGGATACTTAACTCACATTAAATACATTGAACGAATGAAATAATGCAAGCTCATATGTTTACGCGCCCAAGAAATCGGGTGCTCCCCACCCCGAAGGACACAAAATTTATAATATACAACTGATATTCACTATATTTGTTTTCAAACTTGAATAATAAAAAAAGTAAAAACTTTTTGTTGCAATTACTTGTCTGGTAACAATAGAGAATTTGAAATACACTAAAGATTTTAAAATAAATAAAAGAAAAAAACAAACACAACAAACTGAAAAACAAATATTTATTTTCTTTGAAATAGCATCTGATTATAATAAAACAAAATAGCTTACATAAAGTGGCACAGAGAACAAGTAGTAGGCGGAATAAAAGGAAACATGTAACTATCATATAAACTTATACGTATTAAGTAAAACTTACATAATCATAAGACACACTACCGCTCAAAAGTGTTTAGGCACTCTCACTGACAGCAAAAATGTATAAAAACTCAGCAAAAATGTTAATAATATTTATTTTTTATGTACATACACATGTACATGAATAAAAATATATTAAATAAATGTGAAAATTAAAACGTTTAATTTAAATTTTGCTTGCATCTATGTGACCTCCTCTTGATTTAATAATTGCAGCACACAATCGAGGCATTCTCGCAATAAGTTTTGCCAGAGTTTCTTGTGTTATTGAGGTCCAACTCGAACTCAATTTGTTCCATACGTCAGTAGCTGATGTCGAAGCCGATTTCCGTACTTCCCGATCTAGTTCTTCCCATAGTAACTCGATTGGATTCAAGTCGGGACTCTGGAGAGGCCATTCCATAATTTTGAGAGTTCCTTCCTCTTCCAAATGGCGTAAATAGTCTTTACATAATTTAGAGGAATGTTTTGGGTCATTATCTTGCTGGAAGATAAAATTTTGACCCAAAAGTCGAATTCCGGAAGGTATTGCGTAGTTCTCCAAAATTTCGCGGTAGCCTTCTTTTTTTAATATATCGTCAATTTTCACAACGTCCCCTACAGTAGTACCAGCAAAACAGCCCCAAATGTTGATAGAACCTCCACCATGCTTCACGGTACCAGCAATACACTCTTCTCTGGTACGTTCACCCACAGATCTTCTTACGAATATGCGTCTTCGGGTTCCGAACAGCTCAAATTTGGACTCATCCGTCCATAGGACGTTGTTCCACTCTTCTATGGTCCAGTGTTGGTGTTCACGAGCCCATTTAAGTCGCTTTTGCTTGTTTTGTTTGCGTAGTAATGGCTTTTTCATCGCAATACGTCCATGGCGCCGGGGTTTCTGCAGGCGACGTTTTACTGTAGAAACACTGACTAGTTTTTGGCGACCAACATTTAATTCTGCGGTGATTTCCGGGGCTGTTTTGCGTCTATTTAACTTGCTGGTAACCACTATTCTGCGATCATCTGGCCTTCCACTCCGTCTTTTATTAAGCAAATTGCCAGTTTCCCGATATTTTTTTACGTTATAGTCAACCGTAGCGTGGTGTATTTTCATTTTTTTGGTAATTTGTCGATTACTTATGCCACTTTTATGGTAAGCTATTATAAGCGCACGTGTTTCCGTACTAATTTCTCTTCGCGGAGGCATTTTAAAAAATTGTCACACGATATTTCGCTCACGACGTGAATAGACGTGAATATAGTGAACACAGGGGTGCCTAAACACTTTTGAGCGGTAGTGTAGGTTGCATTTATATATGAAATACACAAACAACATAATTTCTAATACAAGGCCATTTTAATTACAATTAGAAAAATCATTTTTCTGCTTTAATTTGTGGGAATTGCCATCTTGATTTGTCTAGATTCATATTTTAAATAGATCGACTTCAATACAAATATCTTGGTAAACTCCATACCACACAAATTAATTATCTATCGGGGAGCACAGCGTTTCGAAAGCCTTCACTGAAAAACGAGTTATCGATACATAATATGTCAGTAAACTCGACACTACCCAGAGTCCTTGCAATAATTGTGGCAGTTCTTATTAACTTTCGTTTTGAAAATGACTGCCCCGTAATGGCTACCGAAACAGGCGTAATCAAAAGTATAAATACATTTTACATACGTATAGCTACATAGGTATTGGAAATGAGTGCCTATAATTGAAAAATTTTATATTGTATTTAATTAATGAAATTTATTTTCTAGAGTAGATGATTGACAACAAACAGTAGGTTTTTATAATGCATTTTACAATACTTGTTTCTGTTCTATGTTCCTGTACGGCGTGGCGCGGCACAGCCTGTAAATTCTTTTGGTTCTAATGTGCACGTTGCCACCAGTCTCTCGTCGCAATTTCTTCATTTGTATACAGGAGTGTTTTTAAATTAAAGCGTCAAAAAGTAGGCTAGCTGTTGGTCAGTTTTAGGCAAAATTTACACTAGGAATATTTGATATATTGCCGGCCGCCATATTGTTACAATAACGGATAGATGTTTATATCGCGTTTGTATTTAATTTTTCTCTTGTTATAATAATTACGTAACCACAACTTATATAAAATCCTAGCTAATTTTAAAACTGCCGCCAAAAAGTAACTTTGAAAAAATCAATTGTGTAAACGCATCTTTTCATTTAACCCTTCCAAATTAAAAAAATAGAGTATGCAAGTGTACACCAGTACATAAGCAAATTAATAATTTATCCGGAGCGTTTCAGGAGCACATGGACTCTTATTGTCAACAGTGATACCAACTATTTCTATTCTAAATTTTAATCCTTTATTTAGAAATTTAGAAGATTCATTTCGTTTATATTAAAGGTTTCAAAACATTGGTTGCATACGAGTGCATTCCCTCCATGACGTTCACTATGTTCTCATCCGACTTTTTTGGACAGAGTTATTTGAACTTCTTATTTTGGGCTATAATTTTTAATATAAACTTTCTATTAACCCGGTCAATGGGACATGTTTAGAAATCACACCATTTTTAGAAATTGTTTTTCTCTGAGTTCTGCGGTACGTCACGACGTCTAGCATACTGATATCTTATTCCGTTCTAGCCATTACCCAGTATGATAACATTTGATGGTTCTTTGCAGTTACTCAGTCAGTAACTCGGTTGACAATGAAAGTCCATGTGCTCTTGAAACGCTGTATTCTAAATAAATTATTAATTTGTGTGGTGTAATTTTACCGCGATACCTGTGAATTATACAGCTGTATAGTCTTTGCAAGCATTGTGAAAGTGGTATCACTAAAGCAACGTAAAATCTTAATTCAACTTCACTTTGACAGCGATCTCTTTTATCCCATTATTATATTTTATTACAGCATCTACTACTGTTCACTATTATACTACTTAATTTCGCAGTTCAAAATTAGAATGTAGAACAAAAAAAGTAGATCAATTTTCTAATATTTAATACCCTATTTACATTTAGGAAGCAGTGAATTTGATACGAAGTACCAACACAAAGTAGATGCCAAAACAGTACATGAAGATTATGAAGATGACCAGTTAGGAAGTGATATAGCGATTATTTGCCTAAAATTTACTTTACAATATTCGAAGCGAATTCGATCAATTGCTGTTACCGGTCAATTATATCCTGAAGGTACTACTGCTATAGTAAGCGGCTGGGGAAGAACCAATGACAATAAAGTATCTCGGAAATTACGCTACGCAAATGTAAAATTGATAAATAACCAGCATTGTAAAGTCATTAATCCGTTTATTGATGACACTCAATTATGCACGGATGGAGGTAGTTACGGACCTTGCACAGTAAGTATCCTGATGCAAACCAGAACTTGAATAATCCTGTACTACTAACACCATTTCCCTAATGGGTGCGTTAACCTTAGAACTGGCTCCTCCCATCTAGCAAAAGTTTACCGTGTCTAAAATTATGATATGCTTTCCCTCTTTTCTTGAGCTTTTTCTCTATCCCTTATACACAAACTCAAAATTTCATTTATATCACGTTAGTGCTGTAATAGATCTTACACCAGGGGTTCGCAAACTTTATTCCACAGCATACTTACTACAATACTGTAGTTTACTCTTTACGGCGCACCGGAACACCGCCACGCACACTTAAGGAACCCCTGTTTTATGCGGATATTTTTTTACTAAAGAATAGAATTCATACTTTCGCTTCACCCAACAATCGTCACTGAATCATTTGATGGATGTCGGGGTGTCTTCTATTCACTTTGTTACAGAACATGATCGCGTAACGTTTTTCGATGGTTTTTTCCATTACACGTCGAGCAATGGGAAAAATTCGTTGCTCTAACAGGGGGTTCATGGATGCATCCTTGATGGCCTCAGAACTCGTAGCAGACAACTGCTTCAAACACGTTGCGACCAGGAAAAGCGACAGTGACAAAACAGATTGCATAGCAGTAAACTCCACTCACACAAATTAATTAATTATGCGGAACGCAGCGTTTCGAGATTAATTAATTTGTGTGAGTGGAGTTTACTGCTATACCTGTGAATTGTACATCCACACAGTCCTTGCAATCGTCATCAGATTGCATTACATTCCGGACATACCTTATACATATCTCTTAACTGCATGTGCTAATACAGATTTTAAAAAGCACACGGAAGCAAGGTTAGCGAACTGATAGATATGTATCATCGCCAACAAAACTTGCATCGGCGACGCTTCTATACACTGGCAAAATGAGCCAACTCTCTTTGTGACGCATATTAGAGATTTTGCAGCCGACCATGACCACGCGAATTATGGATTGCGCAAGCAGCACTATAATTCGAATTACAATGACAGCCAGTGATCATACCTTACATATTTCTAACGCAAGTAAATGTTATCTGCTATCGAGTGGGCGTTGTTCTCTCCCAAGCTATTAACGTCGATACGTTTAATATGGAAGTTTAGTTCACGTTTCACACATTTCAAGTACTATCCGACATGAAAAGGACTCATTTTACTTGAATTTAGAGATTTTGTAAACATATTTCTGTTCTCTGTACACAGGGTGACTCTGGAGGACCATTGGTTGCTCACAACAAACTTATCGGCATAGTTTCATATGGAGATGTCAATTGCGACTCAAAAATGTTTAGAATGTACACGAACGTTTATCATTTTCGAAACTTTATACAAGATAATATGTGCTAACTTTATAGTAATAACTTATTTCAAGAAAAATTTACTTTCTATTTAAATATCAACCTATTTTTAAGGAAAAGTCTCAGCTTTACATACATTTAGCGCAATTTATATCTTTCCACCTTTGAATAAAATAGACTTTCTTTAACGAAAACTTTTATCAAGTTGATGCTAAAGTATGCAGAATTTTTATACGTTTATAAATAAGAAATTTCCGATTCTATTTAAATTAATAAGTATTAGATCTGTTACTTAAGGTAACTTAAAAATTCCGTTATTTCATAGTGTCTATTAACTTGATGAATATTGAACTAGGAATGTCATCCCAGCACTGTTTTATATTACCAGGTTTCAATTTGTTGACGTCATTGTATTGCTTATTGTTGGCATACATGTTATGTCAGGAATTACAGCTGAACACAATAGTTACGAAAGGACGCTAACAATATTTTCTTACAATTTCAAATATGCATACGTGCAATTTGTACAATATAAAGTTATATATAAACGAGACTTGTTGTTAAGAAGTGATTTATATCAATATACTATTCATTTTCATTACTATGTATTTTCTAAAAGAAATAAACAATTACAGTCCACAATAGCTTAGTTGCCAATATTCCCTAGAGATTTTCAACGGGGTTCAAAATTTTGACTCAATTTCAATGTTCTGGTGTAAATTGTACCAACAATATATAAAACTACCAGGACCTTCTAGACGAATTTTCTTTTTCTGGATTCCTATTATTCAGGGATATGAATACTTAGAAGTCCTTTTTACTATCGGCGACTCTGTGTGTGACGTTTTTTTTATAGCAATAGGTTTCTGTCATCCAATCACTATCACTTCGCTGTCAAATTAAATTTTAAACACAAAACAGATCTTTGAAGAATCAGCAGCATGATGCATTTCGTAGACGTAGTGTAATTATTCTTATTCTGTTTATTGATGAGACAGGCGTTTATATATTATAACTATTTGCCTACTTTCTTATTTGTTTTGTTCTAAGAGTTTGTATTGTTGGACACGCTCGGATTTTTGTTAGTATTACACTAAGAGACTAGATAGCAGATTTCTGATTTCATTATTTGTTGTTGATTGCATTTTTTTCAATTAAATTTAGTATTTGGTATGTAAGATAATTTGTTAAGTTGGTAATAGAATGGTAACTATTGGTAGTGAAAGATATTTTAAGTTAGTATCGCTGTTAATATACTTAGTTATTTTTATATTTAAAGCTTGTATGTTAAGTTGGTAATAGAATGGTAACTATTGGTAGTGAAAGATATTTTAAGTTAGTATCGCTGTTAATATACTTAGTTATTTTTATATTTAAAGCTTGTAACTTAAGGAGAAAGAATAAAAAAGGCGTACGCAACATGAAGTAAACGTTGTTATCGTTAAAAAATGTGTTTTATTTTCCTATGTTGGAAACCTTCCTTCCTAGATTACAGATATTACTTTTGTCGATAATGAAGGCTTCACTGAATCGATTCAAATTGAAAAAAACCAATGTGAGGATAGAATTTTATAGTAATAGTTAAACAAGGGTAGAGAATACCGTTAGACAGAGCTAGCATACTGACACACAATCGCCCTGTAGAATAGCATGCGTATCTCTCAGCTTTGGCGACTTATAGAAATCTTATTTCATCCTCCTCTTACTCGCCATTACGACCATCGACACGTCAATCGTATATATTAATTAATGTGCCAGGTTAAGATATAAGCGTTAACTGCATTTTTGTAAAGGTAGTAGTGTAATAAAAAGGACCAGAAGTGAGAGCAAGTAATAGTTTTGAAAGTTAAAACTAAGAAATACGCTAATAAAACAATTTACATTTTCCTTCAAATTTATTCAAAATTTCCCTTTCATTGAAAAGAGAAAAAACGAGCCCCTTAATCGATAAGAAGAGGGGAGCAATAAGCCCCTCTGCTGTAAAGTTTATATCATGAAAATATCAACTATTAATGTAATAATTATAAAAAAAAATTGGCACGTATACATGGCAATTAGTAGATATCAAATCCAAAATCAGCATCACCATCAACGGCGCAGTGAACAAAAGAGAGTTAGCGAGGGCTGTTGAGAGAAAGCGGATACGCTGTTAGTGAGCTCCTAAACTTTAGTATTTCTAAGTAAAAATAAAGGTAATAAATCCTAAATTTTTACAAATCCCACTATGTCCCGTTGTTGATCCAGCAAATATCCTGCAATCGAAGAGGAAATCTTTCACACCTCCGAATAACAACCGGCTATAGCCTGGGTCTCACTATCGTCGTCCTTTTTGGAATTTGAACCACGTCTGAGAAAAAAATGTTTTTGTTAAAATCATATTCTTTTACAAATTTTAAAAATTAGCTAGCGTAAGGATTACGGTAGGTCTTAGAAAATAATAACTATGAAATATGAATTATTTTACAAATTAATTATTTAATAAAAGAAAAATTAAGCTTTTATATCGTGCGTATCGAAGCTTCTTAAAACAAATTAATGATTTGGTTCTTTAATTATATATTATCTGATCTAGTATTTTAATAATGATACACAGTAATACCTTGATAGTCAAACTACAATAAACTGAATTCTTTGGGAATAATTCGAATAGCTTTTTAAAATACATTATTTACTTTATAGTCTGAATTTTACGATTTGCTTATCCGAAGTGCACCGAGTATTGCTACACAGAGTGCGGTTTTTAGAAATGGCTTCATAACGAAAACACAACACACTATCGCTGAAACAAAAGTTTGAGATTTTAGACAAATTAGATAGTGATGCAAGTGGTAAAGATTTGGCTGTTTCCTATGGTTTTGGACAATCCTTTATTTCGGATATAAAAAAATAAGACTACAATTATAAGGTAAAAAGTACATTTGTTGTTGTGACTCCGATTAACAGCTAATTATTTTAACATCTCTGCAGTTTTGTTGATCAGTGCTATACTGCATCAGGCAACAACAAAATATATATCCAACGGCAAGAGTACTGGATTAAGAAATTTACAAAAAAGATATTTTTGTTGCAAGCGGAGATTGGTCGACTAATTTAAAAGCCAAATTAGACTAAAAGCTTGTGACGAAAAATTAGCAATCATAGTGCAGTCCAGGCTTTTTTAGAAACATTAACAGAGAAACCCAAAAGCTCTAGCTTTGCACCTGCACAAATTTATAATGCAGATGAAACAGCTTTATACTGGAAATTACTACCGGTCAAGACAGTAGTTCATTCTGGAGAAAAACAAGCGCCTGGTCGAAGACTTCTAAAGCAAGACTAATTTTTTTTGGTTTATGCAAACGCGATAGATCTCACAAATTAAAACCATTGATCATTGGAAAGGCAAAGAAATCTAAATTTACTTATCGACTACGTGTTTTCTCAAAATACTTAGATAACTTCACCAATATTCAGTGACTGGATTAAACATTCTTTTATTTAAACATTCCTGCAAGGCAGAAGTTATCTTGAACTACGACATTTACCAGAAAAAGCTTTACTTTTAGTAGACAATTGTACTCTACATTCAGAACTCGCTAGTGAAGACGGTCAGTAGACCATCGTATTTTTACCATCAAACGCAACCACTCTGATCCAACCAATGAAGCAGAATTCAACCAATTTAACTAAGTTAACTTATTGAAAATCACTTTTAAGTAAAATTATATCTTCAGATGAAACAAACCTCACTAAGTGTCTTGAGGAATTTAGCTTGAATGATGCCGTTTCTTGCATTGTTATCGCTTGCATGGACTACTCTTAGATCCAAAACAGTTGGAAAAGGTTAGTCAGTAAGTATTATTGAAGATAAAAGTATTGACGAATATGAGCCGGATGATTTAATTTCATTAGAAGCTTTAGAACAAAAATTTTTGTCTAAAAAAGACCACCTAATGCTGATTTCTGGCATGTTAAATTCAGTTGGTGGGGAAATGCTACTGAAAGCAAAGTATTGAACTGGGTAGGGTGATGAGAATTTGTTACCTACCGAAGATCTTGATGAAGAAGAAAATGCAAAAGATGAAGAGGAAACAGTGCTAAATAACAATAACAACACATGCTTGGGTTGAAGAAAACAATATTCCAATGGTCGATATTCTCACCATAGTTTTAATTACTTGGGCTTATCGAGGTATTACTGTATTATCAATTATATATAGTAATATACATTAAAAATGTAATATTTGAAGGGTAGGCTTTAGAACAGATTATTAAAAATACGTTTTATTTTAATATATGGTGGGGTTAGTTGTATTTCCAAATGAGAACAATTGAATAAAAATCATCAAAATTATATATTTTTATTATATATTAAATAAAATATACTCAATATACTGTGTAATTTGATTTGTACATTGAAAATACCATATATATAGACTAGCAATCCATGAAATGAGCCAGCAAAGAGTGTAGCTTCACCAAAGTTTGAATGTGTAAGAGGTTAAAATATGTGAAAGATAAACAAATCGCCCTCTACCCAACAGAAGAAAATAAGCAGGAGATTTGCTACTAAATACTTACGACTAATTCTCTGGAGTTCCAACATGAGGGTTACCATTGAGCAGCTAAGATGTACTAATTACTGCATGAACGCCCAACTAAGTTATCCTTTTAATGTATGCATTCCACAGCAGCTGCTTATATTGTTTAGCTGCAACTTCTGGTTCTCGTGACTCCGTAATGCCTCTTCCTACAACAGCAATATCAGCACCAGCTTGTACCACAACATATTCGGGAGTTCTATATTGTTGATCCACATTATCTGCTCGAGCTTCTAATTGCACACCAGGAGTTAATTGGATGAATTCCGGACAATCCGAGAACAACGGAGTTTGCGCTACAAATCCTATGACCAAATCCTTATATTCCTTTCCCATCTCGATAGTAGCCTTCGAGTAAGCCTCATTAATTATGCTGGGTGTACTTGGTTCAGCTAATAAGAAAACCCCACAATTTGCTTTTGAAGTAGATTGTCTAATTACATCGAGGGTACCCTTTCCCATAACAGAATGTGCGGTAATCACTTCTGCCCAGGAAGATATGTGAAATATTCCCTTTTCATATTGAAGTTGGACAGTTTTGCCAATGTCAGCTAACTTTCTGTCTTCGAATAGAATGAAATTATGCTTACAAGCGATTTCCTTTAAGGAGGTGATAAAACTATCATTGAAATCTTCTATGATATCTATATGAGTTTTGAAAAGGCATATGTGGGGGCCAACTAGCTCTGCTAATTTTAAAATATCCATTGTTTGCGTTAGATCAGCAGCAATGCAAAGAGTTGTTTCCTTTTCTAACATAATCTCGAATAATTTTTTTGTTATTGTATTCGAAGTACAATTTGCTCGATCCTTGTAAGACATTTTTAACCTGTCGACTGCCAACTTACGATGATCAGGATTAATTTGATGTTGGATCAAATACTCACTGACTTTATCGGACACTGCTTTGGTAATATAACTGTTCTTTTTTAATATATCTGTAAGCTGTGACATGGTAAGCAATGCATGCATTGTTATACCATTCTTTTTCAGGATGTTTTCTCCCCCTTGTTCTCTGTTTAATACCACTACAGCATCAGTAACCACAATGCCCACACCTTCTAAATCCTTTACAGTTTCTAATATGCTACTGCCAGATGTGACTACATCTTCGATAATAATGCACTTATCTCCTTCTTTAAAATTACCTTCTATTAATTTCTTTGTTCCATAGCTTTTTGCTTCCTTTCTTCGTACTACCATAGGATAGCCTTTTTTAACAGATAGCACTGTCGCAATCGGTAACGCAGTATATGGAACCCCACATATAATATCCAAAGAAAGACCCTGTATTTTTTCTATTATTATGTCAATTAAATCTTCCTTAAATTAAAAATATCCGATTGTTTTACTGTTGTTACTTTAATGTCATTGTAACTTACCAGTAATTTAGGATAACTCACTAAAACTCTTAAGTCGCAATATACCGGAGTCCACAATCCAACCTTCGTCTGGAAATCACCGAATTTGATGGCGTTAACTTGAAACAAGTTAACAGCAAAATTTTCCAATTTTTTATCGTAAGAACTCATTTTACGAACTTTAACTTATTAAAATACAACATGTATATACATAGATACAGCCACCTGTTCTAATGGAACAACAAAAATACGTCCAGTAGCTATGGTGGATTGGACAAAAAAGAAAGTGGAACGCTATGCCACTTAAAATCATGGAGGTGGTTATGTGATAAAGACCAATCACGACTTAGAAAATATAACGAGCGCCATCTCCCGTATTATGATCATTTAAACAAGTGCGATTAAATAATATACATTTACAATTTAATTTGAAACTTATTGCAAGGAGTGAATCAAACAATTGAAAATGTAGGAAGCAATACTGGTAATACCACGTCGTGACCACGTATTAGACCAGTTTTAATATACACTGGATGATAGATCATATAGAAACCGGCGTTGCAAGATCTAGGAATTTTTAACATTTTGATGGGACACTTTCTTGAAATTACTGCACCATTAATAACAATTTTCCGTTGAAACACTTAACAGCAACCTGAGACGCAATTTTGAAATTATTTATATTCCACTTGGTTTAAATTTGTATGTAACTCCTTGCTGCAAGATAGTTTATTTTCTTGCCAATTTAACTTCTTTTCTTAAAAAACAAAGTATATAATGTGCCACACATCGCACACCAGGCAATAGACATTTATAATACAATATTTTAATAAATCTAAAGTTATAAAGCCATTGCCATTCCTATTTAAGCAGAGGCATACCTTACAATCAGTATAAATAATTTTTCAGCAACTCCAAATGTTTGCATATTTCAGGTTCTATGGTGAAATGCATTAAGGGAATTTTTCTATCGTGCAAATTCTTTGCTTTAAATTTTCGAAATGCGTAAGATTTTTGAGAAAAAAATGTTAAAATGCACAATGTATATTTCCTATAATATATCGTTTTTTGCAGTTTTTAATATGGGAATATATCCCTAAATCAATCCCTGACTAGCTACTAATATATATTATAGAAAATTTTGGGGTTTTGATTCATAAATTTGTAATTTTTGCAAGAAAATTTGACATATAAAATCGATAGGGGAGTTTATGTTTTCACTGTGCACGTTGCTGATGGAACATAATAATTATATATAACAGATAAATATAATCAAATATAGAAAAATGTAGCAGCAGTCGAGTTTATCATTGTTATCATAATTTTGTTTCATGCATGATGTGCCACTTATAGAAAAAAGTCATTAAGCTTTCGCAACCGTCAATTGCCCAATATTTTCTGTTTTTCTCTATATTATGTAAATGTATAGGTACTTATCTATTCCAGAATATTTTTGATGTAAAGAAACACATAAACTATGGAAAACAGATTTATTTCACAAAAATGCCACATTCTTGCTTCAACATATTGACAATAAAAATTAACAAAGCTATTTTCATTATTTGACGTTAAAATTCAAACATTACGCTTAGAGTTTAAAAGCGACTATATTAAATGTAATGCACAGCGCTACAAGGTAAAATAGACGCGGAAGAAATAAGTTACGAAAAATGTTGATGTATCATATATGACATAAGTTCCAGTAAGAGGTTAATTATTATTTAATACCTTCCGTTATAAAATTATAACCCAAAATTGAATAACAAAACTACTACAGACGATATATACTAACTAACAAATAAACGTGTAAAGTTGCAATAAATATAATAGAAGCTATTTCCTAAAAATAAATCGGTAATTGATTAAGCAGGTTGTTCGGACGAGGTAAGTAAGAGATACCGGAACGTCTCAGCCTCCTTCTTTAGATGAAACATACATTGTTGCTCAGATGGACTCCTAGCGGAGTACTCTTCCTGTTACTCACAGGAATAGGAAGTAATTATCGTTTCTTTTTCTTACATCGGTCAAGCATTATTTTTCCCGGTGTGGCAAATTTGTTGATTTAAACATTGGAAATGGCGGATGATTTTGGTATCTTATTGTCATCAACTTGTAGGAGCAGATAAGCGCATGTTATTAAGGTGTTAAACATTCTAGTAGTGACATCAATTTACATTATGAAGATATGCAGTTATGTCAAAAACAATAAAGGCGCTTTTTTAGTATATAGCGCAATACAGGAAACGAAGATGTATTATGTATTCCACATCACCTTACTACTTATGGATAGAGATGCGCAATTTCGTCCGCATGGCAGTGCAGGCTTGTGACTCGTCATATCACCTAACCGGTAAATTATACTTATTCCAGTTTTATGATGGAGGTCGAGCATAGCATAATTCACCTTATGATACGTAATGCAGTTGTAAAGTGTTTCTTAAATAAGAAATATCTAATGTATTACGAAAAAAATTACCACTTTTTAATCAAATAAATTTAGAGGGAAATTTCCAGATTTGAATCACAATGGTACGAAAATAATTTGTGCGATTTGCGATCGATCGTTGTCATAGAATAAACGAAACTGTAGGAAATATTTACTCGGCCCACAGCGGCAATTTAAATAAAGTTGCGCAAGACAAAAATCTGAATTTCTGAAGTTACATGTTGATAATGTATTGTTTGTCATTTTCTTTACTGGATCTACAAATCCAATACATTGTGATTCTGCGCAGACAAAACGACGGATCTTAAAAGAAATTCTGTTAATATGATATTGCGTACGATATATCCTCTGTAACCATCATATTACTTGTTACAAGCTAGTAAACGATTAGAGGCATATACTGGCAAGTTAATTACAAGGATGGTGCTGAATGCGTTAGATGAATTTAACCTTTCAAGAAAGCAAGTGCTATTATTTGTGACCGATGGTGATACAATCGTCGTCCTAAACAAGTCTGCGGTAACACTTCTTACATATTACGTATAAACTTTCCGAACTACATCTTGTAACTGAAGAAATTTAAACATAAATAACATTATTTATAAAACTGGTGTGTGTGAAATCTCCAAAACGTATTCGAGAATTTCAGAAACAGTGTTCCGTCATCTATAACCCACTAGAGTCGGTTCTTAATCGCCGGGGAAATTGGTTAAAGACAGAATGTTATTATTTCGATCGTATTAAGCTTTGGTCCTAAAGAAACGACTACTATGAAGAAAAGTTGAGTAAAATTTCAAGATCCTGATGCTGGGGCGGACTTATAAACTCTTTGTTTTTGGTGGTGAGCGCACTAACGAGGTTATAAGCTATTTTAACTTATCATAACCTCAAGGGCCTTGTTTCATGGTCTTGTTACTACACCTCTTCGCCGTAAAGGGTGAAGCGCCGTTAATTATTTTCGTAACGACTGCTACTATAACTATATTTGACGGGAGTTGGTTTCTAACGTACGATACCTGAGTTGCCAAATTCAGATCCAAACCCTCTTACTACTGTGGCACAGAGCTGTTCAAATTAATGATTACAAGGCACTATTGGAGACAATAGAAAAATCGCAAGATCCATCGTTGTTATTAATCCAGCCACTGCATATACTGGATACCATACATACATACACAATTTAAATGACGAAAAAATGCTAGTGCTGTGATATTTGAAACTTATCACATGCAGGATATGTCAAACTACCATAATTAACATAATAAATACACAAAAGTCAATGATCTATGGAGATGCTAATTTGCTGACAAACTCTTTTTACTTAGAGATAATGAGAAAAAAGTCACAAATGGTGTAAATTAATAAAAACAGGAGCAAATAAGACGATACAAGCGGTATAACCTAAATGTCATAAAAAACTGAAACTAACGTGTCAACAATGCGAGCATCGTTTACATTGCTGAGAATATGGAAGTGGCATGATACATTTACACTTATACACGTGCCAATGAGTATTTTACCAGTATTATATTTTTATAGTAGTGCTTTAGTAGTAAGCAATTCATTATTTTTTTCAATTTCACTAAACAATGTTCTTTTGTTTTTATTTTCTTTCTTTTGTATTTGTACATATATTACAATTGTTCAATCTGTCTTATATCACATTGGTCCAGCAGATAATAAACTTATTATCATTGCATGTAGCGACTTTTGTGGTGAGTGGCCCGACGGGGTTATAAGTTATTTTCGGCTTATCATGACCTCAGGAGCCTTAAGGTATAGGAAAGTGTACGTAAAGTGTTCCATCGCCTTGCTACTGCATCCCCTCGTTATAAAAGGTGAAGCGCCGTTAAGTATTTTCCCAACGACGAATGGTCACTCGGGAACATAACAAACCCACCCGAAAAACTGCTGTCACTATACTTGACGGACGTGGGTCTAGAAGGCACGACATCCGAGTTGTCAAATTCAACTGCACGCCCTCTTACCACTAGACTACCGAGTCTAAGGATATTTACACCATTGAACTAGGAACATTCAAATGTTTTTTCAATTTGTGAAGAATTGTGCCGGAACAGCTTGTTCTCGTAAATTGAGTGTTTGCTGTATTTAAACAAGGCTAGCACTTTGAAAGATTCTCGTTCACTTCGATTAAACTTTATTTATCGTTACAATTTATCTGTTGATGTACGAAAGAACTCGATCCTTCTATGTAATCTAATCGTAATCGAAAGATGCGAATCGTCTTAATCGTTTAAAACATAAACAACTTAAAGCATACCGAATTGAGGATAATATCAGCTTGTAAAAATCGTCAAAACCTTTTCCATATCTCCACATTCTTGAGAAATGTTACTAACAATGTTCGACTGAATTATATTGCTGGTTTTCGTTTGTGTTTTATGCGATCGCTTGTGATTATTGAGGTACTTTTGTTGACTAAACGTAGCGCCACACTCATCGCAACTACACTCGCCCAGTTTATCGTGAACTCTTAAATGCCGCTTCAAATCTTGTCCTAAACGAAACGTGGAGGAACACAGATGACACTGATGCGGTCTGTGACCGGTATGGGTCCAAGTATGAGTTTTTAATTCGTAGGCGCGCCTGAACTTCTTATCGCAAAAATTACACGCAAATTTAAAATCATTAGTGTGAAACAATTTATGGGACCGCAGCGACGCCTTCTGTTTGAAAGCTTTGCCGCAAATATCACAGACGAATGGTCTATTGTTAGTGTGTATGTTCATATGCTCCTCCCTTGTTGCGTTAGCAGCAAAGTTTTTACCGCATATCTCGCAACTGAATTTCTTAACGCCATAGTGATGTTGGTTTACGTGTCTCCTTAATCCGCTTGACGATGGAAATCTCTTAGCGCAAATGTGACAAACGAAGACGTAGACTTTGGTATGAGTGGTCTGATGCCTTAGCATATCGTATGCGTACTTGAACACTTTCTTACATACGTCGCATCGGTAATAACTTCGATTATCAGGACCGGATACTCTTAACTTTCTCAAGTAAGTTAACCTTTCACTTTTCTCAGTTTCTGCGTTGTTTGCTGCGTTAGGGTGTTTACCTTTCCTATGCTTTTTCATATCGTGCTTTCTAGTGAAACCTTTCTCACATATATCGCAGAAATATGCCGCCTTAATTTCGCTGTGTCTGCTTCGGAGCCTCGACATACCGTGACTAGCTTTTGCATGGAACTTCAATTCAATTTTAGTCTTGAATCTTTCATCGCAATACCCGCAAGTTTCCTTGGAAGCATTAACGCCATCTACTGAGGCTTCTTCTTCGCGGTAATTATTTCTAACCCTTCCGTGCTTCAATTTTCGATGCCTTTCCATGTCCGATCGTCTGGTATATCCTTTATGGCAAACATCACAAAAAATGTCATACAGTATGTCTGCTTTCCGTCTTCTGTTTCGAGTTTCACTGCAGTTATCTTGGTTTATAATTTCTTGAGTAATTTTGGAATTTTTATTGATTTCGCAATAATCGATGGTTTCACTAATCTCTTCCCCTGCAGGTTCATTATTTTCTATGATGAAGTACTCCGTCTCCCATTCATCCTCCGATTTGTAATTTGTATCCTTCCTAAAAAAATATGTATGGTAATAATTAATCTTGTAAACAGCATGACACAAGATCATAAATTTCGCAGAATAAATTTCGAATTCGTATTATAGATCATGTATTTAAATTTCTATACTACGCATTCGGCGAACTAATCCACCATTTTAAAGTTCACAGCCATTCGGTTATTTTTTTTAGGGAATATATGAAAATATTGTACATAAAACTTAATATAGACGTAGACCTCGAATTTTAGGTTATCTACAATGCATGAAATACGTTCATAAATAGTTCATACTAACTTTTTCAATCGAACCTAGGTCTGTGTATCAAGTTTTGAAGTATTCACTACACTTGATGTACTCGCGTAACTAATTTTGCAACCTATGTATTAAGTTAACCCTTCGCGCATGGAAGCCAATTATTTCATATTTGCATCTACATGGCTTAATTTTATTATTTGAAATTACTAGATGCTTACATTTTAGCAGTACATATCATAAAGTAGTAGTCGATAAAAGGTGGTTTCATTGCAACATCGGTACTAGAATAATAATAAATTTATGTATCAACAGTTTCATCTTGAAACCACCAGGGGGCAAAAGACTAATGAAAAATGTCCTACTGCCACATCCACAATGATTCTTAAAAAAGAAGAAAACGTCCCATGATTTCGATAAACTAACTATAACCCTTTTTTCACAAATGGCATCGTATAACTTTTTTATAAGATTTCTGATAAAAAAATTAAATTCAAGTAAAACAAGTATTGATAATCCCCTGCCAGAATTTATTCGTTTCCTGAACTTGTTGCCAAAATTTTATTTTGGGAGTATTCCCAACACCAAAAATCAAGCGGCGTGAGGTTCCCATTTCTCTGTCATTAGCCTGCACATCTAAATTTATTTCAAATGATTAGTTGCATACAGGGAAGCGCCACACTACAGCGCTGCAAAACACCGCTACATTGTAGCTCCACAAAAAACGCCGCATGTTTCCTGGGCGGTCATGGACTAAGGAAAGCCGCGAACAGATTCGAATTTGAGTGCACTAAGTTGTTTAATGTCTTTTTCAGTTTTCTTAGATTAAAATTAGTGTATTTTATAATTGACATTTTAATAAGAATGCATTTTGTCTCTTTATCAATTTATTTTTAAGTTTATTGCGGCAGTAACTATTTAGGCATTTTTCCTTTTGACTATCGGAAGTCGTTAATTGGTTAAAATTGAACTGAACGGGATAAATTGTATATGATAACAAACAGTCTGAAAACAGTCATAACGGTTGTCGGGTTCCGCTGTGTCATTAGGTTTTTTGTCCCCGACGTTTGGCGAACAACTGCAGCGTTTTCAAAGATACTAAAGTACCGCAGTTGTTCGCGAAACGTCTAGGACAAAAAAGCTAGTGACACGACGGAACTCCACAACCGTTACGACTATGACAAACGGCCGAGAAAGTCCGAGATACTACTTAGTCTGAAAAATGGTAAGGTCCTAATCACCAAAAATATCTCTAAAGCGAATTCCTCTTTTAAAAGTATTTGCTGGTAATCATTTACGTAACGTTATTATCTACAATAGTGAAAGAATGACCCAGATGTTAGCTGGCCAACAGGTTCTCACTATTGGGATTGACCGCACATCATGTGAGACGATTCTGGCAATGGGATGCACAATGCTTTACAGGTTTGATAGGATCTCAGTGTCATGACTCAAAAAGAGCCAAGAAAAAAGTAGAGATGAATGAGACTACCTCTGTGACATCTAAGCCTTATTGCAATTTATTAAAGCTCTTAGACTGGATGGGGAGATATAAGTGTGGGCAAACTCTAGCAGGCAGCTCAGATAAGGGTGTACAATAAATCAATAGGTCACAGTGCAACATCACTCTTAATTAATCTAGTCTAATCAAGCAGGACAGAAATAATATTAGAAAGTATTCATTGAAAGTCGATAATTTTACAGTTATTTTATTGTTTATTTAGAAATTGCATAAAAAATGCAGCTTATATCAAGGAACATGCTATAAGTTGCAAATGGAAATGTCTTTCGACAATAGTCATTTATAGCACAAAAATATTTTACTTAAAATAAATTTAATATAAAGAGTTTGTGATGTTATCATGTGATAATATAATGGTAACAACAAACTTTTGTATCCTCGAGTGGCTTCCAACGAAAATAGGTTGCATCACCGCAAGGCTCGTAAATAAAACTTGTGGAATTATCTGGATCTTTTCTCTGAAGTATCCTATTAATGTACGCTTCTTCAAATTATCTTAGTTTTGGGAGCGCGGTCTTTTCGTCTAAAAATGATTTATAGTGTAACTTAATATATTGTACCTGTTTAGTGCTTTCTTGTCACTTTCATCAGTTATTTCTATGTCGCTCGCTAGAGACTAAGTTTTTAAAAGATAATTTCTTGAAGAATCAGGATTGCAAACTCTACGTTCTAACTTTACGCGCGTTTTGTTTAGGTCAGGAGTTTGTTTACGCTTTATTATAGCGCTCCAATAAAACGTATAATTTTTCGACTGCAAAAAATGGCGACAGCTTCAAGAAAACCCTGTAAAACGTGACGTCATTTTTGCATCTTCAGGCAATTCTGCCTTGGGAGTGCTGCAGCGCGACACTTCCCTGAATTCAACCCTTAAAGCAATTTCAACAGTGTTGCCATGTTTGTTTTTGATTTTTCTTGTTAGCTCGTGAAATGTTTAATTTTTTTTCATTTCAAGATTTGACCAGGGAGTTTACATTTCAAAGAGAGAGACAAAATTTCTGAACAGACCCAAGTAACAGTTATTTCTTATTGGTTAATAGCAAAACGAAATCAAACCATATAACATTCCGTTCTTGGTATCAATTATTAAAGATGTTGACATCCTTAATATTGTTTATATAACGTTTGCGTTTTGGTAGTTTTGTTCATTATCATTATATTACATTTAACTATTTTGCGGTATAGATTAGTTCTTCTCAGAGCTTTGATTTTAAAATTAATAGATTATGAAGTAATATGCAAAAACAGATAACTTTAGTTGTAGTGAAATTACACTTCTGTAGCTGTTGCTTTCAATTATGGATGCAAAGCCTAGCACCAGTACTGCTTCCCCTCCAAAGAAACGATAAAAAACAAATCACTTGAGTAAGTGTAGATGTAAATATAATTTTGCTGTATGTTGCAGATGTATGGAGGATCCTGATAGAATTATTACTGAAGTTATAGAGCTATAGTATAAGTATAATGGTACCTATGACATGTACAATTTGAACTTTTTTCAACAAATAAATTAAATGTGTGTTTTCCAGACAAATTTATTTACTTTCATATGTTGTAACTACTACATTTACCACTCTGTGTCTTAATTGTAGAATTATCTCTGAGAAATCCATATGCAATTTTATATTTCAGACAGACATTCAAATTTAGGTTTACCGCGTAAAATTGATTTCACAAATTTATAGGTTATAGTCGTAACGATTGTCGGGTACCGCCGTGTCACTAAGTCCCTGACGTTGGTTGGTAACGGTTCGCATTTTCAAAGGTACTTCACGAAACGTCAGGGACATGACGGAACCCGATAACCGCTGCGACTATGGCAAAGGGCTCTGGAAAGAAACTATTTAAATTTATAGGTTGTAATTCGGGCTAAAGGCCTGTTCAGAATGTTGCCTCGCTTTTTGGAATATAATGTAGTTCTTAATGTACAAATAAAAATAATCACTATGTTCATATTAATTCGTTTAATGTCGGAAAAAATATCATATGAAATCTATAATCGACCTTAAGTAAATACGCAACGTTTTAAGCCTAAATAATGTATATATAATCTACACTAACTAAGTATAATACGCCATTATATCCAAAGCTCGGAGCTTCTTCCTAACTACACCAAACAACGACGTTAACACTCACATCGCTGCAACCTGTGCTGATTGTACAATATACTATTCAATGTTGGCATATCAATGCACGGCAGTAAAATGAACTGTACGGTTTATTACTAGGCACCTAGACGTGTTGGTACTTCGGTAAATATTGCTTTTCAATTCTACGAGGGTTTTAAATTGGTAATAGAGCCAGAAAAACGTAGAGGCTATAGTTTGTAATAGCTACTTTATTAGACGAAAATAATTTAACATATCTCGCCTTTATTTGTACGGTTAAGAGAGTGCACGGATCACTCAAATATAAAAGCTAAAGTCTATAATACGACTTTCGTCTATTTTGCAGGGAGGAACTCGATAAAAAGATACAAGGGACGCGTGATAGGCAATCCATATTGCATATCTCACTATATGCGTAGCATTACCGATTAATACAAGTACTTTGGGAATTTAAGCAAATTTCGAGCAACACCGCAACAGCAAACAATAAAAGATCGTACAATAAGCTGAAATCCGACAACGCACTTCCCACTCAGCAGAATGCACTAAATCTATGAATTCTTTTTTTGTGCATGAAAATTTGACACAGCTAATTCGTCTTCTTAAAGACCAAGAATAAGAAAAGAAACACATTTATAAATAGACAAAATTCGAAAATTTTCGCTGTCGTATAAGAATTGAAATCATCCAAAATGAAGGTATTTTATTAGAGAAAAAGAAACACGTACAAATAAAAGATGGTCAGCACATAAATTCCTGTGTTTAGTAAATTTTTATTTGATATTTTTATCAGCATTAAAAGTATCACTAGCTTATTAATCATGATATACCACTATTGCTGCTGCTTGACTAAAATTAGAGTGACGCTCAAGCAGAATATTGCAGCAAAACTTGAAGATTGTATGTTAATATAGTGTTAGTGAAGTAAATAGTAGTAATAATTTTGGTCACATCTTTACTACCGACGTTGTTCGAATATACAGGATACGGTCATTTAGTGATGCAATCAAATTACAAGACCGCGTAAACATTTTAAATTCGGTGCTGGTACACTATGTTACGAATATTTTGAAAGAATAAAGCATGCCGAGAAACAAACTAATTTTACCGAAAGCTTATAACAAATTTTTTAAAACATGAATACGGTGTATTACAAAACACTAGTGCTTCTACGTGCGTTATAAAAAAAAACCTGCTTATAATATTCCATTTATAAAATGTTATGTCGTGCGGCGTATTAATAAATGACGCAAAATGAATAATTTCATAAAAATGTGCCCCTCAAACTCATAATTACACTACCTGACCCAAATTTTTCACAATGTTTCCTGATATTCTAAAAGCTTCAACCTATCTAGGAATAGTGTTGTAGTTTGAGACTCCGTGATTTTGACCAATATTGAAAGCAGCGAAAGATCAATTGTGTGGTGATAACGTCGAAGCGAACCTTTGTCTATCACTACTAACCATTTGAAAACCGTTTATTTCCACAAGTCACTCTGCATTTGTAGGATACGTTACTTTTTGTTTTCCTCACATTATCAGCAATTTAAAAAGAATTAGCTACAATAAGTAATAGATTACTCCAAAAAAATTGATCTTTGAAAACATTACCTAAAATGTTTATATTTTATGCAATATGTACAAGAAGTGGTGATAGTCATTAATTTTTGTACGAGAAGATTCAAATATTGTAATCAAAACAACCTAACAACAGCATTTGTCAACATTTTTAACAAGAGTGTATTTAATAGTAGGAAATTGCAATTCAACTTTTTGTATTTAATTTTAATACTGGTATGTTATAGAAGGTAGCATTTTTCAATGATAAAATTGCTTAATTCGAATTTCCATTGCATAAACTAACTTATATATTCATTCAAACAACAGTACCACCAAATATTATATATTCTTTCGAAAATTATAAAAGTGAACGTAGTATTCTTGTAAAAAGTATAAAGCGGACGAAGTAGAGTTAATTCGTTATGGTTATTAAATTTCTACGGAAAAAAAAAGCAAATGGTCGGGCTCTATTACCATCCTAAAACACCACCGGTAATATTTCTTTAAGGCGTCGAACGATTGTGATTTGTCTTATTATGGTTACGCAAATAACGTTTTTGTCGAAAACTAAGACCGCATTCAACACAACTAAACGGTTTTTCGTCAGAATGCACTAATCTATGTCTTTTCAATTCGTACTTAATTCTAAAGCACCTTCCGCATATATCACATGGATACGGCTTTTCACCGGTATGTCTAGTGACATGGAGCAATAATGGCGGACGTGTACGAAATCCTTGACTGCAATAACTACATCTATACGGAAAATGATCACTATGTGAACGATTATGTACAAACAAAGAGGCTTTCTGCTTGAAAGCTTTACCGCAGAGATCGCAAATATAAGGTCTTTCATTCGTATGGATTCGGCGATGTTCTTCAACGTTTCGACGGGTGGCGAACATCCTCCCGCACAGATCACAAGGGAAATTTTTGATACCTTCGTGGGTTTCGCGTAAATGTCGTACGAGGCCCTGGGACACTCGAAATTGTTTTCCGCACAGATCGCAGACATACGGTCGTTCGCCGGTATGGATGCGCATGTGCCACATATAGGTGTACGGCGAATGCAGGCTTTTACCACATATCTTACAGTTGTAATAGACACGTCCATCCACGACAATCTTGGCCGCATTTACCGCATCCTGATCGATCTTCGTATGTTTTCTTTTTTCTTTCTTATCGGTATGATTTGAAAGAGGATCTGGCGGTATAACATCTATTTCGTCCGGGTGCCTGTCCCTAACATGCTGCAGGATATCGTCCTCATTTAAGAACACGAAGGAGCAATATTGACAAGCGAAATGGTACATTTCCATGTTATCGTCTTTAGGATCACCGCTTACGTTAATATCTTCCTTAATTATCAATTCTCTACTGTCGTTACATTCATTCGTTCTCTTTACAGCCCTCTTTTTGGTCGCCTTTTTCAATGTCTCTTTGACGTATTTAATATCCTGCTGATCACATTCTTCTTCGGGTACCGTTGGTCTCGATGCAGAATTAGCGTCCTCTGTGATTTCCGGAAAGTTCTCCTTTATATCTTCCGGCTTAAGTATGCGAAAGTTGATTTTTTCCACTTTTGGCAACTTGACATCACTCTCCTGAATGTCATCGATATTTGCAGGAGTACTTTCATAGAAAACACTCAGACTTGCGGCTGTTGACTCTGGCCTGCGAAAATAAGCGTTTTTATTATTTTACATTTTACAATTCAAGAGAGACAGTCGCAAGTCTGTTTGTTTTCCCCAATTCAACACGTTGTTTTAGTTGATAAATGAATGAGAACAAGGTTTGAAGATGGTAACTCCGTGTAGTTTTTCTTCTATATTCAAGATATTAGTGTCAACCGAATGACCTTCAATAATGTCTACACAATATAACACTTAACTTGGGGAAAACGTTCCTTGTAGATATTTCTCAGACTTAGCAACATTAAAATGTATGAGTTAGTTTTCTAGTCGTCTAACGGTGGGCAGGTATGATGCAATTTAGCGTTTCAACGAACTAATTTTGAGGTATGTTCAAACCTCTTCTGAACTTCTTTTAAAGCGTTGTAACAGATACAGATGAAGATAAAATAAGTTTGATCTAGGGAGTGCTATTATATTTCTCTTAGCAATTCTTTGATGTAACCAAGTAAATAGCATCGATGTTAGTCTTTTTGGCAATGCTTATTGCATTGTCAAACTTTTATTAAAAGATTGTAGTAGAATACCAATAAATAGGATATGAGTTTGTTGAGATTTCATTTAAATTTCATCAAAAATTGTATTTCAAACTTTTAATGCACAAATAGAATGGGGCAATAATGCGTGATTTTTCGATAACGCCATTATTACTAACAAAAAAAACCTCTTATGTAGAAATAGCACGCATTCGTAAGTATTACATCCTAAAATTATTTTGAGATATACTGAGTAAACCGAAAAAAAATATACATCACATATATTTAGCTTCTACTGAAGCATCTAAAATATCTTTGTATAGAATTGCTTATGCGTAAACTCAATTATTAACTTATATAGTCGTTTTACTGAAAATTTTATTTCTCGAGAACATTTGTATCGTTATTTCAAATGGTATAACTTTGCGATGATTTTCGAAATGTAAGTCCAAATACAACCGTCTTTGAGATATTTTGTATTTTTGACATTATCAAGATACTCTGCACTGATTTGAAAGAATTCATTGGAAAAATTCAACCCAGGTATGGTGAGGGGAGTCAACTACGATGGTGTTTTAAAATTACATTTTTATGAGAACTTCTATTAAGAAATTGTTTTAGAAAGTAGTAAAACCACTGAACATAGTTCTACTTCAAAATATAGAAGGTATAGAATATAGAAGTAATAAGTTTGTAATTATTATTGAAAACAAAGTATGGAATTACTTGTGATAGAAAAGTAATGAGAGTGGTGGTACCGAGAGTGATCTGGTAACACTGCGGGCTTCCCCGCCATACAACTTGTACGTCAGTCTCTTGTAGACGGTGTACTACTGATTTAGGTCTCGCAAATTTACTCCTCCAAGAGTTCCCCAGATATCAAATCTTTAATGTTCATTTTATTTATAAATGATATACCAACCTATCTATCATTCCATTGTATTATTGCTTACCGATGTTAACTGTTATCGGGAAGTGTTTACTCTTAAAAATTATAACTTCAGGTTGATTTTATGAACCTACCTAAATACTGCAGATTAAATAATATAATCCTTAATACCAAGAAGTGCAATGATTTCCTTTACTCAACTACGAGCTTGATCTGGTAAATATCGAACATGATAAACTCGTGAAGGCTTAGGAATTTATGTGTATCTCAAAATAAATTTTTATTGTAATCCTTAAAGATACATTTTATTTTGTCGTAAGAATTGTTTTGTATTTCTATCAACAAAAGAATCTCACACTGCTGCCCTACGCTTGAATACAGGAGGTTCTTGTAATTTTATTCATGAAGCAGTACAATACAACAAATTATGAAATTTCAACATAAAAGATCAATGTTATCTTGAAGTTCTGCTAATGCCAAATTTATCTTAATTTGGCCAAGTAAATGTACATATTCCAAAAAGATACGTAAAATTATTTTAGGATTTTATATGATTCATCAATTGTTTTAAAAATTTTTGCAATTTTAAAAGCTGATGAAGTGGTGGCCATGATTATCAATTAGTAGGTTTTTTTAAGGAAATATCTCGTTCTTAATTAGTTTTATACAAATAATAATTTTATATTTGCAGTAGTTTCATGACATGCTTATTTAAATATGTAGAATGATCAAACTGATATCTTTGCATTATAATCAAGCCAAAAACAAAATTATTTGCAATCAAATAAATATAAAAACTATCAAGTAAAATTACACTTACTCAAAGTCCGGTGTTGTCTGAACTTTAGGTTGTTCTGCTTCTACAATCTCTGCGATCGCTTTGGATGCAATAATTTGTAGTTCTTTTAGTCTACGATCTGCTTCTACACTTCCTATAACTAACTCATGCCACGCTAACACTGTGGAAGCGCAATTCCAACAACACTGTAAAGGCAAGGTATCGTCTTGGCTCACTTTAATTGGTAAGTAGGTGTTCATTTTAACAGCTAACTCATGTGTTGTGCCCTCTTCACTAAAAATTCCTATGATTCGATCACTTTGATTAGCACACAGTCTGCATATTACATCTAATCGAATCATTTCTGTTTCAGCAATATTGAGGATTATTGTACCGGATCGATTTAGATCGCTTTCGCTTTCCCTATTCATACTGAAGTCTAAAATAGTAGATTTTTGAATCATTGTAAGACAGAAACTATACAAACGTTACATTTTATGTATATATTTTCTTTTTATGTTGTACGGTGTAAACTGGTATTTAAAAGAACACAATACACTAGGTACATCACATCAACAAATTACATGTTGACAGATATGCCAGAATTACAATACAAACCTATTTGATTTTCCTAGCGTAACTTGACCGAGTTATATTTACTTGATGGCAGTCGAAAATTGAGCAATTGAATATTTATTCTACGTAACGCATGCACCATTTATTTTCTTATTTTTGTCTGATGATAACTTTTCTTTTTTGATAATTTACACTTGTAGTGCTATTGAATATTAGTTACACCTCTTTGCATTTTGTGTTAGATAACATGAGATTTAGAGGTACTGCATACACACCTATAGTCCGTCCCAACCTCCGTATTCAGTATACGTCTTATGGGAATTTGTTTCATGGTTGCCAAATCATCCGATCGGCTGTACATTACTATTTCCGGTTAATTATTTGCAATTTCACCCGATCAATTCATAACCTTTATTAACGTTTATTGACGTTGAAGGTGCAAAATTATTGACATTCATATGACATTTTGCTTATTATTTTATTAAAGTAACTAACTTTTAACAGAGTGCATAGCGACTTCGCTGCACGTAAAATTATAGGAAAAATACTACAGATAAAATAGTTATATCTCAATATTTATTAACAATACTATACACACATCTATAAACAAATATACATATGAACGATATCTATGCAATGTACAGTGAATATTTGCTTCGATATTGAGGGTGCTATGCAATTTATTAAATTAAAAAGAAGATGATCCTTATATATATACAAATAATAGTTTCCACTTTTGTAACAAAAGAACTGGAGTCATAGAAATACGATATGTATAATACAATAATATTTAAGAAAGGAATAGCAATTACACACATATATCTATGTCTTACGTTAATTTTCTAGTCAGTCGAAGAATCACTTTGATCTTCAGATGATGACGAATATCTTCGTGAATAATAAATTCTTCGATGTCGTCTTGCAAATTATCCACTATCCACATTTCCTTTTCAATATTGTTTACATGTTTGATGTAGTTTTGCCAATTATTAGTTGTTACAGTGCTATACGCTCGTCAGATTAATTGCTCCATATCTTTTACCTTAAATGTGGTATTATTCATTCTTACGTAGTTTTTAAGTTGTGCCCATACCATTTCAATGGGATTTAACTACGCAATGGTAAGGTGGTAATCGAAGAACTTCATGACCTTTTTCTTTTGCAAATTAAATCAATCCTACTTTTTATCATATTATGCGGTTTAATTTGTGACACGCAATACAGTAAGTCCCTTTTTAGCATATCGGTACTGATTTGTATTTGTTTTTCATTGAGCCAATCAATGATCTCGTTTTCCTCCATGCTGTTGTTGGAATTTTCTCAATTTTCTGCAGTGGTAGGAAGCATTATCAAGAACAATGACTGACTTCTGTGGTATATTTGGAAGTAATTTATTTATAAACCAATCCTCATAATGCGTTTCTGAATCCATCTCATGATGAACATCGGCAGTGTTTTTCTTGCAAAGAAATGTATATTCAGCACCAGGAACAAACCCATTATCACTGCCTGCATGAACTAATGCAAAAGCGAGTCCTAGCCGGTTGGTGATTTCAAACCAGTGCTTAGTCCTTGAATAAGAGCTTGTCGACTACTTTGAATAGCAGTATCTGTCCAAGTTTTATTTACCAGATGTCCTGTATTCACCCATGACTCATCAGTGTATATAATAGTTCGACCTGAAATATAAAATTACAGCCATGTCAAATAGCAAGAGGTAAATTTTACCTTCTTCTCTAAATTTCTTGATCTCTCGCAAGTATTTGTGCCTCCATCTAATAATCTCATCTCGTTCAATGAGTATACTTTTTTCCTACTTTTTAAATTCGAAGCCCATATCGTGTAACAATCTATGAAAAGTTGTTAGAGCTGAAGTTAGGGAGATCATCGTCAGCATTGACAGTAGTAAGAATTGTATTTAAAGTAGGTGGCATATTCTGTATAAAAAATCCATGCACTTTACGTCGAATAGCTGCTTGCGTGTTCTCACCATATGTATGCAGTCGATCATTTACTTGTATGCCCTTCCTTTTTAGGTTTTTGGACTTGATAATAAACCATTTTGTTGCTCCTGTTTTACATGATATATTGCACGGTCTGAGATGCCCAAAGCTTTACTTGCTTCTCGAACGGCAGCACTCACATTCATTGATTTATTGAAATAATAATTATCCATTAATGTAGTGAAAACTGTAATTACATTTATATTCTGTTATAACATTTATAAAAATAAATAAAAATACCCATATTACCCTGTGCACGCTTGAAAAAGATAGAAGTGTTCTGAAAAGAACAATTTGTACAACTATATAAGCAAATTAACAATTTAACGAAATATTTCAAAACAAGGACGATGACGATTGACAGTTGATGCTAATAGACAGATAGTATACAACTGTTGTCGACGCCGACAGCATATGTAAATAAGTTGCAACATAGCAACCGGTTGTAGAGATAGCGCTAATGACAGCAACCAAGGATAGTAAGAGATAAAAGTTGCTATTCTATCCCATACTGAATACGGAGGTTGGGACGATCTATAGTGATATTTATAGTGCATTCTTAAATGTTAAGGACAACTCAAACAGAAATAAGTTTGAAAGTCAGAGAAAAAACGAGTGTCATTTTGATTATGTTACATGAAGTTTACATATCCTATAAGACTGTTACCCAGACTTCAAAGTATTGCTTTTATGGAGATGACATTAAAGATTAGAGTTTTTAATACAAGGGTCATTTGAAATAGTAGATTGGTACTATATATGATTATTTTCATTTTGACAGATTTTATTAGTACGTTTCCGTGTTTGTAGGTTATTGACTTGAGCAGAACAACAAGTTAATTTGTGCTGTTGATATAGACGCTACATTAACAACAGTAACCTAGATAGTAACCTAGCCGTAAGCATCTTCGGAAGCACCCTTTTCTGTGGCCTTACTACCAACCCAAGCAAAAGAAAAAAGCATTTAATTTTCCCGCCTGAAACTACCTCGTTTTTTTCAATACCCGCATCAGAGAAACTTTAAGAACAAGATAAGAGATGGCGCTTTTGGGGTCCCAACATTTATTGTGGAAGATTCTCATTAGGTGGATTACCTTCGGATTCAATCCGGACACGCTATCGAGACTCCTGTGTGACTGAGGACCAATTTCAGCGACTGGGTCCCCAACTAAACATTTTAAGCGGAAATTTAGTTTTTATATTCTCTGAAATATGTAATAAACCTAAAAAATTCTATAGTATAGTTATTGGAAGTAAGTAATAATTATAGACATAAATATTTAAAAATGAAGCAATAACGACAGAAAATCAGGGTCCGATTTAGCTGCTTAGCAGCTCCGGGAAAAATATTTGCCGCCTTTTACAATTAGTTAGTGCCAATCCGATATCCTTTTAGCGGCCAGCCGCTCTCATTTCTGCCGCTTTGGGCACTTGCCCAAATTAGGCCTTACAGAAAATGAAATTACCGTCTTGATTTTAGTCTATATTTCTTATACAGAGTGATTTTATATGCTCGAGGACAGTTTAAATTTCGCGCGGTGGATTCTAGGGGATTTGATATGTTAAGCGTGGCCATTGTGAGTATCGGTCTTGTCAACTGCCTGTGCGACATGTTATTTATATTCATTTTATTCGTTATTATTTGCTTCATTTTTACTTGTAACCTGTTCTTCTTAGAGCTACTGTTTATATTTCATTCCATTTTTTATCACATTTACATTAATTTTCTGCTTAGAATATCAATATGAAATTGATTTTTTGAAGATCTGTTGTCAATATTTTATCACCCATCCAAAATCTATTTGCTACGCTACTGGTTACGAATTCAAAACCAAATCGCCAACCTGACAAAAATTTAGCAAGGCGCGAAATTTAAACTGTCCTCAAACATTTAAAATCTCAGTATCTTTCATGTGCAAATCGCGTAATTTCGCTATAATTCTTTAAATTAGGGACATGACTTCGGAGTTAGAATTCGTGGGGTGCCCCCCGTTGTTTGTTAGAGACATTCATATTTCTCACAATATATGAAGGTGTTAACAATCATCTGCTTTTCTTTCGCAACGTAATTTTCACCTTGGCGCTTTTAGGAAATTCTATCTTGGAAACGTATAAGTTTACAAGTGTTAGATAATAAAATTAGATTAGTCTTATTTTACGTATATTAGATGATACCATTAAAAGTTGTAGTATTTCAAAAAAAAAATTATTTACTTAAAAGTATATGCAAATTAAAGGTAAAAACACCAAGAATTTACAATTTATTTTTTATAAATATAACTACACTTTCCTTATAATTCTAGTATTGTAACATGTTTTAAACAAGTATAAAATAAATAATAGTAATAAAAAAAATATTTAAAAAAGTTTTTGTATTAACATCTACAATTAAAATAAAAAAACGTCAATGAATATCATAATTTTCCATCCCTGTGGATTTGGAGGGGATACAATTAGGTAATATTGGCATATGCCAAGTCTACACACTGAACTATTGTTGTGTAGATTACATTTTAGAATTATGAATCCAGAGAATTACAACATCCAACATATGAAATTGAACCTTGCCTCCACCAATTATTTTTTGTTTTGAAGAAAAAACCATCAAAGATGGATACCTATCAGTAACAACAGTTGTTGAGTCTCACTTTTCTATACATGTAAAACGTAGATTGGTATTATATTTCACTTAACGCTAATATTATCTCATTATAAGTCTATGATGGATGTTTGACTGTACCCCTTGCGCAACTAACACTGGTGTTGTGGAAAATAATTTAATAGGTAAGCTCCATACCATTGTCTCAATCGACAAATCTGCCGGAGCTTGCCAATAATCAGTATCCAAGCTAGGCATATCCAATCCAGAGTTGGTGCTGGTAACAAATTCAAAATGCAACCTCCATTTCAAACTGACTAACGGAGTGGAAAATGCTGGTGTAACATGCAATGGTATTGGCAATATCACTTGGGTATATTTCAAGCCCAAACAAACTTCGTGGTGTTTACTATAAGTAGTAATTTTAGTTTGCTTAGAATCCTCAAGCTGAGTTTCTTCCTCGCATTGTAATGAAACTGAAACTTGCACACAGTTTACAGTTGCAACAGTAAAATCAAATGTACCAATAATATCTTCTCCTAATTTGTAGGCAGGTTTAAACAAACAAAATCTAGCAACCTTCCCAAAAATATTGGATATCATATAAAAGTTAGGGTTTCTTCTTGATGTTATATTCTAGAATAAACGAGGGCTCCAGTTTAGCAATTTAATATGTTACTTTAATAAATACATAGTGTACCTGTAATGTTTGTAGTGCAATGTCAAAAGGTGTTTCTCTCTGTCTGATTTCTAAGAATGGATTGGCAGGGGATAATTCCTCAGTGGTATCATTACAAAGACCCCCTATATCATTCAACCCAAGGGCACATACGGGTAACACCCGTATCGGTACTCTTAACAGCTTTACAGGGCTATTTACCCTTTGAGTTCCTATTGTTATTTTGTAAGAATATTTTACTAACTGCCCTCTATAAGAAGGGGGTACATCGCTTGGAATTTTTTCCCGATAAATATCTAAAAAGTATTCTTTTGTAAATACATGTTCTCTTCCCAAAACAAACAATATAAAACAATAAATAATTTTAAAAATAAATATGGTGAGTTATTATACACGTACATGTTTTTGTTTGGCCTGGAGATAGTCGAAGGTCACAAAACAAAATCCTAGGTTTAGTAGCAACTTCAATTTTTCCAGTATCTTGTGTACAAATTGCCAAAGTTGTATTATTATATAAAGGACTATTTTGCTTATCTTCAGGTTTTTTCAACTTTGAATCTGTGGTACATATACAATGAATTTGTGCTGAAGCCCATGCCAGACTTTCGAACACATCATTATGACTTTGAGCTACTTTATGTTGTGGGGATGGAGGATGAGTAAATGAAATACTACATTCAACTACCTCCCCCAATAAGTAAACTGGACCACGCAATAATCTTGCATTAACTTCTATCATATTTTATAAAAAAACTGCTAAATATATTTCTAGATGCAAAATATAAATTAGTTATAAGGCGTATCCTGTGGTTTGGTTATAGGTATCCTCAGCTATCCATTTATTGACAATGTTATATTTTAACTATATAACAGTACCACAAACTTTCTCCTTCAACGTCAATACGGCCATTGAGCCGTACATTGCTCTAAGGTTTATATATCAAGTATTGCCAGTATTATTCACGTATTATAGGAGTGATGCACTTTTTTGATATAATATTATTTACGGGTCTAAACTTATTGCCACCCAACAAACACGTCACCACTTATCGGTGTTTATCGAGTTGCGTAAATGTTATCACATTTCTAACGGCATACGAAGTCCATAACCGTAGTGGAAGATAACTGAACAAAATAAATATTCACATATTTATACAAAAATATTTTTGAATATCATCAAATTTATATTAATAACGAAAAATGTTAATGAATTCTATCAGTATCCAAATAATCATGCAATTTATATTTACGGTAAAGCAGTAACGCCACTGGACTTTTCGCACCTTTAAATAGATCTGAAATTTACAATTAAATTTCAACTTTATTAAGAGTGACAACCCTTCTACGTGTATAATACCCTTCGTTTATATATTCCATATATTCGTTTTTATATAATATAATGTAACCAAATATATGAACCAAATCCTCTGTCTCATTTTGCATTTGCTACTGACATATCCTACATATATTGTGTATTTCTCTCAAGTCATATTAGATGTCGCAACGTGGCCATTCATAAATGATGGACAATTTAAAAAATATTAAGCACCTGCAAGAGTAATCTGCATTTATTGTTTTCGAAATTAATTACTGAAATTATTCATTTAGCATTTAATTAGCACTCGCTTTTACACATAAACCATAACACAAGTAATAATCTTGTGTATATAACAAATATTTATACCCAAAATAGTTATTTGAATTAATTTACTGGCACCTTTCTAAAATAAAAGATCAACATATCAACCTATACTATAATATTGTTATAATGATTAAAAATTATTATTCCTTTTTTAAAAAATTACACAAAAAAAGTACAGCGAGAGAATCGTAGCTAAACCAGGATTAAATTAAAATGCTAACGCAGCTTAAATTTATTAAAGTAGTTAGGGATATTTGGGGATACAAGGAAATTGCAGCTGCAGCAAATTAAATGGGGGGATTCAGTTATGTATATAGTACTCGCTGATAGCCATGTACACTGCGACGTGTACACCGCATGGTACACACTAGAATTAGTTAAGTTGAACTTATGTCGGTGATACTCGGTATCTTATACGGTTGCGCTGGTTTGCTCTAAGAAGGAGAAAAAGGGGTAGGGTTCATTTAAATGTTGCATGTGGTCAAACAATAATTAGTTTAGAATAACTGATAATTTGGTGTAGTGCTTGATTCTTTTACATAATCATTGTAATAATTAACTTCAAAATGAATACTTGGCCTGAAAACGTGGGTATAATCGCAATGGAATTAATATTCCCCTCATTATATGTAGACCAAACTCAGTTAGAAGAATTTGATGGTGCCTCAAAAGGCAAATATACAATTGGCTTAGGGCAAGAACGAATGGGATTTTGCTCAGATCTCGAAGATATAAATTCATTGTGTTTGACTGTAGTTCATAAATTGATAGAAAATTATGATATAAACTTGCGTGACATTGGAAGATTGGAGGTTGGTACTGAGACAATCATAGACAAATCAAAAAGTGTAAAAAGTGTGTTAATGCAGTTATTTGAAAAAGAAGAATGTTACGATGTTGAAGGTGTTGACACAACAAATGCATGTTATGGAGGTACGGCAGCTTTATTCAATGCTATCTCATGGGTAGAATCATCTGCATGGGATGGCAGATATGCCTTAGTTGTAGCAGGAGACATTGCTGTATATGCTAGAGGTTCTGCTAGACCAACTGGCGGAGCTGGAGCTGTTGCGATGTTAATTGGACCAAATGCACCATTAGTTTTTGATAGGGGTCTGCGAGCAAACTATATGAGGCATGCTTACGATTTTTATAAGCCTGATTTGACTTCTGAATACCCTTTTGTCGATGGAAAATTATCAATTCAGTGTTACTTAAGTGCTTTAGACAATTGCTATCATTTATATAAGAAGAAAGCAGAGAAGAAGAGAGTGAAGGTGAATGTTGATTATTTTGATGCAATGCTATTTCATACCCCGTATTGTAAATTGGTACAAAAATCATTAGCAAGAATTGTATTCAATGACTTTTTAACAAATCCAGCAGATCCCAAATTTGAATCATTGTCTTCTTTTAAAAATTTGACGTTGAAAGAGACATATTTTAATAGAGATGTCGAAAAAGGATTCTTAAGTTTCAGCAATAAAATCTTTGAAATGAAAACGAAGCCATCATTATTTATTGCTAGCCAAGTAGGAAATATGTATACACCATCTGTATATGGAGGACTAGTATCTCTTTTAATTAGTAAAAGTATTTCCGAAATAGCCGGAAGTAAAATTGGCTTATTTAGCTACGGGTCAGGGTTGGCATCTTCTATGTTCTCGATTACTGTAACCAATGACTACAGCGACAATTCATTACTTCACAAGTTAGTTTCAAATCTTAGTAAGGTAAAGCCTCTTCTATCGAAAAGAATATGTATAGCCCCAGAAAAATTTAGTGCTATATTAGATTTAAGGGAGAAAAATTGTCATAAAGCTCCTTATGAGCCTGCTGATGATGTGAAGCAATTATTTCCTGGCACATATCATCTTACAAAAGTTGATGAAATGCATCGTAGGTCGTACTCTAGATACTTTGGTAATATTATAAACGGCAATTCGTAACAGTAACTAATATTTGTTATATAGATTTGATTAGTATTTTTAGTGGGTCATATTAAATACTCAGTTTTTATTTATGTGGTATAGGTTTAAAAGTATTGTTATTTGTATTTATTTGTTGAAGTAATTTTTAGATAGAGTAAAATTGTTCTATGAAATACAAATATGTAAATAGAAAATCTATTAATGTGTATTTAGCATAATTTTACTTTACGTTCATGCACAGATGTTTTGATTTATATATAAAAGTATTCTAAAGATGTGAAATGAATTGAATGTAATAAATATGTAAATTTAGACAGTTTGTTTCTTTATTACATGAATAAAAAATTATTTCATTAGTGTATATCAAAGTTTTTGAGTTGATTTTGATAGAAAGTGGTTTTTCATAAACGTATTCGTATTTTAATGTTTCGACGCAAATGTAGATATTTCTCATACAAAGTACTTACAAAAAATATTAAAACATAAATCAAAATGATTAACCAGAAAAACATACGAATAAAAAAAAATCCTTTACCTTTATATCTTACATTAATAGATTAACAAAAGAGATTTTATACTGAATTGAATATTTTAAACAACCATTCTAATTAAACAACAGATAAAAATAGACAAAAAATTGCTGCTTGAACCTTTTCACATAATATAGCTATCTAATTCACAAAAACATCGCCAATGAATCATAGTCATTTGTTAATATATTATCAATGTTCTACTAAAAATATATTATACATTATGGTTTCGTATTATTTTATTCGCTCCAATTTTCATGCACTCAGTAAGTTAAATTTCGTGGACGATTTAAGTTGGAAGTAGTGGCAATAAAGGCTATATTTGCCCTAAAAATTTAGTGCATGTGACCTTTATTGCCGAAACCATTAATATAAATTGTCAGGGAAAAAAAAGAGGTTTACGGATAAGCTTAAACACAACAAGATATTCTGTGGAACAAATTTAACTTATTCAAAGTTTTGTACAATTTACTAGCGTTCTTACTTTCTAAATTTAAGATCTTGCGAGTGATTTAAGTTGGGCATTATGATAATAATGGAAAAAGCATCTTATCTACCTAAGGATTTTTTCGTGAGTAGCAGTGTTGTATATATAACAATTGTCGTATATTCGACAAGTATTATATATCTTTTATATTTTTAATCATATGAGAAGAGCCCTACGTCATCAACAAATTAATGAATGAATTAAATCAGTCTTTGGCGTCATATTAGATATACTTCCGGCAGTATTTCAAAAATGTTATGGCGCGCACATAAAGTTCTACGAACAGGCATAATGTCAAAAATATTGATATTAGTTTTAAAAAAATCGTTTTATAAAGTACTTATAAAGTATTATAAATAAACATAATCAAAAATCCAAATTACAAATAATATAAAATACAAATAAGCTATTTATATGACATTCGACAACCCGTAAAACAACGTTAGTCAAATTACGTCTCACAGTACGACTGCTTACGGGTTGCATGTTGTTTACATGGGGATCTCATTTTTATTGTATCTATCTTTGTTCTGAACATTATTGAATACACGGGGTTAGTAGAACGTGTGTCTTGCCGAATGACGTTTATATTTCTATTTTTATCTGTTGAAGTATTTTGACTATATAATTACTTTACAAATGTATGACGTTAGTAGACGCAGGAATTTGCGACGCAGGGCTCTTACCTTATGATCCTGATTTTAACTACTTCACGGAAGTGGCTATTCGTAGTTACTATAGTCCGTCCCAACCTCCGTATTCAGTATACGTCTTATGGGAATTTGTTTCATGGTTGCCAAATCATCCGATCGGCTGTACATTACTATTTCCGGTTAATTATTTGCAATTTCACCCGATCAATTCATAACCTTTATTAACGTTTATTGACGTTGAAGGTGCAAAATTATTGACATTCATATGACATTTTGCTTATTATTTTATTAAAGTAACTAACTTTTAACAGAGTGCATCGCGACGTCGCTGCACGTAAAATTATAGGAAAAATACTACAGATAAAATAGTTATATCTCAATATTTATTAACAATACTATACACACATCTATAAACAAATATACATATGAACGATATCTATGCAATGTACAGTGAATATTTGCTTCGATATTGGGGTGCTATGCAATTTATTAAATTAAAAAAAAAGAAGATGATCCTTATATATATACAAATAATAGTTTCTACTTTGTAACAAAAAAGAACTGGAGTCATAGAAATACGTATATGTATAATACAATAATATCTAAGAAAGGAATAGCAATTACACACATATATCTATGTCTTACGTTAATTTTTCTAGTCAGTCGAAGAATCACTTTGATCTTCAGATGATGACGAATATCTTACGTGAATAATAAATTCTTCGATGTCGTCTTGCAAATTATCCACTATCCACATTTCCTTTTCAATATTGTTTACATGTTTGATGTAGTTTTGCCAATTATTAGTTGTTACAGTGCTATACGCTCGTCGAATTAATTGCTCCAATATCTTTTACCTTAAATGTGGTATTATTCATTCTTACGTAGTTTTTAAGTTGTGCCCATACCATTTCAATGGGATTTAACTCGCAATGGTAAGGTGGTAATCGAAGAACTTCATGACCTTTTCTTTTGCAAATTCGTCAATCCTACTTTTATCATATTGCGGTTTAATTTGTGACACGCATACAGTGCAAGTCCCTTTAGCATATCGGTACTGATTTGTATTTGTTTTTCATTGAGCCAATCAATGATCTCGTTTTTCCTCCATGCTGTTGTTGGAATTTTCTCCAATTTTCTGCAGTGGTAGGAAGCATTATCAAGAACAATGACTGACTTCTGTGGTATATTTGGAAGTAATTTATTTATAAACCAATCCTCATACGTTTCTGAATCCATCTCATGATGAACATCGGCAGTGTTTTTCTTGCAAAGAAATGTATATTCAGCACCAGGAACAAACCCATTATCACTGCCTGCATGAACTAATGCAAAACGAGGTCCCTAGCCCGGTTGGTGATTTCAAACCAGTGCTTAGTCCTTGAATAAGAGCTTGTCGACTACTTTGAATAGCAGTATCTGTCCAAGTTTTATTTACCGTATGTCCTGTATTCACCCATGACTCATCAGTGTATATAATAGTTCGACCTGAAATATAAAATTACAGCCATGTCAAATAGCAAGAGGTAAATTTTACCTTCTTCTCTAAATTTCTTGATCTCTCGCAAGTATTTGTGCTCCATCTAATAATCTCATCTCGCTCAATGAGTATACTTTTTTCGTTCCTACTTTTTAAATTCAAGCCCATATCGTGTAACAATCTATGAAAAGTTGTTCGACTGAAGTTAGGGAGATCATCGTCAGCATTGACAGTAGTAAGAATTGTATTTAAAGTAGGTGGCATATTCTGTATAAAAATCCATGCACTTTACGCCGAATAGCTGCTTATGTGTTCTCACCATATGTATGCAGTCGATCATTTACTTGTATGCCCTTCCTTTTAGGTTTTTTGGACTTGATAATAAACCATTTTGTTGCTCTGTTTTACATGATATATTGCACGGTCTGAGATGCCCAAAGCTTTACTTGCTTCTCGAACGGCAGCACTCACATTCATTGATTTATTGAAATAATTGAAAACATTTGCAATCATACACTTCTCCTTACGGTTAAATTTGTCTCCTCTGCGCCGTTTTCTTCCTATAGGCTCCATTAATGTAGTGAAAACTGTAATTACATTTATATTCTGTTATAACATTTATAAAAATAAATAAAAATACCCATATTACCCTGTGCACGCTTGAAAAAGATAGAAGTGTTCTGAAAAGAACAATTTGTACAACTATATAAGCAAATTAACAATTTAACGAAATATTTCAAAACAAGGACGATGACGATTGACAGTTGATGCTAATAGACAGATAGTATACAACTGTTGTCGACGCCGACAGCATATGTAAATAAGTTGCAACATAGCAACCGGTTGTAGAGATAGCGCTAATGACAGCAACCAAGGATAGTAAGAGATAAAAGTTGCTATTCTATCCCATACTGAATACGGAGGTTGGGACGATCTATAATCAGAAGTGAGGTTATATCAATGGTATATGCCTCATCGGTTACTTGTGAAAAACGTATGATTAAATAAGTATTAATGTCAATTACAAAAGGAATAATATACAATAGAAAGTGATATATCAATTTCATTGATGATTGTATAAAGTAATCCACATGGAAATTCAGTTTCAGAACTCATTTCATTTCGTATATGTTTAATTGTTTATACCTAAATAAACAAAAAACATTTGTACTAATATGAACACAAACCTACTTGATAGGTGATTTTTAAAAATATTTAAAAACCGTTTTTGCAACGACGTTAGTAGTTATAGAAAACTATGTCATTGTGCTTGTTATTTGTGATTATATCCTCGTAACTATAGTTGATCGTGAAAAAACCTTTTTATTAGGGGATTACCAACTGAAATTGACGTGAAATTTAAAAATGCTTACTGGGTTGTAAACAGTTTATTTTTTTTGTAAAGGATAATGCTCTTGAATATCATGCTGATTTAATATATTAAAAATAACGTATACATAAGTCAGCACGCTAATAAAATCTTACCCTCATTTTAGTATCAAATACATATGTATATTAAACCCCTTGCATACTTTTTACTATAATACAAAGCTCAGGTGAAGTAAGAACCGTACGAGGGAGAAGTTGATATCTTCTCACTTAACTATTTAATAGTGTGGACAGAATAATTGAATGTATATACAAATTTAATTTTATATAAATTTTAATCGAAACGCAATAATGCACATAATGTTTCGTTTAAAACATGCGAGTTGATACATTTTAAAGTTAAATAATCTCCCGTAAGATTAGCAAATCGCCACTGCTTAAAATAGATAAAATCACGAAACCGAACAAAAATTATCAGTTCATGTAAAGTATTTTGTATCCAGCTGTCGCGGGTAAAATCTTCTTAGCTTTGGTTAAATTAGATAAATTGTTCTTTGGCATTAGACGATTGTTAAAATAGTTTTACGGATAATTGACGATGATGTTTAAATATCTTTACTTCGCGATCGCACATGTAAATCCGTAGTTTACTTTCAAATTTACCTAAACGAAATTTATGCGCGTTGACCGATTATCGTTTAATCATACTCTCATTAAATTATAAAAACCATATATGCATTGAGACATGTTACATCCGATACTGTCAACACTATCTTTGAAAAATTACTAAATTAGGAATAACAAGTTAATGTCAATAACTATTTGGCATTTAATAATTGACTAGTAACAACAATTATGCTGACGTAAAGATTTGTTAATTCAGTAAAAATGCAAAGCTATAGAAGACATAAGGCTTAATTTTGAAGGTTGATCGGTATGGTTATATTTAGTGTTCAGGCTTGCAAACTAGAAATAAAAACGGAAATTGTAATTAACTTTAGTTTATTAATTATTAGAAATACGAAATATGTAAGTATTCTTTCACGATGTTAATACGTGTATAAATATTTTCTTAACTACACACTCTAATAATAGTGTTCTACTGTTATTCGATAAGTATGTAGTATAACGTTAACATAACACGCAACAATTTGAAAAATGATTTATTATTTAGAATAATGAATATGGTAATGCGTTAAACAGTATAGTTTTTGAAGTAGGCAAACAGATATCGCATTCTATTTTTTAAAAATGTAATTTTATTTAAATAATAATAATAATAATAATAATATTTAATGCCCAACAGATACAAATATCCAATTACAAGGCAATGTTAAATAATGTACACATGCAAATATAAATAACATAAAATTAAAGTATGTCAAATTAGAAAACTTAGTAACTAGTTGCTTTAATTTAAATAAAAAAAAAAAGTAGTTTACCAGTGGTTAGCAAAAAAGAGAGAACGGAAAAAGTATTCAACTAAGTGTAACGCACCCGCGGTCTACATACCGTCAAAAGGGACGGTAAAGTGCAGGTATGTATATCCAACTCGGCAAACTCCATAGAGTTGAAATTGCTACACAATCTGTGTATTGGGGACCTGATGGCGATGTTTGTTCTAGGTGCGAAACAGTAAAATGTATTTGTTTGCCTAGATCCTGAACGTGGTACAATGAAGTTGATTTTACTCAACAACTCAGGGATATCAAGACCATTATGAAGTAAAGTAAATAGGAATTTACACTCAGCCTGTTTTCGACGTAGTTCTAATGAATCAATATTAAATGCCTCTAGCAGAGCACTGTGGCTAAATCCTTGTATCGGGTAAGTATTAAATTTTTTAAAGTACAAGAACTTCAAACATCTTCTCTGAATCTGCTCTAGAAGATGTATCTGATAGATGTACATAGGTGACCAGACCAAGGACGCATACTCCAGTCGAGACCGAACAAAAGCGAAATAAAGAGGAAGAATTGCTGTTATAGAAGCAAATGGTCGTGTAACACGTATAATGAATCCTAACATACTCAACGCTGATGTACAAATACTGGATATGTGCTCCATAAAGGTCAGTCTTGAGTCAAAGACGACGTCCAAGTCTCTCATAGAGGTCTCCCTAGGTAAAGAAGATCCAGCCAAGTGGTAGGTATATATAATTGAGTCGTCTTACGAGTGTAGGTGACAATTTTGCATTTGTTTACATTAACTGTTAGTCTGTTGTTGACACACCACGTGTGGAATATATCGAGTTGGCTTTGCAAATGATTGCAATCCTGAGAATTATTAATTGTTGAGTACAACTTCAAGTCATCTGCGTATAACAACTTTGGACAGTTCAGTTGATAGCACAAATCATTTATATATATGAGGAACAGAAGTGGACCCAAGTTACTCCTGAGGAACTCCAGAGCTCGGCGCGAAGTAATCAGACTCAAATCCCATGTATGTCACAAATTGCTTTCTATCAAGAAGATACGATTGGAATAAAGACAAAAGAGAAGACGAAAATCCAATATTGTCCAATTTATTAATAAGCACGGTGTGGTCGATTCGATCAAAAGCTTTTGTTAGGTCAAAAGGATTGTAACGAATATTACAAATCCTACGTTGGCAATATAGTATGACTTTTGTAGAACATTATAACTTTACCTAGTTAAATTTTAATTTGTTTTGTGTAGTTTAACTGCTATTTGGATACATCATTTTAAGTGCCCCGCCTGTTTATCATTACTTATAAAAAGATGTCCAATATCTTTTTTTGTCGTCATCGATACTTAATTTTTAATTGTATTTTCTTAAGGTAGCTTTTCATATCGAATTTGAATACCTTTTCTGATTTTCTCTCTTTACATTCCTTTTTTGAGGTTCCATATTTCAAATTTTTCATTATGATGATATCACGTATCTGAAAATATTCCAAAGGAAAGTGAGAAAAAGCGATTGGTGTTCCGATACAACGGTTTGGCGTGTCTTATATTCTTGAATAAACTTTTCAGTACAAAATTTGATGTTCTTGCTTATCATCTTCCATCTTAGAACTTGCAACTTTTTGTCTTCTTTATGGATCCTTGAAGACTGCTTCTGGATTTCCTAGCTTCTTCCTCTTCCTCCTAATACTGTAATAAGTAACGGAATTAGTCGGGGTAACCATAAGAGGTAAGAACGATACAACCTCACAAGTTACAGCTTTCCGAAGAACTCAGTTACTGTCGTGTGTTTGGTTGTCCAGATGTTCCCTGCATGATTGCCGTCTTCAAGGTCGGGTTCTCGCTGGTGAGGATCTTTTCGAACGATTTCCTGTTCAGTTTCTTCAGGAACTCCTTCAAGTCTTCCCCGTTTGAGAAGACTCTTGGCGCTATCAGCATAGGAGAACATGTAGTGCTATCCGCAGGTAGCGGTTTTGTACTCCCGCAAGGGATTCCAGGTGGTTAGGGGTAACGTAATCAAGGAACGGCTGTCGTAGGTTAGAATAGGGCGGATGTGTATCTTGCACAGCATAGGAACAGAAGGTTGGATGGAATTTGGCTTAACCTGTCGATTGTCTCGTTCCTAGCCCTTCTAAGATGTTAGGTGAAGATAAGCCTTCTATCGAGAATCATTTCAAGGTACACAATCTTGCTACCCCAGTCAATCTCCGACTTGGCGACAGTGATTTTCTGTGCTGTAGATGGAAGAATTCCCGGTAACCGCAATCACTTGCGTCTTCCTTGAATTGATCTTGAGGCCCCAAATGTCCGGAAAGCGCTTGGTTTTGGCCAGATGTGGTTGCAATCCTGGCATGACTGGATGTCGCTACTATTGCGGGTCCATCAACGTAAATAACATTAGGCAGACGGTGGTCCCCGGGAAAAAAATGGTGTATAAAACACCGAGGGTTATACAGTTTTACTTTTACTTTACTTTACTCATATTTTCAGGGTTGGTATCATATAATTACTTCAAAGAAATCAGCAAAAAGCAGGTAATTTATAAAAAATTACCAGGTTAGGTATAATTTTTGTAACTTTTGTAACTTTTTTAATTTTTAAATCTTGTCATCTACTGCGAAAATTCTGCGTATAGTAGAAGTGAATAGTATCAATGGGGTTAATATTAGTTCATAACCTCAACTAAGAATCGCATGTTATTTTGATTAATTTTGACTTTCACTTTAGTAGAAGTTAATTATTTCAAATAGAAAATAATTTATCACGGCTATAGTAAACAAATCAAATTATGCCTCACTAGCACAAAAACAGCTAACGTTGTCATTGATTGAGGCAACTTTCTTTTGTATTGTTTATTTATTTTGTATTTTTTTTAATATCTTTTGGAAGGTTTTATTTCTTCCTACAACCACTGTCAAATACTTGTTTTTAAAAGTCTCAAGTTGCATTAAATTTGGTTTATCTTTGAACTATTTCTTTTTTCTTACAAGCCTTCAATAAGGGTGGCAGGACATGTACAAAATGCTAAATATTTTTATGATGTTTAATATATTCATAAAATCCGAGTTATATTGAGTCAGCAGTTTTTAAGACTTTTTTTGATTTTTTAATGCGGCAGTTGTTGATGCAAGTTCCAAAAATAAACTGGCACTCACATTCCGAGTTTTTGTCTGATTAGAATGGAATACAGAACTAGATGACGGTACCATTCCTTTTAATGCATCTGATGTGAACAACAAAAGGTATTTGAATTGTCTTCAAATAGATTTAGAGCAAATCCTTGATGATTTGCGTTAATTGAGCGTTCAACATTTAGTTTCAAAAACCACCTCATACTTCTTAATTAAGAAGTAACCGGAGATATATTTGATGACCAAATTTATAAACATAATTCCATAACAGTGTTATGCTTAAAATATGTTAAAGATGAAGTTCACGTGCAGATTTCATAATGTTAAGAGATATTCGTAGAATTTCTGGACGCAGTTTATGTAATGCACTTGTAACAACACTTCGTACGTTATAAGTTATATAATCGTGTTTACATTCCATTCACGATAAGAGTCCAGTGTTAGAATAGATAGGTGAAGAATTCTCGGCTTGTGTTCGGCGAAGAGACGAAGTGATTTCATAAACAGGTATGGTTTATTTTTTCAGGAATGAATGAACGTCATAAGTAACACTGGTATAATGCCACGTTTCATTACAAATACAAAGCGAATTTTTTTTAAAGAATACGTTTCATTTAAACATAGTGAAATTTAAACAAATTTAAATCTGAAATAATAGCTGCTTACATACTATGGTATGCACTCACTACAAAACATAATTATCAGAATAAGGAAATAGAAAGTATACGACTTACGTGTAGGGATATTTAACTTGTTAGCGTTGAGACACTTGCAGATACAAAATGCTATGTCGTCATTTCGACATAACAAACGTATGCCACTGTAATTCCATTCGATATTACTGTTTGTCATTTCTACAAAATTTGATTTATAAGCAAACTTCTACCTGGTGTCAATTTGAATTCGCCGTTATTTTTCCATTGGGGAAATTTCTTCAGTTTAATATGGAGGCCGATTGTAGCGCAGTCTACGTGAATGAACTATTCATAGATTGTAGCGCAGTATTAGTGATACAGCTTAATAGTTGTATTTGCTTACATATATTTTTTTTTAATTCCTTACTTTCCAGAACTAATCTAGAATCAATTTTTATTCTTAAAGATGAATACTGCATATGTTACATCATTATAAACAGCAGGAAAAAGAACATTCAACTATTTGAGAGCCTGTTTGGCTTCCATAAAGAAGATTGAATTGAAGTGCTGAAGTTCAAATAAGAAAGGTAAACGAAAAAATGTTCAAGTACTATATGAAAAAATGTTCAAGAATACGTAATCGAAAGTTAAAGTAAAAGTGAATCCAAAAAGAGAAAGTTTTCATTTTTTTAATACAATTCCTCCAGTAAACAGAGTTTAATGAATTCGAGAACTTTAAAAAAGAATTCATCTAATTTAACCAAATCTGAATCTTTCATAATAAGCGAGAGCCAGAGGTTCGGAATGTTATAATCCACCACAAGACCAGATTTTATATTTTTTCAAAAATAAACGAAATGCAATTTGAAGATTTTAATAACGAACTGCACTGGCGTTCTATCCCGTTCTCATAAATGTTCGAGTTGTACGAATCATAAAATTTTCGGAATTTCCGGCTCATATTTCCTACTTAACGATTGATGCAGACGGTAGTAAACGGAAGTTCTATGAAACGTTTGGGAAGTCCATAGACTAAATTATCGCGCAAGTAGTATATTATTCTAGCAACTTTACGCCGAAATTGGCTGCGTAATATTCAGCGCACACATACCACTCTTGAATATTATATTTGTTCCTCTCAATGATCTTTTTATATATACAGCGTGCGACTAAGGTATAGTCGCATCTCATTTTTCTAGTTCAATTCGAATAATCATAAGTGATTCGACGTTTGTTTAATTCGAAAGATTAAGATCAAAATATTAATTTTATTAATTAATTAACGTGATAGAAAAATGGGCGCACTTATTATTATGGGTAAAATAAAACTTAAATGTAGCCAAAATTAATAAGAATTTATTTCTTAATACTTTGTGCAGCTGACTTTATTTGTACTATAGACAATATAATGATTTTTTTTTATTTTGAATAATCGTAATTTCCACTTCCGTAATAACATGCACACATTTCAATACAATGGTTTAAATGATCCAAGACGTAGACAGACGTTATACATTATTGTGTGTTTTATAGTCTGTGTTGTACATGTATTTTATTGTTTTATAAACAGTATTTGCTTATTTTTCCACATGTATGGTGGGTATTATGTTATTCGAGTGTATTATTGTTACCGTTGTGTTCTGTTCCTTATATTTCCACAATTTAATAAAACTGTTAAAACAAAAATTACCAGTGCTGTCATTACATTTCCTGTAACAACTTGAAATCCTTCTCCTATATTTTTATGAGATTTCATTTACGACATATTTGTAAAATATATAACAGCTGTTCTGAAAAACTCAAAGTCAAGGTAACATTAAAGCAAGCAATAAAGCAATACATGCGCAAATAGTGAAATTTGATTTAAAACATCTCTGATTTTGTGTGACCAATCGTATATGCTTTATCTGGTCTGCGATTTCTTTGAATTAACCCAATTCATATAAAAACAATTTACTGAAAAATTTGAGTTCTTTGTATCTTGCTAGAAATATCCTTCGCCATGTAATTGATTTAAAAATGGCTGTAATAAATTATTACGATACCGTTCCGCATTTATGGTATCATATCAATAATCCGTCTACGAGAAATATCAACCCAAACCCCAATTTTATGAGAATGCAAGGGTAGATGTATTTTTTTGTCACTGTTACTCACTACCAACAAGATATTTTGAAGAAATAATTTCATGGGCTGCTAGATAATAAATATGATCATATAGTATATTTAATACTCTCTTCAAATTCTGAATAGTTTCCTAAAGCATTCCTTTTAAGAAAGTTAATTAGATTCATCTGTTAGGTCAAGGTTATCGTTGTAGTCAGAACTGTCTGATATTGGGTTTAAGTATTTCATGTCGTAATACAATTTTAATTATTGCAATACTGATAAGTGGAAAATTATGAATTATATTTAAAAAATATTGAAATCTTAATTTCAATTAGTCTTAATTTTATTTATCTTTTAGTGATAATAAACAATGAGTAATTGGAATAAAGTCTACCAAACTGTGTGGAGCTCAGATTTTAAACTGCATCTTCTCCATGTGAATATAAGTACAGTTTTCTGTTTGTATAATTATCAGATTGAAACAGATTTTCTGCTAGATTGTATTACATACACTACCGGTCATAAGCGTCTACCCACCTGCATAATTGGAGATTATTCAAAATATTTGTATTATTAAATTGTAAGTACGTGATGGATTATAATTCTTCTGTAATATTCTGTCGTTCTGTGTGTATATAACGAGCCAGCAGATAAGCCACGTTCAGGTAGACGAATTAGACAAAGAGCAGTTTTTCGAAAATATTTTATCACGGTCGTCGTAAAATATGAAACATTTAGTTTGAATTCAGCTTTCAGTGCAAGTAGTGAATAACAAAGTGTTTTAAAACTGTGAGTAATGTTAAAGTAATGTCGGCAAGAAAAGAGTTATCTACGGAAATGCATGCTCAAATAGTGGCATATCACAACATGGACATAAGTAACCAAGAAATTGCTAAATTACTGAAGTTAAACTGTAAAACCGTAGATTATAATTAAAAAGAAAGAAGTGACGATGCAAACAGCAAACAGCGACCCGGACGGCCAAAAATAACAACACCAGCAGAAGACTGCGCAATTGTAATTACGAGCAAACAAAATAGATGGAAAAGAGCGCCAGAAATTGCTGCCGATGGGAATATTTCACGTTCAAAACCAGTTACTATCACCACGGTTGGTTTGTATGGAAGAATTGCTATGCAGAAACCGTTTTTATACAAAGCAAACCAAGCTAAATGGTTAACATGAGCAAAAGAATACAAAGGCTGGATGTTGGAAAATTGGAAGAAAGTGCTCTGGACCGAGGAATCTAAATATCTCATCTTTGGTACAAACAGATGAACATTTGTCGGGAAACGGGCACTTGAATGCTGTATTACACTAACAATAAAACATGGAGGAGGATTAATCATGATTCCTAGAATATCCATAGAAAAGGAGGTTATAAGGAGACTTAGGAGAGGAATGCTTTCTCATCTGGAACACGATTAATTGGTAAAAATCTCGTGCTTCAGCACGATAATGATCCAAAACACACTGTGACTATTTGGAACAACTGGAGTAGAGAAAAAATTGTTGTTATGAAGTGCCCGTCTCAAAGTATAGATCTCAATTTCATCGAGCTTTTTGGGAGGAGGAACCCGACGTTTCGAAAATCTGTTCCAAATTCGACAGCAATAGTTTAGACACAATTACAGCTTACGTGTAGGAAAATAAGGCCGGTAACACTGACAAAGTGGCTAGAGAGAATGCCAAGATTGTTTATGGCAATTTAAAAGTGAAAGGTGGACACATTGATGAATCGAAAATTTAAGTTAATTTAGGATTATCTTTGTTAGCAAATTAATAAGCACATTGTTTTTATAACTGTTACAATTCTTTGTATAAGTACAAAATAAAGGTTTATTTTATAATTAGTTTTTGACTTGTTTTCTAATATTTTAAGAGTAGGTAAACACTTATGGCAGTTAGTGTATATATGCCAAAAATGTTTTACAAAGTTTCCAAGGTTTAAGTTGTCATCTCAGCTGATACTTATATTAAATAACACTGGCTAACAAATTCAAACTTTTGGTTTTGTCATGAAATAACGTACAGTAATTTTAATAGAAGACGTAGGAACTTTTGTCTTAATAAAAGATAGACGATTAAATTAGTTGTATGACGAAGTCTTATATTATCTCATAAACAATAGCCGCCGCCTCCTTTCTTAACACCCTGCAGTAATCTGTTAAGATAACAGGTTTCAATTTGCTCTGCTATCACTTTTCCACACCCAATGTCTTTATGGGAGCGTACACCACTCTTATCACTAATATCGCCCTATAGTTTCAGGAAAAAAGTCAAACTAAGAATGGAGAATGTGCATACATATATCTTAACGGACATATTACAGACAACGATGTGAAATGCTTGAATTACATTCTTCATTAATTTTTTTGCTATTTTCTAGTTTTTTGTTGCCCAAGAAATTGGTAAAAATTGTACTATGGATACCCACGCTGCTTTCTCCTGGGATGTTAACTTGGTTTTGTATGTTGTCATTTACTATATCTCGAATTTGAGATCGAAAAAAATGCCTTCTTTCATTTTTACTTCTATTATTTTTGGAAACTTTTCTCGAAGGTATAGAAAATTATTTTCCCCATCCTTAACATAGCCTTTCATGAGTTCTGTTTTACATATAAAGGTGATACTATGATCTAGTCATTTTCCAACTAAAGACAGATTTTGTGCATTGCTTTTTCCTGGTACATCAGAAAGGGAGATTAGCATACCACATTACACCATGAGATTTTTCTTTTTCCAACTTAAGTTGGTAAACTAACTTTAAAAACGGGTAAATCGTGCTATTCTATGGCATTAGTGATAGCACTGAGGTAGTTTAGGTTGTGTTACACCGTAGACATGGGGTTGTTAGATTAGGTTTTAACGTTTTGGTAAATACGAGACAAACGTTTCAGTTTGGAAAAATAAAAAGTTTAGTAATAGTAAAGAATGGTTACATTAAACCTTCAAAGTGAGATCCTTCATTTTCTATATATAACGCCACTCTTCGCTTTATGTTATTGAAGACATTCCTTAAATTATATGATATATAATTTTCTCGCAGACATTTCGGATAGCTTCAGTAAGTTCGTCAATTGTATGAGGGCGATTTGTAAATATTCTATTTTTTAGGTGGATATGTGAAATAATCCATAATTGTCATATCGGGATATTACGATGGAGAGTCTACTATCCGATTATCAAAGAATTCATGCTATAATTCCATTATTTTCTTTGTCGTATGGGGTGTAGCATTATCTTGTTGGAAGCATCCCTCATGAAGTTCGCCATCATGTAATTGATTTAAAAACGCTCGTAATAAATTATTAAAATATCGTTTTGCATTTGTAGTACCACTAAAGAATATTGGATCAATAATCCGTCTACGAGAAACAGCAAGTCAAACCTCTATTTTTTGAGAATTTTATGCGGATTTTTTTTTTTAGATATCCTGATAAGTGACACCATGCTTCATTCCAGAAGAAGGATTTGTCAAGAACATCATCATTATTCATCGTACCTAAAAACTATTGACAATAATTAAACTGGATTGCGTGATCAATGAGTAAAAGTTCCTGCACGCAATGAAGCTTGCACGGAAATTTTATATGAATGTTGCGCTTGCTGTGAAAGCTTACGAATAGATTTCTTAGGTGATTGAGTTATTTGCTCTTCAACGTCTGCTGTTTTCAGAATACTGTTGTTTCAACTAAAACCACACATTTCTCTTCAACAACGACGTAACTTTTACAGAGGCGTTTGTAAATACGCACTCAATTACATTTCCAAACATGATGTGCAAAACTATCGTTTTCACCAAACGTAATTGTTTAGCAAAACATTAAATTCACAGTGACCACAGTGACAATAGGCTTAGTCACACGTTTTTGTTATTGTTCTTATTGAAGCAATATTATCCTCAAATAGTGGTTACACTGTTAGTAGAGAGCCGCAAGTTCAGGCAGCAGTAACAATATGCAATTCGTATACAATTATTACCTGCAATTGAATATTAATTCGCACCTTTTTTCTACAATCCTAATTTTAATATCTTAAAAAATAAATTTAATTCGTTACACTGCTAACAAGCTAAAGTTTCGACGAAATAGAAACATACCATCGGTGATGTTCTACTTAAAAAATGAAAGTTCATTGGTATTACGTCGGGACGTTGCATTCGCTTTCGAATTCTATTTCCGTTAATATATAGCGATATTCGTAAGAAAATAACGGTTTCAAGTTGCTATAACGTTTTAAAAACTCGATAGAGAAGCGAACCTATATAATACAGGTTCTTCTGTTCATAAAGCAATGCGATTTGTTGATGCCTTATTTTCTAAAGTAATAGTTTTTAAATTATTAACAATTTATTGTTTTTTTAATCATTTACGACTAGGTTTTTTAAAGAAAATTCACAATTTAAAAGAATATCATGTGTAACGGATAAAAACACTCAGGTAGTCGCAAGTTTTGCGTAAAAAATCTTGAGAATGTCTATAAAAAGATCTGTATACAGTGCAAGTTTTGGAATTAAAAACATTAATCGAGGCATAGCAGAAGTTCGGTGTTCAGAATGGTTAAACAAAGTTTTTAGGTTGACATGCTTATTCTACAATTTGGTCTGGAAATTATCTCCATAATTTACAATACTTAATAAAATTTAACAAAATTTATTAAAACTCTCTTCTTTCAAAAATGTTAAATGATTTACAAAATAGTATTGGAATTAAATGCGTTATGTAGGGATAGATAAAGAATATGTTAACATTTAAAATATGCATCAGGTCAAATATAAAACATATACGAAGAAAGACATGGATAACCTTAATTTAACTAAGAGAAAAATTAATATTTAGAAAGGATTAAAGAAAGGAGTTAATATATTAAAATTATACTTAAGTTAAAATGAATTAAATATTAATACTATGCGGTGTAAATAACAAAATATATTTATTACCAAATATCTACAAACATGACTATTTTTCTACATAATCACCGTAAAGATTGATGCATTTGTCATATCTATGGACGAGCCTTCCAATCTCCTCTGCATAGAATATTGCCGCTAGTGAGTTGAGATGGTCTGTGCCGTTTTGAAGTTCCTCTGTACTCCAGAATCTCTGCCTTCTTAGCCAGCTTCGTTTGTCGCTAACCATTTTGTTAACTCGTTGAACAATATCTTCTGATGCGACAGACTTGCATCCTTGTCTCCTTTCATCGCGAACATCGGCTCGGCCTTCTTTAAATTTCCTATACTATTTACGCGCAACACTCGGCTCATTCTTTGATGAATTGATGCCTGTAACTCAGCTGGAAATGGCGTCCGTTGTTTCTCAAAATAAGAGGGAATATTTTAGACACGTAACCAGTTAGAAATACAAGTATAAAAATATGGCTGCGGATTTGAGAAAGAATCTCGTGTTAGATTTAATATGACAGTTTGTAGAACGTAGGTAGCCTGAAAAGTATGAAGCCTCAACATGCAAACGACGTAGCCCATCAAAAATATTCTGGTAATATAATTGCACATGCGTTGAAAAATACTTTTCAAAATTGTAACCATATTGGATGCATAGTTATTATTTAACAATAGGCTGTGCTAGTCAATGTTAGTGTTTCAGTAGGAATGCAAAAAATTGAATATTGTGCTATCAAATTTTTGGATTTGAAAGATAATGTGCTTACGCAAACTAAAGCCGAAATGAACGCTGTTTATGGGGACTCTGCATCGTTATTTGCTACAGTGGAAGTTTGGGCAGCTGACGACCTTCGAATTAAAGTTAGAGACACAACAGAGTACTCATAGTATTTCGAAAGAACGTTTTTGTCATGTACTGAATGAAGATTTGGCTATACAAAATCTAATCTTGGGTGCCGCGCTTCCTCACAACTTAAGACCAAAAACGCATTCTAATGGACATGGTAAGGACTTAACATTGTTTTTTGTGTTTTATCAATTTTTTACTACTATGTATTTTATATTATTTTATCTTCTTTGCAACCGTACGGGTTACCATTATTACCTTATTTTCATATAGAATATTACTTTATTTTCATTTTTTATATTTATTTATTTTACTCTCTTAGAATATATCGAATTTTATTTTAATATGTATGTACATTACGCATTGTATATGTATGCAAGCCGGCCATTTACATTACGCTAGCTAAAACTGCCTAATTTAAAAATCATTCAGTGCAACGTCGTCGAATAAGTAATGGGAGTTTTCCTAAAATTTAATGTACACAAGCACAGGCAGTCGTCTCCCGCGCGACGGTCGAGGTATTAGCGATCGTGCACTCTCGGTCACCTTTCGTACCTCGTCGTCACGTGTACAGTAACGTCGTCGTATGATTAGTGGAAGTTTCTAATATTTTATAGTTTTGGCGGGAATCGTCGAACGTTGTCTATACATTTATTTCTGGCGGGAGTCATTTGGTAAGGTTGTCGAATCGCATGTATAGATTTCTTTAATAAGTACAAATTCTCGATTTTCTATCATCGTTCGTCGAGGGTACTGTGTCCGTTGTCGTCTATACATATGTTTAGTCTTCGGTTAAGTTTGTGTCGGAAATTATTTTGGTGAGATTGTCGGCGCGCATATATAGACATCTTCTATAAGTACGATCACTCCGCTTCTTGCTGACGGTCGTTGCGGCCGCAGCGCCCGTTGTCTTTTGTACGTTTGTTCGGTCCTTGTCGTATCGGGACTTAGTTGCTCGTTGTAGCGGACGAGTTTCACGGACCAGTTTTCTTATGTAATGTCGGCATCATCGCTCCGTTTTACTTGTCGGTGCGCAGTTCGCACATTTGCTGGCTACTGGCTTTTTCACTTCTTTGGGGCGCAGTAGCAGAGAACTAAAGATTGCACATAGCGTATTATTTCAAACGAGAACGCCTGGGTAGCTGTGACATTACTTTTGTATTGAGATCGGCTATTATCGCTACTGTCGCCCTCGACCAGGCGGTCAAGCTCTAAGAGATAGGGTGGGTTCCCCTATAAATGTGAAAATAACGAACGTATTTGGTTCAAGTACAAATACATGCCAATAATACAGGGCCAAGTCAATTATTGCAAATATATACATCTTACGTACATCGTAACTGTACATAGGCAAGAGTGGAAACCGTGTACACATTTTATTTTTAAATATATTTGTTTTGCGCATGCGCATTGAGTTTCACTGTACAGCCTTTCCTCTAGTAAATAAGCGAACATACTCTACAAGTAAGTATTGGTCAAGTAATTTAGGAATTTACGAGCAGGCTACAGCGGCGCTGTTCTTCAAACCAGGAGAACGTAACAGGACATTTCCAAAAGCCTGTTGGAAAAGTTTAAGCTAAATAAGTCGGAGTTTTGACGTCGATTAATAACCGCGGATGACACCTCAATACATCGCTACATTACTAAAACCAACGTACTACTATCGAAACAATAGACTGCGTAATATCTGGCGGGGAAGTGATGGTGACAGTTTTTCAATATAATCATCTTAGTTCATGAGTTGTCTTAATCGACTATCTCGAAAAAGGAAAAGCAATAACGGGGGCGTACCACGCATTAGACAAGTCGAAAAAATGGCTGCATTCGAAAAACAGAGTTTTCTTCCATCAACACAACGTACTGTCCCACAGTTCAGTGGTCGCCACGGCAAAAATTCACTGATTGCGGCATTTCTCTGTTTCCTAGGCTCAAAGTTCCGGCTCGGAAGGCAGAGATTTTCATCGAATAAGCAGGTCGTAAACGCCTATTTGTAGAACAAGATGCCAATTACTGTTTGGGCGGTTTAAAGAGATGAAAGCATCGTTGGTAAATGTGAGTATACTTTCAATGTTGAGAAATAAAAGTGAATTTTCCAGAAGAACATACTTATTTCTGAGTTAGGCTGGAATCTTTTCAGATTACCCTCGTATATCATTAAACTTTCATTTCATTTCATCATCATTTAAGTTTTGAATAAATACTATATAATCCTCGAATCAATGTTAAGAAATTCTTTCGTACCTGCGCGCGATGAAACTGAAAACAATATTAAAGCTGCTTTGAAAAATAAGAAATCGGGATTAAGAAAAATCTTTTCTCAGTGCTATGCGTATATACATACATACATTTAAATCTCTGCAATACCCATCTCCATTTTTATTATGTGGTGAAAGCTTGTTAAACTGTACCGGCAAAACTATTTACAGTGTGATAGGAGGTTTACTAGAAAAATTAAAAATTACACCAAACCAAGTAAGAACGTTCGTCACAGTTATCAACTTAATGCTTTGTGCGAGGCATTATTTATAAAGTGTTTATTCCAGTTTATTACAAGTAACATATCTGTTACATCTGGTCGTAGAAACTATTCGTCAGATGTACATAGATAGTTTAATAACAAGTAGTAAAAAAAGTTTTTCTCAAATTTCATAAATGGACACCGGAATTGCACCAACACTGTTCTGGTATTCGAAAATCTCTCCAACCAATTCTTACACGCTGAGGCATGCGATTATAGGAGCTCTTTATTATTCTAAACACTTTCACATAGTAAACTCCTTCACTTTGAGCCTAAAGAATCAACAGCAACCAAAGAAAACCGATTCAAATTTGAATGTGCTCAGCTTGAGACAGATTTACAAACTATTTATATGAATTACATAGTAAGAGCATATATGTATTACACAGTAATAGCAACTGCCAAGGAAGAGTTACTGAATCCTTCATTAGCATTAGCGGAACAATTAAAATAGTAGATAAACGTACTTTAAATGACTAGAAAAAAGTTCGTTAGAAAAGTATCGTAGGATATTGACAAAACAACAACAATGTTGTTAACAACATTCAAAGACCACTTTAACTACGCAAATACTTCATCACGTATTTTTCAATCTTCTAAAATGAATATATGAGCTTGTGTGATGTTGGAGATGTTTAGCCTAGCTAATTCTGATTGTTAATACTTGTCTTGTAGATATTTGGCAAGAATTATAACAAAATATATTATTAATTGTTAATTGTTTATTGCTGTATTTACTGTACTCTTGTGGTACATGTCAGTTTGTGCACTACAGGTATAAATTTCTAACTTGATACTGTCTCACTATTTCCCTATGCTTGCTAATGTCTACAACATTAAATAATGGAAGTAATTCTTAAGGGAAAGTGGTTAAACTATTACTTAAGAGAGAGAGTAACACGTTTTGTATAATGCGAAGTGAAAATAACGAACACATTTATAAAGAATGATATTTGCAAAATACCGTATTGCCCGAAATAAACGGTACTGAAACTAAGTTAGCGCAGTGTCATACTTACGTTAGATAGTATAGACCTGTCAAGTAAACGTCAAGTAATTAATTACTAATGCGTAATTGTTAAAAATGGTGTTAAGTACAGAGGAGAAAGTTTTTCTGGTGGAGCAATATTTTCGCTCATACGGAATCGGTTGATTTATCTGTGCAAGTATGCTATAAGTATGTTATAAATTCACGCAATAGTTTACGAGGGCGATCTGAAATGTTTCCGGAATCGACAAGAAAAACACGGTAATGCTGTGGTTTTTTATTTTTATTTTGTGATGTGCTTTTTCAAAAAGTGCTCCGGTCTCTTCAAACCGTCGGAAAAGTAGAATGATCCGAGGTCTGCAAAATAGCCATTTGTAGTGGCAATGGCCTCCTCGTTTGAGGTAGATCTCTTTCCTCCCAGTGAATTTTTCAGGTTTAGGAATAGGAAAAAGTCGCTAGGTCCTGTGAATATGGAGGATGAGAGACTAATTCGTAGCGCAACTCATTCAATTTGCACACGCCGATGCGGGATGAATGAACCGGTGCGTTGTCGCCGGTACATTGTCGTGGTGGAAAAGCACTTTTTCTGCTGCAAACGAGGCCGTTTCGCCTTCAATACTGCATCGAATCGGGTCAATAAATCGCTGTAGTATTGTCCAGTGGTCGTGCTTCCCTTCTGCAGATAGACGATAAGGATCACACTTTGGGAATCCCGAAAAATGGTCGCCATGACCTTTCCGGCCGATCGAACGGTCTTTGCTGAGCCGGTTTGCCTGGAACAGTCCACTGCTTCGACTGTTCGTTGGTCTCCGATATATAGTGGTGGATCCAAGTCTCATCCACGGTTAAGAAATGCGTGAAGAAATCCCTTAGATTGCAATTAATCCTTGCCAGACACTCCTCCGAAACGGTCACCCGATTTCGTTTTTGCTCCGATGTGTGTAAATGCGGTATCCATCGCACCGAAAGCTTTTTTCATATGCAAAATTTCATGTATGATATAGCCAACGCATTCTTCTGATATGCCTGTTGTCTGTGCTATCTCTTTCAGCTACAATCGGCGATCGGCTAACACAATATCATGAATCTTGTTCTTCGTTGGTAGCGGCTTTTGGGCGTCCACTGCTTGTGTGTGCTTTTGCAGCCACATTTAAACTCGCTTACCCAGAATCTGATGGTCGAAAATAATGAAGTACATTCGCCATGAACCTCTAACAAATATTCCGAATTTCCGTGGCCGTTTTCCCAGCCATCCAGAAGTATTTTATTACTGTACGAAATTCAATTTTATCCATTTTTACGAAACCGCCTGACTTACTACAGAAACACACTCTTAAACAACAACTATTGATAGCAGACGTCTGAAATTTTGACAGTTGCTATAATAAAGACAAAAGGAATAATACCGTAATTTTAAAAGGATGTAGGGTCGTTCCAGGACCAACATTAACAATTAACATCAACGAGTTTTTAAGCAGATCTTCGAAAATCCGAGAGTTAGTAAGCGTTGCAACTTGGAGTAAAGAGAACTTCCTTGCAAAGAATTCTGGAGGAGTTGGGTGCATTTTCGTATGTGATTCAGGTATACCAACAGTTACATCCTCGGGATTATCGCAGTAGAGTGTAATATTGCGCCAGAGTTCTTGCGTTACAATACGAAAATTTCAAATTTCTTAAAAATGTATGGTTTTTAGACGAAGCACATTTTGATTTGTCAGGCCGTGTGAATCGATCAATTGTGGTGTGCAGTTTCGGGACGCGGAATGATTAATTCGTTCTTAATCGAAAAGAATGTGTAGACAAGTCACACTTAATCAACAGCGGTACATGCAAATTTTAACACGCTTTATCGTTAGTGTATATCCCTGTCGATTCTGTTGTGCATAGAATTTGGCATTTCGGGATCAAGTTTTTCATCAGGACGGGGAAATTTGTCATACTGTTGCCGCAGTTCGTCAATTTCTTCAGGGGCATTTTCAAACTGAAATCATTTCACGATTTACTGACTTCCCTTATCCTTGACATTCACCAGACTTTACCTCTCCAGCTTCATACATTTGAGGCATAGCAAAAAATGCCGTCGCTAAAAGGTGACAAACCATCGACGAATTAAAGGATGGCATACGACCCTCTTCGCACAACTAAGACAATCCTTATACCTTAACATAACGACTAAGTTGAAACTTCCTTATGAAGTCTATCTTGGACGAGGAGATACACATTTAGAACATGTAATAAAGTCTAAATAATATCTTAAAAAAGTAAAAGAATTATAAGTTAAGTAGTATTTATTTCGAACCATACTGTATGTACCTAATAATAAACTATTAAGTTTATAATATTCCTTTTAGTTTGATTTTGGTAATTTTTGGTTTCAGGCCCTACGTTAATATTATAATTCATTCATTCGCGGTACTGTTGTATTAGGTATGAGTCAACTATATTCAGGAAGTTTTCATTACCATAATAAAGATTAATTCAAGAAACTAATTTACGTCAAGCATTTAGACCACGCAGTAATATATGGAGGGCAAGATTTGTACGGGTCATTTCATCAATTGAAAGACGTCCTACTATGATGGATTCTATTTTCCACTTACGTGAAGTAAACCTATGTATTAAGTCAGTACGCCGAAATCATGCTAATATTCAAAATTATACACTCCTTAAAAAATACCATATTTTTATTTAATAGTCTTAATGATACAGGGTACGTCAAAAGTAACTGACAGACCTGTAGGGTTAATAAAAACTAAATAGTAGGATTTTCTAGAAGTATAATTAAACTTTATTTCATTTGGTTGTAAAAATTATAGAGGTCCAGTGGGTGCTATTACCGCCCACACACAGGCATTTACGAAAGTTATCCATTACTTGGGAAGTGTATAATGGCAGCGATTTCTTGACAAAGGGAATCTTTTAATTGACTGATAGCTCGAGGGCAATGAGTGCATACCTCTAGTTTGAGAGAACCCCATAAGAAAAGTCACACAAGGTCAAATTCGGTGAGCGAGCGATATCACCGCGTAGTGAGACCAAATGATCGGCGATCTCAAACTTCCTACAGCACGTCGAAAAATGGGGGCTACAGCCCCATTTTCTTGAAACTAAGCATTGTCTCTATCTTACTTTAAAAAATTTGGGTCGCAGGTGGTTTCCTGACATCTCACAATATCGATTTGAGATCATATTCTCTTAACATTCTGTTACCACACATTATACAGGCATTGAAAGACTATGCAAGGGTCGTTCGTGCACCCAACAAAGGTCGTTCTCGGCCCAGTATTTCAAGTTTTGTTTGTACAGAAGTGCTATAAATAAGTGCCTGCTGTGTCTGTGATGTGGAAGAAGCTTGCAAATCATGTTGATGACTATTATTTCTACATGGTACCACCAATTTCTGGATGTATCGCAAAAAGAAAGAAGTGAATAGTTGAATACCCTAGCAAATCATCTGATACGCCTTTTATCTCTCATAGCGAAGGACTCCGTATTCTAGATTGCTTTTTCTATCAGTTCAAACGAGAAGCATCGTCATGCTTCTGTGAACTCTCTTGAACTGTCAACATCAGCGTGTGATGCCTCGAAGGATGAGAAGTTGCGTTGATAAAACGTAAACTTACCAGACCAAAAAGAAAGGTTATTCGTACAATACGAAAAGTAAACATCAATCGTTGTTTAAGATAAAACTCTTGCTAAATATAGCTTCTCATGGTATTGGTAAAGTCATTCATGAGAAAGACATTGGGAAGAGAAAAAAACTCTAACATACGAACATGTTTCTGCCTACCCGGCGTCATCAGCGCGTGGTTTTGAGCAGTTTTCTGCTCAACACATTGTAATTCTCTCTCTGCTACTACTACCATATCTAACGTTACAGCTCAAGTGAGTATTCCTTCGCGCTAACTAATGCCAAAAGAATAAAGCATTTGTCTGCCGTCAAACACAGCGAAAACAAGCGGGTACAGCTTTCCTACCCTTCTCATGAGCAATGGATTGCTACTCCCGAGAGATTATAGATATAGAGATATGGTGATAGTACCAGAGAGGGAATTGTAATGTGTTGAGCAAAAATCCACTCGAAACCACGCTGCTGACGCCGGGTATGCAGAAACACGTCCGTGTGTTAGCGTTTTTTGTCTCCTTCACATTGTGAACAATTTTTGTTAGTTCATACAGTATGTTGTAGCTATTTCTTTGATTTAACGGGATATGTGATCACCGCAATTTTAAAAAATCGAAGAACCATAAATGTTGGTTGGTATACCACAACTTGATTGCCCAAGCCATCGTTAAAATAAGAATAACCGATCAAAGTCGGCGCATTCTCCTTTATTACGAGAACGCCAACTCTCGCAGAGAGCGTCGGACCATTATTTTTATCCACTAAGAATATTGGATTTTCGGCATTATGCCATATTAAATCATAAAGAATCGTGTCTGGAAAACTGATGTTTTCCTTAAAATGATGTGTAAATGAAATCAGTTTGCTTAACCACGTATATACTAAATTCCAAAAATATTTCCGAAAGTTCTCATATTTTACGTTGACGGTAGGTTTTTGCGCACACTATAAAATAGTACAAGGATAGTACCACCATTTTTTCATCATAATATTAACGCATTTTAAAGTAATTATGCGTAGTTAATTACGCAATTGGAACACCAAAGTTTTGTACGCAACAACTTTGTTCAAGACTACACCACAAACAGCTATCAACCTGTTTCGATACATATAATGATGCAGGAAACTGAAAAAAAGGCACACCTGTGATTAACTGACGCACGCTTTTTGACATTCTTCTTAATTTGTTATTTTATAATTCACAGAAAACAACATGTCCGTGATAATTATTGACGTTAGAGTCGCTATGCATTCCGCACAAAAAAATGGATTATCCTGACGTATTTGGCAATTATATATTTGTTGCGCAATTTTAATCGACAGATTTTTTAAATACTTGCCTAGTCCATTAAAGATAATAATACTAGCTAATGGTAGATTCAAATCTTAGAAAAACAGAATCTACATGGGCCAAGATTACGAATTCGGAAAAAACAAATTAATTACATATTTGTATGTACATAGTTACACTATTATTATACCTTCATTACAGTTACTGACCGAATTAGAGGGGGTCATGAAAAGTTTGCAGCATCAGGTATGTTTCGACATTTGTTTCGGTGAAGTTGGTTTGCAAGTGAAAAAAAATATTCTTGTACCTTGAGAAAAATCGTTCATCAACCAATGTAACACGAGCATGATTAAAATAATCTTTGAAATTAGTTACCGGATCTGCAGATGCGCCATCATAAGAACTTAAACCGATATATTTTCGTTTTCTGTATTTGTTTCCCGTACATTTTATTTAAACATAATTCAGAGCAATACTTTGCAGCCTAAGTGACATAGTCGATAGCGCTGTTGTCAACTCGCATTATTTATGTTCGGTACTGCAACATGTTTGACAGACAATAAGAAAGTTAATATCCTACATTTTTACGAATATTACTAATAGTACTCGCTTGAATGCAAAGAAATACAAGAAAGCAATTCCAACATGATTCTTGAAATATAATATATATTTTAATACTTGAAGATTCTGAAGAACCAACACTGACATAAATAATGAAAGATGTAAAATCTCTACTGCAAAAACTAACCCCCCAAATTAACGACACATCTTCGATTGTATTAGAAATAGAAATTAGTGGCAAGAAAGACAATCTAGCAGTAAATGTAGAATTTTCTTTATCGACTGGTCAGCCAATTACTTTTTCAAAGATTTATACCTAAAATAAAGAAAGAGAAAACAAACTAATTTTCAACTCTACCGATTGCTTCTAACAGAAAACAATACTTTTTTGATAAATTTAATGTATGAGTTACATTGTGTTTTGATAATTATTCTTCAATCTCTGCTACGGTAAAAGCATTAGGTGTTTTCATAATAAGTTTGTTGTGATGCACCATTATTAAATACTTATTAAGATGATGATTTGTTTCATTTTATGATGAGAAATACTGACAGAATCACAAGAGAAGAGTCCTGCGTCATCAAGAAATTAATTTATGAATTAAATATTCGATATCGGCAGTATTTCAAAAATGTTGTGGCGCGCACATAACGAAATGTCAAACTACAAGTTTAATGATATTTTCAACTTACTTTAATTTCTTCTCAGTATTAGAATGTATGTAGGTACCTAATTTCTGTTTGCAAAAATAAAGAGTGGACAGAGAGAGACACTAGATATTTGTCAATTAAGTAAAAACAAATTATATATAAAAAGCATAATTAGTGTTGCAATAAATGAGGTGATATGAATTTTGTAATAGTTTCAAACAGGGTATTCAAGAAACCGGGAACAACATTAATCAAATTACTTTGTTCTGTATATTATTGAACGCACGGGGTTAGTAGTACGTCTGTTTTACCGATATGTTACGAACGAATGACATACGTTTATATTTCTATCTATTTTTTAAAGTATCTTAACTAATAACTTTACAAATGTGTGTCGTTACTAGACGCAAGACTCATTTTATGATTCTGATGGTAGATAATATGATTTTTATGTCATTAATGACGGATGTATTGAAAGAAGTATACATCTAACTCTGGAAAAAAATCGTGTCAAAATAACAAAATCTTTCGTTATGTATGTAATTGACATTTATGGCAATTATAATCAGGAGCAGTTTTCTTTTGCTAATACATGGGCGATAATTCCGTAAAATCTTGAAGCGGTTGTATATTTCTTACTTATTCAGCTATATTACCCGCAATTTACTTAATATTGCAGCGCACAGAATAGCATACATCTGTGAAAGTGCGACGTACAAATAAATAATTGAGAATAAGATTAGATGCATCCCAGAGACGTAGAATTACGTAATTTCTCGTATAAATTACACGAAGAGTATTTAAAGTTGTTACGACATCATCATCAAGTCCCGTCAAATATCACTTCAATTAATACGAGCAGATTCGCGGTAACGAAATAAAATTGAAATAGCTCCATAGAAGGACGTAATTGAATTTGTTAGGATGGAGTATCTAATTGACTATTTGCATTCGTGTATAGTTTCAATGCATTTAAAATTAATTTCCAAAACACGTAGAAAAGCGATTATTAGCGTCAAGTAATAATTTTATAGGTCTTTTGTTTCACGCAATACATATATTCTTTATTCGAGAAAGTCGATATCTTCTTAATAGAATCTTAAAAAATACTATATTCACGAAGTTCCTTTCTTAAAATAATATTTATTTATCTTAATACCAAAAAGCGCTAATTCTAGTTATTAATCAAGAACATCATTAATAAGTATTAAATAGTAGAAGATCCTATTAGATGTTACACTCAATCCTGGTCCCGGTTTTGTTAGTTTGCTACGAGGACTCCTTGGACTTTTATATTACTTTCTCAAATATTCACCATAGATAACTGGGCATTTAATTTTAAGGTCCAAAATAGTTAAGCATCAGTACCCTTAAGATTTGGGGGTTTGAAATTGCTCCATTAACACATGGGCTGAAAAGTCCCGGGCCTAACACATAGATGACGCTAGTTTTATTGCAGTCACCTTTCTCTCAGTTAGTACTAACCTTCAAAAGACAGCTGTTAAAATTTCATGATATTCTATTCATTAGTTTGTGAGTTATTGTGCTAAGAGTCACGCTACTTTTGTTATTTTCAAAACAATGGATCAAAAACAATTTCGTGTTTTAATTTTACACTGCTTCTTGATGGGAAAAAAATACCGTTCAAGCGAAGCAATGGCTTGAAAAGTGTTATGGGGACTCCGCTCCATCAGAAACAACAATAAAACGTTAGTTTGCTGACTTCAAACGTGGTCGTAGAGACACCGATGATGCAGAACGCAGTGGACGTCCAAATGAGGCGGTAACACCAGAAAACATCAAAAAAATCCACAAAATCGTTTTGAATGATGGAAAAGTGAAGTTGCGTGAGTTAGCTGACATGGTAAAGATATCAAAAGAACGTATTGGCTTTATATTGCATAAACATTTGACTATGAGAAAGCTCTGTTCAAAGTGGGTGCCGCGTTTGCTCACTGTTGACCAAAAACAAGAACGTGTTGATGATTCTGAGCAGTGTTTGGCCATGTTTAAACGTAACAAACCGGAATATTTGCGTCGATATGTGACAATGGATGAAACGTGGATCCATCACTTCACTACGGAATCAAAACGATCATCTGAGTGGACAGCAACTGGTGAACCTCGTCCAAAGCGCCCGAAAGCACAACAATCGGCTGGAAAGGTTATGGCCTCGGTATTTTGGGATGTGCGTAGTGTAATATTCATCGACTATTTTGAGAAAGGAAATACCATCAACAGTGAATATTATATAGCGTTATTGGAGCGTTTGAAGGCCGAAATTGCAAAGAAACGACCGCATATGGCAAAGAAAAAAATTTGTTTCATCAAGACATGTGCACAACGCACCGTGTCATAAGTCAATCAAAACAATGGCAAAACTACATGAATTGAACTTCGAATTGCTCCCACATCCACCGTATTCACCAGATTTGGCTCCCAGCGACTACTGGCTGTTCGCAGACCTCAAAAAAATGCTCGCCGATAAGAAATTTCGCACGAATGAAGAGGTTATCGCTGAAACTGAGACCTATTTTGAGGCAAAAGATAAATCGTTCTACAAAAGTGGCATTGAAATGTTAGAGCGGCGCTGGAATGATTGCGTTGCTCTTGATGGAGATTACGTTGATGAATAAAGCTAAATTTGAACCAAAAAAAACGTGTTTTCTTTGTTAGGCCTGGGACTTTTCAGCCCATGTGTTATTATACCACTCCGTAGTGTGCTACATGAAATTACAAACACAGGTCTGAAACGTGCGGACAGATATAAAAAAGCATACGTAATGTTACTCGAGAAACAAGTTATGTCAGGTGAAGGTGCTCCAACAGTATAACATAATCAGGTTGAGTACTTCAGAGAAATTCCCTTGCAAAATAGTTCAAGCTGTAAAGAAAGATTGCTTCTCCGAAATGTGTATATATAAAAGTAACCTCCACTTGTGCAGAAATAACTTGTCCATACACTGAAACGTTTACTATTAATACTGAAACGTGCGAGAGAGTCACTTAAGGACGAAGAACTGGAAAGGCTCTGTTTGTTTTCAAAATGGAGCTTTGATGGCAGTTTGGATCATAGTTCTTACAAGCAAGCATTTCATGGTCATGATGCCAATGATTCAGGTGTTTTTATTACTTGGATCGTTCCACTGCGTCTTGTTTGTGGTGAAAAAATCGTATGGCAAAACCAACGCCCACCTCTTACTAGATACTGCAGGCCATTAAAAATTGAATTTATTGGAGAATCTACTGAAGTTCCAATCACAGAGAAAAACAACTACCGAAAAGTAATTCAATTATTCAAGGAAAATCTTTCGAAATAAACCACAATTTAATCTTTGTTACGGTCGACGGCAAAGTATTTTATGCGCTTACTGGTACGAGATCTACCGAAATTTGCTATATATATATATGGCCCAACATCCAAAAGTTACATAAAATCTTACATGAACCGATATGTGTGTTTGAATGACAAACTGCTTCTTAAAAAGTGACAAGCTCGAGAGAAAACAAAGTGGTTGTTTCAGAAGATAAGGGCCGGATTCAAAAGAATTTAGAGAGCGATGTTGATTACTCGTGCAGATTTGCTAATTCAAATGACGGGAACACGACCAGACGTTTCTTTAAGAACGCAGAATTTTCTGCTGAAGTTACTAAAACAGATATTGAATTAATTAAAAAGATGCATATTATAATGGTAGTACTTTCTGGTGCACATCAGCGAAATTCAGACAATTTGCCCATTATACCGGTAGATACATTGCTGAACAGTTACATAAGAAGAAACTGCGACACTTTCCTATAGAAGCAGTAGATTTGTTAAAGTCTTCACCTTATCAGCTTTTTACCGATGGTGATATTAATGACGTTGATGATGACAATGATGTTGATCAAATTGTCTCATCACATTCCGAAGACGATGAAATTTGAAAATTATCATAGCTTCCCTAAATTAAATTATTATATTATGCTTCTCACAACTTTCCGTCATATTTTTTTTAATTAATGAACCCTTAAAACACCACCTATCTCTCTTTCTTTTGAACTACTAATGTCGTTAAAAAGGAATATTTAACTTAAATATCAATTGAGGCCAACTTTGGGGACTTGTTACCCCAGTGTGCGGTGATTGAAATATCATTTTGATAATAAACGAACTACTTCCGGAATTGGACCGTGTCATGATGAGATATATAGAAATGAAGTAAGAGTAAGAGGAGAAAGAAATAAAAAGAAAAGGAGATACAAAGAAGAAAAATTGAAATAGGGGGGCGTGTAAAAGAAAGAAAAGGTGTAAAGAGTAAGAGAAGGAAAGAGTGGGAGGCAGGGAAGGAAGGAAGAAAAAGAAAGAGAAGACAAGAGATCCCACTTTTCCCGTTTCTTCTCTTTCTTTCTCCCTCCCCCCTCTTTCCTTCTCTTACTCTTTTCACCTTTTCTTACTTTTACACGCCACCCTATTTTACTTTTTCTTCTTTTTATCTTCTTCTCCTACTCTTACTTCATTTCTGTATATCTCATCATGACACGGTCCAATTCCGAAAGTAGTTTGTTTATTACTAACTCTGGTCGTGGAAGCCTACGTATTCATATCATTTTAATTTTTGATTTTTTGATTTGTTTCCTCGTAAGCAATTGTTTTGGTCATTTCGATTGTAACCATATCATAAATTTGAGTTTGTTTAGGAGTGTGATCTGATGACACACACAGTGAAAGAATTGAGGATTATTTTCTTATTTCTAAACATGCGTAATATTTTAAAACATCTTCAATAGAGCAGACAAACGTAGACGTATTGGCCGAAGGCATTGTTGTTTAGTAGCATAATTTGCTTATCAATTCCCGTTTCCTTTAACAAATTTTAAATTATTCCATCCTTTTAAATAATAAGACTTCGCATCTGTTTGTTTCTTTCATGGTTTTCACGGTTTGGTTTAAATCGTAAAATCCTTTTGTTCATACTGTACACGTACATACATGTGTTATGACTAAAGCGAGTATATGTATACAATGAATCATTAAATTTTACAACAACGGCCTTCCTAAAACTACGTCAGAAATACACCTCTACCGGACGTCTATGTATATATCGGGTGATTTGATCTTCCCTTTTTTTTCAGCTGAAAATGTTATTCTATTTACAAGTTTGACGGAGAAAACCTGTTTAACGTTAAAATTACTGAGAACTTTGTGACCTACATGTATAAATTTGCATTGTAAACACGTTTGAAAAGATTATATTTACATGGATACTCTCTCTTCAAGAAAAAAAAAAGTGAAATAATCTGAAAATGAATAGATTTTTTAACATCTCATTTAAAATCAGACGCAAATCATCCATATATACATTAGGTTTCTACGTATATGTTTGGATTTATTTCAACATTAAATTTTGCGACCGTTTTTAATACGACATTAGGATGGATAAAAAAAAAGATAAGAGAATTTGATAATGCAAATCTCATAAACTCGATTATTTATAAGAAATATCAAATTACATCTTGCTATTCATAACTACTAGCTGAGACTGATAAGGATTAATGTAATATGAGTGAGGTGATATCTCAGAAATATTTCGCCTAAGTAACGTGCATTGCATTATAATCAAAGCGTTAAAGCAAAGAAAAAAATACAAAAGCCACTGTCTATGCATGATTTACATACAGATATTTTACATTTTATCACTAGTATGAAATTTTAATTTCTTTCTCTTCTTGTGCAAGCAAGAAACATTTTGATAATATTGCAAAATTGGCATTGAAGCAACATATCAGATAAAATGCTTTATATTTAAATATAGTTTATGTAAACATAGTCTTCAGAATTATCTGCTCAATGCCGCATAACTTGGTTATTTTTAAATTGCGAAAGCGATCGAATTAGAAAATTGATGTAATTTCTTTTTCAAAAACAATTGAATGGTTTATTACCTAAATATTTACAAAATTCATGATGTCTTCAAAAGATCCTATATATTGAGCATTACAACTGCCGAAACATGCAAAATTAACGCCAGATCGAAATTGACATAGAATTGTTCTAGCTGCATCAGTCTCAGCAATGACATAAACAGCCTCAAATTATTAATTATATATTTGCAGAGTAAGCTTGCATCACTAAAATCCGCTGTACGTCTAACGCATCAAAGTCCTCCTCCTTAATTGAAACCGGAAAAATAATTCAAGAAGCGGTTGAGCGTAGTAAGCGGATTAATAATTTAATTATTTATGGCTGTAAAGAGGCAGACCGAAGCAAGTCCGAAGATGATGCCGCGTCGGTAAAGCAAATATTAACAGTTCTAAATGCAAAACATATTATGGTCTCTTCATTTCGTTTGGGAAGGTTTGTTCCTATTAAGGTCAAACTATCGAAGGGGGTTCAACACGTTTGGCTTGAAAAACATTTCGAAATTAAAACACACTTCTTTAGCTGGAATATCTTGTTTCCATTATAGAACACCTTTTGAGTAGGAACTATACACAACTCTTAAAGCAAAGCTTTAGGAACGTAAAAAGGGCGGGGAAACAGATGTAAAGATTTAATATATACATAGTATTCCATGCATAATACCTTCTTTAAACTAAATACACCCAACAGATGTTCGCAATTACATTTGTATTATCAAAATGTTCATGCTATCCGTAATAAAACTCATACATTATTGACCAACGGCTTCTCCTCATCTCATGATATTCTTCTTTTTACTGAGACTTGGTTTTGTGCTTCGATATTAATAACAATTAATTTCTTTATCCACGTTACTCTGTTTTCCGATGTGATCATGAATTTCTTTCTCCATGTTACTCTCTTCTCCGATGTGATCGTGATTTTCTAACTACAGGTCGAACAATGGGAGATGGAGTTTCGATAGGATTTTCGACTGACATTGTTTATGATATCGTTAACACCTCGATCTTTAAAACTACTAATAACGAAGATTGCATTTGAAACTGGTTATTACTACTTAATATAAATTTACATTCCTCCCAATATGAATGATGGTTTTTTTGAACATTGCTTCTAACTTACTCGACATGTTTATCTCGAATAAACTATTATTATTATTATTACTGATAATTTTAATTTACCCATCTTCATATCTGAACCTAGCACCTTTGATTGCCAATTAAGCCTATTCTTATTCTTTGTAGAATCTCTGAACATCCGCCAATTCACCCTTATTTTAAATTCAAACAATACATTTTTAGAATTAGTTTTACCTAATTTTGCCTCTGAGGTAGAAATTTTGCATAATTTCCTTCTTCTCTTAATCGAAGATAGTTACCATCCCGCTTTGAGTATTAGCGCACCTTATGCTAAACCTTCCAAAGAACTTCCGTTTCCTTCCAATAATAACCTTGGAAGAAGCATTTTATGTGGAAGCCCGCGAAGAAACCAATCTTGTAGGACAGGTTTTCTTAATCTTTTCAATAAATGGAACCTTTTTTAATGTCCATTTTTGTCATGGAACCCTTGATTTGCTTCAATACTATGGCTTTAATGCAACATTCTCTAAATAGGTTATTTGCAAAAAAAAATTCAATTACTTCAAATAATATTTATTTGGTACAAAAAATAATTTCAAAATTCCTCCAAGTTCTTGAAATAACTTAAGATAATGTATTCAAACAGGACTGGTTTTGTTTTGTATTCTTCTGGTGTCATGGTCGAAAGTGTATTATTTTTAATCATAATTCATTTCAATATCTAATCTACTATTCATTTGAAAAATGCTGATTAAATGCTTTACTTTCATGTGCTGAATAATGTCTTCATAAATATCTTCCTTATTTCAATCCGTTACTCTTCGGAAAAACTTTCAATTGCTGAGAAGCAATTAAAGTCATTGAATTGAACACAAAATTCTATCTTTTTCCGAAAAACAAGATTTTTTCTTGAGCAATAAAAACATTTATTTGTTTGACCTGAAACGTTTAAATTAAATTCATTGATTTTTGAAAGAATGTCGCTTAAATATGCAATTTCTAGCAAATAATAGACCTTTCAATTCGAAATTGTATTCTAAAGAAAGCACACACCTCGTCCATTAGCTTAAAAATACGGGTTATTATCTTTCCTCGAGATAACCATCTGATTTCTCTAAGTAAAAGAAGAGATAGATACATCTCTTCTTTCCATGTCCTTGCATAGTATTTTGAATAAACAATTATTTAGTGATTTTATGAAGTTAATGACTTTGATGAGCTCATGCTGTCTATGATCATGCAATGGTATTAGAACGGTTTTTCTTAATATTTTTAATAAACTGTAGAGCTCCATTAATTATGTCACTTATGACTCTTACTTCATCAGAACAGATATTAATGTAGTTGTTCCGTAATGTTTTATTTTTTCCAAAAATAATTAAAAGACCAAATCTTTTCATTCCAGTAATATGTGTTGCTAGAGGTAATAACAGTGTCTATATAGTGATAAGTGCGGGTGTTTAGCATCATTTAAAAAAAGAAACAAAACTAGTGTAGTTTTGAAGAGGAGAAAAAAAATTAGAATAAAAGGATGGTTATTCCAGATTAGTATTCTCTTAATTTACTTCTGTCAGAATTTTATAGCTTATTAACAATGTCATTTAAATGTTGATATGAACTTCTGAGTTACATACATAAACATAATTACTCACATCTAACGTGAAGTATATCGCACACATTTATTTAAAAAGTTAGTTGCAAGAATGTATTTCCATCAATTATTTCTAAGAATGCCAGTAACTTGTGTATTTTAGAATAGATATGATTTTCACCATAACATCAATTTACCTTGCTAACACAAACAATAACTATATGAAGTAGTGCAAAAGTGATTGGTTGTATGTAACAACGAATTTACTTTTATTTGCTATGAATAATAACCTGATTGGAGCGTTTACAGAAACTATAAAGTTGCTAAATGTAATTTTAACAACACCTATCAGCAACCGCGGTAACGGGCTGGATGTTTATTTTGACTACATTCTAAAATTTATAATAGCATACACACTAATTAAAAAACACATTGTAATTATGATAATAAAATTTATATAGCTGTAACTTTCCACTAACAATTGTTTGCAATTGTGGTTCAAGTTTACTACACTGTATTTTTTAATTCGGAGGAGTGTTTTTAAATTGAAGCGTCAAAAAGTAGGCTATCTGCTGGTCAATTTTTTTGCGCGTTTGTATTTAATTATTCTCCCTAAATTTGCGTTGTAATAATAATTATGTAACTACAATTTATATAAATAAAACTGCCGCCAAAATGGAAAAATTTCGTTATGTAAAAGCGTCTTTTCATTTTACTCCTCCGAATTAAAAAAAAAGAGTATAGCGGGAATTATCAGCAGCGATTTCATACTCATCAGTTAACATCTGTAAATATTTTTTTTTGTATATTTCACTTTGGAGAATGTTTTTTTACACAGATACGTAATTTCGAGAACGGAAAACAACCCATGAGCAAATTTATGCAACTGATTAAACGACGTGAATGGAAGTCTCATTTCAAATTGCAACAATGATGAGTCTAAATATTTATCTTCAACAATATCGCTACACAGCAGAATCAATCATTTTCAATTGAAGTTCTGGGACAAAGGTAGCTATGTCGACGTTGAAAACATTTTGACAATCTTGATGTAGTTTGCAATTGCTTCAAAATCTGAAAACAGAAACTCAAAATTTATTTTTGAAGCACCTAAAACTTCAATTGCGAAATCTACGGAAATGGAATCTCAATTTGCTAGCTGAATGTTTGGCATGTATCAAACATTTTTTGTTCAATTGCGATTGTAATAAAACAATGTTTTGTAAAAATAACTTAATGCGAGTGTGTTAATCAAGCAGAGAATCATTTTCTCTTGTAATTTAAAATTGAGGTCATTCATATGTTTAATTAAATCTATATGAAATGACTAGTCACTATTTTATAACTCAGCTAGGGAACTACTTCTTTTATTCAAGAAAATTATTTCTCGGAGCTCAAAAAATTGCATTAGAACTTTCCCACAACAAAACCAGCGTACTGCATCATAATATAATAAATCATTTTCTTCAGTTTCTTCAACTGACAACGATTGAACGCATGTGATCTGATATAAGTAATTGATAGCTGGCATGACTTCTGACGTATTCAAGCATTTTCCACGCAAAGACTGTTGATGTATGATGCCATGTACGATTAATGATTTTGTACCATCATTTTCTACGGACTTTCATACCAGAGCAATGACGCCTTTATTTTTTTCACGCATGTCTTTAGCACTATTAGTAGTGATACAGTTTTTCCATTGGAGATTGTTCTTATGGACAGTATTAAAAAATATGCCCCAGTGACGTAATAATGTTTTTATCTAGCCCTCGGAAAGTAAAACCTGAGTAATATCTGAAACATCCACTATTCATCCAGGATCAAAGAGAATCACGTAAATCGGGCCACAGTTTTTGTTTGACAAACTAATGCGTTTAAATAAATTAACGTGTTCTGGACACATTTCTTTTGCTACTGCAATCGTGTAATTCTTGATTAATTTGCCGTCAGTGAATAGTTTGCTGTGCTTCGCTGTTGAATCAACCATGCGCGAGTTATTGTCTCTTTTCACCCCATATTTTATTAAACCACAGTTGCTGAGATTCCAATTCGCGCTTCATAGATTCACATTTTTCCAATTGTAGGTTTTTTGAAAATTTGTAGTAATTCTAAGAAAGTTTTGTCTCATACATGTTCTAATTGCTTTAGCAATGACATTTATTACTAAAAATCTAAGCTACACTCCTGGTCTAAGCTACAGAGATTTTGATGAGAAAGCGATGGAATACTTCGTTTCCATAAAAAATCGTAGGATGGAATTTAATTACAAGAGATAAGCATTAGCTATCAATTACGAGAAGGAATTATATAATGCGTATACGTTGCTAATAGTGCATTTTGATCGGAAAAAACATTCTGACGATCAGCAAATCATCTGCAAATCGTAGTTGTTGTAATGGAACATGTGATTAGTAACACCGCCCAACAAATTACAATTTTTGTCGGTTAAATTTATTACGCATCCGTATAAGTAGCAAAATCAAAATAATTAACTAAATATTTAGGAGACATCAGCATTTTGTAGGAAAGCTACCAAGAAAGATGGGATACCGATATGATGGTCGATTACTGTTGGAATCTTCAGCGAGACTGTTCTTGGAAACCTCACGCAAGGAAATCTTTTAAACGGAAATGTTTAACTGATGATTGAAAGTATATACATATTTTTTTGTGTTTCAGTTAAGAGTTACGAAATAGTAGTATTTAAAAATGTACGTACGTAACAAAACATTTGGCATTTTTTTCCCAAATAGGGTAGAAAGAACGAATTTCCAAAACCAGATCTGATGGAACAAATCTGACGGCATTTATGGATAAGGCACCCCAAAATTACTTAATTAATTAATAAAAAATCCGAAGCAGCAAAATATGTGTTGGCAATTATAATTGATTAGTTTTAGTTGGAGCTTGCTTCATAACACCTTTCCTTCGGATAATCACAGATTAGTTTGTGGTGTAGTTGGAACAAATCAATTAAATTTCTAATTTATCTAATAATTAATTCAATCTAAGAATTTGGTCAATTACATATATCGTCAACTTTAATTAAAAATAGTATATTATAGCCTTTCTATTAATTTGAATTGTCCACATTCAGAAACTTTCAAGATGGCGGCGTTCAATTTTTTCATATACGCGAAGATTGGAAAAGATCCCTGTAAATTATACAAATACAATTTCGTGATAATTCAGGAATTCTAAACAATTCTAAAAAAAAGTGCAAGAGAAATCTGGCCTTAAGCTTAGCTGAAGATTGAACCGTTACAGAAATAATTGCGCAACAAACTATTGACGATAATTAAAAAATAAACATTATCAGGTTTCTTGAAGATTACACTTTCCATCATTTCTTTATTACGTGTTACTATCATGTTTCATATACCGATAATATCATTTTGTTTTGAAAATAGTTTGTTTCTCGCCTCCGTTACATAGTCCAAAAATCAGTCTAAACAATTTGTGAAAGAATAAAACGTCATTTGCGACAAGGAATAGATAGCTTTGGACATGATGCATGCATAAATTTTTAAAGCATCATATCTAAGTGTATCTAAGCGTTCAAATGTCACTGGTATTGACAACTTTATAAGATATTTTCTGTTTACTATATACATTATGACGAATAAAATCAAAGAAATATGCAAGTCTCCATTTTTTTTGTTATTATTCTTGTTTTCTGTGCAAATAAAGGATTCTAGATTAAAATCATACATTGAATAAATTGAGACCGCATATAACTACAGCTCCAGCTATTTATTTTGTCAATAAAGTAAAAATTATCGGAATTTGTTAGTTCAGCGTTTAACAGATACATCAGCGTGTAAAATTGAATTTTCTAATACGCTAAGATCCAAATAAACAACTATTAATTAAGTCCATACTTTTTACAAGTTGCCTATGAACAGGTTTTTTCCAAAAATATTACAACGCTAATAGTGTGATTTTTAATGAAAATATAATACGAGTTTTAATGTATACAATAAATAAATATTAATTAGAAAACGCTGTCAAACCCAAAATACTGTAAGATTGATTTTACATACTATTTATAGTAATCCTTATGGCGAATCACTTAATAAATTAGCTTCAACATTTATTGCATTAATATTCAATTTTTACAAATTTGTTTACTAGAGCAACTAAAACGATGCATATATAATTCTTTAAATTAATTCAAGTTAGAAATTTTAGTTTATTTTGTGTAAATAGTGTTAGGACCATCTATTATTAAAAAGCTGAAACAAAAAATATAAACATCTGTATGTATGCCGTGTCGCTGATTGAAATTATAGTATAACAACATAATAGTTAAAGCAGAGACAATTGAGGAAATAATTCAAACGCTACTAATGGTTCCAGACTCAACGCTATCTATTGGACTTGGAAGAAACTAATAATAACATATATAGTACATCTACTTAGAAACCAAATCCATGTGACCTTTTTCACTTGTGCAACCCATTTAGCAGTGTGGTAATACTCAAAAATGAAATTAGATAGGTTAGGATATTGTAAATAATTACAGATAAAATTGTTTAAATATAAAGACAGAAATAAAATTAAGACGTATATAATACAATATGACACCCGACCCTATAAAAACCAATTGTTAAATATTGGTTTGGTGGCTTCTAATCAGAAATGTTAGGAATATTTAACCGTTACTAACGTATTATTTATAGCTTCTTATCATAGATAACTCCATCCAGATGAGAATGTTCCATAGTAAATGCTGTGATCCTAAAAGTGCCATCTGTTATCAAAGTTTTTCTGGCACTCGCACTGACATGAAAAGTGTTTCAGACGCTCCCATTGAAGTTACCAATGTTGTCTATGGCATAACTTTACAAAAAAGCTTTGCTTTTTAAACTATAATTTCAGAAACAAATGTAAATACAGTGGGTAGTTTGTTATTAATAAATTCCTTTTAATCATTAATAACAATGCAATATGAAATCGAAAATATATTGCACACAAAGCAATAAAACGCATACTTATACATTATAACGACAAATCTAACCAACCAAATTATACATTGTTCCTAGGAAACTATTATCCATTGCTTTATTTTTGTCTTACTATATTTGTTTAATTTTAAGTACTGGTTCTTAGTTCTTTAATTTATTCCACTACCGACATTCTTTGCAGAACACATCGAAATTGGAACATGAATACCTAATAACAGCGAACACATGCTTTATTGAATGCAATTTTTGACTGAACTTTCTGGTGAAGTTATCTCTGACTTTCTGTATGCAATTGAAATGCATTGTTAGTAATCGCGCAATTTCGGAAAATCTTCGGATATATTTAAAACAAAGGGTCATGCCGGAACACATCACTAGACATGTCACCACATATATCCATACACGCGTGCATTTATGGTAGGATAATTCCCGTGTATCAAGTTATTGTAGATACCTTACATTCATACACATAACGATCACGGCAAATACATCATATTTTTAGGGAGTATAAATTATAACTTAGAAAAATATTCCGCCAATTATTTGGGAAATTATTGACCAGTTGACCTAGTGAGAAGCGGCTGCTGGTCTCTGGTTGCATAATAATCCGTGCCTATACATAAAATAGGCGAACTGTGTCATAATGTGAAACTGGTAAACTAGCCAGGGAAGCTAAAACTGCAAATCTTTTATGGATCATACTTTTAGCAAATGTGAGAAAAGTGGAATGAAAAAGAAATTGTAAAATGACGATTGCAAGGACTGTGTGGATGTACAATTCACAGGTATAGCAGTAAACTCCACTCACACAAATTAATTAATTATGCGAAACGCAGCGTTTCGAGAGCACGTGGGCTCCCATTGTCAACCGTGTTACCGACTGAAAGTAAAAACTGTATCACAGATGCAAATTATTTTCTACGCAGGCTCTAAAATTTCTAACCATATGACTATTTACAATCTACTAGATGGCCTCATGCCTTTTACGGGGAAGGATGGACCGAAAGCGAACCGTATCTTTAACAGGGTCTATGGTAATAAATCCATCAAACTCGAGTGTGCAATTGGGGGTGGTTCTCTGTTCAATAAGTTTTCGTTCTTTTTCATATATACCGTTTCGTACGCGTCTAATTCTCTATACGAGTTCACGTTTTTAAGTAGTGTCAGATTTTTTAAATCAATCTTATGTCCGGATTTTACCATATGCTCTGCTACGCTTGATAGTTCAGGTTTGTCGAAACGATAGTGTCTAATATGTTCTTTGAACCTCGTTTCGATACTCCTTTTTGTTTGTCCAATATAAACTTTCTCACAATCATTGCATGCGGTTTGGTATATTCCAGACTTTTTTATCATCTCCGGTTTATCTTTGGGATATCCTAAGAGATTCTTTAAGTTGTTTTTTGACACAAAAGACACGTTCATGTTTAGTTGTCGGAAAATTTCTTATTACCGGTGTTTGTTAATGTCAAAGTCGTGGAATTTCTGATGTGTTGTTTGTATTGGACCTTCCTTAAAATATGGTCGACATCCATAGAAGAGAAACCATTGTACCTCGCTACATCTTTGATATACTTTAATTCTTTGTCATACCTGCTCTTGTTTAGCGGAAATCTGACGAGTCTATTGACCAGAAAACTAATCGCGGACATTTTTTGTTCGCAATGGTGCGAATCAAACGTGATGAATCTGTTGGAATGTTGCCCCATAAAGTAGATAACCTATGTGTAGAAAACTCCGTAGATTTTGTAAATAAAATTGAAAATATTGAATTAAAAGATGGGGAAGTCCTTGTATCATTCGACGTTTGTTCACTTTTCCCAAGCGTACCAATTCCAGAAACGCTGGAGTATTTTAAGGAAGGTCCAATACAAACAACACATCAGAAATTCCACGACTTTGACATCAACAAACACCGGTAATAAGAAATTTATAACTCTTCCTTCTCACCCAACAGTAAAAGGGTTAAGTCAAATTTTCCTACAACTAAACATGAACGTGTCTTTTGTGTCAAAAAACAACTTAAAGAATCTCTTAAGGAATCCCAAAGATAAACCGGAGATGATAAAAAAGTCTGGAATATACCAAATCGCATGCAATGATTGTGAGAAAGTTTATATTGGACAAACAAAAAGGAGTATCGAAACGACGTTCAAAGAACATACTAGACACTATTGTTTCGACAAACCTGAACTATCAAGCGTAGCAGAGCATATGGTAAAATCCGGACATAAGATTGATTTAAAAAATCTGACACTACTTAAAAACGTGAACTCGTATAGAGAATTAGACGCGTACGAAACGGTATATATGAAAAAGAACGGAAACTTATTGAACAGAGAACCACCCCCAATTGCACACTCGAGTTTGATGGATTTATTACCATAGACCCTGTTAAAGATACGGTTCGCTTTCGGTCCATCCTTCCCCGTAAAAGGCATGAGGCCACCTAGTAGATTGTAAATAGTCATATGGTTAGAAATTTTAGAGCCTGCGTAGAAAATAATTTGCATGTGTGATACAGTTTTTACTTTCAGTCGGTAACACGGTCAACAATGGGAGCCCACGTGCTCTCGAAACGCTGCGTTCCGCATAATTAATTAATTTGTGTGAGTGGAGTTTACTGCTATACCTGTGGAAAGAAATTGTAACTTGAAAGTATATCACGAGGTAAAAAAAAAACCACTTTACTTTAACTTAACAAGCAGCCCCACATCTCGATCATAAATAACACCAGCTTCCTGTCACAAGATAATTTCTTGCATATTTTTTGCTTATTAAACTATTTGTACTCAGCTGATGCATTTTACATTTTTTCAGGAACAAAACAGAAACAAGCAAAAAGTAGGACACACTTTTTTTTTCCTAAAAGTATATCGGCACCGTAATATGCATCCATTGAAATATAAATATAGGCGATGGCTACAATAAAACGTCAATTTGCTGTAACAAATTTATTGCAATCGTAGTAAATATAATATTTATAAAATATATATGTCTTGTTTGTCTCTATTTTGAAGTATATCTATACGTAATAATTAATAAATTACAATATAATAATACTATATGTATATAAAAATATTACTTATTGCATCCAAAATCATTAAGATATTATTTTACAATATCGGACATAATCTTATTCGATATCAGCTAGGAATATTTGGCGTTCCCCTTCATGTAGAAATATTTTCATCGCTTTGTACAACAGATGTATTCCCAACAAATTCTTTTGTTTTTGAGACCACGTAGCGGAAACACCGTAAAATTCTCCACCTTTAATATTAGTGATGTTTTCCAAATTCAAAGCGCTAATCATTGAAGCTTCTCTTGTATAAGCTTCAACAGGAATAACGTTCTGAAAAATGTGCAAACACACTACCCCATGATTATCTTTCCATATATCCAATATTTTCCTAATTTTCTCATTATTTGCATTAAAATCGGACTTGTTGTAGCTCTTAGCCGCTTCGTAGAGATGTTGGAAGGGTCGAGACCTTTTTCCCTTGCCTACGTAGAAGATAGCCGATAGGAAAGCCGACCATACCTCGGACTTTTGAAGCTGATCGTAACGATGAGGCAGATTCTGAGTGATGCGGGGGTCTAGAAGAAGATACGTGAAGGATGATTTTGCGGTGCCACCTCTCCATTTCCTAGATGGATCGGGATTGGCGAATTGCTGTTTCACCGTCTCCTCTAGGTGCTGATGTTGAAATAGGTTTTGGCACCAATTTTCTTCTTTTAATGTACGTTGCAATTCAGGAGAATAAACTGGAAAAGTTTTAGGTTAACATATATTGGTTTGTGCTGTCAAATTAATACAACAATGACATTTTTACGGATGAAAATGACCATAATGACACTACGAATAAGTAATGTGTATAAATCGTTCGTTTTGCTTACATTTTTGAGAATAAATATGTAAGTGCCTTGGATAATATAAATAAAAATGAAAGTTATGGATATGCATCAATAATAAGAATAGATGTGAAAGAAAAAATTGACAAGAAATCAATAAACAAATGATTAGCCAAGTGTAATAAATAAATATGTATCTGACTCTCAATTATATCAACATTTTACAGAATTAATCTAGTTTCTGATTTAACAAGGGTTTAAAAATATTCAATAGAATAGGAACTTCCAAGAGAAACAAAAAGTATTTTAGTCATCTAGTGGACAAAATTTCGATGTTTACAAGATTGGTCTGGTGTACCGCTTATTACCTTATCCAATTCATATTCTTACGTGCGTTAGAAACAACGACGAAAGTATAGGAACCATGAAGTGCGTCTGAGATATGCTGGAAGTTTCAGGAAAATGCCAGTAATACGGTTTACACCTAGAAAAGAGGCAGCCGTTGGACCAATGTTCAAAGGATCAAGATATAAGCGAAAGGAAAACCGATCTCTGGCAACAATTAATAAATGCGATGGAAACATGTGCGGACCCAAAAAAATCACTTGCTTATAGTGGCTGATGGCGCAAAATTTAATTCAAGTGTTTAGAAACATGGAGGAAAAAATTATGGAGAATTCTAGAAGAGTGGAAAAGAAATTAGTAAAAAACTTTAGAACAATGGAAGAGAAATTTGCGACAAATTGTAGAAGCGCAGATGAAAGAAATTCATGAAAAATTACGGAAGTTTGAAAGAACTTATGGAAAATTCTAGAACCATTGACGACAAACTCGTGGAAAATTCTGCAATTATAAAAGAAAAATTAACGAAGAGTTCTTAAAACTTGAGAAGATGCTTTTAGAAAATTCATAGCATAGAAGAAAAATTCATGTATAATTGAAGAAACTTGGAAAAACGTCGCAAGATGTTAGAAAAAGGGTTACCTCATGTGAATATTCGCTATTTCGCTCTACGTAAGGCAGCTACTCTGGAAACCAAATGAAAACACGGAACTAAAGGATCTGCGTCATATTTAACATTTCGCGGCGATGCTCCGACAATACTGCAATCCATTTCTCTGGAAGAAGGAAAGAGCTCGCTAGACAATTAGCGCTTTGGTAATAGGCACATGAAAGAAGTGTATCGTTCACAATTAAAAAACCGACACTAAGGGAAAGCTTACCGAAATTTGAAGTCAATATGAAAATTTAGAAATAGATAAATTTTTTGATGGCCTCCGAGATAATGAAACACAGCACGCGTCCAAGAACACACCTATGCTCTCGAACGAAGCTATCAAACAATCCGATAGCATCGTGGAGCGCGTAAACAGAAGCACTATAAAATACCTATTCAAAGTCTTTGGCGATCAGAATCCATGAAATTTTTTGGCAAAATGGAAACATGCGACTTCTCAATTAGTACGAGGTTTGTCTCAATATTTTGTAAAAACGGCTTTTTGTTTAAGAAATAACATCATTCGCTAAGTAACGTTACGAATTTTGGAGAGAGAACCAATTGCGTTTTCGAAATATTTCGCTTGGCATTTTTTTTGGTAGGAAGTATGCTATATATCTTACACAGACTTACCTTTCTCATTATTGTTAGAATGACATTGTAGGACAGGCGGATTCTTCTTAAGTTGATACAACTTACGCAGATATACTCTCTTGGTGGTTTTCGTTATAGGTCCAGGATCAAATCCTTGGGCAGTCAATTCTTTTCGTAAAGTATCAGTGTCGTACTCCAAACTTCTTGGCAAGGAAGTTTGCGAATTAACAGTGGAAATACTGTCATTTGGAACACTAAAAGAAATATTGAATTTTCTAAAGTTAGCAGAATTTCTCATGTGATAATGTTGATAGCCAATGTACCTGCATATAGACGAGGACAAAATCCTTTTTTCGTATAATACAACACCTTCGTCTGGGTCAGTATGTTTGTATACTTCTGAAACGCTTACAAAGCTAAGATCTTGGTTGTCATTATTATTGGATTTTAGATGGTTAGGATTTTTGCGAGTAGAAAATTCGTATATTGTCTTTTCTAATATATTCGCGGTCTCCGAATCTTCGGTGCAGGTACAATAGTCGCTACTGCTATCCTTGTTTTCCTTAATACTTTGATTTCGTATAAGTTTTGCAGTCTGAACTTTATCGACTAGATACTTTAGATCATCTTCCGAATATCCACCATCTTCATCGCTAGATTCTTGTAATGTTAATATTCCACTTTCCCTTGACGATTCTTTATGCTTGCATATATCTTTGGATATATAACTATCAGGATGTTTTCTTCTCTGTCTAAAAGTGACATCGTTAAATTTTACTTTATCAGAGCAGCCAGAAAACGTTTCACTTTGATAATTTGATTTAGCAGAAGAACTTTTAGATGAACTTGAGCCCTTCTTTGGTATTGCACGTCCAAGATTATTAGCGGATTCTAATTCTGCTGAATCATCTTCCGTCTGATTGGAAATTAATTCTTGAGTATTGCACCAATTTAAAACGTATTCTTGACTATCTGTTTGTGGTAAAGTATTCAAATCCATTTGAAGCATTTCATTTCTCGTTTGTTCATTTTCCATTTCATCTTTAACTGTTTCGTCAATCTCATATTCGCCAATGATGAATCCGTTATTCAAGAGAACCTTATCTGTAATAAAAATCGAAAAAAAACAGTAAGTAGTAATCAAAATAATTATTGTTAATTATAGTTTGAAACAACAATTTCAATAATCAATTTGTAGTTAAAGTGACTTAGTTCATCCCTATAATCAGCGAACCAATCTCACGTGATTCTTGCTAAACGTACTGGTGTTGCGCAACCCCCTTTGTCAGTGCGCAACTTTCATCGGCTTGTACTTTTCTATTTTTATAAACCGCAGTATTTCATCACCTGTTAAATAACATACGCTATTCTATAGATTCCAGGTTTTGAAGTATTAGGTCTTATGGAGTATAGTCCTCTTTTATTAGCTTATATGGATTTGCGTGTAACTATCCTTTTTTTTAACTACACCTGACACGATCAACATATGCACCAGCAACAATGGTTGAACATTGCGTCATCAAATATGCTCCAAATAATGTTTCTCAGTGGTTGATTGGCGAACTTGTTTACCCAGTAGTAAGATAACCCAGTAGGTTAGCATCTGTTTATGATGTATATTGGTTACTATTGGTAGCAATACAATGATTCATCCATTTCATTCATTAGTTTCATTCATCTTCCGATGTACACGACTAAAAACTGCGAGACTATGTACGTATATGAATATATTTTTTAGGAGTATTGATGAAATTGTGACATATTCAATTTATATTAACGTATTTGCTTATATATTAATTTTTTGTTTTGTTTCTAATAAATACATTTCTTAATAGTATGTGTATGGATGTGTCTATTATTACGTAAAATGTTTTAAGTTAATATATCATATTTATTCGTTATATGAGGAAATATTTTCGAAAAATCCCTTAAGCGCTAAAAGTTAAGGATTAATTACAAATGTCAAACAATCGCTTACTCTTGGACAGTTTGTACATTGTAAACTAGGCTTCTCAATCTTTACGTCAAAGTGATGTTGCTACTGCATCTGTTCATCATTTGGCATCAGGATTGCCTCTTGGATTTGGTCATCCGACACCGTACAAGCTTGGTAAGAGAATGAAAATGTTAGGAAAAGTTATTATTGGGAAAAAGTAAATTGAATGTATTGTACCTGCTATTCTTGAAATACATTACAAAAATAAAACAAAACTAATTCAAACAGATATTATTAACCAGATAACACTACAGCGGTTATATATTCAACATCACAGTGAAAATGATGCAGCCCAGTACACAATTTTTATTCGAATATGCAAAGTCGGTAAATATACGTGTATTTTACCTTTTTATTGTTATAACTGTGAAGTGCGATTTTATCACAAGCAGCTTATAATTTAGAGTAGATCAACATGGGTCGACAGACAACGTTAGAAGAGTAAGAATTAGTAATTTTTCACCATAAGAAAAATAAAAGTCAACGGCATATTATTGAACCGTATAATTGGAAAAACAGAGTGAAGAATAAACGTAAAATAAGTCCAAAAAGAAATACTTAATGGACATGAGGAGTGGTAGATTATTAGACAATCTAGAAATAATCCACTATTAAGTGTTCCTGGGGGGCTGAAAAGTCCTGGGCCTAACAAAGAAAACAGGTTTTTTTTGTTCAAAATTACCTTTATTCATCAACGTAATCTCCATCAAGAGCAACGCAATCATTCCAGCGCCGCTCTTACATTTCAATACCACTTTTGTAGAACGATTTATCTTTTGCCTCAAAATAGGACCCAGTTTCAGCGATAACCTCTTCATTCGTGCGAAATTTCTTACCGGCGAGTATTTTTTTGAGGTCTGCGAACAGCCAGTAGTCGCTGGGAGCCAAATCTGGCGAATACGGTGGATGTGGGAGCAATTCGAAGTTCAATTCATGTAGTTTTGCCATTGTTTTGATTGACTTGTGACACGGTGCGTTGTCTTGATGAAACAAATTTTTTTCTTTGCCATATGCGGTCGTTTCTTTGCAATTTCGGCCTTCAAACGCTCCAATAACGCTATATAATATTCACTGTTGATGGTATTTCCTTTCTCAAGATAGTCGATGAATATTACACCACGCACATCCCAAAATACCGAGGCCATTACCTTTCCAGCCGATTGTTGTGCTTTCGGGCGCTTTGGACGAGGTTCACCAGTTGCTGTCCACTCAGATGACGATCGTTTTGATTCCGGAGTGAAGTGATGGATCCATGTTTCATCCATTGTCACATATCGACGCAAAAATTCCAGTTTGTTACGTTTAAACATGGCCAACCTCTGCTCAGAATCATCAACACGTTCTTGTTTTTGGTCAACAGTGAGCAAACGCGGCACCCACATTCAACAGAGCTTTCTCACAGTCAAATGCTCATGCAATATAAAGCCAATACGTTCTCTTGATATTTTTACGATGTCAGCTAACTCACGCAACTTCACTTTTCGATCATTCAAAACGATTTTGTGGATTTTTTTGATGTTTTCTGGTGTTAACACCTCATTTGGACGTCCACTGCGTTCTGCATCATCGGTATCTCTACGACCACGTTTAAAGTCAGCAAACCAACGTTTTATTGTTGTTTCTGACGGAGCGGAGTCCCCATAACAGTTTTCAAGCCATTGCTTCGCTTGAACGGCATTTTTTTCCCATCAAGAAGCAGTGTAAAATTAAAACACGAAATTGTCTTTGATCCATTGTTTTGAAAACAACCAAGGTAGCGTGACTCTTAGCACAATAACTCACAAACTAATGAATAGAATATCATGAAATTTTAACAGCTGTCTTTTGAAGGTTAGTACTAACTGAGAGAAAGGTGACTGCAATAAAACTAGCGTCGTCTATGTGTTAGGCCCGGGACTTTTCAGCCCATGTGTTAACCCTGGAGGTGAAACGTGTTCTGGGAAATACCGCAAATGAAGCAACAGTTCGAGGGACTCTGAGGTGTGACAATTTGCGCGGACGAATAGTCAGGAAAAAACCGTTTATAAGTCAGAAAGGTAAAAGAAGTCGCTTACAGTTTGCATTGCAGGATCGAAATAAAGATTTCGACTTCTGGGAAACTGTTCTATTCTCCTATGAGAGTAAATTTAATCCTTTCCGCTCAGATGGGAAGGGTAACGTGTGAAGGAAAAAGAATGAAGAATTAAAATCGCAACATTTAAAACCAACTGTTAAACATGGAGGTGGGCATGTAATGTGTTTCTGCTGATGGTGTTAAAACCTTCATTTTATTGAAGGTACTATCGATAGGTTTATGTACTTAAACATTCTTAAACACAATTTAGTGAATAGAGCCAGGAAACTTGATGCAGAAGATGATTTTAGATTTTACCAGGACAGCGACCCGAAACATTCTTCGCGTGTGGTCCGGGAATGGTTGTTATATAACTACCGCACTACGGTGAAAACTCCAGCTCAGTCAACTGACATAAACATTATCGAAAATTTGTGGCTTAGTCTTGAAACAAAATTGCATAGTCATCGAATTTCCAATAGGAATTACCTAAAGAATACTTTGTTATAAGAATGGAGCAGTATTTCTCCAGATTATAGGTGTAAGTTAATAGAATCTGTTCCAAAGAGATTCCAATTAATTATAAAATCTAAAGAAAACCAAACTTAACATTAATTGTTTCTTTTTTAACTTTCAAAAAGAATTAATTCATTATTATTGTAGGTGCATCATGTTCATTGTGATGTTAAGTATGTAACCGCTATAGTGTTATCTGATTATAATTCGTAATACCTGTTCGAATTAGTTTTGTTTTATCTTTGCAATGTATTTCGAGAATAGTAGATAAAATACATTTAATTTGCTTTTGCCAAATAATTATTTTACCTAACATTTTCTGCTTCTTACCAAATTATATACCATTGCATCATTTTCACTGTGAGTCACTGTATACTCTATTGTATTTATACAAAGTCAATGTACCGACCTCTTACTTCAAATAATCCTTGCATTAAAAATCTGGTAATGTTTAATGTGATTTCCATAAGAGTAATACTTCGAAGCCTGAGTGATATGATATACACTCCGGCCAAACTAATATAAATGGCGGCAGTTTTAAAAAGTAATCTCAAATTGTAATCCCAACAATATTGAAGAGCTGTTTATTAAATATTTTCCGTTTATTTCTTAGAACTGTCTAATAAAAACAAATAAAGTAACAAACATATAGCGAAACACATGAACACGGTACTACAAAACTATTCTTCCAGAATAAAAAAGAAACAACAAACAGAACAGAATACTATAGGGCATATACTCAATATTTAATAAGATAGTAATGCAAGGAATGCGAAATATTTTATTATTTATTTAATTCTGAAGATTATTTCCCTCCTTCCACTACCCCCCTTTACACAATAATTGAAACAAAAAATTAATTGCTACAAATACTACACATTTAAACAACTGGAAACATTATATATGGATAGGATTTTTCTTTGTGCCCCTTGCTCTTGTTTTTATCTTTATTATACGGCCGGATTTAGTAACTTGTTTTTCTTTTAAGTTATATCATTATTACGCTATTAAAAAAAGATATTTTCACCGTATAATATGGAGAATTTCTTGCAAATAAAACGATACGAGGCGTAAACAAATTGCAATTACGATGCGTTTATAGCAATCAAATGATAAACGAAGATATTCTATAAGATATATGTATGTACTTAAGATGCGTTATAAATAGCAACAATTTTTGTTGTAAATTTCTGCTATTTTTGTTGTGGAATCCACCAAGGAGTTTTAACGGAGAACAAACACGGATGCTTCTTTCTTAGATAAGGGACGCCAAAAAAACATCGCCTTGAAACGTGGTTATTTACTATAGCTTTGCAGAATATTTTTAAATTATAACTATATATATACATTTCTTCCATTATTTTTTAATCTACGTTCGTTTTAAAAACTTTAATGTCAATAATTCTTGAGTATTTTTGCCTTTTTTCTGCGAAATATATATGAACCACAATCATGTTTATACGGCATAATTTATTCGCTTATAAATCTTAAAATCTTAATTCACGTTTTCAGGTAAACTGAATAAAATAGTAAAGTTCAAAAGAGTAACTTGTTCTGCGTCATAACTATACAACTGATTGATAAAGCTTCTGTGAAATGTGTAGACGTTTCATGAAATTACACTGCATAATCACTGACCTCATGACTTTTTGAAAACGCTTACAAGCGTAAATCTTGTGAAAATAGTGCTACAAACGATATGTAATAATAGTACTAGGTTTCTTGATAAGAGTCTATTTGAGACGTAAAGCATAAATTACGTATTACGAAACGGATTACTATACTATAATTTCTATAGTTCCATTTAATTTTGTAATGCCTTAATAAACATCTATCAATAGTAAAAGTTGAAAATTTCCTAAAATTGCATTTAGGCACACACTCAAACAGTAGTATATAAATTCACGTGTAACTCACCAAAAAAAGTATACAATCAATTTTACCCTGTAGTAAATATTTTTGACCAGTAAACAAAGGCTTCGAAAGCTACCGTCGCATTTCATACGAAATATTTACCATCTAGCTCACTTGAGGCGTAAGATTAGATATGATGATAGTAGCCGAGAGGGAATTGCAATGTGTTGAGCAAAAAAAGCTCAAAATTACGCCGGGTAGGCAGAAACATGTCCGTATGTTAGCATTTTTTCTCTTCTCACATTGTCTTTTCCGTGAATGATTCCGGCAACACCATGAGGAGCTGTATTTACCAGCATTATTGTGTTAAATTCACTTGAGACAACCAACAATCATAATAAAATACGAAAGCTAGCTTAAACCAGAAATCGAGGGCCTCAACATTACTTCAATCCTTGATATGAATTCATAAAACCTTTTCTCCAGTGTTGAAATGAATTACATATGTCATTAGTCGAACAAGGGGAATATCAGAACACTTGACGTGATATTGTTGACGATAGATTCTCATAATAACTAGAGTTGTTGTTTGGCTATTTCCATCGTACATATAATTTGGTAAACTTGTATAGTCCGACGTTTCAGGGGCGCCCTGAGAAGGGCTGTTGCTTGCCAGAGCAATCATGCTTCAATGATTTTTTTTCCTGACGTATTTCTCTTAAATTTGTAGCTTAAATATAAGACAAAAACGTCGGACTATACAAGTTCAACGAACGACGGAAAACAACAACTCTAGTTATTATAGGAATATCAGAACTTGAAAATATTTGATGGGAGGAACAGAGAAAATATATGAAAATTACTTCTTCAAATGTTATTAATTGTTCGACTTTTTATAAAGATGGATCGTACTGGTAATTTTTTAGTAGGAGAGTCTAAGAGGAATACCTCCAAAGTCTAAAATAAAGGTAAAATTACTGCAGGGGAACTTGCAATGAAGAATGCTGAACGTAGATGACTTTGGATTCCATATTAACTTGATTGCAATTCACAGTTTTTAGAAAAATCCAGAGTAATCCATGGAAATTTGAAGCTATATCCATAAAGATTTTGTAAGTCTACGACAATCTACGCAAACGTCAATTAATGTCAAAAGATATTTCGATTTGCAAGTAATTGTAACGTCGCCTAAAATCTCATTAAAGACATATTAATTAAGAGAAACTAATCAAGTAATAATCTTAAAAGGAAAAATAGTTTGCATATTTTAAATTAAGCATTTTCATATTTTAGAGAATCCCCGTTAAGCAATAACAGCATAATTACAAACCTAATTTAAGGAATCCAATAGTGCTATTTGCCGATATCTTTTTGCGTTTAAAACGCCATTAAAAAATTGGACCTCTAATCGTTCGTCTACTTATAGCGCACCAAACACCAAGTTTCTGAGGATATAGAAGACTTTCAATATAAAAATGGGCTTTGTATCGTCTCACATTCTGATGCTTTATGAGTTACCGCATCCACTAGCACCAAACCATGTTTCGTTCGAAAAGAAAGTTTTGCCCAGGAATTCATCATTAAAATTATTTGAATACCATTCATAAAATACTACCCGTCACGGATAATCAATATTCAGGATTTCTTACAAACAAGTGATACGATATGAAAATAATTCTAAATCTTGTTTTAATATTGTACGGCAAGAAGCAACTGACAATCCGATTTGTTGAGGGAAAGCTGGTATTTAAATTTTTGAGGCGTCAGTCATTATTCATCTAACATTAACATCATATTTACGCTTCACACTAGCGGTTTATCGCTAAATTGGAACAATTCTATTGAACGTATTCTAATCAAAAAAAAATCAAAAAACAAGGTTTGGAGATTTATCTTTAAACAATCTTGGGTGCAGTACTTCTACTGTTTATCGATTTTGGCTTTCAAAAATACACAATATTACTTTTTGTACATGTTTCTGGCAATTACTAACAGACATGACTTTTTGTTTAAAAGCCTACTTGACTCGGACTTTTTTGAACATCCTATATAAGGGTATCAAGTATTGATACGCAGTTGATAGTCTTCTATAGTATATATGATTTCTGGTATCTATTGTACAATATTTCTTAAGCGTCTTGAGCAAATATTCCATGTAAAAAACCGGATTATTTTGATATTACAATACTGAACAAGAGAAAAAAAAAGGCTCGGCATATATATTTACGTTGTAACACAAGAAATTATAATATATGTATTTCTTATCAGAAGCAATATTTTAGTGGCGCCTATCTAGCTGGACATCAAGTGTGTGTGTAGACGGCTACAGTATTAAATCGTCATGTCTGGCACTGAATCTACGACGTTGGTCGCGCAAAATTTATTTATCTCGGAAGCAACATTTGTGACAGAGACACGATAATTAAGCAACATTTGGCCCGTAAAAAAAACATTTTAAGAGATTGATAATTAAGTATCTCGTGATTTAATACCATGCATTATTCTAAATCGACTAATAAAACTAACCTATAAATATGTGTAGAATTTATAGGTACTTCGCCCGAAAGCATTTTTCTTTCAATGGCTAAAAACGCCAACCGCTTTAATAAAGAAAACAATAAGAAACACGATCATTTGGAATTTATAAAGGAGGAAAACTTTGAAAATTAAGTTTATCTTAGTAAGTCTAACACCACCATAGACGAACTAAAGAAGTAAATTCCTCAGCGAATTCAATTAATTAAATTCCATGTTAATCTGAATGTTCAGCAATTGTCATGAACATTGTCAAGTTGTAAATGGATAACATTTTGAATATCTACTTTTTTCCAATTGTTTCTCTGTAAAATAAAATTTACTTTATTCTTGTCTTAACTTCAGTTTTGGTACATTTCCAGAATTTATTCGGTATATTGATACACATCATATCTAAGTAATTAACGAGTGTTTTTTCCCGTTTTTCTCAAAAACTCTATAAGTGGAGCTGAGAAAGAAGCCAGGACTACGGTAGCGAACAATTTCCTTGGAAACAAAATAGCCTTCAATTACAAAGATCTAGTAAAAGCAATGCTTCAAAAACTTCACCGTCTAAGTTGTAAGATGAGCATAAAGCTTCATTTCTTTTATAGTCATCTTGATAGGTTTCCCGAAAATTTAGATGCTCTAAACAATGAACAAAGCGAGAGATTTCAAGATTTGAAAACCATGTATACTCGGTACCAAGGAAGATGGGATTCTCATATGATGACCGACTACTATTGGAGTGTTCAAAGGGACTGCCAAACTAAAATACACAGCAGAAAGTGTAGCAATTGAAGATTTATTCCCTTACTGTTGTTTGTATTTTTACAAGTACTCTTGTAATTTTTTAATGATTATTAAATAAATACTTGTACTATACTTGTGACTAAAATTATAAAAATAAATAAATGAATTATTAAAATTTCATATTTTATTTATATCTTCTCAGTTTTTAGGTAACAACTTATAACAGCACATTATTGATTCTTCATAGTATGGCATAGAGTTAAATTTTGACGTGATACGCAAAAATTAATATGATATTCAGATTCAGCATACCACAAAATTAGTAAGAAAACAGGTCTCAGATAGAAGTCAGCGAAAATTGTGTTGGATAGTATTATTTACCGCGATGTACACTACCATCCATAGAAGTTTGGCCAAGTAACAAAAATTTTAAAAATCAAAAAATAAAAGGCAATTAATACTAAAGAAATAATAACTATCAAAATCTAACGAACTGTGTTATTTTTTCTTATTCATTGTTAAAAAAATTCTTAAACATTCTTTTCGTCAAAAAATCTACTTTTTCCATTGATTACCGCTCGACCAACTAGCAGCACCCCTTCGATTCATTTTTTGAGGTTTCCGCCTGGGATGTTGTTCCATTCTTGTTGAAGGATATTCCAAAGCTGTTCCTCGGAAGTAGGACCGACAATTCGAACTCTTCTATCAAGTTCCCCCCATCAGTAGGGTTGACTGTGGTGGCTATGTCAAAACTCGTAAAATATCTGTTTGATTTTGCTCATTCAGATACTGTTTATATATATTATGCCTGTGTGTTTCGGACCGTTATCTTGCATAAAAATAAAATGCTTACCGTTTAGTCGCAGCCCAGAAGGACTGGCATGGGTCTCCAATATTTCGCGGTACTGTTTTTCCGCATCATTCCTTCGATTTAATGTAACGTTCCTCTTCCTGAGAAAGAAAAGCGACCCCAAACTGGAAGTGTACCGCCATCGTATTTTATTATCGCTACAATACATTCGGGAAGCATTCTTTCATTAGCGGAATGTCTGACAAACACTCTCCTGGTTTGATCAAACACCATAAATATTGATTCGTCAGTCTATAAAACATTTTGCCAGTGTTCTACCGTCCAATCCCGATGTAGTTGGTTACCCCGGCGTAGCAATAGTTTACGAGTTACCATGCGACCGTATAAATTTTCTTCGGCTAGCCGGCGTTTGACAACGGTAACTGAAATCGGACGCTGACGTCCGCGATTGAATTCGCTCGTTATTTCTGGTGCTGTTTTTCTACGATTTCACTTACGTGATTGTTGTACTAGACGTCTCTTGGGGTGGTTAATCGTGAAGCACCTAGACGGTCACGGTAATCTTAAGTCGCCTGTTTTTTCATATTGGCAAATGGTGTATGTATTTTGCTGTTGACGCGGCTAGTTTTAATTTCTCACCGATTTGCCTTGCTGGTTACGTAAAGTTATTAAGTAGTTAAGCAGCACCTATTGATTTATCCGCAGGCATTTTGAATAGTGTTGTTCACTTACTGATCACACTAATATTCAAACTTAACTATTGTGAGTTTGGTAATCGGAGTAACCGTTCGAGCCGGATAGGGACGAGCCCCATCGATATAACATCTAATAAATAGATTAGAATAATCCGTTGTAGATGAGAATGATTGTTCCGGGCCACACAGTGCTTAATTACTTCTTTTCTTCGTAATACTTTCATTATTTGAGTTGCAGATAAGATAGATACTTATTAAGATTATCATCATTGAATGCATTAAACCATAGTAAATTAAAGTATTGTAAAATTTCGCCAAACTTCTATGGACGGTAGTGTAGATGGCCTATAGTTGCCCGACCTAGTTCGTAGCTCTAGTTATTACATTACCGTGGAAGAACTGTGCTTTGGTGTTTAAAGTTTTGGGTACTTAACATCAGTGAATAAAATGTTTGTTTTAGTTCAATATTACTCGCAAACAAGAGACTAACTTTTCAAGCATTTTAAAATGATTTTTATTGATGCACATGTATATCTTCGATTCTGTTTATTAATATATTACATAAGATATCAATAGATAATTGATTTTGGCGATTTGCATCCGTACTTCTGCGAGTGGCTATTACCAAGGCAAATTTATCACGAATGTATTAAACATTGCAATAGTGTTTTAGATGTAATCGCAATTTAATTAAGGTCAAGTGTGCAAATTGGCTATAACCTTTAGCCTCCAGACCTATCTTTGTAGTGACAAGTATCATATAAATACAAATTTGTCAACGTCTCATTAATAGTAAATAAAAAAATGACTTAATATGCAATACTTTGGAGCAGATAATATTCTAAATCGATTTTTGATTCATAAGATCGTCAAACATGTATTCTAAGAATAGTGCTTGCTAATATTAGAAAAGTATTTCATTCATTGACCACTTGATAAATGCGTGTAAGTAATTACGCGCTATTTGTACCTTTTTCTCAATTTAGCCAAATAATTGAACAGAATTCATTCCCAATAGTCAAAAACTTTGTCAATCGCAGAATTTATCCTTCATATTTGAAAGAGCAAATGCAGTAAATAAATTGCATAATATGCAATCGTAAACAGCTTTTTTTGAATAAACATGATGCGATAATTGCTGCAAATCAAATAAAATTTCAACTTCCGTAATAATACTTTAGCATATCATTGCAAGTATTTTATTGCTGATAATTGGATTATATACATACATGTATATAGCTATTACAATAAAAAAATATTAAATTAATATTTTGATGAAATAATACTTTGGGAAACACGATTACTTCATTTCTGTGATGGTCGGAAGGTGTTTTATTAAGTAAATTAAAGCACCGACTTAGGTTATACACTTGCGGAAAAAAGTGCTAGTACGCTATAATAGGAGGGAAATTTACGGGGCGCTTTTCCCCACTTCGACCGAACAGCCGAGCGAATATTCGAACCCTTCTTTGCTTATTTGCCCATTCATGCGTGTACATTATTCGCAATCATACAAACACATTGCTTATATATATGTATATATATGTTGTTTCCTTTTTCTCGGCTTCTCCGGATTTGTTGACTGTCCTGGATAGAACCTTGTTGACGTTTCGGTGGCATCGCAGTTACCTTCCTCTTAAAGATGTTACGATCGGTGATCGAATACTGACTCAGTACTGCGATGCCACCGAAACGACAAGGTCCTATCCAGGTTTCGTTTCTAAGTAAATGCACTGTATTATGTATACGAAATCTGTATGCGTAGGCGGCACATATTACAATTTCCTAGAGTTTATTAATTCTGACGTTCCCGTCGTAATTGACTCAAAATGTTTTGAATTTATATTTTACATAATTACTCTTTTTCATTTTCCGTACTTTTTTGTTTTATTTCAAAGACATCCTGTATATATACATGCGTACAAGCATATTTCAGCAGGTGCTCGATAAACGTTACAATATACAGTCATTCACGACGATAGCTTATTGAAAGTATTCCTAGAAATAATAACAATATCTTATTTAAAATTTTGGCGCGTGATATTATGGGTCATGATGCACACTCTTTCACCATCATATTACTCTTGCTTAAACCAGAAATGGATATCAACTTTCTTATTTCAAATGGAACACACTGTATATTATGGATCCTTTAAATAGATATTTCAGAGATAAGCTCAACGATATAGCATATCATAGATTCAGGGCATAAAACCTGTGAGATATTATTTTTTGATAAAAGTTTGACAAACGCAATGTTTTGAGTTAGATACCGTCCTCCTGAAGTTATATCTGTTTGTGGCAAACTTAATATCAAAATATTACAGATCACATGAGATAGTCTTAGAAATTGTAGACTGCTGTTAATCTGCATATGTCAACATATACATTTTTATTTCAAATTGACATTGACTCCTAAAATTTCCCGTGCATTGTAACCTTGACAGTAAATGCTTAATATAAATCTTATGTTGGGTTGTTATTAGTTAAATAACGTACAAAATTGGCTTAGTTTCAACATATTATGCAACACAGGCATAACATTGATTGCAACACAGAATCTCTTGTATATAATCGCGCTATAAGTTGAAGCTTCCAAGATTCTGTAATTATTATGAAAAATATTCTTAGTATGGTATCTATTATATCTTGCCAAAGTTTCAACCTGAGATATATACGAGCTTCATTTCAATATTTTTAATAAAATTTAAATTACACGAATTAATTTCACAATTCTTTTAAGTAACTACCGTTACCTGCTTCCCCATATCAAAATAATAATAATAATAATAATAATTATAATAATAAAAATTAATTTAAGATATATATATATATATATATATATATATATATAGGATGTCTTTGAAATAAAATAAAAAAGTACGGAAAATGAAAAGATATGGTTATATAGAACATAAATCCAAAAAATTTCGCGTCAGTTACGACAAAATTAAAAAAAATCTAATAGTAATATGTGCCGGCTATGAATGTAGAATATGTATATATATAATACATTCATCCAACCACGTCCGCATACATGCACACAGATGGTATACACTGCAATAAAACAGCTGCCGATGTAATAAAAACTACAAGATAACACTGTCCACCTTTACGTACGAATCTTTTGGTTGTGAATTATAAAGAAATATTTACTTTAAATATCTTTATGTTCTTTTCTTGCGTCTGAGAATGAATTTTCGCAAAATATTTTGGATTTAAGTCTAGTAAAATCAGATCTTCCTATTTTTCATACTCTCTCATTTTATTTAATGGACATCCTGTATATACAAACAGCATGCTATGCTCTTGCTAATGTATAAGATACGAAATTCAAAATGAAAACAAAAAATTATTATAATAAGAAAAATTGGCGGAAACAAATTACAAACACAGACTGCAAACTATACACAGTTTTTTTTAAATTGTTGACCAAAAGCGGCAATGATATGTTGTAGCTTCTAATCCAAGCTATAACAAGGAAATTAATAAATTCTTGTTGTACATTGGGATTAACATTGGGTGTAATTAATCGAAATCCCTGACGAATTTACTTCTTCAATTCGTCAATGACGGTGTTAGACATGTTAAAAAAACAATGTCACAGGCAAAAATCAAGTGATTTTATATCGGGCGATTGAACTGGCCGCTCTATGAATGCTTCCCTACAAATCCATTTCTTTTTGAAATTTCGATTAAATATTTTCGAACAGGAAATAAATTATTTGATACTTTTCCTAATGGATATTGCATTAATTGACCCAACCATAACATTTAATTTCGGTATTTCCAGTACTCTGAGACAGTTTTAGTTAGGTATTTCCGATGTCTAGGACCGTTCTACATTCTCACTATCTATCTATGTTATAAATACATAGGTTTTAATATAAGGAAGACAGTATTACTCCAGTATTTCTTGAGATAATGTTGTTGTCATGTTATTTCAATATCAAAACAAAAATTGTGTGATGTAATTTTAATGTATCCTGCAATGTTTATCGTTTTCTTGTTCGCAGGGTATGTGTCTGAGTTTAATATACTGTCAAAAAATAAGTTACACAAGGAAAACTTATACGGACATTACAATCCGTGAGCGGAACATAAGATTACCATGCTTCATTATTTCATGGTTCATTATCCTATTCTGTAATTAAAACGTACTTCCCTAACTCCTGTACTAATTTCATTTTGCAAGGAGGATGTTTTGCTATATGAAATGGTTATTTCTCCAGTTATAATCTAACCAGATTTGTCTATTTGATAAATTTGGATTCTTTTCGATAGTTGTTAAAAAATTAAGTTGTTCTTCGTCTCATTGAATAAATGATACACAGACACCAACCATCATTAACATTTCAATTCTCCGTATTTGGCTTAGATGCATTTTATTGTTTTAAAAATTAAAAATCCAACATAATATTCAATATAACTGTTCTAAATGAGATGTTTACATATGTTAAACATTGTATGTTTGATATTTTACAAATTGTTTCGTTCCCAAAACCTACTCGATGTTTTTGATACCTAAGATATTACACATTTTATATTCAACATTTGGGGCAACTAACTATAAGATAATTATTTTCGCTTTCCTCAAGTACTTTCTAATGCAACATCTTATTTTTCTTAAATATCGAATAGTCACTGAAGCACTCTATCAAACAAAAGAAAAAAATTTTTGGATTGCCATTTAGAAAAAATGTCGATGACATCAAATATTGTCCAACAAGGTAGCACATTACTATTAAAATATATCCGTTGCATAAAATTACTATACAAGCTCGAACATTTTTACGAAAAAAATTTGTCTTCGATTTTATAAATTTTATTCCACATTTTATGATTCTACAAGATAAGAATATTGAATGCATCCGTTAATAAGCACAACACTTAAGAAAGGCCAGATTTTATAATGACTTAAAGACCTTATATCAGTTTATATTATTATATTCTTTTAGTTGCTTATTACTCAAAGCTGGTCCTTTCTTTATTTGTCACTATAGGTACTTTCTATACTTTAGTAAAGATATTATGTTGGTCTCAACTGTTGTTAAAAATGTTCATTTTTGATTATTTATAACTGTCAAAAAGACGTATTCCGTAGTATACTAAATATTTTACTCCTTAGAAAACGCATAGATCATCAACTACATACGTTAACACTTTGTGTCATAAAAACTCAAATTTTGCTAACGCGTTAGCATCACCTTTGTAATTGTTTGGCTAGTACGTGTCTAAACGTGTATTTATTTAAATTGTTTAAACTTTATACATAATTTTTAATTAAAAATTTTACTAAAATTTTGGAGTATTGCACGCATGTAATAAACTCGAAACTTACAAACTTGTCTCCAGGGATGCTAAAGGGAATTCGGAAGAGTGGATTACGAGACGCAGACAAGTAAAGACGTAATAGTTTGTATCGATTGAGTTGGCCGATACTTGTTGGAAATCCATATTGAACAAAGGTTGTATTGTAATATGTATTCGTTTTAATATGTTCCATTAAATCTAAAATTAAAGTTTAAATTTTTGTTTTTATAACATCTAACACATATCGATTAAGGGTCGGTTAAACAACGAGGACCTGACACGATAGAAGGATGTCTTATCGTAATCATCAACAATGTAAGACCAACTTCCAAAGGAATACTGTATACCTGATTATTGATAAAAAAGGGAGCTCCTTGTCGAGTTCAATGTCATTATCAGAAACATAAAAATTGTCAAAAATTACCGCTTGTAAATAACCACCTTCGCTCCTTTTAAAAAGATTTAAATATACCGTAATGGAGACTTATCGTTGATAATTGCAGCTATTAAACTCTCATTTATGTAATAAAAAACAACAAAATTATTAATAACTCAGAGAAATTAATATCGTACGCAAAATGACCCCGTTGATGATCCAGTTCAAAAAGCAACCAATTTGTAAGTTATCGCCTTGGAAAAAACAAGTTCAACATTCTTTATCGTAAACTATATGTGTATCATTTAAATGGCGCTAATCATGTATAGTATAGTTAATTCGGTGATAACGGCAAGTTTTAATGTTATTCTTATTAGATACTCTTAAATTTAATCCATATAAAAATATAGCTTGCTAAGATAACAGATACGGAATACGTGTTCATTGATAAATGCGAAGTTCTACATAAAATGTTGAATATAAAATGTGTAATATCTTGGGTATCTTATGCAATAAAGTTAATAGTAAATTATAAACAAAGGCAAGTGAGCGAAAAAACAACATTGAAAAAATTACCACGGATAAATAAAAAAGACATTTAGGATTCTATCTGAACTTAATAATGGGAGTTGTATCCTTTATTCCAAATAACTTCAAAAATCCATTTCTTCATACTGTCTACCAAACTTGGCCAACTACAAACTCATTCCAGCACCTCTATATTTATGAGTGGTGACTAAAAGTGAAGGCAAAAAATACGTATTCAATTCATAAGACGAAGATCCAAGGAACGAAGGTGTAAAGAAAATACTTAAACATCCACACGTCAATGCCCTGTATATAGCACTCCGTTTTCCCACCGCAGAGTATGCGTGTTTAGTTTGATGCAGATCAGGTCACGGAAAACAAATCGATATAGCTCTAAATGAAACCTGTAGAATTATCCCCAGATAAATAAACTGTACAAACCAACGAGCTTCGCATAACCGAGCAGAAGAAGGAAGGGCACAGAATATGTCGAAAAATTTAAGTAAACCTTTGCCGAGAGTCATGTCCTCTGTCGCCAAGAACAGCAATGAAACAGGCTTACACCGAGGAAAAATTTTCTTCAGTATGCCATCTTGGAACCACCTGATAACTACACTATTAACGAAAGCCCTTATGCAGGCTCAAACTTGGACTGGAAGATATGGAGAATATACGAACCGGTGTGGGACCCACAGACTCATGTGGAAAACTGAAGATCAGCAATACCTTTGTGAATGTGGGGAAATACAAGACATGGATCAACTCCTGTGAAGCATGCTTTGCCGTGCGACGTGCTCCAACAATGAAATGTAGATTGCAAATGACAAGGCTATCGACGTAGGCCGTTATTGAGAAGAAAGACTCTAATTGGACAATTCGGACTCAACATAAACAAACAAAAAACTGAACTACTTTGTAAAGGGAACAATAAATCAAATATAATATAGTAGTGCAAAGCTCGCATACGTTTGTGCATTGAGCATTTGTTGTACATCATCGAGTAATGTTACGCCATTCATCAGTAACAGTGCGTTCACCAAGCGATCTGAATTAATATTTGCAAGCGTTTGTTCACAAAGCCATTATTTGTTACAATATTCAAAACAAATTTCCAAATCACTGGATCAATACCATCTTCATGTTCTTCACAAATGCGTAATAATTTCGACCATTCATTAACATATACTTCAAAACAGTTGTTCAGGCAAAACTGAACGATTATTGTATTCCTACTTAATCGCATCCCATATTCATTTATATTTAATGTGTTTAGTATTATTGTTGATAAATATTCTATTGTCATTCAAATATTCGTAGGATTAGTATCATTAAGTACGTACACTACCGCTCAAAAGTGTTTAGGTACTCTCACTGACAGCAAAAATGTATAAAACCTCAGCAAAAATGTTAATAATATTTATTTTTCATGTACAGATACACGTACATACATGAATAAAAATATAATAAATAAATGTGAAAATTAAAACGTTTAATTTAAATTTTGCTTTCATCTATGTGACCTCCTCTTGATTTAATAATTGCAGCATACAATCGAGGCATTCTTGCAATAAGTTTTGCCGGACTTTCTTGTGTTATTGAGGTCCAACTCGTTTGCAATTTGTTCCACACGTCAGTAGCTGATGTCGGAGCCGATTTCTGTACTTCCCAATCTAGTTCTTCCTATAGTAACTCGATTGGATTCAAGTCGGGGCTCTGGGGAGGCAATTCCGTAATTTTGAGAGTTCCTTCCTCTTCTAAATGGCGTAAATAGTCTTTACATAATTTAGAGGAATGTTTTGGGTTATTATCTTGCTGGAAGATAAAATTTTGACCCAAAAGTCGAATTCCGAAGGTACTGCGTGGTTCTGCAAAATTTCGCGGTAGCCTTCTTTTTTTAATATACCGTCAATTTTCACAATGTCCGCTACACTAGTGCTGGCAAAACAGCCCCAAATGATGATAGAACCTCCGCCATGCATCACGGTAGCAGCAATACACTCTTCTCTAGCACGTTCACCCACAGATCGTTAAACGAACATGCGTCTTCGGGTTCAGAACAGCTCAAATTTAGACTCATCCGTAAATAGAACGTTGTTCCACTCTTCTATGGTCCAGTGTTGGTGTTCACGAGCCCACTTAAGTCGCTCTTGCTTGTTTTGTTTGCGTAGTAATGGCTTTTTCATCGCAATACGTCCATGGAGCCGGTCTTTCTGTAGGCGACGTTTGACTGTAGAAACACTGACTAGTTTTTGGCGACCAACATTTAATTCTGCAGTGATTTCCGGGACTGTTTTGCGTCTATTTAACTTGTTGGTAACCACTATTCTGCGATCATCTGCAAATGTTGTCGCTTTTGGCCTTCCACTCCGTCTTTTATTAAGAAAACTGCCAGTTTCCCGATATTTTTTTACGTTATAGTCAACCGTAGCGTGGTGTATGTTCATTTATTTGGCAATTTGTCGATTACTTATGCCACTTTTATGGTAAGCTATTATAAGCGCACGTGTTTCCGTACTAACTTCTCTTCGCGGAGGCATTTTAAAAAATTGTCACACGATATTTCGCTCACGACGTGAATAGAGTAAATACCACAGTGCAACTGACCATAGGTTACAGATTTCACTATAATCTTCTAGGAAGGTAATTTAAACATTATTACCTACAATCTAACAGATAACTAAATTTACCCAGTAAATTCAGAGGAATTGTGATTGTAATTGCACCGCAATAAACAGTTTATGTCAATCCGACCAAGTGCAGATAAATGATAGTAAACCTTATGCGATATAATGAGTGTTTATCTTACTGAACTACATTTTAAATACGTATTTCATTTTATTATAATGTTTTTTAGAGGTGCCTAAACACTTTTGAGTGGTAGTGTATAAATTTAAGTCTTAGTAGAAATCCCGGCAATGTCCCTATTTATTTAACTTCTTGGTATTCATTAGCAAATTATCCTCAGCGTCATTTAGGGTATTATTGCTGCGGTTTTTAAATACGATATCTAGAAAGCTCGTTATGAACGTTTGCCCGTCCGTTAGAAAACATACAAATTGAGCTACCTCATGGATTTCTGTAATATTTTGATCTTTCCTCTTTAAATGTTGTTACTAATAACTGAAATCTAGACGGTGGAAAATATCCTCGCCTCAACGTTTCAATTGGTTTTCGAACTCTTTATGATTAATTGACCTGAACGCATCTGAAAGCAATTATTTTTTTCAAGAAAGGAGCCATCCTATCACAATGTTATACAAACTGCATCAAATACGTAGGTTAAGATAAGAATTTTTTCATGTGGTACGTGACAAGTACTGTTATTACAAATATGTTTACTCGAAGTTTAGGCAGAAACAAGATGTCAATTAGAGATAGTAACATATTTAGACACGTTGCTCTTAATTTTATCATCTAAGTAAAAAATAAATTGCGTAAGTGGTGGAACACGATTGAACAAGATATAATTATGTAAATGAGTCTGATCTTCGCAAAATCGATCAGATAATTTACAACATGTAGATAGGTATAGTTAGTGATTGAAATGATAGTCCTTTTAATATTATCGCGAAGAGCGGATACATAACCGATTAGTTGTTGTTAGAAGATATAGCGCAATTATAAATCTTTAGTCTTACTACATATTTTAACATATTGAAAAAAAAAGTTATAATAACTCATGAACCGATAAAAATAATGATCTAAACAAAATTATGACCTCAGTTCTAAGTAATTATAACAGCTAATTCGTGCTTCCCGACTGCCAGCACAGATTCACCATAATTAAACAGTGAAGCCGTTTTGTGTATGTGCACAACTAGGTAAATACTCACGGTATAGGGGGGGAACTTAGAAATCGATAGAAGGTATAAATATAGTCATATAACGTCAAGTAAATGATACTAAAATGATAGTTTGACATTATTAAGGTATATTTCAAATATGGTGTTGAAATCTATGAATCTTACACGTTTCGAGATTTTTATACAAACTTTCTTATTTTAAATATAAATCGTAGGTGACTGCAATTACATCAGAAAGCGCATAATTAACATGGGTGTGAAGTTAGCAATAGTGTGGCAACCTCGCATAAGTTGATTACCACCAGAACAAATTCTGGAATATTACGATAGGATAATTACTAGGAATCGGCATTCAGAGACACATTCCAGGACCGGACTTAAACCTAATAAGTTATTACTAGAGACCGGATTATATGCAAAGTGCACATATTTGATTTTATATATTTACGAGGGGAGGTCCAGAAGTTGGTGGAATGGAGGGGATGGAGTGGAGATAGGACGCTTGCTAGGTGTCATTCTGATTGGCGACTCGTCATATAAGTTGCAGCCCTATAGCCCTATAGCGTCAGTCGTTTACGAATAGTTGGCTGCTAAACAAGTCAATCCGGAAGAAAACTGAAACTATGGAGGAAATTGAACACCGTGCTGTGATAAAGTTCCTTACAAAGCAAGGAAAGAACGCTCAAACCGTATTGGATGAAATGGAAACCGTTTATGGGGAACAGTGCCATAGTAAATCAATGATTTATAAGTGGCATGGTCTTTTTAAACATGGTCGGGAGTCGATTGAAGACGACCCCCGCTCAAGACGGCCAGTTGAGGCCACCACATCAGAGATCGTCGAAAAAGTGCAAAAATTTCTACTGCAAGATGCCCGTTTGAAGAAAAAACAATTATCTGCATTAGTTGGAGGATCTGATACCACCATTTTGCGTATCCTACATGACCACCTGGGTATGACATAAGTCAGTGCAAGATGGGTACCGAGAATGCTAACGCTGCTGCGGAAACAGTAGCACGTCTGTGCGTCCAAACAATTTTTGGAGCTGTGTGGAGACAAACCTGCACAGATTTTTGAGCAGATTGTTACCGGAGATGAAACATGGGTTCATTACTTTGAGCCTGAGTCCAAACAGGAGTCCATGCAATGGCATAAAAAGGGGACACCACCGCCAAAGAAAATTGATAGCTACTATTTTTTGGGATTGTGAGGGGATATTATTGATTGATTACAAATAAAAGGGTAGGAGCATAACCGGAGAATATTACGCAGCGATATTAGCAACATTAAAGGAGGCCATCAAGGAAAAACGTCGAGGAAAATTGACCAAGGGTGTGTTGCTCATGCAAGACAATGCGCCGGTGCACAAGAGCAAAGTTGCAATGGCTGCTCTGTACAAGCATGGCTTTCAATCAATAGTTCATCCATCCTACAGTCCAGACCTGGCGCCTAGTAATTTTTATTTGTTCCCCAATTTAGAAAAAGACTTACGTCGAAGACAGTTTTCCGACAACAATGGGGTAAAGGAGGCTATTTTGGCCCATTTTGAGGCGAAAGATAAAAAATATTTTTATGATGGTTTAGAAAAATTAATTCATAGATCTAATAAATGTATTGTGCTTAAGGGTGATTATATTGAAAAGGAAAAATAGATTTATTGTTTTATTTTATTTAAAACCCTTTCATTCCACGAACTTCTGGGCCGCCCCCCGTATTATATTTTACGTCTATTTCTAGATGACCTACACTGATTAAAGTTAATTAACGTTAATTAATTTAATTCAGTGTAACACATCTACATATAGACTTAAAATATATACATACGTGGGAGTAATAAAAGAATCATTAACAATAACTATTAAAAATTAATTAAAAAAATGGAAGGGGATAATTGATTGAAGTTTAGGGCAATCGATTCTACAGATCCGTTTCTAGCAAGTTTATATAAACAATAAAGAAGCTATCAAATGAAGCTAAAGCTAATAATGGCGAATTAAATTTATGTAAACCAAATGCTCATTTTGTACTAGGCTGTAAGTAGGCTTTGACATGACGCAATTTTTATCTCATTTAACTAAGTCTCTGTCTCTTACCATTTACAGGGGCTCAGCGATAAATACACTATCTATAGCAGCGCTGCATACGTAACACAGTTTCCAAATTACCAAATCTCTAATATTGATTAAAAATTGAAAATGTGCCTTTATATTGCTGGATTACAGTAAATTGTTTCTACTATTTCGAAAAATAGAGTTCTAAGTGTGAATATATAAAACTAAAAATGTTAAGTGAAAAATATATCTTAAACTTACCTAATTTAACTGTACAAGCATTCTCCTTAGGAGAAAAATTATCGTAAATCGAAAGTCTTTGACAACCGATAAAGTCTTTGATAATAACGGCAGCTTCTTCCCAACCTTCATTCAGGGCATAATGAAGAGCGCTTTTGTAGCAATTATCCGTCAGCTGTGGATCTCCACCGCAGTGCAGCAATAACCTAAGGATATCAGTTCTTCCCCAGGCGGCAGCAATATGAACGGGCGTCAGCCCTTCGTCAGACAGAACGTTAGGGTCTCCACCACCTTGAATCATTAGCGATGTTACCTCCATGGCGAATTTTGGGGAGTCGTTTCCAACCGCTAAATGAAAACAGGATATGCCTTTTCCGGGTAGAATTATGTTGGGATTGGCTTTTTTCTCGACTAGCAATTTCCTTACAGAACTGAAATACGTAAAACGTACGTTAATATTTACTTCGTTTAAGCAATCTTAAAACACTATTAATTATTAGTGCATTCGTAATTTTTTAAATTCTCCAAAAATGCTTCGTTTTTAACTTATTTACTTAAAGACTCTCTCGTACCGACGCGAAGTACCGAGTAGAAGGTGGGAATAACTTCCTGTTATACATATATGTAGACAACTTTCTTTCAACAAGTTTCTATATAAATGAGTAAAATTGTTCACTAAAAACGTCAGTAATTTCTATGTTTAATCAAAATTGAACAACATTTCTCATTCTGCATTTATAATACTTGGAAATACATAGTAAAGTCGTAACGTGCGAAATAAAATTCATTAAATACAAGAACATATTTCGTAAAAATGCTCGTGTATGTATAGTAATTGTACATACATACGTAGTAGTGGCTATATTTTAGTACTACTTTCTTGTACAATACTTATTGAATTTATGGCAGCATCGATATTTATTATTTATTAAGGCAATCTTAACTTTTTTTTCTTCTGTTTGTTGGGGCGAGAGAAAATGAAAAACTACCACTTTTCGAAAACAATTCAGGCAATGACAATCCCTAAGTCAATTAATAAATTGTTGCTGTACGCTGCGAATAACGTTGGGTGTAATTAATCGAACTTCTCGATGAATTTGCTTCTTTAGTTCAGGTATGGTTTAGTTGGTCATTCTCCATTCATCGGAACCAAATGATGCTATTGGGGATATCGGGATCGTCGTTATTTAGAAATAAAACAAACGTTTACATAAATTAAACAATGTAGGTTTCCCAAATTATTTCATTAACATCGCCTACTCGGTGTTTTGATACCCATTATGGTCAACTAACAACAAAGTAGTTTCTCAAAATTTTTCTCAAAAATTTAATGGAACATAATAATTTTTTGTAGTCTTTGAGTAGCTTTTAAATCACTCAATCAAACAGAAGAAATGCTGATAACGTCATAAATTCATAATTATTGTCTAACAAAGTAATACCTACTAATAAAACATGACCATCAAGTGAAATTACTTTACGTGGTCAACCACTTACAGAAAACAAAATGCGACGATTTTACAAATTTTATTGCATATTTTACGACTTCACTGCATACTTTCGAATACACAAAAATTAATATATTTGCAAATAAATGTTTTCCAAAAACTGATAGAAGAATCAATAAGTTCTACATTTGTTTCCAGTGCTCAAAAAATAGAATTTATGATGAAACGTGGAATCATTTCATAAGAAACCCTTCGCAACTAAGTTGTATGCACAGAGCACAAGCCCTTCTTTTTTATCTATATTACTACTACATAAGCTAGGTAGGATAGGTATATGTTTTGTGAACATAAAGATGAAGCAAAAGAGCTGAATTAAACAAAAAATCAAACGGTAACGATTTACATGACTTTATTACTTAACACCGAACGGGCAAAAATACATTATCATTCTCCTTATTATTAGGATTGTACTATAAATCCCACAGAATGAAACATAAATGATACTATTCAAAAGAAATAAAATTTAAATACATCTAATTGCCGCTATTGTCAATGTAATTCATGTAATATAGACGTTAATAATAGATAATGCGTCGAGAGGACAATAATTTCGTTGACAGTCATCGCTCCATTTCCTTTTGTCTTTCTATAAACCTGTTGGTAAGCTTAGACGCAAACTCAACATTTCTTAATTTTTCTAATAAAAATTTTGATTGTTTCTGGTAGGATTTGAATGTTGTGACATAATGATAACACGTTTGTAAAGAGATATGGGTGCGAATCCTACCGGGAACCGTTACATTTTTTCATTAAATTTTAGCGTTGGAAGTTACAAAGAAAATTATTATCTATCATTGAAAAGTCAATGGAAGTTTCATATTGATTTAATTAATAATAACACGGCATTATTATATATTGTGATTGGCTACAGGCGTTACTACATTAAAGTCTTAAAAGTGATTCGTTGTTATGGTCTCCGTGGCTTAATGGTAACGCACTTGTCTGGAAAACAAAAAGATGTAGGTTCGAATTCTACCGGAAACCAATAATTTTTTTCATTAAATTCTAGCGTTAGAAATTACTGAGAAAAATATGTAAAAAAGCCATTTAAAATAAGAAAGTTAATTAGCGTTAATTAACTTTAATCAGTGTAATACATCTATATATAGACGTAAAATATAATAAATAAATAAAATAAAATATATGGACGTTACATATAATCCGGTCTCTATTCATAAATATCACTATTCTCACTTTAGAGAAGTTTCCGTGATTCCAAATTTTAGCCCAACCCCGTACATCGGGTGTTTAAGAAAAGGTCGGATATTTGACCCAAATATTTTACTTATTTAAATTAACAAAAGTCTTAATAAGCGTGAGCCCAATATAGAGCGGGTTTTCGAGAAATGGCATTTGTTTCAGTGGAATGCTGCTAATGAATGTGTATATTAGTACAATTTGCTATCATTTTGTGCTTGTCAGTTTGTGCGTATTAGTATCAATTGTTTATTTACTTGGGATTAGGAGAAAATGTCTTCTTATACAAATTTAGCCGATATGCACTTTATGCACGGTCGTGCTAATGGCTGTGCTTATGAAGCACAACGACTCTACCTTGACACATTTCCTAATGGAATAGCACGCTTTTGCATCTGATAAATTATTTTGGCAACTACATCGACGATTAAGTGAAAAAGGTTCATCTGATATTAAAAAATCTGAGATCGGACGACCAAGGTCAATAACAACTATCGAAACGCAAGAAAATGTTCTGAGAATATTGCAAGAAAATCCGAATATTAACACCAGAAGAATATGAGCAGAACTAAATACTAATGCTTCTTTAGTTTGCAGGATTTTACGAGAACAGCTGGTACATTCCTACCATATCCAACAGGTACAAGCTTTTCTAACTCCGAATACTATTTCCAGACTGGTTTTCTGTAGATTTCTTTTGGGAAAAATTATTGCAAAATCAAAACTTTACTGCTAATATTTCATTGTCTGATGAAGGTATTTTCACAAACAATGCAATAATCATTCTCCACAACAACCATATTTGTTCAGATGAAAACTCCTGTGCTGTTATGGAGACAAGCTATCAACACCGATATTCGTTGAACGTTTAGCTAGGCGTTTTTGGAGATCATTTGACTGGACCAATGTTTTTACCAAATCGTTTAAATGTCGAAAATTATCTAGACTTTTTCATTAACATTTTACCCCCAGTATTAGAAGATGTGCCCCTAATTGATAGAATTAACCAATCGTTTTTACACGATGAGGCCCCACCGCACTTTACTCTCGCTGTAAGAATTTTTTTAATGAAACGTGCAACAGCAAATGGATAGGACAGGGAGGTCCTGTGTCATGGACACTTAAGTCCCCTCATCTAAACCCGCTTGACTTCTGCATTTGGGGATATTTAAAATAGCTAGTATATTCAAGACCAATTAACAATGCGGATGAACTACGGAAGCGAGAAAATGATGCCAAATATAATACATAATGTAGGATTGTTTGAAAGAGTAAGAGCTTCTTTTCGACGTAGATGTGAAGCCCGTGTAAAATGGCGGGAGGACATGCAGAACATCTTCTTTAATCTTCTTGTTTTAGGTAATACAATTTAATAAAATAACATATACTGTTCGCTTGTTTATGAAAATGTAGTTTGCTGATTGCAATAGAAAATCAGCTCTATCTTCGTATCACGTCAATTGCGACCTTATGTTTATTAAAACTTTTTGGTTTGTTCAGACGAGTACCGTATGTTCGGTCTTTTTTTAACCACCCAAAAGAATTACTAATAAAGACGTGCATTCTAGAATCTTCTTCAAAGTTAGCTGGATCGTAAAGACTTTTTAAACTCATTAGTTTTGTTAATTTTGCGTTTGTTCACATATTTATTCTCATGGTATGTTAGTTATCGGTTTTAATTCCTTCATGAGTATTTATTTTGTTTAAGTGATGTCAAGTAAATAATGTTAATACGAATTTCTGAACAATCCCCACTGAAACAGTAGGTCAACTGAAATAAGAAGGGGCTTGGATATCTTAGAGACCCCAGAAAAAACTCAATATCTGCAGAACCTATTAAATGATATCATAAACGAGTGTTAGTTTACTAAGTTCTTTTATATGATTTATAAGTTTAGAACCATCTTATTTATCTTATATCACTCTCCATTTTGTAAAATTTCCTGATTGCTGATTATTATGGTAGATTGTTTGTATATATATAAACGGTATCTTGCAAATATTGTCGTTAGGGTGTCGAAGTGAAGGCAAACTTAGACAGGCATCTCTTTCTTATATTATTTTAACATATAAAATGAGAAGTTAAGTGAAGGTGAGAAGGCCCAAATTGTCTCATTCCCGTCTCAGGACTGTAGTCGGGCGAATATTGCAAAAAAAAAAATAAAGTAATCATATTGCACGAAATTGAAAAGCTACAGAGAAACTGCAGGTTATAAGAACAAGCCAAAAAGTGGTATATAACTATACAAAATCGTTTATTGCACCAAATATGTTTGCGACCATTTTCAATTTTGTTAGGAGATTTTCGAGCTATATGAGACAAGACCATCCCTTTAAAGGCACAAATATGATTATTTATTATTTCTATACGTTATTACAATCCAGTATCGCAATATTATATAATTTCTGCTGTGGAAAGATTTTTAAGACTTGAGAAGAACAGTGACCGATTGATTTGACCATTCTTAGACATTCATTCATAAACAAGTTCATGTTTATGATGGATAATTCTAGAAAGCACTATATGTATTACAATGTCAATAAACAATAAGCATCATATTCACGCTCAAATAACGATATCGTCGTTTAATTATATTTTATTTATGAGCCGCGAAACAAAAAATAGAAAACGAGTTGAATGGATCATTGTTAACTGCTATTGAATTCAAGTATTGTTAATTATGTATGAAAGAAAAAATTGAATTCCTTTTCATATACAACGATTAAAATGAATTTAATATTTACAGTTAAATTAATAAACGCCAAGAATAATTTATAAAAATATTCTTGTGGTAATTAGAAGGCAACTCTAACTAAAAATCTGTAAATTGATTAATGCGGCCAAGCCAAATATACTCTGAGATGCAGAGAAGTAAAGATTCACATTATAACAGAATCTTAGCTTATGAATAAATATTTTTAAAACCACCCCAGAATTATAAAATTGGAAGAATATAAGAAAACTTATTTGGCAGCAATTTCTAAAACAAACGATAAAGAAACCTTATGACAACACCCCCCCGCAGTCAAAAAATTTAAAAACAGAACAAAAAAGTGAGTGAAAAATATTTTTATTCCAAACCTACCTAATATCTTGATCTTCAACAGAGTCATACAATAATGAACTTAGGTATACCTCAGTATGCGTTCTTCCTCGATAAATGTTCATGATCACTCAACAATAAGTTACAATCAACTTCTCACAAGAATACATTAATAATCACACACACCACATTCTGTCAACATTCTAATACTAACTTGAATTTTGTATCAACTGAAGATTGGTAAACAAACCAAAATATAAGAGGTTAGAATTTTAAACGTACGCAAGCGCAAAAAATAATCGTGTATACAGCTACTTCTAAATCAAATAGACCTTATCTGATTTTTTTTAAACTGTTCTAAGCCCGAACATTGAAAATATTAATGAATTGAATTCACAACCTGCACGTCTATAATTTTATTCTTCCTTAAGACTCTTACAATAAATAAAGGAAAAAAATTATATTAACAAATAGAAGTGTTGAATTCTATTACACACAAGACACAAATAATACTGCAAACGTAATTGATGAAAAAAGAAATTCAACAACAGTTATAACAATAATAATTTAATTTTCTTAGTATTACCAACGTTAAATTTTTTTATTTTAATTAGTTTGTGAATAAAAGTTCACCGTTTTTGGTAGGTGGTCCACTTACACCACGGAGACCGTATTAAATCGTCATTTCAATCACTAAATTTCCAATGACTACCTTAAATACCTTGATATACTAGTGGCTGCAGATGTACCACTGATATGTTAGGCGGACACGGTATTTTGATATTAATGCTTAATTATGTGCATTATCAATTAAATTATTTAAAGTTTCCGTTAGTTTTTAAATGATAATTAGTGAAACTCGACATGCGCAATGTTTACCGACTGTTAATACGCAAATCATCACGAAAGTTGTTGCTTGAACAAATCTGTTATGCAGTTTGTTGAATACTATGTACAGTGAGCTTCAAAGGTATTGTAGTCCATATCGCACAAGTTAAATATCTATTCGAAACGCAACATTTCAAGAGCATGTGGTCCCTAACTCCAGTTCGGTAACTAGGTTGACAATAGTTGACATTGAAAGTTCATGCGCTCTTGAAAAGCTGTGTTCCGAATAAATAATTTTTGTTGTGCGGAGTTTCTTGGGATAGCTGTGAATTATACAAGTACACAATCCTTGCAATTGTCGTGTTGCACGTTGAGCTTATTATTTAATTTGTTAATTGAATATTGCTATATTGCATATAATATTCTATGTATCTTTTAAAAATGACATAATACTGAACAATACATCTATTTGTTCAGAAAACGCACGGCATAGCAACATAATCTCTCTAACACAAATACCAATGGTAATAGTTTAAATCTGTTTTTAATAAATTTGCTTTTAAAAAATAAAGCAAAACGATTTAAATGAGTACTTTAGTATACTTTACAATACTTACAATGTATTGCTAGTTATTTAATCTTAGTATATATTTTATAGTATTAGACAAATGAACAATATTAACAAACTGTGATATTTCGGTATGCAGCCAAGATCTCCTAGGTATTTAGGAGTTGCCTAAACATATGTTACCTTTTCCTATCATGGACTTACCCGCATTTTAACACTGTTTAACACTACGACGAATAGTACTTCTGCAATCAACGAACTACTTCCGGATCCCGGTACCGAAGGTGAATTGAGTAGCCGGAAGCCCGGGTCATTCGCATCCCGACGGGTGCGAGACCCATTTCCACCCCGTCTAAGCCACGACTCACTCTAGCCGAAGGTGGATCGAGTAGCCGGAAGCTGGACTGAGTTACCATAAGACGGGGAAACAACGTCCGCCAAATGCGTCGAGGAAAATTCGCTCGGGCGAAAGGTGAACTGAGTAGCTGGACATCCGAGCGAATTCCATTCAGATGGAGAAGTTGAGGGAAAAGATTCCCGGAGAGGAAAAAAAAAGGACAAAAAATAAAAAGGGAGGGTGAAAAACGAAAAGGTGAAATAAAGAGTAAGAGAAGGAAAGAGAGAAGGGAGGCAGAAAAAAGTGACACGGTAACTCGACGTGTACATCACGCTAGAGGCGAAACCACTTTCTTTCTTTTTCTTATTTCTGTCGCCCTTCTCTCTTTCTTTTTATTTCATCTTTTAATTTTCCACCCTCCTTTTTTTCATTTTTTTTCCTTTTTTCTTATTTTTTTCTTACTCTTATTTCATTTATATCTCGTCATGACACGGTCCAATTCCGGAAGTAGCTCGCTTATTACTGACTATAACCGTAGAAGCCTACGTATTTAGTACTTCTGCCATGCAGTTCTGTATTTTCGTAATCAATGCCTAGTGTTTATGGAAAATATCTAATGTAAACTGGTAGAAAGAAAAGATACGTAATAAACATACTTTATCAAATTTGTTATTTTAAAAAATCACTGTTTACTTACTTTCCGTAATGATTAGGACATACAGATTTATAACAAATCTTTGTGTACTATTATGCTCGTAATATGTATATTATAACGATTTCATTGCTCGAAAACATAAAGAGCTAGAGGTTTACTTATTGATTCGTCGTAAAGGGGACATCACGGTTTAAACCCTCAAAAAAACGACATCCTAGCTTAACCTCTTTTGGACGCAACAGCGCGTCAAGTATTCAGAGAGGTTGCAATCGATTCCACGGACATTTCACCACCTATACGGTTTATTTTAACAACCAAAAGGCTCTCCCTAAGGCGTTATACCGAAATGGAGTTTAAATTCATAAACTTTATCGCTAGTTTTTCTAGAATTGCATACGCACCAATTTGTCAAAGGTGACTCAATACAATCCATTATCCATATAGTCTTACCGCATGCTTAAGTTATTTCATCCATAAGCATCAATGAGATAAACAATATGTATTTTATATACCTTGATTTATAAAAGCTGGCTTAAGATGGCTATAATACTATACAGAGAAATTGTATCTATATCTTACATGTCCATCTAAGAGTAACGGTTATAATTCAGCTCCTTTTGCTAGTGCACAACTTCGATGAGATTTTTGTCGGATTGTACGTCTCACTAGATTTGATTGGAAAATTGTGACCAATATCACATACGTCAGAGAGGAACAGAAAATTAAGGTCTACTTAAGACTTTTAAAAAAAATTCAATTTAGCTCACAATAATAGTATATTTAGTGCTGCAAGGTTGGTTGTGTATATATGACAGTTGGCATTCTTATACGTATTTCATTCTCTAGTGATCACCGTTCCTGTCTCTGCTTCCACTATACTTGACACTACACCCATTCCAAAACCAAATTATTTTTGCCGCACCTTATATTGACATATATAACCTGTTATCTATCAATTATTTACCACAATGCGGACGGTTGTAGTATCTCGGTCCACTTGGAATTCCGTTAATATTAGATACAGGGATACTAGACTACCAATTTGCTTACCAAGTAAAAAAAATTCCTACAGTAGGGTAGGACTAAGAGCATTAAAAGAAAGTGAAGATTTTTATTTTAAATATTCAAATAGTATGTAAACAATATATTTCTATCGAGTATTTGAAAAGTAAGTAAATTACAAAAATCAAAATTATACAGATGATAAGTTAAAGTCCGGCTTATTTTTGCTATACCAACAGTTAAAGTCCAGACGATATAGTAGTTGTAACAAGCCAGGCCCAGACACTTTTTGATGAATATTATAAAGCGTTCGTAGCAATGTTTCCGTTAAGTTATCAGCACGCTTCTCAAACTCATTCAATTCCTGTACTTCTAAATCGTTCAATTGGGCATTCCACATTGTCGCAACCGAACAGAATTCATTACACACTTCAAGAAGCAACATTATTATATTGTATATCTGAAAATAGCATATTTTTTAATAACATTAATTAAAAAAATTACAAAAATAATTACCGTATTTCTTCTATTCAAGTTAAAAGCAGGTACTTGATATAGGCTATGATTATGTACATGTTGAGCTGTCTGAAATTATAAACCAGGTGTTTTACTAAGAACAGTCAGAATATTTTCGTTTACCTCATCTACGCACATAACAAAGGTTTTGCTTAATAATTTGCTCATAAACTTAGAATGTAGCCGAATTATGTCTTCAAATTCGTTAGCGTTTCTAACGGCCTCTTTAAGTACTGAAAATTCAGCTTCAATAACATCTACTTGGAGATAATATTGTAAATTATTTACGAGATATACCAAACTATGCCTCAAAGTCCATACTCGACGATCACTGAAATGTAGATAGCCATATATCTTCTAGTAATTTTTCAGATTTAAGTAATGAAATCGGGTAATCATTAGCGTTATGTAGAATCTACTGAGAACAATATGGAAGTAATATAGAACCAACCAGTGGCAGTTCTATTACGTTGCTGCTGAACCAGATCAGCTAAGAATTAAGTTTCTCTTAAGAGTTCTACGAAAATTATCATTACAAGACAACATCCCCAAGAACTTTGTTGAAATCGCAGTAATTAAAAGTTATAACTAGAGACCGGATTATATGCAAAGTGCATATATTTTATTTTATTTATTTATTATATTTTAGGTCTATTTGTAGATGTCCAACACTGATTAAACTTAATTAACTATAATCAGTGTAATACAATATATATACTTTGGTGTGATGAAATTACTACAACATATCCACAAAGATATATCGCCAACGCACAAAGATATTGAATACAGAATTGTTTATTTTAAAATTGAACACCTCTACGCTTTTTACATTTTAATTAACTACATTTTATGCTTTATAAAAATTTACTAGAATGTACCCTTTTTTCGGTAATAAGCTTGTTAAAAAATACATAGTAACCTTTGAAAAGAAAGGACTGTCATATAACAGAAACGTATTAAATAAGAATTTACGGAAACGAAAGACTAAACTGTATTTATTGATACATATGTCCTTTTTCATACGATGCCTATAGAAAATTAATATGGATTGTCTCTAATACAAACTCTGTATTTATTTAAAACACTAACAATTGATTAAAATTTGAACACAAAAATGAACAAGCAACTCTATTAATGTAGCTAATAATGTGGTATGTATAAATGCTACAGAATAAACAATCATTTAACGTCAGACATTTTAGGTTTTGGGTTATTGTTGACACCTTCGCTAGAAATGTTTCGCTGAAGCTGAATCGTAAAGGATATTTTTATTTAAAGCAACTAGTTACGAAAATTATATGATTAGCCGCATTACAGCTTGCTATTCTAGTTTTTCGTAAGCGATTTTCCGCATTTCGTAGTTGAAAATTTGTTTACTCTTTTGATTAAAATCCCCATACATTTTGAATTGGATTTAAATCCATCATAGAGGAACTTTTTAGTCAGCCAAAACGCAACTCGGGTGCGGTCAATGAATTATTATAAGTGCAGATTTATGATGTTATTATTAGATTATCAGATGTTACATGTTAGAAAATAGAACCATCTGGAAAAATAGTAGAAACTGTTGCCAGTACTACATCTTCTAATATTTCTCTGTAGCGCAAGTTGATAAGTCGCGCACAAATTCTTCTCATTGGTAGAATGTAGTCTTTTTCGTAACTATCTAAAAAGAGTATTATCTTTGTACTCAATAGAAACTTGTGGTCTACCATACGCCGGTGCTCTATTTAAAAATGCATAACTTGCTTACATCCATTTCTTCCTCAATTATTTTTAAGGAAGAACCAAGGTTCAACTTCGTAGCTATTTCAGCTCCCTGAATATAAAACGATTTGTTATCTTTTGAAGAGTATGTAACCTCCGACTGTTTATATGATAGTGTTTGGCAATAAAGTGAATGAAATTAGTAACTATGGAAAAATAGTAGGCAAATTTAAACTAGAGAATTGAAAAGTGCACTTTTTATTGCACACAATGAATTGCCTTTGCTCCGCTCTTTTTGCTTATTATTTCGTTGAATGTAGCTTTAACTGTATTCGCTAGAGATTTTTTCTACAGTTTAGCGACTACGTTTCTCACTTTGTCAAAATAAATCTCAGCGGAGCTACTGGGATCTGCGCAGATCACTGCGAGAGGCATTAGGGTTTATTCCAGTACTGTGTTTAATAACATTACTTCCTTACTTGATTTTGAAATTAATTAATGTTACTATTATAGCAGAAGAGATTTCATCATTAGTTTCATAAACAAAAAATAATAATAATAAACATAGAGAAACAGACATACTTACATCTTATTCTTATATGACATGTGTAACTGCCAGAGTTTATTTAATTCTATTTGAGTTCGAGTTATCGTTAACAGAAATTGAAACAATTTGTTATACAATTCCATAGCTTTTGGGTGAAATATAATGTGTAACGGCCAGACTATATCGAAATTTACTTTTAACCCCGTCCACGGATTAGCGTCTGCAAAAAGAAATCATGTTACTACCAGTTGAAACTATTGGTATGGAATAGCACCAAGGTTGCCTGCTATCATTTAAATTGAAAGCTACGGCGATCTCTTAGTAAGTATCTTAGGGAAACCTCTCTGTTAGAAAGACCATTGCTTCCGAACCAACATTATTAGGTAGATAAATTATCCCAAAAAGACCTTACACTTGTATTAAAAGTGGAAGCGTCATTAAACAAACAAGAAATTACCTTAACAGCATGAGAAACTAAATATTATTTACAAATGGGGTGAATACGGCATAGTGCAAAGCATTCAGGTAAAAACAATTTTTGGAGCAGTGATAAGAACTTGTCTCCTTTTGTTATGGGAGATGCTAGCATAATTTCAAGGTTTATGCAAAGAGTTTTAAGACTGGTAGAAAAATGGTGTAAAGATAGTACCAATTCCTTTTATCAAAGGAAATAAGTTAGAAGGCATGCAGTCTTCAACCCTCTGTAATAAAATAATACAGATTAATCAAAAAGACAAATTCTTTGGATTTCTTCTGGACTCTAAACGCACGTATGCTCAATACCTTCAAAAAATATATGTTAAATGTGAAAGAATATTTGCGATCACATGGGAAAACATGTGAACCAAAACACACTAGCCGTACTTTGCTGTTGTACGACCTGCATTTTACAGGTGCCTTGTCTAGTGGTCGAAGGTCATACCAAGGCAGACAGTAACAATACTCTCGCAAATGTGGAAGTTTAGTCTATATATTACCGGAGCAATAAAAAGTTCTTCAACAGTTGCAAAGAAAATTATGTTAAATCCGTTTTCCTTCAATGTTTCTACCGAGGAGAAAAGAAGAATGAGGGATACATATTAAAATGCTAACTGGAATGAAAACTGAAGAGAATGGAAACAATTTGGAACATCCGAGAATAGAAGACATATTTGCGAGCTGTACTTTTGATATAGTAGAGACAGAAAACTGAAGATTCGAATGTGGTATATAGATGAATCAAAAACAAGTGGGAATTGATATACACTACTGCTCGTAAATTGAAGACATCTTCACAAATCTATATTAATATTTAAGTTGAAATTTATAGAATTGGTAGGTCGACAGATTAGCAATGTAAGATTTTCAGATCCCAATGGGCTTCCCTCTGTCTTCAGTTCTGAGTAACATATATGTGGAAGAATTAGAAGAACAGTATGAATTCGTAGGAACTGAAACCAAAAATGTGGCTCAGATATGTCGACGACACCTTCGGGATGTGGTCACATGGGGAAAGACTCAATAGCTTCCTCCAACAGCTAAACACAATCCCAATCCCAAAAAATTAGAATGGCCGTTAGAACTTCGAATAGAAAGAGGTCTTGCTAACGAAAACAAAGCGGGACAACGAAAGTCAAAATGCCAAAAACTATGTGTACAGAATACCATGTGAGTGTAGACAGTCGTACATGGGAGAAACCAAGAGAGCCCTACTTATCAGAACCAAAGAAGAGAGGCTAGTTTGGACGGGGGAACGGATAAGTCATGTTGCGCTCCACACGCCTGGGAAGAAAACTATAGGATTGCTTGGAACAACGCAACAATCCTAGACAAAGAAGACAATGCCGCAAAAAGCGTATATGACCATAACACCAACCACCAGTAACACCCCAAGACTGTAGATAAAAAATGTCTGGCTGTCTACGATTAAAGAAAGCATTAGCCGAAGATCGGTAACCTTGATACGGAAGACAGATGAATAACAAACATACACAGACCAGCCTTGCACGATGGAGAAAATATAACAGAATGTACAGCGTCTCTTACGTAAAAAAATTAGCCTACAGCGCAAACTTCTCTGCCCAGAAAATTGTGGCTTAAATATAAGTTTAACGGAATAACTTTTGTCTGCCCGATTAGGTTAGTCATCAAATGCAGTTCAATCTCCACATCAGACGGTTTTTCACTAAAAAAAAAATAGAGAAGACAAATAACCAGATAAATGATTGAACTAATACTGAATCTGACAAGCAACCGAGCTACCCTGAAGACGGCAGGTAGACACATTGCCGAAACATTGGACTTATATAAGTTCCGCAAGCGATGAAAATACCCCAAACATCAACTCCTCAACAGTGTCACATCAAGAGTCAGTAATGTTAAATTCCACTGACACAGACTAGTTGGACAAAGACGTAGCAAAAAAAATGAAGGGGGGGAACTATTTCAACAGTTAAATGCTGAACAACTTAAAGCAGAGGATTATTTCTTAACTAGAAATAACTGCTTGCAACGATATCTGCACAAAATAGGTGTATGTAGAGACGGACCTGTATAACAGATTCTGCAACTAAGACAAAATAGGCTTGCACACCTTTTTGGCATGCACAGCATTTAGGCAACAAATATATCTATTGATTTACCACCAGACAGAGGTTTACTGCACAGGTTACTAAACTTGATTAAGAAAACAAATTATTTAAAGTAAAGCAAATGTAATAAGGCTGCTATACAGACTGTCGGGGATGTAATAAAACCGCCACCTATATTGTGAAATCAATTACTATGATCTACAGTTTTAAAACTAACTTGTTTCAGTTGTTCTTACAAGTGCCAATTCGAATTTTTGATAGCTTTTGTCATTTTCGCCGTACATCTTAGTTGCTGTCTCAGTAAAAATAAAATTTAAATTCTTCAAAATGTAATTGTTCGGTGCTTCTTTTAAGTGATTTCCAGCAGTGGAAATAAACTGTTTGAATAATTCTCCTCTTCCTAATGCATAATAATCTCTCACGTGTTGCAAATGATCTAAAATTTTAGCTTCATCTACCATTATTGTCCATAGATACTAAACAAAAAAAATGTTTAGCTATAGAAGGTAATGTACATATAAATATTACTTGCGTTATACTTTGGCGGCATTCTTCAATTGTCTTATCGAATTTTGCTAAGTTGAAAGGATAATTCTCAAGCTTTTGTATCTTCTGATAATATTCTACATCTTTGCCTTTCCAAATGTCTCTTTTGTACTTCAATTGATACCCAATATCTTCAGCTTTTTTAGGATCATTGCGGACAATCCATACAATCCTTCCCAAGAAGAGTATCGTTTCTGCAGTCTCTCTACTGATTATCGATGGCAACAGTTTAGTATCGATGAAGAATTTTTGAATGGGACATTGAAATGGTTTTGTTCTTCTCTATAATATTAGAACAGGTTAAATATTGTTCAAGAAATTATGTTGGATCTTAGTAGCCAATAATTACAGATTTGATATAAAGTTCTAAGATAACCTCGTAACGGGCACTTTTTCGGATCAAACATGCAAGTTACAAGTAACCTCTGTGCATACTTACAAATGTATTTGTAGACTCTATTTTACCAGAAACAATATCTTCCGATGATTGTTCGGGATACCAGAAATTTTCATCTGGGCAATGGCCATCGCAAATAAAAAATTCATTGTGGATATCAACAAGTTCACCATAGATGATCCAATTGCACAAATGCCGGTAAAATATTGTGTTTACACTCTGTATTATCCTAAAATGGGAATAGTATATGAAACAATATTTTTCTGTAATTATAGATATTCTTCGGCTTCAAAAAATACATACTTATTTGCAGCATTGGCAATTAATGGTATTCCACAACTAGTATATAAATACAGTCTACTCATTAACAATACACCATGAATATTTTCATTTTCAATCATTCTAATCATTTTAATTAAGACTTCAAAAAGAGTATCAAACTTTTCTACTTCACCCAGAACATATGTAAGTGTAAGATTTGGATTTTTTAAGAACCTATTTTCTATTTCAACAATGGTATTTCTGTAATTTTGCAATACCTTATCAAGACCATCGCAAAAGGCTTTAACGTATAAGCCAGGCCTTATATCATTGTGCGTAATTAACTGTTCACCTGATTTATAATAAGAAATGAAAATTGTATTGTATTTATTTTAAAAATATTGTTGGTAATTTACCCTTTGGTACAGGAACTTGGTATAATATAGTATTTTGGTTATTAATATTTTTTCTAAAATATTCAACTTTATGATAACTCAAAGCAAGTTCCATGATTTTCTTAAGTAACTGTTTTTCACCAGGATGTAAGAATTCTTCTAATTGTACAGTACTAAGCCATTCCTATGAAATTAGTATATTAGCAATAATTTACTATTACAATTTTCATACCTCTTCTGTTATAGTTTTGAATAAATCGCCGGGGCAATTCCAAAGAGAAAATAAAGCTTCGTGAATCATCTGTATATTTTACTATGAAGGAATGTGAAAATTAAAACCATAAAAACTGCAAACCATTAAAATGTTTAAAATTTAAAACTTGGGATAACAAATCTATTATGGACGATGCGAGAGCCACCATAGCCGACGTGAGGTTTGGTGAAACTACAGGCAAGAAATGTCTGCAATTAATTGCAGTAATTTGACGATCCTGTAATTATGATATAATTGTAGTAATAAAACGGATTTTAACGAAGATATATTAAACTTAAATCGGGTGTTTCGAATCGTTCTTGGTGATTCAAAAGTTATCGGAATAACTACATTTTTTTTTGTCTTTAAAATACATAAACGATTATACATTGCAGAGTATTGCCACAAGAAAACAAAAGAAATTCCTACAAACATTATCAAAATTTGCACATGTTCCTATCCCCTAACTGATACCGAACTCAAAAAAGCCTATACGTATTTATACATTTGCTAGGTTAGAGTAGATCTTTCCAATATCACAGGTAGAAGCATGGATACTATAAGGCTGAGACCTTGACACCTTTGACAGCGCGTCTCGTTTTAAAACCTTGAAATAAAACTTCCACAACCTTGATAATCCCTCTCAAGTTCAGCTTGAATCACACTGCTGCACTGTTTTTATGACGTTTGAAGTTGTCCAGCTTTCATTTTATATTTTTCGAAATGCTATGTCAAAATGAAATGAGATTTCTGGTGTCTATTGTTCTATATAATTGCTGTGTATGTGGATATTAGTGTCAGATCTATGCAATAAAATATATAAACAGTTATAAGTACCAGGGTACATAGAATTTTACATTACGCGTCCCTATACCCACTAATCAAGGGTTCTACGTGTAGGGACAAACCTGAACAAATCAAAGATACAAGAGAGTAGATAATACATGATGCAGCAGAAAATTATTCTTGTTTGGTCGATTCTTGCAAAATTGCGCACGCATCAATTTGGCATGGTGTATACAGATAAGCTAATGAGTAATTGTGAGTAATTCAGTAGAATGCTATAATCCCACATTATACTCCACATACATGTAGCCCTACGAAAATTTTACCGATTAACACTGATTTGCATTTTGATGCATGCTTATTACTCATAAAAACGACAATGAGAGCAATAGCATCTTTTTACTCTTTGGATAACGCAAAATATCTACAGATGTCTTGTCTATCTCTTAAGTAAATATCTTTATGATAAATTTTTACGTTTGGCAACACTGAACAATATAACAATACACACAAAGAATTTTTTATAACATACCCAATGTATTGCACATTGAACAGTGCATTGAAATTGATTTTATGTAATAAGGAGAAAACAATTATAGTGAATTATTAGTCAAAATATGTATTACAATTAAAATAATTATATATTTTTTGCAAGGTTTTCTTTTGGATATTTGCATAAATAGAATTGTTTAATTAAAAAATGGTAGCAGAAAAAAATCCTTTTCGACACCGTAATGTAATAAGGACATTAAATAACTCTATATTCACTTTAGAAATTACACACATACTTAAGATTTATAGTAATAAACTAATAAACTATCAGGTATTTGACAATTGAACTAGAAAAAAGTATCTTGAGTAATTATTGAAAAAAAAAATGTACCACAAAGTGCAAAATTTATAAAATAAAACAATTTTATTCGCATACTAGAGCAAAAAATATAATACGTGGTCGTATCAATAAAGAAAAACTAATAAAACACGATTCAACATGTTTTCGCTAACCCTATATCATGTTTTCTGAACAAAATGGAAGAAAAATTGATCGTGTACTTTTTACTATGCTTGCATAAATGTAAATATTTGACATATGAAATGTAGCTGACATTTTGTATTTTTCTAATAATCGACAGTAAAGCACGTTATTCAAACTTAATGTGTATATTGAAGAAATTTATAAATTTTTTTTATGTTTGTCTGAATTTGCTATACAGAGACTTGTTTTACATCCAACTTGCGCACAATAAGTAAGAATATCGAAGCGCCACCAAACACTTACTCCCATAACTATTGATGTTTTGCAGTCACTTGGGAGGGGTCAAGTATGTCAAGGAAAAAAGGTTTATTACTTTAAAGAAGTAACAATTTACTTCTTGCGAATCAATGAGAAGTAAAAACGTGACCGAAAAAAAAATTAAATATTTTTAGAAATTCGCATTCATTTCCTCATAAATTCTAATAACTTTTCCAAATGATGCTGGAATAATTTTTCCCTAATTTTCCATTAGAAAACAAATACATTTATTGAAGTTAGTATAATGCTGCCTTTTCCTGCACAATCGTTTTAATAGAGTTTAAATAAATCACCAGCATATGGCAAGTAATTTAAAAGAAATTTGACATAGCTGTACCATACGTTTTGCGGCGAATTATTTCACAGCACTTAATTTCATATCTGTTTTGCTAAATCTATTTAAATAAATTTATTTTTTATAGAGAAACTCATCAAAATTTAGTAATCTTTTCTAAAGAACAATATAATCACAAAATATATTTTTGCGGGGAAAGTACCTCAATACACGTCACTGGTTTGGGGATTTGGTTGCTATCTTAACAACTATTGAAATAAGTTGTTTTATAGTTTGTTTTCCAAATAATTTGTTCAAAATGAATTAAACGTGAGGTATAAATTGTAATATAAGTCAAAATTTTGCTTTTGGACTTTACTTCATTGTTAATTTTGAGTTAAAAGATTTTGTCAATTATAAGGCGCTACTTACACAAGTTTTAGTGGTTAAAGAAGAAGAATCACGGACTTATGCGTAACCTGCGTACAGAGGACTTGCTGTTGTTGTTCTTAAAACTGTGTTTTACCCTAATTCGGTTTGTGTAAGCCAAATTATCTTCAAAATTGGAATAGTGGCTGTGTTTAAATTGTACAAACAATTGAAAGATTTCAGTATTCGTTTGTTTTTGTCGCTCACTGTTGATCTGGTAGCTTGTGATAATACGGAAACCGCGGCGTTTTTACATAGTGTAATATAAATTCCTAATCTTTCATAGATGTCAAATTTTTGGTTATAAAGTAATTTTTAATATTTTAAATGAACGAATTAGAAAATATTTCGGTTAAACAACACAAATGCAGGAGGAGATGTCTGAGAACCTAGATGAGTTACGGGTAATATAGTGTAAACTATGAATACTTAAAGGTGGTTTCAAAGACATTATACGTGTTTTTAGAGTATGCTAGTTACCTTTCGAGTCTCAGAACTGCAGATGCTATTGGGTTTTGCCGGAAGAAATAAATCCGGTCGCAAAAACGAATTGCAACAACGAGCATTAGAGCTTCTAAGAGTTAGATCGCATCCTATTCAACAGAAAATCAGGGATCTGTATAAAGCAATTCAGTAAGTGATATTATTATCTGTTTTATAATTACATCAAATACGATCACAGAAACCGAAATTTTCATGTTTGCTGTGGTAAGTCAAATCGGGCTGATTACTTGGTTTGTTTTATCACAGAATTCAAATGATTCATGTACCTCCAATTTATAATTTCATATGTTCATGACTTTTTCTTAATTCTTAAGTGTATAGGTCTCTTTTGTCAACAATTTCAGTATTTTTTCTAAAATGTTAGGATATTTCAGACAGAGCGGAGCTTTGAATAGTACAGTTATTCCTCAATCATCTCCTGGTCAAAAAGAATTGCCTCCATCTACACTTAACACAAATATGTCACAAACACAAGGGGGTATTCCACGAGCAACAGCTACAGTTCATCCTTATACTATGGACACAAGATTAACCGTAAGTGCCTGTCATTATTTATATTATTATCTAGAGCCTTTGCTAGTGCTTATATCAAACAAAATTTAAATCGATGTTTGACTTCTACAACATAACCTAAATAGTACAACTCTAAAAGGTGGAGATTTTCAATTAATACGAATTTAGTTGAAATGTTTGATAAAGTGTTAATAGTTTGGCATTTAATTTTTCACGTACAAGTTAGAGTTAACTAAGAAGTTAAGCATTTTTCTAGACAACTGAGCTGTACATGCTGAGTTCAATAATATTTGTTTTCTTTATCTTACTATATTATAATCGTAAAAAGTCCAAATGAGGATTATTATTGTTTGAGAATTATTATTTGAGCTTCAAATATTCAGTACACAGCAAAAAATACAGCTTTTGACAGCTAAGATAAATTATTTGTAAAATTCGCGAGTTTATAAACTCAGCGATGGATAAAATGCGCTTGTGTATTACTCAAAGATGTATAAAAAAGTTATATCGTTCGTACATTAACGGTGAAATTTAGCAATAGATTGTGACGGATCCATCACATCCATCGTATTTTGAAGTTGATCGATTGATAATTATTTTTGGATGAAAAGAGTGGGGGAAGATACTCAGTTTGAAGTTGATTCAAAGTATAGAATTTTGGGTTGTGATTAAGAATGAAGAGAATACATTATATTATCAGTTATAATATGAATGTTAACAAAATTAATGAAAAAATTCTGCTTGAATTAGCAGATAGTATGGTATTAGAAACATGCCTAACACAAAACGAAATAAACCCAATAATTTTGGATGACCTACAACCTTTCACCAAACTAAAACTCGGTGATATTTGTTAAAGACAGACAAGGAAAATACCCAAAATAAGTTGATAATAAAAGAAAAGCGTAACATGGAATAGTAAAAAATAGAAAATTACTATTAAATTTCGGGTTATAAAAATAATATATATATAATTTTAATAGACTACAAACGAAAAAAATAAATTACGGAATAAAATAGCTATTAAAATACAGAAATTTGTTATAAACATATAAAATAAGCAAAGTAAAATGTTTAAAAGTAACTGGCAATGCAAAAATATCATAGGAATATTTCGACATGGAGGATAGCGTGCTGTGAATAAAAGTATCTACTGCGCCAACTACAGAAATATTGCCGAATGCAATAGATGAAAATGAGGTAGACCTGGTAGACAAGGTAGGTTCAGAAATTATTTAAGTGATAATGGCAGTGGCAGTCTTGACTCAGACAGTGTTACAAAAAACAGGAAGAACAACAAAAGATAAGAAAAAGATATAAGAAGAAAAGAAAAATTTAAAAAATGTGGAAATTGACGAAATAAATAATTTAGTAAATACTATTATTAAATCGACACAATCAAAATAAACAAATGTAATAATGTAGATAGAATCAGAGCTATATTTGTTTCAGTTCAAGTTTAATAAATTTAAAAAATTAAATATAATAATAATATAAATATACAGCACTTTGGAAACTAGTATAAATGTGATCAATAAAATTCTGCAATTTATATATATATATATTTCTGGGGAAACGTACGGAATTCTATTAAGGTAAAGTGATTCAGATGCGCATTGGAAGATAATATAAATACAGTATTTTTATTTGAGAGTTATGAGCTTAAAGAAACAAAATGGGTAATTTGAAGATTTACTGAAACGCAGTTATTAGCGTGAGAATGAAACGTACTTAATTTGGCTTTTTATTACTATAAGAGAGTGTACATGGTATCTATTTAATATTTTGCGGACCACCTTTATTTTTGACGTCTTTGGGCCATTCAAAGAAGAATTGGGAGGTCACCACTTTCATGACGACGAAGATGTGGAAATGTTCGTGCGCAATTGGTTGTAGACGCGACCACATTCTTTTTTTTTATGACGGAATTAAAAACCTTCCGATACGGTGAGAAAAATATCTGAATCAAAGAAGAGATTATATAGAAAAATAAGATGTATTGCACCAATAAATGTTTCAAAATCCAGATCTGGCGCGCCGAAGATTTGGTTAAGCCTTATTGATCTAGTGTGTTGATCGATCATACTTTCAAGAATTTTGAACATTTATTGCCGTTTGAATCAAACTTCACTGTATTATCGTCGATTGCTTGATTTAACGTTGATAGATAGTTCTTTCTATATATTGTATTGCGTTTCTATCAATAAAAATAAACACTTTGATATATCTGAAAGTCATTTTTCAGCTTGCACTCGAAAATCTGTACCGTTAAAAATATTTAGAAAGCATTTTCTGCCAAGCCGGAAGTAAAAAAAAATGTGAAAACGTTTTGGTTAATATTAATAATAATAAGGCGAAACCACACCGTACATTTTCTTTTTGCTATAAATTGCCAACGATTTTGACATCCTTAACATTGTTTATATCACGTTTGCGTATTGGCAATTTTGTTCATAATTATTATATGTAGCTATTTTGCGGTATAGATTAGTTTTTCTTAGAGCTTTGATTCCAAAATTAATAGATTATGTATATACAAATCTATATACAGATCTTTAGTTGTATTAAAATCACAATTCTGTAGTTGTTCCTTTCAATTGTGGATGCAGGACCTAACACTAGTACTGCTAAAAATACAGGGGTGTATTTTCCTCTAAAGAAACGAGAGAAAGCTAATCACTTGAGTAACGCTGAAAAGCAGACAATTACATAACATATACTATTTGAACTTTTTCAACAAATAAATGAAATATGTGTTATCTACTCAAATTTATTTACTCTCATGTGTTGTAATTACTACATTTTCCACCCTGCTGTCTTAATTGTATAATTATCTATGAACAATCCAATACAATTTTATTTCGTACAGATTTTATATTTCCGACAGATTTTAATTTAAATTTACCGCGTAAAATTCTTTGTGAAACCAATTATAGGTTGTAATTTGAGCTGGGGGTCTGTTCAGAATTTTGTCTCTCTCTTTTTGAAATAAGGTATAACTGTATGTCATACATATGTATATACATAAATCGCCATTTACGGCTCAATACCGATAGCAACGTTTGGAGTGGTGCACGTTGCGAATGTAATGAAACGTGGTTTGACATAGTATGAATCTTGATATTTTATAGGAATTCATGATAATCACATAAAGAACAGAAGAAAACGTGGGAAACATTATCAATAAAAATAAAATTGTGTTAATCTTTTGTTCTTTTTCTTTGAAATTATAATCACTTCTTACCAATTTCCATGTTGTGCAATATGTGCAATGCTATAAATAAATGCTTCTAAACGCATTTAAAACTTTATGAACGAGAATAACTAAATACTATACTTTTTTAATAATTCCATATTTATTTTCTCTGCATTATTAACATAAGAATAAAGGATTTCAAAAGAAGGAAATGTCAATAATGCGCTTGAAGAGTAGCTGTTGTTGGAGCTGATTGCCGTACTACTCGGTCCACTTCTTCCCATAGAAACTCAATCGGGTTCAAGTCAGTGTTCTGGGGGAGACCATTCCACAATTTCAATAGTTTTTTTTTCCCTCTAAATGATGTAAATAATCTTTATAAATTTAGATGAATGTTTTGGATCATTAACTTGTTGAAAGATAAAATTTTGACCCAAAGGTGGAATTCCTGAAGGTTACATGGTTCTCTAAAATTTCTCGATATTCTTCTTTCCTTAGTATACCATCAATTTTCACAGTATCTAGTCAGTAGTACCAGTAAAACAGCCCCAAATCATCACTAAACTATCTTCGTGCTTCACGGTAGTGCTAATACACACTTTTCTGGCACAGATATTCCCACGAATATTTGCCTTCAGGTACCGAACACTTAAAATTTGGACTCATCCGTCCATAAGACCTAACCTAACCTTGTATTGTCGTATTTTGGTGTTCATGTATTGTAGTGACTTTTGTTTATTTTATTTACGTAGTAATGGTTTTCTTTCTTCATAGCAATACGTCTATGAAGCTCGGCAACGTTTAACTGTAGAAATACCATCTAGTTTTAAACGACCTATATTTAATTCTGCGGTGATTTTCGGGATTGTTTTACGTTTGTTTATCTTGCTGGTAACAACTATTCTACAGATATTGTCGCTCTTGATCTTTCACTACGTCTTCTATTTAAAAAGTTGCCACTTCCTCGATATTTTAACGTTGTAGTCGACCGTAACGTGGTTTATTATTATTTTTTTTGCTGTTTGTCAATTACTTATGCCAGCTATATGGTAAGCTATTATACGCACACGAGCTCAGTACATAGTTCTCTTCTAGAAGACATTTTAAATTACTGTCACTCTATATTTCGCTAACGATATTAACAGTGCAAATATTACACTATGACTGACTTATTTATTTTACTATAAATTTTTCACAAGATAATTTAAACATCATTACCTCCACTCCATCGGAACTTTTAGGAAATTTCCTAATATTAATTAAATATCTACGCTTTTGTAACATAATTAAGGCTGCAGAAATAAGTGTTTTCACAGTAGCGTACGGCTCTGTTACTGTCAACATTAAAAATAATGAATGCAATTACTTATTATGTTAGTACTTTATCAATGGCAATGACACAATACTACAGCGAATTTTTACGTCACTTTACATCAACAATACAATCAAACTAAAATAGTAAGTAATTACATTCATCTTTTTTAATATTGATAGCTCTGTTGCACTGGCTGATGAGCCGCATCGAAGAAGTTCATTCAGGAGCAGACGGTGTTATTAGGACAGTAACTGCAAAGATTAGGGGTGACATCATGAAAAGACCGGTTTCCAAGATATGTCTATTGCCAATGCAAACGTAACGGTAGTGTTAGCAACGTAGTTTTCAAATTATTGTTTCTTTATTTTATTTCTAAAAGACAGTAGCATTTATATTTCAAAATATCACTGAAAGCTAACCCTTTCAAGGGGGATGGTATGTTGCAGACACCCAAACAAATTATTTTTTGTTTGTTCCTTACCATAATTTCCTATTGTTGGTTTAGAGAACAGTTTCTAGATTTAGCAAGTTTACATTAATTTATTAGTTTTAGATGTATTATTTATATTTAGAGTCTATCTGAATGCGCATTAAAGAATGTAGGTGTCTGTAAGACACATTGTTGCAAGATGTGTTTACTATAGCTTTTATAATTTCTAAATTTTGTTATTCACAAAAGTATTTCCCAACTTTCCAAATTAACGACCGGTTTCGTAATAAATTTAAAACCGCTTTAAATCTTAAAGTCGACTTTAACTTTCAAAACCGGTTTCATAATCTCACTTTAAAGCTAAAGGATGTTTAAAGGGTCCTTTAAGTTAAAGCCCAGATTTGGCCACTGTAAGAAGTTGAAATTTACTTTATAACCTATTCGATACGTGTCAAGCGTCAAATCAACCGCATTTTAACCTAACCTGCTATTACTTTGAAAAATAATTTAAAAAAATGAACCCATTAGACTGAAGCAGTACAACATCTACATATGATGAAGTAGAAATAGTCGTAAGAAGACTAAAAGTATATAGATTGAGAGTGATTTTTTTAAAATTAGAGTAGTTAAAATAATACAACATATATTGTAAGGTAGTCACAATATTGCTTGTGTTGCCAAGAAGTGTCTAAACGAAGCACGCGATAAACTGTTTTCAGTACCAACACTATGCGAATACGTAATAAAAGTTACTACCATTCAGTGTTGCCAATACATAATTTTTATAACAGGTTGTCCTAAAGTCGACTTTAGCTAACCGACACTGCTACCTTTTGAAACGCATCTACTTAAAGGCGATCTTAAAGTTTGCTTTAACTTTAACGGTTCTTTAGCTAAAGGCGCTTTAGGCGCTATTATGAAACCGGCCGTAAGTTAGTTCAGGTATCCAGCTGACCTTTGTTTTGAATAGGATTGTAAACCAAAGTTACGCCGAGCTTCTTTAGTTTATTTGCTCATTTGAAGACATTTAGTTTGGTGCCTTCGCTTAGAACCCCAGTTATAGGAGAGATTGCAGAAGTTTATTCGATTTTGCTGCTTAAGAAACAGTATTCAATTTGCTCTTATCAGACGTACACTATTACATTTTACTATACCTCGTATAGTGTAGACACTTATGGCTGTTGTGGAGAACAAAATTCCATAGGCGTGCATAATTTATATACATGAAATGGAACATACAAATTTAATATTATAGAATTTATTTATTTATTTCCTTGAGTTAGCGGCACAAGTGAGAATGATGAAATGAAAATCCTACGGCATTTCTTTATTATTATTATTATGTTATTACATTATATAATTACATAATTTTCATATCAATCAACAACAAAAACAATTACAATGAAAAAGCTGTCAATCACAAATTTAAGTCAAACAGTTTATTAATAGTTTAATTTGTAAACATCAATTGAAACAGCGTATTCAATATAACATATACCGTAGACGCTCGATTATGTGAACGATATCAGCCAAGCACTGTTCACATCATTGAAAGTTTGCATTAGCGAGCCTTATTTTATTCATAAAGAAATTGCATAAGAGAAAATATGTATGTATGTATGTATAGCGGATTTTGAACAGTTATAATCAAGGGGACTCTTAAAATTTCTAAATGAATGTGGAATTTTTGCTTTTCCTATTACTAGTGGCCTTAATTTGTGTGTACCACCAGCATTAGTGCACGCTAGAAAAATTATGCGTTGTCTTTCTGCGTTTCTACCCGGAGCAGATTTTTTATGTGGTGCAACATAGGTTTTCGTAGGTAATAATTTCCAATAAAGGCTGGCTTCAGCTGCATTGTATATTTGCTCCTCATTTCAATGTTGCTCTTTGATTTTGTTCATTAACTTTTCCTTAAACGGTTGCACTAGTTGTGATGGTCCCAATAATTTTTCACCAGATATCGACAGCAGCCAAATTCCATACCTCTTTTTAAAGCTTTTTAGCCAGCTATCACTGGCTACAAAATTTTCGGTCTCTTTTAGGTTTTCATTGAATAATTTTGCTCTCTCTTTAATTAATTCACTGCTAATTGGAACATGATTATCCCTTTGTTTTAAAAACCATTTATACAGACGATTTTCCATTCTAGGTGTTTGGGCATTTTTTAAAGTTCTACGGTATTCTGGGCCTCCGTATGTATCTGACACACGTTGTAAAATTTGTGACTTGAATCGCTTAATCTTACAGGTTGTGGCGTTAGACACTCCATATTTTTTATCCGTCGATGATTTTCACTTTGTCACTTAATTTTAAAAGTGTTCTTCTTTTATTGGACGTGGATGCCATGTCTGTTCTGGCGTGATTTTAGCTGCACACTACTTTATTTCACGAGAGGCAAGAGAGCCAACACTTACAGGAATTCCATACATAAATCAGGGAACAACCGGTGCCGGCGCTGAAAACATTTACGTAAACATTCTTTTGATCAATAACGCACGTACATCGGGAAATAAACTGTTTATATTATCGAATTGTACGTAGTGCAAGCTTGTTTACATTACCGGGCGTTCCATTTGTTCCTATAGTAACAATTTTCTGTTTACATGACCACGACATTTCCACTACCGGGTATTTACATGAGCGAGCGTTTACTGTATATACTATAACAGATCCAGGTTCAATTTTGGAAACAATTTCCGAAAATGCTTTTTCAAAACGATCGGCGTCCATATCCTCGTGATACTCACCAATCTTCTTTGACTCAAACACGCTCAAGCCTTGCAGAAAACCAGAATCACTACCAAAATGCGTGATTATGAGTGTACGCCCCCTTCCAGTTGGAGCTTTAAAGCCGGTGGAAAACCCTTCAAAATGTGCCTGTCTTTTACTTTTTATATTTAAATCCTGCCACACTTTTTCACCCGTATGCCCTTCACTTAACCAAGTTTCATCGGCATAATATATTTTGCCACATTGTCCCCGATATTCCTTTATACTTTTCAAAAAATTCTTCGCCATAAAATTAGTTCTGGTTTTTCAATGAGATCGCTTTTTCTATTTCGTTTCATCCACTCCAAATTCTTTAAGATTTTGAATATTGTCGTTCTTTTAAATATGGACAAAGCGTGATTTACATTAACAAGCTACAAGCATTTAGTAATGTTATATAAGTGTATGCACTATACTTATACTCAAGATTTTTAGGTGTAGGGCAGGTAGGTCTATGTTCTCCAAGGAAAAGAAATGTATACGTGTGTAAAAAGTGCTTCGTCTGTAAAATCATCTTGTAGATGAAGTCGTTTTTTAGGGCACAAACAAGTCCTGTGGTAGCCACTTTTACAATATGACACACAGAACAATTGCTTTGCAGTCACTTCAACAGTTGTTGACTTATAATTGTCCTGTTTATATTCTAACCATAAATTATAAGCAATTAACCTTTGTTTATTGCTAATATGTTTTGCCTGAGGATTTTTGTTATCTCTGCTAGCAGATGCTCTTCATCAGTAGTACCAAAACTGTTATAACAAATGTAGTGTTCGCACTATCTTTACAGGATTTTCACAATTAAGCTAGTCATCTTCAGTAAAGTGGAAAAGATTGTTTCTTATATATTTATTAGCATAAGGCTTTCTATCTAGAAACTAGGTTAAAGTTAGTGACAGTCTTCGTTCTTTTGGAAATCAAATAAACAAATGGAGTCTATAATATGTACCAGGTGTACAAGTATGAAATGCGGATTTTTTCTTCTAAGAAAAACATGTTAAATTCGGAAGAATGATAAAAAATGCTTTATTCAAAGTATGCTACGTCACTTATTATACATTTTTCGCATCTTTCGGGCAATTTGGGAATACCATGCTAGTAAAAATCTGCCCCTTTTGCTGCGAACCAATCATCGAGTCATTTTTTTTACATCGTCGTACTAATCAAGCGCATGGGGTAGAACTTCCCAACTGAGTGCTTCCAACCTGTCGCGAATCGGTTTTGCCGTATGTAATGGAGCATAGTAATGGAAAAAATTACTGCGTTACCTCTTTCCGTATTCTGGCCTTTTTTAAAGCAATGAAGGACTCAACTCGGTCAATTGCTCTTAATAACGTTTAGTATTAACCGTTTCCCTAGGTTTTAACACCTCATAATAGACCACGCCCCTCTGGTCGCACCAAACACAGGGCATTGTCTTTCTACCAAAGCGACTCGGTCTTGCAGTCAATGTGGATGGTGCGCCTGGATCTATCCATGATTTTTTGCGCTTGAGATTTTCACAATAAATCCACGTTTCATCCCCCGTAACTATACGATGCAGTACGATTTCCTTTTGTACCGAGCGAGCAAAATGTCACAGGTGCTTTTGTGCTTTTCCATTTGCCTGTCATTCAACTTATGTGGTATCCATCCATTTGGATCCGATTGGAACAGCTTGTTGACTAACAGCCAATAGCTTGGCGAGTTGTTCTTGTGTTTGCGAATCATCTTCGTCCAACAATGCTTGCAATTCTACATCCTCGTATTTTTCTGTCGATCCTTGTCTGCAGCATCGAAGTCACCACTTTTAAAACGCCGAAACCATAGTTCACACGTCTTGTACGACGGAGCATGTTCACCATAAGCTTCTCGTAGTAATCGGTATCATTCATCGGCAATTTTTTTCAAATGAAAACAAAAAGCGAATGCTCTTTGTTCGGTATAAATTTCGACATATTTAACACAACACAGCACTATGCACACACTTTTCCAATGCATCGCTCATGCGCATTTAACACTTGTTGGTGACACAACAAAATGGCGCAGTATCAAATCTTTATAGCACAAACTGCATTGGTGTGGCACTGTTGTTAGAAATCCGTATTTAATATTTGTACACCTGGTATGTATATCATATTACAGATTTAGTTTCATAATATTTGTTATTTGTTGGGATATGTTGGAAATAATTCTCTAATCGAAGATTTTATTATAGAGAAACTTGTTTAAGTGAGATAACGTTGTAGTACCTTTTTTTTACACAGATTTTTTGTAGTTCAATTAATAGAATATTTACCACTGTGAAAATAAGTAATGTTTTTAATTGACATTGCACTTTTAAAAATGTATTAGAGAGAGATAGAACAGCACTGTTGTTTATTTGCCATTATAACAACATTTATTTTAATATTTTCAGACACGCCAGGCAGCAATGTATAATCAGTCCCTGTACACATTTCCCCAATTCCCTACCAAACCGCCCACGCAGATGCTGCCGAACAGTTATCCAGTACATCCGGACGTTCATTTCAAAAGGCTGCCTTTTTTCGATGTAATAGCTGACCTTATCAAACCTTCGTCGTTGGTACCACTGAACACACATAGAATTCAAGAGGGCACATTTTACTTTCATTTAACACCCGCTCAAGCGACGGACATTGCAAGTTCACGAGACGTTCGCCTTGGTACAAAGATCGAGTACGTAAAGCAAGTACAGATGCGGTTTTGTCTGCTGGAAACTACTTGCGAACAAGAGGACTTCTTTCCCCCAAACGTAGTAGTTAAGGTTAACAATAAGCTCTGTCCTCTTCCGGTGAGATTTTTTTTTATATTTTATAGAAACATTTATGCAAAGTGCTAGTCATGTAATTTAGAAGTACACATATTCATTAATAAGTTATGATATAAAAAGAATCGCAGAATACTATGCATACATTATCGGCCACTAAATGTATTTACAAACACGAAACTAATTGTTAGAAACACGATAAGAAGTCCTTACGGTTCCTACCAACATAGGGTACTCTTAAGAAGCAAGGGATCATTCTCTTTACTTATAAGTGGTTGTAAAAAACAAATGGAAATTCTTTTCCTTTTGCTGAAGATTAAGAGATGCGTGTGTTCAGCAATCCGGTGTTGATCTGTTAGTTGTATGTACCCGGTGTATGCATAAGTTTTTTTTTCCTTTTTAACCTAGAGATGGCGCCAGCGAAAAGTACGCAGCGCACTAATTTGTCGCACACGTCATTTTGTTCGTCTGACATTTAGTGCAAACACACACAAGTTGAGTCCGCCAAAAACTAGCGTCTTTGCTTTATTGTTTAGTGATTATGTCGAGTTTTGCGCCTGAAAAAGAACATTTGCGGCGCGCATTACTTTTGTTATTGAATCAAAAGAAAAAGGCCATTGAAAGTTATCGTTTGCTGGTAGAAACATGTGGTGAACACGCTCTATCGATTAGAACATGTGAGACATGGTTTCAACAATTTAAAAGTGGTGATTTCAATGTGAAAGGCAATGAGCGCTTTGGTAGACCGCAAAAATGCGAAAACGAGCAATTGCTGGAATTATTGGATGATGACCCGACTCAAGCTCAGCGGCAATTAGCAGATGCATTACATGTGTCACAAGACACGAGTGACGAAAAATGGGTTTACTTTGAAAACCCGAAGCGGAAAGAATCGTAGCTTTTACCTGGCGAAGCGTGTCCTTTAACACTAAGGTCAAATCGCTTCGGCAAGAAGACCATGCTCTCTGTCTGGTGGGACCAAAGCGGTATTGTGTATTATAAGCTCTTGAAACCTGGCGTAACCGTTAATACACAACGCTATCACTAACAAATGATTAATTTAAATCTGGCATTAATCGAAAGATGACCGGAATGGGCCAGAAGGCAGTGCTAGGTGATTTTATTACATGACAATGCGCTGTCTCGCACAGCAAAACCAGTGAAACACACCTTGAAATCGCTCGGATGGAACATCCTTTCGCACGCGCCGTACTCTCTAAACTTGGCGCGATCTAACTATAACCTCTTCAGCAAGTTCGAGGTAGTTGGAAAATGACTGAACGAATGGTTTGCCGCAAAAGGCAGGCAATGAGACAACTAAATAGTTGAGCGATCGTTTACATGAATGTGATTTTCAGTAGGCGATCCGCAAAATAACACGCGTCTACCGTTTCATGAAGAAATAATGGACCAATCATTCTCCATTCTCCGTTCAACCTCTTTAAAATGCTGTGGTTTCTGCATCATGACAAGAGTTTTTACTGGTTTGTTTATTAATAATATCATTAAGATGGACTTCGTTTGAGAAGAAGGATTCGTTAAGGATATTATCGTCATTCATGTAATTTTCAAATCAATTGCAGTATTGCTACGCGAGATCCATAAGCTTCAATTCTTGCACAACAAGACGAAGTTCATCCATACGTAATCGCTTAAAATAAGACCATTTCCCAATTCCGTTGCTTTTGTCCACTACGAAAATAGCTTTTAATGATAAATGTTTGATAATTATTAGTAAACATGCTTTAAAATTGATGATGATACGTTACTAAATATCAAGTGTAATTGGAATTGCCAAACATGTATTTCACTGTCGTAACCAATATGGGAAATAATTTTAAAAATATGGCTCTTTCGATTTTTGTCATTTTTTCTTATGGTCATAATTGTCTAATCATCTAAAGCAAGCAGTAATTAATCAATTTTTGGATGCTGTCATGATAAAACCTAAAATTCCAATGCAATTATTAACTGTGTATTCAATGTAGCCATTATATATTACTTCAGCGTCCAGCATCACATTCAAATCGATTATCTTAAGAACCTTGTCTAATGCGTCGCAATTTGAATTATATGGAATTTTAATTTTATTGCTTGTAAATTAACGAGATTTCTTAAAGTTTCACAGCATTTACACAATCTATCCAAGGCCTACCCCAAGTTGATCCTGATATTTAGTTACCCAGTAGGTTAAAATATCAGGTTGTCAGTATATGGAGCTCTGCTGTGGTCTACAAGAAACCTACTTAAAACACGAACTCAGGAAGTATGGAGAACATCAAAAGCTTCATACATGAAAGGCATTCACTTGATCTTTACCAAGTACTTTCAGTGAAGGCAACTTCAAACTTCAATTATCAAAGACTTTAGTTGATTCTGCTTTTGCTGTTTTTTTATTATTATATATGTACAGGATGTCTTTGAAATAAAATAAAAGATTAGGGTAAATGAAAAGATGTAATTATATAGAACATAAATTCAAAATATTTTGGGTCAATTACGACGCGAATGTCAGAAATAAAAAAACCTAGGAAATTATAATGTATATATATAATACATCCGTCCATCCAACCAAACTCGCATACATAAACGCAGGCTGCACACACTGCAATAACACAGCTGTCGATGTTATAAAAACTACAGGATAGCACTGTTTACTTATAAAACGGCATGCTAAGAGTTCAATAACATGCTTACGTACGAATAATAAAGAAATTTTTATTTTAAACGTACGCAAATGAATTATTCAAAACTATAATCGTAAATCATTTCATTGCAATAAAGAATTAAGATGTAAAATAGATGTATTTGTTTCACCATAAATGTAAATTGTATCGAACAGTTCACGCGTTGTGTAAGCCATACTCGAAATATCCATACGTCACACGAGGAACAGACTAGGTCAATGTGCTAGCACAGATGTATGTGAGTCGTGCGCTGGCGGAATTGCCGTTGGCTATCGCTAACCCCACTTCATACGCTACAGGCTACAGTTGTAACGTGCGCTTCGTGTCCCAACGAATATTTTATAAACATTTTTTTTCTCGCGTCTGCGAAGCAATTTTCGCAAAATATTTTGGAGTTAAGTCTAACAAAAATTAGATCTTTCCATTTTTCATACTTCTTTTATTTTATTTCATGGACACCCTGTAATTAGGGAGTGTTACAAAGTTTAGTTTTTTCTAAAAGAACTTTTTTGACAGTATAGAACTTAATTCTGCAGATTCGATGGAATAGAATTTCTTTGGGTTCGGGTTTAAGTAAGGCAAATTGTGTTTCTTTGTTATTTTAGTAATGGCCAATGATGTCTGCAGAGTATCATAATATTAGCTCTATAGTACCATAAGTATTACGTTTTGAAATTGCTATAACTTAAAAGACATTAATAAACCCATTGGAGATACAAACATAAGATACTGTCATGGATTTCTATTTAACTTTTGCTTAATTTCACAAATTATCTTGAACACTATCAACATGTGACGTATTAATTGGCAGAATTGTTTACTTTTTGTGAAAGAGAATTCCATACGATGGCAATGACTACTGCGTGTGAAGTATTACTATCGCTTGTAAAATTATATTACTTGAATTCAGTTAATAGTATCCAAAATTAGTGCTTTCTAACGTGAAAACTATTCACGCGGGTTTATTTTGGGTGTAGAAAATAACACAGTTGTCATGGACTTATTATTAAGCTACTTTGATAATTGTAGCCGGTAAAGTAGGAAGACTATTTTTAAAACGTAGCTCATATTCGTTTACCTACCTAGATAATACTTGTAGTATTGACAAAACTACACACAATTAAATTTAAGTAAAATTTGAAAGATACATCAAATGAGGCCTGTAGATGCAAACACTGAATGCAAAGTTTTTGTGGCTATTACCAGAAAACAGCTTTCTACGTAATTATGCATTATTGATGTGTGTGGTTTTTATATGAGATAAATAAAAGCCTACTGATGATGTCCAAAGAAGTGCTGAGTTCTCAAGAAGCCCCAATTTTAAATTTAAATTTTGTTAGTCTTTAGTGTCAAGTAATGCTAATAGAGTCAAAATTTTATTGTAAGTTAAAGGTTTCAACATTCAACTAAACAAATTAAAGGTAATTCGGAAATAGAAATAGATTACAAACTTGTTCACTTTATAGAAGAAATTCTTCAACTGCAAAGAAACAAATCGTAATAGTTTCCTCCTGCTAATTTCTATCATCACAAGTTTTCTGATCTTGCATAAGGGCATATTTCTAAAATGTTAGGCCTTCTCTTGCCTGTCATCCTTCACCTCTGCTTAACAAATGTGAAATAGAACTCTTATCTCCTGATAGTTTTCTATCGAATTGCAAAGATGTTTGGACGATAGTAGAAAGTTTGTGGCATTTTTTGATAATTGACTTTTCTTTTCCAGTTACCTTATTGTGATTGGTTTCACTCTGAATTATAACGGTATTACTTTTCGTACTTTTTATAGATGTAAGCTTCCTTGCTTTATTGACTTGAAGGTGCCATGATCCTCCGGGTTCAAAAATAAACCGTGTGTTTTGTTCTTTATTACAGAATATTTTATAATAATTTCGTTGTATTGTTTTGGGGATGTAGTTACACATATTTTTTTCACCTCTTTCTCAATTAGTTCAATCACTTTGTCCGGCGTCATACAAGAATGGCCTACGATAAGGAAAATTATCGTATTAACTTTTATGTGTGGAGGAGATTTATTTAGGAACCAAGTAGACAACATTGTCATTATTACAATATTTTTATTTTGTCCACCACATCCGTCAGCAAACAAAATACTTTCCGTGCCGACCTCAAACAGAAAATTATTTTGCAGGTCATAAACGGCGGAAGAAATAACGTTACAGTCTCTTGCTGTATCAATTTCGGCCAAATATAAGATGTCACATTGCTGCAGTTAAGTTTAGCTACCGAATTTCCCTGAACAACAGTAAATCTATAGTAATTAACTATATCTAGTAGCTTTGGCAAAACCAAGTTTCCAAAGAGTTAATTTCTTCTATTGTCAAATTGTTTGCTTTTACATTTCCTTGGTACCTTGCACATGTTGAACACACATCTGATGTAGGTGTGCCAAATGCTAAATTGTATGTTTTCTTAACAAAAATGCAAAAATATTGTAACTTGACGCTATGGTCACGTGACATGTTTTACTGCGACAGTAGTGTGCCTCAGCACAGTTTAAAGCTTCAATGAAAGTTTTTATCATTTTTTCAAATTATTTTTCTCTGCCATTGTCTCCACCTCTTCTTTCTTTTGGAATTTCGGCATTTGCAACAAAACCTCTAATTAATCTTTAGACTCTATCTTTACTAACGTAAGTGATTTTTATGAAGACTTCCTTACAGACACAAATAAACTTTCCATCTTCAAGCAAAATTTTATACATAATAGAAACCTCATGCTTTTTAACATCTGGATTGTTGGTTCTTTTAGGTTTATTCCCTTGGCAACACTATAAGATGAAAGTATCTTGCTTACTCTTGTCTGCAGCTACATTTTTAATGCGGAGCAATAATAAGGTAAACCTTTCTTCCCAGGATGTGAGCAAGTCGGATACTCTGCAAATTGTTTAGATTTGTATCTAAAATTTAAAAAATAGCACATTACTCTTCGGAACAGAAGAAAACTTTGAATAATGCGAAGTTTCATTGTTCCCTTTCCTGAATCACTTAGTGTAGTATTATCAATTGCAGAAAGTAAGACGTATTTTTTAAATTACCTTTTTAAGCACTTCAAATATCACTACTTTACAGTAACGCAAAAATGACATAAGGTGGATGTAATCAACAACGTCACGTGAGTGATAATACCAGGCTGTCATTGGCCAGGCGCCGTGTTTTGCATCTGATAGTAAGCAGCAAATATCGAGTTTTGCTACTAGGCAATTATTTTAATAGACATTTCTGCTGTAAATACCAAGATTTAAACCTACATGGTTATTTTATTAGATGAAGTATTTATTTTAGGGTAACATGTTATGTACAACTCAAAACCTACCGAACTTGCATTAACCGAGTTTTGCATCCACGGGCCTCAAATGTAATATTTAAAAGACAGATGAAATACACATTTATTTTCAACTGTGAAACAAAGCGGTGGGTTGTCCATTAGATACATCGGTCAATGACCCTCCAAAAATATTTTCATACGGCTGGCAAAATATTGTTTCAAATTATTTTTGGATTATTATATTCGCTTTTCTTTAACAAATGTTAAGATTCCAACAGCAATTCATTATTTCATTAACGCCGAGATATTTTCGCATTATCAAAAATTCCATTACAGTATATTTGTATTGTAAAGCAATGGGGTTTGTTAAAGTATCAAATTTTGATTACCATAGTCATAGTTTTATTGATAATTTTTCGAATATATATATTGGTATATTTTAATGTTTAATAATTGAAACAGATTGTTGTTCTTTTTTAAAGATTTTGAGTTAATAGGTTAGAATTTAAAGGAAATTTAAAATAAAAAATAATTTACGATCAGACCCATGCACTTACAGAATGTCTTTTAGAAAAATTAATTGACAAATTTGTCCGAACGGGTTGTAATTAGCGTGGCTTTATAAAATATTCATTAGCAATATATAAATCGTGTTTCTCTTTCAAATTATATTTAGAATCCCGTTCCTACAAACAAGCCTGGAGTAGAACCAAAGCGTCCTCCCAGACCAGTTAATATAACTCCACTAATAAAATTAAGTCCCACATGCCCAAACACAATTCACGTCTCTTGGGGTAGTGATTACGTACGAGGATATGCCATTACAGTCGTTCTGGTCCATAAAAGAACATCCCAAGACCTGCTGCAGAGATTAAAAAATAAGGGAGTTAAACACTCGGACTACACGCGAGGCCTCAGTAAGTATTTATTTATTGTATGATTTAAAACTTTAATTGTTCAAACCGTATATAATAGCAAACGTTTTGCCTGTTATCATAAGCGATTTCTTTTAAATAGATGAAAAGAGGTGTTAGTAAGGTAATTCACCATATATATTTCGCAAGGGAACTATTGGTTTTATGGTTCAATATTGTTTAACAGTGTATAATTATCGTAAAGTACTGTTTATCTCGCTCTAGCATCCACTTTAATATCTTTCCAACGTTTATCCTTACTCATTGACGTCATTGATTTTCATGCGTGAATCAAACCCGCACTTTTTAGTCAAACTAATGTAAGGAATATTTTAGCGATGAACTATGCGTTTAAGCAATAATAGAAAAAGCATCACGCTATAGTTTGGCTGAGTGATAGCATAAATTGTTTAAAGCATCTAAACATGCCTTCTATCGTTCTGTTTATAGGTTGTATACGTTACTACAATATGTTTGATATAAAATGGATAAATTGACAATTGTAATAAACCATATGTTAGATGAATTACCATTCGTAGTAGGGGATTTATGTGAAAAGAATACTGCACTACAAACTAGTAATTGAATTCGGCAAATGCATTAGTCCACGACTTAACCCGAACTACCATTTACCAAATACGAACGACCTTCCTATTTGTGTTCCAACAATTTATCAATAGTCACATCATTAGTTTGTCGCTAGGGCAGTATTCTTCATAAAACAAATAACAAACTATTTGTTATAGTTCATCGTGCAGTTTGGTGTACAAAACCCTGAAAAATTTCAATCATAAGCCATACGAAATATCAAATCATCAAAAGTTTCTCGAGAAAGATAAAGTGAAAAAGGACGGACTTTTGCAAAGCAAGGTTTAATTTGTTAAATGAAAACAGACATTTGGAATAAAATATTTTTTGATGAAGTTTTATTTACCGGAAATGGTGAAGTCAATTCCCAGAATGTCCTCGTAGATATTCTAAGGGGTATTTCGTACTTCCATTTTAACAGTTTCTGGTAAACCATGAGATTTCAAATGTAATCGGGATATTGCTTTCCCTTGTGAATGTAAAACAAGTTCTATTCTAAATGACGATTGCAAGGACTGTGTGGATGTACAATTCACAGGTATAGCAGTAAACTCCACTCACACAAATTTATTAATAATTCGGAACGCAGCGTTTCGAGAGCACGTGGGCTCTCATTGTCAACCGTGTTACCGACTGAAAGTAAAAACTGTATCACACATGCATAGAGCCTGCGTAGAAAATAATTTGCATGCGTGATACAGTTTTTACTTTCAGTCGGTAACACGGTTAACAATGAGAGCCCACGTGCTCTCGAAACGCTGCGTTTCGCATAATTAATAAATTTGTGTGAGTGGAGCTTACTGCTATACCTGTGAAGTTCTATTCTGCTGTCGTTTCTGATTAATGAAATACAACGTTTTGCCCTCTAAAATATCTTACATTATCTATTGTGATTGGCACGTTCTACAAAATACATAATTTAATATACAATTAAAGTAAGAGAAGTTGCAAAAATAATTTACCCAAATGATCAAAGATCGATTAAATTACTCTTGAAAGAATAGATTTTTGGAAAAACTTAATAAAAAAAATATGATTAACATAAACGTAATAAATAATGCTGACCATCCGAACAAGTTAGATGTATGTACAATTGATAATAGTAGTATATGCGTAATTTTTCTTCTCATTTTGTCATAAAGAAACAACGTGTTGACAAGTTATATGCGACGTATATCTCAGAATTAATGAGAATGGTTAGTTTTAAAATGTTTAATTAAATGTATGTACAATTTAATATTGTTCCCTTTAAAGTATGCTCCTTTGGAATGAACGCAGTACCTCGGGCGAGTTTTCAATTCCTAGTAACTATTCTGGGAGTTTTATTCCGTTAGGCTGTTTAGAACCTACGACGCAGATTCTAAACAGCCTAACGGACTCTTTGGATGTTGTTTACATTTGCTGGATCGCTTAACAACCGAACAGAGTAACAACAGGTGACGAACCATGGGTATTCGAAGACGATCCTGAAACAAAGCGACAAAGTACCGCACGGTCAGACTGTGAAATCAAACCCTTTATCGCGAGGTTTTTGCACATTTGCGGAAAACCAGCTCATGGGTTTTACATCACGGTAATACCTCAGTAACAGTTCATTGTCAGTTAGAACATTTTTGGCTGAGAAAAATACTGCAGTACTCCCCCAGCAGTCCCATAGCCCAAACATTGAAAGGTGCCCATTACGCAAAAATAAAAGTCACGACGCAAATTCTAATAGCCCAAAGAAGCATACTTTGAAAGGAACAGCAATAAACTGTAGATACATCCAACTGAAACACTTTAAAACTACTAATTCCCGTTAATTCAGAGATACACTTTTTTATTTTTATGATAACTAAACCAACGAGCTTATAAGGTATTTGAGCTTGTCGTAGCCGTAGGAGCCTCGGGTATGAATAATGTGTATAAAGTAATATATGGGCTTCTTATTTAACATCGTCATCGTAAAGGATGAAGCGCTGTTTTCTCCAACAGGAAATGGTAATTCCAGAGAAAACCGATCCTGACTGTAAATACTGCCATCTTTTACTAGACCATCGAATTGTTTGTATTAGTATAAGTAATATTATAATATAAATCAATGACGTGTGAGTGAAGATCGCTTGGATCGATAATAATGAACTCCTTCTTAATGTAGATTGTGCGCCCTTATTGTGAATTCTGAAGAAGTATTATGATTATGGACGAAACGTGGAATATGTAGGTATTGTACGTATAAGTCTTATTTCGTTTTTAAGTTAAAGAAAAACTTAACGAAGACGCCGACTGTGAAATTGCCACGACATCCCTTCGTGTATCCTTAATGTGTCCACTCGGTAAAATGAGGATGTCGACCCCTTGTCGGGCGATAACCTGCCAGCATTTACAATGTTTCGATGCATATTTATTCCTGCAAATGAACGAGAGGAAGCCTACTTGGAGCTGCCCTGTCTGTGATAAACCTGCATTGTATGATAACCTAGTCATAGACGGGTAAGTTTAAATAATTAGAAATCTGACACAAGTATAAGATGTCCCAATTCTTTTTTTATCAGGTGTGTTACTAATAGATAATTACATGCTGCCATAATAAATGCAACAAAGTATTTTGATAAAAGAATCAAAGATTTAATTGACGCCGCGAGATTTGGTTGCAAGCTGGTGGCTTTATTCAGGCAATCGAATATATTCTGATTGACTCTTAATTTTTCTATGAACAAACCCGCCTGTGAAACAGTTATTTTTCCGGGGCTTTTACATATGACGTCATCAATGTATTTCAAATATACAAATGAAATAATTTTTTAACGGTTTAATTTTTTCAATAAAAGCGCAAATGTATGATAATTTTGTAAAAAAAATAATTAATCTTGTGTGCAAAAATAACAGCAGTATTGTTTCTTTCTTGTCCAAAAACAGCTATTAATAGTTTTTATGTGACCTTTGCTGTTAATAACTGTAATCGTTCGGCATAGCATAGATTCCACTAAATGTTGACAAACATTCTCTTTGTTTCGATGGACTATAAAATATTGCGCCATTCATATGACGCTTTATCTTGATGCTAGTGAATGTCCTTCTGTGATACAAAAAAAAAAAAAACGAACTTTAAATCTAACAAAAAAAAATATTGCTACAAATTAGACATTACAATTGTCTTTTAAGAAACAGTAATCCAAGTTATCAATATCTAAAAATTACATGCTGTAGATAATATTCCTCTCTTCGTGAGCATTCTTCCAGTTCGCTGTTGGTGTTTCGCATTATTCCCTGCAAAATTTCACCAAGGATGCTGCGAATTTCGTCTTGAATTGTTTCTTTCAATGCTTCCAGTGTGCTTTTCACAGTCATTTATACGTGACTCACAAACGGACAAACCCAGTAATCTAGGAAGGGGTAGAGGGGGAGGCAGTGAATCTCACCGAATCTTGAGATGATGCGATTACCAAACAATTCTCGCACAGTTGCCATTGATTGTTTTGTACTGTGCTATACAACACCATCCTGTTGAAACCAGGCTTCCTGAGTTTGTGGAAAATTATTCAACAGGTGAATTAAGAGACTGTGCCATCTCAGCATGCCGGTTCGAACTGATCGTCATTGTGATTCGCTCTTCATTCTGAAAAAATTAAGGTCCGATGGTCTTGAATGAAGAAACTGCACCATCACTTTACTGCCGTATAGAGAGGGCTCATAAAGAAGCTGATTAGCATTACTGTGTCTCTGTAACCTATGCGATGACATCTTGTCTAGAAAGTTATTGTTTTCGTTTAATTTCGTCAGAATTTCATGACAGAATTATAATCGCAACTGGTTTTCCTTTAGTTCTTAAAAGATCTGCAACTTATATGGATGATTAAATTACGATATATGAGTTCTGTATATATTCTCTGGAATATGAACACTTGTCGGTGGTCGTGTTGTTTTATTTTGCAAAACATCCATTCTCTTCGAAGTTTGTAATCCAAGTTTTTATTGCGTGTTTTGAGAAGCTCTAAATTTAAAAAAGAACTGCGCACCATACAATTTGTCATCGTTTTTATAAAACAATTTTTTTACATAATTGCCACTACACATTTCGAAAGTTCCGGTTTAGTTGTGTCGCCCTGTAGTATGCTTTTCATTAAAAAAACGGTATTTTTTAGCGTTAATTGATTTCTATTTATTTTTTTCTAACAGCTGAAGCGACAATATTAAGTCTCAATTCTCTTGGTATTGTAGTCAAAGTGTACGTCATCTTTGTTTCACTATGGCGTTTCTGGTTTCTAAGAAGAATGCATTGAAAAAAATGACCTTCAATTTCTCAGTTTGTGCTTCAAGCTGGTAATCGCCTATTTATTCTAATCGACATCTTTTATCCATTCTATAGCATAGCATTCGCTAAACATTTCTGCGAATCATTTTGAATGAATTTGTAAGATTTTCTTTCACTGCATATTTTTTTTAGTCAGATTTGATTGTTTTTTCGTACATTGTCCTTTGCAACACATAATTGAATTTTTTATTTATCTTTAATAACATCAATAAGTTAATTATTTAAAAACTGCTAATAGAAAAAAACTTCATCTCTGTTGTTGTTGCGCAGTCAGATTTTTTTAACTAGCAAAATGCTAAATATGGATGTTATTGTATTGGAAATAATAAACAGTCCATATATGTATTTAAAATGTATTACCAATTCAAACGAAAATATTTCATCTCTGCGGTAAAGATCTTGCGATGTAGCATCTTATATCTGTCATAGTAATAACTATAGTAAACAAACAAATTGTGTAATACATGGAAGTCAAAATAAGTGGTGTTAGAATGTAAAAAGAAACACTTCTATAAATACATCAAATGAGAAGTTCGTAAACGTGCCTGATGATTATTCTCGAAAAGTTAAATGGTCTAAAGGAATTGGATGTGATATTTCAAAAACAAAATTACCATTTTTTGTTGTTGCGGGGACCATTTGAAAATAATAAAAATACATGTATACTGTCTTCGTACATTATAAATTATGAATTACAGTTTATGATTAAGTTTAACATATACTTCAAATTTATTTGCATTAAATTAAAACATATTCAATACAATATTTAGTATAAATATTGCCACTAAATAGCGTGTGAATGTTTCAAAATATTGAATATATGCATTTTCATTTTTTTGAGTCTTACGCGAGACTACTAATTATATACTAATTAAAAATGGCATCTCTAGGCAGCTGCACTGTATTGTGCTAGGTATTGGAAGGGGATAATACTTCCCGTCTATTCTACATCACTGCTATTATTTTGCGTATGTAAGCTTTGCATGAACTAATTTGGAAATTAAGGGTTATTTTTTCTTGTAGTAACCATTATCATCATAGTTAAAAACTAAATTCATATTTTTTAGTTTTAAAAATTACATATTTCACTCATTAGAAAGTGAATTTAGTCTCCATATTTAACAAAAATGATATTTTGGGTGTCAATACAGTTAATACGCGTTTAAGAAGTAGCCGGAACAATAAAATTAGTAAAATAAGTATTTTATTGCTAATACTAGGTATTTTCAAGAAGTACTCAATTCAAATGATCTGAATTCGGATATTACGGAAATTCAGCTGAACAAAGATGGATCATGGAGCCTCCAAACAGTTGAGAAGAAACCTCCACCACCAGTTGCTAAAGTAGAAAAAACTTCTGCCGATGACTCCATCGAAATAATTTCAGATGATGTTGGTAAGTAATTTTGTTTTTTAACCTTATAGATTATAGATAAAACGTAGTGGACTTGTGGCTTGTTGTAATGTAATCTCTTTGAAACGTAGAAATTTTAAAAATGCGTAAAAAATATTCTATAAACAAATTTCCCATATGTTTTTTTAGCTAGTTAAGTACTCACAAAATGATGCCTAAAAAATAGGGTTATTGTTATTCAAAAAAACTCATTAAGTATAACTTTAATAAAGAATGTATTTATTATCGTCGCTGTATTTCCATCATGGGAAATTCTAAACTATTTAAATGTTACGCCAGGCCAATCAGCGACATCAACAACAGACAAAGAGAATTCAAGTGAGGAGTGTCCTAAAAAGGAAAAGAGCGTCGTGGACTTAACTATTTCTGATTCAGATGACGACGAACCACTGGCTAAGCGACGAGCTACGAATCCCAAACCAGACTCGACAATTAAGTTTTCTGGTGAGTGTTGTTCGAACGCTTTTACCTGATAGTGAAACTACACATTTTCGTATTCTCTTTATGGTAAATACGGTACAGACACACAGTATTCGTTTTTTCGCTTCCTTTACGAGCCTATTTTATATATAAGTTGCATACCGATTAAGTTGTAGGCGTAGATCTTCTTTACGTTCAAACTTGTAGTTCTAATTGGGAGTATTGGTGATAGTACGACATGTAAGACTCAAAAGTTATAAATGTCAAACAGAAATAACCGTAGGATTAATATACTCTGTATTATGCTAAAATAAATAAGTTACCCTTTAATAGTCACTAATTGTTTATTCCATAATTAATTGCTATAAAAATTAATATTATTATATACAACTAAGAGATCTTAAGATGAACTCCTTCTTACTTGCTTTTACCTTTCTGCACTCACGCATTATTAGACAAGAAGTTTTTTTATTATTTGTAATCGATAATATTGGTAAATATATCTAAAGCTTCTCTAATCGTTAATATTTAGGGATTGAATGCCGAATTTATCTGGGTACACTGGCACAATGTATTTGTGACTTTTGCTTTGACTTGTATTTTAAATTTGCAAATTTCAGTTCAAAACACACGTGTTTTTAAGTTAGAAGTGGTCTACTTTTAAGTATATTAGAATCTCGATTAAATACATTAACAGTAATCTGCATTGAACCCAATTACGAGGGCAATCCCAAAAAAAAGGTCTCCTATATTTTTAAATATACAAAGAACCGTTTATTTTCTATAATTGCTACATCACTTTAAAGATTGAAGAATGCTTTATTTTTCAACATAATTGCCGTTTCGGTCGATGCATTTTTGTAGACGCTGTGGCAGTTTTACAATGCCCATGTCATACCAGCTTGCCGCCATGCCCTTCAGGAAGCGTTGAACCTCATCTTTCACCATCATCGGAGCAGAACCGCCGTCCAGGCAAATGTTCCTTCAACTTAGGGAACAGGTGGAAATCGCTAGGTGCCAAGTCCGGACTGTAGTGTGGGTGTGTGATGACGTTCCAACCAAAATTTTGCAGGAGATCGACGGTTTGATGGGCGACGTGAGGACGGGCGTTGTCGTGGAGAATGCTTACACCCTTGCTCAACATCCCTCTTCTCCGGTTTCTTCAGTGTTTCACAGTACCTGTCAGCGTTGACTGTTGTCCCAGCAGGCAGAAAGTCGACCAACAGTACCCCCTTCCTGTCCCAAAACACAGTTGTCATGACTTTACCGGCAGATTGTGTTTGCTTGAATTTTCGTGGCTTGGGCGAAGAGGGATGCCGTTACTCGCGTGACTGTTGTTTTGTCTCAGGTGTAAAGTGGAATGCCCAGGTTTCGTCACCCGTGACAATCGAGTCCAAGAAGTTGTCCTTTTCGTCTCCATAGCGGCGAAGAAATTCGCGGGAAGAATCAACCCGTTGCCGTATGTGGTCTTCTGTCAGCATACGCGGCACCCATCTTGCACACACCTTCCGATATTGCAATTTTTCCGTTAAAATCCTGTGGATGATGCTTCTGGAAACCTCAGGAATCAAAATGCAGAGAGCATCCAGAGTGATCCACCGATCTTTACGCATGAGTTCCTCAACTTTCGCGATTGCCTCGTCGGCAATTGACGGCCTCCCGTTCCTTTCTTCGTCATGAATTTCACTACGACCGGCTGTAAACTCTCTACAGCACTTACGAACGTTTTTGACATCCATGCACGACTGTCCATACACTTCCGTCAATAGGCTGTGAATTTCAACCGGTTTAACCCCTTTTGCGTTATCGGGAGCTCCATTTTGAATGGCTACCAAGCCAAGACTGAGCATCCGAGCGAAGCGCCTGCGTGTTTATGTGATAGCGGAGAAGGCACCACTCACAACAGTGTTGCCAACAACCGTATTAAAAGTTTCTCTACGTCCCCAAAAAATAGGAGACCTTTTTTTTTTTGGGATTGCCCTCGTATTTTCAATTTCACCTCTGCAAAGTCAAGGAAGGAATAGCATATCACGAAAATTGGGCAGTATTTCATTTACTTTTGTATATAGTACCAATTATTGCCATTACTTATCCCATAATATTGAACTATATAGTATTACCGGAACGCGCACATTGGTTAACAAAACGGTCCTTCGTGTCAGAAAAGGACAGTTGCCGTGTCAGATATCCCTCATTCCAACTTATACATTCTTACGGCAAATAAGGGGGCAGGTGATAAATGATAGATTACATAAGAAGTGCGATAAAAGATTTGAAAATAAATTATTATGATAGATGGAAGAAATAACTGGGTGTGTACGTTTGAACGTATTGTTTCCTATTATTACGTCTTTTAGCCGACACCCTTATGAGTAAAAGGATTATACATACGTCTTTCTTAAAGCAGAATATTTGGTTTTCTTATCTCGAAGGAGCGAAATTCATAGTTAATTAATACAAAATTAATACATAAAACATTTATAATCCTTTCTAAACTTAGTAGTGAGTATTAGATCCTCTATTCGAAACAACTTCAAACATCCTGGTCTTCATACTGTCTACCAATGTGGTCAATGTTGAAATAGAAATAGCATTGCCCATTGTAATAAATTCATGTAATTAATTAAATTCCTTTTAATGAAACCACTGGAATTATGGATAGTTGCATTGTCTTGCAGTAATATCTAGTCTTGCGTCTCTTTTAACGGTGGTTTTGAAATCTTTTTTAGCCGCCGAAAACGTTTACTGCCGGATGAGATTTGTTGTACACGTCTGTTTGTTACTAATAAATTTAAATTACATTTTATTTGTTACATGGTTACAATACCAGAAGCGGCTAACCGATATATCCATGAACGCTGAATCTTTTCTACGCAGCCTTTGTAACCATAACTTAAATATTTCTAGTCTGTCGGAAACCTGAAATATATTGCATTTAAATTAAGTTCAAATATCACAGTTTTATGTTGAAATAAATAAAACATTTTTCTTTTGTAGTATATGATTTTCTTCACAATGAGTACAATTATTTTAGGAAAGAGATTAGTTAATGTTCATTTAAGGAAAGACTATTAAAATACAACCTACCTATGAAATTTAATATTGCCGTTAGGTGCCCACATGTTTTCACACCCATATGCACGATAATACTGCACCATTTTCTGTTTTATAAATTAAATAAAGCATAAAAAGTTCTTAACAAACACGCCATATAAACATGTGTAACAGACAAAGAAAAGGATACCTGACATGGCAGTCGTTCCGTTCTAACAAGTAAGACCGAAAATTTTAAAACTGCCGTATTCGGTGAGCGCTCCAGTAAAGTATACAGATCTGAGCAAAGACAACGGTTATAATACGCATGTGCGTCTCCCGTTATTCTTTCTCGCTGCAGTATTCCCATACAATCAATCTATCCGCCATTCGCCGTAAGCAGTACTTCACTGTTGCCCTATAACATGGTTATAGCTATGGTGGCGGAATGTAGGATTGTGGATACAACCCCGTCCTTGACTTTGCTCAGATTATGTCTGTATAGACTTCAATGTTCCATAAACGACAACATCAGCACATATCAAAATTTGAAAAAAATAGCGGGAAATATTAAAGAATATGCTATGTAAGTTCAGTTAAATATCATCTTTCACAGAAAAAAAATACGAATTAATTTTTGTGTGGCGTGCGACAAATATTACAGATTCCGCATTAGATTTAAAATATGGCCCCTTTAAAGCGTTATTTTTTTACGTACTTTTGACGCTCTTTGTATACATTGTTTTAAGCTGATCCCCTGAATATGTTGGCATTAAAACAATGTATTTAAAATTTCAAACAAACATATTTTATACAGGGTATTTCAGGAGGAATCTTCGAAATAAGTCTCTTTCCTCCTGAAATACTTATATTAGTAGAAATACTTGGTCTTTGTGTGATAATCTCATAAGAAATGAATGATATTGAAGACATTCCCAAAATTCAAGATTGGTGAAAGAAAAATTAAGCCTTACGGAGTACATTTTAACATCACTGCATTATTATTATTTGATCGCTCATATTCTCAAAACTTAGATTGTGCTCAGAAAGGACGATTCCCGTTCATTTTTCTTCTTTAGTGTTTCTCTTGGTTAGCAATTTCTGATGGAATAACTACTAACAAGTATGTAAAGATACCTAAATCCGTATTAAAAGCATAGAGTAAATTTATTTTTAACACGTTTTCTTATATTAGATGATTGTGCTTGCCTATTTTTAAACTGAAGTTGTCTAGACTGTTCCTACCCCTAAATCTTAAATTCCAGGGTGTGACTGGGGAAGTCTAGAAATCGGTGGTGCTCCGCTTCTCCCTTAACTTACTACAAATTAGTAAGTAAAACTGATACTATTGTTCCTGTATGTGCATTCAACAAAATTTATATTTTTATATTCCTATGTAAAGCTTAGAAAATAGTCTATGCGTCTTACAAATTTAAAATGTGAAGTAATAAGAGAATATAGTTTGATAACAGTACGTCTTCTTTATTAAGGACTTGAAATAGTTTCTATCCGAATATTTTGGTATACTATTATTATTTATGGAATGGATGCACGTTATAGATTTAGCATTGAAGTCAAATTGCAATATTTACCTGACATAACGTACCTTAGGTTATGTAATTAGAGGTTAAAATATGAAGAATACTCTACAGCAAAGGTATATTGTATCTTATACCAACAGATATGCCTACCATTACGATGGAATACATCCATCTGTCCTTTGGGTTTAGTATCATTAAATTCTTTATTGCGCTACTAACGAATTCTAAACTGTTTTGTATTTTAATATGTACTTCTAATTATACATAGAAAATTTCGCAATGTTTCAATCGAATGTATTTTTGGAGAAATCTGATTGGTAATGAGCATAGTCCGTTAAGGCGAAAAGGATGACTCATCGTCGTGTAGCGTTTTATTTAATTACCGCCAAGTGGGGGCCGTAATGGGTTGAAGATTTCGATGCCAGTGTCAAATTTATACTGAAGCGGTGCACGCAAAAATACTGGTTTACACACATTACCACACCGATTACAACTGCGGCCACTCCTGTTCAAAATTACGTAATTCCTTTCAGTCTGATGGTCTCTGGCAATGATACGTCACACCAGCGACACTTATTTCGTGCATTTATTATTCCTTAAATAATTAAAGTATAACTTGAAATCTTAAATCCTATTAAAAATAACAACCATACATGTGCAATATTTTCAATTAATTAATGTATTATCTTTATGCTAGTAAAATTATATTTAATTTGAATTACATTGTATATTATCTGTAGCATTTGTATGAATTTGTATGAAATTCATCATTTTAAGTAATTGTCAAAATTGATACAATGCAGAAAATTTAATGATGTATGGGCTATTAAAGATATGTTAATTTGTTGACAAATCAATTTTACTTACAGCAGAAAATTACAAACGGTGAAAAATTAATAAAAGCAGGACTAAACAAAATGGTAAACGCGGTATAATCTAAACCTCAAAATAATTTATTACGGTTTATGACGAGAAAACCGTATACAATTAACACGCACGTTTTTTTCTCTACCGTTGGAGAAGTTTTGCTTATTCGTTTGCTATGTTGTTACAGTGTTACCACCAACATATCACAGCCTACTGTAAGGGGTAGTTTAAAACAGACACTAATTTATAAATGGGAGGTACACATTTTAGTCCTTTTTCTAAGGTGCCTAGTGAGACAAACGAACGGTAGCAATCATATAGTGGTGGGAGACCCTCGTAACTCTCGCATCATTGCTAGGATTAGCCGAATCTTCGATGCATCAGGTCCGAACTTACCCATGAGATCGTGGAAGCCATCTGTCTCTGTTTTTCTGCTGTGTATGCACATGGTACATCGTATTACGCATTATAATATATTTATACTTCATTATGTAGAACATATCAACCGTTCAGCTATATTCATTTCATGAAGAATAGTAATATGTAAAGTTCTCGCCAGATGTCCACCCAACCGATTCGAAAACCTACCGCGTTCCCTGCGTGACTCGACCGAATATCCTGTTTTAAAGTTCGATAGTTGTAAAATGTGATGTAATGTTTGCGAAATCCCTTTGATGTGCTCGTACAAAAGCGATTGGGAGAAACATGTACATATGTAATACAACTCACACAAAATAAAAAAAAAACGCAAAACTTATGTTAGATTTTGTTTTTATATTTATTACTTGTGCTTTGCTCCTTAACTTGCTCGATAAACGACAGTTTCAACTCTTCTGGCATACGTATAACCCCAAATGGAAGCTACCGTCTCGGACAGTATTACGTAGGTATCTACCAACCATACGTGAAAATATCGAAACCAGGATTAAGGCTGAATTACAAGATAAACAGTTGTAGTTATGTGTTGACGAGACTACAGATCGTAAAAAGACTCGATTGTAAATGTTGTAGTGCGTGTACTAGAATCTTTGAAACCGACGTTTGCAATCGTATTAGCTAGCAAGAGACTACAAAAGTGTACTGGCGAAGCAATTATGAAGGTAAGAGGGCAAGAATTCATCAACAGCTATAAAGAAGGTACTCTTTATGTTTTCGATATATGCGATAAAACATGGAGAAGATGCATTATTATTCCGTTAAAATCAATAGACAAACTAATTTGCAAAAACAAATTTTTGTTTGATATATAACAAGAAGAGACCAACAATTGAACATCTTTACATATAAAAAAAGGTTTTCGCATTCTCCAACTTAATTAGATTTTGTCGAGCCGAAACATTTGAGTAGCCCTATTTTACAATTAGATATTACTTTTTCTTCATGAAATATATACAGATAAACTTCCATATAATGTAGCATAAATACATTATTGCAATACGTGCATACACAACGGGGAAACCTAGACGGGTTGCTTTAACGAACTCGGTCAATTTTCGGATCAGTCGCACGTGCGGGCGTGTCCGGTTTGGTGCGTCGAAAATTTGGCCAACCCTAATTAGTACAAGGTACTTCGTTCGATGCACTGACTTCAGTAAGGTTCTAGATGGAGATATGTACGAGTTTTTGTTGCATTGATAATCAGTACTTGGTATTGCATTGTAGAATGATAATGTTTGCAAAAACGTTTATTCATCGGTCGTGATGTCATAGCTGTAAAAATAAACAGTACATAACTTACTTAGTGCATATTGGCTAACCGTTTACAATGAAAAAAAATATAGTAATATTGTCAAGAACGGGCACATTGTAAAACCATATGCAGTGATAGAAAAAAACAAAACGAGGACGAGAATGTAATTTACGGTAAGTCAACTGAAATCCAAGAAAACTCAGCGATCCCCCATACAACGGTCTAGCTAAGAGCATTTTTTTACAATCCTTTTGGATACCTCCACAGAATTTGTGGTTTGTATATCAAATGCTAAATAATTATCAGTATTAAGTTGTTAAAAAAACCAACCATCGTAAATAAATCGCTCTTATGCCTTGTATCAAACTCATGAATCAGTTATCTTTATTTTTATAGATGTAACTTATTGTCTCGTATCTGTAAAGCGATGGAACTATCAAAATGCTAAACCGATCAAAACTATCCCTAGAGAATACCCTAGTAGCAGTCGTGTGTAGCATAAACATTCTTTACAAACCCTCAGTACGATACTAGTGTCGCCTGTTGTAATCCACTGAAAACACGCAAAATACATTGACCTCAAAATATCAAAGCTGCGATGATATATACGTGCGAATACTAATCTCGATAGCTGTCAATGTGACCATTTTAGGTTAATTTTAGTTCCCGTAGTGTTCTGAAGCAGAACAAAACATGATTTCGCATTATTAATGTGTAGTTTATTTTCCTTGACAAACTCGCATAGTGTAGTTAATTACATCACTCTAGTCTTCTGATTCGTTGAAATTATTTACAACTAAAAGAATATTTGTGCCATTGGCGCAGTTAATAATAGTGCTATGGTTTGAACCTGTACAACTTTCAAGATCGTTTGTATACCAGGAAAAGCAGGTGAGGTAGAGAAGCGAGCCGTGGACCAGGTCTAACTCGACGTCTGTAGTGCCAGACACCACGGAATTGGAGAGATTGTAGAGAATCTAGAGAAACTTGTCTTCTTCACACCGTAAAAAAGTTTATGTATCATGAAAGCGTTGATCAATGAAATGTCTTCTACCATCATTTTATTTCTTTATAACTTGCTTATATTATTTATTTATTTTGACCCTATTTTGTTGCTTTTATTTTCTATAGTTTTACAAAAAAAAAAGAAATACGTTTTAACTACACTGTGGCAGTGTGAAAAGATACTTCAATGAAAACACCTAGTAAATTAGTTCTTATAACTCCAAATGCTAATAAAAGATTTATATAGACCCAACCCTTTCCAAACCTACCGCGCCCACTCGATTGGAAACCACATTTATACAACTACGACGTTACGACCAATGAATAAACGTATTTTGTGACACGCGAGTTATAATACCTAACATAATAATGCTGCGGTATACAGCTACTCATGGTATTGGTGGAATCATTCACGGGAAAGACTTTATGAAGGGAGAAAAACGCTAACACGCGGACATGTTTCTGCCCACCCGGCGTCATCAGTGCGGTTTCGAGCTTCTTTCACTGCATGCCCGCGTGTTAGTGTTTTTTCTCTCCTCTTAAATTGTCTTACCCGTGAACGATTCCGCCAATATCATGAGTAACTGTATACAGCAGCATTATTAGGTATTGTTTTCTAGGCATTTTTCAGTGTAAGTTATATTTTAAAAATTAGCTTTAACTTAAAATTTCAATTAATAGGGTACGAGAAAAGAAGTAGATTATTTTCTATTGAAGTTTATGTCTTACTTTCTTCACTTTTCTGCTTTTGATCATGTAATATTGGCTAGTATTACAAACCATCGCCTACAATTTATATGCAACTATTACGTTATGAATTGTAAGAGAGGTAAATTTCGTTGCCGATATTTATAGGATTGTCCACGTTGAAATTTTTTAAGGCAAAAATAAGTACGATTGTTGATTCGTTTACACTAAAAAAACAACGATGAAACCGACAATATGTGTTCACCGTAATTTCACCTCTCTTACTCGATAACGCAGAATATCTACGAATACCCTATTCACTCTGGAGTAGGATCTTGTGCATGGTCGTTTCATATTTCACAAAAACAAGCGGGTGTCGCTGAAAGTGGTGTTCCATCCACAAAATCGTATTATTCCTGACGCAAATTTTTTGTTGGTGTACTTTATACGTAGTTAAATCTATTTTACTTGATATATTACAAATGCGTTAATTATTTCGATATTATCTAAGTTTAATTACAATTTAGCACGCGATAAGAAAATTCGAAGAATCAGTATTATCTTGATTTTGACTATTCTTAAAAATACCATTTATTCCAAAACAAGTAACAGCTTTGCGGATCTGATTTAGGTTTATTTGGTTTTTTGATAAGCATAAGTTAATAGTATAAATGCATTGTTTTAAAAAGAGGAAATAATTTTCCAATTTGGTGCAAATTTTTACATTCTAGACTAAAATTAAAGTCGAAATCGTTTACTGTTTCACCTTCCAAAATTTTCTAAACTAAATTGTACCCGTAAACATCTTACATAGCGTATCAAATTCGTCTACTATTTCGACTGATTCCGAGAGGGACATCCCTTGCGTTTCTACTTTACGAATGCAACTTGAAACAAAGCTATAATTTGACTTACATAATATACAAAAGGTTTTGTAGCAATTCTGTTGATGTTAGTATCTTTTTACAGTTTTCTAGACCAATGCAGTCAACAGTGATTTCAATATTGCATTTTCTATTCCTTGAAAATTATCGGCGTAAAAATGTGCAGCGTCTAACCATGTACCCCATCTCGTAATAATCGGTTCAGGAGACAAGTTAACATCGGGAAGTCGCTCCTTATAAAATTGAATTCGTAAAGGTGCTTTTAAAAATACTTTTTGCTAATTAAATCATTAATCAAAGGAAATTGATTCCTAATGTCTTCGGCTACACGATTGAACCTATGAGCTAAACAAGTGGTGTGAATAATGTTACTATAAAAAAAATTTAAATTTTGCGCGGCTTTTATCATGTATGGTGCAGCGTCGGACAATATTAGTAAAATTTTTTCACACGGTATACTTCCACGTAAAAAGAAATTTGATGAAGCTTCTTGAACGAATTGGGCAATTGTCACGTTATTTGTTTTTTGAAGTTCTTTACAATAAATTAAATACAATTCACCTAAAATACCTTCATGAAGAATTCCTATTAGCAAATGGGCAATATAACGGCCACACTTATCCGTACTTTCATCTACCATGATATAAATAAAATTATTCCCTACTAATTGTTGAAGTTCTGCCATTGTTTGCTGGTAACAAGTGACATAATTTTTTCGTAAGATACTTTCGTTAGGTATATTATGTTTGCAATATTTTTGCAGAAATGATTTCAAATTAACATTGTTTAATTTTGCTAATAGTATGTTAGATGATATTAATGCGTTACACAGATCCGCATTATATTCTTGTTCTGAGTTTCGTGAAGTTGATGCTACACATCGATATATAGATTGGTGCACACATGCGGATCGCTTTAGTTTTTCACATTTTCCAATATGTGATGGAGTTTTAGTGTGTTGATCAATCAGGTATTTTCACTCACAAGACACCTACAACAACAATTGCCATTTTATATCAAAAGTTAAAGAATTTAAAAGCAATTGTAAAGCTTTTAGTAAAATTAAACTTACCAGTTTACTGCTGGCTCGACGAAATATTTTGTCGCCATCCTTTACCAGTTCAGGATACGGCTTAATCCACAAAGAAAATTTGTTTGCTATACTCATTGTATGTACATACGGTCTTTAAAAACATAACACAATTACACGCTGTTTCGCTAAAAAATATTCAATGAATGAATAGTTTATTTGGGAATTAATAATAATAAAACGTATTTACCACATCCCTTCTGCTAAGCAAAATTAGATACGTGCAGTTCTTGGAAAAAAGTATAAGGGAAACCAATGTAAAAGATTTATTGTTCTGAGAATTGTCCGTTATCGATCTACATTAGGAATTACTAGGAATTTTTACTAATAGAAAGGATAAGAAAAAACCTAAATATGCAATATATGCAACTTTTGTAAAAATATGCATAAAAATGCCTTAGTATGCAATCACTAATTAGCGCTAATTAACTTCAATTAGTGTAATATGCCTACATATAGACTATAATTAGAAATATGTAAAAAATAAATATATGGACTTTGGATATAATCCGGCCTCTAATTATAAGTATAAGTATATATAATGCACAAACGTATAGTAACACCATTAAATAAAAATAAAAACACAGCAGTTACGGTAGACTACAATTCAAATTCGCATACTTTCTTTGAGAGATACAATTGTATAATGCGTATGCGTTGTTAGAAACATATTTTGATCACCGAGGAAACCTCAAACAATTGTAGGCGTTTGGATGGAACAAGTGATTAATAAGCAGTGATTTTTAGTTAGATCTTATTGTAACCCCAATTTATTACCACGCATGCTCTCGGCAACTATAGATTGACTTGTTGATCTGTTGGGATCCTTATAGTGAATCAATTGTTGGTGTTATATAGACAAGTGGCGGCTGTTTCTTATAAATTTGAGAGTTGTGAGTTACTTGAGAGTAATTATTACGGTATTGCAAACCAAGACCGATGTGGCAATCCGTTTTCCTAGTACCTGCAACAAAGTAAAATGTACAATTAACAACACAAAAATATAATATAAAGCATAATGAAAATGTAGATGAATTTCTAGCCAATACGTCGCTATGTTCCTTACAATACTTAATCAATAAATACTAGTGACTATTTTCTAAATGAATTAAGGCAACTACCGACGTTCTTCCATACTACTAACTACATCAAAAATGTTCAAAATGATAGTCAAGGTTGAATTATTTCCAAAATTTTATTACATTGGAAAAGGAGCAATTTTTTGGAGAATAAATTCAATTGAATATGTAATGAACGACTTCGATGCAGGCGAGAAAGTTTTTAGAGTACTAAATAAACTGCAGACATGTGGGGTTAGAAGAATAGATATCTGGTAATCTCATCTGTGCGATCGATGATTTCTTGGAGGAAGCAAATATTTAATAGGAGAGTATTATTTCGAAGTGTCTCGAGGATCTACCCTTGTTCCATTACTCTTCGTCATATATATAAACTACCAGCCACCCACTATTACATTTCAGATTCAAGAGGAATGTACTTAGTTATCACAGGAGAGAGAACATAACACCAATATATCCATTACAGATACCGATAAGTGGCTTAAATTGCAACTGGACAATTAAGCCATTGAAACACACAAATAATGTTAGCAATTTGTTGTGGAAAAAAATAGCTTCAGCGATCTTCACTATCTGGTCGATGTGAAGTACTTAGTAGAGCCTCTGCAAGAATTTCATGTAAATCTTTATTCGGATAGCGTACACCTTTTTGTACTAAATAGCTTCCTATATATACTCAGAAGCGGTAACGTACAAACGAGCACCCTCATGTTCAAATACTAAACTCGACAGCTTGAACATTCAGAGTTCGTATTATTGTACAAATTACTATACTATAAAACTATAGTTGATGTTGGAAATCAAATAGTAAACTTATATAAAGTGTTTTTATTCTCGAGAGGAGTTACCCGCTTTTAAGTGTAATCGTTCAAGTTATCCGTCCTTCATGTGGTTTGTATTGATTTCTTTTTCCTAGCTTTGTGTATGTGATCGTATATTTTGTATTTACGTTTGCTTTTATTTATCCGCATTCTTAATTTACATTTTTTATATTTTATTTGTACATCTATTGACGTGTTGATAAATTACAATTGCCTCCCAATTATCAACGTTTTTTTTTTTAATTTTTTTGAAAGAAAATCAGTATCGCTAGGATTCGAACCTACGGCCTCTCCCTTACCGGAGAGGAATGTGATACCACTAGACCATGTAAGTTAAAGTCACTTTTATTCCCTAGGTCTCATAGCGTCTGTAAATATATTATAATATCCCAGCAGATAGTGTTATTAAAAAAATGTTAGTAATTGCAAGGAAATTGTAATTTATCATTATAAAAAAAAAACTGAAGTTTCAAATTAATTTATTTTAATTTTCTTTCATGTTTATTTATTGTTAAATTCTGACAAATGTACAATATTTTTAGTAATATTAGACCTATCTATTATCCATTGTCTAAATAGTATATTTCTTTAATTAAAATTTTCGTATGTTATGCCAATATCGCCGTAATGTAATTTTCAGTGAACTATCTATTTACTGCGACTTGAAATCTTGAAATGCAATAATGTAAGTTTTCAAACTAACGTCAACAGTACTTTTCAAAAAAATTAAAACTCATAGCAGCATATTCACTTTTACCTTGACATGAAATCCTAAATTTAATTAAAATTTAATATATGGTAATAAGGCTAACCGAAATTCTTAATACTCTTCGAAATATTATTTTGATTTTGATTAAATTTAAAGCATGCTTTATTCTCAGGCAAATAGTAGCGTATCTAATCTAATTTGGATTTATTTAATCTTCAGTTAAGCACAAAATATTGGCATTATTATATTTTAGAAGAAAAAGAACTGGAAATAAATTTCTCCATTTCTAAAAATTTTTTTTTGTGTAAAATTGCTAAATTTCAGATCGAAGGGGAAACTGGACCGTAAAGAGTATAAAAAAGAGGAGGGGGGGGGGGATAGCAGCGGTTTCCACATTGCATATAAATAATATCCGTCCTTCCTGTTAATATGGTCGGGGTGTTTATGGATATCCATTAGATATGGATAGAGTTTTCTACATATTTTATTTTGAAGCACGTCATATCAATCTTCATATTTTCAATCTTTACCTGCCGAATTTTATACTGCAGTAGAGATTAGTTAATACTTAAACTTACTGCATTGTTCATATGTCTTAGGCATGAACAAAATTTTCCAGTAATATAAAAATTCCAACAATAAAAATTAACATGCCCGCAAACAAGTTCGGTGTAATAAATGATATTTCCCCTCCCACTTTTTGGTTGCTTTGATACACATTTTTTTGCCAGATTGATCTAAGAAGGACGTATGGGCAAATCTCTCTTCATTCCTTAATGCTAACGCAACACTACATATGGAAACAATATTAATGATAGTCATGTAATTTTACAAATAAAAGGAATGAGATGATTGTAAACTCTTAAATCTTGAAGAAACCTAGTAAACGGGCATTCGGCTATAATTTCATCTAATGGATTTTGTAGATATTGGGTTTCCTGAGATCTCTAGGGTATTTAAAATGCCGTATACGTTACTAAATCTTGCGAGTTAGGTTTGTAAAAGGGGGAGGTGATAAAGATCATTTCTTCGCCAAAAGTTATCCCGCTTCGATCCAAAGTTTACATGTTTCCGATTTTCTTTTTTTACAAATAATTAATTGATATACAGTATGTTGCCGCCATTTTGGAGGTGCAGAATGATACTGAAGTAGCTATAGCGATTGATGAACATGTTAATAAATAAGTTTAGCAGTGCCGGAACTAACTTTCTATTTTTGAACCTTTAAATGGTGGCCTCCTACACATCTCGTAAATTAGGATACATTGTCGTGGAAGTGCATTCTGCCTTTGTCTGTATCCCTAATTGAAATAAATGGCTTGGCAATCAACCGCGTGGAAATTTGCCATTGAACGCATCATATTACATCAGTATCTAGGCGCATTGTTTCCCCTGTACATAGTGTCGTTTATAATTTAATGCACACCTTGCTTTGTATTTTTTAATCGCTTTATTGATATCTTTCAAAGCAACTTTTGAAGTCAGTTTATTTGTTTTACTAGATGATGTTTATATATGCAGTAATGGAAATGTAACTAACATATTTTATGCTGGGTCTTCAGCATCAGAATTGTATTAATAGTCTTAGAAAATTACTGCATTAGTAAACACATCTTTTAGGCATGAAGTATAATAGATTTATAGTTGCGATCTAAATGTTGGTCGTTTATTATAGGTATTAGAACGCGAAGAGCACACGGGCGGAAATTAAATGGAACAGAAGAACTGAAAAACTGAACTCGACTATTTATGTCTGTGTGCGTCTAATTAAATTTAAGATGAGATGGCTATTTTTCAGGAAGGTTGTTTGTCGAAAACCTAATTGTCCTACTTATTTGCATATGTTTAGTTGCATTCAGTACCTGAATTACATTTTTTTTTTGAGTATTTTTATGAATCTTAATTAGACACGTAATCAAGTAATTTTATTGTAGACTATGGGAGCATTTATATCATTAATTTAAGCACAATATCTGCGATAATGAATATATCAAACAACCTTCCGTGTTCCATTCACCTTTTATTGTTCATTTAATATGTATCTTTGTATGTTATTTGTAATTTATTAATTCAAATACACGTTTTTGATTAATTTTATAGAAGTTATTTTTTATTGTGGTTCTGAATTCAATTCGTTATTTATTTATTCGATAAAACGGCTGTTGTGCAAAAATTTCGCTAAAGTAAAAATACTACTTTTAAACGAATTATCTTTTCATATGTCAATGTCCAAATTAATTAAATGAACAATAAAATTTGGTTTTCCTTTTTTTTTTGCTTTCTCTTGAACAACTCCGATTTTCTAAACGTTTAAATTAATTTCGCAGTTAAATTATATAACAATTCGTATAAAATATTCCGGTGCAATCGTTAAATAAGGTAATGGACTATATAAATTTCGGTTTTAAATAATATTGCAAATGGACATAAAAGATTGCGTGCACTACCGTCCATATTAGTTCGGTCACGCAAATAATTTAAAAAAAAACGAGAAATATTTAAACTCATTTTTTCCAAAACTTAAGATTTTTATTGCATTTTATTAGTAGCGATTAAGGTTAAAGTATAAGATTTTAAAAAAAGGAATTCTAACGAGAAATAAACAAAAACTTCTTAAACATTCCGTTCATCAAAGAAACTGCCTATTGCCCGAAGAACAGCTTTCACAATGCAAGGCATCCGCTCCACTAGTTTCGCACGGGTGGCCTACTGAGGTAAGGCATACTTTTCGGACCCCCCTACTCAATTCATCCCATAACAGCTCGATGGGGTTTTGATCGGAACTTTGGGGTGACCATGTCATTATTTGCAAAGTGCCATTATCTTGTTGTGTTTGGGGTCGTTGTCCTGTAAGAATACAAAATTTTCGCTAATTAGACGTTGTCCCGATGGCATTGCATTTTCTTGCAGTATTTCTAAATAGCCCTCTTTTCACAAAATACATTCGATTCGCTCCAAATCTCCTGTATCGACGTAGGGAAAACAATCCCAAACAAGCACAGAACTTCTTCATTGTTTGACAGTTGCTACTACACAATCCTGCAACATTCTTTGGCCTTTCACTCTTATAAAAAAAAGTACCTTGATTGTCCGAACACCTCAAACTTTGACTCGTCAGTCCATAGCGCCCTTTTCCAATCATCCACTGTCCAATCTCTATATGTTTCTGCCCACTGTAGCCGTTTTTCCTGTTTCCCCGTCGAAGTAAGGTTTTCTTCTGTTGTAATGCGGCCGTGAAGATTTGCAGAAATTTTTCTTGCATGGTTGCGATTCATTTTGGCGGCGATTTCTAGTGCTGTCAGTCTCCTATTTTACTTGTTCACAATTTTATACGCTCCTTGGCGTGAGTTGTTATTCTCTTACGATCTGAAAGTGTCCGATCTTTTAAACTCCCAGTGCGTTGATGTTTCCGAATGATATCACTAACAGTCGGTTAACAGAGCGCTTTTCACACAAAAAGATACGCTCTTAACACTAATGCACGCACAAACAACGCTTTAGAAACTGAAGCATTTGTCAATACAGTTTCGGGTGACCTGCTCCTAGCCCAAAGAGTAGTAAATTTATTACCTGCAATATTGACCCAAAAATATCCCTGTTTGTAGCGATGAGAATTATTCTGAAAATTTCTATATTGGGTCATAAAATATAATAGGTTCTTAATCATTCTCTAATTGATATTTTTGGAAGTTTGGCTGTACAATTAATAAACAATAAACTTCATAAAGGACCTAATATAAATGTTATTTATATATATAAGCAATTATATTATCTTTTAGTGGAGTTTACAACATTTTACTGGGTGTCCGAACTAATATGGACGATAGTGTATACTCGGAACATGCTAAGTTCCGATGCACGTCTTCAAAATAGTATGTCATCATAGCCATATAAGAGAAATCACAATGTTTACAATTCAAACAGGAATAATGACTTCTAATCTACAATAAAAAGGAAATCATTGTTTTTCCTGTTTTTAAAATAGTTCTTATTAGAACTACTCTGATATTATAAAGTTTCTAGAACGAAGACTGCATTGAAATAGAAAATATATGTCTGAACTTATGGCATAAATTATAACTTAACTCAAAATTATTTTGACAGTGATATTGACATCACCAATTAATGTGTTAGATAGTTTACAATGCAGTGCAAAAAAAGTTCATGGTTGGTATACACCCAACGTGTATGCTTGGATGATTTTAGAGAGCACTTTGCGGAGTTAGCTGTAATTCCCAAAAAAAATTATAATTGCCTTTCCAGTTATGTTGGTGTGACACTGGCTCTGTGGGCCATAAATTACGTACTGGTAGACCAGCTGTTCGTTCGGGAGAAGTTATAAATCATGTTCATCTACGGATGGAAAGTGAACAAGCAAAACGTTTAACATGCCTTTCTCAAGAGATTGTACTTTCTTATAGAGTATACCAGAAAATTATTAAGAAAAACTTACACATGCATCCATATAGGATGCAATCACATCAAGCTATTTTGCTGATAGATTAACCTAGACGGCTTGCTTACTCTCATTGGTTTGCAAATAATTTAATGCAAGAGATGACCTGCTAAATTTAACATTTTTTCTCTAAAGAAGCGTGGTTTCATCTTTCGGGATACTCAAATTCCCAAAGTAGTCGGATATGGAGCAATGAAAATTCTCATATTTTTATTGAATTATTTCTACATACTGCGAAACCTGGTGTTTGGCTAGCAGTTTCTCGCCGCAAAATTAGTGGACCTATTTTTTTTAATTTTACAATTAATGCTGGGAAGTATAGAAAAATTTTGGATGAACTTGTTGAGCAGCTACATGAAGATGAATTACACTAACTAACATCCTTAGTAATACTAATATTAATATGAATATCATAGTGTCCGTGAGATATTACAATATATCTACTGGCATCGTGACATCTAGGGGGATTTAAGGCGACTTGAATTTAATGGTCTTGTGGTGCAATTGGTTTAGCACGCTACACCGGAGATATAGAGATGTTGGGTTCAAGTCCCCTCCGAGACCGATATTTTTTCGGAAATTTAATTACGTTGGATATTGCAAGAAAATTGCAATTTTATCATTACTAATGCCAACAGTGGTTTAGTATTGATATTCATATTAATATTAGTATTAACACCTTTAATGTTAATGAGGATAAGCTATATACTAATAATTTATAATCTATGCCTTCGCATCATCCCCCACTAATTTTCGCCAATTATAGACGGCATCGGCCGGTCATGAGTTATAATTGCGCTTACGCCTGTGGTGTGTCTTGAGATACCCGTTCTCAACATTCGCGATAGAGTGAGGAAAACCACAGAAAACCTCAACCCTGAGAAATGACAGCGTCGAGGTTCGAACCTGGGACCCCGAGACTGATACCAAAGCATGCATAGCACTAAGCCACCGCCGAATGTTGAACTGTATCTCTTATCACTTTGACGGGAAGGTTGCCCCTTGCAGTTGTTTATAAGCATTAGAAAATAATCTTTAAAAAAAGATCAAGACCATGCTCCCATTGATTCTGTGCAAGGTGCATTTAATGCAATAATAATGCTTGCTCTCTCCGTTACCTTGGAGCTATTGAAAATAGGGTTATATTATTTTATTGGTACTAACTTAACGTTAGGCAGGGTACACAAGCGTACATTGCTCATGCGTCATAATAATAATTTAGTGAATATATACGTATGTGCGTGAATCGCACTACGGTCAATTATCAAAATAAAGAACCTCGACTATACGCGTGCAGCATTTGGTATATTTCCAAAGCGTTTCATTGAGCGATCTTCGCCGCGATGAAAAAATGTTCTTATTTAATGTAAACAATAGTAATAGTTGAAGGAAAGTAATTGATAATAAGTTTTTTGAGAATAATCAGCTGGATTTAACATTAAAATACACTTATTGGCCAAGGTTTTGATGTTTATTATAATATATAATAAACCATATATAAAATATTGCCAAGGTAAATCCTCTTTAGGGTTAATTTACCTAATTATAAAACATCCACAATTGATCGAATGTGAGATTTATTGTATTATTCTGGTCTAAGGTTTTTTGATAGGATAATTAGCTGAAAACTTCGAGAGAAATTGTTTTACAGCAGAGGCCATACAAATAGCACATGCAAAATATATTCTTTGAATTACGTGTTTCAATTTTTCTCGCTTAAAATATTATTAAGTTTATATACATTCCCCTGTTTTCATCAAGGCGGATACATAGTGGAAAAAGAGCATAAAACAAAAAATGACGATGAACGTATCACACCAATAAGCGACGAAGAAGTCAGAGAAGCAGTTAGCAAACTAAAACTAGGAAAGGCGGCCGGGGAGGATGGAATCACAGCTGAAATGATAAAATATATGGGAGACAAAGGTAACGAAGAACTACTTGACCTCTTAAACAACACTATAATAAAAAAAGAAATACCTAAGGAATGGAATATGGGAATAATTATGCCCATATACAAAAAGGGAGACTCTAAGGAATGCTCAAACTATAGAGGAATAACATTAACTAGCATCCCAGGAAAAGTATTGACAAGAATACTAGAAAAAAGACTCCCCGAGAAACTGGAAACAACACTAGAAGATACTCAACATGGATTTAGAAAAGGAAGAAGCACCCAGGACTTAATATTTGTAATCAGACAATTAGGAGAAAAATTAATAGGGAAAAGAAAGGAAATACATATATGTTTTATAGATCTTAAAAAAGCTTTTGATAGGGTAAGAAGAGAAGCTGACGGGCAGAGCTTGGAAAGGAGAGGTTTAGAGAAAGGAATGATAGAGATGATTAAGGCATTATATAAAAGCAATAAGAATAAGGTGAGAACTTCCAATGCAGAATCAGGTGAATTCGAATCGCAAATTGGATTAAAACAGGGATGCGTATTGAGCCCATTGTTATTCTCTATATTAATAGACGACGCTGTTAAAAAAGCTAAACAAAAAGGAAAAAATATGAAAGTAGGAAACTGGAAAATGAATGCAATTAACATACAGGAACTAATGTTTGCAGATGATATCGTACTGATAGCACACTCGGAAGAGACATTACAGCAAAACTTGAAAATATACCAAGAAGAACTAACAAAGATAAACACGAGGAAAACAAACACAATGATAATAGCAGCAGAGGAAAGAAAACAGCATCAAAATCGGGAAGAAAGCATTGGAACAAGTTAAAAGTTACAACTACTTAGGAACAATCATTGAAGACAATGGGAGAGTGGAGAAAGAGGTAAATGAGAGGACAGAGAAATCCGCAAAAATATATAGCATATTGAGAAATTCGTTTCTGGATAAAAAAGAAATACCAAAAAAAATAAAGACAGAGGTGTATAAAAGAGTGGTCAGACCAACATTAACATATGGTAGTGAGTCATGGATAACCACGAGTAGAATCAAAAGCAGAGTTACGGCCATGGAAATGAGATTTCTAAGAAGAATAGAAGGAGTAACTAGAAGAGACAGAATCAGAAACACGACAATCACTAATAGTCTGGGTATCAAACCAGTAGAAGTGGTCATAGAAGAGAGACAACTGGGATGGCTTGGACATCTACACAGAATGGAAGAAGATCGAATCACAAAGAGGATATTTGAAGCTAAAACAGAGGGCAAAAACAGAATAGGTAGACCCCGAAATACCTGAAAGGAGCAGGTGTATAGATAGAACATTGGAAAAGAGAAGTATGGGATGAATTGAAGCCAAACAACTGGCTCAGAATAGGAACCTGTGGAAGATAAAAATAAGAAATAAATAGTCCGACACCGCAAGGTATAAAGGACATAGGATTAAAAAAAAATACATTCCCCTGTTTTCATATACAGAGTAAAAAGAACCCAACGATCAAACACAAAAAAGAGCAATTAGTGCAGAAGTATTCGTGTTGTTGGTTTATATTGATATTAATTTCAACTCAAGGTAAGCGTAAAAGTTAAAAATAAATAATGTGACAATAAATTAGGTATTGCTATAATGGGATGAGTTCAGCATTTACACCATCAAGAGACAACATTTTTACGATGAAAGAAAGAGAGGCCTCCATTTATTTCGCGAGCATTAAACTGTTCCAGAAAACTAATACAAAATGCTTTAACACATATTCGAACACAAAACACCTTAGAAAATAAAATACGAAAAAGAAAACGATCCCACGGCAAGATAAAAGTATGTGGTGGTTAAGTCAAAAGGATCCATTTCTTACAGCTAGTCGGACAAAAACCGAATTTAACAAACAATTTTACACTAATATATCAACAAGAACAATCCGTCTTCGCCTCAATGAATTTGGCTTGCATTGGCGTATTGCGGTAAAGAAGTCACTTGTTTCAAAACTAAACTGCCTCAAAAGATTATGATTTGCTAGGATGCACAAAGATAAGCCGCTTTGCTTCTGGAAATTTGTTTTATGTAAATATAATAGACTTGCATCTAGCGGAAAAACATATGTACGACATCCCATCAACGCTAGATTTAACTCTAATTATACCATCAAAACACGGCGGACGAAATATTGTGGTATAGGGTTCTATGACACGACATGGTGTAGGCTCTATAGTTGAAATCCACGGAGGAATGGATCAGTTTGCTTATCGTGATAGTTTAGAAAATATAATAATAATAATTCATTAAATGCCCAACAGATGAACATCCAAAAATGGACACAATATTAAATAAAAAGTAATACATGCAAGGCATTAAAAACAAACCGAGAAAATATATATATATATATATATGTCAATACATTAAGTAAATACCGGAAAGAAAAATGAAATACTACATCTACTAATCGTACATTGATTAAAGTTAATTAACGTTAGTTAACTTTAATCAGTGTAATACATCTACATATAGACGTAAAATATAATAAATAAATAAAATAAAATATATGCACATTGCATATAATCCGGTCTCTACTAATAAGAAATAATTAAATAATAAATACCACTAATATGAAACATCAAAATCAGAAAAAAGAAAAACATGAAAAATTAAGGCAAATCTAAATTGTAATTATTAGATTTTCTTGGCGAGTGTACCAACGGCGCTCGCCACAGCACGTTCGCCCTAGCTGTAGGGATCCGTAACAGGTGATGCGACCTCAATTCCAGGCGTGGCACAATGAAACCATCTCCAGACAATAAACCAGGAGAGTAGATTTTTCCGGTGAGAATGTTTTGCATAAATGAAACACTAATACGGTTTCTTCTTTCCACAAGCATTATAAAGTCATACCTCTGAATTAGCTCGTCGTAGAGTATACCTCGTATAGGATATCACCCATCGTTCTTATACGATAGATATTTCAAAAATTTGCACTGAATCCGCTCAAGAAGATTGATTTCGATGTTGTGGAAAGGATACCAAGCCATAATGGAATCATATGCAGACGAATTACTTCCAATAACATGGAAAGTAATAACGACTCTAACTATACGGCGAGGACCGTAAAGCAGAAGAAAAGCGCAACACTGTATTAGACTGGCTTCCCCAAACGCCTAGATCTGAACCCCATAGAGAATCTACGGGGGGATGTGAAACTGCTATAAAGTCTAATACTCCGACAAGTTTAGATGATTTATGGACCTTTGGCGATGAAACGTGGCATAGTGTTCCAGTAGAGAGATGTAAAAAGTTAATGGAAAGTTTGCCGAGAAGGTGTGCTGCAATGCTAACAACTAAAGGCTATTCTATAAAATATCAACTTTAAAAACAGAAAAGCACTTTTATACCAACAAATCGTACTTTGCTGTCATTTATACTTCTATGGCCATCTAAAAAATGGGTTTGATAGAATTTATTTGTTTTTATTTATTAGGTTCGGAGTTTTATAAATTATTTTGTATTTATTCTAGAAATTATTTATTACAATACATACTCTTAAAATTAAATGAAGTGTGTTATATAACAATATTTATGTATTTATCATATATATATTTACCTGTGTTATTTATCTGCCCGCCACTGTATATGATTTAAAAGTGTAGCATTACTTAATTCGATTGTCAGGCTCTTAATCAGGGAAGGTTCTTAAAAAAATGAAGAAGTGGACGTAAGATATAAAAATTATGAACTTAAAAAACACTCATTTCTAAGTAAATAAAGCTGCAGAAACGGGTACTTTCGGGATGCGTGCGGCTCGGTTACTATCAATATTAAAAACAATGAGTGTAATTACTTAATATTTTAGTTTGATTGTGTTGTTGATGTGGACCTTGTTGTAGAGTCTGCGTCAAACTAAGATAATAAGTAATTACATCCATTGTTTTTAATATCGATAGTAATCGAGCCGCACGCATTCCCGAAAGCACCCGTTTCTGTAGCCTTATTTATAAGGTGTTTTCAGAAATTCAACCTGCTAATTTAACCTTGTCGTATTTATGATATCGCCAAGTTATAGGTCCTATCCCAACTTTCCATAACGATATATATAAATTTCCGAAAACGTTAACATACTTATCACGATAATACAATGGATTATTTTGTCACTTTTACTATCACCGTTCATATCGTAATACGAACAAAAATAATGACGTAACAAACGAAATGGTAAAAGAGTATTGTCTTCTCAGATTTTTATTAAACGTTTATTTTGGAAGATATTTAGGGATTTCTTTTTTGCCGTACAATATATGAATTTATTTTGACTTAAAGTTTTTATATGACATTTAATCATAACCTATTTCTCTTTTGAACTGATAAATAAAATTGCCTTCATGTAAGAATATCAATAGTACCCATGTTTTGTACAATACAGACCAATGTAACCATTCAAAATGTCGCGTAACGTAGAGTTATAAATTAGTGTAATGCAAAAGCTTCGAAACTTTGGCACTACCATCACAGCAGTAACGCAATCGACCAATCACACTGTAGTAGTAGCGATAAAGTTATTGATAGCAACACGTCTGCTAGTTTATTAGTTTGCACATACATATATTGGATAATCGCATAAGTTCCTTCCCGATTTTCATTGACACCGCAGATTTTACTGTATGGCAGAACTTCGGTCTCTTTATTTAGTCGTGTTACATGCATTGTGTAAGATTACAGTGTCATGTGTCACTTTAGCGTCAGGCATTATTCACATAAATCGTTTTGAGCGTGCGAGAAATTTTCCAAACTGGCGAATGAAAAGATGACCTTTGCGTACAGCTGATGCATTTGCATGAACTTATTAGTATACTAGCCCTTAATGTATTTAATCGTTTAATTTACTTTACTTTTTTCTTAATTATTATACTATTATTGGTAAATATGCATTGGTGACATGTTGCCCTTAAGTTTTATTAATGCTTGTCTTCGGGTAAGTATCTGCTTCTTTCAAGAGCAATCCTTCAATGTTTTACTACTTTAGCTCTAAATTCTGATTATGCTCATTGTGGGTTGTTCCTTAGTGCTTGTTTTGCTTTATATCACACACACCGTTTCAATAACATTAAGGTCAGGATTGCTGGAAGGCCATATCGTGTTTACTGAAACATTTTTTGCGGTTTTGGCTGTACGGTAAGCAGTTCCATCCTGCTGAAAAATGTCATGCTCCAAGCAATCCTTCATTTATTAAATTAGTAGGAAATTGTGGCCGCCACCAATACAGACATCAAACTTTTATTTGTCACTAAATATCACCTTAAACGAATTTTCTACTAACCAAAATAGGTTAAATTTTGATCACCTAAATTTGTTTCGCTTTTTGTTTTCCATTTGTAATTGTTTTTCATCCACATGGCAAAAAATGTAACAAATCTTCTTTCTTCTACTTCTTTTCTACACGTGATAGATAGGCTATTGCCTGTTTTCTTCCTATTCTTCTTCGTATGTAGATGTCTAGTATTCTTTCCAGCGTTTTGACGGCTTGATTTTATTATTCCGACAGAGTTATTGATTTTGGCACTTTTTACCAGTCTATCATCGCTCGTTCTGCTTACGTGCTTATTCCAGCATTTTCTTCGTTTTCGTATGAATTTACCCACGTATTGTATTTCGCTTCTGATTCTGTCAAGTAGTGTTTTCCATGAATGCTTCTTATTATTTCATTTTAACTGTTCGCATCATTAGCTGTGTCTTGGAGGTGTCTGGTCTTGTGTCAGCAGCGTATGTTATGACGGCCGTTACTGCTGATTTGTAAACTCTCACTTTGCTTTCCAGTTCAAGGTATTTTTCCCTCCATACCATGTCTCTGAAGCAGCCTGAGATTCATGTAACAAATCAATTTCAAAAATGTTAACACATGGGCTGAAAAGTCCCGGGCCTAACAAAGAAAACACATTTTTTTTGGTTCAAAATTAGCTTTATTCATCAACGTAATCTCCATCAAGAGCAACGCAATCATTCCAGCGCCGCTCTAACATTTCAATACCACTTTTGTAGAACGATTTATCTTTTGCCTCAAAATAGGCCTCAGTTTCAGCGATAACCTCTTCATTCGTGCGAAATTTCTTACCTGCGAGCATTTTTTTGAGGTCTGCGAACAGCCAGTAGTCGCTGGGAGCCAAATCTGGCGAATACGGTGGATGTGGGAGCAATTCGAAGTTCAATTCATGTAGTTTTGCCATTGTTTTGATTGACTTGTGACACGGTGCGTTGTCTTGATGAAACAACATTTTTTTCTTTGCCATATGCGGTCGTTTCTTTGCAATTTCGGCCTTCAAACGCTCCAATAACGCTATATAATATTCACTGTTGATGTTATTTCCTTTCTCAAGATAGTCGATGAATATTACACCACGCACATCCCAAAATACCGAGGCCATAACCTTTCCAGCCGATTGTTGTGCTTTCGGGCGCTTTGGACGAGGTTCACCAGTTGCTGTCCACTCAGATGATGATCGTTTTGATTCCGGAGTGAAGTGATGGATCTTTCATCCATTGTCACATATCGACGCAAAAATTCCGGTTTGTTACGTTTAAACATGACCAAACACTGCTCAGAATCATCAACACGTTCTTGTTTTTGGTCAACAGTGAGCAAACGCGGCACCCACTTTGAGCAAAGCTTTCTCATAGTCAAATGATCATGCAATATAAAGCCAATACCTTCTTTTGATATCCTTACGATGTCAGCTAACTCACGCAACTTCACTTTTCGATTATTCAAAACGATTTTGTGGATTTTTTTTATGTTTTCTGGTGTTACCGCCTCATTTGGACGTCCACTGCGTTCTGCATCATCGGCGTCTCTACGACCACGTTTGAAGTCAGCAAACCAATGTTTTATTATTGTTTCTGATGGAACGGAGTCCCCATAACACTTTTCAAGCCATTGCTTCGCTTGAACGGTATTTTTTTCCATCAAGAAGCAGTGTAAAATTAAAACACGAAATTGTTTTTTATTCATTGATTTGAAAATAACAAAAGTAGCATGACTCTTAGCACAATAACTCACAAACTAATGAATAGAATATCATGAAATTTTAACAGTTGTCTTTTGAAGGTTAGTACTAACTGAGAGAAAGGTGACTGCAATAAAACTAGCGTCATCTATGTGTTAGGCCCGGACTTTTCAGCCCATGTTATAGTTGCAATCAAACCTTATAAAACGTAGTCCGCATTTATGAGTCCGCTTCCTTGACAAACTTAGTCCAGTTTTTTTGATTTCGTTTGGCTGAAACTTACCTCGAAATATTTCTTCGGTTCTTTTTTTTTGTTTTAATAATATTCTCCTATTCCTGGTAGAAACTAATTTTAAACGAACCGGACTATTATCTTTTTTATCAAGAATATTTCCAATACAATGTTTAATTGTATTCTACACTGTGGACTTGATATATTTTTTCATGGCGACGATTATTTTTAACCACGGATTTTTTATTTGTATATACACCATTTTGCTGGATACAGGCTGGTAAACATAGTATATTATCTTTATTTAGGCAACAACTAAACGCGATTGGAAATCGTACGACGCTTGCATAGGCGTATTTGAGTGTATAAGCAAAAAGTACATTTCCACACATATTTCGACAGTTAGTACATTCGTTTAATGCTACGAAACTAGATAGTGAATGGTCAAGGAAGTTGGTTGTATTTCGCATTTACTGACGATCAGAGCTACGCATGTCGCAATTTGTTGTAGAAAGTTCAATTGATACAACTGATTTACAGCAACAATCGTTGTGCTAGACGTTTATGGCAGCCAGTTTTTTTTAATAATTAAAGTCCCTTCTGTATATTTTCTACAGTTTAATAGTAATTATTGACAACTTTCCCTATGGTGTTTTTATTCGAGGGTTTTGATTACGGACATCATTCGCTAGATGTCCAGTACAACTTTTATTACTGAATGCTGTTCAAGCAAACAAATATGTATTCTGTTAGCAAACCTGATTAAATTGTTTGCAATCTAAATGAGACTTGGCATGCGCAATGTTCACCTTCTGGTAATACACGAACTGTACGCAATCCACCACGAAAGTTGATGCTTAAACAAACCTATTATTTTCCTCAGTATTTGTTTGACAGTTATGTAATATTAAACATTAATTTTTTTTGTTGCCAATTTAATTTATTTTGTTCATTGTACTTGGCCATGGTTTTATACATGTTTCAATGAAACAATAGGTGTATTGTATAATTCTTTATCCCGCAAAGCATTGCATATTTACCAATAGTAACAGAATGAATTAAGGAAAAAAAAAAGAAATCAACCGCAAAATACTTTAAATAAGCATTTATTATTTTGTCCCAAGATGAAATAGTTGTGAGGGTTCGTAGATATAAACGTAGTAGTAAAAATACTATCAGAGCGACATCAACTTCTCTTAGAAATGTTAGCAATCGCCATATTTGCATACAATCATTCTGCTTTGCCAGCATATTCTTGTTACTTTACGTGAACTAGTAGCTTCACGTTTACAAGAAAAAGGTATAGTTCAACTTACAACAAAAAATAACAGTATTTGAAATCTAATAACGAAGACTGAAGAAAACCCAATATTTTACAGACACTGCAAGTATATCATCGTGCAGCAATCAATCACGTATTTCTACAACACCTGGGCCATCATCAGTGTCCAGTTCGGGTTATCCTGCTAGTCCAGCTCTGATCACACTGGATAGTCCTTCACCGCCGAGATCGCCGAGAGTTATGCCTAAATTACAGACATCATTGCCGGTGCCACCTTTATTCAATGTGGGAGTTACCAATGGCAACTCAGCCTCTGCTCCAATGTACACATTAAATACGACACCATATATGGATCTCGATAGTGAAATGAACAGAAACCTGAATTATTATTAATAGAGAATAAGTGTATATATTTATATTTAACAGAAAGAAATGTTTGTAATCTTAAGAAAAGAAAAATATTCTCATTGTTTTTATTTTACTAATACATCGGAGAAAGAAATGGAAATGAAATTGTAACGAATTTGTGATTCGTACGTTTTAATATAGTTGCAATGAGGTCTCTAAATACATCATTTTTACTAATACTTAGATGTTATCATCCTTCAGTTACAACTTTACATAATGGCCATTTTATTTCGATTTCAAAATTATTTCTTTCATTTCAAATAAGTACATATGTATACATAAACAGTTTTTCATCTCTATGCAGTTAATTTGAAATTTCGTACTTGATGATTACAACTTATCATGTAGTTACATTGGGAAATTTATTGAACTTATTTATTACTTTATTAATGTTATCTATCCTTAAGAGAGAAGGCTTAAGACGTTTTTGTTTTAGCTTCTGAATTGTGAAGTGAGAATTTCAAATACACTGTGTATATGTATTTATATTAAATTAGGGTGGAATGTATATATTATATATATGCGTACGGCTCTTTCCTAGATTCATTTTTGTCCTAAAAACAACTTTATGTAATCCCCATGTCATATGATTCATGCAATTAGTAGTTTTGTATATACTATTAAAAAAATCCCATTCCTGTCAGTTATGAATTACGAAATTAAAAGAAATGACATAATTAAGAAGAATGAATTTCACGTTTATTATTATTAGTTAATAAAAGTTTGTATTTTTATGGCATAAGATTACGTGTATTTTTTTGTTTTCATAAAAAAGTATTTTTATTTATTTTTAAAGATTATTATTTTCGAACTTAGTTGTATTTCCACTATTTGGGTAGCAAAATTACGAATAAATTTGTTTTTTCTAAAAAGCTTTTTAGTAGTACTCTGATTGTTGGTGTCAGATTCATATCTAAAGACGCTCGAGATACGTTACCTAAACATCTTATTATTCGAGCAAAAAGTATGCACGTCGATAACTTAATGGAACATCGCACAAAACGACAGCCAACCAACACCACAGATTTCTATATACCAGGTATTCCAAATAATTGTTATCGTCACTTTTTTAGGCATGCGAAAGCAGTTCTATTAACCCTCTCTGGTCAAAAGGCAAACTATGTCCAGCAGAGCATGTTAGCGTTTTCTGAACAGTATCCGATAGATGCATCAAAATAAGCGAACCTTCGTTAAAAGAAAGGCAAGAGGTGATTTTGTTTTATATTCTCTATTTTGACAGAGATATTTGGTTTCTTAAAATTTTTGGAAATATCCAAAAAATATATCGATGTATTAAAAGATATAATAACATCCCTATCGACGATAGATCTCGAAGAGACCGCCGTCATGAGATGAAAATAGTATCCCGCCCTGTTTCGCATTGTAAAAGAAACTTTTTAATTAAGGAATCGGAGAGGTACAGGGCATCTTTGTGAGCAGAAGGCCAAAACATGAACTGCAAATTGCTGATATCTCGTTTTGGAAAGAGTATTGAAGCTACTTAATGATATCGTGTTTGTTCGAGAGCGCTGGATTTTTCAGCATGCAAGTTTAGCACGACGCAATCCATATAAGAAACCAATCTTAGTATTTATTACTGTGAAAGATCGAACTTAACCCCCTTAGAGTATCGGCTGCAGAAGGTTTTCCAGGAGAAAACTTGTTCAAAACCTTGCCCCAATATGGAGTCTCTAAAAGGCTAGATTCAGTCTAGAAGTGACACGTAGACAAGGGTCGTAATAGACTGACAGAGAGTTTAAAAGTTAAAGGAAAATATTTCGAATAAATTTTGTTTTTTTTTTTATATTGTACCTGTTATAGTGAATACACTAGGGTGACAGAATAAAATAGACACCTACTAATTAAAAAAATGCTATTCTCGTTATATATACAAAATATTTTAAAATTTTTAAATTAGCCTAATATTTTGTCGATCCATCTTTACTTGTGCGTGAAGTGCTGCGAGTCGTCGTGGCATAGAATCTATTAAATGATTAATGGTATCTTCTGGAATATTTAACCACTCTTCTGTAACAGCTGCCACGAGTTCTTCCTTATTGCTGGGTTTTCGGGGTCGTTTCGCCATATTTGTTTGGATTATCTGCCAAACATTCTCTATCGGATTCATGTCTGGTGATTGGCCTGGCCATGGTAAAATCCGAATCCCCTGTTCCTCTTTCCATGCGGTTGTTGTTCTTGCTTTGTGGCAGGGTGCTCCATCCTCCATAAAAGTGGCGCCTTCTTTAGATAAAATGGCGTTGTCGAATATCGGTAGTAGTCCTTCTGTTAATATTTGGATATATTTTGCCGCATTTATATTTCCGTCGCAAATTACTAATTGCGATCTTCCACCATACCATATCGCGCCCCACACCATGATGTTCACACCGCCGTATTTCACCATCTGATGCAAAAATTTGTCGTCCAGTTACTGTGACTCCATACCCACATACAACCACTATCACTGAATTGGCAGTATCTGCTTTCGTCTGAAAAAATGACAGACCGCCAAAACTCTTCGGGCTTCGTTCGCATTTCGATTGCCCAAGCCATTCGGGCCGTTTTTGAAACGCCGTAAGAAGAGGTTTTTTCTTTGCCATCCTTTTATACATCCCCACCATTTATCGCAGAACAGTGCGCTGACTTTTGTGTGAAGTTGCCACAAGCTCTGCTGTACTTTTTCGCGGTTCTCTTAACACTTCGCAAACAAGCACGCTTTTACTTCTTTCAGAAGGTCCGGCACGACCTGGTCTCGGCTCCACTGTTGTTTTTTCCTTGCGTTTAAATTATGTAATCACACGGTTAACTGTGGACAACGGAATATTTAAAAATTTACTTATTTCACGTTGCGAAGCGCCGCGCTCACTCTGGCCAACGATGCGTCCCCGGGTAAAGTCGCTAATATCACTCGAACCTTGTAAGTGAGACATAGTTGTAACGATACTAAACTATGATGAATTCCTTCCGATACATGTGCTCCTACCCTAATGACAAGAGAAAGTTCTTAATTCGTTCTTAGAATTTAGCTGTTTACATATTTATACCGCTTTACCTTGTGTCTATTTTATTCTGTCATCCTAGTGTATTTGATTTTATATTTGAGTGTGTTTTGTGTACACAAAGCGTTTAAATCTGCGTATGCGTTATGTAACACATATATTTATAAATACTTAGTTTAACTAAAAAAGTAGTATACACTAGTTCAAAACTAAACGGTTTCTGAACTTAAAAGGCAATGCTTTGTTACGTGATTCCCACAGCAAATCGCTTGATCTCTCTCGATCACGTTCGATTCTGTTCAGTCGTGCTGAGTGTTCGGCCCTGTTCAGTTCTCTTGGCTTTCGTTTGCGGTGACACTTGTACATTACTTCTACAATAGGCTATAATCGTGAAAGCAAAGTATTTTTAAATTTCGCAGGTAGTTTAAGTTGGTGATTGCAGTATTAAAGATCATATTCGCTATTGCGATCTTTACTGTTAGAACTACGAACTTAAATCACCTGTTACAACTGAAAAATATTTACTAAGTTGGCTATGTATTCATGTATACTGGTCATCGCACAAATACTTGAATGGGTGCGCTCAAGCACAGAGTTACGGCGCTAGAAATGATTATGGGCGGTGCTTGCGGCCAACGTTAGGATCGGCTAAATGGTCTACAGTCTCATTCTGTATTACTGCGAGGCGAGGGAGTATCTCGCTAGACATGCGTTATTCGTTCCAAATGAAGTTGGTATTCGACTCATTTTCCAGTCGTTCTGAATGCAATCAACAGCTCGCTGCTTTTCAGCCTGTATATGAAGGCTCTTTTTTATGATTATATATGCATTTTTTCTATGTATAGTTTTAAAAAAATAATTGTCAATCCACTAGAGGCATGGCTGACAACCAGTTATACACCGTGAATGATTTACCTGTAGCTGAGCCTTGAAGAGAAGAAAAAAAAATGTTGACAATTATTTCTAATTTTTTATTCGTACATGAATCTTAAATTAAATATATTTTATTGAAAGGTAGATAACTAAATAATGAGGAAGTACAACAACCTATTTATACTTACCTAAAACTAATACGCTCACTATTCACGTCACTTTAACATAAAAAGAATATTTTCCATTTCCTTTTAATATAGATCACGTGTTATGAATTTGTATTTGAATGTTGCCCGCTTATCCCTACATTTCGCTAAGTTGTCGAGCGCCTTTTTTCGCTAAGAAATATGGCGACTGCTACATCAAGCTGTGGCGTCCAGGACACCGCTTGGTCTAGCGGAGCTCAGCGCTGTTGGCGCTTGGAATCGTCTAGGATCGTACTAAGGTGAATTTATTCCTAATCTATTAAATATCTAGTCGATAGTTTTCATCACCACAACTACAGAATCATTCTCTCTTGCTATATTTTTAGTACCTGGCTTTGACGCACACCGATCTGTAAAACATGTTTCCGTTTTATAGAGATTTTCTTTAAAATGTATTGTTTTTTATTTTGTAAATATGTCAGCGACACGTTACAATCTTCCCATGCTTATGCATTATAATTTTCTGCTTGTTTTTTAAATACCAAACGGTAGACTAAAAGTTAAAGCGAAATTTTATACGTAAATATCGAGACCAATAAGTTCGAACAACTCTAAAAGCAACAAAATATAGAGTAGTAGAGATCATCATAGAAATTGATGCCTTCGAAACGTGAAGTGTATTTCGCAAACAACCAAAATAGCAATAACAACAGTTTGTAACTCCAATTACAATTTTTTGTTTTTCCTAAAAGTCAGAAAAGCAATGACAATCGAGAAATCTATTTATAATCGCCGTGAAACTTCAAATTTATGCAGGTGAGGTGACGTTTTGTTATTTTTCAAAATTTAACTCCATGGTCTGTAAAAACAAAATTCAAGGTAAGGCACATTCTATCCTTAGAAGCTAATTCTTTTTTGTAACTGGTGAACCCTTTGTTTCGATAGTATAATATTTAGGCGTTATTAGTGCATGATTTGATATTTTATTTTTTAATTGTGTACACGCTATTGTTTCTTTTAAGCAGTTTTGGTTGATGTATCGTTCTTTATTTGCAGATGTTAATGTCTGCAGCGGTAGAATTAAAATTCCACTTCTGGCCAAAAAATCATGAGGATATAATCTACAAGCCACCATTTCTTTCAAGGATATCATGCGCGTCGTGGTCCCAAGATAATTCGTACCTAACCTATCTAGCCGAGAAAGCTAAACCGGAAATAATTTCGCTGAAAGATATCAACAACATCAAACTCGTACATATCGTTGCTGCCGTTAATGATGCGTCTGCAGTAATCTTTCAGAGAACAACAAAGAGATGTATAGCAGTCGGTACGCAAAATGGACAAGTGGCTATGTATGATACGAAGTCGAAAACTATAAACAAATTGTTCGAAAACGTACCATCAGCTGTAAGGTACATGGATTTTAATGTGGGGGACGAACATCTAGCTGTTGCCTGTATAAGTGGGAATGCCATCCTGTACGACGTAATAAATGCACACGTGTGCGGTAGTTACGTCATTTCGGAAACAGTTGAACCGACTGCTTTAAGGTTTCATCCAACAATGCAGAATATTTTAGCAGCCGCAAGTGAAGAAGGAACGGTGATGTTATGGGATACGAATACGGCGAATAAAACCTTTTTCGCGCAGACGCATACTTCTCCTATTAGTGGCATAGCATTTGGTAAACAAGACAACGATATGCTAGTGTCTGTCGGCGAAGATAACAAGTTCTGCGTTCACGATTTGAATATGAGGGAGTGTATTTTCAGAAGTAGTACTCAGCATCCTCTAAGTGCTGTCGACGTAAGCTTAGATGGTATCACGGTTGCCATTGGTTCTCAAGAAGGAATAATATACCTTTATGATACGAGAAATTTCCTTCAACCGATTGTTACTTGGAAAGCTCACAATTCTAAAATTCATAAGGTCTTATTCCAATATCCAAATAAAGAGGTCGACAGTTATGCGCTACAAAATTCAATATCCGATTTGACCCCGAAGTCGGTATCAGAGGCGCACCAATTAAGAATGAAATCCCCCGAGTTCGCGGAAAAAGGTACAGCTACGGATACGTCGTCAAAATTAACCATCAGCAGTAAAAAATCGTTCGAAAAAGAAAGCGAATCACCGGAAAACGAATTCGTAAAAAAACTTAAAATGGATATTATAGCCAATGTTAAAAAAGACGCTCAGCACCTAAACAGCCACTTAAATATGCACATGCAGAATCTAGAGACCTTCATCCAAAATGAATTTCACAAGATGGATTCGCAGATGGACGAAAAATGGGAACTCTTAAATTTGGCTTCCGTGAATTTGGCAAAAGAGAACGATGCAGTCAGCTATAGCCAATCGTATGGAAGATCAAATAACGAACCGCTTGTCCTAGAATGAAGAAATTGTGCGCTAGATATAAAATTTATATGTTTAATTATCGTTTGTATCATTACGCAAACTAACGTGGGAATATTCTACACATTTTTGCTAAATTCACGCTTTGCTAATAGTCATGTAAGTATTTCTGTTTAAAATAAACTTTTGTTGTATCAAGTGTTAGCTAATATTGCTTCTTTATAAATACACCTGAAAGTATAAGTAACTTTAATAAACTATTTCAAACAATATACACGCTGTATAACTACAATAACAACTACATCGGGCGTAGCTCACACATGCAACTGTACTCGCAATAACCACGTACTCCCTCAGTACTGCCAACCCGTAGTAATAGTTCTACTTAGAACGATTAACATTCGCTTAATCTGACAAAATTTATCCCTCGGTAAATTTTAAAAGAATTTAAATACACATCATACTTCTCACAATAATAATGCACATCTGGTAATACAAAATATTGACTCGAGCACATAGTCCGTATACTTGATTGATCTTGGTGAGTGCCTTCGATTGAGGTTTCGTGCACTTTGGGTTCTTCGTTACTTGACACATGTTCTTCTTCCTCAATCACCTTGTTCTCTTCGATCTCCAAATCGATGATTCGTCACTTGTCCGTGTCTCCGTTTATTCTTCGTCTTCATGTTTGAGAACTTCATCGTCATGGTTTTGGTAGACCTTTAATTGGTACACGTGAGTCGTTGTACTGTATAGTCGATTGCCTTTCCTGAAAATGTTGCTAACTTGATAAGTATCACTCGGTAATTTTGAATATGGTTGTATACTTCGCACGTAATTTGGTAGATTACAATATTCCCCGGATTATAGTTCATCTAGCAGTTATGTTACTAGTATAGGGCGTTGGTTTTTAGTTACTTAATTTCACATTTATTACGAACTTTCTCCTATACCGTGGTTGATAGTGAATAGTGCCGCTGCTCTAAAATGTCCCCTCATTGGTAACCGGTTCGCCCGGAAAAGTCCACTACTTCGACTGTTCCTTGGTCTCTGGTATGTAGTGGTGGATCCAAGTCTGATGCACGGTTACGAAACGCATGAAGAAATCCTTTGGATTGCGTTAGATCGAAACGGTAACCCGATTTCGTTTTTGCTCCGGTGAGAGCAAATGCGGTACCCATCGCGCCGAAAGCTTTTTCATACCCAAAATTTTGTATAGGGTATGGCCAACACGTTCTTCTGAGACGCCTGTTGTCTCTGCTATCTCTTTCAGCTTCAATCGGCGATCGGCTAACACGACATCATGAATCTTGTCGACCATTTCATCGTTGGCAGCAGAAGCTGATGGTCGAAAATGCATCTGCCATGAAACAAAATATTTAGAATTTCCATGGCCGTTTTTCCTGTCCTCTAGTAATGTTTTGTCAATGCACGAAATTCGGTTTTATCCATTTTTTGCGAAACCGCCTGACTTGCTACACAAAACACACTCTTAAACAACTATCGACAGTGGACGTCTGAAATTTAGACAGTTGCAATAAAAAAGGTTGCCCTTGCCGACCAATGAATCCACTTCAACCGTCATTAACCATCTCTTGCCGATTCCGGAAACATTTCTGGTCGCACTCGTATATTGTGACATAGTTGTATTGTATTTTTGTATACGACACAAAGAAAGACACTAGTAATAGTATGCAAGACTTCACATCAAAAGTGATTGAAACGAAAACCATGAAGATTAATATATCATATATTGTAAATTAGATTGACAGAAATTACGCTCCAAATAAATATATTATAAGTAAATCCTAAAAAACATCGCTTCTTGTACCAAATTTTACGAGCAAGTTGGAGATAAATATGAAAAGATTTTGCAAAAAAACAGCGAATCCTGGCCAAATATTGTCGCATGCAACGATCAGATAATTGTGTATCAAAATATACGACGCACCAATTAAGGAACCAAACGCTGTAACCAATCCTACGAATAAAATAAACGTCGCCATAAGTATTTTGCACTTATCGTCGCTCATGTATGAATTTCTGAGAACATGGAGAGGTACCATATTAATTACTAGCATTGCTAATGTTGCGAATACCCCTGGGATTGTATAAACTCTATTATTATGTATTACATCCGGATGTACGGCACATAAATCGATCAGTATCCACCAGCCACTGAAAAATAATATACCGCCTATTATCACTACAGCGCAATTGACTTTTATGCGGGGCACATTCGCAAATCGTTCCATGAATCCAAAATGGAGAGTTCTTACTTTATACATGCTTTTTTAAGCAGCTAAAAGATGTGTTAATAATCAATATAACTATTACGTCAATGTGACATAAGTATATTAAAGTTAGAATTTATTTTGACTCTAAATGTGTCGCTACAGTAATACACAAATCAGGTAATTGTATGTGGCAGAGTAACTGTAATCAGTAATCACAGAAGTGATGTGATATTTGTAGTAGCGTGTACAGAAGATCCATCGCCATATATTAAGCATAGATATACATAGCTATAACCAATATCATATGAGTCAAAGGGCAGCAGGAACATAAAGATTACCTTAATATAACTATTTTATGTAAGTGCTGAATAATTTTATCATTTTTTATAATTATTGTGGGCTTGTACATTGTTTTTTTGTTTGGAATCATACGCAACAAAGGCCATATTCATAGTTTTTGTTTTCAGAGCAATACGTGCGAAGATGGTACTTATTGCCGGAACTACCAACTTAAAACGTCCGCAAAATTTAAAAATAGTCAGTTATTTTTACAAAGGTTTTGATAAATAAATATTAATCATTCATTTGATTTATTGGTATGTGTAATTTATTGTACTATGCTGGTATAGGTTTCATAGAACTAGCTGAAAAGGGATCATGTTACGCATGAAAGAATATAAAAACTGTAGAATTTGCGAAAATAATGAATTATTGCCACTAGTTTTTTCCTAAATTATCTATTTATTTAGTCTAATCAATAAATTCACCTTCTGTTATATTCTAAACTTATATACGAAACAAATGTAGAAAATACCACAAACGCGGAGGAAATTATATTAACTGCTTGTGAGTATGCTAGTAACTTCCCAGTGAACCATTTTTAATCCTCACAGACAATTTAAATTGCAATAGAGGCCATATTTACAATTTCCTTCTGGTTTCTTTTAGAGTAATACGAGTGAATATAGTCCTTATTGCTGAAACAACTAACCTAAATTGTCCGCGAGATTTAAAAACGATTGATTGAGTTTGATTATAAACATATATACATCTCCGACTATGGAGCTTTATCTTATTATCCCTCTCAAATATTTTATGTAAACATGTCTTGTAAAAGGATATTGATTGCAAATGTAACCGATTTTCCTTTAATACTTGATTGACACAATAATATAAAAATTCATTTGTTATATTTTTCGCAAATTATACATAACACTACAAAAATGTAGGTAATTTTAACATAAAATCTTGCTATATTACGTGCTGTTTGTCCTTTAAGCATTATTTTATTTAAATTTAAAACATATACATTATATGCATTATTAATACTAATATTGTTAGTTCCTTCCAAACCGAGTAGGTAACGCTAAACATTGAACCATTAGTAGCGAGGAATCTCAATTGTCAATTTTGTTGTGACAATAATAAAGAATACAATTATTTCCACTTAATTGGCGTTTCACAGCGATATCTATTTCGTTCATCTAATTAAAATTATACTATTCTGATAATATGGAGTTTTACAGTATCCTACCAATCTATTTCCATAAAGTTCATAGAAATAAAATCAATCTGATTATTTGATAATTCATACGTAGAGCAAGCGTAAGGATAAATTTCATTTAACTTTACAAATGCTTTACGAACGCACGTACAAACTTGAATGTAAGCCACAATTGATGTATTTTATAAATTTCCATAAACATAATAGCGGTTCAATCGCCATCTCTGTTTCAAATGACAAAACAGAAATATTTCGAAACCAACAGGTTAGCGATTAGTTGAGCTTTCCGTCGTCAGATAACGCGAACTAACTGATTTATTCTTATTTTTACTTTTATAATTATTATCCTATGTACACTAGTGAGTACTCCAATAAACTATTATAAACCACAACTAATAAATCCATAAATGTGAGGAGGTTACATGTTAATGCACATAACAATGTTAACTAATACAGTGTTTGTAGTACTGTTTGTATTTAAGATCCGAGGTTTTTCAAAGTATTTCAATATTTGAGATTTAATGAGGTTAATGTAAAATGTTACAAACAAGTAATTTTAACGAAGATTTACTTGTTAATACTACTGAGTATGGTAAAAGGTACAATAAGTATCTGCGCAAAATAAAATGAACAAACTGAAAAAACAAAGACTTCTTTTAATGATAACATTGTGTTCGTATAACGAATTACATCTTTAGAATTTTATTTATTTATAATTAGAGATATTTCTATTTATACTTATGATGGTTTTTAAGCCAGTGTTTGACAATGAATGGGCTCGTTCTAAAAAGCATATATACACATATACACACGTATATGTTTATATATACATATATTTCTCAGATTCTCCGCGTTTGTTGACTGTTCTGGGCAGGACCTTGTTCATGTTTTGGTGGCATTGCATCTACCTTCTTCTTGAACGCCTTACGATCGGTAATGCGTATTTGTGACTAAACAATAGCCAAAATATAGATTGACTGAACAGTGATTTAGTAATTCCCATTTTATTCAATAAAATATAATACAATATAATGTGGTAAATATATTAGCATGTCTATACGCTAAATATTTAGTTTGGCGATATTTTACATGGATCGATTCGGCATACATATACCATATTATTTGACAGAATGAGTCTAAACACCAGATATGATTTTGGTGCCCGTATCTCTGTTTCGCGTCGAGAGCGAAAATTCAAGCGATCAACTTGTACGCTAACAAACGCGGTATGTGCTAATGTGGCAAGCACTTGTGAAATACTCATAAATAAGTTCTTAAATATTTATTCGTTGAATCTCCGGCACCGTAAATATTGACACTATTTAACATCGTGTTTATGTATGGATATATGCGATGTACGTAGAACATAAATGTATGTACGTGTGTGCTTGTACATCGTTGGCAAAGCACTTTTCACGTTTTTCTTTCTATATACTTGAGTAATCGGACAAATATACATCAATTTGTCACGTATTAACACTCTTACCACCTTCAATAATTGCTCGAGACGCTTTACCTTTCCAATAAATTCATCATTGTCGATATAAATGTTTAACTTACGTGCTAATTTTCAGTTGAATGTGGGCGTAAGATGTAATAGTTTTCGTGTTCAACATGGAGTTATATCCATAATACGATTTCAACGCTGCCATTACTTCCTTCGAGTCCATTAGTACAAGTAATTAGTACAAGTAATTAAAGTCGTTGGAGTTAAATTACTACGGCGTAATTTTCAGTTTGTTACGAGATAAAAATAGAATCAGATATTCGCTGTTCGAAATATGATATGTACAATAAAGCCGATAGAACCAAATAAATCTCCAACTAACATATATACATAACATAATCTGAGCAAAGTCAAAGACAAGGAGCTAGAGTACGATTGAAATCGGAAGAAACCAATTTCCGCAAACCAGGTGACATGAGAATGTAAAGACCACTCTACAATATTGGGATACAGGAACATATGTTGATTAATGACAAGTATACCTAACCTTACTAGAAATAATACTGCACATTACTTTTATTTTATAATTTAGGTTAATATCTATTCTATGATTGTAATGTGCAATGATTTTATGTGTATCATCTTGGAAACTATTATACATCGAGCTTGTCATAATATAAAAAACCAAAACAAAAACTACTAACGAACAAACAGCTGATCGACAGACGGTATTTATAGATAGAGCTTTACAGGACAAATGTAGATATAGTACTATAATATATTATGTATATATTTCCATTTCTATTATATTGTATATATATTCTATATATTATGTTATCTGTATCTAATATAGTACTATAAAAAGAGATATATAGTACTATATTATATTTTTTAATAGTACTATATCTACAATTCTACATTCCTTCACTATAGCTATAACCATGATGGAGTAGGGCAACAGCGAATTACTGCTTACGGTGAATGGCTGATTGTAGGGGAATATTGCAGCGAGAAAGAATGCGTATTATAATCGTTGACTTTGCTCAGATTACATCTGTATAAGTTTAAAATCCGCGACTAACTATCGCTTGTTTGTTGGCCTGCCTACTACAATTCAGAACAACAATTACTTTACTTTGTATCCGTTAGGCCTGAGTAATTAGTATTCCTTTCTATACTCCATTCACGTTAAGAATGCAGAGTTAGACTAGATAGGCTTTAAAATACGGGTTGGCCATTGGCTAATCGGCAAGGCATATTCACACAGGAGAAACAGATGCAATTTCTTCATATGAAATTTCTATCAGTTGTCAAGTTTACTTATCATTTTGGTGTCGTTTTCTTCTGGTTTTTATTGTATTTTTTATCTTTATAAACAGATTGTGGTAAAAGTAGGACTACATATTGTAACACCTGAAGCTTGGGCAAACTGTGTCAAGAAGAGAATAAAATGTATCAACTTGATAACATAGTTGAAGATACGGCTGAAGAATTTATTATAATTGCAGATGCAGATTCATCGATAGATACATACATCGGATTCTAATTCTGCGTAATAGAAGAGCTAATAAATTAATTAAATGTGTATAATACTTAGAATACTCTATTGTTCATTTGTATATTCATGAATTTCATACATTTAGTTAAAGTATTTTATACAATATATACTCTATTTTTTAATTTGGAGGAGTATTTTTAAATTGAAGAGCTAAAAAGTAGGCTAGCTGTTGGTCAGTTTTCGGAAAAAAATACACTAGGGTTGTTTGGTATATTGCCGGCCGCCATATTGTTACAACACCTGATTGACGTTTAGATCGTGTATTTTTCTGAGTGCGTTTGTATTTGATTTTTCTCTCTAAATTTGCATTGTAGTAGTGATTACGTAAATACAACTTATATAAAATCCTAGCTCGTTTTGAAACTACCGCTAAAAAGTAGCTTTGAAAAATTACATCGTGTGGACGCGTCTTTTCATTTTACTCCGTCATCAGAATCTGATTCAAATGTCTGTTAATATCATTTTCATAATAAATTGAAATTATTTGTTCACCTTCTTCATACAACCATTTGATTTGTAAATCAAATTCGTCAGCTTATGTCATTTGTAATTTTATAAATAAAATACTAACAGTAAACAAATCCTTTTTTATTAAGTTTAATTTAGATATGAAGAGAAGAGAACTATATAAATTGTAATATGTGCAATTAAGACATTGCCATAATATTTTATTGTAGTCATTAATATGCATGTAATTATTCATTTACTGCATATTAATGACATAAGTTGTACTACAGTCGGAGTACAGTAGATAAATATACTTGCGGTGCTGTTTTCTTTTTCACCGAATAGCTTATCCAGCTTCATCACTGAGAATAACCAGATTCTATACAAGATTTAAGGATCTTATTCTACTCTGAAGGCATTTGACGTATTTGGATATAGCTCCGTTGAGCCCATTATGTATTGTTCATAATCAGCAACATTCTTCTTTTGCTTCCTTAGCTTTGTGTGTATATATTGAATTGCTTACCTTCAACCATACCATTGAAGCTTTCGCTTTTAAAATTGATGGAGATTAGTAACGGAGAGATTTACTTCATGACAAATGACTTGGTATAACACTATGTATATAACCATTCATGTCAAAGTTATACCATCAAATTTTGGATTCAAGTTTATTCGTAGCTATATTGTTATTTTAAAGCTCGTCGTATGGCATTTATGTTTTTCCGATTAACCCCAAATGCAATCTCATTTACTTTCTAACGTAATTAAGTAAGCTCCAACTATTTCGGTAAATGAAATAACTGAAGGATACATTTATATTACAATTGATGTCATTTTTACTTTATTTTTGCGGTATTATTTTACCAGATCATATAAACATAATGTATTATACACAAAATATGAAAAACTCTGCTATTTACTATATTATCATTGTTATATGTTTATAATCATCATCATTTTCAGGTTAAAATAGAATAAATTTGACAGAACAAAGTTCAAATCACAGACTATGTTAATCGATATTTGTCACAGTTTCGCCGGTAACAGAGAGGTCATGGGTTCAAATCCTACCTTCACTGATATTTTTTCAAAAATTTAAAATGGTAAAATGCAAAAAAAAACGTAATTTTATCAGAATGTGCGTGTGTGCGAATCTCAATCGCGGGTTAGTTTGTTTTTCAATATAAGAAAAAGATTAATATTACACAATTTTATGGTTGGCAAATTAATGTAAAGGCTACAGTAGTAGCAGTAAATAATTATCCTATAAGCAGTAAAAACTAGATTTTCGTATGTTTTGGCGAACAGTTAAATTGCGAACAATATTGTGCAATGATCCGTCATGTAATCTTAATTCCTTAATACAAAATAGTAAATACAATACCTAATAAGAGTGGTTATGTGTTTGTTAATGCACAAGTGGATTCTCGTTTGAGGTACGGGATTTATTTGTGGGGTATATATCTACGTTAGTTAAGATCAATTAAATTATTTATGATCAAGATCCCTGCGGCCTAGAAACAGTTAGTACGTGTTAATATGTACTTTTGTAGGACTTTATTTGTAGAATATAAAGCACTTCAATTAATTTATATATAAGTTGCAATAAATCCGGTGAAATTGGGACGAGATTGTACATAAGATTGCGGTAATTACTAATCTTACAAATACAGTCGTATGCACTAATTCGAAATATTGCAATCGTTATAGAAAAAGAAACTGTTTCGGTTTCTGTAAGTGACAATACAATTTCGTTAAGAATTAATCGGATATTAATAAGATAATAAAACAAGGCTTACTACACTTTCTACCAAATTAAGCGACTTTTTTTTAAGTTGTCAAAAATTTAAAAGCTACTTAACTATTTGTGCAGTTACTCAATATTTAGACACACAATTACATGGAAACTGGATTAGAAATAGAATGCCAAATACGTGGCCTGCACGTTCACCAGATTTGTCGCCTTTAATTTTTATTCTATGTGGACATTTAAAACAGGTTTTTTATGCGTGACACCAGATAACGTTTTGAACTTAACGAAATGAATTATGTATGTCAAGTACTTCAAGATATTACTCCAGACACACTAAGAAGAACATGTTCTTCATAGGTCTGCATATTGCCTAATGAAACACAATGAATATTTTTGAATAGATTTAAGGCAAATAGAATATGGAATGGAAGAGCAAACGTGCTTTTATTTCTCGAAATAGAGCAGATGTGTTAAAATATCATCTAAGAAGTAATAATACAGAGAGAATAAAAATGATTGATATACGAAGGCGACCTGAAATGTTTCCTGAATCGATAAGAAAAACACAGTATTGGTGTGGTTCTTTATTTCTATTTTTCGACGTAGTCTCCTCGAAGATTAATACACTTTTTCAAACGGTGCTGTAGTCTGTTCAAGCAGTCGGAAAAGTAGGATGTGTCGAGCTCTGCAAACTAGCCATCTCTAGCGGCGATGACTTCCTCATTTCAGCCAAGTCTCTTTCCTCCCAGTGATTTTTTTCAGGTTTGGAAAAAGTCGTTGGGGGCGAGGGCCAGTGAATATGGAGGATGAGGGACTAATTCGTAGCGCAACTCACTCAATTTGGACACGACGATGCGAGATGAATGAGCCGGTGCATTGTCATGCTGGAAAAACACTTTTCTCCGCTGCAAACGAGGCCGCTCCTCCTTCAATACCGTATCGAATCGGGTCAATAAATCACTATAGTATTGCCCCGTGATCCTCTTTCCCTTCTGCAGATAGTTGATGAGGATCGCACCTTGCGAATGCCAAAAAATGGTCGCTATGACCTTTCCGGCCGATGGAACGGCCTTTGCTTTCTTCGGAACCGATTCGCCCGGAAAGGACCACTGCTTCGGCTGTTCCTTGGTCTCCGGTGTGTAGTGGTGGATCAAAGCCTCATCGACGTTTATGAAACGCATGAAGAAATCCCTTGGTTTGCGTTGGATCCTGGCCAGACTCTCCTCTGAAACGGTCACCCGATTTCGTTTTTGCTCCGGTATGAGCAAACGGGGTACCCATCGCGCCGAAAGCTTTTTCATCTCCAAATTTTCCTCTCTTGTCTCTGCTATCTCCTCCAGCCTTCAAAGCGATCGGCTAACACGGCATCATGAATCTTGTCGGCCATTTCATTGTTGTTAGCAGTTTTTGGGTTTGATGGAGTACATCCGCCATGAAACTTTAGCAAAATATTTCGAATTTCCGTGTCCGTTTTCCCAGCCACCCGGAAGTGTTTTATCACTGTACGAAATTCGATTTTATCCATTTTTCCGAAACCGCCTGACTTGTTACACGAAACACAGTCTTAAACAACAACTATTCATAGTAGACGTCTGAAATTTTGCTCTTGCCGATCGATAAATCCAGTTAAACCTTCATGCGTTCATAAAAAGTTAGTGTTAACCTAAAAGTAGCTCAGAAAATGATTTGTGCGTATTTATTTAAAATTACACCAGATTATGTATCAACATGATGACGTTAAAATTTCTGTACTCATCAGCACATTAAAGACATTCCATTAAAGTGCTGTGACCAGTGTATTATCCCCTGTAAAATGTTTTACTTTATTTTATCTAGATATACTTTTTAAATCGCAGACTGGAAGCAATACCAAAATATTTTATCAGATTCTAAATCTAAATTAATAACATAATAATATATAATTTTTATTTATGACACTACAATGTAAATAATATAACTGTGCACAGTATATTGAATAGTTAATTATATGTTTATTCATCAAAGTTGAAACGTTGGATATATGAACAACTAATCTTTACGATAACTATCAATATAATCACTGCAACTGATTAGATTAGAAAATTAGGAGAACGAAGACAAAGAGGGAAAATAAAAAAGAGAATATCTGTGCGCGTGATAGAATTGTCTTGTCCGTGTACACTACTTTTGATTAGATTACTTCAGGAGAATATTTGGTAGACACTGAAATGGAATTCTCCACTGCCGCGTAGGGAAAGGATCTAAATGGAAGCAGCTCGAAAAGAGCGAGAGAGATGGTATCTTGACTGCTGACGCTACCGTTGTGCTTATAGCTTATACTAAAAGTACTCCAAACTCCTCTGCAAACATAAATGTGTAATGTGGGGTGTATCCAGTGACAGAGGAATTAATCATGTGGAAGAAAGAGATTTCGATTGAGATGTTTAAATGCATACGGTTGCTGTTATTATCGTGAATTATACATCTACACATTAAGCAATAAAATATACAAATTATACAATTGAATGTTTATATCATTACGATGAAAATGTGATAAAATGGAATTGGGAGAAAAGAAGTTGCTGTTTCACTTGTAAAATATATGTATATGGCAACGTTCTGGGATTAATTGCTTATCGAATTTTGAGAACGCAGATCATGAAAATTTGTTATGAAATGTTGTTAGACAACAATTTCATAGCTTGTTAAAGATGCGCGTACATCATACGTGGGCAACAACCGGTCCGCTAGACATTTTAAAAAACCCAATTAAAAAAAATTCACGATTTAATTATAATGTTGCACCTATTTTTCTCATTTCATTTTCTTATTTTAATAAATTTCATTATAATAACATTGTCGAATTATTTCATGTCTGATATCTATCGCTAAAAGTTATGAACACCACTTTAAAATGCACTACCTTTAAACGCGAACATATTTGCACACTAAAATTTGGCCCACAACATGTCATACGTTGCCCATACTTGACATACAGAGTGATTTTATATGTTTGAGGACAGTTTAAATTTCGCGCGGTGGATTCTAGGGGATTTGACATGTTAAGAGTGGCCATTGTGAGTATCGGTCCTGTCAATTGCCTGTGCGACACGTTATTTATATTCATTTTATTCGTTATTATTTGCTTCATTTTTACTTGTAATATGTTCTTCTTAGAGCTACTGTTTATCAGTGTTATCACATTTACATTAATTTTCTGCTTAGGAAATCAATATGAAATTGATTTTTTGAAGATCTGTTGTCAATACTTTATCACCGACCCAAAATCTATTTGCTACGCTACTGGTTACGAATTCAAAACCAAATCGCCAACGTGACAAAAATTTAGCAAGGCGCGAATCTTTTTACTCTAATCTATAAATGCACTGTATTGCATATTACATTTAATAGTAAAAAAAGACAAGTTACTTCTAAACACAGCATTGAAATAAGAAAGTTTCCTGATGGTAAAGTCAGTAAGTTTAATTTGTTTTTAATTTAAATTTCTCTTTCATTTTTGTTAATTAATTTTGAACCTTTATACATTCCTCGCACATTTTTCTGTTATTACAATGTTTATTTTTAAAGATATATTCCTTTTCTCTTTAAATATTTTAAAAGATCAATTTTTTGAGATGGAAATAAGTTACTAACACATGGGCTGAAAAGTCCCGGGCCTAACAAAGAAAACACGTTTTTTTGTTCAAAATTAGGTTTATTCATCAACGTAATCTCCATCAAGAGCAACGCAATCATTCCAGCGCCGCTCTAACATTTCAATACCACTTTTGTAGAACGATTTATCTTTTGCCTCAAAATAGGCCCCAGTTTCAGCGATAACCTCTTCATTCGTGCGAAATTTCTTACGGGCGAGCATTTCTTTGAGGTCTGCGAACAGCCAGTTGTCGCTGGGAGCCAAATCTGGCGAATACGGTGGATGTGGGAGCGATTCGAAGTTCAATTCTTGTAGTTTTGCCATTGTTTTGATTGACTTGTGACAGGGTGCGTTTTCTTGATGAAACAACATTTTTTTCTTTGCCATATGCGGTCGTTTCTTTGCAATTTCGGCTTTCAAACGCTCCAATAACGCTATATAATATTCACTATTGATGGTATTTCCTTTCTCAAGATAGTCGATGAATATTACACCACGCACATCCCAAAATACCGAGGCCATAACCTTTCCAGCCGATTGTTGTGCTTTCGGGCGCTTTGGACGAGATTCATCAGTTGCTGTCCACTCAGATGACGATCGTTTTGATTCCGGAATGCAGTGATGGATTCATGTTGCATCCATTGTCACATATCGACGCAAAAATTCCGGTTTGTTACGTTTAAACATGGCCAAACACTGCTCAGAATCATCAACACGTTCTTGCCTTTGGTCAACAGTGAGCAAACGCGGCACCCACTTTGAACAGAGCTTTCTCATAGTCAAATGCTCATGCAATATAAAGCCAATACGTTCTTTTGATATCTTTACGATGTCAGCTAACTCACGCAACTTCACTTTTCGATCATTCAAAACGATTTTGTGGATTGTTTTGATGTTTTCTGGTGTTACCGCCTCATTTGGACGTCCACTGCGTTCTGCATCGTCGGTGTCTCTACGACCACGTTTGACGTCAGCAAACCAACGTTTTATTGTTGTTTCTGACGGAGCGGAGTCCCCATAACACTTTTCAAGCCATTGCTTCGCTTGAACGGTATTTTTTCCCATCAAGAAGCAGTGTAAAATTAAAACACGAAATTGTTTTTGATCCATTGTTTTGAAAATAACAAAAGTAGCGTGACTCTTAGCACAATAACTCACAAACTAATGAATAGAATATCATGAAATTTTAACAGCTGTCTTTTGAAGGTTAGTACTAACTGAGAGAAAGGTGACTGCAATAAAACTAGCGTCAGCTATGTGTCAGGCCCGGGACTTTTCAGCCCATGTGTTATATATATTTCTTTGTACTAATGCTTTTTGGGTAAAAACTAACCATTTTCCGTTCAAATACTCCTCATTACAACGAATTTTTATGAAAATATGGAAACCATACAGTTTTAGTTCATGTAGGCAAAATAATTTGGATAAAAGGTCTAACTGCGATATAAAGAGTATTGTAATTTTAAATTACTTTTTAACTTTACTGTTATTTATATCTTTTGTTCTGGAGTATCCACAGAAAAGACCCTTTCTACAACGAATCGCCCTACACTTTACGTAATGACTTTATTAGCGCCTTGGTGGCAAAAATTATTATCAAATGCGATAGTACACAGGTTTTAATATCTAATGATAAATATAATTTTTAGAATGTTTACAGTATGGTTTTAAGATATTAATTCAATAATTTATGTAAATACAACAATAAATCCAGCTAAAATAATTCATGTACACATGTAAACGGTTTCATTACACATATACACTTACTTTGCACAAAAATTTGCATTTGTGGTAAAGCAATGATAAAGAAATTTTATTGTACCTTTGAGAATACCAACCGCAAACTATTACGATAATAGCAAACGGTCGTGAAAGCCTGAAACAATATTTAAAGGCATTTTAATCGATTTTAGTTCAGGACTTACTAATATGTAAAGCCAATAAAACATGTAAAATATTATTACATTTTATATTTGAAAATTCACGTGTAAATTTGTTAACTTTCCACATTTTTTTTGTAACATTAGACACAAAACTTTACAGACACTGTTAGTAATAAATGATTACATTCTTCGTAACTAATTACTGTTTGCGGTAAAACAATTGTGTGATATTGAACGAATGACAAATAAAAACATTTACGGTTAATAAAAATGAAAAGATATGCGATTGAACAAGGAGTGTTTATTATGAGAAGTTATATTACATTTGGAGAAACTTTTGCAGAAGTTGAAAGAGCATTCTGTACAGGACATCAAAAAGAAGGCTGTCCATCACATATGAAGTTGTTCCAAAAACGTCAATTCGTCATTATTCCCAACAATTAAAAATTTCAAAAACCAGTCCACGAGGGAGATTTGAAATGTTTCCGGAATCGACAAGAAAAACACGGTATTGGTGCGACTTTTTATTTTTATTTTTCGATGTAGTCTCCTCGAAGATCAATACACTTTTTCAAACGGTGCTCCAGTCTCTTCAAGTCGTCGGAAAAGTAGGATGTGTCGAGGTCTGCAAAGTAGCCATCTCTAGCGGCGATAACCTCCTCATCTGAGGCAAATCTCTTTCCTCTCAGTGATATTTTCTGGTTTGGGAATAGGAAAAAGTCGCTGGGGGCTAGGTCCGGTGAATATGGAGGAAGAGAGACTAATTCGTAGCGCAACTCATTCAATTTGAATATAACACACGTCGAAAAGCACTCTTTTCCGCTGCAAATGAGACTGTTTCTCCTTTAATACTCCATCGAATCGGGTCAATAAATCGCTGCAGCGTTCGTCCTTCACTCCTGCAGTTAGTCGATGAAGATCACATCTTGGGAATCCCAAAAAAGCCGCCATGACCTATCCGGTTGATGGAACGGTTTTTGTTTTCTTCGGAGCCGATTCGTCCGAAATAGTCCACTGCTTCGTCTGTTCCTTGGTCTCCGGGATGTAGTGGTGGATCCAAGTCTCACCCACGGTTACGAAACGCATGAGGAAATCCCTTGGATTGCGTTGGATCCTGGCCAGATACTCCTCCGAAACGGTTAACCGACTTGGTTTTTGATTCAGCCATCCAGAAGTGTTTTATCACTGCACGAAATTTGATTTTATCCATTTTTGCGAAACCGCCTGATTTGCTACCCAAAACACACTCTTAAGCAACAACTATGGATAGTAGACTTCTGAAATTTTGACAGCTGCCACAAAAAAGGGTTGCCCTTGCCGACCAATGTATCCACTTCGCTCACCACTCTTGCCGATTCCGGAAACATTTCAGGTCGCCCTCGTACCGTATATAAAATGTGTATGGATCATTATCTTCATCTTTTCAGTAAAAACTTAAGTTAGTTAACCGTCATAGCACGTAATATAGAATTAATAAAATTAATGAAGACTGAAGATTTTATCGAACTAGAAAAAATAAGCTTATGTTATTTGGACTTTTTTAAACATTAGCGTAAAATTTACACCGACCAAATTCTATTAAGCGATATGTATTCATTGCTAAAAACGTTACTTAACCAATAAACATATAATTTTAATTGTGCTTCTAAGTGGTAACGGAAACAGTTCAAATTCAAGAAAATACTTAGTCGTTTCTTTGTAGTATTGACACAAATACTTTCCTTGCGTCGTATGTATAATACGCATTAACTTGGCCTGTATAATACGCTGCTTTGTTAGCACTTCACCAATTGTTCGGAGCCGTAACGAAAATATAAGGTATGTTTACGTTTCACTGTATACCGTTAATTACGACCGGATGTGAATGAATACTTCGGTATATTATAGCTCCCTATAAAACCTATTAATAGAACTATAAATAGAAAACAGCCTCACATATAACGCATAAGAACTAAGTACAGCCATCGTATTTCATCAATAACCAATAATTGCTTGCAGAATATAGGAACTTTTCCGTGTAAGGACTTTTGTATGAAATTATGTTTTTCTAGAGTGTTCATTGAATAAAGTAGAAATTTCCCTTGCAAAGCAAATATCAAGATTTTTCTCAATTACATACACTACGATACCTATACAAACACAAATCAAAAATTAATTATAAAATGAACCTTTATTCTGTGCTTATATAAAGAGCTGTAACAATTATAAAAACAATGTGATTCTCAATTTGCTAACAAAGATAATCATAAATTAACTTAAACGTCACCGTTGGCTTTTATTACTGCCGGACACAATCTTTGGATTTTCTCACTGCTTTTTCGCTGTTACCGGCTCTATTTTCATCCACGTATCCTGTAGTTGCGCCCAAAGTACTGTTGTCAAATTTGGAGCTGATTTCCAAACCTATCGGATTGAGATCTGGACTTTGGGGCGGTCACTTCGTCACAACAATTTTCTCTTTGCGCTCCAGATGTTCCAAATTCTCACGGCATATATTTGCAGTGTGTTTTGAATCATTATCGTGCTGGAACACAAAGTGTGCATCGATTAATCGTGTTCCAGATGAGATGGCATTCCTCTCTAAAATACCTCTATATCCTTCTTTCATAAGGATGCGATCTGTTTTAACCAAATCGCCCACAGAAGACCCCAATCACAAGACAACCCCAATCATTACTGATCCTTCTCCATGTCTTGTTGTTGGTGTAAGACAGGATTCAAATACTCGTTCCCCTTTCGATCTATATACAAATCCTCTTCTATTTAAATCAAAGTTGAAATATTTAGATTTGTCGATCCAGAACTCATTCTTCCAGTCTCCCAACGTCCAGTCTAACCGTTTAGCTTTGTTTGCTTTGTGTCATAACTTACTTGCAGCTGGCAGTGTATACTCCACATCAAATGCTAGTCATTTTCAAGCTCTTTAACAATTTTCTTTTTTTTTTTAGTGAATGTAATTTTCTTCCACAAACACAAACTAACTTCATCCGTGGTTAAATTGGAAATCTAATTATTTGCCTGAGTAAGATTTGTTAGAGTAAGTCTACGTTTCTGCTCAATCTGTCTGGATAAAATATCTACTGTCATAGGTAAATAGACACACCATAACTGTTTCAATGATAACTTGACAACTATAGAATTTTCACTTTTAGGTATAAATTATAGACTGTTAACCCTTGCCCTTTGCTTCTCTGAGGGTCAACTGTCCATCCTTTAGCCTTGCCAAAGTTGTAGTAATCCTGAAAGGGTAATCACAATCACATAATTGTATAACTAAAATTGATGTAAGAATGTCACCATTCCTTAAATATCGTGTTAACTGAGTTCTCAAAAGATATATTCTCAATATTATATCCTAAACAGATATTGATAACGTCGAACAACTTAAAATGACTCCGAACATCACCTATAAAGTTGGAAATAATGAAATTGAATTTGTCAAACGTCAATTCTACAATGCTGTCAATAATATCAATTGAACTTTACACAACTGGAACGGTTAATCTATAATAGTACGTTACAGTGCTAAGGCCAAACAATGACTTTATCTTATGTTCTTGTTATGTATTTGGATTAGATCTACTACATGATCCAGATATTAGTATACTAGGTTACGAATAGTACATTACATGTACTGTACGTAGTCCGATTTCACATTTTCATGAATAATGATATCGTTCTACTTCCTTGGATTACACTTCAATGGTAATATCACACAATATACCATACAAATATACTATTTGCAGAAGGTAGTTTGAATTCGTTTAGTGCTCACATTGAAAATTTATTATTGCAGCTGTAATATTTGTTATTAGTTAGTAAATACGAGAAAAAATAAAAGCTGTGGCTCTACATTGAGAAAATGTATTACGAGCTTATATAAGAAAGGGTGCTTCTATAAGGAGATAGTTGAACATCTAAGTGTTCGAAAACAATGGTGTTCATTGTGTGTCACTATAAGTAACATAATACAACGGGAAATGTATAAAGAAAAATTAAATGTCGCAAAACAACTTCTAAAACAGATACGAAAAAGAATTCGCGACTAGGATCTAAGACGAGAATCTAGTACTAGCCATATTCGCTGAAATAATTAGACGACGTCTCAATAAAACGCACTTATTTGAAAGAGTTTGGCATAAGAAACCATTACTGATATCTAGACAGACACGATGTTTTAGTATCAATGCCAAGTTGCATTATCAATTAAATCATTTAGAATAACCTTTCCTTGTTATTGCCAACTTTAAATTTAATGAAATTAGTTTTTCGTGAAATCTTGTTAAATTTAAATAGCAAATATTTCCAGGCGGTTCCATGATACAACAGCTTAACACGCCACTCTAACGAATAAGTGCTGTAGGATCATATCCTACCGGAGGAGTGAAATTTTTAATTAAATAAAATTTTTACGAAAATCTAATTTAATTAAATTTAACGTTGGCAATAATAAGGAAATTCAAGTACGATGTATTTTTTTTGACATGTTTCGTTTGTATGTTCGTAATAGTCGTCTAAAAAACGTCAATATCCATTGCGCTACTCTGTATACATATGTCCAGCATTAATTGTTTCTTTTTATATAATTTATCAATTCCAGGCGTATAAATTAAATATTTTACTGTATTTTAGGGTGTATTCTTTATTTAATAAATAATTTCAATGTACAGTATACCATTTTCAATGAATGATAAGCAAACGTAATAAATCTGTTAAAAATACATATATCGTGCTTAATTATGTATGTATATATCGACCACTATTGGTCACTGAATTCCGGTATTATCTGATACCTAAATTATTACTTCGTGCGCAAGTAATCATTCGGTTAATTTAATTGTAAAGGTTTGATGTGAGTGTGAAACTCCTATACATACATATCAAACGACGGAAATAACTGTTGGTTGTTACCTCAGTCATTATCGCCCCTCCAAGTCGTAATAAATAGTGTACGGAGTGAGTAGCGCTAGTATAATATTTGTATTCAAATATTAACGCCGTTGAATAACAATGCTTAAACAAATTACCCTCAGTTAATTATGCGTTTATAAAACAAATTATATACGGTTTTAACGTAAACAGTGTTATCGTAGACAAATACCGAAGCATAAAAATTCTAGATATTTAAAGCATTCTTTGCATGCAACTTCCTTCACATACTCCTGGAGATAGTATGATATGCCAATTAATTTGTGTCCCGGTACGCTAGAGAGAAACAGAGCGAACATCATTCCGATATGGATTGACAGTCAGGCGGTGCGTTAGATAGGGACGACAGAGCGCGAGGGGTACGGGAGGAATCGAGGGGGACAAGGACCTCCGCATCGACCGGCTCGACGCTGCCGCGCAACGACTCGATGCGACCGGTACCAGCCCAGGTTTCCAACGGAACAACCGCCGGCTCGGCCGTTGTTCGCACGGACAAGCTTCATAATATCCGAACGGCTTTCATCTGGTGACTTTAAAAAAGTCTTTTCATCTCTTCTGAAACTGGTATCGGTGTGTGTAATACAACGTATCTGTTATGCGCCTTTGGCTTATTCGCTGATGGTAAATGGGTGTAGAGTTTTGGTCGTCCTGTTCCCTGTTCGTCGTTCCTTTTGACTCGGCGTGTATGCATGTAGGTTGTCGTCGTCACGTGAGTTTCGTGTATTTTTTCGTATTTACGGAATTTCCACTCTTCCCGTTTCAGCGATACGATGTTTCGGTCGATTGCTAATGGATGTCGTCTAATAAACGCTACGACGATTGTTTCTTTCTATATCGATGTAGGCTAGATATTGATGGGGCGGCGAAAAAACAGTCGAACACGAAGCACTTAACTCTCGCCTGCTCGTTTTTATCTTACGGATCTTTGTTTGTGTTCGCGTCAATGGGATATGAAATCGTGAAATCGATATTCCAACCTTCTTTCCAAATATTTAAGATTCGGTTTTATAGGATACACATACGAAACCGTACGTAGGCGTTTCACACTCTGATATTTTTCTAAATTTCATATACGCGTTTATTAAACAAGCAATCACAGTATTTCTAAACCGTAAATTGCTAATAAATATCTTTCTTTAATATTCAACTGTTTACGAAGATTTTGTAATATAATATATTTATGTGTATAGTTGCCTCATACATATTTTCAATTGTATTTATTGGACGCATTTATAAATTCCTCTGTCGTACGCGAAGCAAAAGGAAATAAATATCCTGTCCTTTAATTTTTATCATAATTGAGAAATGAGTGCTGCCTTTAAAAACATGTTTACCACTTCGACTGATAAGTATCTTAATATCTTCAATTCGTCGTGCTCCCCGAAATTTAGAATGCGTTATAATTTCAGTTAAGTATGTTTATGGTTATACAAGGATCTTTTACGAAATCGGATTATATATTATAGTGTAAATTTTCTGGCTATTGCCTTTTATTCTTATCTTTACGTGTAATATCAATATCTTGACCGGTTACTATTTTTATGTTGCTCTGCTTTTATTCTCTTACTAGAGTTATCGTTTTTGCTCAGTTTCTTTTCTTATACTACGTTTTTATTTATTATTGTGCACATCTTTCTTATTTTATTTATTTTTATTTGTAAAAATTACCCCTTTTTCTTTCAAAAAACAAAGTAATCGTTGAGAATATATATATATATATATATATATATATATATGTGCGTAAAAAAAGTGAAGGAGATTTTGCTTCGAAGTGAAAGGGTTTGCTTGAAAATTAAAGATTTAAAAAGAAGCATTTGCTTAAAAACTGAAAGATTTCTTTCTAAGAAATGTATCCAATTCGTGGCAATTTTTTCTTGCGAGAATCCGACTTTTCATTTGTTTAGTAGTTTATCAGCTAGAATACCACTTGTACGGTAAAGTTTGCGTACTTTTACATATAAGGGAAATCAGGGTAATTGTGAAAATGGGGTAAATATGATACAATCTCTAAATATCGAAAATTTTCAACAAAACTGCTTCAGTTAGAAATGCACTAGTAAAATTTACATCCCCGGAATCAACTATTTATTTGCGTAACTACGTATATGAAGTTAGAAAACGTATGCAACAGGTGTTTCTTGAAATCGCAGAAGTAGCTAGATTTTTAGGGCCAGGTTATTCGAAAATTTCACCTAAGGCGTAAAAACTGTCCATTTTATATTGTGAATATTATATTTGATGAGGTCTTCATCATTTTTAGCTTGTTATTGGATAGCTTTCTGTGCTTTCTTCTGATTTTGGTCTTGTCAACACTGAACTATAATTCTCAAATCAAGAGTTGCACTAACTAGAATTGAGATTATCCTATTGCAGACTGCTGCAAAATTTGACAGCTACATTGTAGTTCCTTTTACTAATTTACTTCGTCTATCAAAATCATGTTTGGATTGGAATTATACAGATTTTCTGTGTTATATTTTCGTCAAATTGATATATGTAGTTTCTTCTCATATTCGATTGCCTTTAACTTTACTTGTCATTCTTTACATTCTCCTTTTTCGCAGTAGTTTTTTGAATTCGGAGGGTTACAGGAACATCAACAGCTCAATTTATGCGAAGTTGACAAGCGATCTACATGAAAAAATGTTCCATTTTCTGATACGTTGTTTATATGTTCAAAGAGTATGTCTTGTTGTATATGATTAGATTTAATATTCTTCTTCTACGTTTAATGTTGTTATATATAATATAATTTTTTATCAAATGAATAATTTGCTGGTCTGAGGCTGTAGGAACAGAAGAGATACGAGCTCTTCCTACTTCATCCACATTTGGATCACGATTATTCTCATACTTCACTTTACTTTGAATACCTACTCAAAAAAATCGCTTTAAATTTACACACGATTTACATGATTAGTATTGTTATATTAAATGATTGATCATGTAATGGAAGAAATACATGTTAACGAATGTGAAAATCTTTAATTTGTATGCTAATGAATGCACAAATGTAAATTTACATCCTCAATACTATAACTCTACAGCCTGGATTGTGAAACTATAAGCGACATGGATTTTTCAATTGTGGGTCTTTGTTGTACTTTTCCTCTTAATTCTAAAATATATGATGAATTGAAAATGTGGTGCGAACCTCGTTATCACTAACCAATCATTGTAGAGAGACTTGTAGCTTTTCATTTAATCTTTACTGGAAGATATCTCGGTAGTCGTAACCTCTAAAATTTTCAGTGTCGTACTGATAGCCCATGAATGCACTCTGCAACATTCCTACATTGACATTCGGATTATAAGTGTTAGAATTTTCTTCTACCGGAAAAACACAATTATTTGAGAATTTTAAATTTTGGTTGCATGTTGGTATGCTAACAAATCATCTTACTTCCTTGAATTTACGTAAGGAGTCTAAGGATATCAAAATACAAATTTCCCATATAATAGATAATAAATTACCTTAGTAATTTACAATTTATTCGACTATATCGTTACAGATTAAAAATCTAGATTGTTTAAAACTAACGATGCAGATTTAAAATAATTTGTATGCACCCATAGTTTCATAGATTCGTTTATAAATAGGTCCACAAACATATCCGCAATAACCGCGAAATAATTTGCTACATCGTATTTACACAAGTCCATACAAATAAAACTACGCATAAAATACTTTAATTCGTATTTACGACCAGCTGGCGTTCGCTATCATTTTATAACGAGGTTGTATAAAATCGAAGTTTACGGAACGCGATTCGAGGTGGAGATATTCCACGCGGTTGCAATACTTGCTGAAGAATCGCCTGTTTAATTCGATAAATACGTCGCTCAGCTATCGTTTAAATGAACTGGCAGGACGTCATACGATACCTTCTTATTTTATGTCGATTTAGGTGCCGTTAGTGATTATTATATACATCGGAAATTTCTTGCGACTGTAATTACAGAATAAATTTGCGTATATCGCTCTGTATTGCTACAGGATTGTTAATCGTATTAACTATCCTGTAGTAATGTGTTCATTTCACATGTTATTTTTTAGTTTTGTGTTAATATATCTTTTTTTTATACCAGACACAAAAATATATATGTGCAAAAAAACTGTATTATTGTTGTTTAAATTACAACTTAGAAAAAGTGTACTCAGAGTGTATTATTATTTATTTATACAATAATATTACTTTTAGTTATATATAGAGACCGGATTATAGTGCATATATTTTATTTTTCGCATCTTTCGTCTATATGTAGACGTATTACACTAATTGAAGTTAATTAGCACTAATTTGTGATTGCATATATTGCATATTTAGGCTTTTTCTTATCCTTTCTATTAGTAAAAATTCCTAGTAATTCCTAATGTAGATCGACAACGGACAATTCTCAGAACGATAAATTTTTTACATTGGTTTCTCTTATACCTTTTTCCAAGAGCTGCACGTGTTTAATTTCGCCTAGTAGAATGGATGTGGTAAATACGTTTTATTATTATTAATTCCCAAATAAACTATTCATTCATTGAATATCTTTGAGAGAAACAGCATGTAATTGTGTTACGTTAAATTTCTTTATAGATTAAGCCGTATTCTGAAGTGGTAAAGGATGGCGACAAAATCTTTTGTCGAGCCTACAGTAAACTGGTAAGTTTAATTTTATTAAAAGCTTTACAATTGTTTTTAAATTCTTTAACTTTTGATATAAAATGACAATTGTTGTTGTAGGTGTCTTGTGAGAGAAAATACCTGATTGATCAACACGCTAAAACTCCATCACATATTGGAAAATGTGAAAAACTAAAACGATCCGCATGTGTGCAGCAATCTATATATCAATGTGTAGCATCAACTTCACAAAACTCAGAACAAGAAGAATATAATACGGATCTGTGTAAAGCATTAATTTCGTCTAACACACAATTAGCAAGATTAAACAATATTAATTTGAAATCATTTCTGCAAAAATATTGTACATAATATACCTGACGAAAGTATCTTACGAAAAAATTATGTCATATCTTGTTACCAGCAAACAATGGCAACAATTGGTAGGGAATTATTTTATTTATATCATGGTAGATAAAAGTACGGATAAGTGTAGCCGTTATATTATTAATCTGTAGATACGAAATAGTGTTTTAAAACAGCGAGCAACGTTAAAGTAATGTCGGCAAGGAAAGAATTATCTACGAAAACGCGTACTCAAATAGTGTCATATAACAACCTCGGTAAAAGTAACTGAGTAGAAATTTCTGAATTACTAAAATTAAACCGTAGAATGGTAGATAATAGTGCTAAAAAATTATCAAAGAAATGGTGGTGTATCCAATAAACAGCGACCCGAACGGTTAAAAATAACAACACCAGCAGAGGATGGCGCAATTTGTTATCACGAGCAAACGAAATAGACTCAAAACAGCGCCAGAAGTTGCTGCCGAAAAGAATATTTCGCAATCAAAACCCATTACCGTTACCACGGTAAAAAGGCGTTTGCGCGAAGTTGGTTTGTATGGAAGAATTGAATTACATTGTAGTTAGTTTAGGAGTAGTTTAGAAAGCACATAAATCTGTTAGAAAACTTATTTATATTTTGACAAATGTAACCTTGTAAAAAAGCGGTATATAAGACCCAAAAAGAAAAATAAAGGACAGAATTGCTTAAACGTTAGTTACGATAGTATTTACTTGTTCAGTTTACTTGTCTTGCTGTGCTTTTTAAAAACCTCAAGTTACAGTAGAGAATCAAAGTTATTGCTACGCGGAAACCATTATTTTATTATTATACATAACGTAAACAAAGCTAAACGGTTAGCATGGGTGAGAGACTTTGGAATATTGGAGAAAAGTGCTCTGAACCGACGAATCTAAATACCTCACCTTTATTTCAAACAGAAAAACGATTTGTCCATAGATCGAAAGCGCAACGAGCACTTGAATCATGTATTACGCTAACAATAAAACATGAAGGAGGATCAGTCATGATGTGGGCTTGTTTTGGCCGAAAGCTTAGAAAGGAAGGAAGATTTTAGAGAGGAATGCTATTTAATCTGGAGGATCTCGATAATGATCCAAAACGCACTGCGAAGATATTCCGTGAGTGTTTGGAAGAAATAGAGCACAGAGAGACAATTGTTGCTATCAAGTGACCGCGCCAAAGCCCAGATCTCAATCCGATGGAGCTTTTGTGGGAGGAACTCGCCCGATAGTTTCGAAAATCTACTGCAAATTTGACAACACTACTTTAGGCTAAACTACAGGATACATGGAGGAAGATACAGCCACTAACACTACCAAAGATTGCAGAACGGTGTTTTATACTTTTTAAGCGGTGTTCACACTTCCATCTGCTGGTATGTGTCAAATAGTTGCCGCACTTTATACGTTTAATTCTTTCGCCTTTGTATTCTAAATCTGGCATACTCGCTAGTGCGTTTTCTAGTTTATTCGAAATACCTAAATGCGACGTTTTCTAAGTATGTATGTACTGACAAGTACTCACCAGTCGAATAATACTGAACAAGCGTGCTTTGATACGGGTACTCGATTCTCCGTGTCGCGCGCTTCACCCCTCCACGTTGTTCTTCGCACCGAGACTAGTGATAACACCTAAAATGCAATGAAATTATACTTATGAACAGAAAATATACGTACAATTCCATACAAAAGACTTAAAAATATGTATTTATTTAGTTGGATTAAATTATTTAAATGAGATTCTCTAAATTATTGTAGAAATTAGATGTGCTTTCAAGGTTAGGATATAATAGATTCTAAATAACAAACTATTAATAGTCAAGTATGTTTTACACACATTCAACAACATTTCTATAAATCTATATTCTTTTTTGTAGTTTCCCTGCAAACATTTAGCAACGGTCTGAATTAGGAATTATCTAGAATTACATTTCTAAACGTAAAGAAATAGCAGAGAGATTACTTTGTCAGTATCATAACTCTTAGGTATAAAGGCATAAATACGAGTAAAATTTCTATAATTCCATTACCATCCAGTATAAAAACGCTTCTAAACATCTTCAAAAGTTTATTTATTTATTTAAGCGGAGAAAATCGCGCTAATGAGTGTAACCAAAAATTAACTCGAAGGCCGCGCTCATCGATGTAATAGTAATGTAATCTTGCAGCAAATAAAATGTAATCTAGATTTATCAGTAAGAAACAGATGTGTAGAACAAATTTTATCCGGCAGTAAACGTTTCTGGTGTCTAAAAAAGGTTTCAAAACCAGCCTTGAAAGAAACATATAAAGAGGCAAGATTGAAATTTGCGTAAGATTATTTGGGATGGGATCATGAGTGGAACAACAACATATTTTCTGACAAGCAGAAATTTAACTTGGATGGGCCTAATGGTTTCAAATATTATTATCACGATTTGAGCTGAAGTTGCGATTAGCCGCAATTCTAGCGCGCAGTCTAATGATTTGGGTGGCTTTTACTCATAACAATAAAACGTCTGTATGTTTTATTTCTCCACCAATGAATTCTAATTTTTATATACAACTTTTGTAAATAGTTCTGATAGACTTTGTTGAACAATTGCCAGTGCAAGATTGAATATTTCAGCAAGGCAATGCAGTTATCTATAATTCCAGACAAAGAAGGGAGTGGTTTCATCAAAAGGAAATTAATTTATTAGAATAGTTTGCTCGCTCACCCGATCTGAACCCAACCGAAAAATCTTTAGGGAATATTAGCAAGAGAGGTAATGATATTCGTATTTCAACATTGACCAAATTGATACACAGTGTGAAAATCCGGATGTTTGAAGTTATTTTGAATAAGGAATCTAGCATTCATTACTAAGTTTAAAAAGAACTAAATAAATTTTTTATGTCTTTATTTTATTTATTAATTTTGTGTTAATGGATCTACAAAAATTTCGCTGTTTAGAGTTACTATTATTATAAATATTCTCTGTATAAAATATAATAACCTTTTTAAGGTTATTTTCTCTTGCGTTTATGTTTCTTTGTAGTTCAGCATGAACTTCGATGCATAATTTTCCGGAGATATTAGGAAGACCATATATTCTATTCAAAAGTTCATATAGAACTATAGAAATTTCATTGAGTGTACGTGTATAGATTACGAAATTCTACGAGATCTCTTCAATTCCATAAGAATGCCGATTAACTAAGTAACATGAAATATACTAAACTTCAACCAGTTGAGTTTACGATCTCAAAGTATACCCTAAATTCGAATCATTCCTTTCGAAACATTCTGTATATTTATATTTCAATCCGTATTGTATTTATAACTTTACGTTAATTCAATTCTTATGTTTTTAAGCGCAAATTGTGGCATTTATCTTGTTTACGAGTTACGCGAAAGACGCAATTTTATGAATGAAAGTATAATATTTATTCGCGGGCAGGTGTTTTTTTTCTCTGAACTTTTTTTTATACGTCCAACTAACTTTTTACGCTGTCATCACGACGCCGAATACCGTTTGATCAGTTATTGTTTTTTTGGAAACGACTAACACGAATCCCCGACTCAATAGTTCCACTTAATGCTTAATGGCCGGATTAAGAGCTCCGCTATTCCTGTAAAAGCAACTGTTTGGACGTGTAACTTTATCCGGGTCTTTTATGTCGCTGCCGAGGATTATATGTTCATTCTATTCGGGGAATTAAAATCCCTTTCGATGTGATTTTTGTGGAAAGACTGTAGTAGGTTTATCGTGCGAAGTAATAACCAAAAAGAGAGGGAAGATTAAAGTAATTCACTCTCTATACCTTCAAATTAGAATTGCGTATGTTTAAAGGAAGTTAGCTTCGCTGAAAAAGCAAATAACAGTATTTTATTGAATTGTAGTTCGTCTTAAATGAAGTAGTTTAAATGTTTTTTTACAATTTTCTATTTGAAATGCCTTAAGATTGTTTAATCTCTCAGTATTACACTATTACATAATATAATAATAATAAAATATTCATGTGTACGTTAATAAAAAGAATCCCAACTTAATATACGATAGTGCAAAATAATGTGTTCTGTGTGCGATAAACTTTTATTGTAGCTATAAAAAACATAAAAAATGCATACAATTCCAAATGGAAATTGACACCTCGATCAATTTTACAAAATCATGTGTGCGATGAAATTAAAAATAATATTAAAATTGTGCAACTTTTCTAAAGTGTTTGATTGTGTATTTTGGCTAAAATTGTCTTACATTGGTTTTTACCCGTCTTTATGCAAACTAATGTCTTCACACCTTATCAATAGACAGCAATATGTAGAGCATCTGAGTTGCACATCGACAATGTTCACACCGACATCTGGTATACCACAAGGATCCAACCTGCGCCCTTTTTTTCGTCTTTATTAACGATATTGTCGACACTTTGCGTTGTCAAAAACTACTGTATGCAGATGATAGATAAGATATTCTATAAGAGTGACTGTTTACTACTGCAGGAAGATCTTGTTCACATTGACTCTTGGTGTAAGCTGAACTATTTACGCCTGAATATTAACAAATGCAGGGTTATGACATGTACTAGCGTTGTTCTAGTGCAAAAAACTTAGGCATTACTTCTGATAGTCAACTTCAGTCAGTTTAATAAACCACATTAATGATATGGTTGCCAGCGCTTACCGTATTTTTGGTTTTATATATAGAAACTGCAAAGATTTCAATAATGTAAACTGCTTGAAACTACTATATTATTCCTTGGTTCGATCTAAATTGGAATATGGAGCACTGGTCTGGTATCTATCCCATTTACTCTGTACATATCACAAGTATTGAACGAGTTCAGAGACGATTTTTGAAATTTTTGATGTTTTCTACCGACCAAATTTACCCTGTTCGAGGTTATGAGTATTCGCGAATGTTATCTCAATTTCAAATTGTAAAATTTTAAGCTTAACATTTTTGTATAACTTCTTACATAATAATATTGACTGTGCGCATCTCCATAATAAACTACAGTTTAATGTACCGGTTCACGGTATGAACAGTGCTTTATTTACCTACTTGTAGAACGAGTATTATGTTTAAGTCACCTCTGTATATTATGTGTCATAACTTTAAGGAATTCGACATTCGTTTTCGCTCAATAGATGACATTGTAAATTATTAGAGAAATTTTTGTAATTAATTTAGAATTTTTGAATATTAGTTTTCTTTGGTTACTTTTTTTTTACCCGTTGGAAATAAACCATTATTAATATTATTAAAACAGATTGAGATAATAAAAAAGTGTTGGTTACGTCTGGATGAGGGATCCTATTGTTATGTTGTAGTGCGTCAATCGTCACTTTCATTAGTATTAGTTAGTAAAAGAAGAATGTACCAGCAATCTTTTTTAATTTCGCAATTTTGACCTTTTAGATTGACAGTCATACTAGCTTTAGCATGTTGAAGCTGCATCATAACCATTGAGCAGTAAGTTTTAGTAACTACTTGAAGTAACTTCCAAGAAATAAAAAAAAATTATGTGTTTTCGCCTATTTTTTTCTTCAGCTGAAAAGGTCCGTTTGCGGTATATTTTGGCATAATGTTGTCTAAGAGTTACCAGTTAAGAAATGTAAAAATTACAAAGATAATTTAAATGTACTTGTAAAAAAAGTCTATAAATACGAAAAGATGCCACAGAGATAGAAACATGTGCTTGGAATCGTACACAGAGGAACTGTCATCAATGGATAGAAAATGCTAAATCGACTATAGAAAATATAGAGACTTTCATAGTAACATATTAGGTCGTCCACCGGTTATAAGAGTAATTGAAGAAAAATCTTTCATTGCAGCTTTGTTTTTGGCTGTTGGATTTCAGCCATTTCATATCCTTTACTTACTTAACTTTAAAATAATTTATTCAATAGTATTTGAATCCAAAAGGAACCAAAGTGCAAGCGTTAATAAATTATAACAAATTAAAATACACCGGCACATGACTAGTATGAATATTTTCTAAAAAGAAATTAGCACATAGAAATGCGTAAAATATGAAAAGAGGTGGTTCAAGGATATTTTAAAAGTCTCCAAAACACTATTGAATACGTTCCTCCAGGAAATATAATATTTTTTTTTATCGGTGGTGAGTGACCCAAGCTCTTTTTAGCTTGTCATAACCTCAGGAGTCTTAAGGTGTAGGAAAGTGCGTGTAAAGTGTTCCATGGCCTTCTTACTGCACTCCGTCGCCGTAAAGGGTGAAGCACCGTTAATTATTTTCCCAACGACGAATGGTGACTCGGGAGCATACCTAACCCGCCTGAAAAGTATGGCCACTGTACTCGTCGGACGCTGGTTTCGAACGCGCGATACCTAAGTTGCCAAATTCAAGTGCTGGTCCTCTTACCACTGGACCATCGAGCCGGCATGATTCTGGCAATGCCAAAATTTTTGCACGTCGTGGAAATAAACATGTAGATATATCGAATAATGATTACTGTCTCACTTGATTTCACTTTACTTTAATATGTATGTTTTGTTTCTCTCCAAAAAAACAGCAATCACCTTTATCAGCTGAGTTTGGTTGTCTCAAGGAGTTATGAAGAAAATTCTGAACAAAATAAAAATTGCTATATAAGGATTGTGCCAAAAATTGAATTGCCTTCTTTACTAAAACGATTAATTAATTATTAAAATCAAAGCATGAAGCATAATGTTATCGCCAGTTTTGAAACAACTGGAATAACTCCCTACAATCCCGATAGAGTGCTTAATAAAATAACATAGATATGATGATGTCCTGATAACAATGTGTAAGTAAATAGTACAAGAGATGTCCAAACTAAAAGAGCGAAGATGACGAAATAGAGCGACAAAAATAAGTCGGCATCGACAGTAGATATGGAGACCATAAATTGTTCATGGAATAACAGAAGGTTAGGACAAAAAGAAGTGTTAAATATAAGAATCAAAAGATAAAGCTTGTGTTGTTTCTAGAACCGATTTTGAAACAAAAAGTTAAAACTGGAATGCTGCTATATAATAGCCAACTTTGTTTACGAAAATTATAAAAAATGTTTCATTTTTCAATTATATTGTCAACTTTCACAGTTCATTGTAGTTACAACACTATAGCCCGTTCGCAACTTAAAATTCAGTATGGCTCTTATGGAATATTACCCTCTCTTTCTATTGATAGGGAGTTTATATATGTACACCTCTTTACAATCTGGGCAGAGTTACGCGATTTTGTGCTAGAATAGTGATTTTTTTTCACAGCTGCATTACCAACAAATAAATTGGTATTTAAGTTTTATTAGTATGTAAAAGACTACTGTTTATATTATATCATTGCAGCACCATTCTCAATAAATAAATCAGTTTACTAATCTTATAGTCAATTGTAGAATCAATTCTAAAAGAAAAGGAAATGTCACATTCGTAAATTATATATCATATATGAGAAATATTGGTTCGACATCCCCCACAGATGTACGTTGTAATTATACATTTGACGTGTTATTGTTGACGATGGATTCTCATGATAACTAGAGTTGTTGTTCCGGCTACTTCCATCGTTCGTTGAACTTGTATAGTCCGACGTTTCGGCAGTCTACCTACTGCCGTCCTCAGGGGCACCCTGAGAAGGGATGTTGCTTGCCAGAGCAATCATGCTTCAATATTTTTTAAAATTTTTTATAAGTTACAATTTTCTGCGCAGAAGAGGATGCGCAGTGAACCTGCGCAGAAGGGGATCCGCATTGGACCAGCGCGGGGGTGGCACGCAGTAGGTCGATATTTTGCGCATGGGTGGTCGCCTGTCTTCGGCTAATTCTTTGTCTAATCATAGGGTACCAGACGTTCTTTATTTCCTGGTTGGGTGTGCTGATGGCGGTTGGTGTGGTGGCCATATATGCTGCTTCTAACAGTTTTCTTTCCGTGGCGTTGTCTTCTTTATCCACGATTGCTGCATTGCTTCATGTAATCCTATGATCCTCTTCCCAAGCATGTAGTGCCAATCGTGATTTATCCGTTTCCTCCCAGCGAACCAGTCTCTGGTGTTCTTTGATTCTGATTGACAGGGGTCTGCTGGTTTCTTCTGTGTACAGCCTTCCACATTCGTATGGTATTCTGTACACACAGTTCTTGGTTTTCCGGTTTTCGTTGTCGGGTTTTGTTTTTGTTAACTTCGACCTATTCGTGTTTGAGGTTTTGGTCTGGCAAGCAACGGCTCCTCTCAGAGCACCCCTGAAGACGGCAGTAGTCAGACTATCGAAACGTCGGACTACACAAGTTCAACGAACGATGAAAATAGCCTAAGTAACAACTCTAGTAATTATGTAATTATACAGTTGCGCACTGGTAATATTAAGTTCTTTTACACTTTAGTTTGTAAAATTATTCTTAACCAGCAAATATTCCATGAAAAATGTAATTTTGTTTTCAGTACACGTTAATCAATGTTTAATTACTTAAAAGCTATAACATTACAAGCCAGAATATAAAAACGCGCCTATCTATATTTTATTTTCTTGTCAAGGTGTGTTTGTTTTTCCTAAACCGATACATACTGTTAATAAATATATACATACTTTGATGATTGACAAGCAAATACACACATTCACGCGTATGTACCGAACATCAATGGCGTTTTTATTTGTCAAACAGCAAGCAAGCTCAGAACATATAAAAATAAACAGGAAGGAGATAAACGTACCACCTATACGTACAGATAAAATTGTCAGTATTTTATTAACTCGGGTGTCGTCGACTCTACGCGATAATACCGGGAATATTTCGGTTGTATATATATTTATGTGCATAGGCGGCCTTACGGATACACACGCAAACGGTGTGAACATTGCACAATACGTATTGACCGATCAAATTTATGTCTCCATCTATTTTGGAAATATTCGGACGCTGTCAGCGACGATCCCGTCGCAAACTTTATATTACCCGAAACAAGCGAGCCGTAAAAATACCATAGTACGGTGGCACGAACCGAGATCGAGTGTAATAAATTTCGCCCTCCTGAAAGACAACCAACCCAATTTCGACATCGGCTAAATTAAATTTTAACGAATATAATATCCCGCTGAAACGCCTTTCCTAAAAAAGGAGGTAGTACGTATAACTTTTAAGCGATTCTCTTCTAATGTATGTATATACTAGGTAGCGACCTTATTTTAGAAAATATGTGTATATACATTATTATCATTCTATTTTTGGGATACAAATTTCCTCTTGAGTTTAATAATAATGTATACGTTTTATAAACTGAGTCGTCATATTTATATTGTAATCGCACAATTTCATATGTAAATAAAAGTATATACGAGGGCGACCTGAAATGTTAGCGGAATCAGCAAGAAATGGCGCACGAAGTAGATTGGTCGGCAAGGGCAAGCCTTCTTATTGCAACTGTCAAAATTTCAGACGTCTACTGTCAATAGTTGTTGTTTAGGGGTGTGTTTTGTGTAGTAAGTCAGCCGGTTTCGCAGAAATGAATAAAATCGAATTTCGGGCAGTGATAAAACACTTCTGGATGGCTGGGAAAACGGCTACGGAAATTCGAAATATTTTGCTAGAGGTTCATGGCGGATGTGCTCCATCATTTCCGACCATCAGCTTCTGGGTAAGCGAGTTCAAACGTGGCCGCACAAGCAAAAGTAACGAACCACGCAGTGGACGCCCAAAAACCGCTACCAACGATGAAATGGTCGACAAAATTCATGACGTCGTGTTAGCCGATCGTCGATTGAAGCTGGGAGGGATAACAGAGATAACAGGCATCTCAGAAGACGCGTTGGCCATAAAGTACACGAAATTTTGGGTATGAAAAAGCTTTCGGCGCGATGGGTACCGCGTTTGCCCACACCAGAGCAAAAACCAAATCGGAGGAGTGTCTGGTCAGGACTCAATGCAATCCAAGGGATTTTTTTATGCGTTTCGTAACCGTGGATGAGACTTGGATGCACCGCTACATACAGGAGAGGTTTCTAACACGATTGACAATGGGGGTTCACGTCCTCCCGACATGCTGCGTTCCAATAATTAATTAATTTGTGTGGAGTGGAGTTTACTGCTATACCTATACATCCACACAGTCCTTGCAATCGTTATTCACATCCTATTATTCCATTCCTATTGAAAACTCATTAATTTTAAGGATATACATACATATTTTGATATTGGCGGTATTTGTTCGATTCGAGATATTTCGATAATATACCACAAAATTGTTTTTTTTTAAGGTATAGAAAACAAATATGTAATAGAGATAACGTTATAGGTTTATAATACAACATTTTTATACCTACTCGGCGAGTTCAAAAACAAGCACAAATCGTATATAATGGCGATACTAAAAGTTCGTCTAACGTACACCTGTAATATATAATATAATAGTATCTGTATCTGGTAAACTTATGTCTCCACTACTGATAGTACCAAAAGAACCTGATGGCAAGCTACAAAAGCCCTTACTGCTTACATTTGTATAAATTATGAACATTAGCATGATAACTAATACAATTTTACTAATTAATGAAGACATATGTATGCAATATATAGATGGTTTTGGTGTTAGTAGTATAAGGTATGACTTCCTCTACACCTTTGGAACATCTTCTATTATTGAATACGCTTTAAAACAAATAAAGGATGTGAAAGATTAACAACTTGCGTTAATATCTTTTCCATATTACTATGATCAGTTCTAACATAATAGGGTGGCGCTTAAATGCGCGTGTCTTAAAAGATCTTTCGATAAGGTAACATCTGCATTAAAATTTTTGTTCTATCTATTTTCGTTCAAGAATTAAACCAAGAAAACTGAAAATCTGTGAATTTTTGAAGGGGTGTTTCACTCCCTCAGCACAAACAAAACACTTTTATTTGTCAAGTCCCGACATACTCTAAATTTGACACCCAGGAACCTTTCCGTGTAAGTGATACGATTCATATCTCTTCAGTCTTTAATATTTTTTTAAGTAAAATGCTGCACGTTTAGGAATGGATAATTTTTGTATTTCCAGCATCTTGATCTCTGACGTTAAGATTTCATAAAAAAAGTAAACGTACTAAAAATTTGCCGCGCACGCGCTGGCATTTAAGAATTTTAGGATTATCTAAGAATATGTTTTGTCACTATAGTAGAAATTCGCAGAATTACATTTCAGCGTTTTACTACTTATTTTAATTAGGAAAAAAATATAATTTTAATAACTATAACGTTATTTGTAACTATATGCATAAATTTCAATGGAATGGTCTAAATGGTTCACAGAATAGACAAACACATTAAACAATACATTATTGTGTGCATTGCAACCTTTGTTGTATTAGGTAACCAAATAAGTTCCTGCGGTTTTTTAAGCTGAAATATACATATTTACATATTAAGAAACAATAATACACTATTATTCATTGAAATAATTACCATTACACTCATTGACCTTTTGCCAATGTGATAGCTAATTTTGTATGCGCCTTTTGTAGGACTGGATTTTGTATCAAAAAATTGACGGACAGCATTCAAGTACACATACAAACCTGCTGAATCTGTTTATAATATAAATTCGTAATAACGGTTTGATCCCTTTCCAAAAGCTCATAACAGTCTATTCCTGTTGCTGTCCACCAAACACAGTAAAATCCTGTTAGACGCAAGGAAGTCTTGGGTATCAAACTTATAAGCGGCAACCAATGAGTACAATATCTAATTTTTGTTGCAAGTTAACCGATGAAGAAATGGTTTATTGTCGCTGAAATATCTTCCGAACAAATGGTAAGACGATTTAATATGTTGGCATCTGACAATTCACGTGGGAACCATTTGCTTAACTTGCTCGTCTTTCCTTGCTGATGAAGGTGCAAACGAATGATTTCATCACTCTCATTGAGCCGTTCTGCAAGTTCTATAATAATCGTAACATTGTACTGGAATTTGCCTCTACCACTTGTTTAAGATCCTTGTTGTTAATAATCTTCGGTCTCCCAGAGGGTGTTCCGTCGGTCAAGCTGAGATCTCCCGAAGAAAATTTCTTAAACTGCTTCTGTGCTGATCGATCACTAATGGCATCATCTCCGAATGCGGTACATACTTTTCGCGTCGCCACTGCAGTTTTGGTGCCAAATTGTGTACTTATACTCACTCAACCTCGAATTAAAGTTGTATTCATGGCCATTTTCAACTATTCAAATTAGGAATTAAACAATTGTCACTAAATGTGTATGTATCGATAAAAAAAGGATTCATGCTAAAGTAGATGACAGATAATAAACAAGTGCTATCGATCAACAACTTAAAAAATATTCATGGCACTCTGCTGTGTACAAAAACCGCACGAACTTATTTGGATACCCGTTATATGTATGTACGTACTTTATTCTTTTATAAACAGTATTTGCTTATTTTTCGTTTTCTTTTACTACTCGTTTCTATATTTATGGTGGGTATCGTATGTGAGATGAATGCAGGCATATTTACCTGGCATAGACAATTTTATTTTTCTAAATCCACAAATGCATAACGTATTTTTCTCAACGAATGTTAGATTTATTGAGAAGAACGAAGTCTTTTGAATGGAAATTTACTCTATAACCGATACTCCATTACTAAAGTTAAACAAATTTGTTTTTATGCTAGCTTTAGTATTCATGCTTTTTAGTGAACTGTTCAAGATTTCACGCGAATAAATCTCCATCAACTCGGTACAAACAAACAGTTTATCGTCTTTTCTTTTTCTTTTTTTTTGTTATTCAAATTAATCCGATAGTAATTCAATTTACTTGCTTCGTAATATCTTGAAATTTATAGTCTTTTTTCCTTGCAGGTTCCTTACTCTTTCTTTAAAGTGTCGCATATCGATTAGCTTTTCGGGGCGACCGAAAAGAGATAGATGAGGTGAATAAGGAATGCTGTGAGACGAAGATAGCGTGATCAGTGTCAAATACAAAGAGAAACCAACCATCCGGAGCAGAATCGCGTACCCGATAAAACTTCATTCCATACACGCCGGAATCCGAACTACGAGCATCGGCAAGAGCGAAAGAGTATGAGGGAGAGGCAGAGACAAGAAGAAGCTGAAGCTGATGGTTAATGCTTCTCGGAACAGCGCAGCCTAACCATGACACAATAGAAGAAGTAAATATGTTTTTGTTGGTTGTAAAACTGGGCACAGGTAAAATTTTAATTGCTTTCTTACAACGAAATTTACTTATCTGATCCACACAGTTTACAAACCGCAATTCGAGGTTACCTTAGATGCCAAGCTTTCGTTTTGTTTTCGTTGTTTTCCTGTACTTTAGCAAATTATTTTCGCCACTGTTAATGGCAACTTATTGGCGCCAGTAGAAAACTATGATTGAACATTTTGGTTCATGCTGTTCTTATCTAAATGCAAACATTTCGTTGAATAGTAATCCATTTGTAATTGAAGATTCCGGTACAAAAGCCAAATATATCACATTTTAAAAATTTTCGAGAGTTAAATTTAAATAAAATTCTCTAATTTGAGATAACTTTCATATTTCAAAAACCATGTTCACAATTTTGCACAAATATCTTCATTTAAAGGCTCATAGGGTTCAGATAACGAATGGAGATGGATGAATGTTGATAACATATAGTTTTGGCAAGACATTTCACATGAACGATTTGAAAATTGAATAACTTTTCAAAAAAAGCATTAATTGTGTGGCTGGATCGTGAGATTTGATACCTCTGGACTTTTTAATTTGGGATTATTTAAAGCACAAACTTTATACTAACAATTCTGGAACAGTTAATGATCTTGAAGAGAACATTATTTTTGGTATTCCGCACTTTTGTCAAAATATTGATTAAAATTTTGACAGCAGAGTGGAGGCCTACTCTTAAAAAGTGGTTCATAATTTTTTACATATAACATGTGGCTGAAAGAAAGCGAAATGTACTTTTGTAGAGGTAATTTCATAAATGTTAAATAGAATTTAAGGGAAGTGTCTTTGGGAATTTAGTCGCTATAGAGCGTTTTACGTGGGCGAAGCGTGGGTGCTGGGTGTGCGAGTTTTACAGAAACTTTCCAAATGAGGCGCATTCTCACCTTAGTGGCTATGTAAACAAGCAGAACTGCTGCTGTAGAAGTTCAAAAAATCCAAAATAGAAGCCTGAGAGGCCGTTTCACTCATCAAAGGTTGCTGATTGGGCTGCAATGTCGCCGCAAGGAATTCACCGGCACTTTTTTGAACATGACAGAGATCGTACAATAACCGTAAATTCCGAACGATATGTGAAGATAAATTAACAACTTTTTTACGTCAGCCTAGCAAGACCTTAATGGTTTTAATGGGAAGACTTGGTTTTAACAAGATGGAGCGACATCTCCCACGTTTAACGTGCTCTTACCACCGTAAAATTTTCACTGGAAAATTTATATTCAGACGCGGTGGCCGGCACATAGTAGTAGCAAATAAAAGGTATACAACTAAACTTCTCGTTCTCTGAATTAATTAGAAGGGAATATTACAAGAGAAATGGCGGCTATCATAGAGAATATGTACCGAGCAGTTCTCAAAAATTTTGCCTCTAGAATCCCAAAAAACCGTTGCAAGAACTTTTCTAGAAGGAAGATGGGTCCTGGCTTTCTGTGGTGCTGTTTTCGCCATTCCGTACTTGCCTGCTTAGACCCCAGGGTGTAATGGTACACCCATGTCTTATCACAGGTGACAGTGTACCTCAACAAATCATCCCCCCCGGTTCGATATCGTGCCAAAAGCCTTTCACACACGGCAAGACTTTGCTTTCTAATCTTCCGTCAAGAGTCGAGGAACCTGCCTTGCCGACACTTGTCGGTAACTCACCTGATTGGGCATTCTTATATGATATACCGACGTGTGCAGCAGTCTTCTATATTGTAAGGTGAACGTCAGTTTCAATCAGCCTAGGGATCGCACAAATATTCGCCTCACTGATGCTCGTTCACGGTCGGTGTGCATGGCTCTCGTTTTCCACTGACTGTGCCATCGGAAAATTTTTTGTGCCTACGACTGGTACAACAAATTTGGGTCCTTGAAAGCATTTTTTTAGCGAACTGTGAAGGTTTTACACCCTCTCGCGCCTAAACTTTAATAATAATACGTTGCTCAATAGACATTTGCATATCTTGCTTAGACATGATGCTACTAACAGCCCATCTGCTCTGGCGAAACGAACCGGTTTACTCCCCTCCATCTTACATCCCCCCTCCCCAACACATATCAAAACGTCACGCCACTCACTTCACCTAGAGGGCGTTAAAAAGAAAAGTTTGATTGATATTTGATTCGCCCTCATACAATCAAGAATGATTATATCAATGACAAAAAGCTTGAATAAATTCTGCATACAATTTTGATCTATTGATACCTTAATGTTTCTCATGCATGTCGGTAGCGTATATCCTATATCCTATCCTTTTTCATGCGAATAGACTTGTTTTTAAAATGAAAAGTGTATTAGAGCATTTATAATGAAATTTTGTGGATTTGAAATGAAATTGAAAAAAAGAAATGGAAGTGATATAGTATAAATTAGCAACCATTTTAGAAAATTGTATTCCCTCAAAGAATATGCTACTAAGAAATATGTAACATAAACCAAAATTTGATTGTTACGTTTAATGAGCCATTTAATTTGTGTCGTATTTTATTAATTATTTCACAATTCGTTTTTACTTTTACCGACTAGATTTAAGCAAGAACTAAAGCTAATACTGCACGCTTTTAGTTTATAGTAGTGTCGAATTTTAAAACAGAATCCTTTCACCATAAGAACGTATTTGAACCACCGTTGTTAGACTTGTTTATTATTTTTACTTTCGGCTTGCTACAGATAAACAGTTTTTGTTTGAAAAACGGCTTGTTCGGATTTTCAAGTTTCGGAAAAGACTGCGGGTTATTTGGCTTAATTAAGGCGGAATCTGAAAGCTCTCTTGCATTACTAAAATCGACTTTATATGTAGCGAAAGCACGCCGACGGGTATTGTTAGAGGACGCGCCACATTAAGCAGCAAGGAGCGACAAGCAAAAAAAAGGAATACGATCCTTATCGCTGGAAAAAATACCAGCAGGTTTTTGAACGTATTAAATTATGAATACTTGTAGCAGGGTGAAGTTGTTTCCCATATGTAATTTCGAAGCGTTCTACTTGCATATTAAGACAAATTGTTCTGTTAGCTTTTGTCGTGACTGAAATACGATTTACGATCTGTTTGTGTTACTCGTTTCTCACTACTACATATACTTTTATTTACTCCTGATTTTCGTATATAATTTAGTAGAGAGTAAATTTACTATTTCGATGACAAAAGACATTTGTGGACACAAATTTTTCCTTTGGCAGTTCTAGTCGTAATAACTGCAAATTATAATATATATATATATACTTTTTCTGAAATTCTGGCCGTTATTTCAAGTTATCCTTGGTCTTTTTTACATTGTTCCAAAGTATCTCAAAAAAATCTAAATCGGCTGAAAAAATTTAAAGAGATTACTTCTTGTACGAGGTCTTTTTTTCAGACATCGAAATTCTGCCGGTTGTTCTTATTTCTTTCTAAAATTTCAAATCTGTAATGTACAAAACGACTGTCCAGAAAGGGCATGTATTAGGGCGAAGTTGGCATATTTTTTTAATTCAGTATTCTAACGATTGTCTTAGATTTTTTGTACATTGTTACCAAATTTCAAACTCATACCTTGTACAGATCAAAAATTATGATTATTGTTGCGAATTGTTCGAGATCTGTTCTTCGAAAATTCTTCAAAAAATAATTAATACTGGCTCAAAAATGGAAAACAGACGACTTTCCTGTTTTACACTTTGTTTTAAAACTCCAAACCCGCATTTCCTATAAGACCATGTAAAACGCAAATATTGTGATAAATTTAAATTATTTTAGTTGTGTGAAGTACATTATTTACAGATTATCATCTAAATGTCATCTAGCGAAACGCTTACAGAAGTGAATGCGTTAAACCCAATTTTCCACGACTTTTTAACATAGATTCTGTTGAATGTCATATGACTGTGTTGATATGTATGTTGTGGAACGTTGCCAATTTACTGACATAAACTAACGACTTAACATAATTGCACAGAAAAAAGTCTAGGGGTCGTATAAATCGTACGAATGAGGAGGGTAATTGATTGGTTAACTTTTGGAAACAATTGACTAACTTCTCCTGCAATAAAAGAATTGTTTGTTGAATTCCGGAAGTAGTTCGCTTATTAAAGAATTGTTTGATTGGTAGCATAGGAAGAAATATTGAATTCACAAGTCGTCTAAATCGAGAACATCCAATTTGGACCAAAAGAATCCAGTCAGCATTGGGCGATGGTGAGTTCCATCCACAGTAACGAAGTTACCAACATCGTCAAAAAAAGGCCAACAACTTCTGCAGCAGTGCTTTATTATGTATTACCTCCTGGCTGATCTTCGGATAAAATACTTTAGTTTTGCTTACCATTACTTACATTAACTTAGATGAATTAATTATCTGAAATTATCCAGAAAGAGCCTTCGCATGATTGAATGCTGGATGGTGCTTACGGAAAGATCAGTTAGGCAAAGATTACCATACCGTAGATGAGACAATGAAATGATGTGCGAGGATCTACTATATATAGCCAATATGGAGGCAGTTTCCTTAGATAATGTCCTGATATGCATCAAGACCTTGGATTGGTTGATTGTCTTCAGGATTACCAGTAGAGACTGTAACCATATTCATCATTTTATCGTAATGAAAGGTACCATACTAGATCTCGAGTGCATACTAATTACAAACTTCAAAACATCAAAATTTGTCAGTGTTACTTTTGACTCTAGAAGAAATTGCAAACAAAATAGATCATTAACTACGGAAGTAAAGTTGAAAACTGCACCTCCTATTGTTTTAAATATAATACCAACGTTGTAATTTCTCCTAATCTGTTTTCTTTTCTTCTAGTTTTAATAAAGTATCCGTTATCCATTTGGAATACTTTTACATGCATATACATTCACATAGATATACGCTATTAAACCAAGAACAATAGTCGAGCGATTTATCAATGAGATCGGGAATAAATTAACGTTTTGAGCGATTTTGACACTGACACAGGATAAAGTAACTGTAACAAAAGCAAAGGAACCGAAAAAAGTAGTACAACAATTGAAGACCGTGAAGATAAGTAAAGAGGCTGACAGGCATATAACTGACACAACTTTTACCGCGGCGTTTATAACCTACAAGACTGGCCAAAAGAAGTTAGCACAAGATACGGAGCATTTTTATTCGGATTAGGTCCTTTCAGTTTTTAATTTAATATGATATTTTCGCAAATTTTGGCTTTCTCAGATTTGCAAACAAAAGCAAGGCAACAAATATTTTTTGCCTATTTGACCGTTTTTAAGAAAAATAAAATAGACCTTAATAATATTTTATATTTATTTGTAAATCTGTTTAAACTTTCCATAGCTTGCAACATCCAAAATTTGTATAAAACACAGAAATATAAATAATTCCTAAACTGATTGAGATAGGTATAGGGAATGCTAAATAATTTTAATACATAACGAAAAGCATGTTCCATTTAAAATAACTGATTTACTGAAATTACTATACAACCTTGTAAAACCAACCCGAAAGATTTTTTGATCTCGTATTATGATATTCCATATCTTACGTATGCTTTTCTCAAAAACAAGAGATAGGTGTTTTTACTACGGAAAGTTGTCATAGAAAGCTTCTTTTGTTCTTCGATGTCTGTTACGAATTAGTTTTAATATAATCAATGATCTCAAAACCCTATCTTTTCAGCATTGATTTCAATTTCGGAAATAGGGAAAAATCGCAGAAAGCTTGGTCTGGCGAGTAGGAAGACTTTATAATACTCAAAGGTGAGTTATCAAACTGGAATACTTTTGTACAACGTTGGTAAGTTTATTGGTGAATTTAGTGTTGTGCCGTGTAGGCGTGATTGTTTAATTTTAAATATTGTAATAGCACTCCATACATTTGCTGCGTTATCAGAGACTATGCTTATAAATTATTCTGTAGGTCCTCTACTTTTAAGATTTCTCCTAAAGTGGGTATGACTTTCAATCACATTATGAGTGAGCTGTGACACTAAAGTAACTTCGAATATTTTTCGTCGACCACATATCTGTCATTAATGATACATAGGAAACATTTAGGAGAGCACTTTTTGTGCAAATTTTGTTGCAAAATTCGGGCGGCATTTTAGTATTTAGGCGGTTTCTGCTTGGTGCTCTATACAGGATGACCATGAAATAAAAGAAAAAGATGAAAAATGGAAAGATCTAATTTTATTAGACTAAATTTTATAACATCGACAGTTGTGTTATTGTAGTGTATGCAGTCTGTATGTACGAGGGGAGGTCCAGAAGTTCGTGGAATGTTTTAAATAAAATAAAACAATAAATCTATTTTTCCTTTTCAATATAATCACCCTTAAGCACAATGCATTTATTAGATCTATGAATTAATTTTTCTAAACCATTATAAAAATATCTTTTATCTTTCGCCTCAAAATGGGCCAAAATTGCTTCCTTTACCTCATTGTTGTTGGAAAACTTTCTTCCACGTAAGTCTTTTTTTAAATTGGGAAACAAATAAAAATCACTAGGTGTCAGGTCTGGACTGTAGGGTGGATGGATTATTGATCGAAAGCCATGCTTGTGCAGAGCAGCCATTACAACTGTGCTCTTGTGAACGGGCGCATTGTCTTGCAAGAGCAACACACCCTTGGTCCATTTTCCTCGACGTTTTTCCTTGATGGCCTCCTTTAATTTTTCTAATATCGCTGCGCAATATTTTCCGGTTATGCTCCCTACCTTTTTCTTTATAATCAATCAATAATATCCCGTCACAATCCCAAAAAACATCAACTTTCCAGCCGATTCTGACACTTTGAATTTCTTTGGCGGTGGTGTCCCCTTTTTATCCCATTGCATGGACCCCTGTTTGGACTCAGGCTCAAAATGATGAATCCATGTTTCATCTTCGGTAACAATCCGCTCCAAAATCTGTGCAGGTTTGCCTCCACACAGCTCCAAAGATTATTAGGACGCACAGACGCGCTGCTGCTTCTGCAGCGGCGTGAGCATTCTCGGTACCTATCTTGCACTGACTTTTGTCATACCCAGGTGGTCATGTAGGATACGCAAAATGCTGGTATCTGATACTCCAACTAATGCAGATAATTGTTTCTTCTTCAAACGGGCATCTTGCAGTAGAAATTTTTGCACTTTTTCGACGATGTCTGGCCGATTTGGTGGCCTCAACTGGCCGTCCTGAGCGGGGGTCGTCTTTAATCGACTCCCGACCATGTTTAAAAAGACTATGCCACTTATAAATCATTGATTTACTAGGGCATTGTTCCCCATAAACGGTTTCCATTTTATTCAATACGGTTTGAGCGTTCTTTCCTTGCTTTGTAAGGAACTCTATCACAGCACGGTGTTCAATTTCCTCCATAGTTTGAGTTTTCTTCCGGATTGACTTGTTTAGTCGCCAATCAGAATGACACCTAGCGAGCGCCCCTATCCCCGCTCCATCCCCTCCATTCCACGAACTTCTTGACCTCCCCTCATATGTACGCGGGTTTGGTTGGGTGGATGGATTATGCATACACATTCTGCATCCTGCGGCACATATTACAATTTCCTTGGATTGTTTTAATTCTGAGATTCGCGTCGTAATTGACTCAAAATATTTGGGTTTATGTTTTATATAATTACACCTTTTCTTTTTCCGTACTTATTTTATATCAAAGGCACTCTATATAGCGGTTGTAAAGTACTGCAAAATTATAAATCTTGATTCTTCTATAACTGATAACGGTTGGTACTTGGCCAGCATTTTCAGTATTGCATTATCAAGCACTGCTATTTCTTGTGGCGTAATTTGCCTGTTGATTTGTTATAGATTAATGGTTTCTAGCTCATGTTTCCTGTCGATGTTCTTTTTCCAAATTTGTGGTGTTCCTATAGAATTTCATTCACCAATTCAGCTCTTTTTTGATAACACTTTAGCCATAGACAGTATTATGACCATTACCGCGTATACACGTGATTCATTGAACCAACTTTCGAATATGTTCTTAGATTACTATTTTCGATTTCTCATCTAGTTATCGTTATCTTCTCAATTATTAATTCGAAATTATCGTTTCGAAATAGTTCTAGAGTTGTTGTTTCGATTACTGTAGTCGTCATTACTACACGGATTCGATTCATTGTAAATGGTACTCGATTACTGTAAATTTTATGTTTTTTTAAAAGTTCTTCTTTACCAAATGTATGCATAAGTTTCTTCCGGTTTTGTGTTAAAAAGAAACACATAATTTTCCAACTTCCTCGAAATTGCTGAAGTGCTGCTCTGCGAACGTGTGCCCCATTGATGCGAAGAGGTGATAGTCACATGTCGCTAAGTCTGAGAAGTACGGCTGGTGCGGTACGGTGGTGTCCCGTCCAAGCGATTTTAAGCTGTCTTTCACTGGTTTTGTTGTGTGAGACGACGCATTGTCGTGCAACAAAATCACTCTACCATGTCTTCTAGCCCATTTCAGTCGTCTTTCGATTAATGCGTAGTTTAAATTAATTTTACAGTTTTACATTGTAGTGTTCCACATGTTCTAATCGATGGCGCGTGTTTACCATATGTTTCTACTAGCATACGATGGCTTTCAATGGCTTTTTTCTTTTGAGTAAATAAGGAAACTAATGCGTGCCGCAAATGTTCTTTTTCAGGCACAAAACTCGATATGATCACTGAACGATGAAGCAAAGACGCTAGTTATTGGCGCACTCAACTTGCAGTTTCAATGTCAGACGAACAAAATGACGGATGTGTCAAATTAATACGCTGTATACTTTTCGCTGTCGTCATCTCTGAGTTAACCCGGAAAAAAACTTATGCATACACCTGGTAGATCGTGACTTTTTACTCGATTCTATCCATCACTACATTGAGTTTTTTGACTATACTCACGTTTATCTTAGGTTTCATTTATACTACTAAAAAAGTAGTCTCTGCCTTAATTTCTTTTGCACAGTACTGTATTTCGCTGCGTGCTGTCTTGAACTAAAATATGTTACCGGCTAATTAATGATCGATTCGGACAGGAGGCACGTAATACGAGAAACAAAACAATAAAACAAGCAACTGTTCGAAAAGTTCGAACAATGGTGATTAATAGCTGGAAAGACGTACGGATCTGAAGCTTTTCAATGATCGACCTCTGGAACGATGATGGTAATTATGTTCTATTGTTCGCATGGAAGCCGTTTCATCCTCTATATTCGATCATATTCATTACGGTCAATGTATAACCGTCAAGCACGTAAACGTATACAATTTCCAATTTACGTTCGATGAAATCTAATGAAATATCGGATCGTAGACTTACGACCGACAAAACAGCGGCGCATTGAAAAGAGAAACTAAAAATAAAAAGACGGAAAGATAACAAAACAAACCCGATGAGATTATTTATTACAACATTGTAATTGTTGCTGTTTAATGTCCCCATTCGAAATTACCTTGTTAATGCGATTTGCGATTCTGCTGTTTACCAATGGTTGCATTGTAGGCTTCCATATTTATGGATTGCTAATCCTATTTGGAAGATTCGATTTATCTCCGTCTTTACACATGTACAACCCGATTATGTAGTCACCGCTTTAATGCCTATGCAAACTTTACGACTTTCGTGCGAGCTTATTAAGTGACTAATAAAACAAAAACGCTAAAAATGTAGGACGTGAAACGTTACGCGATAATGAATGTGACCATGCGCTTACAAGGTGTAACATAAATAAAAGCTAATGCCAACATATCAAATAAATTTTAGATAACGCGCAGCTTTGTTAATTAAATTACATGTTCATGGAACTGCCGTTTTGATAACCACTGTTTGTCAACTTTAATGCTGCTTAGGAACGGCGAAATTAAATTGGTTTCTGCAACAAAATGAAAAGGATTTATCTTAGTATTGAAGTGGCTCGTTTATACGAAGGCGACCTGAAATGTTTCCGGAATCGACAAGAAAAACACGGTATTGGTGTGTTTTTTTACTTTTATTTTTCCATGTAGTCTCCTCGAAGATTACTATACTTTTTCAAACGGTGCTCCAGTTTCTTCAAGCTGTCGGAAAACTAGGATACTTCGAGGTCTGCAAAGTAGCCATCTGTAGCGGCGATCACCTCCTCATTTGAGGCAAGTCTAGTTCCTGCCAATGATTTTTTCAGGTTTGGGAATAGGAAAAAGTCGCTGGAGGCTAGGTCTGGTGAATATAGAGGATGAGAGACTAATTCGTAACGCAACTCATTCAATTTGGACACGACGATGTGGGATGAATGAGCCGGTGCATTGTCGTGGTGGTAAAGCACTTTTTCCGCTGCCAATGAGGCGGTTTCTTCATCAATACTGCATCATATCGGGTCAATAAGTCGCTCTAGTATTGCCCCGTGATCGTATTTCCTCTCTGCAGATAGTCGATGAGGATCACACGTTGGGAATCCCAAAACATGGTCGCCATGACCTTTCCGGTCGATGGAACGGTCTCTGCTTTCTTCGGAGCCGATTCGCCCGGGAAGGTCCACTGTTTCGGTTGTTCCTTGATCTCCGGTATGTAGTGGTGGATCCATACCTCATCCAAGGTTACGAATCGCACGAAGAAATCCTTTGGACTGTGTTGGATCCTGGCCAGACACTCCTCCGAGAGGGTTATCCGATTTCGTGTTTGCACCGGTGTAAGCAAACGCTGTGCCCATCGCGCTGAAAGCTCTTTCACCCCTAAAAGTTCGCGTAGGATATGGCCAACGCATTGTTTTAAGACGCCTGTTGTCTCTGCTATCTCTTTCAGGTTCAATCTGCGATCGACTGACACGACATCATAAATCTTGTCGACCATTTCATCGTTGGTAGCGATTTTTAGGCGTCCACTGTGTGTGCGGCCACGTTTGAACTCGCTCACCATGAGGCTGGTGGTCGAAAATGATGGAGTACATCCGCCATGAAGTTCTAGTAAAATATTTAGAATTTCCATAGCCGTTTTCTCAGCCATCCAGAAATGTTTTATCACTGTACGAAATTCTATTTTATCCATTTTTGCGAAACCGCCTGACTTGCTACAAAAGTCACACTCTTAAACAACAGCTATTGACAGTCGACGTTTGAAATTTTGCCCTTGCCGACCAATGAATCCACTTCAACCTTCATGCGCCATCTCTTGCCGATTCCGGAAATATTTCAGGTCGCCATCGTATCTACTTTGTTTGCACTCTGACTGGTGATGTCTCGTCCTATGACGATATCACTCGGTAAGTCATCACCTTTCTCAGTGTAACAGGTCAAAAAGGTTACAGTACTTCCCAGTCTTTTCTATTTATTCCTTAGTCGACAGTTTAGTAATCTACTGATAACACAATTTCTTGTACTCTCATTTTGAAATATGTACGGATTTCAAAGACAACTTGTGGATCTTCTATTTTTGTGAACTTGGGTATTAATTGTCTGTATCAGATTATCGTTGATTACAGATGTCCAACGTGAGTGCTTGATGTTAAGTGTAGTTTTCGTTAGAGCAAAATTTTGGCAAATAGACTTTATTAAGAAAAGAAATTCCTCGTATTGTAAATTAATATTTAGTATCTTTGTTTTTCTCATATCAGATACTCTTTCTAATTATGAGGGAAGTACGATATGTATTTATCACTCAACTTTAATATGAGTTTTTTAATAAATTTTACTTGTTTTTATAAATTAAAATTCTCGACAATGAATACGTACGTATATCGATGTATATAATATCATTATCTTGACTTTTTGACACCAAATCTTGATTGTCCCATCAAGTAGTTCTGACAGGTTTTTTGACGCCCTGCTTAAAGGATACTTCTAAATTGATTGTTACTATGTACGTAATATATGCCATTACATCAAATTTTCGTACAGAAATCTTGACCGTGTATAACACGTCTTTCCTGAAACAGAAACTAATAAATTATGAGTTATGAAGTAAACACACGTGCTCCTCTTAGTTTGTTAGTGCGTATTATGTAAAAAATTACCATCCATAACTTACATCAACTCGTTTATTAGACAAATAGTTATTAATGCTACATTAAAGCTAGAATGAAGACATCTTTCATAGGTAATAGTGGAGCAAAATTATCTGTTACTACAGAGTAATTATGATTGTTTGTGTGGTATGCACGGATAACCTGTTATTGCGTGATTTGTAGTTCTGTTTTCCCGCGACGTCTGAGCAATGTGATTACCGGTTATTAATGTTTTAATAACAGCAATTTACGTCCTTAAGTTATGGAAAGAATATAACTATGTATGTATAAGTACGTGACATTTTAAATATGTTTTGCCTATTATACATACATAATTTAGGGAAAAACATAATTTGCTTAACAACACGTGACAGATCCGAGGAAACGTGGATTATAGTAAGAATTACATTGTAACAGTTAAATTAGCATAAAATATTCCGAGAACATGTACATTATATATACGTGAACTGACAGGTAAAAATACGATCGACCATGATATATAGCCAAAACAATTTAAATATGCGTTTCCTTAAAAGGAAGGTATTGATGAACGAGATAAGTAGAATTGGCACTGCGAACGTTGATGTTATAGTACGGAGACCGTCAATCAGCTACGGGGCCTAACATATGCCTTGTTTGTAGGAATGTGTTAGATATTTTGTACAGTTTGGTTTAAAAAGTACAGAAGTTTATCCGTAAATTTCCGGATTTAGTAGATAATGGAATCAAAATAATGTTTAAGGTTTGTGGCAATGCTTCCATGTTTTAAAATAGATTTGTATCTATGAAACGTGTAGATAACGCGCAGTAGAATAATTTGTATTCGATTTAATACAGTTTAATTTAGTAGAGAATGAATCATTTTGCTCTTTTTGGAATAAGCACTTAAACTAGAAACGACCTAGTTGAATAACTTTATGAAAAGATATAACAACAAAAGTGTGCCGTCGAAGTTGCTGCAGAGAAGATATAAAATATAATTGAAAAATTTGAAAATTAAAAAATCCAACTCTTAATGTTTATGATTAAAAAAATTCTTTATAAGAATTACAATAGACTTGAGTTGAAACACTCAAAAAATTACAAAATTCTTCGTTGTCAAGTGCAGTTAATGTAAATGAATACGTAGGCTTTTACGGCCAGGGTCAGTAACAAACGAACTACTTTCGGGATTGGACCGTGTCGGTAAAGCATAAAAGTATTGAAAATAAAATAAATGTAAGAGAAAACAAAGGAAATAGAAGGGGAATAAAGAGGACATGAAAGGGTAAAAAGAAGTAAAAAATAAAAAGGAAAAGAAGGTGAAAGAGGAAAAAGAAGAAATATACTAGAAAAATGTGAAAGGAAAAGGAAAGAAAAAAGAAAGTAAAAGAGAGAAAGGGAATAGAAACAAATGAAAGAAACAGAGAAGACGGGCTCTCGACGTTTCGGCGCCGTCGTAGGAGACTTTTTCAGGGCAAAACCAGGGAAACCAAAGTGGCATGGTAACTCGACACACGCTAGAGGCGAAACCACTTTTGAAGAAGGTCACGATAATTCGACCTGCAAACCATGCTAGAGGCGAAGACCTTCTGACGTGTACTATGTACGTGGAACTACTGACTGATGGCGCCTATATTCTTCTAAAATGAGATCCAAGACTGCTACTTGAACAGAAATTCTACGCTGCCTCATTTCCCGAAACTTTAAACCGCCTTGGTTGTACGGTCCCCCTAAGATAGAGAAAGAAGGTGTTCGTTTTCGTCCTATAGTGAATACCATCGATTTACCCACATACAATCTAGCTAACTATCTTTCCAGCATTCTTCAAGAAATATTAGTGAGTTTATAACTTTTTTGTTTCATTTTTAACTTTGAAATACTATTTAGTATTTTAGCATGCGGTATGTATTCCAGCAATTTTCATGCTTGAGGTACTACTGTTATCCAGATTGTATATGATTTATAATTATAAGTGTAAGAGGAAAATTTGCAGATAAGCTTTAGTAATGGGGGCGATATAAAAGGTGAAGAAATTTTTGTGGTTGTATATCCATCCTGAAAAGTAAGAAAAGGTCGAAGGGAATAGACAATTAAAGCTAGAATTTCGAAGTTCGCAATAAAATCTGTGACTACATATGCATGTTTGCCTTAAATTTTAAGGGAACCAGATTAAAATACCCCAGAAAGATGAGAGAGAAAAACATAACTTCTATTATCAGAGAGTAACATTTAAATTCGTTAGAATGGTTTCTATGACAATAAGGGTGTCTCAGAAGTCTTGGTGATGTGTGAAACAGGAAAAACTAAAACGAAAAGACGGAAGATGCAGAGGAATTAGAGAAAATGCTTCATTTAACCCAAGAGTTCCACGAACTGTAGCGTCTATAGGTGTGCACACACACATTCCATCAGTTTTCATTGAAGGGATTATTACACAAGAGTTTTACAGTTTAAAACTGACGGCACAAATTTTATAGGTAACTCGGTTGAGTTTATTCATGTTTCTCCAAACTGCTGACAAATTATGATATGGCCTCTTTAATCTGTGAGCTTTAACCCTATCTGTCCTTTTTGGAATATAATTTGGTGAAACAATTTATCAAATCTCTTCTAGCACCAAGAAGTAGCCTTTATAGGAACTGCTTTGGATTCGTTTAATATTCTTAAATCAGTATACGAAAAAACAAACTTACAACCGGTTCCAACATTTCAAAAACGGCTGTACACCAGTTGATGACGATTAATTTTCCGGACGACCATCAACTAGTATTGCACCTGAACATATCCTTGCTGTTCGGAACGCATTTGTGAATATTATGCGTTTATTGTATATCAGATGTCATGATGATTTTATAGGAAAATTTGAATATGAGAAAGATAGCATTAAAATTCATACCTCAGCTATTAAACGATGAACAGAAATAAAGTTGCGTGGATATCCGTAGAACATCAAAAGGACAACTTCTAACAGGACCGGATTTTCTTGGTAAAGTTTACAATTTTACAATGCAAGAGCCTACCTTGCCCGAAGGTAAAGATAGGCCGTAAGGTCAAAAGCAACGTCAAGTTCTAGCTGGTGTGCTTTTCTTGATATTGATGGCAAAAAAAGCGTTCACAATTCCAAGTCAGACGATTAATACTAAATTCTATCATGACATCCTAAGTTTGAGAAGGAAGAATGTAAAAAGAAAACGTTCAGAGAAGTGCGGTACGAACAACTGGGTTCTCGGCCACGACAGTTTTGGTACAGTAGTTCTTGGCGAAAAACAACATTGTTGTTGTTCCTAATCCAATTTACTCGCGGTTCGTTTCCTTAGATGAAAATCAAGTTGAAGCGGCAAAAATTTAACACATCAGAAGACAAATGAAAGTGAATGAAATTCTGGTATTCTATTTTTTTTTATCGGGACATTTTGAGAACTTTTTAACTTAGTAAATATAATGTAAGTAGAGTATTGAAACTTAATCAAATCCTATTTTCCTAGTTTTTCCCACTAATTGGTTAACAAAATTGTTGACTTTGGGTGTATGTTCTAGGAATGCGATACTTGTGTAATATTCCTAAGAAAACTGGCATGTTTCGGTTTTGTCTACGTACCAAGTGTTATGTTTCGGGTAATATAAAGAAAAACATTTCAATCAGTCAGAAAAAAATGTCTTTCAAATACTTTTCGGAATACAATCAAAATTAAATACTTAACTTGACTTATCTTCCTATCTAGAAGCGATTACCAGCAACGCATTCAACTGTAAACGTTTTCTCGGCGCCTGACAGGACGTGGTCAATTTCATAATATAGATTAGTTGAAGCGGGAAATTTATCGCCATTATCTAGTGCGTTACATTGTACTCGTCCCGCATGGCCTCGGGAAGTAACAAATTAATTAAAATCTATCGTTCGGTTGGGTCTCGGTGGGACCGAAACGATTTACAATCGTAAGGTACCCTTAGTATTTATTATATCGCCGCTCGTTGTGAAGATTTCATGCTTCACTTGGTGAAAGAATGCCTGTACGTTGTAAAACACGCACTAAATAAACAAAATTACCTACTTACATATCAAGGCAGTGGGTTAAATACATGTTTGGTCTTTACATAACATCAGAGAAGATACAATTATTGAGATTTTTTCTGTATTATGCAAATTGGATTCTTCGTGTAGAAGAAGACATATCTTTTTCATTTGGCAACATAAGTGCACTGATGATCGCAACGATGTAATTTGAAATATTTTAGCTATATAAGGGCTGATCACATATCAGAAGCGATTGACAATGCTGATTGGTAAGCGTACGCGAAGTAACGTTAACTGATCTTGGGAGTATAACCTTCGGATTATTGCCTTCCCAGCATAGTATGTTAAAATGAGTGTGGCGATAACAAATCCCACCAGTTGCGAAATTCGAGGTATGATTGTATTCCTAAACACAAGGGGTTTTGCTGTGAACAAAAGATGAGACAATGGTGTTTGTTTAAGAAAGGCGTTCGAATTGGCAACCACATAGAGCGTGTGGTTCGTGTGTTTGATAATTTTCAGAGCCATCTATTGACAGAACATTGTTAACTGCGTAGCCGCGAAATTTAAATGGTTCTATATTTTGTACTTTTATTAGTAACCCAATTTTTTTAGCTATAATCACAAACTAAAATAAAATCCGATTGAAAATGTAGTTAAACATTTTCATTGAACTTTATTCATTTCTGATGACATTTCAAAGAAATGGCATGGATGAATGAACCGTTATAATAGATTAATTTACAAAGATACTGAACGAATAAAACAAAAACTAGCAAACATCTGATTTATTTATAGCGTATTATGTAATATAGTATGTACAACGGAATATTCACGTTTCCAATTTTTTCTCTGCATTTTCAAGCTGCTCCTTCGTTTTGCATTCTATCTGGGGGATGTCGTTTTTTTACTCAGTGTCAGATATGAAATGAGAATGGATCATTTATAAGTACATAAGTTTTCACTTTCTCAATAAATCCATTTTTATGTAATACCACTGAAGAAAAGAATATTCATATATTATATACATAAGGAAGACTAGACATCAAATCAACATTACAATTATTCAAACATATTTAGGCAATCGCAGTCTTGGGCTAAATCTATGTTAATTAAAATATACCGTTAAAAGGTTTCATAGTTTTTAATGGTGGGCACAATATTTTTAGTTACCCAATTGCTAATATATCTAACCGCACAGCTTCTCCTACTTTCGAGGCACGTGGACGAAACATTTTGTTACACCAACTGATTAGCTGCAGATTATACTTACAAATAGAAAACCGACAAAACTACTAATAACAACACCATAAAGTCTGTTCCAATAATATACCTGGATGAGATAGATTATGGGCAGATCAACACCGATACTCAACAGGGGAAATACAATAACAACTGAACAAACACTGAACGATGCTGACCAGATACTAACATAACCCTAACCTAACAGTTATCTTAAAAATATCGCAGTAGATAAAAACATAATCTGTATTTTATGTAAAAGTTTTGCACCTATGCAGTAGCGAGATTCCGGTTCACCTAAACCGAAAAAATTCCGGTCTCGGTAAATCATGGTAATTATATTTTGGGATTAAAGGGATGTGCGTTTGATTGATTTTATAGAAGCTGAAACAACCATTACATCACAAATATATTGTGAACAATCAACAACGAGAAATGCTAACATTAGGAATTGTTCTCCGTTACGATAATCCACCCAGCTGCACGAAAATTAAAAAATTCCGATGGGAGATTTTAGATCATTCCTCTTATAATCCTGCGCCTCGAGTCTACTGATTACCATCTCTTTCAACATTTCAAAAGCGGGCTTGCCTCTAAACATTTTGAGGAAAAGGAGGAACTGAAAAACTTGTTAAAAAACTGGGTAAAATCCCAAGACGCAGAATTTTACACAAAAGGTTCTAAGAAGCTTATCTGGCAATGTCAAAAGTGCATTGCAAAACCATTTATATATCCAGCTTCCATGAGGAAAATACTGTAAGAATTAACTATTAGATCAACGAAATATTTATCTTTTAAGATAGGAATTTTTCTGTTTAAGTCTCACTATGTGACAGTCACCTTTTGACTAGATAAACGAGATATGTAGTTTTAAAGTGTTTCAAAGTATGTTCCTTTAGAATGCACACAGCGTCTCCAACGTGTTTTCCATCCTTGGTAAGAGTTTTAGCAGTGTCAGGTGACACTCGCAAAACTCTTTTCCGCAAACTTTGAAGGACCTCCCGATGAAAGGTTTGTCTGACCTTGCGGTACGAATTCTCTCTGGACAATTCCATGAAAATCTCTCGAGGATCTTATATCATGATAATTTCCCCAGACGCAGCTCATTGTCGGTAAGACAAATTTTGTTTGGGAAAAACATTCGAGTCTCCCACACCCGCTCTATAGTCTAGACATGACTCCAAGTGATTATTTTCTTTTTACAATGCTTAAGCGGAAATTGAAAAGTTCTCACTACGGAACAAGAAAATTGTCACGAGACAGATTTTAGACAGCGTAAGGGAATAAGACTTTCAAGATTCTTGTAAGGAATGGAGATGCTGTGTGCATTCCAGAGGAACATACTTTGAAAGGGATAACATTAGACTGTAGATACATTCAATTAAAATACTTTAAAACTAATTATTCTCATTAATTCTAAGACGTACCTCGTATACAGCTCTAGTCCTACGATTTGTCGGTCATAATTTTATGTATGGACTATTCTAGAAATTTATATGAATTTGTAGTGGTTGATCAATTCTATATAGAGTGGTGGTGTTAATGTCAATAATTTCAGAGTTGATAAATATAAATTTCATTGCTTTTTCAAATACAAATATTGTGTTAAATTTAAGCATCCTTATCTAAGCTCCATGATTACAGTTTATTTTAAAAACATCTTTTTTTAGATATTCTTATATTGTAAACGTAAATATTTTCGTTTCTTTTTCGATGTTGGTAACCATTCATTCAATATAAAATCATAAAGCGTAAAATCGTTGCGATACCAATTCTGTTTCTGGGTTAGTTCTGCCGCTGGTTATACTTTACAATCGAAAAACTAGATCAATTTTCCTTATCTCGTCAAAACGGGCAGCAATACTGATGACATGCATGTTCATAATATTCACATCTATCGATCTTTCAGCGATGGCTTATCTTGATAGCAACCTTTTGGGCACCGATTTTGAAGAGTTTAATTGTCGAGCAAGATGTTGTACCGATAAGCTGGTAGTGTATCTTGCTTGCCAAAATAAGAATACGACTCGTAAGTAGTGGAGATGCTATCGTTCGAGTATAAAATAAATTAGAATGTAATCAGCTTTTTGAGAAAAGCAATTGAATTCAATGACTTGTCATTTAGATTATTTAGATAGATACGGCGGACATTTATGACAATATGAGAGTATAAAAAGCATGGTAAGTGAATCACGTACTGTTTACAGAAACAAGTGCCTATCTTGAGGTTAATAAATTTAATACTTAATTGTTTTTAAAGTGTATATCAGTAGATGCACATTTATTTTATTTTCTACGATAATCTCTTTGATCTAAACGTTTATAATTTTCGATTTTATGTAATTCTGCCTTCCATATCAAGATTTCGCAAGGAATTTTTGTTTTGTTTGATTTTCTTACCTTGATAGGATGCTCACTTAACAAAAAGCTTTTGTTTTTCTTTTTCATAATGTTCATAATGAACATTTCTTGTAAGTCATTTTAGTTTCTGGATAAGATTCGTCTTTCACACATCGTTGTGGCCACTGAATTTATGATAAACTCAAGGTTTCCATGACGCAACATTGAAAACACATTGAATCAGAAATGTTCAATTGCGTCATTGTATCATAATTTCTATAAACAATGTAATGACTACTAAGATGTGAGAATATCTTCCTGTTTTTTGCTTATAATGTCATTTAGGTGATCAATATTATAGTGCACTTAAGAATAGCTTTTATAACAGTCGCTAAAATGTTATGAATGTAATGAAATATATTGTTAAAATACCTTATATTGTGGAGTGGACATTTGTCTGTCTATTCTTTCTTATAATTACAAAAACATCGTTTGATACGTTAAGGCAAGTTCATATTAAAGCGAATATTGTGAAGTAGTTATTGTTGTAAGGTATGTAGTTTGTATATAACTGTCTATGAAAATGCTATGGTTAACACTTAAAAACGGCCTTATATTTCTTTATTTACTTGTAATAAACAACCCTATGGGCGTATTTAGTCATATGTGCTATAGAGTATAGACGTACATAAAGTGTTTCATAGCTTTGACAGTTCACCACCTCGCTGTAAAGAGCCAAGCACCGTTAATCCCAACCGCGAATAGCGACTTGCGAGCGTAGCAGTCTCGCCCGAAAATACACTACGACTATGCCAGCACGGACGGGACTCGAACGCACGAGACAAAAGTTGATATTCAATCTGCAAGCGGTGATCTTCAAAGAATTAACTGTTCTGATTATATTCAAACGTATTAATGCAGGTTTCGCAAGCACTATTATTTTGTATGTAGTCGCTATGTTACTGCTACATTACTTAAACTGAAAAATAGGTGTTTGTGGAATGTAGAGATAAAAGATTAGAAAATTATTATAAAAACAAAAGATTCCTGGCAAAGTATTGATTAATTTTTAAATGTAACAATTGAATATCTTCATCTGTAGTGGGCAACACCACCGTTTGTATTACGAGCGTTGTCTTTTAATTTACAGGTATAGCAATAAACTCCACTCACACAAATTAATTAATTATGCGGAACGCAGCGTTTCGAGAGCACGTGGGCTCCCATTGTCAACCGTGTTACCGACTGAAAGTAAAAACTGTATCACACATGCAAATTATTTTCTACGCAGGCTCTAAAATTTCTAACCATATGACTATTTACAATCTACTAGGTGGCCTCATACCTTTTACGGGGAAGGATGGACCGTATACTGCTATACCTGTGAATTGTACATCCACACAGTCCTTGCAATCGTCAGTTGTCTTTTAAGTTTTGCATATAGAGCTGGAAAAAAACACTAGATAGCTTTTAAAGACTTTATTGTTTTTCGAAGTATTCTCCACGAAGATTAATGCACTCTTGCGTGCGCTCGGACCAACTCTGGAAACAGTTATTCCACTCGGTCGTTACACCAATCAAAATTGCGTTATTGAAGGCATCGACTGGTCCTTCTCACTAGAACCTTTAACGTAGTCCGTTCTTGATTTTCGAAAAGGCAAAGAAATTGCTAGGACTTAGGTCCGGACTTCAATTGTGTTACGGGCTGAGTGCAAACTCGTATTGTCTTGGAAGTGGATGATTCGTCGTTCGGGGTTGGTTTTTCGAAGCTCAGCGATGACTTACGGCAAACAAATGGTTGTATGCCAATAGGCAGTAACAGTTCTTTGATCCTGCAAAAGAAATGTTGCTACATTACTTGTTTTGGAGACAAATTTCGCGACCATCTTGTTGGAGACACTTCGAGAACGAATTACTTTGTCAGCTTGGAACACTGGCACCCTCCATTCCCCGTGTGCAAAACTTTCGTTGATAGCAACTGTTCGCTTCGATGTCAACCTGCCTTTACAAATTAGTTACCCATGTAGCTGTCTAAGAATATCATCCAATTTTACGAGCAGCGCTTTTTTTCTAAGGCTGTAAAAGGTTCATGCTAGCCAAAAATTCTAATAATGAATCCCTGACAAGAGAATAAGGCACCTTAAATCTTTAATATTTCAACAACAAAATTTAGAACTTTATTGAAATCTATTATAGTGGTTTTTGAGACATCGTCTTTTATGGTCTCTATTTTCAGTATATTTCAAAATTTTTCGCGTTCCCATTCACTTTTGCATCAAAAGACTTGCTATAGCGACCATAGCTGAGGAGAATTCAATTTCTCGTATCTATCTTAAACATCATATTGTTTACATTCAAGAAAGTCTACTGCAAAAGTAATACAATGAAATTTCGTATATAACCAAGTGTCCATCGTGCAGTGCAGAGAATAAGCTATAAGTTCTTCAGGTGTTTTCCCTTCTGTACCCAGAACACGCTTATGGGTGTTTGGGTGTTCCCAAATAAGCTGCTAACTTTGATCTGTCAAGTTCACATTGATTACAAAAGGTGGTGTTCTGATACGGGGACTTCTATTGGGTTTCGAAAATAATTTTAGCCACTTATACTTTATCATACGCTATAAAGTAGCCATTTAATCAGCTAATTCTCCAGAATAAATATAATTAGGTAGAATAATATTCAAGGAAATACATTACTTAAACAAAAAAATATCTGAACAGAGTTATTACTTAAGAATTCCATAAAATGTAATCAAATTAAACGTAATTTGCATTAATTACATTTCGCTTTAGGCGATGCCACAGTATTTAATTACGACGCCTACAAAGGAATTTAGTATTTAGCTTTATGCACGACAAAATAATTTACATGTTCGGAAAATATAAAACCAACATACGTATGCATATTCGATAATAATTTGCAATTCGAGTATTGCTATCGATTCATTTGTCTTTGTAAATTAATTTTCGGTATGGACGCCGCCGCTTCGAACAAAAGAATCACGGTTTTGCAATGTGTATACCCGAACGCGATCGTTCGTGTACTATCGGCAAAAGTCGCCCAGTTGAAATGGCTTCAGTTGAATTTGTGTTGCTGGCGAACTCAGTGCGTGTAGTGTCTCCGAGTTTCATCTCAACAAAAATAATAAATGTATCTATTATTTGTGTAAACCTGTGACGAGAGTGATTACCGGTATTTCGTCGTGTTCGGGCGTGTGATTTTTTCGAGTTTTTCGAATACCTGAAAGCGCTTTTTTTTTTTGAAGTGTGTGTTGTGCTGGTATTATGCCTGTGTGATAGTATAAAAGTCGAATGGATTACGCCTTTGTTTCGTTTGTGGATTAACGTTATACTTTTTTTAACTCGTTAAAGTGTGGATATTTTCGAAAATTCCTTTCTGAGGGTAAGTATGCGGTCGATTTGTATTTGTATGATATTTCTCTATCGTTTTTCGGTGCATTGTCTCGCTAGTCGCCTCGTTACAGGAAAAGTGCTGTGTGTGTGTGTATGCGCTCGCTATCTCTTTCTAGTTGGGGTTTACTATCCCGACTTTAAGCGTTCATCTTGCCATCTCTCTCTCTCCTCGTACTTTCTTAGTCTCTTGTTCGCTTGCAAAAGCTTTAGAATGACGCCTTGGTATCTTCGGTAAATCTGTCTTTAGTTGAAAGTTGGATATGTCTTTCCCGCTCGCCTCCGTTCTATCTTCCTTCTCTTTCGCTTTGGTCCAATATTCGATCCCTTGGAAGGAAGCCATTTTGTCATGGCCTGCTGCAGCTATCTCTTGGCTGCCTCTATGGTCCTTTCGGCTAGAGGTTTCAAGAGACGAGTAGGTACAGCAATGTCAAAGATATTCGCATGTCATGATGAGACAACCGTTCAGAGGTTTGGCGTCTATTATTTTTATTTACTATTTAGAAAACAACGACAGCATTCTCTATTGCCACTTATAACGGTTATATTCCCAATGTTTGTTGTTAATATAAGCGTCATGTTTAAGGCTTATTTTTGCTTTCCCTAGGATTTGTATTGGAAAACGGTTTGTGTATATGAATCGGCGAATGAGTAGTTTTAGGATTGTTACGCATGCGACGCCTGCCCTTAATTTGTTCCGTAATAAAAACAATAAACAACCCAAATCAATGACCGCTCTCGTACAGTAGAGGAAGCTGCCTTTGTTACATATAACGTAAGAAGATTTGTAACTAGGTAATAATATTAGGCTAATCAAAAGAAGCCAATTTAGTCAATAAAAATTTTTCTGGAAATTTTCGGTAAGCTCTGACTGCCTCAATGTAAGTAAAAGGATGAAACTGTCATACTTTCGAGTCATGGTGAACAAGGTATTTATATTTAGAACAACAATTGATAGATTTATCGATGATATTACGTACTGTTATTAATACTTTAATACTTTCCATCAAATAAAAAGAGTTCCTTCTTCGAATTTGTAAAACTTTTTCTCATAGTATATAGTTACATATATTTTGTTTCTCACTTGCTCTGTAACATGCATCTATAATTGAAATTGCATAATCAATTGTCCATGAATTGAGAATGATGTAACAGAATATGTTTATTGTTAAACATCATCATATAATCCAAGGTGGACAAACTACCGGTGTTCCTAGTCCATTGTATAGTTGTGCAGAAGCAGACATAAAGTGAATGTAGATTAGAAATTGCTGTTTTACTATGCAAATAATAAGCTACAGTGTCGCTGTAGTAATTACTCTCTACAATCATTTTGATTACATCTGGCTAAAAATAATAAATACATAAGTCGTTGCAAATGTTCGCATTGTATTTACACAATTGGATCGCCCACCGCAGAAGCGACATCCCTACCATTAGTCTATGTTTGGGGTGGATACGTCACTATTCTGTACTACCCTCGTACTACGTGACATCTGGTCTGTTTCGGCTATAACGCACATAACGAATTATACGTCATCATTTTTTAATCCAGTGTGGGGTAGCTATATATTCATGGAAATGTATGCAATCCAAGTGTTAAGGTAATGAATTGGACGAGATCAAATTGGCTTTCCTGCATAAATAAGAAAGGTAGCGTATTTTTTTACATACACAGAAATGAACCTGAATTTTTGATAAACAATGGGATTTCGCAACGTTTTTGCGTGCGCTCATAAATGTGTGCACAATTTGTATTAGCAATAACACTATGTAAGCCTCTATTTTTCGCAAAATTTAGAGTGTGAATTCTGGTAAGGTACATCAAAGCGATATAGCAAAATCTGCGCGCCATTGTATTGCGCGTTTCAATGTAACGGGTAAACATGTTTATGGCATATTTAGGTGTTATATTAACACTCAGTAGTCACAATATGTAGAAAACCATTATATACGTTGTTTGACATTACCGAAAAATTTTCAATTTACACTTATTTTGGTGCAGGGATGAGGTACAAATCAGACATTTAGCGGTATGTTAACTATACTCGTGTATAGTATAATAATAAGGCTTTTTGTTTACATTTATAGATATTAGATAAAATGGCTTCAGCTTTAAGATGTCTTATTCACACAATATACAAAATATGTAATATACGAGGAATGAGTGAAAATTCAGAGATTTTTCTGGAAAATTTTGTTTTTGTTGCTTCGCCGATGATGTCTTTATTTCCATAACGATTGCAAGGACTGTATGGTTACAGATATCGCAGTAAACTCCACACCACACAAATTAATAATTTATTCGGAACCCAGCGTTTCAAGAGAATCCAGTAACTGGATTGGCAATGAAGGTCCATATGCTCATAGAACCTTGCGTTCCGAATGGATGAGAGCATTGTGATGATGGCGAAGGAACATTCTTTTGCGAATTGAGAATGTTTTTTAATTAGTGCTTCGTGAAACTTAACCAATGCAACATAATAGTTGCCTATGGTCATTTTCTCCTCTTCTTTTTCAAATTGTCGATAAAAACGAGCCCCTAGTAGTAGCTCCCTACTCATGACATTGTCTCACATTCTCAATTTCTCTTTGGTTTCCTTGATGGTTTTTCCACGAAAAAGGCAATGTTTAACATACGAGGGGAGGTCCAGAAGTTCGTGGAATGGAGGGGATGGAGTGGGGATAGGGGCGCTCGCTAGGTGTCATTCTGATTGGCGACTCATCATTAGTATATAAGTTAAGTTGCAGCCCTATAGCGCCAGTCGTTTACGAATAGTTGCCTGCTAAACAAGTCAATCCGGAAGAAAACTGAAACTATGGAGGAAATTGAACACCGTGCTGTGATAAAGTTCCTTACAAAGCAAGGAAAGAACGCTCAAACCATATTGAATGAAATGGAAACCGTTTATGGGAAACAGTGCCCTAGTAAATTAATGATTTATAAGTGGCATGGTCTTTTTAAACATGGTCGGGAGTCGATTGAAGACGACCGCCGCTCAGGACGGCCAGTTGAGGCCACCACATCAGACATCGTCGAAAAAGTACAAAAATTTCTACTGCAAGATACCCGTTTGAAGAAGAAACAATTATCTGCATTAGTTGGAGGATCAGATACCACCATTTTGCGTATCCTACATGACCACCTGGGTATAACAAAAGTCAGTGCAAGATGGGTACCGAGAATGCTCACGCCGCTACAGAAACAGCAGCGCGTCTGTGCGTCCAAACAATTTTTGGAGCTGTGTGGAGACAAACCAAAAGGGGACACCACCGCCAAAGAAATTCAAAGTGTCAGAATCGGCTGTTTGGGATTGTGAGGATATATTATTGATTGATTATAAAGAAAAAGGTAGGAGCATAACCGGAGAATATTACGCAGCGATATTAGAAAAATTATAGGAGGCCATCAAGGAAAAACGTCGAGGAAAATTGACCAAGGGTGTGTTGCTCTTGCAAGACAATGCGCCGGTTCACAAGAGCAAAGTTGCAATGGCTGCTCTGCACAAGCATGGCTTTCAATCAATAGTCAATCCACCTTACAGTCCAGACCTGGCACCTAGTAATTTTTATTTGTTCCCCAATTTAGAAAAAGACTTACGTGGAAGAAAGTTTTCCAACGACAATGAGGTAAAGGAGGCAATTTTGACTCTTTTTGAGGCGAAAGATAAAAAATATTTTTATAATGGTTTAGAAAAATTAATTCATAGATCTAATAAATGTATTGTGCTTAAGGGTGATTATATTGAAAAGGAAACATAGATTTATTGTTTTATTTTATTTAAAACCCTTTCGTTCCACGAACTTCTGGATCTCTCCTCGTACAACACCCACTTTTGTCCATTCTTGTACAAATATTTACATTATTCATTTTCGAAGGCTGTCAAAACAAAACCAGCTATCACACCGACATAAAGTTCACAGAACACTAATAGAAAGGATGGTACTATTCAGAAATATTATCATTTTTGCGATCAAATCGTGTATAGAGAAAAGTATCAGACTTTCCAGTCTAGCTCTACATAATCTTTAACGGTAGAGTGCTTGAAAAAAGTTCAGTTCAGATGGTGTAGTTACATATTTATCTCTTGAAACAAATTTTTGTAGACATATGCTATACCTCCTGTACTCACCAGCACTCATCTCATTAAGTTGCGCTTAATTTTCATCGAAGTTTATCAAGAACACTCAATGATTTTTGAGGGAATTAATAAATAGAATATTTTTTGTCGTAATTATTGCAACTGTGGAAAGTACCCTAATAACTAAGACTCAACATGATTCTGAATCAGGATTGTCATTTCGTATGTACATTACTACCATAAAGTTTGGTAGCAGCAACATTGATTTATAAACACAGGGTTTGGATGAAAACAATAATGCATGCAAACAATACTTAACGCCCAGCGCGCTTGGATATTAATCTGAAAGTCTTGGGTTCGAACCCCGGGGACTGTTGTTTCTCAGAGTTTGGAGTTTTCTGTGGTTTTCCTCATTCCGCGACGAATGCTAAGAGCGAATATTTTAAAACGTAGGCGTAGTAGTAACTCATGACCGGCCGATGCTCCCTGTATATAGTGAAAGCCGTTGGGGATGCAAAGACATGGATTATTACTATTAGTAAAAATAGTAACTCGGGCTGGTGCGATAGTAATGACGTATAGTAAACTAAATAGAACAGCACCGAAAATAACCGTAGATATCATTTGTTCGCTTTAGAAACCTTTGACCGTTGATACTGTTAAACCAAGACTTCAAGCAGCCAGTCTACATCGATGGAAGCGTGCTTTAGAGAAAATAAACAAAAAAGATTGGACGACTGAATAGTGGACAATTTGGTGTGGACCGATGAATCCGAATTCGAAATTTATGGCTTAAAAAGATGTGTACAGTGTGTTTGTGTTCAAATCGAAAGCGAATGAAAAACCAGTGTATTGTGTCTGCAGTAAACCATTGAGGAGGGTCCGTCAATTCTTTAAAAGAAAACAAATATTGCGGAAGCCTACTACAACATATAGTTTAGACATAAATAGAAAATATATACATACATGTAAATAATAACAAAAAGGAACACAATAAAATAGAGGTAATGTTTTAAATTTAAATGCTCATCTACCGAGTAAACTAATCTAATCTATTAGAATACACGAGTATATATAGGATTTTTCTTGAACGAAGAAGTTTGATATTGTTCAGATCTAATATGGCCATCATGTCTCCTGGAGAAAGCATGCAATTCGTTGTATTCATGGAACATTGCCTTTTTCCTTACATAAGGGATAGTTCTGTATATGTAGATGCCTGGCATAGTCAGCAATTTGCATTCCTTGAAAGTATCCATAACTCTGACGTTGACTGAAGTTACATAGTAACTTTATTATTCTTTTCTGAAAGATAAATACTCTATGGTTGTTGCATTCCTGCTGCTTATAATTTAATATCGTAATATTTGTTTATTAGGGTACTTTGATCTAACGCAGCTTGTGATTGAAATAGGATGTGAAAGCAGGTTTTTAGTTTGCTGCTGATTTCCAGCTCATACCTAAGTCAAACAACAAGAATTCCAGAGTTTTTGGTGTAACACTATAACGACCCGAAACATGCCGCTAGGATATGTTGAGACTGCTTGGAAGGAAACAATGTGGACGTCTCTTAAAGAAACATGGCAGCAAATAGTACTTATAACATTGGAAAAATTGCTAAAGAAGCTCTTGCGATTTTATACTGCTGTTATTAAAAGTAAAAGCGGCTACGTTGATGAAATAAAAATATAACTACTTTGCTTTAGTAAGTGCATAGATATCTGGAGAAATTATATTCCTTACTTTATTTTTCTATTAGTTTCCTATAATTTTTTATTATAGTTTATTTAATATTTCTACGATACTTAGTGTGAATACGTACTAGCTGCAGTATATAGTGCATTATGTTTTTAACGCCCTTGATTGATTTATAAATAAGTTCGTTTCTGATAAATCTATAAAATGAATGTTTATCAACTTAAATTAGAGAGATGAGACATTTCTAAGAAATCTGCAGAGTTCGTTACCCGAGTTCAATTAATTTATACTTAATTCTAAGTATTAAATAAAACTGTTGTTTCGAAAGCGATTACCAGAAAAACTCCAAAAACATAGCAGCAACTTGGAGTATGTACGGCAGTGGGACTTTGTACCGTTGCTTTGATTTGATATAGCAAATATGTACTCTATAACACTCGTTTGTGTATCATCCCCCACCGAACAGTTGCTGAGTTTAAAATCATCTCAACACCAAATTGCTTGTCGCTTTAAGATATCATGTATTTGTCTTTGTCTTATAACTAGCAAATTGCATTCCTTTCCTTTATTACTGGAAACCTTTGAAAAGACGATTTTGCAATTACATTTAACATTTGTCGAATACATAGAGTACATGTACTAAGACACAGCCAATCAACTTTACCCATAACATTTACATCTTTACATCTCTTTCATTTTGTTCTCAACTGTTATGATAGAAACACAATTAAACAAAAATTTCAATTGAGACATTAATTATAATTACAGAAAGTACCATTATGAGCGTAAGTACATGAGCTTATTAATGTTATATTTTTTGTATAAAATAAAATTAAATAATTGATATGCTTTAGAAATCTAATCGAGTGGGCAGCCGGATGAAGATAATAATATTGAATTAGGAGTGGTATGTAATATAATAAGTGCGCATTAGTCTGCAAGACATTTTAGATTTTCCGTACATCTACATCATTCTGAAATAATACTAACAACAATTTAAGTAGGAACGCCAAACGATTTTAAATTGTACGGGGGTTCTTTTTTCAATCTCCGGTAGCTCATATAATCAAGATAAGCGTAACTAAAATTTATTTATTAGCCAAAATCTTGTACAAACATGGTTACTTTTCTAAACAATCTACGTGAAGATTGGACGAGTCTTCTCATCCCCTCTGCATAGAATGTTGCCGCCAATGTATTGAGATGGTCCGTGACGTTGTTTTGAAGTTCCTCTGTATTCTGATCTTAATACTTCAAGAAATTTCACACTCAACTCACTGATGGTAAATCTCCGTTTTTCAGGAACCATTTTGCCAACTTCTCTTCTGATGCGACAGACTTGCGTCCTTGTTGCCCTTTGTTGTGATATCGGCTCGGTCTTCTTTAAACTTCATATACCATTCACGAACAACACCATTCGCTATAAGGTTTTCTCCCTGTACTCGGCTCATTCTTCGATGAATTTCAGCTGTATTATTCCCGTCTGTTTGAAGGAACCGAATTGCACTACGCAAATCGCGCTTGGCGGGAGAATCAATTATCATGTTTATATGGCTGCAATTCAGCTGAAAATGGCGTAATGACGATGCAAGTGGCAGATATTATAGTGAGGGAGATGCCTACTGGGCATCTTCGTCTTCCACCAAAACAGAGGTTGAAAAAGTAGCCCTCGTTATTTGGATCGTATATATGCTATTACGTTTTAAATAAATACCCACAGTAAAAGAATTGCCATTGTTCCATTTAACGGTTTTCTTAAAAAAAAAACATCTTTACAACATTTTTGTTTATTAATTTTATTCTTTTTAGGCGCCCTTCTTCTAAAATATGTACAGCAGGATACTTTTTTAATATGCACTTAATTAACTTGAAAGATGTCGATTTCTTATATCTATTCGCCTGTTATAAAATGGTAAATGACAAATTTGTGACTGTATGTACCACGCTGCGGCAATTTCACCTAAATTTAATCCAAAAGCATCGAAAAATTGGTACTTGCCGAACATTGCCGAAGTGAACCATGTTGAGTATTAACGTGGTTATAGAGTACATAATATGATGCCATGTTGCTTCAATACACTTTGATATTAACATTGATATTTCAGTCACAGAACCTCGCAACTGAAGACATTTCAATAGAATATACATACGTCGCATAGAATTACGGTTATTGTTAAGAGAGATGGAGGCCCAGTTAAATATCAAATAGGGTTACGTTACTAGAAATAAAAGTTTACTTTATACTTTTATTCAATACGAAAATTAATTTTTTTACAAACCTGTATTGGCTAAAATAGAGCTAATAAGCTTCTAATTATGTTCGAAAAAGGTTTTATCTCTTCTCATGTGTTATTATGTGTTCTTACTCTGTATTTACATATATAAAATTACCTTCGTAAAACATTCTTTCTCTGCTAATACTCTATATTAATGTACTTCTCCTATTTTTACCAGAGCTGGAGAAGTTAACGAAATGCTGTTATTAAAAATCTTGCAAGTAAAAAAAAAAGCACGATATTGAGTTATTCCCATTATTTGTACTTCTTCCCTTCAATAAAAAAGACATACCTACAAGCAACGACAACGTGTTTTTTTTGTTCTTTATCCTCGTTGGAGAGAGAAGTCTTGGCTGACCGAAGTAGATATACGGTTTGTTTACAATTCGTTTAAATTGGGAAAAAATATTTTGACGGAAGTAAACTAACCTTGTGGTACTATTTGCGCTTGCGAAAATAAACGTATGCATAGATTTTGCGTCCATGTAATTTCCCTAGTGAATTTTGGAGGATATCCGAATGGGAATTAATAACAAACTAATTAGCGGTGTTCGATATACAGTGAAATCTCCCTTGAACGGACACCAACGGAACCAACTGAAGGTGTCTGTTCAGGAGGGGTGTCCGCATGAAAGAAATATGTAGTAGATACAACAAAAATCGTGTTTTAACGAAAAATTAATATATTAAAGAAACTGGGACATTTAAATCGTATATGTATATAAATGTTTTTAAAATAAATAAAAAACTTTAAACTTAAGAAAAAAAGTTTATGGGCGACATTTTCTTACAATGGAGTAGGTTCTATTGCTTCGATTAATAGGATTAGGGATCATAGATCTATATAAACATACTTTAAGAAAAAGTGCTATCGTACGTTGAAGATGAAATGCCACAGCGTTGGGTGTGAATGTACGATAATAATTCCAAATCAGGGTGAACGTATAACTTAAAATATGTAAATAAGGTTGAAGTACTGATTCTTGTTTGGTTATCCCTACTGAAAGTTGTCAAAATTTCAATTCCATGTCTCGACTCATCACGAAGACAATAACTGTCTTATTTTTGGAAATGCTGATTTTATTTTGCACAGTGTAAGTGCATATAGTATTGGGTGTCCTAAAAGTCCTAAACACAATTGTTGAGTGAGGAGTGGAGAGTGGGGGGTATACCAATCGCTAGCCTCGTCCTCGGGAATTTAGTCGCTGTGGAACGTCTTGCGTGCGCGAGTTTCTCAGGTGAGGCGCATTTTCGCCTTAGTGGCCATGTAAATAGGCAGAATTGTCATTGAAATTCAACAGGTTTAAAACAGAAGCATGAGAGGCTACTTCATTCGCCAAAAGTTTCTGTTCAGGCTGCAATATCGGCATAAGGAATTATCGGCTCCTACATTTCTCATTTAGAAAAGTGCCAGCAAAATAACGAAACATTTTAGACGACATGTGTTCGGCCACACACACTGCCCCAAAATAAGTTGGACAAAATTCATTGGGAAATACTGGAACATCCGTCCTACAGTCGCGATCTGTCACTATATGACTATCACGTGTTTGGGCCACTCAAAGAAGAACTGGAACGACGACGACGATGTGGAAATATTCGTGCGCAATTGGTTACAGACGCGACCACATTCATTCTTTGATGACGGAATTAAAAAACTTCCTATGCGGTGTAAAAAATATGTGAATAAAAGAGGAGATTATATACAAAAATAAGGTGTATTAATTTTTTTTTGTTGTAGCCATAAATGTTTTAAAACCAAAACTTCGGTTCATGTATGATCCGCCCTCGTATTAACAATTGTATGCAAACCATTGTATGCATCGATCGAACTGGCAGTAAGTTTAATAAACCTATTGGACAGTATCATCGAGAAAGTGCTGCATAATAGCAGAAAACGCGCCAGAAAGAACTTGAACAGCATCAACTAGATATTACATCATTGCAGAAATGATGAGTTTACGAAATCGCATCAAAATATAGTAGAACCATTTATAGTACTCGAGCACAATGATAACGCTTGAATAGAAATATTTTATCAAACAGATGCAATTACTTGTTTGTTATTACTCGTTTTCAGTTAAATACTTTCAATAGTGTAATTGAAAGGTGGACAGAAAATTAAGACCAATCAACCAATACCTAATTCCCGTTTTTGTCGAGACGTTTATATGCTGGTACTACAATTATATAAAATGACGCAGTGTAATGGGAACCGAATGCACTAATAACCGTGTGGTACGTTTAACGTACATTATCAGATAAGTTTCGAAACTTTGAATGACTTAATGACGTAATTAGAGGTAATTGTAAATTAAATAATTACGCTTTGGGCAAAACAGAACCGTTTACTCCTAAAAAAAATATGAGCGTCGTTTACAAATCAATCGGTCAACGTTTTATTCTTGCTTTTGTAATTAAAGTACTTCAGTCTTCTTAATTTTACTTTCTTCCATGGTTTCTATAATACTCTGATATTATCAGTGCAACTTTCTAATTTTCACATGCCTTCACCTCGCAGAAAAGCTTCCTGATAACAGTAAGTAATCTTGCATAATAATAGGAAAAAGTTACTATATCCCAGAATTAATATCGCAAGTAGGATATGTTACAAAAAATTAACCTCTGCAGCATATATGAACTCCTAATCTGAACTAATTTGCTGACAGTAAACAACTTTATCTAATTGAAAAAGCAATTACTTTATCGCAAAATTTTGTTTATATGATTTGGCTGTAATAAATTGCTACGCTGTGTTTTAAAAATGACCCTTTACTTAATCAACGTCAAACGGCTTCTTTGATCATATTTTTTTCAACCGATCTCGAAAATAGCATATAATAAAATTTTTCTATCTACTAAAACAATTCTTGATTGAATTTTAAATTGAATTTGGTTTAGAAAGTTGATAAACTACTCTTTTCCAATTTTGAGATGTATGTACTTCTAAAAAGACTTTTATAAAAACTTATATGTATGCATCGATTTTTGTTGTGTGTTCCATAGATGTGTATTAAATCTATGGTGTTATTAAGTAAATTTCTTGGTAGCGTTGTATGATACGACAACGTTGACAGCGTCTTCTATTATTTGTTTGGATATTTGCGAGCAAAGATTTGACGTGTATCAGTGTATTTTGTTTAAAGTGTGTAATATCGCACTTTAAATATTCTTAAGTCAGTAGGCTGTTGTGTGCTCTGATGCTGGCTATTACAATAAAGATAAGAACCATAATTACGCGATTATGAATTTCGAAATGAAGAATTTAAACTTAAGAAACTAAAGGCAACGAAAATTACCAGTACTGTAGAATAACATTGCAATAGTTTTTACTTATTCATATTGAAGCTACAGTTAGTCACTATCCTTTACTACTAACTATTCTTTACTGCATAAACAAGGGTAACAAACTACGTTTTCTAATTTTGTAGTACAGTACGTACACTACACAAATACATAGAAGCATTATACAGTTGCTCACAAAAGTATTCGGGCGGCTTGCAATTTTTTCAAACGAAGACAATATCTCGTAATCCTTAAATAATAAGAAACAACAAAATGTGAATTATTTTACTCATTTATTTATATTCTTTAAGTTTAACAAAGATTTAATGTGAAAATAACAAATATAACAAGAAAATAATATTTAGTCTTGACCTGTTTTGGCATCGATTTAACTAATTTTTTGTTACATCAGGGCATATTGCTTCCCATTCTTCCAATAAGTGTTTTAACATTTCTCTATTAGAAATTTGCTAAGACTAGTTTCTAATACTGCCCATAAATGTTCCAATTGGATTAACGTCAGGTGATTGATTTCTTACATTATATAGAAGCCATTCCTTACTTTTTCGAGCGGTCACTGTCCTGCTGAAAGATGAAATCAATTCCGAGACTTAATTTTTCTGCACTGGTTTTTAAATCCCTCTTCAATATATTAATGTAATGAATGTCGTCCATTTTGCCGTCAATAAACTCTAATTTTCCAATTCTAGTCGCTGCCATGGATCCCCACACCATAATTAAGCCACCTCCGTATTTCACAGTTGGTTGTAGATTAATCGCTGTATTTGGTGTTCGTTACATAAATTTCTTTCTAGAAGTCCCAAACAATTCAAATTTTGCTTCGTCGGTCCCAATAACATTACTCCACTATTCGTCACACCGATTCACGTAAGTGGTAGCAAATTCTAACTTTTTCTTTTATTCATTTTACTAACCTAGGGCTTTTTCCTGGCTATACGTTCAGTATACCACCCCCTGCTTCGTATTAGTCGACGAATGGTTTCCACACTGGGTGACTTTCCTGTGGATGTTTGCACGTCAGCGGACACTTTTCGGCTGCTTAAAAGTTTTTTTTTTTTAGTAATCTGCAACACTTCTTTTTTCTCGGCACGTTATGTTTGGACGTTCAGTACGTGGTCTATAAGTTAAATTATTATGAAAAGTAAACTTATGTATGGTATCCTGTGTAGTATTGTGTGGAATACTCATATCTTTGGCAGTTTTTCTTTGTGAATATCCTTTTTATACTTAAAAAAACAATTAGCTGTCTCTCTGTAAGACTTCTTTCCCGATTTTTGCTATGTTATTCTGGTAATACACTAATAAATGGAAAAAGAACCTTCGTCAACAATATTCACAGAGTGACTAATGATATACTGTGTCTTCCAGGTGAGTTAAGTGATTCCCCGTGTGTTTCATTGGGGTAATCTCCTAATAGCCAGATACTTTTGTGCGTGTAAAAAATGTATATGTTTATTTTATATTTTTTATTATTTTCAATTCAAAACTCTTAGACTTGAAGAGTATTAATAAATAAATGTAATATACACATTAATTGTTCTTTATTTATTTATAATTTGGAAATATTTTGATCGATATTTTTGTGAACATTATAACAAAAACACGTATTCAGGGGAGGTAGAATATAACCACTAAGCACACAGCTAAAGTCGTCCAGCTGCGAAACTAGGAAGTTCTCCTAGAAAAACATGTGATATTAGACGTTTTTGATAGTGAAATTGCAGAAAGATGAAAATTATAAAGGGAAATCGCAAAAATTGTAAGCGAAAGCCATACAACACTTAAGTGTATATTAAAAAGGTAGAGTGATAAGAGGATGTCTAAGAAATGCAGAACTTATTCGAAGAAAATTCTTCTGCGAACTGGACGAGCGATGGATTTTAATAGAAATACACTACCATCCGAAAAAAAAGCGCATTAAAACTAGCAAACGAAGTGGAACAATACATACGGAAGAAAGTTCAACCCGGAAATATTAGAAGAGTGTTGCGGAAAAATGGATTGCATGGACGTATTGCTAGAAAGAAGCCGTATATCAGCGACAAAAATAGGAAACTGAGTCGAATTCGTAGAGGAGTATATAGGAAAGGATATCTCATTCTGGGAAAAGTTTTATATACAGCTGAAACAAAAATAAATGTGTTTGGATCAGATGGGCAAGTAAATGTGCGGCGTAAATCGAACGTCTAGCTAAAACCAAAGAATTTCAGCCATAAAACACGGAGGAGAATTCCCAATGTTGTGGGATCGCGTGTCGGCTGCAGGTGTTGGTAATATTGGTTTTATCGAAGGCGCCATAGTTTCGGCGCCAGTATTTTGGACATTTTTATTTTTTGTCAGAATGATCCGTAGCATAAGTTCAGTGTTGTAAGAGAATGGCTACTTTACAGCTGTCCAAAAGTTCTTCAAATTCCACCGCAATTACCGGATTTAAACGTTCCAAACAAACATCAATTCAACTATGCTATTGAACAAGAGTGGTGCTTTCTATGAATGACAGAATTGGTGCCGTCAAAAGTAGCAATGGACGGCCTGCTAAATATTAAATATTATCAAAATATTTAAAAAAAAGTAAATGTTTTATTTATTTGTGTGCTGTTTTGAAATTGACGATTTTCACTGTAATCATTAACATCTTATTTCGAATGAATGTCCTTCTTGCATATTATACGAATAAAACATTTTATATTTCTATATTTTTATGTAACATATACACATATTATAATAAACTTAATTAATCCAGATTTTACAACAAATTAACCTGCAATAGTAGTGGACGATTTTTACTGTAACTAACTATATATTAAACAAACTTTAACAGAAAAATTTTAGAGTTTTGTAGTGTTCAAAACTTTGTTTCGCTACTGACTGTATGTATCAAACTAAATCTTACCAAAACCTGTTAAGCTTGTGGTGTAAATTTCTATGACGAGATATGGTTTCAGTTTTTATCACCTTAGAAATTTGATTTTTAATTTACATCAGTGAAAGCGGCGATCGCGTCAGCGGTTATTATGTATGCGTACAATTTATCCATAGATAATGAGCATGTGTGACGTTATTCATAGTATAAGCGAAGAGGCGATAATGTCGCATAAAAATCTGACTAGTCTCACCGCTATCACGTTTGTCGCCGCTATACTCTGGAGAGAACTTATCGCAAGCCTGCATGTTCTCAGATATGCGCATAGGTTTCTTTATGCTGACTCTGCATTTTAATCGTTAAAGAAAATGAACAATGACAGCACTAAAAGATTCAATAAAGCCTTTTGTATGATTATTGCGTTGCGCTCGTTTGGAATCAAAGGTGACTTTCGATTTTAAAATAGCCACCTCTACTCATATTCGTCAGCAGTTTGAATTAGTTCAAGCTAAATGTTTTCATAAACTTTAAGTATATTAGGCTTAACTACTTTAACAAAAATTGGAATTATTTTAACAATACAAATGTGCTGTTTGTATTTGCATAGTAAGATAAGATAAGTTTGTAATTAAAAGATATAGTCTGAAGATCGAAATTAATTATTTGTTGGTTATACTTCAAAGTAACTCAACTATCCGTTGGGCACAACAAAAAGACACAATTGTGTAGTCTCTAGAAGTTTATTTGTAAGCAAGACAAATAGACACATACTCCATAGGGAATTTGCTAATAAATATTTAAAATCGGCACAGCTTTCGGTCACACAAAGAATGACAGCTTAACCTCACGCAGCGAAAACATTTAGCGATTCGGGTACCGTGCAGAGATATGGGTAATCTCTATAATCAGGAAGGTTTAATGGACAAATTTTATATTGCAGACATGTTGCAGGGGAGTTTGAAACAAACATGTGTTATTAACGTTACGATTAAACTAAAAAGACAATTTTTTCCCAAGATTAACGAATTAATAACAAAGCACTCATTATTAATAATAACTATTAATATATAATAATATACATATATATAATATATTAATGTGAATGATTTTTATAATGATAAATTGTAATTTCCTCGTTACAATTTTTCTGAAAAAATGTTGGTCTTGGTAGGATTTCAAACTACGTCCTCTCACTTACCGATCGAACATCTTAACCATCTACATCACCAGCACTTAGATATACATATATATATATATATATATATATATATATATGTGCATATATACAGCATGTTCAGACAAAAGAACAGAAAAGATTATGTATATACTATCAAAATGTATTTTTATTTTTAAAATAATAATAATAATAGGTACTAAAAAATCAAGTACGTTATTAAAAAAACAATTCTTTTTGAACAATATTTTTGTACGTAATAATAGAAGTATGTAATAAATATGTACGTAATATCAGAAGAAAAATAGATTATTTCAAATAAGGCTTTGCCGGGACCAAGGAAAGTGTACGCTGTATCCGAAAATACGTTATATACCAGTCCATTATAAGCGAGCTCTACTGCATATATAAAAAGATATAAACCGAAGAGAATGAGGAGTGATCTAAACCCCAGATTTTTTAGATCTAGAAAGTTTTGGAAGCGGCGATAATATTGTATTATGTTATATATATATAGTGCAAGATTTTAAGGTTCAATAAAACATGTTTTTCTGTAGCAAAGTTTTGAAATATTTATTTATAATGTATACATTTGGGCATTATGTATGAAACAAAATATCTTGTAAATAACCTCCTTGGCTTTGTTAGCACATGCGTACTCTTTTGACGAAATTTGCAATAACACTATTGTATAGATGTCTAATTTCGGCCTTCAATGTGGGCTTGTTGGCATAAACTTGTGACTTCAGATAACCCCACATCCAGACGTCCAAAGGTGTTAAATCGCAAGAAGAGAGAATTCTTGTCACCACACCGTGAAATATGACCAGGAGCAATCTCGTATAAGACAGTCAACATTTGACGGACGGTGTGACATGTGGCATCGTCCTGCTGAAACCACATATCGTCAAGATCAATATTTTCCTACCGACGCACAAAACACTGCGTTATCATAGCACGATAACGTTCGCCATTTACCGTTACTGAGTTACCTTCCCCATGTTCAAAGAAATACGATCTGCGTGCATTATGCTCCAGACCATAATTTACTGAGCTCCAAATGCAGCAGTTTTACGGATTAACAAAGTCATCAGGGTGAAAATGGGCCTCATCTCTGAAAACGATTTTGTCTGTAAAATCAGCATTCACTTATGTTTGCTCAAGGATCCAATCTATTGGCAGAAGTTGTTGCAGAGCAACAACAGCTGTGGGACAATTCATAGTAGACGATAGTCACCAATATTTTTCAAACATTCAAGGGCGAAGCTCTGACTACCCATTTTTCGACATGAGATATCAATATTTTTTCCTTTTTCAAAAGATCATCAATTTCGATAATTAATAATATTCCTACACAATTTTTTATCTCGTAACCACTGTTATCTAAAGCTAAAGATATGGGATGGCTGTAAGCTCTGGTTTTAAATAATCTGATCTGCGTGTTATCTTCGTTCAAGAACAGATTATGCTTGCTTAAGTTTTCTAAGAAAATCTGTGTCGCAATTGAGTTTATCAATACGGGATCTATCCTCTATAAGAAAGATTGTGTCATCGGCCTAGTTCAACATTAAATTGTTCTGAATTAGTGTGCATGTAACAGATAGCATAGACCACACTAAAATAAATTAAAGAAAGGGAACCAATTATACTCTCTTGAGGAATTTATTTCTGGTTATTTCCTTACAGCGAACAGCTTTTTCATTATGACCCAACTAAGCTATTGCTGTCAGTTGTAAAGATAAGAAGAAAATCTACTAGGCGTAGTGCTTCTAACGGCTTTCTAAATTAACCGCTGCTGATCTATACAATCACCCTCGAGAAATACAAGAAATAAGAAGGAATGTTTTTATTTTCTAGAGAGCGTTCCATTGAGAAACCCATGTTCAAATTAGTTTAGTGTACTGTGCTTTACAATAAAATTATACAAATGAGTACAAGCTACTTTTTCAAACAAATTAGAAAAACTAGTAAGTTAATCGAGTGACAGTTTTTGATGTCATTCGCACAACCTCCTTTATAGAGAGATGCAACCAATGTTTGCTTTAGACCGTCTGGAAAATACCCATATGAGGAAGTGAAATTTAGTGAATGACTACTAGGCTCCAAAAAGATATATTTAATGCATTTGTAGCTGTGGATCTAGATTCACTGAGCGAACCTGAAACCGACTTCATTTCCTGGACACACTGGAAAGAAATAAAAGGTATTAATGAATCTGCTGTGATCTTTAAAAGGACTATTAATAAAATCATGCGAAAGTGGTTATACGTCATATCTCTACTCTTATTCACGAATATGCAGTGAGGAACTAAACTAAGTAAATATCCAAACGTCACTTGAAATGAAGAAAAAGGCATTGTAACACGTACGAGTTTGTGGCACCCAACGAGTAAGTTTTTTTCATCCGAACATGATCATGTAAAATTGAATTTACTGTTGCGAATCCAATGCCAAGGGTTGCCTCAATCGCTTGATAGATGCATTTTGGATCTTCGACGACGCGATATCCGTCCTCTTTAAAATTCGCTATACCAACGAAACACAGTTGCGCGTGAAGGACTTTTATCACCAAAGGCGAGTTACAATCGTTCAAGACTTTGTAGTTCATTTAAACCGACCTTAAAATTATAGTAAATAATTGCGCCCACATGTTCTCTTGCCAAGTCCATGTTTCGATGACAAATCATATGTACCACGTTTGCTCCGACAGCAGTGGTTCGACTGATAGTCAGAGGTTACTACTTAAGGATGGTGGTATTTAGAAATGCAGTGTTGCCAGCTCTAACTTCTCTAGTTTCGTGAAATCTCAAAATATACAACGTGACCCTCGTATTGATAAGCATGTTAAAACTATTCGAAATTCCGTTTTGGTGAGATTTCATGATTGCAAAACTGGTAGAAACCGCTTAGTGCAAAAGCGAGATTAAAAACTTACAAAACATCGTTTGTAATAGTCAAAATAATGATCACTCTAAAACTACGCAAAATATCTTTTTATGTTATAACTTGAAGATAAATACAATATGTGTTTTAGCATTGCACTACCGCGTGAACTATGATGTAACTTACGTTTACAAAGCACTTAGAACGCAAACACCTTTCTAAATTAACGTACTCATGGAAGCATTCAAAACAATCAACGAATTGTTTTCAAGGCGGTATTTTCAATTAGTGATCAAGGTTTGTTTTTTTTTTAACGTTCGATTGCCCGTGAATTGCTTGTTACATGCAATTTGTGATGTAATTATTTGATTAAAGTACACTGCGAGCTATAAGTTTGGGTCCACTTTAAATCAGCGCACGAGATTGAATTTATGTTAAGATTCGGTCAGACAATGACATTACATTTCATTAAGTGTCTTTAATAGTATGGTCATCTGAACTAACTAGTGTCTTGACATCACGTTACTGTGATACATGCATCGTAAGTCAAAAAATTCAAGTATGGGACAGTCAAATGTCGAGCACCGTTACGACATTCGGCGCCTTGATATTAGTATTGTAGGAAGATTTTTGTGTTCAAGTAAGACTTCAATACTAACTTAACAGACATAAAAACACGTAAGTCACTACTCAGTGAGTTATTGTTTCGGTGAAGTCCTGGATTTTACACAAGCAGTATGTGGTATGCCGGGGCAAAATAATAGCAATAGTCATTAGTAGAGACCAGATTACATGCAAAGTGCATATATTTTACTTATTTATTATGTTTTACGTCTATTTGTAGATGTCTTATACTGATTAAAGTTAATTAAAGCTAATTAACTTTAATCAGTGTAATACATCTACATATAGACGTAAAATATAATAAAATAAATAAAATAAAATATTAGTATTCAGTTACGATTAAGTTTAGTTATTCCTAAGAAATAGAATGGATCGAGAAGAACATTGTAGTGAAAAAATGCGACGTCTGATTATAAAATCAACTACTACACTACTAATAAAAACTTTTAAATTGCTCGGTTAAAATGATTTCAAATACAATACCATATTGAGAAAAAATAGAAACCCATGATCGTAAGAGAAAATCCCATTTTTGTCAGCTTCTCAATTACAAAGAGAATTACATTTAAACGTCACTCCCAGAACAATCCGAAAAGCAAGTAATTTGATTAGTAGAAGTCCAAGAAGAGTGCCATTTTTAAAAAGGCAGCATATTAAATGTCGTTTGGCGTTTGCTAGAGATCATGAAAACTGGCCGTCAACGAAGTGGTCTGGTCTGATGAGAGTAAAATTGTCTTATTTGGCTCGAGTAGTTGTAGATCGTATGTCAGATCTCGCAAACACAGCGTATCAACCACAATACACTTTAAGACCAGTTAAACACGGTGGTGCAAAAATCATGGTTTGGGAGTGGTTTTCTTATCATGATACGGGGCCCATACACTGGATCAAAGACATTTTTAACTCAAGATGAGTATGTAACAATACTAGAGAATGTTATGCTGCCCTATACCGAAGAATTGCCTTTAAAATTGGTCTTAATGCACGACAATGACTCCAAACACACTAGCCGACGAGGAAAGAAGTGTTTGGTGCAACATAGGATTGAAGTTCTGAAATGGTGGACGCAGGACCTTAATCCTATCGAATATGTACAGATTGATCTTAAAGAAGCCGCCTACAATGCAAATCTTAAGACACAGCAACAACTACAGCAAATTGTAGGGAAGCGGGAGCATTTGGTCGACAGCATTCCTCGATGTTGTGCAGCAGTATTACGAAATAAGGGCTATGCAACCAAATATTAAATATATTACATTTCATTCACTGCTATTATTTTATCCTCGTCACCTATAATTATTAATGACATTGGTGATATTACTAAACCATGCAGATAGTGTAGTACATTTACCTACCGCTATCTACTTGAAGATAGTAACATTTCTACAAATTATTCAGACGTTTAATACTAATAAACATCTTTTTTATTAATTTGCTGGTACTGCTATTATTTTGAGCGATACTGTATATGGCCAGGCTACTGCATTTGCGAGGAGGACGGTATCGAATGCTACAGGCGAACCACAGTGCTTCATATATGTTAGTATGCACGATACGCGACAAGCATCATAATCACAAGTTTATTTCTGCAACTTTTTGATCATTCCCTTTATACGAAATGTGTTAATACAAATTTACACAAATATTTAAACTTAAAGTGGCCTGTTTGTATATTTATCTATTTACAAATATGTGGATATATTTATGTAAACATATGACGGCGAAGAACATAATAAATTACAGGAGTTAAATTGGCAATTAAATATTCAATCTAACCTACATTTGGTGGCATTATGTGCCTTAAATTTACACTTCTGCATGTTTCAAATTAATTAGATATAAATTGTTTAATGTTCACCAGAATGAAAATTACAAGCTTGTTTTTGCAACCCTTTAAACAAGTACATTATTGCAAATTTAAGTATTTAAACTTAAGATATGCTTTTATATTCATATATTTAAAGAACATAAAGAAATAATTTTAAATTCTATATATTTCATGTTACGGAGGTATAAATATTTACATTTCACTACAATGAAAGTTTATAGTAGTCAGAAAAGAAAACAACTGCCTACGTTTCATGAAATATTTAATTTAGACTAGGCCAGTTTATCGATTTTTTTCTAAATATTTTTCTTTTCAAACTAATTTGCTTCCATAAAGATCAATTTTACTCAGCATATTAGTGTCGACGATAGTCTTAGTTCATCCACAAGTCTCATCTAAAATAGAATAAAAATACGTCAGTGTCCATTTTTTAAAACTTTTGTCTGATACCAAAATTACGATCAAAATCCAGTTTACAAATTAGTTTTAGGTTATTATGTACTTTAATTGGTAGTAGGAATATCAGATGAAATCATAAATTGTTTTAATTAACGAATAGTATATACCCCATAAAATGGAAAATGAAAATGCAATATTAGAGTAGATAAATTCTTGCACTGTAATTTACTTATTGTAATACGAACAGGACCGCAAAACTAGAGGAGATTATATATTACATATAATAATTTGAAAGTACGTGCACACTTTTAACAAGATTTTCCATCGAAAAAGGAACAAAATTAAACTACTTAATTACACCACACAGTTAGGTAGTTTATGCACCAAATTACAATTCATATTGATGCAATCCAATAGATCTACGTTTATATGCATTGAAGACAGGATACTGGTCATTTGATTAGCGATTATAATTGGCGAGTGAGTTTATCGGAATAATTATAGGCATTTCAAATAACCTGTGTAGTACCGCAAAAACTGAGACAGTCGGTTTTTTGAATTCTCTCCATGAAACAGAGCATTTATTATGCGATACCTATTATTATCGTATATAATCCGGTGACTGTCTCACTTACTTAGACGAACATCATTCGACACGCTGCAATTAACTTGTGACGGTTAACCATTGGTTCTACACCTTTTTCTTGCACCCATTTATCAATCCTTGCAGGGGAATAGGCGATGCTACCATTTTTTATAGCTCATTCCACGAGTTTTTCGTTTTACAGTACTTTCTTTAGTTCCATCGAAGTTTATTGCAAGATGAAGTATCTTTCCATATATAAATTTTTGGTATTTGTATTAGAATAGCTGTAATCAATATCTCCTCGTCTAAACAATTTATTTTCAGTTAAATTTTTGAGGAAATCTTCGTTTATTGAGTAGTAGTGTCTATTCGCATGCATTTTTCTTCCAATAATGGAATTGGGATCAAATGATTATTAAAATTAACAATTTTTTCTTGGCCTCAGTACACATTTGTTCTCTTTCACCATAACTATTCTTCGTCCTACTTTTGATAACTTCAAATTTAGGTAAATAACACTTTTGATTCGCTACGTCCCAAATATTATATCCCCTTTTAATCGGTTCATAGGGTTATACCGTTTAATAGATGAACGACCTTCGAAGGGGCTCATTTTTTCATCAATACTTTTTTTTTGTAGGCTGATACAGGGTGTCCACGAAATAAAATAAAAAAGTATGAAAAATGGAAAGATTTCATTTTATTACACTTAAATTTAAAATATTTTGCGAAAACTCCTTCGCAGACAGAAAAGATATTACAAAAACATTTGTAAAATATTCGTCGGGCCACTACACTTTCAGAGGTGCACGCTATAATTGTAGTCTGTTAGCGGTAGACGACGGCAATTTCACCAGCGCACGACTCATATACCAGCACAGTGAGTCAGTCTGTTTCTAGCGTTAAGTGTGGACATTTCGGATATGGCTTGCACAAGGCGTGAACTCTTCGGTATGATTTACATTTATGGTGCAACAATTGGAAATGCTCTTCGAACTTGCACTTCTTAATAAGAAAAGAAAAATGAATACACGAACTGTAACAAATAGATATTAATTCTATCTTCATTGCAATGAAACAATTTACGATCTTAGTTTTGAATAATTCATTTGCATACGTTTAAAATAAAAATTTCTTGATTATTCACAGCCGAAATATTCGTACATAAGCATGTTATTGAACTTTTAGCATGCATGCTGTTTGAAGCCAGGCAGTGTTATCTTGATGTTTTTATAACATCGAGAGTTGTATTGTTGCAGTGTAAGCGGTCTGCAAGTTTTGTTGGATAAGTGTATTATGTATACATATTCTGCATCCATAGGTGAAACATACTACAATTTCCTAGGGTTTTTCAATTCTAACATTCATGTCGTAATTGATTCAACATTTTTTGGATTTATGTTCTGTATAATTACACCATTTACATTATGTTAATTTTATTTTCCGTATTTTTTATTTTATTTCAGACACCCTGTATAACATTTCAAATCTTTTGTTTAGCGTAATAATGATAGATCGTATAATAGTTTATGCAGCTTATCTTTGTTATCTATGGGTATTTTTGAATTATCGCTGCCGTGTGTATTAGACAAAAATTGCTCGAGCCAGTTTAGGAGTTCCACTCCAATAATGATTTCAGTTTGGAAGATGATAACTCATCAGAATGTTTATTCCAAAAAAATGATAAGAGTTTTGGAGCTTGGTGCTAATATCCGATATGATCTGAAAGTAATCATCTTGGAAATATTTTCATCGAATCGGCCATGGTTAAGTCCAAATTTTCAAAGAAGGAGCCACTTTCTATAACACATAATACTTTTAACGAACGGTTTCAATCAATTATCCTGCATATTTAAATATTAGATTGCAAAGTCCTGTCAGGACAAACTTTAATTTAGCTTGAGTAAGTAAAAAAGTAAAAGTGTTTTTCCGAAAAGAAGACACCGAAATATTTATCATGTCGGCGTTTCCATATTTATTAGAGAACTATTGGTCCAAATATAAACTTCAGAATGAAGTAAACCACATAAGGCTAGAAAAAACTCATCGAATATTTGCGTTTCCTATAGGAAATTACACTGACATTTTCCCAATAACGTGCCATTTATTGCAACCATCCAATGTACTTTGAACAGTGTAAATATCATCAGTTTATAGGTTCAAGAGAGAGGTTAAGATTTTAATGACTTGAAATTTTAAACCACTAATGGCTTATCGCTATTGAATGAGATATAAGAAATGTGCATTGACTGACGTTAATTCTTTTGCAAAGCAAAAGAATATGACTAAAGTGGTTGGTAAATAGTAAATTCTAAATAAATATCCTGAAAATATTTGACATTTATGACAACGAATTTCAACAAATAAGCTTCCAGCAGTGCCGGAGAAATCTACGTTTTAACTACTTGTTTTTTTTCTCATTGCTCACTTGACTTTCGAACGGATAGTGTGCAAAAACTTGATGCCATTAGACAGTGCAATAGTTTAAGTAAATATTTTGACGCTATTTACATTTTATTAATATTGCTAAGTGCTTTCAACAAGTTTTACGCTATTAATCGTGAGAAAAGTAAACATTTTTGCATGCATTGAAACTATAGACTTGTTTAAAGTACATTGTTTTTCTTAGTTACGTGGTTTACCTTCGTTAGTCAGTTTAAAATTTAATTTTCAAAACTAACGTACGTACGTCATTAAAATGGTATCTCTCAGCGTTATAAAAATAGATTCCCGATGTTTTCCAACGTCGATCTTGAAGTTTTTCCATACTTAACTTATGGCGTTACAATATTTATTACGCTGCCTAAATTTTATTACCATCTAAAGCAACGATTAAATAAACGTCATGTCATGGTTATTAACTGTTAATGTAATTGTACAGTTGACTTTAGGATGAAATAAATCTACAGAAGCTAATTGTATTTAATATATAAATAAAGGAACTACTGTTTGCAGTATGTTTCACGGACAAGTAGGCGTAGATTATTTTGTACTGTTGAAGATGATTATTGGAAGATCTAACGTAGAAGTAAATGCTTTGAAGATATCTTTTCGCGAACAAATTACTGTCTATAGTCTATATAATGGTATCAGTACCTTGAACTACATTACATTGGGTTAACTATTTTAGTTAATATATTTTTTTATATTGATTTTTTATTTCTAACATTTGAAAAGGAAATCTAAAGGTAATATTAATATAAATTTGACGGCATATTAGTATGTATACAGGGTGTTCCATTTAAAGAAACGAATTGAAAATTAAGTGAAATTGATGGAATGTGTGTGTTATATTAATTATAGTTGTATTATTATTGATGGGACCAGGCGCTAGTGTCTGTAGTCACTGCGACCTAAAAGATATCAATTATGGTTAGAAAAGTTCGAGTCTTTTAAGAAACCTTAGTTCTACGTCAGGACCCTTTAGTTCAAAAGGTATTAGATATACTCTTCTGAAGAATTCGTGTCAGGAGCCACTGATGACATCATAATGTAGATAATGTGTCTTTTACTGTTTCTAGATCTTCCTGACATAGACGACAGAGTTGGTCTTGAGCTTTATATAAGTTATACTTCCGAACTAGATGTCTTGTCAGAACGTCCGCCAGTAGTTTGCGATCCTCTTTGCTGACAGATTTTTTGGCTGCACTTGGCGGGGGTAAAACAAACGCTCTGGCATGATTCTTTCTATGAATGTTTATCCAGCATGTAACCTTTTGACACTACAGTGTTACGTGATTTTAACGTTGCAATTGGCTTAAACTTTGTTTACAAAAGCTATTCATTGCTGCACTTTCTAACGCATAGGTATAATGCACAAACCTCTGCCTGAAATATGTTTGTTTGGAATCTCATTGGCAATTTTAGACGCAAATTAAGGTCATTGATGTCTATTCTAGGTTCGATTCCTTCCATTCTTAATGCGTCCATCTATCATGCACCTATTTGGTGCTGAGGTCCATCAGATGCCTACTCAATACGGTCTTTTATAAACACCTTGTATGGTTGATCAAAATTATATTGCATTGGAATTACATTTATAGCACGTTAAACAGTTAATGTTAGGTCCACTCAGAATTTTTGGATGTTCCCTGACTTCGGTCTTTTTAGTTGTCAAGTATAAAGACACTCGTCTTAGTAGTGCATTCAACAGCACACAATTTATTTGACGCTATGCCATTTTTTTTGTATTAAGAGAAACGTATAATTGGAAAAATAGAGCTAATAGAGACGGCAAATAGAAGGAAATTTACGGTTTATTATTTCCGACCATCAGCTTCTGGGTGAGCGAGTTCAAACTTGCCCGCACAAGCACAAGTGACCAGCCACGCGGTGGACGCCCGAAAACCGCTACCAACGATGAAATGATCGACAAGACTCATGATGTCGTGTTAGCCGATCGCCGATGGAAGCTGAAAGAGATATCAGAGACAACAGGCATCTCAGAAGAACGGGTTGGCCATATCCTACGTAATTTTTGGTATGAAAAAGTTTTCGGCGCGATGAGTACTGCGTTTGCTCACACCGGAGCAAAAACGAAATCGGGTGACCGTTTCGGGGGAGTGTCTGGGCAAGATCCAACGCAATCCAAGGGTTGCGAAGGTCATGCGATTAGTTACCATGAATGAGACTTGGATCCACCACTACATACCGGAGACAAAGGAACAGTCGAAGCAGTGGACTTTTCCGGGCGAACCGGCTCCGAGGAAAGCAAAAACCGTTCCATCGGCCGGAAAGGTCATGGCGGCCATTTTTTGGGATTCCCAAGGTGTAATCCTCATCGACTATCTGCAAAGGGGAAGGACGATCACGAGGCAATACTACAGGGATGTATTGACCCGATTCTATGCAGTATTGAAGGCGAAACGGCCTCGTTTGCAGCGGATAAAAGTGCTTTCTCCCGCGTCGTGCCCAAATTGAATGAGTTGCGCTACGAATTAGTCTCTCATCCTTCATCCTCCATATTCACCGGACCTAGTCTCCAGCGACCTTTTGCTAAACCTGAAAAAATCACTGGGAGGAAAGAGATTTGCCTCAAATGAGGAGGTCATCGCCGCTACAGGTGGCTATTTTGCAGACTTCGAAACATCCTACTTTTCCGACAGCTTGAAAAAGTGCATTGATTTTCGAGGAGATTACTTCGAAAAATAAAAAAAATACACCGATACCCGGTTTTTCTTGTCGATTCTGGAAACATTTCAGATCGCCCTGTATATATGAATAAATTTCCATGTCAATGGTTGTGTTTTTAAATTTTTAATGTTGATTTCTTTTTATTCAATTTTCGATTACCTACAATAATTTATGTTCTACTACTACACGATAGCTTAAATTCATGTCCGACACTGCAATATGTTATTATTATTAATTATTAGGATTATCCGCTTTTAACATAAAAAAAAGAAACATAAAAAAGTATGCCAAGTTCCTAAATTATTGTGTTCCGATCTGCATGAGTTACAACCATGTTATTGATGCGTGCTTAATAGCCAACTTTCTATCGTTCAGACCTATCTAACTGAAACGGTGGTAATTTATGTTCGAAAAAGTTTAATTGATTGCGGGACGGCTTGGATGTTCCGCAACGCGATCGTAACGTGTAATTTACGACATCGCGGACAAATTCACGTTTCGGAACGAGACGTGTGCACTCGGTTTAACGAGATTAATATTCATCGTTTATTAATTCGCACGACCGTCTGTTATCTGTGAGCTACACTGTTGGGTTAAGCGGCGATCTTGTGAAACACACATAAATACATAGATTCTCGGAAGATACGTACAGACGTATGTACAGTTCCGGACAATTAAAAAGTCCCGTTCAAGTTGCGATCTAAAAGTTATGAGGACATTCGGTCGCACTTGGTTAATACACGTCTATCGAGTGTATATATATATATATCTCGTGAGAACATTTGCTTCAATAATAGATGTCTTACGAAATATATTGTATCGCAATTAAACAAAGTAGCATCGCGAGCACTTCGATCATTTTAACATGTAATGTTTTTAACAACTGAATAATGATCCTAATACTTGACATAGACTACTACATCTAGTATTATCTGACTGACTCGCAAGTAACTGTATGTCAAGATGATATGCCATTAGTGCAGAGTTCGCATAATATCAACTTGACTCATCATTCCTTCAAGTTGTACAACTTTGAAAGGCAGATTTTTCTAGACTTTATTCTCCACTTGATACAATTGATTGGTTATACCTGTTATCTATTTACGATGTAAATATTGCTTGTACTTAGTTTTATAATAAATTGTATCCCATTATAGATAAATAGGTAGTAAAATTTTGTACATGGGCCTAGAAATTATCTACCTTGGTTTTACTAGGAAATTATTTGAAACATACATGAACTTAGGAACAAGTATCGGAAATAATCTAAATTATCTAGTTTGCCTAAATTGTACTTTAAGATACAAGCAGTACAGATCGCGAATACTTTAATGCCTTTGAATAAAAGTAGCGCCTGATAAACGTCCTTGAAATATGATGATATCTTCTTAAGCCATCTCCTCTGAAGTAGGTAGCAATAGCTATAACGCTACATCTGAACACTCAATGTTTGGATTAATTTGGGGCTTCTGTTTGGAAAGCGATATATACGATGCAATTAAACAATTGAAAAATAAATATATGACAACTCATCTAGCCTCTTAGTAAGGAATTGTCGCACACTGTTCGTGCACCCTTTGGCCTTAGTTTTCTACCTTTCCTTAAAAATTGAAGTTTTTCCCGGTGGTATAGATAAGAGTTCTAAAGTATCTCCTATCCTGAAGGTGGTGCTGCTACTGATGTCATAAATTATCGACCAGTATTATGTAACTTTTCCAAGGTGTTCCAAATCGCTGTCTATGTCAGGATCCCTAAATCAAATACCAAATATCATTGGAACAACGTGGCTTCATGGAAAGGCGTCTACAATATGTAACCTAGCGTGTTTATCACAATTTGTGATCAATACGATAGATAACTGTGGAGAAGCTGACGCGATATAGGCGGATATTGTTGAAGCTTTGGACAGAACAAACTATGAGGTACTTTCTTTTTTTTCAACTCGTATCTTTTGGAAAGAGCGCAGTATGCTACATTCAGTGGATATAACTTTGTATTATATTTTCAACATCTGGCGTCCCTCAGGGGTTATATAATTTTTGTTTTTTTATGCACCGACTTTAGGGTTACTGAAACGTAAAAAATGTGCGTTTACTGACGACTTGAAAATCTTTTCCTTCATAAAAAACACCTGGAAGACTGTTACGCACTTCAAGCTGAAATAATCTTAATTAAACAGTGGTATGATATCAATGAACTTGCGAACGTGAAAAAGTCTGAAATATTTACGTATTGAAGAAAGTATAATCTCTTTGTTGACGTCATATGAAATATATCTCAACGTGAAGACGGTACTGAGGGATAGAAAAAAGAAATGTACGCCGATGGGGGTGCTTCTCGATGTCTGCATATTATATTAGCCGAGGACGGAAATGACATCGAGTCCATGTTCAGGAAGCTGAGAGAAGAATATGCGAGATGGGGTTTGGATAAGACAGAGTACATGCTAATCGGTTCACAAGGGAAACAGTCAGTAGTGGAAAATGAAGTGATAAAAACGACAAACGCGTATAAATATCAAGGAGTTACGTTAACTTACGATGGTGGAGATGAAATAGACATACAGAATAAAATAATAAAGGGAAAAAACTATAATTAGACAACTATACCCTGTGGTGTGGAATGAGAATATTTCGGAGAAAACAAAAACCAGGATGTTCCACTCTTTTGTTGAAAGCTATGTTACCTATGGAAGTGAACTGTGGGCACTGAATAAGATGGAAAACAAAATAATGTCAACGGAGATGATGTACTCGAGACGCTGTTGTAAGAAGACATTATTAGATCGTGAAAGAAATGAAAGAATAAGAGAAATAATGCAAGTTGACACATCATTAATACATAATAGAACGGAAACAACTACTATAGTATGGCCATATGATGAGAATGGACCAAGATAGACTACCACAAAAGCTTTGGAATTGGAAGCCTGCTAATATGCCAAGAAGAAGTTGGGGAAAAAGGAATTAAAGGAGCTATGGAGAAGAGAGGACTGAGAAGATGGTTTGAGAGATAGAGCCTCTTGGAGATTGGGATGCTATAGATGGCAAAATTAGCTCTTTATAAACCGCTATAATAATAATAACAATAAAAAGCCACGAAATAACTTTATATATTCACTTTATTTTTTTGTAATTCGCAATTGTATATCATAGTAAACGAACACAATAAATAAAATTTGGTGTTGTTTCTACTGTACACTAGATATAGAGATAAAAGAACGACTTTTTTGGTTCAAAATTTGAATTTTAAGTATGCGCGCTAATGTGGACGTTAGCCGACCGATGTTTTCGGGCCGTTAATATTCAAGTTGAATGTTCGGAAACGACAGACCTATATATATATATATATATTGTAAGCACACACTAAGTACTTGGCATACCCATCAATATAAGCGTGTTACACTTCTAAAAACACATCCCGAGGTGCAGCACACACTCTCCACAGGGATATCCATCAACATTTGACGAGACTGAAACACAAATAAGATAAGTGTACCGTTCCGTCGTGACCAGAAATCTAGGTGTGGCACAAACTACTACGTGACATTGCCATGTAATATTATAAATGATAAATAAGCTGAAAGCGCTTAATACACTATTTGGAAACAAATTGCCAAACAGCTATTATCGTGTTGTTCTAGAAATTAACTTTTAAAGTATTTTTGTCTGTAGTTAAAGTGCTCTTATCTTTAACATGGATATATTTGTTTACATATTTTATTTATACATTTACATTTATTTAACTATGTACATTTTGTGTTTACTTATATCTTCTATTTCACTGTTGTAATGGACTAATCTTGTTTAAGTTTTTTTTAACCACTGATAAAGGCAAACTTAACTAAGCTATACTTCATTCACGTTAAGAATGCAGTAGGTAGCGCTACGATCGGCGGCTGTATTACACTGGTGTAATTTAATGGAACTGTCAAATGACAACATCGTAAACATGAAAGTTTGGTTATTAAAATCTTGTATAATAAATAGTAAAGTTTTTCATATTTTATGTGCAAAACATTATGATTATATGACCTGGTAAAATAATACCGCAACAATAAAGTAAATGTAACATCAATTGCAATATAAATGTGTCCTTCGGTTGTTTCATTTACCGAAATAGTTGGAACTTATTTAATTATGTTAAATGAGATTGCATTTAGGGTTAATCGAAAGGAACATAAATGTCATATGACAAGATTTCAAATAACAATATTACCATGGATAAATTTGAATCGAAAATATAACTTCGACATGAATGGTTGTATACATAGTGTTATACCATGTCATTTATCATGAAGTAAATCTCTCCGTTGGTAATCTCCATCAATTTTAAAAGAGAAAGTTTCAATGGTATGATTGAAACTAAGCAATTCAATATGTATGAGATAAAGCCAAACGAGGAAGAATGTTGGTGATTATGGCTTCAAAGGGACTATCCAAATCCATCGAATGGCCTCAAAATATATGCCAACATACAAGATCCTTAAATCTTGCATAGAATTTGGTTATTGTCAATGGTGAAGTTAGATGAGTTGTTTGGTGAAAAAGAAAACAACAGTGCAAGTATATTTGTCGGCTGTACCCCGAATGCAGTAAAACCAGTGTACATTTTCAACAACAGTACAGTCACTAAATAATTGCATGCATATTAATGACAATATAATAAAATAAAAAAATACAATATAATATCAAATATATTCATTAATTATAAAAATCTCTTAAATGCACATATTACAAATATATATAATTCTCTTCATATCTGCAATAAATTTAATAAAAAAGATTTCTTTACTGTTAGCATTTTATTTATAAAATAACAAATGAAATAAACAAATGAATTTTATTTATAAATCAAAGGGTAGAGTGAAAAAGGTGAACAAATAATTTCAATTTATTTAATTTTCTAATGCTAGTTAAATACCGACGTCTCCGTAGCAAAATGTCTTGCTGCATTAGCACACAGTTTCGATTCCTTTTTAACCACTTCAATCCTATTTTTTTTTAAATTTTCAATAATTTGTGTTTCAACTAGGGCAAATTGTCATCTGCAGTAATAAATTGCAAAAGATTAATAAGTTGGTTTAAATCGAAGGTCAAAATGTATTATATTTACATTTAATAATTTTGTACTTGTAGGCAATTCATTTCTTAAAATGAATGAGTGGACATATGCCCTTATTATAGATTTTTAAGCTTCGTCTATGTTGCAGTCAATTTAAAAGATCTTGACTTGCAATTTTCTTGCTTCAGTTTACAGATGTAAATCATAAGCCATTAGCCTCTGCCTAGTGCCAATATGTTTCCCTTGAGGGTTTTTCGATGGTCCTGCAACTAGATGTACTACTGCTTTCGCAGGCATACGTAATCCAAGCTGTAATTTTGTAATGGTAGAGTAAAAATTATTTTGTTTGTATAATTAATTGTGTACTACCTTGAATAATTAAATTAGGAGATAGAAGAGCTCTGAAAAGAATTATTTTTGCCACAACTTGTTTATAGAGATAAAATACCATGAAAAACTGCAGGAAACAACGGCAACAAAATCGTAAGTAAATTTGACAACTGACACAAATTTCGTATTAGCCAATGGCAAGCCCGTATTTGAAGGCCTATCTATTCCAAGTCTGCAATCGTAACGTGAATGGAGTATAGTATGTGTAAACCATGTACATATGCAGATTTAAGGAGTGGTATACTGACTGTTGTTTTTTGAGATCCAGAGTATGGTTTGGATTATTTTGTAAGTTTACTTCATAGTAATAAAGTTATAAGCATAAAGACATTCCTTCTAGGTCTATGAAGATAGATATTTATGCATATAAGGGCATCTAAACTGGTTCACTATATGTATATACATAAATCGCGTCCCGTAAAAGGACAGCATTTAATTAACGTACATCTGTTATTAAACCGCAGTTTAGCGATTACCTCAACGGCTAACACTTTTTGAAGTCTTAATTGTTGACTTTCGTAATTATCCTCTTGCACCATGTAAATTCAGAATGAGGAAAATTACTCCGAAACAGATGTTTGCTTAAAATTTCAAGTAAATTGTTGAAAGTTCGTTAATGAGTTGATGAAGATATGTTTGCTTTGATATCTGTTATATTTGGAAAGGCGTAGGTGGTCGATACCGGCAACTTCCAATCAAATGTATTCTGCTCGGCTTTGTTAGTTATTTTTGTATCATGCGAAATTAACGTTATTTTTAACAAATGAAAGTCTATTTTGACTCTAGATTAAATTAGAATGAATACGAGACGTTCTTGGGTATTATTTCTGCATAAATATTCCTGAAATTTTATTTAGTTTGAATTCCATTTTTCATTACACAATGAGAAATATGAATTGATTCGGTGTCCGTGAAATATTTTCAGTTTTGTTTGATATGTTATTATGATAAAATCAAGCAGTGTAAGGTGATTTATATGTTACTACAACCTGTATTTATATTTAGGTGGATTTGCCTCGTAAGTGCAGCAAGTTTCTATTGAGTAATTAAGTGAAAGATTTGTTTGTCATACTTATTTCAAAGAACATAAAAAGTAAAAAAGTTTAAAGGAACATTTGTGGCTTTCAATACAAGTTACTCTTTTATTGATCGATGCTTTGATTAAAAACCTCTGGTTTCCAAAAGTTCCAAAGGGCTAACTAGACTCTCTTAGTAACTACAAAATATGAAAGAATTTATATTCCTTTATTGTTTAATGTACAACATGTAAGTTATTCATTAATTAGGGCCACTTTATTAATAGCTAGAGATGTATGCTGCTGCATTGGCGACCAAAAGTAGAACTTTGTCAGTTGTCAGTATATAGGCTGCCCATGAAATAATATAAAAGAGTATGAAAAATGGAAAGATCTAATAGTATTAGACTTAAATCCAAAATATTTTGCAAAAATTCCTTCGCAGACACGAGAAAATAAATGATTAAGATTTTTATTGTTGAAATCTTAGAATGCAGTCTGCATGTATGTATGGAGGTTGGATGGACTGTTATGTATACACATTCTGAATCCATTGTTCTTAATGTACTTTCATGTGGTATATTTTTGTTGTGTGTTTCTAAAATCTGTAGAAATTTTTGATTTGTGAATAGTCCAAACACAGCATATAACATTCACTTCCGCTATAATTAGAGGCAACAATGCCAACATATTTTGGCTCGATAATTGAGGTTCTTAGTGGGATACTCTGCTTAACCTAAGCTTTTTCCATCTATGGAATTGATTGATGTGCTGCTGTTTTGCAGTGCAGAAAAATGCTGCAATTTCTGCAATATTTGGGACTTGTGTTTTTTTACAGCTTTAACTTTAGTTACATCTAAGAATGGTAAAGGGGAGATTGCTACTAAATCACTAGCAAAATTTATTACTGTCAACACGTGACAGCATACAGCACTGTATGAGAATATTTGTACTCAAGTAGTGATTGGCATTCAGGATTACATTCTAAGGCCGAACTTAAACGTTATTACATCCACATTGATTATTATTAATATCATTATACACTGTTCATAACATTAATTTAAAAATTTGAAGGAGATAATTGATTTAATGCAATTGCAATCGATTCTACAGATCCGTTTCTACCAAGAAAAGTGCGATGAAAACTTATGTAAACCATAAACAAGTTTTCCCAATCTATAATTTCAGAATCGAAATTGTCTGGGAGCGTCGTGTTAAGTCTGAAATCTACGTAGCAGCTATCTTTAACTGAAGTAAATGTTCATTTCGTACATAAAATCAACTTTAAACGCAAAGCAGATAATTAATTGAGGCCTATGTCAATTGATTTGTTTCTATTGGAAATAATGCAATTAGCATTATCAAATGATTCTAAAGCCGTTATTTCAATAACGATGTGTACAAGTTACGATATGCATGTATAAAAGCACTTATATCTGTCACGGCGAATGTGGGTGACGTTGTAAATATATCCTCTGCTCGGTCATAAAGAAAGCTTTATTTATAACGCGGTATAAAGAAATGGATAAAATAATTGCACTACATAGTGTCGCACGATGAGTACTTTCTACCACATGAATAACTGTATAACACAACTCACATGAAATTGAACAACACATTTGTGTGTAGTGTAAAACGACATAAATGAGTTCTATAGGAATACGTATTTGATATTTTTCTAACAATGATGTTGTATAAACATGTTCTCGACACGACCACAAAGAATGCTATCTAACTTAGTTAAAGGAGCGCCACAAAACTAACGCAAAATTATGTCATGACCAACCAGAAAGTTTCTATGTGGCTCTGTAGTTTTGTTCTTAACACAAGAAAACGCAAAATGGACACAAAATTATGCGCTAATTGAATTTGGAAAATCCCGTGGTGGTAGTGCTGAGGATATTCACAAGAATTGCAAAACACTAAAGTCGACCCAGGGTAATTTATCCACGTCGACATAAGATGCACTTTTGAAAATTCGTTAAATCTAGAGTATAAAGAGCGTGGGATACACCTCAGCTCACCCTGCGGTTTACACCTCCCCTGTTTAATTGTAGGATATGAAGAGAGTAGGATATAACTTAGCCAACCACTGGAAGTTAACCGCCCTTTTTACGAGTCAACTATAACCAACTTTTACGTGAAAATTTACTAAAATGCAACATTTCGTACAGTCAAAAGTTCTTAAAATTTATAACTTGTCGCAGGATACTTTATTTATTTATTTTTATTTCTCAATTATTTGAAGTGATCTTAGTTTAATAGTTGATGGCTGTGTTAGTAGCAATGCTTCCGGATTTAAGGGTAACTGCTAAATATTTCATCAGCATTGAATATATTACATTCACTTGAACTCACATACCGATGGCGATTAATAATTTCTAGTGTCGTTCCGCTTATTACCAGCGCTAATAGCTTTCCATTACCGTCATTGACTTTAGGGAATTGCCTTCCCTTTCTAAAAAGTTGTTCTATTAACTGCTTTTTCTCTTATTGGAATTTGGTTAAAAATTTCACAAAAACGTTTATTCGTTCTAAGCTCATCCAAAAGAAGAACAATGATTTTTAAAGATTATATGACAAATACCGTATCAAATGTATCAAACTAAACCTTTGTAGATTGTTTTTAGCATTACTAATCAGCGTGGCGTAATAGAAGCGAAACCTTTCCGAGAAAAAGTGTATGTATCATCGTGTAGCTATTATACTACATTAGATAAAGTTGTTAGCGAAAAATACACAAGGCACGTTATCAGATCAGCATTAATGATGATCAAAAAAAACAATACCGGAAATTTGATACCTAATTACATTATTCTTGACAATAATAATAAAACAAACATGTAACGCTATGTATCGCTATTGATTAGTTAAATCAGTGTAATCTACAAGCTGCGGTGTTTTATGAAAGAAAACAGACGTATTTGCCAATTACGAATTTAGAATTTGAGATAACGTTGCTGTAGATTATCTCCGGTGTATTACGAGAAAGACTTTAAGTCTGCAGAGCGCGTAACAAGGTGTTATCGATAGATAAGATAATCCTGTTGGATATCTGTATTGATTTTCTTCAAATCGTTTTAGTCTCCACTTTTATATTAACTCGATATTGATAATTATTAACTCATTAACTTTATTTAACCCATTTTTAGTATATTTATCGTACATATATACTGTGTCAGCGTTGTTTTTCACAAACGAGTTTCTATACGTCTGCGTTTAAAAAGTATGTTTTTATTTGTTCTGGCAATCAACTCTAGTCGAATATTTGATCAGCTAGAACAACGGTAGCCATGAAAAAGCTGACTATTCGAATTACAATAGTTACCATTGTTTTATAGTCTACTTTGCTTATGTAATGTTGATTATTCGTTGCTGTCTCGGCAAAGTGGGACAAGTTACAGTGCAATGCGTAGAACAACGTGGAGGGGCCGAGCGGCCGTATCAAGGCGAGTGTTCAGTAACGTTTACGTACTTGCATCATTTATAATCGCGACCTTCATGAGTGAGCATAGGTGATGCGGACGCAGGAATATTTACACATAACATAATGATAAAAAATATATTATATAACGTGCTGAAACACTTACTGTTTTAAGAAGCTTCCACGAAATCACAAATTGTGTGGCATCTATTAAATATCAGAATCATTAAATATGTTTCCACGCTCCTTTCAGTCAAATGAGTACGGCGTGCGGAATAATTATTTTTAATGATGAAAACGACCGTTCCACATCGAGTGATGTTATATTTGCAAATTTAGAGTAATTCTTGTGACAGCTTAATGGATCCTTCGACGCATCTTCACAAATTTCTTTTAATATGGGAAAATCTGAATCCTTGTCAATAACAGTTTTAAATGTTCGTATTACACTTTTTACATTTTTTTTGTCTTCCGCCGTACGTAGGTGTGAGTGAACATCACCCAGAATTCGAACAGAATCCTAAAATGACAGAATCATTTTGTAATTTTTCAATTCCCTCTGCTAGTCCATAGTAGTTGTTGCAAATACTTTCTAAATCTCATTTTACCTGACTATCTTGAAACATTTTCTGGCTTTTCGCTTTCCTTGATAGCTTTGGCGTATCTCGTATCGAAACTGTAAAACTACCTTCTTCACATCATCAAAATGTTTGCAGTAGTAAAACGCAGCCTTTAACCATGTTCTCCAATGCGTAGTAATCGGCTGTGGGGGTTCAAGCACCTTCGGACACTGTTCGTGAAATTTGTTGTACGTTTTAGGGACTTTAGAAATACTGCCTTCGTATGAGCTATTAAAACATTTAGGGATAAATTGCTCCACAAGGTTTAAAGTATGGATTTTACATGTTACATGTAACAGATTTCCACTCTCTACTTTAGGAGATCGGACTAACGAAAGCATGTTAGCGGTACCGTCACTCACAAATATTTAATGTTGGATTGTTGAAACTTGAAATTTGTTCAACGCCTCCAACACCACTTTTAAAATTTCATCGCCAGTGCATTTTGCAACGTTTTTGGATGCAAGCAAGATAGTGGATGACGGTTCAAACTCTTCCATTGTACGTGGCATCATATTCACCGCAGAATGTTTTTGCCGATAGGTTACCACACACAATTTTTATCTTTCAATTCTGATTTAATTCTTCTTTCAAAATAGTCACGAACAGATGGCATAAAGTTTCCTAACGATATTTGACTTGGTAATATATAATCCAAATACTTGTTCTAGAAGGAGACAAATGCTTATTGGTCTAGTAAAGTGAACGATATATTACATAGAATAAACAAACACTTACATCAAATATTAATTGTTTGCTATATCGTTTACGACGGATTGCAGAACAGCGTCTTATACGTTTTAGGTTACGTTCACAGTTCCACCTGCTGGTACACCTCAAATAGTTGTCGCACTTTACACATTTAATTCTATCGCCTTCGTATTCTAAATCTGGCATACTCGCTATTACGTTTTCTAGGTTATTCGAAATACACCGTTTCCGAAACGTACCTAAATGCGACGTTTTCTAAGTATGTGTGTATTGACAAGCACTCACAACGACCACTCGAATAATACTCAACAAGAGTGCTTTGATACGGGTACTCGATTTTCCGTGCCGCTCGCTTCACCGCTCCACGTTGTTCTCCGCACGGCACTGAAACTTTCCCTTCTTTGCCGAGACTATTTATAACAATATCTATTTTAACAGATACCTTCCGGTTGAATTTTCGCGCCCCGATATCCTGTCGTAATTACTTAGATTAAGTTACTTTGCGAAATTAAATTTGTTTAATATAAAATCCAGCTTAACGAATTAAATCTCTGGAACATCCTTTTCGATGCTTGTTTAAAGGAAAAGCGGCAGTTGTTTATTTTCCTGTCGTTGACAACGAAAAGAAAAGGAATAGAATGAACTTTTGTCGGCCAAACTAGTTTAGTCGCTCACGGATAATATTGGATTAACTACGGACAATGGAAAAAGGAGGAAGAAGGACGGAATTAGCAACCCGTACAGTCGTGCGACTAAAAACTGCAGTTTTCCGAACAGATCAATTAGTGTAAGTGGACGTCGGTCGTCGCTTTCGTCGTTATTCATAGCCGTCATCGTCAGCTTGGACGTAAGCCAACGCTTCGACGCCCTCCGACGAGAGAAAACGAATGCGTCGTGCGGAAAAGGGGACAACGCTTTCGCATATACATACAACGCCCAAGGTCGTTAATCGACCTGTCATCAAGCTAATTGGTTCCCAGATATACGAAACACGTTCTTGCGTAGAGCTATGTGTATGTGTATGACTAATAAATGCGCGTATTTTACATATTTCGTGGTTCCAAAGCGAAAGCGAACGCACCCGCCTTCTTTTGTTGACGTTACACAATACGTATAGATCGCACATATACATTGTAATAACATAATAGACCAGTAGTCTTCTCTTCGGGGAATGGACTATACGGCGTGAATTATGGAGTCGAATTTGGCGTGCTGGTTACAGCATTTTCGCCTCGCTATCACGCACGGTCTAGTGATTAATGTGTTTTGTACGTTTTCCGACGTTAACCGACATTATTTCTGTAGGATAATCGAAAAACTATATTCCTCGTTTTATTGCCGCTACTATTCTCTCATTTGGGTTTTGGGACTTACAGGGAAGCAGAACAACACCTTTTGTGTTTAGTTAATAGGCGTGACGTGATGAATTAGGGCTTCCACTGAAATTGCTTCTTCCACTTACGTCTGACGTCTAGCAAGAACTTCAGTTTCTCGCACTAAATAATATTGAAGCAGATGCGCGAGTTAATTGAGTGCGAGATATCACTACTCGCACAGAATTTTGTAATAATAGTAATAAACGGTTTTATTTCAAAATTTACAAATAGCAATACAAAAGAAAATATAAGAAATTTGAATAAATTGGAAAAATTTCAAGCGTAGCTTCTACCTAAAGCACGATTCCCAATTTCTTAGTATTTATTTTTAATTGATGTTCCGAACACACTCAGGGGACAGCAATCAGGTCACTGTTTGTTTTGGCAACTGCTTGTAGTAATGAGCTGGATAAACTATAAGGACGGATAAAGAACAAAAAAGGATCGAGACTACAACCTTGAAGAACTCCAGTCAGTAATACAGCAGAGGTAGAGTCCTATCCATTCAGCTGAACAATCAGATCTTTCAGATAAATAACTAACTGACTCACAATTTAATAGCCCTCGGTCTTAAGCCAGTATAGTTTAAACTCGATGATATAACATGGTGCTTTATAGTATGAAACGTCTTGGAATAGTCTCAATTAGTGATGTTCATGTTTACAAAATTTGTAATTGCCGTAGATATTGATTGATATGTGAGTGTCAAAAAAATGTGAATAACATTTATTAGATAGTAAATTGTGTAAAGCTTTCACTTGTACAAAAATTAAAATCTCTTGAAGGTCTTGAAAAAAGGCAATAATTCATATAACGAAAGGGAATATAGAATAATGAAACGTCAAATATTCTCTCTAACCTCTTCACAAACTATGATAATAATGATCACGAAATGTTGATATTTTTTCATTGACTGTAGTAATTTTTCAATTTAGCATGTTTTTCTTTTCTTATATGGGAAATTTTCAGTCAGGTAAAATAATCAATGTTGATTGCTCCATATAATTTTCTTTAACTTGCTTCACGTTTCGAGATTGTGTTACCCCTTCTTCAAGGCAATAATGATAATAGGAATATGTGTACGCATTTAAAATTACAGCGACCAGTTTCGTGTAAGTATTACAAATCTCCAGGCCCAGATATTCCAGACCAAGACTATAGATCAAAACTGATGTCTATAGTTTTTTTTAGAGGGAATCGTTGCAGTAAAATAGTGAAAGTACATTAAAAAAACTGTAAACTTAGTTCTTACTGACTTGTCGGTCTGACATTTTCAATTGTTACTTGTCTTGCTTCGTTCACTTTTACACAGTTTTTCATAATACGTAGCAAATAATAAGTTTAATGAATAAATATTTAATTTGTCTTTCCTTTTTCCTATATTTTGAATACATATTTATTTTTTATTGGAGTACAGGCTTTGGAAATTTATTTTCTAAAAATTATGTCTTCTAAATGTGTCCCAGTTATTTTGTTCGTACGTACTAGTGAAACAACATGTTCGAAAACTACTCGGTGTATGTTTTCCGTGATAGTCGTCATTTCTCTTCGAATATTCTTTTTGAATTCATTCAGAGAATGAAGACTGTTGTTGTATACATTTGATTTAAGGTAGCGCCTCATAGGAAAAAATCCATTGGTGTCAAGTCGGGGCTACGAACCGGTTAATTAATGTCACCGCATCTAGAAATCAATGCACAAACTGGTAAGGACAGGCTAGACGTGTAAGATATCGCCCCATCTTGTTGGAATCAAGTGTTTCGATTAATGTCATTAAAATCTTGGAAGGTTAGCGTAAAAAAATTGTTTCATCATCTCCACATATCGTTCGGAATTTACGGTTACTGTAAGGCCCCCGAAGAAAAGAACCTTTGGGGTACCTAGTATCAAATAAAAGATATTTAAGCTCTTTTAGTGTATCTACACTTCCGCTCAGAAGTTTAAGGAGTTATAAAAATACGTCTCTCTGCTTTATTATTAATGCTGCAGAAACGGGTGCTTGCGGAGATTTGCGTGGCTCAGTTACTATCAATATTAAAAATGATGAACGTAATCACATACTATTTTTGTTTAATTGCGTTGTTGATGCGGGCTTTGTTGATGTACAGTCGTCTACATCATATGTGGGCAACAACTGGCCCGCGAGACATTTTGAAAAACCCAATTAAAAAAATATATTACACTACTTATTGATACTCCCTCCAAATGAGGAAGATCGAGTAATATGGAGTTTGTCGCTGCTCCTGCGGAATCAAGTGAGCGAGCAAGCCAACCTATGTTTTTCATTTCATTTTATTATTTTAATAAATTGCATTATAATAACATTGTCGCATTATTTTATGTCTGATATCTATCGCTAAAAATTATGAACACTACTTTAAAATGCACTACTTTTAAACGCGGCCCGCGAACGTATTTGCACACTAAAGTTTGGCCCACAACATGTCAAAGGTTGCTTATACTTGGCCTACCTCAACAACGCAATCAAACTCAAATAATTATTTTTATTATTGATAGTAACCCACCCGTGGGCATCTCTAACAGTACTCGTTTCTGCAGCCTTATTTATTATAGTTTGCCACAACTTTGATATTCTTTTTACTAATTCATTTGAAATTCTTGCATTAATTTTAACGCAGAAAAAATAAAAGTATTTCCATAAATACCTTGTTAAATTTGGACTTCGCTGTCGTGCTTTTCTGTTTAGTTGTCTCGCAATTACTCTACAGGATTAAGTCTGCTGATTGTGGTGGTTAGACATTGCTGATGATTCCCACTTCTGCCTGTTGTAGAAAAGTTTTTGTAAAGCTTTGAAAAGTGTTTGCGAATGTTGTTGCGCTGAAAACAACGTCAAATCATAGAACCATATATTGCTCTTAATCCTTTTGGTTTCCTAATATTCCTGCAATTCATACCAAATTCACTCACAGAGAAGCATGCCCATAACTTCACCGAACCTCCTCCACGCTTCTAGCAACATTTCTTCCTTTAGATCTTCTTCGAATAAAAATTCGCCGTTTACTATCAAAAACTTTCGAAGTTTTAGAAAAATATTCGTATCTTACCTAATATTCTGCCTATGTGCGGGTTAGTAAAGCTCGACTCTCCAAGATAGCTATTTGAAGTGTGCGATAGACTTTAGTAACAAATGACTTCAACATACATTAATCAATTAATAAGGCTTTTCTTAATTGCTTATGTCTGTTGGGAATACTCGCAACACTGTGTAAATTCTCCAGTGCATGTTCGTATTAGACTCTTAGAAAAACTTAATTACTACATCGTTTGCATTTTAATATAATTACGTACGCGTTTTATTAAAGCGGAAATGGGCCCTCTCAGCGTGAAGATATTTGAAATTTCCATAATTTTATTAATGATTATTGTAAGTGGTCAGTTAACGTTAGACTATGTACCGAGCACCATCAATTATTTTTTACATTACTGATTATATTTACGTGTATGTGCACATGATATACTGCCATGTACGTAATATGCAATTAAAACAGTAACGAAGTATTCATATAAATTAATTGGTATCAACTTTAACGATCAGTTATATAATAGAAGATGTACGTGTTGGAATTTTACGGCATTTTTATTTTGTTACTCATAATAATAATCATATATGTACATGGTTAATCCATAAAACTTACCTCAAAGATTAAACGAAACGTGGCTATCAGATTATAGGACATAATTTTTTCTAGTCAATACGTATACTATTATATAAGAATGGACGCGTAAACTTTGAAATGCGAAGGTTCTAACGTCGTTATCTTATCAAAATCATTCGTTTTAAAAGAAATAATTAAGAGATATTTAACACATTTTGTACATTAGCCGATAACCTTTCATGAACTAAGTCGTGTTTGGGATTTTTGAGCTGATTCTGCAAGTCTGCTATTGTGCCTATCTATGTTCGCACTCTAAGCCAGCCAGTTTGCAAATAATATGAATCATTTAGTCTTCTTCCTTGGTCGAATCAACATCTAAAGAATTTTACCAATTCACGTTAATGTAATTTCATGTTCCAACAATATTACTGAATTGGAACTTTTTACATGGAGTTTGAAACAGATAGGGACTCCATTGAAATATTGTTTGATGTAAAGTGTCAAATCTTCCAAAAAATAAATTGCTCAAATTTGTATTAGCAGTATTATAAACTACATTATTGTTCCTTCTCAAATACACTCTGCCAAAAAAGGATGGCATAAATAGTATCTCAATTTTCACGGCCGTTTGTCACAGTCGTAACTGTTGTTGGGTTCCGCCGTGTCACGTGACGTTTGTTGGCGAACCGTCCTGGGCAAAGTCCTAGTGACACGGCGGAACCCGACAACCGTTACAACTAAGTATCGCATAGACTACGTAGACTGAGAGATGCTTTATACGTCTACAATATGTTCGTCCTAGCTACACCGACTACAAGTATACTAAGAAAATCATAGAACTAACTTTATTTATTTGTTTATTGCTAACGTTCCTATACGGACAAATTTTAAAGTGTTTACTAACGTTATTAGAAGAAAAATGAGAAATTTAACTCGAGAACAAGTGGCTGGAATGATTGCTTGAATCAAGCAAAGGGCAGTAGCCAGATATAAACAGAAGGTTACATACGAAAATCGCTGCCAGGTCGTCCAAGCTGTAGTACTCTCCAAAATGGCCGGCATTTAAGAGTACAACCATTAAGTCGGAGGCATGTAACTGCAAAGCAATTACAGATCCGGTTGGCTAGAGTCAGAGACACTCGAATAAGTACCCAAATCGTTCGTAGCAGTTTGAGTTAGAGTAAAATAAGAGCCAGAGTAGCCGTTGTAGCTCCTCATCTTACTAGAAATCACCGAGTGGCCTGCTTAAGGCTTGCTAGAGAACATGTCAATTGGGAAATGAAAACCTGAGCCGAAATACTATTCACAGATGAGTTAATATTTAGTTTTTACAAGCGAGAAGGTGAGCGTTACAACATCAGATCTACGCCTAATTTTGGTGGTAGCTCTATAATGGTTTGGGAAGGCATCTCTTTAGTAGGCCGTACAGAGTTAATATCAGTAAACAAAGGCATAATGACTGTCAACAAGTATGTAACAGACATTTTGCAAGATTATGTAGTACCATACGCACCAGTAATAGGCATGGAATTCTTGTTAATGCCCATGTAGGAATAATTGTCCGGGAATACGTTGACGAGATTGGCATTCGAGTTTTAGATTGGCTTGCAGTGAGTCCAAACATGAATCCTATGTGGAACTATCTTCACAGAATGGTACTGACCTAACATGTTGCCCCAGTAGGCCTCCAGAGATTAGAAAATGCCTTCCGTAAGGAGTGGGAGAATTTAGACCAATATACTTATATACACAGATTAATTCAATCCATGCTAAATTGAATGCGAGTGATTGTAAGAACTAGCGGTGGCAATATAGAGTGTTAAGTTATCCTGTAATTTTTCCCCCAAAAATATGCTTTCTTTTACCATATACTTCATAAAAATTTCAAATATAAGTTCTGTTTTCATTTGGGCCCTATAGTATGTAGTATATATAGTATGTAGATGATCATAACATTGTTTCTTGGAGTACACTAGGATATATTTAAAAGCTCCTTTAATCATAAAATCATTTTTATCAAAAGTGAATTATGGGATATTTTTTTGGGAAGTATATGTCCTGTAAAGTGATACTAAGCTTTTATTTGATTTATTAAATATTGCAAAATTCTCCTCTAAGGTTACTTACAAGCTACCATATACTTTAAAGTTTGAATATGTAGTAGACAATTTTTTGAACATAATTGCAACTAATTTTCATATTTCAATAACTTATGATCCATTACAAATACGCTATTAGAATAGGTTTAAATCTCAAATTGACATAGTAGCAATGTTCCAGAACAATTCGACAAAATAAAAATATCGACTCTTCTCCAAAGAGCGCTTTGCTTTGGAACAAATAAATGTTCTTTTTCCACTAGGTTCACGCTTTCCGTGGCGTTTGAAATCTCTTCCCTTTTCGCATGACTACGCCAACAATATGTAAAACGGTGTGATTTGGAACGTAAAAATTCCGCGAACGGAAGAATAGACGGTAATTCAATGGTACATGCAAGGCATCGTATACGCAAATCTAGTGGGCATTACACACAATGATTGCGACAGTCGAGAGAACATAAACAACGATGCGGTGTACAACGCCGAGCGCATGCATACTCCGATTTATATTGTCTCTCTTTTATGCTGCCGACGGTTCCGTTCCTCCATTGTGTATTGCCGCTAGCAACGTCGCGTATTGTACAAAGCACACGTCTATAGAAATATTCAACGTAAACGCGATATTCGTTAAATCTATTATACGGCCTCTATTCGGTGAATATTAATATGTTATGCGTAGACCGGAGACTGAATTTGGATAGAACGTGATCAAATACGCATATCACTGCCGCACAATTGTTGCTTGAAAGGTATTGTAAAATAATTGCCTTTCATTCTTCAGTTGATTTACTGTATTGGATTAAGGATTTACACATTTAACTTTCTTTGTATTTGGTTGAAATATATAGACGTAATCTGACCAAAGTCAACTGTTATAATGCGCATGTGCGTCTCTTATTATCCTTTCTCGCCACCCCACTCGCCCTAAGCAGTACTTCGCTGTTGTCCTACTACATCATGGTTACAGCTATAGTGGGGCAATGTAGGTTTTTTGATACCTCCCCGTTGTTAACTTTGCCCAGATTATGTCCGTATATACATATTTTTTATAGAACTCCTTGACAAATCAAAATCGTACATTAAATTAAAATATAGTCCTACACGAACAAAACAAATTGAAGAAGCCTTTTGGGATATGTTAAAAATGAAACACGAAAAGTAAGCTATGCAAAACAATAGGTGTATACCAGAAAAGCAGATAAAAGTCACTGTAACACTTATGTTAATATCTTAATTCTCTATAATTTGTTTGAAATGCCAATATTTTCTTGCATATCTAGAATTTTATACCACTGCGGCTCAACAACGGGGCATACATTTCACGGAACCTTGATACGTTTTGATAAGAATCGAGGACGAACCATTTTAATAATTTGCCACAGATCTTCTTTATTTGGGGTTGATATGATATTTTTTTTATAACACCCCATACAACAAAATATGTGTGACCTCACAAAATGACTTTGAGACTCCTAGCCCAAGATACAGAACATACCAAACCGTTGTAAAGAAGAACCTGAACATGCATCCATATAAGATGGTTCATCAATAATTTAATGAATAATGGCCTACTAAACCTTTTTTTTTCTCATGAGGCATGGTTTCGTCTGTGGGAGTACGTCAATTCTTAAAATATGCGAATGTGAAGCACAGAGGAGTTGTATTTTTTTAGTGAAATCTCTATCATATGCTCAGAAAATTGGTGTTTGGATTGCAGTCTCGTGTAGCATGATTGGCGCGGTTTCATCATCAATACAGAGAGGTACAGCAATAACATTTTGACTGAATTTGGTAAACAATATCACCACTATGAATTTCAAAATGGTTATTACGAGGAGGACGGCGCAACAGCACGTATGAGACGAGAAACTATGTATATCCTTTCTCCGTGAGTTTTTTAATGATTGTCTAATAAGTTTACATACGCAAGTTGAATTTCCTTCGAGGTCACGAGATTTGATTGTTATGGACTGTTTCGTATTCCCCTACTTGAGAAATAGGGTTTTTGAAACTCATGTATTTAATTTGCAAGAACTGCAACAAAAGATGATTCAAGAATGTACATATATAATCCCAGAAATAAACAATAAAGTGCTTTTGATAGCATGATATATAAATCTTATCATGCTTGTGCATTGAAGAAGACTACGATTATTTTCAACAGTTATTGTAATGTTTTTATTTTTTAATTAGAATGTTATTCAAACATGTAAATCATTTTTATTTCATCACTGCTTTGGGGTTATTTACAGATGTTAATGTCAGTGTTATATTTAACTTGTCAGAATTATATCAAAGAAATGAAATAAGCTACGACATACACCTCTGCTCATAATAGAATGGACACTTTAAATTTTAGCAAAATATTGTAAAAAGAAGTACTTTTATTCATATAGTAATTGCTACTAATAGTTGCTGATTAAAGAACTAAGTTAATAAATAACAAAATTGGAATATTACTTTTCAAAATTGTGAAATAATTAGATACAGTACAAACAATAGCAGGTATAGATATTATGATACTATGCATAAAGCTCGATTTCTAAGAATTGACTGACTTCCTGCAGGGATGGTATTTGCCCCATAAAGTATGCATAAATTACATTAACAGTGAATTCAGTCTGTCATTAGGATACTGTTACGTATAGTTCGATATTGTTATTTCTTTGTGGGAGTAAATAATTTAATTCCTGTATCAAAATGCCTCGTGGAAAACCGCTTAGTGTTGAAACACGATCAGCAATATTAACGCTACATCAAGAAGGATATTCAGTACGGAATATTTCCGGGTGACTTAATGTTAAAAATCGCCAGTACATTACCGCTTTGAACAAATTGGCACACCTGCTAGGAAAAATCGTCCATGACCTCCATGACGTCCTCGAGCAACATGCAGGGACGGCGATGAACGCACAAAATTGCATAGTAAGAGAAGTAGACGATTAACTGCTCCTGAAATTATATTGGAAATGAATCGGGCTAGAAACAGGAAGATATTCGTTAGCACAGTGAAACGTCGTTTAAAAGAAGCAAACTTACACGGCTGTATTGCTACGTTGTGGAAATAAACAAAAACGTGTCCTGTGGGCTAACACTCACAAAGACTGGGCAATAGAACAATGGGGAAACAGTACTATGGACTGATGAATCCAAATGTGAAGAGTTTGGTCAAATCCGCAAAACTTTTGTCAGGCGCTCAAAAGACGAGAAAATGCTTCCTGAGTGCATTACAACAATGAAGAAAGGTAGTGGTTCCATTCTTATATGGGGTTGTTTTTCATTAAGAACAGGAGACCTTGTGAAAAGTGATGGAATAAGGAGGATGGACAATTATCGCGAGATATGAGAAGAAAATTATACGGATTGCGCTTAATAGGCAACAATTTTGAGTTGATGCACGATCCGAAATACACGTCGTTATTATGCAGAAGCTACTTCACTGATGGAGAGAATGAAGGAATATTAAGAATGAATGACTTGGCCTCTCCAGAGTCCTGATCTTAATCTGACAGAGTTTCTGTAGGACGAACAGGACAGACGAATTAGAAGAGAATGTCCAACATCCAAAACCTATCTTTGGACGGTATTGTAGAGGAAGAAAGAGGGGAAAGAAATTGTCGGAAATAATGCCACGAATTGTGCGAACAGTTATTGAATAATGAGGTGAATTTTTCGATGAGAAGAAGATATAACTTTAGGTTTTTTAATATTACTATTTTTTCTTTTATGTACACAGCAAGAAATCGTAGATGAATAAATATTTTTCTTATAATTGTTTTGTTTAAAGTTTTGAAGTAAGCATAAAATTTTGCATGAAATAGGAAATTTCCATATTATTATGAGCGGTAGTGTACATTTTCAAATTCCACAGCATACTTTCATGAATATAATTCTTGCTCTGTATGTAGATTGGTGAAACTTTTACAGATGATGCGTCTTTTGTTGATTTCTATATATTTTTCGTGGTATTTCTGTCTATGATTATATTTGGATTGGAATTTTCGATAATGATCATTACATATTTAACATTGCTACGCTAATTGGTATAGGTTTTGAAGTACATTGATAATATCACGTACTTGTTCATAATTACAATGTCAGAATTTTAATCCTTTTCTAGGAATACCTAAAAATGTTTATACAATCTATTCAATCAATTAATAATAAGGTAGGAGTTTAAAAAACTTTAGGAAGATTCATAGTATTTCATAATCCTTACGTAAATGATCACTTTGTTAAAACCATGACATCGTTGGTATGTATACGTTCATGTAGCATATGTCGATATTGTGTTGTAATCTGCGAGCCATCAAGCTATACACACTTTTTTTATTTCAATTAAGATAACATTGCCAACTGATAGGCGGATTAGCCTACGATTGTGACATACTTTTAAAGGCTGTTTTCAATGTATCTTGTCGATCTTGAAAACAGCTGGGTCATTAGTATGGAAACGTGACGGCAGCGTTTATAACTCATGAAACGTAGATATTGATTGTACTTTAGCCTTGATGTTTACTTTTTTTTTAATACTTTTTGCAATACGGTTCGCGTAAATATTTACATTGCAGGCTTTTTTTATTACTAAATTGTTAACGATCGTTTTTAATTGTACAGTCGCTTAGTACTTTAATTGTGAATTTATGACATGATAATTTGCAGTAAGTCTATTATTACGATATGGCTTGTGTCCTTTTTTGTTAAATATCTTTGTCCTGCAAATCATTGCATTGAAAACTACTGAACGTTACATAAACGAGGATGTAGAGTTTTGCGTTTCATTTTTGTGCTAGCTTTGTAGTATTTATCGTTTATTTCGAAAAATTAATACGAATATTATTATCGATCTTTAATTCAGAATACACATAAATCGGGATTGGTATTATATGTACGCGGTATGTCTGAATTAATGAGAGTGGTTGGTTTTAAAGTGTTTAATGGAATGTATCCACAATTTAATATTGTCCTTTTCAAAGTATGCTCCTTTGGAATGCACATGCAGCGGGATTCTTGGGATGGTTCAGTTTCCGCTTAAGCGTTGAAAAAAGAAAATAATCCCATGGAGCCGTATTTGGACTGTGGGGCGGCAATGGGAGCATTGGAATGGTTTTCTCTGCTAAAAATTCTCTAAACGACAATGAGCTGTGATTGGGGGCATTATAATGATCCAAGGCCAATACAATGTCAGGTCACACACACAATACTCTTTTTCGCAAACGTTAAGGACCTCATGAACATGAGAACAGTGTCAGAACTATGCACTTTCAAAACTAAAAAAGGATTTGGTTGTGAATCCTTTAAATCACTACAAAGATTGACTAAATGTAAAGGCTATGTTACTTTTCTTAATATTGTAGAGCGCGGCCATGAAATAAAGTAAAAAAAAGTGTGTTAAATTGAGACCTATACTTCATTCACGTTAAGAATGCAGTAGGTAGCGCTACAATCGGCGGCTGTATTACACTGGTGAAAATTAACCGATGAAACTGTCAAATGACAACATCGTAAACATCAAAGTTTGGTTATGAAAATCTTGTATAATAAATAGCTAAGTTTTTCATATTTTATGTGCAATACATTATGGTTATATGATCTGGCAAAATAATACCGCAATAATAAATTAAAGTAACATCAATTGCAATATAAATGTATTCTTTCGTTATTTCGTTTACCGAAATAGTTGGAGCTTATTTAATTATGTTAGAAAGTAAATGTGATTGCATTCGGGGTTAATTGAAGAGAACATAAATGCCATATGACAAGTTTTAAAATAACAATATTGCCATGGATAAACTTGAATCGAAAATATAACTTCGACATGAATGGTTATATATAGTGTTATACCAAGTCATTTGTCACGAAGTAAATCTCTCCGTTGGTAATCTCCATCAATTTCAATGGTATGGTTGAAAGTAAGCAATTCAATATATACAAGAAAAAGACAAACAAGGTAGAGTGTTGCTGATTATGAACAATACATAATGGGCTCAACGGGACTGTATCTAAGTCCATCAAGTGACTTCAGAGTACATGGCAACACACAATATCCTTAAATATTGCATAGAATTTGGTTATTGTCAATGATGAAATTAGATGAGCTGCTCGGTGAAAAAGAAAACAACACTCCAAGGATACTTATCTACTGTACCCCGGCCGCAGTAAAACCAATGTACATTTTCAATGCATATCAATGAGTACAACAATAAAACAAATATACTAATGAATTATAACAATCTCTAACTGCACGTATTACAAATTGATATAGTTTTCTTCTCTTCATATCTGGAATAAATTTAAGAAAAAGGATTTCTTTACTGCTGGCAATTTATTTATAGAATAACAAATGAAGTAAACATATGAATTTGATTTATAAATCAAAGAGTAGAGTGAAAAAGGTGAATAAATAATGTTAATATAATAATGTTCTTTTAAAATAACTACATTGTATAAATTACGTTAAGTAAATGTATAGAATGCATGAAGATATAAATGAGCAATCAGAGTATTCTAAGTGTATACACATTTTATTAATTTTTTAGGCAAAATCAGAATCTGATGTATCTGTCGATGAATCTGCGTCTGTAGTTATAATAAATTCTTCAACCATATCTTCAATTTAGCCTCTGTCTATTGCCAATATGCTTCCCTTGAGGGTTCTTCGATGGTCCTGCAACTGCATCTACTACTGCTTCTTCAGCCATAGCAAACCAAAGCTGTAATCGTAATAGTAAAGTAGAAATTATTTTATTTATATAATCGATTGTATAGTACCTTGAATTATGAAATGATGAGATAAAAAAAACTCTGAAATGAATTATTTTTGCCACAACTTGTTTGTAGATAAAAAGTACAAGGAAAAACTACAGGAAACAATGACATGAAATTTATAAGCAAATTTGACAGCTGACAGAAATTTCATATGAAGAAATTACATCAATTTCTCCTGTGTGAATATGTCTCGCCCATTTGCCAATCGCAAACCCGTATTTTAAGGCCTGTCTGTTCCATGTCTGCATTCTTAACGTGGATGGAGTATAATTCTATTAGACTTAAATTCAAAATATTTTGCGAGAATTCCTTCGCAGAGAGGAGAAACAAATGATGAGTTACTTAAAATTAGAATCATTCACAGCCAAAACGTAGTAACACAGTAAAACGTACGTAAGCATATTATTGAACTTTAAGCCACAGAATAACAGAAGGGACGAATTTGTCGTGTTCTTTGATATTTGTGTGGTCTTATCTTTTAACCTTCTAAATGAAATGAAGTTAGTTAGCCACCATATTGAAAATAATGAAATGGTAGGAAATTCAAACGACAGAATTGTCATTATAATTTATTCTGTTGATTTGTAAGCTACAAGGTTGAAAAAAGCGTCAGTAAGGTACATAATACGACCGTGCTTTTATTTTAGTAACAACAATAACATTTAGAAAAAGTTAGATGTATACACTTGATTATAAATTATAGAAGTTGATTATGAAGGTGTTCAAAAAAAATATACAGCAGACATTGTGCTTCAAAGCTTTGTTTCAATTTATAGTCTGTACTTTGGATCACTTACGATAATCACTGTCTTATAGAAAAATTGAGTATTCAAATCATTTATCTTCGTAAAATACTTGAAATCCTTTTATGAAACCGTCACGGCTAATTATACTTCCTCAATTGTTAATCGATAATTGGAATTTCGCGTGATACAACTCATAGTATTACTGGGTGATTCAAGTATGTTTACTACTATATCATACCTATAATGTACTATACTACTAAAGCAATGATAAAGCGGCATATTTCAATTTGTAGGGACCAGCTAAGGACATAAACCTGGACCGGAGTGAAATGAATAATATAATTCGTAATTCGACACAATAACAACTCTAGCAGAATAATAGAGAACAGATTGTTGCATATCGTATTGCACTTATCAGTGTGTGGAATTTCATATTATAGTATTCAGTTTAGTTCGGTCTGACTTTCGATCCTTATTAATTTATAAAAGTAATCAAAATATTTAATATGATAGAAAAATCAAACAAGAAATCGTGTTATAGTCTTTATTATAACTCTCACTATACATAATTTCACATTTCTTCCTTTGCTAGACGCCAGCACTCTATTTAAAAATTTTATAGCTTAAAATATTCTTAATCCAACATATAACGAGAGCTAATAATCAACAGGAAAATTTGGACAAGGTGGTACACAACTGATATTTCTAAAATGTTGTTCTAAAGTGCACTATTTTAGGGCGAAGGACTAAACTAGAAAACTGTTCTAAGAAAATTGTTTCTAACTTCCTGGCATTTTTAACTTGCCAAACAATTTGTCTTATTCACCACTTTTAAAATGGAAAAATGTAGAAGCAGTAATATAATTAGATATCTCCAGAGTATGCTTTTCGCATTCTAGGCAAGAATGTTTCTCCAAATATTTTGTATTAGATACCCACAAACAGGTAAAAGCATTTACTGCTGCAAGATCCAAATTTCTATAGTCTCTTGACCCTAGATTTCTTCATTTTCAATAATTGGCACAATAGGTGTTTGCATTTGTAAGCTATTTAACTGTAGTTGGTTCAGTACACTATCCATATCGTCATAACAGTTTGCCCCTTCGGCATTCTGAAAGTAGGACATCCGAAATAACTGTTTAAATGCACGTTTAAATAGCTTCGGGGTAGGATTTCTTCCGTTTCCTCTTTGTAATGTTTGTTGAGATATTTTTACGCTACATACATCAAGTAAAATGAAATGTAACACATCGGAATTTGCGCTGTGGTGTTTAATGTTAAAACAGTATAAATCTATTCTGTGAAAATCTTTTAGAGTACTAAGCATATTCTATTAATAAGGAATGAAATTTGTATAGAAATTTGATCTTATATTAAAAATATACAAAGAATAAATATTTATTGAAGTAATATGGTAACTTTATAAATTAAATGTTAAATGAAACATGTTTAATCACCAACACAGTTATGTAATTTCCTTTATTTTAATAACAGTCGCAGTATTCTTCCTTGTATAACAATAGTGTGCCTCAATTTGATATATTTTGTGTTACTGTCCTTACTTATAGCAACTAAACCGTAAAAATAAATTTAGTATGATTGCGTTGAATTCTTCTTTTTCTCGTCATTCATAATAAAGGCATTATAAAAGAATCTTCTGTTATTTCTTCATTCTGAGTATGTAGTGTGTCATTCATTGTTTTGAAGCAATCCCGTGTCGCACACTTGCTTTTGTTCTGTAACTTACGGAGACGCACATACATTTAATTTCATTTAACTATGTTTCAGCTTATACCGTTACAAATGTAATAGATTTGGCAGCTTTGAAGGCTACATGTCTATTATCTCCTACAAAATTAAGTGGGTGTGCTTGGCGTGGATTTTATTAGGTTGTTTATGCATTGCTCGAGATGATTGTTGCATTGTTCACATTTTGGCGATGTTTCCCAAGGTGCGCATGAGGCTCTGACCTCTGTCGTACGGGCCAAATCTTTAAATATTTTTACGTAGTCGTACATCCCGTATTAATTGTCTTCAGTTTTAAATCCATTGCATTATCGGCGCATTTTGGAAGTGGTATGTAATTTTACTATAAAATACATAACAAGAGATTTATGGTACCACCATGCCTCCTTTAAAACGGCTTATGTATAGTTTGGATTCAGATAAATTTTTGGAGAAAAGGAAATCATCCTATAAAATATACGTATAAATTTTACCTCAATACTGCAAGATACAACAGCAGAAATGCTAGATACGAGGTCTGATGGGTACTACAGTAATTAAAACAAATTATTATTATTATTTAATTTATTCAATGAACGTCTGGGGTATCCATTGTTAACAAATGAATCAAAAAGGTGGTGAAGAGGGGTGGCTAATTCCTCTCGCTTTCAATTTCATTGCAAAAACAGAATTAACGTTTTGTTGTACCTCATGATTTGAGTGAAAACTTGGACACATCTTACTTGCCTACTCTCGAGTTTTATGGTAAATTGGACATCTCGTTGGAAGGAATCGAAAATTTCTAAGGTTGTGTTTATTTCTGAAGCTGACGTTGGACAAATAATGTTGACATCTTATGAATGAAAGGAAAATGGAATGGCAAAACTTTAAGAATTTATTCCAGTTAGTAATCCGTAACACAGTTAGTAAGGAAAAGGCGCAATGGCGGTCCCATCACTTATTTTTTAAAAGGGAAATTCATTATTATAAGAAAAATAGCTATTATTAAGTAGAAATTCAATGAACTAAAAGCAGTTATCTTGATTTAGGATCAGCTGAAAGAAATTATCTTGATTTAGGGTGATCATGATCTTCCGATTACTAATGAATTAATAATTTTGTAGGTATATTAGTATAGGCATTTAGAGACACGGTTTAATGACCTCCCATTACTTTCCTCTTGTTCTAACGGCAAAATTCTTCGAAAACGCGTCACACTATTCGGTCTTAGAATCGAGTACTGTATTACCTTAAGGACAATGCGTATAATGAAAAAACATTGTTATTGCGATTATCTTGAAAGTACTTGTTTTTTACTTATCGCATTATCAGCAATGTGGTATCTTTTAAGAGGATATTTGAGGACACGTATTATTTTATCCAAAACGATAATTATCTAAAGAAAATCTGAATTGGGTAACGTGCGCAATGTATTATAATTCATTAAACGGTTACTCTCCATATTAATGGTTAGTCTTTGTAGCTATAAAAGGATTACTTGAGAAACGATACATACATTCTTAGAAATACGATCGGGAACATGTTCACCATGAAAACCGGTGTTCATCCAAAAATGATAATAGGGTATAAACCTACCTATTATCCTATAGTAATTGGTTCAACAGAGATCTCAGATGTCGGTAATTTGTGCGATAAGGATGGGTAGAAAACTGAAGAATTACAGAAGAAACCTGCCAGACGAATACAATTACTGTTACTGAATACGTTTTTTTTTTTCCTCTTCTTCGCTCTCTTTCATGCTTACGGACCCATATTTGTAATTTACACAACGCAACATGCTCGCGGGGTACTATTAACGACACTCTGGCAGACGGAGAATTATATTTTTACTCTACAAAGCGGAAATATTAAATATCTGGTTTATTAGCTGTAATTGATCTTGACGTTTTAACGAAGTTGGCTTTGCTTAATGAACTTAGACAAGCGTACTGTGCCTCGGTTTAACCGTCGAGTTTGAAAGTCGACGTTATGTTATCCGGTTGTCGATGGTGCTTCATGTTAGTAATTCATATGTTGCATGTGTTATTGACACTCTAACACCTGTTTTAATGTCATTATTTACTGTTTAGGATTTTTATGTAGAAAACCTGTTACAAATATACGGATAAATATAACACTTCTTTTAGGAGAAAATATGCCGAAAATACATGTTTTTATCTAGAATTAATGTCTTTTATGGACTTTATTTTTTATCTCTTTTACCCTTGGATATCAAGAAAAAAGCGATAGCGCAACCATAAATAAGAGAAATATGAAAACACATCGGAGGTGCCTAAATCACAATACTTATATAATAATAATAATAATAATAATAATAATATTTAATGCCCAACAGATACAAATATCCAATTACAAGGCAATGTTAAATAATGTACACATGCAAATATAAATAACATAAAATTAAAGTATGTCAAATTAGAAAACTTAGTAACTAGTTGCTTTAATTTAAATTAAAAAAAAAAGTAGTTTACCAGTGGTTAGCAAAAAAGAGAGAACGGAAAAAGTATTCAACTAAGTGTAACGCACCCGCGGTCTACATACCGTCAAAAGGGACGGTAAAGTGCAGGTATGTATATCCAACTCGGCAAACTCCACAGAGTTGAAATTGCTACACAATCTGTGTATTGGGGATCTGATGGCGATGTTTGTTCTAGGTGCGAAACAGTAAAAAGTATTTGTTTGCCTAGATCCTGAACGTGGTACAATGAAGTTGATTTTACTCAACAACTCAGGGACATCAAGACCATTATGAAGTAAAGTAAATAGGAATTTACACTCAGCCTGTTTTCGACGTAGTTCTAATGAATCAATATTAAATGCCTCTAGCAGAGCACTGTGGCTAAATCCTTGTATCGGGTAAGTATTAAATTTTTAAAGTACAAGAACTTCAAACATCTTCTCTGAATCTGCTCTAGAAGATGTATCTGATAGATGTACATAGGTGACCAGACCAAGGACGCATACTCCAGTCGAGACCGAACAAAAGCGAAATAAAGAGGAAGAATTGCTGTTATAGAAGCAAATGGTCGTGTAACACGTATAATGAATCCTAACATACTCAACGCTGATGTACAAATACTGGATATGTGCTCCATAAAGGTCAGTCTTGAGTCAAAGACGACGCCCAAGTCTTTCATAGAGATCTCCTAGGTAAAGAAGATCCAGCCAAGTGGTAGGTATATATAATTGGAGTCGTCTTACGAGTGTAGGTGACAATTTTGCATTTGTTTACATTAACTGTTAGTCTGTTGTTGACACACCACGTGTGGAATATATCGAGTTGGCTTTGCAAATGATTGCAATCCTGAGAATTATAAATTGTTGAGTACAACTTCAAGTCATCTGCGTATAACAACTTTGGACAGTTCAGTTGATAGCACAAATCATTTATATATATGAGGAACAGAAGTGGACCCAAGTTACTCCCCTGAGGAACTCCAGAGCTCGGCGCGAAGTAATCAGACTCAAATCCCATGTATGTCACAAATTGCTTTCTATCAAGAAGATACGATTGGAATAAAGACAAAAGAGAAGACGAAAATCCAATATTGTCCAATTTATTAATAAGCACGGTGTGGTCGATTCGATCAAAAGCTTTTGTTAGGTCAGTATACACAACATCTACCTGTCCACCGGCATCAATACTATCAGATAGGTATTGTGTAATTGTAACAAGATTAGTTACCGTAGATCGTTGAGCAACGAAACCGTGTTGGTCATTTGAAATCCAGGGTCTAACTTGAGCATAAATATACTTGTACAAACATTTCTCAAAAACTTTAGCAAAATTATTTAATAACGATATGGGACGATAGTTGGAAATAACACACTTCTCACCTTTTTTAAAAACAGGCACCAATTTGGCAATCTTCCACACAGACGGGAAGGTGGATGTTTTGAGAGCGAGATTGAACAAGTAGCAAAGAGGAGAAGCAAATATATTTGCACAATCCCTAACAAAAAGGCCGGAATGTCATCACTACCCGCCGTGCAATTATTCTTTAAGGATTTCATAGCACACACCACATCCATCTCAGTTACAGAACCTAGGTCAACCATAGTAGCGCACGAAGCAATTGGAGCAATAGGCGTTGGAGCAAATGAAGGAAGGTACACCGATTGGAAAAACTCCCGCAAGGCGCTCACTATGGAAGGTGGGTCGTTATACGTATTGCCGTAGTCGTCCTTCATAGTTCTAGGAATACCTCCCCATCCCTCCGAGATCGCACAAACTGCCAAAAATGTCTAGGATCGGTTGAAATGGAGAATTCAGCGCTCTGAATAAAGTTCTTATATAACCGCCTAGAATCTGTTTTCAGCATCCTTCTCATATCTTTGAAAGCATTTAAATCGCTTAAGCATCCTGTTCTTTTATACATCAATCGATAATGATTTTTGAGTTTGATGTTACTAATGTGATCACGCGTGAACCACTGTGGATAATTTGTATGCGCACTGGTTTTTACGGGGACAAACATATTTAAATTTTTATAGATTTCAGCATAAAATGCAGAACAAGCGTCATCTATACTGGTATAATTGTAAATAAAATTCCAATCTGTAGTTAATAAAGAATCATACAAGTTAATAAAGTCTGCTCGCTTAAAATTATACACTCTTTTGTCCTTATTACCACACATATTGCTATATCGTGACGATGGAATTGATAGGCACAGCGCCAGAGCAGGATGATCGTTGTCCTCGGCAACCAGAGGAAACATCTCTCTATCAATAGCAACAGTGTGAACATTGGTAACAACTAAATCTAATATTCTACCTCTAGCATTTGTTACTGAATTAAGTTGTGACAAATCAATAAAATGTAAGAATTCATTCATTATTCTACTTTTACCATCATTTATGTCAGGTCTGTTGTAGTGGGTAATGTTAAAGTCGCCGAGAATGATAGTTTTTGTAGAACTTATATTTATTGTGTCTAAACTACTCAGAAAATTCTCAAAATCGAGAAGCGAGATATCTGGTGGCACATAAACCACATAAACAGCTAACTTATGATGGCATAAACTAAATACAGCTCCGACAATATCAACAAGTGAAGTCGTGTCCTTAACATGTGTAAAATCCACCTGATTGTAAGGTAAGGTGGACTTAAAGGCTAAAATAACACCACCACCACGACTTCTATTAATTAATTCAAATTTACGGTCTTCTCTAAGCACATAATACGTAGGTGGAAAGAGTTCGCAATTAGATACATCTGACGAAAGCCAGCTCTCAGTAACACACACAACATCAAAGTCGAAAGTACATACGTTACCGTAAAACACATCACACTTGGTCCGTAACCCTCGCACATTTTGATAATAAATGACAAGATCTCTGTTGGGCTCCACTAGTTTAACTGCACAATAGTCGGTATACCTTGTTTGTATTTAATTCTTAGATTCTTCTCCCCGTTAGCCACACGAGTATCTAACTCAGCCTTAATCTTTTTGAAATAGTCTATTTGGCGGCGGGTTTTATCAAGCGATATATTTATGTGTTTGTACTGCTCATTTTCACGCAACCGTTTAGCATGCTTTAAGACAGTGTGAGCCTCTCTAGAGCTAGAGAGCCTCACTTTGATCGGGCGCCGCTTGTCAGGAACAAAACGACCAATACGGTGCACCTCAATGTGGTCGGTGTTCATGCCAGATGGAAGCGCTTTTAGTACCGCCTGAACTGTCTCCAACTCCCGGGACCTCCTGGTGTTCGCATCGTGCGTGTCAGACTCAGGTACACCGAACATGATGATATTTTGCTTGCGATTGTTTCTGTCACCCAATTCAGCCAAAAGTTCCTCAAACGCTTTACCGTCAATTCCAGCACTCTTCTCTCTAGCCGCCAAGTCGTTTCTCAAGCTCAGTATAGCTGCCTTGAGATCATTAATGTCGCTGCTCAAGATGTTACAATTCCTGCAGGACCACGATACCCCTTTCTTGCTCTTTATGGTACGAATCTCAGTTATGCTCAGCTCTGCGCACGAATGCAAATATATCTTTTGCACACACAACAGTCAATGAATTTGTGTGTTTCTGATGACGTGGTATTGCATCCACAGGAACATTTAATAGATACCATTGTGAGGTAATCACCAACTAACACCAGGTGATGACAGAAAAGGTATTAAGGAAGAAAAACAGGAAGACACTCTTCACACCTAGGGGTCCGTCAAGGTGACTAACAACACACGGTAGACCACGGTACGGAGAGGCAAAGGAAAACGAGGGAGTATAATTTAGGTCAAGACTGTAAATGCGCCGTATTACAAGAACGAAGCGGCGAAAAAAGGATGTATAAAGCGGACAGACAAAAGTGTCTGTTTGTATTAAAAAAAGTAATGTAACGAGGTATTTATGCAAGCTTAATATACTAACTATCACCAAAATTACCGCGCAAACAAAATCAAATAACATCAAATACTCACCGTGAGATAGAGTAAAGAGTGAGCTTCCAAACAATATATAACAAGCAAATTAATTTTAAGACGAAGCTATCAAATTCTCACAAACAACCAGAGTACGAATTTTCACGTGTACACACTATGCTGTACTATACTACTATTATATATATTTTTTACGTAATATTGTTGACTATGGATTCTCATAATAGCTAAACTTGTTGTTTGGGTTATTTCCATCGTTTGTTGAATCTATAGTCCGACGTTCCGCCTTTTCTTCTACCTTCTCTTCAGGATAGCCCTGAGAAGGACTGCTGCTTACCAGATTAATTATACGTTCAATGATCAACAGCCTTTCTCATGGCTACCCAAATAATTAAAAAATTGCCCACACAACAACGCTAGTTATTACCTAATATAATGCTGCTAAATACAGCAATTCATGGCATTGGTGTGTTCATTTACGGCAAAGAAAAAACGCTAGCATACGGACATGTTCCTGCCTACCCGACCTCATCAGCCAGGTTTCGAGTGAATTTCTCAACTACAATTTTCCAATGTGCGTTCACAGTGATAAACGTTCAGATACACCCGTCCAACTGTCAAAAATTTTCAAAAAATGCGAATATTTTAGTTCTTGTGTCTAACATTCCTCAAAATTGAACTAGAAATTCAAATATATGATAATATATGGGGCATTCCGTTTAAAATAATGTTCTAAGTTACTTTTGGTATAGCAGTACTTCCTGAAGTACATTGCATGAGAGTACATACACTACTACCCACAAGTGTTCACCCACCTGCATAATTGGAGAATATTTAAAGAAACTATTTTTTATTTCTATCGAAATAATTGTATTGATAAACTTTGGGTACGAGATATATTATATCTTCAGGTAGACGGATTTGATAAAGAGCAGTTTTTTCGAAAGGTTTATCGCAGCCGTCATAAAATATTAAAATAAAAGTAACCAAGAAATTACTAAATTATTGAAATTAAACCGTAGAACCGCGGATTATAATGTTAAAAACTATCAAAGCGTATCAAATAAACAGCTACCCGAACCGCCAAAAATAACCACACCAGTAGAATCAATTGTAATGACGAGCAAATGAAGTAGACGAAAGACAGCGTCAGAAATTGCTATCGAAGTAAATATTTCGCGCCCAAAACCAGTTAGTGTCATCAGGGTAAAATGACATTTGCTCCAACTTGCTTTGTATGGAGGAATTGCTATGCGGAAACCGTCATTGCAGAAAGAAAACAAAGCTAAACGGTTAGCATAGGCGGGGGAAAACAAAGACTGGACGTTAGAAGATTCGAAAAAAATGCTGTAGACCGCCGAATCTAAATATCTCACCTTTGGTTCAAACAGAACATATATCCATAGATCGAAAATGGGTTGAGCAATTGACATATATTACACGACCAATGAAACATTGAAAAATATCAGTCGTGGTTTGGGATTCTTTTATCGGTATCTTTGTGGCTGATTTAGTCAAAATAGATGGTATCCTTACAAAAGTAGGCTACAGGCAGATTTTGGAAAGGAATGTCATCTCATCAGGAACACGATTAATAGTTGAAAACTTTTTTTTTGAAGCAAATGGGGCACAGAGCGAAAATTGTTATGAAGTGGCCGCCCCAAAGTCCAGATCACAATCCGATCGAGCTTTTGTGGAGGGACTCGACTGACAGGTTCCAAAATCGTCTTCAAATTCGATAACAGTACTTTGGGCGCGCAACTATGAAATACATGGAGGAAAATATAGCCGCTAGCAGTGGCAAAGCTGCTAGAGAGAATTTCATGATTGTGTGCGGCAGTAATAAAAGTAAAAGATGGAATCATTGACATAACTGTTGCAGTTCTTTGTATATGTATAGAATAAAGGTTTATTTTATAATTCGTTTTTTATTTGTTTGTGTTATGGCCGATAGTGTACATAGTAACAGTAAACACTTTTTTCTTAAGGTTTTCGTACAGTCTTAATGGACGTACGTTTCTAGTTTATGATCTTTATAAAGTTTACGTATTAATTTTCAAATGGGGCAAGTGTGCGCATTACTATGCTCAGAAAATTAAATTTTGATATACTATTGCACATATTTATTTTCTACCGTATATTCATATGTTTCCTTTTTCGAGTGAAAGCATAAACGTTTCAAAATCAACTTATTAAATTGATATTTTCAATACATACCATCCAGTTTTATATTATGGTCCTCGTTGAGTCCTGATATCGTCAAATATTCCCAAACGCTTGTTTACAATTCTTTTATGTTGTACATAATAGATAAACAGTAGCAAAATATTTAGATAATCCTATTATACGACTAAATCTTGTCATTATATCATGAAAGACTATATCTATGTATATATACATTAAAGCAGGTCTTTGAGAGAAAATATCGTTTGGCGATGCCATTTTTAATTTTTATAATCTTATAAATATTATTACATCATATATTAAAAGCTTAGTTATAGTAGTCATAGCCATGACATTTATTTCTTAGTCTGCTATTATTTGATAGGTGGTGTTAAACCTATAAGCGACACTGTATGTAAATTATCGTCACCATAATACATTTCAAAGCAGACTTGCATCTCAGTGCTCTTAATAAATATTGATTTATATATTATTGTATAATTACAGCTCTGTCAGAGTAATATGTTTTCATTTATTACTGGTAAATGATACCTAACACGTTATTTTATTTTACTGCAATTAACTCGCTTCAAATTACATTACTATATTATTTACATTCCACTTTTAATAGCTCAACGGAATGCGAATTTTAATTGCAAAACATAAAATATGACTGTGTAAGCGTTCTAATCTCGACAGTTTAAAAGGCATCAAGTTAAATGTATATACATATATATGTATTATTTATCTGAGTTTTATCTTAGCGATTATATCTAGAGCAAATAGATGTCAATAAAAATTTCTAATTGACCGTTCGGTAGAGATAGTTTTTTTCTATACCGATGGCGATGCAAAATGTAAATGATTTCAGATCCACACGAACGAAGAAGTTGTGGATAGTATTTTGTGAGCTCTAATCTAAATTATTCGCATTCAAAGGTCTGTTGTAGCCTTTCAATGCATTCTATGAGGGGGGATACGACGGTGAGAAGTAGATGTTGGGGTTGGGTATAATTTAAAACTGATGAGCATCGAAGTTGCTATTCTTCTTTTCTCGAGTTATATTTCCTAACTCATTGGTGCTCGGAACTAAAAGTGTTTTGTAAACCATGTTTCTTTTTTAAGAAATAGTTTTCAAGTAATTCAGTAACAGCGGGCAAAGTACTTAAAGGAATAGTATTTAGGAATATGGTTAGGTGCGCGCGGAGCGCGTGTAAATTACCTATTGGTAAGCATAAAGAAAACTGTACCCACTTGTGTCGCTATACTCTGGACACCAGGCGGGTGTGTAGTCTTGAAACTAGATATCACCAAGAAATATGCATTTGGATGCTTGTTTAAGAGAACGGTGATATAAGCCGGGGAGGAATTTAGACAAAAACGCTCGAAACTGCACTGATGATGCCGAGTACGCAGAAACATGTTTGCGTGTTAGCGTTTTCTCTCCTCACATTGCCGTGAACGATCCCAGCAGCATTATATTGGGTGTTGTTTTCTAGGCAACGTTCTTCAATGTGTTTGTAATAAAGGAACCATTTTTTGATTAAAATCATTCTATACTTCAGAAAAATTAACAAAAAAAAGGTTCAAATCATTCTTGATCACAGACTATATTTTTTACAAAGGTAAATTAAAAGTAATTTACATTTTCTGTAGTTGGTTTGATCTCGTGTAATAACTTTCTGATTCTTCCTGACACTATCAAGAGCAGCAGATGATGAAAATAACGACGATGATACTTGCAAGAACGATGTTCTATAGACACTAGTAATTTGCTTCCTATACTGTAAATATTGTATGTTATGACCGAGTTGTCGATAAAGTATTCAATCCTGAACAGGACATTGCCCGAAGCACCAAATAGTAATACCTATCACAATTTTCTTATGTGTATTCTGGATCATTATTATGCTATAAACTGATCATTGAAATCTGCGATTCCCATATTAACATAATTTTTCGCTATCGTATTTGGCATCTTCATTGTAATTTTGTTTTTCTCTTTACAAACACATTGGTGCATAGAGATGATATCAGATGAAGAACACCTTGAAGGGAAGACCAACATCTCAAGAACACTCTACGACAAAACGACAACAGACCGAAAAGACATTTCGAATACCATCAACAGGGAGAACGAAGAACTATTAGTGGAACCACTTGCTTGCCATACGCCAAAGGATGCGCAAATACAATATCAAAGTAATCTTTAGTATTCCAAAAAAAATAGGCTACCAAGTTCTCTTCATCGAAAGACAGTACGCTGCCGTTCCAGATCCCAGAAGTTTACAAAATACCTTGTACATGTAGAAAGGTAGGTATACAACGAGCAAACAGGTACAAACCTCAACATCAGATTCAACGAACGTATACGCGATTCAAAATACGAAAGCTCAGACAAACAGCAGTAGCATGAATGAACTGCCAAAGATGATTAGTTGAAAAAATGGATTAGAATCGAGAACATTTTGGGCGCAGTAATTTTTTATAATTTTCGAAGACAATTACCTCAACAAGAATGCCTAGCCGAGTTGGTTTCTGTTTCGACAATGAAGCACCACATCAGTCAACAATTTCTCGTTGGAATAAAGAATTCAAAGATGGACGGATTGGTCTTATCGGCAATCCTGCACTAAAAACAGCAGTCGCTCAGAAAAACGTCATTTTACATGAAGAATTGTGTGTAAGAAAATTAGTTTTCCGTTGTTGGATACCGCATTTGTTGACCTAAGAACCTAAAGCAGTTAGGGTGGGCTGGTGTCAAAGCACTCTAGACCGCTTCAACGCGCAGAATTCTAAAAATATGTACAATATCGTCCAGGGGTGGTGAATCTTGGATTTACTCATACGAGTCGAACGCCAGTCGTCTATTCGGGTATTTCAAGATGAAGAAAAGCCGACAAAAGTCATCCATTCTCGAAGTGTCTCCACACAGATGATCGCGACATTTGTCTCAGAAGCAAATCACACAGCAACAACTCCTTTGTAAGATCAAAGAACTGTTACTTCCGAAAGCTATCGCTGTGCTTCGAAAAACCAATTCCGAGGGGCAAATCATCCTCCACCAAGACAATGCAAGTTCGTTGAATTTTTAACGTAACAAAATGTTGAATTGTTAGACCGTCCTCCAAACGATCCTCGTCTAAGTTCAAACGATATCTTTACCTTTCCGAAAGGGCTGAGTGGTCAAAGGTACCAGTCGTCGGAGAGAACACTAGATGCCTTCAAAAAACGCAATCTTAACTGTACCAACAAACGAGTGGAATAACTACTGCCATAGTTAGTTCAAGCGGATACTAAAGTGCATTAATTTTCGTGGAGAATACTTCTAAAAACAAAAAAAGTCTTTAAAAGCTATCTACTCTTTTGTTCCAGTATATGCAAAACTTAAAGGACGACCCTCCTAACTTCAGTAGCTTTAATTTATGAAATCGATGTTCAAACATATCTTTAAGGTTTCGTACACGCATTTACATTTTCAATTCGCATTTGATGAGGTAATTTGATGAACAATGAACTAAATTTTTATTTTCATTCTATTACATGTATCATATCCCGTCGTTATATATGCGAGTCTAACTTGTTTTGCGTTTATTTATTCCCAAGAATAAAAATCAATTTACTAAATGACTTCCATTAGGCAAAATTAATAGTTTATTACGGTCGCCTTTGTACTATAGATTTTACGTGCGTAAACAGTGCACGTGTAAATAATAACGCGTTCCTATTTTATTATATACAGTTTAATGTGTTTTTAACGACTTCAATAACTGTTTATTGAAATTTATGCTGTTTATAAATTTTCATCGGTAAATGGGTTTCTCACAAATACAATACAAGAATTACAAAATTCTTTCGTGTATGACAAATATTAAATTAGTGTTACCGTGCTCTATAATTGATTCTTTTCGATTGCTATTCATATATGGTATTGAATATTTACTTCCAACATGCTGTCCGAGTGATTCGCTCCCGTAGTTTCGCTAATTGCCGTCAGAAAACGCATCTGCATAGTAAACGATACCCAAGCGAATGCTGAATTAATTTCTGAATGGCCATAAATATTCGACTATAGGCGTTCTATGTGACGTAATAAACGAGCACCTAGTTATTATCGAATGAGAGAATTACCTTGCATGGCGAACCGTTCGTAAATTCTTGCACTTAACCAAGCGTCAAATGGTATTGGAAACACCAATTAAGAAAATGTGCGAAACTGCATCTGCTCCAATAAAAATTAATTAATAGTGACAGATATTTATGTGGTTTTGAGGTACCTACACTGCCGTTCGTAAGTTTGATCACTCTATATAAAATAACCAAATAAACTAGATAGATAATGTTTGCGCGAAATTTATTAAAGAAAAAAGATTTTACTCATTAACTTAAAATGTGTTATTGACAAAATAGTACATTCTCTAATAAAATACATGCTGTTAGGATGTTTCTTCAAAGTAACCCCTTTTTGCTTTAAGCCTTAGAACTAATCGCTTTAAATACGATTCGTATTTAGCACTCCACATTTCCTGTATAGCATTCGAGAATGTTTGCTTTGCTAGTGGGAGATCTTTTAATAATAATAATAATAAAATCTTTATTACCCAACTAAAAGTACAGTAAAAAAAACATATACTAAAAGTTAATTTGAATTAAACTTAAAATTATAGATTGATTAATTTTATCAAAGGGAAAAAGTGAATATCAAGATCAGCATTAGCTTCATTAACGGTGCGACACATTCTGTACATCGGTGACTTGATTAAGGCGTTTATATTGGCATTGGGACAGTAGAAGACTCGAGACAGGCGAGTACTGTGCGATGGTACAACAGCCAACTCGTTCAAGTAGTTGAGGGAGTGTCTACCTTTTTGTTCACCAGATTGTAAAAAATCTCATATCGGCTTGACAACGACGCTATTGTAAGGACTGCATCTGAAAGCTGTTCAGCAGAATATTATGATTATAGACCTGTATTGGATATACCCATATTGTTTAAAATGGGCATAATTAAGAAACTTCCTCTGTACATTTTCATAGAGAGATACAGATGATGCATTATCTTTTCCAGACCTCACGATCCAAGTAATCATTCAAGGGCTAAATGGGGTTGCAATCAGGGGGCTCTGGCGGCCACTTTATTAAGAATAGGACAGAAGAGTTGTTTTGCAAATAAGCTTTAACAGTTTTTGCGGTGTTAGTGGTCGTTGCTGATAAATGAACTTCTCTCCAATTGGTATCGTATCGTTTTCTAGGATTCTCAAATACACATCTTTTGTCATTTTTTTACCTATTTTAATTAAACTTAAGGTTAATTTTTAGTACTGATGTTTGGTTACTGACGCCTTCTATGTTCTAATATGCAAAACATAAACTCCATCCCTCGTATCTTTCATTAACTGGCATTTCTTCCACTTTTTCTAGTTCTATTCTCCAATCTTAATAGGAGCAATAACTACAACATTTTCAATTTAGATTAATATTTCGGCTTTTTAGATATATATTCGGAATATCTTGTCGATGAACGTTTTGAATATGATAGGTAAATTACACATTCCGAATGGTGTCTTTACAAATTCGTACTGAGCACTTGGTGTCACAAAAGAGTGTATTGCCGGTTAGGTTCGTTAAGAAAGGCATGAAAAATCAATTTTTTAAATTTATTGTACTAAACACAAGCATTGCGTAATTTGGTTCAATATCTTTAGTAAAAATAATATCTATCCTTGATTCTCTGCTCGTTATTGCCCTATAACAAATTCTAAGCGGCTTGCCCAAACAATACCTTTTTCTAACCATTTTTGAACTTGCTTGTTGATAAATTGGCGTCTCACCTTTTCGAATTATTTCGGCCGCCATTGTTTTGGTGTTGCCCTTCAGTAACTGGATCGTGACGCTGTCAACAATTGTTTGAGGATTTTTACATTTCTTAAACATGGATCATCCGCGTTAAATTATATTCAATATTGTAACGTTTTTCATTTTTATTCTTCTATATTTTTATATTTTTTCTTTAAAAATGTAGCTCTGTTAAGCTTTTGTCGTAACTGATTTGACATTGGACTGATAATAAAATATTCCCTCGAAATTCACGCAATTTCGTACGTCAGTGACGCTTTTTGGATCCGTTGTATGTGTAATTCACGTAAAAGATATCATCGACTTTCACATCATCTATTCGGAACGTATGTTTCAAAATTGGCCGAATTTCTGTAATCTATTTATATTGTCCATAATATACTAGTCAATGTATATATATACATATTACTGTCAAACCATTTTAAATATAAACAAGAGAAGCTTTACACCAAGTCTGTATGGGAATAGAATATTCGTATCAGTGTAACATTTATATATCATAGCAATTCCGAAACAACGTATTACGGGTTCAAACTCCAAAGTATTAAAACCGTTAACGCAATGTTGTAATATGAAAGAAATAAAGTATGAAACGTATGATTGCCGACTTAATAATTGACACGGAAACGTGTCATTTTACGATGATTTTGCTTCCGCTAGATCGCGTACGTTCTAAAATAATGTATTGCCTACTTGGATCGGATTCAAGTTCGCGTGTATATCGTTGTTTTGTATTTATTGCAGACAGTTGCTAGTATAAAACGTATTATATTAATATTTATCAGTCGAAATATTGTTGGAAATGTAAATATAAGCAAAATGAATGTAATATTTAACCAGATGAATAGTATCTTATTAAAGTATAATATAAATATAATATATTGCATATATACATGTACTGTTCTATAAAATTGTTAGCTTCATTATTTTGTATTATATAGTAAATACATATTTTTAATAACATGGCTCTATGGCATATCAAATAATTTTAATCCATACCACCTGCTACACTGAAAACCACGAAACTTTGTAGTTAGTTATGACGTATCCAGCGTCTGAAACAAATTCAACTTCACCAACCACGTTTGAAAGAAAACAGCGACTGTCATATTTTATGAGGTTATTATCATCTTTAATGCATTTTCTTGGTTATATAACATTTTAGTTAACAATGTATTAAAAACCAAATCATGGGTGATTGCAACTAACAGGATTATAAATAGTGAGTTCTTCTATTGACAATGCTCTCATAATAGTGTATTAATACATTTGCACTCATGGAAGGGAACTGATTAGGCTAAACTAATGATTAAATGTGTCCTTAACAAAATTTCTTATCATAAAAGTGTAACGGTTGTCGGGTTCCCCTGTGTCACTAGGTTTTTTGTCCCTGACGTTTCGCGAACAACTGCGGTTCGCATTTTCAAAGGTACCGCACCTTCGCGAAACGTCAGGGACAAAAAACCTAGTGAGACGGCGGAACCCGACAACCGTTATGACTATGTCAAACGGTCGTGAAAGTCTGAGGTACTATTTAACATAAAAGTGTTTAGTCTAATGTACGTTACCAAAGATGAAGTGAATTAAATTAAAATATGTCAATATCAAAAGAAATAATCAGATAGCACAATTAAAAATATATTTAATCTGTGTCTTCACTCTCGTCTTCTGAGCCACAATTAACCGTCAGAACAGTCTTCTACGTTTACTTCGTACCACCAATTAATTTTTTTATCTGTACGGTTTATGCAATTTTGCCAGATGTTTGGTGTACAACTGTCCAAACGTTCTTACCACATTTTCAACACTTGTCTATCACCATAACCATCTCGACCAATATGTTTATTATAATATCCTTTCGCATGCGCCCATACCAGTTCAATAGGATTGAAATCGTAGTGATACGGACGAATTCTTAAAGCTTAGTGTCCATGTGCCCGAAGTAATTCGTCAGTAACATAAGCCTTCCCTTTTTTATGTTTCGTTGTTATTTCTAAAGGTTTACTGTTATTCATTATATTGTCATAGATCAACTTAAATTTGATGACTTCTCAAGTAAAACGCTATAGTGTGGTGCATTGTCCATTAAAATGGGGATAACTTGAGTTTCAACCCACATTGTGAATAAATCGCTATTCATTTGATTTTGGGGCAAATATTAAGTTTGGATTTCATACAAAACTGCTTCTGGTACCTGCATGCAACACAATAATTGTTGAACATTTACCATTATAACCTTCGACTTGTCTGATACTTTTCATATTGTAATCCTGTCTTAATTTCCTGACATCTGCCTTTGAAAATATCAACGATTCGTTTAGGTATACGATATCTCTTTTTAAAGGTGATGTCAACATTTCATTGTACTTCCTTAGGAAGGAAAATTAATACTGAAATATCATTCCCCTCCAGCTCTGCGGTTATCATCTTTTTTAAAGTTAAATCTCAAAAGATGGAGTAAACGTCGCAGTGAGGAAATGCTAGTACGTAAAATATTTCTATTTTGAAGCACTTTTTGTAACCCTTTTAGTGTTACATGTTTTCCTATAAAAATATATGAAATCAGAATTGAAATTCAATTGTGTAAATGAACTTACTATCGTTATATATTTCATAAATTACTTTACGAACATCCATATTAATCCTCCGTGATACATCAAGTGTTTTGGGCATCAATTTTGATTCTTTCTTCTGTTTTATCTTGTACGCAGTACCCATCGAATTGCGTAAAGCATTTGCAATTCTCTACAATTTACAATGTAAACTTTGATGTAATACTAGCCAATTATAATTTACCTCATGGACCGCATCGACAGATATTAGAGGACTTCCATTTCGCTTTTCCTTCTCGAAATACACTAGTAAATGACAAACTAACTCTCGGCAACAAGAACCAAGTCGTCGACCCGATATCTTGAGCTGTAACCTGTAAACAAATATTCCAGTCTTCGTATGCTTCTTTAACATTTACAAACTTACCATAAACTAAACGATTTAGTTCATTATAACTTTGAAAAGAACTTTTAGCAGAAGAAATAGTGAGATTAAGTAAAGATAAACGTTGGAAACTAAGGAAGCCCGAATTAACAGTAAAAAGCAGATGTCAAATGTCAACGGAGCGGTATTCTCTGTTATAATTATTAGGGCTGCATGTACTGCAGTAAACATTTTCAAAGCTCTTATCTATGCATTACTCGACCGTATTGTATCTCACTTCAACTACTTCATTGATCCTGAATGAACGTGTATCTTAAGTAGCTACAACATATATACTTCTATCTCGTCGCTTGTCGTGACATTATCGATGAAACAATGATCTAACTACAAACTTTGGTGATTTCATCTGTATGTTCTTGTTTCTGTAGATGTTCCCGTTGCTCGCTGTACCTTGAAACAAAGTATACCTAAATGTAGTTTCTCTTTACTTAAACTACAGAGAGAGGGCCTTCATGAATTATACAAAATTGTCTATTAATTGGAAGATAATTACACGTTAATAATGATCCGATTAACGTAATAAAGCTAGATTACAGGTATTAGGACGTTTCCCTTCCACGTTTTAGTTGAGGCGATTATTTATGATACAAGTCCAAGATCGACTTCTTAATTAGGTAATATTATTAACTATTGGATTATATTTTCATTTTATGTGGCTTTTACAATAATATTCCCGTTTATAAGTCTGGTTCTGCTGATATAAAGGTAATTACTTTGTGTTTATCTAATTTCTGAATTACAGCTAAATTTTATTGAACATGTTTTAAACTTTGATCATATTGAGAGTCACATAGGTTTGATGCCTGCCTATTCTGTTCTTGTTCTACAGCAAACGATAAATATTACAACCCCTTATAAAAACACCCTTATTACCGGTTATTTAATCTTTTTTATTTGTGGAACCCTCTCATAAAACTACCACTCTAATGCGATTTACAGTTAAATAAGGTACACAACCAACCATATGGTGTATTTGACCTCCCATCAGTTTCGACATTTTGTAACCCCGAGTTTCGTTTGAGAGGTTTCACCTACCTTTAAATTTTTGATGTGTATCATTACACATGAAGTAGTCGTTTATTGTAAGGGGACACGATATGAAACGTGAACTAAAAAAGGCTTTGGGTACGTGTCATTCTTTTAAAACTCATCTCTTTTTACGGACTGAAGGCGTAAAGGTATTTTAATGTCGTCGTCAACGGTAAAGGTGAATGGAATTCGAATCGTAGTAAATATTCTTGCGTACTATAATTGAATTGTTGGTAGAGAATAAAGTAAATTGTCCAATAAATCTACTACTTGTCTGTGAAAGTTGTATTAAAAAATATATAATCGAATTACGCAGTCACGACTTGCTTTCAAATCCATCAATAAATAATTACAATAGTACAGTAATGCGAATAGCTTTAAACCACTGAAATATCCAATTAACTCTAATTTCTCGCAAAATTAAATTAGGAAAGTGAACGAAAAGTAAAAGGTCAACAGGAGAATCTAATATTCTACTTCAAAAGTAACAAATAAAACAAGCCATATTGAAATAGTTTAATATCTTGTTTAAGCTTGTTTGGCTTTAAATAACTCTGAGCTTCGTTGCGGTAGTAAATTAGATTATTTTGATGTGAAATCCTATGGCATTCTGTTCCATTCCTCTTAGAATTTCAAAATCTTCTTTACAGCTTTTGGTTAAATACAGTGGTTGTTCATTAACGTAAGAGTGATAGAAAATGATGGTAATTACATAAAGCAGATAAACTATAGATGTAATTAAGAAAAACTAAAGTTAATATGAAACTTCCGTTGTTTTTTTTTATAATGATAAATTACAATTTCCTTGCAACTATCAACGTTTTAACCCACGCCTTTTGCCTTACCGTAGGAACGTTAAACCATTGGGCCACGGGACCATGTAAATTCAAATCACTTTTAATACCTAGATATCGTAATGTTTGTAGATATATTATAATGTGCATGCACTTTTATAGATACAGTATAATATGCGGACATGCATTTAAATATTAAAGGAGATTGTCCCGTGGTCTGGTGGTTTGACGTTTCCCCGGTAAGGAAGAGAGGACGTAGGTTCGAATTTTACCGGGACTAACATTTTTTTTTTCAGAAAAATGTTAAAACGTTGGTAATTGCAAGGAAATTGTAGTTTATCATAGCAAAAACTGCTTAACTTTATTTTCGGATGAATTCTGAAATTTACCACGATATATGTACAACAGCATAACAGCTAATAAAGTGAGAAGTAAAGAATATATTGTCCATGTATAACCGTCCCGCTCATAAGCCGTTTTGTTCTTCTATTTCTTGTAAGCCACATTCTATTCTTTTATTGAATATATGACCATAGAGCCTTCCCATTGTGCTATACTGATGAATATTCATAATGAAATTAGAGGGCTCCCTTTGCCTCGAACAACAACAAAACGTAAACAAACGCAAATCAAGCAAAAGTCCAAAGAGAATGTAAGAAAAAAATGGAATAATAGTTAATTTACTCTGTTATAAATATAGAATATTGAGTAGTGACAGGAAGATTCCGTCAGGCAGAAGAAAAAAGTGTATACATCGATGACGCTATAAATTGAACAAATATAGTCCAACAAAGAAGAACCAACTCGAGCATTTTTTACAAAAAAAAATGTCTTCGATTTTATGAATTTTATTTCCTACACTTTAGATATTATCTATTATAATTTTATTCATTTAACTAAAAGCATGTTGTTAGATACGATTTGAAAGGTTTGGTGATTTCCTAGATGAAATAAAGCGCGACTACGTAAGAGAAGCATTGTTCGCACTTCACTCCGGTATTTTCCAAGACGGCTGTGGTTATTATTGATCATGAGGTGCGAGCGAGAGCGGCTTATCCGGAAGCAAAGGAGAATGTTAGCGGAGGGGGGTGGTCATTAGTTTGGGGCTGCGCGTTTTCCATTTAGTACGGCAGAGGTCGCGCTTCTACGGCAACCCGGAAGTGTGCTTGTAAGCGATCACGAAGTCCAGGTATATATATATATATATATACACACACACAAACCCACACGTACACGTACATAAACATACAATTTTCTTTCTCCCCCTTGGTGGTCATTTATCAAGCTAATGGCTATATAATTACAGTACGGAGAGCGTAAAAGGCACAACACGAAGATTCTCTCGATTTGTAGAGTATTTATAAGCGATCCAACAAAAGGAAATACAAGCGACCAACTCGTAGGGTGATGTGCATTTAATTTGAGCTCGGTGTCTGAATTAGTTCGTTCCTATAGGGTCTGTAGAATAATTTAATCTTATGGAATTGGATTGAATACTGCTTGTACTTCTCTTGAATTTCGTTTGTATTCAAACTTTTGCTGGGAACTGTTTTATTACAAATTAAATATACAAGGCATTTTAACTTCATTTTTGCAGTTTGCACTTATATTTAACTCACTATGTAACATTTTCGCTTAATATTTCTGTTTATACAACTTATTTATAGAAACAAGGCCTGTTAAACATTTGCAAAGTCCGAACGGAAATGTTAATTATACGCTTGTAAACATTTCTACCATTTCTCAACGATAGACAAATTCTAGTGCTCATTTACATTTACTGTTAATAAAAAATTGCATTACTTGTAACTTAACGAAAACATGTTTTCTTGGAAAACTATACGCGTGCTTTTTTCTGCAGTAGTTGTAATGTATTGAACATTGCGATAGAGCTGCAAATGTATAAATTGACGTAAATTATTGCATTACTTTTATCATACTTTCCCTATTAAAACCCAATATTACTGTTAGATCGCATAATGCAATATTTATCGACAATATATTTTGAAAAATTAAATCTCAAGAATCCTTTCAGAAAAAGCTATACAATTCAAATATTTGTGGGAGAATTTGAAGCATCTTTGGATCTGAATGCCCTATTTACAAGATTTATTATATTTTTAAGATCTATTATAAATAATAAAGAAATTCCTTAATTCTTTGATAGTAACATCGACCAATAAATTTTGGTTTTACACAAAAATGACGCATAGCAATTTTAATAGGAAACAAAGAAACATTTATGTTAATAAAAGATCAAATAAGTCCTAATTTCGTTAGGGTTTTAATAAACATATTTTTTCTGTTTATAGCATACTTTAATAATGACTTCAAATTCGTATAATTAAAAATGTGACGAAACATCACACTGTTTATTGTAAATATCATCCGTATCCACCTTCTTGAGGTTCATCAGTAACCGGCTAACTGTGCAGAATTTATATCTATCATACTTTTGGGGAGAGTGTTACCTTTTTTGCTGTTGTTACACCTACAAATAATTTAATGTGTTATTTGAATATAATATTGTTTGTGATAATATTTTAAACTATGTTAAGCTAAATAGCTCCCATATATATAATGGCTAGTCACCCCAATGGGGTATCGCTGTTTCTAGAGCTTTGTAGATCTAAAAGAGATCTGCGGGGGTAGATCAATTCCAATTCTCTTCGATTTATATCTTCTCGCATATGTCTTTCCATTTGTTTGTCCTTGATTTTCACCTTCACCTCCTGCAGCCAAGTACTTCTGCGTCGCCCTCGTCTTTTTTTTTCTCCCGGTTGCCACTCCAGGATATTGTAGATTGTAGGTTTGTTTCCAGCTCTCCACACATCTCCTAACCATCCTGCTCTATGTTGAAATGAATAGGTAGGCTTCCACGGCCAGAGTTAGTAATAAACGAAGTACTTCCGGAATTGGACCGTGTCGTGATGAGATAATGTAGAAGTAAAATAAGAATACGAGGAGAAAGAAATAAAAAGAAAAGGAGATAAAAAGAAGAAGAATTAAGAAGGAGGGGGTGCGTGAAATAGAAGGAAAGGCGAAAAAAGTCAGAGAAGGAAAGAGAGAAAAAAGGAGGAGGGGGGGGGACGAGAGAAAACGAAACAAAAGAGAAAGGCAGGATCTCGACGTTTCGCCTCTGTGGCAGGAGGCTACCTCAGGAAGAAATAGGGGAAACCAAAGTGGCACGGTAACAAAAGATCTTCGCGTGTTGACCTCTAGCGCGGTCTACACCCCGAGTCACCGTAACCTTTTGCCAAAGTGGTTTCGCCTCTAGCGTGGTTTACACGTCGAGTTACCGTGCCACTTTGGTTTCCTCTATTTCTCCTGAAGACGGAGGCGAATCGTCGGGATCCCACCTTTCTCTTTTGTTTCCTTTTCTTCTTTCTTTTTCACTCGTTCTTCCCCTCTCCCTCTCCTTTCTGTCTCTCTTTCCTTCTCTTACTTTTTTCACCTTTCTCTCTATTTCACGCACCCCCTCCTTTTTCATTCTTCTTCTTTTAATTTCTTTCTCCCCGTACTCTTATTTCATTTCTATATTATCTCATCATGACACGGTCCAATTCCGGAAGTAGTTCGTTTATTACTTACTCTATGTTGCTTTATTTTTCTGACCACGCTCATACTTTCCAGCTCATTTGCTACCTTACAATTTGTTCTGCCCCTCTATTCGTTATTAACAGTTCTTATTGCGCCTAGTATTGTTCTTAATATTCTTCGTTCTTGTATTCTTAGATCTTCCTCCTTGCTTCTTTGTCATTGTTTCTGCCGCGTACAAGATTGTCGTTTGCATTGTTGGTTTATAAATTCTCTATTTGCCTGATGGGTTTTATTTATATTCATCCCTCTTTCCCTTATCTCTGCATCCCTGCTGCCATCGCTTGTAATAGTTACCCCTAAGTATTTAAATATTTCCACCACTTTAAAAGTGTAGTTTTCTATTTCAATTGTGTCATCCCCATGTTTCTGTTCCATTTAGTCTCGTCATTTTTGTTGTCTCGGGATTTTCAGTCCTATTCTGTCACCTTCCCTCACTATTTTCTCTAGAATATTTTTGGTTGCTCCCATATTTATAATGATAATATTCGTTTTTGCCTATCTTGCAGATTTTTTGGAAGAATTGCCCTAATAAAATTATTGCATAGTTGGAAATATTTTTGCCTAAAATTTATAGACACCGTCCGAAAGCTTTCATTACTATTTAAAATTTACCAGTGCTGTTGAAACCAAATAATAGCCCTGGCACCAACATTTTCCGATATTGTAATTTCAGACAATTGAATCTCGCTTGTACTCTTCGTGGCTTCATTGAGAGTTGATGAGATTTCATACAACGTGAGAACCGATAGACACATGCTTTAATTGCTGGAGCACTAGCGCAATTTACTTTAAATCATGCATATTCACTATTAAATTAGAATAACTAGGAAATTATTCTCTGTATAAAACAAGTAGAAAATGATTTTTTCTGTTACTTTATTGATAATTAAAAGCAACCGATAGCCTTTTCTATTTTACCAATTTTATTTCATTGCTGAAAACGAACGTTTTTTTTTACTTTTTTTACTTTTCTTTACTAGTACATCTTTCCAATATGTTTTTTTTAAAGATTCGATATGTTGTCTGTTGGATTTAAGTCGGGAAAATATCCAGACTGTTCCAAACGACACTTTCTTGAGTTTAGATAATTTTTAATAGACTGCGTTCTTGTCATGCATAAATATGCATCCAATTTTGGTTCTGGTCTTTGTTACCCTGTTATTTTATTAATCCTTTTTTTGTTAGGAAACGATTTCATTATGGTATCGACTATACAAGTATTGTAGCGTCTTGCAGCGATATTTTTCCGATTGAAATAAGGCAAGTGCGTTACTAGATATCAAATATCTTGCAAATGTAAAAAGTCTTATAAACTGCTCGTAACAGAAATCACCCTCTGTATTACAATTTATATATTTAATAAAATTAATTGAAAACAATAACACTTAAAAACGTAAAATTACGTACACTAATTTTGTACATAGCCAATTCTACGACATCTATTCAACACTGATTTTAGTTTCGGAAATAAAAGAAATCGCAAGAAGTACAACCATCTGATTTTTGAGCATAAAACTGACGAAATTAACAAAACAAAACGAACGGGTTTCATGGTTAAAGAACCATAATTTTGTTCTGTTTTTGAATTTTTTTTTCATGCATTAAAACATTTCTATGGACACATGATCAACTTACTTTTAGGACAAAAATTCAAAATTCACAATTCCATTAAAACCGGAAATGCGTATAACTTTGACGTGAGCTCCTGTGCTTTGGTTGGACGTGGAGATCTTTTGCCACCACCACTATTCTGCTTGCATCGGATTCTTTAAGAAGTTACCAGCAAATGACCACTCGATTTTCTTGTTCGGTTATCAAACGAGGAACAATCGTTGCTGCACCTCGATGTCCTCGATGTATGTTCTGCTTAACATGTTATAACACAACCTTGCAGTGCTCTAGCAGTCATGTGATGGTTTGAACAGACCAGATCCTTGACTTTCTGGATGTGGCCGTCATCAGATGAAGTTGAGAGCCTTCTCGATCGAGGGTTATTTTCAATTGTTTGATTATCATCTTTGAATTGTGTAAGCGTTGAATTGTTGATTCCACCACTAAAACATTTTGGCGGATAATTCAGATTGTCCAATGACTATCTGAACGGACTTCGTATATTTGATTCATTTTTTTCTATGATGTGATAACTAATTTTCGACTAATTTAGATTTCTCTTGTTTCAGATACATGTTATGAAACATATTCTTATATCATCGTGAGGTAAGTTGACTTATCTAATTTATTTAGAAGGATGTCTTTCCTTTTTGAACGTTTCCTAGAAAAACATGCGTGCATTGCGTTCAATACAAATTAACCATTGATTAGACACAAAACGAAACGCTATTTTAAACGGAACGAGAAAGACGAGTTAAGTGAGTTTTCAAAATCTTTTGTTGCCTACGTATACTCTAATTTTAACACCTATTGATATAATAATTGAATGCTGTTAGACTGGTTGTTGAACGTTTCTATTACAGTAACGCTAATTTCACTTAGTACTGACATGTGAGTTGCATAAAAAAAGTTACCCATTATTGACTTAGCAATTTAATGAAGCCCACAATTAGCTTAGTTATGGTGACAGTAGAAACGATCGTACTGATATCCATCTAGGATGTATACATATATGCATAATAATAATGCCTTTAGGACAAGCGTCGTTAAATTAGTGTTGTGGTGTTGCATATCTGGTTTGGTATAATGAATAATTTAACATATTTTCTCTTTAATTACAGATAAAAATCATTTTATATTACAGCAAACAGTTCGTAATTTGCCCTTTTCTTATATACAAGCTGTTCCAGGTAACATTGTCTGTATGAAAATTTCATTTTCTTGTAAAAATTATTTGTAGTAAATTATTTATATACTTCCTCAGTTACACTGTCCAACACAATTTTTACTGACTTCTACGTAAGATTTGTTTTTTTTTGTTTTACTAATTTGGGGGTCTTGAATACGAAAATCATATTTGTTTTTGCATATTACGTCAAAATTTAGCTCTAGGCTATCTATGTCCTTCGAAAAATCACTAATGCGTCTGAGTTGTTACTTAAGAACTGATAAGTATTTATTTTAATAATCATTAAAAATAATTCAGAGAGTACTTATGAAAACATAAACAACAAACAGGGAATAACTTTTTGTTTGCTGCACTTTCTGCTATGTATTTAATTTAGCAGCCTTTTCGAACACTCCAACAATAGTCGGTCATTATATAAGGATCCCATCTTCCTTGGTACCGACTTTCCATGGTTTTTAAATCTTGATGAAATCTCTCACCTTGTTCATTGCTTATGGCACCTAAATTTTCGGGAAACATATCAAGATCACTATGAAGGAAATGAAGCTTTATGCTCATGTCACAAACCTAGACGGTAACATTTTTGAAGCATTGATTTCACTAGATCTTTGTAATTGGACACTTTTTTATTTCCAATGTAATTATTCGCGACCATAGTGAATGAAGTCTAGGCTTCTTTCTCAGCTACGTTCGTAGAGTTGATAGAATTTGGATCTGTCATTAAAGTTGTAATTTGAGGTCCAACAAATACCCCAGCTTTAATTTTTGCTTTTCTTAGTAGTGGAAACTTTTGACATATTTACTTGAAACAGTCTTCTTGAAAATCTAGAGCATATTACTCCATAAAACCCAGTTTGATGTTAAGTGTATTACTTTTCCTCTATCGCCTAACGGTTTGCGTGCAATATTCTTTTGTCCAACATTAAAAGATGTTCTGGATGGTTAATTTGCTCCATTTAGTTAACAATTTTGAAGAATTCTGAAATTGGCAAATAAGAAATGCCGTAGAAGGTGAGGTGATAGGGAAAAATGGGTTTCATATTTGGCATTAGCGCACATACATTTGTTAAAAAAAACTGTCAGTTCTTAGTCAGCAGGAAAGAAATTGTTTGTTGGCCAGTGTTATCAATTATTTAAGAAAAAACTGAATCTTCTATATCATTCTAAGGACGAGACACATTTAATTATTCTGAAGGTTATTTGGCGTTCCAAAAAGAAAATTAAAGTAAATTGTTGAAAGCCAACAATGGAAGCTGAAATGGAAATATCAGAAAAAATATTCAAATTCAAGATTCCAGACTAGATCTAGTTGAAAATGACTAGAGATTTATGGTTGAAAATGTTTACAAAATACATTTTTATCGTCGCAACGCGAAAGGGTCTTAGGATGTCGTAGAACAAGAATGGTGGGGGCATTAAGCTATAATAAATGCCTAACAAGAAATTTACACCATTCTTTGCCGAAGTTATTAAACCGGATCATTCCTGTATACCCGGATATAACTAAATATTGAGAATAGTTAGTATTTTCCTGTTTAGTAATAAACGAACTACTTCCGGAATTGGTGGAAGCCTACGTATTCATTTTCCTGTTTAGTTTGATGGTCTCGGAAACTAGCTGAGATAGAGAGACTACCAAATGGGGAAAAATTGCAGTTTTTCCGAGCTCAATTAGATGAGGCTTTGGTTTTTTTTTTGTTCTTACAGCCCCATTGTTATTAATTTTAGAAGAAATGTGTAAATGAGAATGTTATTGGTAATTATGTGCTCAATAAGACTGTTTAATCGAAAACTTGTGTTTTTCAATGGAGACCATAGTTGGCTATGATTTCATAGAAGAGACATTTTTTCCGCGATACGCTACCTGGCAATTATTGATACAAACAAATGAATTACGGCCATTTATTCCTTTTAATTTCCACGTAGTAAGCTATGGAAACAATTGATAGATGCACATCGCGTACGCAATCCAGAAACAATTGATGTTCTTAAGCAGAACATCATTGATGGTGTTGATGAAATTGAACCGAAGTTACACCAAAATGTTATTATTTTGCATTACTGCAATTTTTATAGTAGGATTTGAATATGGTTGTATTTTCAATATTTTGTGGGTCTTATTATAATTATAAAAAATAACCTCAAACTGGAATGCATTCTATTATCGGAGTAATGTAATAAAAATGTTTATATTGAACCTCCTTCAAGAAAACTTGTTTCATCTGTAAAAATTTCCGTGATTGATTGTGTTATTCAAACGCTGAAATCTGTTTAATTGCATTATGCATCGATAAAACAGAAAACACGTATACGTACAGCATAAAAGAATAAATTCAGATAGTTTTATGGGATCTGTCAAGTCGCGTAAGTTTCGTCGGTGAACGCGACATGAATCCGGCATGTTTATTACCTGCACTAAAATTCTAGCCACGAATTGTTTGCTCGCTTGTAAACGATTTCATGGGTAGCGACGATATCTATCCTCGTTCTTGCACTTCAATGCTGCTCCGTCGTCCCTCGTCACCCGTATACCTGCCTTGCTTTACTGCATTCAGTTCGCTTACATGTCGTAGATGCGATCCGAAACCGGTTTTTATAATAGAGCCAGCGTTCGGAGCGTGGAAATTGAAGGACAGACTGTCTGTCCCTTCGTTCTTCGAACGACAAGGTGAACGCGAACGTAGTTCGTACATACAATGGCCAGGGCGAGTCCTTACGGCGAAAATACTCCGGTTTAGCACCCTTATCGCTCCAATGTACCGTTAAAATGGAAATGACGCGTTTCGTTCTGAATATTTAGAATTCGAATAAATTTTAGAGGTACAATAGGAGCGCGATAAAGTGCGATATAATACCAAACAAATAGTTTCACTGCGTGTTTCTTTAGCTAGAGTCAATAGCGGCTTCTAGTAAAATTTACGGGGTAGTCACATTGGCAACAATATTTGAGGTGCTTTAAGCCCGTACTCTGGTTTTGTAGCGCAAGAAATCATTTGAAAATCTAGAGCACCCAAGGCAATGAAACACTTACATCACAACCACAAATCCAACCAGCCAAATAGTTTTTAGATCCACAAAATTTACAATGCACTTCTTTATTTTTGCCTTCAAAACACATCTAAAAGAATGCTTACAAAATAACACCAAGATAAGAAAACGCTGTAAAAACAGCTTTCTCATGGTATTAGTGAAATCAATTCACGAGAAAGACATGTGAGACATAAAACGCTAACACACGGACATGTTTTTGCCTTCCCGGCTTCCTCAGCGTGGTTTCGAGCAGTTTTCTGCTAACACATGTAATTCTCTCGCTGCTTCTATCACCATACTTACCTCTACGATATAAATGAATATTCCTGGCGCTAACTAGTGCCAAAAGAAAGAAATATTTGTCCGCAGAGCGCACTGCATAACGTATGCTATTACAATTGGAGAATTTAGTACCCAGACGATCCATCTAAAAGCGAAGACAAAATCCTTTACCACGAAATTTGCTTAGATTGCATTACTAGCGATAGAGGGGAAACTGCCATCAGCTGATACTTTTTCTCATCCTTGATCGTCTGAGTACTTAATTCTTCAGCTGTACATTTAACGTAAGAACGGATATGTAGATGTAGAAATGAAGATAAAACGAATTAAAACTAGAACTAGAGCTCTAGAAGTGAAACGTGTAGTATAAACAGTAAAAAATAAGAAATTCATTCGATTTCAAGATCCTTGGAGGTGTTAAAAAAAAATTGTCACAAACTTTGAATTGGATAAGTCTGTAGTTAAATGGACGATTTCGGAGATAAGAAACATTTTGCGTTTACACCATCTTTTTATTATGTACGAACAAACACGGAAGACAAAAAAGGTAGTAAGATATTTAAATTATTTTCCAAACAAGAGAGGCACTAATTCTTACCTCTACTGATATTCTCCCCAACATTCGTAAATGTCAACTACAAACTGTATGTTCAACAGAGCATCTGTAGACAGTGATAAGAAAAGTTTTTGCGATTGTTAAACGTCTATATCTCCGAATCTGTTCATTTGCGGACCCATGCTTATTAACACTTTCCCATATTTTGGGTCATATTGTACTCCGATCCTCCCAAAGTTTGTGGTACATTTTTTTGTAGCTGACTGTATAGGCTGCACGTGGTATAGTGTAGCGAATAACGGAAGGTCAAATTCTGATTATCTCGGTAAAAATAAATACAAATGAGTAACTTGTATACCAACGATAGTGGATAAAAGAAACTCTCCTAAAACGGAAAATAAAAAAATGGAACGAAGACGCTGGGAAAATTCTGGAATCCGGAAACTATTGTTAACATGAACAGAATTAAAAATTAATACAGATCACAAACAAAATATAGACAGGGACACAATTATTAGGCACCCCCAATTTTTTTCAATTATATTTAAGATAAACAAAGAACAAATAAAACAAATATTATAAAAGCAATTATTTATTACTAAAAACTAGAAATTCAATATTTGGTTGGCCCCGCGCGAACTGTTATGACAGCTTCAATCGTTTTAGGTAAACTGGCCACTAACACATGGCAGGTTAAAATTGGAATGTCCTCCCATACTCTTTCAAGTATTGCTTTTAATTCTTGTTTGAATTTGCATTTATGTTCGTATACTTTTCGCTTAATAATAGCCCACAAATGCTCGATCGGATTTAGATCCGGGCTTTGGGGTGGCCAAGATGTCAATGTTTGCTTCCCGGAACCACGCTAAACGCAGCCGCAGTGTGGCATGGTGCATTATGTTGTTGAAACAAAACTTCATCAGTATTCATTCCGAATAATTTTTCAATTGAGGGCAATAAAAGTTCGTCTAACATCCTGGAGTAGGTCCTCGAATTCATTCTACCAGTGCACAGGAACATCTCTCCAACTCCTGTCGACGTCATATACCCCCATACCGCAACCATGTTTGATGGTAGGCACCACACAATCGGCATGGTATTCTTCACCAGGCCTCCGACGCACCAGCACGGCACCAGGTGTACCAATAATCTGTAACAGACCTATCCAGTTAATTTTTTCAACTCTCGGTTTTTCTTAACACAATTCGTTTAAATTTCTATAAAATAGCTACCTTATACTGAATATAAAACTATTAATTATATTTACCTCAATATTACACTCATCTGTCCAAATCACACGGTTTCTTTCCAGCTTTTTTCGATGATAGACCGACTTCTCTAAGATGTTTACTTACTGTTTTAGGCGATAAATTAACATTGAGTTGTCGATTTAACGCGCCAGCCAAATCTGTTTTGACGTCGATTTTGTAGAGAGTGTCGTTGTAACCTCTTCCCGGTCTTGATTTGGTATCCCCTGTTTCTTGGTAGCGCTTTAGAGTTGTTTGTACGGCGCACCGTGAATATTTTACTTTTTGTTACTAATCATCACTTGGGATAATAACTCGGCCTGTAGTGTAAGAATTTGCGCACGTTGAAGCTCGGAAAGTTCTTTAGATTTCGACATTTTCGGTTACATACACATAAAGTAATCACGAATAAATATTTTTATTTGCCAATAACAAACGCACATATAATTTAAAATAAAAATACTGATGTTCACCGGTCACTTTAACGAACTATACTAAGTGTAAAATAAAATACAATTAGTTCGGCAAATACAGCAATAAATGACTTAACAATGGTATTTCGCCCACAAACCCTTCTATTTATACTACGGGTATTTCTAAGAAGCGGCATGTAAAGACTATTTGTCTGTTAATATGGCTATATTAAACCATGTAAAGGGTGCCTCATATTCATGTCCCTGGGTGTAGACAAAGCACATGATGCTACCTTATGATATACTGTAATTGTGGAGTAGTACATTACGAAAAGGAGAACAAGCTAAGAGAACGGGGAAAGTCAAAAATACACCGGAACAAAATCATTACGAGAACTACATACCATATGACTAATTTGAACTGAGATTATCTAAAATAAAAGGAAAGATAAATGTAAACTATCAAGTATAAATCCATTGTCACCCTTAACATAGCGTAAGTTATAGGTCACCGAATGGAAAAATAAGAGAAATCTTTGAAATACTAAAAGCATAAATTTAGAAAAAAATTCACGAAAACAAGGTATCGTAAAAGAAAAAAAAAACGTAACAAGGGTTTCAGATTTTGCTTTACGCGCTATTTAAACTTTGACATCAAATAAAACTTAGTTTTGCTTATGAAACGAGAGCGCAAAATGAAAAAAGTTGGTGGAACTTGATATTGATCGTAAAAAGGGACCGTCTTAGAAGGCAAATCCATTGTGTTAGTGAATTTCTTATAAGGGATTTCGTGCTACCTGACAAAAATCATGCTCGCTTTTACCTTGTTGAAATGAACTAATTCAATATTATCATAATAATTATTACCGCTATTAATCAAATTATATGGGGAATATGAGCGTAATAAAAAGTTTGTAGAATGTATAAGGCTTAATATCCATATTTTAATGTTATATCTTGTTGTCTTTGTGTAACTGGAATACGATTTAATGAGCCATTATGGAACAAATTAATACTCTGACTATTCAATGATTTACCTCGTAATTACAGATACAATCTCCATTATACTATAATCTATTCCCAGAATAGATTATCATGCAATTATGTAGTTATATAACAATTTGACCGTAATCATTTTATAATCACACTCGCATTGAAACCGTGCGATTATTAACTTTCGATATTCTATGCATCTTTAAAGAGAGATGTAAGCGTAAGAATGAAACGGGAATGTTTATGTATATTTTTTTAAAGGATTTTCATTATTTATTTTCTCGATTAACATGTCAGCTGATCGTGTATTTATGTCACCGGCGAAGACCATAGGAAATCGTCGTTTCGTTAACTGTACGCGTTTTTTTTTTGTACCTTCTCCGACTCCGTTTAAAAATATCCCGAACTACCTTGAACTCGAGATGTTGTTTTTGTTCATCGACTATCCTTCTTCGTCCGTCTCTGTCGATGCTTCGTTTTAATTATATTCTTCAACCAATAGTATTTTTTTTATTGCGTTAAGCTAAATCGTATTTGCCTTGGTTTTATAATGTGGACAAATTAGGTTTACGTGGGGAATAAACTAAAACCCTGTTATTTTTTTTTTGTTTTGAAGTATTTTATGAAAGAACTGATGATGTGATGATGGAAACTTTTAGACTATTTAGTGTATTAACTAGTGATAGATGTCAAGTGTGCAATACAATAGGCGTTTGGATGCAATTGGTAAAATGCATTCAGCTCTTGATCTGAAATTAGTTGTAAAGTAGGTAATATAAAGTTGTATAATCTTTTAATATTCAATAAATGAACTAATTACAATAAATTGTATTGGATAATGACATGTTGTATTAAAAAATAAGAAAAGATTATACGAAATGCATTCACACAAATTGTACCGAAATATTGACAGATTGTTTCAATAAAATTGTACAGTTAAATATGTATAATATATTATTATTATGGCGCTAACTTTGCCATCTACTGCATCCTAATTTCTAAGTCCCTCTACCCAGTCCTCTCTTCTGCATAGCTTGTTTAATTCCTTTTTGTCAACTCCTGCTTGGTCTTTCTTTTTTCCTTCTATTAGCAGGATTCCATTCCCAAACCTTTTGTGTTAGTCTGTCCTGATCCATTCTCTTCATATGTCCATACCACAATAGGTGTTTCCGCTCTATTTCATGTATTAACGATGTGTCAACTTGGGTTTTTTTTCTTATTCTTTCTTTCAACTGTATCCAACGAAACTGAGGAAGTGCTTCGTCATCATAAAATGGAGAGTGAGCTCTCCATATATCCCCCAGCATATATTACCAGCAGTAGTACTGCAGACAGCGACTGTTACATGTTATTCTTGTTCCGCTCCAGTAAAAGCACCAACTTTTTGTGTGAGGATTTGTGACTTTTTTACTTGATTGTTTGAGCATTTGCAGCTAAAGAACCTGAACAGCCTGCCTTCGAAGTCGAAGTTATGAGAAACCAGATCCTTCTCCATGCAGAGGTAAAAAGTAGACTTGAATCGACCTAGCATAGGTTTACTGGTGTTTTAGTGAAGCTACGATAAATTCTAGCTATTTTTCTTCTTCTGTTTTTTAACAGATTCTATGGCCTTAACTACATCCTTTTTGCTCCACGAAGTTATAGGCATACAGCATACTGATATAAACAGAAGAAATATTTAACCATTCGTCATTACGCACCCACGTTAGGGTAAGATGATATAGGATATCATTTTAGACTGACGGTAGATATGCCGTTTTACCCGCAATCGACAAAATTGAAACCAGATGTTGTCTATATACATCTTTTGAGGTTGAGCGATTTTTTTTTTTTTAGTATAAAACAAAATATAACTGCAAGACTGGGTAAACTATAAGAAGCCCATGGACGTCATATTAACGTCACGTATACGTCATTGGCGCATTCAAATATAATTGATACGTAAATTTATGTACTCGCTCCACCAATTATATTTCAATGCGCAAATGATATATATGACGTCATTATGACGTACAGATAAGTCTTAAAGCATACGAATTTTATATACATTACTGTACTTAAAACAGTTAAACACGTAACTGTGTATAGATATTCCTATTAAAATATTATGAAAAATTATTTTTTCAATTGCCAAAAATATTTGCTATCGTTTCATTTCGCAAATTCCGTTCTACTAACAGCTCTAAATGATTTCTGCTAAAACGCCATCTACTGTCGAGCTCATGAATAAACTTGTTGCTGAACTGTGCGCAAATGTTTAATTCGTAAATAACACTGCGTCATGTTAGCGTATTATGTCACCTTGTCCGCATCTTTCCTGAATAATTAAATAAATTAACTGTTCCTTAATAGTAATGTTTGGTCCAGCATAATGTAATTTGAAGAAAACATTTACCCATATATTCTAGATATCTCGGTTGAGAGCAAATTTATCAGTATGTATTCTCTCTTGCCTTGATATTTCGGTCATGATATCGAATCACAGCTATCAAACGTTTCCATTAACATAATGGCTCTAAATATATTTCTACCAGTTTCCGATACTCACGATAAACGCTTTTACTCCGAGATTGTGCGTGCGGGTAAGTCCGGATCTGGCGTGCCAAATATTTGAAAAAACCCAGTTATGTGCCTTGACCCGATGAGTAACAATCCATTTCGGATTAATCAAAAATATATACGTATGTTAAAATTTAAAAAATTTCCACAGTAGGGCTAACCGGATAGCAAAATAAATTTGAAATAAAAGTGAGAGATTTGAAATAAATATTTTAAAACGATAGTATTTCCCATTAATTATATTATAACGGTAGAAAATAAATGTACTAGTAAGAATAATTGCGAATTTTATTCTTAGATCGAGGTATCATATTAACAAATACTTCACGAATTTTCTCAACTCATTTACATAATAAACGCAGCTTTATGACCTTTGATTCGAAAAAATTCGACATCCTTAATAATCTAGCGTTCCATTCAAAACTATAATTACTCTATTGATTTTCATTTGACATCACAACTCATGCTATTACCTTCAAACATGTGTTTAATATCTACTTATTGGCGTGTATCGTATAAAAGCATAATTAAACGACTTGAAATACCTTTCATCTACGTACTTACCTTTCACTTATCTTTTATAATCTGTTAAAATTATCAGTATCTTAATTAATCGCTTGAGCGAATAACAATGCATGCATAAACTCGTAACAGTAACGCCAACAATTGCATTGGGCATTGGCATTCGAATACTACGATGGGAATGTAGATATTAAAATATACAGGAAATTAATATTTAGTATTTTCTTCGTACAGTAAGTGAGTTTCCAGAAAACTTGAGTATATGTATTTACAGTTAGTCATAGTGAAAATCGTAATCATAATAGCAGACACACACTCCTACTGTTCTTTATTACACAACTAGTGGTGATAAACTATGTTCTCTAATTTTGTAGCATAGTACAGACACTACACAAATACATAAAACATTGTATTTTGACTCCATACTAGTTAATAAAAAACACATATTCAAGGGAAGTACCGTATTAGCGTTCACAGTCAAAGTCGTCCATCTGCATAAATAGGTGAAAATAAGAAAAAACTCCCATATCTTACGTCAGTTACTACAATAGTGTGCTCTCATATGGTTGTGTTTTCCCTCATATGTAGATATTTCAAAATATTTATGTAATTGAACAGATGATGATAGCGAAATCGCAAAAATTGTAGGCAAAAGCCGTGTAACAGTTCGGGGTGTATATTATAAAGATAGACTGATGATAAAACAATATTCAATAAACGCACAACTTATTTGAAAGAACTTACTGAAAGCGATGAATGATGGATTTTACAAGAAATAAACAAGGATCCGAAAAAAATCACACCAAAACTAGCGAACGAAGTAGAACAATACTTGGGGAAGAAAGTTCATCCCGAAAATATTAGAAGAGTGTTGCGGAAAAATGAATTGCATGGACGTATTTCTAGAAAAAAGTCGTATATCAGCGATAAGAATACGAAATCTAGAGTCGAATTCGTGGACGATATACAGATGAAATAAAAATAAATTTGTTTGGATCGCATGGGCGAGTATAATCTAAGTAAAATCTAAATCGAATTTGACACCAACTATAAAACACGAAGGAGGATGAATACGTAGGCTTCGACGGCCAGAGTCAGTAATAAACGAACTATTTCCGGAATTAGACCGTGTCACGATGAAATATATAGAAATGAAATAAGAGTAAGAGAAGAAAGAAATTAAAATGAAAAGAAAAAGAGAGAAAAGCAATAGTAGGTGGAGGATTTACACCGTCACTAACTGTATGCTTGAGGAGATACCTTGTATAACAAATAAAAATGAAAACAGGTAGCTTATGAATCGTTCACTTGTTTGAAATTTAATAATAGCTAAAACGGCGACTGGTGCTCCAAAAGAAGACTTATTATTATGGTTCGCAAAATCCTCGGTGTAGTAGGTCCGGACTCGCCTGCACACACGACCAATCTATCTCCGTTTCCCTGCTGTGTGTGCACGTGTGGTATATCGTATCACGCGTTATAATGTATTTATACTTCATTATATGGAAGAACATTTAAACAGTTTATCTGTATATATTTTATGCGGAATAATAATATGTAATTGTAAAATAGGGATGATTATCTTGGAGAATGCGAGAAACCTTCTCTTTTTATATGTAAAGATATTCAATTGTTTTTCTTTTTGTTAAAAAATTAACTGTGTAAGATGTTGTGCATAAAACAGAAATTTGTTTCTTTTGTTTTGCAAATTAATTTTTCTATTGACTTTGACGAAATATTAATCCATGTTCTCTGTGGTTTAGCACGCATGTCAAAAACATAAAGACCTACCTCCTTTATAGTTGTTGGTGACCAAATTAGGCGGGTTCATGAAAAGTTTGCAGCATCAGGTATGTTTCGGCATTTGTCTCGGTGAAGTTGGTTACTATTTTTCATGAAATATATACAGATAAACTGTTTCAATGTTCTTCCATATATGAATACGTTATAACGCGTCATACGATGTACCATATGTGCATACACGGCAGGGAAACGGAGACAGATTGTTTCAACGAACTCTTAATTCCCGTTAAAGTATGGCCCTGGCATGCCGAAGATTTGGCCCACCCTACTTACTATTATCTTGTTAATTTACGCAAACAAACAAACGACAATTTGCAGACCGACATTAAACGTGCCATAGCTAATATTCTACCAAATTCATGTCAAAAGGTCATGGAAAATTCAGTTTTAACAGATTCATTCCTGTCAACGGTTTCGTGAACGACATCTGAATGTTGTACCGCATTAATAATGCTGTTAACTGTATTTTACACCGAATTGAAAGTGACTTAAATTTCTCACAATATCTGTTCTATTTTACAAACAAATTGTGTCGCTGTTAATGAAAAAGTCTTTGTTGTACGCCAACGATTTACAAGAACCTTGTAAATATTTACATTCAAGAAAGCGTTTACTGACCATGACTTGCGCGGCAACAATTACAAAGCACTACAATAGAAATTTACATGACGCCTATATAAAGCTTTATTAGGAATGGTTGCTTTTCTAACGCAGCATGCAAAGTGTTTTATTACCGAGTTAATTATGCGACGATATGTCTATAGCCGACGGCGTAAGGTTCATGAACTCGGGAGTTTAGTTTGAGATCAAATATTGACAGAAATGTATGAGTTAATGCCTAGCATTTCAACCAGCACTTTTCAATGTTTTCTTTCTTTTCGTTATGTCGTTTGCTTTTTCGAAAGCCTTGGAAACGTTAACCGTAAAGCAAATATGTTAAAAGATCAATATAAAGAATCTACGAAATAACTAAATACGAGCATTATTTATTATGTTAATGACAATTTTATGACTGGCCAAGTTTTTGTAAATGTTCCAATATAAGTTTAAGTGGTCTCATAACAATTTTATAGTTTGATTCTATGTTGTGGTCGTTTAATTAAAAGGACGTCCCTTTAACAGAAGTTTACAGAAATACAGCAATTCTTTGAGTGTATTTAGGACGGCTGTCATTGTTGTTAATGCCTTTTCTAGTTCTCTATTGTACTTACATTTTATTTTAATTGTTGGTTAAATAATGAATTCCAAGTTGAGGCGTCTTTGAAGTTAGAGTTTAATTTGGTAATAGTCATATTAGGCATGCATGTTTCTACTTGTTAATTGTTTAAAATTACTTTTTATATACCCTTGAATATAATTGATTTTTATTAAGTTGAATAATAAACTGTCATTGTTTTCAAATAGAACGATTGTTCATGTTCTCACAATATCAAGTCTTATCTTTTGTTATTGATAATCGCAGAATGGAAAATTCGGAATACTCGAGTTGATAAAATATTATCACGGAACTTGCATTTGTGAACGTTAGAATTACGCCAAGATGCCTATGTATGCATTATTTAGTGCGATTTACGCTTTATGCTATTTACGCTATTGGCGCACGCGATATGCACTACCCTTCACACAATGTATTTCTTTATTAAATTTTATGATGAGAATAAAATAATAATGCGTTAATGGTTGGAAATTGGGGATGAATGCGTTCTGAAATAGAATTTGGGAGCGGTACTAAATCATCCACCTGCCTTATAATTAACTGTACATTCAGCGTGCATCCAGTATATTGCTGAGATACTGAGGACGTGTGTGATTGCATTAGGAAGACTCTATTTTGATATTGTTAGTTTATTTCATCGAAGATACAGGGAATTAGATATTGAAATTTGTACTAGAATACACATTTTAGACGAAACAAATGTTTCAAATAGAGGAATTGGTCGACAATTAAATGTTTTTGTAGTTTGTGTGCGTACGACACGGCAATTAAAAGAAAGGAAGAGACTGGTAGGCTTCAGAGCAGGAACGAAGGAATAAGACGACCAATACAACCGAGTGATTTCTTTAGGACACCCCCGCCTTACCGCACTGCAAATTCAATTCAATGTCGTCAGCCATAAGTGTGTCGACAACGGAGAATTGAGACATGAGACGGGTTAGCTCGAGTAATTTACTCCATACGTTTCGAAGTTCAAGCATGTACAGGTGATATCCGCAATAATCCTGCTAATACAGTTAACACTCGTGATGAGATCATTCACTGGAAAAACAATGTGAAGAGAGAAAACACTAATACGCACCCATGTGTCTCTACCCGTCGTCATCAGCGTGGTTCAAGCGTCTTTCTTTATCTCCAATTCCATCTCGGCTGGTGTGTATTTATCGACGCGATTGGAGGTGGAGAAGGCTTTTATATACAAATGGCTGTTATAATCTGTATTTTCAACAGTAGCAATGCCTTGTGATTGCGTTAATAGTGCTAATAATCTTTGTTATTGGGGACAATTAACTATAGCAAATATAGCTGGTAATTATGTGGTGACCTGTGTCTCTTTTAATGGGTTCGCAACAGAAATATACAACATTGTTTTCTGCTGTATGCAATCGACCCCTGAAAGCATATGCTAAGCCTGTAAAAACAAATGCACAGCACCTACCATTGGTATAATCGTACAAATCATCATTCCTCCTTTACACGTTAAGGTATGCTTAATGAAAAGCTATGGATACGAACAGACCAACATTCAACTACCTGCATGAAAAATTCTCTTGTCTCGATGAAGCTAAAATGAACGAGGGTGTTTTTGTGGAACCTCATATAGGTCCCAAGTTTGCGAAGCTTCTTAAAAATAAAGAAAAGCAGGTTTGGGATGTGTTTGGTCAAGTGGCACCGTCTTGGGGAATGATAAGGGTGAAGACTAAAGGAATTGGTCGAGGATATGTTGGGTTTGTTTCATGAATTCAACTGCAATCTGTCCTTAAGACTTTTTTGACACTTTCTTGACTTCTACTTGAATTTCTTCCCTGATAAGAGTTGAATGATTTCAGTGAGTATTTTCATCAGGACATTGCCATAATGGAGCAACGGTATCTGGGCAAATAATTCATCTCAATGCTGGTTGACAATTGTTGGGCGTTCATCAGAAGTACTCCCATCATCGATTGCAAGCGCCAACCCAAAAAAAAAGTCCGAATAAAGTTACGGTATCTTTGGCATAGATATATCCATTTCTTCTTAAAAATGAGTATGCATTTACAAAGAGGCTGTAGCCAATTAATTTTTTTTCTTAATCATATTCATGTTTAACATACTGAACTCATTCAAGAGATTACCATTTTCGTCTCGGAGGCATGAACATTTTGAAATGATATATCTGTTTGTTCCCAATATTCCCCAGAGATTTTCAGCGGGGTTCAAGTTAGAACTATAGAAACTTTGCGAGAATCTATGCACGTTTTATATGGAATAATTTCGAAAATAAAAGTATGTACCTTGTACGAAATAAAGGTCCCCAATTGCTTCACTCTGGTTATAAGAAAGCAGACGCTACTGTAATTGGGAGTTTAGTAAATAAAATCATATAACATTAGTAGACAGATGCCAATTACTACAGATATTGACACCTACCTACTGCATGAATATGGAAAGTAGATCGATTCGGAGCTGAATCTGCCATGGAGTATCACTTTAATAATAGATCATAATAATGTACGTTTTGCACTTTATTCAACCAATGGATCAGAATATCACCAGGCCCAGCAAATTATACCATACAACTAGCTCCTTATCGCAACACTTGCGAATGACTAGAATAAAGACATTAAAAGATATTACGCTAACTGATGCTTGATAAATCCGCGTAAGCCATATAACAATTGCCAAATAATGGTGATAATATTACATTTCAATAATCAGAAGGAAGAAGATGATTTACTTATTAGCAGAATTGGAAAGAATAACCAAACACAGATGCATAATTAAGGAATATTTTTGACAACTGTAATTACGATACAGATGAACATCGTAAACACGCACTGGAATCAATTATTCGCCCACAAGCTTCCCATATTTCTCCTTTATTTATTCGATTTGAAAAGCTTTATTTGTAAGCCTCTTATCGTCTAACCAATTTGCAACGTTTAGATTCTACGATCGATCGGAACCATTAATGCTACATACATTTAGGTAGACGATTCGTGCAGTGGTATTGATGAAATGCACAATTTCCATCCGATAATGTAAACCGCACGCAAATGTAGTACGCGAATATGAGCAACTGCGTTTTGAAACCTGCCACGTTTAATGGAAACGGCAATATATCAATATCGAAATTAATAGCCGACAGATAACGTTGCTTAGTTATCGACTAATAACTACTGTTACATAACTTCCAGTTTAACAAACATTATTCTGTTTGGATAACGTTTCAATGGAATGATATAGAACTTAAACCGCGTAAATCTACATGTCGATATACAGTCAGGTCGTAAAGTATGATATGCAATTCATACTCGAACACGCATAGTAATTTTATACAATGAGCATTTTAGTGGTAGATATTACTTTGTTGGACAATATTTATTAAATGACATTGAATCTTTGTGACGTCATCGACGTATTCTTTAAGGTATAACCTATACTTTTTTCTTCTGTTTGATAGAGTGTTCTGGTCGGTATAGCTAAAAAAGAGTAACATGTTGCATTAGAAAAACGCGAATAATACCTTGTAGTTAGTTGGCCATAGTGTGTATCAAAATATCTTGTAGATCAATTTTATTTTACAGGAACACGTTTTCGAAAACAAGTGAACAAAAAAGTTTTAAAAAATTGAAAGTTGTAAATAGATAATAATTTTTTGTTTTGGAAATAATACTGCTAATAACGGATCTGAATCAAATTGAGGAAAATCCAGATAGCGATTTCCATTCAGCGTTCCACTAAAGAAGAGCCCCATGATTTTATTATCGATGATTTCTGCCTGTACATTGATCTTTTGGCAATGTTGAGTGTGCACCTCTTACATCCAATGTGGAGAACCAGCCGACTAATAACAACAATTTTGTCGATGAATTGACCTGTCCTTACAAAAGGTCACCTCATCTGAGAAAAGGATTCATTGCACATACATACGATTATCATAACACACGTTCATTACTTCTTTGCAAAATTGTATTCTGTGATCAAAATCGTCGTCTCCTTGTTGTTGTACTAGTTACATTTAGTAAGAATAACATTTCTGCATATATGTTTTTCCTAATCTAATTCTATTCGTCGTTGGATTTTCTTCGGTAGCTAATAAAAGATTAAGCTTGTTTTCCGTTTCCAATTGAATCTTTCTATTTTACTCACAGATTGGGTTATGGGAGGATGATCTGAGTACCTCTCATTGCGTGACATGCATTTTCTTGAGAAATGTTATCAAGTGTCCAAAGCGGTAGTGTATATCGGTAGTGTATATCGTTGTCAAAAGTTTCCTGCCGTCGCATCTATGAATATATACCGGGTAACTGATTGAAAACATTCCTTAAAAGTATTTTGGGTTGTAGGAAACGTTCTTTTTTTTTGCAAAATTTGGATGGAAACTGATTGAATTATGGCCAATTCGATGAAAATACAGCTTTGGTCAAAAGTATTTGCCGCCCTCCCGATTTCATAAAAACAAAGAAACAAAATAAAAATACAAATGCAGTATCATTTTTAAATGTAATTTATTAATAAAATTTAATATTTTGTTGCACCATCTTCAGCTTTTATTACAGCTTATAGCTTTCTTGGTATACTTGATTGTAACAAACGTCAGAGGAAATCTCCCATTCTTCAAAACGCATTTGTTAATACATTTATAATTACCATTTCGTAACTTGCGCAGTTTGTGGCAAGGTGTGGTGTCCTGTTGAAATAAGTAATCTAGAGTATCACCTTCAAATAATTTTAACTTAGAAGCTTCCAGAACTTCTTGTAACGTTTCAATGTATCGGAGAGTACTCATACACCCGTCGCGTACCACCACCGTGATTTACCTTGAGTATTATGCAATTAGGATGAAAAGCTTCTCCTGGTCTACGCCTTACATATTTTGCACCGGGTTGTATCAAAAGCTGCATAAAAAATCAATAAATAGCACCAACATTTTAAAATAAAAAGTACTTTACAATAAAGTAAATCAAATATGTTGTGTTTACAATTTATGATAAACATTATTTCCAGCTTTATGGGTAACACAACAGAAGAATAGAATATCTTTTAATTTTTAGGAGACATTCATTTTTTATGTTTAAAAGTTTCTGTGGATTGTTTATTCATAAAAAAGCAAATTAAAAATCTTATGTGTTATATATTTAGAGTTTAATTTTGCATTATAATATGAAATAAAAAATAAGTCATTGTATTTAAGAAATTCAACTGTAGATGATTTGAAGTTGTGCTAAATTGAAGTTTTTATTTAAACTATCCTGTACATAATTAAACTGTAATGAATACATCTTTGCAATTGTTAAAGATTCTTCTAAAAATAGTGCAAATGCCTATATTTACATTTTAAAAATGGTTCCAACAGATGATTTCAAAGGCTGTGAAAAAAATATTTCAGAATCTTAAAAATAACTGAGATAAGGTAAAAGGTATAGGAACAGCTGATGGAACTTCACTAAAAATAACATATAGAAATGAAGTATGCAAAAAAGAAACATCATTAATTTAAGGAAGTTGATGCTGACCTCCGCCATAATCGAAAAAGTAACAGCCCCACAAATATTTTCATGAAGTTGGCCGTGGTTATATTAGTTATAAGTTCAAATTTTCAAAAAAAGTGGCTTTTGACAACTAATATTTTTAATGAATGATTTAAGTCAATCGCCCTGTATAGACAGAGAGTATTCTTCAGACTAATTCTTCAACACTATCCTCACAATATTGAGTATTGAATTAACTAAATTGAATTGAAGGTGTGAAGGTCGCTTTACAGAAGTCGAGGAAATGTAATCGCATGTAATGTGTGTTTATGTTAACAAATATCAGTTTGTACACATTACAACGTTCCTAACGTTGTGTAAATGATTATTTACGCTATCCTAGTTGTATGGACTACATACAGTAAAAATAAATAATCCATATCTACAACGTCATACTTTAGAAATCTTCTCATAATACGTAAGAGTGTTTGAAATAGCACCGTACTCATATTTACTTTGCTTTTATTCCTGTTCTTAGATATCCATTTGTAACTGATTTCTTTTATATATTCTACCCGTTATCGATATCCGTTTCACCACACTCATCTATTATGGTAGAGTGTTAAGAGATGGTCGCATTGTGGTGGTCGGTCGATCTCCCGAGAAAGGAACGAAAGGAAACCGCCGTAATGAACAGGAAGTCGACCAACGAATGGCTGGGATTCCACACATCCGGTCCGTGGCCCGAACGCCTAATTGACTAGCACGGGTTGGTAGAGGAGGCGTAGTAATAAAATCGACATTGTTCCGGGCTTGCTCATACATGCAACCGTACGCTAAACCGAGAGAACGCTTCGAATTTTCAGGTCAGTCCGGCACATCCTGGACAATTTCATTGTGCGGAAGCGAAGGCGGAATAGAATTTATGGGATCGTTGTTGCCGCGGACCCAATTTAGCTTTCCAGAGTTTCGTCCTTTCTCTATCGCTCTTCCATTCGACGTTTCATCTTTCGTTTCTATTCTTTAACGCTTAAAGGATAATTTCAACATTCGCCATGCACGTTTCCCGATTTGACCTGTTTGTAATGCAATTTACTTCTATAAAGTACCAATGTATTATGTGGTCAAGGAGAGTTATTGTACAACAACAAAGATGTGAGGAGAGAAATAGAGCACTTAATTTAACATTTAACCTTTGTTATGTTATCAGTGACGTGAGAACCATATAATTTATGTTCTCACTAATATTAATTAATGCATAATTGCATGCAACAAAGTAACGTTTTCATCACCCATTCTGTTGTTGCGGTCACTTCCAGCTTATATTCTTTATTTATCTACATATTTTAGTTTTGTGTACAGATATAGTAGTGGATGAGTTCGTGTATCATTGGAGTTATGTTTATTTCGATTTGCAATTGACAGATTCTAGGAAAAACGTCGCATTTGGCTAATCGTGACTACAATAAGCTAGCTCAAATTACCACTGATAAGAGAAAGGGAAGGGAATGGCATTTTAATTTGGTATCAGATTTCGTGTGGACAGTTGAAAGTTTTGCACTGAAACATTATGTGAAGTGTCAAAAATAACATAGACGTTTTTTTTATTTCATAAAAATTGTCCGGTTTTATAAGTGTGAATATATTTCGCATATTGTCTTTTATAGTTAGTACAATATTCAACTTTATCCACACATTGTGTGAAATGATTGTAATACCATCATACATGCGCATTTCACTGGCCTTATTTCGTATTAGTGCTGTTTCATTCAGCATTCGTCGACCGATGCTAAAAAAATTGGTCGCTTTCAAATTAAACTCAACGAAGAGCAAAACGGCATTTAATTTATAAGAATATAACGTTTTTAAAGTTTGTGGTTGTTAGTAAATACACATAATGTGCATATAAATGCTCGCTGATTTTTTGTATGTATAATCTTTGAAAATATATTTGAGATATGCTAAACAAGGGGAGCATTACCGGGTGTAAAATTCAGATTTTAATGAAACTTGGTGCAAACTTTTACTATTTTCTTATCTACAGAAACTAACTTTGAGCAAGGGAAATGCCTTTGAAGGTTGGCAGATTTTCATTTTTTCTCAATATAACAGCAGAACGAGAAAGAACAGAAGTTGGCAGCAATTTCGTAATGATGAGTATATTGCTGACTTCAGTTAAGTTTTAGACCTCTACTACCATTTGCCCAAGTGTTTTTACAATAGTTGAAAATGCACATTTGTTGTACTTGTGTTAATATGGAGAATAAAATAATTTTGCATGTTGATTAAAGATTATTTTGTTCAGTGGAAAAACCATTGAATAAGAAAAGTTACATAAATCTTATTGTGAATGACTTGTAAGTGGTTTACTGCTCATGTGAACTCAGATGATGCCGAACATCTAGGATCTTCATTTATAGTAGTTTCTACAGAAGAGCTACTGCCGAATAAAACTACGCGAGATAACTAATAACACCGTAAACATTTCAATCGAGCGGGTATACAGTATTTTACATTAACGTTTAAATACGAAAAAGCTAACCGCAAGATGGGTGCCACGTTTGCTTATTATTGACCAAACACGAAATCACATTACAATTTTAAATGACAGTATGATCTATCCAAAAGAGTTTTTTGCCAGTATATCACCGGAGATGAAATCTGAATGCATCAGTATACTTCAAAGACAAAAGACGTAGTCAAAAAAATGGATTTCTTCTGATGAACGTACTCCTAAAGAAAGTAAATACCATTTTTTCTGCCAATAAGGTTATGAGCACATTTTTTTTCGGATTTCAAAGGCGTAATACTCAATAAAAATATTGACTATATACAGAAGAGAATGACAATAACCAGAGTCAAGATCATGCTCATGTCCGGACATGTTTCGATGCTGGATTGAAGAAAAAACGACAGTACTTATTTAAAAAAAAATTTCCATCGGCATAAAGTGCTGTCTGGTATAGCAACCGTTAAGTCTGTCCAATTCGAATACGAATTGCTACTACCATCCACTATATTGATAGTTCCGGCTCCGTGTGATTTTCCTTGTTCCCAAACATGCTGGAAATTTTGGGGTGATAATCAAAACCAATACCTACTCTGCCAAGTTTCCGAAAGATTACTTTTCGCATGACTTAAAAGAATTTGGGTGGGCTAAATGTATAGAATTGGATAGGAGTTATCTTAAAAGATAAAATATACTTTTTTGAAAAGTTACTCTGCCGTCAAATTATCCTCGTACAAGTTTATGATTAGCAGTGGAACTCATCAAAAAGAAATGTAGGAAGATGAGAAAAACGGCACCAATATCAGGGTATTTTAAATTTTATTAAATAATGGTAGGTATCCTCGGGTCAACACTAGAATAGTGGGATAATTAAAATATATAATAAAAAGTCGAAAAATGCCACTAACAGCATATCGGTAGCAAAATTACGTTAAAAACCCACAAGTTAAAATTGTGCAAGGAGAAAAGAAGACAATAAAACAATCACACGAATATACGAATGCAGTCGTCCATAATTAGTTCATGTTTTCAAGACCGGGCTTTAGAAAAGAAAGTAAACAATTTACCATGGTAGTCAATTCTCGATTTTTCTTTCAATCGTATTCATATAAATATGATGTAAAGCATAAATATTGTCATATAACAAATCTCCGAGATTTAGTAAAGTTTTAAATTATTTTGGCTAGTTGCAGTATCTAATAGATTTGGCACAATCAATATCCTTCACGTTTTATAATCTTGGAACATCGCTTAATTCTAGACTTTCGTTGCAATTAATCAGACCGATGACTTTACATTTGTTGTTTGATATTATGCCAAAAAGCTTAATGATCCTTTCGCCTCCTTTTTATGTTTTTGCCGCTGTCGTGAATGTCCATAACTTCATTTTAATGTGTCTAGGACCTCTCAAATTTGATTTTTTTTTTTTTCGTAACGATCACTAACGAATAAAGGCGACCGTCAAAACGGTTGGCTTACCTACGGTATTCATTATATGTCAGCGCTAGCGTCATCGTTTTATTATTTTCCCGTTTCAACTCGAATCCTCGGAACAAAGCGAGACGAGGCCGTGTCTCCTGTTTCAAAAACGTTCATAAATAACTCGGCTAATGCATGCGCCGATGTCGTTCGGCGTGTCGAAAAACTGGTTACAATAAATGACACTAGGCGGATAATACAACGAAATGCCGCTGTTCGCTACTGTCAACGGAATAGTGCTGGTAGTCGTACTACGTTGCGACGATTTACTTCAAGTTGAATGTGCGCGCTTGTGCGTTGGTCAAATATAGGAATAACGGCTTTCCTTTAGTAGCGACAGCTTAAGTCTAATGTCAAACGTAATAGAGCTATACAATAATGTACTTTAGTACTAATGTTAGGTCTTATGGAGTATATAAACCATTCCCTGTTAGTTTATATCAATTAATATCATATAACTATCCTTAATTGGAACTATAAATATTGTTATCTCGGCAAAGAGGGACTAATTTCATTGCCGTGTGGAGAACACCGTGGAGGGGTGAAGCGTGCGGCACGGAGAATCGAGTACCCGTATCAAAGCACGCTTGTTCAGTATTATTCGACTGGTCGTTGTGAGTGCTTCTCAGCACACACATACTTAGAAAATGTCGCATTTAGACGTATTCCGAATGGACTAGAAAACGTAATAGTGAGTATGCCGGATTTATAATACGAAAGCTATAGAGTTAAATGTATACAGTGCAACAACTACTTGACGTGTACCAGCAGGTGGAAGTATGTACGTTACCTAAAAAATATAAAACACGTACAGCGAGCAATTAGTATTTGATATAGGTGTACTGTTCCCTTTACTAGACCAACAAGCATTTGTCTCCTTCTGAAGCAAGTATTCCGGTTATACATTACCAAGTCAGACATCGTTAAGAAACTTTATGCCGTCTGTTCGTGACTATGTCGAAAGAAGAATTAAAGCAGAACTGAAAGATAAAAAATTGTGGTTATGTGTGGACGAAACAACCGATCGATGGTGAATGTAATGGTACGTACAACGGAAGTGTTTGAACTGCCATTCCCTATCTTACTTGATTTAAAAGAGTTGCAAAATGTATTAGCGATGAGATTTTAAAAGTGGTGTTGAGGGCATTGAACAAATTTCAAGTTTCAACAACCCAACTTTTAATATTTGTGAGTGACGGTGCCATGTTTTCCTTAGGCCGATCTCATAAAGGAGAGAATGGCAATCTGTTACATGTAACATGTAATATCCATACTGTAAACCTTGTAACGCAATTTATTATATAGATGCCTTTAATACCTCATACGAAGGCAGTATGAGCTATTAAGAAGTCCCCAGGACGGACAAAGATATTTTACGAACTGTGTCCCAAAGTGCCTGAACCACCACAGCCGATTACTACGCATTGGGGAATATGGTTAAAGGCTGCGATTTACTACTGCGAAGATTTTGATAATGTAAAGAAGGTAGTTTTACAATTCGATCCGAGACACGCCAAAGCTATCAAGAAAAGCCAGAACATATTTCAAGATAGTCAGGTAAAATGTGATCTAGAAAGTATTCTCAAGAATTACTATGGACTAGCGGAGGGAATTGAAAAAGTACAAAATGAGTCGATGTCGTTTGAGGATTCTCTTCAAATTGTGAATGATGTTCACTCACGCCTATGTACGGCGGAAAGCGAAAGGAATGCAAATACGAAAACTTGAAAGTGTTATTGACAAGGAATTAGATTTTCTCATACTAAGACACCACTGTAAAAGTGCGTCAAAAGATCCATTAACTTGTCATAAGGATTACTTTAAATTTGCAAATATAACATCACTCGATGTGGAACGGTCGTTTTCATCATTAAAAAATATTTGTTCCGCACGCCGTACTCGTTTGACTGAAACAAGTGTGGACATATTTAATGATTGTAATATTTAACAGATGGCACCCAGTTTGTGATTTCGTGGAAACTTCTTAAAATAGTAAACGTTTCAGCACATTATATAATATATTTTTTATCATTATTTATGTACAACTATTCCTACGTCCGCATCGCCTATGCTCACTTATGAAGGTCACGATTCTAGATGATCCTTCACGTTGTTCTCTGCACTTCACTGTAACTTGCCCCACTTCACCGAGACTACTTCTACGTATGCACTACTGTTACACGTTGTTTTAAAACTCAACGCAGATCCGCTTCAACCTCACAGCTGCCAGCAAAACCAATTTGCTTTATTGAATGTTAAAACCCACGTAAATAATTTTTGCTGTTCGTATGTAACGTGTCTTTCTATAATTTATTTGCCTTATTAAAACGGTGAAATGAAATAAAATTGGGCAAAAATTGCATTGGCGATGTTTTTTGTTAGTTAATACACCACACGGTGCACTTAAACGAACATTAATAAGCAGAAAATGGATATTTAATAGCAAACACATTCGCAATTAACAAAACGATAAATAAGTTTCGCGATGTATTTTTGCTACTTCGACCTGGGATATTTGACGATTTGAACGACTCGCAGGAAACAGAAGTCACAACCAATTAGCTGTTCAGTCAAGTAACATCGGTGTAATTATCTGCTCGTTATTCAAGTTTTCCATAGTCGGTCGTATTTCATTAGCATCGCTGAATAAATAACCCTTTGATGATTGCCTTGTTACCAATTAATTTCCATAATAAATCAGCGTACCATGTTCGGAATAAGCTGAAACGTTACTCTAAATTGCATCTTTAATGAATTTATTTATTGGTTTTTATGATGTCATTAAATTGAATGTAAAATACATGCAAAGTGTACGCTATAAATTCAACCATCCCGCATTTATTTTGCATGAAAAATACATTTACTGCAGCCAGCGGCTTCTAGATTGGCGATAGTAATGTGATATAATTTCATTATTTTCGCGATTAACTTTAAAATGACACGGATTTCCTCTCCACTGATCATATATACACTCTTTCCAATTTCCATAACTTTACATAGATAATTTTGAAAGCCTATTGGTGTTCGGATATGTAAATATGACACAAAATTAATATTCTCGCTTAAGCACGGGATCCATATCAAGTAGTTTATTAAGTGGTTTAAAGATAATTTCCTCTATGTAGTAACGCAAGTGAAATATTTTTGAACAGAGAGATAGCTAAGAAAAATGTTTGATAATAATTGCGGTAAGATTTGCTAAAAAGTTACAAAACATTGTGATAACTTAGATAAATTGGATAACTATACCTAAAAATAAAAGAAAATAAATAAAATTGGTAGCAAAGATAAATAAAATCTGCACTTCTACAACTACATACTGTAGTGATATGTATTATTATCATTTAAAGTAATAATTATTTTTTCTAAATTTTCATAAAAAAGCGATTTATTTCGGCGGCCATTTCTGCTGTTGTCAGTCATATTTTACATGACTTCGATTTTTCGCAAAAAAATAAGGATCGCCATCTTGCATTTGGTTCAAGGCCCACCGAATGCTATCTCCAATCATACAGAATACGATTCTAAAACGAAAATTGACACAAGAGGACTAATATAGACGGTATTCGTTTCTAAAGATTAGAAAACATGTAAAAAGTGTGTAACTATTGCTAAATCCTCCCCTAACTTCAGAATATTAAGTACTTAACCATGATGGATAATTTTCGTACATTCTTATCATTAATATCTTCAGTTGCATACACATTTTGACATATTTTATGTTCCTTAAGTGGGCTGCGGAGGTAGGGCATACTTTTCGGACCCTTCTGTGCAATTCATCCCATAACAGCTCGATGGGGTTTAGATCGGGGCTTTGCGGCGGGAATGCCATTATTTATAAAGTGCCATTATCTTGTTCTTCATTTAAGAAATTTTTACATGTCATTGCTGAGTATTTGGGGTCGTTGTCCTGCATGAACACAACATTTTCGCCAATTAGACGTCCCGATTGTTTTGCATTATCTTGCAGTCTTTCTAAATAACCGTTTTTTCGCAAAATGCCTTCGATTTGCTTCGAGTCTCCTGTACCAGCGTAAGAAAAACAAGCCCAAATAAGCACAGAACATCTTCCTTGCTGTACAGTTGTCACTACACAATCCTGCAACATTCTTTGTCCTTGCGCTACTACAAGAACACGCAATGAATGTCCGGACACCTCAAGCTTTGACTTATCAGTCCATAGCACCCCTTTCTAATCATCCATGTCCAACTTCTATATGTGTCTGTCCATTGCAGCCGTTTTTGCCTGTTTCTCCGTCGAAGTAGGTTTTTTTTTTGTTGAAATGCAACCGTGAAGACTTGTAACTTTTAATCTTCTTTTCACTGTAGTAACAGAAATTTTTCTTGTACGGTCGCGATTCATTTCAGCGGAGATTTCTGGTGGTGTCGGTTTCCTATTTCGCTTGCTCAGCAATTTTATACGCTCATCGTTGGCGTGAGTTATTCTCTTACGATGCCTTTACTGGGTGTCCGAGTTATTATGGACAGTAGTTTACTTAAGTAGAAACCTTAAACGATTATAGGATTTTCTTCTATAAAATTTAATAAGAATTTGTGTAACTTTTTTGACACTCCGATATTATACGAACAGCGAATTGTACCTTTTCTTTTCTATCAACTAAAATATATATAAAGCTATTCTTTACGAATCATATAAAAATGCTCACAAAACTTTGTTCCTGTTATTCTAACAAGGATGATAAGATAACAGCTTTTTACAAGAATACAAAATATTAAAAAATCAAAGTTATACAAGGTATATCCAAAAAATAAATTTCGTCTCCGCAGTGTTGCAACCTCACGTATTCGCTTCAGTTGTCTTTTCTCTGTGTAAAGAAATTAACTCCATTTAGACTCGGCTGTCTATCGTGTTCGCTTCGGAATGAGTATTTACAATGTTTAGGGAAATTAAAAACTTCGCCGCGTGCGGGGTTAGACTTATCATTCATTTTCTGAAGGCATGAAATGTGAAACCTACTAAAATTCATCGTGAAATTTATAAAGTTTATGCCACAAAATGCTACAAATGATTCAGTGGTAAGCAGATGGGTGAGACAATTTCATGACGAACTGTGAAATGAATGCCCATTATTGGTTGCACATAATTTGTGTAGATTCTATGGAAAATAAGTCGCGTAAATATCTTTCTTTTAAAAATGGTTTTGTTTGTCGAGTAGCATCATCTATTGAAAATTATCGTATGAATTTGTGAAGCACCCTGTATATCTAGAATTATCCCGAATTCTTGTTGGCACTAGCTATTATTATTACATTCTGGCAAGTGTTTAACCCTTAGCTTTTCTGGTCCTGAAAGAGTCTTGAGTGTATCGATTCGAAAACGAATGTACGGGGTTTGTTCAGAAAATAACTTTATTTTTTTTTTAACATTCATTAATCTTTTAGACTACTGGTCTTTCACTTTAGAGTATCGTAGTCACGTATATTTCCCGAGGGCGTTTCTACTTCTCAAAGTTGTTCTGGGAAACATCGTTTGGGACGTAATTCAATTTCTGTAGTGAATTTGTTTTAGTATCATAAACAGTCCCAAACTCCTTTGCCCTTTCAACACTAATTCAATTTCGGGAACAAGAGGAAATCGCAGGGTCAATGTCATAACCGTAAACTCATCTTTCGTCTTCCATTATGAGGTTTTGCATGGCTTTGAAGCTATAGTCAGTTAAAATACTATAGCCATTTTTGGAAGACCCTATGGAATGTAGTATGTTTATTGCTGAATATGCTTGGCCGCTATTTTATTCTTCAACTACAATTTATAAACTGTATTTTCCGGTTGATCTTTTTAAGTATCTTCAATTTGTTGTATAATTGAGTTCTTCCGAATAGGTATTTATAGTTATCTATACATCTGTCAATCACTTTATCATAATTGAAATCTAATGGCGCTTGCGTTTTACATAAGTACTGATAATAAATTTGTTATAATTAAAGAACACACCGAGGTGTAATATATAAAATGAATGAATATCAGTACTTAGAATTTTGTTTTAAATTATAGATGCATTTTTGTGATCGATATATTTTTTTATCATTCTTTTCATATCAAGTTAATTTGGATATGTATCTACGTAACTGCTAGACAGAATGTTTTATTGCACTTTGAATTTGAAAATTATGTGACACGGCGACCTTTTTATCGTTCATAAAATTTCCATGGAACATCCTTATCGTTATTTCAAAATAATGTTTCATAATTCATGAATGTGATCGTTTTATGATTCAACATTAATGCTATCAAGATTTTATGGACAATTTGACCCTTTCGAATTATAGTAAGGAAAACGGTTTGGAAAGTTCAGATGGAAATACGAATTTTTACGATGTGAAATAATAACATTTAATTACATAATTCAGTGATAATTAATCTTAAATTAATGCCGTATAATATAAGCACATAATCCTTTCGCATCTGCTTGTTTAAGCATATTCAATTATCGTATCAGTTATTTAGCAATTAAACGAATGTTAGACATTTGCATTTATTTTTGTATCTTTATTTTTTGCTCAGTTACGGCTAAATTATACGCCATTAAAATTACTTTTGACGTAATCGTCAGTGATTATGTACTAAACTTTTTTGTATAACAGCAATTAAGGAAATGGAATTTAATTGATTAAATTGTCTTACTTTGTGTATTCCGTGTGTTTTCAGTATGAATGTAAATACTTAATATTGCTTTTTAGCATCGCTGTACTTTTAAGTAACCTATTTAGAGAAATTTTCCAAACGTCTTTTGGTATTAAAATGTAACTTTCATATTACATACTGTCCCAATTCTTGAATAAATTATTCTAGAGGATAATATAGCTTGGTAAATTACAGGTTTTGTTTATAAATTATATTACGAAACCGTCTTTCAGAATTATGGATATGATGTCGGCAGGCAAATACCTAAGCTTCAACACGGATTATCTTCGTACGCCATCGATTATTTTATAAATAGTTGACGGTTGGAGCGTTAGTGTTATTTTCTGTTTAGAACATTATGCAACACTACTTCTCGTAAGCTTAAAACCACCTTAAGAAATTTATATTAAGGTTTAATTAACACGTTTTTAATGGGAAACAGGGTATATATTTCTTAGAAATTATAAGACTAAGACCAAGGATGTTATATTATAAAGAATACGTAAGTTGTTATACACTCCCACCGTTTTATACTCGTTTAGCACAACTTTGTCACTTTTTAATCAATTTATTTAAAGCTTCTGCATTAACTTTAATCTACTCAGATTGAGGTCACCCCCACACTGAAAAATACAACGAATTCAAATGAAGAAGTCTTTAAGGTATATCTACACTAGGGTGACAGAATAAAATAGACACCTACTAATTAAAAAAATATATATATTTTAAAATTTTTAAATTCGACTAATATGTTGTCGATCCGCCTTTACTTGCGTGAAGTGCTGCGAGTCGTCGTGGCATAGAATCTATTAAATGGTTAATGGTGTCTTCTGGAACCACTCTTCTGTAACAGCTGCCACGCGAGTTCTTCCTTATTGCTGGGTTTTCGGGGTCGTTTCGCCATATTTGTCTGGATTATCTGCCAAACATTCTCTATCGGATTCATGTCTGGTGATTGGCCTGGCCATGGTAAAATCCGAATCCCCTGTTCCTCTTTCCATGTGGTTGTTGTTCTTGCTTTGTGGCAGGGTGCTCCATCCTCCATAAAAGTGACGTCTTCTTTAGATAAAATGGCGTTATCGACTATCGGTAGTAGTCCTGTTAATATTTGGATATATTTTGCCGCATTTATATTTCCGTCGCAGATTACTAATTGCGATCCTCCACCATACCATATCGCGCCCCACACCATGATGTTCATACCGCTGTATTTCACCGTCTGATGCAAAAATGTGTCGTCCAGTTGCTGTGACGAACGTCCCCATACGCACGTACGACCACTATCACTGAATTGGCAGTATCTGCTTTCGTCTGAAAAAATGATAGACCGCCAAAACTCTTCGGGCTTCGTTCGCGTTTCGATTGCCCAAGCCATTCGGCGCCGTTTTTGAAACGCCGTAAGGAGAGGTTTTTTCTTTGCCACCCTTTTATACATCCCCACACTGTGGAGGTATCGCAGAACGGTGCGCTGACTTTTCTGTGAAGATGCCGCAAGCTCAGCTGTACTTTTTCGCGGTTCTCTTAACACTTCGCACACAAGCACCCTTTTACTTCTTTCAGAAGGTCCGGCACGACCAGGTCTCGGCTCCACTGTTGTTTTTTCCTTGCGTTTAAATTGTGTAATCACACGTTTAACTGTGGACAACGGAATATTTAAAAATTTACTTATTTCACGTTGTGAAACGCCGCGTTCACTCTGGCCAACGATGCGACCCCGGGTGAAGTCGCTAATATCACTCGAACCTTGTAAGCGAGGCATAGTTGTAACAATACTAAACTATGACGAATTCGTTCTTAGAATTTAGCTGTTTACATATTTATACCGCTCTACCTGGTGTCTATTTTATTCTGTCACCCTAGTGTACTTGAAGAGGAAAGTATACCAGAATAGATTGAGCAAAATATTAGAATGTATGGAGACAAAAGAAGATATAAACGAAGAATGGCAACATATAAAACAAGCAGTGGAAAAACGGCATCTGAAGTCTTGGGTAAAATGAAACTCAGAAACAAGAAAGGATTAAAAATACGGCCAGATAAGATGGAAGAAGCAGTGAAAGAAAAACAAAAAAACATACATGCAATATATTAACAACCCTACCGAGGTTAATCATGAAATCTACAAGCGTAGTAGAAATGTTACGAAAGCAATATCCAGGTCAACGAAGAGTTCTGGGATAGATTATAAGTAATATAGAAAATGACACACATGGAAGACAAAATCTGGCTTATAAAGTCTAAACGAAGTCATTAAACAATCAGGAAAATGACATAATACAAATAAACAACATAAGTAAAGGCAACTAGGTACGACATTTTGAATAGCTCTGGTACAAGGAGAATATTGACGAAACAACGATTCAAGCAGTAGACGTAAAAGATTTAGGTGATATAGATTTACAGAACTGACAGAAGCTTTGAGGGCTACTAAAAACAGAAAAGTGACCAGTGTGGATGGCATCAACACAGAGTTTTGGAAATACTTATACTACACCTATGACTTCTACATGTATTGAATAAATGCTGGAAAAATAGTATTATTCTTGATGATTGGATAAGAGCGAAAGTAGTCTCGTTGTTCAAAAAAGGCGGTAGAAATAACCCTCAAAATTATGGAGGAATTAGCCCATTAAACACCACTTACAAAATTTACACCAGAATATTAAACAGCAGGTTGAAAATCATAGTAGAAGAACTAATAGAAGAGGGCTTTAGAAAAGGCAGGTCAACCACGGATGGAATATTCACGTTACAACAAATTATAGAAAAGCACAGGGAATACAACAGATAAACATACATAGGGTCTTTCGATAATGTAAACAGATGTTATCAGAATTATGGTAGATATAGATGGAAGATTAACTAGGGAAATACCAACAAACAAAGGAGTTAGACAAGGTTTCTGTGCGTCGCCAACATTATTTAACATATATATTGATGGTATTATAAAGGAATGAAAAAAGAAATGTCCTAGAGGAATACGTTTAGACTAGAACACCATCGTAAATTCTGTCTTATATGCTGACGACTTAGTACTCCTAACAGAAACAGAGGATGATCTACAGAAAGAGATATGTTGTAATGTATGTATTATTGTCTTTAAAAATATCAAGTTTTTCTACATTTTTCTTGTACTTCTACTTTGAATATTTTCTCGTCAGTGTATGGTTCACGGCCTTATTTTTGTTGTTATTGTTGGGGTTGTTGGAGAAAAAGTACCGTTAGGACTCCCTCTCCATTTAAAATATTTATTCCGTACAGTTTTCTTTCTGTATATTAAATTTTACAGATATCTACTTTAGCTGTTTATTACTTATATATAACCCATAATTTTAATGTTAAAAAAAATAGTCCCTTGTGCAGTGGAGACGTAAACTCCACTATCGTTTACTATATTTTTATATTTAATAATAATTTTTTCCAATTTTATTTCTAAAAAACGTTTAATGTACTGTACTCACACATTTTTATCATATTATTAAAATATGTATTATTCCGAAATTATAACACACTATCTTCAAAATTTTTCGTACGTCGGATGGATGGTACTTCTGGCAGCATTACTTGTAAGTAATTTCATTCCATCAAAAGTGTGTTTACTGTGTGGCCTATGATTATAGGTAAACAAGTTATATATAATGTGCGTATCCCCGGTAGCCACCGGATATGTGAACAATTGTGTCGAAGTCACACATGTCGGAGTTGTCTCTCCAGAGAAAAAATCGTTATTTTTCGGATGATAATATTTGAAATTCTTCGAAGTTATTTAAAGTCTAAGAGTGTATCAGATGATATTATGACAACAATTTAGAGTTCCGGACACATTGGTGAAAGCCGAAGACTAGGATATCTAAAATACGGGATAGTACATGTAAGTGTAAGTACGATTACAAAATTTAAAGACTTGAAATTATAATAAATTTTCAAAATTTACTGTTCTTTTGCTCACATTTTTTTTTTGTTTAATTTATAATTTATAAATTTAGCTAGACAGGGATTGATTTAGGTTTTTTGTTAAAAATAAATTTTATTAAAAAGCGATAAAAAACCAGTTTGGAAAATTAAGAGTCTGAGATTTTCCACCACAATACGTGTGGGTAGATGGGTATCGTAACAGGCAAAGTGCGTAAAACCTGAAGTGAAGAAGAAGAACTCTTCTTAATTTATACTAAGTATCGCATCAGGAGCTGCAACCATCGATGATTTGAAAAGTATGAAGTTATTATTATACATCAGCATGTAGGTACATACGCGTTCAAGGCAAAAGAAAAATGTCTCGATCGTAACTAAGCAATTATTGTTTATTTAATAAGGCTACGTAGCTAAAGTGCCACACAAAATTACAGGTCTGAATTACAGCGCGTAATTAACCTTTTTGGTTTCGCTACTCGGTTCACAGTTTGTTATTAATTGCGAGATATTACGTCGCTGCAAGTGTGTACGTTACTAATTAATTTATATGCTTATGCACCGCAATTTATTATAATTAGCTTATGTTTTTTTGTCCTGCGTACAACCAACACCGAAACTATTCATCCGTGTAGATTTATATATTCTTCTTTCTCTTTCTAATCGTGCTAACTGGTACAAGTACATATGTAGATATTGTCTATCGGAATGACACGTATACAAATGTAAGGCATGCATTTCTAAATTGGTATTTATTTATGGCGGTAGAGTCGTGGCCATTTGGCGAGAGTAAATTAATGCCGTCACGCTGTATAGAATACATACCTTCAAAATGGAATCGAATCGGAGACGAACGTAAGCGAGAAAGCCAAATGATCTATTGGTTTTGCGGTTAGTCCTGCTCGTTCGTGTAGGTTTTGTTTTGACAATAATTACGATGTAGTTGTAAATTGAAAATGAACACGAAGTCCGTGCGACTGTTAACATTGATTTGCATTGACGTTCCAATTCGTTTTGCGCGCTAATCAAGTATCGATTCGATATCCCGATTATTTGAATTGTTAGTGCGCTTTTGTTTATGTATACGTGTCAATTACTGCAAGTATAAAATTGTGGTGGTGATAAACAAATATTCTAATTGCGCTGCATATTCATTGCATTAAATCAATTAATATTTATTTGGTTTTCAGTAATATTTATTCACAGTTATATATCCATGTGCTGTTGTGGGCTTCCGCGATAATTTAATTTCTTTCAACGAATTTAGGTTTCCGGCTTGAAACTGGATCGGAGACAATTCCTTGTGAATATCTTTTGCAGAAAGTCCGTTTGCCCAGAAAGAAACGCACAACAACACCTTCTTCGAGCAGGGTCATCACTTTAATACTTGAGTATCATAAAGCCGGATTGTGCTGACATCTAGTGACAGAGAGGGAAATAGCTATTTTCAGCCTTCTCACAGCCGTTTGTGACTTACTTAATGACTTTTCCTCGTACCTTTGGGGATGCGACCCGCAGTTCGCGATACGTCACCTTACAAAAACTTGTAGTCTCTAGTCCTAACAATAATTTTTATAATTTCCCAAATAGATTCTACAGTTTTGGTCTCTAATGATAACATTTAATAATTACAGGACAGGAAATATGAAAGAATAACTTAACACCTGGCAACACAGCACCCTTACAATATAAAAATATGAAGCATATGAACAATAATCTATTTAAAGAATATAAAATAAAGTAAATTAAACAACTAAAGAACAATATCACTAAGCATTAATTAAGTTTACAAATGATTTTAGGGAGGAGGTGTAAATATCTAAATAAGAACTATAATTATTACTAAAGTAAGAGCTAATTCTAGGTAACGAGGAATTAAACATCAAATTAGTCCCAGCAAAACAGCATCAAAAAGTACTAATTTGACAAGCTGAGTATTGCGGGACAGTAAAGTATAGATTATTTATAAGCGGTATTAGATCAATACCATTATTCACCAGATTTTACAGAAATAAAGTGATATGGTCAAAACCTCGCTGTGGATATACGTTCTGTTATTTGAAGTATATACATTTTAGAAAGTGTCTCAACTTTTTCAAATGAGTTTTATAAAAAGGATCAAGGAAACATACACTAATTTAGAGCGCATGTAGCAAAAATGCAGTGTCATTGTAGAATGTGTTAATAAGAAATGTTTTGTATTGCATACAGTGAAAGCTAATGATTTAGAAATGGTAGGCATAATATCCCTAATGTGTTCGTACATTATTGATTCGGTACTGATAAGTTTGTTGTGTGAAAATGAAACAGAGCTACACTTCGATATATTAAGATTGGGGTCGTTATCAATACAAGTAAAGAATATCTAGCTGGCTTTATACTTGCTGTAAGTCTACCGAAGTACTTACTCTTGAAAATAATTTTAAATCATCAGCGAATAATAGTTTGCCGCAATCTGGAGTTAGAGGAAGATCATTTATAAAAACTAGAAAGTGTAGTAGACCCAAAATTGCTACCCTGCGGTACTCCAGATGTAGGAGAGAAATGATTTTCGCGATGGCATTTATAGCTAACAAATGGTAGTCTGTTAGTATCTAGTTGTCTGCCACGCATATCTTTAGCGAATTGTGTACATCACCCATTATCCAAACCTTATATTACGATTGAATGAGCAGTTTGCTTAATGTAAGAAAGTATATCACATTACAGACAAATTAATAAATTGACCATAAATCCTGACAGCAACATATTTTGTGTGTCATGTTATAACCGCAAGTAATTCGAATAAGTTATTTTTAATCTAACATGTTATTCGCAAATCTAATTTTATTGATAGTTTCAAAGCTTTTCTGTGTAGCCTTGCAACAGTAATAACCGGTCGTATGGATCGGCATCAACGCCGTATATTCTTTGACGGTTTCAAATTTTTACGACGCAATCGTCGGCGTATGTTTGCTCTTAAACACCGTAAAATGAACGTCCGAAATGAAAATCGAGCCACGTGAAATTATTTAGGTTACATCTACGGTTAAATACGCGAAACACGAAAACAGACGGTGCCATGCTAACGGGCGAACATCAAACGCGGAGCGCGTAAAAGTTGATTCAACGGCGGTTTCTGTGTCGCAGAATTTTAAAATTTTTACTACCTAACCGCTACGTAGACATCGCGTTCTCTGTCCGTAAATATTTTATTAGCCCGCCTGTGCGGGCTTTCGCCGCAAAATCGATTGCAGTAATACGGAAAGTATTTAAACGGAATTTCGGCGTACTATAAAACGACGCGTTTGGCGATAGAAAACGCCTAACTACATTGATAAATTTAATATGCTAATCTTTTTATCGTGTACGTGCATCAGTCCGATAAATGCCTTGCATATTTCCGAATCAATTGGCAAATCTCTATAAGTGTTAGTATTAACGCGATTTTAGTCTATCATGAAAACTTTGTATAGCGTTCAAATTAATTCTATTCCGTCTATATAATACTTCGATAACCTGGAAATATAATGCTACTTTACGAATTTTTGCAAATTGTGTTAGCAATCTTCTAAGTTACGTTGTTAGTCCTAACTCGCTTATCACTTACAATAAAAAGTGAAGTAGTAAGTAATACAAAATATGCTTTTTATAGAAAATACTAAAATTTATATTACATTATTTCTATAAAATATGTTCCGTTCTCCTGGTTTAAAGAACAGTGCCACTGTAGCCTGCTCGTAAATTCCTGAATTATTTGAGTATGTTCACTTATTTACTAGGTTGAAGGTTGTACAGTGAAATTCCATGCGCATGCGCAATATATATATATATATATATATATTTCAAATATGAAATGTGTACACGGTTTCTACTTTAGCCTATGTACACTTACGATGTACGTAAGATATATTATATATAATTGCACTTATTCGAGCTTTCTTTTAGTTTTTATTGTATAAGGTACCGCCGCAGCGGGCACGTTGTCGATGCTAGGTTTAAATTCTTATATGCTCCCGCAGAAGCTTTGTTAATGGCATGTATTAATGCCTCTATATATATGCATGCACCACTACCTTTGTATAGGGAAACCAACCCTATTTACTTGTTAATTTTATAAGCGCATCTCGGTGCTGTGCTTATTTATATGGCCCTTTCTGGGAGTTTTTTTGCTTGCTTTGAATTTGCCTAATTGACTTGGCCCTGTTTCATTGGCTTGTGTTTGTACTCGAACCAAACACTTTCTTTATTTACACTTTTATAGGGGAACCCACTCTATCTTTTAGAGCGTGAACGCCTGGTTGAGGGCGACAGTAGCGATAATATCCGCTCTCAAAACAAAAGTATGTAATGTCACAGCTACCCAGGCGTTATCGTTAGAAATAAGACTGCAATCTAGCTCTTTGCTACTGCTCCCCGAAGAAAGGAAAAAGCCAGTAGCCAACATATGTGCAAAGTGCGCTCCGACAAGGAAAACGGCAGCGATGATGTCGAGATGATATATAGAAAATTGGTCCGTGAAACTCGTCCGCAAGGACGGACAACTAAATGAAAAAATGCCTAAGTCCCATTACGACGGAGGACCGAACAAACGTACATATGACAACGGGCGCTGCAGCCTCGACGACCGTCGATAGAAAGCCGAGAAATCGTACTTCTTACGGATGTCTATATACGCGCTTCGACGACCTTGCGAAAATGATTCCCGCCAGAATCTCAACAGAAGACTAAAAATATGTATAGATGACAACGGACACAGTAGCCTCGACGAATGATAATAGAGAGCCGAACTTATTAAGAAAATCTATACATGCGGTCCGACGACATTACAAAAACACTAAAAATATGTATGGAGGACAACGGACACCGTAGCCTAGACGAACGATAATAGAGAGAAATCGTATTTGTTAAGCATGTTGTTATATAGGCTCCGACTACGTTACAATAAAGGTTCCCACTATACGAGAACCGAGGGCGGCAGTCCGAACTTGAAAATATTAGAAACTCCCAATATTCGTCCGACGACCTTACAGTTACAGTAAAGGATGCCATTACACGAAAGCCGCTGAGAGTAAACGATCGTTATTACCTCGACCGCCACACGGGAGCGGACAGCTCGTACATAAAATATTAAATATTGAAAATTACGGGTATTCGTACGACGACGTTGCAGTAAACGTTACCACGAGGTACGAAAGGTGACCGGGGGTGAATGATCGCTAATACCTCGACCGTCACATGGAAGCCGACTGCCTGTACTTAAATATATTAAATATTGAAAATTCCCATTATTTGTCCGACTACGTTGCACCTAATGGCTCTTAAATTAGGTACTTTTATCAAGAATCAACGAATGCATACATATACAATGCATAATGTACATACGTATTAAAATAAAATTCGACATATTTTATGAAGAGAAAAATAAATAAATGAAGTAAAACTATTTACTTGAATAGAGACAGATTTTTGCGAGAAAATCTTATTTCTTGGTGCAAAACACTTTTCTGATTGAAAGGAAGCATGATCTCCGTAATATTGTTGTAAACATACTGGTCCATTATACCGTTAATGGGATGAAGAGGACCTACAGCTCGCCACGCCATACACTCCCAAACTTTCACGTTGCCGCCAGCTGCTTTTACAACGGCTCTTCAATATTTTGGATAAAATTGATCATTTTTCAATCTCCGCACGTATTGTTAACCATCAGATCCTATTCTGTTAAATTTACTTTCATTACAGATTTTCATTGTTGGACGGTCCAAAGTAAATACTCTTGTGCAAATTTCGGTGTAATCGATTACGCTTAGAAGCTAGCGCTTTTCGCCTTGTTATTCGTCTATGCAAATCGGTCTGAACTAAACGTCTTCGAACTGTTCGTAGAGTTATGTTAATTGAATTGGCTGCAAGCTCTTTACTAATATCGACAGCTCTCATTAATGGATTAGATTTTGCCCACCTTATTATTGTTCTATCTACCTGCTCAAACGTTTTCCTAGGATATGTCCGTAAGGAAAGAGTTTCACTTGTACCGTGTCGTTTAAAATACATAATTGCGTTATGCACTAAAGTTTTGGAAACATTGAACTCATTTGGAATACCACGAATACTTCGATTCTGCTAATATAAATTAATTGTCATTTTGTTGTTCTACAGTCTGCGTTTTGGCATTTTTACACTCATTACTTTAGCGAATTGTTACAATTGTGCACTGATTTCAAAAAATTAATTCCGCACAGTATAGCGATAAGACGCTAAAGATTAATACTTTTACCACCTGTACTAAACGATTACCGAAGTAATACTAATCCGTTTGATGGAAAGTAATTACTGTAAATATCCTATACATCCCCGTCATACAATAGTGGTATTCTTGTAAAAGAGCAATAAAATGTATTCGGGTGAAATTTGTACCTAAATGTTTGGACTTTACAGGTTATATGGAACAATCCTATATTTGCATACAGTAATTTACAATAGCGATTAACGATTTCGCCATATGCCTATCAGTTGTATTATCTAAAGGAATTTCACCTTGCTTCCAAACTTATAGACGGTAGTGTATGTACACCTTCAGCGGTACGCTACAGTATGTACCTTGACCTACTTGGCATCTCTAGAGATGAATATCTTTTATTGTGAAAGAAGTTTTATTGTACTTTTAATCATAAAAGCGCTAATAGTCGTTAAACGATTACTAATGCAATTTCTACAATTTCCCGTTCCGCGTATTTTACAAATTCATTTTTCAGTGCACGTTGCGCATTACCCATCCCTCTATAGCGATAATTTACAATGCAAAAAGTCGGCGAAAATTCAGTAAGTGGAACGAATTATACGATCTTTTACTTTTTGCTGTACTGCGATCCATTAAATTAGAACGTGTCATCTTGTAATTGCGTAAAAGTTCCGCTACGAATGGTAGCGTAACTTTTTCCGCAGCTACGGTCCGCAAAACTGGGAAAAACTATAAGCTGGCGCGTTACACGGTGAATAAAGCCAGTAAAAAGGATTTCATGGAGGAAGCTGGACGAACCTGCACAGTGTTTGTAATCATACAGTCAAGCTGTGCATGTTTACTTTCACATGTTTCGCATGCGCACGCCGCAACCAATGTAGAAATAATATCCGCGTGAATTCTCGATTATTGCATGTCATATCTATATAATGCTTGGTAATTTTCAGCTCTCAAGTCAGCTCAAAGAAGGCGTAATGTGCAATTAACTGAAAGCGGTTTGTCAACTTTTTTCTCAATTGAAATTTTAGTGAAGTTAATACATGCAGAAATACGTCCATTTAAGCAGCAGAAGCTGTCGACTTTTTTGGCATAATTGATTTTCTTGTAATAAATGATGAACTAAGAATCATTTAAAACTGATTTTATTTCAATTTCTCTTGGTTAGATGAAGATGGAAATAGGGTTGCTCTAACATAATGTGATATATAAAGTGGTGATGCTAGTGAATGTGTCACTTCCTGTCCTTTTTCTTAAATCCTAATTTAACTTGTAGTATAGCAAGTGGTTGATTTTTAGAAGTTCAGCTATGACTCGCCGCAAACACATGGTTGTATACCAATAGGCAGTAGCAGTTCTTTGATCTTCTTGCAGAAGTGTTGCTACACAACCTACTTTCTGGATAAATTTTGCGACCATCTTTTTGATGACTTTTATCGTTTTTTCTTTTATCTCAGAACTTGTTTTTTGGTTCGTATGAGTAATTCCTCTTCTTCTTCTTCTTTTTCTTACCCTTTTCCTAAGACTTGATCTTGTTTCTTTTACTCTTCTTAATGCTGTTCAGCCTTTTGGGAAGCAGATGTCCCAGAATTTCAATTTTCATCCTTTGCTCATTTCGCCCATCAACCTTCTGTCATTTTGTCGATGTGGTCTCTCCTAAATCCAAGATTAATTACCACTGATGTACATTTTTTTAGAGTTTCTGGCGGTCTACAGTTTTTTGACACCGATTCACTTTAGTTGGTTTCCGTTCTTCGGTCAATATATGCGGTATTCAACCCGGAACTAATTTTTTTACACAATTTTTTAATTACAAATTTTTTGTTTTGAGGTCTTTGAAAGCCCCAATCTTGCGCAAAGCGACCGACGTTTTCCTGAGTAACTGCCGTTTTGGGTGCACTTGTTTTTGGATCGTCGCTAAAATTAATCCGTCCATGTTTGAATTCTCCATACCAACCAGCAATTTTTCACTGATGTACTGCTTCATTGCTGAAAACAGAAATCAACTCGGCAAGGCATTCTTGAAAACAATTATCTCTGTTTTCGAAAATTATAACAGAATATTGTGCGAAAATGTTCTTGGTTTATTTCCATTCTTCAACTCATTTGCCAACTTTGACAGATCATTATAGCAACAACTCACGTATCGGATTGAAACTTTGAATTTAGGTCAATTCGAGATGGAAGTAAATTTTTAGCACCGTTCCTTGTGTCTTTATCTCATCTACAGTTACATGACTGCAAAGTCACTCGTATTGTGCTTAAATACGACCCAAATTTTGATTTGAAGTTGTCACGCGATTTCGTTTTTGATTAGTCGTTAGAAAATTGTGTGATTTAGGTCTATTTAAATATTGTAGTCCAAGATATATTGGCAATAGAAGAAAACAAAGTACTCGTATATCTTCATTACACTTGACTTTCGATGGTAAATTACATTCAACTTTGCAAAATCTTTATTGTAATTTATTCAAGAGTATATTTAAAGGAAGTCGATTAGTTATAAATTGTATTACATGTTTTTCTAGTATCGTATAGCAAATATAAGCTAGAAAACAAAATGCCAGGCAGTTTATAGGAAACTAATTTAATAAGATTGGGTATATATTAGAAACCAATGCCACCAAATTATTTTAACATGGTTAAGACATCCTCAAATCATTTTCCCCAGAGCTACTGTACTCACGCAAACTTCTTTGAAAGAAGCAGAAATAGCTCAAATATCAACATAAATTAAAACCCAATCGAATGCTCAGAAAAGAAATGATCGCGAGTTATTGCTATCCAAGCAATATTCCTTTCATCATCGTTGATTAGATTGGCGATTGTAACTTTTGCTCTTAGAGAATAAAGAAAAAAGGTTAGCTTTTAATAACGCGAAGTTCTTTCAAGTAAAAGAAGTCGTTCCTTTGACTGAATAGAATCAAGTAATTTCTTTCTTGAATAAGAGATGCGCCTCGCGACAGAGCTTTTAGAGTACTTTTATTCGAACGAATCTCCCACCGCTTGCAATTCACGTGAATTAGAAAAGGAGAATTCACTAGCGAAAGCTATTCAGATTGACTCGGATGGAGGAGATTTCTGGTTTTCGTTTTGCACGGGGAGGATTGATTAAAATATCCAACCCTTGGGAACGGACCCTTCGCCCGTTACTACCGCTTCGTGCCGACTATCTAGAAAACCGCAATCAATTCGTTTTCGACAGCGGAACGGGTCATTCATCTTCTGATAGCCACATGTCACGAATTTATTTCGTCGGATGTCTAACGTGAGGAACGCGAATGATGATATCTATTTTATCCGCTTGATTGAATTCTGTGAAGCACATTTGATATTTTCTAATATAGACTTAACTTTGATATCAGAAAGGATATAAATTATATATATATATATATATAAAATATTACAAATATTAAACAAAGGAATGGCAGAGAAAGAATTTATATGATTTTACAATATTTTTCCAATATCTGCGATCATATTTTGATAAATAGATTCCGTGTACTTTTTTTTATAACGTATGTACAAGTGCACGTTTAATATCTAGAAAAAGCTGCATATTGGTTTGAATAAATGGAAGAGAAATATTATGCGTTAGCGTCTTTAGATAACTGGAGTGTGACACAATTCTTTCTCATAACTTGCTAATTTTAATCAAAATTCGCAACATTTTTTGTCTCTTGCTAAGGTCTGTGTTGAAGAAGATAACGAAAAATTCTGGATGTTATGCCATATAGCTTGGATATTTATAGAGAGTTCAAGCAAGTTCGAAGCAGTCCAGTATAGAATATAATAAACAAATAACTAAAAGAGACAAACAATCATACATAAGACCAAACATCCTTGTTTGTCGATAGATCAAACAGATATTTCTGTGAGGTGGGTGAAGAAATAATTAATGGTATATGTTTCACAATATCATCTAATGACCTACTTGGCAAATCCTATAATTTTACTCCTCTCACACCTTTCGAAATAGATAAGATCATTGCAAATCTAAAAAATAAGAAAACAAAGATGTGCACAGTATTTCAACAAGGTTATTGGGAGACGCATTTAACGAAATTTCTACACCATTAGCAATTATCTTCAATAAGTGCGTATTACCAAGTTTAGTTAAAATAAGTAAAGTTGTTGCTATATACTAGGAGGATGGTAGAAACCGGCCCCATTATTAGAGTCTTCTTAGTGTTCTATTTCCCTTATGGAAAGTTTTCTAACAATCTACAGCGATGACGTTTACTAAATACCTGGAAAACCAAAAATATTTATTTCCTAATTAGCATGGATTTCGAGAAGATTCGAGAACAACTGGCATACTACCGATGGTGGGGCGCATCTACAGTACATTTCTTGTTCTAATAGTCTCTATCCGTTTGGGATGTTGGCTACCGTGCACGTATTTTAACTTTGTTTATTGCTGCTCAAAGTAACTCAATCGCATTCATACCGAACCAGGTTCTGATATTTTTCAACAAAGAAATTCGTCTTCTACCAATACTCCTCTTCACTTTCTTTTCTTTTCCGATCTTAGCTTCGATGTTTGTTATGTGTTCCGTCCACGGTATTTTTAGTATCCTGCGATATAACCCAAATGCTTCCAATTTCCTTGTTGTGCATTCAGTAAGCGTCCATGCTTCTACCCCGTAGAATAAAAGGCGAACACATAACAGCGCAGGAGTCTTATCTTGGTGTTTAATGTTATGTAATAGCTTATGAACAGATTTCTCATTTTATTATATTTTATTATTATACAATACATTTATTGCCGATATTTATGCCGAAATGAATATGCTAAACCTCACAAAAGCTTTTGATTCTATTAGTCACAGTATTCTCATTAAAAAGTAGAATTAGTTCGAAAGAAGGGAAACTCCTTTAATTTAATGAATATAATAATACAACTAACAGAATGGAATCGTTTACTATCTCTATCGATGGAATTATAAGATAGGGTGTTTTACAGATTGTCAGAAGGGTAACGAGAACTTTAACAGCATGTAGGGTGATTGTAGTAAGCGTTAGAGAAGTGGAGGGGTTTTCATTTAGACGAGGTTTTTATTTACGTTATCAAGGCATATCCAGTGACGCACTTTATACGCTGTACCTATGTGTAAGTGGATAAAGGTGAAAACATATCTTCTCTTTTCCACACAAATAAGCACCAAATTTCGGGTGTAAATTTGCTGGGAGTTTATGTGCTGTAAATAGGCTAAAGCAGAAAGCCACAAAAAATTTGGTTATTTTTTAAACTTCGACTCACTTCTCTTTTACGACATACTTTTCTCGGGAACAGCCATAGGGACACATAGGATTTTCATCCTTCGAAAAAGAGCCATTATATTCCTTTGTAACCTGAAATATATAAAGCTTATTTCGCAAAAGAAAAAATACTCACCTTACCATCTGTGTTCATTATCTTGGTCGTAACATATATTCACCAGAACGAAGCAGCATTATGCATAATATGCATGCCTCATACACCGTTTGGTAGGCTTTCAAAAAGCTATCGATTGCTGGGGAACTAAGTTATATAACCATCCACCGGAAATTCATAAAACCCTTTCTTCAAACGCTTTTAAAAGGGTGGTGAAAGATATTAAGAGATGGAATGTTACACCATCCAGAAGTTTTTTGAATTTTGAGTGTCTGCTTGTTTGCTTGTGTCTTATTACGTTATTTGGTACCACTTTTATTTACATACATTTTTTTATTTTTACATATAATTGGCTACTGTACTTTATTACAAGGCGAGAAATAACATGACTTTTTCTGTAATGGTTACATTACAAATGGAAATAAATTATTATTATTATTAGTGTTTTCATTTAGTAATTCGATTTCTGGTGACATTTTTCTTTTATGAAATAAATACCTCATGCAGAAAGTTTACCACCCGTAAAGAATTTTAAAAATTTTCAAGTAAGTGCAACAATTTGTCATACAGGAAATATATTTTTAAAATTTATATTAAAATTATATTTAACTATGCCACACAATTCGAAGCACTAATGTGCCTACACTACCATTCACGGAAGCTTCAACACTAGTTTAATTTTAAAAATGGTTATACTTCTTCATGCATTTTTTATTACATTGTAATATGTTCCTTAATGAGATTCAATCATTGTATACAATTTGAGGATTATCTCTTGTAGAAGTAAATCACCTCTTTATTTTTGACCGGTATCACAGTAGACACCATATCACATAAATTAATAATTTATTCAGAACGCAGCGTTTCAAGCGCGCATGGACTCTGATTATCAACCGAGTTGCCAACTGATAATGAGAGTCCATATGCTTTTGAAACTCTGTTCCGCGGTTTATGTGGATACGCTAGCACAACTGTAACCATTTATATAATTTAGATTCTTAATAAACGTTGTCTAATAGCTTCACTTTTCATGAAAGTAAAAAATAAATTAATTATTGTGGGGTTAATAAAAGTTATCAAAATAACAAAGGCGTAGAACTCTGGCGTGTTCTGAAACGTATCTAAAGGATTATCCCAGCAAGGCTAGGCGATTTCAATTGAATGCAGAGATAAATGTAAATTCGAGAAAATCAATGGATAATGCATCCAAATTAGGAGCAGGAATTGTGTTCGCGTGGGTTTCCTTGTTGGGCGCTCACGTACTACAGTAGAATTTATTAATCCGCAGAATAGAATGCCAAAGAAGGACCACCCGCTAAGGATATAATTTATGGCTTGACTTTGGAAATATTTACTACAGCAAATTTTGACCGGGTATACCAACCGAAAATTGTTATTCACAATAGCAGATATCGGTATATATTGTGGATACAGTAACATAAAACTGGTTAGTCATATAAACATCTTTCTACTTTCGCTCATAGCATACATACACCTATATCTCGGTAAACTAAGCAAGCTCTTTAAGAAAAGAATGCAGACAATTTGGCATTTGGATTGTGAACTATAATAGAACATAGAGCATGCACTCTAGCTCAACATTTTGTAGTGTATTGCACTTACCATACATTTCGCGTGTAGTTGCAATCTTTTTCTTTTGGTAACTTGCTTAGAGTAGCGAATTTATTTATTACTTACACTATCTAACAAAATTATTCACATCCCAGCGTTCTGCTTGCAATTTGAAGAAAAAGAAATACGCGGACAAAATAAAGTAAAAACAGAAATTTTGTAATATAACATAAGAAGAAATTAATAATTCATTTTTTTTTATAAAACCAGAAACAAAATAATTCATATTCATGGTTCGAACACTACATAAATATTCACACCCCACTTTAATAAGCAGCATGGCCGCATTTTGTCTCTATTAGAGCCTGGCATCGCCTGGGCATTGATTGTACCAACTTTTCGGTATATTCAAGTAAAATGTTGTTCTATTCAAATTTGAAATTAGTCGGTTTTTGTTTAGCAACTTCCTTTTTCAAATTAGCACACAAGTGCTGAATCGATTTAAGATCCCGTGATTGAGCAGGCCAATCTAGGACTCTCTTGGACCGACTTGGCTCTATGCTTTGGATCGTTAATTGTTGTTTCATTTTTGTCTTGTTTATACGTGGGTCATGCTATATATTTTAAGATAGAAGCGATGACAAATCGTATGTACCACGTTATCTCTATGACAGCGGCGACTCAACTGACAGTCAGAGCTTACTACTTAAGGATGGTGATAATAGAATGTTGCCAGCTCTAACTTCTCTATTTTCGTGGCATCTCAAAATATATATATATAATGCTATTATGGTTCTTTGATATAATTACCTCTTCTTTTTAATGTTTATAAAAATTTCATAAATATAAATTTACTAAAATCTCTTATAATTTACAAAACTTTTGTTGCTCCATTTATGTCCAATAGTGTATAACAGTATGACTTCTGAATTACATGACCATCATACGTATTTACTGTAGATATATTCGATTTTTAATTTCATTTAGCATCCTAATTAAATCTTGCCGATTAAGATCTGTTGATTACTTATTTCAGTTTCTTTTCCGGCGTTTTAATGGTTGATCGTCGTTCCTTTTCGTTTATATCTTTTTATTTTTATTTTTCACTTAAGATACGCATTTTTATACGGCAACTGTGTATAATCATTAAATTGTTTATATATTAAATTATTTTCAATAGTCGCATTCGGATAAAAAAAAAACGAAAACGCAGGAAATTTTTCTATACACGTGTTTATCTCAGTTCGGACGATAAAATTTGCATATGTTTATATGGAAATTTCAACAGCTTTATTTATCCCATTTTGTCGATTCCACCGTTGGTAGCTGTATTAAATTACAGGTTAAAGGCTTATTAATTTAATTAATGTACTTTGCGCCGCATATAAGCGATACGCTTTCAATTTAGCGTCTCGTATTTCGTCGCAATTATTTACTTTAGAGCCGCGCTTAACGATAAATTGTTATTTTTAGTAGCGTTAACATTGTTTCGAGCATTTAAAATTTTATGTGTTTTTACAAATATCTACAGGAGCACAATAGGCTATAAAGTTATTTTACGAGTTGGGCGAATTATTTTTTAAGTCGTAACCGGTAGATGTACGTGTGTATTCGTGTATCTTCTGCTATCTTTCGCTTTAACAACCTTGCTACCGAGAAATGCAAATTAAAATTTTGCTTTCACGTTTTACAACTTAAGGTATAATTAAGATTTTATATGCGAATAAAGTTCTTAAGCTAAAGTTATTGTATTAGAGCCTATTGCGCGGATTAGTCATCTTTTACTGCAACGTATGGTGTGAAACAAAAGCCTTAGCAACATAATTCTTGATTTGTACGAATAAGTTAATACTAATTACATTTAAATGTGTTTTGTACCGAGAAAGCTAAAATTATATTGATGGAAGTATGCCATGAAATTTGAAAATGTATATCGTAGCTTATTTCTTTCTTTTTATATATCATTCTGACAGGTTAACTGTCACACTGACATTAATATTTGTGGATAACCACGAAAAGTGTATTTTAAGCAGTGATGATTTGGTGTTATTTTCTGGGCATTCTTTTAGATGTGTTTCAAATGGAATCATAATTATATTATTAATAATTGTTTTTCTGCCAATATAATTCAAGTTGAGCTCAGTTTGAAGACCGGTACTGAAATGAGAATCCCATCTCCATCAATGATTACATATTATAATAAACAATACACTTGTAAGAATAGTTAATAACTCTGCTTTTTATCTATAAAATCAAGTCAAGTAGTTAAGTAACTTAACAGCTGAATATATGTATAAGTTGTACATGAAATACGCATTTAGAACAAATATAAAAATATTGTAACAGACAATAATCATTATTTTCGTTAGGAATTCGTTGTTCTTTCGTTTAAGTACGTAATTAAATATGAGAATTCTCTCAGACACGTAAGGAATCATAAAAATGTAAGTCGTTATATACCATAAACGATGAAATTCTTAAAACCGAGATACATGCGTTTATTCAAGGCTAGAACAGATTTTATTCTTCGAATTCTACACTTAAACGAATCTCCTTTTCCGTCCGAGCGTGTTCGAAAAAATCAGAAACGAACCGCTTTTCCGAAGCAATTAAATTAAACGATTACATCTCTGTAATTCATCACTATTTACTTAACTGCTCGCTGCCGTCATACGACATACTTATGGCACGAACGGCCGCTACATACAACATATTTTACCCGCTGTACTCACGTAGACGTACTCGCCAACGACACCATAATGACTTCGAATAAGGTTGCTTGCCTTGTGAGAGAACAAGCGAGCAAGGGAATCGACCCGTATGGCAGCCGACAATGCTGCCGTGTAGCAGCTGTAAATGAGCACTTGTGTGCACCAGTGTAGGTATAGTATTTATGTGTACGGTCGCCTTGTCTGTATGTGTGTACATATCCAGTCTGCTTTGTACAGCAAATTGCACTCGCATTTGTACAATGAAGAGTGCATGTCGTCTCCCTTTTGTGCGCCGAACATAATATCTCCGTCCTTTTCTTTGCCGAGCTTCTCGGCGATCGTAGAGAAACGGTGTTCTTTTTCTAGTGCTACATCTGTTTTCATCTAGGCGCGGTCATTAAATGAATATCACTAGTTACGGCCTGCACGTATTTGCTGCTTTTATACTTTATGTAGCGCATACCTGGTTCGTAGGTTTGCAATTCTAGCTTGGCAATTTTTCACTTCTGAGTCATTAGGAAATGCTAATAAAGCATATAAAAAGTGGTTTGAACATGAGTATTTTCTCAACAAAGCCACAAAGATGTGAATAGGAAGTTGTCTCTCTTCGTCTTTCTATTCATATTGATCTATTAACGCATTCATGTTCGACAGCCGTATTCTATTTGCAACCAACAAAAGGATGGATATATTGCTTCATTAGTAGAGAATAGATAAAGAAGCTGGTCACATGTTTACAGATCCTAGCAATCGTTAAATTTAGCGTACATGCGTAAACATACCAACAAACTTTCCTAAGTGTTCTATTTTCACATATTTTATGTTTAACTAGTCGATTAATGTAGTAACCGATGTTATCTAAAGGAATTGATAGCTATTTTGCATAATTGGAGGAAGTTATCCCATTTTTTGGGCTGTATAAAGCAGTTTTGATGCTAATTCAATAAATTAGTGTACAAACTATTCAAAAGGATTTTAGAAGAAGCATTGACCGTGTAATATTGGTTCAAAAGATGTTCAAATTGCAAAAAATTCATATGGCAGAAATCTCGAACAGTATTGAAATCGAACGGCTCGGTGGTCCAGTGGTAAGAGAGGTTGCACATGAGTTTGGCAATTCAGATATTGCGCGTTCGAACCCAACATCCGTCAAGTATAGTAGACGGGTTCAGTAGGCTCAGGGACAGAAACCTTAGCAACACGGCGGAATTCGACAATCGATCAGGTTACGGCTATAACCGATCAGGTGTTTTAAACCGTTGCTGCACAGAGCTTCCCATGGTGGTATGACAAAACATAAACAAATGCGAATACCGTACTGGGTATGCGATAAGATAAGATAACATGTTTAAAGCGGTATTGTCTAATGCTCACTGAAACACACAAGAATATTTTAAGGAAAACTATTCTAAACAAAAAAGGTCCTTGATAGAACTATCTTGCGATGATAATTTGAGAGTGGAGATTGCCAAACTAGATTTTGATGATTTTTAACTAATATTCTGCGAAACTACATTTTCAGCCATGCTGACAATAAAAATTGCATAATAAATTGAATGTTCACCAAAATTTGCGACTAAAATTAAATATAACCGATCTCGGCATCTCCTGGTTTGTGCCGAGCATCCAAGATAATTCTTAACATTTTGGTTAGACTTTAAGTTTATTTTTACGGCTTTAACATTATCAAGCGTAATTCCATGCTATGCGACTGATTAGTTATACATACGAATGCTAAGAGAATGAACTTAGAGAATCCCTCTATATAATTTTTAATACATCATGCTTTATGGCACAGAGCATCGTCATACATGAGTGCAATGCATAAATGCGTATGGGTTATTTTGTGGTTTTAATGATAATAGATAATCTTCTAAAACATTTTTTTACCGTTTTTTAGTCGATGGTGCGCCTTACAAAATACAATGATGTTTGATCTTTGTGTTTTAAATACATGATCAAATCATTCCAGGTTTTTTTTTGTTTTCAAAATACACTGCTGTACCACATTCACCTGAACGTCTACTAATATATTTTGGACGTTCTAAACACAAACAAGAAGTCATGAATTTTCAAAAATTACATTTATAAAGTTATTCCTATAAATATTAATCCGTATCTTTTACCAGTGGTCAACAGCGAAATTCTTCTGCTTCTTGCGTTCATTCCGTTAGTAATTTCGTTTTCACTTTTATTAGGCGCCTATACTTTGATATGCCTGCATATAGGCGTCTCTAACTATTCTTTTGAATATTTCGACACCCCGTCGAGATATAATGAATACCTTATGGCTCTGCGTTGTTGTTTTATAATTCCGCGATCAACTCGAACCATTACCTTTTGTTTTTTCTTTGTCGTGATATTGGTCTAAAAAATATTTTCTTTAATTAATTCGGCGATTCTTGTTGCATTCTGGCAGGAAATATGTTCATTGGCTCTATTTCACGTTTAGAATGCATTCCCGTTCCTAGGAGAGCACAAATTCTTGTCTTTTTCCATGCCGTCACCTACTTCTGCTTGTCCACAACCACAACAACTATAAAATGTCTTATCACAAAATGAAGCTGAATTCACGATACAGTAAGTCAGAAAGATGTTTATTTTAATTTTAGAACACACCTAGTGCGTTATCTTCGGTGTAAAAAATGGCTCAATTATAGTATAGAAATCTAAATACAAAAAATTAAAAGTATTGTATTTTATGATAAATGAATTTCCTTGTTATTACCAACGTTAAATTTAAATAACTTAAGACTTTCGTGAAATTATTAATAAATAAAAATTTCACAGCTCCGGTAGGATTTGAACCTACGGCTCCTGTTCACTAGACTGGCGTGTTAACCCACTTACACAACGGAGATCGTCCGAACAAATGGCTGTTTAAACAATTTCAATAATGTAAAGGCTTAACACACTAGTTTAGCGAACAGGAGTTGCAGGATCTAATCCTACCGGAGCCGGGTAAATTTTTATTTATTAATTATTTCACGAAAGTCTTAAGTTATTTAAATTTAACGTTGGTAATAACAAGGAAATTCAATTATCATTTGTAAACCAGCAGAAGTTATTCTAAATAATTTGTATTCTACTCTACTACGAAAAAAAATCTTAAATTAGATTTACTAAATTATACGGAGAGGTTTTAATTTAATGACAGACGATTGTATGTATTTTATTGAGGTGCATTATAGAAAGTAAAACAGATGCAGGGAAATGTTGGATTGGGAAAATAGTTATATCTTTTGTTTGGTGCACTATATGAATGGACCTAAATATAACTTTTCGAGGCCCTGTTGGTAAAGCATTTAGGTAAATGAAACATCGAGTCAACAACGTTCCTTCATTTAACAAATAATAGATGAAGAAAATCTCATTTAATGTTTCTGTAAACCACAAACACTCGCCAAGTTCCTTTTTGTATTTCAAGGTACTAATTACGTTGCACTGCATCTATCAAACATGACAACGGTCTACATTCGCTATACCAATATTAATCTGTTTACGTATTAGGATGGTATATTTTTCTATGGATCACCAGGTAGAACGAGAGAACACGTTTCTAATTAACCATACTTTAGTGTGTCATATTAATTAATGTTGAAATGAACGACACAGAACGAACAAGCGAGAACATATGGCATTAATTAACTGCACTGGCTCGTACTAGTCGTTTGTATTGTGTTTAAGATACAAAGGTAATTAATTGTGAATGTGTGCGTTTGTCAGCGCGATAAATTAAACCATCCGGTATTGTATAATTTATCGTTTTGTTTTATTACATGCAAGCAAGTATTCATCGTCATGCGTTCGAATGCCTCGAAATGTACAAACACGACTCGTTAATCGATATCGCTCCGGGCTCTGGATAATCAAATTACAAACCTGATCAAGATAGATTACGTTGCGGTGGGCGTTCGTCTATTGTATCTCGCTCCTTTCTGATGGTATTCCGTTATTAAATTAATACATCACCGTTCAAAAGTGTTTAATGCAAACTACCTTTACTTTATCTTTTATAATTGCATTAAGTTGCAAAACAACGTCATAAGCTAGCTAGACGGTCATTGACTGACACAAACAAACTGCGATTAGATTCAAATTTCGATTCGTTGTTTAATGGTTTTTTCAGTTTTCGTATGTTTTAATAGGAGTATACTGTATCGAAGGCTGTTAGTTAATTAAAATACATGTGAGAATGATAAATTGTGTATGTTAACAGAAAGTTTGAAATGTATTGAAACTCAAATCGCTAATAAAACGTTTATATTCTAAATCGCATTCCTACTTGACGTGTTGTTGTATTGGTAGTCAGATGCAATACATGGATTCATTTGGAAGTCGGAGTCTGATAACAACTACCACACATATTTTGAATATTGATAAAATTACAATTTTCTTGCAATTAACCAACGTAATTAAATTCCTGAAAAAATATCAATCTCGGCAGGATTTGAACCCACGACCTTTGCGTTACCGGGGTATTATGCTACCATTACACGACGAGACCACTTGTGTGTTCAAATCACTTTTAATACCTAGGTGTCACGATATCTGTAGATATATCGTAATACCTCGCAGACACTATATTATTATTAAAGGCAAGTTCTTTACTGTTCTTAACAACTACTTTAATTGTTATTAATATTAATATTAGTTTAATTGTTAAGAACTTGCCTACATGTTTCTGTTCATAATGAAAAGTTTACGGCATCGATCTTGTAGACAAAATTGTACGTGCAAACTGTGATGAACGCGCTGAGTCTATATTCTTAAAATGGTAACTCTCCTTGATATCAATTCCTCATATATTGCAACCAGTGTGGTCATGTATCATTTTTAATGCTCATCTACACCACGTTTCAATTACGCAATTCAGCAACAGATTGTGGCTTTCGACGAAGCATTTTACTCAGTAATCTAAGTCAAAATTTCAAATCTTTAGTAATAAATATTAGTGTGTACCACAAATTGTACGTTTATGCATTTTATGTAATATTTGACTTATATATTTTATTCACATTGCTGTGACTTCACTTGTCCCTATTAGAAACATGGCAGAAATACTCGGAAACCATCCTAAGTTCAATAGAATTGCAAAAAGAATCTGTGTAAGCATGAGATACTTATATTGTTACATTGCTATTGTGTAAAGTTCGTCACGTTTCGATTGAAAATCTGCTTCGTGTGTGTTAGAAAAGGAAGCTGTATGCGAGGATGTCAGTCAAACAGGTATCAAAATAGCATTAAGCATTTTATGATTGGTTGTAAAAGAAAATAAAAACGTCTTAGAAGAAGTTTGCGCGAAAACCCAAAAAACGTAGCGTTGTCTGGGACAGCTAATCAAACCTGAGGCATGAGGATGTCTGCTGGAGTTAGACATCTGGAAACTGCACATTCCGAAGTTGGACTGTGGATTAGATGGCCTGAATTGGTGGGTTGCAAAGATCATGATCGAGAAGCTCTTCCGATATACTGGCATCCATATTCTGGTATGCTGCCGATGAGGAAACAATGAGAAGTTACTGCCATGTTGCTTCTGCAAGACGCCGGGATGTTAGGAAGGAACGGAGTGCAGATATCACCACATATCCGATTCGCCGAGGAAAGGGCAGTGTTACGAACCCAAAAACAACAGCGAATATACTCTAGAATACGAACGGAATGCACTGGAAGGTTTGAGCACGTATTCACCGGCTGCTGTAAATACGTGCATACAGAGCAGAATCAGTCATGGCATGAACGTCGTGCTGAACGTGTCAATATAAATACAGGGTGTATATAAATAATCCGATACAGAGTTTATCTAAATAATCGATATGTAAACAGTCGTTTAGTAGGTGTTTCTATAGTAAATAGTTAATAGTTCGTTATACGTTTTAGTTTTAATGTTACAAATAAATAATTTTAATAAAATATCGCCTACTTAAATTGCGATACGGTGAGAAGATAACAATATATACTTTGAGAAACAAATTTACAGTAAATTACTAAGAAGATACTGAATACGTAGGCTTCCACGGCCAGAGTCATGATGAGGTAATTTTTTTTATATCTCACCGAGACACGGTCCAATTCCAGAAATAGTTCCTTTATTATTAAGTAAGATATTTTTTAAGTGAACAGCTATATATGTTATTATCTCTTCATATCATTGGGGTTCATCGCTGAAAAAAGCAAACTTGTATTATACTCAGGCTTGGAATTTAATCTTGTTATCGTTGTTCAGTCCAACATCCACACATTACACCGAAAACATGCTATCTGATACCTGTTTATGGTACAATTTATGTAGTATATATAGTAGGCTCCAGATATAGCTTGTAATACATTTTCTGAAAAAAGAATACACACAATAGCTGTGATAATTCTTACTAAGTTGTTTTTAAATATGTATATTTGTTACTATTTATAGTAGTAGTATCTGTTCAAATATCTAGGAAAATCCGTTAATTTATACTGTATATAATCTGTTATGACACAAAGCTATGTATTTGAATGCACACAAAAAATTTTCTCCGTATTTAATGTTATTGTATCTTAGGCATAATTTTATAGTAATAAACTATTGGCTAACTGTTTTAAACTATTAAGTCTTATTCTTGTTGCAGGAACGTTGAAATAGTGGCGACACATTTCTCTTCCGGAGTAAGTATAACATATTGGTTATTATTTCCAATCTGTGGGTAATTCGTTAACCCTTTATCTTCTTTCTTCTTTATTTCGGGTTACATTAAGCATTTTCTCTTTGTGGCGGGAAAGTGTAGTGACTATGCAGTACGAATAAAACAATATTATTTAAAGGTGAGCGTCTAGTAATTTATTTTGATTTTTTTTTCATATAAATAGACTCAAATATCTAAGATTTTTGTGGTTACGTTTTTTAGACGCTTTATTTTTTACTTTTGTGTTACGCCAAAATCTATAACTAGCTAGACTGCTAAAAACATCTTTATAATTTTTGTTATTTGGATATAACTGAGATTCTTAATACCGTGTTAGTAGATCAAATCTAGACAACTCTGAATAACAACTAGCATTAAGTTATTTCAGAAACTGCGCGATAAAACTAAAGTGATATTTAAGAGATCTAAGATGTCAAGTGCCGTGGAATTACTATAAAACTTTGCGCAACTTTATTACGCTATTAGTGTATATAAAAAGTAGTCCGGTAAAACTTTGTGGTCTGTTTTGAAAATCTTAACATTAGGCGAAAGAAAAGGCGATTGTCTTTTTATTGAAATACAGGATCCTCACGTATTGATAGTCACTTTGTAAATTCAGTACGAAGTATAAATGTTGGAAACACTAGTAGGGGGTAATTATACAGGTACTAAAAAGGAGAATATTCATTCATTGTCTAGTTTTAAACCAGTGACAGCTGAAACAGTGTTTAAATATTTAAAGAAAGTGACTGGTACTGCTATTGACTACGATAGGATTTAAATTCGTATGATTAATCTGTATTGACCCTATATTCTTTATTGCATGGTATTTTCCATAATGTGTGGAAAGAAGTGGTTGTTTTGCTTTCACTTAAAGGTAGAATTCGTAATACTTAAGTATTTTATCTACGTTCATCAAAACATTGAAAAATTACGAGATCCGAAACCAATCAATATTTCTCACCTTATAGTTTGGATTCGGTCCGATTTTCGTAATTATTCGATATAACTGAACGATTTCCCATTTTATATTTTATATTTATAATCTTACTTCATGTTAATTAATTTTCTTCAGGTATATTTCAGAATATCTTTTGCTTTTGTGCTGCAAATTTCTGCGTAATTGGTATCCCTTAAGTTTAGATAGAAAACGCTGACGTATTGGCAATTCCGGCAACTACCTCGACCTGCTAAATTTTTAAAGATATACCAATTCACATTTAGGGTAATATTGCTAGGCTTTCCAGCTATTTCGGTGACATCATAACCACATATTTAGAACTTTCCTTAATACACGGAATGCCAGGTAGTTTTTAGTGCTTCCCGATAATGCAAACCGAGGTTTCTTATAACCAGTTCCACAATTCTACAATAAAACACAATACGACTTCAACAGCACAATATCTTTCTCGTTATAAAACATTTAGCAACAGTACTAATTTAGTATTTGGTAACATTACTCACATAATTCACGAGTTTTCTTAGTTATAATAAGTTCGGAAGCGACTGTAAAATAATCGCAAACTGTAAAGCAAAAATTGTATATAAGACAGTAAATTAAAATTGTTTAAATAATTGAGTTCAAGCTAGTTTGCTTTTTCTACCAGATTACAGCTGACAGTGTATTGTTTCTTCGACAAAAAGAACCATCCAGACCATTAGGTGAAAACAGTAATAATGATTACAGTTACACCATTCTAAAAAGCATCATTCTAGCTCGTGATCAGGGCGAACTTACAATTTTAATGTTGTTAGACTCCAGCAAGGTCTTCGATACTTTGAATTACAGTTTATTGTGAGCATTCTGTTGGTTTCGAATGTGCATTGAATGCGTTGATAAGGCTTTGCTTGTAGAATATAACATTTGTCAGCTACGGTATGTGAGACTCAACAATCAGTTTTTTCTTAATATCTGCGGGTAGATAAGGACGTTCCGATGATATTGAGACTACTTCTTGTTTCCATATATTCATTCCAATGTTATGATGTACGCTGATGACACAAAAATAACAAATTATTTTTTCTAGAAGATTTTCAAGTCGTGGTAAACGGAAGATTTCGATGGTATTTCTCTATTTCCTGAACAGGATGCTTTAATTGTGCATTTTGTAAAAACTTTAGCCATTTTGCTTGGCAGTAAACAGGCATGTACTAAGTATCAAAATGGCATTCTTATCTTAATGAACTGTACGAACATCTTATTTCATAGACTTTTAAAGTAGAAGGCATAAATAACTTTATAATTTTTGCAAAATAAAAGTGCTTTCGTGATGTGCCGATTTCCTGGTAGACTGGGGATTAGTGCATGCCATTGCAGAATTTGGTTTTATGTAATGTAGCTTAATTAGTTTTAGGAAATTAAATATTTTTTACCGAAAACCGTCTATTTGTCAGTAAACGTCAGTTGATAAAGCAAACAGCCTTTTGACTTTACTTTTGTATTTCTTCTGACTTTTATTTAAGGAAGTAAATCTTGTATAAATATTGGTTTTAAGAAAATTTCGATAAACGGAAGAAAAGGTTTATTACAAATAAACAATTCTTTTGGTGAAACACCTAACTTTAAAATTCTCCAATTCGCTAACAAGGGTTTACGTTTGAATAACGTCGAGAGCATGAAAATATTACTATTGCAGGTACTTGACAGATTTAAATCGTTAAATACACAAATCTCCTTTAATTCTGCTCCTACTTTTCAGATATGATTCGATAATTGCTGCAGATCTCTGCCTATTTAATTCCACTTACCTTAGAACTCTAAACTGTCTGTTTTTGCTTTAATTTAGCCTTTTGAGACGTACAGATTTTGCCATGATACTGCCGACGATGGATTTTCATAATAACTAGTTCTTCTTTGGACTATTTTTATCGTTCGTTGAACTTATATAGCCCGACGTTTCAGCAGTTCGTCTACTGTCGTCTTCAGGGAAACCCTGAGACGGGCTGTTGCTTGCCAGAACAGTCATGCTTCGACATATTTGTCTTCCCTATTTTTTATTAGTGAAAATTGTCGTGATTGGGGATGGAGTTCGATTTATTGGGAAAAGGGTCATAGGATTTCATGAAACAATGCATCAATCCTGGAGAAATAAGATAATGCCACAAGAAGAAAACTATTGGAAACAGCATATATGGCCATTATACCGACCGCCATTAGCACACCAAACCTGAAGGTAAAGAACATCTGGCTCTCTATGATTAAAGAAAGCATTAGCCGAAGACCGGCGACCGTGATACGGAAGAAAAATAACAAGCATACGCAGACCAACCCCACAGAATGGAGACGGATCAGCGGAATACACAACAGCCCATGCACAAAAAAATCGGTCTACTGCGCACCACTTTCTGCGCAGATCCAATGCGCGGATCTACTGCGCATCTCCTTCTGCGCAGAAAATTGTAGCTTCAATATTTTTAACACAGTAATTTCTGTTCCCCCCTATTAGCTCAATGGTTAAGTCGGGTGAAATACGGAAATCGAAAAAAATAAATAAATCCAGTTCGATCACCAGCCACGACAACTTTCACTAATAAAAAAATAGAGAAGACAAATACACGTCAGACAAAAAATCATCGAAGCACGATTGTTCGCAAGCACAGCACACTTCTCAGGGGTACCCTGAAGACGGCAGTAGACGAACTGCCGAAACGTCGGACTATATAATTTCAACAAACGATGGAAATAGCCCAAACAACAACTCGAGTTATTACATAGAGGTCTCTCTATTTACAATCTTTATTTGGAAAAACTTTCTTGTTGACTTACCCCATTTTTACCATTTTCATTTATTTATACTAAATACGTACTGCCAGTACAAACTCGCAGCATGGAAGTTTTACTGTACTTATTCTGCATTTGGTGGAAGTTAGATAAAAGGATATTATGACTATTATTATAATTTCTGATTAGACTAATTTACCAGCTTTACATTCGATCCGATTATGTTATGTGAAGAGAGCCATACTTATAATCTATCTATGAGAAAGCCAATTACGCCTTACATTAGGTTTAACTTTCGCGATTTATGTTAAGTTGACTGACATCAAAATATAATATTACAATATGTATTTGTGTCGGGTAGCAACGTTATTCGTTTTCATTGTTTCATCCGAGTGTACCGTATTTAAGAATACCAGAACAAACGAGTGCCGACTAGTCATTTCCTGTTTAATATGCGCCACATAAACATGTTAATTGCTACTTTATCCGCGGCTAGGTTCAAAGTTGCCTCGTAGAAGTTATGCGTTCGTTGGTTCGTTCAGTTTGTCGTTCTATTTGCAAATTAGCTTAATCCCACGCAGTTCCGAGCGCGTCAAAAAGGGAATGGCGCGATCTAGCGCAAAAGTGATCCTACCTACCCACACGCGTTATTTCCTAATTGGATTAATTTTACACCGTTTATGTCGAGCAACAGAATCTGTTATGCATCACGCGGATTTTTACGTTAAATGCTAACGGATTAAGTGTTCGGAGAAACGTTGGTAATTTGCTGGTAAATAAATCGCCCTGGTTTATCTAAACCTTGTTCGGCAAGTACACACGATTCGGTAAAGCGGTAATATCCCTCAAATTTTTCGACATTTCTCGCTTAATTTATCCCCAGTCAAATATTTTCCTATTAATATATTTCTCGGGAATTTAATTAATCCTGTAAGGACACCGTCATTTTTAATGTACATAAACGACACGAAAAATTGTTTGGTGGAGTTATAATTAGAAAAACTGGAAATTTCGCATATGTAAGGAAATATCGTATTGTAATTAATTATATAATCTAACTGGTTCTATGAATTTAACATGTATACCAATAGTAATCTTTCTATTGTCTTTTCTTTGTTGTTTGAGTGTAGTGTATTTGATAATGGAAGAAGAATTAAATTGAATTAAACAATGAAAATAACAGAAAAATATGAGTCACTGCTGCCTGTGTAAAGTTGTATGTAATATAGTGATATTTTTTTTAGTTTATAGTGAAGTATATTGATATTTATATAAAGGAGGGTTAAGACTGCCTGTGATTTCAATTTCAATATTCAAACATTCAATTTTTGTGGCTTCTTCTTCTTCTCTTTGACACCAATTTCTAGCGCTGTTTTTCGTCTTGCTCGTAATTACAATGGCGCTGTCTTTTGGTGGTGTTATTATTTTTGGCGCGTCTGGGTCACTGTTTATGGGATATACCGCCACTCCTTTGTTACTTTCTAACATAATAATCTTAGGTTTTATGGTTTAACTTCAGTAATTTAGCAATTTCGTGGTTACTTTTACCGATGTTGTAATATGCCACTATTTGAGCACGCGTTTCCGCAGATAATTCTTTTGTTTCCGAGCTGAGTACAAACTAAATTTTTCATTGTATTAAAATGCCCGTCTTGTCTATTTTCAAATTTTATGACGGCCATTATAATCATATCTGAAAAACTGCTCATTATTTAATCCGTCTACCTTAACGTGCGTAATCCGCAAAGAGGGTCATTTTGGTTATCTTAATGCCATTCGACTCATTACGTATACAGAACATTACAGAGTAATTATAATTTATCTCGTATATACAGTTTAATAATTTGGATTTGGATTAAAAATAATTCCTTTGAGAAATCTTCAATTATACAGCTGGGTAAACACTTATGTCCGTTAGTGAATATCGTATTTCGAAAAACAATTAGCTTATGTCAAACTTTTCTTCCTAATATCAGATTCATGCTATATTTACACAGACATCATAGAACTACTTATCACTCGTAAAATTTTAACTTGAAAAACATACAATATTCTAAAGTCCCATCTACGTGGAAAGGATGGTACAACTGACCGCTTTGTTTATAAATTTGTTATCCATCAAGAGTGTTTGCTGTGTAGCCTAACGACCAGGCAAACAGCTCTAGTGCACGTTAGGTAAGGCATCGCTTTGGTAACAGCATAATATCAACGACAAACTGACTTATTGAAAATTTCCTTCACGAAAATAAACTGAGATTACCTCAAACTTCAAGGAGTGACTCAGCAAGTATTATTACACATTCCGAACCTCCATTTTCAAAATTGCTGAAATCCGCCCAAAGATTAAGGTGCAGCTGAAAAATTGTGCGCTCGTGAGTGAGTACTGTTATATACAAAAACTTAACGAGAACTTATCAAAATTCACAGTTTTTATTTACGTTTACTTAATTATAAAATATTTGGCTAGTTAGAGAATGCGATAGGAATATTTTATATAAAAGAGCAATATGTAAATTTGATAATGTATATATATACTAAGAGCTGATAATACAAGGAAAACAATTATAATGGACAAACCACAATATAAGAAATGAATTCAATGTTAAATGATGAGAATACGTATAATACACTCGTGAAACACCACCCTACTGAAAAATTTCAAAAATTAAATAATGTGATCAAAGAATAGGAAACAAAACAACTAATTACAAAAGAAGAAGCCAACCAATCAAAAATAAACAATATTTTGACTCCCAGAGTATATGGACTCCCCAAAATGCACAAAACCAATGTCCTAAGACCTATAATTTTAATAAAGTCCTTTCATATAATTCCTCCAAATTATTAGCAAACACCATTGCAGAACTTTTAGGAAAAAATGAATGTTGTGTTAAACTTTTTGAGAAATATAATAAAAAATAAATATACCAAAAACATCGGAACCTGCGCTCCGATGTGTTTGAAGATAGATAGAACGAAATAAAATGCCATAGCAGTTATAGACGAGTTCACTAAAACATTAAACGTGTACCTAAGCACTTATATCAAGTGCATTTTTGGAACAGCAGTGGGCTGTCCCATTACAGTAGTAGTCGTTAACTTTGTTACAGAAAGAATGTGAAGTACTAAAAAAAAAGTAAAATATATATATCATTCTTTAAAAGGTATGTGAGTGAATGTATTTTAGCAATGCTATTAGGAAAACAATATGATATTAACAACAATAAATTCCTTTTGCCTTTGAATACAATTTATAATAGAATAGAATGAAAATCAAAATAAGAGTTTCTTAGATATACTAATCAGGAAGAAACAAAGCATTCGTACTGATTTGTTTCCTAAGAAAAGGCATTCGAAAGATATCTAAACTTTAAACTCTATAGCACCCAATAAATATAAAATTAGTATTATTAAGAATCCAGTAGATCGCTGTTACACGTTTGAAAGAAAATATCTAAAAATCTTTTAAAACTTAAAGGAATATTAATTAAAAAGAACTATCTCATAAACTTTATAAATAAACATAAATGGAAATATAAAATTAAAAATATCGCCAAGAACGATAAAAAAGTCTTACATCGGAAACACCCAAAAATTATGTTGCGCTAAAATGTTATATTAAATTTTTAAAAGCAATCGAACAAACTTTAAAACCAGCTAAAAACAATAGTAATTTTTTTAGGAAAACCTTCCCGTGTAAATAAAACTGCGATATATTGCGATAATATCACATAAAGTAAACGGTTAGAGTGTCAAGGGTGCGATTACTTTTTCGTAACAGCTGTGCTCTACACCTAAGATCTCGGTATTCGCTGCTTTACTATTATCATCGCTCTCGAGAGACAAATGATTCAGGAAGAAGGATCAAGGCAGAAAAAACGCTTGTGTATGGTACGCGTTCAAAGAACCTTATTGATACAAATGAAGACATTAATCGGTCTCCCACGTATTCATGTAAAACCGTTGCTTGTCGTGACTGCAGCGCAACAACACTTATTTCATTGTCTCTGTCTCTTTTTCCTTTTACTTTGGTTTAGTGACGGTATATTACAGCTTCCTTCTCGTATTCCTACACTCCTTTTATATTAGCTGTTCAAGCTTACCTAACTGTAATGTCTAACACAGTTCGATTTAGTGAGAAGTTTTGCTTCTACGCTAATAATGTAATGATTTTTAACTGGAATGGAGTATGAAAATGCTGTTCATTATAAATAAGTGACGTACATTAGATACACTTTAAGTGATTCTTTTGTTCGTAAATGAATCTGTTATTACATTGAATGTATATACACTACTTGCCGTAAGAGCTTGCCCAACCCTAAATATTATATTATTATTAATAATAATAATAATAGCATTTATTGCCTAACAGTCGCATAAACCATATTAAGGACAATATATAATAAAACAAAAGTAATGAATTCACAAAAAATTAAAGAGAATAACATAAAAAAACAGAAAAAAATAATAGTGGATAAATTAAACAAAACTAATCTGGATCGGTACTTGTACGCAACAATTGCCCAAGCGAACAGTGAAACACATCACAGTTTGAGAAAATCCTATTGTATTCTTTGCTCACACGTGTGATGGGGGATCTAAACCGCCGTTGTATATTTTTTATTGCTAATTTGTGTACATTATAGTATGGACACCATATTATCGTCGCATATTCGAGTTTAGTACGCACAAAGGAACAGAATAATACTTTAAGTGAAGAAATGTTAGCAAACATTTTTGTGTTTCGCAAAATAAAGCCTAAAAACAAACAAATAATAGTTTCAAATTTTCTTTCTCTAAGATATATACATAAATGTGCCAAGCGTATGCAGAAATCTTTAATATGTAAACAGATATACGAAAATTATAATAAAGTGATGAAGGTATAATTATTTAAATTTTCTGTATAGGCATTTGCACAGATTTGTGTAAAATAGGAATTCCTTTAACTCAAAAGTTAAAAACTAATTATAAAATACACCTTTACGCTGTACTTGTAGAAAGAATTGTAACAGTTATAAAGACAATGTTTTTATCAATTTGTTAACAAAGCGTGTTGTGTCTACCTTTGGCTTTTATTATTGCCGTACATAATCTTGGCATTTTCTCTAGAAACGTTGTCACTGTTCCTCCACATATCGTGAAGTTACGGCCAAGGTACTGTTGTTGAATTCGGAGCATATTTGCGAACCAGTCGGTGGAGTTCGTCCCACAAAAGCTCAATCAGATTGACATCTGGACTTTTTGGTGGGCATTTCATAACAATTTTCTCTCTGTACTCCAGTTGCTGCAAATACTCACGGCATATCTTTGCAGCGTGCTTTTGATCATTATCGAGCTGGAACACGAAGTTTTTACCGATTAAGGTGAGATGGCATATCTCTCCCAAATTTCCCTGTAACCTTCTTTTCTAAGAACCACTTTGACCAAATCACCCCCAGAGGTACCATCAGAACAACCCCAAATCATGATTGATCATCCTCCATGTTTCATTGTTGGTGAAATACAGGATTCAAGTGCTTGCTCTCCTTTCGATCTGCGGACAAGTCTCCTTCTATCTGAGCCAAAGGTGAGATATTTAGATTCGTCGCTCGAGAGCACTTTCTTGAAATCTTCCAACGTCCAGTCTTTGTCTTCTCTCGGCCATTCTAACCATTTTGCTTTGTTTGCTTTGTGTAATAACGATTACCGCACAGCAATTCTTCTATACAAACCAGTTTGGCGCAAATGCCTTTTTGCTTACTATGGTGACGCTAATTGGTTTTACAAAATATTCGCTTTACCAGCAATTTCTGACGCTGTTTTTCGTTCATTTTGTTTGCTCGTAATTACAATTGCATGATCTCCTGCTTGTGTTGTTGTTTTTGGCCGTCCGGGTCGCTATCTATTAGATACACCACTACTTCTTGAGACTTTTTAACATTTTAATCCAGGGTTCTACGGTTTAATAATTTTTAGTAATTTAGCAGTTTCTGAGTTACTTTTGCCGATGTTGTGTTTTATCACTATTTGAGCACGCGTTTTCGTAGATAATTCCGTAGATTTTCGATAACTTAATGCGATTCGGCTCATTACGTACACGGGGAACATTAGGAGGAATTATAATCTATCTCGTACTTACAGTTGAATAATACAAATATTTTGACAGGGATAATAATAGTTTCTTTGAATAATCTCCAATTATGCAAGTGGGTAAACACTTATGGCCGGTAATGCATATACATACCGTGCGTTTGAATTTATAGTGCACAATTATAAACAAACATTACTGATTTACTGCGATAATTTTCTCATCAACCCTTGATGGTAAGCATAAACCTTCACAGTTTCTGTGCTAGATTAAGAATATTCTGAAGTTTAAGTGTTATTGCATACCACCTGGTGTGCTCGTTCTACTGTAAAAGTTTGCATTCCGCACTATATCTTGAAACAGACTATACATAAGGACAAAACGCTCGCAAACACCGATTGTTAAATATTACTTTGTGTTTATAATTCTATGTATAACTAGAGATTGCTTTGTCTGTCTTCTTTACGTATTTGTTTCTTTCATTAAATATAAAATTTTCGAATTAAATTGATGTAAAAGGTTATCTTGAATACTTGATATCGTATTTACAAAAGTCTGAAAGTAAACAAACAATAATTTCTAATTCTCTTTCTCGAATATATATACATACATACGTATATATACAAACGTGTCCGCAAATATATATTCAATATTTGTAAATACAACTACGAAAATTATAATGAATTGATGAAAGTATAATTATTTAAATTTTTTACGGGCTCGCATTTACGCATATTTGTCCATAATGGCAAGATTACCCATTCCTTTACTAGAAAAGCTCTCCAAAAGCATTGCGCCTGCTAAAAACTTACAAAAAAACATCCATTACCATACTTTTTGTATCCACACAAACTGTTGCAATAACCATGCCATTGGAATATAATAAAATGGCTTGGATGGTTGTAAAATGATAAATCTTAAATATAAAAGAAATGCCTGAACGGGCATTTGTTTTTTTTTAGAGACACTATTGTATATGTCCCCATTGCTTTTGTAATCATCTCTGAAACGTCTACAAATTGTGCAATTTACTAATGTTTGAGTCTGCTAGAAGAGAATGGATATATTTTTTATGTAAATACAATTCAAGAGCGTCGAAAACTCCGTATATTGTGAGACTCCGTAGCTTGTGAATGCATTGTAGATGTTGAGCGAAGCGGAAATTCCACAATAACGTATGCATAGCGCCTTCTATTATATGTAAATTTCAACGTGTGTGTCATAGTTTTGATATCTGAATGTATACTATTTAACAGTTTTATGTGGAGATTTACAGTTCCTGGAAATTGAATTGGAGCCGTTTTTTCATGTTGTTATTGTTGAAAGTAGTTTTTTAGCCTGCATCTGAAAGTGTAACTAACAATATATTGGGTGCTTTACTTATAACTGCATAATTTAAAAATAACATTTTACTAGATGTGAAACACATACAATACTAAAGTACATATTCTCTCTCCTTTGGGAGATACTACAGTCATACAGTGATGGGAAATTCCAATAAAGAAAATCAAAATCAGTATGGAAACATGTGAATAATCAACTTAACAGAAACAGTAAAGGCATAATAAACGAAATAAAAATTAATCATAACATAATAGTGCACACTCAGAGACCATATGCAATCACAACGATTACAAGGACTATGCGATTGCTACCATATTAGCGACTGTCAGTAACTCGGTTGACAATAAGAACCAACGTGCTCTCCAAACGCTGTGTTCCTAACAAATTACTAATTTCTGCATGTTGGGATTTATTGCGATACCTGTGGATTCATATGCGATGACTCTTAAACTATAACCAGTGAAGTAAAGTAAATTTGGCAGCAGCCTCTCATAGGACTACATAGCCATTGCAGGAATTCAAGTCACCAATGTTATACAAAACCTACGAATATATTATTAAATTCCAGAAACTCTAATAACTCCAGTTATAGATGTTACAGGATATGATGGATTGGCAATACAATTCATTAAGTCTGTATGATATGAATTTTTGCAACATATTGAAGAAATGTTAGATAATTATTTTTTGACCTACTCCGCGCGTTTAATACCAATTTATACGCAATAAAGTTGATGCACGAGAAATAAGGGGATTCACTCTCAAGTGGGTAGTCTGTCTCTTAACAGCTAGGGAGATGTGTGCCCGACATAATATTGTATGTCCTGGTGTTCACACTATAAAACTCGGAATTTTACAAGGTTCAGTGGTTATTTCCTCCCTTGTATTTCTCTTCGTGTGCATCGATTTGCCACAAAATGTAACAGCTGGAAAGATCGTAAGTTTTGCTGGTGACGCTCCCATAATATTGTGAAGGAGTTGCGAATATCGGTTGATGCATGTGAAAATGTCATGTGATGATGGCTTCGTCCTGTTTCTTGGTTAGATTTTAGTCGACTGTAACTTGAGATAATATAAATTACATACGCGGCAAGCTAAAATTAGCCTTCTTGCACTTCTAGTTTTGGCTATAGGGAGTTACTTAAGATCGATTATATGGTTCTGTATGTTTACATGCTGCACAGTATAATTGGATGGATTTGGACAAAAGATTGTGTAAAGCTGTTTGTTTTACAGAAGAGGCTCATGTTCGATCTTTGAATTGCACCCATGTGAATCTTGTAAGTAAAATTTACATAACATGATATCGTTAACCTTTACTAGTGCGTACATGGTGTCTTTTGGGAGAATGAAAAAGATTAATCGTATAGAATGTAAATCCAAAAAATGTTGAGTCAATTACGATGTCAACGTTAGGATAAAAAAAACCTAGGAAATTGTGATTTGTGCCGCAGAATGTGTGTACATAATACATTCAGCCAACCAAACTCGCATACGCACACGCAGAATGCATACACTGCAATAACACTGTTGTCGATGATATAAAAACTAGAGGATAACACTGTCTACCTTTCAAACGGCATGCTAAGAGTTCAATAATATGCTTACGTACGAATATTTCGGTTTTTTTTATTATAAATATCTTTGCCGTTCTTTTTCTCTCATCTGCGAAGGAATTTTCGTAAAATATTTTGGATCTAAGTCTAATAAAATTAAATTATTCCATTTTTCACTTTACGTTTTTTATTTTGTTTCGTGGACATCCTTTATATATTTTTCTTTTTTTGAAAAGGCAGTAGTCCTTGCGCTTTTTCAAAACAAACATTTCTTGTTCCACGGATCCCATATAAAAAAACTGTTTCGTTTTAACTTTAGGTTACGATACATCGCATTTCAGGAAGTCAGGCATTTAACTCTATCCAGCATCAATAGTTTAAAGTAAATAATTTGAATTTATTTAGACAGAAACCAAAAACCTTTTTAATTGATAAATTGTAATACGCATCAAACAATTATAGACATGATATAACTTGAAATGTGATCTAGATATTTGTCTCTCCAACGTCTGCTAGAGCTTGTGGTTGTATCCTAAAGATACACAAACTATTATAAAGACAGTTAAACGTATATTCAATCTATCACAGTTACATGTTGTGATAGCAAAGTACCGCAGACCAGCCAAGAAGTTCACACTTATAGGAAAAATGAAGTAAAAACGTTTGTAGGGGGTAAAATTTGTAATCGAAAATTTAAAACGACTAAATATAAACTTAGTTATTAATCATTAATTTCATTTCCGTCGCAAATGCATGGAGTGCTATGTAAAATTTTGCGTTCGGATCTCCGAATCAAACAAAGAAAATCCAAAATGCGAAATATGCTAAAGAAATTGTCTTAATACCATATCAAATAGGTTTAGCAAAATATTAAATGTGAACAGACTTATAATGTATAATAAATAGTTTCATCTTATTTCTGGTAAATGTCTTTCAGACAGTAAAATCGTAAAGTAGTGTTAATTTACTCGCCAGGGACTGTATACGATGTGTAATACGTGCGCTACTGGTGAGGTTATAATATTATGCATCGAGGATGGTAATGGTAGGATTTACGCGTTAAGTGGATGTCCTACTTTTCGGATTGGCAGTATCGTATCGAGAACTATACTCTCTAATTAGTTTTTGTTACGTTGACTATCTAAATATTTATACTCTTATCAATAATTACTGGCTACATGTGCAATATCGTTCTATAGGTCAATAAGTTACGTTATATTATTGTTCTCATATATTCAACATGGTGGGCTAAGTGAAAAAGAATTCGTGTTATCTATGTTATATTGCGTTTAGAAAAGATAACAGACCAATTGTGCTAAGTGTTTATTACTTGAAGAGAATAGGAAAAATGATTAATATTAAACCACTGTTTGTATTAGTAATGGTAAAACTACAACTTCCTTGCAATTAACCAATGTTTTTAAGTTCCTGATAAAATATCAGTCACGGTAGGATTTGAACCATTGATCTCTGGATTACCGGTGCATTGTGCTACACCACGAGACTGAATGTGAGTTCAAATTGCTTTTTTTAATACCTAGATGTCGCAATGTCTGTATATATGACGTAATATCTCTTTCCATTGCATTGCATTGTACCACTAATTTTCACTAAATCACCCGTGGTTGTTCCAGCAAAAGATAATACTACCATCTCCGTGCTTGACAGACGGCACTAAGCAGCCCTTACTAGATTTTTTCCTTACTGGTCGACGAACGAAAACTCTCCGTTACGCACCAAGTAACTGAAATTTGGACTCGTCTGTCCATAAGACTTTCTTCCAATTATCCAGGCACCAGTTTGCACGCTCTCTTGTCCATGTTAATCGTTTCTCTTTATGGACCCGTTTCAAAAGCATTTTTTGCGGCAAATGCATCATAGGTTTAGCTGCCAATAATCACTTCTTAACAGTGGTAACAGAAACATTTGTTCGTCAATGTGTATTAACGCGCGTTGCAATATCCGGTGCCCATAGACGTTGATCTCAGTGCAAACATTGCTACGTTGTTCTACAAACTGTCTGCGGTTTGGCATTTTGACGCTCAGTGATTTACCAAATTGTTACAATTGCGCACTAATTTCAAAAAACTAATTCCGCACAGGAAAGCGATGAGACATTGAGGATTAATATAAAATTATATAAAAATAATAAGCAGCTTATATAACATTAATAACAATTGAAGTGAAATTATCCACACATTTTTGCTAATTTTACAAAAGATAGCGGATACTTTTACATAGTACTATTAGCAAAACAATATATATGATAGTCGTATATTGAACGATACGCCGAATCTAGATTTTACAAAATATAGCGGTGGAGATTTGGGAACGAAAAGTTGTAGTTAGATTAACAACACTTTTTCCTGTGTAAGCGTATGGGGTATGCACGTGTAGTGGGGAATATGCATTTTCATGTTGAGACCGTGTAAATAATTGAATGTATTTATATATTCCAAGTACTACAATAAGGCTATCGTATGAGAACCTTGCTTACTTGGAAACATTTTCTCAATAAAGGCCCTGGTCACGTAAGTTACATGCATGGAGATAGAGCTTCAGTACATGAAATTACACTCCGCAACACTTGATTAAAAGCAAGCATAATATTTCAAGAACAAAGTTTCTGTATGAATTTATAGAATTTTAAATATAGTATTATACTCTTTCTAATATTTCTTAAATTGGCGATAAAGGTAGTGTATACGAATAATTTGTAGTAACTGTATCGTTATGCGGCGCGGAAAAGCGCTTACGGAAGCAGAGAAAGTGCAAGCCGATACTTTAAAGCGGCCACAGCACGCCAAATTTGGGATGCCGCCGGAACTTCTGCATGCGTAAAGACAGTGCAAAGGGTTCTGAAACAATCTCCACACCTTCGTCGGTTGAAACTGAAAAATAAAATTGGTTTTAACTGCCCGGCATAGAGAAGACCGATTAAATTTCGCAAGACAAAACATTCAATGGAGTGAAGACTGGAAAAAGGTCGTTTTCACGGATGAGAAACGATTTAGTCTCGGTGGACATTTCAAATTACTGGCACGGCTTGAGAAAAGAACCCAAGGTGATGTAGCGGAGACCTCAAGGCGGCGGAGGTGTTATGGTATGGGGTGCAATTTCTTATTCAGTTGCAGTTAAGATCATCTTCATCGAGAGATCTTTAAATGCCCAAAAATATATGCAACAAGATAATGTTCGGGTAGTGAAACAATGGTTAGAACAAAATGAAACAACTATTGCCAGGGCCACTGTTGTCTCCGGACCTCAACATAATTAAAAATGCATGGGATGGTTATCCCGAAGAATTTATAGTGGTGGGAAGCAATTAGCAAACAAAGTATAGTTGAAAGTGGCCATTCGAGAAACATGTTGTTCTATGTTGCTGCGTTTAATCAAATGTCGGTCCAGTTTTCAAAGTAACATTTATTAGTTAAGTTAATTTTTTTTTTTATTCGTATTTGGAATAATTGGTTAAAATAACAGTAAATTATCAGCATAAAACACAAAAATTAAAAAAGGCATTCTTTTAACAAAGTTATAGATATTGCGTTTAATCAAGTGTCGCGGTATGTATTTTGTATTTCTTTGTATTTTATAAAAATTAAGTAAACTTGTAAACTCCATTTAAGAGTCGTAGATAAAGTATAGCGTAATTATAAGAGATCAGTACATATTACGAGAGAATGGAGATGAAACATGTCGATCTAGTTTTGAATGCATGTAGTTTTTGTAATACGCAAGATAACAAACGTAATGTATATAAGATAAATTAATAATATGAGCCTCAAATCTTTGACTCTTTAAACCTTATACAGACACTGTCTGACTTATGACTTATAGTCGTAATTGACAGTAAATTAATAATTGTGATAAAAAAACCAAGATTAGATAAGCGTGCACCGTAATTCGTATTCATGTGGTATTAATATTATAGGTGTCAATTCACATTTGATCTGCTTTTATCCGTCCATAACATCCTTTAAAGTCGATACGTTCAACCACCGCGATATATGCAAATGTGAGAGGTATTATAAACTAAGAGCCTGACATAATTATAGTCAATTACAAAAGACATTATGGCGCTGCTCGCTTCGGCCGTGGCAATACATCAAAGCGATAGAGGAACAACAAAGAGAAATGGGGAGATGGGTTTCAAGATGACGAGGCATTAAAAGTTAATTTATGGCCCGTCTCCCAGAGGATATGTGGGTTGGAAAACGCGCGACAGCCAGGCCAGGTACAAAACGAGCGCCGTCCGGTTTTGTTTGTTTTGCGTTGACGGTACGGTTCGGAATATGAAATTACATCGGTTTCACAACGCTTAGTTTGTTTTCGAAACGACCTAACAAACGACAGTGCATTTCAAGCAAGAAGGAGAAAAGAAAAATGAGAATTAAGTGCCTACGTTTATTATTATTTCTATGGTGTGTGGGAAAAATATTTGTTATTTTAATCTAGAAAAACATGCTTGATTTTGGTACACTTAGCAGAAGTTATGCACAGAAAACAAATTACTTCGTTTAAGTTCGTATAACGTAAGTAATTCTTACAATTTCTTGGTTTAAGATGCTACTTCTATGTACATGAGCTCGGTCGCTCTATATAAACTAGACAGATGTTTGCGAGAAATCTATTAAAGAAACAAGTTCTACTTATTAACTTAAAATGCTCTATTGACAAAATAGTACATTCTAATAGAATACATACTGTTATATGTTTCTTTAATGTTACCCTCTTTTGCTTTAATAATTGCCTGACAGATATGCGGCATCCTGCAAAAGAATGCTGCTTTTCCAGTCAGACATTTTTTCCGGACCTCACTATTCAAATGATCTCACAGGAGCTCAAAGGGGTTGCAATCAGGGCTCTGTGACAGTCGCTCCATTAAGGATAGTACTTCTTCTGAGGATTTTTTTTGATAATAAGCTCTAACGAATTTTACGGTGTGTTTGAGGTCGTTATCTTACTGATAACGACACATTTAGTTGGTACCCCATCGCTGTCTAGGATTCTCAAATACACATCTTCTATCATTCATTCATCTATTTTAATTAATTTTCCAATCCTTCCGCATCCAAAGCAACCCCACACCCTCATGTTTCCTCCTCCATGCCCCACTGTTTTCAAAATACACTCGTCTAACATTTTTACGCTAGGATAGCGAAGAATAAACTTGCGACGTCCATAACACATTTTTCCTATCATTTACACTCTAGTTAGCGTGAGTTTTTATCCAATTTAGCCTTTTCCGTTTGTGTATTGAACTTATATTAGGTGTGATCAAACTTATGTATAGTACTGGAAATTCGTGTTGATGGATTAACAAAAATGATTTAACCTCCTCGGACGAAAACTGGATATCACTGGTAAAGAAAATCAATCGTGATTGAAAGTAAACATTTTATTTGTTAATCGCACCAGAAGATTAAAAATAAATAAATTATTTAATGAACGTTTAAAGCTTGAAACCTGTTTACTTGTTAATCCAACAATAATATTAAAGTAATTTAGTCGTTACTTTTAATTAGTAAAATGCAATAATTTACTTAATTTAATTTCTACTGTATATGTTTTCCCCGATTACTACTAAAAAGTAAACAATTCATTCGTAAACGATGCTGCGGAAAGTGTTGAATAAAATTCATGAAAAAATATTACATTCTGTGGAAAGTCTTTGTTCAAAATTTTGGACAGGGTTGTTTCTGGTATATATATTAAGCTGAGAACAACGAATTAATGTTTTTGAATAACGCTATCGATCATGTCAGCAATATTTTCTCTAGACATGGTCTAGTGTGCTTTTTCATCCTTTATTTCAGCACTTCACCTCAGCACCTCATATTTTGTGAAAATTTTTCTAGTGGTTATATGTTATGGACAATTTTCTCTTCGATAGCCTATACAAAATGTTATTACAAAGCTGTATAACTTTCACCAAATTTAAAATAATTTTTAATAACAAACACGCAGTGTTTCTGCTTGCCAAATAAGACACGGTAAAATTGAAAATGTATGGCGCAGGTTGGCAGGTTAAGTATCATTAATATTTGTCATACGTTTTGTCTCTGGAATTTTAAGTAATTTCTCAATTATGGTTTTTACCACAGCGCACAATACTTAGATGATTGAAGTCTAATTTAGAACAGATGTGGTAGTTAATGGAATTTGGTAATACAGTAAGCGTTTATTTGGACAAGTATTTCGCGAAACTGGATCTGTAACTTATAAGAAAAGTTCTGATAGGTCAACTATTCGTACAGAAGACTTGATTATTGATGTTCATAATCGGATGGAACAGGATCCCACAAAATTTTTGAGACGCCTTGCCTAAAAAAATTGAGTTTCTTATAGAAGTCGCCGAACCGTTGTAAAGAAGTCACAGGTATCGCAGTAAACTCCACTCCATAGAAATTAGTAATTATTCGGAACGCAGCGTTTCGAATGAGTTACAAATCCAGTTTCGCGTGTTTTGAATTATACAACCACACAGTCCTTGAAATCATTGTGTAAAGAAGAACTTGAACATGCATAAGTTGCAATCATATCAAGCACTTTTGCCAACAGACCACCCCAGATGTCTTACGTACTGCCAATAGTTCGTCAATAATTTAATGAATAGTGACCTGCTGAACTTAACATTTTTTTCTGACGAGCCAAGGTTTCATCTTTCAGGGTACATGAATTCTCAAAATATGCGAATGTGAAACACTGACAAGTCGCATTTTTTGTGGAATCTCCATTATATGCTCAGAAATTGATGTTTGGATTGCAGAGTCCCGTAGAAGAATAAGTCGGCCGATTTCCTTTAAATTCACCATCGAGACATTTTGACTGAATTTGTTCAACAACTTTACAACGATGAACTTCAAAATGGTAATTTCCAGCAGGACTGCGCAATAGCACATACAATACGAGAAACTATATCCTTTCTCCGGGAGTTTCTTGATCATCACCCGGTTTGACTATTATGGTGTACTTTGTATTCTCCTACTTGAGAAATAGGATTTTCAAAACTTCTGCAGTTGATTTGCAGGAACTGCAACAAAGGATAATTCAAGAATTCATTTTCAACATTTATTGTAAATTTTTCATATTTTTATCTTAAGTAAAATGTTATTCAAATATGTAAATTATTTTTATTTCATCACTGTTTAAAATATACATTTAGTACAGTTATGTTACAAACCTTAGTATCAGTGTGACACTTAACCCTGTCAGAATTACATCAAAAGAATGAAATAAGCTGCGACATACATATATGTTCAAATTCGATGGCATACTTTTATCGATATAATTTTCGTTCTCTCGGTATAAATTCTAGTAAATTCAAAGTGGAACACTCTTTATTTCCAGATTATAAAGATTGACACAGAATGCGAAAATACGTTAACATATAACGATCTAATATTAAATATGACACTTATTGTTCATAAATCTGAACATACAAATTTATAAAGGTACATAAAAGCATACATCTGCAAATTTTAATATCATTATCTTTAGTGGTTCTCTATAGCCTTTTAATCGTCGATCAACGTGGCGCACCATGTATACGATTAAGTACAGAAGCTCGCAATTTGCTTATCTCCCAAAACAATAAAAGTAAATTACAAGATTTTAACGTTGCACAACGCGTAGTTACCCGTATCGTTTGCCCACCGCAACGTTTTCCTGGCTATTATTTTCTCCGATGTCTGTTTTTGCGGTTTACATTCCTTGCTATCTCGTTTCAACGCTACGCCTCTCTTTGTCTCCGGTATTCGAATAGATAAACACCAATTTGGCCTGGATAATGAGATGTCTCGCCGTTAGATGGCCGCTACATCTCAACACCGCAATTGGACGGTTTACAATAACATTTATTACAACCTTTGTCGCCTGAATAGTAGGTAATTGTCCAGTAATTATGGTTGGTAGTAAGTTTGGGTAAAATCACCATTTCACTGCTTTGATCGTTTATCCGTTGGAGTGTGAAAGCAGTTGGTGTGTTTGGGATAACGACAGTGAGGAGAGTGTATAATTATTTTATAGTTTAAGTATATAATAATGTATCTTATAATTATCCGAAAAGATTCTTCAACAAATCAATTGTGACTTCTCACTCACAATCTTTAATGCTTTAAATTCATGTTTGTGCACACAAATCTTATTCAAAATCGTGGGTACATTAATATATATGAACGTGATAATCAATCTTTGTATAAAATTTCAAATAACGTGTACACGAAGGAAAAGATACCATCATGCCCTCGGGATGATTACTATGATGCATTTGGTAATATTAGAAGTATTACCAACAAATGCATGATAATTTTGCAATTGTGTCATATTTTTAATTTGTCTTTTTTTTGGAATGGCCGTAGGACAATTCTTAATTGTATACTAATTCAGGACATATTTCTAGTGTTACGGTAATCGATTCGCGGAACCAGTGGTAAGGTTAAGATACCGGCGTTTAACACCTTGGTATTTTATTTTACTTCTTTCCTAAACACGTAAAATACGTCGAAGAACTAGTGACTTTTAAACATAGGAAATCGAAAAATCAGTTTTTTTCGAAGTCGTTGAAGTCAAAATAAGTTATTTTGTTTTCGTAAGAGAAAGCTCAATATATGCAAATCCAACTTTTTATGGAGGTTGTAAAAATGTTATCATTTTCATAACTTCGGTGGAGCATATTCTAGCATCGTCTAGTTCGGTCTCTATTACAAATAAATAAAATTAAAGATGATAAATGATGTTAAAACGATATGCATATACGAGGGGAGGTCCAGAAGTTCGTGGAATGAAAGGGTTTTAAATAAAATAAAACAATAAAACTATTTTTCCTTTTCAATATAATCACCCTTAAGCACAATACATTTATTAGATCTATGAATTAATTTTTCTAAACCATCATAAAAATATTTTTTATCTTTCGCCTCAAAATGGGCCAAAGTTACCTCTTTTACCTCATTGTCGTCGTAAGTCCACGTAAGTTTTTTTTTAAATTGGAGAACAAATAAAAATCACTAGGTACCAGGTCTGGACTGTAGGGTGGATGGACTATTGATTGAAAGCCATGCTTGTGCAGAGCAGCCATTGCAACTTTGCTCTTGTGAACTGGCGCATTGTCTTGCAAGAGCAACACACTCTTGGTCAATTTTTCTCGACGTTTTTCCTTGATGGCCTCCTTTAATTTTTCTAATATCGCTGCGTAATATTCTCCGGTTATGCTCCTACCTTTCTCTTTGTAATCAATCAATAATATCCCCTCACAATCCCAAAAGAAAGTATCCATCAACTTTCCAGCCGATTCTGACACTTTGAATTTCTTTGGCGGTGGTCTCCCCTTTTTATGCCATTGCATGGACTCCTCTTTGGACTCAGGCTCAAAGTGATGAACCCATGTTTCATCTCTGGTAACAATCCGCTCCAAAATCTGTGCAGGTTTGTCTCCACACAGCTCCAAAAATTGTTTGGACACACATCATTATAGCAGCTAGACGATCGTAGATGTTAGTGTTAGTAGTATTACCATTATACGAGTAAGTGTTGTTATTATTTTCTATTTTTACTATCTTATCTTTTACCGGTTTTAATATTTTACCGTGGTTAGTTAAGGTTGTAGTAGCCTAGCATTTATTTATTTAGTTGTTTTCTAAGTTACTGTTTATTTTACGTATTTATCATTATCAGCCGGTAGGAACCAAATTGTTTTTTTTAATTTGACTCATGAAATGTTTATAGACTATATCATCCAGGCTTCGAAATAGTAGGTCTTATGGAGTATAGCCCTGTTTTATTAACTTGTTATATATATTCGCTTGTAAATATCTTTTTTTGGAACTAGGAGCGTTGCCAAGTTATTTGGCGTCCTTTGTACGAAGCGCAAATCTTTTGCTTTATTTGTTATTTCTGTCACCTGTTCATCGTTCAATTCAGTTCATCATTTGTAGTATTATTTCTTCTATGTTTATTTCTATCGTTTTTCTTTTATTTGTATCTATTTTTCAATAAACCAGTTTTTTTAAACTACTATAGTTTTTAATATTGTTGTCTATTATAAATGAAACAAGAATAAGTAATTATTATTATTTAACATTTGTAAAATTTTAGGTTTCCAAGATGGAAACTTCTGAAAGAAGGCGCCAAGGTGAAAATTACTCTAAAAGAGAAAAGCGTACAGAGTACGAATTTATTATTTGGAATAATCCTTTTATTAAAAATCTGACAACGTTAGTGCTATCTCTATAATAGCAATACTTTGAAGTCTGGGTGACACAGTCCTCTAGCATCTAATAATGTACAGTAATATCACAAAGTTACTGGGACGAAAACGGCATTCAAATAGAAAATATATGTCTTAAGGGCGAAATTATAACTTAACGGTTTTGAAAATTATTTTGACAGTGACATTGACTGCTATCAATTAATGTATTAGATGTGTTGAAAGCATCGAGTTTGATTAAATTCAACACAGTGTAAAAAACGTGCGTCATTGCAGCCTATTTTCGAATTGGAGTGCGAATTGATGGAATTTGGGTGTACAGCCAGCGTACATGTTTGGATGATTTTAGAGAGTACTTCCCAGACTTAACTGTAATTCGGAACAATTTTTGTAAGTGCCTCTCCAATTGTGTTGGTGTATTTCATGGAACTGGTTCTGTGGGCCATTAACTACGTACTTCATCTTTAGGGGTACGTACGTCAATTCCCAAAATGCTCTGCATACTGCTAGTTTGGTGTTTGGCTAGCAGTTTCTCATCGCAGAATTGTTGGACCTATTTTTTTTTAATTTCAGAATTAATTATATGGGTTATAGAAGCATTCTGAATGAATAGAATATGGTTATTTCCAGCAAGCTGGTGCAATCGCACACACAACACAAGAAAATATTGTTTTTCTTCGTGAGTATTTAACGATCGGATTATAAGCTTACATAGGGAAGTTGAATTTCCACCACGATCACCTTGTTTGACAGCGATGGACTTTTTCGTGTTTCCTCATCTAACGAATATTTAAAACTCCTATTGATAATGTGCAGGATCTGCAGCAAAGAATGTGAATTAATAACGGCCGCAATGGTGCAAAATGCGTTTCACAGCATGAGAAGGTGTGTAAACTTCGGAATTGAAAGTAATGGACAACAATTTCAACGCTTGTTTTAATTTCGCCTTTTTAATTTGCCTTTGTTGCTTTACTATATCTTTAAATCAGATGATATATTTATTGATGTCACGATGACACTGTCAAAATAATTTTCAAAAGTTAAGATTGTGTTACGAGCATGGTAATATGGCACAGTTTAAACAAACATATGTTTACTATTTCAATTCCATCTTCGTCCTAAAAACTTTATGATGTCACGGTACAAGATTTACAGCAATTCATTGAAATAGTCGCTAAAGTGCCACCTAGAATGTCAGGAATTTAGAGTATTATCTCTAAACGTATGCAAATTTATGGAATTATGTGCTATGTATGCATGTATGTAAATTACTTCTTAATTCACTCCCTTTCAAATAAGAGAACAATAATAATTTAAACACCATTCCTGTATGAAAAAAGAACAAAACCAGCACTTAACTTTATTAGGATACTAGTTTCTACACGTCGAGGATAACGAACATTTTTCCATTGGCCGTAAATGAGTTCGTTGAACCGAGTTTTAGTGGCCCGAACACAGGCGAAAATATTTAACACCTCAACGAACATTTCGCTAATATGTATGTATGCATGCGTGTAATAATAATAGAGTAACTGTGTGCGGTAATGGAACAAACGCCGACAATACGTAAGCTATCTCTGTTTTAAATCGCGTATGACTCACGTGTACGTTAAAAAATGTAATCGCAGGAACGGTATTGGGTGCCAAATATTACGAAACAGAGCCTGTAATAATAGTGGCACGAAATATAAATAATGAAGGTAATATTTTCGCTCAATGTAGTAGATGATTGTTTTGAGTATACAGAGAAAAAGTAGTTTAGACTGGCAAGGCGCAAATATGCAGGTTAATAGCTGTTATATTTTAAAAATTCTAACGGATTTTCAATTTCTAAAATAAAGAGATCGTAGTCATCGTATGCTATAAACATTGTTAGAACTATCCTTGGTTTGGAAAGTAGTAATCAAATCTTCACAAATGCATTCATACATTTTGCGTTCCCAATAAAATCTTTATTTTTCTTGATCATATATATACACTACCGCTCAAAAGTGTTTAGGCACCCCTGTTTTCATGGATTATTCATATAGTATTATGTTTAGCAAAAAAACATTATAATAAAATGAAATACGTATTTAAAATGTAGTTTAGTAAGATAAACACCCATTATATCTCATAAGGTTTACTATCATTTACCTGCACTTGGTCGCATTACCATAAACTGTTTATTGCGGTGCAATTACAATAACAATCCCTCTGAATTTACTAGGTAAATTTAGTCATCTGTTACCTTCCTAGAAGATTATAGTGAAATCTGTAACCTATGGTCAGTTGCAGTGTGGTATTTACTCTATTCACGTCGTGAGCGAAATATCGTGTGACAGCTTTTTAAAATGCCTCCGCGAAGAGAAATTAGTGCGGAAACACGTGCGCTTATAGTAGCTTACCATAAAAGTGGCATAAGTAATCGAAAAATTGCCAAAAAAATGAAAATACACCACGCTAGGGTGGACTATAACGTAAAAGAATATCGGGAAACTGGCAGTTTTCTTAATAAAAGACGGAGTGGAAGGCCAAAAGCGACAACATCTGCAGATGATCGCAGAATAGTGGTTACCAGCAAGTTAAATAGACGCAAAACAGCCCCGGAAATCACCGCAGAATTAAATGTTGGTCGCCAAAAACTAGTCGGTGTTTCTACAGTCAAACGTCGCCTACAGAAAGCCGGGCTCCATGGACGTATTGCGATGAAAAAGCTATTACTACGCAAAACAAAACCACCAACACTGGACCATAGAAGAGTGGAACAACGTCCTATGGACGGATGAGTCCAAATTTGAGCTGTTCGGAACCCGAAGACGCATATTCGTAAGAAGATCTGTGGGTGAACGTGCCAGAGAAGAGTGTATTGCTGCTACCGTGAAGCATGATGGAGGTTCTAGCACCATTTGGGGCTGTTTTGCTGGCACTAGTGTAGGGGACACTGTGAAAATTGACGGTATATTAAAAAAAGAAGGCTACCGCGAAATTTTGGAGAACCACTTTGGAGAATACCTTCCGGAATTCGACTTTTGGGTCAAAATTTTATCATCCAGCAAGATAATGACCCAAAATATTCCTCTAAATTATGTAAAGACTATTTACGCCATTTCGAAGAGGAAGGAACTCTCAAAATTATGGAATGGTCTGCCCAGAGCCCCGACTTGAATCCAATCGAATTACTATGGGAAGAACTAGATCGGGAAGAACGGAAATCGGCTCCGACATCAGCTACTGACGTGGAACAAATTGCAATCGAGTTGGACCTCAATAACACAAGAAACTCTGGCAAAACTTATTGCGAGAATGCCTCGATTGTGTGCTGCAATTATTAAATCAAGAGGAGGTCACATAGATGAAAGCAAAATTTAAATTAAACATTTTAGTGTTCACATTTATTTAATATATTTTTATTCATGTACGTGTATCTGTACATAAAAATAAATATTATCAACATTTTTGCTGTCAGTGAGAGTGCCTAAACACTTTTGAGCGGTAGTGTATATATATGTATGTATATGGAGACGACTATAAAAACTATAGATATACATAAAAGTATTAATATTAATATCTTACATCCTGCATTATCCATTTCAATTGTATTTTGATAGATTTATAGCGGAGTTTACACAAACAATACCCTAATATAGTACACTTTAAAACTATTTTGCATTTTATGACACCTACCTTATCATACATTTATACGATTGCTGGAACTATATTAATCCCTACTGTAACCATGTTCAAATAAGTTCGCTAACCGAATGCAAAAATCGTTTTCGAAACCGAATAGTTTTACCGAGCAATCATTCGTTAATATAAAATTATTCGTTAAGGAGGTAGAATTGGAATGGAAAAGAACAACAAACATTTAAGTGATCTCCAGTGAATAGTGGGAGATACATGGTCGTGTTATATCCTATACACAACGCTGAGCTTGTTTACATATCGAAGCGATATGTTTTTGCTGACTGATTTCCTAATCTTAGTTAAGGAAATTATAGAATTAAATAGAGGTTATCCTGTAGGTAAGCACAAGTTAATGCAAACATATTTCAATATTTATTTAGTTTTTCATAATTTTGGGTAAATATGATTGGTCTCAAATGTAAATGCATCAAATACACACAATACAAGAGTAAACAATGACAGCATAAATAAAGTAATAGAATAAAATGAATTCAAAATAAGTAAAGGGCAAAACAATTATTTACTTTAATGGTAAATATTTTAACCGCCTTTTACTTAATAATAACCATACTATATAATTTTTTTTAAAGAAAATTATACGATCTGTTGTAACTAGATTAATACGACAACATTTTTAAGAAATTATTTACAAGTATTTTCATTTTCCATTTTTGCTTTGGAAAAAAATCTTTCTGTATGTACTGGTATTGCTGGAATGGATAATTGTTTTTTTGTATATAATATAAAAGGTGCACAAGTTCTCGCTGTTTTCTTTTTATATATAAAAATGCAACTTTGTTATGAAAAAATGGTTACAAATGAATCATTCCAAGTATTGGCCATCGCTAGCTACAACTTTTTTCCCACCTTTCTGGCAGAGCTCGAATACCGTGACGGTAAAAGTGTTCTTCTTTTGAGGCTATCCACGAATCAAGCCTTTTTTCGATTTCTTCATATGAACGAAACTGCTGGTCAGCCAAACCATGTACCATCGAACGGAACTAGTGATAATCGGATGGCGCAATATCTGGGGAATATGGCGGGTAAGATAGGTCTTCCCATTTGAGCGTTTCCAGGTAGGTTTTAACGGGTTTGGCAACGTGAGGCCGAGCAGTGTCATGCTGTAGAATCATTTTTTCGTACCTCTGCTCGTATTGTGGCCGTTTTTCGCGCAGTTCTTGGCTCAATCGCATCAATTGAAGTCGATACCGGTTCCCAGCGATGGTTTCGTTCGGTTTCAACAGCTCATAATAAATAACACCGACCTGGTTCCACCAAATACATAGCATGACCTTCGCAGCGTGAATATTCGGCCGAGCCGACGATGTAGAAGCGTGGCAAGGTAGTCCCCACGACTTTGTTTTCTTTGGGTTGCTGTAATGAATGCATTTTTCAAAACCCTTCTTTCTTTGCCGCTGGAGCAGTTGTTCTCAGGCGAAAAAAACGACACTCAACGTCCCTTGGCTTCAAATCATAAGGAACTCAAGTTTCTTGCTTTTGAATAATTCCCAATGCATGTAGTCGGTTTGGCGGGTAACTCCTGATCCAGAGAAAAGCTCTTGTTGCGTTTGGCATCGAGCAATGTCTTCAATTCAGCGTTTTCGAAGGTTTTGGTTCTTCCTTCTCGCGCACGGTCGTCAACATCTAAATCATCGTCCTTGAAAGGACGGAAGCAATCACGGGTACGTTGTTTCACTTAGAGCTGCATCTCCGTAAACTTTGTGGAGCTCTCGATGCACTTCAGCCATCGGTTTCTTCGAACGAAAGAACAAAATCAACACTTCCCGCAAATTACGATTATTTAGTACAAAATCAGACATTTTCATACAACCAAAAGTATATGACGCCAAAGCAAAATCACTACTTTATCAAAACGATTTGTTTACCATGTGTCTAAGCTTGATTCATAACGTTTTGGATATGTCAAAATCGATCAATCTATTGACAAACAGCGGGAACTTAGTTGCGCATCTTATAATTCTAGTAGCAATCATGGGCCATCTTTCCATTTTTTCTGTGTAAATACGGTGTCCCCAAATATTTTTTAATTATATATTCGGAAGAAGTGATACTGGAACGTGCTATGTAAATTGTGATATATTTTTAACGAAGTGTTCCGAAACTGAATCATGGTTATATCTTGGTATTGATTCTCTAGTTTCTACATCTGTCGTTAATAGTAGCTGCAACTTTACTTTGAATTTCTTCTTTAATTCGTTGTTCAACATCAATAACATTTTCCAACGATATATTTTTAAAACGTGAATCTAAAAATGTAGCTATTGTTGCAATGTTATTTCGCTCTAAAGTAGCAAATCGCTTATCGATGGTGATTTGTTTTGTAAGAATAATGCAATTGGTGTTGTTGGTAACTTGTGGTGACCAGTAATTGTAATATACCATTTATGATAACGGATTCTGATGTCTAAATATCAGTTGTAACGGAGATATGGTCAGACTTGCGTTATTAATAATTTTGTTTTGTGATATATAGGTAAATATAAATTCTGCTACATCTTGGAGCTATATAATTCTTGTATTTGGTAAAGTGTACTTAACTTAAACTTATGAAGCCTCTATCTCCTATGATTGGTAATGGTTGAAGGTCTAGCGCTATCACTTCAATAAAGCTATTGTCTATTGGGCTTCTTAAGTTTTTCAGGTAGTCGTTTTCCAGAACTAATGCTGACCTCTGGTAATTTCGATGTCGGGGCTTGCTGTGTATCAGAAACTACAGGAACAGTTTCAGATGCGGAGCTATCGAATATGTCACTTGCATGTTTGCGGGCAATATGAAGATTCATATTTTTACCGCCGGATTATCAAAATAACCCCAAACTCTTGAACGTCTTTTCCGTGAATCCATTTCTTAAATATATACTCGTACTATTTATCCACCAAGGCTTTTGCTAGTTTTTAAAACAGTGATTGTTTTGAAGAAGTATTTATATAGGGTGCTGCACGTACAGTGAACAAAATTCTGATACATTTTCTTAGATGCCATTAGACATAATTGTTGCTCGAATCAACATTGTAAAAATTGCAAGATCCTAGTGTAATGCAATCTTCACACAATAAGCTTTCATGGATTGTATTTGTAAATCTATTTAAAACAAATTAGATACACGTACTTTGTGGTTAAGGAAATAAAGTTACGATATATATAATTCTCGTCGGGACCCTTAAGAAACTCCAAAAGTAAATCGATAATAGCCATTCGTGTGTTCCACCGGTAAATACTAGTAACATACGTCTCTTCCCATGATTTAATTGACACAAGCTTTCTTTCCCGCAATTTTCTCGGCAACTAGATGGTTCTCCGACGATATTAACTATTATTAACTGCTACCTATCATTAAACTTTCTTCTGCATGTAATTAAATAATTCGATGGATTTTTCCCCGGTAACGATATTTTCCACTCAGTACTAACACCAGTTAATAAGGGCTTGCAACTTATGTAGAGAACGCAGTCAACATTTTCTAAACGAAACTCATCGACAAGCAACGAACGTGTATTGTTCACATGTTAAAATATCACCACGTCATTCCTGTTCGACTGTGGAGAACCTTATCCAGTTTGTAATTATACGCGTTATACCGTGTGTAGTTTTTATAACAGAAAATGGCTTTCTAATTTTAGTAGGAACGGGACAAATTACATGTTACTATTTATGGTGCAGTTAATTTGTAGCTGGTTAGTTATAATATTGCGTTTTTTTCTTTACGCGCAAGGAATGTAAATTAGTGGTACGTTCTAGGAAGGTGATTACATTACGTAAAGTTTGCTAGAGTTCCTTGCGTTGCATTTATTGCACATATGGTTAATGCTTTACTTGCTTCACGGTTGCCTTATTTCAAATGAATGTGTCATGCAGTGAGTATAAAATCCTAAAATTTACAGTATTAAGCTAAGTAGTGCAAAAATTCATTATAAAATACAAGAGAGAGTGTTTAAATTAACGGTTAACGTTCTCGTTAACAAAATTACGAACTCTTGACCTCCAGCACATTCTTCATACATCTTTGTTTCTTTTGTTTCTTTGCCAAAATTGTCTAATTGTCTGTCCATATCATTCCATGCAATTACGTCTTTCTCACCCTGTTTAATGTAGAAATAGATTTACATAGATATAGCAATCAATGTTGTGTAAATACATGAGTATTTAGTACGTGCATGTAGCAGCAATGTGTTTAAAATATCACGTGTTTCAGCTAGAATTTCCGTCTGACCATCTTTCCATTTTTGCTGCAATACTCCAAGTGGCAAACTATCCTCGTCTTGTTGATTACTGAATTCTAGAATTTTTCCCCAGCACTTAGCAGTCATTGTTGGGTCTTACCGGTTCTATGCATACATCAAATTTGTAACAGCATCTTTTATTGTCAAATTCTTTAATGTTTCTAAATTGGATCCATTTGCAACGATATTGCGAAGAACGCTACTTCTACAATATAACTTTGCAAGTCTGATCACCTGATCCATTGCCTGGATAAGGTGTGTCACATTTGGCAGGAGGTACATTGTTGTAATTTGCCCATCTTTACTCTGTTACGTTATCTCATATAAGAAGAGCTTTTATTGGGTGTTTCCTTGATTTTTGAAACATGCAACCTTCCAACAGAACAAATATAAATCTAATTTACTTTATAAACTTACCTGAAGGAGACAAAAATTATGAAACCAATTGGTAAAAATTAACTCCGTCATCCAAACTGATATAGAGTAGTCATTGTCCACAAGAGGAGAAAAATTTTTGAAAGCTCTAGGATTTTTCGCCTTACCAATAACCAATGGCTTGACTTTATGAGTTCCACTTACATTACTACATACCCAAAATGTTAGTCATTGTTTCTCATGTTTTCTACCCAAAGCATTCTTCTCTTGAGATGAAACAAAGGTTTTCCCTGGTAGATGCTTCCAATACAGAGCTGATTCATCAGCATTATATAATAGATTAAGTGTAATTCCTAATTTGTCTTATTTGGACTTTAAATGAATCAATTAGGTTTGACTGCGACGATATTTCATCAGTAATTTTTAAATATCGAATTCCGAATCCCTTTTTGAATCTTTTTTAGTTTCTATTTTACAATTCGTGGATTTAGCAACGCTATATTTTCTTGATAAATTTGTTACACTTGCACCGTTTTTTTTTAATTTCTCAATTATACCCGCTTTTTCGCAGAATGTTAAGCATTTTGGATTTATTTGCAACGACATGGTGGCATAAGTCGCGTTTAAGCACTCCTCCATTTACTACAAGAACTGAACTGAAGATACTGAAAGAAGTGTTAAGGCAGCAACATGTCTTGCGCAAACAATGCGTCTTATACAACTCGGGGAAGTATAGTTGGTTTCTAGATATAGTGTGGAATGCAAGCTTTTGCAGTAGCACGAGCAATAACACTGAAATTTCAGAATATTCTGAATCTGGCACAAAAACTTTGAAGGTTTGTGCTTACTATCAAGGGTTGATAAGAAAATTATCGCTGTAAATCAGAGATGGATTTGTTTATAATTGCGTACAATAAATTGAAATGAACAGTACAACAGCGTTAAAACATATGGTGCGTACCGATCGGTTCAAGGAATTGCTGCCACACGAACTACGTGTTAGCATTAGCGAGTGCGAGTCTGTTCACGTTATACGGCATCCAATGTTATAAACATGGTTGTTGACGTTATCCCGAATTTCGATTACTCGGTGTTCACATTATCAAGCGTCTACTATATTAACTCTTTGTAAATTTACCATTTGCTTTATTTTATAAAAAAAAATTCACCAAATCTGGGATATATATATCTAAATGGAAATTACCATCCCGATCAACATTACAAAATCTTGTAGTCTCTATGCACGATGACATTGAAAACAATATTACATGAATCCGTTATTAGTATTATAGTGCGAACTTTGGAACTTTTCCAGATTTCATTTTCATTGTTATTGTCTAGTAAAAATTTAGATAATTTTAATAGCGAAGTCATTTTTGAGTGGTATTGCTAAATAGCTTTGACAAAACATCAGCTGTCGCTAGACCAAGTGTTAATGCTAATGACTAATGGTGTCGCAGTCATGTTTTGTGTAGGTCGTTCTTTTAAAAAATGTGTAGTAACTTAATACATGTAACGTGTAAATTTCGTGCTTTATATATTGTAGTAGAAACTATTAAAAAGTGTTATTTAGAAGTAGATAAATTAATTACTCAAACAAAAGCTGTTTCTTAAATCTAAACGAATTCGAGAATTTTACCGTCAATTCGTAGGCACTGGTGAATATTCTATTGTTTTGAACATTTTCATTAAGTAAAGATAATTTAATTCTGTATAAGCAGTAGTTATTAAAGAAAGTTTAATGAAACTTTTAAATATTCGTATTTATACTTATAAATTTACAAACTAATGACACCACACTGTCACTAGAATCGCGAAGCTGATGCTTTCCTTTGATTAGGGTTGGTCAGTTCCGCTTTATACAGGCAGTATATGAGTGCATTTTCAATTTTTATGTTTCTCCATTATTTTTCATCACTTTACAATAATCTGTACTTACCATATTTAATACAAAGACGTGCTAAAACTGTAAGACTAAAACCTAAAATTTCAATGTACTGATGATTCACTGTTATATTATCAATTCAAATGAACACAGGTAGAGGAATTAAGAGGGGTATTTAGTAAAATTTACATTCAATGACAATTATAACGAATTCTAAGAAGTGTTAGAATTAAGAAGTATTAAGTTCATTTTTACAGTTCTGTATGTAATTTGAGTATACTGTAGTATCCGATACTTAAAGTATCCAAGTTGTATACGATTAATAACCATAATTACCTGTTGCATTTTCAATGGGTCTTAATTACCCACAGCATCACGAATTGTATACATGCTCCAACCTTGTTCTGCGTAAATTCCATATCAGCTTGAAATTGTTGTTGTGAGTACGTTGTCACGTGTGGCTAACCATCCGTTAAGGGGACTAAATGTCATACGTGTATCTAGCATTCCTCAAGGTAGTATAATCTACAGTATAATTTTTCATGGTCTATTCCTATATGTAACCGCAAGCTTTATGGTTGGTTACATTAAGTACTTGTATAGATACCTTTACGTACTTCGACGGGATGTGGTAATTGCGACAAGATAAAATGCGAGTAATAATTCGTCAAAAAACAACCAAAAAAAAAAAAACGCCTTGAATCTGCGTGCATGTAATTTCTCATAATCATTACTTTACTTTATTTCTTGGAATTATTATTTGCACAAACTTTGCACGTTTCAGTTGCGAATACAACGTGTTGAGTCAAGTAATTATCAAGTTACCTAACCCACATGAAACGCGTATTGCAACGTGCTTTTTAGAGAAGGAAGTATGGCGTGCAAATATGTACTCAAGCTAATAATACGCTGATATAATGTGTTCTGACGTCCTCCTCTAAGTGCTACATTACAATAGAATAAAGCATCGTAAATATTAACTCAGTATTTCCTTAGTAATTTTCTATTGTGTAAATTCGAGTATACGAGGGTGACTTGAAATATACGCGTAATTGCATGGAACTGGTTGATTAAATCTCATAATTTCATTGTATTTTATCACATAATCCCCCTTAAATTGACATATTTCTATTTTTCTTGTAATATGCCTTCATAAAAGCCACACAAGCCTACCCTACTGTTTTAACCCGAAAGAAAGTTCAAACTGAAATTGTTCCATTACGCATTGGTGGCTTTATTTATCAATATTAGAGCGCTTTTACGTCATTCTTTTTCTTTAATTATATGAAAAGTATAACAGGATTTTTCAGAAGCTGAATAACGCTCGATGGCTGTCAACGTACCATTGTAAAGAGTTTAAATGTCTAAGTATTCTATCGCGCAATCTTAACATCGAAAACTGCAATACTTATGCAATAAAGTTAAGGTAATAAAGTTTTAGATATCAAATCCATAAGTGGGATACATGCAGCGTAATTGCCTTCTATTCACCAAATCCTTTAATGGAATTTTTAAACTCACAGGTCGCCTTTTCAGAAAAACATTTTTAAAAACGTTGATAATTACAAGGAGATTGTAATTTATCACGAATTTGCCAACGGATGTTTTATATTAATTTGATTCAGGCGGTGGTTCTTTCAACAACTCTTCTTTCGGAAATCTAGTTCAAATTCAGTTAATTGCATTATATGAATTTTGATTTTATATTTTTGTCTTCAAATTCGGGATTGCTACTTCTTTACGTTTAAGCTTAAGTTATTTGGTTTAGGTTCAAATTATTTATACATTTTGTCACAATGTGCATTCAACGTAGTATGTATAAGTTAATGTGCTATAACTCAAATTTTATGCCATTAAACTTATAGTTAACACATATTGGTTTAAGTAAGATAACTATCATGTAGTAAATCGAAGACGTTTCTTTTGCTTAAAAATGCTCGACTTAATAGTAAATGCTACTTTGTTAGACATTATTTGTTGAGTTTGTACCAAACTTTTCTCTTCTGTTTGATGAAGTATTCCAGTTGCCGCTATTCGATAGTTACATGTTGCACTAAAGTTTTTGAGAAAAATGAAAAATATTATAGTTAGTTCATAGTTAGTTGGCCGCGGTCTGTGTCAAAATTTTATTTTACAGGAACACGTTTTCGAAAACAAAATGAATTTATTACCAAAAGTTATGTACGAACATGGTGACTTTTCTACATAATCCCTGTGAAGATTGATGCATTTGCTATAACCGAACTTACTTTTACATATACTCATTTTTGTGTAATAATATTACTTTCTTGTGACTATCAAATAGTAACTGGAACACTACATCAAAAAAAGAATAAATATCGGGCAATAAACTGGCGTCACCACTGTGTAATATTGTTGCCTTTGAGTATTTTTTCGATTTTATAAATTTTATTCCAGATTAAAAGTATATTATATTAATTAAACTAATGACGCAGAGATAGCGAATATTTGCGGTCGGCCTTCAATTTATTCGAAAAATATACAGGCCATAACTAAAGCCAAGTGTTAATAAAACAACATAAAAAATTAAATATATTTACACTTTTTGTTTACTTGTTAGTGCACTATCAATAAAACCTAATAAAAACTATTCAACAGTTTTAATATAAAAAGTGCAAACAAAAAATTGAGACTAGTAAGAAGACCAAAAGGATAACAAATCCTAAATATTGTGTCGCAACTATCTAGTATGGAGGAGGCAATGTTGTGGTGTGGGGATGCTTTTCTGAACAATGAAATACCCGAATAAATGGCATAATGGATCCCTGTTACACTGACATTTTAAAAAAGTAATATTGCCATATGCTGAAGAAGGTATGCCATTAAAATAGAGGTTCCAGAACGACAACGATCCGTAACATCAACATTGTAAAACTTGGATATAACAAAATGCTATAGAGGTTTCAAAACGGTTTGCCCAATCTCCCGACCACAATTGAATTGAGAACCTATGGGAGATTGTAAATTTGAAAATTAATAAAGAAAACTGTACAACAAGGGTGGTATTATTTGAAGCTATTAAAGTAGCGTGGTACAGCATATAGCGGATGTCATTGACAACTTCATATCTTCGATGCCAAAAAGATGTGCAGCAATTATACAAAGTAAAGGGTTTGCTACAAAATAATGAAAAAGAATTTAAATTTCTGACTTTTAAGCAAGGAGTGCTTTAGTTTTGTCCACAATATTTTGAAATAATACATATTTCGTTTGTACTTTTTACATAAACATTGTTGAATAGGTTTTGTTAATAGTGTAACAATAAGTAAACAAAAAATATATATAAATTTTTATGTTGTTTTGCTAAAAGAAATTGGCGTTAATTACGATCGTGTAAAGGAAGTACTTTAGTTTTGGCCAATACTGTACATTCCGACTTCATTAACAGCGCAGGTACTTCAGATTTTCGAAAGGGCCAGACTCATCTAATGAGTTGACGTTGGTATATAATCCCACTAAAATTCGGTTGAAAAGCTCGCTTTCACGGTATGCTGTTTTAGCCAGGGACGCATTCAGAGGGAGCCACTCCAACTTCATATTGTAGACACGCTGCTGCGCGACTAGCAGTTGTACAACTGAAGTGGTAAATAATATTTTAAGGGGAATGAATGGATGCACAAAAGGGGAAGAGAAAGAGAAGTGTTGGATGGATAACACGAATTTACCAACAGGGGAAAATGGTAGTGTTGAATGGTGTTTTGTATTAGGCAGCTGTGCTATTTATATTTACTCTTATATCGTTCGAAATGTATTGAATAACGCTTATGTTTACATGTGCAGCAGGACTATGATGTGTTGATCTAAAAAAAGTGTGTAAGTGCGTTCTTGTACGTGTGATGTGCCATTTTCTTTTACCTTTGTTTAGTAAAAGTACGTGGGTTTGTATATTCCATATCACGTTGTCATACGATAAAGCATATGTCGCGCAACAAAGTTGTTTACAACTGTAAAGTAAGTTAAATATATTTTTCCAACATCAGTAAATAAGTAACTTTCCTTGTAACAATGCCATTGTCCTTTGTATGCGTAACAATGTCATTAATATCACTTGTCACTCTAAATGTTTTATGTGAAATGTCAGTCTTCCTGATGATACTGGATTATCATATTGCAATATATATATATAGAACGTACTATTTTCGTCCTAATTTTTAGAGGTAGTTCCGATATTAGCGTAGATTCAGATTGAAAGCTTGCGTATTGTTAGGCTATTTATTTAGATGTAAGAGGGGGTACAGATTTTTCGGTAGCTTTTTCGTTATTGTGTTACAGGGTGTAATCCTACACTTTAAGACTCCTGAGGTTATGACAAGCTTAAATAGCTTACAATGCCGTTGGAGTGCTCACCACAAAGAAAAATCAATTTTTGAATGTATTTTGTGTATCCATTAAACGGTGCCTTAATCAATATGCAGGAAAAATAAAAATTTGTGTTTTAATTGATTGTTATATAGAATTTATTCGAGTAATTATAGTTTTTTTAAAAGGGTTAGTTTTTAAGAAATTAAGCAAGAAGCTTTTTCTTACTTGACTATTTTCTGTATTTTTTCATACTTGCAACAAGCATATGTTATACTTTTAAAAAATACGGCACACTTGATATTTTTTCCAATAACAAACCTATAATTTGAAATTAAATCCAGCTTAAATCTGAATCCTACCCTTTATCTCCTCTGTACTTGTATTTATCAGTATTAAATTCGACGCTAAACACCTGTGAACTCATCATATATTTCCAAACCCTCAAAAAACTCATTGTAAACGATTTTACCCCAAAGATTTTGACAATTACAATAATTTTCAGGTATCGCAACAAACTCTACACCACACAAATTAATAATTTATTCGGAACACAGCGTTTCGAGAGCACATAGGCTCACATTATCAACAGTGTTATCGACTATAATCATTCTGTTTTGTTCTGTGATAGTCATTGCCTTGCTATGCCTACTATTACTAAACTGACACAAATTTCATAATTTTTTTATTGAAATTAATTTATAAGGTTATTACTAAAAGAAGTGGCATATACGTGGTATGTCAGAAAAATAATTGAACTTTTCAAAGTTACAGAAAATTACTGACGTCATCTGTTGAAACAATATATCATCTGAAAGCTGTATATCCCCTCTACCAAACGTGACTGTGAGCATTAAAATCGATCAAGTGGTAGTTAAGTTACAGCTCTTAAAGTGGCAGTACTTTTTATCGGTTCATTACAAACATATGATGGAATAACGAGGTAATATTAAATTTTGTTTCAAGCACGGTAAAAACTTTGCAGGAACATTTGAATTAATGAAAAATGTTTATAGTGATGACTGTTCGTCCTGTACGCGTATGTTCAAGTGGTATAAGCGATTTCAGGATGATCGTGATACTTTGGAAGACGACCCAGACCAGGCCGTCGAAGAAACATAAATCGCGAGGAGCTGGTCGAAGAAGTGTACGGTAGCGGAGGCATTAAACACGACATAATTTACGAAATTTTGACGAAGGATTTGAAGGAACGCAAAGTCTGTACTCGATTTGTACCGCATGCCTTAACTGAGTACCAAAAAATTGCTCGCGTTGAACACATACAGTCATAACGTCATCACCAAGGATCTTATCAAGACGAAATCGCACACTTCTAGAATCGATTGTAACTGGTGGTGAGACTTGGTGCTTCAAATCTGATCTTCAAACAAAACCCCAAGGTTCAACGTAGAACTCCTCCAAAATCGGTAAAATTATGTTTCCGAAGTTGCAACAGATGACAAAAAAACATTTGTTTTTACGACTCTGAAGGTATTCTACATCGGGAATTCATTTTACACTGGTAAATATTATGTGGGTGTTATGGAGCGTTTATGGAAGAGAATCGCTCGAGTGAGGCCCGAATATTTAGCGCCGGGAAGTTGGTTTTTGTTGGACAATGATGCACTACCACGCAGAGCTGTCGCTGTTCGGGAATTTTTGGCGAAAAAACAAATCTGTGTGTTACGATACATACAGACTTATCACCATGTGGCTATTTCCTCTTCTTGAAACTGGCTATGAAAGGAACGTTTTGCGACAATGTGAGACAAGTCCAAGAAGCCTTGATATGGATCTGTGAGGGCATTCATAGAAATGACTTAAAAAATCTACGCTATCATTGATTGGACCAGTCCAGAGCTCTATTGGCGCAAAAGGGATAAAGTTTGAATGAAATTGAATAGTTTTGACGAAAAATGTTTTTATTGGAAAACCTCCTTTATTTTTCCGACATACTCTGTATATTTGGAAGCACAAAATTTGCTTAACCAAATTTCTAATTGATGCATTAAACATTAATACCCTTAGAAAAATTGTAAGTGTGCCAATACTACACACTATGAAAAATATGATTTATTTTTTTTTAAACCTTGTACTATTATTTTATATTTTACAGCATTTATATTGAATTAAAAGTGTTTTTGGTTAATTTCGAATATTTCTGTTACACATGCTATGCGTTGTAGAACTTCACCTACTCCAATCGACGCCAAGTATTTCCCTGAAATATATAAATTTATTGCTCCAATCAATCATTTGTCACACACGTACATACGTAGTCTGACATTATAGGTATACTGTTTGGAAAAAGCCAGTTGAAAAGTTTCAAACTATTTTCGTAATATCGGCGCGAGTTTACGTCATTTGAGCGTGTAAATGTAAATGTTTGTAATATTATGTTTCTACTTAACAAATACTTATTTCATTTAAAATACTTTAAGGCGTATTTATGTTAAATTAGAGTTATTTATGTAGTAACAAGTCCGTCATTGCGCGGAAAAAGCTGTTAAGTAGACAGATATTTGTTTATATATATAAGCGCTTGTTTAAAATAAACCTTCCAGGTAAGATATATAAAATTTTTCAAGCTAGCACTAGATTGCATCTGTTTAAATGGTCTGTTAATGAATAGCTAGTTGTTTATAATATCTAGAGCTTATAATTATCTTAATATTTAAATTTTATAGCTTTTTCTTAATTCCACCAAAATGCAAAAAAGATAAAGGTAATAAATTATCTTGGTTCTATTTGCAATATTTTATAACTATTCCGTTTGTATCTTTTATGTTAAATTTATGTACGCATATAAGATTTAATCTTTTAATATAATTTAATATATTACAATAATTTTTAGTTTATGTTCACATTGTTTATAAATTGTACTGCATGGAATAGTGACATGACATAATTCATTTTAAAGTTTAGTTGACCTAGTGTTCATAGGAATTATAATGTTTAAATAATTAAAAATTTCTATTAAAAAATTTCACGAAGAACTAATTAATTACAACTTGGAGGAAAAAGAAAATTTCAATTATCATTGAAAAGACCAACGGAAAATTATTCTAAATGATTTAACTGATAGTGCAACTTGGTATTGATACTAAATTTCGTGTCTGCCTAGATATCAGGGCTATATCCTCAGCCAAAATTACATGCAGGTATGCAAAATTTCGCAATTAAAATGTAACAACATACATGGCGATTTAAATAGCGATTTGTTCAAACGGTTCCGTGATGTAATGGGTTAACACACCGGTTTAACGAACGGGAGCTGTAGGTTCAAATCTTACCGGGGCCGTGACATTTTTAATTATTTAAAAATTTCGCGAAGGACTAATTAATTAAATTTAACGTTGGAAGAACAAGGAAATTTCTATTGTCATTGAAAATTGTCAAAACCTCATACAATCGCCGAAAACTTGGCGTGGAAGAAGCAATAAAGTCGATGAAGAATTCGCTTTCTAACGACACGATATCAAGACGAATCGCGATCTTTTTTAGTATTCAATTTGATGATTCAAAAGTTGTAGCAAACATGCCCCAGTTCTTATATTTTATATATGATTTTGAGTAGAAACTGCATTTTATTCTAAGTATCCTTGGATTTTTTAGATTTTTACTGGCTTCTATTTTGTATTTTAAACGGGTTCTTAGTGTTTGATTGTTCGAAAAAGATGAAATTTAATTGTAATTTTTGAAAAGATTTGTAATGTTGTTTTGCCAAATTTTATTGAAAACAACTACAATTTTTATTCTGTTTTGACGTTAAAGCTGTTTTGGAAGAATGGACTTTAAATTTTCTTTCTTTTTCTGGAGTTTTTTTTTATTTTTGTAACGATATTTTGTTAAAACTATTTTTTCTGTTATTTCAAAAATGTACTTAATTCTATATCAAAGTTTTCTTTAGAATGTGGGATTGTAAAGTCTTTTGATTAGAGATTAAAATGTGGTTTCATTGTATTTATGGAATGTGTATGATTCTTTGTTTATGTAATTATCTGTATGTTTACCTTTTTTTAAAAATTCGCAAGCATACAACAGTCTAATTTGAAACCAAACCCTTAACTTGGAAAAAAAGATAAATGAGCGTTATATCCTGGTTCTTCTTCTGTCACCAAGTTCCCAGCAAAGCTGCTGAAACGAGTGGTGTTAGAGATGCGTGCAGCTCGATTACTGTCAATATTAAATATAATTAATGTAATTACTTACTTTTTTAGCTTGATTGCGTTGCTGATGTACACTCAACATTAACAAACCCTACATCAGCAACACATTCAAACTAAAATAGTAAGTAATTACGTTCATTATTTTGAATACTAATAATAACCGAGCCGCATGCATCTTTAACAGCACTCGTTTCTGCTGCCATTAAATGTATAACATCGAACTGTATTGTAAGATCTCTTTTGCACTACACAGTTTTTTTTTTGTCTTTCGCAATCCGGAAAACATGTGGCGATATATGAGTACCTTGATACTTCGCAGACCATCACCTCCTATATCTGCCGCTGCTGTCTAGTTTCCGAACAAAGAAAACGAAAAAAGTATGAAAGGAGCATAAGACGTAATCTTCTCCGTATAATAACGTTGCTTAAAATTTTGCGTTTAGGCATAGTATGTTATGGGATGTTCTATTGCAATTTAGATCACTACGTATTGTCTCCATTGTAAATGTGGTGCTACGTATGTTTCTACAAGGTCTGTCTTTTTTTCTAGGTATAAGATGCAGTGTGCGAGGCAGTGGGTCGCCGCGGGGCAGAGTCTCGGCGGCGGGGCCCTCCGCAGCGGCTCATGGCGGCCCCAATGAGATCGACGGGCTCCCAGCAGGACGCTGGCCACCGAGCTAGGGTGGCGGACTCTAGACAGGCCACGACGGCAGCTTCGACAAACTTCGAGTACGATGACAACGAGTGGGATATCGGCATCGGGGATTTGATTATTGACTTGGATGCGGACATAGAGAAGACTAACGAGGGCGCGAATCCCAATAACACCACTATCAATACTGCCATCCAAAACGCAACCGGCGGCGGGCCGACAACAGCCTGCCCAGGGGGCGGAGGAGGAAGCGGTAGCGCAAGCGGGGGCCCTGTCACAGCCGCCGCTTCGAACACTACCGGCCACCACATGGCCACTAACGCTAGCCCGAATACGTCGGCGAAGGCGGCCGCCAAGATGGCGATCGAGCACTCAGCCATCGTCGACAAGGGTCTCAAGATGAAGATTAAGAGGACGAAGCCGGGCACGAAGACTTCCGAGGCTAAACACGAAATCGTCAAGAGCAACGAACAGAACGGTAACGTTGAGGGAACGGAGGTAGTGACTAGTAGTAATAAGGGTGCGAGTGGGGGAGGGAATGCGGGTGGAAGTAGTGGCAGTGGCACGGGAAAGCATCCTCAAGCGGTTGCTAATGCTAACGTCACTTCCAGTAGTGTTGTGTCAGCAACGTCCGCGTCGCAGAATGCTTCCTCTAATTCCTCCGGCAATAGTAAGCGCAGTTCCGGCGGTCATAGACGGGACAAAACGCGCGACAAACACTCTGAGAAACCGGGTCCGAAAGTGACATCGGGTAGTGTTCCAGTGACGGTGTCTGAAGTGAACGGTATGGTTAGAGTGAGTGCGCCGCAACCGGGACCTCAAAGACCTGTGTTTCCTGCGAGTACAGGACCAGGACCTCCGACGCAACAGCAGACTGGACCATCGCCGGGTCCACCGCCTAGTCCAGCGGCGGCAACCGCTCAGGGCTCAGCAGCCAAACCGGAACAAGCGAAAATTGGTGGAGCGGGTGGTAGCGCAAGGCAACCTACTCCCCCATCGTCGGACGACAGGAGTTCTTCACCGCCACCAACTAAAAAGATCAAAACCGATCCTAAGGTAAGTTGCACTTTTCAGTACATAAATAACATTTTTTTGTTATTTAGTACACTTCCTTTCGATTAGCTTCAAATTTCTTACTTCGTTTATATATGTACATTAAATACTCTTAATCTACAAGCTGGCGCGGTGTCGTCTGACATATTTCAAATATTCATAGATTTTGAGATGGAAACAGGATAAGTAAAGTCAAACAGTCTTATCTAAAGCTTGCCAGCCTATTCCGTGAAATATGGCCTCGATTTGAATCAAAGCAATATTATACAGTCCCTATCCATTTTATTAGGGCCACTCTATAAATTTAAGCTATTGTGTGTTTCCAACGCGATTATATTGTATTATTAATATCAATTATCCCCCTCGTGAATCATTCTGTACTGTGTAGAAGATGAATAGAAACGAGATTGAAAAACACAGTAATTCGTAGAATATTATTTGCATCGGTCGCCATTGTATCATTCGTTATGAGTACAAAAAGAACTTATCAAATGTGAAAACACTGCGTGCTGAGGCATTGTTGAATACAGAAATGTATTCCCCAAGCACAATTGCAAAGAAAGAAGAAGGATCCCGACAGACAGTGCAGCGAATCGCCGTTGTAATGAAAGAAAATGTACCCACTGCAAGTACCGGAAGAGCGTTTTGTGTCAAGAAAAGGATTACTACTAATCGACATGAGCGACGTATCCTGCAACTAGCAACTGAAAACCGAGGTTTATCCGCCAGAGGAATAGGAAATGTCTCTGGTACTTATAGTGGGTATCATTTCTTTCAGTAAAACGGCGATTCGCCACACTGTTTGCCGAGCAACGGTTATACTACTGGTACGGGCACCATCCTGCTAAAAATAAAACGTGTCAAGCTATCGTAAGCACGGTTTAACGAAGTATATGGCGACATAATTTGCAGTTACTGTTTCTTCATCATTTTCAATATATATATATATATATATATGGATCTGCAATCTCAAAAAACACCGATTCCACATTCACCTTGGAGAGTCACCTCTTTAGGTTTCACTAGAGACCAGTACCGCATGTACTGTTTGCTGATGAAGCCTAAAAAATGAAAATAGACTTCGCCGGACCTAAGTAAATGTCACTTATACACAATACCTTCAAACTGGTTCACCCAAGCCAATGATATTCCAACACGGTACCCGGCCATATTGACTAATAGTAAAATGTCGTTTAAATGAACGCTGTACTCTTCTGTCACAGACTTAGTTTCATAATAACTGTGAACTGAAGTAACACGTTCTTGTAAACTCCAACTTCATTGTGAACTTACCGTATAATCTGTACCTATCCCATTTCTGCCGCCCAATGCAAACTAGTTCCCTGCACATTAATTGAAGTTTGACTTGTGTCAGTCGCCTCTGGGCCATCTTGTATGGTAGTATCGTCGAAATTTATTCTTCTTTTACATCGGAAGCTGTAATAATGTAGTTGTTGGTTATAACAATGTGAAGTGACTTTTTTCACTCGATTTCAAAAGGTTTTCAAGAAAGTAAAGCAAGAAACGATCTCTTACTTATGTTGCCTTTTATACATATTACATGAATAAATTTAGGACAACTCCACACATAAGAAGCTAAGCCAAACAACTAAAATAAATCAGTTGTACAAAAATGAAAAATGTGATAGTGTAGTGAAATTATATTGAAAAATTTTGTGGTCGTAAAATTGGTTAGGAGTTTATATTTGAATATGTAAGTTAAATTATTGAGCGGCAGTTATACAAGTAAAAGTTTCTACTATTCTTTGGAAATTGCAACTGTTAAATCATCAGAAAAGTAATAATTCATATTATATTAAAATAAGTTAATAACAAACTTGAATAATTCAACCTCAAAAGTTCGGAAATACAGTCAACGCACTTTCTTTCAAATTTTATTCCATGGCAATGCTCCGATCCTCTTGAACATGTTTTTGTTTTGTTCATGGAGATTGGCCTAGGCTAATTATATACCAACCTCAATTTCAAATATAAATATTACATATACCTGGTTGGATTCCACCATTTCAAATAAAGTTGGTTTCCTTTTTTGGTTTCAATAGATGCTAAATCTAACGATGGTATTCACTATAATTTCATGGTTCCGATATTCATGGTATGAATCACTCACATTGAAAGCGATTGCAGGCTTGTAATTCAATAAACAATGCCAAAAGGCGTACTACGTGATGTGGAATTTGCAAGCATTTCTTGAGAGTATTCTCACCAAAAAGAATATTGTAATCGATTCAGACTTTAGCCAGAAGCAATTAAACTGGAGATTGGACGATAATGATCCAACCACATATTTTGAAGAATACAGAACAACCACAACCTTATATAAGATTAAAACTTATCTAGGTGATTAAATAATTCCCAGCAGATGTATTGTATTTTTGAAGTTTTGAAATTAAATATTGAGCGCGGTCTCTTAAGATACTAAAACTTAAATAATCTAAATTGTTGGAATAAATTTTCAATTTTCCATAGATCATGTTTTTCTTCTATATGACTTCTTGTAAAAATTCGATGTTGGGCGACAAATTTTAAATAATAATAATTTAAATAATTTTTCTTGTAATTACCAACGTTAAAAATGTTTCTGAAAAAATGTCGGTCTCAATAGGATTCGAACCTACGCCCTCTCGCTATTTGGGCACTATGGCTTCAAAACCAACCGAGACCAACATTTTTCAAAAAAGATTAACGCTGATAATGACAAAAACGATTACAATTTTTCATTATAAAAGCCAACGAAGGCCTCATATTTACTTCAACTACGTAGGATATTTATTAGGTTTTATAATCTTTTAAGGACATATTTGTCGAATAGAGAAAGCGAGCATAGCATCCACGTCATGGCTCTAGACAAAGATAATAACTTACCACAATACATTTGACATAATGATACCAGGTTCAATGTTACGTCATTACGTTACTAATCGAGTTCAATTTCTGATATTTGATAACATTGTAACACGAAATCGCTTTAACTTCATCCTTAACAAGGTAACACCATACATATGTCGCTTATAGACAACAATTTTACGCGATTGCATTGTTCGAATATTTCCTGTCGTATTTTCTTTTTTTTTTTACGAGAGTACTTAATATGTGTATATACTACACGTTACATGCTCAAGTAATCATTACGCGCTATTTAAAGCTTGACATCATTGTGGAGAAACACAATACAACTATAAAGAACATCTTGAAAACGTGCCAAGGAAAATAAAAGCGGCGATTAAAGAAGAGCGAACGCATTAATTATTGGTTCGGCGTTTGTTATATGTTTATGCCAGACGCTAAAACGAAATTATTTCCATTGAATGATGTTTTAAGTGTGTTTTCTGGATTCGCAGCCTAGCAGTTTCTTTGATGTCGATTAAATTCGAAACACATCGAAAGGAATGCATTTATCAACTAAACCCTCACTACTCTCATTTAATATAAGCTTGTAAATCGTGTATCATGATTTCAGACGGTTATAGAGTATACAAATGTTAAGCGCGGCCTTGTTAAATCAATTGAAGCAATATACATATATTAAACACACAGCGTATTGTTCTCTATGCAATTTCCAGTTTATTTTTAACTGTTGCACGTGGCGTGCATGTGAGAGAAATACTACAAAATATATTTAGATACATATGTGTATGACAGACATACAGAATTATTCAACGGATCTTTACTAAATGACGTCATTGAGTTTTATCTGCACTGCCTGTTTTAGGCTATTTGTCGCGAATAACAAATTATCACCTTACGTCATACGGGGTGTCTCAGAATTAATGAGATCAGTCTAGAGTGTTTAATTGAATGTATAATATTTACAATATAATATTGTCCCCTTATGTAAGTAAGTAATTAACTATGCTCTTTTGGAATGCATATAACGTCGCCAACGAGTTTTCATTTCCTGTTTCAACAATTCTGAAAGTCTTGCTTAGGCTGTTCAGAACCTCGGCGCCGTGACTCTTTAGATGTTGTTTATTTTGCCGTGGTGGAAATCTTTCAATTTTGTCTTAAGCGTTTGACAAAGAAAATAATGGGATAAAGCATATCTGGACTGTAGGTCGGGTATGGGAGTACTGGAATGCTTTTCTCAAAAATTTTCTAACCGACAATGAGCTATGACTAGAGGCATTAACGTGATGCAAGATTCGCGAACTGGTAATATCAGCTCGAACACGCAAAACTTTTTTCTGCAAACATTCAATGACGTCATCATAAAAGTTTTGATTCACTGTCTGGCCTTGCGGTACGAATTCTTTGTGGACAATTCTACGAGAATACCCCCAGTCACCTGTTATAACACCTGCTACACCCTAAAAGAGGAGGTTTAGTTAAGTTCTTATTATATTAATTTTAGGTCATGTTGATGTATTTGTGAGAGTGCACTGAGAGATAAGATCCAAAACTAAACTGAAATTAAGTATACTAGGAGCACGATAAATTCCAATGCACGTCATTAACGCGGCGTCATACATATAATCAAATGACGTCATAAATATGCAATACGACCACACAAATAAATTAAAAGTATTTTATATTGGTACATAATTATACCATAATACTTATTAGTTAAAGTAAATTTTAATGGATAACGAAACACACTCTTTTTTGATACAAACGTTCTATCAAAGTTATAAATGTAAAAGAAATAGTTATTTACTTAATCATCATATTTTCCATATCGCAGTACTTTTATGTTGCTGTTATTGACTATATTTGATGAAATACAATGTTGCTGGTTGGCACTGTTCCAGCCATTTTAAATGGTTGACACTTCGTAGATTAGTATGTTACGTTAGGTTTCATAACGAGTTTATGTGTGTGTATCCGACAACGGCGTAGAACCTGACGTCACGATTTATTGATGACGTGCATTGGAACTTAGCGTACCTCTAATATAATAGATATCAGGGGGGTATTTCGCAAGAAATTGCCTCGTACTTTCCATATTACTTAAAATGCTTTAACGTCTTCAACAAAAGTTATTAAACGTAATTCATTACAAGTTTATTTTATTTTTCTATGCTTAGTCCTAATTCGCGCAAGTTTGATTACTCTAATCTTAACTATGAAAATACCTTTTTGTATTGATAACTTTTACTACCGCGCCGTCTATGGCAAAAGAATTAAAACTTATTACCATACTCTATATATTCAGTACCTATATGATTATTCGAACAAATTATAAACTAAAATAAAAAATTGTAATTACGTCTTATTTCATTTTTGAATTATATGTTATAAAATGGCATAATAAATGCTATTATATGTACCTGTTACATTATATTAAATTTATTCCAGAAAGAGAGAAAATTCTGAACAGATACCCAGCCCAAATTACAACCTATAAATTTGTAAAATCAATTTTACGCGGTAAACTTAAATTTGAAGATCTGTCTGAAATATAAAATCTGTACCAAATCAAATTGTATGTCGATTTTTCAGAGATAATTCTACAATTAAAATAAAAAATGGTAAATGTGGTAGTTACAACTAAGTAAATAAGATGATATGAAAGTAAATAAATTTGTCTAGAAAGCATATATTTCATTTATTTGTTGAAAAAGTTCAAATGTTATATCACAGATAATACTCTCATTCAACCATGTTTCATCTACATAAAAAATTTGCCTATTCTGAGATCTATATAATGATATATTTTTTAGATATTGTCGTCTCCATCTTACGATATCATCTCTCTCTGAAGGCTACTGTTCCTGCCACGTTTAAGGTATTATATAGCGGAGTTATATTTAATTATACAAATATTCTCACTTAAATTTCATTTGTTTCATTAAACGATATAATGTTGAGCGACTCATCTTTAGCAGTTCACTATTATTGTTTAATTGAAATAAGACTTTTCTAATGTTGGCAGTTCATTTTGACGAAATATATCGTGTGCTATTAGGCAAACAGCAGTTTTAACGGCCTCATCAAAAGATTCCAGTACAGATGGTCCACCAATTATCTTTTTTGGCTCTGAAGTTTTCCCTGCTTTTTTATATTCGCTGATAAAGTCTGATATATTGTCGGTTTTGAAATCCCTACAATCACAATATCTTGTTAGTTTACCTAGTACTTGGGAAATCTGTTTTATCCGTTACAAATTTTTTGTAAGCATTCAAAATTCTCTCGTTTCTTTGAAGGAGAATACGCACCTGTACTTTTAGCAGTACTGCTGCTAGGTTCTGCATCCATAATTGAAAGCAACAGCTACAGAATTGTAATTTCAGTGTTACCAGAGTTCTTTGTATTTGCAATTTGCTTACATAATCTATTAATTTTAAATCAAAGCTGTGAGAAGAACTAAATCTATACCGCAAAATAGCTGAAGCAATATGATAATTATGAACACAACTGCCGAAACGCAAACATGATATAAACATTGTTGAGGATGTCAAATTAGAAATAACTGTCATTGGGGTCTGTTCAGAAATTTGTCTCCTTCCTTTTGGAATATATAATAGTTATTTTAAAAATTATAATTCCTGAGCATATTCCAATCAATTTATTTCAGAATCCCAAGCATTTAAAGATACAATAAATTTAAATTATGCCCAAGATTCACTTATTTTTTTTTCTGAAATTTCACTTAAAATTACGTAGTTGGTTTTGTGGTCATTTCGTGGGATTATGTAACTGTAGATTTCTGTCCATATAGTTCATAGTGTTAAACTGCATTTTTTTCTTTGAGAATGTAAGAAAAGGAAATACCTACACTTTCTTACAAGTTGATAACAATTTAGGGATGACAACCATTGCATTTGTTAGGAGAAAAAAAAAGTTCATTGACGGAGACGTATTGAAAACACTACAATAACATTAATAACCGCTATAATAACATGAGAGGTGTGGTTTGTTGTACGTTCCTTTTTTTTTATAACGGCGGCAACTCACCGTGCACTGAACCGGCTTCCCACATTCTCCTTCTCTCTTCTTTTTCAATATCCACGCATTCGTCTCCGTCGCTCTCGCTATCCTTGTCAAAATGGATCGATGTGGAAGCGGTACTACTACCACACCCTCCATACAAGACCCACACCCTACTATATAGCGACAATCATCCCCTTCACGAAATTCTCTGCCTCCATTACGTCACAACGGTAGCGCACACGATGTTGTGGGGTTTGCGAATGTTGTAAAAGCGTTACGCAGCGGAGGGTAAAGGGGTCAGGAAAGTAGTCCCTACAAAATTACGGATTTTCTCCCTCTACGAGAAACGATGGCAGTTTCGTCTTGAGAATATATATATATATATATACCACTGTGTATGAAAGAAGTTCGTTCATCTTCTCTTCGTGCATGTACGCGTGCTGTGTGAAAGTCTGTATCGGCAGCTTCTTCTTCCTCTGCGTTTTTTTCATTCCGTCTCCTCTACACTCGTTCACTGACTCCTTTTCATTCATTTTGGAATAAAAACAGGAGGAGGTAGTATTAATGCTTTCAACGGTGCCTTTTTTTGTATAGACGGAAAGAAAGATACTTCCCGTCTTTCTTTTTTTTACTTCGCTGGCGAGGGAGAAATGAGATCGATATGCGAAGTGGGGCGAGCGGTAACGTGACTGGTGAGCAGATTGGAAAGATTACGAGGATATCACGTTCATATGCGCGTTTAAGCGGAGAAAGATGCAAAGTAGAAATAAGTTTATGTCAACATTTATCAGGAACCATAATTTTTCGAACGAATGCTCATGAATTGATGGCTTTTATTGAGACTTTTTCGACGTTCTTCACGCTTTGACGTTTCAGAGTTGATAATCGCATGTTTTGGGACAACAATACAAGGGAAGATGTAGACACCGTTAGAAAAGATTTTTATTATGTTATTATCATATATAGACTTCAGTAGAATAAATGTTTATTGGAAGAGTGGGAGGTAAAAGGAACAAGGTTAAAAAGATTTCAATCAGAGTGACTTTTCTAGCAAATAAGCTAGAAAGTGTAGACGTTGTAGGTTGTTGAATTTTTCCATTATTCAAAAGCATAAAGATACGTTTCTGTTAAATTTCACAGAAATTGGTTTCAATAATTTTAATGTTTTCGATGATTTTCTTTACCTTAAGTAGTTGAAACCTTCTTAAAAAGGATTGGATCAATGTGTCTTTCATGTTCGTCACAGGTTTGTAATAATTTCGATCAATCATTGGCATATATTTTGAAACAGTATTCCATCTAACATCTTGAAGTAGTATTAGTTTCTCACTTTCTTTTTCTTTGTACCAAACCTTAGGTAAATAGGTGTTACGAAAATATTTTACAAGTTGAACTACATGTTCTTTTATTTGTTTAATCTCCAAGTCTGTGAAAAACAAATTCAGTATATGGGCGGAACACCCATAACTTATAATGGGATATTAAGATGCAGGATTACTATAGCACTTATAGTAGTAATTATACTCCCCAGCATTACGCTTATTAGATCAATGGACATATCTGTAAGATAATCAGATATATGTGGGTGCCCCTGATATATCTGCAGAGTTTTTTACGCTGTTCTAGCCTTTCATTAAGAGTGTTCGCAGTATGCACTTTAGCCTTGTTTTGAACATTCGTAGCAGACAATAATTGCGTCTGCTATACTGGGTATCTCAAAAGTATTTTTCAGTCAGTGTTCTTCACTGCGCGAATACAAACTTCTCAAACGAAGGGCATCTTTACCTTAGTAGACATGTACGAGGTAGGCACCATAAATTGTCGGCCTGACAGGCTTATACAGGTTCTAGGGTGTTCAAACTACGTCAGGGCATGCATGCACCTACGCGAGGTCTACGCTGTAAATATAACTGTTCGAAGAGTAGTAGGTTTTAGTAGCCAGCCAATCGTGACTACCACATGAAAATGTCTGAAGTAATGAAAATTGAGTACCGCGCGGTCATCAAATTTTTAACAAAAGAAGGACATACGCCTAATCACATAAAACAACGTTTAGACGGTGTTTACGGTGATTCATCTCCTTCGTATTCCACTGTAAAGAAGTGGGCAAGAATTCCTGGAAGAAGACCAATCGAAGTGATAACATCTCAACAAATTTCAGTTATTAAAGATTTAGTGCTAGAAGATCGCCGTTTGAAAATATCGGAATTGGCAGTTATAACAAACATATCCAAAATAAGTATTCGCCGAATTTCCCATTACCGTTTGGGTGTGAATAAAATTAATGCAAGATGGCTACTGCGGCTTCTTTCCGCTCTCCAACGTGAACGTCGAGTCAAATGTGCGCGGTCCTTTTTAAACATGTGTGGAGATGACCCAAAACCGTTTTTGGAGTCTACTGTCACAGGGGATGAAACAATGGTTCTATTTTACGAACTTCAATCGAAAAGGGAGTCCATGGAATGGCGGCGACCTGATGAACCTCGTCCCAGAAAGGCGAAAGTCGTTCAATCAGCGAATGGTAATGGCCATAATATTCAGCGATTGTGAGGGCAATTTGCTGATTGACTTTAAAGAGCGCAATACAACTGCGAACGGCACATATTATGCGTAAATTAAGCGGCAGTATCCATGCAAAATGTCGTGGAAAATTGACAAAAGGTGTGCGATTATTGCACGACAATGCTCCCATCCATACTGTCGCTGTTTCACAAGCCGCCATCCGCGAATGTGGCTTTCAAGAATTGGAGCATCCACCGCATTAATAATTAATCATTGTAATAAATGTATAGAAGTTAGGGAAGATTGCACTGAAAGATAATATTGTTCCAAGTTTCTTTTTTCTATATTAGGCCGAGAATTTATGGCTTCTACCTCGTAAACACGCAGAATATGTCGTTCTTGGAGTTCAACAAATCCAAAACAGAAGCATGAGAGATCACTTCACCTGCTACAAGTTACCTAAAAAGTAAAATTATGGACCCGTACTTTTTGAAGATGGCGCAGGTCATGCAGTAACAGTAAATACTGTGCGATATGTGGAAATGATTAACAATTTTCTTACGCCAAGTTTCCAAAATTTTAATCGTTTTCATCGGAACAGTGAGTTCCAACAAGTCTAACCATTGTCTAAGGTGTCCTTACCAATTGTTCGCGAAAATTTCCCTGGAAAATTGATATCCAGCCACGGTAACATAAACTGGTCGGCACGAAGCCTCGATTTAACACTAATAGATTTTTACTTCTAGGGATATCGAGGGATATCCAGGATTGATGTTTTTAATGGAATGGCATACTTTTTATTGCTTTTTTAAATTCCATGATTGTTGTGGAATAATGAGTATTCAGGTTTCCTACCTCTAAAATCAGCTGGTTTTAAGTTATTTGCACTTTTTTACTATATATTTTTACAATTACATGTCAAAAATAGAATTGAATGAATTTAAGTCACATTTACACCGGGGACAACCAAATTTAGTAATTTGTAATAATAATGCAACACTTAGTGTATCACCTACAGACTGACTATTCAGAATTTGAGACCCATTTTATGAATATTCAATTCAGAGGAATCGCTGCTCTGGGGTCTTCTACAGTGCAGAAATGTAGCATTTGATATTTCAATCATCTTGTGATCTTCCTTAGAAGTACATTGAAGTGAAGTTCATTTTATATTCATTGTGAGTATACACAGATATTAGAAAGAACATGTCATCTTTGTAACGAGAATACACCTCGTCTATTTTGACTTTTTACCTACGTCATTGATTTTTATCTGTATGAAACAAATCAATACATCTGGGTCAAATTAAATACCGTATAAATAGTTAATTCGAAAATAAATTTAATGTATTGTAGTGCAAATTATTTTATTAATTAATTTAATTAAAATTAATTATCTTTTGATTTATAAATGTTTTACAGCAATTATTTGCAAAACCGATGCTAGCCTGCATTTGACACTCGAAAACAAACGCTAAACAGTTCACGCAACTTGAATAATGCAGTAGCATATAACACTATCCTTGTTTGTTACTCTAATAAAATCAAACCAGGTAGATATTTGTCTGCGAGACAAGCGCAAATTTTGCTTCCTTTTTCAGCAACAGCACTTGAAAAAGATAGTCAAATGAATAGATTGCCTTAACGTATACGACAGAATAATGACGCAGGTAAAAACTGAAAATAAACGAAGTGTATCTATATTTACCTTCAATAAATAAATCCAAATTCAGAAGTTGACCCGGACATCCGGTATCACCAAAAAACTAATCATCATGAAGATATTTTCATCGAGTTGGCCAAGATTCAATTAACAGAAGCTCAAATTTTCCTCTCGTTTCAAAGAAAACGACGTTCTGCAACCCGTAATACTTTTATTGAATGGTTTCCATCAAACGCCCTGTATACATATTTCCTTTCATATCACTATATCATGCAATCGCACTGCTAGTTAGCTTTCTTTGTATTATATGATAAGTAGATACTCTTTTAAGTACAGAGTTGTATAAGCAATTCATTTTTTCGTTTATGCAAGTATCCATTCGATTTAATTATCTTCCCAAATATGTTTTTCGATTGGCCCTATTCGATTACACGAATCCAATTCCATTACTAATTAACGCGGTCGCCTTCGTTTTACGCTCGACAACGCATGAATGACTGGTATTATTAATTGACTTCCAATTATCCTCAATTAGCTAATTCAACTCGCAAATGGTGCCCTGTCCTCCTCGTTGAATCGATGATTGCTATAATTAATCTAAAATAGCTAACTGTACCGTACAAGATTGGTGATCGATCATTTAGTTTATTATTGATAATTATATGTAATTATTTGGTGTCTATAAAGCAGGTAAGCGCGCTAGGTTATTGGTGAAAAACATATGCTTGTTAAATGCAGCTTTTCTTTTCGTAAGAACTAATGCACATAAATTTGTTCAATAGAATTTTAGATTTTAGATTTTTTATTTTAAAATCTTATACAAAAAGTATTTGCACAGAAGATACTTATCAATTAAATTATACGTTTGGAAGTTGGTACTAAATAAAGGTGACATACACTGCCTTCACAAAGTTTAGCAGTAAGTAAGAAATTTTAGAAAAAATAATTAAATTTGTCAGGGATCCACAGTAAAGTTTTGTTTGTAGTGTGGATTCAATAGCTACGTTATTCAACAGTACAAGTACATTTTATTAAGGCCACCTTATAAATTTAAGCTTTTCAGTGTCTCCTACGCTATAATATATAAGTATATTCATTAGTAGGTTTTACAATACCTATCTAAATACGTTTCCTAAATATCTTTCTAAGAAATTGAGGAAGTGCTACTTAATGACCCCTTGCCTATTGTTATCCCCCTCATGAATTAATCTGTACTGCATAGAAGATGAGTAGGAACAAGGTTGGAAGACACAGTAATTCGTAGAATATTATTTGGATCGGTTACTATTCCAGAAAAAATATTTATGTTTATGTAACAACGTTTTTCCGTGTTTACGTTTTGCACTTTAAGTTATTGCTTGTATGCGCTTTATATTTTTTCGTTATGGGTAAAAAGAAGGACATACCAAAGAAAAAACTGCCCATTGAGACATTGTTAGGTACAGGAGTGTATTCTCAACGCACAATTGGAAAGAAAAAAGAAGTATCCCGGCAAACAGTACAGCGAAAAGATACCCATTACAAGTACCGGAAGAGCGTTTTGCGGCAAGAAAAGAATCACTACTAATCGAGATGATCGACGTATCCAGCAACTAGCAACTGAAAGCCAAGGTTTATCCACCAAAGAAATAGAAAATGTAATGTCTCAAGAAGGAGTGCAAATACCCACGCATACAGTACGTAGACCATTGTACGAAGCTGGATTAAAATGCAGACGCCTCCCGAAAAAAGCCAAAATTAATATATGAAGCTAGCACGTTATGAATGGGCAAGACGTCGTCAACATTACACAATTGACGATTGGCGAAAGGTAAGACAAAATAACTTCAAAACCGATGAACTGTGTGCGGTTATACGTAAGAATCCAGGTTTTCAAACTATAGTGCGTATAGACAAGAGTTTTAACTGATAACCAAGAGTGCAAACATCACATCACTAAACGCAGAACGGTCCTTTTCCAAATACACCAACATATTTTCACCTTGCCGTAGGAATATGCCTGACAACCACAAACGTCAATGCGTCAATTTTGTCGGATTTTACTTATATCTAGTTAGTCTAACAACAGCTGGATCTGATACCATATCAATTGGCGATTCCAGTTATGTACTTCAATAAAATTTAATTAACATAATTTAATTAATGCGAAGCAAATTGCACTACCTAAACTGAATGAAGTGGGATTATATAGAGCAACTGTTTTCCATTTCTGGTGTATGTATATGTAGTACGTCCGTAGCATAAGATAGAAGTTCTTACGTTAATATCGCCTTTGGAACGCCCTGTATAATTGAAAATGCTTCCACATTATTATAATCACGTCTAGCATAACAGGGTGGGGTTTAAATGCAACATTCTGTATATACCACATTCACGTTTCCTGGAAGACCTTTCGATAAGGTACAACATTTGCATTTAAATTTTTCTTCTGTCTATTTCCGTTCAAGAACTAAACCAAGAAAACTGAAAATCAGTGTTTCATCCCCCAAGAGTGAATTTCAGCACAAATAAAAAAAAAATATTTTCAAGTCTCGGCGTACTTTACTTTCCTTCCAAGTTTCATTAAAATCTGAATTTGAGATTCGGAAACCTTTCTCCCTTGTGAGTCCACACTGAAAGGCATGCTAATGACACAATACTGCAGGAAGTTTTTGCATCACTCTACCATCAATAACACAATCAAATTAAAATAGTAAGTAATTACATTAATTATTTTTAATATTGATAGTAAGCCAACCGTACGCTACTGCGAAAGCACTCGTTTTTGCAGCCTTGATAATCCGACCATTTATGTTTTATGTATCGGATGTTACATTAACCATTCTCCAAGTCCTGTATCTGAAAGCTTTTCTAGTGATAATACCGTTTACACGTGAATAAACACAAATTTAAACCTACCAACGCAGGATACAACTTATTTCATGTACGAACGAATAACGGCGGTATATTGAAAATATAATGTGTCATTTCAACAAGCCACCAGCCAAACAACTTTCTTCTGGCTTACAAATTTGATTACCGGTAATTGTGTTCGTTCTACTCTTGGTACTAACAACGGTCACGTTACGTACGAGTTCGCTTATTTAGCATTCATTATTGTAAGGAATTAGGAATGCGTGTATGTGTAAGTTTTCTCCGTTTAGAGATTAGGTAGGTAGATAAGTATGAAAAGGCAGCAGCGACTCCAACTCCAAATAAATAAACGGACAATTTCTATGCGCATAAACGACATGGCATGCTGTTCACAGTTTAACCTACGCTCCAACGAACACTCCGCGTGTATACAAGATAGCAATCTCTACTCTTTTATACGTTCCTATAGACGTTCCTTCGAATTATAAATCTTAATGAAGTTAATTATTCGCACGCCTTTCTCGACTGCGTCGAAAGAAAGCTAATGCGCGGCCGTGGCGCGAAATTACGAAGACTTATAATTACAGCGGGACGTCCTTATTGACGACAATAGACGGCGGTCTGGCGGGTCGATGAAAAGGCGATTTTTCAATGGAACCTGAGCATTCTTCCGCGAGTAGACGGGAATATCGGTAAATAATGAACGCTTTCGTGCTTAGCGGTAATGGCTTTTGTCAAGAAGGGAGGTTATTGATCAAATAGAAGCTCGTTAATAAAATGAGGAAGATATCGATCTTAGTAATGTTATTTATTATGTATTATTGTTACGATGATATTGATATGATGATAAGGTAGTTTATTTTAGTCGACCACGTTATTGAGCTTGGATAAAAATACATCTATAAATAGAATTTATTCGTATTTGATTCCAGATGCGAATTTCATTGCAACACTCTTGCTACAGATACTATGAGCATCAAAAGTGAGTCAACACCCACGATGTTTTTCTATTTCTGCAAATTATAAACAGAAAACATTCTGCACATCTATTTTTTATTACAAAAACTGAAAGATGTATTTATTAACAATAAAACAAATACCAAAAAACTACGTTAAAATACCTGATAATTTTATATTACAGATTGAACTAAAAACATACAGGCGCGGACATATAATTGGAGTGTCCTCCAGTAAATTCAAAAACAGCTATAGATTCTGTTTATCGCATAAAATGCGACACTACGGCTTATACACTACCCTCCAAAAGTTTGGAAACAGCAACGGATTTTACAAATAGTCACAGATACAGTAAAATTTTATTATGAATCTCTATGCTGCACCCTTGACCCCCTTACAGTAAAACTACGCTGGAATTATATGTTTTATTTTTCGATATCCCTCTACAGTAATGCAATTGGTCCATCGGTGCTCCAACATCTCAATCATTATCCTGATGGAATAGCACACCGTGCCGTTACTTTCCTCAGCGTTTCTCTTTAATAGCGTCTCCCAATTTAGAATTCAATTGTGCGTAGTAGGCCCCTGTAATGCTCTGTCCCTTTTGCAAATAGTCAGTCAGGATGATTCCTTGAGCATCCTAGAACACAGATAGCAAAACCTTTCCAGCAGATGGCATGACCTTAAATTTGCGGAGAGGAGAAAAACTGATGTTTCCACTCTCTACTTTGCACTTTGGTATTGGGATCATAGTGGTGCCCCCATGACTCATCCATGGTCACATACCGACTAAGAAAGTTCTCTTTGTTTGCTTGGTACTTTTCCAAAAGACGCTTACAAATCAACAGTCGATTTCTTTTTTGATCAATGGTTAACATTCGCGGCACTCATCTTGCACTCATCCTTTTCATATCTAATTCTTTAGTCAGTATGTTGGGCACCACATGATACGATAAGCCAGTACCTTACACAATGTCCCTGATGCGTATTCGTTGATTTTGCAGTACGACATCGTGCACCTTTTTAATGTTTTTGTTTATAGTTACCGGCATGTTGGTTTTCACAGGATGTTCTTCCGCATTTAAAATTTCGACACCAGCGTTTGAATATATCATAAGAAACTGCAGACTCACCAATAGTTGCAATAATGTGTTTATGAGTTTGAGTTGGTGTCGTGCTCTTTTTCTAGAGATATTTTATTACGGCTTCTTGTTCTACAGGATCCGTTTTCATGAACAATCGCTACACACAATTCAATAATTAGCCGCAGCACAACACTTTGAGATACAAACTTGATACTATATAGATATGATCTACAAATGTCAGTTAAGTAAATGTGAAAAACATCCATCAAACAAGCAATTGGAAGTAGTTGAGGTGTCGGGTATGAGGATTCGCCCTCGGAAATGACTTCAAATAAAAGTAAATTAATTCAAACATGCATTATTTAGCTCGTAAGTTTATTCTTGTCAATACGACCTTTGGGCGTGATAACCGCTGCACAAATTGTAGGCATTCTTCGAAGCAATTTTTCAAGACAGTCCGCGTCAATTTGTAGCCATGCGTTCTGTAAATATTCCCATATGTGTTAGGTGTTCTGAGGTTGTCGCTGTCTAGTTCTTCAATCAAGCTCATCCCGTAAGAGGTATGGGGCTATATACGGGATAAATCCGGACTTTGAGGAGGCCAAACCATTAATTTTAGTTAAGTTCTTGGTGTTCTCTCCCCTAAAAAGTTTTTACAGATTCCAGCCGTACGTGTGGGGTCATTGTCTTGCTAGAACGCAAATGGCTAACCAACAAGACGGCTTCCACGCGGAATGGCATGATTTTGCAAAATATCAAAATACTCTTCTTTCCGTATTGTACCACTAATTTTCACTAAATCACCCGTGGGTTATGCGTAACAATTTCATGTTTGCATACTGTTACGTTCTCCTGGTTTGAAGAACAACGCCGCTGTAGCCTGCTCGTAATTTCCTAAATTACTTGACCAATACTTACTTGTAGAGTATGTTCGCTTATTTACTAGAGGAGAGGTTGTACAGTGAAACTCAATGCGCATGCGCAAAAAAAATATATTTAAAAATGAAATGGTTACACGGTTTCCACTCTTGCCTATGTACATGTACGATGTACGTAAGATATATAGATTTGCAATAATTGCAGTTATTCGAGCTCTCTTATACATGTAATGTACATTAGCATTTGTATATGTATTTTCATTGGTAGCAACATAAAGTAATGCCTCAGCATGTACGTTGCAACGCTATGTCTTAATTCTGTTTAAAAGGTTAAACTCTTATATGCTTCCGCTGAAGCTTTGTTAGAGCATGTACTAATGCCTCTATCTGTTTGCATGCACCACTACCTTTTTATAGAGCCAACCCTATTTATTTCTTAAATTTATAAGCGCACCTCGGTGCTATGCTTATTATATGTCCCTTTCCGGGAGCCTAATATACTTTCCTTGTTTTAAATTTGCCTAAGGGACTTGGCCCTGTATTATTAGCATGTATTTGTACTTGACCAAATACGTTTGTTATATTCACATTTATAGGGGAACCCACCCTATCTCTTAGAGCTTGAACGCCTGGTCGAGGGCGACAGTAGCGATAATAGCCGATCTCAATACAAAAGTAATGTCATAGCTACCCAGGCGTTCTCGTTTGAAATATTACGCTATGTGCAATCTTTAGCTCTATACTACTGCGCCCCAAAGAAGGGAAAAATCCAGTAACCAGCAAATGTGCGAACTGCGCACCGACAAGTAAAACGGAGCGATGATGCCGACATTACATAAGAAAACTGGTCCGTGACACTCGTCCGCTGCGACGAGCAACTAAATGAAAAATTTCTAAGTCCCGATACGACAAGGACCGAACAAACGTACAAAAGACAACGGGCGCTGCATGCAACGACCGTCAGCAAGAAGCGGAGTGATCGTACTTGTAGAGGAGGTCTATACATGCGCGCCGACAATCTCACCAAAATAATTTCCGACACAAACTTACCGGAAGACTAAAAATATGTATAGACGACAATGGACACAGTAGCCTCGACGTACGATGTTAGAAAATCGAGAATTTATACTTATTAAAAAAATCTATACATTTGGTCCGACGACGTTACCAAATGACTCCCGCCAGAAATAAATATATAGACAACGTCCTCGACGATTCCCGCCAAAACTCGAAAATCTTAAAAATCTCTAATAATCTTACGACGACGTTACTGTACACGTTACGACGAGGCACGAAAGGTGACCGAGAGTGCACGATCGCTAATACCTCGACCGTCGCGCGGGAGACGACTGCCTATGCTTGTGTACCTTAAATTTTAAGAAAACTCCCATTACATATCCGACGACGTTGCAGTGAATAATTTCTAATTAGGCAGTTTTAGCTAGCGTAATGCGAATGGCTGGCTTGCATACATATACAATGCGTAATGTACATACATATTAAAATAAAATTGGATATAAGAGAGCAAAATAAATAAATATAAAAATGAAAATAAAGTAATATTCTAAATGAAAATAATAATGCAAATAAGATAAAATACATAGTAGTAAAAAAAATATAAAATATAAAAAACAATGTTAAGTCCTTAACAAATACAATAATTTATAATAAGGATTAACGATTTCACGATATGCCTACCAGTTGTATCATTTTAAGAGAATTTCACCTTGCTTCCGAACTTATGGACGATAGTGTATGTTTAGTTATCTTTTTGAGTTATGGAATCTAAAAATTTAGATTTCTGTGCAACCACTTTCGATCTAACAGAAATAAGTGTAATTAAAGAAAATATTCTATTTTTAATTAGAAATTAAATTGATTTTCACACAAAAGATTTATAATTCATGTACGCTATATATTCATACTATCCTTTAGCTGCAATCACAGCTTGACATCTTCTTGGCACTTATGTCCTATAGGTCTCTGCTATTCTATATTTCTTGTACTTTGTCAAATCTTTCGTTAATATTCTTAATAATTCCTTTGGCTACTACGATTTTCACAATTTTCCTTAAATTTTCAATCGAGGATCGTTATCGCGCTGAAGATGCCAAATAACTGGTAAATGTTCTTCCGCGAATGGAAGCATTATTAGTACAAGCGAAGCTCGCTTTAAAAAAGTAACCGTATATATCGTGACGTATTAAATTCAATTTAATGAGACGTTAAATTTCTCCATAACACGAAAATCGTATGAATACGCTACTACCCTGTTATCACGATTTAACACGAATTCAATTAGCTAAATCGATGTAATTTACGACGATTAATTTATAATGAGCATACGTGGAAGTAGAATCTGATGCTCATCCCAAGCAGCTGCTATATGCCGTGTATAATATACACACATAAAGCGTATGTATATAAAGGCGGCAACGTTTTGCGCCACATACATAATTGAGTCGTTTTTAAGTGGCTTTCACAAATTGAAATAATTTAACCACAAGCTCGGCGCAGTCCCGTTACAACTTCATAACGTTCGCGATGGAGACAGATGAAGTGGCAGAATAGGGAATACGAGGGAGAGGAAATGTGGTCGCATTTGCCGGATCCAATATTGTACAGCGCTAACAACCCGTTGCGAACTTTCCCCGAAGAGAAATGAGAACGCGAATCAACCCATCGAAATTTCGACGCTTGCTTTGTTGGACTCCCCTCCTGTGGTGCCTCTTGTTGAAAACATCATCAGGATCTCCCTAGGGCGAGGAGAGTAATTTCTTTACTAATGATGTATGGAGGAACCGACGAAAGAATACACGACTGGTCTGGTCATAGGTTATTTGTTCTCAGTAATAATATAATAGAACGTGAAAATCAGTTCATCCGGTTGCTTAAAATGTATTATTTATTGGAACTCTACATTGATAATAATCCTTTTTTTTTACACTATGGCTCATAATGTTATATTAACGCAAACAAAACAAATTGTGTATTTTAAATGATTGTAAAAATACTATCTGCCTGATAGATATGATTAGCATTTAGGCAGTAGGCTTCTAAAACTTGCTGAATTCAGTAATATACTCACCATAACGAGATTCTTGCCGACTTTTGAAAAGTCACTGTGTCGTAAAATCTCCCACATATACTATATTTGCAAGGATTTCAACAGCGATCTTTTTGAATTAGATTTGTACTCTCTGTGCTGATACTTACCAGTAGAGACCGGATTATATACAAAGAAAAACTGGAATATATGCGCATATACACTACCGCTCAAAAGTGTTTAGGCACTCTCACTGGCAGCAAAAATATATAAAAACTAAGCAAAAATGTTAATAATATTTATTTTTTATGTACAGATACAAGTACATGAATAAAAATATATTAAATAAATGTGAATAACAATCCTTCTGAATTTACTGGGTAAATTTAGTCATCTGTTAGATTGTAGGTAATAATGTTTAAATTACCTTCCTAGAAGATTATAGTGAAATCTGTAACCTATGGTCAGTTGCATTCTATTCACGTCGTGAGCGAAATATCGTGTGACAATTTTTTAAAAAATTAGTACGGAAACATGTGCGCTTATAATAGCTTACCATAAAAGTGGCATAAGCAATCGAGAAATTGCCAAAAAAATGAAAATACACCACGCTACGGTTGACTATAACGTAAAAAAATATCGGGAAACTTGCAGTTTTCTTAATAAAAGACGGAGTGGAAGGCCAAAAGCGACAACATCTGCAGATGATCGCAGAATAGTGGTTACCAGCAAGTTAAATAGACGCTGAACAGCCCCGGAAATCACCGCAGAATTAAATGTTGGTCGCCAAAAACTAGTCAGTGTTTCTACAGTCAAACGTCGCCTACAGAAAGCCGGGCTCCGTGGACGTATTGCGATTAAAAGGCCATTACTACGCAAACAAAACAAGCAAAAGCGACTTAAATGGGCTCGTGAACACCAATACTGGACCATAGAAGAGTGGAACAACGTCCTATGGACGGATGAGTCCAAATTGGAGCTGTTCGGAACCCGAAGACGCATATTCGTAAGAAGATCTGTGGGTGAACGTGCCAGAGAAGAGTGTATTGCTGCTACTGTGAAGCATGGTGGAGGTTTTATCATCATTTGGGGCTGTTTTGCTGGCACTAGTGTAGGGGACATTGTGAAAACTGACGGTATATTAAAAAAAGAAGGCTACCGCGAAATTTTGGAGAACCACGCAATACCTTCCGGAATTCGATTTTTGGGTCAAAATTTTATCTTCCAGCAAGATAAAGCCGCAAAACATTCCTCTAAATTATGTAAAGACTATTTACGCCATTTAGAAGAGGAAGGAACTAGATCGGGAAGTACGGAAATCGGCTCCGACATCAGCTACTGACGACTGGAACAAATTGCAGTCGAGTTGGACCTCAATAACACAAGAAACTCCGGCAAAACTTATTGTGAGAATGCCTCGATTGTGTGCTGCAATTACTAAATCAAGAGGAGGTCACATAGATGAACCCAAAATTTAAATTAAACGGTTTAATTTTCACGTTTATTTAATATGTTTTTATTCATCTACGTGTATCTGTACATAAAAAATAAATATTATTAACATTTTTGCTGAGTTTTTATACATTTTTGCTGTCAGTGAGAGTGCCTAAACACTTTTGAGCGGTAGTGTATGTATGTTTCGAAATAGAAAAGCTTCTTTCAACATCCACATATGTAATTGGTGCATTTTTTAACTTTGCAATACATTCTAAACTAAAATTAAAGTCGAAATCGTTTACTGTTTCACTTTCCAAAATTTTCTTAACTTTCTTCAATTTCAAATACCATTATTATACCATTTATTTATCACTTTTTTAAATTTATCGTATATAGAATTATCTATTGTACCCTTTATCTTCTTACATAGCATATCAAATTCGTCTACTATTTCGATTGATTCCGAGAGCGACATCCCTTGCGTTTCTAGTTTACGAATTTAACTTAAAACAAAGCTATAATTTGACTTAATATACAAAAGGTTTTGTAGCAATGCTGTTGATGTTACTATCTTTTTACACTTTTTACAGTCAGTCGTGATTTCAAGAATTATATTTTTTATTCCTTCAAAATTATCGCAGGCTCGACAAAATATTTTGTCGCCATCGTTTACCAGTTCAGGATACGGCTTAATCCATAAAGAAATTTTGTTCGCTATACTCATTGTATGTACGCTTAGTATTTAAAAACGTAACACAATTACATGCTGTGTCGCTCAAAGATATTCAATGAATGAATTTGGGAATTAATAATAATAAAATGTATTTACCACATCGCTTCTGCTAGGCGAAATTAAACACGTGCAGTTCTTGGAAAAAAGTATAAGAGAATCCAATGTAAAAGATTTATCGTTCTGAGAATTGTCCGTTGTCGATCTACATTAGGAATTACTAGGAATGCAATATATGCAACTTTTGTAAAAATATGTGTAGATATGCCTAAATATGCAATATATGCACTCACTAATTAAAGATATGCAAAAAATAAAATATATCCACTTTGCATATAATTCGGTCTCTACTTGTCACTATTAAAGTGTGCTATATCTTAATAGGTATTTACCTTTGTAAAGGTATCGTAAATAAATATTATAAAAACAAGTACTGTTAGATTTCATGTTACTCTTAGGTTTCCATACAAACACTTGCTTACACTACCGCTCATAATAGTATGGACACTCTTGACGTAATACTGTTGGCGATGGATTCTAATAATAACTAGAGTTGCTGTTTGGGCTACTTCCATCGTTTGTTGAACTTATATAGTCCGACATTTTGGCAGTTCGGGCACTGCCGTCTTCAGGGTAGCCCTGAGAGGGGCTGTGGCTTGCCAGAACAATCATGCTTCGATGATTTTTTGTCAGGCGTATTTGGCCCCCCTATTTTTCTTGTTAGTGAAAGGATCGAACTCGATTTATTTGTCCTCGGTTTTTTATATGTGCATGGTATTGTTTGTACTGTACCTAACTATTTCACGATTTTGAAAAGTAATATTCTAGTTTAGTTATCTACAAAGTTAGTTCTTTAATTAGTAAATTGTGTGCATGCTTATAGAATTATTACATTCATAAGACTACTTTTTTTATCTTTTATTAATATTTAAAGTGTACATGCTATTATGAGAGGTTGTGTATATTTGCAATATAGTTCAAATGCGGGAATGTTGTATTCGTTTGTACTGGTAGTACAAACTCAGACTCCGGCCGTGAAAGTCTAATGTTATTTCTTGTATTCGTGTTTGGAGTTGTTATAAAAAATAAATTAATTAAACATTCCTTCGGAATTATTATATTTTACGGATCCAAAGAGAAAATTTATTACAGAAACACGTTTGTACTTAAAAACAGACAGTCGAGTATTTTTTCTCCCGGTGTACAACCATCTGGGCCCATTCCGGTTTGCTCTTCATACAACGATGGCGACGATATAGTGGCAGACAGTACAGCAGTGCCTTTCATCATCCCGTTGCGAGTACGTCATTACGGGATACAATGGGATTGGGGTCTATAATGTACTTTATCGTTGGGGTAACATCAATCGGCACCCTGTCGTTAACGTCCGTCAAGATTAGTCGATGTCACATGGAGAAATCTCTGACGGCGATACACCGATTGCCACTAATACACCCGACGAGAGCGGTCAGGGAGGATTACAAAGCGATTGATTTAATGAGCGGGCGTACAATGTTTGTTAGATGCATTGGTTCAATAAACCAATATATTTTTGTCGGATTACGCACGAAATCATGACATACAGTGGTGGCCATCAAAATAGAGCCACTCGTAAGGAAAATAATAATTTTCTCTGAAGGGAGAATTTGAGACAAAAGCAAACAATGTTAAATATATTTGCTTTTAATATTTAGTTGCTTGCACTTTGTTAGGAATAAAAGCTGTACACCGTCTTGGCATAAGTACAATCAGCTGCCGACATTTTGCTGTTGGAATAGCAGACCATTCTTTTGGATTATCTCCCACAATTCCATAGATCTTGGGAATTAAGTCTAGAGATTGTGAACTATCCTTGGAATCATTGTTTTGCAATTCTATTCGTGGTGGTCTTATTACATAGAGTTTACCATCGGAGCTCATAATATTTATTTTGGTTTAATCGCAAAATGTTTTTCCATTTGTTATTGTTTTGCGTGCCACTCGCATTCAGATGTTCTTTGACAAATCTGAGTGTAGTTTTTATATTTTTGGTGCTCAGTAACGCTACCTTTCTGGCGACTCTTCCATTTAGGTTGTTTTCCTGTAATTGTCGGCAACTCGTACGTACACTAATAGTTAATTCTAATGTCTCTAGATGATTTAAATGGTGCATAGTGTTTCTAATGTTGTATTTTGAATGTTAATTATATTAATCATAATCATAAACCGAATATCCATTCTTAAATACTGCCTTAGCCTTAAATGTTACGAGTTAATTATATTATGAATGAAATAAGGTCCACTGTACCCTAATAGAGAGAAAACAGCTTGTTATTAGTACTATTCATGCCCATTTATATTTGTAAAATGTATCTAAAATAAATAAAAACTATTAGTTCACAGGAGTACTAAATATTCTTCCACATATTTATCTTTGCGATTAAGTTAATATAATATAATAGCATAATAATCCTAACGTCAACATTTTCCCATCCTAAATTAGATACAATTATAGTCTGCAAAGCATAGCAAAGTTATTCGTGTAATGACTAAAATAGATCCTGTAGCGCCAGCTGTTATTATCGGCCAATTTGGTTATTAGGATTTGTAATGAAATGTATTTACTCTAGGCTCGTTTGTTAATATTTATTTGGGCATCATGGGGTTCACGTGTTTTTCTACCATTAATTATATATTTTCCGAAAACAAAGCAGTGCATTTATGTTATTTTTAGCAGAATAAAGCGTTTTAATACAAGTGCGTTAAATATATTTGATACTTTTTGATGTACGCGTTTGATGCTATAACGGCTTTTACAAGTGTTATTGTTTTGTCATCATGCCCGTCGGGAAGCACGCGATGAAAGGTTCAGGCGAACGCTCGGTGTAAAAATAAGTCAGCGTTATTAATCTTCGTTTTTTTACGTGTTTGGCCTAGAAATCGCAATCAGCACGTAATAATTTAATTTGTCGGGATATCTTTCGATCTGTACGAGGTATGTGTTTAAAATTTTGAAACAATGTAGAGCAAATGGGAACAATCGTTAGCATTTCGATTTTCGAAAAGCTATCGGGAAGGTAGTACGACCATGTCTTTTGATCTATGGGAAATAGGAGCATGAAAACAATATAAAATAAATCTGGAACAATTCTCAGAGTTTTGATTTTCAAAAAAAAGGAGAATATAACCGTATGAGAACTCGCTACCGTAGTAACTAACGTAAGTACTGGAGCTTTTCTCAGGGAACTAGCTATGTTTGCAGCATAGTAAAGTAAATTAATAATTCTGAGTTAAAACATTATAACAGGTCGGTTCAACTAACAGGCTCGTTATTTCTTCCACTATACAAATGTTTCGTCCTACTCAACCCAATCAATTTGACATTACTATCTTCACGGAAAATGTTCCGTAGTAAGTGAACTAGTTTCGGAATTGGACCATGTCATGATGAGATATAAAAAATGGCAAAAGGTTTTCGCTTCTAGCGTGGCTAACACATCGAGTTACCATCACCTTCTTCCAAAGTGGGTTCGCCTCTACCGTGGTTTACACGTCGAGTTATCGGGCCGCTTCGGTTTCCCTATTTTCTCCTGAAGAAGCCTCCTACGTCGGAGGCGAAACGTTGAGATTCCACCTTTTTCATTTTCTTTGTTTTTACTTTTTTTCTGTCTTCATTCTCTCTTTCCTAGTCTTACCTTTTATTTCACGTTTTCCTTTTTCACCCCCTTTTCATTTTCCCTTTTTCTTTTTATTTCTTTCTTCTTACTCTTATTTCATTTTTTATCTCGTCTTGACACGGTCCAATTCCGGAAATAGTTCGCTCTGGCCGTGGAAGCTTACGTATTCATTTCAAACTATTCTGATTACTCAATTTAATTTAAAAATTTTATATTCAACTACCAAAGATTTGACATCCATTGGGTAGTTAGTCATTTTTTTTCAGTGTATAAAGGTTTCTACCTACGAGGTATGTCTCAGAATTAATGAGAACTAGTTTTAAAGTGTTTAATTGAATGTGTCTATTAATATTGTTGTGTTACTCGCTTGAAAGTATGCTCCTTTGGAAAGAACGCAGTGTCTCCAGCGAGTTTTACATTCCTGGTAACAACTCTGGAAGTCCTACTCCGTTTGGCTGTTTAGAACCTGCGTCGTGACCCTTTGGATATTGTTTATTATTCATTAATAGGACATAACAGGAACCTCCCAGTTTCCGTTTAAGCGTCGGAAAAAGAAAATAATCACATGTAGTCATGTCTGCATTGTAAAACGGATGTGGAAGTACTAGAACGTTTGAGCTATAACTGGGGGTATTATCGTGATGCATTCTCATGGAACTGACCACAGAGGATTTGCACCACAAGGCCAGCTAGTGAATCAAACCTTTTATCACGTGGTCTTTGAACGTTTGCGGAGGAGCTTGTGTTTGCCACCTGACATTGCCAGATTGTGGATCTTACATCACGATACTGGCCTCAAGTCATAGCTCATTGTCGACTAGGAGAGGCCCTACAGCCCAGGCATGACTCCATGAGATTATTTTCTTTTTCCAACGCTTAAGTAGTAATTGAAAAGTTTCCCTTACGGTTACAGGTTTTAAACAGTCTAATAGAATAAGACTTCCAGAATTGTTACCATGAATAGAGGGCTAGTGATGCTGTGTGCACTCCAAAGTAGCATACTTTGAAGGGGACGATATTGAATTGCAGATACATTCAATTAAACATTTTAAAACTAATCATTCTCATTAATTCTGAGACATACCTCGTATATATACGTCATCCAAAAAGTGCGTGTCCAAATCTAAAGAAGGGTGCAGAGCTATATCTAAATTATCGATCTGACACACACTGGGTTACTATTTATACGTATACACAGCGTTTAGCTGTTTCGCTCTGGTATGCTGTTGTGTACTTGTGCGCTGTTTTATTAGCGTCAGGGTCTACGACTCACGCAAAGCCTTCATTAAAACTCATTGGTCGGGCATTGGCGTTATATTTATGGTGCGTAAGTCCTGGGAACCCGTTGCTGGTATACCGGTCATTAAGAATGACTACATGGAAAAATTTCCTTTCACTTCATTTCGTTTTACAAAAAGCTTGCTAGGCATTAATAGACGTTATATACCGTACGATTAATATGGAAATTATTACGTATAAAGTGGATTATATCAAATTAAAATGTACTATGTTTTTACATACGATGAGGTTCTTGGCTCGATTAGGAGACTCAAAACCAATAATGACCATTGGGTACGATGGTATTCCCTGCTTTGTAATTCGCGATAGTGTATTTAATCTTATTGTTTAAACCAGCAGTGTTCCAGATTTTTAGAAATATACAGAATAACTCCCATTAATAGTCAGAAAATATACATAATAACTCCCATTAATAGTCAGAAAATATACATAATAACTAGCATTAATAGTCTTCGAAATCATAGATCAGGAACTACATATTCTTTTCGCATATCCACAAGTCTTGGAAATACTTTTGTACAGAAAATTATACACCTATGTTCAAGGAAATTTGCCCAATGGTCAATACGGATTTATTAGGAGTAGGCCTACAATAACCAACTTAACCGAAGTTACTTAATTCATCTGCGAACCACTTGAACATAATCAGCAAGTTGATGTAATCTATACAGATTTCAGTGAGGCTTTCCACACAATAGATCATGTGATATTACTTTCGAAATGTTCTTCATTTGGATTGGTTCCTTTCGATCATAACTTTACAGTCGGTCTTGCTACGTGCATTACAATGGCTTTATATTTGTTTCCTTCATTTCTTCCACTGGAGTAAGTCAAAGATCTAAGTTAGGTCCACTTTTATTTAATATGTTTCTGAATGATCTATTGAGTCTACTTGATTGCAAAATCTTAGTTAATTGGATGATTTGAAAATTACTCTAATATTTCTGCTGCTGCTGATTACTTTTTCTTGAAGAAAAACCTCTCCATTACATATGAGTTATATAAAAGAAATTACATTTAGTTAAATATTGCGAAATGTGCTCCAATGTTATATATAGGTGCTTCAATCCATATTTATTTCAGTAAATTGTAGGGTTTTTCTTCTCGTAGCTTAAATTAATGCACATCTCGTCTTCCGTTTCCATGTGATTACGCCTCCTTATACGTTCTTGTAAGCATTTCACTGACACTAAAAGTCTTACTTTTCACACTAGTTCAGTCCAAATTTAAATACGCACATATTGTCTGACATTTTCCTTACCTCGACCAGTAAATGCCATTGGAACGTATAAAAAAATGATTTTTGAAATAGTTGTGTTTCAAACGGGATGGTATGTATCTTCAACGCGCATTCGATTACGATAACCTACCGGCACCACGTGGATTATAATCGTTGACTATGCGAAGAGATGAGGTTGGTGAAGGTTTTTGATGAAATTGGTAACTAGTAAGATCTTCGACGTATTACGGTATAGTATACGATCCTAAAGCACGTTTGCAACTCCAAGATGTCGAACGAACATTATGTGCGAATTGAATTTACTTAGCTGTGCTTGTTTGAGATTCTTGCCATTTTTCTTTTACTTCTACGTACAGTATGTCGGAAAAGTAACGGATTTTTTTTTACTTACAGAAAATTACAGACGCCATTCGTTGAAACAACATATAATCTGAAAGGTGTATATCCCCTCTACTAAATGAGACCGCGATAAAAATCGATGGCAGTCAAATTATAGTGCTTAAACTGACAGTACTTTTTATTGGTTCCTTAGAAACATGATGGAACAAAGAGCTAATATGAAATTTTGTTTTCAAGATAGGTAAAAGTTTTAAAACATTTGAATTAATGAAGAAAGTTTTTGGTGATGACTGTTTATCTCGTACGGATGTGTTCAAACAGTATAAGTGATTTCAGGGTCACGATGTTGTGGAAGACCACCCAAGGTCAGGCCATCCACGAAACAAAAATCACCCGACACGTAGCGAATTCGATTGTGAAGTGGATAGGAATTAAATACATAACATCCAAACGAAATTATTTTCCAGAATCGATTGTAACTGGTGATGAGACTTGGTGCTTCAAGTACGATCCTCAAACAAAACGCCAAAATGCCAGGTGAAAGACAATGTTGATTTGGTTTTACGACTCTGAGGGTATTCTACGTCGAGAATTAATTCGACGGGTCAAAATGTCATTGACGAATATTATGTGTGGGTTATGGAGCGTTTGTGGAAGAGAATCGTTCGACTAAGGCCCGAATATCGAGTGCTGAAAAGGTTTTTGCTGCACGAGATACACCACCACACAGAACTGTCGCTGTTCGCGAATTTTTGGCGAAAAAACAAGCCTGTGTGTTACAACACCCTCCGCATTCGCCAGACTTATCACCATTTGACTATATCCTCTTTCCGAAACGGAAATTGGCTATGAAAGGAGCGTTTTACGACAATGTTGGATAAGTCCAAGAAGTTGTGACGAGGATCTGTGAGGCGACTTCGAGAAATGACGTAAAATATCATTGGTTGAACGTGCTCAGAACTGTATTGACGCAGAAGGGATGTATTTTCAATAAAAACAAATAATTTTGACGAAATAACTACTTGTTTCTTTTTTATTTGCAAAAATCCGTTATTTTTCCGACACAATGTGTACTTGAAAATTCCTTTGTGTGTTTTTCTTTGCCACTGAATGTACTGCATACTGCAAAATTAAATTGTTTTGTATGCCCTGTTAATAAAATTGTTAATGTTCTATTGTACAATTATCATCATTCTTAAAAATATTTCTTAATTTTATGACCGGTACACTCCCACAGACCCTATATATTAATCAAGGAGCAACATCCTCATCCAACATAAAACATGGTTATAATATATTTCTTAAATGCTGCGTGTATTCTCAGCATTAATTATCGCGCGATTTTTACAACACACTCAAACGGATAAAAACGCAACGTCAAAATAAACGAAATAAAAAACGACGAAATGCATCTAGTTAACGTATGCGACGTCTGTATCGCTTGCTTGCCTAATTAATTTGAATTGCTAATAGTACGGTAATTGCTGACACTCAGGCAGCGCATGTTTCTCGGTGTTTCGAGTGTATGTTCAAACATACGAACATAGACATAAGTATATATCTGCGTGTATGTTGGCAAACATGTACGGCCAATAACGGTTAAGTATTTAAACTGGTAAGCTACTCTCGCTCGTATCTTCGTTTCGGGCCGTACGCGACGGAGACGAAAGAACTTGTACGGGTTACATGCAGAATGAGTGGTTACATGCAGCGTAATTGTAGTGTCGAGGCAGCACGCCCTGTTCTTATTTCGATCGCGTATGTGATTACGAGGATTTTAGTTGTCAAGACTATTTGTCACTTTGTGAAATGCTAAAATATGTTTGCATGCATGTATATACTGTGTTGGAAAATCTCAGACCCTTAATTTGCCAAATAGGTTCTTTTGTTTAAATTTAAATGTAAATGATATTTGTTTATTATGTATATGTATATATATATGTATATGTATATGTATATGTATATGTATATGTATATGTATATGTATATGTATATGTATATGTATATATATATATATCGCTTTTTAAGCAAATTTCTTTTTTAACAAATACCTAAAACGAAATACAAAATGAGATCAAAAGAACAGTGAATTTTGATAATTTATTATAATTTTAAGTCTATTATTTCGAAATCGTATTCACACTCCCACGTACTGTATCGTATCGTAGATATCCTGGTCTTGATGATGATATCTTCAATGATTGTTCCTATGTAATTGTAACTTTTAACTTGTTCCGAGGCTGTTCTTTCGATTTTAATGTTTTTTTTTCTTCTAGCGCTATTGTCATTGTGTTTGTTTTCATCGTGTTTATCTGCTTGGTATATCTTGAAGTTTTGCTTTAATGCTTTTAATTAATCTGCTATCAGTACCATATTATCTGCAAGTATTAGTTCCTGTACGTTAATTGCATTTATTTTCCAGTTTCCTACTTTCATATTTCTTCCTTTTTGTTTGGCTTTTTTAATAGCATCGTCTACTAATATAGAGAATAACAATGGATTTAATGCGCATCCCTACTTTAATCCAATTTGTGTTTCGAATTCAGCTGAATTTGCTTTGGAGGTTCTGACTTTATTCCTGTTATTTTTATACAATGCCTTAATCATCTCTATCATTCCTCTCTCTATCCCTCTTCTTTCCAGGGTATGCCATACATCTTGTTTTCTTAACACATCAAAAGCTTTTTTAAGATCTGCAAAACATATGCATTTTCTTTCCTTTTCCTGATAGTTTTTCTTCTCATTCTGTGATTACAAATATTAAGTTCTGGCTGCTTCTTCCTTTTCTGAATCTATGTTGAGTATCTTCTAATGTTGTTTCCAGTTTCTTTCGGAGTCTTTTTTCTAGTGTTCTTGTCAATACTTTTCCTGGGGTGCTTGTTAACGTTATTCCTCTGTAGTTTGAGCACTCTTTTGTGTCTCCCTTTTTGTATATGGGCATAATTATTCCCATATTACATTTCTTAGGCGTTTCTTTTTTTATTATGATGTTGACGATTGCAAGGACTGTGTGGATGTACAATTCACAGGTATAGCAGTAAACTCCACTCACACAAATTAATTAATTATGCGGAACGCAGCGTTTCGGGAGCACGTGGGCTCCCATTGTCAACCGTGTTACCGACTGGAATTGTACATCCACACAGTCCTTGCAATCGTCGTAAGTACTATGTACTATGTGTGAGTTTACTGCTATACCTGTGTATTATGATGTTGTTTACGAGGTCAAGGAGTTCTTTGTTACCTTTGTCTCCCATGTATTTTATCAATTCAGCCGTGATTCTATCCTCCCCGGTCGCCTTTCGTAGTTTTAGTTTGCTAGCTGCTTCTCTGACTTCTTCATCGCTTACTGGTGTGCTACGTTCTTCGTCGTTTTTTGCTATTTGGTCTTTTTCCATTATATATCTATCTTGTTTTATTTTTGTTAGTTCTTCAAAGTACTGTTACCATTTTTCCATTATCTGTTTTTCCCAGTTAATATATTTCCTTTATCATCTTTTATATTTTTCAATCTTAGTGTCTTCTTCTGTCTCAATTGTTTTATTGTTCCGTAGAATAATTTTTGATTTTCTCTATAGTTATCTCTCAGTTTTAGTCCAAACTCTATCCAAGAATTTTGTTTGGCCCTCTTGATACTCTTCTTAGCTTCTTTCCTAAAATAGAGAAAGAAATAAATGAAAGAATAGGAAAATCCGCAAAAATATATAATACATTAAGAAATATATTTTTAGATAAAAAAAAAATACCAAAACAAATAAAGACAGAAGTGTATAAAAGAGTGGTTAGACCAATGCTAGCATATGGCAGCCAGTCATGGACAACCACGAATAGAATTAAAAGCAAAGTCACGGCCATGAGATTCCTAAGAAAAATTGAAGGACTAACAAGGCGAGACAAAATCAGAAACACGACAATAATTAATAGTCTAAATATCTACCCAATAGAAATAATCATAAAGGAGAGACAATTGGGATGGCTTAGACATATACACAGAATGGAAGAAGATCGAATAACAAAGATGATTTTTGAAGCCAAAACATACGGCAAAAGCAGAATAGACAGACCACGAAACACCTGGAGAGGACAATTGTATAGAACATTTTTGATATTCTTGCAACAATCGCAGTAATTCTCATTCTGGGGTTATCAGTTTCTATATATATATTCAATATGGTTTACTTTTCTATCAAGGACAGATGTCCTAAGCTCAGAAATATTCCGCTTCTCGGTGAGGATATTTGAGTTCTAGAAGTAGTTGCTACTTCCTCCATACCCACAAAAAACGAGGTGAAAATGTTTTACACGGAGAATATGTCAGCCGGTTAGTTTTCAGTAGAACTTTTTTTATTATAACGTAAATTTAGGGCGAAAAATTAATACAAATACACTCAGAAAAATACACAATCTAAACATCAATCAACATTTATAACAATATTGTGGCCGGTGATATATCAAATATCGCTGATGTAATTTTGGCCGAAAACTGACCAACAGCCTTCTTTTTGACGCTTCAATTTAAAAACACTCCTCCGAATTAAAAAATAGTATACTAAATTTACATGTAATGTTTCACATCGCCAACTGCATACGGAAATATAAATTAGTAACCTTTGTGAAGAATTTTATTTTTGCTTTAATTTGTTTGAAATCATTAAATTGCTGCAATAAAAGTTTCGGCGAAGAAAACATTAACGCAGCGTACGAAATTAATATTCCGTTAATACTTGGCAATTCGCTTTTATTGCCTCGAATTAAAAGAAATATAACCGGCGGTTTCTTTCCGAGGATTAATTTTCCTCCAGTCCTAAGCGACATCCATAAACTTTTAATTAATTTTTAAGTCGAATTATTCCGAAGTTTTTATCTCTCGCGGTGAACATTTTAAATTCAGATTACGCCCGTAGTAATAGCGAGATATCGTAAAACTCGGACTTCGAAATTACAACCGTCGCTAAAATTCCTCTTTACATCGTTCTAAATCTAACTCCTTTTCGACGTGCTTAGGTTTGTCACCGCTGCTAGTACAATTAATTCCGTTTCGTAGGCCGCCGATATATTTCCGGAGATACAGCCGGTTGGGCGGTACTGATGTTTCGTCGCAGTCAGCGTCGGAATCGTATTTGAAACATCGCGCATGCGCACCGTTTGCTCCTGCAACGCTAGAAGCAGCTGGTTCATAAAGCGACGCCTGATGACGAGTTCACCAGCACCCTTGTCGTGCAATCCAGCGTAATTTAATAGAATCCCAGCTCGCGATGTTATCCTGTTTTTTTTTTATTTTCTGCTTCTCTTTCTTAGCATTCCGTCGCGCTTTCTATTCGTTGGCATCCGCGAAGTAAGCTTTTCTCTACTGGCATATCACACGAAGTAATATCTTAATGTTAAAAAATTGTATATTGTTTTACAGCATCCGCAGTTGGCAGTCAGCTCAATTACAATGAGTGAAAAGATATTTGAGAGTATATTTGCATAAATTCAGTTGTGGCAACCGTTGGTTTAATACATATAAATATATAGCCTATATCTTTAGCAATACCAAAGTAAATTGCAAATTATTGTCGCAAATTTTTATCCATAAAACATATTTTAAAGTTAGTTTTATCGCATTTTTTTTTTACTGTTAAACCTTAAGACTACAATTGTTTGAAAGCAAAAGTCTTCCAAATGTTTTTTTTCAAATTATTTATTATCATTCCTATTCTGCTCCAAAATACAATGCATACATATACAACACATCTAAATACAATGCAATATATATACACTGCGTCTCACAATAGGATGAACACTTCCTATTATATATTATTATTATATTATTATATATTATTAACAAAAATATTTATTCATCTACGACTTATTGTACATGTGTACACAAAAGAAAAAGTAATTAAACATTAGAAAATATAAAGCAAAATCCACCTCTTGGTTTAATAACTGCTCACACAATTCATTTCATCCCTTCTACTAATTTCCTCGGTATATCTTGAGAAATATTGTTCCACTCCCTCTGCAATACCGTCCAGAGATGGATTTTGGACGTTAGACATTTTCTTCTAATTCGTTTGTCCAGTTCGTCCCGCAGAAGCTATCGGATTAAGATCCGGACTTTGCGAAGGCTAAGTAATTATTTTTAATATCTCTTCATTCTCTGCATCAGCAAGATAGTAGCATAATAACGACGTGTGCTTCGGATTGTTATCGTATATCAACTCAAAATTCTTGCCTGTTAAGGGCGACCCAGATGGTGGAACATTTTCATCTAATGTCTCGCGATAATTCTCCTTCGTCATAATTCCATCAATTTTCAGAAGGTTCCACGTTAGACTTCATGAAAAACAACCCCACACAAGAATAGAACCACCACCACCTTTCTTTATTGTTGATGTAATGCACTCAGGAAGCATTTTCTCATCTTTTGAGCGCATGGCAAATGTTCTGCAGTTTTGACCAAACACTTCATATTTGGATACCACGTTTCCTGAGTGTTAGCCCATTGGAGACGTTTTTGTTTATTCACATGACGCAGCAAGGGTTTTCGTATAATAATACGCCCGTGGAGGTTTGCTGCTTTAAAACTACGTTTCACTGTGTTATCGGATATGTTCCTGTTTCTAACCCGATTCATTTCCACCGTAATTTCAGGAGCCATTAATCGTTTATTTCTTCTACCAAGCAATTTTATACGTTCATCGTCGCCTCTGGATATCGTTCAAAGACGTCCTGGATATTTTTTGATAGCAAGTGTACCAGTTTGTTCGAAGCGAAGGAGAGTTAAATTTACTGTGGATTTTTTACATTAAGTCGCCCGGAAATATTCGGAATATCATCCTTCTTGATGTAGCGTTAATATTGCTGACCGTGTTTAAAGATTAAGCGGTTTTCCATGAGGCATTTTTACACAGGAATTATATTATTTACGCGCACAAAGAAATAACAATATTGAGCTACATGTAACGGTATCTAATGATCTAGTTGCTGTCGTATTTTTTGTTTTTACAGCGTAGTGGTATGAAAGACACATTGGGATTATCTTTACTTTTGCTTGTGTTTGTAAATTTGTTGATACATGGTTTAATATTGAATTGTTGACATTTACGTTTTTACTTCTTGTACAATTTTTTTACGATCGTTTGTTTAAAATCTTGTAGTTATATATATATATATATATATATATATATATGTATGTATATAGAGGTGATAATGACGCGGAAATGTTCTGAAACAGAACCAATGGTTAGGATTTGCTCATGATCAAATTATATTCAATAATGTCGCATTAAAGCATGCGTGTGTTGAAAATTACCGCGGATTTCTATTTGTTGGTGATAGTGGATATAGTATGCGATCACATCTAATGACACTCCTTCATTGATGCCGAAAATTCGTATAATGAATCATTGATTAGAACACAAAACGCTATTGAAGGACAATATGAGGTATGGAAGGATAGATTACCAATTTTATCCTTGGAAGTGAGATTATCATTCAACGCTTACATCACACACTAACGATTATAGTCGTCGCAACTGCTGTTATACATAACATAGTAAATAAAAGTGAATCAAGTAGATGTGGAGAGATATGATAATTGAAATATTTTGCAGCACACGGTGATATGGATGTTAAATATTTAAATGATGTGGAAAATGAAAACAGGAACATGTATCGACAAATTTTGGTAAATGAATATCTGTCACAACTTATAAATACTTTGTAAATTCAAATAAATGTAATTTGGATTTAAAGAGGCAATATTTGCAAGTAAACTTTATTGCAATACAAAATTTTATAATCCGATTACATACTATTGGAAAGAAATAATTACATCCTAAGTTAAAAGAAAAAAATCCAAAGTTATTGCAATTTTTCAATGTAATATCAATATCTAATAATTCCAACTTCTGACATCGACAGTGTATGCAGGAGTACTGTATAAACTGTCACCATTTTTATAAAATGCCTTTACGCTAAATGCAAGTTGTGAACCTACTCATAGGTCCATAATTATTAAATGGCAGATAGTTGTGCGCATTCGAATGCTACTTTCACCTTTCTACCAACTCCACAGGAATGCCATTACCACATTCGAAATGTCCAGTTTTCCTACTCTACCCTGTACGTGTAATTAAATAAAGCTTCCTCGCCATATTTTGTTGGAACTTGATGAATTAACCAATGACACAGTGCTAACCCTTCTGATGGTACTATCAAGTAATACTGAACTGAAGTTAAGTATTACTGATGAGGACGATCGCTTAGCTGTCGAAACGTGCGTCCAATTTTTAGTAAAAATGTTGTGGTTAGGAAGATAGTGAAGTGTTTCCATATGTCTTTATTATTTCTTAGAATTCAAAGCAGTTTAGTGTTTTAAGACCAGCTGCTATATAATTGTGTAGACGTATTGCAAAATAATTCGTTGAAATACGCGTCGCTGTCATTTGATTTCGTGTTGGTGCATACATTCGGTGCATTATAAAACATAGATAGCGGGTGTAGTAAGTATATTGTGTTGCAAAAATAACGGTTTAGATGAAGATGTGCTAGATATTTTACACAACACTCTTAACACAGATGTCTGTTTCAGGAACATAGTTTGCGTCTCTAATATGTGCTCCAGAGCAGAGAGTTCCATATACAGCTGTTACATGGAACAATGAACAGTATGCAGTTTTGACAGCTTCAAACGTTGCTACCTGCTGCACTAGACATCTTTACCAAAGATGGTCGATGTTAATTTTTCTCGCCGCTGAACGATGTGCTCATGATGTCAGATACAAGAAGGGAACAGTTGCCTTTTGGGGAAACAACTTTGTCGTAAAAAAAATTTTGTTAGTTTTTCTACTACGTAAGCATAGTCTATCATTTCGAAACCACTCTTCAGTCTGACTAGTGTATTAATCCATTCCAGAGGCATTTTCCTGATGGTACTTCGATATAGGATGGACGTGTTATTTGCAGATAAACTAGTTTTGCCGCTAGGAATACTGCTCGGTAGGTCATTGATATATAAAAGGAATAGTGAGGGTCCCAGTATTGGTTCTTGTAGAGTGTCAATTGTAATAGATTGTTCTTCTGACAGTATACCATTCAATAACATTGCTTGCCTTCGAGTTTCTAGATAAGATGCAAACAATGCCCTAGTATTCCCCCTTACACCGCAGTTATAATTTTTTCGAGGAGAATACTGCGGTCAATACAATCGAAAGTTTTCGTTAAGTCGCAACAGACTAGCCATGTTTTTTTCCTTGCATCAATAGCACTAGTTACTTCTTTAAACAACTTCACAATAAGCGCAGTAGTTGATCTTGTTGACATTTGGTACCAATGCTGATTATTCATAAATAAATCCTGCTTTGTAGTAAATTTCTGGATCCTTGTCTTAACTATTTTTGTTTTCATAAACCTTTGCAAACCTGGTCGTTATGACTATAGGTCTGTAATTAGTTAAGCAGTCCTGATCTTTTTTCACAACAAGTACTATTTTAATATATTCTAGTTCGCCAGAAAAAATTCGTCCTCTACACATTTACTAAATAGCAGGATCAATATTTCCGGTGTTACCCCGGTTGCTCTTCGAAGCACTATATACATACATACTCTGTGCTTTCTTCTTTTAAACTAGAAATTGTTTCTTTAATTCCATGTACATATATTACCGGAGCTAGTGGCTGAATGCCTTACGCTTTTGGTTATTGGTCTCGGAGTCCCGGGTCCGAATCCCGAGCTTCTTTGTCAGAGTTGAGGTTTTCTGTAGGTTTCCTCACTCTACGGTGAATGCCGAGAACGAATATCTTAAGACGTAACAATAACTCATGGCCGCCTTATGCGCTCTGTAATTGGCGAAAGCCGTTGGAGAATGCGAAGGCATGGGTTGTTATTAATAACATGAGGCTTTCGTGGCCGGAGTCTGAGTGAGTCTCTGAGAGGTCGTCTGACTAATGTCACCATTAGTCAGACAGCCAACGAACCGTCAACATCGTCCTGAAGATGCCATGATGCCTGATGTTTGGCGAAACGTCGACATATATCATTTCAAGAGCGCGGCCTACAAGGCCGTACTGCTAGTACAAACTCATGGATTATTATTGTTTTTATAACAAATTCACAAATTAATCGAATCTTTTCATTTGGCCTCGGAACACATGTAGATAGATTCCTTGCCACTGCTTTAGAAAGAAAATTCGTTTCATTTGGATCCAGAGTAATTAATAATTTTCCACGCAATTTTAATTCTATTTTCTGGATATTTGTTCTTTGTTCCTTATTAATATCTCTTCTCTCAATTCCTTCTTTAATTTGTTATGTACTCGTAAATCTTCAGAATTCTGTGGAAAACGTGGAATTGCGAGCAACGCATCTAGTGTATTAGGTTTTTTTTACAATCTCTGGCGTGTTTACTATATCTTTTATTTGTTATTAATTTTATTTGTTTCTGTTTCAGGCATTACAGCGTCATAAATGTAAAAGAGGAGATTATGGAAATTTGCGTAGGCTTGCTGCGCTGTTCCTTACGTTACACAACTCCAATCCACGTCGCACAATTTGTTCCTGGCTGTAAGTATGTTTTCCAACGATTTTTTTCTTACTTTTGTTGTTTCTATTTTAGTTGATTGACATGCCAAAGGCAGCTGTATCGGTTGGAGTAGATGGCCTGGTAGGTGTAAATTCACTACTCCCTCAGAGATATGTTAGCACTGATACATATATTATCAATGCACGTTTCGGTGGTGCAGGAAATTTTGGAAGGTTCATGGAAAACACGACGAATTCCGAAGGAACTAAAACCAGAAGTTACGATTTTTCCTGAATCGTTATCGGGAAATACACGTTAAAGTCACGCAACATATAATTTTGACATCTAGATATATGTATATTTTTGTTAATATTTTCCAATTTATCTACAAATGTTTGTAGATCCACAGATGGAAAGCTCTTTATACATAGAATAGCTCTATTTGCCTTTTTTGTCCAGACTATACCTGTAGTCTCCAAATTATTTGAGTTGCAGATGTATTTAAGATAGATTATCATCGTTGAATGTAATAAAGCTGAAATTAAAGTATTGTAAAATTTTCTTCCTTGGCCAAACTTCTATGTACGGTGGTATATATTGATCATGACAATTTATAGTTTTTCTTGTAATTACCGATTTGCGTCATAATCACTAGACCACAGAAACCCGTAGGAACAAACCGCACGGATAACAAGGGAGCGAAGATTCAAATCCTACTGTGACTGACATCTTTTTGGAAAAAAATTAGCTTTCGTAATTACAAGAAATATTATAATATAATAATTTTTCGTTATAACAGCCAACGAAAGCCTCATATTAATTTAATATGTTGATTATATGATATAAATGATATATACATATATTAAATTCATATTAAATTGTTCGAATAAATTTTGTTACACGCTGAGGTTTAATTCGTATAGCGTTATTTGTCGTATAAACCGGAAAATGCTGAACAATAAATGGTGTATTACTATCATTAAAATTCCCAACGCATTAACGCAGTTTACTAGTTACGTCGTCCCCTTTCCTATACGCTACTGCGTCCCATAGTACTGAACCCTCGACCCCGATAACCACCTCCGCAGTCTCGCACCGTCAGCATTGTTAGCCACGAGCGTGGTGTATAGACCACAGTATTGATTCGCCCAATTCGCCATTTCAAATGTTCTCCCTCTGGTTCCCGCCGATCCTGCTCAATCGCTTTACTCTACCGCTCGTTCACAACCGGAGTTACCGCGTTTCCTTTTCATTTCCCTCGCTCTCTCTTTCGTACGTGCGGAAGCTTCTCGCGTCCACCCCCTGCTCCACCACTCTTCCATGCGTTTCGATGTACGGGTCATCAGGCACGACGATTTCCGTTCGACAGATGGGCGACCGTCGCTCCACCTTTAGGTCGTTTCCGCAAGTTTAGATATTGCTTTATTATGCGCTTATAGAGTACTACGATATTTATTAAGAAATACTCTTTATAAGAAATACATATGCAAGCGAACCGAAATAAGCTTTCTAAAATCAGCGTGCATGAATATATTTTTGGAATTTTAATCAAATAACGTAATATAATAAGATCACGTTTTCCACGACATATCTTCCGCAATAATAAGCCCACTCAATCTCAAAAATGGGAAACGAAATAAAACTTTCACAAACATTCCTTACCTAACCAGCGCTAACCAGCAAAAGAGATACTACGTCGTCAATAATCCAGAAAGAACTTTAATAAAAGCTCCTTGTAAACGATATAAGCGCTTGAAATCGCAGTTCATTCAGCTCGCCCTTTTGACAAATACATTTTCGAGAGGTTTCTCGAGAAGATGAATAAGAGGGAGCAGAAGAATGAAAGAGCCGGTATAAAGTCGAAGATATACATTATATCACTTATGATCAAATGAATGTCATTCTACGCATCAATATACATCTATATGCGAACGTTGTCCCTATGGTTTGAGTTAATGGGACTTACATATGCAGTAATATACTAAAAGATTGATGTATGTTCCCACACACAAGTTAAGTCCGCCAAAAGCTAGCGTCTTTGCTTTGTCGTTCAGTGATCATGTCGAATTTTGTTTCTGAAAAAGAACATTTGCGGCACGCATTACTTTTCTCATTTAATCAAAAGAAAAAGGTTGTTGAAAGTCATCGTTTGCTGGTAAAAACATATGGTGAACCCGCTCCATCGATTAGAACATGTGAGACATGATTTCGACAATTTAAAAGGGTCGATTTCAATGTTAAAGGCAGTGGGACCACAAAATTGCGAAGACGAACAATTGCAAGAGTTATTGGACGATGATCCAACTCAAACTCAACGGCAATTAGCAGAAGCATTACACGTGTTACAAGAAGCACAATGCGCCGTTAACGCAGAGGTCGTGGGTTCAAATCCTACCGGAACTGATATTTTTTAGGAATTTAGAAACGTTAGATTATTGCAAAGAAATCGTAATTTCATCACATCACAAATTACATGAAAGTAATAATCTTGATGGAATAAGAAGACTGGTTCTTAAAGTGTCTGATCATCTGGGTGTTTAGACAAATTGCTGCCAGCTCAAGTTTAAAAATATAAATAGTTTTAAATTTATTAAGCGACAGTTTATTCTATATAAACCAATGACTGGCATTATTTAACATAGTCTGGTTCTTGTATTCTTTGGAGCACGTCCGCCAAAAGAAACCCATTGTTTTGACTACGTTTTTGTCTGGGGTGTAGTTATGTACCAGGGTTTCATCTAGAGTGACATATTGAATAAACAAAAGAATTTCTTGGATATCTTAGGTCATTTAAAATAGTAATGTGAGTTCGCATCATAGCGAAATTCTAGAAAAGTTGTGTTGCTGCCATCGTGCTCGTATAATCTCCTCCGTTTCAGTATTTTAATTTCAAACAAGTGTAAATGCTTTTCCTTATTAAAAATATCTTTTCCTCATTAATTGAATCTTAATGCAGGTGTGTCAGGACTTAAACTTAGCGGTACTGTCTCTTTGGCCGTAATTTTACTCGGTCTATATATACGAGAACAGAATAATTCTTCTCATTTGCGATTCGGGGAGGTTCTATAAAATACCGAATTAACTTTCCTGAATTGAAACTAGTTTTTGTCAAAGAGTATCTGGATAAGCACTGGATCTCTTAATTTAGAAATTATATAAAATAATTCGACAGAAAGTGAGACACGAAATGGTACTTCAATACACCAAAAGCAATGATGCTCAAGTATCCATTATTGCATCTTTGCGCTGCTTTTTTTGAATATCCTGGAAATAACTAATACTTTGTAAGCAGACTATTCGAAAAGTCTTAATGAGTGTCATATACATATCATAGGTTCGTCTTAAAAATGAAGGATCTAAACAATTTTTGTATTATCTGCTTTTCAAAAAGATTACCTTTACGTGGTCACAATTCGATCCAACCATTTTCAAAATGTAATTAAACTTTCGAGTGGCAATGTACGTACGATAGTAATTATTAGGAATTTCAGCCGGAATATAATTACACATATCCGCTTTTAATACGATCGAGTAACCCTCATATATTTAAATTACACGGCGAGGTATCGCTTAATTCAAGATCATAATTACTAAGTTGCTCGCTCGGCGACTGTAATTCACTGACGCGAGCAATCGATTCGTTTCATCTGACCTAATTAATTACGTCGCATAAATTCCAGAGATAATTTTCACCGATACCACGACGCGGATAATTTACTATAATCAGTCTACTATTAATTGATAATGTGGCCACGAACAGCTGGTGCAATTAGCCGTTTTAAACGTATAAGCATCTGGTTTATACGTGTCGCAGATACTACTGCTCATTACTTTTATTGTTTTGGTAATTTGTGGATTATCACGTAAGCTCTTAAAATGCTTAAATTAGGAGAAGCCTTATTTGTGTTATTTCTTTATTTATAATAGGATCATACTTTTGATATGGATACGAAGGATATTTTTTAAGTTTTATATATTGATACATAGAGGGCACCACTAATCAAATATCAGTCTTAAGAATGAACCCTCATCTTTAGTTAATCTAAACCCAAAGTTTTGACGCAGTATTTGTTAATGTACTGCATACTTTTTCATCAATCATTGTAAGATGTAATTCATATTTCACAATTCGCTTTTTGATTTCAAATCCGCTACAACATTCCCGGTATTTTTCCTAGAGTTCCCTTGACAAATTACTATTTATTATTAATCTGCAGAATCGAATTGATGATGGTGTTGGATTTTCCCACAACAATGTTTCGGAAGTTTCTCGGAGTAGACGCAGGGGTACTAAAGATGCTATTATAAGTAAATTCGCGTGAGTTATTTCTTTATTTCCGACCGATAGAATTTGCTTGTATTGACATTGGCTAGGTGAACCATCGTGACCCGATTTACTTAGTACAATAGCATTGTCACTGCATGATCATGTATCGCATTGTTTGAAACATTTTGATTGTTTCGTTTTTCAATTTTCGCAGTTTGATTTTGACTTTTTGGCAGACCTGAATTTGCCGTTAAAGCCAATACCTGGTTACTCAAAGACTGTTTCATACCTTGGTTTTCAAACAAGAGACAATTAACATGTGTTGACATATTCATTAAAATTTCAAATATATTCGCTTTTCTGTATTCATTCCCTTCACGCAAACTAGTTGCAGTTAATGGACAGTTTTTTGCCTTCTTGTTCTTTCACTAGAGTCTTCATGTCGGACGACCTTGTTGTGGTGACCCGGTCTCTACAGTAACATGTCTATATAACCATGCAGCATTGTTACTTAGGAATCACCATATCTTTCGTCATGTGAATGTTAGACTATCTATATTTAAAGTTGGGTAGTAATTCTTTTTGCACAGAAATCACAACACAGTTAAGATTTTCTTCGGTTAGGTTGAATCTTTCAGAAATATTAATTTCTCTAACTTTCTTATCTTTTGTACAATCTGGTAATCTTCTTGAAGGTTCCGAAGTAATTTCCGGTGGCTTACCTCGTGTTCTTCTCGAAGGACCAGTAACTGCACTTAGTTACACTTTCGAAACAAGAACGTTTTCCTAACACTACGCACCGTTTATTTTGACATACACAGTACAGACAGTTATTGTACTTGTGTTATGCGGAAACGAAAAACAACTGAAAATAAATCTTGTTGTATCGTGGGCTCAACAAGTAGCATTTCATTTAATGACACGCAATTGGTGGATTTTGCAGAACCATCAAATACTAGGCGTACCCTTGTTGTTATGCTACCTTCTTTGATTATAGCGTGATGAGGTAAATAGAAATAGGTTTCTCCTTCCTTGTGCCAGTTATCTCTCATAAGATGCATGCAACTTAAACCGTCATATTCTTGGGTAAATTCGATATATTAACATATTAATGAATGTAATTATTTAACTTACTTTCTAACGCATAAAATCATCTTAATGCAATGTTCTTGGAATTCTCTAACTGTAATTGACTACTTTCTCGTATATATAATGCGACTGCAAAACAACCATTGATATCTTTATGATAATTACTTAAAAATGATTCTTCACACCTTCTTTCTTCAAGAGTTGGTTTTAATGTAACTTCTAGTTACCAAAATTTGCTTATTTGGATATCTAGGTTATTCTGAATTGAAAGGTTACAGCTAACATTTACGCACAGCGGTATTATCTACCTTGTCTGATATAATCCAACCTAAGAATGTTTTTTGAAAACAGAGGGAAGATTTATTAGATTTAATTTGTCCTATGCATAGTAGCGTCCAAAACAACTCAGCGCCAATTAATAAATCAATAGTACTGGATACATTGAAATCTGGATCTGATAATTTTATATTTTTATACTGATGACTCGTCCTATCGTGATTACTGGAAGCGGTTGTGTAATTGCTTTTAATACAAAACAATTGAAGCTACTTGTAAAATTAGTAAATCTGGATTTTATTTATATTCCTAGTAATTATAAAGTTGCGCGTGATTTTTGTAATTATAATTTATGTGCTAGTGTGTCAGTTATAAAATATCTTAGAGATCCGAAATCTAGTAGAACGCGACATTTGACATATTCTCCAAGTTTGTTCTTTATATCTACGACTGTTGAGGATAATAGAACTTGTGCAACATTATTGTTGCTTGCTGTTCATTACTTGTGATTCGAGTAGGTGATTGTACTATGCCTTGCTTGTTTGTAATATGTAGTAAAGTGTTATGTTTGCTCTTACATTTGCATGATCGTGCTATACACTTTGATACCGAGTGATTGGGTTTGAGGCAATTGATGATATTTTGCATTCTTTGCTCTGGCTCGATATTTATAAGTTTTGAACAATAATATATGGAATGATCTTTACACAGCACAAGAAGTTACATGCGTTGTTGCGTGCGTTGCCATTTTACTAAATCCATTTACGTGTTAAAATTGAGTTAATTCTTGAAATGTTGGTGTGGTATTTGCGGCTAAACTTTCTTCTCGTTCTTTGCTGGTATAGTTATCTAATTTTTGTCTAATAATATAAATTAAGAGATCGTCCCATTGATCTGTCGGGCGCTTTAGTGCTTTAAGAACACGAATATGTTTAAGTGCTCCATCTACTATCTGACATAAAATGTGCAGATTCTCTTTATTAAGATGAGATCATTCATGAATGCCTTTCATATGTTTGTGTATGACTAATCGTTTGTTTTTGTATCGATCGATTAACACGTTCCATGCAACTAAGTAAGTTTCTGCGCTAATATCTAATGACTCAATGATTATGGCTGCTTGCTTGTGAACGCAAGATTTTAAATTTAAGTTTTGTATGTCTGTAAGCTGATTATTGGCTGTGAACTACGGATTTGAAGGTTTTTCGGAATGAAAATCATCCCTTCATAGTACCGTTAAATTGTGGTAATGAAACTTTTGGGAACTTGATTTGATCGTTTATATTGTGCTTTTGTGATACTTTCAAAATATTTATTTTCGATGGACTCCTTTCGAAATCCGCTGCATCATCTAAGACGCAAATCTTCGTTTGAATTTCTTGAAATTGATTGAAGCAACCAAGTATTCTATCTAATTGAGGTTGTAGGTGGGTGTGATAACTAGATTCTGTATGTATCAATATCATCGACGTAGTGACTGAATTTTGTTAGGTTTGATTTGAGAAATGTGCGTTTGAGTTTTAGTTCTCTTAATTGTTCTGCGGTGGTTGTCATGATTCCTATTGGTACGGTTTAGGTAATAAGAGTTTTTTTCGTTTGAAGGAGAAAAAATGTGAATGCCACTCACCTGTGTTTGATATCTTCCTGGTGTTACGTACCGTTTATTTTGACATACACACTACAAACAATTATTGTACTTGTGTCTATTTGTGTCTAATATGACGACTGCTCCAAGAGAATCCAACATTCTCTTGGAGCTATGTGTTCTCAACTAAGATTGTGGTATTTGGTCAAAAGAAACCTGAGTATGTCTTATCGGTAATTACAGAATTACCTGAGTGTACTTGGGGTAATGAACGTTCTAGATAATTACCGATGCTATCATGGTCATAGCTAGAAGGCGCAGCAATAATACCCTAAATGAGAATGAGGATATAATTAGCTTGTGATTAGTAAGAAATTAACTAAATAGGGACATTATCAGGATTTCTGGGAAGTCTGAAATTTACACATACTAATGAAATTCTGAATTCTACGAATATTTGACTACAATAATACTAGACATTAAATATACAAATGTGAAATACGATAAACTAGAAATACAATAATTGGTCGGTTGCCTCCAAACACCACTTTACTTTTAAAAATTGATTCATATCCATCATAGTTGGAATATTACCGTCATACTTATGTAGTTCCCAATCTCGTTTGGTAACGCAATCTAACTTGCTAGATAATATTAATAAATATTATTAAAGGATCCCATGCTTCCACATTTTTCCCCTAAAGTATTTAAACTCCTTAAGTGTTTTGTAATGTTATGGAAGAGCTTTCTTAACTCAATGTGTTACTCTTTTGTTACACACAGGTATTCAAAAATAGCTTTACTCTGATTGTGTATCATTAAATTCTTATTTTCATACCTATCGATTAATAAACATCCAATTTCTCTTTAAACTTACATTAATGTGCAAATTGCTTAATTTTACCTTAATATTATTCTTACATTTCTTTCACTTGTGCAGGTTTATTTCGGTATATATATCGTTTGCTATTGTCGTCAGACATGTACCTAGAACTTTCATTTACAAGAATAATCAGGTAGTTTTAGGGTGGCTCAATAATGCAAACAAAGACTATTTATACTCAGTCTTTTTCAATTTTACAGGTAGTTCTATTGCAGTTCGCAGTCTCGACTCGTATTACATATTGTGAGTTACATTCTTTAATATATACAAGTTACAAAAACATATAAGCTTATTATTCGAACTATCATTAGCAGCGTTTCCCCATAAAGAAACAACTTTATTGTTCGTTATTTATTTAAAAGCAATTAGATGATCTTTCATATTTGCCAAATATTGGTTTCAAACTTGCAGTTGATTGCACACTTCATTTAAATGTAAGCAGTAGTAAATTACTATGCATTTGTATGTACAGTGATGGTCTTAATTAATGCTCCCTCCCCCCATATGAAGGAAAGAACATAAAAACTACTTTCCCTCTGATTCGGCAGACAGTTCGACTTCAATTGGTTATTGCAGGAGTAAGTATTATTTACAGAGCATATGTAAAAGCTTATTATCGATTCCATAAACTACCGGTCAAAATTATTTGCCCACCATAAGAAATAATATTAATAATTAATAATGGTATTTAATAAAATACTCCGAATACAATGAAATTGATAGTATTTATTCAATAATATAATTTGTTTAAGGTAAAAACATTAAATCTTTGTTTCGTAGAACGACCCTTCATTCAATTTAGAATCTGGTTTCTCCACTATTCCGTCATTCATTATAGTTTTTCCTTCTGCTAGTGTTACTTTCCAATATATCTGTTACTTCGGCCAAGATTATGTGATCATTGTGTAGATTTCAAATTCTAAATAATTTTATTAACGATATTCCCTGTTTACAGAAACCATAACTACTAAATCTAAATTCTATAATCTTCACTTACATTACACATTTATTGTTATAATTACGTTTATGCTCTTAATGAACGTACCGGATCCCATTCTTAACGAATGAAGGAATGTTCCCAATTAATGAGACAACTATAAATTAATATATTACGTATATTCTTTCCGAATTTCAATTCCTATTTATTTATTTCATAAAATCATTGCATTTACGTTTACAAATATTTCGGCAATTATATTTATAAACGATCTAAACAAGATGCTTTACTCACAATATAAATGCTTATAATATAAATCCTCTAATGGCCCATAAAATCTATGATGTTGAATTGATATATTGGTGTCGAAAGTTACAATAGAAAAAGATTTGTACCTGGAATAACTGATAGATGCCGAACTGTTTGCGGTATCACAGAGAAAGTAGTTTTGATATTGTCTCCGACATAGAGGGTTGAGGGGGGCATTAATTAAGACCACCACTGTACATACCTTTTGCATTTCCCAGCAATAATCGTATTCAATACTTTTGCCCCGATAATACCCTTTCTTGTTCCTCTGTCGAATGTGGCCTCTTAATTGCCCTAAGTAATATACACATATAAACGGAATCCAATATTTAGTCATCATAACAGACACAAATAGACATAAGTACAATAATTGTTTGTGTGTGAATGTCAAAATAAACGGTACGTAGCGTCAGGAAAGCGTTTTTATTTTCGATTGCGTAACTAGGTATAGTTACTTATCCTTTGATAGGAATAAGAGACGACACCTCGAAAATTACTTCGGAATCGTCAATAAAAGTCGGCAGGTCGTACAGGTGCTTTTCCTAGAGATGAGCGCAAATAACAGAGCTCCTGTATTTGAGATAATATGAAACATACAAATTCTTAGAAATTATAATAAATGTCTCAATGTCTAAATTTTAATTAACAATTCCATTTCTACCAGTTGCACGTGTAGATCTGCTTCTACGTATATATTGAAAATCCGGGAAAATATTCTAATTTACGATAGCTTTTATGTTAAGACAAAATCATCATGGTCCTTGTGGTCGTCTATTATGTTTTGAGATTACCATAAGTATGTAGACTAGATAATATTATTTACTATTCTAAGGATAATTTTAAATTTAAGTTATTAAGTTAATTGTTTCTTAATGTGTCTACGTCTCAATGTTTTTATAACTAATAGTACCCCTATTTAGCCATTATATATAGCTAGCTAGTTAGCAGTTCTTCAGTTTTACATCGACCATAGTGCAGTTGCTTCCCTTGCCAATAAAAATCCTTGTCAATTCTGTGATAGTTCACCATGAGCACTGTGGATTACAAGTTCTTTACACCGGAACAACGCAGTGCTGCTATCTGTGTATTGAACGGGGAAAGCTACTCCGTCGATTATATTTCCCAGCGGGTCGGCGTGAGTACTAAAACGGTTCGTGTTACCTTAGAAAGGTACAACAACACTGACAAGTGCAAGGAAAGAAGAAGCAGGAGAATACAGAACATCAATACTGGGGTATAGTATACATATACTAGATATATAGGTCCATAAAATTGCATAGTTCTAAATCCTCTTTCTCTAAGATTTAATCGAAAATAGAACAACATATTTGTAATGGGAAGAAATATATATATTTAAGTAAATGTCTTATTTTGAATAAAAAAGAAATATTTAAGTATAAAAAAGAGATTAGCTGCTAATTAAAGAAACTATAATATCTTAGTTGGAAACCATAAGGTATCATTTGAATAAAGATTTAATGTGCAATTGTTTCATCTAACTCTAGTTCTTTCGAATTAACAATTCTAGTAAGTTAATATTTTATTAAAATAACTTTCAATTAGTTCAGAATTTTTAGTAAAATATACTGTTTATGATGTTGATATGTCAGCTCTACATTATTCAATTTTAATATATTGTCTCCTTCGTTCTTGGATTCATTTATTAAATAAATTAACCTTGACAAATTAACTTTTTGGTATTGTTTTTTTATGTCATATATACTCTACCACTCATAAGTGTTTAGTTACTTTCAAAAACAGCATAAAAAGCTCCGCAAAAATTAGAAATGGGCTGTTGGGAGCGTATCACCTGCCGCGGGTTATAAAGGCCGTATAGCTTTTTTTATTAACTTGATTGGTGATAGTTTATAGAAGCAATGTAAATTTATTAACTTAGCACACGATAGCTTAAGACACTCAAACACAAATTGCCTCGTTTATTGCGCGCAACTAACCTTTTTCGATGTTGTGGAAGAACTAATGAAGTTATGTTGTACTGCTGATAAGAAACTTCGTTTTTTGATTATCCAGAAACCCTAAAAACTACTTTATTGTTCTCGTATAAAGTTTTAGTTTTAGACATCTAGCGATGATATAGCGATGGTTGGAAAATACAGCAATACTATCCTAAATGTGAGGTAAAAAGAATATTAGTATAACGAGTGGGCGTTGAATAGAACTTTCATTTAGCAGATCGAAGTACTTGTCATGATTTCCAGTACGTCAGAATTTTCTATCTAAAGTTAAGCGATTCTAGTTATATAGGGAGGCCATTCCATAATTTTAATCGTTCTCTCCTTTTCCAAATGGCGTAAATAATCTTTACATAATTTAAATGAATGTTTTGGGTCATTATCCTAAAGGTATCGCATCGTTCTCAAAAATTTCTCAGTATCTTTTACGCTAATACCAGTAAAATATATCACTTCCATCCTTCACTGTAACGGCAATACTCTTTTCTGGTACGTTCACCTATAGATATCCTCACAAATACTCGTCTTCGGGTACCGAACACTTCAAATTTGTTCCAATCTTCTACAGTTCAGTGTTGGTGTCCACGAGCCCATTTATGTCGCTTTTGTTTGCGTAGAAGGCTCTTTTTGACAGCAATACGTCCATGGAGCCTGGATTACTGTAGGCAACTTTTGGTCGTCGAAAAACTGATCTTAGCCGATCAACTATTAATTTTGCGATGATTTCCAGAGCTTTCTACTGCAGATGTTGTCGGTCTTGAACTTTCACAACTTCTATTTAAAAAATTATCACTCTTCATGACAAGCCAGCCAATCCTATATGATAATTGAACTGTATTTCACTTATGAGGATAAAATAAAATACTTATGTATTTTACTGTATTCTAATACTTTCTTTGTAAACATAACAAGTGGAAACTATACAGATATATATCTTTTTAGTAAATATATATAGTATAGTTAAAAGATAAATGATATCTTTCGGTATATCTTGATGATATTATTTTTTGTATTTAAAATCCCTATACCTCTCTGCCATTGCCCCCTTATAGAAGGGAAAAAACCATCAACCGACAATTGTGCGAAGTGCGCACCGATATGGAAAACGATAGAGTAGAGACCGATAGCAACAATGTGAAATTGCCCTGTGAATTTGTCGGCATCGTGCATCGGCGTGAAAATGTCCCCTTGCATTGGAAAACGGGTGTATACTTGACGACAGTCGCTAACTTGTTCCGACGACTCTTCGGGAGACCGAATACGCGATCATGCAAAATGAGCCGCAATTGCTCCGACGACCATTCGGGAGTGTGCGGACTTAGAAAGAAAACCGCTATATTCCTTCGAGGAAGTTGCGAAGCTGATTGCCGCTAAAATCGTGGCGACTGTCTTAACGGCAGATCGAATGTGCGCGTATGCAACAATGGTCGTTAAAGTCTCTGCGACCGTCACATACTTGCGAAGACAGTCGCTTTAGGTGCCCCAAAGGAGTTGTGAAAGACCAAGAGCATGTGCTCGCAAAAAACGGTTGCTATCACCTCGGCGTCCGTTTAACGGAAGCCGATCGTATGTCTGACCACGTTGAACATTGGGCTTGAGTTAGGCTCTTTTGATATAAATATTGTGATTTGTTGAATGCATACATATATAATACAAACATACATGCATGTTATGAAATAAAAGCATATTAATATTTAATTAATTATATACGAAATCTAAAATAATTGACATATATACATATAAATGATTTTTTCTAAATTTTACTAGTTCACCTATTTTGGATATTTTCTCGTCACTGTTTGGTTTACGCCCTTATTTTTTGTTATTGTTGATGTTATTGCTGGAGGCAAAGTACCGTTAGTACTTTCAGATATTTGGTCGGTACAGTTTTCTTTCTAAATTTTACAGATATCTACTTTGGGTGTTTTTTATTAACATATAATTTACAATTTTCATGTAAAAAGGAGTCCCTTCAATAACATTTGCAGAGGAGACGTAAACTCCACTATCGTTTATTATTATATGTCGCTTTTCGTAAACATATTTTTGTATGTATAAATAACTTCTTTCAAATTTAATTTTTAAAAGACGTTTAATGTACTGTACCCACATATTGTAAAAATATGTATCATCTCGAAATTTATGTCACACAATCTTCAAAATTTCTCGTACAACGGAAGGATGGCTCGCACGCCTGGCAGCATTTACTTCTAAATAATTTCATTCCCATCAAAAATGTGTTTACTGTGTGGCCTAACATATAGGCAAACAAATGCGTAACTATGGATATAAAACAAACATCGTGTCAAAGTCACACATATTGAAATCGTCTTTCCTAAAAATAATCAATTATTTTCTCAAATAAAACTTAATTTATGAAAGTCTTCGAATATATTTAGTCATCAGTGTATCAGCTGATATTATAATAAAAACTTGGAAGTTCCGGAAAAATTTTTGTTTGAAGACCAGTACACCTAAAATGGCAGAAATTACGTGCGACTGAGTACGATTACCAAAATTAAAGACTTCAAATCATCATCAATTCTCAAAATTAATTGTATTTTTGCTCTAATTTTATTTCGTATTTTATTTAGAATATTTAAAACTAGCTAGACAGGGATTGCCTTTTGGTTTTCTGTTATAAAGATATTTCGTTAAAAAGAGCGGTATATATATTTTTGACTTGTTAATATATTTATTTTTACAACTTTATATTTGGTTATTTTAATTATAAAACACCATTTTTGCACTTAAAAACAAAAAGAACAAAATTTAAATTAAAGATCCCATTTAAAAAATAAAGAGCCTGAGATTTTCCACTACAGAATATATAGATATAAACGTATATACAGTAGTGAAAATTACGTAAATAAAATAAATCTCTTGACGAAATAAAATTCACAATATTAACGGTAGTTCTTTATAGATGTTAGTTAACGATTGCAAGGACTGTGTGGTTTTATAATTTACAGATATAGCAGTAAACTCCACTCACACAAATTATTAATTATGCGGAACGCAACGTTTCGACTACAATCGGCAACACGGTTGACAATGAGAGTCCTCATGCTCTAGAAAGGCTGCGTTCCGCATAACTAATAAATTTGTGTGAATAGAGTTTACTGCTATACCTGTGTGCAGATGTTGTTAAATACTTAATTATAATCAGTCAATACACAAGTAGATGTGATTCTAAATAATAAAACTCTAGAATTGATAAATAAGTTCCGTTGTGGATTTAAAAAAGAGTTAATCAATCGCACAGCGTTATACTTGCTTGATTTTCAGCGTAGTAAACGTATTAATGGTTGAATTTCAGTAGTAAAATGAAACGAAAATTTTAAAATTTTAAGACGTCGACAACAGCAAAAGTATTAATTCACATCCTACACCATAAAACATCAGTAGCAGCACTCTAGTGGCAACAATAAAGTAATATAAAAGTGTTACAAATTCGCCATAAACATGACCGATGATTAATATCAATCGTATCGAATAAAGAGTCGTTTACTACGGTTGCGATTTACGGCGTATAATGGAATCATCCTACGGTTTATTTTGCTGAGAATGCTTGAATGAATTTCCATTACTGCCAACGGACATAATTCAGGCGTAGTTTCTTCCGAGGCAATTAGAATACATTCCATTCGCGCACGGGAACGACTTCATACATCACTGCCTTCACAATTTCCGTTGAAATTGATAATTTACTTGACACAATAAATCGTGCGCTATAATGTAAGTGGAATTAATTCCGCTCAGCGTTCCTTTAACGTTCACCTTCTCTTGAATTTATTAGGAAACTATTCTAACTTCTTTTTTTATCTACGTTGCGGTGAATAACTTGTCTCCTCACAGGTATCGAAATGACTTTCTATTTGACATTTTATAGCTTGTTATTAAAATAGATTGAATTGCTAGACTATTATAGAGAGGACTATAATTAACTTTTGTGTTAGTCGTGTTTTAAACGGATGATACGTTCGTAAGCTATTAATAAATTATTACATTATTGCGGTTATTACACTTAATGATAAGTTTCTCGTTGATAAAGTAATTTGAATTGGAATCCTTATACACCAATAAAGAAAAATCCTATTAATATGTACTTCACACAGAAATAAACAACGAGTATCAAGAACATAATTTTGTTCCACTTCTTAATTGCGACCCGTCTAACGAAGTTTTGCAATATCTTAAGTAGAAGTAGTAAAAGACCATAGACCATTTTATCAAGGCTTCGAAATACTGTTTTTAAGGAGATAGCACTAAACGTTGCCAAAGTTATTTCAAGTAATACAACTGATTTTGTATAAATTACGTTTAAATAAATTGTACGAGAAACATACATACACTACCGTCCATAAGTTTGGAAGCAAGGGAAAGTTCCTTTAAAACAATACGACTGATAGGCATATCGTTAATCCCTTTTATAGATTATGGTATGCAAATAGAAAATTGTTACACGTAATCCGTAAAGTCCAAACATTTAGGTGCAAATTTCACCCGAATACATTTTATTACTTTGTTCTAAGAATACGACTATTATTTGACGGGGATGTCGTAGGATATCATACATACAATTTGGTAAAGTACCGAGCGCCAAAATGCCGAAACGCAGGTAGTTGACTGTAGAACAATGTAGTAATATTTATACTCTTCGCGACGATGGTTATACCAAGAAAGAAATTGTTCTTCTGTTAGAGATTTCACCGTGTCAAGTTGTGCATTACACATTAACCCGGAGAAGAGAGACACGACACAGTCTTGATAGAAGACTTCGAAATGAGATCGACTTCCAACGGCACTGGATATCGCAGCTCGCGTTAAAACACAACGACCAACAAATGTTAAGGCAATTATTGGGAGCAGATTTAAGGAGATTAAGCGGCTGCAAGAAAAGCGGTTTTTAAAACGCGTGCATATAGAGAAGCGATTAACATGGGCAAGAAGCATGCACACTGGTCACTGGATGATTGGAACGCAATCTTATGGGCCGACGAGTCCAAATTTCACTTATTTACTACGCAACGGAGAATTTTTCTTCGTCGTCAACCAAGGAAAAGAGCTACTGAAGTCTGCTTAGTGCTGTCTGTCAAGCAAGGAAGTGGTAGTGTTATGGTTTGAGCTTATTTTGCTGGAACAGCAATGGAAGTTTAGTGAAAATTAGTGGTACAATCCGGAAAGAAGAAGGTATTTTGATATTTTGCAAAATTACGCTATTCCGTGTATCTTGTTGGGAAGCCGTTTGTGTTCTACCAAACATACGGCTCGAACCTGTAAAAACCTTTTAGAGGAGAAAGCAGCAAGATATGAATTAAAATTAATTGTTTGACCTCCTCAAAGTCCGGATTTGTCCTTCACAGAGCTCTTATGGGATGTGCTTGATTGAAGGGCTAGACAGCGACGACCTCAGAACACCTCTGGGAATATTTACAGAAGGCATGGCAACAAATTGACGCGGACTTTCTCGAAAAATTACTTCGAAAAATGCCTAAAATTTGTGCAGCGGTTATCAAAGCTAAAGGAAATTATATCGGCGAAAATAAATTTACGAGCTAAATAATGCATAAATATTGTTATATTCGAATTAATTTATTTTTATTTGACGAAAGTCACTCATGTTGTATACATTCATTAATAATCACAATATTTTATTGTATCTATGACTTTTTGAAAATCCGTTGCTACTTCCTAAACTTTTGGACGGTACTGTAAGTTTTTGAAAAATTTTTCTTGTTGACTTTGTACATTTTAATTTGTTATGTATGTCCTTTTACAATTTTAATTTTAAAAGTTTGTTTTGCTGCCGTGATACTTCTGATGTTTCTTTGCTTCTGTTTTACTTCTGTAATTTTTTTCTGAAGTGTCTTGGGCTGATGTGCAAATGTGCACGAAACTGGTAGCCATTGAGTGGTTAAATTGTTTGAGATATTGTGAGATTTTTCGCGTTTTCTTTCCTTGTATTATAATTTTATTCCGTTTAAGTGACTGACAACGAATATTATCCATGACTATTACTGAATTAAATCTGCGCAACTTCATCGTGGATGTTGCAAAAGAAATAATATCCAGCACCTATGATAAACCTATACTCATTGCGAAGATGAATAAGGATGTATCGTTGTCCTCGATCCGTTGATGGTGTTAAATCGATATTCAAATGCTTAATGAAAGCTTGTTAAGATGCATTGTCATTGATACAAAGTAACCAACACTCACCCACGGTGATTCTTCATCAGTAGAGACCGGATTATATGCAATCAGTGTAATACATCTACATATAGACCGAAAATATAATAAGTAAATAAAATAAAATATATGGACTTGGCACATAATCCGGTCTCTATTCATCAGTAAACATTGTGTTTTCCCCTTTATTACAATATTTTTTAATAGTTCGTAAATATTCATGGCGCTATCTTGTTATATCTTGTCGCGTCGTAATTGACTCAAAATTCGTTAGATTTATGTTCTATATAATTACACCTTTTCATTTCCGGTACTTTTTTATTTTATTCCAAAGACATCCTGTATTGAAATATTTATTCATTACAGCGGACAATGCTCATGTATGTATATGACACTCGAAACACCATGATTACGATATTTAGTCGAACACATTCGGAACTTAGATTTTTCAGTATATATTATGTTAATTATAAATTGTAGCTTAAAAATTCTTAAACAAGTCGGATGTCTATGATCAAGCAAAGACGGTGACTTACAAACTTTAATTATATTAAACCATTTTAATCAATAAAACAAAATATATAGTCATTCAATGCACCACTGTTTTGTAAAACACGATAAAAATAAGCAAACGCTAAAACGTACGATCCTTCACACGTAACAATTTTTTTGCAGACAGTCAAGCATTTGTACCTGTCTGCCATCGTCTAAAATTAATTTACTCCCTGGCGCATTCTAAGATTAATTTATAGAACTCCGGGAAACTCATCTGTAAATCCGCACTACGGATTAGAGAGGGTTCGCCCGTCACATTCGAAACATGTCAACCCCTTAATTATGTCGCACTAAGCTGCAACTGGTGCGGTAACATGCTAGCTTCTCTAGTGCTTATCCTTCTACATTGATTCCATATTACTGTAGAGAATTTACACGCGTCCATTGCTTTGTTTCACTTAAACTAATTACCAAGCGGTAATGAAAATCTATACGTTTCTTGTTTATCTTAAAAGTAGAGTATCATGCTTCTGAACAGATTACTATAAAGCCAAATTACAATAAATATGTTAAGTTAATTCAAAATTTTAAGCAACTAATTTAGTTGTTTTGTGACCTCTCGGAGAAAAACTACATTCTTCAGCGAAAAAAATTTACAATAGAAAAGTATAGATCGTATTAATTAAGACGGACAGTATGCTAATACGAAGAAAATAAAAAAAATAAGATATTAATACCTAAACATTCTATAATACTTTAGCCGCTGTACTTATTTATTAAAAAAAAACTCCAAAGTAAGGAGCGATGAAGGTAGTGATTATAGTATAATTACTACTAAGAATAGATAAGTCATATACGGTCCTGTGCATAAATAAATAATTGTTATGTTTTTTTAAGGATTAGCCTTATTTTAATATTCACTTTGAAGAGAATAAATCTTTTATTTATTTAATGCGTTCATTTTTTTAGTCGCATAAAAAGTACAAAATTCTCACAGCAATTATAAACTTATTTAATGTTTTATGTATATACAGTCATGTGCACGAAAATAGCAGTCTCAAGTAAGTAGAAAAACATTAAGTTTCTCAGCCCAATTACCTAGGTAAAAATGAATTTGGATAGTATTTTGGAATGTGCTATTTTAAAATAATTATTTTCTATGTTCCACAATATAAATTCTTTGATATTATTTATTATTATAGTTATGTCACATGTAAGAATAAACTGTTCAATAAACTTGAATTTCTTTTAACGGTATAAATTTGCATTTCAGCCAAATTAAGACCACTGCTATTTTCGTGCACATGACTAAATATGTGCCTCTGGCTTGAATTACAGGAAAGTTGAATCTAAATATTCTATGACGATCTGATTTCTCGCTTTCATCATGACCTTTAAGAACTAGTTTAAAAGCAATGTTTAACACAATGCATTGAAAGTTCTGCTATGTATACAATGCCATCCATAAGTATTTGGCTACCTATGTTTTTTTTAAATTTCAAAATAAAATCGCATTTGAGTGGTAGATATCGTTATATATATAATGGTAAGCATTTACATAAAGCAAAATTAAATCAAATTTTGTTGTCGTCAGTATAGCCTCCTCTATTCCTTATAACTGCCGCGCATAATCGAGGCATTCTATCAATTAACTTTGTCAAAGTTTCTTCTGATATTGCATTTAATTTTTTCTGGAGAAGGGTCCACAGAACGGTAGCAGATGTTGGAGTGGATAGTTTTACCTTTCGATCCAGGGGGCTATTCCATAACTATAAAGTTGCCTTCCTCTTGTTATTCTTGCAGGTACTTGCGCCATATTAGATGTATGTTTCGGGTCATCGTCATGCTGAAATGTGAAGTTTTCACCTACTGGTTGCAACCCCGATGGCACCACATTATTTTCTGCAATATTTCTGTACCGTTGTTTACCCCCTAAATACCGTTAATTTCCATTAAATTCCCGACAGAATTATTCGCAAAACATCCCCAAAGCATCACCGAACCTCCTCTTTGTTTGCCGCTCGGCACAATGCACTTCTTCGTACCAACCTCTCAACCAATACAAGTCTGCGTTAGTCGTAAACTTCACACTACAACTCGTCACCTTACAGCACCCTACAGTTGCTACTTCCCCACGAAGTTCAGCTTTATCTAATCGTCGTTTCTCTATAGCCACACTAACCGGTTTCCGGAAATTCAACCATCAGAGTTAGAGGTTATGCCTTTATTATTCTGGTCAGAAACAGAAGACGAGTTTCTTTTAAGGTTGATTCTAGAAAACTTTTACTACATGGATTCTCCAATGTCAATGCCGAAACGCCTTAGATAAACGTTGAGGAATTACAATATATCAAGCTGTTGGTGTCTCTGCGTCCATACTTCGTTACGTAACTTATTACATTATCTGCATTTGATAGCATCGAGTTCATAACGTTCTAGCAAGCCACCGTTTCGCTTCTGAACATCATTAGTTCTGGTCCGATTCATCAACGTCCATAGCGTAAACACCGTGTAACTAACTGTACACATGCATGCATAACTAAATGTTTGTGCACGTTTGGCTAAGCAAGGTACACACAGAGATAACTCACGCCGTCGAGATTTCAGTTACGTCTGTACAAACACGATTCGCGTCACTGCAACGGTATAAACAGCAATTTCACAAACCCCTTCCGCCTTACGCCCAACCCCCCTAACAAATGAATAACCGCAGTGTGACACGTACATACATAGCTTGGTAGAATATGCATTTACCGTTTGAGCCCTAGATAGGTCTTAGTTAGTAATACACGCGCCTCAATTGCAACCCATCAGGATATACAACACGTGCTAGTATCGAATTCGTCGATACAACCCTCTACGATAAATTCAATTAGCTTGGACACGTGCAGCTTTCTGATGATGTGAGAATCTAAGTGTATATTGTCTGCGTTACGCATCTGTTCGCTGGGTTTATGCTTCTCTTGGAACAAAATTTGTTTTTTTTTTGAAAAAGTGCTCACTCAGCTGTACTGAACCTATGCTGTGGACATCTTTGGACACTTCGTTTAGTCCACGGTCTATCTATGTGATTAGTAATCACTTAAGGTTCGCAAGTTGTGATTCCTGATCATAGGCGTTCGACTGGGAAGTATGTAATTAGTTTAAGTAAGAATTTACAAGTTTTAGCTGGACAGGTCTATTCGGGATAAGATCCGTTGTTGCAAGTACCATCGTATAGCCGTCTCGTCGAAGAGAATACTATCGGCGCGATGGATGAGTAATGTATATACTATATACAGCTGTGCGCAAAGTAATAGTAGTGCATGTAGAAATACTGAATCTTAGTATTTAATTACATTCGAGATCATAGACATCTATATAGCAGAGGACGAATTGACCTAAAGAAGTGTTCTTTAGTAAGTTTATTCTAAGATGTAAGTGATCGATAAATATTTTATGGCGCTCTGGTTTTATCGTAGCAAAAGAAAGCAAAACATGGTGGCTCGTCTCTCTTAGTTCGGAAAGAAATTTCGTTCACCGAATTAATTCAACTGAGAAAATAAGAATTGAGTCAGTGATTGAATGTTTCGCAATAGAATTAAAAATTGAAAAAGTAGTCATTGTTAATGTTTAAAAATACAGAATAATACCTCTACTATCATATAGTATAAAAGGATATAAAAGAAAAAGGATTATTCAATTAATACTAGAATGGCTGATGAAAATTTGAGAAATATTAGGAGGAAGAGACCAGACGAAGAAAGACTGTCACAGTTATAGATTGAAATTAGTGCAGATCAGGTATATTGGGAATCTTATAAGAATATTTGTTCGAATGCGACCGCAATAAAAGGCAAATGACGACCTTGAGGTAATTCTGGGAATAAGAAAATTCCATTTATTTATGAGCTAGGAACAATCAATCTTGTTATGTACCAAATAAAATAAAAATTTTAACAAAGAAATCGTCCTCCTGGTAGAAAGAGCAACAAAATTAAATTTCTCCAGCAATATACTATGTTCATAGCCCCTATGTGAATAAGATCTCTCCAACAAAAAATAGATTAACTTCAGGAATCTTCTTTGCACCACTTTCATAGAGTTTATGTTTCATAAATAGGAAACCAGACCAATGTAGCGTGCTCCAACCGAGGTCGAATGAGAGAAAAGAATAATGCAGATAGAGCTTGTATATTGCGAAAGTCTCTAGAATTACGATAAATAAATCCATATGTTATGTGATCAGAAAAAAACCGAATGGTATCACAAAGCACTCCCAAATCTTTGACTGATGTTGACTCATGGGGTGGTGTTCCTTCAATGTTATAATTATAGATAATAGCTTGCTGCCGCTTAGTAAATGTCGTAGGAGTGCATTTAGATATATTTAAGGACAATCCATTACTTTTACACCAATTAGAAACACAATCGATACTTCGCCAAAGCAATATACAATCTGCAGTGGAATCAATGCTTAGAAATAGTTTAATATATATCAGCATACATTGGCGTGTTGCGTTCAACAGTACTACAATGTCGTTTATGAAGATTAGAAATATTAGATCTCCATGATTAGATCCTTGCGGTATACCAGAGGGAGCAATGTCCCTAGATAACACGTAGTTCTTATAACATACTTGGAATTCTCTATTGATCCGGTACGATTGTAAGAGTGAGCGCAATGGTCTTGAGAATCCGAGCGAATTCAGTTTTCGTAGAAGAATAAACAACATATATTTCAACATAGAATTACCTACAACATTAGTCTTTGTGGAGACTTTAGTACCAATTTTGAACGGAGGAAAAATTCTGTGGCAAGACAGTTCTGTGACATTATAACTTCTTATAAGATGAAGATCACTATAACATCCTCCACTAGGGTGGCGAACAGATATTCAACCACCGTAGATTATATGCTGACTGATACTCAGAACTATGAGAGTTGTGGGATCACACCAGTATTATCAGACCACATGACACAGCTGCTATCCATCTTTATGTCAGCGGATTTTGAAAGACCAAACACAGGTAAATACAAAGAAATTCAAAGCTTATCCGAATAAAGTTTAAACAATCTAGACAATTATTTGCGAACAACGGATTGGTTCTCTGTAACAAGATAAACTGATATAAACGCTAGTAGCTACTTGAAATTTGCCGACATATTCACTCGAGGAATAAAATCAGCTTGTACAAAAAGACTTGTTAGGGACGCTATGAAATGTAATCACAAGAATTGGACTACTGAAGTCAAGCAAAAATTTGTCCAAAAAAGAATTTGATATTAGGATATGGTAAAGGTTATAATTAGCCAGGAAGAATATAAATCATGTTGCAGACATTTACGAAATGAAAATCAGCACTTGGAGTGTGCAGGAAACTCTCTGTTCCTAAAATAAAACTAAAGCAACATGGAAATTCGTTAGAGAAATTATTGGTAAAGGTATTAAGATAAGAGACAGTACTGACATAATCAAGGAGATACAAACGAACGCTCCAAATTTCCAAAAACAAAATGCTAGATATTTGGAAGAAATATGCCTTTATCACTAAATCAGGAAATAAACTCAAAAACATTGTTTTTAAAGCCCACGCTTCCAGCTGAAGTATTCAATACGGAGTCTGAAGTATACTAAGTCAGTGGGACATGACGAAATTCCGACTAAGCTAATCAACGCATATTCACACCATCCTACGCTTCCATTAGTTTACTTGAAAAATCTCTGTTTAGAGAAGGCAATTTTCCCGGATGAACTTCAGAAATCCACTATCAAGCATATCTACAAGGGGGAGAAAATCGACAACTTTCCCCCTATATATATATATATATATTTGAGAGAATCTTACTCTTTCACTGAAGAATGCAAACTTACCTCCTTCATGCAGAATTGATATGTCAAAAGCAGAGCAATATATTAAACTATGTGGGACATATAAACTTGGATGAAACGACTGCAGGAATTTTCATGGATTTGACTAAGGGTTTTGACAGTGTTTGTTGGAATAAATACTTCAAAAATTAGAACTATTGAGAATAAGAGGAATCAGTGTGCATTTGGTAAATTCTTACTTAACCAATCGACAGGAGAGACCGACAGCAGAGTATTGATGTAAAAACAGGGCAGCAAATATACTCTGACTGGTTAATAATAATGCGATGAGTTCCCCAAGGTTCTATATTAGGCCCGCTGTAATTTCTACTGTATGCAAATGATCTTTTGCAGATATCACAACATTAAATCACTTTATATGCTGATGACACTTCCGTAATTATTAGAGCGAGAAATGACAACTTCGAAAAGGAAGTAGTTTCTACACTAAGTAGATTTGCGGATTGGTTTAATGCACACAATATGGTGTTTGAACATCGGTAAGACAAAATTGATAAATTTTAGTTATTTCAAGAAAGATTCTCATGTATTTGCATTCAAAGACAAACTCCTCACTGCCTGCAAGAACACCAGATTTCTTGGATTGACCATTGATAGCAGTTGAGCTGGAAGAAGTATGTTGAATTCCTGTGGACGGACTTGGCCTTCTTTGGGTATGCGCTTCGTGTAATAACTCGCTCTACAAACATCCATGCTGGATTTGGTGCCTCATATGCCTATGTTCATAGCAAAATTTGCTATGGTATTATATTTTGGAGTGCATCAGCGGATGCTGACAATTTTTTAAATTACAAGAATCCTGCGTTCGAAGTGTTTTTGGAATGCATCTTAGAACATCGTGTTAAGACCAATTTAATTGCCTGCGATTAACATACTTGAGAGCTCGATTTTTGTGCATGAAAACTCCGAAGCCTTACACGACCCACCTAACAGCGATTGTGGTGTGTGAGCTTCTACTGTCTTCTACCGTCGAGAAATGTAATTCCCCGGTATTTAACATGTACTTCATGCTGCTTTATACCAGATTTATATAATAAGTGCGTTACTAAAGAATTAAGTACGTTATAAAAACTTAATTCTTTTTTGAACAAGATTTGTGTACGTAATATCAGAAGTACGTAATAAATGTGTACGTAATATCAGAAGAAAAATACATTATTTCAAATAAGGCTTTGCCTGGACCAAGAAAGGTGTACGCTGTATCAGAAAGTACGTTATATACGAGCCCCTGATAAATGAGCTTTACTGTAGTCTGGAAATGACCTGTTTGGTCATTACGTCAGTTCCTTGAATATCCGATGATCTAATTAAACACGACTATATCGATAATATTTTTATTTGCACATCTATTACTCTATTGCACTATTGTTATTCTTATATATAAGGAAACATTTAGTTTGCGGTATCACATTTGAAGAAGCAACTGTGTCGTGCGTTCGTAGTAGGTGTGCTTAAAGTAAGAAATTAGACCCACTTCCGAGTCTTGAGTTTTGTTGTATACACTGAAAAATTATGGAGATCTCTTTCGTTGATAGTAACATCGGAAAACGTTTGTTAGTGGTAAACAAGTACACCTTTTCAAAACAGAAAGTGTTGAAGAGTGGCGAAGTGTTTTGGCGATGTACAAAAAAATCTTTAAATTGTCCCGCAAAAGTGTTTACATTTGGTTCAGAAAATTTAGTGACCAGAAGCCAGCTAGAACATAATCACGAACAGAATGACAGTAAGTTAAACCGAAAGGTAATTTCAAACGCATGCAAACGTAAGGCCGTTGATGATATTTCCGAAAAGCCAACAAAAATTATTCGCCGTGAGTTGGCAAAGGAACTGCCAGGAACGATTACGACAACAGATTTCAATTGTATCCGAAGGAATTTGTACAACGCAAGGAGAAAATTTCGCCCGGGGTTGTTACCACAAAATAAGGTCGATAAGTCCATAATATATTTCAGGTAGATTAGTGCTCGACTTACATCCGCTCAACATCCGCCTCAACATATATCCAGTAAAATTTCCTATAGGCAGGCATCGGTCGTTTCGTCAAAATTGCCCGGTTAAGAGAAGTGCCCGTTTATTAGAAGACAGAAAAATTAAGTAAAAACGCAAAAACTAAAGCTAAAATTTCATTTCAAGATTATATACATGTAACAGTCGGTAACACGGTTGACAATGAGAGTCCACGGGCTCTCGAAACGCTGCGTTTCGAATAATTATTAATATGTGTGAAATGGAGTTTACTGCCATTCTGGTGAGATGTAATTTTATTCGCTAAGAAAACGAAACGGCAGTATGTACGGTGGCGGTTTGGATTAATGTCTCCTCTATATATATATATATATATATATATATATATATATATATATATATATATATATATATATATATATATACATATACGGCCTCCAAATAAGGTTTATGTCTGCAATAACCGATAGAAGCCGAACAGTCTGCGGCATCATAGAGAATGTAGTGTTTCTGTCATAGAGGGAGATATTGATTCAGATCACCACCTTGGTCTTCTCCTGCTATCTGTAGACACCAGCTCTACCAAGATTCGCCTTCATCTCCTGCAGCCAAGTAGTTCTGGGTCAGCCTCGCCTTTTTCTTCCCCCGGTTGCCACTCCAGGATGTTGTAGATTGTAGTTTTGTTCCCAGCTCTCCACACATGTCCCAACCATTTTGCTTTTTGTTGCTTTATTCTTCTAACCACGCCCACACCTCACAACTCATTTGCTACCTCACAATTTCTTCTACGCTTGTATTCATTATCAGTTTTTATCGAGCCTAGTATTGTTCTTAATATTCTTCGTTCTTGTATTCTCAGATCTTTCCTCTTATTTTTTGTCATTCATCTGCTTTTGTTATTATTTGCGCGGCTTCCGTTTTGCCGATATGAAATTTTCAGGTGGACTGAGCTTGTTTTTATTATTATATTTTATAATCGCAATCTTTTGTTTCAGCGTTAAAGTATTCCTTTATCCTATCTTCAGTTTTTACCTACGTCATTGACTTTTATCCGTATGAAACAAATCGATACATCTGGATCAAATTAAATACCGTATAAACGTACCATATAATTTATATTGCCTTAGGTTTTATAATGAAACAAGAATAAATGCAGAGAGATTACAAATGTAGATAGCATATAATAAGTTTACAATATCTAAATGAGTAATTATAGTCGTTGCTTAAATGAACAAAAACAACTACATAATTATATGTATTCAAATAAGAATTAACTTGCAATTTACAACGCGTCCTAAAGGAAGGTTCATTGCTACCTGTTATATAATTCGCGCCCCTCTATTTGTTTGAAAATATATTAGCCCGCGTTTCTTATTGTACAAACTGTAGCTAATTTCTTATTAATTACTAGCAAATTATCTTCGCATTCCAATTTAATTCTAATTAGGGGATTATTGCTACGGTTTCTAACTATGACCATCACTCCAAGGGCACTCGGGTAATTCTATAATTACAATTAAGACAATAATTTCTTCCAAATTTATTTCTAAAAGACGTATAATGTGCTGCACTTATACATTTTTAACATATTATTAAAATAAGTACCGTCTCGAAATAAAACACTATCTTCAATATTTCTCGTACGTCGGATGGATGGCACACCTGGCAGCGTTGACTTGTAAATAATTCAGTAAGTGTGTTTACTGTGTGGCCTATCATATCAGTAAACAAGTTGAGCATAGTGGGTGTATACCCGGAACAACATTATTAAGTAACTACTGTGTCAAAGTCACAGATGTCGAAGTTCTCTCTCCAGAAAAAAATTCGCTATTTTTTTCGAATTAATTACAGATTTTGAAATTCTTCAAAGATATTTGAAGTTAAAAGTGTCCCAGCTAATATTTTGACAATAATTTGGAGTTCTGGATACTTTGATGGAAGCCGAAGACCAGGATATCTAGAATACGATACAGTACGTGTAAGTGTAAGAACGATTTCGAAATTAAAAGCTTAAAATTGCAAATTTTGTATTTCGCTTATAAATTACAAATTTAGGTTGACAGGGATTGTTTTAGAGATTTGTTAAAAAAGAAATTTTGTTAAAACGCGATATAATATACACTTCGTCTATTTTGTGTTTTTACCTCCGTCATTGTTTTGTCGTATAAGTTAAGACAATCTATTTATTCGCAAAATCTTGCTTCCTTTTTCAGCAACAGTACTAGAGAAAGATCGTCAAATGTATAGATTGTCTTAACTTATACGATAAAACAATGACGTAGGTAAAAACATAAAATAGACGAAGTATATATATATATATATATATATACATTTTGGTTTGTCAATATGTTTATAGAATCTTACATTTTACTATTTTAATTATTTAATATTACGTACATTTGAATTTTAAAACAAACAAAAATTTTAATGAAAGAACCTATTCGGCAAATTAAGAGCCTGAAATTTTTCATCATACTATATATACATATTGTATTTATGTGTTTTATTAAGAACGTATTACAAAGGAAAGCATAACTTCTTCAAATACTAAGAGAAGTTCAAATACTGTAAGAGAATAGTTTCACAAATAATTGCGGGAATTTCACCAACTGTCAACGGAATTCATGTCAAAGTGTTAATGAAGATTGTTCAAATTCATTAAATAAAAATGGTTTTACAACCTCGAAATGTGTTTCTATCGCGCATTCTTACAAATAATAATGTACTTTCTATACGTTCGCTGCTAGCCGTCACTTAGATTTACCATCATTCTTATGTTACCTTAACTACAATACAAGCTGTATAGCGTGGACATAATAGAATTGTTCACAAATAAGACCATTGTAAAAAGTATCATTGATGAATTACAAAACGTATTTTCGTGAGAATTCGCAAATAAGATTTACCGAATAAAAATATCACAAAACTATAATAAGAAGTTGGATTCTTTATATGGATTTACCATTTCATATTTTAATTTCAGGATGTCACTGATGTTTGCGTTGGTACCAGTGTTGGAACGATAACCGAACCTGATTGTTTGGGTCCGTGCGAACCAGGGACCAGTGTAACGCTAGAGGGAATAGTTTGGCATGAAACTGAAGGAGGTTTGTATACAGTTAATACAGTTATTTTTGATTTTATATCAATAGGAAGAAAGTGCTATTATTTGATACATGTACTTAGTTTCCCGTTTGAAACTGTTGCTGCTTCGTATGAAATTTTTTTAATTGTATAGGTTATATAGGTGTTCGCATTCTCTTTGCTGTTTTTGAAGTTTGTTTTAATTTCCCTCCACTAGATGTTCTTTAAATCAATTTGACATTTCAGGATGCCATGGCCACTATAATTTTAAGCCAACATCCAAACGGGAAACATTTTTATTATATAAACACGATCATTTATCTTTCTTCAAGGTGTCCTAGTGGTAAACGTGACGTGGAGAGGGAAGACCTACGTTGGTACACTTCTCGATTGTACGAGGCACGACTGGGCGCCGCCTAGGTAAGCTGAACCTATCGTCTATTCACCTTCCTATTCCAAAATTCCTTCCGACGAATTCCTCTTTTCTCTCGAGTCTTGGCAGGTTATACCACTGTGGATTTTTTATTTTCTGTTTCTCTTCCCGCTCGCCCGTGACGACAGATTCTGCGATTCTCCTACTAGTGACCTGGATACACGTACACCAAAAGGTCGAGGTAAGCGTGGTCGTTCAGCTGCAAGTACGACACCCACCACTGACCTGAGCAACTTCACAGAGACCCGGTCATCGGTACACAGTAAGCTGAGGAACGGAGGCGGGGGCGTCGGTAGCGCTGTTAAAGGCCGAAGAGGGGCTGCAGCGAACGCCAACGGCTCCGCACCATCAACGGCTCCATCATCACCCACACCATTCGTACCGCCGCGAGTTGAACCGTCTAACAAACGAAAAAGTCGTTCCGGCGAAGACGAGCAGCCCGTTCCAGGCAACAAGAAGACCAAGATCGCTCCCCCGCCAACGCCAGCCGCCCCCTGCGGAAGTCCGCCCCCTTCACCAGTTTTGCTCGAATGTCCCGAACCGAACTGCTCCAAAAAGTATAAGCATATTAATGGACTAAAATATCATCAGTCTCACGCCCACGGATCAGCTGATGATGAAGACACCAAAGACGTTACGTCGATGTCCGAAAACGACGAAAGCAGCAATATCGAAGCACCAAGTCCGGCGACTCCGGTAAAGTCGCCAGAAAAAAGTCAGGACAGTCCGTCCACGCCGCAGAAAAAGGAGGATTTGCCATTGATGTTAAGAAATTCTGGATTATTAGATGTTTCCAGTCAACCAGCCACGCCTAGAAGCACCCCGCCATCACCCGCTACTCCACAAAGCATACAAGACTTGACGAACTCCGCTGGTTCACCGACAGTCCCTCTAGTTGAAACTTCCACTAAGAATGTTGTTGTAAAACCTGGTGTGCTAAGGTACACATCCCCTGAAGAATTTCCAGTGGCTTTTCCATCAAATAAGCCGCAACAAGTTCCAGGTCAGATTTCTTTACTGCTTGTGTACCTAATTTAAATATTAACATAAAACGTATAAACTAGATAAATAGTATTTATTAATTATTATAGGACCCCAATTGTCAACAGCGGGACCATTAGCTTCTGTAAGACCGATAAGTGTCTCGTCTATATCAACGGAACAGCAAGTCAATCAAACCCCAGAAATTAATCAAGTGCCGCCAACGTTTGGCGGACAATTGCAACAGCAACAAAATATGCCTTCTCAAACGTTCACGCAACCGCCAACGTTACTCATTCCAGCGCAAAACCCAGTGAACAACCCGCCTCCTTCCCAACCCAGTCCTCATCCTCCCCAAAGTCCTAAACCAGTCTCTAATCTGACTCCTTTCAAGGTGAAACCTACTGCCTCCTTAATGCCGGATGATAAGAAAAGTCTCAAACCGATACCAAGTAATTTTAAAAAGAAGAGCCGTAAATCGCCAGCGTCCAGCCCAGATCCACCACAAGCCAATGAACAGCCTGTCTTTGGTATGGAGCAACCTGGTTCTAGGGATGAAGTTCAAAGTCCGGCATACAGCGACATATCTGATGATGGTGCTCCTGTCCTTGAAGCGGACGTTGAGAAGAGTAAACTGAGTGACAAAAAGACTGAACCCGGGCAACAAATGTCTCAACACATGTCACAATATTATTATTATAGTCAACCGCCTTATATGGTTTCATCTGTACAAGAAGGTAAAAACAAAGAAGTCGAAAAACAACCGGAGAAAACTATCGAAAAGGAATCTAAGAAAGAGAATCCCGAATATCAGCAGAAAGTATTACAACAGCATTATTACCCTTACGGGTATATGCCTACGTACCCGTATAACGTAGATCCATCGTACGGACAAGTACCCGTTATTCCCGAAGATAAAATGAAAGAGGAAAGGGCTAAAGACAATCCAAGTCCGATAGAACAGACTGTCAAACAAAACGCCCCCATTCCAAACCCTATACAGGTACCAAATCCTGGAAAAGTTAAGGCCGCCGAACCAGTGAAAGAAAAACACCAAAACGATAATCACCAAATATTAAAAGAAAGTATGGAAATGAAAAATCAAATGAGCTATAACGTTTACTCTAGGCAACAGCAGCATCATTCCCAAAGAGAAGAAGAAGTCAGACGATACTTTGTATATCAAGATAGACGGAAGGAGCAACAACAGGCACAGCAGCAGCAGCAGCAACAACAACAACAACAGCAACAGCAGCAGCAGCAACAGCAACAACCTGAGAAGAATATGCAAGCAAACAAGGTATGCATTATTAATAATGATTAATAATAACTAAAGAATAAAAAAAGGTAATGAAAATGCAATAACAAAAATTAGCATATACGTGATTTAAAAATAATAAAATAAAGTCTATCGCGTCGAATCTTCTATATTAAGCATTAAGTGTGTACTAGAATTTTCGCGATGGTTACATTTTAGAACATGTAGGAGTAAGACTGAACACGCATATTTGAAAATAGTCTTCCTGTTATTGTAATATAAATCCATAATTTCGGCATTTTGAGTCGTAGGATTAACTTTGCTGTGTGGCAGTACTTTTATTATTATATTATGGTCGTTTGTAAACAGCTAATTTTGCCATGTACTGCAAGCCACCCAAGAGGCTCTATCCCTAAAACCATCTTCCCTCAGTCCTCTCTTTTCCATAGCTTATTTAATTGCTTTTTTCCCAACTCTTCCTTGGTCTTCCTTTTTTCCTTCTAGGCTTCCATTTTCAAACCTTTTGTGTGTAGTTACGTGGCTATACCATAATAGTTGTTTCCGTTCTATTTCATGTATTAATGATGTGTCAACTTGCATTATTTCTTTTATTTATTTCATAATCTAATAATGTCTTCTTATAGTAGCGTCTCCAGTACATCATCTCCATTGACATTATTTTGTTTTCCATCTTCTTATCCAGCGTCCACACTTTACTTTCATATGTGACACAGCTTTCAAGAAAAGAGTGGAACATCCGAGTTTTTTTCCAGGTCTAAAACCATTCTATTCTTCTGAGTCTTACTTGTTCCTCTATTCTGGATTTTACTATTCGTCCATACAATGTGCAATTTCCCTATAGCTTTCGCATTTCCTTTTGCTGCCTTTCTTGGGTATAGAACTTACATATGCGATTTTCCATTCTTCCGGGACTTCACTACGCTATAAACAGGATGTGAACAACCTGATAATTGCCTCTAGTGTAACAATTAGGGAATTCCTAATAAGTTCCATGGGCAAACTTTCTGGACCCGCCGCTTTGTTATTTTTCATAGTTTTCGTTGCGTCTATAACTTCTTTTGCTGTTACTTCTCCTACAACTTGGTTGACCGGTTCATTTGTATAATCTACTTCCCTAAAATTATTATCTTTAATTAATAAAGATTCATAGTACCTCCATTCCGGTTGGATTTTCATGTTTGCCTTGATTTTGATCCTCTTATAAGTCTGTCCACCTTATCACATTTCTTTTCACAGTACTTTTATACTCACTAAATTATTGCTGTTATCACATGTATTTGTCCTATTTAGTTTTTCTAAAATGGCGCCCTAATTTTTCGCAGGTACCATCTCAAAGTCCGAATTTGAAACATAAAGATAAAAGCGAAGATAAAAAAGACAAGGATATTAAACAAGAAGGCGTTAAGCCGACGATGGAAACACAAGGACCACCTCCACCGCCAACGTCACAGTATACGTACATCCACCCGAGTTATATGCAATCTCCTCATTACGGCGCCCTACATTTCGACCCGAATCATCCCGTTTATAGAGGTCTAATGGTACCGGGACCGTACAGTAGCAATCCGTATTTGCATCCGCAAATCCCTAGATATCACGCGCCGGAAGACTTGTCGAGGGCGCCGCCTCCGACTAAAGCGCTAGACATGCTCCAGCATCACGCCCAGTACTATTCGACGCACAAAATTCACGAGTTACAGGAACGAGCAATAAAATCTCCAACGCCGAAGACTTCCGTCGCCAGCTCCAGCCCTTCGGCGAACAGCGGCGTTCAGAACAACCAGCAAATGGGCGTTCAGCAAGCGCCCGGCGTTCCGCCGTCATCGCAGTCGAACAGCGCGACGCCGGTGAACGGCGGCAAACAGACTTCCAATGATAGTAAAGAATCTCGTTCGCCCCCGCCGCAGCGGCACGTTCATACGCATCATCATACGCATGTGGGTCTCGGGTATCCAATGTATCCGGCTCCATACGGAGGTACGTAGGATTTACTAAGAAAATCCCAGAACAAAATCAAAAATCTACTATTCGAACAGGGTGGCTCTGGTAAATTTGTGTTTTGAAAATGTTACCTTACAAATCCTTTTGCTTTATCGCAAATTATTTGGAACAATAAACTTAATCAAGTAAAATTATAACCTTGTCGCTAAGAATTTAAACTTAAGAACGAATATTAATTTATTTTTAAATCACAAGAACAATATTTTTAAATATCACCCAGAAATCACAAATGGATACGAATAAATTTATGCAACTTTCATATTGGGGCCAACTACATACAAAATGCATATTCTTTTTGTAACTTATGTTGTGTATTAGATGGAAGATTTTTAATACAGGAATTTCTTAAATAAAAGCGTAATTCAAAAATAGAAATAATTCGCTCAACTCGCTGTACGAATTATTTCTGTTGTTAACATACATGTTCATGTAACGCATACGTAATATGCTATAGTCCATTCACGCTAAGAACGCGGTAGATAGCATTACTATCGGCACCTGTATCACGTTGCCAAAACTTAACTCGATTAAATGATAGCGATTACAGACCATTTCATTTGAAATAGTTTCATGGCTTACTAGAGGGTACATTTGAAAATGATCATACAGTACTTCCTATTAAAAGTGGAATGGACTAGACGTCAGTTCAATGATAACCTTTGTCAAAACCTTTCAACTAAATTGAATTATGATGAAATTTGACTTGAGTAATATGTTGAGAAAACGACATAAATATGTGTATAATGGTAATCAAATAGATTTACATTTATTTGAAGTTGTTTCTTTAAACTGATCAAAAGAAGTAAAAACGATTTCGCTTTAAATATTGTGAATATATTATTATAAATAAAAGAAACAGTTTAATTATAAATAAAGTAAACCAAAATAATCATATGCAAAACAATTTGAAATAAGTCACAGACATTCGTAGGAGAGTAAACAAATTCTATGATTGAATACGTAGGCTTTCACGGTCAGAGTGAGTAATAAACGAACTACTTCTGGAATTGGACCGTCATGATGAGATAGAAATGAAATAAGAGTAAGAGGAAAAAGAAAAAAAGAGTTAAAAGAAGAAAAATGAAAGGGGGGAGGGAGTGAAAAAGAGAGAAACGTGAAAAGAGTAAGATAAGGGAAGAGAGACAGAAAAAAGAAAGAAAGAGAAAGCTGGGATCTTGACGTTTCGCCTCCGTCGTAGGAGACTTCTTCAGGAGAAACAGGGAAACCGCTAGAGATGAAAGCCTTCTGACATATACCGTTGAGTATTGGGTTTATATAGGACGTGCTCGGTCGGAGGCCTGAACGGTAGAAATGGGTAGAGGGGGCGAAGCTTGCATTGTATGATTTTATATTTAAAATTAATCAAATTATTTTGAATTATTTAAATTAATATGAAACTTCCGTTGGCGAATTCGTAATGATAAATCACCATTTCCTTGTAATTACCAACGGTTTTAAAAATGTTATTCTGAAAAAGTCAGTCACGGTGGGATTTGAACCCACGTCCTCCCTCTTACCGGAAGGAAGTCTTGCCACCAGACTACGGGGTGCACCAATAGTAATCGTGCAAACTATAAGTCTAACTTACCTAGCGCTTCAGTCTTAAAGTAAATGGACTATAGAAACTCTTTACTTTCTAAATGTTTCATTTGGATGTGTATTAGGGCCACAGGCATCTGCATGATACATGTCTACCAGTAAAAAATACCTACAACTTATTACGCTGATCAAAATATAGAACCTAGAAATATTGCTGCTGGTCTCTCGAAAAATTCTGGGACAGTATTACAAGATTACTGATTTTTTTCCAAAATTATACAAACATTTTTCTTTCTACAAAAAATCCAACATAATATTTAGTAATAGTGTAATGTACGACGAGCAAAATTATTTTTTGTCTTCTATTCTTAATAGATTTGTTCAAAGAAAAAGCTTCAACCCATTCAACCAAGGCCAAAGGGTAGCCATAGCCTTCAAATAGATGATAGACAATATATAATGTGGCAAACGTTTATAATTTAAAAATTATTGCGTAATTAATTATAGTAGAAAACACAAAATGATTGTATAAGAGAAACTATCACATATTCTTAAAATTATGTTTTATTAAATAGGCCAAATGTGACCATTCATTTTGCAAATGTTTTTTTCAAATATCAGAAATTTTAAAATGTAATTGCGGTCACAGTTCATTGTCATTAAATTTGCCACGCAGTGTCACCATCTCACCACAGTAATAATGTCTAATGATTAGCAGTATTTAGTGCAAATGGAGCATTAATGGATATAGAGATTCAAGTGTGTTTTGTAAGAAAAAATTACTTTATATAACAAAAACAGGAAAATGATTTATATATTGGCAGTAAGAAAAAACAATTTTTGTTTTACTTTACCTTCATTCAATTTAGTTTTATAAAAAAACGATCAAATAAATTTCGCGTTAATGTTCTCTTATTATTTTTAGGTTATCTTATTTAAATGTCAAATCATAATGTTGTCATCAAATAAAATATGTTTGTTTGCAATTTTTTTACGAAGACGACTGTTGAAAGTGATTACCAGCACATTTAAGACATTTTTCACATATTCTCAGTTCATCAATTTCATTAATGCGCTGTACAATTCTGTTTCGAAGATATGCGATATCAGGTATTTGAACCTTATAGAAAGGATTTTTTTTCAAATGATCATAAGAAGTCGCAAGGTGTAATAACTATAAATATACTGTTAAAAATAATGGCGGCAAATTCAAAAATTTACTTTTAATAAATACGCAAAAATAATATTCATTCCAAATTATTCCGAACTAGATAGAGAGATAAAAATGTTTGTTTTTTAAAGGAACATACGATTTTACATGGTATATTGAATTCTAGATGCATAAAATAGTAGCTGTTTGCTTTACTTTTTTATTGGTTTTTCATTTCTAAAAGTATCTGGAGTATAAATATTATCAATGAATCACATGCATTAGATACATTTTGATCCCTAATTTTTTTAAGATTGGGAAAAAGAAAATGGAGGTTAGGATTGTGGCGCTAGTCACAAAACTAGTGGTGATCGATATCTCACTGTCGTTGATTTATTCATTCTGTGACTGGAAAATGACTGATCACGCCCTTGATGTTAAATATCAGAAAGCGGTGATTTGCCAACGATTGCGTGAAATAACATTCCTTAGATATTCAAGCAGTAACAATGCGATGAAACGGTAATCACTGGTGAATAACTAAATACGTTATTAAGTGAATAACCATGTGGGTTATAATATTTTACTTTACACCTATGTTATTGTATTTACAATTATATATTTTTTGTTATTGTTATCGCTTGTAAATTCTTGAGTATTTAAATTTGAAAGTTTATTATTATAGCGATAATTAAAATGTGTGTTGTAACCTTAACACTCCGCAAAATAGACATGGCCTCTTGTCATGTAATATATGAAATATTCGGCCAACGAATACAGTTAAGGTAGACAATAATTGTATTTGTTTTTTCTCAAAAATATTATTGTAAATCTATAAGTGCTTTCAGTAGATTTAATGACTGACACTTACGTGACATTCGAATACCAAAGCTTATTCAAACAACCGAAAATATCTTTGCTTTCGACTGTCTCCCGTTACAAGAGATACGTTATATTGGATATACATGTATATGAGTCATAAACGTGATCACGTTCACTGCTTAAAATCGCGTAATTTATAAATCGTGATCACTAGTCACGATGTGATTTAAAAATCACGGTATCGCTCAACACTACACAAAACCATATTTGCACTTGACATGTCGACGTATAAATTCTCTTCGATTCTGTAACAGCTTAATCGACTATGAAGTACTGCTTTAACTCGTACAAATTAACAACACAGCAAGAAACGGATGATATGAACTTTGTAAGTAGTTAAATTTATTATTTAATTTATTCGAAAATAAATTAAGGTCTCTAGAATTATTTAATCGTAATTTCTGCTGATTCCGATTTTATTGTTGACAGAAGAGGAGATTTATGACTTTTGCTTTTACGAAAATCTATATCCTAGTTTACAAGGCAATTTCTCGTTTTTAAATCAATTTTACATAAACTGGATTGCAGAATATTTCCAATACATTTAAATTCTTAGCGACTGGTTAGTTATTTCACAAAATGTAAGGAGTAATTTAGTATGTTCCTTGTTATAAAACTGCGGAATCTTAAATAGCCACCCTGCTATTTACACGTATGAGATTGTATAAAATAAATTGTATATATACATAGCTCGATAGGATCTTCAAATTACTCGATAATTTTCTTTTATATTTACTTTTAACGAATTTATATAATTTAATGTAAAATAAAAAGTCTTTATTCTTAAGTATTATGTGTACATATTTTTCATAAAGAGAAAGGACAGATTTTCATAGTGATGATTCTACCTTAAGTCGAAACGTATGATGAAGTGTTATATTTCTTATGTTAGTTCCTTTTGTCGTAATTTTAGTAATCTCGAGTTGTAAAAAATGTTGATTGTATATGTATTGTTCAAAAGTTTTTGTATATATCTTATCTAATTCAGATGATTTTAAGATTATGAAAACTACCGAAAAGAAATGAATAAGCTTATGAATTGAATAAAGTTGAAATCTTACAAAATAACACCCACGTGTAATTAGATTTGTACTTAATCCACTTAAAACCATGCTCTTAATAAAAAATAATTCTTTGGATTTAAATTCTGACTATTACAATGTGAAATAATTTTGATCGTGATATGAGTCCTTGATTTGTGCACAATTGCATTGCCTGCCATGAAATGCATTAATCGTGCATGTATTTCTCTTCTTCGTATACTCACTTCCTGGCAGTCACATAAAAGTACACATATCTCTTCCTATTAACTTAAAATTGTTAGGAGCGCTGGAGCTCTTAATATACAATTGCATTAATTTTTGTTTTGATTTAGGATCCTAATAATGATTTTGTTCCACCTGTTGCTATAAGCCATTACGAAATCATCAAAAATATTCCTGCGTGTTCTTTAGTGACATATTAATTAAACATGGAACAAATTTAGGGGTAAATAACATGACAAAAACGCCTCCTTATTGATAGCGCGCTAATAATGTCGTCAATGCTATTCGTTTGTTAATAGGTTACATGACTTAATTTTGTTAAAATTGAAGCAATATGATACACATTGCTACATTGTTTATCAGCAATGAAATCAAAGCGATTACTCTGATCTCTAATTTAAACATTTTAATTAAACAATAAATTGTACATAGATTCAAACGAAAGTCACATGACCGAATTATTAAAAGAAAAACAAAATAAGTTATCACAATCTCACAGCAATAGTCCCTTTTCGGCAATCTTAAGCGTAAATTTCTTCTGTTACGGTATCGTACTAATCTATTAGTTGATGATATTTATTTTTAACAGACTGAACTTGCGACGCACCAATATTTAGATAATTTAGCAAACATCACAGAATAAATAGAAGTGACGTATTGATGATCAAGTGGTCGGTTTGAATGACCTTGAAATAGCCGAGAAGCATTTTTAGGTATTGATATGTTGTTTTTCAAAATATTTGTATTAATTGGAAAGTATTTGAATGTTAGATATTGTACTTAAAGGAATACATATGCATATGTAGTAAAAGTTTTATACTTACATGCTACGTAAAGTATACCAGCAAAAAGTTAGAGCAATGAAACTCGACAATCATTGAAGACGTATTAGAATATACAGGATGTCTTTAAAATAAAATAAAAAAGTACGAAAAATGAAAAGATGAAATTATATAAAACATAAATCCAAAAAATAGTCAATTACGATGCCAACGTCAGAATTAAAAAAACCCTAAGAAATTGTAATATGTATGAGCCGCCTATGGATGCAGAATATGGATACATCCAACAAAACTCGCATATATACACGCCAAATGCATGCACTGCAACAATACAGCTGTCGATGTTATAAAAACTACAAACTGCAAAACTACGGCATGCTTACGTACGAATATTTCAGCTCTGAATAATAAGGAAATTTTTATATTAAATATCTATCATTTTTTTCTCGCATCTGTGAAGGTATTTTCGCAAGATTCGACTTAAGTCCAATAGAATTAGATCTTTCCATTTTCCATACTCTTTATTTTACTTCATGAACATCCTGTATAGAAATGCGTCACCTAGACTTCGAAGTATTGCTATGGGAATAGTACTGAACGTTGCCTGATTTTTATTTCAAATAATAAGGGAACTCATATACTCTCATTCTCAATCGAATTACCTACTGACAATGAGAATCCATGCGCTTTTAAATCGGTGCATTTCGAATAAATTATCTATTTGTGTGGTGCGAGGTTCGGTGAGATACCGGAGATGCAATCTATAAAATTACCAAAACAATTAATACAACTCGATTCTGTAAAATATACGCAGATCGTATTGTAGATATGGCTGCGGGACTTGCCTAATAACATATATCACAAGATTTTTCAGATTTCTTGACACAGTGCTGATGTATCTTCTCCGATACCGATAGAACGACATCGGGGAATCACAAATATACGCAATTCGCCACCAGTACAGGCTAGACGTGGAGGTTCTTATTATTGATATCAATATGATGAATTGTCTTCGAGAAATAGTGTATTCTAGTACTACAAAAGGCAACTTCTTTCGTTATAAACATACAGTTACCATAAATAACCCACATTTCTTATCAGTTTATCATAAATAAATCCGTGTAAGAGTTTTCTTATCTGATATTGTACGGTTTGGAAATCGTTTTTTGTAAATTCTCTTAGCTTTTAAAATATTACAAGGGGCAAGGTTGTACATTAAATAGATATCCGCATTCACAGGTATCGCAGTAAACTCCACTCCCCACAAATTAATAATTATTCGAAACGCAGCGTTTCAGGAGTACGTGAACTTCTAAAGTTAACCGTGTTACCTATTAAATGTGGTTCATCTCTACAATTCGGCAAAATTCTTTATGCAACATTCCAAATAGTGAAAGGATTTGAAAAACTTCATCTTGCGCTAGTCTTTATTATTGTAATACGCTTGTGTGGATTCTAAGACTTCTAGTAAGGCTAGAAATTGTCGTATCTTCAATCTTAACATCTTCCTTTACCTTGTTTCTTTTACATCTGCGGTGAACCAGTCAATAGGGTGATTTGAATATGAATCATTATTCGATAATTCTCGCAACTAAGTAGGCTTGGAAGGACAATCATTCCAGTGCACAACCAACATTTTATCAACAATAATTTCCGTTTAATAAGAAATTTACATTAATAGAGTGCATAATAATGCATAATTAATGTAAATTAGCACATAGCAATGATGGGATTTAAAAACTGCCCTGTAGATTACGAAATCGCACCCTTAATTGAAATTATACACATAGCTATATATTTCCCAGAGCTAAATGTACAAATTTCATTCTCTTCTGATATACGTTCAATTCTACGAATGATTGCAGTAGCTAATTTAATGTAGCGTGGTTATAAGTGGTTCAAGGGTACATATTGATTCGATGGTTCAAATTTTTTCGACATTTATTTTCCCTTGTAGACAAACGATTACTAACTGATCCGATCCCTTTGAGAAACATGTAAGATTAAAAATGACGTTCTATTTTACAGCTGCTGTATTGGCCAGTCAGCAAGCAGCAGCGGTGACGGTGATAAATCCATATCCTCCAAAATGAGCCATACACATTAATGGCAAAAAGTGTAGAGACGCAGGCATTCCAATAGTAAGTGTCAAGTAGTGTGCACGCTGCCGATGAACCAATGGGACTTTGTTTTCACTCACCGCTACTCTAAGCCACAAAGCCGACGATTGTATATTACTCCTTAATAATTATTAATTATAATTATAATTTGGTTAATTCTTAAATAATTGTAAATAATGTAAAGACACAGATATCAACCGAAGATGATGCTCTTTTCAAAAGTCATGATGAATGTAGGTAAATATATACAATAACAATAAAAATTATATTAATTATTATTATATTATTATAATTGTAACAATACTTTGTAGTAGACTGAATCTTTTGACCTCGTTAGGTTACTGTATGTATTTTTTTTAATGTAAAATTCAAACAAATAAGACAGAAAAACCTTCATTTTATTAATTGTTTAATAGACATAAACATAAATCTATATTACATAAATATATATTGACAAAAAAAACAGATGAATTAGTTGATACGTATTTTGTTTTACGATTAAAGAAAGAAAACAGCATCCCAGTTTTAGTGGGGTGCGTATTTGTATAATTCATTAAGAAAATTGTTCTTATTTTTTACTTAAACAACTGCAGTCTGTACATTTTGTAATATTCTTTGTCTTGTACATAGAAACATCGAAGTTCGGAGCGTGTAAAGGTTTATTCCCTTCCAAATACATCAGATATTTTTAAGGACTTCAGCTTGATTCGGACATACATTACAATTAAAAGTGACAGATATCTTCCTTTCTTTGAATCGTCTTTCATAGTCTAAGGATCTTTAGTGAAAACGTGTATAACTGAATTTTGTACTACGTGGCGTCGTATTAACGATAAATAGTTAAATAATAGGATGCGTAAGGTAGAGTGGGTGATTTTTTAAATTAGGGTAGGTTATATAGAACGCACGTATATAACTTGCCGACATTTTAAACTATACATTGTGTTCCCTTTCTCGAAACGTTGACAGATTATTTTTTGTATTTTTTAGAAAATTACCTTTTGTACAGGCTACAAGAGGCTTTAATGTAAAATTGCTTAATAAAAAGTAATGAAATAAACTGGCATTTTTCTTTTCCTAATGAAACAGGATGCAAAGGTAAGTCAAAATATATGTCTCAATTTACTACATATTAAGTGTAATGGAATCAAAACCAAATATACCATATCGCCATATGCGAGAGTTTACTAAAAGCCAAATTTTAATTGTACATGCACGATAATTTACGTATTTTCGTTTTTTTAAAACGCAAAATAAATTTCTCGAAAGTGGCCCGAAACTTATGAGCGGTAGTGTACTTGAGTGCCGTTTAGTTTGATGTACTATATACACTACCGTTCATAAGTATTTGGCAATCTTTTTCTTTAATTTCGAAATAAACTTGCATTTGCAATTGTACTTAGTTAATATTTGTATCTAAATAAAGCTATACAAACTCACGTACAAGTATACATGCAAAATTAAATCAAATTTTGCTTTCGTCTATTTCTTATAACTACGGCGCACAATCGAGACATTCTACTAATTAATTTTGTCAGAGTTTCTTATAATATCATGTTCCATTATTCCTGGAAAAGGGTGCACATCTCAACACAATTCAATGGGAGTGAGGTCCGGATATTGAGGGGGGCATTCCATTTCAGGTTTCGGGTCATTGTCATTCTGAAATGTGAAGTTTTCACCGACCAGCCGTAATCCCGACGATACCACATTATTTTTTAAAACATTTCTATACCTTTTTTTCGTAGAATACCGTTAATTTTCACTAAATCCCCGACAGAAATGCTCGCAAAGCATCTCCAAACCATCACCTAGCCTCCTCCGTGTTGACGGTCCGTACAATGCACTGATTCAATACTTTCCCCTGCCAACGTTCGAGCAAATACGTTTGCGTGAGCCATAAACTTTGAACTTGTGCCCACTCATATTGCTTCCGCTTGTTTTGTTTCGTTAGTAAGAGTTTTCTTGCTGCTACTCCTTCGCAAAGTCCAGCTTTACCTAAGCGTCATTTCATTGTGGTCACACTAATCCGTTCCAAGTGTCGCGCCGTTCACTTCAGCCGCGATTTTTGGCACGGCTTTTCGTCGATTTCCTTTGTTTATCCTTACGATTACACGATTTGCTACTGGCGTCGTTTTTCTGAGTCGTTCACTTCTCTTTTTGTTGGAAAAACCGTTACTACATGCAAATTTGTTCACATTGTAGTCCACTGTTTGCCTACAAATGTTCAATTCGCGTGCAATTTATTTGCTTTTACCCATTCTATGGTAACTAACATTAAAGCACGCATTTGTACGAACAACTCTTTAGTTTTCGCCTTTATAACACAAATAACTAAGAAATAGCAAAACTCGCATTGAACAATTAGCTCTTGTTTTTCAACAGTTAACTTCAAACTAGCACAAACTACAATGAGACGGTACAAAGAGACTGCGGATCACAAAATTCAATAAAGCAATTGACTATATGGCATCAAAATAGAAGCATAATAATGCAAGGAGTACTGAAATGAATTTTTATCTCTAAGAGTTCAGTAATGGAGTATATGCTAATGAAACTTACTAATAATGTGTATGCATATTGTTTGCTTATTATTGGCTGTTTGTATCTGCTTTTATTATTTATAGTAGATAATTTATAACGAAAAATTTAGAAAAATCAAAGGTGGCCAAATACTTGTGGACGGTAGTGTAGTCAAATTGTTTTAATCCAAAATGCAAGTCTGCCAAAGCTTCCTATACTATTTATATAAATTCATCCTTCAACAAAGTAAATTTCACGTTCAATAACGGATTTCAGTATTACGAAACTCTAATTTGTCACTCGCCTGTATACCTTGCACACTAACAATGGGGTAAAATACGAATAATAATCTAAGCGAATAAGTAGATTAGATTTTTCAAATTTTAATTTACAGATAATATGGCATATTATTAGGAATTTCAAGGGTTAATAATGTATAAAAATTTCTCATGATACAAAACCACTTTATACCACTTTCCACATCTCGTCAATATCGGTTGAGGAATGCCTGGGCAAGTCTGTTTAAAATCACGAATGCGTTTTGGAGATTTTATAAAAACTTTTTTAGTAGAAATTATAAATTAATCTACTTTTGGATAACTATTTCTAATAAATTCATCCACAAAATGACATACAACTATACTCTCTACTATCCTTTCCGCGTTTGTCTTCTGTAATACAACATCGAAGAAGGGGCAAGGATTCCTCACCGCTTTTTAAAGTATGAACTAACATACTTAAAGTGCAATTCCTTCTTGCAACCGTTATTTCCTCTACCGTCAGCAATATTTTTTGATCTTTTAATTCGGTAATGTAGTGTAATGTCCGTAGTGTTTTTCACCCGATGAAAAATTTTACTGTAATTGACCTCTTTTTGGCAGTCTGCAGTCCGGAAACTTTAATTGTTGTACACACAAATAAATTAAGTCATATAGAAATTTATAATATGGTACATCACGTTGCGCATTTAACCGGTGTTGTCTGCTATTAACAATCCTTTACACACCAAAATACTGTACGGTAAAATGTTGATATTGCTAACAATATATATAATAAAAGCGCCAGTGCATTCTAATGTCTGAAATCGCTTAAGAAATTTATTAACACTCGTCGAACATAATAAAGAACGGCGTCGATTCGCCATTATCAATCTAATCCGGCATTCATGCACATACTAACCATATGCGTATGAATTCCGACTGCGGGTATGTCCGGTCGCCTTGGAAATATATCATGGCCGCCAATGAGTGCGCACTTGTTTCTGAAGGGTTAGTCCATTCAGAAGAAATACCGTAAAAAGTAAATTGGTTGTTTTTGTTTGCCTCAACCCAAGGTTTACCCTTATCGTCTATTCTAACGGTAAAGACTCCTACTTTATTTCTGAAGTATAAGATTACGACTTTTCCTATTGTTTGACAATCTTTTGGAACCTCATTTTTGTCGGTCTTCAATAATTTTTATAAGAAAACTTCAGTCTAGTACACAGTTCCAATATTAAAGCAAGTTATTTCATCCGTTAAATACAATATCCTAAACGAAAACAAAGTGTAGCATTAATATTTACAAAGCACAATTTGCGACTTCCTCAGTGACTGAATTTTGAGGATGTGTAATGATCTATACCTGTCCTAATAATATTACATTCGTCTATGGGAAACTGTTTCAAGAATATAAAAATGAATCTGGTTCTTAATGATTACTGTACTAATCACATACCTATTAAGGAATTATTCGACTCTCAACGTTGGCAATTATGTTAACATTAGAATCACGTGGCTGAATGCGTATTTAGCTTATTGGACGAGTAATATTTTTTAGTAATAGACGTATGTTTAGATAAAGAAAAACGTAATATTAAGCGTATTTACTAGTGCTACCGATATATTTCAACTTAAAGTGTTTGTTCACCGATTATAAAAATCCCAAATTGTTATTTCAAAATTCTATCTCGAAATCCACATTTTAAATTGTATGACAGTATTGACTAAAATATTGGTAAATATTATTATACATTGTATAGTTTATTTCATTGTTTATTCCATTGAAAATTACATTGTTTATGTTACTGCCATCTAAGAGAATATGACTGAACTAAAATTCGTTAGTGACTTTATTGAAAAGTTACAGGTGGCGCTGGAACATTTATTTCTTAAATTAACGCAATAGATTACTATAGTGCGACCCATTTTATTTATCCGGCGGAAAATATGTGAACTAATACGCGAAACTCGTTGCCTCTCACCTCCATAAGCCATATTCGGTTATAGTATAGTCAAGTACATCACATCTATTTCCGTAAGTGACAGCGTTGTTGTGTTTGGGGTTTAGGTTAGTTTGGTGTTTCTTATAATTTCGTTAGTTTATTAAGTTTCTTTTTTAATTTCCGTTTCTATTTTCATCCTGTTTCGTTTTATATTCGCTATTAACTACGCACAGCTAGAACGTTTTTCATCTGTTTTCCAGGTTAGTAGTGTTAATTTTAATGATGCGTATTGGTGTTAGATATACAATTTATTTTTAGATATATTACAAACATGCCTAAGACACAATACAACCTGTGCAATGCATTCACAATGCTGCAGAATAATATCTTATTTTGTGAGAGCGAAAAGGCGGCAAAAAGATATATATTTTATATGTCAGCAATGACAGGAAAATATGCTAGAACAATTCACCGCATTAAACAGACGCCTTTCTCCATACCACTGTGACTTGACCCATAGAGCTAATTTGGAGTATTGTTAAGAGAAAAATAGCCTAACATAATATTGGAACAACAAATATGGAAAATCTCATTCACGAGGCAGTATGTAGTAGTAGAATTATGGAGCAGAATGCAACCACATTGACAAAATTAGAAAAGTATATATGACAAAAGATCAGTTGTTCGACAATGAAGAAGAGAGATTTATTACTATATATAGTGATTCTGATTAAAACAATTTTTAAAAAAATATATGCGTTTCTTTGATATATGATACATACTTGAAATAGCACAAATATATTTTATATTGTAATGTAATCAATAAATGTATCAATAGAGTATAATATTGTCACTTTTAGCATTTTGCTCTGTATAGTGGTTATTAAAAAATTGATAACCATATGTATATGTATAGACAACAGATGTACATCAATATATTCTAAGATATATAAAATCAAATATTAACAATTAGTTTATAATCTAATAAGCAACAGTCATAACCTCGCATTCACAATCGTCTACATTATAACTAGAGACCGGATTATATGCAAAGAAAAACTAGAATATATCCGCATATGTATGCATCGATTTTTGAGAAAATATGCATAAACCTGGGACATATATGCAAAAAAATTGCGACAATATGCAAAATTTTTACATAAAATAAATAGAAGCAGAAATTTAAACATTATCACTACTGCACACACACATTTCTAAACCAATTTATAATTAAATGTTTTTCAAAATTGTGTAAAAGAAAGTTTTGTCTTCTATCAGAATACATATATTTCGAAATAGAAAAGGTTCTTTCAACATCCACAGATGTAATTGGTGCATTTTTTAACCTTGCGTTACATTCTAAACTAAAATTAAAGTCGAAATCGTTTACTGTTTCACCTTCCAAAATTTTCTTAACTTTTTTCAATTTCAAATACCCCTTTTTATTTATCACTCTTTTAAATTCATAAAATCGTATATAGAATTAGCTATTGTATCCTTAACCTTCTTATATAGCATATCAAATTCGTCTACTATTTCGAATGATTCCGAGAGCGACATTCCTTGCGTTTCTAGTGTATGAATGGAACTTGAAACAAAGCTATAATTTGACTTAATATACAAAAGGTTTTGTAGCAATTCTGTTGATGTTAGTATCTTTTTACAGTTTTCTAGAGCAATGCAGTTGGCAGGGATTTCAACAATAAAATTTTTTATTCCTTCAAAATTATCGGCGTAAAAAATTGCAGCGTCTAACCATGTACGCCCCACCCCGTAATAATCGGTCCAGGAGGCAACTTAACACCGGGAAGTCGCTCCTTATAAAATTGGATTCGTAAAGGTGATTTTAAAAATAGTTTTTTGACATTGCTAACTAAATCACACGAGCGAACCCATGAGCTAAACAAGTGGTATGAATAATGTTACTATAAAAAAATTTTAAATTTTGCGCGGCTTTTATCATGTATGGTGCAGCGTCGGACAACATTAGTAAAATTTTTTTACAAGGTATATTTCTAGGTAAAAAGAAATTTGATAAACCTTCTTGAACGAATTGGGCAATTGTCACATCATTTGTTTTTTCGAAGTTCTTTTACTTACTTACTTACAATATCTTCATTAAAAGATACTTTCGTCAGGTATATTACGTTTGCAATATGTTTAGAAATGATTTCAAGTTAACCTTGGTTAATCTTCCTAATGGTATGTTAGACGAAATTAATGCGTTACACGGATCCGTATTATATTCTTCTTGTTCTGAGTTTCGTGGAATTGATGCTACATGCGGATCGCTTTAGTTTTTCACATTTTCCAATATGTGATGGAGTTTTAGCGTGTTGATAAATCAGGTACTTTTTCTCACAAGACATTTTATATCAAAAGTTACAGAATTTAAAAACAATTGTAAGCAAAAACAATTGTAAGCAAAAACAATTGCAATGTAATTTAAAAACAATTGTTAGTAAAATCAATCTTACCAGTTTACTGCAGACACGACAAAATATTTCGTCGCCGTTCTTTACCAGTTCAGGATACGGCTTAATCCATAAAGAAATTTTGTTCGCTCTACTCATTGTATGTACGCACAGTATTTAAAACTTAACACAATTACATGCTGTTTCGCTCAAAGATATTCAATGAATGAATAGTTTATTTGGGAATTAATAATAATAAAACGTTTTTACCATATCCCTTCTGCTAGGCGAAATAAAACACGTGCAGTTCTTGGAAAAAAGTATAAGAGAAACCGAGGATTTATCGTTCTGGGAATTGTCCGTTGTCGATCTACATTAGGAATTACTAGGAATTTTTACTAATAACATGCGGTATATGCAACTTTTCTAAAAATATGCATAGAAATACCTAAATATCGAATATGTGCAAATCACTAATTAGCGCTAATTAAGTTCAATTAGTGTAATACGTCTACATACAGACTATAATTAAAAATATGCAAAAAATAAAATATATACTATACTTTGCATATAATCCGGCCTCTAATTATAACTATAAATGTCAAATTTTTGAATTAACTGCCATAAATTTGTTTCTCCGAGTGTACCTTTCAAAACGATTGTGCTGCTTGACCGGCCACATTGGATTAGTTGCAGTATAATTACTGATTTTATTATGCATTGATAACATGGACTTGTGAAGGGACTAAATACGTTGCGATTGCTGAATACTTTATACAAGAAATTCAAAATTGTGTTCTCAATAGCACTCTAGCTTATTTTTTTTAAATTGCTGGCGGAACATAATAATATCAGAAAGGCATATTTTATTTTTATTTCCTGACATTGTTGGTGACGTAGCTTGGAATTTGAGTTAAACTTTGAAATTCCTGCGTATAGTGTTAAAATCTTTTGCACGTAAGCTAAACCTGGTGCTATTATTAATAATATTAACACCTTGGCTTGCTTTTGTTTTAGTTTTGCAGACTAGTCAATTCAACTAAATGTCTTAATATACATTTTCTCGTTATATACTTAATTTTTTTTGAAATTAGTTTATTATGAATTAACTGTGGTGCTTTATATCTATTAAAGATACACGCCTATATATCATTACAACGTTGTTTTTCTAGAAAGTTTAATTGAGTTCATTCTGCGATTAAAACTAATCTTTTGGGCGTCAATTGCTACGGTATTACATTACTTATGCAGTCCATTTTTCTATTTACCATTTAGTTATGAGTTGAGGCATCATGGGGACGTATATATTCCTACTTCTTTTATCAGCTCTCGGTGGTAAGTTTTATTAAACGTAAGCGTACAAAATAACATGATATCGTTTTTTTAAGCGCCTTCCTATGGCGATGTCACCGATTGCGAAATGTCATCGAAACAAGTCCATTACCATTTGCGAAACGATCTTCTTTGCGATTACTACAGCCAACATAGACCGAAAATAGAGCATAGAAACGCTACCAAAGTATATGTGAGAATGATAGTTCAATCCTTTTCGTACGTAAGTAATGCCGGGAATGTGAGAGAACCAAGGTATAATAACCATTTGAATTTTTAAGGATGCATATGCCGGCATGATGAACGTTGGTAGCTGGATGCCAATGGTAGGTGATATGTTATTTGAAGAAATCGAAAAAATAATAGTAGCGTTCTTTTTTCGTGAAATCTTAGGTAATATTAATTTACTAGGAGATAGTTTGCTAATTAACCCGTTGCTTTTAATTGAGTTACTTTGAAGCTTATCTGGGATTTTTACCTACCCGAATCACTCGAGTAGTGAGGAAATCTCCACTAGGTGGAGGGGGAACGAATTTGGTATGTTTTGTTATCCAAAAGATGAGATGTACAAAACCTTTCATATTTGTTTTTAATTTTTAATTAAAGTTACGTTGTAATTCGTTGCTGCATGTCGTGATTTATCGCTGTAGTTTCTTGAGTATCACTGGTCTTTAAATCTTGTCGCGTTCGAGGAATGTTGTGGAAAACCTTTTAAATACCACATAGAAAAAAATCAGCGGTTGTGAAATCCGGTAACCTTGGTAATCAATTTAAATCATCATGTCCTGATATAAGTCGTCCAAGAAACATGTTTCAACATGCAAATTCTGGCTCGTTGCTCTAAGTTGTTATATTCTACCGTTGTAATTCAGCAGGTAGAAAATTTTGGAGCATCTCCAAATACCCTTGAAAAGTTACAGTCACTGTGTGGTCATCTTCTTCGAAAAAGCAGGGGCCTAGCATTCTTAATGCAGCCACACCACACCATATGGTAATTTTATAGGAATGCAGGGGGTGTTCGTGAATTTGTTGGGGTTGTCCGGCAGCCCAGTACTGAAAATTGTTGCTATTTACAAGTCCCGATATGTGGAAATCCACCTCGTAACACATTATTAAATTATTTAAAATATTTGGGTTAAGTAAATTCATAGAAATTCTAGTTTCGATTGTTACTAAACCGGAATACATAGGGATTCATTTAGGCCATTGATTTACTCATATTCGAACAGTGGCGTGAATATCCATTGCGTCATCCTTTATAAAATAGTCCCGCAAAATATTCTGCTTTCACATACGAGGGCGATCTGAAATGCTTCCGGAATCGACAAGAAAAACACGGTATTGATGTTTCTTTTATTTTTGTTTTTCTATATTGTGTCCTCAAAAATCAATACACTTTTTCAAACGGTCCTCCAGTCTCTTCAAACCCTCGGAAAAGTTGAGGTTTGCAAAATAACCATCTGTAGCGGCGATGACGATTTTTTCACGTTTGGAAATAGGAAGAAGTCGCCGGGGGCTAGGTCAAGTGAATATGGAAGATGAAAGATTATTTCGTAGCACAACTCATTCAATTTGAACACGACGATGCGGGATAAATGAGCCGGTGCATTGTCGTTGTGGAAAAGCACTTTTTTCCACTGCAAACTTTTTTTCCCTGCAATACTGCATCGAATCAGGTCAATAAATCGCTGTAGTATTGCCCCGTGATCGTCCTTCCCTTCTGCAGGTAGTCGATGAGGATCACACTTTGGAAATCTCAAAAAATGGTCGTCATGACCTTTCCGGCCGATGGAACGATCTTCGCTCTTTTCGGAGCCGATTCGCCCGGAAAAGTCCACCGCTTCGACTGTTCTTTGCTTTACAGTATGTAGTGGTGGATTTAAGTCTCATCCAAGGCTACGAAATGCATGAAGAATGGTTTTTGCTCCGGTGTGAGCAAACGCGGTACCCATCGCGCCGAAAGCCTTTTCATACCAAAGATTTCGTGTAGGATATGGCCAACGCGTTCTTCCGACGTGTCTATTGTCTCCGTTATCTCTTTCACCTTCAATTGGCGATCGGCTAACACGACATCATGAACCTTGTCGACCATTTCATCGTTGGTAGCGGTATTTGGGCGTCCACTGCATGGTTCGTCATTTGTGCTTGTGCGGCCACGTGTGAACTCGCTCACCTAGGAGCTGATGGTCGGAAATGATGGAGTACATCCGCCATGAACTTCTAGAAAAATATTTCGAATTTCCGTGGCCGTCTTCCCAGCTGTCTAGAAGTGTTTTATCACTGAACGACTTGCTACACAGTCTTAAACCACAACTATTACCAGTAGACGTCTGAAATTTTGGCAGTTGGCCTAAGAAAGGTTGCCCTTGCCGACCAATGAATCCACTTCAGCCTTCGTGCGCCATCTTCTGCCAATTCCGGAAACATTTCAGGTCGTCCTCGTAGCTTATAGTTTACTTTTTCCTGAATTTGTAGATAATTATGTAGGGTACCTAAATTTTCAACTTCATTTTTAAGTATTAATAAGAACGCGATATCTATGTTTAATAGTACCAATTGCAACCATAAATAATTGGATATGAAAATCTGGTGTAATTGAAGTTATGTATGGTTATTTTTTACATAAAAGAAACATAAACATAAGTCACTACGTCAAACAGTAGCTATTGAACGAACTATAAAATATATGGGGGCAAGATGGAGTTCCTTCTTTAAAATCGAGACTATCTCAGATGATTATTACTTCACTACATAGATAACCATATTTGCAAAAAGAACGCTACTAATAGAGACAAATTTTCTTTATAACGCGCATGATCTTTATATAATATATAAAATAATAGTACAAAACTTAAGTAATGATATGATAACTCCTTTGTTTCATGTGGTACATAGAAACCATTGAAACTTTAGAGCACCAGATATTTATTATATATAAACATAACAATATGGCAAAATTGCTTGGTTATTGAAAATCTAAGAAGAAATGTACAAGTTGGGTGCTTGCTTTTGTGAGTGTGAATATATGTAAACGCGTAATTTGTTCGCCACGCCAAGCTCGAATTTTGTATATTCCTTGTTTAATGACATCGCAAATATTTGTTCTTGTGTTATGAATACTACTCATTCTTTAATGTGAAACTGATGAAGTCGTTTGCCAAAAATCTGTTAATATTCTTTGATTTATCTAAGGAAATCGACAAGGAGCTCTACGTTGCTTATTTTAATGTTTGTTACTATCCACTCAGAAAAAAAAAATTGAACCAACAATTTAATTGTTCACAACATCTCGAAATTGTCAAACTATGCAGTTTATCTGAACAATGTTTTGTAGACGTGGATGGATGATCACCTACAATGGAAACCATCTTCGTACGATGACGTAGACCTCATGCAGCTTAGTGCATCCGAGATATGGACGCCAGATTTAGCGTTGTACAATACGTAAGTATTATCGTTTTTCTACAAAACATTTTAATTGGAAATGAACCAAAAAATGTTAGCATTCTAAAAAAATATATAGGTACGAGGGCCATTCGGAAAATAAAGAACGTTTTTATTGGATATAATTAAACGAAACTCTATTTTACATAAAATTAGATATCCAAGCTATTTTTATACGTAATCACCGTTCACATGTAGGTATTTGTCCTATGGTTTTATCAGCTTTACCGTCCCTGTATACTCAGTTGCCGCCAAGTTGTTGAACCACTGATTAACGGCTTCTTTAAGTTTGTGATCACTTCCGTAGCGTTGTTCACTCAAAAATTCTTTTAATTTGGTGAATAATCACTTGAAGCTAAGTCCGGATTTATGGCGGATGTTGAAAAATTTCCCACCGGGACTGCTGTAGCAAGTCCTGCGTCATTTTCGCTGCATGCGGACGTGCATTATCGTGAAGGAAGATGACTCTGCTGCTTGCCATTCAGCGCCGTTGTCATAATCTTTCTTGTGCTCAACATTTGGTTTAATTTTTTCGGTTTCATTGTTGATTTTGGGTGATACCACTTATTGATACTGCGTTTCTGGAGTGAAATGTGATATCCAAGTCTCATCACCATTGACAATGCGAAAACTTCATCATCATCCTTGTCATAGTGAGTGAGAAATGTCGATGCAGCTGCCATTCGTGTGGTTTTGTGTTTGTCTGACAAAATTCGAGGAACCCACCTGGCACACATTTTACTAACCCAGATCTTCACTAACAATTCCGTACAACACAGTCCTAGATTTTCAGAGAGGTAAAGAAATCGTTAGGACTTAGCTCCGAACTGTATGGAAGATGGTCTAACAATTCGATGCTTTGTCGCGTTAAAAACTTGCATTTACTTGGTGGAGGATGATTTGTCGTTCGGGGTTGGTTTTTTGAAGCTCAGCGATGACTTGCGGCAAACAAATGGTTGTCTACCAATCGACCGTAATAGTTCTTTGATCTTGTGGAGGAGTTGTTGCTACATGACCTGCTTTCGAGACAAGTATCGTGACCATATTTTTGGAGACACTTCGAGAACGGATGACTTTTGTCGGGTTTTCTTCACCTTGGAACATCCAAACGGCTGGCGTTTATTTTGTGACTCGTATGAGTAAATCCAAGATTCATCACCACTGACGATGTTGTACACGTTTTTAGAGTTTCCGGTGTTGAAGCAGTCTAGAGTTTTTTGACACTAATTCACCCTAGCCGTTTTCTGTTCTTCGGTCAATAGATGCGGTATCCGGTACTAATTCTTGTACATATAATTTTTTATGCAAAAGTTCTCAAATTGAGGTTCTTAAAATTCCCAATGATGCCTCAATATATCGTCGTCCTAAAGGCTTTTGGTGCATCTGCTCTTGGATCGTCGCTAAGAGTAATCCGTTCAAGTTTGAATTCTTCATACCAACGAGAAATTGGTCAAATTATTGCTTCGTTCCCGAAAATAGGAACCAACTGGCGCCGCACACTTGTTGAGATAATTGTCTTTGAAAATTATATAGAAATTATTGCGTGAAAATGTTCTCGCTTTAATCCCATTTTTCCACTAATACGGTTGTATCGCACTGAAATTTTGGATTTAGGTTAACTAAAGATGGAGGTTAATTTTTGATTAGTGACGCCCTCTACGTCACAGCGTGCAACACTTCAAAGATATCTCTTGCAGTCTCAAATTGGAATACCAAATAAGACTTTGGTGGAGCTAATTATAGTCAAATTCATTTGAGATTTTGGTTAAATAGGCTTTTTCTTTTGAAAATTTATTAGGTATACCCAAAGTGGCGTTCAGAGGGTACTCGATAGTGGCGTTGAGTGTCTAATACGTAACACAGGAAAGGTAGCTTGCGTTCCACCTAGCCAACACGAAGCAATTTGCATCGCGGATCTTCGTAACTACCCTTACGAGAAACAAAAGTGCACATTAAGACTAGGTTCTTGGGTTCATTCTGGAGAAGAGATCGATTTCCAATTTAGCAATAAACCGGTCACTATCGACAATGTTCAGAACGGAGAATGGAAGATTTTAAACGTGACGGTTGAAAGGTTCCCTGGAAAGTACGGTTGCTGTCCAAACAATACCTATCCTTCGTTGGCCTTCATTTTTTCTATTCAAAGACTTCCTTCATATCACGAAGCGACTATCATTATTCCTGCTGTCGGTAAGTCAGATACTGTTCATCGTGTTAAACATATGGCCTAACTGTCAACGTTGCAATTTTTTAGTAATAATAATAATAACTTTATCCATATTTTTTTTCAACGCGGCTGAAAATGAAAGGCTTTATTTAATTATTGTGGATGTCCTATTGCATTTCTTATTCATACAAAATCTTTCCTGGGAATTACCGAAAGTAGGCGATAATACTCCATATATATGTAAGTTTTCCACCTTGAAATAGTTTTCTAATATATATAATATATGTATATTTTACTTATAGTATTGTTCGCTAGAGATTCTTTAGTATTGTGTCTTGTGCAATTTATAACAACTGTAATACTCAGACGTACCATTAAGATTCCAGTAGATAATGTAGGATGGATATCTGGTGTAGTGGGAACCTTAATACAAAGTAGAGTCGGTCAGGCTATTCTAGTATTTGACAATTCCGTAAAGGTAAGTTTACTAATCTTGTTGAAACTTTTGTGAATATAGTTCGTGGTTTTCACAAGTGACAAAATCAGAAATGCTTGCAAGTGATGCACTTATTTCTACCTTAATAGCTTTCTGCGTTGTACAGATTCGTTGCAAAATTTTTAAAAGATATGGGTAGACTTGTTTTAATAAATTTATATAAATAAAGAGAAGTTTATCATATATATATTTTAATTTTAATATATATTTTAATTGTGCGAACGTCATCAAAATCGATAATAATTAACTTCAAAACAAATATATAATATATACTCGCAATATTATTGGACACCTGAATAACTTTTGTAAAGCACACATTTACCAGGTGTATGCATAAGTTTTATCCGGTTTAACTAAGAGATGGCGCCAGCGAAAAGTACGGAGCGTATTAATTTGACATATACGTCATTTTATTCATCTGATATTTAAACTACAAACACACACACGTTGAGTCCGCCAAAAATTACCGTTTTTGCTTTATCGTTCAGTGATCATGTCGAGTTTTCTGTCTGAAAAAGAACATTTGCGGCACGTATTACTTTTTTTATTTAATCAAAAGAAAACGGCAATTGAAAGTCATCGTTTGCTGGTAGAAATATATGGTGAACACATTCCATCGATTAGAACGTGTGAGACATGGTTTCGACAATTTAAAGGTTTTGATTTCAATGTGAAAGACAAGTGAGCGCTTTGGTTGACCACAAAAATTCGAAGAAGAGCAATTGCACGAGTTATTGGATGATGATCCAACTCAAATGCAACGGCAATTCGTAGAAGCATTACATGTGTCACAGGGAACAATTAGTAGACGTTTACGAGCAATGTGGAAGATCAATAAACTCGGTAAATGGGTCCCACACGATTTAAATGAACGTCAAATAGAAAATCGCGAAGTCAAGCTTTCACCTGGCGAAGTTGGTGCTTCAACACCAAGGCGAAATCGTTTCCGCAAGAAAACCATGCTGTGCTCCTGGTGGGACCAGAGCGGTATTGCGTATTATGAACTCTTCAAGTCCGGCGACACCGTTAATACACCATGCTATCGCCAACAAACGATCAATTTAAACCACGCATTATTTCAAAGGCGACTGGAATGTGCCAGAAGACATGGCAAAGTGATTTTGTTACATGATAATGCGCCGTCTCACATAGCAAAACCAATGAAAGATACCTTGAAATCACTTGTATGGGACATCCTTCCATAGCCGCCGTATTCCCTATGGCGAATGGCTTGCCGCAAAAGTCAAGCAGCTTTTCTGAGATTGTATCCATAAATTACCTGAAAGATGAAGATGTGTAGAAGCTAAGCCTATGGCCAATATTTTGAATAAAAAACATTAATTTTGCTTGAAAATTACGTGTTTCTTTTTAACAACAAAGCGGAAAAAACTTATGCATACACCTGGTATAACTAGCGCCCACAAACTATGATATGAGCAATAAGTGCCGCAATAAATAATAAGCAATATATTACGAGAAAACTATTAACAAATTGTATTAGCTAAATTAAATATCAGTTCTTTTCCGTAAATGATGTTCGTCACAGTGTGAAAATGTTTTTGTATAAAGAGAATGGCTGTTCATTGTTTAATTGAGGTAATATTTGCATAATTAGAATTGTCTTTGAACTGAGTTAACAGTCCTGTAGAAGAATTATTGTTGTAAATTTGCCCTATTCTTGTAAAATTTCTATTTTTATTTTAGTACCATCGTATTTTAAGTCCTGGAAAATTTATTTAAACTGTCCACTAGCAGCAGACTGCTGTTATTATGTTTTGCACACGTAATTATTCTACAGCGCAGTATCAAATAATGATCATGTGTGTTTCTGAAATCAGTGCTTTTTTGTGGTGAGCGGCTCAACGGAATCATAGCCTATTTAACTTGTCATAACCGCAGGAACATTAAGGCGTAGGAAAGTGTACGTAAAATGTTCCATGGTCTTGTTGCAACACCCCCTCACCGCGAAGGGTGAAGTGCCGTTAATTGTTTTTTCAACGGCGAACTCGGGGGCATACTGAACCTGCTCGAAAAATACTCTGCCACTGTACTTGACGGATGTTGGTTTCGAACGCACGGCACCTAGGGCCTGATTCCGTAAGCTCAATATCGTCGAACACGAAAGTCTTCTATGTCCTTCTTTGGAATTTTCGATGGAATGACGGTAAATTATAATTTTCAAATGTGCATTTTGGGTACTTTATTTCTAGACGCATTGTGTTATTTCTTCTCAGCTACTAGTTTTGAAACAACGTTAGTAATTTACTTTTCCAAATATAATTATTTATCTTCAATACTACTATATACTATGTTAAAAGGAAAGAAAGCTGTCTAAGATGAAGGGAACATCAATGGTATGTCTAGGCATGTCGCAAATAAATGAAAATAGTAGCGACTTATTGTGATCATTTTATTTTAAATATAACTTCACTGAAAATGTCCATTAATTATATTTTGCTGCCCCTATTTTCCTTCATTTAGTAGGATACTTGTTGCATTATTTGCAATTTCTTGCATTTCTTCACGTGTGTGATATTGTGTTCAACATAAAGATAATTCAGAGCAGTATGTGCAGTTACTCAGTCTAAAAAGTCGACCTTTGAAATATACTTAAATTGAAAAGAAAATAAATGTATGATGAAGTAATTTATCAATATATATCTGATCACATATCTAACACTGTATCTTCTTAAGGTAGATTTAAAATATATTTTTAAAAGTCCAATACTACTTTCAAATGAATAAATCGTGAGTGGAACCCCTAAAACTTATATTTAGAATGTTCATGTTGCTATTCATTTCAAAAACAGTATATATAAAGTTGTAGTCATATAGTTTTTAAGAAATTATCGAAATATTTGGGTACCTACCCTTTTCTCCATATTCCAAATTGATTAACAGTGCTATCCCACATCTGTTTTTTTGTATAAAACTAATTGTCGATTAGTTTCCGTATTAACTTAGCTAGCGTCATGTGAAAAGAAAGCGACACTTTCTATAATATTTGTAATTTTTTAATAACCTACAATTTTTAAAAGATTGTCAAAAGCTGTAAAAGTGAACTAATGAGATCTATTTGAACTAAAATTTCAAAATATTTGGATTGGCCATATACTTTCCGCCGAAAATATTCGCGCTTCTACTCGAAGAGCTTACCAAATCGCTTTTACTTTCAACTTCGAGTAAAGTATCGTTTCGAGTGAGGGTTTCATATCGAGCTTTACGGAATCCGGCCTCTCAGTTGCTAAATTCAAGTGCTGTTCATATAACTTTATTCCAGATTCACATTATCTCCAAAATATATGCTTCTGACAGATTAGTGAAATATTGCTCTAGAATAATAGTTTTTATTTGAAAATTTATACGAACATCAAATTTTCAAGCATTTAAAATTTACTCTGTGCAAATGCTTTGAATCGCTCGGAATTCGCTGCAGAAACAAACTTATAGTATTTGTAATAATTTCTACTGATTGCTTAGTTGAATTCAATTCCTTAGCTTTACACTCGTAATAACAATAAAAAAAAAACTGATTACTATCCATAGGCTGTTGCGATTGCGAAAGGCGACGAAGATGGAGACAATATAATCGAGAAGTCCCAGGGTGCAAATAACGTCGACTACGTTGTTTTTGCTACGTTACTGGATAGATTATTGTGTGCTATATTTTTAATTATATACATCACTATGTTTATCCGATTCATACCGTAATTGCCTTAATTGTAACAAAATGTTATTCTTTTAATATTGCTTATCATTTGTAAGTTAAATAGAATACTTAAAGGAAATGTATTTCAGTGACATAAAATAACTTTTGTACGACTTGAAAAGCTTTTATTTCCTTTGTTAAGTTCATGTATGTGCAATTAAATGCTTTGAAAATATCCTGTGCACCAGAGTAGGGAATGTCTATATATGACGTCTCTTTAAGCAAGAGAGTCCATAATGGAACCAAGCATTGTATTATTTACGATCTGCTCCAAACTACTTATTTATTAATGTCCACAATTATCTAGATAAATGAATTAAATTGTGAATAGAGTAATTCATAATTTTCGTTTTTTTTATCACTAATCGTCGCTATTATTTAATCCGGGGTCAATTGACAACAAATTATATTAAAGTTATGTTCTTCAAAGTAATGAAATCGATTACTTTATTCTGCATTAAATATTTTATTGTTTATAAATGTTATTATTGTTGGTACTGATATAGTACTGTAAAAAATTCTCTAATTTTGTGCATAACCTAAAAACTATTTAAGCAGATATTAACACCAGGATAATTTCTTTCGATGGATCTGCATGTTTTTCATTGGTTACTCTGGAGGCTACCTATGTAATGCTAAAAAAGTCATTTGTGTTAAAGTCTGAGGCTTACAGTACCTCCAATTTGTGCACATATTAATAGAAGCCGTAGACATATTGTACTGGGTGTCCCAAAAGTCTTTTTCAATTTGTTTTATTCACTGCGTGAACACAATCGTAGAGTCCAGAGTGGGGGTTATGCCAATAGCTAGCTCCGTTCTTGGAAATTTAATCACTAGCGAACGTTTTACGGAAGTGCAGGTTGTGTGCGCGAGTTTTACAAAAACCTTTCAGACGAGGCTCCTTTTCAGGTTAATGGCTACGTAAACAGGTAGAATTGCCGTCATTGGGGTGCAACAAATCGAAAACAGAAGCATGAGAGGTGAGCTCACTCGCCAAAAGTTACTTTTTAGGCTACAATATTGGTCCAAGGAATTACCGGCCCATACTTTTCTAAAGATGACAGAGGTCTTACAGTAAACGTAAATTCTAAACGATATGTGGAGATGAACCTTTTTACGTCAGCTTTGCCAGGTTTTAATGGTTTTATTTGTAAAACCTGGTTCCAGCAAAATGGAACGCCATTTCACACGTCTAACTTCTCCTTACCAGTTCGTGAAATTTTCCCTGGAAAATTGATATACAAACGCGGTGACATAAGCCGTAGCCCCGACTTAACACCAATGGATTTTTTCTTATTCAGCCACCTTAAATCAAAGGTATACAGAAGGCTCTGAATTAATTAGAAGAGATTATTCGAAGAGAAATGGCGGTTATTACCGAGAATATATACCGAGCGGTTCTCCAACATTTTACTTCATGTTTAGAAAGGTGGCAGCAAAATAACGGAAGACGATATAATTTTTAAGAAATACATTCCCAAAACTTGTATTTGAATAAAAAAATAAACATTTATTCATTAAATTTGGACATTATTTTATTACATCCTTTTTATTTTTAAAATAACTTATGGGACACCTTGTATTTACAAGTATTTAAGTTACGACGACGAATCAAATATGAACCGGATTTAAACATTAAAAATTGAATACACCTTATTTTTCTATATCCTCTCCTCTTGTATTCACACATTTTCCGACCGTATCGGAGGTTTTTTAATTCCGTCATCAAAGAATGAAGGTGATCGCGTCTTTAACCAATTGCGCACAAACATTTCCACACCTTTGTCGTCGACAAAGTGGTGTGACCTCCCAGTTCTTCTTTGAGTGGCCCAAACTTGCGGTAGTCACACGGTGATAGATCAGGACTGTAGGGCGGATGTTCCAGTGTTTCCCCATGAATTTTTACCAACTTATTTTGGGTCAATGCAGCTGGAAGGAGGCCGAGTATTTTTTCCGTCGATAGGCCAGTTTCACTTCATCAAGCAGCTCATGGATCGCACGAATATTCGCCTCATTGATGCTCGTCTGCGATCGATGTGCAAGGTTCTCGTTTTCCACTGACTCTCAGTTATGGGAAAATTTGAAAGCGTTTTTTCAGCAGACTGTGCAGTTAATCGACGCAAAATTTCGACAGGTTTTATGTCCTCCTGTGTAAAATATTTAATAATAATACGAACAGATGTGTGCATCTTTTGTTCAGACATGATGCTACTAACAGCCCATCTCTTCATCATGTTTAATTCACAGGTATAGCAGTAAACTCTACTCACACAAATTTATTAATTATTCAGAATGCAGCGTTTCGAGTTACCGACAGTCGGTAACACGGTTGACAATGGGAGTCCACGTGCTTTCGAAACGGTGCGTTCCGAATAATTAATAAATTTGTGTAAGTGGAGTTTACTGCTATACCTGTGAATTGTACAACCACACAGCAATTAGTATCGAACAGGTTTACTCACCTTACATCCCCTCCAACCCATATCAAAACGTCACTCAGTTCATCTACAGGGCGTTAAAACAGAAGTTCGGTTCTTATATGATTCGCCCTCGTAAATATAGCGAGCTGCAGAAAACCTCTACTTCGCAGAGAAAATAGGGTAGGCTTTCGAACATAGAAATTGGATCGAAGAAGATTAAGCAATTGTTTTTTAGAGCATCAGATCCAAAAACGAAGTTTTCGGTGATAAACTGTGAATTTTTGTCTTAAGGACATCTAATGAAAATATTGCCACATCGTGTTATTTGTTGTCTAAAAGATTCACTAATTTATCATTTTGTAGTGCTTTTGCTCCTTAATAGAAGAAAAATTCCTAGAAATTTACTATTGTGTTGCAACATTATGTCAAATGTAGTAGCTACCTTACACCGTACAGTTCCTCAAATTTTTCGGTTGCAAACTACCTTACAAAAGAAAACACGAATTGCTTTTTATAATATGCGAATTCTTTTTATTATACAAATACAATTAAGATACATTTGGTTTGAACTTATTCTTACAAATTAAATAAATAACATTAAATAAGTTAGTTCCAGTCTACGTGACGATTGAGGAGGAAGTGATCGTTTAGGTTATGAAACCGAAGACAAGATATAGTATTGATCACTAAAATATACGTACACAACAAAATACAAAAAAATGCAATTAAAAATATCAATTCGGACGTACCATCGTGCTACTAACATCTACCTGAAAATACTGTACAGGTGCAACAAGGTCAAAAAAAAGTATAAGTTAAACAAGTATATTAAATTTCAATTTTTTCAACGATAACATTTAAAACTACTAATAATAATAATTAATTATAAATTATTAACATTACAAAACAACAGATAAAATTCGTTCTCAACTCTAAACATGTATTTTTTGCTCCGTTGGGGAGATTCGTCGAATGCTAACCTAGCCTACAACATTCGAAAAATTCGTCTAACAAAAAGGTATCCTTTCTTAGCAGATTGAACATTATTTTGTAGGAACGTAGAGTGTGAGAAAAGGTATTTCTAACTTTCTGAAAATTAAGTCCTACAATTTCAGCAATCACAATGGTTGAAGGTGTCTATTTTGACATTTAACCGTTTGAACGAAAATGCTTTGGAATTTCCTAAACCTAATTTAGGCTAATTACGAAACCCAATGAATCTCAAAAAGGTAGAAGCTGAAAACTAGGGAATACTGTACTAGAGAACTGTATTGTTTATATGTAACATATGTAATAATTAGAAACATTGGATATTGTGTCTTTGAAATAGAGAGGAATTATATAAATCAATTCAGATTTAGAATAAAGGATAAACAGACAATTAAATATTGATAACGATAACAGGTGTTATATTTTGTGGTTAATAGCAAATTATAGATAAATACATTTTTAAATATACAGGATGTTCCAACTTATATTCTTTCATTATTGCTTGAGCTATGCAAATAGATAAATTACCAATTAGTTTTTATAGATTTTAATAGAGTAAGACGTTGCAAATGAAAAGCATAAAGATAGCATGTAATATAGTTGCAAAATTTAAAATAAAGCAGTTATTATATAATTAATAACGTAAAATGATTCAGTGTAATTACTACTAGCAGTAAGCTAACATTATAATCAATTATTGCTGTTGTTATTTAATTTTATAATAATTATTGTTTCATTTAAACCAAACATAGAAGAAGAACTGTAAATTGTCTGAATTATACTACAGTTTATCATTAAAAACAAACAAAGACAAATATATCTATGAATACGACAAAGACCCAAAAATGTATAGTTAAAAATAAAGAACTTATTTTGTCAGGTAACCAAATAAGTTCATGTAGCTTTTGTACAGAGCAGAGTGCGATGAATATTTTTTAAGTTTTTTTTTGTTATCTGTCGTCTATTTTAACACGAATCCTTCTTTTATGGAATACATATACATTTGGTGACAATTGTTTAATGCCTAATTTGAATAGTAAAATGGTAATGAATACAACTCTAATTCGAGGTTGTGTACTTTATGAGTACTAACTTAGCACCAAAGTTGCAGTAGTGGCGCGAAAAATATGTACCGCATTCGAAGATGATGCCGTTAGTGATCAAACAGCACAGAAGTGGTTCAAGAAATTTTCTTCGGGAGATCTTTATCGATAAAACACACTCTTTGCAACCGAAGATCATTAGCAACGAAGGATCTTCTGGAGGCATATTCCAATACAACGTGCCTAAAATTTGCAGAAAGGTTCAATGTGAATGCCGAAACCCTTCGTTTCCACTTTCATCAACTAGGAAAGACGTGGAAGTCAAGCAAATGGGTCCCACATGAATTGTCTAATGATAACAAATTAAGTCGTCTTGCCATTTATTCGGAAAATATGTCACGCAACGATAATGAACGATTTCTTGATCGGTTGTTAACCTCCGACGAAAAGTGGATATTGGACTCAAATACTAAGTGTTCGTATCAATAATGGAAAAAAAAAATATCAGAGAACAGTCTAATTTGGGGAATTAAAAAGTTTCTTCTGGCATAAACTGAAAGGCCTTATTTATGATCTCCATATAGAACACCCCCAAAACGTAAATGTCTTGGCTGCTTTGGTGGGAAATAAAGTGATAGGATCATTTTTTGTAACAGGAAATTTAAATGGTGACAACTATTTGAACTTATTCAGGAACGAAATTGTGTCAGCACTTTCCTCATCCAAACACAACCATCCAAACGAAAATATTGAGTTCCAACAAAATGGAAGTCTGCCACATTTTGCGCGTTCTATTGCCACTTGTAGTCTTACTTGGTCAAGTGCATTAAAATGATTTGCAGTATAATGCTGAAATGATTTCAGAAACGTTTTGCGCTTTGCTAATGAATCTCTAATCAGAAATATTTTGCATATAATTTCCAAGAAAAGAACAGAAACTTTGAATAAAAGCGTTGTTGCTGTTAGACAGTGCAGTAAGTAACTTTCCAGAGGAGCAAGGATCAAAAAATTCTGAAAACATGTCCAAGCTTTTAAAACAGGTACCAGTCATTATAAGAAGCAATTTTAAAGTTGTACATGGCCTGGAATGAACTTATGATTAAGTGCATTCCATCCACACTTCGAAGGAGTTGAAACATCTTTTGCGCCAGATGAAGACGAAGTTCTCTTAAGCGTAATTAAGGAAAAATTGCGACCGGATGCTAATGTTCATGTCAGTGCGTCATCGAATGTTGTTAAGTTGTTGAAAATAGTGAATCTTGAAATTGTTTGTACACCAGATGAAGACACAATGATGAAGATTTTCCAGTTCGATGTTTCGAAATGTAGTGACTGGTGCGTAAGTTACAGAAGCTTTTAACTAAGCTTTGGAATTGGCTGAAGGAAAAGAAGTATCGTACACGGATATTTTATATCTTCATAAATTACATATGTATATACATTGGAAGAGATTACTAACCGCAAATTTACGCAGATTGGAATGGCATACTTTTCTTGTCACTACAAATGCGTAGTACCTATCGCTGTCAGCATATGTTTTATACATTATTCAATGTTTCTTCGAATAATTTGCTTATTAACAAAATCTTGCTTTCTGTTGTAAACATTTCAAAAATGTGAACACATATAGTTTGAATTAATTCACGTTATCGAACGTCTGTTCTATTATAATTAATAACATGTGTTGAAATAAATTTTACCTCAAAGTAGCATTTGAATTTATAATTATGTCTTAGCTTGTTACTGAAACTCTTTTCTACTAATTTTGTTTGGTATAAGCTATTTGAATGACATGATAAATACTCTGTCAAATTGACAACTAATGTAACTGAAAATGGTAGGAGTTACGACAAAAGTTTTTATTAGAATGGATTACCGAATTGAGTCAATTTTTAAATAAACACTACTACCGTTATTCAAACATTAATGTCCTAAGATATCCTTTTTAACTATGAAAAAGTGACAATGGCAAATAAATAAATAATGGTGACAGATCAACATGCTTTCAATTGTTATATTGCATTTTTGTAGATTTTTTATTTCTCAAGAAGAGAAAATATTGCTTTATGGGTGTTAAAAGATGTATTTGTATCAGTTGCCAAAGAGGGTGTAGGAATTCCAGGTGATCAGTTCAGTATTCTGTATAAAAGTGGATGGTAATACAATTATTTAAAAAAGCGATTCAAGACATTGTGACACAGTACGTGGTTAGGTATTCTAGAGATCCTTAAAGAGTTTCCTTAAATTTTGTTAAACCTTGACAATGTTTTTAAATAGTATTTAGGACAAGAAAGAAACAAACTATAAACCTAATAGATATAATATAATATTAATTATATAATTCGCGTATCTTCCTGTGCTTCCGTGATCTGTGATATATGGAAATGTTCAATTTGACAAAGAATGGACACCTATATAATCCTAACGGTACATTATATGTATATGTATATATGTATTACATCAAACCAATAGGTCGGAACGCTTTCCCTGCTTTACGTAAGTACATAATCAGTCTTTTTCGCCTACCTAAGCACATCTGATTTAAGTAAGTCCTTAAGTACTCGGTGAATTTATTTTACTAGAGATAGAGAAAGAGAGAGAAAGAAGGAAACAAGGAGAGAGACAGAGAGACAAAAGAAATTGTATATAGCGTTATCTCGCACCATGCAATTACTAAATTTAAAAATGTAATAGGTAAATCTTTGGTTTCTTCATCTAATTAATTTCTTCTATCTTGCATACCTAATCAAAACATCTCATCGTTTACCTGCAAAAAAAATGAGAAAGATTGAATTAGTACGAAGGTAATGGTTTCGAATATCAACTACGCTAACTTAATTTAGTAACATTGTTGGTTATATGTAGCATAGTGCACTTTCTGTTGGATCCTTTGTGGTTGCTTAAAGCAAAAAGTTAAGAAACAATTGATGATCTTAAACTGAATTGATGGTATTTGTCAAATTGAGGGGCGGTGGTGGTGTCAAAAATGGTAAGGGAATGAAATCCTTCCATGCAGAGGCTGAAGGTCACTTACGAGATATTATTTTTCATTACTAAACCGCAACTTTTGTACTAGCATTTGAAATAGAAATATTGTCACTTTTTAAATAATTTATGTGTTTCTTACGTAAAAGTAACCTCAAAGTGAAATATTTTCTACAAAAATTTCAAGGTTTTTCAAGTTACTTTTTTTCTATTAGGGTCTTAACTTTCAGGCCATACATTTATAACTATACAGGGTGCCCATGAAATAAAATAAAGTATGAAAAATGGAAACATCTAAGATTATCAGACTTAAATTCAAAATATTTTATCAAAATTTCTTCGCAGACGCGAGAAAGGAGTGATAACGATATTTAAAATAAAAATGTCTATTATTCTCAGCCGACATATTCGTACGTAAGCATGTTATTGAATTCTTAGCATACCGTTTGAAAGGTAGACAGTCTTATCTTGCAACTTTTGTAACATCGGCAGCTGAGTTATTGCAGTGTATGCAGCCTGCGTGTTTGGTTGGATAGGTGTATTGTGTATACACATTCTACATGGTGTAACATATTACAATTTTCTAGAGTTTCTTTCATTTTGACGTTCGCGTCGTGATTGATTTAATTTCTTTTGGATTTGTGTTCTACGTAATTACACCTTTTCGTTTTCCGTACTTTTTATTTTATTTCAAAGACGTCCTGTATAATCAGTCATTGAATTCTAAGCTAAGGAACTGGAAGGGCTCCGAACACCGATTTATCGAGGCACATTTTGTATTAGAGAGGGAAGTCGAAATAGGTTAGCTTTTTTGTGTCTATTCGGATTTACAGCGCGCAAAAAGTTTTTAAACAGATTCTATTGATTTATTAGTTGTGGGCTGTTGGTTTAAAGCGAATTTTAAGTCTGGTGTTTACAAACTTTTTATTTCTGTGTGTTGTGTTTTTGTACTAAATAAATATCGTTACTTTTTGTGTTGTATGTGATGTAGTAATGAGTATAATCCACAAAAATCCATTTCTTTCTTTTGGATAAGAAATTTAAAAAAATATTACACTTAGCCTAATCTAATTTCTTACGTACATACGTTCTGCAACTATACTAACAATTTCCTTGGATTTATATTTGGACATGCATTTATACAAGGTGCCCGAAAAGTCCTTTCCGAAATAAAAAAAGATAATAAAATAAGGGCCTGATTTAATGAATAATTGTTTAATTTTTTTATTAAACAACGGACTTTGAGAATTATTTCTTAAAAAATATTTTTCCTAAATGTGTTCTGCTATCTTGCTGACACTCTTTTAAACGTGAGACAAAATTTTCGAGAACTCCTTAGTACATATTCTCCGTGATAGCCGTCATTTCTCTTCGAATATTCTCTTTTAATTCATTCCGCGAGTGGCTAGTGTGTACCTTGCAGTTCTGCCTACTTAGATGGTTATTAACGCAAAGATGCGCCTCATTTGACAACGAAATGTTGCTGAAGGACCGTAACCGTCGAATCATTTCATTAGCGAAATTAAATCACCCAGTAGAATCAGTTACCTTTAGTTCTTGTACTAACTGCAACTTCTAGGGATGGAGACGCAAATTTTTGCGCAATATACAATGTATAGAACTTTTAGGAACATTTAAAGCATTTCACACGTCCTCCACGTTCCCCGCTGTTCTTGGTCGCCCCGTCCGGGGTTTGACCATTGTCGAACTTCCGTAGCCATTTCTGATGAGTTGAGTACACTTGACTAGTGTGATGCAAATGATAGAGATTCGAAAAGTCTCAGCGTGCAATAGTAACAGATTTATTGTTTCTGTGAAACTCGCGCACACAGCACACACGTTCCGCCCTCGCAAAACAACAACACCTTACTCGACGATTATTTTCGCGCAGTCAAGAAAACAAGTTAAAAAAGACTCTTTGGACACCCAGTATACATATCTGTATACATTATTTTTTTTTTTTAATGCTTTGAAGTACTAGAAAATTATACGCCGCGAAAATTGCAAACTCTCAAAAATAAGAGCACTTTCTGTACTCTCAAGATAGACCAGGATCTTTAAAGTTGATATCATTTCAATACTCTGTGGTTTCCTAAATATTTGCATAAGAAAACTTTTATCCCAAAGTATACAATAATGAAGTAATTTCTAGTTATAGTGCGGCTCATACAAGGTTATTATTTTAAATGTTTTCTAGTTTGTACATCATGAAATCAAACCAAAAAAATATTATTTTATTTTACTTTTCGAAGTTATTAGGCTATTCTTTACCAACTTTTGAACCTCTCAAACCCCAAATTAAAAAGTACTTTTACATTTAGATATTTTCATCAAAAGATGTTATACATTGGTTAAAACATAAAGCATGCCACTAACAAATTAATTTAAAAAATAAAATTAATCCTTAGATTTTGCCATTATATTAATAAGCCAGAGAGGGACAAGTACACCTTTTACTCTCCATCTCCTTCTATTGATAAATTTTCCTTGGTTCTCACTTATTCCATTCCAATTTCTAAGGTTAAAGTTCAATATGATCAGTACAAATGAAAGCAAAAAACTTTAAGCTTACTAAGATACTACCTGTAGATATGCTAATAACAATGTTTCCGGGTTTGTCGTTCGTCCGAAATTGGATCGTTTCAATTAGGTCGACATTTGGACGAGATCTTAAACATCTTTTGATGAACAGTGAGATAAACAGTTCATATCGATCGCTAGCCGAACAAGAGCATCCAGAAGAAGATGAGCGCGATTTGGTCGAAACACTGACATATACGACCAACATACGCGACCACAAACCCAGAAATATTATTTCGCACTAACAAGAATGTATACCGTGGAGCTTCTTTGTAGCGAAGAATATTGCTTAATAATATTTTGAACACATTACTTAAAAAGAATAGAATATCAGATCAAAAGAGATATATCTTAATTATCGAAATAGAATCAATGTTTCTGTGATATTTTTTGGAAATGTTTCAAGTCCTTATACAAGATAATTAATGCCCCATTGACTAGCTTATATCTCGTTTATTATTAGAAATACAAGAAAATTCTTATATAAAATGACAAATAATAGAATAGAATCGTACTAGTTGGCTATGAATGCTGTTTATTTTACATACAATTGATAGTAGTAAGCAACATTGCTCTAAAATATTAGTAAACAACAAAATAAAATTGTTAATATATAATAATGAATAAATGGCCATTGTTATTCTCAAGAGACTACCTGACCCTCAAGATTAAATTTCTTCTGGTGCTTTACACCATTTTAGTGTGACTAATTCGCAAGCTGCAGAATTTTTTTGTTTTGAGTTCCTAGAGAGAGAAGAATATGTTTCATACAATCCATTCTTTAAAAATGAAAAAAAAAACAAGAGTAGGCAAGTCTAGTGGCTGCTCTTTGATTCTTGGTTTTCTGCAGTGTAGAAAGTCATAGTGCTTGACGTTTCGATCATCTTGTCGTGATCTTCAGTAGTGAAGAATTTTTCCTTTTAGTATGGCAAAAGTTAATAACAAGTCGTTAAGTTAATTAACAGAAAACATTACAATACAAATTAGAATGTCAACAGAAAATATTGAAAAAGAAGTTATCATCAAAATGAGCAGTACTGGTTTTACAAACTGTCTTGCACCTGTTCGTTCATGGTTTTAGACGATTTCTTGCTTTTAGCTAATACAAAAAGATTACTTACACATTTTCCCGAATGTTGCGTTTCGAGTACGTAGCCCTTTGAACACGCGTCTTGCATCATATGACACCAAGACTGATAGGTGCTATTATTACTACCGCATATGGGACCCCTCATGTGCCTTGGCTTGCATCTACGTACGCACGTAACACAACGAGGCATCCCCGTTCGCTTATCCACTAAACAGTTCTGCGTCTCTTTGCACCTGATTTTCGAACAGGTCGCCTTTCGATGGCATGGACCCTTGTAGGCGAGCGGTATACCCTTGCCTTTCTTGCAGGCCATGTCTTTCAAGTGGCAGGTGCTTGGATACGTAACGCCGTCTGCGCCGCACACTTGATGTCTTGCGGCGACCGGTGGGCACTTTCGGGCGCATTTAATGCAGTGCGGACTTAAATTCTGATCCAGGAGGCAGACACGTCCGGAAGGACATGTAATTTTATCACAGGAATCTGTAAATTATTAATATGGTAAGACAACAGGTACGTAAAATTATTTTTGCTTGAATATGAGAACAACTTTTGCAAGTTCCTTTCTTTGTATATCCTTTATATTTCATCCGCGAAAATTTCAAAGATATACAGGATGACTCATATGTATTCTATTTGTCCCACGTAATTCATGAATATCCAAAGAAATTCACACATTCACTGGGCATGTCACCTATGAGTAGCATGCGCTCCTTGTTGACAATGGGTATGTCGCTCATAAGTGACATAGTCATCATTAAGTATATTGGGGTGGTGCAGTTTGAAGGTTAGTTATAGACGTAATAAATGTGGTCAGCATTATGCTAACAATATAATAATAATAATGAATCCAGAGGTATAGTAAACGCCAAGTGAGATGGCGAGTGGTGGGGATGCACAGGATGAGTAATCTATGTCTGTATTATCATTAAAGACTGAATTTTATGCAGAAAACATATTTCTGTTTTTTTTTTTTGGTAGATTTCTACCATATTTTATACTTATCCATTTCTTACCCCAATAATACGTTTTTTTATAATTTTTTTAGTGCATATAATGCATATATAGACACTTTGCCATGAGTACATATGTACGTGCATATTTCATCATTCTTATGCATATATTCGCCATTTTCATAAGAACAGTAATAAAATCTGAAAAAGTAATTTCTGTTCCTTCAACTTTGTAATAATGAGATGGACTTTTAGAAGAAAGTTTTCTCAATAATTGGAAGAACCCACAGCATTTCTCTAAGATTTGTGTAATCTTTTTCTGGGTTGTAATATTCTTTTATATAAATTGGGCAATCCGATATTTTAAGAATTCCGAAAAACTAAGCCCATTTATGTACCCAGTTCCTCAATTCTACCCAAGAAATGCGTCAACGAAATTTATGAATGTTACCGATGGCAGAAAGGAGATGCAAAACCAAAATCTTTGGATTTCTGTTGATGAAACCACCAACGCGAAGGGCTGCCAAGTTCCTAATTTGAACGGTTCAAATCAATCCGAAGGACATTTAATTAATGTAAATAATTTAGACAAAACAAATCATGTTACAATAGCCAGGTTTGCTAATCAATTCTTAGCTATTTTTTTTTAACCGACAAAGTACTGACGCTGCTTCATATATGTTAGAAGCAGCTGAAAGTCTGAGAATTTTTTTCGAATTTAATCCATTGTACTTGCATGGACTCACGGTTCAAACAGAGCTGCTGAAAAAGTTAGATTAGAGTTTCCAAATGTAAATAGTTTAATTGCTAATATCAAAAAAAGGATTTTTAAAAACGCCTTTACGCTGTAATTATATAACGAAATGCTTTCCGACATTCCTTTGCTATCAAAACTTATCTTAGCAAGATAGGGAATATGGCTTAAATATACACTAGGGTGACAGAATAAAATAGGTAAAGCGGTATAAATATGTAAACAGCTAAATTCTAAGAACGAATTAAGAACTTTCTCTTGTCATTAGGGTAGGGGCAGATGTATCGGAAGGAATTCGTCATAGTTTAGTATCGTTACAACTATGCCTCGCTTACAAGGTTCGAGTGATATTAGCGACTTCACCCGGGGTCGCATCGTTGGCCAGAGTGAACGCGGCGCTTCGCAACGTGAAATAAGTAAATTTTTAAATATTCCGTTGTCCACAGTTAACGGTGTGATTATACAATTTAAACGCAAGGAAAAAACAACAGTGGAGCCGGACCCTCTGAAAGAAGTAAAAGGGTACTTGTGCGCGAAGTGTTAAGAGAACCGCGAAAAATTACAGCTGAGCTTGCGGCAACTTCACAGAAAAGTCAGCGCACCGTTCTGCGATACCTCCACAGTGTGGAGATGTATAAAATGGTGGCAAAGAAAAAACCTCTCCTTACGGCGTTTCAAAAACGGCGCCGAATGGCTTGGGCAATCGAAATACCAACGAAGCCCCAAGAGTTTTGGCGGTCTGTCATTTTTTCAGACGAAAGCAGATACTGCGAATTCAGTGATGGTGGTCATACGTGGGTATGGAGACGTTCGTCACAGCAACTGGACGACAAATTTTTGCATCAGACGGTTAAATACGGCGATGTGAACATCATGGTGTGGGGCGCGATATAGTATGGTGGAAGATCGCAATTAGTAATCTGCGACGGAAATATAAATGCGGCAAAATATATCCAAATATTAACAGAAGGACTACTACCGATATTCGACAACGCCATTTTATCTGAAGAAGACGCCACTTTTATGGAGGATGGAGCACCCTGCCACAAAGCAAGAACAACAACCACATGGAAAGAGGAATGGGGGATTCGGATTTTACCATGGCCAGGCCAATCACCGAACGTGAATCCGATAGAGAATGTTTGGCACATAATCCAGACAAATATGGCGAAGCGACCCCGAAAACCCAGCAATAAGGAAGAACTCGTGGCTGCTGTTACAGAAGAGTGGTTAAATATTCCAGAAGACACCATTAATCATTTAATAGATTCTATGCCACGACGACTCGCAGCACTTCACGCAAGTAAAGGTGGATCGACAAAATATTAGTCTAATTTAAAAATTTTAAAATATTTTGTATATATAACGAGAATAGTATATTTTTTTTAATTAGTAGGTGTCTATTTTATTCTGTCACCCTAGTGTATGTCTCTTGCCGATAATTACGAAGCCGTCAAACATGTAACTCAATTAGATTCAACAAGCAGTCTTGCCATAGAAAAGTGTAACGCAATTTTCAATAATTCTGCAATAAAAAAGCAGTTATTATATATTATATCCAATTTTCCGATAATTGAGGAGGCAATTACTAGATTAGAGGAAAATTATCTTTAAATAAGCGTTGTAAATGATATTGAAGAGAAAATTAACTGGAAAAAAAATTAAAGAAAAATTAGCCGAAATTCTACACAAAAATGGAGGTTTTGTTACATTGAAATCGATAAATAACTTAATTAATGGCAATTTTAATGAAAACATTAATATAAATGAATTTTAATTTCCTAAAACATAATAAATAAATGCATATCATAAGTACATTTGCAATTTTAAGTACATATTTAGGCATATTTGGCAAAGATTTTAGTGTATATTTTCCAGTCTTTAATTACCAATATTAATTCTACTTCCTTGATTATTTTTACATTTCATATTTTGCTTTTGTGAGTATACAATATAGTCTATGAGCTTTTTCGCATTTATTTCCTCTCTACATCGTTGGATTTGACAGGAAATATTTAAATAATTACAACAAACAAAACAATTTTATAATATTAAATCTTGTTGCATATGTTCCGAATGTTAACGTATAATTAATCTTAGCAGAAGCATTTTAAGGTATCTTGAATATCGTTAATATAGTCGAAAACATTAATATATTTTACAGTAACGTTTTTAGTCTTTTCCACTTACTTTGACAAGTACCGTAGTAAGCAACGCTTAGGTCGTTCGATCGTTTCCTACACGCTCTTTTCTTCAGTCGACAAATATTCTTATAAGTACGACCGTCACTTCCGCAAATCGGTGCTCTTTCGGAGATCTTCTTACTGACGTTGCACTTTGGGGAGCAAATGCATTTCGGATGCCCTTTCCGCACCACACAAACTTTTCCAGACTCGCACTTCACACCATCGCATGTATCTGTAACGTAACGTACACGCATATAAAATAGTGCTTTGCCGTAATGTAAACGGAAGAAGAAGATATATTGTATTTAGAACATAAAAAATTATATAGTTTTTTTACAAGTGCTTCGCTTCATTTTTGGCGTTAACTGAAAGGATATAAGGTAGATTGAGGCAAGCGTAAATCCACTTTTTATATATGCAGTTTTAGCTGGAAGAGTGGTATTTTTGGTGATGGGCAATTTTATTTTAATAGTTGTCTATATTACCTTTTGGAGTAAATGTGTTATGAAATACCGTAGTTCTGCGGAATCTCATGTAAAGTCGTGTTACATATATGATTAATGTAGACCAAAGAAAAGTATAAATTCCTATTTGAAGAAAAATTTAAGAGAAACATCAAAGTTTTGGAGCCAAACTTTATACCGATGTCAAATTAGCAATAGATTTTAGCAATAGAAAATCTATCTCGGTTTGTTACATTCAACTCGAGATTTTTAAACACTGGTTTATTGCCGATGTCAGAGACAAGTCTTCGGGAGAGATTGTAGATGCAAATACGTTTGTAACAATTTTTCAAACAATTAATGTTGTTTACACAACAATAACATAAGTATCGTTTTACACAAATATAAGCTTAACATAAATACAGCTACTAAATACAGTTAAATACAGCTACTCATGGTATTGGTGAAATCATTCACGACGTGAGGAGACAAAAAACGCTAGCATACTGCCATTTTTTGCTCAACACATTGCAATTCCCTCTCTGCTACTGTCACCATATCTAAACTTACAGCTCAAGTGAGTATTCTTGGCGCTAACTAGTGCCAAAGCAATAAAACACTTGTATATCTGCTTCATTCGATTTCACAATGCTTTCTCTGTTTTTACTGCATAAATTGGTTTCTGAGCAAGTTTTTTTCCGATTTTGATCGTATTCTACAACCTATTAGGAATTTCGGGTATATTGTTTCTTTTCTGAAAGGAGAAAATGAAAACAAACCGTATGTTTAACAAGACATTATGGTAATAAATGAAGCAGACTCGAGTGTGCAATTGGGAGGAATTCACCAATCAGCAAGTTTTTGCTCTTTTTCATGAATATCGTTTCCTTCGCATCTAGTTCTTTAGAAGAATTGACATTTTTAAGTAGCTTCAGGTTTTTTACTCCCATTTTATTTATGTCCAGATTCTAGAATACATTTTGCCACGTTAGATAGTTCTTGTTTATTAAAATCGATAACGCATACTATGTTCTTTAAACCTCGTTTCGATACTCCTTTTTGTTTGTCCAATGTAAACTTTATATTGCATAAATTTGGTAAATTCCAGACCTTTTCATCATATCCGGTTTATCTTTGGGATTGCCTAAACGGTTTCTCAAACTGTTTTTTGATACGAAATGGACATTCGTATTTTGTTGGCGGAAAATTTTACTCAATGCTTTTATTGTTGAGTGGAAAGGTAATGTTATGAATTTCTTATTACCGGTGTCTATTGGTGTCGGGATCATGGAATTTCTGATGTGATTATATTGGACTTTTCGTATTTTAGTCCTTCTTCTAGCTGATAGAAGTGAAACCAAGTGTTGCAAAGGTTTCAGTGTGCGTATGGTAATATTGAAAATATATCTTTTACAGTCTGTAGTCTCACCACAGCTTAAGCATATCTTCTTATTTCTCAAAGCAGCTTTAATACTGTTCTGTTTCTTTGGGCGCAGACATTGTAGCTTTTAAGTTATTTGTAACTAATAAGATGCAAATATTATCACATTTCCATCAACAGAAATATAATATATTCTATGGTTTATCAATGTTACTAAATTAAATTCATGACATTTGCATATTAAAAATGTTGCACAAACAATTTGTTTTTGAATCCAGCTTTTTTAATGCGTACATCAGACTGCGAACTGCTCGAACTGGAATCCTATCTTCATCATTGCGCGCAAAAAAGTTATCCTAAAGGATTCATTTATTAATTTTATAAATGCACACGATGTTCTGCATACCTCAACTTAATCTTCTTGTCGACAGGTTTTTTCATAGTCCCGACCTTGATATGTATCGGTGTATGTGATGTTAAGTTATGTAAAGCACTTCAATAAAATCGAAATACTTTACATATTATTATATTCATATTTTACTTTGCACTGAGCTGCAGCGTTTTAATAAAGTGCATCAATTGACGCATCTTCACGTATGTAATTATAAAAACGAAAGGGGGGCGTAATTGAAGTGATTGTATTTTAATAAAAGGATTAATAACAGCACCTCATTAATGTAACAGTAAAAGCAATGGGGAGACTGTGTTACATCTACACACTTTGCGTAGGGCCATTAAGATATTCTGGTAATTCCATATACAAAACAAGTATGAAACGATTTCTTTCGTGTAAAAATAAGTAAGTTTATGTATATTGAGTGTTTAATATTTAGTATGGTATCATTTCTTATGGTATCATTTCTATGATATTGTTGTCTTTTCATATTTCGTCGGTATTTTTCATTAATTGTTCTTTCCTGATACATTTTTCCAGAGATACCATGATTTGGACTTGATTCAGAATAGAGAATATAAAAAAAATTATGAATTCTGATTGTGTTTTAATGTAATATTAATTCTATGTATACCATACTTTATGTAGTGCGATCAAATTTATGAATGGTAGTATACACTAGGGTGACAGAATAAAATAGACACCAGGTAGAGCGGTATAAATATGTAAACAGCTAAATTCTAAGAACGAGTTAAGAACTTTCTCTTGTCATTAGGGTAGGCGTAGATGTATCGGAAGGAATTCGTCATAGTTTAGTATCGTTACAACTATGCCTCGCTTACAAGGTTCGAGTGATATTAGCAACTTCACCAGGGGTCGCATCGTTGGCTAGAGTGAACGCGGCGCTTCGCAACGTCAAATAAGTAAATTATTAAATATTCCGTTGTCCACAGTTAACCGTGTGATTACACAATTTAAACGCAAGGAAAAAACAACAGGGGAGCCGAGACCAGGTCGTGCCGGACCTTCGGAAAGAAGGAAAAGGGTACTTATGCGCGAAGTGTTAAGAGAACCGCGAAAAAGTATAGCTGAGCTTGCGGCAACTTCACAGAAAAGTCAGCGCACCGTTCTGCGATACCTGCACAGTGTGGGGATGTATAAAAGGATGGCAAAGAAAAAGTCTCTCCTTACGGCGTTTCAAAGACGGCGCCTAATGGCTTGGGCAATCGAAATGCGAACGAAGCCTCAAGAGTTTTGGCGGTCTGTCATTTTTTCAGACGAAAGCGGATACTGCCAATTCAGTGATGGTGGTCGTACGTGGGTATGGAGACGTTCGTCACAGCAACTGGATGACAAATTTTTGCATCAGACGGTGAAACACGGCGGTGTGAACATCATGGTGTGGAGCGCGATATGGTATGGTGGAAGATCGCAATTAGTAATCCGCGACGGAAATATAAATGCGGCAAAATATATCCAAATATTAACAGAAGGACTACTATCGATATTCGACAACGCCATTTTATCTAAAGAAGACGCCACTTTTATGGAGGATGGAGCACCCTGCCACAAAGCAAGAACAACAACCACATGGAAAGAGGAACAGGGGATTCGGATTTTACCATGGCCAGGCCAATCACCAGACATGAATCCGATAGAGAATGTTTGGCACATAATCCAGACAAATATGGCGAAACGACCCCGAAAACCCAGCAATAAGGAAGAACTCGTGGCAGCTGTTACAGAAGAGTAGTTAAATATTCCAGAAGACACCATTAATCATTTAGTAGATTCTATGCCACGACGACTCGCAGCACTTCACGCAAGTAAAGGTGGATCGACAAAATATTAGTCTAATTTAAAAATTTTAAAATATTTTGTATATATAACGAGAATAGAATTTTTTTTTAATTAGTAGGTGTCTATTTTATTCTGTCACCCTAGTGTATGTGTTATTATCATATCCTGGTGTTTTGTGTTATTGCAAAAAGTGCTTTAAAATTGTGTCTGTACGTATTAATATGAAACAATAAATAAATCAATAACAATACCGTATCTCCTCGCTTGTATTAGGTAATAATTGTATAACAGACAAATCATCATTCCATTCTTTTTTTATCAAGATAATTAAAATGCTTGAATTTTTCTTTGATTTCAAATTAATTTATTTTAATTTTTCTCCAACAAAATCCCCGCAATCAAAAAGCAAAATGGTGTATCACAGCTTAAATTTTAGGTAAAATCAATTTTTCAACATAGCATTTTTGACTTGATACCATTTAAATTTAAACTTAGATTACGCTTTGTTCCAATATCACTTCACTATTGATTATCTGACTGTGCAAAAGCTAAAAGCGGGTTATTCCCATACACAATTTTTATGAAACGTCATCTTTAATAATAATTTTTTTTAAGGTTGGTACACGCATAAAACCATAACATCACGTACAATTTTTTTGTTGACAGATATTTATTACTCAACATGACTGAGGTTAAAGCAAAAATAATAATATGCATTTATCACATAAAAGGACCACAAACTTGAAAGGAAAAGAACAGTACATGAACAAATTAAAATATACAAGATTGAGTATTTTTTTACGGTAAACGGCAGAAAGTCAGACGACCTCCACGCGGATGCAACGCCTGTTTCTCATTTCTGCCGCACTTATTACAGTTACAAGAAGAAAAAGAAAAGAGACTGACTACGTGTGAATACGTTCAATAATAAACTTAAATTATCACCGTACAAGCAAAAACCATTAAAGAACAAAAAAGGTTACAATTAAGACCGATGTGAAGTTGGCAAAAGGTTTTAGCAATAAAAAATCAATCTACGTCTGCTACATTTAACCCGTGGTTTTTGATCGCTATATTGTTATTGATGTCAAAAGGAACCCTTGGGAAAATTTTATGATATAAATATACTTGTAACAATTTTTATAAAGTATTAAGTTGGGCATGTCCTTCGCTAACCCGCAGTCTCTATTTTTACAATGACGTAGTACATAGTATTACGCGTAAAAATAATTAATTAAGCATGTCGAACACACTTAAAGGGAAGAAGCGACCACTGTCTGCCCAAATAAAGAAGTTTATAACCGAATACTCTGATTTAAAGTTCGATAGTTGCAAAATATCGTGCAATGTTTGTGAAATCCCTTTGATGTGCTGGTACAAAAGCGATTGCGAGAAACATGTACGTAATACAACCCACAAATAAAAGAACGGCATGGAAAAATTTATGTTAGATTTACTTTTGGTGTTTATTGTTCTTGCTTTGCCCCTTAACTTACTCGATAAACAACATGGCGTACATACAACGCCAACGTCTCGGACAGCATGACATAGGTATCCATCAACGATATGTGAAAATATTGAAAACAGGATTAAAGCTGAATTACATGATAAACAGTTGTAGTTACGTGCAGATAAGACTATAAAAAGAACTCTATTGTTAATGTTATGTGGTGGTGCATCTGCAGATCCGTTAAATAAAGATTATTTTAACTATGCCTGTGTTACATCGGTCGATGTTGAACGATGTTTTTCAAGATACAAAAATATTCTTTCCCACCTGCGACCCAACTTCACCGAGACAAATGTCGAAACATACCTGATGCTGCAAACTTTTCATGACTCTCTCCAATTCGGTTTGCTGAATTCGACAACTACTATAAAGAAAGCAAATCTTTATGTCTGTTGACACAGAGGGCATGCATTCATATTTCGTTAAAGATGAATAGACAAATTAATTAACAATGCAAAAGGAACAAATTCTACAGTTTTTGACAAAGAGAAAAACAATTGAACATCTTTACATATAAAAAAGGTTCTCACATTCTCCAGCTTAATTAGATTTTGTCGAGTCGAAAAATTTGGCTAGCCCTATTTTACAATCACATATTACTATTCTTTATGAAATATGCACATATACATAAACTGTTAAAATGTTCTTCCACATAATGAAACATATATACATTATAATACGTAATACGATGTACCATACATGCATACATAGGAGGGAAACGGAGACAAATTGCTTCAACGAACTTTGTCAATTTTCGTCGATCGTGTGTGTGGTTGAGTCCGAACCTGGCGCGCCGAAGATTTGGCAAAGTCTTCGTCGGGTTGGCCAAAACCTCACTCATTACTCATATCAGGAAAATGTTATATTATCGGGGAACAGCTGTTTTTGCCAACCGTTGAAGAGGTTTTAAGAAATGATCTACATATGTCCTTATGACCTACTTAAAAGAAATGATTTGATTATTTCGTGGAAAATGTGATCCCTATATTAAATACGGTAATAATAGTGATAATAATGATAACAATATTAATATGCAATTTATTAGCATAACATCTAAAAAAAATAAAGATAAAAAAATAAACATGTACAAAAATGTCGAAATGGGTTAAAGATCTGCGGCTTAGAAATAAGCGGCTGTTCTTCCCCCGAAACACAAGGATGGCCAGCATAATAGTAAATTAAATATAATTACAACGGCTTAACTAAAAATTAAAATGAGAATGAAAATAAAAAGAAAGGAAATGCTGAAGAAAGAAAATGATAAGTATACAAGCTGTAGCACTTATGTAGCTGACTTGCAAATAACGTTGGTTTTAAGGCACGAACGTTCAAAGAAATTGCATTAAGGCATTTAATAACAGTATGAGGGAATGACCTCTTAAGCCCCCCTAAGCTGTAAACTGGCGGAGTAAGTACACCAATAATCTCAAAGGCACATACGCATTATGTCGGAAAAGTAACGGAACTTTTTAAATTTACAGAAAAAGTTACTAACGCCATCCCTTGAAACAATATATAATCTGAAAGCTCTATATTCTCTCTACAAAATGAGACCGCGACTATTGAAATCGATCAAGTGGTAGTTAAGTTATAATGGATAAAGTAACAGTACTTTTTAACGGTTCGTTACAAATATGATGGAATCACGAGTTAATATTAAATTTTGTTTCAAGTTCGGTAAATGCTTTACAGAGACATTTGAATTCATGAAGAAAGTTTATGGTGCGTGTGTTCAAGTGGTAGGCGATTTCAGGATGGTCATGATGCTTTGGAATCGCGAGGAGTTAGTCGAAAAGGTGCGTTTATGCATACGATGCGAATTTTACTGTGAGATGGATAGCGGAGGAATTATATAGGACGAAAGACATGATTCACGAAATTTTTACGAAAGGTTTGAAGAAACGGAAAGTCTGTGCTCGATTTGTTTCTCATGCTTTAACTGAGGACCAAAAAATTACTCACGTTGAATATTGCAAAAACAGCCAGACGAAATCGCACATTTCTAGAAGAAGAGACTTGATGCGATCCTCAAACAAAACACCAAAATGTTACACAGACTTCCGGAAGTAACAAGAGAAGAAAATGTTGATTTGTTTTTACAACTCTAACGGTATTCTCCATCGGGAATGTATTCCACAGGGTAAGAATGTCACAGGCAAATATTATGTGAGGCTTATGGAGCGTTTGAGAAGAGAATCGTTCGAGGAGGCCCGAATATCGAGCGCCGGGAAGTTGGTTTTTGTTGCACGATAATGCACCGCCTCACAGGACTGTCGCTGAATTTTTGGCGAAAAAGCAACTCTGTGTGCCAACAACGCCTTGCGTATTCGCCAGACTTGTTACCATGTGACTATGAAACTGGCTATGAAAGGAACGTTTTATGACATACATACGTGGGCAACAACCGGCTCGCGGGCCGGATCCGGTCCGCTGTAAGATTTGATCCGGCCCGCGAGATATTTTGAAAAACCCAATTAAAAAAAATATTACAATACTTATTCACTCCAAATGAGGAAGATCGAGTGATATGGCGTTTATCGCTTGCTCCTGCGGATTCAAGTGAGCGAGTAAGTCGAGTGGTGAGGATCATCAAAGAGTGAGGCGGCAAACATCAAAGCCTTTGATGTTTGCCGCCTCACAGGCGGTGCAACAAAACATTATTGCTTCTCAATTGTTCCATAGTAAACGATTGTAGATCATTCCTTCATTTTGCGTATATAAGCGAGTGGATGGCCCGAACTTTGGTTCAGTTCTATTTGAGCTATCGAGGCGATAACTTCGACAAGCGATATCCTAGCGAATTGCTAGTGCCGTTAATTTGCTTTGAGACTTTGTGTGCATCTTGAGTACTTACTAATTATATTTTGTTATTAAGTTTATCGAACGGAAAGTAAACGAAAATGATGTCTGGTGGAAAGAAACGAAAAGTAGATGCAGAGGGTCGCCAGTTTCAAGAAAAATGTACTGAGAATTCTTTTTTTATCTTGCACAATGGTAAACCTATTTGTTTGCTGTGTAATGAATCCATTTCAGTGATGAAAGAATTCAATATACAGAGGCATTACTCAGCTAAGCAGCCTATGCTGCACTCACTGACAGGACAAATAAGAAAAGACAATACCCAGAAACCTATCGCAAATTTGGAAAAACAGCAGCAAATGTTTCATAAACAAAAAACGCAACTTCATAATGTTATAAAAGCTAATATTGTAGTTAGTTCAAAATTGGCAGTCATTAAAACCATTTGCCGAAGGAGAATTAATCAAGGAGTGTATGTTAGAAGTTCCCAGTGCTTTGTGTCCTGAAAAGAAAAATGAATTTGAAAAATTAGTTTGTCAAGACGAATTGTTGCCTGACGTATAGAAATGATGGCTAATGATATAAAAACAACTTTGACTGACCGTATGGCTCGTTTTGAATCATTTTCCATAGCATTAGATGAGAGCATCGATTTATCTGACACAGCTCAACTGGCTATAATTATTTGAGGTGTTGATAAAGAGTTCACTGTTACTAAGGAATTGCTTGCTTTACTGCCGCTAAAAGAAACCACTACAGGAGAGGACATTTTTAAAGAAGTTCAAAAAAAAAATCTATGCTATCATTGAATGCATTTGAAGTATTTTGAATAAAAATAAATAATTTTGGCGAAATAACTACTTGTTTCTTTTTTATTTGAAAAGTTTCGTTATTTTTTCGACATACTGAGTAATTTAGAACATTTGTTCCAAAGAGAATCTTGCGGTAGAAATTGCAATATATAAAAAAGATTGTTATAAGTTCCTTGAAATGGCGAATGCTGTAAATAAATCTTAAGCAAGAACTGTATAAAATATATGATAAAGAACGCATTTTGAACTTTGATTCAGTGAATAAAGAGGTTGGAAATTAGAAAATTCAGCAATTCAAAAAACAAATAATAATATAGCAATAATCAGGTAAATATATTCCAAGTGTAAATTAGTAAAGGAATTTTTATCAACAGAATATCACTTGCCATGGTTGAACTTGTAACTGTAAAAGCACATATTTCTATTCTGGTTAGAAGGCAGTGTTGATTGCACAAGCATTTACAATAACTGCAACAAGCCAAAGGCTGATTCCAATGCGCATAATTTAAATACGATACGTAGGTATCGGTTTATTAATCGGAAGCCGAAACAGAAAAAAAACGGTAAATAAACAAACAAGCTTCCACGGCAAAGTTTATTGAGAAATTGCCCGTTCGCCTATCACAGTTATGTCTAAATATAATCGCTCTTCATTCGCGAATGGAATGCAAAAGGTATAAAAAGCCTAAAAAAAGATCAAGAAGTAAACAATAAGTGGGAGTGAATATATGCGTTCCGCATATGCCTCTCCTGTTCGAGAGTGAAGAAGTCAACGACAGTCTGTGCCTTAAAAATGCTCTCCCGTGCCAGAAAACGTTCAACGTACTTTACGCGTAAGATTTTAATCGCGTTTACGCCTACCATAAAGAGTATCACGATTATTGTCACCGGCTGTCGACCAGTAACTTTACACACTACTAATTAGATTTCAGATATCGCGATGTCAAGCAATTTAAATGAAATGCATTATTGCAAAATCGGTTTACTTTCCTTTACCCTGTTTGGAAATTTGTAACAGTAAAAGAATGTTTACTGCCGTACAGAATAATTTACAGCGGTACACCGGGAACCTAAAAGTTCAGATTTGAATAAGGTTGTTTTGGTGTATATCTTTGTGCTGTTATTTTCGTATCGATTCTTCTTTTTGACGCTTATATTTTAGAATTTTCACGATTTGTCAACGCAAAAAAATGAAGCTTTTTGAATCAATAACACACACTCTTTTGATAGCTTAATCGTCCGAATTAGCATACTAGGCTTCTACAAAGTTTGCGTGTTCATATTTTCTTAAGTACCTTATAAAGTATACTAGGTATTCTTTTCTTTTAATATATGGATGCATTCACGAAAGCGTAATTAATTATTATTGAAAACAATAAACAGCTGCAGATAGGTCAACCTTTTAGTTAATGTTGCTATATTCTGAAAGTATTCTGAAGTCTATAAGCAGGAAATACTATATTGCGTCTTTATTAAAGGTTTATCCCCACGTGACCTTTGTAGAATATGTAACTAATATTACGAATTGGTAACGGTTCGCACAAAATTCACTAAATATTTTGGTAGCTAGGAAGATTATTATTTTAATAACAACAACATTAATAGTAATAATAATAATAATAATAATAATGATAATAATAATAATAATAATAATAATAATAATAATAATAATAATAATAATAATAATAATAATAATAATAATAATAATAATAATAATAATAATAATAATAATAATAATAATAATAATAATAATAATTATAATAATAATAATAATAACAATAATAATAATAATAGTAATAATCACAACAATAATAATTGCCCAACAGGTATAAATAAACCCAAATAATAGGACAATATGAGGGCAACCTGAAATGTTTCCGAATCGACAAGAAAAACACGGTATTGGTGTAGTTCTTTATTTTTACTTTTCGATGTAGTCTGCTTAAACGGTGTTCCAGTATTTTTTCTTTTTTCGATAGGATGTGTCCCCGCTGAGATTCAATATAGAATGGGCGCAAAGCATATCATTATTGATATTGATTAGGGTAATGTTCTGTAATTTCCCTAAAATAATACAGATAATGTTCTAAACATACAGCTACTATAAATAACTTGTATTTCTTTCAAGTTTCTTTTAGACACTCAGCAACCATGTTAAATGTTTTCCCATATGGAATTCTACGATTAAGGACCATTCCGCGTACAATCTCCAAGCTTCATTACAACGGAGGAAAGGTGTGAGCAATTGAATTTAGGTAAAAATGAATTAATTTTATTCATAGAACTTAAAAGTAAAACAAGACATTCATAGTACCGTAGTTTCTTTGTAACGTAAAAGGCATTACGACGATTGCAAAGACTATATGATTGAGTAATTCACGTGTATCGCAGTAAATTCCACTGCACAGAAATTAATAATTTAATCGGAACGCAGCGTTTCAAGAGAGCACGGACTGTGATTGTCAACTGGGTTACCGACTCATTACTATTTTATATAGCGAGTTTACTGCGATACCTGTAAAATACATTAGGTTATAGTTATTTTAAATAGCCAACTTAACTCACCGTTATTGTGTGAATTGTTTGTATAAAGTTTTGTTTGAATAAAGAGAACTAAACCGCATCTGTACGTACACTTCAGGCTTACCGTAATTAGCTCTCCAGTTGTCTTGTAACCTGAGAGTAATTGAGTAATTTTTGTAGCTGATAATATTATAAAAGTGAACTAACAAGCGCAGATGTAAAATGAGCGTATTAACGTAGTTTGCGTTTGTGAAAGGCCAACGCTTTCCTCAATAAAATTTCAGCCTCATAAAGTTTGTGTTACGGTTTCATGTTTCTCCTTTTGTAACCTATTTAATCATCTATATGTGTATATTGTTGTATTCCTTTCAACACATTCGAAGTTTTAAAAAAAAGGCAGTTTCTGACACCAGGGCAGCTTTTATTGTGAAGCTCCGTAACACGCAAAAATACAATTTGAAAACAAATTGAAAGTATTAACACAAGTTAACAGCTTTATTATAATCGAACGTAATTAGAATATAAGTTAACAAATTACATGAATTACATAACACGACTTAATATGGACAATGTACTTCTCTCGATACTACTCTTAACAACGCCGGGGTACTACCCCCATGAGAGTTTTGCGCGCAGCGCTTATATAGTAAATAAAAGTGCCGACTAAGATCCTTGTTCTTATATATTATACACTTACTTAAGGGTTACAACAATATACACACAATAATAACGGTTTAATTCATAATTGAAACTTACGCAGTAAGTACGGTTATAAAAATTGCCTTGTGTGCCTTTATGGTACATAATTGTTGTACTAGGTATATTTTATTTTTAGCTACACGTCATTATCTGACCATACAAGAAAAAAGGAGGAAGATTTGTGTGTTCTAGAGACAAGAATAGCGGAGATAATTATTTGTTACTATAATTGTCATTTTTAAGTTTACTTGCATGGATTTATTTAGTCCTTATCCATTTTTGATTTACTTGAACATTCGATAAAAGAACTTTTTTTCACTGTTTTAATACTATATTCTTCTGAATATGATTTTGAGTGTGTTATCCCATTTTAAAATCTGTGTACATTGCAATTATGAATGTTTCTCTAATTTATTGGAAAAAATACTTACAATTATCAATTTGTTGTTCGAAACAAAAAGAAATTACTTTACACACGAGAATGCTTCACTTCTTAATGAGGCCTTGATACAACCGATTTAGGTAGTACAGTCCATATACGAAACTAAACGATAAGTCGCCAAACTAGGTGCGTAAGATTCTAGTAAAGAGGAGACCGCCGCGAAAGAACGCAGTGTAATGCACCATACTTTCAAAATTTTAATACAACCTTAACTTCTTTTATTTGTTGAAACCAGCACACAACAAACATTTCTTAGTCGTATTTGATGGGACCTTTTACACCAATCATTGCGGCAAAATATTTATTATATTAGCATTACAGTAAGTAAAAAATTCTAGGAAAACTACAAAACAATTCTTGTATTATTTTACAGCATCATTACTGTAACTCATTATTTACGGTATTATTACAGTAATTCTACACATGCCTGTAAATACACGAACACTACGGTAATATCTACAATAACTTTTTTAAGTAAACAGAAAAGTGTTAATTTTAAAGGAAGTATATATACTGTAACTTATAAAGACAAAGTGCGGATGAATCGTGATACAACAGGAGATTCGATGAATTGCATAAGCATTTTGTTAGTTTCTGTTAGACGTAGCTAACATTCATAATTACATATATTAATTTCTTGAGGTTAGTAACAGTTAGTGTGATATATAGTAACTATTAAGGTTGGTATTTTATTTATAAGTATACATGTGTGTATTTTTGTATAAGTGCAAGATATGCAATTTTGAGTTGTACACAAGTACGAACTTCATGTGAAATTTCATAAGGATATTCCTGGAAAATTATTTAAGTGTATGTATATGGCCAAGACGTTTTACGCAATTGAAGAACTACAAATGTTATCACTAACATATACATCATCAACATAGTTGGAAAATTTTAACTAAATATTTGTTTTATTGTTTTTTATCAGATTGCCGATTTAATTCAGACAAGAAATCAGTTTACTTGTCTCGCATTTTCGAATATCTGGAGGCAAGCGGTACGGTATACAATTTTGTAAAATAACTATAATATTTAGTAATAAATATAATCTAAGACAACATATGCATATATCGACACTATCTAAATGTAAATGAAGCATTAAGTATATGGTCGACGCAAAGTCCCGATTTAAATCCCATCGAACTGTTATGGGATGAATTGGACAGGATGGTCCGAAAAGTATGCCCTATCTTCGTAGGCCACTTGTGGAATATTTTACAAGAGGAATGGACTAATATCTCAAATAAAGTTCTTGAAAAACTAATGGAGTGGATGTCTTGGATTGTGAAAGCTGTTCTTGGCGCAAAAGGGAGTTTCTTTGATGGACAGAATGTTTAAGAAGTTTTTGTTTATTTTTCGTTAGAATTACCTTTTTTACTTTCATGCTTTAATTTCAATCGCTATTAATAAAATGTAATAAAAATTTATGCAGACACGGAATTTAATATCAATGCCAAGTTGCAGTATCAAATAAATCATTTAGAATAATTTTCCGCTTGTTTTTCAGTGATAATTGGAATTTCCTTGTTCCTTCAACGTTAAAGTTAATTTATTAGTCCTTTTAATTAATTAAATTTTTAGTTTTTTTAATTAAATTTTAATTTTAACTAATTAAGTAGGAGCTGTATTTACAGATCCCATCCGCTAGACCGGTGTGTGGTGCCATTACACCACGGAGCCGTCTGAACAAATCGCCACCCAGACCGTGACATTTTTAATTATTTAAAAATTAAGAAATAATTAATTAAATTTAACGTTGAAGGAATAAGGAAATTTCAATTATTAAAAATTTAAGTTTTGGAAAAATGAGTTTTTTTCTTAAATTTATTTGCGTGTCCGAGCTAATATGGACGGTAGTGTATGTAATAGGACCGAAAACTTACCCATACAAGGTTTACATTTTACGCCGCCACCTAAGACCCTCCAGAAAAAGAGCGTACCAGAATCGAAATTTTCATCGGACCATGCCCTAGACACGCCATCGTGATGATGAGCGCAACAATTCTCTCTCGAAGATTCCTCGCTGAGCAGTTCCGTGCAGCGGTTGTTCGACGCCATCGTCGTCCAGCAGCTGCCCGCTAGTGCAATCAACAAAATGACAATAATTAGATGCGTATTCGCAGATTTCGCACATGTTAATGTGTCATATGCTATACGATGGTAACGGATGAAATGGAAACATATTTTGAATCATTCTGCAATCGAATGCCATATATGGATTTCTATATTTAAGACATTATTTCTTGAAGAGCTTTACTTACAAGGGAACACTCGAAAATCCAGATTTGCATTACGATTTTTAAAATTTTGTAGATATATTTCAAACTGTAATAAATATATATCTTTTTTTTGGCGTATAATATGAACTATATACAAGAAGAACAAAGAACCAAAATTATATGCAGAGTGATTATAAAGTAACACATAAAATTCGTAATTTCTTTATTTGTAAATATATTGAAAATTGCAGAAACCCGTAACTTAGGATTTTAAACATAATTACTTTTGGTATCATAAGAACAATCATATCTGTTGTCATTGCGACGATATGACGTCATCGATGATTGTTTTAAAGGACGTCCTGTTAGACTGCATTGCATTTGTAGATGTGACAGGTTTTTATATGTTGAGATATGTAATAATTTTGCTATGTGTCTTGAGAAGAAAATTGTCAATGTTTCAGAATCAATTGAATTCAACGGGTAACAAAATTTCAAATACAAGTGTAATGGAATTATGTGCACCTTTTTGTATCGATAAGCTTATTCACACTATTTGTTTATCTGCATGCCACACTCCGAGTTCACAATGAACGCATTGAAGTTGATATTTTATATTCGTTAGTTCTAATCAATATCGAGCGTACAGTGCTATGTCATTTGAATGATTTTATGCAAATGGCTCATTTAAGTGAGGACAGGAATTCAGATTCCTAGGAGATCTGCGCATTGTTTAATACAGTACACCCTGAAAGACATCACACGGTCTGTTGTTAGTAGGATTGTTGCAAAATACAGTAAGATGGGACTTGTAAGAAATTTATTTATCTAGGGCTGAATTTCAAAGGTAGTGGATGAGCATATACTGTTGGAACTGAAAGGAACTCTATATATTTCCAATGGGACATTGGCTTTACACAATAACGTAGGACAAAACGCAGTGTTGCAATTTTTTAAAAAGGATAAAATAAATTGACAGGACAATTTTGATCGGCGGCTGTGGAAACGTAATGATTCGTTGTAAACGAAATCCACGTTTTTTAAACAATATCGTTTTTTCAGGTAGGTACACTTAGTCAAAGATCAATACATTACATATATAGAGAATAATCACAAAGTAGATAACCGGGTTTTGTCGTGTATTCATTGTTTTACCTTCTCCTCTTTACTACTTGTTCAGTCTTGCTCTCAAAACATCCACCTTCCCATCTGTGTGGGAGATTGCCAAATTGGTGCCTGTTTTTAAAAATGGTGAGAAGTGTGTTATTTCCAACTATCGTCCCACAGCGTTATTAAATAATTTTGCTAAAGTTTTTGAGAAATATTTGTACAAGTATATTTATGCTCAAGTTAGACCCTGCATTTCAAATGACCAACACGGTTTCGTTGCTCATTCTACGGTAACTAATCTTGTTACAATTACTCAATACCTATCTGATAGTATTGATGCTAGGAGGCAGGTAGATGTTGTGTACACTGATCTAGCAAAAGCTTTTGATCGAGTCGACTACACCCTGCTTATTAATAAATTGGACAATATTGGTTTTGCGTCTTCTCTTTTGTCTTTATTCCAATCGTATCTTCTTGCTCTGGCGTTCCTCTGGAGTAACTTGGGTCCACTTCTGTTCCTCATGTATATAAATGATTTGTGTTATCAACTGAACTGTCCAAAGTTGTTATACGCAGATGACTTGACAATTAATATTTCTCAGGATTGCAAAGCCAACTCCACACGTGGTGTGTCAACAACAAACTAACAGTTAATGTAAATAAATACAAAATTGTCACCTACTCTCGTAAGACGACTCCAATTATATATACCTATCATTTGGCTGGATCTCCTTTACCTAGAGAGACTTCTATGAGAGACTTGGGCGTCGTCTTCGACCCAAGACTGACCTTTATGGAGCATATATCCAGTATTTGTGCATTAACGTTGAGTGTGTTAGGATTCATTATACGTGTTACACGACCATTTGCTTCTATAACAGCCATTCTTCCTCTTTATTTCGCCTTTGTTCGGTCTCGACTGGAGTATGCGTCCTTGGTCTAGTCATCTATGTAACTATCAGATACATCTTCTGGAGCAGATTCAGAGAAGGTGTTTGAAGTTCTTGTACTTTAAAAAATTTAATACTTACCCGATACAAGAATTTAGTCACAATGCTCTGCTAGATATATCTAATATTGATTCATTGGAACTACGTCGAAAACAGGCTGAGTGTAAATTCCTATTTACAGGTCCCCAATTGTGTAGCAACTTCAACTCTGTGGAGTTTGTCGAATTAGATATACATACCTGCAGTTTACCGTCCCTTTTGACGGTATGTAGACCGCGGGTGCGGTACACATAGTTGAATTCGTTTTCCGTTCTCCTTTTTTCCTAACCACTGGTGAACTACTTATTTTTTAGTTAAATTAATGCAACTAGTAACTAAGTATTGTATGTTGATATACCTTAATTTTATGTTACTTATAAGTACCTTGTTTGCATGTGTACATTAATTATTTAATTTTTGCCTTGTAATTGGATATTTATATCTGTTGGACAATAAATATTATTATTATTTACTTGACGTTTCGCTGATCATGCCGTCACCTTCTTCAGGAGGTTTCTAAAGACTGTCTATATAACTTTATTACTGTTTAAGTCGACGAAGCTAGATGAAATGTAGATGAAACTGCAGGTCGACACAATTGCTGCTATTGATCGAAGGGCAATCCTCGCTGGATCCAGGACACTTATTCACAACATTCAGCAAACATCAATGTTTGGGAAGGAATAATTGGCCAAGGTATCATTGGTCCATGTTTTTTTGAGGGAATTCTCACTGTTGCACGCTATTTCCACGCAATTTCTACGAGTTTCTTATTCCTGCTTTGACTTCGTTTTTTCCCATCGACAATGATAACGACGTGCCCCATCAAGATATTTGGTTTCAATAGGATGAAGCACAACCTCATTATGGAATTACTGTAAGAACAGTTTTAAATGACATGTTTCCTGGAAGATGGATTGGTCGCCGAAATTGAATGGTTTCCTAGATCTTCGGATCTAACCTCACTGGACTTCTTCGTATAGGGTTATTTGGAGAAGAAAGTCTATATGAATAGACCGAATAACGTAAAAGATTTAAAAGCTAGAATTTGCCACGAGATTAAATATCCCCTGAAGCAATTAACCGATCAATTCAAAGCTTCTATACTCGCTTAGGTTATCTCCAGTTAGTTGATGGAGAGCAGTTTGAACACTTGATACATTGAACTTTAGTTAATTAATTCTAAGTAATAATTACCCTTTGTTACTAGTTATTTACTTAGTATTAAACTTTTACTTATTTTAACTTCAACAATTATCTTACTGCAATTAGCAAAATTATTACATTTATTACTTTTATTACTATTTTTTATTATTGCAATATAATCTACAGGCTGTCCTTTAAAAAGAATCATCGATAATGTCACATCGTCGCAATGAAAACGGATATGATCATTTTTATGATGCCAAAAGTAAGTGGTTTTAAAACCGTTAGTTATGGGTTTCTGCGATTTTCAATATAATTACAAACAAAGAAATTACTAATTTTACGCAATACTTTATAATCACTCTGTATATTTTTATTCATTTTCATGTTATACTAATATATTTGTAATAATAATAAATTTTCGGAAAACAACAAGGCAGAATTTAAAAGACAGTATAAAGCTTATTAAAGATTTGATACACTACATATTATAATGCGATTATTAACATTATTATGGTGAATAGGATTATTATACATATCGTAATTATGCTATGTAATTAAAGCAATAATGCTAGTAAGAAAGGTGTTGAGAACGCATGCACTGCCTGCATCATGGACAACCAACAACAGCAGCTTTTTTACAAATTATACTAAGAGCGTAGACTTCGTATCTTTTGCAAAATAAAACTCTATAGGATTTTTAAATAATTCCGGTCTTTCATTAAGGTATGCATTCTTATACCTTGGGTATTTGATTCGTTAAAAATTCTTGCTAAAGAAAGTTGATTGTAGATTACTAATGATTACAGCTTAATAATACCACGAGGATGGTACGAGAAGAATCCATGTTCGAAGACAGATGGGGCTTTGTATCAAAATCTTTGTTACTGATTGTTGAGTACTATTCTTTAGTTGTAATCTATCAAAATTTTAAAGAGATTTATCGAATAGGGTTGTCTCGAAAGCTGTTGAAAGGGAGCAAGTGTATGTATTTGTGGAATTATGGTAAAAAATAATTCCGGTCAGTGTCTCGATTTCCTTTTTTTTATAGGAAAACATACGCAGAAATCAAGGAGACAAGTTGGATGCGGTTTACAAGGACCATGCATGTTCGATGGTTACCATCAGATACTGGTTCAATAAATTTAAGCGACGTCGAGCATGTGAACTTTGAATGAAAAGATCATTGCTGAAACACAGGTCTATCTTCCGATAAATTTATTAAATGCAAAACAATATGTTGTCCTCCTTAATACCGGTATTTACATCATCCTTGTATTTCTCTGATGTAAATCTTTGTCTGATTCCAAGTCGGGTTATATAAGGACTTCAACATGTGCACTGATACAGAGACAGAGAAAATTTTGGGAGGATTTTAAATGGTGATTTACAGTTTGCGGATTTCATGTTCGTTTTGAGTTTTTACATATCGAGGCTTAACAGTAGGAATAAATTTATCTTTCCCTGGTTAACATGCGCCACCATCCTCAGTCACCAATTATGTCAATATATAACAGTGCTACTGTATATGCATCTAGATTTGTTTCACAGTACTGTCAACGTTTGAGGCAAATTTTGTTTGAGCAATTTACTGTTGCTTAAGGAATTTTTACATTTTCGTTTGCCATTGTTTCCTTTTGGTGTTAAACATTGTGTTTTATTATGATTATCATAGTACGATATCCTGTAAGAAGCTGTATGCTGCTGAGCTTTTCCACTATTCTGCAGCTTTAATTTTGTAGTCTGGGTCAATAACACTGCCTACATTATAAATATTTGCCGATAATTTCTCTTCATCTTCTGTTACATCTCCCTCAAATGAGCTTCATGTGACTCATATGGTTCTTCTAATAGTTCAAATTCCAATCTTGCTGCATATTCGGAAGACAACATGCTTTCTTCTTGAGCACTTACAATCATATTTTTCAAAGCATCATGAATCTTATATAGCGAAGATATGTCAAGGTGATCTTAAATTTACCAACAGTAATGTACAATGTCTTCATCAGCCATTATTTGAACTAGTTATAAATACAAAAACTTTCATACAAGAAGTACATTTTATTCCCAAAATAATCAATAGGATTATTAAGGTCTATAATGTGCATTTCGGTAAATAGTGTGGTCCAGGTATAAAATGCATTACATCAAATACTTTAACGTAACCTGTAGAAAAGGGCCGTTGATTTTGGTGTTGAAGGATACGAAAGGAAACATCACAATAGAAGATGAAATTGCTAATAATCTAATGAGAAATTTTCCTGTGTGCACAGACCGAATGTTCGTAATAAAATTTAAATTACTTGCTAAATTATACTTCGTCATTATTTTACATATTTAACTTTTCCTTTACTGTTAATTGCTTCAGCTTATTTGGCTATTTACTGCTTTATTTACTTTTTTCGCATATCGCCGTCAATAAACGAACAATCATTACGACAAGCTCTTAGTCTTGGCCTTTTGAGTTATCTTTCGGTCTCCCATTACTACACATATCTTTATTTTCCCGATATTTTCGGTACCGTTCATGCAACGGTCGCGAACAGGATAATCGACTAAATAAAAAAGAACTGTAAACGAATTTGATTACTAAAGACAATCGAATTCTGTACATATGTATTTAATTCAAGTGAATTACTTGTAAATTTATGTATATACCGCGTCTGCCATTTACCTTGAAACAATCGGGCATTTTTACTTATTATTAGTTTGTAAGTCTGTGCTTGGTCTCAAGGTCGTATATTACTCATCAGATTCTTCTTAAGTTTAGGTGCATTTATAAATTTCTTATTTACTTATCCGTTTCGTGTTGTTACTGTTTTAAATATTGTCTTTGTGGTTTAGTGTTGACTTCAACGCGTAAGTTGCCAAGGATGAAAAATATTCTGTTGTACAATTTTTGTCGAATTATAGACGGGTTCGTTGGGTGTAATTGATTCACGTATAATTTAATTTATTATATAATTTATTTATTCATTATTTTTTTTTTGAAAATTGTATATTGTAATTAAGTTTAATGCCTGCAGTGTGTTATTTGGAACTTTAATTTATTATTCTTTGTTCTTTTTAGTTTTATTTTTACCTATTTATTAAATTTAATCATTATTTCGGGCTTCACGCATTATTAACTCTTATTGTGAAACACCCCTCCGAAAATTCACAGATTTCATTTTTTTTGATTTAATTCTCGAATGGAAATAGGTAGAACAAAAATTTGGATGCAAATATTGTGCCTTATCGAAAGATCTTTCAGGACACGCGAACGTGATATTGCATTTAAGCGCCACCCTAATATGCTACAGCTGATTATGGTAATATGGAAAATAATTTAACGCAAATTGTTCATCTTTGACATCATTTATTGATTTCAAAGCATTTTCAATTATACAGGGTGCTCCAAATTTGTAGAACAAGTCATACCTTATGGTACTGCATACATACACTACCGCTCAAAAGTGTTTAAGCACTCTCACTCACAGCAAAAATGTATAAAAACTCAGCAAAAATATTAATAATATTTATTTTTTATGTACAGATACACGTACATGAATAAAAATATATTGAATTAAAACGTTTAATTTAAATTTTGCTTTCATCTATGTGACCTCCTCTTGATTTAATAATTGCAGCACACAATCGAGGCATTCTCGCAATAAGTTTTGCCAGAGTTTCTTGTGTTATTGAGGTTCAACTCGATTGCAATTTGTTCCACACGTCAGTAGCTGATGTCGAAGCCGATTTCCGTACTTCCCGATCTAGTTCTTCCCATAGTAATTCGATTTGATTCAAGTCCATTCCATAATTTTGAGAGTTCCTTCCTCTTCTAAATAGCGTAAATAGTCTTTACATAATTTAGAGCAATGTGTTGGGTCATTATCTTGCTGCAAGATAAAATTTTGACCCAAAGGTCAAATTTCGGAAGGTATTGCGTGGTTCTCCAACATTTCGCAGTAGCCTTCTTTTTTTAATATACCGTAAATTTTCACAATGCCCCTACACTAGCGCCAGCAAAACAGCCCCTAATGATGATAGAACCTCCACCATGCTTCACGGTAGTAGCAATACACTCTTCTCTGGCACGCTCACCCACAGATCTTCTTACGAATATGCGTCTTCGGGTTCCGAACAGCTCAAATTTGGACTCATCCGTTCATAGGACGTTGTTCCACTTTTCTATGGTCCAGTGTTGGTGTTCACGGGCCCATTTAAGTCGCTTTTGCTTGTTTTGTTTGCGTAGTAATGGCTTTTTCATCGCAATACGTCCATGGAGCTCGACTTTCTGTAGGTGACGTTTGACTATAGAAACACTGACTAGTTTTTGGCGACCAACATTTAATTCTGCGGTGATCTCCGGGGCTGTTTTGCGTCTATTTAACTTGCTGGTAACCACTATTCTGCGATCATCTGCAGATGTTGTCGCTTTTGGCCTTCCACTCCGTCTTTTATTAAGAAAACTGCCAGTTTCCCGATATTTTTTTACGTTATAGTCAACCGTAGCGTGGTGTATTTTCATTTATTTGGCAATTTGTCGATTACTTATGCCACTTTTATGGTAAGCTATTATAAGCGCACGTGTTTCCGTACTAATTTCTCTTCGCGGAGGCATTTTAAAAAATTGTCACACGATATTTCGCTCACGACGTGAATAGAATGCAACTGACCATAGATTACAGATTTCACTATAATTTTCTAGGAAGGTAATTTAAACATTATTACCTACAATCTAACAGATGACTAAATTTACCCAGTAAATTCAGAGGGATTGTTATTGTAATTGCACCGCAATAAACAGTTTATGGTAATCCGATCAAGTGCAGGAAAATGATAGTAAACCTTATGCGATATAATGGGTGTTTATCTTACTGAACTACATTTTAAATACGTATTTCATTTTATTATAATGTTTTTTTGGTAAACATAATACTATATGAATAATCCATGAAAACAGGGGTGCCTAAACACTTTTGAGCGGTAGTGTATGTCTTCTATTAAGAAAAACCATAATTAATTAGTAAAATTCCATTAGTTAGTATGTCTTAATGTTCATAATTCATACAAATATAAATACGGGATTACGCGTGATAACAAATCCTTAGCATTACTAATAATAAATAAAGTATTTATCGTAATGCGTATTTAAATTATGTATTTATAGTTTGCTATGGTTATGAAAGTCGTCAAAAAATGCTTAAAGCATGAAAAGCTGTCGCACCAAAAACAACGAATGAATGCGAAAGTATAACATTGAAAGCAACGGAGAAAAACGAAAGGTGTTGGTTTGAAGAGGCAAAATTCGAATGGTTCAGGTCGATTCTCTATATAGCCGGACTTGTACTAGGCATATGCAAATAAACTGATATATTTAGATGACAATTGATTGTGCATTAATGATTTTATGACATTATTTCGCAAATGGAGATTAACATCATAATTTGAGATAAGAACCAGGTCAGAAAATTGTCGTACAAATCCGTTTCACATTCGAAATTCATAGATATCCTGTCGTTTTCTTTGGTATTTCCAGTAGTTGAACATCTTTGTTTGATAGGACCTCTTCAAAGACTCTGGGCAGTGACCTAAAGGTATAAGACTCTTTGGCCAAGTGCTTGATAAATGGATTTTAAGAAACCAATTGTTAAATAAATAAGTGGTTAATTTACGTGAAGATGAAGCTTGAATAACAATGTTTGCAGGTCGAAATGGGGTTTGTTGTGCTTGGGGCCCAAATTTGCCACCAGGTTCTTTTAGTACTCATCAGTAGTGGGGACATAAGTTTACGAGATGCAGATATTATTGGGAGAATAGTTGTTGCTTGGATAGACTGAATAGCAGCTTCAACTTTCTTCATACCGTAGAATGCTAATGAACGTGCAGAATGCATCTCCAAGTTGAAATCGCTTTCATCTGCAGTATATACATGCTCGGCACCATAACTCTGGATTAGTGGTTTAACTTAATTAATAAAATCAGTAGAAATCTTTTCTAATTGCAGAATATCTGATCCATATGAGCGACTGATTAATTTAGTGATTTTTCGCGGAACAATTTTATATGTTCTTTTGAACAGCTACGTCTGTCACCATATCAATTGCCGATTGCAGTTATGCACCTCAATCAAATTTAATTCAAATTGGTTATGTGAAGCAAATTGAGCTACCTAAACTGTATGAAGTGGGATTATTTAGAGCAACTGTTTCGTTTTTCTTATATATGTATATGTAGTACGTGTATAGCACTAGCAATCTTAAGTGTTGTATGTTGTATGATACGGTTTCGAACTACTACTGGGGGCGATTGCAGTGTCTCCCGAGAGTTTGCTTGTATTATTTATTCACATAGAATCCGTGTATGGAGCTAGCGGAGAGTACGCTATGCGCCAAAATAAACAATACTGAAATGCGCATGTGTCAAATGTGTATGTGTCATGTGCTGAAACGTACCGAGTGGTTTCCGAACGTGGTTACAGCGTATGTGAATGTCGTTTTAATGTTAGTTGCTTCAGGATGGTTCTCACTGTTGCAGAAAAAGTTTTTATTGTGGACCCCAATTTCCGTTCATACGGAAAAGGGTGCGAAAACGATCCCAGCTAAAAAGAAGTTGCCGACGCATTTAGGCCAAAGTTTATGAAACAGGCAACGCAACGTTATGTTAGCAGTTGTTGACAAGTTTCGTATGGAAAGTGTGCTTTGCCAACGTAAAGGTCACGGAGGTCGTCCAGTGACAGTCACAACCAATACGAATCACGGGCTTGTTTTGAATCAGGTGCTGCAAGCACCAAAACGAAGTCTCCGAAGATCATCATTAAAATTGGATATCAGTGATCGATCGCTCCTTCGAATGTTCAAGAATATTGGTGGATTTGCATTCAAAACACAGACCAGACACCGTCTGACTGCAGCTGATAAGCGTGTAAGAGCCGAATACTGCGCACGTATGTTGGCTACGGATTACGAGGACGCGTCGATCTTGTCGAATGTTTGGTTTTCTGACGAAAGCCATATTCACTTAAACGGATACATTTACAAGCGGACAACACGGTTTCTTGGATTCAAACGCCCCCACCTAATCGTCGAGCAATCCCTTCATAGCGACCGTGTTACCATTTGGTGTGCTGTATTCGCACATGGTATAATGGGCCCGTATTTCATTGAAGCAGACGATGGAACGCCGTTAACCGTGAATCAGGAGCGCTACAGAGAACAGGTTATCACACCATTTCTTCATAACCTTCAGCGATTTTGCCGTGTCAGAAACCTACCACGTAATCAACAATGGTTTCAGCAGGGCGGGGCAACCTGTCACACGACTAGGGAATCTCTTCGAATGTTGCGCAATCATTTTGGGAATCGCCTTATTTCGCGTGGCACTGATTTCCCATACCCATCGCACTCACCAGACCTAACACCACCTGATGCGAATATATAGGGAATGCTGGAGGCTGTTTTTCGTATCGATCCACCGCCTGACATTCCAGAATAAAATTCGTGGTTTTCTTCGTGTCATGCAACAACCTGTGTTCACAGACATGTTTATGAACCTTCGCGAACGCTACGAATACTGCTTGAAACTGAACGGAAGGCATCTTGAACATCTGTTTTATCGGGAACGTCGTCGTGAATAATGTTTGCAACGCTATATAATGTAAAGTAAATACATGATTAATAAATATTATACGTTTCATAATTTCTGTACTGTTTATTTTGCCGCATCCTGTACTGTAGTATGTTGTACTACTATTTAAAATAATTTTATCTTTAATCTATAAGATTTCGATATGACTATATCTTTCACATAGCCAGTACTCTTATGTAGATAAAATAACCATTTGTATTGAAATCACACAGTTGCGTTAACTAATGTTTCACGTGGTTAGCTGCTTAGTTGTAATTCGTTGGAAAAGCGCGATACTTTAATTACAAATTCTCATTCATGCGTGGAGTACAGTAACGTTATAAATAAATACTAATAGATACAGATGTAGCATGTCGCACCATAGGAATTCATTCAATTCATTCAAAATAGGTAATTTATATGATGATTTTAGGAGAAGTTTTCCGGGCAATAACTTTGTTAATGAATTCAGATCAGCACCTTTAGAAACAAGTGCTCTCACTGACAAATGAGTTAGAAGACCGGTCGGCAAACATATCGCGGAAATTGTTTGTAACAGCTTCGATATCGATAAATGTAGGCAACAAGAAAACCCACACTCGTGATGAAAATCCAACGCATTGATCAAGCGTATAATTACTCATTTTGTTTTGTCTTTTAAGGAAAGATGGATATGTTGGATCTGCATTCTAATAACATATTCAAGGACGTAATATATCATCATGATGCCATGTAATAGATGTACTCCTGGAATTCTTGTTTGTATCCTAGTTATATGAGATTATTCAAAAGAAGGTGTTCTTCTTCAGCTATGCATTTCCTTAATATTTTTGCTAAAGTATATATATAACAATTATTGAATGTAAATTTTTGTTGTTAAGAATACGTCTATTCTTAAAGTCAGATGCTTTCCAGATACTGAGAAGAATGTATAATGCAGAAGTTAAATACTACTGCTACACAGGTAAGGAGTACGGATTTTTAGTGTTGGATTCAATTTTATTCATTGTAGAGATTAAGTAAGCACAGATGTTTAAATATAAACTTCCGATAATCTTCCTTATGATTATGAACACATTGCACGGACCGTAATAATGGAGAAGGAACAGGCGATGAAAAGAATTGATTAATATGTTTAACATTCTGCGAATGGATGGGAAGTTCAGAATACGACCAATATTGATACTGTGCAGTGTCTTCCTGTTGTTAGCGTTTGTACGGCATCTATAATTGTAATAAGCTTGTTTCTCCTGCCTGATAGCTTAATTAGTTTCATTGCGCAGCGCTTTATAGAATTGATGGTGTATAGGATTTTTAGATTTATGAAGCCGCTGTAAAACGGCATTCCTGTCTCGAATCACTAATTTTATAAGCTATATGTACGAGGGCGAATCAAATATGAACAAAACTTTTCTCTTGAACGTCCTCTAGGTGAAATGGGTGGCGTCATGTTTTGATATGTGTTTGGAGCGGGATGTAAGGTGGAGGGGAGTAAGCCATTTCAGTTCGCAGCTAGGCTGTTAATAGAATCGTGCCTGAGTAAGAGGTGCACACGTCTGTTGAGCAACGTATTATTATTAAATTTTTGGTGCGGAAGGGCGTGAAACCTGTCGAAATTTTGCGTCCACTAGCTTCACAGTTCGCTGAATTAACGCTTTCGTGCACTCAAGTCTACGACTGGCGGAAAAAGTTTTCCGATGGCCGAGGGTCAATGGAATACGAGAGTCATGCACGCCGACCGCGGGACAAAACCCGAGAGAATAACAATATATATATATATATATATATATATATTGTTATTCTCCCATATATATATATATATATATATATATATATATATATATATATATATTAAAGAGGAGCGGACCAAGGTTCGATCCTTGATCTATGCCAGAGAGGGAGTAAAAAGTTTGAAATTTAAATCCATTAAAATAAACGTAATTAACTCTGCTTAAAGGATATGATCTTAGGACATTCCCTCTGCCACCAATTACGTCAAAAGCACGGGAAAAATCAGTATAAATAATCCACTTGACCACCCCCTTCCACGATTTCAGCTATTAATTTGAGAAATCTGTGCCAAGTTAGTTACAGTAGATCTATTTGCCAATAGAACCATGCTGAGATTCAGAGAGATATGGTTTAATACGTTTCTAAATTGAGACTTCAAAACCTTCGCAAAGAAGAAATTATAGCCACAGGTCTGTAATTGCCAATATTGGAGCTATCACCCTTTTTCAAGATTGGCGAAATTCTGGCTACTTTCCATAAATCAGGAAACATACACGTGTGTAGGGCTAGATTTAAGATTATACATAAAGGAGTGACAAAGATAGTAGCACAACCCTTCACAAAAAAGCAAGGAATTTTTATATTTTTGGGAAGATTTCAGTCAGTTTGCGTCATACTACGTTACTTCAAATAACATTTGCCCAATTTTAGCCAAGGAGAAATTTTTCTCAGAATTATAGTGAGAAATAACGAAAACTTTGTAACATCGGAAGACATGCACAACTGCTGTGTACATTCCATTCCAATCTAACCGGTCATCATCAAGCACTTTACTGTTCATTCATGAGTACACAGATAAGTTAATGACTAAACATTATTTGTCACAGTAGTTGCACCATTCCTCTTTTAAAGTAGAAAGAGCTAGCGCATTATATGCGTACTGAATTTCGGTATTCTCATTTCTTCTTTTCATGTTGCTCTCAATTGATCTTGTACTGGACGCCGTAAACGAGAATCTCAAGGTATGGCGACGACAGCTATTACAATTTATTGTTCGGATTTAGATAGCGAATGTAATGTTTAAACGTCACCTTTATTAGGGAAACTAATTAAAGGCCTTACTTGAAGTGGTATACTAGCTTGATAAGGATGCCGTTTATGCGTTCGCATTCTCCGCCCGTCAAATAATCTGCAGGTATTATTAGCGAGCTGGCCTACGTCTGCCATGAAGTAACTATACTTATTTGCGGGTAGGTTCATGATCTTGTCCTTGTCATTAAAGATAAACTTGGAAAAATAGCGAGCATATTAAATAAGCTGTCTTAAGATATGCAAAAAAAAAGAAACTATGAACTGAAGTTACATAAGACAACGGTAAATTTTCTGGCAAAATTGCAATTTTTATTGGAAACATGTGAGATGACATAGTACGACGTGGAAACAAATCCAATTTCAAACTAGTGTTTTTTGAAATCGGTTTTCTTTGAACATTCTTTCGGGTTAGGTCAAGTAATGTCTTTTTTATTATTGCCGTGTAATTTCTTATTGTGGACACTTTTGCATGGCCGTCACGTTCATAAACCATGCTTTCAATTGAATTTTCAATCAGAGCAGCCTATGATTTTCAATTAAACTTGGGAACAATGTGGAGCAGTAATGTTATTCGAAAATTAAACCTTGGCAACTATCGTCTGCCTTATTATAATTTAGTTGTTAGGTGAATCTTATTTATTGTGCAATGTATACAACATTACAATAAATAATTTAATTGATAAGACAAATTTTCAGACAGTCCCCAAATTTAAATGAAAATCTTAGACTCTAAATGAAAATATAATTGAAGGCATGGTATGTATATGTACGAGGGAAAGTCATTAAATAAGTCAATCTGCTGTGAGAAAACTGAAAATAGCAGTGAGCTTTTTCCCTATCTGCCACTAGGTGTCAGCACAATCCAGCTTTTTGATACTTAAGTGACAGATGCTGTGCGCGTACGGAGACAGTGTTAAAATAACGTGCTCGAAGAATGTACTGCGGAAGAACTGTTGTGCTGTTGTGGGTTTTTTTCTGGGCAAAAGGCAATAAGGAAATGTCTCCTGTTTACGGTGAAAAGTATTTGCCGCGTAAAGCTATGTGTAACCATGTGTGGTACCTAGATAACTGTCCGAGGAACACGGGATTCAAATGGCTGGGAACTTCTTGAACATCCGACTTACAGTACCGACCTAGCCCCAAGCGATTGTGATCTATTTGATTCACTCAAAAATCATTTTGGTTGTAAACATTTTGAGGGTGATAACGACGTTCAACAACGGGTACACACGTGATTCAAACCGTAATCTAGCAGATATTGGGGCATTGATAAAGCGATGATATAAATGTATGGAAGAGTATGAGTTGGTGGAGACTTTATTGAAAAATAGAACTTTTTGTGACCTACTTATTGACTTTCCCTCGTAATACCGTGATCATAGTTGTTTACTTTCTGGTGCATAATGGAAAACAAATATGTACATACATGTGTCATGTGTACCACATTTGAGATACAAACATGTAACGTATTCATTTGCATTCGTATATTACTCGTAATGCGGTTGTTGGTATATGTATTAATTGAACTGGATTGAAGCAGTAAGATAGATAAAAATGTTCTGTAAAAGTAATCCAAATAGTTTCAACGAGGGCAACCTGAATTGTTTCCAGAATCGACAAGAAACACACGATATTGGTGCGGTTTTTTATTTTTATTTTTCGATGTAGTCTCCTCGAAGATCAATATATTTTTTTCAAACGGTGCTCCAATCTCTTCAAGCTGTCGGAAAAGTAGGATGTTTCGAGGTCTGTAAAGGAGCGACGATGACCTCCTTATTTGGGGTAAATCTCTTTCCTACCAGTGATTGTTTCAGGTTTGGGAATAGGAAAAACTCGCTGGGGACTAGGTCCGGTGAATATGGAGGATGAAAGACTAATTTGTAGCACAATTCATTCAATTTGGATACGATAATGCGGGATGAATGAGCCGGTGCATTTCCATGGTGGTAAAGCACCTTTTTCCGCTGCAAACGAGGCCGTTTCTCATTCAATACTGCATCGAATCGGATCAATAAATCGCTGTAGTATTGCCCCGTGATCGTCCTTCCCTTCTGCAGATAGTCAATGAGGATCACACTTTGGGAATCCCAAAAATGGTCGTCATGATCTTTCCGGCTGATGGAACGGTCTCTGTTTTCTTCGGAGCCGATTCGCCCGGAAAAGTCCACTGCTTCGACTGTTCTTTGGTCTCCGGTATGTAGTAGTGGATCCAAGTCTTATCCACGGTTACAAAACGGACGAAGAGATTCTTTGAATTGCTTTGGACCCTGGCCAGACACTCCTCCGAAACAGTTACCCGATTTCGTTTTTGCTCCGGTGTGAGCAAACGCGGTACCCATTGCGCCGAAAGCTTTTTCATATCCATAATTTCATGTAGGATACGGCCAACGCGTTCTTCTGAGATGCCTGTTGTCTCTGCTATCTCTTTCAGCTTCAATTAGCGATTGGCTAACACGACATCATGAATCTTGTCGACCATTCCATCGTTGGTAGCAGTTTTTGGGAGTCCATTGCGTGGCTCGTCACTTGTGCTTGTGCGCCCACGTTTAAACTCGCTCACTCAGAAGCTGATCGGTCGCAAATGATGGAGTACATCCGCTATGAACCTCTAGCAAAATAATTCAAATTTCCGTTGCCGTTTTCGCAGCCATCCAGAAGTGTTTTATCACTCCACAAAATTCGATTTTATCCATTTTTGCGAAACCGCTTGCTCGTCTTCGCATTTTGGTGGCCTAGCAAAGCGCTCAATGTCTTTCACATTGAAATCACCCCCTTTAAATTATCGAAAGCATGCCTCGCATGTTTTAATGGATGGAGCTTGTTCACCATATGTTTCTACCGGCAAACGATGACTTTCAATTGCATTTTTCTTGTGATTAAATAAGAAAAGCAATGCGTGTCGTAAATGTTGTTTTTGAGGCACAAAATTCGATATGAACGAGATAAAGCAAAGATGCTAGCTTTTGGCGACGCTACGTACTTTTCGCTCTTAAACCGGAAAAAACATGCATACACCTGCTATATTGCTATGAAATTGATTTTTTTAACATTTTGCAATTTTTCGATAAATGGCCTTATCTTGTGAGCGATAGTGTAATTCGTAAGTCTAAACTTTAACATATTCAAACCCATTGAGCAACAGGTACTTGATAATTATCTCAAGATTCGGCATTTACGTCGTTTGATTTTGTGCGATTCGCGGAAAATCCGAATTAATTTGACCACTTCACCTACGAGATTCGTTAATTGAAGCTTCGGTTTGCAAATGTGGATCCGCAGCCTCTCCTGTTCATCAACGGTAACTTGCATCGTTTTCGAATGCATTCCCCTTATCTTAAGCTTTATATGGTTTTCTGCAGCTTTTTTTCTCTCGCCTCGCAATTAAACTTAACAGCGCAGGAACTATAAAAATTTTATTGCGCTATCCCTAATTTACATAATACATTTCAAGAATCGCTTAAAAGCGTTTAAAACGCTATCGCCGTTGCTGAAAACCCGTTGCAGTTAAAATTTCGGAGTTCTTTTGCGCACCAATACAGGCAAATTCGCATCTCGCCGACAGGCGACCGGCCGGGCAGGGCGTCCGCAATCAACAACGGCCGAGGCAGCCTTGCACTCGCAAAAGCACTGTCTAGACGATAATGCCGGAACACCGGCGGGTACAGCCGCGTAGTCCTAGAGACACCTGACAGCCGTCGCGTACATTTTTTGCGGTCATACGAGACGTACGACCGGCGACCGGTTCGATCTACCATGTTGTACAAAAGTCGGGTAGCTTGATCTTAAACATTAATTGCACGGGAGGATAATAATAAAATATGAAATAAAATCCGTAAGTATTGTTTTTACGCATTTAAAGAAAATTTCTCGAACTCATCAAGTCTTAATTTTAAAATGCCATCTTTTGACGTAAAAGTGAAATTGGTTTTCTATCTAATAGAAGCCTAGATTCTTCCTTAACTTTTAATAGGCCTTTTTTATTGCTTTAGCTATGAATAAATAACATTGGTAACTTATACGGGGGTTACTATTTATGTATCCAAAATAATAAATAAAAATAAATATTTGCCATTGAAAATGGTTTTATTGTTTTTTAAAATATTCTCCGCAATGATCGATATACACAATTTTCATTGTACTTTGCCATTTCGATTACAGTATCTCCAGAACATGAATTTGTTGTCTTTTCTTATTTCTTTAAAGACTTCTGGCAAACAAATGGTTATGTATCATTCAGAATTGACCGTTCTATGATTCTCTAGTGAAACTTGCATGTGGCTACACTGCGGTACATGTAAGTTTATCCCAAAAGAATAGGCGACCATTTGCTTCGAGATGCTTCTGGCGTGAACAACTTTTGTTAGTTTTGGCTCATCTTTGGCTCACTCATACGCATTGCTCCAAGATTCGTCACCTGTGTAAATGTTATACAAGGCTTTAATGGATCACGATTGTATTTTTTGAGGATTACTTTGCATTAATCGACACGAGCCCTTTTTAGAGCGATTGTCAAATTATGCGGAATACAACGGGCACAAACTTTACTCTAAAAAACGTGTAAATGCTTATCAGGTCCAGGAATGCCTCAGTCTCACGGTACGTCACATGACGATGTTTTTTATCACTTCGCGCACAACAATCGATTTTCGACGATATATGTTTAAGCTTTAAGCTCGTCCCTGAGTGAACAACGGCCACGATTGAATTAACTAAATCAGTGATATACAGTCGTTTTAGATGGTTCCTCATCGTCAAATTGAGATAATGAAGTCGAAAGTCGTAGTAAATCATCGCATGAAAATTCTCATGAGTTAATTCAATTTTTTGACTGAGATGAAATTTTTGAAGTCAATAAACAACACAAATAGCATCCGTATGACAAAACGTTTTGAGCACACATACAGTCAAATAATGTGAAACTTTACGATGTATATGTCAGATTGTGCAGCAACCTACGTATAATAATTTTTGTAATCTTGTAATAGTATTGCAAATTAACTATGGCTGCAAGAATTGCGGCGTTGCATTGGGTTGGCAACAAAGTAATTGCCGATTTTCTTATACAAATGGTACATGATTTTTTATATAATTATTAAACTTTATTAAATAATAACTTGAACTTCTAGTCTTTATCAGCAAAAAACTGAATTATGTGTAATTCCACGGCGCATCATCATTGAAGGTTTTGCCATTCAAGGAATTTTGTAAGGCAACAAATTTGCACAAATGGTAATCCAATTGTCTATAGTCAAGGCTATACGGCGGATGAGACATCACTTCCCAACCATTCGTCAATAATTTTTGGTGAATGACCAATAATGTGTGTGGAGTACCGTTTTCATGGTGGAATACCTTTAGGATTCACCAACACCCTTAGTTTTTCTTGAAATGCAGAGTTTAAGTTGTCTAATTGGGGATAGTACACATTTGAATTAATCGTTTGGTGTCGAGGAAGCACCTAAAAATACATAATACCTTCGGAATTCCACGAAATTGACAGGATTTTAACTTTCGATATTGTTTGCGCTGGTTTATATTCGTTAGACTATGACTATTTTCATTTCATGTTATGACTATCCATTTTTCATCACCACTAATTATCGGTTTTAAAAAAGGTTCGACTTCATTTCGTTTGGGATGTAAATCGGAGATTGTTTTGTGCGATGGATTTAACCTTCTCTCGAATAGGTATATGACAATCCGAATCAATTATGGCTTTGATCTGATCATCGATTTTGTTTGGCCTACCGGATCGTGGTTCATTTTAGACTGGAAAACCACCAGAATAAAATTTATCACGGTTTTCTTTTAGAGCTTCATCATCATATTCATCCCTTAACTTTTTAGCAGCTTTTGTCACGTCTTCCACTTTTCGGAAAACAATAAAGCAAAATAAGACGAAAATGAATGCTTTTGTTCTCCAGAAATTAAAAAAAAAAATTAAATTGGACCCACACAAACAAATACTACAACAAATACATTTAATTTGATTTTTTAAGAAAGCTAGGGCTCAAAGTTACAAATGTCAAAACTATATAATTTTAACATGGACAGAAGTCATTCAAAAGAAACCCTACTCCCATCTAGAATTACGGCAATTGCTTTGTTGCCAAACTCAATATAATAGTATCGCAATACACTCTGCGTCACGCAGATTATTCGGTATACAGTGTTTCAAGAGTGCTTGAGTTCTCATTGCCAACCAAATTATTGAATGACAATTTTTTTTTGATTAGTTACTTTTTACAATCTATGATTGGTTCCAATAGACCTGCATCTACTAGAGAAGGATAAAGAAAAAGGATATGTATCTTGTACGAGGCACACACGTATATATTGTAATACATAAATCGGTCAAACTCGAATGTGCAACTGGAGACATTTCTATTTTAAGTAAATTTGTGCTAGTTCCTTTTTAACATGATACACATTTAAGGCGGTACTATGAATCACAGTCCGAGTTTAATATTTGATTATTACAAGTGCTCACGTTGCCTCAAACACCAACATATTTGTTCCTTAAAAAATAATCTGGTCTTGCTAGGGCAAGATCGGATGATTAAGTTAGGGTATGTATAAAAAAGCTGTTGAGAAGACTTGTTACTTTTTGAGGGTACGGTACAAGCGCTAGCAGGCAGGGCTAGTCTGCAGTAAAATTTACAACGTATGCAGGTCCGATTCCAGCATACGGCCGGCAGCAGAAGCGATGGCAGCGGCACTGGAAGGCAGCAGGTGTATGCATAGCTCGGCCGTCGTCGTCGACTCGATTGCTTCGCGGAATAGAATATTTTTCTATCGTATCGGAGACCAGTAAAGTGGTTACGAAGTCTTCGCTTTGCACCTGCACCCATTTCCGTTTACATTTCCATCTAGTTAAATCTTTCCTGTCTGCGTCACGTGGTCCGTCACGGGTACAATTAAATCGATTATCGCGGTAGGTAACTTCGTAACCTGTTTCCTATTATTTCTGTGTTGTTATGGTATACTTTTCGATGTGTCAGGTGTGTTACTAATTACAACACTCGCATCCAATTATTCACACTTACAAGCAAAAAGGTGCAACGACAAAAATCTTACAAAATCAAGTAGATATCTGATTCAAATACCTGTTGCAGATTAATCGAGTTTTGGAAAGCATTTTGGCAGTATTGTATTTAACGTTGCTATAGAGTTTGTAATAATAAATCGCAGTTAAAAAAATTTATATTGAAAGGTCGAGATTACCATGTAAACGTATGTATATACACTATCGTCCATAGAAGTTTCGCCAAGGGAGAAAGTTTTAGAATACTTCAATTTAATAAGCGTTATAGCATTCAAAGATGATAACCTCAACTTAAATAATGAAAGTATTACGAAGAAAAGAAGTAATTAAGCACTTTATGGGGGCGGATTGTTCTAATCCACGAGGGCGACCTGAAATGTTTCCGAAATCGGCAAGAGATGGCACACGAAAAATTCGAAATATTTTGCTAAAGGTACTCCATCAGTTTCGACCATCAGCTTGTGGGTGGCCTCGTTTGCAGCGGAAAAATGTCCTTTTCCACCACGACAATGCACAGGCTCATTCATCCCGCATCGTCGTGTCCAAATTGAATGAGTTTCGCCACGAATTAGTCTCTCATCATCTGTATTTACCGGACCTAGCCCCCAGCGACTTTTTCGTATTCCCAAACATGAAAAAATCACTGAGCGGAAAGAGACTTGCTTCAAATGAGGAGGTCATCGCCGCTACTGATGGCTATTTTGCAGATATCGAAACATCCTACTTTTCCGACGGCTAGAAGAGATTGGAGCACCGTTTGGAAAAGTGTGCGAGGAGACTACGTCGAAGAATTAAAGTAAAAAATCACACCAATACCGTGTTTTTCTTGTCGATTACGGGAATATTTCAGGTTGCCCTCGTATTAGTACAATTTTTGTTATGGTTTCTTGATTGGGGAAACGCTATGTTAAATTACTGGCATTTTGCAGAAAACGTACCGTCAGTTAACTACTTGCCCATTCATTTCCAACATGATGGGGCGCGTATTCATAATTAATAACAAGCTGCAAATTTACAGGACAGGATCTTTAATAATAGCTGAATGGGAACTAACACAACAGTCTGTTGGCTTGCACAATCCGCTGTCTTCTTTAGATTTGTATTTATGGAACTTTATGGGACACTCTTTATAGGCAACGATATCGAAATTTAATCGAACACTAGACCAAAAAAGTGTATTGGTCTTCGAGGACAATGTATCGAAAAATAAAAATAAGGAACCACACCAATACCGTGTTTTTCTTGTCGATTCCGGAAACATTTCAAGTCCCCCTCGTACTATACAGTTCTGCAACGTCGATTTAGCTTCAAACAACCAAAATAAAATAATCAAACTATTTTTAATGGTAGTGGAGTGACTCTCCTGACCAAAGTCAAAACCGAACGATGGCCATTAACTAGAATTACCGCTTCCGTGATGCGTTTTCTTTCTGCTTGCGACCGGTGTAGAAATGCAAAGCCGTGCATTTTTTTTTCTAGATGACGTTGCTTGCGCTGAAACCGCATTGAAAAATGACTTTCTTCTTCGCGCTTGTTTGTTTCGTTTTTATCTTCTTCGTCGGACGTTTTTCGTACGCATTTTAATTATATATTCCTCAAAGGTAGTAAGACGTGGCGAACTGTAACATCTGCAGGATACGCACAGCAGACAACAGCGTTGGTCAAGTGTAACTAAAGCAGAAAAGGATTCGCTGTGCGTTTTTTTTTTTCAAACGATACCCAAGGAAAATGGCGATAAATTCAGATCGGACCGCAGCGGTACTAAAGCCGAAGAGTGTTGTGTCACAGCTGGACGATTCTTTCTCGTATATCTGCTGCTGGACACGATAACGAATCTTTGGACCGTGGAGAACGGATTGATGTTTTTTTTCGCGTTTTTCTTTTTTTTTTTGGGTCACACAAAGTTCTTTCTTTAATAAATCACAATCGAGTAAATCTAATATTTGTACAACGGAAGTCAATTGTCAAAGCTCTTCCGGTATACTTAAGATCCCAAAGAAATTCCTACTATATACAAGGTGTTACACGAGTTTTTAAATTTGGCAGTGTATAGTTTTGGTATACATTCTTTTGATTTAAAATATTTTCAGTATTCTTCTTACTCTTAATGATATCAGAAGTAGATATTAACTTTATTTCAAACGGGACCCACTAACTTTATTACATGAATTTTCAAAATGGTTTTAGAGCTAGCGTCTAATAAGTCTAGTTTTTAAAGTGAACCATTTTGGAGTTATTTAATTTTTTCTTAAAAGGCGTACTACAAATACAGGGTATTACAAATTACTGCATATCTAACAAAATGTGCTCATGTACAGAATGAATCGTTGAGATAATTACTTCCTAAAGTATACTGCCATACCATTTCGGTGTTATGTTTTCCCATTCTTCTTTTTTTTATTGATAAAGACATTTGAATCACAAACACAGTTCTTTACCATTTTACCGTATATAAAGGAGCTAATATCTATACGAGGGTTGTCCAGTAAGTTTTGTATATAGGGCTGGAACAAAACAGAGAATAGTTTTTAAAGACTTTATTGTTTTTCAGCCATGACCTGCGGCAAACAAATGATTGTATATCAATCGACAGTAATAGTTCTTTGATTTTGTAGATGAATTTTTGCTACATGAGCTGCTTTCGAAACAAATATCGCGACCACCTTTTTGGAGACACGTCGAGAATGGATGACTTTTGTTGACTTTTCTTCACCTTGGAACACTCAAATAGACGTCTGGCGTTTATTTTCTGACTCGTATGAGTAAATCCAAAATTCACTACCACTGACAATGTTGTACACGTTTTTACAGTTTCCGGGATTAAAGCGGTCTGGAGTTTTTTGATACCAATTCACCCTAGCTGCTTTTTATCCTTCAGTCAACAAAAGCGGTATCCAACAGTAAACAAATTTTTTTTACACAAAATTGCAAATTTTTTTGAATTGAAGCTTTTGAAATTGATTTTCGTTAATGATTTTGCGCACAGTATCGACATTTTCCTGAATGATTTTTTGGTGCATCTACTCTTAGATCACGCCAAAAGGAAGCCGTCCACGTTTGAATTCTCCATAAAACGAGAAATTATTGATTGATGTGGTGTTCGAAAATTATAAAAAATTATTGCGCGAGAATGTTCTCGGTTTAATTTCATTTTTCTGCTAACTTGTTAACTTTGACAGTTCGTTGCAGCTACGACACTATACGTATAGCAGTGAAACGTTGGATTTGGGGGTTAACTAAAGATGGAGATTAATTTTTAGTACATAGACATTTGATAAGTGGCGCTCTCTATATTCCAGTATGCAAAACTTAAAAAACATCCTTCGTATGCAATTACAGTATTTTGTAAAGATGGAACAGCAACTCTACATGAGGATTAAAGAAGTGTTCTTCATCCTGACTGTGCTAACCAATTTAAAAAAGTATTTTTATAAAAAATCTAAGTGGAACGTTTTTACTGTTTTTTTACTTTTATTAGTGACACTGTTCGTAAATCACCACTTTAAAAAAGGATCCAACTTTACGCCATATTTCCTAAATTAAATAAGAATATAAATCTGTCTAAAAATTTCACTTATATACGTTTTGCAAATTATTAACGGTTATTTTATAGTTAATAATAATTATTACAATGTAATAATAATAATAAGAAAAATAACAATAATAATAATATATATTCTGAAGGACATGTCATGACAATATTATAAACAAAGTACATATGCGTAGCATACAAAGCTCAATGTATAAAAAAATAATCACTAAAACAAAAAACGTAAAAATAGTTAACATAAATAAATGTTCAGTTAGCATTTTTTCCAACTTAATTAGCACTATAAATAAATGTTTTTTGCAAATAATTGAATTTAAAGTTACGTTAGTATTAACTGGTGGATGGTTTAGGAAGTGTAATACTGTAAACTACTATTGTTGTATTTAAGTACATTTACAGTCAATTCATAAAAGTTGATTTGCATTAATTAATTTAAAAGATTAAAATTAGTTAATAAATGTCTAAAAAATGAATAACTGTTTTAATTATGTATTTCTATAAAAAGATTTGTTTTGTATACTGTAGACATGAGCATGACGCGAGAAGTGTATAGTTAATTAAACACGGCTTGTTTACGTCTGGCGGGTTCAAATCCGTTCAAAAAACTCAATAAACGATACTCGCCCGCAGATAATTAAGATTGCGCAAGAAAGAGAGGTATTTGCAAATCATTTATTGCAGAATTGTTGCGTATGTGCCTGCTTTAATTATAAAATTTGCATTGATGGTTGGAATGGAAATCAATGTACATACAATTAAAATTCCTAAACCAGCATGAAATTCCTTCAAGAAAATAAATTGAATGCTACCTATTTAGCAATGGTTTACAGTCGTCCCTAATAACCATGAAGTTTTGCGCTATTATCCAATTTATTACCAACATTCCTAATGCAGGAAAATATTTCGTTTATTGTTTTGTGTTGTTTAGGTGCAATTAATGCCGAGGTTTAGAGCTCTTCTTCCTTTGCTATATAGTTTTTCAATTGAATACATAACGAGAATGTACAGTTTAAAGAAAGTCCAGAGGAATTTTGTTTTATCTAGCTTGGGGTCAAGACTCTTCTATTCATTGGTTCACTGCGAAAAAGACTCCGATTAGTATGATGCACTTTGGTCTATTTTAGAGGCGAGATTTGGCAGTAGTACGCATACGAGGGCGACCTGAAATGTTTCCGGAATCGACAAAAAAAAACACGATATTGGTCTGGTTTTTTATTTTTCAATGTCTCCTCGAAGATTAATACACGTTTTCAAACGGTGCTCCAGTCTCTTCAAACCGTCGGAAAAGTAGGATGTTTTGAGGTCTGCAAAATAGCCATCTGTAGAGGCAATCACCTCCTTATTTGAGGCAAATCTATTTCCTCCCAGTAATTTCTCCAGGTTTGAGAATAGGAAAATGTCGCCGGGAGATAGGTCCGGTGAATATGGAGGATGAGAGACTAATTCGTAGCGCAACTCATTCAATTTGTACACGACGATGCAGGATGAATGAGTTAGTACATTGCCGTGGTGGAAAAACACTTTCTTCCGCTGCAAACCAAACCGTTTCTCCTTCAATACTGCACCGAATCGGGTCAATAAATCGCTGTAGTATTGCCCCGTGATCGTCCTTCTTCCCTTCCGCAGATAATTGATGAGGATCATACCTTGGGAATCCCAAAAAATGGTCGCCACATGGAACCGCCATGAACCTCTAGCAAAATATTTCGAATTTCTGTGGCTGTTATCCCAGCCATCCCAGAAGTGTTTTATCACTGCACGAAATTTGATTTTATCCATTTTTACGAAACCGCCTGACTTGTTACACAAAACACACTCTTAAATAAAAACTATTGACAGTAGTCGTCTGAAATTCTGTTGCCATAAAAAAGATTGCCTTTGCCGACCAATGAAGCCGTTTCAACCTTCGTGCGCCATCTTTTGCCAATTCCGGAAATATTTCAGGTCATCCTCGTACTCTAATATATTAGTATTACATTATTGTTTATTGTTTTGTAAATGGACTTATTTTCTATTGTGCAGTATAGGATTTTATTATTACTAAATAAAATTGGTTATAGAGGGGTCAGTACAAAGAATGCTTTAAGGAGTAACAGTGGTTATTAAGTAAAGAGTAACTTGTATATTAATTTATTTTAATAGTCATTAATAAAGTAGCATACAAAAATCAATTTCTACTGGCAACGCTGCTTTACAGTGGAAAGCTTGGACCTAGTAGGAGTTACGTAATTTAATTATTAATTACATTCGAAATAGTCCTATCTTCCTGTTTTTGTTAAACTAGACACTAGTATAGTAACTAGATACACAATAAAATACACATTTTCTGCTTACGTAAGCAGCGTGTAATAGGCCACGTAATTTCGAAGTACTTCTTAAGAAATGCATGTACGCAAGTATGAGTATATGTTCGTTAAAATTAAATTTCTCAAAACATTGTTTCGCACGTTTTAAATTTGGAATGCACTCTAGGTTATTCACATTGCGTTAGCTTGACGAAAGCGAGAAAAAAATTGCAGTATTTTTAGTACGCAACCTTAACACGTTTGTCGGCAGGAATATTTGTCAACCTTTATTATCGAAAGAATTATCTGAACGGTATGGTATCTTTTTAACTAAAAAAAGTATATGTTTATTACATGCTTAAATTGTTCTTCTTTATGGAAACGAATACGTATGTCAGCAGGTTAATGATACTAGTCCATTTTCAACAAATCACAAAAAAAGCGCGCGTTTACTTTCTTTTTAATACCTAAGCATATGTAGAGCTATATTTCATGTCAACGTTTAAGTAGGTAGGTATAAATTTGATGTAAAGTTGCCAAATTTAATTTTGTTAAACAGTTAAATAAAACGATTCCGTGTAGTGTTCGTAACGAGCCAACATTTTTTGTTAATGTTCATATAAAAGAGGCCTAGATTGTTTTAAATGTAGCACAAATTTGTAGCTATACACCGTGTGTTACAGATAAAGATAGCGGTATATTCCTCTGCGGAAGAAGGCATATTACGTACACACAACTGTAATACTACACAGTATGTAATAACATAATGGGAGTTTGCCTGTTCTTGGCATTGCCAACGTTAATTTTTTAATTTTAATTAGAAAAAATCACGATTCCCAGTAAGATTTGAACCTGCAGCTCCTAAAATCGCAGAACTTTAAAAAATGCCCAAGCACCTAGAAGGGAAAATCGTCTGTATGAATGGTTTTCATAAGGGATAATCATGTTCCAATTATCGGTGAATTAATTAAAGAGAGAGCAAAATTATTGAATGAAAACCTAAAAGAGACCTAAAATTTTGTAGCCAGTGGCCCATGGCTGACTAAAAAAATTTAAAAGGACGTATGGAATTCGACTGCTGTCGATATCTGGTGAAAAATTATCGACACCATCACAATTAGTGCAACCATTTAAGGGAAAGTTAATGAACAAAATCAAAGAGCTACATTTAAATGAGGAGCAAATATACAATGCAGATGAAACCCGTCTTTATTGGAAATTATTACCTACGAAAACCTGTGTTGTATCACATGAAAAATCTGTTTCGGGTAGAGAGGCGGAAAGGCAACGCATAACTTTTCTAGCGTGCACTAATAGTAGTGGTACACACAAATTAAGGCCACTAGTAATAGGAAAAGCAAAAATTCCACGTTCATTTAGAAATTTTAAGAGTCCCCTTGATTATAACTGTTCAAAATCCGATTGGATCACCAAAGGCATATTTCTGGAATGGTTCCACAAGCACTTTCTCCCTCAGGTATGGCAATAAAGCTGTAATAATAAGTACGGTAATTTAATGATATGTATTCAAATTGTAGGTGAAAGATTTCTTAAGAAAACAAAATCTTTCAGTAAAGGCGGTGTTAATCTTGGATAACGCAGCAGGTTATCCTCCAGAGGAACAATTAAGAAGCAACGATGGCTCAATTTTTGTTATGTTCATCCCGCCCAACGTAATTCCACTTATCCACCGATGGATCAAAATGAAAGAAATTACTAAATTGTATTATCGAAAATTTCTACTTTCGTCTGTGTTATCAAAAAATCCTAAAAACATTTCTCAATCCTTAAAGCAAGTAACTTTAAGTGAAACAATTTTAACAGTGCATCATCGGACGTTCTCAAATTATTAAAAGCAATAAATCCTGATATTTTTTGCCCAATTACCATGTTAGTTTATGGAATGACGATAAACAGATGGATAATGCACATAAAGAGGATAATGGAGTGAGTGAAGATGACGACCCTCCGAATGAAATAAAAAATACAGTGAGTTACGCGTAAGCTCTAGGAATTTTTAATCAAGCGTTAGATTGGGCTGAAGAAAATATTATATTCCGATATTTTAGTGCTTCGTAAACTACGGGCAATGACATTAGAAAATACCAAGCGTAAAATTACGCAAAAAAAATAGGACATTATTTTTCAAAATAATGTAAAATTTATTTTTTATTTTTTAGTATTATGTTATTCATTGTTTATTATTTTTTTAATAAACATACATATTTTCTTTTATGCAATTTCTTTATAAATAAAATAAGGCTCGCTGATGTAAACTTTCAGTAATGTGAACAGTGCTTGGCTGATATCGTTCACGTAATCGAACGTCTATTGTATCTAGATGTAATAGTGGATGATGCCCCTGATACCTTAGGTAGACACGCAGGTTCAAATCCTACCGGAAACCATGAAAAAATTAACTGTGGCAATATCAAGGAAAAACTATCATTTACAAATCAACGGAAACTAACTCAAAATACACTAGGGTGACAGAATAAAATAGACACCTACTAATTAAAAAAAAGATTCTATTCTCGTTATATATGCAAAATATTTTAAAATTTTTAAATTAGACTAATATTTTGTCGATCCACCTTTACTTGCGTGAAGTGCTGCGAGTCGTCGTGGCATAGAATCTATTAAATGATTAATGGTGTCTTCTGGAATATTTAACCACTCTTCTGTAACAGCTGCCACGAGTTCTTCCTTATTGCTGGGTTTTCGGGGTCGTTTCGCCATATTTGTCTGGATTATGCGCCAAACATTCTCTATCGGATTCATGTCTGGTGATTGGCCTGGCCATGGTAAAATCCGAATCCCCTGTTCCTCTTTCTATGTGGCTGTTGTTCTTGCTTTGTGGCAGGCTGCTCCATCCTCCATAAAAGTGGCGTCTTCTTTAGATAAAATGGGGTTGTCGAATATCGGTAGTAGTCCATCTGTTAATATTTGGATATATTTTGCCGCATTTATATTTCTGTCGCAGAGTACTAATTGCCATCTTCCACCATACCATATCGCGCCCCACACCATGATGTTCACACCGCCGTATTTTACCGTCTGATGCAAAAATTTGTCGTCCAGTTGCCGTGACGAACGTCTCCATACCCACGTACGACCACTATCACTGAATTGGCAGTATCTGCTTTCGTCTGAAAAAATGACAGACCGCCAAAACTCTTCGGGCTTCGTTCGCATTTCGATTGCCCAAGCCATTCGGCGCCGTTTTTGAAACGTCGTAAGGACAGGTTTTTTTCTTTGCCACCCTTTTATACATCCCCGCACTGTGGAGGTATCGGAGAACGGTGCGCTGACTTTTCTGTGAAGTTGGCGCAAGTTCAGCTGTACTTTTTCGCGGTTCTCTTAGCACTTCGCGCACAAGCACGCTTGTACTTCTTTCAGAAGGTCCGGCACGACCTGGTCTCGGCTCCACTGTTGTTTTTTCTTTGCGTTTAAATTGGGTAATCACACGTTTAACTGTGGACAACGGAATATTTAAAAATTTACTTATTTCACGTTGCGAAGCGCCGCGTTCGGTCTGCCAACGATGCGACCCCGGGTGAAGTCGCTAATATCACTCGAACCTTGTAAGCGAGGTATAGTTGTAACGATACTAAACTATGACGAATTCCTTCCGATACATCTACCTCTACCCTAATGACAAGAGAAAGTTCTTAATTCGTTCTTAGAATTTAGCTGTTTACATATTTATACCGCTTTACCTGGTGTCTATTTTATTCTGTCACCCTAGTGTAATTTAGATTATAATTTTTGTTTTTTTTTTCTATAAATATTATCATGTCATATACAATTTTGCCATTTTCTTGAAGTTTACAAGCGGTATTAGTAGGAATACTAACATCGGCATAAATTAGCTCTTCGAAAAGCAACGTTCTGTGACGTGCAAATTTAGAACATTCTAAGAAAAAATTATTTAGATCTCCTAATGGATCTCCATTAAGCACCCTGATTTTATGGAGGTGGGCTGTGAACTGGCCGTGGTTAAACATTGGCGATCGTTGAGTAGCAAAATGAATGCACATGAGGATGTATGCGTAATGGGTCATTTCTCTTGTGTACGATACTTTCCAATAATTCTGCCGTAATTGTCTTAAACTTTCATCAAGGGAAATGAATTGATTCTTTTGCTAGACTGTCCGCAACAATATTTGGTTTAATTCCTACGTGACCCTTAATCAAATAGAATTTGATATTTACTTGAGTCTTCTGCAGTTTGTCATGCTCATTGTGTATGTCTAACACAACCGAGACGTTTCCTATTTTCTATAGATCCTAATACGCTTCTAAAATCACTCATAATTACAGAACATGTAAGATTCATCAACATATATAAGACATATATAAGAGTGTGCTTAATTGTTGTACCTTCAGGTGTGAATATTGAGGCTTCATCATGGATCCTTATCATTCTCTTATATTCATGCTTGACCGCATAAATTCCATAGCCACAACTTTCTGTACATTTAGATTCATCAAGATAGATACATACCGCATTCACAGTTTCGGTCTGGATTTTGCAATATAATTGGAAATTATGAAACAGTTCTTCGTTACGTTCTGGGTACGTTGGGTCCACAGCTTGACGACATTAAAAAAATAATGAAGTAGACTGATGAATACAGATAGTTTTGCTAATTTCGCAAAAGCAGAGCGTTTTTAAGATCGTGAAAATAATGATATGTTGGCGAGAGACGGTACGAAATATAGTGCAACGTTATGAAAACTCTGGAACCTACAGAACAGACATCTGCAAGAGAAGATCGAATATTGGAAAGATCAGCGTTGCGAAATCGGACAAAATCTTCTAAAGATGTCTCTAGTGAATTATTATGGCGCCATGGAGTCACGGTTTCTGCACGTACAGTAAAAACGTGACTCGTATTAGCAGGCCTACGTACCCGCAAGGGCCGGCATAAACTTCTTTTAACCGAAATACACAAACAAACACTGTAGCAGTGGGCGCAAAAATATGCACATTGGTCGGTTGACGACTGGAGTAAAACTCTTTGGTCTAGTAAATCATTTAGAATAACTTGGCATTGATATTGAATTTCGTGTTTGCCAGGATATCAAGGCTATATTTGTAGCCACTATTACATCCAGGTATGAAAATTTGCCAATTGAAATTTAACAACATAAATGGCGATTTCAATAGCGATTTGTTCAGACGGTTCCGTGGTGTAAAGGCTTAACACACCGGTCGAGCGAATGGGAGCTGTAGGTCCAAAGCCTACCGGGGCCGTGAAATTTTTAATTATTTAAAAATTTCACGAAGAACTAATTAAGTAAATTTAACGTTGGTCTTCTTTTCTTCTTCTTTGGTCTAATGAATCTAATATAGAGGTAAGCTAGAAATAATATTTATCATAAATTGTAAAGACAACATATTTGATTTACTTTATTGCAAAGTGTTTTTTATTTTGAAATGTTGGTGCCATTTAGTGATTGTTGATGCAGCTTTTCGTTCAACATTTGTAAGGTGTGGACCAGGAGATCTTTTTCACAAGGATTGCATAATACCCACAGTAAAGCACGGTGGTAATAGTTCAATGGTTTGGAGATGTATGTTCTTCTCCGGAGTCGATGAACGTAGGTGAAGGGCAAATGAATACTCGCCGGTACATTGAAATGTTAGAAGAGGTTCTAGAAGCTTCTTCCATTAATATTATTTAAAGGCCAGATTATTTATTTCAACAAGACAGTCCACCTTACCACAAATCACGTGATGCAATACGTTGGTTTGAGGAAAATCGCGTTAAAGTGGAATTCCCACCAAAATCACCTATCGAACATATTAAAGATACGCATTGCAAATGTGTTAACAAACGCGCTTTGGAAAAGAAACATTTTTGAAGAATGGGGGAGGATTTCCTTCGACATTTTCTGCAATCTTGTGGCTAGTATGCCAAGAAAGCTGTACGCCGTAATAAAAGATAAACGTGCTGCAATAAAAATTACATTTGTATTTTTTATTTGTTTCCCTGTTTCCAGGGGGTGGCACATACTTTTGACCAAGGCTGTATGTCCACAACAGCAGAGCACTCACGCGTGATACTGATGGAAAAAAACTCTTGCAATATTTAGTGCTATCGTCGTAAAAGCAATACCTCGAGTTCTTGAGTGGAATAAGTTGTAGTTTTTGACACAAAATATTGTGGAAGATACTTGACTTTAGATACTCTAATTGTCATTTTAGTTCATTAAATGAGTTCATGATTTCGTTAAATTTAACGGAAAAAACCGCGGAAACGATGAAATAAAGGACGTCCGCAAGTTTGTTTTTTGATATTGTTTGATCATCATCATTTTTAAAATCAATTCAAAAGGTTTAAAATATGCGTACACAAATTAAGCAAGACTATTCGCTAACAATAAATTATACTAAGTAAATATTTAAATAAAATATCCAAAGGTGACGTAACATCCTTCCCTTCGTTACAATACGATTACACCTAAACAATTTTTGAATCTTTGAAATGTAACGTGTACACTAAGCATTCCATATAAAAAAACTCCGGAGAAGTGGCCTTTGCATTTTAATGTACACATTAGTTTTAGACCGGATTAATATGAAATTCATATATATTAGGTACATCCTCCCTAGTTGATGGTGATAAAGTGTTCGAGTATAGATTTCGATCTTCCGAGAAGCCAAAACGCTGATTGTTATTCAGTCGACACGCTACGGTATCCAAAAAATTCTCCCACGCGCTCGCAACGTCTATGTATAAACGACGTTTAAACCTATTCTTCTCCACCGGACAGAATGCAGAATAATTGCTGTCAAGATTTTTTTTAATATGCTTACGATCACGCGGCAATAAAGTTACGTCGAATGATGCGACTCGCGAATTCATCAGATAAAAAAAGAACGGCAACAATTTCGCTCGGTCGAAGTGTCAAGAGGCATTGTCATTTTTATAGTGTTTTTCTGGCCGCTATTTACGGGTGTTGTGTATTCTGTTTCGGAGAAATTTAATTTGTGAAACGAATAAACCATCACACGCAGAAAATATGTTTATCGTAGTCAGCACTAAAAATGATGCAAATTCTGCAAAGTATCTTGCTATTAACAGATGAATGCAATTTCCGCTGGAGGGTTATCCGTACTTGTTAAACATATCAACTTATATACAAATTGTTGCCAATCTTTGCCATATCATTCAAACACACAAGGTGTATGTATATATAATATATTGTTGATTTGTAAAAAATCCTGATGTAACTGAGAAAAACGGAAAATATTTTTGAAATCAGCGGCAGTATAATATTATCAATTGTAGCAGAGCTCCCAACAAGTTTGAATTTGTTAATCTGTCTAATTAGTTGTCCCAGATGTGGAGTGACTTTTACGTTTTAAATTTTACACATTGCGCTAGATATAATTTGTTATTGAAACTATTTATTGTCAAAATAAACATATTGAAAAATGTTAAATTATTGGTGTATTTCATCATGTTTTAAAAAGTCATCATCTGCTACTGAACTTTAGAAACAGGATACGGATGAAGATTTTCTCATAATGTCAAATAGAGTGACTATTGAAGCTAACTGTCGAGTAATAATGAACGTATTTTCCCGTACTATGTCTAGAATATGGTCTTCTAGCATGCTCTTGTATTGTACGTCTTTGTTTTGGTGATGAGCATCAATAGTTTTCTTTCTTCTCTATAAATAAATAATAAATACCCGAGTTATGAACAGATCAGAAGCTTAATTATGCTATTCATACACCAAAAGAAACTGCAGAGAAATTAAATGTGTATCTTAATCTTCAAATAGTCAGATCGTTACGACATCTACAAAAAGTTAAACAGTTCGATTACTAACATAAAGACGGACCAATTTCAGATCATAAAGTATTGAAGTACTGCATTCTCGATCAAACGTTACCTTCAGTAAATAAAACGTTTTCGTTATTACGGAATCATATTGACCATTTTAGATTTTTCTGTCATTTCCTGAAAAATTGCAACTGTAGCAAGTTGAAAAAAAGTGGATACAGAGGTAGATAATTTACACGAAGAGATTGTATAGAGGTAGCCCATATTAAAAGACAACAAAATAATGTAGTTACAATTTTAAATTTTACATTATAAAACTAATAACAGTATTTTTAAGATCTACCGTAAGTCAAGAGCGGAAATCAAATTTTTATATCATATTCAATAGTCTTTTTTATATTATATGAAGTAAATGTTCATTATAAAAAAAATCTTCATTAAATGTGCGAAAAGTTGTTTTTTGTAAATTAATAAATGTATGTTTCCTATTTATTTATGATGTTATCCAAAAGAGATCTTTTTATTTATTAGAGAATAATTACTGTTAATAAATTTTATTTACAATTAAGGAAAAGGATTGGTAATTCTAGTCTTATTTCTGATATTATTCCAAAGAGTTTATTTCTTATTTACTAGAAACAGAGTCAATGTTGCGTTTTACCTTTTCAATAGTATCTGTTTTGTTTTCTTTTTCGCGTTAAAGAGATTCCTTTAAGTCTTATATTTTTCATTTCTTTTTCTATCTATATTGCATTTATTATATTATAAACGTTTTCCTAATTGATAAAACAGTTTTGATTAAATTCGAATTTTCCCATTTAGCAACGACTTGCGGTAGAATGTAACGACCTATAGTTTTAGCAAGATGCAGCAATAAGTCACACTACGTTAATTTGCATGGCTATTCTAAGAAACATGTTTCCTGAACGACTTATACCCTGACATGGTGTTTTCCAAAATATTCCTCAAACGCGATAAGCTTTAAAAGACATCATTACTCAAGAAATTAGAGCGACAAACCAGAAAATGCTGTGAAGAGTTACAGCGAGTTTTCAGGACTTTATGAGTATTTCGAAAAGCATGATGGGAATTTAACAGATGTTATTTTTTAAAATAATTTTTCTTGTTAAAATGCATTGTATGTGCAATAAAGATGTATTTCTTGACCTGACTTGTTTCGTTTGTATGTCCGTAATAACCATGTAAAAAATGTCAATACCCATTGCGCCATATATCTTTTTTGGCATTTAACGGTATAGTTAATTTAATAAGATAAATAGAAAGATTTTATCAATAAAAACTAAGTAAAAGTGCTTTACTGTATGTATACTACGCGAAAGGTTTTTTTTTTTATTTTGTAGAAATAGTTAAGGGCAAAGGGAGAAAAATTGATTTGTAATTTGTGTGAAAACTTCAAATAATTAACAATTGTCACTTTGACAAACGATGAAATTCGTAGAAAAGTAGAACAGAGATTCGGATGAGTTTCACTCAAATACGGTAATAAGACATTTGGGATAATGTTGAAACACCAACACACTTCTTTCTTAAAAAAAAATACAACGGGTTTGACCTGACAAAGTCAGTTATTTAAGCTAGTGTTGGGTGTTCTTTTTCTTTGGAGGCGGATTTTAAATTGGCAACACCGTTTTCTGTGATAGTCGATTTGACAATTCTCGGTTGTTTTGAAGTTAGCTTGGCCTGGCAATTTGTCATGAATAGACGGAGTAACGTTTGCAAATTGTTCAAATCTATTTTGAAAAACATGGTTCAATTCGAGAAACGTAGTGTTAACGATGACCCAAATGCGTCAATTCGTTATCATGCTCAACAATTAAACTTGTGTCCATCCACTTTATGAAAATATTTGCGTAAAGATTTTACGTGCTTACAAGTTCAACTTGTACAAGAATTGAAATATTTGGTGAATGGGCCCAAGGAAACATTGCTATTGATTTACAATTTCATTTGAAAATTTTGTTCTATGATGAAGCACGCTTTTGGTGGAATGGCGATATCAATAAGCAGAATTGCCGCATTTGGAGTGATGATGATCCATAAGCCATTATCGAAACACCATTACATCCAGCAAAAGTCACCGTTTGGTGCGCTTTATGGGCCAGTGATGATGACGGTTGGAACGTTACAGTAAACGGTGAGCGGTACATAGACATGATTACTTACTTTTTTGTTCCTCAATTGGGAAGCATTAATGTTGCAGAGATGTGATTTCATCAGGACGGCTTCATTTGCCACACAGCGCGCGATATAATTAATTTACTGAAAGAAATAGTTGACGAAAAATTGTGAAATTAATCGTTCGAAATCGACCTGCTAACTGGCCATTTCATTCTTGCGATTTGATGCCATTAGATTATTTTTTCTAGGGAAAGATAAAGTTACATATCTACCCCAATAAACCTGAAATAATTGAGCACCTGAAAGCCAACATCCGACACGTTATTGCCGAAATACGGCCTGATTTACTGCAAAGAGTGTGCGAAAATTGGACCACCGGATTACGCGCCACGGTCACATGTCCGAAATCATATCAAACATTAATGCCATAAAATTATCACTTAGATAAAGCCAATTTCATGTATATTAAAAACATTTTCCTGTATTTTATTTCAATTTAAAATTCTGCCCCCCTAAAAAAAAACACCTGTTATTTGAATCTAATATTCAGTCAACAAGTTCGGTGTTTGCAAATTTTGATATGTATACCATGTATAGGTAAACGTAACTGGTCCAAACTTAGATTACGTTCTATTTTCAAAGTGTATTCAAAGTATTCAACACAATATACACAATATATCATTTCCAACAACAAAATTGAGTACGGAATCAAGAAAGGAGTGTTTCAGCTTTGTTAGGCTGCCACAGTTCAGTAACGTGTAGAATTAGACAATAGATAAAAATAGTTGTATACACGCGAACTAGGCATTTGCCATTGGGAAAGAAAAAAAAAAGGTATCGCCTTTTTCTATTGTGCACCATCTAGGTCAAAACAATTACCCTTAAGGTTAGACGTTCTCTTCGCTTCCAAGTACAGAGAAAATTATAGAGGAAAAATGCGCGTTTCTATTCTTACTTCTCGAGATTCATTAAATAATGCAATCGCACGAACTATTAGCACTGCAAACATTCGTAATTACGGGAACATTGTCATTTGGAATCTGTGTAATTGTTATGCTCCATATTTTAATTGCAGGGTGTTTTTTTAGAAATCTATTCCAGGAATCGTATGAAGTATGCTATTATCGTTTAATAAACGTGTATCTTACACAGCTACCATTTGAATACACACCGCAATGAATTCGAATTGTAACAGATTATTGAGATCACTGCAGGTGAATTAGTGTACAACTCAACTGCTGAGAGTATATCTTCTAGTTTTAGGTAAAGTAAATGTTATTAACAAACAATTACAAAAATTTAAGTTATAGTACAAATAAATAAATGTTTTGATTTCTGGGATTCGAATGAAAGTTTCATTGTCTTTCCATATTTTTTTTTAATATTAAAGGTACGTTTAATATGCATATGCATCTCTGATGAACGTCGGTTAAAAGTACACTACTGCCAGAAGTTCAGGGCTTCCTCCAGGAATCTGTATTAAGACTTAATTAAAACAACACAACACAGAAAGCATGTATGTATATTTGTGCTGGGGATGTATTTGCAGTTTTTGTAACCCTAGAAATACAAGGTGTCCCAAAAGTTCTTTTCAAAATAAAAAGAATGCCCAGGTTTAATGAATACACGTTTATTTTTTATTAAAATACTAATTTTAAATGTGTTCCGTTATTTTGCTGGTACTCTTTTAAACGTGAGGCAAACTTTTCAAGAACTACTCGGTACATATTCCATGATAACCGTCATTTTTCTCCGAATATTTTCTTTTAATTAATTCACAATGTAAGGAACGTTACTGCACGTTACCTTTAATTTAAGGTAGCCCCGAAGAAAAAATCCATTGGTGTCAAATCGGGGCTACATGTCGACCAGTTTACATTACCGCGTCTTGATATTCACTTTCCAGGGAAAGTTTCACTATCAACTGGACTTAGTATACCATGCTAAGCTTTTCCGAAAAAAGGTAGTAAAGTTTCACTTCTCGTCAAATCGTGCTTTTACCCGTATACATAACATATATTAAAATATAAAATCAGAGCAAAGAATGCTATAAAACTTTAATGCAGTTTAATATGTACATTTCTTCACCTATACTATCCTACTGGTATTAAAAAAATAGAAGGATCGGTATATGCGACATGTCCTTTTGTGTTAAACTTTTATCAAATACTTAATGCGAGGATGTTCAATAAAAAAGGACATAATATACTGTAACTTGTTTGTGCTCTAATACATTACAACTCTACTTCAAATTTACCAATTTGTGCTAATGTAAGGAGTTACTATATATTTTTATAAATGTGCATCTTAATAGTTTGTACTATAACAATAGAGAACTTGAATAAATGAATTATCTTGCATATCTTTTGGTAGGTTGAACACAGAAAATCAGCTTTAATTGACGTACTGATGAAAGAACTAGAAGTTAACGGTGATAAATCTTTGCAAGGAGGATTAAGTGCTGCCAGACAAGCCGTACTTAATCATCTAGACCGTTCAATGCAGGTACCACGAAAAAATTTTTCAAGGAAATGTTGCGCACTTTTATTTTTAGTCATATGAGCTATTTTTTAAGCTATGTACTAGTATGTTAAAAATTCAATGCAAAAGAGAAGGCTCAATGAATACTTATGTTCAACATTTATCTATACTCCATTCACGTTAAGAATGCAGACTTAGAATAGATAGACCATAAAATACGGGCTTGCCATTGGCTAATCGGCGAGGTATATTCGAAATTTGAAATTTCTGTCAGTTGACGTCATTTGTCAAATTTACTTATCATTTTGGTGTCGTTGTTTCCTGCAGTTTTCCATTGTATTTTTTATCTTTATAAACAAGTTGTGGCAAAAATAGTTCTTCTCAGAGCTCTTTTATTTCATCATTTAATAATTCAGGGTACTATACAATCAATTATACAAATAAAGCTTCGGTTCGGTATGGCTGAGGCAGCGGTAGTACATCCCTACTAGCTGTAGAACCATCGAAAATCTTTAAGGGAAGCATATTGGCAGTAGGCAGAGGCTAATGGCTTACAATTTACATCTGCAACTGAAGCCATTCGATATACTCGAATACAGCCATTATGTATTGTTCGTAATCAGCAACATTCTTCCTTATTTGGCTTTGTCTTGTTGAATTGCTTACGTTCAATCATACCATTGAAACTTTCCCTTTTAAAATTGATGGAGATTATCAACGGAGATATTTATTTCAAAATAAATGACTTGGTACGTATAACACTATGTATATAACCATTCATGTCGAAGTTATACTTTCATATTCTCGATTTAAGTTTATCCATGGCAATATTGCTATTTTAAAACTTGTCATATGGCATTTATGTTCTCTGTCATTAACCCTAAATGTAATCTCATTCACTTTATAACATAGTTAAATAAGTTCTATTTAGGTAAATGAAACAACCAAAGGATACGTTTATATTGTAATTGATGTCACTTTTACTTTATTATTGCGGTATTATCTTATTTCGTCATATAATCATAAGCTATTCCACATTAAATATGAAAAACTTTGCTATTTAGTATATAAGATTTTGATAACCAAACTTTGACGTTTCCGATGTTGTCATTTGACAGTTCCATAGCTTAAATTTCACTAGTGTAATACAGCCGCCGATCGTAGTGCTATCTACTGCATTCCTAACGTGAATGAAGTATAGTGTTGTGTTTACAAATATGTGCCTTATGACTGAAGAGTTCTTCAGAGCATTTCCCGATTCTTCAAGTTGTGCATCAGATAATATAACAATTAATTCGATTTTTTTCTTGTCTAACGTATTTTCCTTTAACATATGTTGTTTGGGCTAGTCATGAACTAAGTCTTTTCGCTAGCCACTTTATTAAATAGGCGTTTGTTCCTCAAACATCTTTGTTAACGTTAATGGAGTCCATTGTCCTTGGTTAGATCACAGTGTGATAGAGTGGGTTCGGATCAAATTTTGCGAAAATTGTCGAAGAAGTCTTATGTTTTCTAGTTATGCAAATATGTCGATGAAAGGATACGGTCGACGTGAGATGTCACTCCATCTTGTTGAAAACAAGTGTTCCGATTAAAACCATTAAAATTGTGCAAGCCCGGCGTAAAGAAGTTCGAAATTTACGGTTACCGTATGACTTCTGTTATCTTCATCAAGTACGGGCTGTAATTCCTTGCGTTGACATTGCAGCCCAAACAGTAACCGTTGGCGAGTGAAATGGTCTCTTATTCTTCTATTTTGCATTTGTTGAACTCTAATAACGGCAGTTCCGCCTGTTTACGTGACCATTAACTCGAAAATGCGCTAGAGCGACTAAGGTCGAGGCTTATGATTTCGCATACTCCACTCCCTACTCAACGATTATGTTTGCACACGACAAAACAAACTAATCAAGACTTTTGGGACATCCACCATGTTAAATTCATAATTATATTGTCATGATAATTATATTTCGTCATTTCTCGATAGGTTATCTTAAATTTGTGAGCGATAGTGTATATAGGAAACCACTTTAGAGACAAAGTTGAAAATGTTTGTCTCCTCCTTTACTTAAAATATTTTCAGATTTGTGTTACGTTCGGTTATTACGGGAGTGAATCTAAACTTTTTTGTATTGAGCGAAGCACCTTATACGTGAAAGTCCGATATTAAAAGTGCAGATGGCTGTTAACCAAACTGGGTATGTGCAATGCTGGCGCCATAAGCATGAATAGACATGTCTATACGAGTAATAGTAGAGTCTGGAGCGTTGTTTTGTTCAAGAATCAATTTAGCTTCTGGGAAGCAAACAAACGAGACAAGTTGCATGTATCGCAGAGTATTCGAAGTGTGCGTCATTACATCTTTGCAAACCGAAGGAGTTAATCAGAAGTAAATTCATCGCAGATTACACTGAGTGAACTAAAGAATGTATGTAGCTCTTATAGATTTCTTCCTGCTAATTTCGAATCCGCTTCGTAAACTTTCCGGGTACGTAGTTTATTTTAGTAAAAAATTTTAGAAATTTAAACTAACAATATAGAATAATAATAATATAGATAGATAATTTAACGTTATTTATTTAGAAAACATATTTATATTCAACTTTCGCCATTCCATTTTTCCTTGCAGCACAATTCAATTTGGCTGATAACCTGGCGAAATTTCTCAACACATTCATCACTCATATCACTAATCCTTAGGGAAACATTTGCTTCGAATTTTTTTGCAATTATGTAACAATTCATTAACCAGCTGTTTACAGTTTTCAGCTTTTTTAATTCTGAGGAAGTTTGTTACCATGGCTTTGAAGATCTGCCAAGGTATTGTCCTACAAATATTCACTCCTTCTAGCTTCGTTTATTCCGGAAAATTTGCTTTTTAGATAAAGAAAATCCTAACCAACTTTGTTCAACGCCTTTATGAAGTTTTTCATCGACTTCAATTTAATGCGAAAAGGTGGCAGCAGTATTTGTTCAGAAGTAACGAGATGCTAACAAATGACACTCCTAAAACCAGGAGTAAAGTTAGTTTTTCATGGCCATTGTTTTTAATGTCTGTCCTACTCGAGCTCCAACTCCAAACCCAGTACTAAGCCTACAATTCTTAAATTCGTACAAATTTTCAATTGGAATCTTTACTACCGTCTTTTATTCAATAATAGCTTCAAGTTTTCATAAGATGACCGTCTCTTATGAAAACTGTGACACTGGTGACAGCATTGGTAATGGGCATAGAAGGATTTCCATTTCCATTATGAAGGAAACTAGCTTTAAGACTAGTTTTCGTCGAGTCTCTAAGGGATCTTCCCCTTTCTTGGATTGTGATGTTGGCCCATTGCCTTTTTCCAATTCAATTCATTATCGGTTATAAACTTGTCTTGATCCTTTGCGCTTCCGATGATGTTCATGCAGCGTAGGAGATTCTCAGTTATAATACTATCATCCAGGAAGCGTACAATAATAAATAAGGTGTATGTTTTTGTTACTGTTAGTAGCCTCAAGTTGCAAACTAAATTCCGTGCCTTCTATTTTCTCTATTAATTGGCCATTAAGATCCTGAGTTATATGACTGGCTCTTCGACTAATAGGTTGAAATTAACTTTTCCTCCTATTCTTTCAGCATAATATTCAGCATGTCAACAGTTGCCGGTGAGAGAAGCTTTTTGGAAGGCAGGGCAGAGGTTAAATGATAATCGTGAAGGAAGGCCAATTTGGTTTTATTGAAAATAATGGTAATGCTTCGCTGAAAATGATGGAAGGGGATTTGAACATTAGCATTCTTCACGAGGATTTGGGCGAAACAAAGGTCTGCGAAAAATTTATTCCACACACTTTGACGGATGCCTAAAAATGAGTGCGTGTCAATCTGTCCACAGAATTAGTTGCAGCCGTCGGAAATGATCCAAACTTCCTGAAATTAATTGTTACGGGTAACGAAAGATGGTCCTTTCAGTAGGACCCAAAAACTAAGCGTCAAAGTGCGGAATGGAAGTGGAAAAATCCAACACACGTCAAGAAAACACGGGAAGTTACATAAAAAAATCAAAACAATGGTCATTACATTCTCCGATAGTAGTAGAGTTATCGACAGGGAATTCGTCATCAGGCCCTGATGTCTGTTGCGCGATAATGTACCTCACTCATTATTCGTTAATTTTTGGCTCGAAATCAAGCATGTGTGTTGAATCATCCACCATATTCACTTAATTTGGTCCCGTGCGATTTCTCTCTATTCTCCTTATTCTAAAATTAAAATCGAAATTGTTTTTCTAAAGATATTTCGACCATCAAAACAGCTACAATACAAGCCGTAGAGGCAATTCCACAAAGTGAGCTAGAACACGCATTTGAATCACTGTTGAATCGCTGTAACAGCTATATTAAAGCTAGAGGCGAATATTATGAATAAAAGAATTGAAAAATATTCACGTTCATTGTTTTAATGATTTCTACCGCGGCCAGTCTCGAAATTTATTTGCCACACTGTGTAAATATTCTAGGGAGTTCTAGAAACCTTGAAAGCCGTTTCGAAATGTTCATTCGACAACATTACAGACAGCTGTGTATCCTTGCGTTCGCAGGAGTCCCTAGCTACGTCCTTGTGTATTCTCTACAACGTCTCAAGGTTCCGCGGCGCATGCTCAAGGAATCACTACATCATTCTGTTTTAAACTGGCTTTATAATGAACAAGAATGTGCCAATTGGGGGGTCGAAGATATGTTTAGAAAAGAATGACGAGTGATAGATAAATTCAGATGACATATCTGGATTCAGCAAATAAAATTACCCAATAGTCAGTCAGAACGAAACCTGTAATAAATCCTTTATATACTAGTGCAGTCAATGAAAAAATTAGTACGTTTGGTACTCTGATCAACTTTTTCACAACAATCTTACAGAATTTTCAGCAGTACGTAGCGCAGATTGAATTAAAATATAACCATTCAGATGACATAATTTATCTATTCTCTGTAGGATATCAGTTGCTCGTTTCAAGATTCAAACTAATAACAGTTTATTGCAAAATAATAAGACATCATTTATTTTCGACAGATGCGAGAGCAGCAGGATTGGTAGTGATGATTGTTTCTCGAATCTGCCATTTCCTGCTTCGGACATTCTCATTATAACCAAGCGTACAAACAACCAGCAAAGGTATCGTGATTATCTTATATTTACAAAGTATAGAAAGGCGGTCTTGCGGAACGTGAAGCGCCCCAGCTCCTGATATAGTCCTTTAATTAATGGGCGCGAATCCCCGGACAAATTATAATCACAGTGCGGGCAATTCTGGTCCGCACATTGTTGCGTATTGTAAGAGTACGTTCGCCGTTTTACCTGGAAACCTTAGCGTAGCGATAAAAGCATCGCGAGTCGTGACTTGGTCATCAAGTGATGCATATGAATGGGTAGGCAACGAGCGCACATTACTATATACGTATTGTACGCGCGTTTGAAGATATCGGCGACCTTTACGGCCATCGGAAAATTGTTTTTCTAATAAATTGTAAAAATTTGACACGCTGGCATGGTAGAAAATTGAGTGTAGAATTTAACACTAATCGTGGTTTAAGTAAGTCCACATTGTTTTAATAAAATGTTATAGGGTGACGTTCGGTAAGGCAAAACGAGATGATGAAGGATACATTCTAAAACGTATTAATGGTGTGCATTAAACCATGCAAAATACTGGAGAATAAAATACTGTTGTGCCGCCATTTGTGTATGTATTACGAGGGCGACCTGAAATGTTTCCGGAATCGGCAAGAGATGGCGCTCAAAGGTTGAAGTGGATTCATTGGTCGGCAAGCGTAACCTTTTTTATGGCAACTATCAAAATTTCAGATGTCTACTGTTAATAGTAGTTGTTTAAGAGTGTGTTTTGCGTAGCAAGTCAGGCGGTTAACACTTTTGAATGGCTTGGAAAATGGCCACGTAAATTCAAAATATTTTGCTACAGCTTCATAGCGGACGTACTCCATCATTTTCGACCATCAGCTTCTAGGTGAGCGAGCTCAAACGTGGCCGTACACGCACAAGTGACGAACGACGCAGCGGACGCCCAAAAACCGCTACCAATGATGACGTGTTAGCCGATTGCCTATTGAATTTGAAAGAGATAGCAGAGGCAGTAGACATCTCAGCAGAACGCGTTGGCGCGATGGGTACCGCATTTGCTCACATCGGAGCAAAAACGAAATCGGATGACCGTTTTGAAGGAGTGTCTGGTCAGGATCTAACACAATCCAAGGAATTTCGTCATGAGTTTCGAAGAAAGCAAACACAGTTCCAGCGGCCGGAAAGCTCATGGCGATCATTTTTTGGGATTGCCAAGCTGTGATCCTCATCGAGTATCTGCAGAAGGGAAGGACGATCATTGGGCAATATTACAGCGATTTATTGACCCTATTCGATGCAGTATTGAAGGAGAAACGGCCTCGTTTGCAGCGGAAAAAGGTGCTTTTCCACCACGACAATGCGCCGGCTCATTCATTCCTTATCGTCGTGTCCAAATTCAATGAGTTGGGCTACGAATTAGTCTCATACTCCATATTTACACTAGCCCCCAGTGACTTTTTTTTACTCCCAAACCTGACAAAATCTCTGGGAGAAAAGGGATTAGCCTCAAATGAGGAGGTATTGTTTCGCTACAGATGGCTATTTTGCAGACTTCAAAACACGTCCGATGGCTTGAAGGCACTGGAGCACCGTTTGAAAAAGTGTATTGATCTTCGAAAAATAAAAATGAAAGCCACATCAATACAGTATTTTTCTTGATGATTCCGGAAACATTTCAGGTCGCCCTCGTATTATTCAATAACTTAGTGAAAAGTCTGGCACACTGCTTTTCTCTTCTAATTAAGAATGGCTGTAAGTTAAGTTGTTCCATAATGTTACTAAGTTTTGAACCACGTGTAGGGTAAATACTCGTTATTTTACAGGCAGCGAACTTGTTGAATAAATCGGGAACTAAATTAAACTGGAATATCCAAGTTTGCTGACAATGAGTGCATACAGCAATTTAGTTGTAGCAGTAAATTGCTGTATTCCGTAAATTCCTTACTTGTAATTATAAAACCCACTGCTTTGGTTACCGACTTATGTGGTTGATTAATATGGGAAACAAATAAAAGTTGCGTATTGGAGAGCACTCCAAGATCGCAGAAAGTGTCGACTGTAGATAATAATGTGCCACGGAGTCGGTGTGAATACACAAAAAGTGTTGATCTCTTACTGCATGTTACCTTAGAACATTTGTCAACTTTAGTTGATTACACTCGCACCAATCAAATCGCACATCCAAATAGCTCTGCAAAAGAATAGAACTATCCACACCAGTGACAACGGAATAAATTTTTAAGTTGTCAACATAAGCCAATGCTGGACAAAATAAAGTTGTGAGTAATTCGTCAATATATAATATGAACAGTAATGGCCCAAATTTGAATCCTTGAGGTACACCAGATAACATATACTGTAATGTTTCAAACCCGTTATAATATACATAGCCCATTCCATTTTTAAATAATAAACCATTAATTGTAATAGAGATGGAGTAAAGCCAAAGTTATCGAGTTTCTGAATTAGGATGCTATGATTTATAACGTCAAATGAGTGAGAAATATCTGTGCAAATCATATCCACCTGACCACGGTCATCCAAAAGCTCACTAATGTATTTGCTATATAAGCCAAGCAAGTCAAGATCAATCAGAAATAAATCCGTGCTGGTGTTACGAAAAATATCCATTTAAGCTGGAATAAATTGAACTGTAGATCACTTGCTCATATATTTTGGTGAAGTTAGAAAGAATGGAGATTGGTCGACAATTCTGCAATTGATCTTTTCTCTATTCGCGCAATTTTATTCTTAAACTAAGATGCATTAATGTTGTCAATGGTCCAGCCAATGCAGAACGGCAATGTTTAAGTACACATACTGGCACCTGCAGTAAATTTGTTGCTAAGCTTAGACATAATAGAAAGTAAGCAGTTTTCAGTAACAAAATTAGGAGGAAATAATATCAGAAGGTAGGAATATTTTTTCACAGCACTTTCGCAAGTCCGACAGAACTATCCAAATTATCTCTTCGAAAAACATTTGAGAACAAACTGCTAAAGAGTTAAGAATTTCCCGTGGATTCTTAAGTACATCCCCACCATCATGCACAATACCCGGTATTCTCGTACTAGGTCGCTTATGATTCATATACAGAAGACGCTCGATTATGTGAACGATATCAGCCAAGCACTGTTCATATTACTGAAAGCTTACATTAGCGAGCCTTATTTTATTTATAAAGAGACTGCATAAAAGAAAAAAGGTATGTTTATTAAGAAATAAGTTATGAACAATGAATAACATAATACATATAATATTAAAAAATAGAAAATAAATTTTACATTATTTTGAAAAATAATGTCCTATTTTTGTTTACATAAATTTACGCTTGATATTTTCTAATGCCATTGCCCGTAGTTTACGAAGCACTAAAATATCGGAATAAAATATGCAACATAACGCATAACAAAGTGCTTATAGAACCATTCCAGAAATCTGCCTTTGGTCATGCAAGCGGATTTTGAACAGTTATAATCAACGGGATTCTTCAAATTTCTAAATGAACATGGATTTTTTGCCTTTCCTATTACTAGCGGCCTTATTTTGTGTGTACAACTAGCATTAGTATACGCTAGAAAAGTTATGCGTTGTCTTTCCGCCTTTCTACTCGCAGCAGATATTTCATGTGATGCAACATAGGTTTTCGTAGGTAATAATTTCCAATAAGGACTGGTTTCATCTGCATCGTACATTTGCTACTCATTTAAATGTAAGCTCTTTGATTTTGTTCATTAACTTTTCCTTAAACGGTTGCACTAGTTGCGATGGTGCCGATAATTTTTCACCAGATATCGACAGTAGTCGAATTCCATGCCTTGTTTTAGATCTTCTTAGCCAGCCATCACTGGATACAAAATTTTTGATCTCTTAGGTTTTCATTCAATAATTTTGCTTTCTTTTTAATTAGTTCACCGCTAATTGAAACATGATCATCCCTTTGTTCTAAAAACCATTTATACACACGATTTTCCATTCTAGGTGCTTGGGTACTTTTTAAAGTTCTACGATTTCCCGGGCCTCCGTATGTATCTGACACACGTTGTAAATTTTGTGACTTAATTTTACAGATTGTGGCTTTAGATACTCCATATTTTTGCCACGCCAGCACCTTTTTTAATCTCGTCGATGATTTCCACCTTGTCATTTAATTTTAAAAATGTTTTTTTATTGGAGGTGGACTCCATGTCTGTTCTGGCGTGATTTTAGCTGCACACTACTTTATTTTACGAGAGGCAAGGGAGCCAACGCTTGCAGTAATCCCACACATAAATCGGGGAACAACCGGTGCCGGCGCTGAAAACGTTTACGTAAGCATTCTTTTGATCGATTCAATTACGTACGTAAATCTGAAAATAACTGGTACACTAAACTGTTTACATTGTGAAAGTGTACGTGGTGCAAGATTGTTTACATTATCGGGCGTTCCGTTTGATGTTGTAGTAACAATTTTCTGTTTACATAACCGCGACGTTTCCACTGCCGGGTATTTACATGAGGGAGCGTTTACTGTAATATGATATATTACTGTTATATCTGTTTTAATGTTCTGCTGCACGATGGTCAGATATGTTTTATATGCTGCCAACACCTGTTCTTTCACTGAGTAAGTTAAGTCAATGGTAACAGTAACATTCCTCACATTGTGAATTAATTAAAGCGAATATTCAAAGAGAAATGGCGGCTATCACGGAGAATATGTACGGAGCAGCTCCCGAAAATTTTGGCTCACGTTTAGAAGAATGGCAGCAAGATAACGGAACACATTTAGAACACATCATTTTTAAGAAGTAAATTCCCAAAGCCTATATTTTAATAAAAAATAAACGTGTACTCATTAAACCTAGCCATGGAAAGAACTTTGGGACACCTTCTATTTCTAGTGTTACAAAAACTACAAATACACTCCTAACTGATAATTTTTTTCTTGTTGTAACATAAACATACTTAACAACAAATATTCGTACATGATTTCTGTGTTGTGTTGTTTTCCTTTAAATTAAGTCTTAATACAGATTCTTCGAGGAAGTCCTAAATTCCACAAACAGCAGCGCGCTTTTAACTGACGTTCATCACTAATGTACACTAGGGTGACAGAATAAAATAGACACCTACTAATTAAAAAAAGATTCTATTCTCGTTATATATACAAAATATTTTAAAATTTTTAAATTAGACTAATATTTTGTCGATCCATCTTTACTTGCGTAAAGTGCTGCGAGTCGTCGTGGCATAGAATCTATTAAATGATTAATGGTGTCTTCTGGAATATTTAACCACTCTTCTGTAACAGCTGCCACGAGTTCTTCCTTATTGCTGGGATTTCGGGGTCGTTTCGCCATATTTGTCTGGATTATGTGCCAACATTCTCTATCGGATTCATGTCTGATGATTGGCCTGGCCATGGTAAAATCCGAATCCCCAGTTCCTCTTTCCATGTGGTTGTTGTTCTTGCTTTGTGGCAGGGTGCTCCATCCTCCATAAAAGTGGCGTCTTCTTTAGATAAAATGGCATTGTCGAATATCGGTAGTAGTCCTTCTGTTAATATTTGGATATATTTTGCCACATTTATATTTCCGTCGCAGATTACTAATTGCGATCTTCCACCATACCATATCGCTCCCCACACCATGATGTTCACACCGCCGTATTTCACCGTCTGATGCAAAAATTTGTCGTTCAGTTGCTGTGACGAACGTCTCCATACCCACGTACGACCACTATCACTGAATTCGCAGTATCTGCTTTCGCCTGAAAAAATGACAGACCGCCAAAACTCTTCGGGCTTCATTCGCATTTCGATTGCCCAAGCCATTCGGCGCCGTTTTTGAAACGCCGTAAGGAGAGGTTTTTTCTTTGCCATCCTTTTATACATGCCCACACTGTGGAGGTATCGCAGAACTTTTCTGTGAAGTTGCCGCAAGCTCAGCTGAATGTACTTTTTCGCGGCTCTCTTAACACTTCGCGCACAAGCACCCTTTTACTTCTCTCAGAAGGTCCGGCACGACCTGGTCACAGCTCCACTGTTGTTTTTCCTTGCGTTTGAAGTGTGTAATCACACGGTTGACTGTGGACAACGGAATATTTAAAAATTTACTTATTTCACGTTGCGAAGCGTCGCGTTCACTCTAGTCATCGATGCGCCCCCGGGTGAAGTCGCTAATATCACTCGAACCTTGTATACGAGGCATAGTTGTAACGACACTAAACTATGACGAATTCCTTCCGATACATCTACCCCTACCCTAATGACAAGAGAAAGTTCTTAATTCGTTCTTAGAATTTAGCTGTTTACATATTTATACCGCTTTACCTGGTGCCTATTTTATTCTGTCACCCTAGTGTATATGCATATTAGGCATACCTGCAATACTAAGAAAAGTACAAGGAGCGATAAAGAAATTTTCATTTGATTCCAGAAACCAAAGCATTTATTTATTTGTGTTCTAGTTTAAATTTTGATTATGGTTTCTTAAGAACATTTACTTTACCTAAAACTACGAGATACTCGTATTATCAGCAATTGAATTAGGAGAAAATAATAGAAACGAAATGGCGGCTATCCCGCAGAATATGTAGCGACTAATTTTTGAACATTTTGCCTTATGTTTAGAAGAGTGCCAGCAAAATAATTTTCAATTGTGTGCGATACATTTAACCTTTCTGCAATCTTTCGGAGAGGAATCAATTATCCGAATCAGTTATGACTTTCATTTGATCATCATCAACGTTTGGCTTACTAGAACGCGGTTCATCTTTGAGTCATTGTTTTCCTTCATCACCATACGCACCGCTTTACTTTTTAACAGTTGTGTTCTTTCTTTTTTTTAGAAATAATAAAGCAACACTTTTGTTCTCCATGTTAAAATTGAATCAGACAAACAAATCTGATAAAAAGTCCACTTGATTTTTAAGAAAGTTGATGTTCACAGCTGACAAATGCCAAAACTACATAATCGTAACATTGACAGAAGTCATAAAAAAGAAACACTACTTCCATCTACATTTAAGATAGGCAATTACTTTGTTGCCAACCTATTATTATTACATTTAGTCCACGCACAAGAACAACATCATCCGACTTGAGTCAGGTCAGATCGGCTTGACAGATGCAATAATTTTCTTGAAACAAGAAATACGTAGTTTTATTTATTGTACCCTGTATATTTTTCACCATAATTTGAACGATGTCCTTTTTGATCGCAAGTTGGATGAACAATTAATATTACAATAACAGCAGATCGGTAACAAAAAGAAATATCGGAGCATAACGCTACGCAGACTGCAGCTGGCTTCCAGCAAGGTTAACAACTTTGCGTCCATTCATTTTGTTCGCACGTTATCTACTTCCACATATAGCAGAAGAAGTACAAGAAGTGGCAGTACTACAACTATTACTAGTACTTTGGCAGAACGTAAAACCAGCCGACGTGGAGGGGAATAGAGTGGCAGAAACGGAGAAGGAAGACGCAGAAAACGGTGGTAGCGATAAGGAAAGGAAAAGGAAAAAGACCATACAGCCAGACAGAACACTGTTACCGCTTCTTTTCCTTTTTGAATTCGCGCAGCGACGGCTATACGCGGTAATTACCGTGGAAGATGTAGACAGTGCGTATTATATCATCTGGAAATCGGTCGCGATGCAAGAATTTGTGTGATTATGGCAATCTCTTGTCATTTCGTTGTAGATGCTCAGCGCATTAGCGTAGATGCAATTGACGATATCCCGCGGGTGCCTCCTCTTAGTTATTTGCAATTACTTTAATTAAATAATTAATTTGAATCTAGTTTATACTCGGCGAACTCATTAATACTTATTAATTAAATTTCATAATAAAAAAAACGAAAGCTTACTTGTAAAATATTTCATATATATATAATCATACGTTCCACAAACATACTCACAAGGGCGCGGTGCACTAATTATTATTTTAATTAATAAGAAATATTTCTTGAAAGTGGCCGACGGCAAATTAAATATTTCGTACCACTCCGCAAGCATTATACCATTTTTTTTGCACATTATTAGTAATTATTGTAGCAATTATCCTGGATCCTATCTACACTTGGAAAGCTGCAATAAGAATACATATTTAATATTTTTTATTTGTATAACAATTATTTACTAGTTACAGTTATTTATACTACCGGCCATAAGTTTTTATCCACAGTTAAGGTAAGTGTTCGCCTTTCGCTTTTATTATTGCCGCACACAATCTTGGCATTCTCTCTAGCAACTTTGCTAGTGTTAGTTGCTCCATTTTCCTCCACGCATACTGTAGTTGTGCCCAAAGTAACACATGGACTGAAAAGTCCCGGGCCTAACACATAGATGACGCTAGTTTTATTGCAGTCACCTTTCTCTCAGTTAATACTAATCTTCAAAAGACAGCTGTTAAAATATCATGATATTCTATTCATTAGTTTGTGAGTTATTGTGCTAAGAGCCTCGCTACTTTTGTTATTTTCAAAACAATGGATCAAAAACAATTTCGTGTTTTAATTTTACACTGCTTCTTGATGGGAAAAAATACCGTTCAAGCGAAGCAATGGCTTGAAAAGTATTATGGGGACTCCGCTCCATCAGAAACAACAATAAAACGTTGGTTTGCTGACTTCAAACGTGGTTGTAGAGACACCGATGACGCAGAACGCCGTGGACGTCCAAATGAGGCGGTAACACCAGAAAACATCAAAAAAATCCACAAAATCGTTTTGAATGATCGAAAAGTGAAGTTGCGTGAGTTAGCTGACATCGTAAAGATATCAAAAGAACGTATTGGCTTTATATTGCATGAGCATTTGACTATGAGAAAGCCCTGTTCAAAGTAGGTGCCGCGTTTGCTCACTGTTGACCAAAAACAAGAACGTGTTGATGATTCTGAGCAGTATTTGGCCATGTTTAAACGTAACAAACCGGAATCTTTGCGTTGATATGTGACAATGGATGAAACATGGATCCATCACTTCACTCCGGAATCAAAACGATCGTCATCTGAGTGGACAGCAACTGGTGAACCTCGTCCAAAGCGCACGAAAGCACAACAATCGGTATTTTGGGATGTGCGTGCTGTAATATTCATCGACTATCTTGAGAAAGGAAATACCATTAACAGTGAATATTATATAGCATTATTGGAGCGTTTGAAGGCCGAAATTGCAAAGAAACGACCGCATATGGCAAAGAAAAGAATTTTGTTTCATCAAGACAACGCACCGTGTCACAAGTCAATCAAAGCAATGGCAAAACTACATGAATTGAACTTCGAATTGCTCCCACATCCACCGAATTCGCCAGATTTGGCTCCCAGCGACTACTGGATGTTCGCAAACCTCAAAAAGATGCTCGCCGGTAAGAAATTTCGCACGAATGAAGAGGTTATCGCTGAAACTGAGGCCTATTTTGAGGCAAAAGATAAATCGTTCTAGAAAAGTGGTATTAAAATGTTAGAGTGACGCTGGAATGATTGCGTTGCTCTTGATGGAGATTACGTTAATGAATAAAGCTAATTTTGAACCAAAAAAACCGTATTTTCTTTGTTAGGCCCGGGACTTTTCAGCCCATGTGTTACTACTACCGAATTTGGAGCAGACTTTCGAACCTGTTGGTCGAGTTCCTTCCCAGATGTTCTAGATACTCACAGCATACTTTTGCAATGTGTTCTGGATCATTATCGTGCTGGAATACCAAATTTTTGCCGATTAATCCTGTTCCAGATTCGACGGCGTTCCTCCCCAAAGTCTCTCTATTACCTTCTTTTTTAAGGATCCCATCCGTTTCGACCTAATTGCTCACAAAGATATCGTCAAAATAACCCATCACGTTGGTGTAATATAATAAGTGCTGGTTCCCCTGTCGATCTACCGATAAATAATCTTCTGTTTGAACCAAAAGTGAGATATTTAGATTCATCGGTGCATAGCACTTTCTTTCAATTATGCAGATGGACAAACACTTATCGCCGGTAGTGGTATATATAATTTAATTCAGCACACAACGTAAACATACACAAAATCAGTTATATACACCGATCTAACACATGTAACTTGACGGTTGCATTGCACTTCAAATGTTATAACCCCAAACAAACATCACATAAGAATAACCTCCCAAGAGCTACAGTACATATTCTATGTGTTAGCGTACATATCGACATAAAATTGAATTAATTATTGGAAAAATGAGTATATAATTTATTAAAATTATTCGTCATATAAAAAACTGGTAATTTTAACAATATATATGTATTGGCTTTGGAGTTGTTGAATAGATTAAAGTAACAAGTACTCCGGACTGGTCTGGTAAAATTAATATACGTAAGTAGTGAAACCGAATTCACTTTATGTGCTAGTAAATTCAGTAGAAATTTCGCAGTATATTTATTGCATCACTTAACTCACAATTGAAGGTTACGTTGTTTTAATACAGCTATATAGTCTGAGGAACGATTAGAATAGTTATCCATGTATCAGATATTTCAAAAATTTCTTCTCTATACGCTCTACTACAATTACTTGATAGGTGTAGTGCGGGAACAAATTAAAGAAACGTACTTTATTTTATTTCTAACAAGGGTGAAAGAATAAGGTCTTTATCGCATAGACATCATTAAAATCACGGTAGGACCGTATAGGGAAGCCAAGAGATCTTAGAATACGAATATACTTAACTATCTGCGTACGTATTTCGACAATATTATACCATCTTCAGCAGAAACTGTTCTACGTGATCTGGTAAAGAACATATTTTGCAGGGTGTTAGCTTACCCAAGTAGACTGTTTTCACTTTAAGGTGGTTACTAATGAATAGAATTTGTAAGGTTATAAATGTCGATGATTAAATTGTTGGTCAAGTTTATTATAAATGATTATATTTCCTAGAAACATCACTTCAAGTGTAATTATCAGCGAATAAGAACACGTGTTTTTAGTGGTATTTCCAAGATATTATTCAGGAATATGGACAATTTATTTTTTCCTTGTCCTAATATTAATTATGGTTGTAATGCATATAAAAAAAGTTTAAGTGTTATTTAAAAAAATAAATCGAGGCATTGCAAGACGGATTGTTTTTACTATCTTCCTTTAACTCTATTACACCACCAAAAAGAAGGTATACCCCGCATCTAACGGCCACAACTAAACGTTTTAAACATATGAAAATTCATATTAGGCTTGTAGTCTACAAGAAAATTACATTTCATTTGTGCGTAGTACAAACTTATATTTTAAAATTCACATTGAAGTTGTATACTTTCGTGTGGCAACTTACGGAGTGTTTGTCAAATTGCACCCTCAAAATTTACACTGCCTTCTGAAATTTGGATTAATTAATTAATACTTACATCACAAAACAGACTTTTCCTCTAAAATAAACATACCTTGTATATTTGCTCATACGTTTAAGTATGGACCAAGAACAACAAAAAGAAGATTATTTATTTATTATTTATTTGTTACCATATATTAAAAGATGAGACGAAACTAACTGCTCATACATATTTAGGGTGACGCTCAGCGTCATAGAGATATTATCTAAACTCAAAAAAGTTTGTCACTGCTGGATTGGTTTAGAAATTCTTCGGAGTTAAATCCTATTGAAAACGTATGGAATATTTTTGCTCTTCGTTTGATGATCTAAGAGCAGAAACAAAATCGAGTAGATGTTTGTCACTAACTCCTTGAAGAAGCCAACTGCAATAAATAATTCGTGCAAAAGATCATAACGAGAAACGAAAGCTGGGTTTACAATTACACCGCAGAACGTTAAAAGATTTCAACACCTAACAAGCATGCTAATGTCGGTCCCATCTTAAGGCGATGAACACTCTTTTATTCAATTTTTTATAGCGAGCATGATAAAGGTGTTTTACATTAGCTACATGGAAAATAAAACAAAAAGAGGTCAGAGTTGTGACAAGAAAATTCATTCGCTAGTTCTGTACTAAGAATCATATTACTGTCCTCGCTCAACCTCATACGTCAGACCTAACTCTCTGTGATTTTCTTCTTATTCTCGAAATTAAAATAAATACTGAAAGAATCCCGTTTTGAGATCATGATTGACATTAAGACAAATTCGCCACAGATATGACAGACGAGTTAAGAGTGGTTTTCCAGGACTGATTTGAGAAGTGTAGATTTTGAAGAATATAAGGACCAGTAGTACGAGGTAAGCTTCAGAAGTTCGTGGAATGGAGGGGATGGAGTGGGGATAGGAGCGTTCGCTAGGTATCATTCGGATTGGCGACTCATCATTAGTATATAAGTTAAGTTGCAGCCCTATAGCGTCAGTCGTTTACGAATAGTTGCCTGCTAAACAAGTCAATCCGGAAAAAAACTGAAACGATGGAGGAAATTGAATACCGAGGTATGATAAAGTTCCTAACAAAGCAAGGAAAAGACGCTCAAACCATATTGAATGAAATGGAAACCGTTTATGGGAAACAGTTCCCTAGTAAATCAATGATTTATAAGTGGCATGGTCTTTTTAAACATGGTCGGGAGTCGATTGAAGACGACCCCCACTCAGGACGGCCAGTTGAGGCCACCACATCAGACATCGTCGAAAAAGTGCAAAAATTTCTACTGCATGATGCCCGTTTGAAGAAGAAACAATTATCTGCATTAGTTGGAGTATCAAGTACCACTATTTTGCGTATCCTACGTGATCACCTGAGTATGACAAAAGTCAGTGCAAGATGCGTACCGAGAATGCTCACGCCGCTGCAGAGATAGCAGCGCGTCTGTGCGTCCAAACAATTTTTGGAGCTGTGTGGAGACAAACCTGCACAGATTTTGGAGCGGATTGTTACCGGAAATGAAACATGCAATGGCATAAAAAGGGGATTCCACCGTCAAAGAAATTCAAAGTGTCAGAATCGGCTGGAAAGTTGATGACTACTTTTTTTTGGGATTGCGAGGGGATATTATTGATTGATTATAAAGAAAAAGGTAGGGAGCATAACCGGAAAATATTGCGCAGCGATATTAGAAAAATTAAAGGAGGCCATCAAGGAAAAACGTCGAGGAAAATGGACCAAGGGTGTGTTGCTCTTGCAAGACAATGCGCTGGTTCACAAGAGCAAAGTTGCAATGGCTGCTCTGCACAAGCATGGCTTTCAATCAATAATCCATTCACCCTACAGTCCAGACCTGACACCTAGTGATTTTTATTTGTTCCCCAATTTAAAAAATGACTTGGAAGAAAGTTTTCCAACAACAATGAGGTAAAGGAGGCAATTTTGGAACTTCTGGACCTCCCCTTGTACATACAGACTGCATACACTACAATAACACAACTGTCGATGTTATAAAATTTAGTGATGGGTACCGAGAATGCTCACGCCGCTGCAGAAATAGCAGCGCGTCTGTGCGTCCAAACAATTTTTGGAGCTGTGTGGAGACAAACCTGCACAGATTTTGGAGTGGATTGTTACCGGAGATGACACATGGGTTCATCACTTTGAGCCTGAGCACAAGCAGGAGTCCATGCAAGGGCATAAAAGGGGACACCACCGCCAAAGAAACTCAAAGTGTCAGAATCGGCTGGAAAGTTGATGGCTACTGTTTTTTTGGGATTGTGAGGGGATATTATTGATTGATTACAATAAAAAAGGTAGGAGCATAACCCGAGAATATGACGCAGCGATATTAGAAAAATTAAAGGTGGCGATCAAGGAAAAACGTCGTTCTTGCAAGACAATGCGCCGGTTCACAAGAGCAAAGTTGCAATGGCTGCTCTGCACAAGCATGGCTTTCAATCAATAGTCCATCCACCCTACAGTCCAGACCTGGCACCTAGTGATTTTTATTTGTTCCTCAATTTAAAAGAAGACTTACGTGGAAGAAAGTTTTCCGACGACAATGAGGTAAAGGAGGCAATTTTGGCCCATTTTGAGGCGAAAGATAAAAAATATTTTTATGATGGTTTAGAAAAATTAATTCATAGATCTAATAAATGTATTGTGCTTAAGGGTGATTATATTGAAAAGGAAAAATAGATTTATTGTTTTCATTCCACGAACGTCTGGACCTCCCCTCGTATGTAAAATTAATAATAAAAGTTAAAAAAGGAAAATAAGGATATTTTCTCAACAAACCTCGTATGCTACCTCCACCAATAGTTAAATAAATAAAATTTAATAGTGGTAATGAGTGGTTGTTCTAGTGTACCTGTTACTTAAAAGTAATACACATTTCTATGTTAATATTGTAATTTACAATGAATACATGGATAGAATGACATAGTTACATACAAAAAGCGTTTAAATAAATTTCACATCAATAAAAAATTTAGTGGTACTATTTTCAGTTGCATTGGCTGTCAATTTGATAGAGTATTCATTCAGATGCATAACTGACAGGAACTTGTTAAAATTATATTATAATTTAGAATTGAAGAAAATGCAGGAAATGTACTTTCAACAATTTTTATAAAATCTTATTTGTTTGTTACAAATAAATATTTCATTCAGTTAAAAATTTTATGATTTTAACATTTATTATAACATTCGCATTAAGAATTTTAGTAACAAGCTAAGACATAGGTATAATTTTCAAGGCCATTCTAAGGTAACATGTATTTGAACGCATGTTATAAATTGTTGCTTGTAGTTTCAGGTAATATTTGTACTATGGAGACCATAAATTTGCATTTCGCTAACACATAAATTAAGGGTTCCTGCATTCGTGGTCATGTATTTCTAATATTACATCATCGATTACCGTGTGGCCCACGTTAATCGAGATTTAGAATAATTTTTTCATTGTAGGATTTCTCCAATGCTAGATCAACGGAATATTTCATTTATGCATGTAGATATTACTTTTTTGAACAGTATGCTATATTTACCCTATTTTTGTGGGTTATGCTGGGAACTATAGATAACATTTATACATATAACATTAAAAATGTGATTTGATCTATTAGTTTCATCAGAAAAGGATGCAAGAAAAATAGCAACAACCAATCCTGGTCTCTCTTATTAGTGGATAAATATGCTGTTGAGATTGCATAATTTATCAAGAACAGTAAACTTCGTTCGTCAATAGAAGTTCGCATGACGATCTTGTAAGTAATTGTCTAAATGAATTCGGTTGACCATAATAAATTACTTGCAAAGTATATACATTAAAAGGAGATTAGTGCGACTATAAAGTGGTAACACCACTATCAAGAGTATTTTATCTTAGAATCGTTCCCGAACGTATTATTTACATAATTCGAGCCGTAATGCCGGCGAATAATTAGAGAAAAGCCGTACCTGTACATCGATCAAACCGGAGTTTTTGTAATAAAAGCATCGCAAGCGTCCACAGCCGCGGCCGGGCAAGCAACACCGGTTCCTATCGTCAGTTTGCGCTTTGACTGTATCCACCGCCTACATCATATCGCGCTGCATAAGGATGTACATAAGTACAACAATCAGAGGAATTTGGTTACGTCATTGTTTGTAAAATGTATGGATTTTTTGTCTGCATTTTTAACCTTAACTTTGGGAACTTAACCTATTAGCAATTCCGAGTATTTTTTTTTTCAAAGCAATAACTAATGGTAAGACGGATCAAATCAGAAGAGGCATATGCAAAAAAAAACAAAACAAAACAGAAGCACACCTAGAAGTTCATTAAAGCAATAAGTTTAAGAGGATAGTGGAGTAAAGAACATTGCACACTCATTCGCAAACAAAAGTTTCTAGTTCTCGGAAATATTTCATAAATTTTTACAGCTTCCCATAATTTCGACTTTGCCTACTCAATAAAAATATTAGAGACACTATTATTCGGAATTAATAGATGTCTCCAGTGAAAGAAGTGTTTGTCAACTAGCTATGCAATTTCCTTTAATTTCAGAGGTTCAAGATTTATTTAGTTTAAAGTAGAATTTTATACTAATTAATAAAAAAAATGTTTTAAACAGTTTGTTATTATTTAGGCTGTAGTTCTGTATAAGGAGCATCAAGTTAGCGATTTTAATGGATTCTAGGGGAAAGTTCACGTTTTGCTGTGTTTCAAATGGCCCTTCTTTTTTTCAGAAGTTTAGCTTAAGGTACCTAAAAATCGACTTAAGAAGGGCTATTTCTAGGTTATGTTTGGTGGTATATGAGTCATAGTTTACGAAATTTAGGTTGGACTAAAAGTTACCAAGGTAGAAAATATTGATGAGCGGTAAAATTTGATTTGAATATTGGGGAATAATTGTTGTACAATATTTACAGTCTGTAAAACAAGAGAAAAGGGGTCGCTACCTGCTTATGGTAAGATATCGGACCTGATTAATGTGACCTTGGGATAAGGCGTACTTAGGCCTAATACGCATTATTCATTTAATAGCAGTTTCACTTTGTCAGCCGAAGAAAACAGAGTCAGTGTAGTTATGAGCGCTGTGTATTTAAATCGGTACGAAGCTGTGTTCACCGCAAAGGACCTAAAATGTCGATAGTGGTCGCATCAAGTAAAAATATGGGTGGATCGATAGCAAACAAAACAGTAGATGATCTCTCTGGTCGCGGTAAAAAACGAAAAACCACAACAAAAGCAGGACAAAGCGATAATTAATTTGTTTAAAAGAAACCCGGAATACACGTTGCGACAGGAGCAGTATCAGTTACAAAAAAAAAAACAAATTAAAGTAATCATAATGACGATTAGAAATCGCCTACGTGAAGACAACATAGCGTACCGCAGTACGATAATGAAATCGCTGCTATCGGACCGACATCGAGAAGCGCGCCGCGTTTGGGCGAGTAACAACAGTCATCGAGATTACTCTGATGTTGTTTTCATAGATGAGACTTCTTTTTATGCATGGCCACAGACAAAAAGAGCTTGGTCTACGCAACACCACCGAGTTGCACAACGCACAGTAAAGCACCCAGTTAAGGTCCATGTGTGGGGATGCTTTAGTGTGCGTGGCTTTGGATCATTGTGCGTATTCACAGAGAACCTGAATGCAAAAAGAATGGTGAAAATGTACAAAAAGGGTCTCATTCCATCTGTGAGGAAGTGGTTTGGACAGAATAATAACCAGTGGATTCTGCAAGAGGACAATGATCCAAAGCATCAAAGTAGACGTTGTACGGAGTGGAAGTTAGAAAATCATATTTCGACGTTGGAATGGCCCTTCCAGAGCCCGGATGCAAATCCAATTGAAAATGTATGGGCAATAATAAAGCACAAACTTCAACGTAAACGTGCATACACATTAAAGCAATTATCGAGGAACCTCCGACAGATATGGCGATCGTTATCAGCTTCTTATGCCGAAAGCTTGGTTGGGAGCATCGTTGCCAGGCGATTATCGACAACGATGGAGATTGGACCCCATATTGAGTGTAGTGCAGTTAAGGTATTACAATGTACATTCCTACTAAATACACATATTTTAAGTTTTATATTGTTTTGATGTTCTTACACTCCATCTTTTCTTGTTTTACAGACTGTATTATACCATATTTTATATTTTTGTATACAATATAGGTAAATAGATTAGTATTGTTTTTAAACTGTATTACATTATTGTGAAGTTCTCATAGTCTATTTTCTATGGTTCTCATTATAAAAAACAATTAACATGGATAAAAGGACAATAACAATAAAGACAACAATTTTCTAATGAATATTACTATTTATTATAGTATGCGAAATACATGAAAGTTACAATAAATAAATGAATTAGTTTGGTTTTGAACACAATTAAGTGTACCGAACTGGTAGTAAATTAAGTATATTATACATAGCAGCTGCATGTGTTCACACCACAGCCGCTGTTACACAGCAGTACCCAGTGCAAACTTTAAGTCTCCTTGTTTCTTGTTATTGAGTATTAGGGCAGTCTGTTGGTTTTTTCAATTGGGAAGATTTTGTATTGCAAAGAAGAGAGAGAAATTTCATGATACACAGGCGTAAATATTCAAAGGATCACTTGCGCGTATATTTTGCCATTTTGTGTTCAACTCCATTCACAACGGGGGAAGAGTAATGGTGTAGGAGTTAAAAAAAATCTTATCTGGGCTGGTTTGATAGAACTATGAAAGGCGTATTTGGAAGTATATTGCAAAAAATCGAAAACCGTTAAAATTTCAGGGGTAGATTTCACCCCTAAATATGGGGTTCCACCGAAACGGAAACCGCTGTCCTCCAAACCTGCGAAGTTTCAATTCGTGCTGCGATTGACATATTGGAATCTTCCCCTGTTAGCTAATTTACACATCGTGTCTACCACAAGAATGTGATACAAACAAGTTAAATTTAAACTCATCTTATCTATAATTAGCTTAATGACCTCTTATGTTTTTCACTCTACGTGAAAAACATAATTCGTACGTGAATATATATGTAGTGCTAGTTTATTATTGCTCCTGTTCGAAAATGTTACATCACTAACGAAAATATATCAAAAAGAAAATGTAAGCTTCATTTGATTATCTTACGGAAAGGATGTGCGTTCCATCGGACGCATAATTGACTCCCATATAAGTCGACTAATCGAAACGTTCAATAGATGTCGTAGTTTCTAATTTCGATATTACAACGAATTATATTTAACTTGGTTGTATACCTACGCTATACGTATGTACATCCTCTTTTACGCTTAATAATAGCTCTATCATAAATAATTTTTTACATCCGTCGAAAACACACCGTTCTATTTTTAATTTTGCCTACTGCACTCGAATCGTTCGCCTTGGTCCGCGCCCGCGGGCGTCCATTAAATGCTGAACAGAAGCGGCGAATGTGCATCCTTCATCAGAATTCGCAATACGGTAATAGATCGTAATTTTGACGATCGCACGGGTAAATATTTTGAACAGAGGTTCGGCCAGAAATAGACGCTTCGTACGTATGCGAATGCAGATATTATCCGTAATATTTTGCGGATAATTAATTGCGCCATTCGACGAGTTTTAAGTACTTCCATTACAGAATTTCTCAGATGTTTTCCGTTTATCAGATCAAATGTATTAAAACGGCTAAAATTCAACCCAAATTTTAATTCTCGTTTGTCTTTTTAAGCGGAAGCATTTACATTTCTGTAGTCATACGTTGGCTAAATTATAATCGTTTTTCTTATATTAGAAATGCAGTTTTTTGAAAAAGTACATCCGAATTCCGGCGCATGTTGATGTCTGTTTCGGTTATGTTCGAATTATGCGAACGACAAAATAAACGGGGAGATATTGGTGTCATGCAATAAAAATAAATTCGAACACTGATAAATACTTTTATTTAGGTAAAAAATTCACAATTCTAAAAGATTATATATAATATTTGCAACTAATTATAAAGAGTGTTTCCACAAGAGCTCAAGATTTTAAGGTTTAATAAAACAGGGCTTTGTGTAGCAAAGTATTGCGATATTTATTGATTTATAATGTATACACTTGGGTATTATGTATGAAACGAAATATCCTGTAAATGACAGACACAATTTTGCTGGCACATGCGTACTCTTTTGAGAAAATTTGCAATAATACTATTGTATACGCTACCGCTCAAAAGTGTTTAGGCACTCTCATTGACAGCAGAAATGTATAAAAACTCAGCAAAAATGTTAATAATATTTATTTTTTATGTACAGATACACGTACATGAATAAAAATATATTAAATAAATGTGAAAATTAAAACGTTTAATTTAAATTTTGCTTTCATCTATGTGACCTCCTCTTGATTTAATAATTGCAGCACACAATCGAGGCATTCTCGCAATAAGTTTTGCCAGACTTTCTTGTGTTATTGAGGTCCAACTCTATTGCAATTTGTTCCACACGTCAGTAGCTGATGTCGGAGCCTGTCTGTACTTCCCGATCTAGTTCTTCCCATAGTAACTCGATTGGATTCAAGTCGGTGCCCTGGGAAGGCCATTCCATAATTTTGAGAGTTCCTTCCTCTTCTAAATGGCGTAAATAGTCTTTACATAATTTAGAGGAATGTTTTGGGTCATTATCTTGCTGGAAGATAAAATTTTGACCCAAAAGTCGAATTTCGGAAGGTATTGCGTGGTTCTCCAAAATTTCGCGGTAGCCTTCTTTTTTTAATATACCGTCAATTTTCACAATGTCCCCTACACTAGCGCCGGCAAAACAGCCCCAAATGATGATAGAACCTCCACCATGCTTCACGGTAGCAGCAATACACTCTTCTCTGGCACGTTCACCTACAGATCTTCTTACGAATATGCGTCTTCGGGTTACGAACAGCTCAAATTTGGACTCATCCGTCCATAGGACGGTGTTCCACTCCTCTATGGTCCAGTGTTGGTGTTCACGAGCCCATTTAAGTCGCTTTTGCTTGTTTTGTTTGCGTAGTAATGACTTTTTCATCGCAATACGTCCATGGAGTCCGGCTTTCTGTAGGCGACGTTTGACTGTAGAAACACTGACGAGGTTTTGACGACCAACATTTAATTCTGCGGTGATTTCCGGGGCTGCTTTGCGTCTATTTAACTTGCTGGTAACCACTATTCTGCGATCATCTGCAGATGTTGTCGTTTTTGGCCTTCCACTCCGTCTTTTATTAAGAAAACTGCCAGTGCCCGATATTTTTTTACGTTATAATCAACCGTAGCGTGGTGTATTTTCATTTTTTTGGCAATTTGTCGATTACTTATGCCACTTTTATGGTAAGCTATTATAAGCACACGTGTTTCCGTACTAATTTCTCTTCGCGGAGGCATTTTAAAAAATTGTCATACGATATTTCGCTCACGACGTGAATAGAGTAAATACCACACTGCAACTGACCATAGGTTACAGATTTCACTATAATCTTCTAGGAAGGTAATTTAAACATTATTACCTACAATCTAACAGATGACTAAATTTACCCAGTAAATTCAGAGTATTCAGAGTTATTGTAATTGCACCGCAATAAACAATTTATGGTAAGCCGACCAAGTGCAGGTAAATGATGGTAAACCTTATTCGATATAATGGGTGTTTATCTTACTGAACTACATTTTAAATACGTATTTCATTTTATTATAATGTTTTTTTGGTAAACATAATACTATATGAATAATCCATGAAAACAGGGGTGCCTAAACACTTTTGAGCAGTAGTGTACATGTGGTGGTATTTCGTTAATAGAGCGTCTAATTTCGGCAATAAATTTTCTTCCATATTAAGAACAGCATTTTCCAGATGATCAAGTTGAGTATTTTCAATTTGTTGCGATGTTTGTTCATTTTGTCGAGAGTCTTACGGGGTTCTTAAAAACTTATCCGTTAAAATAGCCCCAAAGCGAATTTTCAACCAGATTAATATCAACAACGCAGATTCATCAGCTGTTACGACAATGAATGTTGATTATACAATCATTAATCATGTTACAGTTAACAAGTTTCTCGTAGTTTTTAAACTGTTGTCCATCAAGTCATTGTTTTAAATGCAAGAAAAGGCAATAATTGCAAAATCTTGAATTTTTTTTCCGTTGATTTTGGATGACAGATCTTGGTTTTGTGAATATTCTGATCGACCAAGGTTTCCTCGAAGAGATAATGCAATCACATTTTTTTCCTTGTCTTGTGCTCTATTTATTTTTTAAATTATATAGCTAAGTATTAATTAATTAATAACTAACTAATGATTTACCACGCGAAAAAATATAGAACACTTGAAAAGAGACTTCGAACAGTACATTCACTGAAAAATTACGTGAACAAATAATAGTCGGAGAAGTAAAACTCAATTTACAAAATTTCCAATATACATATTTATCACAGTATTAATATGACATGTGTTGCCGACAGTAACACGGTTGATAATGGGAATCCACATGCTCTCGAAACGCTGCGTTCCGAGTGATTAATTAAGTTGTGTGGAGTGGAGTTTACTGCTATACCTCTGAATTATTACCACACAGTCCTTGCAATAGTTATGTTGAAAAAGTATAAAAATTACTTATCCAGCATAAAATTAAGGTGCAATTAACACTTATTTAATTTTCGTGCATAAAATGCGAATATTCTGTTTTTTTTTTGCATAAATTCCTATATTTTTGCTACATTAAGCGGAATATACAATTTTCTCGGACGAAGTTCGGGGAAACGCATATTCAATAGCCGTTGAATTGCCCAATTACATATTTCTCTGAAATATTCGAAGATGAAGTTCGACGAAGTGCAAATTGAAAAGCCGTGTAATTAAGAAATTTAAAAATTTTTTCACAAAAATTTCATTCACGTTACTTGGTTTAACGCATGCATTAAATCGTGTAGCTGCAGAAATTAGAGGTCAATTCTGTTAGTTAATTCTTTAATTACAAACGTAAAAAAAATATTATCAAAGCATACCTGTACTACCTTTAAACAAAATACTTGCGTCTTATTTACTTAGATTAATACAGAAATTTGAATTAAGTAGCAATTTCTTACATTAGTGAAATTTTAGCACCAATCATTGTGAGAAAATATTGTATATTCCCGACAATCATAAATTTTAATTAATTTTACTGCATACACAGCATGTCTGAAAGATAACGGAACATGGATAGCCTCATAAGATGAACACTTTTACCGTAACGGTATTCGAGCTCTGCCAGAAAGATGGAAAAAAGTTGTAGCTAGCGATGGCCAATACTTTGAATGATTCATTTGAAACCATTTTTTCACCATAAAGTTGCGTTTTCATTACAAAACAGCGAGAACTTAGCTGCGTACCTTTTACTTTAGAATTTCTTCTCTTAATAATAAATAACATTATTCAGCAAGCATTTGTAAGTTGTGGCTACCAAATCGACGAACAAAAATGATTGTGTAACATGTTTATAATAATGTCAATAAATCGGTGTTCCATATTATTTGAAAAAAGTTGTAGTGCGAAAACTCTATATAAATACAATTTAGCTTATATGATACAGTAAATGAGGGTGTAAAATTACTTTACATTTGTTGGTTGATTATCCGATATTCCCGTTTAAGAGCTCTGGTACAATCCTGTGCATAAAATCTAAACGCAAGAAACGGCATTGAAACATTTATGCCTATTCGAAACTCGAAGAACAAACATCACGTAGACTTACATATTAAACAATTAAATATTCTTCGCAACGTACGCACGGTCGGCAACAATATCCATTAATGTGCGAATCTGTCTGCGCTATTGTTTAAGTGTAAACAGTCAGCTAGTACCATAAATTTTTAACGACACGGGTATGCACACGTTGTATTTGACGTCTGCCTTCGTTTCTCTTGAAATATAATCTACAACAATTCCAAGTATTCCCTGATGTGTAAACGGAGGCACGGTATTATAGACAAAACATAGCCGATAAATGAACTAATTGAAAAGAAGACGAAAAACAGGGAAATTTTGTAAAGCGCTAGGAAAGCTTTATTTATACCTTCTCAATATAAACAACGCTTTCTCCTGGATTTAGAAGATGTTTGCTTCTAGTTCAACTACCTATGGTTGCCATATTTGCTTTATCAAATAGAATGGAATGCATCAGCAGGTTGTAAGATCTATACACATACGTATTTCTATTTTGGAACTCGTCTTATTTGAATGAAATTAGAACTGCATTCATCAATTTACTTCATTCTGTTCTTTATTTTAAACGGAAAAGATAATGAATTTAACACAGAAATGTATTTAATAACATTATATTTTTATACACGAATCACTTTTTCTACAATTTTACTCTCAAAAACCTATACACATTACTATAGTCATAATTCTATCAATAATCACTTAATTATATGAATCAATTTTACTTCTATTATTCTATCAACATTTTTATTTAATTTTATATAAAGGATTTAAATTAGAAAAACTGAGAATGTTAAGTTCTAAATGAAGTAAGCACTTCAAGCCTTAGGATAAAATCCACCAATAAATTTGGAATCTATTGTCCTTATTAGGCTACAAGATTTGATAAAGCAATATACATTCGCTTGTAAATATACAGCTTACCGCCTCTAACTCGGCCGCTTTATCGATTAAATGATTATTTTCTACAAACCATAAAGACATTGGAACATTATATTTTATCTTTGGGAGATGATCTGGTATAGTCGGAACGTCCCTTAGACTTTTAATTCGAACGGAATTAGGAAATCCTGGGTCTCTAATTGGAAATTATCAAATTTATAATGTAATTGTAACTGCTCATGGCTTTATTATAATTTTTTTTATAATAATAACTATTATAATTGGTGGATTTGGAAACTGGGTTATTCCTTTAATACTAGGAGCACCAGTTATGGCATTTCCACGGATAAATAATTACCCCTTTCCTTCACTCTATCAGCCAGAAGAATAGTAGAAAGGATGAGCAGTTTACCCCCCTCTATCTGCCAACATTGCACATACAGGAGCATCTGTTGATCTAGCTATTTTTAGACTTCACTTAGTAGGAATCTCACCTATTCTAGGGGCTGTAAATTCTTTAAAAGGGTAATTGTGAATTGAAATTTTACTAATGTATTTTAAAATTTTTTTAGGGTAACTGTAGCTTAAGAATATATCATTAACACTCTTATAACTTTAGAAATATAACTCATTTATGGTACGATTGTTTCCCGATAATTCTTTTACACGCTACCTTTCCCAGAAGTAAGGAATATAGTAGCGAAGCAAAAAATTATAAAATACCTTCTATGACAGGGAATTATAAAATACAGTCCCTGTCCATTTTATTAGGGCCACCTTATAAATTTAAGCTCTTGGGTGTTTCCAACGCAATAATTTATAAATACGAGCATGAAATTCATGAACGGGTTTTACAATACGTATCTAAATACGTTCCCTAAATATCTTTCTAAGAAATTGAGAAAGAGCTGCTTAATGGCTTCTTGCCTATTATCACCCCCATGAATTATTCCGCAGTGTATAGAAGATGAATAGACATAAGATTGAAAGATACGGTAATTAGCAGAATATTATTTAGATTGGTTAGCATTGTAGATAGTATATTTATCTGTTTATGTAACAACGTTTTTGCGTGTTAGTGTTGCACTTTACGTTATTGCTTGTATGCGCTTCATATTTCTTCGTTAGGAGTACAAAAAGAACTTACCAAATGAGAAAACGCTGCGTGCTGAGGCATTGTTGAATACAGGAGAGTATTCCCTAACCACACCTGCAAAAAAAGAAGAAGGATGCCGACAAACAGTGCAGCTAATTGCCGTTTTAATGAAAGAAAATATACCAACTGCACTACTGATCGAGATGATCGACGTATCCTGCAAGTAGGAACTGAAAACCGAGGTTTATCCGCTGAAGGAATAGGACATGTGATGTCTCAATAAGGAGTGCAAATATCCGCGCGTACAGTACGTAGGCGATTGTACGAAGCCGGGTTAACATGCAGACACCCCCCTGAAAAAGTCAAGATTAACACCGATGATGAAGCGAGCACTTTATCAATGAGCAAAACGTCATCAACATTACACAATTGAAGATTGGCGAAAGGTAAGACAAAATAATGAATACGTAAATCAAACAATTATTTTTTATTTCAGCAATGTCTTTTCGTTAAAGATTGTATTCAGCGATGAGTCAAAGCTAAAAGCCATGACCGAAAGAGCTGAATTTGTTAGACGACGTCCATCTGAACAGTTTGATGAAGTTAGTGTACTAAAAACGGCGAAACGCCCTCCGTCAGTTATGCTGTGGTCCTGTATATCAGTCGAAGATCCTGGACCACTGTATTTTTGCACCATGAATCAACACCAATATAAGCGTGTATTGGAGGATGTCTTGATACCATATATCAGTGATAGATTAGATCCGAATGAAGGCCCTTACACATTCATGCTCGATAAGGCACCATGTCATATGCCCAAATCTTTCCAAAATTTTTTGGAAACGCACGCTCTGCCAGTGTTATCTTGGTCGGGAAATTCTTCCGTCCTCAATGCAATTGAGAACGTGTGGAGTGTTCTAAAATCACGCGTATAATCGATAAAAAACACTACAAAACAGCAATTAGTAAGAAATATTGAGGATGTATGGCAGAATTACGCTGTAATTAGACATAATTAGACAGTATGTCAAAAAGAATAAGAGCAATTATAAAAGCCAAAGGAGGCATTACAAAAGATTAGTAAAAACTTATGCTTGTACAATACGTATTTCATTATATGTTTTAAGAAAATTGTTATTTTAGCAAGTGGCCCTAATAAATTGGACAGGGACTGTACCTACTACAACAAACAAACGATAATTTAAGTTTCACATTCAATAGTTGATGTAGAGGAAATAGATCAGCCTAATTATGTGATGCAAGAAAAAAATCGATTGTGTCATTTGAAAATTGCATGCTAGACGCGTACAAGACGCAGTTGAATAGACTCATGTCCTATTAAGCATTAAAATAAACGTGTTCAGATCTAGTAGGTAATATTATTCGAGATTAACTCTCCCAACAAAGTAATTGACTTAACACACAGTTTATTATAAATGAACCGGAATATCAAGGATCATTAGCTTTAATCGCGTATAAATAATCGCCATTTTGCTAGTTATTAGCGACTACACGCGCATTTCCTTAGTCACAATTACTGTAATTATACCGTAAATGATATTCCACGTTTACACAGTTGGAAGGAAGTTTTCGGTATATAAATCATTTCCAATTATTGCAATTGATCAAATTTGTGCATGAATTCTGTGGTCAATGTTGCGATGACCATTCTAGTATAATCTAATAGATGTAGTAGCAATGGCGTATATGTGAATTTCAGAAATCTCAGGTATCTTTATCGTGTGCACAGAATCCTGCCGTTATTATGCAAAATATCTATTCATTTAAAAACATATCGAAAAAATGCTTAGAAAACATGCTACTAAATTCCCACCAATTCCATCAGTAGCTGTATTTGCAGCATTAAGTTAGGTATCAATTTACTTTACTAATCTTGTAGTAAATAGTATAGGAACGCAACTAATAGTTGAAATGAAACAATAATTTATATTTAATAATAGCACGATGCATCTCAGCAAATACGAGGGTGGATCCCTAAGCTGTACTCCTGGTCCCCTTACAGTAAAACTACAGTGGCATTATATTTACTATTTTTCGACGTAGTCTCCCTCTACACTAATGCACTTGGTCTATCGGCGCTCCAACATCTCAACAGCCTCCTAGACAAAATTTTGTGCGACCTCTGCAAACCACCTCTCCACAGCTTACCTTACTTCATAACTACTGATGAAGCAGCACACGGTGCCTTAACTTTCATCGGCGCTTCTCCTTAATAGCGTCTCGCAATTTAGAAATATATTGTGCGCAGTAGGCCCTTGTAATGCTCTGTCCCGTTTGCAAATATCAGTCAGTCAGAATCATTCCTCGAGCAACACAGTAAGCAAAACCTTTCCAGCAGACGGCACGACCTTAAATTTGCGCGGAGGAGGAGAACCGTGATGTTTCCACTCTCTACATTGTACTTTGGTCTCGGGATCATAGTGATGCACCCATGACTCATCCTCGGTCATATACCGACTAAGAAAGTTCCCTTTGTTTGCTTGGTACCTTTCTAAAAGACGGTTACAAATCAACACCCGATTTCTTTTTTGATCAATGGTTCGGGGCACCCATCTTGCAATTATCTTTTACATATCTAATTCTTTAGTCAGTATGCTGTGCACCACATGATATTATAAGCCAGTATCTTTCACAATGACCCTGCTGTGTATTCGTCGGCTTTGGAGTTCGATATCGTGTACCTTTTTAATGTTTTTATCTGTTGTTATCGTTATACGAGGACCACCGCCATGTTGCTTTTCACAGGATGTTCTTCGGCATTTAAAATCTGAACACTTGAGTTTGACTACATCATAAAAAAACTGCAGACTCCTCTAATGGTTTGCCATAATCTCTTTATAAATTTGAGTTGGCCTCATGCCCTTTTTCTGGAGGTAATTTATAACGCCTCTGTGTTCTACATGATCCATTTTTGTGAACAATCACGACACAATTCGAGAATTAGTCACAGCACAACAACATTTTGAGGTACTAACTTGATATTATGTAGATATGATCTACAAATATCAGTTAAGTAAACGTCAAGAACATTAATCAAACAACAAATTAGAAGTAGGTGAGGGGTGGGGCATGAAGATCCGTATACCACTTTTCAGTTTCGTGAGAATAATAAGAAAACCAAAATATTGTATTAACCATCAAACTGTTATGGTTAACGTTATGTATTTTTGAATAGGAGCAATATGCATTCGGAGTTTGTTCAATGCGAAAGGAAATGTTGAACTATTTTAGTTGAAGTCAATGTTTTGCTTGTAGTTAAGACATATATATGACATTGATAGCTGAGTTTCGAATCGCTTCCGCAAATAAAGCCAAAGGTGCCGGGGTGACTCAATTGGCAAAAAGTATATTAAGCCACAATCTGTAAAATTAAGCGATTCAAGTCACAAATTTTACAATGTGTATCAGATACATACGGAAGCCCGGGATACCGCAGAAATTTAAAAAATGCCCAAGCACCTAAAAAATCGTCTGCATAAATGGTTTTTAAAACAAAGGGATAATCGTGTTCCAATTAGCGGTGAATTAATTAAAGAGCAAAATTATTGAATGAAAACCTAAAACAGAGCGAAAATTTTGTAGCCAATGATTGTTGGCTAAAAAGATTTAAAAGAACGCATGGAATTCAACTGCTCTCGATATCTGATGAAAAATTATCGGCACTATCACAATTAGTGCAACCGTTTAAGGAAAAGTTAATGAACAAAATCAAAGAGCTACATTTAAATGAGCAGAAAATATACAATGCAGATGAAACCAGTCTTTATTGGAAATTATTATCTACGAAAACATGTGTTGCATCACATGAAAAACCTGTTCCGGGTAGAAAGGCGGAAACACAACGCATAACTTTCCTAGCGTGCACTAGTGCTAGTGGTACACACAAAATAAGGCCACTAGTAATAGGAAAGGCAAAAAATCCACGTTCATTTAAAAATTGTATGAGTCTCGTTGATTATAATTGTTCAAAATCCGCTTGGATGACCAAAGGCATATTTCTGGAATGGTTCCACAAGCACTTTATCCCTCAGGTATGGCAATAAATTTGTAGGTGAAAGATTTCTTAATAAAGCAAAATCTTCTAATAAAGAAGGTGTTAATCTTGGATGAGGAAGATTCCTCACTAAATTCTTTAAGGAAAAATGAATCGAGAGCCAAGGTATATCGTTATTGGGATGGTTAGTAGTAACGTTTGCATTAGACATGGTCGCCGAGAAATGCGGAGCAATCGCGTTAGTTAATACTGAAAAAAAGGATATTTGCAAAAAGGATATTTGCCAACACTCTTTTCTTTGTTTAATCCTAAGTTCATTTCTTTGGGTCTGGAGTACACAGCTTAGCTTATTTTACCAATTTTGTTGATAATTTCAGTTTTGTTTAGTGAGTTATAAAAAAGTTGATACAAGTTACCTGAAACCTCGGATTTGAATGAGGTGGAATATAGTACATGCATTTTTTCTGTACACAGAAAACTACTGGACACCAACAGATGGAAGCAATCTGTACTAGGTTCTTCAAGGGGAGCGGAACAAAATTCCACGTGAATTTATAAATAATTGAATAAGTAGTGCACCTAAAGGAATCAACGCTGCAATCCGTCGAAGGGGTGGATGCACAAAATGTTAAGCAGCTTTACAAGTATCAGTAAAAGATTTATATTCTTTTGGTGTCATTAAATAAGTAAATGATTTATCTTTAAAATTAATACTAAAATAAAGCAATTTTTTTTCAAAATACATAGTGATTGCACTGATTAGTTACTGACGTACTGGTTTCAAAAAACAGAATTTGTATGTTTCCTTAGATGGAACATTTACAACCGATCTTTGTCATTGATGCGACACCTAAGGATGCCACCGGGCTCCATTCACCCATTTTCCGCGTTTCTCGACGTCGCCTCCCTTATTAATGAGCCAGCTGTCTGACGCTCGGCGGCTTTGAATGGGGGAGCTCGCGGTATTTAATCAAATTGCGCACGATGTAGAGCAACCGGTGCCAAACGGCGCGCTTATTTGTTCGATTTTCGTCGCCGGCACGTAAATTAGTTTCGCTTTGAAGCGCGACAACGGACGGCGAAACAAATAAAACATAGACAATGCAAATCGGATTAAAGTTCTAAACTGATGGCGTGACGGATGTGCCGCTGCAATTATCATTTCTGCTTTGTTTGCTTTTCTAAACGTTCCCGCCTGATTCTTGAACCGTATGCATACGCATTTAGCGCACAAGCTGCATTTACATTCTCTACGACAGTTAGGAATATTGAATTGCAGTCCATTACGCGAAAATTTTTAACGCAAATATATCCGCTGATGAATGCAATAAGTAGGACAGGGATAATATTGTCTTATGTATATGTACATATGTACAATCATCGCATTTAGAAATGCACAAGCATTAAAATGTAAATTAGGGTATTATTCCAATATTGTAGAGGGACCATAAACGTTTCTAACTTTTTTGGAAATGGGGTGGAACATTATCCTGTTAAAAAAAGTCATATTAAAACGTATTGTCACCTAATTGTTCCAATCGGTCTGCACTCTTGGCTATTAATCCTGGAGTCCCGGGTTCGAATACCGCAGCTGTGTCTCAGGGTTGAGGTTTTCTGTGCTTTTTTTTTTATTTAACGGCGAATATTGCAAACGAATATGTTAAGACGCACCACAGGTGCAAGCATAATAATAATTCATGGTCAGCCGATACCCCGTGTGCTTAACGAAAGTTGGGGAATGCGAAGACATGGGTTATTATTGTTATTATTATTATTATTAATATTGAGAATATTATGAAAAGAGATATCTAGAAAAGAAGAGATATATAAGATCGGACATACGCTACTGTCTACAAGTTTCAAAGCAAGGTGAAGTTCTTTTAAAATAATACCACTGATAGGCATATCGTGAAATCGTTTATAAATTATAGTATGGAAATATAAAATTGTTATACATAATCCGTAAAATTCAAACATTTAAGTACAAATTTCATCCGTATACTGCTGAGTAGGATACGTACAGTAATTGCTTTCGGTCAAACAGTTTAGTACTACTTCGATAATCATTTTTAGGTAAAGTATTAACTGTAAAAAATATCAAAACGCAGACAGTTGATTGCAGAACAACATAGTACTATTTGTACTCTTCGCGACGAAGGATATACCGAAAGAGAAACTGTTCTACTGTTAGGGATTTCACCAAAAGGGGAGAAGAGAGACAGGATAAAATCTGATAGAAGACGAAGCGGACGACCACAGGTAACTTCTGGAGCTAAAGATAGATTTATAGGAACGACTTTGAAACGAGATCGACGTCTAACGGCACCGCATATCGCAACGCGCATTAATACACAACGACGAACAAATGTTTCTGTCACCACTGTCAAGAGGTGATTATTGGCAGCACGTTCAAGGGGATGTATCGACTGCAAAAAGACCGTTTCTAAAACGCTTGCATAAAGAGAAATGATTAACATGGGCAAGAGAGCATGTAAACTGGACACTGGATGATCGGAATGCAATCTTATGGACCTTTTTTTTTTAATACTATGTCCTTCATACCTTGCGGTGTCGGACTATTTATTTTCTTATTTTTATCTTCCACAGGTTCTTGTTCTGAGCCAGTTGTTTGGCTTCAATCCATCCCATACTTCTCTTTTCCAATGTTCTATACACCTGCTCCTTCGAGGTGTTTCGGGGTCTATCTATTCTGTTTTTGCCCTCTGTTTTGGCTTCAAATATCCTCTTTGTGATTCGATCGACTATTAGTGATTGTCGTGTTTCTGATTCTGTCACTTCTAGTTACTCCTTCTATTTTTCTTAGGAATTTTATGGACCTACGAGTCCAAATTTCATTTATTTGGTACGCAACGGAGAGTTTTGTTCGTCGACGACCAGGGAAAAGAAAAGGCCTGCTTGGTGCCGTCCGTCGAACGCGGAAAGCTCTTGGTATTGGTCGAAGAGCTGGACAGCGACAACCTCAGAACACCCAACACCTATGGGAATGTTTATGGAACGCATGATGACAAATTGACGAGGACTGCCTCGAAAAATTGCTTCTAAGAGTGTCTTAAATTTATACAGCGATTACCAAAGCCAAGGGAGATCATATCGATGAAAATAAACTTACCAGCAAAATTAACTTACTTTCCTTTAATTTTTTTATTTAATAATCATAATGAAATTTTACTATATCTGTGCTCTTTGTAAAATCTGTTGCTGCTTCCAAACTTTTGGATGGTAGTGTAAATCAGATTCAATTCGTTTACTTTCCATAGCCCAGGTTCTATAATTTTGAGATCTAACAAAACTGTATAAATGGAACGTCGCTAAAGAATCTCAAATCAAGAATGGCATTATCCTTTAAATGTTCATTAAGCCATCGACAAAAATTCAATTGTTTTTCAAAACCAGGTGGTTTTAATTGCCCCACAAAACTTGCTTTAAGTTTCTTGATAATCGTCTTGTGACAAGCTCCGAAGAAAGCTCTATAAATAACACTACTAAGTAATACTCTGCTTGATTTGCTAATTACTCCGTTAACTTCTGAAGAACTTGTTCTAAGTAACCCTGAATGCCACATAGCACATCTTCTGCTAGTTAGAGTTTGGTTCTTAGGTAGTTTCTCAGGTTTTCACGGCCGCTTCCTATTGAGTCAAAGATCTAACGAGAATGCTGATCGCGGTTGTTCGTGAAACATCAGAGATAAAACGTTAGTGATACGCCGACATTTTTTAATTATAAATTGGTCGGAGTAATCCACTACTAAACTACTTTAACATAGGCAACCAATAATACAATAACTGAGCCAGGTCACGTGGGTTTGATCTATTCTCGAAGACACTGTACCAAAATATTCTAGAATCTTTCCCATAAATATAGAGAATGCAGTAAAATTTTAAGCAAAACTCAAGAAATAGGGTAACATAAGCGATATTCCATTTGAAATATACAAGTAAATACCGAATGCCGGACATACATGTCAATATATTTAAGTCGAGTTGGCGGAGTCTTTTTTAAGAGAAGTTATTATGACTTACGACTTACATCTAGCAGTACATATATCACTAATTTACATATTTATTGAGAGCGTTTTACGAAATTGCACTCTTGATATATCATTTCAAAACCTCCATAAATCAACGGGCAGTGTATGTATATATTGCGCGGCAAACGGTATAAATTAAGTCTAGACAACGTACTAATCGTTTTCTGCTACATAAAACATCATGTAAATGGTGTTTAGGAAGAACTAGCAACGATTACTTGGCAAATGAGTGCAGCAAATAGCTTACAGATGCTGTATTTATGCGATAACACCGAACAACTGTTAGTCTTTTTTTAGAATAAATATTCTTTCTCGTAATTAGACGGTTGTAAATCCTTCGAGCTGCTCTTACGTTGCCGCTATCCAGCCGATTAGTAGCAGAAACTAAATTTTTGTATAAAGTATAAGTAGATACTTAACTACATTGTCGGTGGATGTAATCTGGCTGTTGAAAGTGGAAAATATGTGAGACATGCACAGCTACATATGTGTATTTCAGCTCGTACGTAAAAGTGTAAATTTTCAAAAAAGGTGGTACACTTTTAGTTGCAGATTGCTGTATAAAGCGTCTAAGAATAGATTTTGTTATACTTTTTTTTAGATCTTCTATTTACCATTTTTACCAAAGAAATCATTTTTTCAAAATTTATTATATTTATTATTTTGAAAGGTGTTGTCAATAAAGAGGTCATTTCATTGGAAGAAAGAGGATATTTCAATTATTTGGACTCGTATTTCCCTAGATAAAAACAATTATATGGAAAAAAGAAACGCGGCTTTCTGATGAAACATATATTTTCTTTGAATTCTCTTTTCTTCAGTAAAACAATTTAGATTCTTTACAAAGAAACGCGTGCACTTCGTAGTTGACGTGCACGCGTTATATACGAGGTAGGCACCATAAATTCTCGACCTGGCAGGCTTATACAGGTTCAAACCTGTTCAAACTCCGTTACAACATGCATGCATGTACGCGAGGTATACGCTATAAATATGAAGTGCCGACGTGACTAGGGCATGAACATATCTGAAGTAATAACAATTGAGTACCGCGCGGTCATCAAATTGTTAACAAAAGGAGGTAGGGGATACGTCTAATCACATAAAACAACGTTTAGACGGGGTTAAGGGTGACTCATTTCCTTCGTATACCACTGTAAAGAAGTGGGCAAAATGTTTCCGTTTGGGGCAAGAATCCCTGGAAGATGCTGAGCGGTCGACCCGACCAGTTGAAGTGATAACGCCTCAATAAATTTCAATTTTTGAGATTTAGTGCTAGAAAATCGCCGTTTGAAAGTGAAGAAATTAGCAGTGATGGCAAACATATCTGAAAGAAGTATTCGCCGAATTCTCCATGACCATTCGAAAATGAATAAAATTAATGCAAGATGGGTACCGCGACTTCTTTCTGCTCTCCAACTTGAACGCTGAGTCGAATGTGCGCAGTCGTTTTTAAACAAGTGTGGAGATGGTCTTAAACCAATTTTGGAGTCCATTGTCACAGGGGATGAAGCAATAGTTCTGTTTTACGCCCTTCTATCGAAAAGGAACTCCATGGAGTGGCAGCGACTTTATAAAGCTCGTCCCAGAAAGGCGAAAGTCCTTCAATCAACTAAAAAAGTGATGGCCATAATATTCTTGAGTTGTAAGGGCATTTTGCTAAATGACTTTAAAGAACACAATACAACTGTGAACGGCACATATTATGCGTCTTTATTGCATAAATTAAGGAGCAGTATTCGTGCAAAACATTGTCGAAAATTGACAAAAGGTGTATGATTACACCCCGCCGTTCTACAAGCTTCCATCTGCGAATGTGGCTTTAAAGAATTGAAATATCCACCGCATAGTCTGGATATGGCTCCTTGTGATATTTATTTTTTTGTAATTTAAAAAAAGATCTTACGGGATGTCGCTTTAACGACGACAGTGAGCAGCTGTTAGAGAAGATTTCGACGGAAAAAAATGAGATTATTTTTAGAAGGATATCGAATTATTAATAATTGTTGTAATAAATGTATAGAAGTTAGTGGAGATTATATTGAAAAATAATATTTCTTATATTTTTCCAAGTTTCTTTTTTCTATATTAGACAGAGAATTTATGGCGCCTACCTCATATGCATGCCACTAATTTATAACATAAGCTGGTCTGTTGTTATTGCGAATGTTTCTTTAAAGCTTTATTAAGATAAATAAGGTGGTTATGTGATCAGTGATTTTGTAAACTCGTTGAAGGCATTGGCATTATGGAACCTAGGTGCATACATAAATGCTTTGTTTTTGGGTGTAATGACACACAGTCCAGCAGGTAAATGAATTGTAAAAGTCTCAGTTACATAATACAAAAAGTGTTTATGACGTAGTAATGTAACCCCTATACATAATAGGATGATAATGGACATTTGATAATTAATAACCCAGAATTGCCAACATTGTGATTATGAATTACATCAGAAATTTATTTATACTACTCATTTTCTGAACGTGGACAAAGGTAAAGTATCACAATGTTGAGGACTTGGTTAATAGTTTTGTTAAGATATGTATTAATTTGGTGGTACATATTTGGATAAAACGCATCAATGCTATTTTATCTGTTCAAAATACACACCTAAGGCGCCAATAAATGTAGACAGTGTATAACTTGCTGCATTCAAAAAAAATATCAAAACTAAAAGAAGAATGTGAATATTGTTTTAACTTTTCTTTCATTTTATAGCATTTCAAAAAAAAAAACACGTCCCCATAAATTGTTTTTGCATACTATATTTGTGTAGCTCAATGTATTTGAGTGTAGGCTTTCACGACCGTATTCCATAGTAGAAATGTATGCATTCATATAATTATAATAAACGTTACTTATGTAATTTATTAATTTCATTTACATAATCCATGTCACATTATTTTAATTACGAACACACTGAAATGCTAATGTTATATTTTGTACATTCCAGATTTTGGAATATATCTACAACAGTGTACTACTCTGTAGATATATATATATGCTTGGAATGTACAAAATATAACATTAGCATCTCATAAGGATCTTAATATTATTTTTTTATTTTAAATCTCCCGTTCTTTAACATGGTGCCCTGTTTATAAAGTTCCTTCTTTACCCACATTCCCAAATAGTTTATGTTAGTTAGCCGATTAGATGGCTGAACGAAATAAGAATCTCTTGAGTAGCTTGGGTCTGGCACTGGTTAACGCTTCTAAATCTCTAAACACTCTAAAAATTTTGTTGATACATATCTAATTATTGAAAGATAATTATAATGAAATTATTTGCCTATTTTTAAAATTTTAAACTGCACTCTAGCTTAATTTCAAATTAGACTAGTCATTGACAATGATTACAAAACTATATTCCCCATTTAAATACTTTAAAATTTCGGCATGCTGCCTATAAGCACAAATTCACTCTTCCTTTAATGATGTTGAAGACATTGCGTAATATTTCTGGTTTAATGTCATTTACAGCTTTCACAATTGTACCTTGTAATTCCTTCAAGGTATGGGTATGATTAGAATGAAATTTATATTTTAAATAACCAAACATGAAGTAATCCAAGAGGGTCAAATCTTGGTGATCGAGGAGGCCAGTGGTATCTACTTAACAATCGGTCTCAGAAAAATTGTTGTAGGTAGTCTAATGTTCTCTGCGCAGTGTGGGCTGTTAAACCGTTCTGTTGAGAATCTTTATGATATCATGGTACAACATCCCATTGATGAGCACATTAGTTGGGACAGCCTGTATAAGGTATATTAACTGTTGCAATCGTTCTGTACATAAACGGATGATGTATAACCCTTCTGAGCAATCAATCATGCCAAAAATTCAATCGCTATTTTATCTCCGTCCTTATGGTCAGCGCCAACCTGGAACACGTACGAATCGCAGGCAATTTAGATATTGTCGGCGAGACCGGAAAACAGTTTCGAAGAAGTGTTATTCTGGAGAGACGGTGAGACCTTACTTACATTGTATATGCGGTCTCGAAAAAGAAGATAAAGAACCAGAAGAAGAACTAGACTGCATCAGGATGGTACCTTCTGCCATAGGAATGGACGTATACGAAAGAAGGAAAGAGAGGAAAGGAGCAAAGCGTGGAATTGGCTGGCTGGCTGGCCGGTCGGCCGGCCGTTTGTTGTTGTTGTTGTTGTAATGTGGAGCTGCAGTGTGTAGAAGAATAGTCCGGCAGACGACCGCCTCGTGCAGACAGCAGACAGACGGACGCGCGGAACCGTCGTGGTAATAACCTCTAGAGGTCGTACGGCCGTGTTATGTAAGGGCACCAACACCGTGTTGTACTGCTGCTTCTTCGTATGTATTATTGCATCTGCTGTTAAGACTTTAAGCGTTCGACTAGACGAGCGTTTTATAACATAACTTAAAATTAAACACCTATAAAAATTATTTCTATTAAAATGCATTGCGTTAAAATTTACACAAAAATAATACTTCCCTAAATTAAAGCAATATGTACACTACCCTTCATAAGTTTGATCGCCTCTAATATACTGTATTACACTAAGAACTATTTTAAAAATATTTAGAGAAACTCATACTAGTCTTCTTAGAATGGCTAATGTTAGTATATATTTATAACAATAAGACTTACATATTGACAAAATCCATTCAAACACAGAAATAATGAATCCTTGTACAGGTCGTCTAAAATACCTGTGCCGGTGAAATGCGCAGAGGGAGAAGCGAAATGTCACAGTGTGCGAGTGAGATAAGTAGACCGATATTAGACACAATACACAATAAATTTGGTTCATTATGTACATATGTATCTATAGTTTATTACTCTAACACTGCGTGTGCTAAACCCGTTAGTTTATAATTTAATGGTAATTATAGTAAATTATGAAATCTGATGATAAAATTTCGGATGAATGGGCATGAAAATTATAATGAAAGACATCAAGCCAATGCGCCAGTTCACAAGAACGGAATTGTCGAAGCAAAATTGACCAAATTAAACTTGGAAACGCTTGAGCACCCCTCTTATTCACCACATTTATCTCCGTCGGACTGTCATCACTTCCCCAAGCTTAAGAAACACCTCCGCGGTATGAGATTTTCGTCAGATGAGGAGCTGATAGCTGCCGTCGACCATTATTTTAAGGAACTCTAGGAAAGTGAGTACTGTGACGGCATAAAGAAACTTGAGCATCGACTAAATAAATGTATTGATCTTGAAAGACATTGTGTCGAAAAAGAAAACACATTTCAATGAACTATTGCTATTTGCTATGCTTTAATTACCGCATTTTTCAGCTTACTCTCGTATATATTATGCAACGCTGCATTTACAACATTTAAACTGAACTTGGATTTTCACCAATGAGCAAGTTTATTCAAATTTCTTGTTGCTACATAATTTGCAGTTGCGCATATAATTTTACATCGTCGGCGTAAGCCAATACTGGATAGTTAAGGCTTTTTAATAGATGATTTATGAAGAGATTCGAACAAGAGAGTGCCCAAATTTGAACCCTGCGGAATACCAACGTATAAAACGAACTCTCTGAAAACAAAGTCGTTGTAGGAAACATAACATTTACAATTATTTGAGTTTATTATACGAATAGCAGATGGAACAAAACCATAGGATTCCAACTTGGAGGTTGATAGGTCCATATGAATAACGTCCACTTGTCCACGTTTATCCGTTACTTCACAAATAAACTTTGTGAGACAGGCCACGTTAGTAGCCGTAGAGATCAAGTATTACTATAAATAGAAGAGTAAGGAGTTCCCTCGTGAATCTTCTCTAAATTGGAAAAGATGAATATTGGTCAATGGTTGGAAGAAGAAAAAGTATGCTAATGTTATGCGTTTTATGAATCGGACAAATTTTCGTCTTTTTCAAAAATATCGTTGTAATTGAAAGATTAATTAATTGTTCTTAAGTGATACGCCAAAGCAAACCTACAATAACAACAACTTCGAGCGCTTCAGTATCTGTAGTAAGTGCAAGAACACAAGGTTATTCTATTTTGTGTTAGCAAATGCATTCACAATTTCGGTAACATCTGTATATTCACTTATGATCTACCTGGAATCCTTGTGGACTTTCTTATAGAGCGCAAGAATTTCCAGAAATCAGAAGGAGTGGTCTACTCTGTAATACTACTCTCCATATTAGTAAACTAAGTACTATAACTCTCTCAATTTATACATTTAAATTTATTCTCTATAGTATGAAATATTTTTTGTTTTAATCCAACTTTTATGATAGTAATTTTTTGTTTTTAGATTACATTTAATCGAGTTGCTACAGCACGCAAACTTTTAATCAGATGGATACCATCGGAGAACATATGCACTACCGGCTATAAGTGCTTTCCCACTTGCATGATTGGAGATATTCAAAGAAACTATTTTTTATATATTTGTTTCTATCGAAATATTTGTATTATCAAACTGTAAGTTCGAGATAGATAATTTCTCTGCAATGTTGTGTGTGTACGTAATGGAGCAACTGGCATTAAGATATCGAAAATTATCCCTTTTTGCACACCGGTCATGTTCAGGTAGACAGATTAGATAATGAATAGTTTTTCGAATATATTTATCAGGGCCGTTATAAAATATTAAGCTAGACGACACGGGCATTTTAATATAATAAAAAGTTTACATTCAGCTTTCGTATTGCAAGCAGTAGTATAGAATTTGTGTCAAGTGCTTCAAAACAGCGAGTAATGTTGAAATAATGTCGGCAATAAAAGAATTATCTACGGAAATGCGTGTTCAAACACCGGTAAAAGTAACCGAGAAATTGCTAAATTACTGAAATTAAACCGTAGAACTAATCCACGGTTCTACGGTAATGTTAAAAATTATTAAAAAAGTGGCGGTGTATCCAATAAACAACGACCCGGACGGTCAAAAGTAACAACACCCGTAGAAGATCGCGTAATTGTAATCACGAGTAAAGTGAATATTTCAAAATCAGTCACCACGATAAAAAGACGTTTGTGCCAAGCTGATTTGTATGGAAGATTTGCGGACTATGCACAAACCATTATTATGGAAAGCAAACAAAGCTAAACGCTTAGCATGAGAGAACACAAAGACTGGATGTTGGAAGATTGGAAGAAAGTGCTCTGGATCGACGAATCTAAATATCCCACCTTTGGTTCAAGCAGAAGCACATTTGTCCGCAAATCGAAAGGAGAACAAGCACTTGAATCCTGTATTACACCAACAATATAACATGGATAAGGTTCGGGGGTTTTGGCGGTATCTCTGTGGGCGTTTTGGTCAAAATAGATGGTATCCTTAGAAAAGAATGTTATAGGGAGGTTTTGAAGAGGAATGCCATCTCATTTGGGACAACCGAAGCACAGAAAGATAATTATTGTTATGAAGAGTCACATGTCAATCCGATCATGCTTTGATAGGAGTGCTCGACCCACGGGTTTGAAAATTTGCTCTAAATTCGGCAACAGTACTTTGAGCGGAACTACAGGGTACGTGAAGGAAAATAGAACCAAAGTTGCAGAAGAAGGCAAAGTTGCTAGAGAGAACGCCAAGAGTAATAAAAGTGAAAAGTGAACTCATTTACGAATCGCAAAGTTATGGTATTTATGATTATCTTTGTGAGCAAATTGATGAACACATTGTTTTTATAACTATTACAGTTCCTTGTACAAGCACAGAATAAAGGTTTATTTTATAATTGGGTAAACATTTATGGCCGATAGTCTACATCCAGGATCAAGTAAGGAGCGCTACACTAAGAGAAGTTACGCAGGGCCAGATTAACGTCATTATAATTTTTTAAAAACCCCAAAGTGAAACATAAATTATCGGAGATAGAAAAGCGGTAAGGCTGAACCACTCAATTATAATACAACATAGCTTTAATGTTTTCGGACAAATAAATATTTTTATACTTCAAAAAGACTAGGAAAATAGAAAATTGTCCTCGCAAACTAGTAGCAGCTGGGGAAAAGCTACTGACGCTATCATTTAATACTTGCAGAACAGTTAAGTATTTTATAATGCCTTTCATAGTTTCACAGACGTTAATGCAAATCACCTTATACATTTCGAAAACGAGTAAATGAACGCCTAAAAAAATTACCACTGTTCTTACACTACATTAGTCTATAAGCCTACAAAGTTACATTTACATAAATCGGTAAGTGATCCTGGTGTTTCCTTTTAAGTAAATCAACTTGCGAAATGTTGAAAGAAGTTCACAGTCAAAATGGCTTTGCTTATCTATTGAGTACCAACTTAACTATTACTTGTTTCAACCACTATTTGCCATATGCAACTAACAACGATTAAACAAATCAAGATACGAGCTAGAAGCACTAATTTTAGGAAAATTACTGCATGCTATGCTTTTCTATGATATAATTTTAACTATCGGTGAGATCAGTATCCATTTTGAAATAAACAGTGGAAAGATTTAATTAAATCGCTAAAAATATATTAACCCTTGCGGAAGATTAAATTTATAATTAGAACTAGTGCGTTTGACCGCTAATTGTCCGCATACTTTCGAATCCTTTTTCCCACCTAAATGATAGCCATAATATTTTTACAAGCTAGAGAAAGAAGGTGCGCAATGCGTTAACGTTATGCACGCACCGAAAAGAGCGCCCGAATTTTATCGCTTAAATATTTAGTCTTATTTAAGTTTATTTTGGTTCAGGATATCCTCTAAATATATGATATTTGACAAAAATGTTATTTTTATGTAACACCGTATGTTGCTATAAAAAAATAAGGTAAATATTTAGTCTGAAACGTAGGGAATTTATTATTGTATCTCACGGATTATATATAGATATTATTTGGTGGATACAACATTCCATTTTTGTTAGTTCTCTCCTAATAATAGAAACGTAATTTCATTGAATAACAGGAATACTTATTCACAATTTCCGACATCTTTAGCGGATGTACTATTACGTAAGCGGTTATGAATCTTCACGCAAAAATGCTTACTGAATTAAGTGTGATGGTATTTTCGGCAATACGTTCCCGTGGCTCTTTCTCATCGCTGTTAATTTAAAGACAACTTCGATTCTCGCGTTTAAAAATAGTTGTGGTATTTTTCTTATTGATTGTATAGCCTCTCGTTTCTTTTTTTTCGAACTTTAGTACAGGGATCTCAAAAACTATAATGGGGGTTTGCGAATTTGAATTTAAATAGTTTCTGCTTAAGAGAAAAAGTCTCAAGACACTTGCACATTATTGTAAACCTTTTATTTCTTGTTTGTTACATTTAGAGAAAAAATGTAGCAGGAGTTTTTTTATTTGTTTACGTACCGAATAATGATCTCACATTAATGTTTTTATTTACCCTACATTTTTCTAGTTAAAACCTAAAGCTGCCTGTTTCAAATAAAAACCGTAATATGACTTTTCATGCGGTTGTTAAAAATATCAAAGAAATTAAGAGGAGGTTACATACGAAGACTGTTACCACATCGTCCAAGCTGCGCTATTCCCCAAGATGACCGGTATTTAAAACTATAAGCATTACGTCGAAGACATGTAACTGCAAGGCAATTGCAGATCGACTTGTTTAAAGTCAAAAATACTCCAATAAGTACCCAAATCGTCCGTAATAGATTGAGTCAGAGTGGAATAAGATCCGGAGAAGCCGTTAAAACTCCTTGTCTTACTAGGAATGATCGAGTGGCCCGCTTAGGGTTTGCTAGGGAACATGTCAATTGGGAAATGAATGACTGGGTCAACATATTCCTCACAGTTGAGTCAAGATTTAGTATTTACACCTCAGATAAACGTATACCAATGTATAGACAAGACGGTGAGCGCTATTTCCAGTACAGCAACAGATCTACGTCTAATTGTGGTGGTGGCTCTATCATGCTTTGGGGAGGCATCTCTTTAGCAGGCCGCGCAGAATTAATATCAGAGATATAATAACTACCCACAGGTATATACGCACATTTTACAAGATCATGCATCATACGCACCAGTAATAAGCAACGAATTCTTGTTAATGCGCGCAAATGGACGATACCATGGAGTAATAAACGTCCGGGAATATCTTGATGAGGTTAGCGTTCCAGTTTTAGATTGCCCTGCGGTGAGTCCAAACATGAACCCTATCGAAAATGTGTGGGACTATCTTTACTGAATGGTACAAAGCCAACAAATTAGTAGAACTACAGGGATTTGTATTCTTGTTCTTATTCTGTATTGTTTTCTATTAAACCAAATTTGCTGCAACTATCTGGCAGAGATTCACACCACATATATACATACATACATGCAAATTATGCATAATTTTAAAGTGACGAATTGTTGATTTAACAAAATTTATTTTTTTCTCTATCAAACTCCAACTGAGAAAATGTTGTAAATACCTGTACCTGTATTTAGTCTTTTGAGTAGCATAGGTGAGATAAAATATTGACACTAAAGCAACAAAGTTAATAAAAATTTCTGTAGAAAAGTTATGTATATAAGTAGTAGCGCCATAAATATTCGGATTTAAATAGTGTAACAATGCGCTAGCTATGCATTGTAGCTACATAATAAAGTCTAGAGACGTACATATATTTCATATTTAGGCCTACGTTTTGCAACTGCACAAAGTCAGGTCTTATATTTACTTTGCATGGAATTTATAGAAATTGTAAATAGTCTTTCTTAACACAATTTATTACATCGATTTAGTTACAGTGCCCGAACACCAAAACGTTGCTATACGGAATAATACCTGGATTTGCATTTATTGCATTATTTATGCATTTTTAAATGCGACGATTGTAGATACCTATTAATGCATGATTATTATATTTATATAAGAGGATTATTCACATAGTGACGTGAGTAATTACGCTGCACATTATATAACAGATCAGAGGACCGTAGAGGTCATCTTGCAATGTTATGATCACGTCCAAAGTAGATAAATATCGATGTTTCTAATCACCATTCCGTCAGGATATTCAGCATCGATTTTGAAAGATAAATTCTTTGAAAAGGGGCGCTGCACCTTCTCCGTGGATAACTGCAAATAAATATAACGGGAAAACCAAACAGGTGAAGCATATTCAGGTTTACTAACCACAAAGCTATAATATAAGGCCTTCAAAAAAGTATGTAAGTCAGCAGGTGCGCTAGACAAATTCCAAACTTTTTGAGGCAGAAATGCAAAGGCTATTAACATGCGGTGCAAAGCTTAGACTAAGATCTTTTACATTCGTGTATTTATTAAGATTGGAGTTATGTACTCAATAACTAGAGACAATAAAAGTAAGTTTCTTTGTACAAGAAACAAAGCAACACTTGTCAGCATTTAATTTCAGTCTACAAACAGAGTACCACTGCGTAATTATGTCGAAAGTGTTTTGTTAATGAAACACATCGGTTCAGTCACGAATACATAAATAGATTTTGAAGTCAACCGCATAAGCGTGCACTGGACACGATAAGGATGTTAGTTAGTCGTGAATGAAAAGTACAAATAGAAGTCTCCTAAATATGATCCTTGAAGAACCTCTGATAAAGGATAAAAGAGATTTATATCCACTATAAAAGCTATAGTGACATTTTCTAGATAGGATTTTAACAGAAGAGTTCAAACCAAACTCGAATAATTTCTACAGTAATATTCGATTGTGTATAGAACCAAAGGCACTACTAAACGGAATATAACTAATGCGAGCCTTGTAACCAAGGCACTCACTAATGTATTGAGATATAGATAGTTACGTGATTTGTGGTAGTGTGTGTAGACTTTCTGCGAACAAAGCCGTGCTAATAAAGTGAAAAGTGAAATTTTCTTATAATTTGGTAACATTAGATAGTATGAAGATAGGCCTGTGGTGGCTGACGCGAGACTTATCATGTTTTTAATATGTCTTCCTTTAGCACGCTTTCAGAGTATAGGAAAAAGTAGATTGAACAAAAGCCAAGTTGATAACTAATGTTAGAGCGACAGCCCAAACTTTGCATCATGCAAAAGAAAGCTAAGAATCAAGTCGTTTGCAGCAATGTTATTTTGTGAATATTTGAAATAGTGACCGTTCTTTAAAACAGGCAAGATGGTAAATGGAGTACAATTAGAATAATCACTGGTGGTATAAAAACCTGAACTGGTAATATGAATCGAAGAAAATAAATTAGTAAAAGCATCAATTATATCCTGAGAATTTAATATAGGTGTCGTTGTGAATGAATGCTTTAGCTATACGCGTAGTAACTTGATTAGCACAGATATATTGAAATACAGTAAACGCTCGCTCATGTAAATACCCGGTAGTGGAAACGTCGCGGTCATGTAAACAAAAAAATTGTTACTATAGGATTAAATAGAACGCCCGGTAATATAAACAAGCTTGCACCACGTACAATTCGATAATGTAAACAGTTTAGGGTACCGTTTTCAGCGCCGGCAACGGTTCTTCCCCGACTTATGTATGGAATTCCTTTAAGCTGACTTGCCTCTCGCGAAATAAAGTAGTGTGCAGCTAAAATCACGCCAGAACAGACATGGGATCCACGTCCAATAAAAGAACATTTTTAAAATTAAGTGACAAAGTTAAAATCATCGCCGAGACTAAAAAAGGTGCGGGGATGACTCAATTGGCAAATTTTACAACGTGTGTCAGATACATACGGAGGCCCGGGATCTCGCAGAACTTTAAAAAATGTCCAAGCACCTAGAGTGGAAAATCGTCTGTATAAATGGTTTTTAAAACAAAGGGATAATCATGTTCCAATTAGCGGTGAATTAACTAAAGAGAGGCCAATATTATTGAATGAAAAACCTAAAACAGAGCGAAAATTTTGTAGCCAGTGATGGCTGGCTAAAAAGATTTAAAAGGAGGTATGGAATTCGACTGTTATTGATATCTGGTAAAAAATTATCGGTACCATCACAACTAGTGCAACCGTTTAAGGAAAAGTAATGAATAAAATCAAAGAGTTACATTTAAATGAGGAGCAACTATGAAATGCAGATGAAACCAGTCTTTATTGGAAATTATTACCTACGAAAACCTACGTTGCATCACATTAAAAATCTGCTCCGGGTAGAAAGGCGGAAAGACAACGCATAACCTTTCTACCGTGCACTAATGCTAGTGGTACACACAAAATAAGGCCACTAGTAATAGGAAACGCAAAAAATCCACGTTCATTCACACGAAATCCCATTGAGGAACTTTGAGACGAATATAAACAGCACAAATATAAAATGACAATTTATCAAAGTAACAATCTATCAAAGTAACAACAGAAGCAATGAAAGAGATATCAACAACATCGTAGAAGTTCGTATCCAATATCTTGAGCAACAAAAAACACCGCAACCCGCAGTAAAGAATTTTCGTATAAAAATAAAAAATATGCAAAAACAAATTTGATAATTTAAATCTTCACTACTCATATTGACGGTATAATTCAACAGTGACGTTTAGTTCAAAATTTTAGTGCCTTCAAAATAGAATAAATTAAAAAGCAATATTCCAATCGCCCTTTTAACTTTCGAATTTACTTATCGCGAATTCTCCAACCACCACCGATTTAAGATTATTATTTTTTATCACCAATTACGGAAATTACCGACGCATGTGATGGTTTAAAAAATCGGTTGCTGTGCGGACGATAATATATCTCCGTGCCGGTAGAAACTGCAAACACGAATTGTCGTTAAAAATCAACAGTCGTAAAGTTTTTATTGGCCTCTTCTATAAACTGCGATGTTTAATGATGTAGTAGAGCCTCATTAGCTCAGGTTCTCGATCCGTGGCGTCTGTCGCTTTGACTTGAGTAACACATTTTATGGTGAAGTATTTTAATCGAAACGCATAAAAGTACGGTCCTCCGGTAGTAAGAATATCATCGGCAACATCGTAACGCAAATAACAGTTTATCGAAATGCAAAATAATAGAATTATCCTCGCCAAATAAGTAGGTGCATACGAGGGCGACCTGACATGTTTCCGAAATCGACAAGGAAAATACGGTATTGGTGTGGTCTTTTTTTTATTTTTCGATGTAGTCCCCTCGAAGATCAATACGCTTTTTCAAACGGTGCTCCAGTCTCTTCAAACCGTTGGAAAAGTAGTTTGCTTCGAGGTCTGCAAAATAGCCGTCTGTAGCGGCGATGACTTCCTCGTCTGAGGCAAACCTCTTTCCTCCCACTGATGTTTATAGGTTTGGGAATATAAAAAGGTCGCTGGGAGCTAGGTCCGGTGAATATGGAGGATGACAGACTAATTCGTAGCCAATTCATTTAATTTGGACACGACGATGCGGAATGAATGAGCTAGTACATTGCCGTGGCGGAAAAACACTTTCTTCCGCTGCAAACTAAACCGTTTCTCCTTCAATGCTGCATCGAATCGGGTCACTAAATCGCTGTAGTATTGCGCCGGGATCATCCTTCCTTTCTCCAGATAGTCGATGAGGATCACACCTTGAGAACCCCAAACAATGGTTTTCATGATCTTTCCGGCCAGTGGAACGGTCTTTGCTTTCTTCGGAGCCGATTCGCCCGGAAAAGTCCACTGTTTCGACTGTTCCTTGGTCTTCGGTATATAGTGGTGGATCCAAGTCGCATTCACGGATACGAAACGCATGAAGAAATACCTTGGATTGCGTTGGATCCTGGCCAGGCACTCGTCTGAAGAGGTCACGTGATTTCATTTTCGTTCCGGTGTGAGCAAACCCGGTACCCATCGCGCCGAAAGTTTTTTCATAGCCAAAATTTCGTGTAAGATGTGGCGAACGCGTTCTTCTGAGATGCCTATTGTCTCTGCTATCTCTTTCAGCTTGAATCGGCGATTGACTAACACGACATCATGAATCTTGTCAACCATTTCATCGTTGGTAGCGGTTTTTGGGCGTCCGTTACCTTTCTAATGTTTTTGTCTGTTGTTACCGTTACAGGAGGACCACCGGCATGTTGGTTTCCTCAGAATGTATTTCTGCATTTAAAGTCTCAACATCAGTGTTTGACTGTATTGTAAGAAACTACAGATTCACCAATAGTTGCCATAATGTCTTTATGAATTTGAGTTGGCGTCATGCCCTTTTTCTGGAGGTATCTCATTACGGCTCCTTGTTCCGCAAGATCCATTTTTATGAACAATCACGACACACAATTCAGAATCACACATTCAAGAATTACTCACAGCCCAACAGCACTTTGAGATACAAACTTGATATTACGTAGATATCATCTACAAATATCGGTTAACTAAATGTCAAAAACATCAATCAAACAATCAATTAGAAGTAGGTGAGGGGTGGGGCATGAGGATCTACCCTCCTATTTCATCAATGTGTGTATCTACTTGTAAAGACTGGATTTTGTCTAGCACTTCTGTAAGCACTTTTCAGATTTAAATGTACGTGTTTATATTATGCATAAGATCGTTCTAAGCTTGAATAAGCTTTCATTGCTTGATTCTATACCAAAATCACATGTTCAAGTGTGTTCAAAAGAGATTTCTAAAGCATCTTTCCTTTCGAATGCACGATGTGTAGCCTGATTGAGGTACCGAATACTGTAGCTTATTTTCGATGCATAATTTTCTGACCCTCGCTGACAGCCGTGAGCACTATAATGTGGAGTTGCTCTGCAAAATCTTTAAAAAAATATATTTACGATTTACTGGCTCTTTTAGCGCATGACGTATTGCCAATTATAAACATTATATATTATTATTTCGTTGGACCTTGTGTAAGATTATATTTTTATTACAATCCTTAGCTAATTGAAATTTGCATACTTGCACCATGCGTTGTGTTTAGATGAACGTAAACAAGACGACGACCGACTTCGTGTTCTCGCGAAATGACAGGCAGTTACACACCTAATTCGTTGCGTTTGCATAATGCAATCGCGTATCTTTAAAAACGTATGCATCCGATTACGTGATTAGGATCGGTTTCTTGTATTTATCGGATTTCGACCCACATATCACACCTTTGCGTTATATAATCCGCGCAAATCATACGCGAACGCGGCACGTCGCGTCGCTAAGAGGTATTATTGTATTTGCCTCTTAACATTTTTTTCCCGACTCTCGTAACGAGACGCAGACGGTGTCAGTCCTACAATAGTCAGTTGTTACAAGAAATCCATTACGTAATCAACAATTAAAATTATGTATGCTTGTTGTGGCCGGTAAACAATCTAAATGATACGCCTACGTATGTATATCTCATGCACCAAGGTTGTTATTTAATCCACCATAATGACATGTTTATAGACGACAATGTAATACATAGGTGCTTTCTAAAAAAGTGCACGCCGGCTCTAAATAGCGGTTGCTCAACGTGATTGCGTGATATGGGGAAGCAAAAAAACTCCCCGTGGCATAGATTTAGCGGTTTAAAGGTAGATTAAGATGCAGATAATTTAAGTTTTTCTCAGATAAGATTACAAAGTTAACTTGTGACTACTAAGTAGTATGTGCACTTGCAGTTTTAGTTGGCGTATTGATTTCAAAATCTTACCCAATCGATGATTTATAGGTAGTAACTATATATATAACAAATATAATAGTAAGATGTTGCATGGCTGGAGCTGTTGGTTATTATACAGGGCTCTACTAAAATCCAGTATGGTATTAATTAAATAATGGATTAACTGACCAACAAATTTGAATTTTGGATTTTCTAATGAAACGACGTATAGAAATTTTAATATGCTACATGACATGGAAATTGTAACACCAAGAAGGGATGTGAATTTTTTGACCAAACTTGGCAGACATTTATAGCTAGTATCGGCAAAGTGGGGCAAGTTACAGTGCAGTGCGGACAACAACGTGGAGGGGCCGATGATCGTGACCTCCATGAGTGAGCATAGGCGATGCGGACGCAGGAATGTTTACACATAAAATAATGATAAAAAATATATCATATAACGTGCTGAAACATGTCTTAAGAAGTTTTCTCGTCATGTTTCTCATCAGAAGTCCTCATCGTTGATTATCCTCAACGATGAGGAAGCGGAGGCCGAAGAAGAACTAAGAAACTAAAAACACTAATAAGGTGCAGAGTCGCCACTTTCATTAATGTCACTAAGGGACTGATTCTATAATACCAGGTCAATGGCTGATCTATGGTAAGATAGAACCGCTTATCGCTGAACTAAAGCTTTTGCCTTGCAATATTATCAACCAAATTTTCTGTAACTATTTACGGCTTAACACCGATAGCAACGTCTAGAGTGGTGTAGGTCGCAAATGCACTGGAGCATGGGGCGACATAAAGTGGTGTTCAGTGATTAATTTCAATTTTGTATAGGGACACATGATAGCTGCATGGGGAGCGTTGGGATATCCAATTTTTTGTACACTGAAACGTGAGGGTGACGGTATGGAATGCTATAGCGAATGAGAGTCTCACTTAGTGTTTATCGAGGTACCAGGGCCGCCACTTTTCCTAATGGCACTAAGAGTTCGATTCTTTAGTACCAATTCTATGACTGATCCATAGTTACGTAATAAAGGTCATCCTGTGATACTTCGAACCATTTATCGCCGAACCAGGGCATTCGGTTTGCAATCCTATCGACCACGCCTTGTGTTACACCGACAGCAAAGTTTGAAGCGGTGTAGGTTGTGAATGCCCTGGAGCGTGGAGTGGCATAGCGTGGTCTACATTGATGATTCTAGATTTGCATAAGGATGCATGATGGCCGCATGAGAGGCAGACGATATTCAATTTTCTTCTGAAAGGCGCATGCAGCGAGGTATAGCAGTTCAGGTATTGGTTTCTATAGCATATGAAAGTGGGTCTCAGTTAGTGCTCAACACCTTGAAGACTCACTTTTCCAGCAGCTCGTCCCCACGTAGAAAAAACTTCTCTAAATTGATTCGAAGAGATCCATATGTTGCCATGGTTACTTAGTATTATTATTAGAAGAAACACAAGGAACTTCGCGAATCCTCCGCAAACAATGGAAGTTTTCCGGCTTGAATTGCACGTTGCCTGAGTCACCACACGTCGAGAGGACATCGACCACTGAAATCAATGCCACGAAGAATGATCATGGGAGTAGGTCTCAGTTGGATGGATTTGAAGCTTTTTTTTTTAATAGCCTTGCTCTGATTTGGTGCTTGATGGTATCTGCAAACCAAAGATAGTGACGACCGAGAGATTTAACTTTAGATACTGGAAGATCAATATTCACTGCTATAATAATATCACCATGCTTTAAGAGGAAAGACTAATCAAAATTTAGAGTAGAATGTTATTAAAATCACTTCTACGGAAATTATAACAAAGGTTACTATTTGAAAAAAAGATTGACACTCTCTGCGTAGTGGGAAAGTACAAGGCAATAGGGAGTCTGGATCTTCTGATGCCAATTCATACGTATCAAATCGGATAGTTTTCCATTTACATTGGTAGCCAAAATTATTCTAGAGTACTTCTATCTGTTATAGATTTTCTATCATTTCTATCCGTATTATTCAAATTGGAAGCATTAAAATCATCAACGATAATATTTGTTTAACTGTGGACCTCCTGCGTCAAGGAACATTTCCGAAAACTGCACATGCCACGTAGATTATAGCAATAAAAAGGGATAATAAAACTTAGTAAAAATATAAAGTATATCAGAGTATATAAGTAGCAATTTTAATACCTGTTGAAACTGGGAGATACTTTACAATTCTATTATATTAATAAAAAGTTATAAACATTCCAGATAACCCCATTCGTTTGAACTAATTGTCCTTTATTTTATGTTAGAATTATTAGGTACCTCCATAAAACAAAAGCTTTTATCTGTACGCTAATATACGATACGTTCGCAAGAAATTTTTATAGTATCAGCAATGAAATCCATAGAAATCCACCACAGCTTTAATTTCATTCCTTATTCCGAGTCGAGTTCATATTTCTGCGGATAACCGCAGAAAAAATCCTACTGTCACTTATTGCGTTGCGCAATTGCGATATCCTGTACGGAGGGAAAAGTGTGCATATACACGGAATACAGGCCAAGGCAATTAAAGGCCTTTTAAAGTTACGAGTTATTGCTGGAGACAATTAGATTCACATTCGTGACCATAAAATAGGAACACATGGGAGTTTACGGAAAACATTACGATGTGTTTCATGATTATGAAGGTGACGTAATGGGTATTGGCGGGTTTTTGAAACGGCACTATTCGAATATGAATAAAGTGGAGGGTATAATCAATAGGCTAGATGAATCACTATACAACGCAGTTTAGTAGCTAACGAAACTTATTAAATTACTTAACCTAAATGTTTTTAATAAATTAATAATGTGAGACGAGGCGCATTTCAACATATCGGGATCTGTAAATAAGCCCAATTTTCGGTACTGGGCTGCCGATCAACCTCAACCAGTTCATGAACAACCCCTGCGTTCCGGAAACGTTACCGTGTGATGTGGTGTGGTTGTATTCAGAATACTAGGGTTTTTGGAGATGCTTCAAAATTTTCTACCTGCTAAAATGTAACGATTTGGGGTAGAACATAGCAACTCATCGTTCCAGCAGGATGGAGCAATAGACATGGTGATTTAAATTAGGAGGATTTGACCAGACCTGATTTTTTCTATTGATTTATTTAAAGGCTCGAGTTTTCCAAAATGTTCCTCGAACGCAATAAACTTTAAAAGCTAACACTACTCAAGAAATTAGAGCGATAAATCAGGAAATTCTCCAACGACATACGGCGAAGATAAAGGTGCTGTTAAATACACCCTTCTCTCGAGCAATACGTGGATTGCTAGTTTCGAGAGGGCGTTCGCACCAAGGGCAGTGCGTAGAATAAAACTGCACATGTGAATGATTTCTCAGGCTTACCATGACGTATTTAAAACACATCTAAACGAAAGCCAAGAAAATAAGACCAAAGATAAAGACGCTGTTAAATACAGCTTTTCTCATGGTATTGGTGAAATCATTCAGGAGAAAGACAATGTAAAGAGACATAAACACTAATACACAAACATATTTCTGCCTACTAGAGGTCATCAGTGTGGTCTCGAATGGTTTTATGCTTGACACATGTCGTTCTCTCTCTGCTACTATCACCCTATCTAACCCTACAATTCAAGTGATTATTATTGGCGCTAATTAGTGCCAAAAGAATGAAACACTTGTCTGCAAAGTCAGACACAGCGACAAGAAGCGGGTACAGCTTCCCACCCTAGTTAGCCGAGTAGACAGAAACATGTCCGTGTGTTAGCGTTTTATGTCTCTTCACATTGTCCGTTTCGCCTTGTTTATAAAGATGAAATTCCATGAAAAACTGCAGGAAACAACGGCAACAAAATCGTAAGTAAATTTGACAACTGACAGAAATTTCATCTAAAGAAATTGCATGAATTTCTGCTGTGTGAACATGCCTTGCCCATTAGCCAATAGCAAGCCCGTATTTTAGGGCCTATCTATTCCAAGTCTGCATTCTTAACGCGAATGGAGTATAGATGATGATGAGCGATGCAATATCTTTTTAAGTCATTTCCGGATTGACGATATTTTTGACTTTTCATTGTAGACAGTGTTCCAAAAAGAGTTCAATGTTATTGTTAGGAGATTTCGATATATATTTACTTGTAAATTATTGTGCCACTTACTTTATATTTATATGTATGTAAGTACTACTATCGAAAATTGTTATTTTGACATTTGTGAATACGCAACTGGCATTAGTGCCATTTTGCCTATTAGTTTTGATACGGAAATAACCGTTATAGTGACTAGTTTATTCCCATTTCAAGAATGTGCAGTATCATATTTATATGAGGAATTCATAAACAATTACATAAAATTGTTTTCGAAAGGCAGTGTAGACATCATTATTATAAGTTTATATTAATAAATCGGGTTTTTACCAATAGTTTTTATATTTTTTTAATGCGTTTATGCAATTATGTATACATCTTAATATGTTGATATGTGGGTATATGTCAATAAACTATTAATACTTCCATAGTTCCTACTTGTTCACATTAAATTTCAACATAATATAGTTACAGATTTTTATTTAAAAAAATGTATATTTAGCAGTATAAAGCGGTGTTCCCTTGTTAGTTACTTCTAATGCTTTATTGTATAGCCTATTTCAAAATATAATAATGAACTGGGTGTCCCAAAAGTCTTTTTCAATTTGTCTTGTTCACTGCGTGAACACATTTGTTGAGTAGGGTGATATGCCAATCGGTAGCTATGTCCTTGAAAATTTAGTCACTATGCAGCGCATTGTCACCTTAATGGCCACGTAAGGCAGAAATGTCGTAATTAGACTTCAACAAATGTAAAATAGAAGCATGAAAGATCACTTCACTCGCCAAAAGTTATTGCTTAGGCTGCAATTTCGTTGCAAGAAATTATCGGCCCATACTTTATCAAGATGATAGAGGTCAAAGTAACCGTAAATTGCGAGCGGTATGTAAAGATGATTAACAATTCTTTTACGCCAGCATTGCCAGATTTTAATAGTTTTAATCGGAACAGTTGGTTCCAACAATATTCATGCCTCTTTACCAGCTGATGGTGAAATTTTCTCTGGAAAAAAGGATATTCAGACGCAGTGACATAAACTGGCAGGCACATAGTCCTGAGTTGACGCCAATGGACTTTTTCCTATAGGGCTACCTTAAATCAAAGGTACACAGCAACACTTCTCACTCTTTGAATGAATTAAAAGAGCTCATGCAAATACCCGGTGTGTAGCTAAAATTTTGTAGCCAGTGCCATGCTGTTGATATTTGGTGAAAAATTATCTGAACCATCACAACTAGTGCAACCGTTTAAGGAAAAGTTAATGAACAAAATCAAAGGGCTACATTTAAACGAGGAGCAAATTTACAATGCAGATGAAACCAGTCTTTATTGGAACTTATTACCTACGAAAACCTATCCTGCGTCACATGAAAAATTTGCTCCGGGTAGAAAGGCGGAAAGACAACGCATAACTTTTCTAGCGTGCGCTAATGCTAGTGGTGCACACAAAACAAGGCCACTAGTAATAGGAAAGGCAAACAATCCACTTTTATTTAGACATTTTAAGAGTTCCGTTGATTGTAACTGTTCAAAATCCGTTTGGATGACCAAAGACATATTTCTGGAATGGTTCCAGAACCATGCCGCCGAACGTAACTCCACTTATCCAATCGATGGATCAAAATGTAATAAAAATTACTAAATTGTATTATAAAAATTCTTACTTTCGTCTGCGTTATCAAAAAATCCTAATAACATTTCTGAATCCTTAAAGCAAGTAACTTTACGTGAAGCAATTTTAAATTTAGATATGGTGTGGAATGCCCTTGACCAGCAAACAATCAGACAGCGTTGGAAAAATTTGCTTTACTCCAGTGATGACTATGACGATGAAGACAATGTGCCGCGACCATCATTAGAAAATAGTTGCTATCCAATGCTGAAGTTATTAATAATGCATCATCGGACGTTCTCAAATTATTAAAAGCAATAAATCCCGATATTGTTTGCACAAGTACCGATGTTAGTTTATGGAATGACGATAAAGAGATGGATGATGCACATGAGGAGGAAGATGGGGTGAGTGAAATAGAAAATACAATGAGTGACGCGCATGCTGTAGGAATTTTTAATCAAGCTTTAGATTGGGCTGAAGAAAAAGACATTATATTCAGATATTTTGGTGCTCCGTAAACTACAGACAATGGCATTAGAAAATACCAAGCGTAAATTTGCGCAAACAAAAATAGGACATTATTTTTCATTATTATATGTATTATGTTATTTATTGTTCATTATTTACTTTTTAATAAACATATATATTTTCTTTTATGTAATTTCTTAATAATAATAAATAAAAGAAGGCTCGCTAATGTAAACTTTCAGTAATGTGAACAGTGGTTGGCTGATATCATTCACATAATCGAGCGTCTACTGTATTTGAAGAGAAATAACGGCTATCACGGAGAATATGTACCGAGCAGTTTTAGAAAAATTTGCCTGATGTTTAGAAAAGCACCAGCAAAACAGAACACATTTAAAAGAAATTTTAATAAATAAATTCCCAAAACTTGTATTTTAATAAAAAAAAAATAAGATTTATTTACTAAACTTGGTCATTGTTTTATTACATCCTCGTTTTATTTTGAAAAAGACTTATGGGTCACCTTGTATTTGCCAATTTGCAAAGATAAATTGCACAATGGTAATTATTAGGCCATTGTTAATACTCATTTATTTTTTCATAAATAAATAAGCAAAAAATAAACGTATTTACAGTGGTTACCGTTGTATATTATAACAAAGTTCTTTACTTTCACTGCTCGATTTACATCTATTTAAAGTCATAAGCGCAAGATGAATAATAAACATAACAAAAAAAATTGGTATACTTACCGAAAGAGGGTTGTAGTTCAGAAAGCAAGTGGAGAAGAAGCAATAATCGAATTCGTGGGACGACAGCATTCATCTCAAGTGCACGTAACCCGGGCCGTAGCCCACGTAAGAGATCAACTTACATGCTAAAAGCCTGTCGACCTCTCAGGCGAATCAAACACCGATTCCACCTGAAAAGTAATGAAATGTATGAGATAGCATCGAAGAACGAAATGGTTTCGGGAGATAAAGGATGGACAAGAATTCATGAATGGAAAGAAGCGCATAACGACTTGATTGTGTTTTGATAGGCGTAAGCTTTTACGTATGCAATGTATGCATATTGAATATCTGATCGATGTTGTACTAATCTACTGTTTTGAAAATATAGAGTTCTGCACGTTAAGCATCAAATATATGGTCAAAGTAGCTTGTGTTCTGAGCTGAGGTTAACTTTTAAATTTATTATAAAAAAATTAAATTATTTAAACTGTAGATATATTTTTATTTCAAATAATAATAATAATCTCTCTCTATTACGAACCACATCGAATATAGTCTGTGGTACCCATATGCTAGAAAACTTTTTAACAACGTATACACAATAACCACTATTAGCTTGGCAAGGCGAAATTCAATAATGTCGAGACCCCAAAACTCTGCTGTTAATTTCTCAAACCATGTTGTCTATAACAAATAGCAGCAGGCTTTCACGGGCGTAGTTTGGATTTGTAGTTGTGGTATGAATTTCCGAGCTTGTACGCCGTGGTCTTGAGCAGGTGTATATCAACGTTACGCCAAACACTGCAGCCGGCATCTCCAGGACGAAGTTGACGGTTCATTAAAGTTGTTACCCGAAAACAAGAAGCTCTACGGATTAACATCTTCATTACGAAAATAGGTTTCTGTGATAAATGTTGTGTGGTGGAAAATCTCAGGCTCGTAAGTTTTTGACTGGGTTCTTTGAATTGAAATTTTGACTTATTTGTTTTGAATTATGAAAATGTTTTCTAAATTAAAATACCAAATGTAAAGTTAAAAAAACAAATATATTGACAAATAAAAAAATATATATCTATATATACCGCTTTTTTTACAAACAAAATGTTTTTACAGAAAACCTAAGGCAATCCCTGACTAGCTAAACTTGACATATTCTAATTAATTTATGAAACTAAATATGAGATCGAGATAGAATTAATTTTGACTTATACTTTCTTAGGAGAATAAAAAATGCCGACATCTCTCACTTTTGTTCCCGATCTCCATCTATCTGTTCTTCTTTTGTTTTATATCCAGGGCAACGCATTGGTTCGCCTGTTCGCCTGCACGCCTGTATGGTAGGCTACTCAGTATACACCCACATACTCGACTTGTGTGACATTATAAAAGAAATTGCTGCCAGTCGTGCCATCCTTTTGTCGTACGAGATATTTCGAAGATTATGAGTACAATTTCGGAATAATGCATATCCATACAATTGAATTGAAATGTGCGAGTACTGTATATTAAACGTCTGTTAAAGGTGAAATTTTGAAAAATTTAATTACATAAGAAATATGTTTACGAAAAGCGAAATATGTTTACGAAAATATATATATAAGATGAACGATAGTAAAGTTTACGTCTCCTCTGCAAGTGCTGTTGAAGGCACTTTTTTTTTAAACAAGGAAAATTGTGAATAATTAGTTTTTAAAAGATACCCGACGTAGATATCTGTAAAATTTTTAAAAGGAACTTGTACAGATTGAATATCTATGTTTAAAAATTTCATAAAGAGGAAGTACTGACGGCACTTCGCCTCCAACTTCTAACACCAACCAAATAAAAATTAACGGCACCAATCAGTGACGAAAAATATATCTGCAATAGGTGAACTGGTAAGATTATAGAAGAAAATCATTGGTAAATAAAGGGCAACAACTTATATCATTACAGTTGAACTGTCATATTTGGCAATAGATACAAAATATAGTTTGATCACGGGGAGCGAAGTAAACTATCAGTGAAGTGATACAAGTTCTAGTTTACTTTATGTAGACATGTTTGAGAAACAAGGCTGAAAGTAATCTTATTTCTGCTGCTTGTCAGGTTTGGTTGTTAAATTTTTCTTCTGATATTTATGTTCAGCTTTTAGTTACATTTAGTTAATGTATTACTGACTAATATAGTATAGTCTCTTATTAACAATTATTTTATATTACAATTTAAATTGTACAAAATTAATATATAGGGTAAGTCGTTTTAAAGATATATACACTAGGGTGACAGAATAAAATAGACATCTACTAATTAAAAAAAAGGTTCTATTCTCGTTATATATACAAAATATTTTAAAATTTTTAAATTGAACTAATATTTTGTCGATCCACCTTTACTTGCGTGAAGTGCTGCGAGTCGTTGTGGCATAGAATCTATTAAATGATTAATGGTGTCTTTTGGAATATTTAACCAGTCTTCTGTAACAGCTGCCACGAGTTCTTCCTTATTGCTGGGTTTTCGGGGTCGTTTCGCCATATTTGTCTGGATTATGTGCCAAACATTCTCTATCGGATTCATGTCTGGTGATTGGCCTGGCCATAGTAAAATCCGAATCCCCTGTTCCTCTTTCCATGTGGTTGTTGTTCTTGCTTTGTGGCAGGGTGCTCCATCCTCTATAAAAGTGGCGTCTTCTTTAGATAAAATGGCGTTGTCGAATATCGGTAGTAGTTCTTCTGTTAATATTTGGATATATTTTGCCGCATTTATATTTCCGTCGCAGATTACTAATTGCGATCTTCCACCATACCATATCGCGTCCCACACCATGGTGTCCACACCGCCGTATTTCACCGTCTGATGCAAAAATTTGTCGTCCAGTTGCGGTGACGAACGTCTCCATATCCACGTACAACCACCATCACTGAATTGGCAGTATCTGCTTTCGTCTGAAAATATGACAGACCGCCAAAACTCTTCGCGCTTCGTTCGCATTTCGATTGCCCAAGCCATTTGGCGCCGTATTTGAAACGCCGTAAGGAGAGGTTTTTCCTTTACCACTCTTTTATACATCCCCACACTGTGGAGGTATCGCAGAACGGTGCGCTGACTTTTCTGTGAAGTTGCCGCAAGCTCAGCTGTACTTTTTCGCGGTTCTCTTAACACTTCGCGCACAAGCACCCTTTTACTTCTCTTCGGCTCCGCTGTTGTTTTTTCCTTGCGTTTAAATTGTGTAATCACACGGTTAACTGTGGACAACGGAATATTTAAAAATTTACTTATTTCACGTAGTGAAGCGCCGCGTTTACTCTGGCCAACGATGCGACCCCGGGTGAAGTGGTTAATATCACTCGAACCTTGTAAGCGAGGCATAGTTGTAACGATACTAAACTATGACGAATTCCTTTCGATACATCTACTACTACCCTAATGACAAGAGAAAGTTCTTAATTCGTTCTTAGAATTTAGCTGTTTACATATTTATACCGCTTTACCTGGTGTCTATTTTATTCTGTCACCCTAGTGTACATATATTGTCAATTAATTATATTTCTCAAATAGCAATTCCCCTCCACAAAGTGCAGTGTGACTAATTGTCAAGATGGAGTAGCTCCGTTTCACAGATTCCCCAATCCAAAAATAAATTTTGACAGATAGATACCGTGTACGGATTTTAATTTACTTTCTTAAGGTAGAGGGCATAAAACGCAATTGTGATTTAATGTTATTAAGTCGCCAGCAATACTTATCTCTTATCTCTGAGTTTGATGTTTCAATTCCGACCATTCAGATTTGAATCTTCAACCTATTTCCCGTACAACATTTATCCGCATGTCTGATTAACGATATTTATTTATGAACCTCTAAAGTTACTGAGTCACATAATCCTAATTATTTATTTTAACCCTAGTAAAAAAGCAATGATTTGCTCGATTTAAGTTGAAATTGGAGCGCCGAAGAAGAGAATATTGAGCTTTTGTTTGCAATAAATGTTGGACGAAGAATTCCGCCAAGCGAAAAAATTTATTTTGAGTGCGCGCAGTCTTTTTGTATTTCTCTAATTCTATTCTCTATTTTTCACATATATTAACGCTAGTACTTCCTCAACAAAAATTAGTCGTCGTTAGGCAACTCAATTTGAAGTTGAATAAACAGTTGTCTGTCGGACAACATTAGTAAACAAACTTCAGCGATTCGTTTGTCATGCTCGGAACATTATCCCACAAATATGAACAGTGTAATGTAAAAAGTTATGCGTCTGGTATTGAATCTGAATGCAGCTCTTAGTTTAACTATCATATGTAGTTGTGACCAACATAAAAAATAGTTAAAAAAGAAACATGGCATTACGCTGATTAACTTTAATCAATTAACATCTACATATAGACGTAAAATATAATAAACAAAAAAAAATATATGAACTTTGCATATAATCCCGTCTCTATTTATAACCATATCGTATGTTATTTACATGTGATTAACCCCTTGTTTAAACCTATGTTGCAATTTTCAGCTCGTACGAAGAAAAATTCACTTTGTAACATATATATCACAACATGCAGTCTTCATAACATTTTTTTTTTAATAATTTTATTTATGTAAAAAAAGTTATTCAGTGTGACATTTCAAAAAACAATTTCGGTCTTTCTTAAGACATAAAAACATTTCACATTTTCTACAACACATGTATGATTCCACATTACAGCTAGGATACTTGCAGCGTTGTCGGGTTTCGTACCAAACCAGTAAGTGGTCAATGCTGTCCAGTCGCACTTCCTCTAATGATATTTCACTAATAGGTGCTCGTTTTTTTCTTTTCCTGAAATACGTTTTCAAGAGATTTAGAAGGACGACTACGAGGACGTTCTCGGGTTTCGTGCCAAACCGGTATATGGTCAATACCATGCAGTCACATTTCCTTTAACGGTATCTCACTAGTAGGCCCTCTTTTTCTCTTTTCCTGAAACACATTTTCAAGAGATTTAGAAGGGTGACCACGAAGACGTGGCGTGAGGATATTTTATTTGCATAATGCTTCGGCTATCATCAATTTGAAGTCAACCAATATCAAATTCACGTCACTTTTTTGTTGTGTCTTCCACAGGATCCATACATTTTACGCAGTATTGATCCAACATGTGAAAGAATATTCGAAGGTACCGTTTTTTTGATCGCATTTCAATTTCGCAATAACCAAGCACGGAGTCGAAAAGATCTATTCCAGCTGTGTAGTTGTTAAACACGCTTACATACTGAGAACACCGAACCTGAATGTGGTGGTTTTCTTTCTTGGAGAAATGTTTAACTTCTACATAAGGCTGGCTACCCTCAAAAACGTTGACATTAAATTTACTACCTTATTGTCAAACCATGATACCAACGAAACCTTTACTCCATCAATATCGGTTACCTCCTCTGCAACCGCACTTCGTCCTTTCTTCTTCATGGCCCCTTCTTTAGGCATATTGGCATTCGGAACCCCATTTATCCTTACCGTTCTCAGCGGTAAAATACCTTATTTTGTCAAATATATTTGCAGAGGCACAGATGTAAATCACTTGTCAAAAGATATTACTGCTAACTCCTAAATCAGGTGCATCAATAGGTAAAGTATTTGCTTTGACTATCTGCAAATATTTCATAATCATATGAAAATCCTGAAGCACCACTCAAAACGTAAGCTTTGTATCCCTATTTGTGTGGTTTTTTGTGGATTGTTTGAGTAGATCTTGCGTTGGTGGTTATTATTTTCTCGTCTACCGCCAGAAACTCTTCTTTCGGTACGTACAGCAAACGATTGCGTAATGCTATCAGAAGAGGTCGTACTCTACGTAACTTGTCGTGGCCCACCTCCTCGTAAGGCATAAAGGTAATATTATCGCTGAAATGGATGTAACATTTTATTTCCTCCCAGCGATTACAAGACATTACTTTACTAACTAATGGATGTCCTATTGTTGTATTCCAGTAATAGCAAGATGCTGGTAAATGCATTCAGTATGTCTTCGGTAAAAAAGAAATTGAAAAACTCAAAAAAGATTTTCCTGATTTTGTATATCCTGTAGATATATTGTTTGTCGGTCCTCGCATCCCGAAACTCATTATGTGGTCGAATAAGATGATACCTTTTACACCTTTCACTAAAACAATTAAAAATTCCCAAATACATATGTGAAGCCAAAAACCGTTACAACTATTTTTAATCGGCCACCTGCGAATAACCTAGTAAACTATATTTGAAAGAAATGTTCTACAACTTTGACGTTGATGGATACCTATTTCACAATACAATATTGTCTAAAGTAGATTTCTGTATCACTTCATGAAGAATCTGCTAGAGAGCAGCAATAAAAACTACAGAAAAACATTATGTGCCCTTTATGGCACTCTGTGCAGTAAAGGATTAATTTCTTAAAGAAAGATTTACTAAGTGGTCATATTTATCCTGAAGATGAAGAAGCTGTACCATTTTGGCAAGGTAACAGTACAATAACCTATCTTATCTATCAAATTTGTTTAATGCACATTTTACTCCACCTTTTATGCAATTAATACATTAGTATACATAGCTTTATTTGCATAGTCAACTGTATAGACGTACAATGGTATATCTTGTAGTTGTTTCGCATATCAGCTTGAGTTGCAAAGTCGAAAGAACGTCATGTGCATGTATGTATTAAGAATACATACAAATCGGGTATAGATGCAGTTGCATTTTTAAGTGAAAGATTAAATAAAGACCGCGAAATGTGTGTATTTTACAAATTTACAAAGACTAAAGTCGCCATTGGTAGTGTTCTGCGCGCATACAGAAGAACAAAAGCAAAGTGCCAGTGCTATTTTTAAACACACGGTGCCCCTTACAATATGGAAATCTTACACACGTTTTACTTCTTCGTGGCGGACTTCAATATCCTGTCTTGAATTGTTATGAGAGGCATGATTATTCTCGGAATTTCGGACTCGCCTCATCATCGGATATTTGCATAAGAAAAATCAAGATAAGAAAGTTGTGCAATTTCATTTGTAAGATCTTTCTTCTTCCAGCCAGCGACTTCGGAATGCGGCGACCGCGGAGGTTTTGTTTACCCGCGACTGTTTTGATAAAACCTTTAAGTCCGACATGTGCGAAAAATTGCGAGAGGCGATGGCCGCGATGTTGTTTAAGAAAATACGTCCGACTTTGCCTCTCGAATAGTCTTCGTGTTATGTCTTCAGAGATAGGGTTGAGTTTAACGCGATGTTTGTTTTTAATTTCGCTAAGAGAATGTTGGCTCGTACGTCTATATCTGATCATAAGCGCTTGTAATTTATGAATGTAAAAGATATAAAACAAAGACGAAACACAGTGATAATATTAACTTCCAAAAGAAATAAATCTCATGGTATAAAAATCATAAATCACTGGTAGCAACTTAGATTCCAAATAACTAGTGTTCAAAAAGAATTGTCGTTTTTTTTTCGATTAATCAGATATCCTTTCATAAGGATAATAATAATTGATGTGTTTATTTCCTTCATTTTTCAAACAATAACCTTAAAATACAGGAAATTAGGTTGTTGCTATTTCCAACGTCTGCTCCTCCACTCCACCTTAAACTTAAACTACCTAAACCTAATAGAAAAGGAGAGTAAGTATGGTAAGAAGTATGTGTAATCAAGAAAAAGAAAATAAGAAATACTCCATATCCCACACTCTGCTACGCCAAGAACAGAAACTTGAAGAATTTCTTTTTAAACCTGGTAGTAATTATTGCTTTTATATCAGGCGGTATTATATTATAATCTTGAGTATCTTGTTGGGTGTAGCTCTTTTTGAATTGCTCAAGGTGATGGGGCGGCTGAGTCAAAGTACCCTTACAACGCATGTATAGTTTTGTTGACCAAATATGGTGGCTTACTAGTAGTGACAACAATAGTACGAGCGCGACCTGAAATGTTTTCGAAATCGAGAAGACAAACACGGTATTGGTATGGTTTTTTATTTTTATTTGCCGATGTAGTCTTCTCGAAGATCAATATACTTTTTGAAACGGTACTCCAGACTCTTCAAGCTGTCGGAAAAGTGGGATGTTTCGATATCTGCAAAATAGCCATCTGTAGCGGTGATGACCTCCTTATTTGAGCCAAATCTCTTTTCTCCTAATGATTTTTTCAGGTACGAAAAAGTCGCTGGGGTCTAGGTCCGGTGAATATCGAGGATGAGAGACTAATTCGTAGCACAATTCATTTAATTTGGAGACGACGATGCGGGATGAATGAACCGGTGCATTGTCGTGGAGGAAAAGCATACTGCAAACGAGTCCGTTTCTCCCCCAATACTGCATCGAATCAGGTTAATAAATCGCTGTAGTATTGCCCCGTAATCGTCCTTCCCTTCTGCAGATAGTCGATGAGGATAACACCTAGGAAATCCCAAAAAATGGTCGCCATGACCTTTCCGCCCGATGGAACGGTCTGTGCTCTCTTTAGAGCCGATCCGAGGAGAAAAGTCCACTGCTTCGACTGTTCCTTGGTCTACGGCATGTAGTGGTGGATCCAAGTCTCATCCACGGTTACGAAACGCATGAATCCCTTGGATTGCGTTGGATCCTATTCAGACACTCCTCCGAAACGGTAACACGATTTCGTTTTTTACTCTGGTGCGAGTAAACGCGATACCCATCGCACCGAAAGCGTTTTCATACCCAAAATTTCGTGTAGGATATGGCTAACGCATTCTTCTGAGCTGCCTGTTGTTTCTGCCACCTCTTTCAGCTTCAATCGGCGATCGGCTAACACGACATCATGAATCTTGTGGACCATTTCTTCGTTGGTAGCGGTTTTTGGTCGTCCACGTGGCGTGGATCGTCACTTGTGCTTACGCGGCCACGGAGAACTCGCTCATTCAGAAGCTGATGGCCGAGAATGATGGAGTATATCCGCCATGAACTTCTAGAAAAATATTTCCAATTTCCGTAGTCGTTTTCCCAGACATTCAGAAATGTTTTATCACTGCACGAAATTCGATTTTATTCATTCTTGCTTAAGCAAGAACTATTGACAGTAGACGTCCACTTGATCCACTTCAACCTTCGTGTGCCATTTTTTGCCAACTCCGGAAACATGTCAGGTCGCCCTCGTAAGGAGACGCTGAATGAAGCAATTGCTTGTTTTGCACGTTGAGCCGTCCAATTTCCCCCAATTTATGTCAGATATATTCTTTATGACTGATGTCGTATATCAAACATAAACAGAAAAGGTGCTATAAACAAATTCGCGTCGGTTATCTTTTTTATTTTCGCCTAGTAGAATTTACTTGTATTGGCTTTGGATGAACCAGCGCAACCCTATTGTGAAACTAATGTTAGACTTCTTGTGAAACCAATGTTAGATTAATGGACGGTAGATTTTCGTAGTGTACGAAATATTTTTTATAATTATTTACAAGTCATAGACTTTATAAAGGACATTATATTCCATTGGTGTTTTGTTTATTGACTGGCAAACGTAGTGAAGCGCGTGCAATATTATTTGAAATCCCACCGACACAAATCTCTAGATATTGCTTCACAATACTACGACTAGCCAAAGATTTTGTAGATTTTGAGGAAAGCATGTGCGCGGTCGTCCACGCTATATGGCCATCAGCGCAAGTCCATAGCTGTCGTTTCCATTTGCATCGATCGCAGTTCCGGAAAATCCAAAGTTTAGATTTAACAGCCTAATTTAAGTACACAAGTTCGGAAATAGGAAGATGGCTGCGATATACATTTAGATTAACGTATATGAATCCTGACGAAGTAGAGGATTGTTTTGCCTTAGATTTATTTGCCGAAAAGCCCATTCATGGACAGATTGACAAATGCGCCCACTATTTATCGGAGACATGCATAGAAGATGATGCTCCTTTTTCTCCATATACATATATGCACTGCTACAACTCCATCTATGTATTATTAACACCGCAAATTCATTCGAATCGTTTCATCCTAAACTAAATGTATCATTCTATTTAACACATCCATCTATTGATATTCTTATCGAAAAACTTAAGCAATTTCAAATAGACACTTATGTTGAAATTCAAAGTGTACACACACCAGTGAGAGTTAAAGAAACAGACGCAAAAATTTGAGAACTCCAAATGAACTGTGCGAAGAATTAAATAATAGAATAATGCCACGATTACATCCGTCCACCAAAATATTCCATAAATACATTTACCATGTCGTAAAGTGGTTTTAATTCAATTGCCAGTGACTGTAGATTAGTGCAGAGGATATAATTCAATTTATTGTACACGATTATTAAATGAAGTTGTGTTCACACGGAGAAAAGGAATAAAAACTAATATTATCTTAACCCAGCTGACCCAGACCATTATAAAGTCAATACTACACGTTATAGCCAATTAAGCATATTAAAAATGTAACTCAGTCACAATAGAGAACGTATAACGTAAATGTAGTTAAGTTTCCTTTTAGGCCTTTGTTCCATCATTGCGGTAACGTTTACGCCATGGAGTAATTAATAAAATAATTCTGCATTAGGCTTTGAACCGTAATACATTAGTTAATAAATTTCTACGAACCAGATGCGTAATGGCGTTGATCGGTGAACGAATAAAATTAGTCTACCGAGTTTAATCTATTTTATAAATCAAGCTTCAATCGATAACATTAATTGGCCGCATTTAGTTGGCGTAACGGTGATTAGTACTTCGTTAATTTCCGCTGCACAGTGCAGACATTCTAATTGATTTACAAATAGGTAATAAGTATTGTGCATGTATTATGGTAAAAACGTATAGCCCATGGTAATTGATTAACATTTAATTCTCCGTCATTTAAGCGAAGTGGAGGTGATTGATTGGAATTGACGTATATAGAATTATATTGATGACTTGTATACACATTATATTATTGAAATCCTTTTCGTTTAATAATAAAATGCGTTATATTAGCACAAAATTCAAAGCAAATACGAGGCTAAAAGTAAAAAGATAAACATAAATTGCAATATGCCGGTATAGGTTCAGAATCAGCAACTTAGAAATAAGCGGTTGCGCTTCCTCGCAAACACGAAGATGGCCTACATAATAATAAATTAAATGTTGTTAAAAAATTGGCTAAAAATCTGGCCAAGCTTCTAAAACCCTATACCGGTGGCACAAAGTCTTTTATTCTAAACTCATCCCATTTTTTTGAACTCATAAAAGATCTCACCCTCGACCCACAGGTCATCTTGGTCAGCTTCGATGTGGAATCTCTGTTCACAAAAGTTTCCATTCTCGACACCGTCAAAATTATCGATATTTTATCAGCCCATGACAAGCTCACCGACATAGTTAAATTAGCAAACGAATGTCAAACCACCTATTTCCAAATCCGTGGTATGTTTTATGAACAAGTTTTTGGAGCTGCCATGGGTTCCCCCTCATCTCCAGTTATCCTCTACATTTGTTTCATTGGTCACGTAGACGGAAATCCCCTCTTGAATTTTTGACTTACTTTCTTCTGACTTTCTGAAATCCCAACATTCCGACATACGTTTTACCTTGGACATTGAATCAGATGGGCGGCTCCCATTTCTAGATGCCTCGTATCTCGCTATCCTAACGACAAACTAGGACAAATAGCATATCGAAAGTTGACCCACACGTACCGTTATCTGAACGTCCTTTCTCAACATCATCCATCACAAGACTAAGCAGTTATAATCACATTAGTTAAACGGACCTTTTTCATTTCTGAGCCCGATGCTCTCGCCCAAAAATTGCATGTGACCGACTCCTTAATCGAAATATCGAGATATCCGATAAGCGATACACCGCCATCCTATTTCCAAGCAGCCTACCGCTCCTAGTCAAGGTGTTACCGATAAAATAGGCGAACTACTTCAGCGAAAAAACATTAAAACAATTTTTAAAACCCTGTCAAAAATCTCATATATATTTGCAGGAGGAGTTTATTACTGGGAGAGTGGGAAAAAGAAGGAACTCTCCGTAGAGTCGGTGCGAAGGAGATTGAGAGAAGTAAACTCTCTACGACAACTGTATCGATGGGAGGCAAGTCTAAAAAAGGCTGAACGCAAGGAGAGAAATTAACAGCAATATCCCAATACATGATAAAAAAATTTGAGGAAATGAGTGAACTGAACGCCATTATATACGAAGCAGATATGCGAAAATGGGCATTAGAAACTAACGAAGGTGTTAAACTTAGAAAAGTGCAAGGCTTCAAAGAAGTGGATACCAAATTTCAAAAGAAGATATAGAATTGTTTTGTACAAAATCACTAAAGTTATTAGTCGCTCATATAGATCAGATACTCTGCAGTTAGAAAAGATTGCTACTGATTTTATTAATGAAAGAAAACCAGTAATCCAAAGTTATGGTGCCGAGCATATATATAATGCAGATGAAGGCGACTTCGAGACTCGGAGATACATTTTGCACGTTCATTAGCATTCCAACGTACGAAAAAACTTGAAGCTGCTGTTCAGTCTACAAGCAAAATACCAACAATTATACTATTATCCCAATAATATCTGCATTTGGTAAGCTTATGTCTCCTCTACCGATAGATAGATAAAAGAACCTGGCGGCAAGTTTGGGTGCCAGGTACAACAAACCCTATTTCGATCTGCGAAAGTTGTTAATCAAGCCTTACCGGTCAGAGTCTTTGAAGAGAGAGGTCCCATCCAACAAAGATGTTCAAATACAGACAATACCGAAGAAAACAACAGTTATGACTCAACCACTGGACGTCTATGGATTTCGAATATGGAAGAGATTTAAGATTTCCTGACCTTACCTCAAATTATGATGTTAATTTTCATTTACGAAATAATGTTATAAAATTGCAATTAATATACAAGCAATTGTCGTCTTCAAAATATATCAAAATATGCCCGGTACAAGTCCGGTTACATAGAGAATCGACCTGGTTGCCTTCAACGTGATAATTTTGCATTGATTCGTTGTTCCTGGTATGAAAACTTTTTAAGCATTTTTTGACGACCTTCATTATATACATAATTTAAATACGCATTTAAATAAATACTTTATTCATTATTACATTTGTATGAATTATGAACATTAACTGTTGCACTAAAGCAACTAATTCAAGATGGTCTTTCTTAATAGAAGACCTATGAACCCAATATATATGTAGATGGTTTTGCTTTAAGTAACATAAGGTACGGCCTGTTCTGCACCTTTCGAATACCCTGAATAATTGAAAATGTTTTAAAATCAGTAAAGGGTATTAAAGATGAACAACTCGCGTTAATTTCTTTTCCATATTACGATAATCAGTTCTAACATAATAGGGTGGCGCTTAAATGCAACTCCCTGTATATACCACATTCACGTGTCGTGAAAGACCTTTCGATAAGGTACAACATTTGCGTTTAAATTTTCATCATCAAGAAAACTGAAAATCTGTGAATTTTCGAAGGTGTATTTCACCCTCTTAGAGTGAATTGGGTTCGTCAAGCTGAGACTGCCGAGCAGTTAACAAGGAGTATCTCCATGTTAACTCCAGTATTCCACTGGAGTTTCTCTTGCTCTCCCATACTTTCTACATGAAGGAGAATTCACTAAGCTTATGCGATGCATTTGTTTATTCAGTGCGCAGTGTCTGGTTAAGATCGCATGCAAAAGTGCATTAATCTTCGTGGAGAATACTTCAAAACGCAATGAGGTCTTTAAACGCTATCTACTGTTTTACTCCAGCTCTATATGCAAAACTTAAAAGACAACCCTCGTATTAACTTTCTTTAGCAGATATAGAATAGATATAGATAGTCTACAAGAAGGTACACGGGAGTTTCCTCTGCTCTCCCACACTTTCTACACGAAGGAGGGTTTACTAGACCCATGCGATGCATGTCTTTATTCAGTGCGCAGTGTCCAGTTAAGATCGCTGTGAATACTCTCAGTTTGGTCCTGCTCACAAAGACTTCATCTGGATAAATACCGAGAGATTGGCAGTGTCTAAAACCGTCTACCCTCTACACTGTTCCAGTAGGACCGGTGATTGGCGACGAGCTCGGATTTAACATAGGTCTTAATACTCCCATAGATACTTCCACACGTCGGTTCAGGATTTGAGATTGGTCATCCACTGGCATCTCTTGCTAGCAAGTCAGCTATTTCACTTCCTTTGATTCCAGAGTGGCTTGGCACTCATCTCAGCGTAACGCGGCTTGGCTGTTCAATACGATTTCCACCGCTTCCAGGTCATGTACGTGGTCCATAGAGTTCTCCGCACATGTCTAGATGTCAATTACTTCTGCTTGAAAGATGGAGCAGGAGACCTCTAGACTGATGGCCTCGCCATTCGGTTCTCTGTTCGATGTAGTTGAAGATGCTGGTGTGATCTCCGAACTTGCCAGAGAATACCTTGCACCCACTATATTTCACTCTGTAGGCTCCTATGGTTGCTTCTGATCTCAAGTACCAGCTGCAGTGGCGGAAGCCCAAGCATGGTCTCCATCGGATCCGTCGGCGTCGAGGCTAATAATAACATTTAAAAAATGCATAGAATAATATTAATTCTTTCAACTGCAGCATCAACTGCGTTATTAATCCTGACAGGTACATATTTCGTGTTTACCATTGGCGGTTTGTGAGGAATTATCACAATTTTTCCAATATGCCTATCAAATAGTGTTTATGTCTAAATTAAAAACAGCTTCAAATCAATGCAATTACGTAGTTCGAGTTACAAGAGTTTGTGATCGTCTTCGTCGTCGCTTCATAAAATAATTGCCATATAAAAACAGCTGCACCTTCGAATTTAAATTTAAATATTGTTCGAATGTACATAAACTATAATATTAAAAATTCCTACACGTTACATAATCGAGAAGGCGACACTTTTAAAATTCTAATCGGGACAGGAGCCCGTGTTTACAAATGTGGGTATTAAATTGAGTGTGTTACATATTTTCGAACGCCGACACGACCGCATAGCCACTGCCAACGTCTATAATTAACTGGCGCTCTTTTTAATTACTGTGACTAATATCAATTTCATAAAAAAGAGCGCGGCATAATAATTCGGTTCCAAAAAGCCGGACCGATTTATTATACGCCGTTGAATCACAATCAAAGGTCGAAATTCCCATTTCTTCTCGGCGAAAATATTTTTATTATTGTTATTTTATAAAGTATGTGGGCCTCTCGTCGACGTGTTTTCAAAATAAAACGCTAAAACGAAATAATTTTGGAACGGTTTTAAAAAATGCCAAGCATCCAGTGAATTATTACGTTCGTCTTGATTTACTCGCATGAAGATTTTACTTCCTAAGTTAATGCACTCTTTTAACTGCCTTTGGTATAGCAATTTTAATGCAAACAACCTCTGAATTTACAAATCCGCGTTTTATAATGCGTTTTTATGAGAGTAACTTCTAAATCAACTTAAAATAATACGCAAGTAAATGAATGAACGGCAGAAGAATACTTTTAAACAACAGTTGAGCTGTTACTTTAGCTTTATTATATTAACATTTGTTCTCATTTCATTTTATTCGATTCGCAGTAAAACTGAAGCAAAACACTTTGATGGCCTTTCATGGGGTATGAATTATGCTTTGTCAATACGAGGGTTGTTTTTTAATAAAGAGCGGGTAGAATTTTTTAACTCCACTCAGCGAACAAAGATAGTCAGTCGTTCAAAGACTGTATATTTTTTTTATTAAACTGGTAATATTTTCCTATAATATGATAGCATCATTAACAGAAATAATTGTACATGACAGACTATCTTTGTTCGCTGAGTGGAGTTAAAAAATTCTATTCATCTTTTCAAACGTACCGTTGAAAATACCGCGAAATTTCGCGGAACGTCAAGGACAAGAAACCTAGTGACACGGCGGAACCCGACAACCATTACGACTATGACAAACGGTCGTAAAAGTCTGAGTTTATTGTAGTTACAACACTACCAAGTTTGGATTCAGGTTAACTAAAGATAGTGGTTAATTTTTAGTACTGATTGTTGATTAGTGGCGCCCTCTATATTCCAACATGCAAAACTTAAAATATATCCCTCCTAACAACCACTGAATTCTTGACCAGACTTAGTATCAGTTGTTTCTTTCACCATTCACTGCAGTTCCTAGCGTTCATTTCGTTTTGATTTTCACAACATTTTATGCCAGATTTAAACATTACTAGTTAATTTAAGGTAAATTTCATGTCACCCCGAATATAAACCATTGTCCTTTGCTAATAGTCGGAGACAATGAGATGGTGTTTGATATTTTCTACATCTGTTTTGTATAAATTTAGAATATAACAAAATGTGAATTTGCTGATTATAGCAGGTAAACACAGTTTAGGAAAAACTAGTGGTAATAATTGATTATTTCTGTCAATATCTTCTGCAAAGTGCTTTCCGCAAACTCTACAATTGTTGTATATTTCTTCGTGAGTAACTTAATCCTTTTTCAGTACATTTTTGGTGGGATTTGGAAAGCTATACCAGCATAACCCACTTTTTATAATACTTACACCTACCAATAAATGAAAGAAATAATTATTTATCTCAACGAAACTATTATAGAAAAAACTTAGAGGTCTTATATATTCTAAGATACCATAAGTTTTCCACCTTCATTCGCGTGTAAAAATAAAGTGCATACAGCGTTCTTTTTGTTATTTAAAAAGTCCTATTCTAAATTTGTTATAATCCATTGTTATTGCCATTAACGGGGTATGTCAACAGAACACGATGTATTTGGCATAATATTTAACATAGTCACCTATCATTTACCCCTCCCTATATCGATAAAGCAAATAACACTTCTCACCGCAGTTAAGAGAACTCTAATTCTTCTTGCATCTTCGTTTACAGTCTACTCACTGTTATTCGCACATTTTTGGCTTGATAACAATTATATACCAAATCTCTTAGGTCATTTTTTCGATGATGTGGCAACTCTGTTACTGATGTTTTGATTTGAATAAGGAACCTTCCAAAATACGAAGATAAAATGAATGTTATTAAAAAATTTTCGTTCAGAACATTGCACATAGTATGTAATAAGTTATAAGTTTCTGACTACAAGATTTTAGACTTATATTTTATTGACCGTGTTAAACGGAAACTGAAACACAAACGTTTCATTCTCTCTGCATTTTAAAAGCAATTTTATACCAAAACGCAAGCTTTGCAGTGCAGCGAAATATTTTAATTAATTACGCCGATTAAAATGCGTATACGTTTAACGAACGCCGTAATTGGCTGCGTTTCAACGACTAGATTTATTGCTCATAATTGTACTATATGCGTTCGCTACACACAGTCAATGCACCGTTCCATATTACCACTCTTAATTTAGCTTACCGTTTACGTACAATGCGCAATGATTATGTCATACGGCTTAGTATTCAAAAACCGCCGCCGTAAATGTTTAGATAATCTAGAACAATAAATTTAACCAACCCGAATTGAGAGAATAAATTCTTTATTGCATTGTAGGACGCGTATGCATAAGAACGTCCACCGCTCACGGTGCTTTAACTTTTTAACTTCGGTCGGCTGTTGAAACGCGTATTTGGCGACAAATAGCATATGTTGTTTTCAGGAAAATAACATTATGTTACACAATGTTTGGTACAGAAGGTTAGTACATATGATTTACAGCCTTCCATTATAACTATACTGCTAATTTGGGCAATAAAAAAGAATAAATAATTAGAGGAATTCGTAACAATTAAATCACATGTAATTGCTTTTGGTGATCATAGTTGCTTATAACCCAATGCATTGAAAAATAATAATAAAAAAAACAAAAATATTCGGTTTTACAGAAATTCTGTACCAAAAATATATAGCTTTGTTTTTTTTCGATAGAACAATCTGTATATTCTATACATTCTCTTCTTAATAATGTCACAAGATGGCAGCGAAACAAAACAAAATCGAAATAATAGAACTATGCTATTTGGCTGTGCCTACTGTTTATTTATATTATATACCATATAATCGATTAAATTTATCCTCTAACAAGTCATGAAATTTTTCTACCTTAAACTTAAGTTGATAGAATAATTTTAAAAACGTGTAAATTAATTATGTGGTATAGTTTCCTCGCAGACATTTCGGATACCTTCAGTAAGTTCATCAAATGTATGAGGACGATTTGTAAATATTCTATATTTGTGAATATATGAATTAATCCATAGTTGTCAAATCGGGAGGTCGCTGTGGAAAATCTACCATCCGATTATCAAAGAATTCATGCAATAATTCCATCGTTGGCGTTGTCGTTGCATTATCTTGCTGGAAATATCTCTCGCGAAGTTCACCGTCGTGTAATTGATTTAAAAATAGTTGTAATAAATTATTACGATATCGTTTCGCATTAAAGAATATTGGACCAATAATCTGTCTACGAGAAATAGCCCCTATTTCTTCAGAAGAATCTTTCAAGAATTTCATGTGGATTTTCACTAGACCAGATATGCATTGCTTGTTTATTTATACATCCCGATAAATGACACCACTCTTCATCCGAGAAGAAGGATTAAAAAACATCATAATTTAAAATCATTGACAATAATTAAGCCGGATTGCGTGATCAATGAGTAAAAACTCCTGCACGCAATGAAACTTGTATGGAAATTGTTGTAGATCCGTTTTAAGGATTGCCTGGTGTCTTGCATTTACTGTGAAAGCTTGTGAATAGATTTCTTAGGTTGAGTTATTCATTCCTCAACATCTGCTACATTTTCAGCTGTTAGTTTTGGTGGTCGATCACTACCTGGTTTTCGGGACCCAGACTCTGTGTCACGAAGTGTTGCTACTGATTCTTGAATAAATTACCGCAAACTGTCACATGTTACTTAAAAATTTGGAAGTTCTGCCCGAAATTCATCTATACATGGCTGCAAAGAGTACGACCATTCTCAATTTTCTGATTTTATACCATTTTTGAAGCATGATTCGATAATAAAAACTTTGTGATTTATTGTAAACATTTTTGTGTTAATAAGTCAATGTATTGCGCATGACAAATGTATTTTATTTGTCACTGTCAATTCACTACTCGCTACCAACGAGATATGTTGTAGAACTAATTTTATGGGTTGCTAAGAGAGTAAATTTATAATATCGATTTAGTCAGCCGATACTTGTTGGAAATCCATACTGAATAATGGTCGAAGAAGTAAAACTTAAATATTTTACAAAAATTTCCAATATATTTATCACAATTTTACTATAGCATGTTTCACTATCACTGTAGCTTCATCAGGTAAATTTATATATAGTACAATTAATAGTATCGTGTAATAATGTTATAAAAAAGATTAATAAGTAACAACATATATGAAATAATTAATAATAATAATAATAATAATAATAATAATAATAATAATAATAATAATAATAATAATAGTAATAATAATAATAATAATCCTTTATTGCCCAACAGCCCAGGGGCCAATTACAGGACAAATTACAATACAATTCTTATATAAAATAAAATAAAATAATTCAAATCGTGTTGCCTACAATAATAATACAATAATAATGAAACAAAAAAAAAAAAGAAAGACTCACAAAAATGGCTCTAGATCCCGTTTGTTTGCGTTCCTCACCATGTGACTGAGAGGTGCCTTAAGCAAAATGTTGGTATTAGCTCTAGGTACTTGAAATGTATTATAGTAGCGAGTATGATGAGTAGGTACGGTAAAGTTTATTTGCGCTAGAAGGGCTGGCGAGTCGACAGTATTTCTCAGGATCCTGCAAAGAAACTCCACACTGTTACGCTCGCGGCGGTCAGCAAGAGATAGAAAACCATGCTCAACAAGTAAGCTATAATACTCGATACCTCTTGCAGGATACACGTTGTCCATTCGAAAGGAGAGATATTTTAGAAATTTCTTTTGAACGCGTTCGATCATAAGCTCATGGTGTAAATAACGGGGATACCAAACAATAGAGGCGTATTCAAGCTTAGAACGAACGTAGGCATAATATAAACGTTTCACTACACCTAAGTCTGAGAAATGCCTGCAAGAACGCATGACAAAACCGAGAGTTTTGGAAGCAGATGAACACATGGACGAAATATGTTCCGTAAATGACAGTCTATCATCAAACAAAACACCAAGATCCAAAGTTTTGATATTGCATGGTATGGCTGCATCATTAATTTGGTAGTTATAGTATAAAGTAGTGCGAGTGTTATTGTAGGAAACCACAGTACACTTGTTGATGTTCAGAGGGAGATAATTGACCTTGCTCCAAGTATTAATGCGAAGAAGATTGTCTTGTAAATGTTTACAATCGAAAATGCTACCAACAGTATTAAATATCTTTACGTCATCTGCGTATGCTAAGACGTGACACGTAAACAGAGATAGTAAATCATTTATATAAAAATAGAAGAGAAGTGGTCCAAGATTTGAACCTTGAGGAACAACTGATTTTGGAGAAAACAGAGTAGAGGAATAACAATTTTAGCAGACATAACACTTCCTTCCAGTAAGGTAAGACTCAATCAACGTCAGAAACCCACACCAAAACCAAATTTGTCCATTTTTGTAGTAGCATCTCGTGGTTAATGCAGTCGAAAGCTTTAGAAATATCTACGTAAATACCATCCACATGCTTTCGCTTATCAAGCGCTTCACTATGATATTGGCCAATGCATGCTAAATTAGTGATCGTCGACCTACCTGCAACAAAACCGTGCTGATGCTCCAGATATGAAAGGAGTTATGCAGGTAGATATTTCTTTGTAAAGCAAATGTTCAAATACCTTAGCGAAATTGGGCAGTATACTTATAGGCCTATAATCAGCAATGTTAGATCGGTTTCCTTTCTTAAATACGGGGTAATTCTGATAATTTTCCAAACCTTTGGAAAAGTTGACGTGCTTATCGCTAGGTGGAATATAGTTGACAGTGGATAGGACAGAACAGGAGCACAATCACGTACAAAGAAGCTCGGTATTCCATCATCTCCAGTTGTCATATTAGATTTAAGTCTCCTGATACTGTTCTCCACATCCAATTCCGAGAAGGCATGAACACAAAAATTATTATAATTGAGAAAAGAGTTGAAAGATACATTTTGAACACTAGGTTTATACACACTCGCAAAGACACTGGAAAAGGCATCCACGATTTCGTTTGGCTGGGTAAATTCTCTGCCGTCATACTGCATACTTCCCGGAATTCTGGAAGAAGTTTTCTTGTTGTTAATGAAGCGCCAGAACAACTTAGGATCTCTGTTGATATTAATTTCAGCATCTGCCAAGTAAGCCTTGTATGCGTCTCTAATTTCATTCTTTGCGAGAGATCTCAATCGTTTGAATTCATTAAAATAGTATATCGCTTTTGTTCTTTTCCACTTCTTGAAGTAAAATTATTACTTACTAAAATAATTACTTTGTTCTCAAGACCCTTTCTGGCTTTACAACATTTCTGATGTGACTAATTCACAAGCCGCAAACATTTATCGTTTAAGTTACTGGAGAGCTTGAGACGATACTGCTGCTTCTAACGTTATCTTTAGCGCTCATACTGTTAGTTGTTACTGATTTGTTGATTTTACATTTCTAACTGTTTGTTGCCTTGTTTTTCCACTTTTACAATTATTTTATCGTGTTGTATTTAATTTCATTGTTTTACAACCGTAATGGTATTTACAAGTATTATGGAGATCTGTTTCGTTCTATAGTCCTTTTGTGGATTATCTAGTTCTGAAGATCTGTAAAGTGGCTGCACAAAATCCGTCGCTGTAATTTCAAATAAATTCAGATATTGTGAGATATACTCTCTTATTTTATTTCACCCACATATGCTAAAATTCTATGTCCATGTGTGCGAATCCATCGCTGAAAATCGTGCTTGAGAACGAGTTTCCCTAATTTCAGCAGGACTCTTATTGTTTAAGAATTACATGGCAGTACCCAAAAGCCAATTATAAAAAGCTATTCGATTGTTGGAATTATCAACAATTATCAAACATTTTCTGTACTAGTAAGTGAACGTTCTATGCTTTCATTTTTTTGGCATTTTCAAATTCAAATTCTTCTCTAGTTGAAGCTTTGGGATTACCTCTAAAATAGTCCAAAATTACAATATTATTCACCTTGACCATTAGCTCTAAATTAGGTTAAAATTACAATATCTTGACCATCACCGAGCTCCATGACTCTGAGCAGTATCTGCTTGAAGAGCTTCCTCTTAGACTGAATAAATTTTCTAAATTTTGGAACGTATCAACGGTAGACTGTGGTTTATGAGGATATAAATTATCCTTAAAGTACTCTTTCTTTTTGTTATTATTGGCTCTATGAAAATAGCACAAGATGTCAATCTCTCCACAATTAAGTGCTATTTCTTCAAATATCACAAACACCAACCGTAATTGTTCAAATTACCAGGTGTCTCAAGAACCTTTTTCAATTTGTTTCGTTCGCTGCATGAACACAATCATTGAGTGGGGAGTGGGGGACATGTCAATTGCTACCCCCGTCCTTGAGACTTTAGTCGCTATGAAGAGCATTTTACTGAAGCGAAACGTGCGTGTTGAGTTTTATAAAAACTTTTGAGACGCATTTTCACCTTCATGCCCATATAAACAGACAGAACCACCATTATTGAAGTTCAACAAATCCAAAACAGAACCATCAAAAGCCTCTTCATTCGCCAAAAGATACTGTTTGCGCTGCAATGTTGGCGCAGGGAATTATCGGTCCTTGCTTTTTTGAAGATGAGGTCGTACAGTGACCGCAGATTCCGAGAGATATGGGGAGCCGTGCAAGATTTTAACGGTTTTAAACAGAATTCTTGCTACCTTAAATCAAAGCTATACAGCAACACTCCTCACTCTGCGAATGTATTAAAAAAAAATAATTCGAATAGAAATGGCAGCTACCACGGGGGATATGTACTGAGGAGTTCTCGAAAATTTTACCTCGCGTTTAGAAAAGTGCCAGCAAGAGGCAACATTTAGAGGACATACTTTTTAAGAAACAAATTCCCAAACCCTGTATTCTAATAGAAAATACATGTTTATGCATTAAATCTAGGAATTATTTTATTATATTCTATTTATTTTGACAAAGGTTTTTGGGACACCTTGTATTATGCAATGTACGTAAGCAAATTATCCTGCATACGAGCATGGATGTCATACAAACTAAAGAATGCATTTCTACCTACTGCCAAATTAAATTACATCATAAATAATCAGCAACCGTACCACAAATCACAGAATTCGTTAGTCGAGGAAAATTGGCGTCCTTGCACCTGTTTAATATATACGCATGTTTTCGGATCGTCGACTGTTACGGAGTATAATTATTTTTCCATGTATTTAAACAAAGTACCGTAACAAATAATGTGCTAATTGTTTTAAATTAGAATGTAGACTGTAAGGTTCGGGTGAGACGGTTTAATGAACGTATGTTAAGGGTTAAGGTTACCCCGTTGGTTAAAAACAACAGGAAATGCTCTAGACCAGTGAAAATACCATGGAGGTCAACGGTGCATTAAAGAAATTAAAAGAAAATGAATAATATTGATATGAATAATTCTTATACACATTCTTATAATTTATTGTTATTATGTACACGTACATGTAAGTTTCATAAATATTATAATATGCAAATATTACGTATATTATTACTAAGGATTACAACACAGTAAATTAAAATGAAACGAGTAATACTCTTGAAGTTTTTTTCAATATTTTTAGAATAAATGAGCTAGCGCTATTACGAAACTAAAAATGATGACTTAATTAACAACCACATTGCTCTACGACTAAAATACATGTGAAATAAACAGTCGTTGGCTATTTCACATGTATTCTAGGGTATACTTAGGTCCAGATCAAATAATTTAGAAAACTTAATTTAAAACAAAAGGCTCTAAAGTTAATTCACACATGGAGGCACCCAAAATGAAATCTTTCGTCTTGTTTAGTGGAATAATACGAGGGTTGTCTTTTAAATTTTGCATATAGCGCTGGTATAAAACAGTGGATAACTTATTGTTTTCCGAAGTATTCTCCAAGAAGGTTAATGAACTCTTGCATGCGCTCGAACCAATTCTGGAAGCAGTTTTTCTACTCGTTTGTTAGTACAGTCAAAATTGGGCCTTTCAAGGCATGCTCCTTGACTGGAACTTTTGACAACGCAGTCCGTTTTTGATTTTCGGAAAGGTAAAGAAATCGTTGGAACTTAGGTCCAAACTGTACGGAGGATGGTTTAACAATTCGACGATTTATGTTGAAAATTAAATTATCTTGGTGGAGGATGAACTTCAGCGATAACTTGCGGCGAACAAATTGGCAGTAGCAGTTCTTCGATCTTGTAGAGAAATTATTGCTGCATGACCTGACACTTCGAAAACGGATGACTTTGGTCGACTTTTCTTCGCCTTCAAACACCCAAGAGATTAGATTCCTAGATTCATCACTAGTGAGGATGCTGTATACGTTTCAGAGTTTACGGAGTTGAAGCGGTCTAGAGTTTTTTGACACCAATTCGCCCTATCTGCTTTCTGATCTTCCGTCAATAGATACGGTATCGAAGGGAAAACCAATTTTTAACATGCAGTTCTTCATTCAAAATCTTCTGAATTGATGAATTCGATATGTCACATGTCGAACTTCGTTGATCTGGCGCACATCATCAATGTTTGAATTCTCCATACCAACAAATTGTTGGCTAATGTGGGTGTCATTGCCAGAAACAAAAACCAACTCGGCAAGGCATTCTTGTTGAGATAATTGTGTTCGAAAATTATAAAAAATTATTGAGCGAAAATGTTCTCAATCTAATTCTCTTTTTTAAACTAACTTTGACAGTTCGTTATGGCTACATTGCACGTGTCGCAGTGAAACTTTAGATTTAGGTTAGCTAAAGATGGAAGTTAATTTTGAGTGCTGATATTTGGTTAGTGGCCCCCTCTATTTCCCAGCGTGGAAAACTTGAGACATCCCTCATATGAATAAAGAAATTTATGAAATAGGAACACAGTGCGAATTTTGTACTTTAATTCCGTGGAGATACCCTTTTCAACATTAGAAAAGGATTAATATGGATTAATACCATAATTATTATAAATTCCAATACTAAATGGCTGGAGGCATTCCATAGTTTGTGAAATTACTTTGAAATTGGCTATTAATACTTAGTCTTTTTATAAGATTACGAAATTTGTGTTACTTTAGTATCTAATATTGCAAAACAGTTTACCACTAAGGAATTTCAATATAATACAATATCATCATTATATTTCGCGACAGATTGAGCAACCGAAGATGCAGTTAAAATAATAAAAAATGCATTAAGACTATCACCGAGAAAAGAATAAGCAACCATTCCAGACTGGGACCACAAAAATGGCATACTTATTATCCTGACCCATTGCGGTAACATGAACTTGAATACAATACTTCGAAATCGTAACAGCTGGGTGTCCAGTAAACAGAATATGGACTGTGACAAAAAACTACCGTAGTACTTAACTTGCTAAATTGGTAAAGACTACATTTCTATCTTCTTTAGAATCAATTCACTACGTTACGTGTTTTTCATCTTACTTTTTAATACTTTTACATCACTATAAAAAAAAAATTCAAGGATTAGATGCAACATTAGATTAGACATATTTCAGAATATGTTCGTATTTAGACCTCGAACTTGGTTTACTTTAAATACATTACAGAAACAATTTTATCACTCAATAGTTGTTATGTAGTTCATTAAACATCTGTTGTTCGACTCACTTAAATTTAAGCCGCCTAAAGCAATCATCGATTCAGCTCTGGCGTTCTGTAGTTCGTCAACGAAATTAGGTTGATGCATTATTGTTCGAATGCATTCTAAAGACGTAAATCAAAGCAAGGAAGCAGTTAGTGAATAACAAACATTCGGAATGGAATCTAGAACGGATCCGACGTCTTGCTAGAGGAGCTTACTTTCGACCATACACTTACATCGGTAATAGTAGTTCAGGAATTCAAACAAAAACTGTACAGTGTATGGAATAGTTTGAAATAAAGTTCCATTTTTAAACAAAATTTAGAGCTTCAAAAGAAGTCATTATTAATTACGTAAAATCCCGTATCCACGTGGAAAGTAATCCTTTCTTAATTAATTTAGAGAGAAGGTTATAGATATATTTAGATAGAAGTTATTCAGATCCAAGTCCATAAAATCATACTCAAGTATACAGGATACTTAGCCTTTACTGTGGATGATGCAATCTAACTTTATTATATTTTCAAATTCCTCTCTTCGATTCAAGTGAAGTTTCTTCAACATTTTGTATTCCTACCTAGTCCAGCTTAGTTTACTATTTAAGATTATTTCAAAATATCGATGTTTCTTTAACACTTTTCGACTTTCTTTCAGTTGAATATTTGTTAGTTTTTAGTAATACATCAACACTCTGTATACATCAAACAGTTTTTAGAGGACGGACAGCGAAATCGTATTAAGTTTAATGCTACGTAATTCGTTTCATGAAATATTCTCCTTATTATTCCAAAATTTAGTAGAGACTTGCACTTGCAAACTTTCAAGACAATCGTTAATTTTTGTATACAGTTGTTGAGACAGTTTTTTACCAATTCATTATGCGGCCCTAATTAGAAGATAAAGAGAAAATATTTAAAACAATATTGTAACTGGAACTGTTATAATGCGTGTTTCATGATTTTTCACAAGGTTTCATCGTGATTAGTCTGTTTGTTCACTATACGAGGGCGACCTGAAATTTTTGCGTAATCGATAAGAGAAACACGGTATTGGTGCGGTTTTTTATTTTTATTTTTCGATGTAGTCTCCTCGAAGAACAATACACTTTTTCAAACAGTGCTCCAGTCTTTTCAAGCCGTCGGAAAAGTAGGATGTTTCGAGGTATGTAAAATAGTCATCTGTAGCGGCGATGACCTACTTATTTGAGGAAAATCTCTTTCCTCCCAGTGATTCTGTCAGGTTTGGGAATAGGAAAAAGTCGCTGATGGCTAGGTCAGATGAATATAGAGGATGAGAGACTAATTCGTAGCGCAATTCATTCGATTTGGATACCACGATGCGGGATGAATGAGCCGGTATATTCTCGTGGTAGAAAAGTACGCATAAACCACTCATAGACTGTTGCACGAGACATGCAGTCTTCATTATACTATTTTTTAAACAGTTCGTACGTCTCAGCAAAGTTTGTATGTCTCAGCTATTTTAAAACGAAATTTAATATTTGCTCTTTGTTTCACTGTAATTTCACGACATGAGGACCTAACGTACAATGCGTGTAACTTTATAAGTTATTATCCGATTCGTTCGAACTTCAGTGCGTTTAACAGATTTAAATTAAAATAACGTTAATTAAGAAAATTTGAGCCCAGTATTTATAATAGATACAAATCTAGAGGACACTATCATTGCAACAGCAGTTTGTGTAATTTTATCTGAAGTGTACACGAAGATTTTGGATAGGACCATCGTTGAAAGCTCCAGAAAATTATAGTGGTACAGCTCTTTCAATAGATCTTAAGAGATGAGATAGATGAATTAACAGAAAAAAATCGATGGGATGATAGTTTCAAAAACTTTACAAGGATGACAAGTAATGACCTTTGGGTATTTCATAAATCAAATAGACCATAAAATATGCAAGAAGGACATTTCTAGAAGCAATCCCAATAAAAGAAGGATGAGCGGCTACGTCGAAGTTTTTAGTTAATGGCAATTCCTACCAAAGTTTAAACTATTTATTCAAATGTTTTAATTCAATTATTGTGCTACAAGTATGCAATGCTCTCGTATGTTGTTTGAAAGATAAAATCGAAGTGTACTATGTATATATTTGAAAATGACCCATCTCTAGTTATAATCTCTCTTTTAAAGCTATTCTATTATATTCAGATTCATTTGAAGACACAGAAAATATTCAAAATGATGTTGCGGTTAGGGATTCTTAAAAATAAATTATTCACATAATTGGTCATGATTAGTCTATTTCTTCATGATATACAATATAGACCATAGAGTTGTTCAGATGTTTACAGAGATCATTTTCAACAACCGGTATTAGAAAGTAACAATTATAACGGTGATTAGATTGATTTTATAACTGATTTTCTACGTTTAAAATGATTGAAATCAATAAATATAGTTATGACTAAAAATAAATACTATTTTAAATGTAAAGCTATGCCCAAACTGTGGACGAAGAATAGAAATAGTCTTCTTCCCATTACTCTTACCTATCGTTATATTTTTTCATGTAGCGCCAGTCACGTAACTAATTCTGTGACACAAACGCCAGCTTGAAAGAATCACTCAGCTCCTGGCGCCTAACGTATTCCCAGTAGCAATTGCCAACATATTCTTGCACGTTTTCGAGATCACGTGAAAGCATTCAATGCTGGCGAACTATATTTATCTATCGCTTGAACAAATTCCCAATTTCATCGGGAGTCAACATATCGTAAACAAATTTTCAGCGTGGTCCTATTTTTCTTTTTTTTTTAAATTCGCATGTCTAATCTCATTGAGATGAAGGTCGTTTTAAAACGTAAAATAGCGCTTTAAAAATATATTAATCAAAGCTTACCGATATATTTATAATAATAATAATAGTTTACTCGCCAAAAAACCTTTAATCTCGCCACAAATCTAAAAGCATAGTGAATGAGTAAAAGCAGTTACCTAGAAGCTAGATCTTCAATTGGCTCTTAAACAGTGGTAAGGACGCTACATCTTTGACGTGCTTTAAAATTCTTAAAAATATGTCGTAATTAAAAAGATTAACTTCTTTAACTTAGCAACTGCATAGCAGCAGCAATTTTCATAATAATTTCTTAAGTATGATGTTTCCAGATCAAGTGACTATCTACATTTATACCAAGACGCCTAAAATTGTCTAAATTGGGAACCGATTTGTCATCAAGTCTAGTATAGATATTGCAACCACGCTTACTATCAAAGCAGATTACAGTCGTTTCAGATTCATTTAGTTGCGGTGAACCGTTACATTTGTACCATTTAATGTGTAATTTGTTTTTATAGCAAATTTTCACGTATTCTCTACACTAGTTGCTGATAAAATACATCAAATATCATCAGTATATTGGTACAGATAGTTAGCACTGGTAGCGACAGGAAAATCTGTAATGCTACAAATAAAGTGCGGCCCAATGCTTAATGATTCGAACCGCTGCTCACAGTTAAAATTACTAAAATTACTAAAGACGAGTTTCTCGAATCATCATTCAAATTTGCATTAAAATGTTCAGCTTTTAAATGTCAGATTTACAATGGAGTCTAATATAAGTTCACAAAGTCCATAAAATTCCCATATGGGGCTGAATAAATACAGGCAAACACGAGGGATGTCTTTTATGTTTTGCATACTCAGACACAATGGCCCAAATATCAGTGCTAAAAGTTAACCTCAACGAACTGTCAAAGTTGACAAGTTGGTTGAACAATGGAATTATACCCAGAAGATTTTCGTGCAATATTGTTTTTATTATTTTAGAAGACTACTATCTCAACAAGAATGTCTCACTAAGTTGGTTTCTGTTTTCAGCAATGAAGCGCCACATCTGTTAACCATTCCTCATTGCTATGGTAAATTGAAACAGTCTTAGCGACGATCCGAGCGCGGGTGGCAGTCACTCAGAAGAACGACGATGCTGTGCACATCAACCAAGACTAATGTGTGACATACCGCGAAATTGAAGCACCACTGGGGCTTTCAAAAAAATTAGTTTCTCGTTGGATACCGCATCTGTTGATCGAAGAACAGAAAGCAGCTAGTGTGAATTAGTGTCAAGAAACTATAGATCGCTTCAACGCCGGAAACTCTAAAAACATATACAACGTCGACAATGGTGATGAATCTTGAATTTACTCATACGAGCCAGAAAATAAACACCAGTTGTCTGTTTGGGTGTTTCAAGGCGAAGAGAAGCCGACAAAAGTAATCCGTTCTAGAAGTGTCTCCGAAAAGATGGTCAGGACAGTTGTCTCGAAAGAAGGCCATGCAGCAACAATTTTGCTATAATAGCAAAAAACTGTAGCTGCCGGTTATTATACAACCATTTGTCTGCCTCAAGTCAACGTTGAGCTTCAAAGAACCAACCTCGAACGCTGAATTATCCTCCAGCAAAACAATGTAAGTTCGCACTCAGCACGAAAGGCAATTGAATTTTTAACGCAACAAAATATCGAATTGTTAAACCATCCTCTATACAGTCCGGGCCTAAATCCGAACGATTTCTTTACCTTTCCGAAAATCAAGATCAGACTGCGTGGTTAGAGATTCCAATCGTCAGGAGAACGCAATTTTAATTGTACCAATAGAAGAACGGAATTACTGCTTCCAGAGTTCGTTTGAGCGCATCCAAAAGTGCATTAATCTTCATGAATAATATTTTAAAGTTTTTAAAAGCTATCCACAGTTTTATTCCAGCTCTATATGCAAAATTTAAAAAACAACACTCGTATACATGTATAGATTGATTTTATTATTTTAACTTAAGTTTATTCAATTTCAATTTATTTGCCCTAAGTGTTGCGCATTTTTGCACTAGTTCGTTACAATAATTTGGAGCACCTTTGTGCTTTTCTGAATGGAGTTTTTCAAAGTAAGGTTATACTGTAATATTAAACTATAACACAAGCCATCGCTTTATTTTGTCTTAATCGTAGAATATTTTACACTATTTTTTATTATTTTTTCCCGTAAATAGCGTCCGTATATTTTATTCAACTACTTTTTCCTTTGAAGAAATAGTGCAATGTTTTTTAGTTAATAGTTTAGCTTAATTGTATTTTAACCGTTACAGCTTGCAATTGTGTTGAGTATTTGCATAATATGGACGAAAATAAAAAGTCGATCATTGAAATGCGGTCAGGAATAATTGCTCTTCCCAATAAAAGAAGAAACGAACGTTTCATTTGAAAAACTGGTATTGAATCGACAATTGAGATATATCCGGAAACAGAAAGAAATTTCGATCGTCTGCACTCGAGAAGGCCGAATAACAATTATCTGCAGATATTAATAGAAGCAGTAGAAATATTGTATCGCTATTTACGGTCAAGTGACGACTAAATGCAGAGGGTTTAAAAAGACGTATCGCTGTTAAAAAAGTGGAAACATAAAATTGGACGGAAAAAATTGATCAATTGTGCCTTGGAGCATCAAATGCAAATTCGAAGTTTTTTTGGTAATAAACAATGAATATTCAAATGTTTGTACAACATTCTGTTGCACAAACATTTTCCGTGACGGAGATGCATACGATCTAGCTAGCGGCATTGTATTTTCCAAGAGCTCTGGGAAGTACAATAAACGAATAGTGAGAAATTAACCATTCGTGCTTTTTGAATATAAGAAGATTATAGGTTATGGCATCTAACAAATACTACGTGTCAGAAGCTGTTTATGGGCGAGTAGGTACACCATAAGAGAACCAATTTGTGTATCAACAAAAATACCAAAGAGGTCACAATCATTACGTACGTCTGTTCTAAACCTAAGGCATCCAGTTAGAAGCCTTTCACCGCCTTTGCATAAATAAGGCGTTTCCTTGCTTAAGTGTTGTATTCGTCGAAAACAAAGAATTTTAACGTGGCAGAGAGAAAGCTATTATTTGACGAAGAACAAGTTAGGATGTGGTACTTAAAAACCTACTAACTAAATAGAAATAATTGGGATATACTATAGTAGGCATGATTAGTTCATAAACTAAAGATAAAAATATCGGAAAAACGGCCGGATTTAAAGTTATGGAATAACAGTTGTGTTATTCAATAACTGCTCCTACTAGTTAATAAATTTTCTGAAGTTTAAAATGTAGAAAATATTAGGAACTTATTATTGTAGTAGTGCGCGTGTGCATGGTCGCCAGATGTATGCTGCTTCAAATGATGTGAGTTTATTGAAGACATACGAAGTATGTCTTCAAGCAAATCGCTTGAATTATGTCTTCACTAACATTAAGATTTGCGAGTCAAAATCGGATTTGTATACACCTTGTATTGAAATATCAACGTTTGAACGAATTGGTAAAAGTAAGAAGCAATTAATATTTTGCTATTTTAAATAAGAAACAAGTTCCCAATTTAATTCCATATTAATAACGGTATAAGTTATCATGATTATTTTTCCTTGCCAACGTTTTTAAAATTTTCTGAAAAAAATGTCGGTCTCGGGAGAATTTGAACACATGCCCTCTCGTGGTATAGTGGTGAGAAGTTCGTCCTGAAAGCGAGAGGGCGTAGGTTCGAATCCTACCGAGACCAAAACTTTTACGGACGGTAATTACAAAAAAAATATAATTTTTCATTACAAAAACCAACGAAAATCTCATTAACTTATACTTATCGTACTGTATGTACATAATCACGGTTGGCCAACCGCATAATTTTGGCAGCATTTGGAATTAACACAATTGTTTCCCATAAATCTTCACAGAAACTTAACAGCACGTGCCATAAATTTGAAATTCACTATGTATTTTACTTGATTTCTTAAAAATTTTTTTTATTGAATAACTTTGATTTTATTCCTTATTATTATAAATATACATAACTAATGAATGAGTATTATAATATAGATACATTAAGTGAATATATATATTTTAAGGTTGTATACTACACACATAAAAATTAATGTGCATCTATTAAAACAAATGTAACGAAAAAAATATCTAGATTACATATATAGAGATCATATAAGAAAGGAAACACAATCGAAATAAATATTTATGATATTCATAAAAATACGAAAATATTTAGCATATAGTGTGTTAAAAAAATAATTTATGCGCTTATAAACTTTAATGAGAATTTATAAAAACTGTAGTAAACAACGTACAGTCTGTGAAGCGTTTAATTACACAGAGATTTAATTTAAGCTAGTCTATCTACATGCGCTTTATAGCTACGAAAAACAATACAATAAGAATGTGTACACTCCCGTTTATAAAAGGTTAGATATTGGGAAAAATTTTGCCAAGCAAACATTTATAACACTATCATGCAAACAAATTAATAATTATAATTGTGATGTATCTATGGTCTAGTAAAATAAAGATTGTGTATATTTATTACAAGGGTTGCCCACTTTGTCTGGAACACAGGGTCGATACAAACATCAGCAGTTGAGGGGAGGTCCAGAAGTTCGTGGAATGAAACGGTTTTAAATAAAATGAAACAATAAATCTATTTTTCCTTTTCAATATAATCACCCTTAAGCACAATGCATTTATTAGATCTGTGAATTAATTTTTCTAAATCATCATAAAAATATTTTTTATCTTTCGCCTCAAAATGGGCCAAAATTGCCTCCTTTACCTCATTGTCGTCGGAAAACTTTCTTCCACGTAAGTCTTTTTTTAAATTGGGGAACAAATAAAAATCACTAGATGCCAGGTCTGGACTGTAGGGTGGATGGACTATTGATTTAAAGCCATGCTTGTGCAGAGCAGCCATTGCTACTTTGCTCTTGTGAACCGGCGCATTGTCTTGCAAGAGCAACTCACCCTTTGCCAATTTTCCTCGACGTTTTTCCTTGATGGCCTCTTTTAATTTTTCTAATATCGCTGCGTAATATTCTCCGGTTATGCTCCTACCTTTTTCTTTGTAATCAATCAATAATAAATATCCCCTCACAATCCCAAAAAAAAGTAGCCATCAACTTTCCGGCCGATTCTGACACTTTGAATTTCTTTGGCGATGGTGTCCTCTTTTTATGCCATTGCATGGACTCCTTTTTGGACTCGGGCTCAGAATGATGAACCCATGTTTCATTTCCGCTCCAAAATATGTCCAGGTTTGTCTCTCCACACAGCTCTAAAAATTGTTTGGACACACAGACGCGCTGCTGTTTCTACAGCGGCGTGACCATTCTCGGTACCCATCTTGCACTGACTTTTGTCATACTCAGGTGGTCATGTAGGATACGCAAAATGGTGGTACCTGATACTCCAACTAATGCAGATAATTGTTTTTTCTTCAAACGGGCATCTTGCAGTAGACATTTTTGCACTTTTTCGACGATGTCTGATGTGGTGGCCTCAACTGGCCGTCCTGAGCGGGGGTCGTCTTCAATCGACTCCCGACCATGTTTAAAAAGACCATGCCACTTATAAATCCTTGATTTACTATGGCACTGTTCTCCATAAACGGTTTCCATTTCATTCAATATGGTTTCAGCTTTCTTTCCTTGCTTTATAAAGAACTTTATCACAGCACGGTGTTCAATTTCCTTCATAGTTTCAGTTTTCTTCCGGATTGACTTGTTTAGCAGACAACTATTCGTAAACGGCTGACGCTATAGGGCTGCAACTTAACTTATAGTCGCCAATCAGAATGACACCTAGCGAGCGCCCCTATTCCCATTCCATCACCTCCATTCCACGAACTTGTGGACCTCCCTTCGTATGTATGTATGTAGGAAAAAGTATATATTTTGTTTTTCTGGTTTCATCACTTTTATTACCCCACAGACTGCTCCAATTCATGAGCGACACAAAATTAATTTGTTATTTACATATTAAGAAGGTCAATGTAAAAGAAATATAATAAAAGGCAACATAATTACACAAGTAAGCATGCATTCGAGGTTCTAATTTTTTTGTACAAATAATCTTGCATCATTTAGCAAAACTTAGTTTCAGTTCATTGCTTTCACACAATTTAGTAAGCATATCTCAGTTACGCCGTAACAAAGCTGGATTACTTAGTCCAGATATCCAGATATTTGCTAAATAAAAGTCAAGTGCGTTTGTAAATTATTCAACATCGACGGCTAAGATATCGACTAGTATGTAGCCAATACAACTGGGGTTACACATTTACTAATAATCATATTTATTAAAGCAAAGTAGTTATATATGTTGCGTCAATTGCACATTACTAAAGAAGGCTAGTAATATACTTCCTCAATGTGATTTGCCAACGCAATTAAATTTTTAAGCTAGGTTTCGGATACACTAACAACATCGTAAGTAAAATAAAAACACTCTTATAAAATTATTCTATTTAATTTAGTATTCAGTTCTCTTGTGTTTTGAGAATACAACAAAAGAGATGGTTGAGGAGGGTTTGTCCTCCAGGATACTAACATATTGGATTTATTCAGTTTAACGAAAAAACATATTTATTAATTTTTGTTAAACGACCAAAACCAAGCCAACATCTTACAAACACCTTGTTCTTTCAGTTCGATAACAAACGCTTCAGATTATTAATTTGCTGACAACATAAATTCACGATGACAAGACCTACAACCATTGCATGTTGTAGAATCTGCGGTCTATCCCTACGATCTTGTCCATTCCAGAAGCCACTATGCAATCTCAAAGGTGCACAGAGTCTCCACCGTATTTTACTACTGTTTCTAATATTTTCACTTATTTCTTCAATTTTTACCGGACACAAGTCTACCGTATCGTGGTCAACGTTGATTGGCTTACCGCAATTTGCTTACATCATCGGTGATATAAGAAAAGATAATCGAAATGTAGTCAAGACTTTTTCATTGTCTGTGTATTAATAATCCAAAAATATACCAAATACTTTTAAGATACTTTTTCCAGTCAGTGAAAAGTTTAATTGCGAAAAATGGTGCACAGCAACCCACGCTACGGTACGTCGCATAAATTAAAAATTACACATTTAGCAGCAAACCTTCTATTTAAAAAATTGCTTACTATAAATAATTTGACAAGTAAGTTAAGTAATCTATGCAATTATCCACGGTTCGTGTTTTACTATCTACGTTGAATAATTTCATAATATACGGATATGAGGTATTCTTTAGAAGAAGAGCATATGAATGATGATTGTTATTGTCTCTATTATAAAATGAATAACATCTATTATTAAGAATTGTTGTATCTAGCAAAAGCAGATGAATTTAAATTGTTTACATATTTGTATAGGAAAAAATATACTGGGGATTCAGTTAAACGGAAATACTTTTGGAATGGACCTCGTATGTAAAGTGTCTTAGAAAACTATCTAAAAAATTCAATCTATTTCACTAGTTGTAAAGATGAGAAGCGCATAATACTGGTTATAAATATAAAAACATTGGAAACCATTAGGTTCAATACGTAAACATTACCGTAAAAATAATAAAACATTGGATTTCGGAACCACTTATATTAACTATTTTCTATCTAATTTATTTACTTATTCATTTATTTGTACTTTTTGTATTCCTTTATTAACATGTCCGCCTTTTGTTTTTTTAGGAGTTCTATGGATGTTGTTTGCCATATATTTGGGATTTATAATCTTTACGCTATAGTTTACTTTGCCCCAAATGAATTTGATGGCGATTGACGAGGTTAAACCATCTTTACCAATGTTCTCTCCTCTTGTTCTTCTAGTATGAACCTTTTACACAATACTGAAACATATTTTGGGTCGTTATCCTCTTGGAAAGCAAATCTATTTCCTCATAGGCGATTGCTGTACGGAACTACATAATCACGTAATATGTTTAAAAGCTATTTATTGTTTTATTACAACCCTATATGCAAAACTTCGAAGACAACTCTTGTATTAGAAATTCCAGAAATTGCATTTGAAAGTTTTATTACTAATTTTAATTTGTTTATTTTTCATACGTACAATTTTCCATTATTTGTAACTACATGCGGAAATTTCGATAAAATAGTCCAAAACATAAAGAGACACGTTAAACAAAATACAATATTGCATGTATTGCAGCATTTGTTGTATATACTTAATTCTTTTGTAACTAGTATTTGCTTATTTCTTAATGTTTACTACTTGTTTCCATATTTACGGCGGGTATTGCACATTTTGTCCGTTTACTATAATATAATAAAGGTCTGTTTCGTCGTACGGCCATGGATTTACTTTTGCTTAACTAAATAAACATAACATTTCACGACGCCAACGAGTAATAACGATGTAAACATCCTTGATCCTTATTATTATGGATTTGTGCAATTTCATGCACGACCATATTACACCTCTTTCTTAGCAATATAATGCAGCACGTTTCATATTAAATCATTTTTATTGTGATGAAATTTATTGAAATAGTCGCATATTGTCAAAGAAACAGCTATATCATCAAATGAGTAGTCAAAATGATTTCAAATATTTCATAAAATTAAGTTTGAAGTGTATTTGCAGTGGTGACGCGATGTATCAGATAGTTTTCTTAGATTAGTTAACTGTTTCAACAGATCAAATTTTCGCTTATCTGGACGTTTATAAGGGCATTAAGTTAATTGTAATGAAATCATTAGTAATCATTAAAACAATAAAGGGGGCCGGTATAATACTCATCCTTACTTGTCAATTTTAAGACAGTCAGTTGAAGAAATTACGGAAAAACGGTAGCATTTGTAGGAAAAGAAAGTTTCGCTTCACCAAGGCAACGCAGTGGTCTCTATGGTAAAAATTCACTAATTGAGGTTTGAATTGATCGATCACCAACGTGTTCACTAAATAAGAGACCATCATATTCGCAGACGCCTATTTTCCAAAACAAGATGCTAACTACTCTTGGGACGTATTAAAGAGACACAAGCATTGCTGGGAAGTACATAAACTTACAAGAAGAGAAATAGAACTGATTTTGTCAAAAAATAGTTGTTTATGTAGTAGAAACGTTTGAGACTTCCCTCATAAATCGCTTAGTAGTAAATGACTACTACAGTACAGTACTAATGTAATACCATTTAATAATAAACAAAATTAAGAAACTCAACAAAATGCAAGACCAAAAGAAACCAAGAACTAAGTATGTAAAGCGCACTCATAATATAGAACGACAGAGACGCGCTTGGTGATTCCAGTCAATGCACGCGCATTACGCTACCCCTACTTTTAAGCCTAAGCACTATTATGGTCGGAAAATTTTCAACAGTACTTATGTATTTTAGTGACCACTGCCTTGAGAGATTTTTTAACGCGGTATACGAAGCTTATGAAGGAACAATTGCTGTCATAATCGTTTAGAAATAAGAAGAAAATAGGTAAATAACAGGTTGCATTATTTACCTAAATGTAAAAGGACAATATTAATCATCATATTAATCATCCACGGTGTACATGCATTTATACACTACCGTCCATATTAGTTCGGACGTCCAGTAAAACGTTGTAAACTCTACTAAAAGACAATATAATTGCTTTTATATATAAATAACATTAATATTAGGTCCTTTATGAAGTTTATTGTTTATTAAATGTACTGGCAAACTTCCACAAATACCGATTAGAGAATAATTAATCTATTGTATTTTATGACCTAATATAGTGATTTTCAAAATAATCTCCACAAATAGGATCATTTTTGAGATAATATTGCAGGTAAAAAATTTACAATACTTCCTGAGATGGAAACAGGCCACCCTAAAATGTATTGTGTATTGATAAATGCTTTAGTTTCTAAATAAACTTGCTTGTGCATGCGTTAGTGTTAATAGCGTATCTATTTGTAGGAACTCGAGGAGACAACCGACAAGTTTAGAAAAACGCTCTATAATTTTTGTTTTTCATTAAGAAGGTTAATCAGTGCGTCAAATTTCCAAAAAAATACATGTTAATAAATCGACTGTTAGATCGATGTTACATCAACGCATGGGCAGTTTAAGAGATCATGCACGTTTAGGTCGTAAGAGAATAACAACTCACGCCGACGATGAGCATATAAAATCTCTGTAACTACACTGAAAAGAAGATTAAAAGCTGCAAATCTTCAAGGCTCCATTGCAACAAAAAACCCTTACTTCGACGGAGAAGCAGGCAAAAATGGTTACAGTGGGCAGAAACACATAGAAATTGAACAGTGGATGATGGGAGAAGGGTGCTGTGGACTGATGAGACAAAGTTTGAGGTGTTCGGATAATCAAGCCGCGTTTTTGTAAGAAAAGCGAAAGGCCAAAGAATGTTGCAGGATTGTGTAGTAGCAACTGTTAAGCAAGGAAGAAGTTCTGTGTTTATTTGGGATTGCTTTTCCTACGCCGGTACAGGAGACTTTAAGCAAATCGAAGGTATTTGCGAAAAGAGGGTTATTTAGAAATACTGCAAGAAAATGCAAAGTTTAATCGGCGAAAATTTTGTATTCACGCTGGTCAACCACCCCAAACACTCGGCAGTGATACGTAAAAAATTATTAAATGAAGAACAAGATAATAGCACTTTATAAATAATGACATAGCCGCCTGAAAGCCCCGATCTAAACCCATCGAGCTGTTATGGGATGTCCTCTCTCCGTAGGCCATCCCTGGAACATTTTACAAGAGGAATGGACTAATATGTTAAATAGACTCCTTGAAGAACAAGTGCAGCGGATACCTCGGATGTTCTTCTTCGTGCAAAAGGGAGTTTGTTTGATGAACGGATGTTAAACAAGTTTTTGCTTATTTTTCTACTTCTTTAAATAAATAAATAATGGAAAAATTAGTGAATATTTTCTCGTTTTTTTTTTAAACTTATTTGCGTGTCCGAACTAATACGAACGGTAGTGTACATACATATGTAGATTTTCATTGTCTCATAGTTATAAATACCTAAGATTTTGCACAACAGAACTCGTCTACGCTAAAATTTTGAAACGGCTACATTAAAGCAAGGAAACGTGTAGACATCTTTCAACACGCGACAGTTATAGCTACAGAATGGTACCCTCTTCCGAATATTTACCGTTGTAAATCACTCTAATTACAAACGTAACTTTGTAAACTTAACGTGCCACATTTGTAGATTAAGATAAGTCACTGATATGTCGGATTAATCTTGGACATTAAGTACTAGTTCCAAAGTCTTTCAAAAATAATATCACGAGGCTCAAAAATAAAGCATATATACGGGACCTGTTCGAATTTTATGTATTATTAACTAGCAAAGATAGAGAATATTCATTCTTAAATAAGAGCTTTATGTAAACGTATAGTTCGCAGGTTATACTATCTTATCAAATGATAAATACGACAGACAACGAAAGATGCTGAGATCATTTACACACATACGTGACATTATTGATATAAATACACGGTGAACTGTCACAAATTAATTTAAGTTGGCCTAAATAACCGGTAAGTATCCACAAAATTATTAACGTTCTAATGTCATTAGTTATAGAGGAAGATGGCTGAATGGATATGACAGCAAATATGACGAGATACGTTCAAACTTGAAGCATGTTAATCATTGCGATATTTCTTATGTTATGAATTTGCTAAAATAGAACATAACTGTAAATTTATTCAAATTTGACAAATTCCTAAGAAAAGTTAAGCAAATATTTTAAAATTCTGACGTGATGGAGATCTTGGAAGAAATTCCAGAATCAGATAGTAAAACGGATAAAGAAGGATAATCTGTGTTCAGTATGAGATAGAAATGCAAAGTAGTTGGATATTGTTTTACGTGCGAATAAGCACTAAAATCAAAAAACATGCTCAAATACTAAACACTGGTGTGGAAGTTGTGTATTTTATTACTCATCAGAAAGCTGTTGTCCTTTGGCTTCAACAACTACTTACTGAAAAGTGAAAGGATTCTTTCGCCTTTTCACTAAAACATATGATAATACCATTAACAATAAAGTAAAACTCTCAAATAAATAGAATGACCATTCACTATCTAATGATGTAATGTTTGAGTAGTTAAGATGGTATTTGAACTGTAGAAGAACTACTACTGAAAATGTATCTTAGTCTGATAAAATCAGTATTTTTACTTAATACACCAACACTTTTCTTATCAGTTAAAATAACGGATGTCGTAGCCATAATCCGCCATTCTTAAAAATGAATCTTTATTCGACACAACAACGCATTCTTATTGTTAAACATTATTTAAAAAATGCTGAAACTTTGACTGCTACTGCACTACACGCAAATTACGTCTAATCTTTGGTAATCAAATTGTTTCGAGTGTATCAATTGGTCATTCAGCAGAATATGGACAAGAATTCCAAAACATTCTTTCGGCATCGTGCTCGAGAATTGAATATTTCAAGAAATACTATGCAGCATCTTCTCATGAAAGATTTGCGTCTGCATGCCTACAAAATCCAACTGACCTAACTCAAACCTGCAGACTATAGGCAGAAAAGAGAGTTTGCCAATTGGTTCGTTGAACAACAACAAGGGTAAACGGTGGGTTTTCCAACAAATTACCTTCAGCGATTAGGCCCATTTTTATGGTGATGAGTTTATACGCAAACAAAATTGCCGAATACGGAGTGACGAAGACCTACACGTACTTCGTGAGAAGGAAGTGCATTCCAAACATGTCATTGTTAGGACAATTTTTCTTCGTAAATGCTGCCGTGTCAATGGCGAACGATATCGGGACATGATGACAGCCTTTTGTGCCTCAAATATATAGTATGGCTCTCGAAGGGATGTGGTTCCTACGTGAAACAATTGCATTTTCCCATTACCAGATTTGGCCGTCTAGATCATGCGATCTAACATCTTTGGACATCTTTCTCTGGAGTTTCTTGAAGTCAAAAACTTATGTCAACAAGCCCACACTATCCAAGCTTTGAAGTCCTATAGCTTAATCTTTGAATGCCATATTTGTACTAAACCGTGATTGAAAATTTCGACAATAAAACGCAAATATGCCAATAAAGCCGAGGTGGGTAATAGTCGAGTTCTCTTTTCTTTTAAAGAATTTAGGTTTCCAGGTTGAAATCACATCGTACTTGCATGAATCTGATAATATTTTGCTCTCAGTTACATGGAGTTTCTTCTGGGCTGCTGCATATCGTAACGTTGCTGTTAGAAGATGATGCGCAGCAGCCCGGTAGAAGCTCCATGCAATTGAGAACAAAACGTCGACATACACACGCAACTACGATGCGCTTTCAATCCGAGAAATCTAAACTTATCCAATGTGTTGTTCCACACATAATTCCCATATGTCTACCTTACGATTAAATCAAAATTTCAGTATTTTTCAATCAAAAACGCTTTTATTTCAAATTTAAATTTTTCGCAATTGCTGGAACAACAATAAAAAACTGCTTATAACCACGTACATTAGCAATAATTAGTTGGGTAATGGAATCCCAGGACAGTGTTTGTGAAATTCCCATATCCTTTTAGGAGATTTTGGAAAAACTTTCTTTTGCAATTTGTTGTTGAACTATTTACGTCTCAGTAATTTTGGCAAATACTGTCTACGATCAAACGTATTGCATGTAACAGCACCGTTAAATGTAGATGCTAAGATGACGTCAGTCACAAAACGTTGACAAGCCGCATTCGGCATTGTTGCTACTGTCAATAGCTTCGCCGATCTACTTTAGCAACCCTTTACAAGCTAATAAAAATGAAACAGACTTTAAACAGACGGTAAATAATTTCCTAACTTTGATTGAATTGGCAATACGTAATTTGGACTATATTTTGTCCAAAACTTACGGAATGACTCCTATTTCACTGTTTCTTTTCAACATACCAAAAAAACCTAACAGAAATTCGTCTTTAGATTTGTAACCACATCTTTTATATCTATGCTTTATGTATTGTAAATTCTCTCTTTTATTATACATCACACTAAATAAACTACTTTAGGACCATCGTATCTTAGATCCGAGAACTGTCAGATAAATTTATTTACACGTTCCAGGTACTGTTATTATTCCGTTTTGCACATACAATTATTTTACAATGTAATATTAAGAAACACTGATTCTTATCAACGCGACAAAAATCCGTGTATATAAAAACCTGGAAACCTACAGATATCATTGTATATAGCGAAATGTTTACTGGCGCTTGACCGTCTCACTCGACGCCTATGGACAATGGCTCAAATTTGTGCGGTCTAATTATTAAATTGCAACCCAAACACCAGAGCATGCGATGAAAAGGTACAGTTTCTAAATGGAAGGAACAAGGAAAAGTAACAGAATACTTTAATTAATATTATCAATACTGTTTGCAAGTGTATTATGTCAACGTTTAAGATATATTTCTTCGTATGGATCAGAAAGTTTTAGAATTTCACATTCCTGACTCTTTCCTGTACGGCCTCCGTATGTTTGAAGGATTAAAGCAATCACTAAAAGGCACATATTTAAATTTCGACGCTGATATAGCGTTTCCGGTAAACAGACAGCTGCGAGATTTATAGAGAATTTATAGATTAACGCATCAGTGACACCCATCCATTAATCGCAATAAAGCTTTCCTTTAAATTTAATTTTTCTATTAAACAGTCCTCGTAACATCTCAATAGATACCAAAAATAAACAATCAAATATTTCTACCATGTGATCGCTGTAATCAACAAGACAAGCTAGGTATTTTACAAATCATTCGAAACTCTGAATCTCGTTCTTAATGCCCTTATTTGATAATCCGACGTTGTCGTAAAACGCTTAATATGTTAGTATTAAAGATACGCTTTTAATCCTCTTATTCATTATCTAATTGCCAGATTCGTTGTTGATGATTTTTTACAATTGCTACGAACGTTTTAATCATATATTTCGCAAAAATACGAAATGAAATCTTTGTTATTTAAGAAAAAGCGTATCGTCTAATAATAAATAAACAAATGCTTTCCATTCTATTAGATTCCAATTTTTTTAAAACAATAAATCACTTCAGGCGCATTTTTTAAATAGCAGTCTATTTCGTTTGTTTTCTTTCTTTATTAAAAAATGTTTTTTGAAGAGATGTAGAAATAAATGATGTATAACAATATATTAGTCATATGATGTGCCAAAACTTACCAATTTAAAATAAAATATATGGCGTTTCCGAAATTTATTTTACTGTTTATTTTTTTGTTTAACATACATAGTAGTTGGCTATTAAATTAGGATCACTAGGAAATTATATTAATTCCGTTTTTCTGTAGTGGCAGACCTCTTGTTGATTCAATAACAGCAACTATCCTGGTGGACGCAGTTTCTACGGACTTCTATATTGCAAATTTTATTTTGTTACTACTTTTTCACACTTCTCTAATATTCTTAATTTATTTCTCTTTACTAGAATATTTCCCCAAAGATACTATGCATTTTCAAACATTTCATACATTTTCTATTCGAACTGAGTCATTAGTATTTCCAGACTAACTCTGTAGCGGAACTTTTTATGTTTAGACAATTCCTAACAGATTTTCTTCTATGAAACACAGTATTGTCCTGTATAAATGCGTATGGGCTCCTAGTTTCATCAGAAATATTGTAATAAATAATCTACTTTTTGTACTATTTTTGGTCCATGACTCCGTTTAGGATAACGATAAATACAATGTTAAAGAGTTTTACATCCTGGTTCCGTTGGTTTGCTTGAGTACGAGAAGAACTCAACACGCGCAAAACCTAAATCTTTGTGGCACATTTTCTTCTCAGCAGTAATACTTCAGCATTCTTTGTTGCACTTTGATAATGTGATCAAGAGACTATGAAATAACAAACGAGGAGGAATTATTTATTATCAGTTAAGTCTATTAATTAATTTTAACACCTTGACCTCACCTCCATAAGTTGATGTGTGGAGAGTGAAGATGTGTTCCACCAACGGCATCGTGATTATTGTATTAATATTGTACACATCCCACCAAATACACTAGCAACTAATTTTCAGTGCCCCTTTGATACTCATGACGGCATGATTTCCTACTATATTCTAATTTTCGGTAACTTCAATACTCCCCCTTTCACTCACAACAATCTTGAAATATTTTCGATTATCTTGAGCTATTTTAAAGTGCTCAATAATTTACAGCAATGCTATATATAGTACCAATGAATGTGCAATATATTTACTATTTTCCAATTTAGCACCATCTATCGAAAAATGTATATTTTCTCTTCTGAGGGAGGGGATTTTCCAGCAAATGTATTTAACATTTAAAGAACTAACTTTTCTTTGTTAAGCAATATGTTGCAAACTATTTAGTAATCCACTCGAGAGCTAGGAACATTTTCTATGACATGTTAAATGAAATATTTAGCAAATCAATTCTGAGATATGTCACCAAGAAACAGCAGCGTCAGTAACAACCATGATATGAAGTCGGTATCACTCAATGCTTGCAAATAAAATCCACTATGGTAAACATAAAAGTTACCGATCACAGTTAGTTGGATCTGTTTAAATGTTATCATTCTAAAACCAAAAAGTTCGTCTCACTAACTTATATGTCTGCTGAGATATTGCTACTATATCTGAGATATATCTACAGACATTATGTCATTTAGATATTAAAACTGATTTGAACTCACATACACTACCGTGGTTTAGTTGGTTATGACTAGAGACCGGATTATATGCAAAGAAAAATTGGAATATATGCGCATATATATGCATCGATTTTTGAGAAAATATGCATAAACCTGGGGCATATATGCAAAAAAATTGCGACAATATGCAAAATTTTTACATAAAATAAATATGAGTAGAAATTTAAACATTAACTTTATTGCACAAATTTTATTTACAACATATTTCTAAACCAATTTATAATTAAATATTTTTCAAAATTGTATAAAAGAAAGTTTTGTCTTCCATCAGAATACATATGTTTCGAAATAGAAAAGCTTCTTTCAACATCCAGAGATGTAATTGGTGCATTTTTTAACTTTGCAATACATTCTAAACTAAAGTTACAGTCGAAATCGTTTACTGTTTCACCTTCCAAAATTTTCTTAACTTTCTTCAATTTCAAATACCCCGCATTTTTATTTATCACTTTTTTAAATTCGTAAAATCGTATATAGAATTACCTATTGTACCCTTAACCTTCTTACAGAGCATATCAAATTCGTCTACTATTTCGACTGATTCCGAGAGCGACATCCCTTGCGTTTCTAGTTTACGAATGGAACTTGAAACAAAGCTATAATTTGACTTAATATACAAAAGGATTTGTAGCAATTCTGTTGATGTTAGTATCTTTTTACAGTTTTCTAGAACAATGCAGTCAGCAGTGATTTCAAGAATTACATTTTGTACTCCTTCAAAATTAAAAGAATTGCTAGCCATGCACCCCATCTCGTAATAATCGGTACAGGAGGCAACTTAACACCGGGAAGACGGTCCTTATAAAACTGGATTCGTAAAGGTGCTTTTAAAAATCCTTTTTTGACATTGCTAATTATATCATTAATCAAATTGATTCCTAATGTCTTCGGCTACACGATTGAACTCATGAGCTAAACAAGTGGTATGAATAATGTTACTATAAAAAAAATTAAATTTTGCGCGGCTTTTATCATGTATGGTGCAGCGTCGGACAACATTAGTAAAATTTTTGCACAAAGCATACTTTCAGGTAAAAAGAAATTTGATAAACCTTCTTCAACGAATTGGGCAATTGTCACATTATTGGTTTTATGAAGTTCTTTACAATAAATTAAATATGATTTACCTACAATATCTTCATGGAGAATTCCTATTAACAAATTGGCAATATAAAAACCACACCTATCCGTACTTTCATCTACCATGATAAATAAAATTATTCCCTACCAATTTTTGAAGTTCTACCATTGTTTGCTGTTAACAAGATGTGATATAATTTTTTCGTAAGGTACTTTCGTTGGGTATATTATGTTTGCAATATTTTTGCAGAAATGATTTCAAATTAACATTGTTTAATCCTGGTAATGGTATGTTAGGCGAAATTAATGCATTACACAGAGCCGTATTATATTCTTCTTGTTCTGAGTTTCGTGAAGTTGATGCTACACATTGATATATAGATTGCTGCGTACATGAGGATCGCTTTAGTTTTTCACATTTTCCAATATGTGATGGAGTTTTAGCGTGTTGATCAATCAGGTATTTTCTCTCACAAGACACCTACAACAACAATTGTCATTTTATATCAAAAGTTAAAGAATTTAAAAACAATTGTAAAGCTGTTAGTAAAATTCAACTTGCCAGTTCACTGCAGGCTCGACAACATATTTTGTTGCCATCCTTTACCAGTTCAGGATACCGCTTAATCCATAAAGATATTTTCTTCGCTATACTCATTGTATGTACGCACAGTATTTACAGACGTAACACAATTACATGCTGTTTCGCTCAAAGATATTCAATGAATGAATAGTTTATTTAAGAATTAATAATAATAAAACGTATTTACCACATAGGCGAAATTACACGTGCAGTTCTTGAAAAAAAGTATAAGAGAAACCAATGTAAAAGATTTATCGTTCTGAGAATTGTCCGTTGTCGATCTACATTAGGAATTACTAGGAATTTTTACTAATAGAAAGGATAAGAAAAAGCCTAAGTATGCAATATATGCAACTTTTGTAAAAATATGGATTGAAATCCCTAAATATGCAATATATGCAATCACTAATTAGCGCTAATTACCATCAATTAGTGAAGTAGGTCTACATATAGACTATAATTAAATATATGCAAAAAATAAAATATATGCACTTTGCATAGAATCCGGTCTCTAGTTATGACGTTCCTCCGGTAACGGAGAGGGTGTGGCTTTCATTCCTACCAAGACTGATATTTTTTCAGAAATATTAAAAGCAGGTAATTTGTTTTTTTCATAACACTCGTATTTATATATTGCTGTATTAATTCAGTCATTATTGTTTATTAATTTAATGGAGAAACGCCTTCTCTTCGTTTTATTTCATTATTAAACGATACTCCCGTTTCTGAGTTAGCAAGCATCATTGCTTTTCTTTTTTCCCATTACAATAACAATTAAAAATTCTCGTATTATCATAACATTAAATTCACTTCACACTACAACAAAAATGTTTCTTTTAATTTTCGAATACACTAAATACGTTAGATTCGCTGTGTAATAGACAGATAGTTAGATAAAGTGATTTATATATTTGTGAGCTGCAGCACTTACTTACCTGTTGCTTAGAAATGGGTCTAAGTAATAAACCGCACAAAAGAATCAATCAGGATTTCCTAATTATTTCAAGTTGTTGTAACTTAATGACCAACGACTATATATGTATATGTAATATTCATAATAAAAACTGTTTATTCCTTTTCCTCATTTACAGCTAAATTCTATCAATCAAATCTATTACAAAGCAGACATATGAAACTAATAAGATGCCAACATTGATTTACATGTTTATGATCGTTGCCTGTTAAAGATATTTGAATTATTTTTCTCAGCACATATTATTGAAAAGCTTCAGTTTGGTATTAATCTGTCATAATATTTTGAAAAATTTAACATATTTATTCCTTTTATAATTTTTTGCAAAGAATGCTTATAAAAAATTGACAAGCAAAGGATCTATTTTCTCATTTAATATACTAAGGAATGTAGTAAGTAATATAAAATTTTACAGAGATTATTTAACTGGACGCTGTCCAAACAAGATCAACCTAGAAAATGTACATATATAATCACGTACAGAGAGAGCAAAAATTATATTGATAAAAGTATGGCATGGAATTTGAAAATGTTTGTCGTAATTTATTTAATTTTTTATTTGTATAATTCTGACAGGTTAATTAAAATGTCTCATATATTTTGTCTCTAAAATTTGATGTATTTTCTCAATTATGATTTTTACCACAGCGCACAAAACTTACATAATTGAAGCCTATTTTAGAGTAGGTGTCGTAGTTGAAATTCGGCAGTACAGTAGGCATACATGTTTGGGAAATCTTCGTAAGCACTTCCCAAATTTCGCACTCGTAAAACAAGATTTTAGCAGCATTATTGCTGTATTTCGCACCTTCTTTATGATCTGTAGCGCATAAGGAAGGTGCTGGTAGGCCAACTATTCGTACAGAAGAATTGATTATGGACGTTCGTAATCATATGAAACAGGACCCCGCAAGACCTTTGAGACGCCTAGCCGAAGAAATTGGAGCTTTTTATGGAACATTCTGAACCGTTGTTAAAGAAGACCTTGAACATGCATCCATATAAGATGCAATCACATCAAACCCTTTTGCCAACAGACCACCTCAAACGTCTTGCGTACTGTCAATGGTACGTCAGGGCATAGTTTCATATTTCGGGAAACGTCAATTTTCAAAATATGCGAATGTGTACCACTGATAAGCTGCATTTTTTGTAGAATCCCCAATATATTCTCACTCTGTTTCGATTGCAGTCTCTCGTAGAAGAATAATTAGGTCGATTTTTTCGAAATTCGCCATCAATTCAGAGAGCCGTAGAAATAACATTTTGACTGAATTTGTTATGACGACGAACTTCACAATGATTATTTCCAGCAAGACGGCCCTACAGCACATTGGAGACGAGAAACTATATACTTTCTCCATGAGTTTTTTTACGATTGGCTAATAAGTTTGGACACGTAAGATGAGTTTCCTCCGAGATCACCAGGTTTGACTATTATTGAAAATTTTCTATTCTCTTACTTGAAAAATAAGGTTTCCAAAACTTCTATACGTAATCTCCAAGTGCAATGAAAGATAATTAGAGAATGTGCAAACATAACGCCAGAAATCCTACAAAATGCTTGATAGCTTGATAAGGCGCGTTAACTTGTGACAGTGGTCATTTTCATCAATTGTAATTTTTTTTTATAAAAATGTTATTGAAACATGTAAATAATTTTTATTTCATCACTGTTTAAAATATACTTTTCGCAGTTATATACAAATATTAATGTCAGTGTGATACGTAACCTGTCAGAGTAATTAAAAAAAAATGAAATAAGCTACAACATACATTTTCAAATTCCATGGCGTACTTTTGTCAATATAGTTCTCGCTCTTTCGGTAGAATGTTTTAAGTCAAACATATCTACCAACAATCTAGGCAGGTAGTGTCCTAGAATGTGTTTAATTTATTTTGCATTATGCACTTTTAATTACGTCTATTTATTTTGCTGTGACAAACAAAACATGAAAATTAAATTTACAACCATTACGTAATGAATCAGCTAGAAAAGCGCACACGTACAAGTAGCTATAAAGTGCAGAGTAAATAACGTTTATTTTTATGTAGAGAGACTGCGTTCGTACGTTTCATTTAATTATAGAGAACTTGTTTGAAAATTTGCAACAAGAGAAATGTACATATATAATACGTTACTTAGGAATAGTTTTTAGATAAGGAATAACTAATCGTCGGCACCTTTAATCTTTTGGACCACGTCAAGGTGGCCTTGAAGCCATTCTCTTGGAGTGATTTTGTACGATTATTGCCTGCATAATCTGCATTATATGAGGCGTATAGATAGATATTTAAATAAACGTTTGAATATTTTAAATATTTAGATGTTGGTAAACGTATAAACGTAGTAATAACAGTCATAACATAGGTAAGTACATAAAAATATATGACATAATGATACGATAATGCTAACCATCGTAATTTGAGTTGGCACTGCAGGCGTTCGATCAGTAGCGCGTGTTTTGAAAAAAAATGGAGTCGATTTAGCAGAATTTGTAATGAGACCTTCACTCAGATATCGCTCATAGGGTCAAGGGTCAAGGTATACCTCGTTTGTATGAAATACAATAGCTTATCGGTGAATTCATATTTAATACATGATGAAACCAAAATAATAATAAAGTAATTCCGGAATAACACAAATAAGAAGAAGGCGTTGAATAAAACAGCCAATTCGTATTCTATTTCGGATTTACATTGATCACATGTAGAGTTCTGTTTGCCTTGCTGAAACGAAAGATTATGAAGATCGCGAAAATTGTTCACTAACAAAAATTTCAGGCATATTAACATATGAGAATCGAGTATTATTCGATTGGTCGTTGTGAGTACTTCTCAATACACACATACTTAGAAAATGTCGCATTTAGGTACGTCTCGGAAACAGTGTATTTCGAGTAAAGTAGAAAACGTAATAGCGAGTATGCCGTATTTAGAATGCAAAGGCGATAGAATTACTATTTGACGCGTACCAGCAGGTGGAAGTGAGAGCACCACCTAAAAAGTATAAAACACTGTTCTGCAATCCATGGCAAACGATACAGCGAACAATTAATATTTGATATAGGTGTTTGTTTTATTCTATGTAATGTTCGGTATTGATGTGCATACTTTTGGTAGAGGAGTTGCCATACTCTATCATAAAAACGTCCACTCGTATCGTTCATGACTAAGTGCTGCCAAAGATTCTCAAAACATTCTCATACTCTTTCACCTATTCAATGACTACAATATAATAATATATCGAAATAACGATCGATTTCTGTTAATTCAGAAAACATCTGATCGTGATGATGGGCTACTCAAATACACTTAGGCGGTTGTAGTTAAGGAGTGGATGCTTGTAGAATAGGTGAATTGAAGTAGAAATAAAATAGGGAATGTTTTGTTAATTTCATTAATTTTTTTATTGTAATTAATGGAAGCACACATCAAGAATCTCAACGACATAAATAGTAAATTTCTTGAAACAAGAAAACTTAATAAATTAGAAATAAATAAACAATATAAAGCAACTAATTTTAGAATTGTTAAAACAAGATATGGAGATAAACTTGTGGTAACATTAAACAATTCATTTGATATATTTCTACCCGATCGTTATAAAGATGCAGATCTCGGATTATACTATATTCAATGAACAACCTCTTATAATAATATATAAGGGACAAAAAAATATAGGTAAAAATAAAATATATCAATTACAATTTTCAGAATATGATTAATATATAATACATATATAACACATGGGCTGAAAAGTCCCGGGCCTAACACATAGATGACGCTAGTTTTACAGCAGTCACCTTTCTCTCAGTTAGTACTAACCTTCAAAAGACAGCTGTTAAAATTTCATGATATTCTATTCATTAGTTTGTGAGTTATTGTGCTAAGAGTCACGCTACTTTTGTTATTTTCAAAACAATGGATCAAAAACAATTTCGTGTTTTAATTTTATACTGTTTCTTGATGGGAAAAAATACCGTTCAAGCGAAGTAATGGCTTGAAAAGTGTTACGGGGACTCCGCTCCATCAGAAACAACAATAAAACGTTGGTTTGCTGACTTCAAACGTGGTCGTAGAGACACCGATGATGCAGAACGCAGTGGACGTCCAAATGAGGCGGTAACACCAGAAAACATCAAAAACCACAAAATCGTTTTGAACTATCGAAAAGTAAAGTTGCGTGAGTTAGCTGACATCGTAAAGATATCAAAAGAACGTATTGGCTTTATATTGCATGAGCATTTCACTATGAGAAAGTTCTGTTCAAAGTGGGTACCGCGTTTGCTTACTGTTGACCAAAAACAAGAACGTGTTGATGATTCTGAGCAGTGTTTGGCCATGTTTAAACGTAACAAGCCGGAATTTTTGCGTCGATATGTGACAATGGATGAAACATGGATCCATCACTTCACTCCGGAATCAAAACGATCGTCATCTGAGTGGACAGCAATTGGTGAACCTCGTCCAAAGCGCCCGAAAGCATAACAATCGGCTGGAAAGGTTACGGCCTCGGTATTTTGGGATGTGCGTGGTGTAATATTCATCGACTATCTTGAGAAAGGAAATACCATCAACAGTGAATATTATATAGCGTTATTGGAGCGTTTAAAGGCCGAAATTGCAAAGAAACGGCCTCATATGGCAAAGAAAAAAAAATTGTTTCATCAAGACAACGCACCGTGTCACAAGTCAATCAAAACAATGGCAAAACTACATGAATTTAACTTCGAATTGCTCCCACATCCACCGTATTCGCCAGATTTGGCTCCCAGCGACTACTGGCTGTTCGCAAACCTCAAAGAAATGCTCGCCGGTAAGAAATTTCGCACGAATGAAGAGGTTATCGCTGAAACTGAGGCCTATTTTGAGGCAAAAGACAAGTCGTTCTACAAAAGTGGTATTGAAATGTTAGAGCGGCGCTGGAATGGTTGTGTTGCTCTTGATGGAGATTACGTTGATGAATAAAGCTAATTTTGAACCAAAAAAAACGTGTTTTCTTTGTTAGGCCCGGAACTTTTCAACCCATGTGTTATATATATAATAATTTAACCTTCACTTATTCATAAACAATTTTATCGTATTAATTTGGGAATCATTTTTCAACAACTCAAGAATAAACATGATTGAAATAATTCCTCCTTTACTTATTCGTAAACAATTTAGACTCTTTCAATGGACTGAAAAATCCGGATAAATCTTGGAGGTTTACATACTACTGTGTTCGTTTTATTCCATGTAATGTGCTGTTCACTTTACTAGACCAACAAGGGCAACAATCATTTGTCTCCTTCTGGGGCAAGTATTCGGATTATACATTACCAAGTCGGATATCCTTAAGAAAGATAAAAAATTGTGGTTATGTGAGTAATGTGTGGACGAAACAACCGATTGGCAAGAACATTCTGTGGCGAATGTAATGGTACCCACAATGGTAAAGTTTGAACCGTTATCCCCTACCTTACTTTCTTCCAAAGAAGTTGCAAAATGTACTAGCGATGAAATTTTAAAAGTTGTGTTGAGGGCATTAAACAAATTTCAAGTTTCAACAAACCAACTTTTAATGTGTATGAGTGATGGTCCCGCCGCTAACATGGTCTCCTTAGGCCGATCTCTTAAAGAAGAGAGTGGCAATCTGTTACATGTAACATGTAAAATCCTTACTTTAAACCTTGTGGCACAATTGGTCCCTAAATGTTATCCAGGAGTAAATGCTTTAATAGCTCATACGATGGGAGGCTTTCCAAAGTCCTCAAAAGATTCTATCCGAGACACGCCAAAGTTATCAAGAAAAGCCAGACAATGCTTCAAGATAGTCAGGTAAAATGTGATTGAGAAAGTATTCGCAAGAATTACTATGGACCAGCGGAGGGAATTGAAAAATTACAAAATGATTCGATGTCGCTTGTGGATTCTGTTCAAATTGTGGATGAAGACGAAAAAAATTAAAGTGTAATACGAAAATTTAAAAGTGTTATTGACAAGGATTCAGATGTTCTCATACTAAGACAAATTTGTGAAGCTGCGTCGAAAGATCCATCCAGATCACAAGAATTACTTTAAATCACTCGATATGGAACGGGCGTTTTCATCATTAAAAAATATTTATTCCGGACGCCGTACTCATTTGACTGAAACATGTGAGGAAACATACCAGTTCCTGATTTAGTGCAAACTTCTTAAAACAATAAGTGTTTCAGCACGTTATATAATATAGTTTTTATCATTATTTTATGTGTAAACATTTCTGCGTCCGCATCGCCTATGCTCACTCATGAAGTTAAGGACGGCAACAAACGCTGTAGATAAGTATTTATATAGGCTTTCTCGTGGAATACGTTTCCTTTCTTATGGTTCATGTACCAAAATAAATATATTTATAATAAATAAATATATATTTTTATAAACTTATCGTATAAAAGTTAAGAGTACATAAGTAACTGTGATTCGACAATTAGCTCCACAAGATATTGACGGACGAATGCAATATTGCCCATGGTGTTTTAATAACGTCAGTAACGGCAACATTTTAGACAAAATATTCTTCACTGAGGAAACTTGGTTCCATTTGTCTGGGTGCATGAACTCACAAAATTATAGAACTTGGTCAAGTGAAAATACACATACTTTTGCTGGAGCAAGTTTGCATCCGAGTAAAATTGGTGTGAAGGTAGTGATGTCTCGATGACGAAATATACGATCTATTTTCTTTCGCAAAACTATTAATGCTGAAACACATTTACAGATAAGTTTGAATTCCTTCGTAAAACAAGAGACTCCAGAAATATTACATGGACATTGTGGTGGAGCGATTGCACACAGCAGCTACTACATTCGCATATTTAGAGGATTTTTCTTCGCAAAAAATAATAAGCACAGACCAACTAGATCACTTGATCTCACTCCGTTAAATTTCTGTTTATGTAGATCATTGAAATGTAAAGTATTTCGTAATAGACTCTGTAATAATGACGAATTACAAGCAGACATTCAAATTGAAATAGCAAATATAAATATTGACACATGTCTACATAACGTGTTTGAAAATGTAAGACGAAGAATTCGGATGCGCCTGGATAATAGTGGACGCCATTTTCAACATGACGAAATATGATTAGACTTGGCACTTTAATTTTGTCTATTCATATTATTACTATGTTACTACTTTGATTAACTTTTTTATTATAATAAATTAAATTTTAAAATTTCTCTTTCATTCCACTGCTAAAAACCATTACGAATACCAAACAAACACTAGAATACACACAAGCGATACTGACGTTTTGGACGTACTTTATACATGAAAATGCGGTCAAACTGGAAATTCATATTTTTTTTAAACTTACACAGTACCACAAATAAGTTCCAAGATTCGAAGTATATCTAAGTAACTAGTAGCGCCGTCTATGTGTTAAGGTAGCGGTTGAAATCTGTCACATTCCTTTTTCAGATAACACCAACTTTGCTTCAATCGGTAGATAAGAGTTATGACAATTCTCTCAAAATAATTTTTATGTCGGTGTTGAAATACTAACACGGAAAAAGAGCAGTTATTAAATTTCCAACAAAACTATAATCGTCATAATTCAATAAGACGTGGTTTTATTGAAAATGATCGTAGTGCCTCGCTGAAAATTATGGAACATGGTTAAACATCAGCAAAGAAACAATCCGAATCATTTTTCACGAGGATTTGGGCAAAATAAAGGTTTGTGCAAATTATTCCACACACTTTGACGGATGGCAAAAAATGGGCGCGTGTCAATCATTCCACAGAAGTCGTTGCAGCCACCAGAAATGTTCCTGAAATCAATTGTTACGGGTGATGAAATATTAGTACGACCCAAAAACCAAGCGTCAAGGTGTGGGATGGAAGTCGAAAAATTCACCACATGCCAAAAAAAAACACAAAAAGTTCAGTAATAAATCAAAACAGTGCTCATCACATTCATGGAAAGCAAAGGAATTGTCTACAGGAAATTCACTCCAAGTGCACAAACAATTACTGGCAAATATTATCTCGAAGTTTTGAAGAGACTGATGGTTAGAATCCATCGTATTCGACCCGAATATCGTAATCCAGGAAACGGTGTATGTTGCACAATAATGCACACCTCATTGTCCGTCAATCTTTGGCTCTAAATCAAGTCTGCGTGTTGAATCATCCACCGTATTCACCTGATTTGGATCCGTGCAATTTCTCTCTATTCTGTAAATTAAAATTGAAGTCGAAAAGATGTTTTTTCTACCATCAAAACAGGTACAACACGAGCACTAGATCCAATTCCACAAAATGAGCTATATTTGAATCACTGTTGAATCGCTGTAACAAGTGTATTGAAACTAGAGAATATTTTATATAAAAAAAATTGAAAAATACTCAGATTTCTTGTTTCAATGATTTCTTCCACTACCAGTTTCGAAACTTATTTGTCGCATTGTGTATTACAACATAAAGCTACCTCTTGTTAGGGAACTTGTTTTTTTAATTGCAGAATTATAAACATTTCATTTTTAATGTAGTTTCCGATGAAACGCCTTGTATGCCCTTATAATAATAAAAATTCTAGTATTAACTAAGATCTCGTATTTTTTTCTGTAAATTTAACACATGTCACACACTCTAATAACATCCAGTAATAATTTTACAACATTAGAATACTCGCTAAATAGGAGTTGTATGCGCGCGCTTTTTTTCTACTTATTAACAGATTTAGCGTCTTCAAAGGAGGATACGGCCTTGAAATGTCTTCCGTAGAATTTATATAAAATACTGAACCCAGAAACCAGTTACAAGATAAGTTGCGTAAGTGAGTTAATAATTTACGCTTACTTTCTTTAAGAAGGGTGCCAATTTACTCTTAAATACTATTATTATTAAGATTTTATTATTAAAATTGGATAATAGGTTCAAAATTTAAAAATATATTATTACCTACAATCTTTTATATGTCTTTTAAGAGTTAGCTTTGAAGTCAAAGAGACGTAGGTGAATTTATTTTTATGACAAAAGTTTCGAGACTTTTAGCATTATTTTCGTGATAAAAAAAAGAACTCGCCGCAGAATGAGATTTTTGAGGACCAGATCAAACTTTGCTTATAATTTGTTTCAAAGAAGATTGTATAGGGAAAATACTATATAAATTTCGTTTGCACTTTAGTACCTGAAATTTTATACCTCTTAATTTAAACCACATAATTGTTTTGTAAATAATAAAAAACAAAAGCTATCTTTCTTTCTTGTTTATCCTGAAAAATCCTCTTTAGGAATATCTCTTAGAATATTCCAGAAATACGAGGGTCACGCTATATATTTTGAGATGTAATTAGAGAAGTTAGAGCTGGCAACACTGTATTTATAAATACCACTGTCCTTAAATAGTAAACTCTTACTGTCAAATGAGTCGCTGCTGTCATAGAGCAAACGTGGTACATACGATTTGTCGTCGAAACATGGACTTGTCAAAAGAATATGTGCACGCAATGATCTACTACGATTTTAAGGTCGGTTTAAGTGAACAACAAAGTCTTGAACGATTGCAACTCGCATTTGGTGATAATGACGCACCAATACCAACAATAGCCAAAAAGCAAGGGGCTGTCGAGGAAGTTAGGTACGCAGTTTTCTTTTGTAGTACAGGACTAATAATGGCAATTAAGCTGGAAAATCAACGCACAGTCACAGCGAACTGGTGCATCGGAAAATATTTATTTATAGTTCTTGAGTCAGTCAACATTCGCGGGTAAATGTTACATCACGACGATGCATCGTCACACAGTGCATGGCAGACAGTTGAATATTTACGTGAAAACAATGTAAAAGTAATTGAACCCTATTCGCCTAATTTGACTATGTGCGATTTCTGGTTGTTCTTTAATCTAAAGAAACATTTACGTGGTCGATGTTTCACGACGGAAGATGAGATAGAAGCAATTCATTAATTTTTTGATAGCATTCCAAAAGATGTCTAGCTTCAAGCTTTTACGTTGTTAAAGTGCATTGCTGCTGGAGGTGATTATTTTGAACATAAATAAAATCATTTTCGTAAAAAGATTTGTAGTTTCTTTCTATCGCAAAATATATACCGTGACTCTCGTACTAGCCAAATATTTTGATACGATTTTTTCTTCTACGTCGCTTGTTTATAATTGTTAACGCGTGATGAAATCCGAAGCTTTAGCTAGATTTTCTAGGAGAAAGCTCGAAGTTGTGTAAAATATGTATATTTTAAGAACATGGAAAAATTAAATATACAACCATTTTCCTTACTAACTCTTTATAATTGTCTGCCTTGTTTTCTCCAACAGGCTTTCATTAACGAATTTAATATATTGCCATCCTGGAACTTCTTTTTCGGTTACTATACATTTAAAAGCTACCTTTTAGTAATAATAATTAATTACTTTTATTTACGCATTAACAATCAAAGTGAAGCCTGGCGAAGACTACCGAATACTACTCCATTCAACTAGACCTCACAAAATAACACAGAGCAGAAGCTTAACAAAATCGACAAATAACAATCACGAGTAATATTATTATGACGTAGTAATCAGAGCAGTCGTAGAATAAACAGAAAAGCAACGAAAATATGTATTGGACATTCAGGAAGAATAAAACAAAAGAATAACGAAAATGAAAGGTGTTATATATCACCGCAAATAAAATAAAAGGTTTTAAGAACCAAACTAGACCTTCCTAGATTAGTAATTTCTTTGTATATATTAAACAATGAATTGTATGTACCATACCAGGGACTGTGACTGTGTTAAAAATAAATGTCATCCTTGCCGTCCAGCAAAACCCTTGTAAACATCACCGAAGTTCCACAGGAAGATCGACACTTTACGGCGATGAACTCGGCATCAACTCTAGTACCGTTATCCAATAATTAGAAACAATTTGACATTACGAAAAATCTCTGACTGTTGTCTCGTAGGTCTGCTTAGTGAAAAAACAAAAAGTTGCGCGAATTCGCATTTCCCGTGTACGTTTCGAACGTTTTCAAAGAGAAGGAAGCTCGTTTTTGGACGAAATGTTACCTGTGATGACACATGGGCTCACTACTACACCTCCACGTTGAAACGAAGTAGCATTTAGTGGCAAAGCAAGAGAATTATGGCCACAGTGTTTTGGGAATGGAGGTTTGCTTGTTGATCTTTTGCATGGCCGCCGCAACATCAACGTCTGACATACAGACTGAAAAGACGTCTTTATCCTGTCCGAGAAGTTTTGTTTCTCCATGACGCCAGATCCTATAAAGTTACTTTAACGAAGGAAAGACCGGTAAAACTCCACTGGAGAACATTGAAATATCCACCCTACAGTCCGGACGCCATGCGATTTTCACATGTTCGAGCCTCTAAAAATAGTATTAGAAATCAAATTAGTCCATACTAACAAGGACATCGAAACCTTTGTTCGCAATTGGTTAGGAACTTGTCTTGCTTGCTTTTATGAAAATAGTATCCAAAAACTGTCATCTGACTGGAAAAAGAGTGTAGCTCGAGAGAAGGGCTATGCCGGAAAGTAGTGTAAACGTTATTTTTGGGACTGTATTTGATAAAATACTTTTTTAACACAAAAGTTTATTATATTTGATTGGACCTCGTACCACAAACAAGAATTTCGATTGGAAGAGAACATGCAAAAACTGACAAAGGAAATGATGGTCCAACTTTTACTTTTTTACTTTTTAAATTTGTACATTCTTTGTACTATATGTTACGTGACAGATAATAAGTAGAAATATTGCGACGAATAGAAATGGAAAGGATTGAGATTGAATAACGAGTGTTTGTTATGACAAATTATTTTAAATTTAGTGAAAATTGTACAAAAGTTACAAGGGAATTCCGAACAAAATATGGAAAAGAAAATTGTGCATTACATCGATTCATGGTCTTTTTCAGCAGCTAAACATTGCAAAAGCCACCTTTTCTGGAATTTTCACAAGGACCTTTATTTAAAGGCTTAGAAGATTCAGATAACTCAAGATATAGAATTATCAGACTTTGGATTACATCCTCATCAATTCGTAAATTAACGTACAAAAAGATTGATGTTAATTTTTTAAACAACTTCATCTTTTACAGCGAAGGGACACGTTCAACTGGGTGAATTAGTAAAAAAGCAAAATTAGTTAATTTGGGACGAAGGAAATTGAGGAGAAATATTGGAAAAACAGTTGCATCCACATGTAACTATGTAGTGTGGTTTCTAGGTTTCTTTAAAAATGAAGATGACAATGCTGATAATGTTGGAATTCAATATCGAAGCATCGACTGGCCGGTTAGCTCATGCGATTTAACATCTCTGGATTACATTATTAATTCAGAAATAATTTGCGACCTTGAGGGGAAAATTATCAATGATACTCATGAAATCAGGGCGCAGTTATGAAAAATGTTGATAACGGAATGTTAGTCTACGATACAGCATTAGGAGGTCACATAAGATATCATAAAATTTTAAATAATTTGTTCTAGTATACATTTAAAAAGTTAAATACCAAATTGGAATATCTTTTGTTAAAAATTCGTAAGCATTTTGAAAATATAGGAGATGACTTTCATGATAACTCGGATCATGTATATGGGTTTGCTTGGAAAATTTAACATTAATGTTCGTTACAAGATATTTTTGTAATAATTAGAGTTGAGATGTTTTCCTGCGGGCCAGGTTAATTTGTTATTTATCTGATTTATTAGATATACTGTTCATGATAATCGCTTGCGATTTAAGACTTCATCAACTTGATAAGCAACCGTTTCATTACTTTTGGAATTAATACACTCCCAATTGGAAGTGTAGAAGGAACTATCATCCCAGAAAGTGTTACAGAACCATATGACAAATGTGCGAGAGGGCGTCGAAAACATGATCAAAGCTGTAGTAAACGATAAACAGCTCTATGGTTATGTGTCGATGAAACGACAGATGGAAAAAAGCATTCTACATATTTTGAATATTGTAATACTTGTCCCAAATCTTCAACTTTCAATTGACCAACTGTTGATGTGAGCGATGGAGCAGCGATAATGTGTAGTATAGGCCGTCCTCTTAAAGAGACTTACATGAGATGTGTAAAGTTTATGCTTTACGTCAATTCTCAAAATACTCAAATGTGGAGTAGTGAAAATCTTCATATTTTTGTTGAATCGTTCCTGTATACTGCGAAACTTGATGTTTGGCTAGGACTTTCTCGCCGCAAAATTATTAGACCCATTTTGTTTAATTTTACAGTTAATGTTGAAAGGTATGGAGATATTGTGAATTAATTTCTTGGACAGCTGCACGAAGATGAATTACGATATGGTTACTTCTAGCAAGATGGTGCAACGTCACACACAAGAAAATATTACTTTTCTTCGTAAGTTTTTTAACAATCGGATTATAAGCTTACATACATAAGTTGAATTTCTACCACATTCACTTTGTTTAACAATTATGGACTTTTTCGTGTATCCTCACCTAAAGAATAGAATATTTCAAACTCCTGTTGCTAATTTGCTAGATCTATGGCAAAGAATTATTGAAGAATGTACACTAATAACGTCCGCAATCCTGCAAAATACCTCTAATAGCATGAGAAAGCGTATTAACTTGGAAGTTGAAAATAATGGGGAACAATTTCTACAATTGCTTTAATTTCGATTTTATTATCAATAAAATCTTGAACACCAGCAGAACTTGTTGTTTTATTGTATCTTTAAATCAAATGATATATTTACTTACTTGACGATGACACTGTTAAAATAATTTTCAAAAGTTAAGGTTGTGTTACGAGTATAATAATATGGTTTAAGTTGAGTCATATATGTACTTATACATATCACGGTAGTATCAATCTTTATCGATCTGTATGTGCAAGTACAAGATGAAAAATATTAATTTTAATAACGATTTCGGAATATGGGTGGTTAAAAAATTGTTCTTAACACTTCTTTCTATTATTATTTTTTTAATTAACTGTAGGCGTAGTCATTTTAATTTTAATATATTTTATTGGTTTTGAGATTTAATATTCGTGTAATCTTTTTTCTCTTGTAATTTTTTGGTTTTCTTTTCTTGTCGCAAGAGAAAGAAAAGAATACAATAATGGGAATGGATTATTAATAAGACTGCAAAATCTCAAAACCAATAAAAAAAATATCGAAACTAAAGTAAAGAAAATTGTGGTAGCGGTAAATAACACCGAGCTTCTATTAGAACGTACTTATTATTAGTAGCTATTTATAGTATTAGTACTATTTAAGTATCAATAAATTAATAATATAGTTATCGTTCTTCTTTTTAATTTAGTTTATGTATTTTCTTAGCTGGGATACCGGAACTGTAATAAAATTTTAATGAAGTAGTTTACGCGTTAAATCTACATTTTTTATATGCATGTGTGAATACATAATTCTTGGTAATACCAACACAGCAGTACATGCAATTTAGTTTTAACGAAGTTATCGGTCTGTGGATTTTTTTGAACGTACTTGTGTATCAGTTTTGTTTTAAATTAAGGTGAAATATCTTTAATGCTTTGCATGCAATATAGCGATGGACGAATTCAGTCACTATATTCAAAGAAAATCGCCAGCAATTTTGGTACTCAACGTATTTTTTCATGACGTAACCATATACCATCTTTATTCCTGATTCAAAATAAGAGGTAAGTCGATCCAAAACATACATATATATATTTGAATTGATATGTTTTGTCAATTGATTCATCTTACTAAGGATTAGATACTATCAATGCCAGGAGATTGGTTTACATATAAAAATACCAAAGCATCCGATCTACTGCCTATTTAAGTTCGCATAACGTACTATTGCCATTTGACAAAGATATTCCAAAGTTTTCGAGGCAAAAAATTCTTCAGGAAACATTTCATTATTAGGCGTACTGCTATTGTAATTTGTTTGAAAGATAGTGAAAACACTTCTGCGTAATTAATTTAATCATTCGAGTAATTTGAGCTTATTCAAATATACAGCCAGTGATAGTGAAAATTGTCCACCTAGTAGCAGACGTACATCTTCTGCTATTCTTCATCACACAACCAATGGTGACAAACTGTTTTTTTAATTTTGTAGCACAGTACATACACTACACAAATACATAAAAACATTGTATTTTGATTTCATACTAAGTTAACAAAGAACCCATGTCTCACGTCAGTCACTACAATAGTGTGTTCTCATGAGGTTATATCTCCCGCGTTTGTAGATATTTCAATTTTTTTTATATAATGCAATCGAGAAAAACACAAACTAGTTATGATATTCGACGTTTGATAGTGAAACTGCAGAAAGATGGGAAATCGCTAAAATTGTAGGCAAAACCCATACAACAGCTCAGTGTATATTAAAAAGATGGACCGACAATAAAAGAATATCGAACAAACGCAGAACTTATTCAAAAGAAATTCTTTCTGAAGGTGACGAAAGATAGATTTTAAAAGAAATAAACAAGGATCCGAAAAAGGCGCACCAAAACTAGCGAAGGGGAAGAAGGTTCATCCCGAAAATATTAGGAGAGTTGTGGAAACATGGGTTGCAGGCACGTATTGCTAGAAAAAAGCTATATATCAGAGACAAAATTAGGAAATTCGCAGATAAGTACATAGGAATAGATATCTGATTCTGGAAAAAATTGTTATAAGCAGATGAAACAAAAATAAATTGGTTTAGATTGGATGGTGAGTAAATCGAATGAATAGCTAAAACCAAAGAATTTGACATCAACCATGAATCATCGAAGACGATCGCTAATGTCACAGTATAGGAAATAATGTTTCCTATACTGTGCTAATGTTGTAGGGTTGCATGTCGGCGGCAGATTCATTTTATGGAAGGCAATATGGATAAATGACAATTTTTAAATGTTAGAAAAATATCAAGCAAATTACAGAATAGTTAGGTATTTTGGACACATTTATTTTTTATCCGGATAAGAATCCTAAGTCCGGTGTTGTAAGAGAATGGTTACTTTAACAACTGTCCAAAAGTCCTTTAAACTTCATCGCAATCCCCGAACTTGAACCTAATTTAGCAGCTATGGAAAGAACTAAAATTTAGACTGAGGAAGCATACCATTTAAAATAAACAATAACTCAAATATAAAATTGAAGAAGAGTGATCAAAAAAAGAATGGCCAAAATATCATCCAAAGTAACTAATAAATTGGCGCTTCCTATGAACGACAGAATAAATACCGTAAAAATAGCAGTGGATGGCCTACTAAATATTAAATATTATTATTAAGATAATTACAAAAATTAATAGACGTTTTGTTTACTTGTGTACTGCTTTGAAATGGACGATTTTCACTGTGATCATCAACATTGTACTTATTTTCAATGGATGTTCTTGTATTTTACATTTCTGTATTTTCATGTAATATATAGACTATTTCATAAAATGATATACACATATTAATATCAGATTAATTAAGCCAGATTTTAAAACAAATGCACCTGCAATAGTAGGTGAATGATTTTCAGTGTTACTAACTGTAAAAGTTGGATGAACCAGTTATTGGTTAAATGAGCAATTTTTTTCTCGATGTACCTGTATGAATCTAAGCAATTAAATTTGTTACGATTTGCCGCCAAAAACTTTTCAAGCGCTTTTACTTGTAGCAAGGCGTATGAATGTAGATAAGATCGGTGAAATGAATAGAATACCTGCAATCTTTCAGTTAAAACCACTGCAGAGCTTCTTGTACGTTTCCAAGATGAAATCGGAAGTGAAACGGTTGTAATTGGACGATTGCCTTTTTGGAAAACCTTTTACCGATCCGTAGAACGAAAACAATCACATCTAGTGCAAGCAAAAACGGCTCGTGATAACCGTGCAATTCGCGAGAGCTTAACGAGACGACGAAAGCGGAGAAAAAAACACGCGGTCGCGACGAGGATTCTTATAAGCGGCTTCTTAGGCTCGGCGACGGTCAACGCGGCGACGGGGCCGTATCGTCCCGGCAATAAAAACGAAAAATCCACGGCGGCGTGGTGTACGCCGTTGATGATGTCGATGATGATGATGATGATGGTGATGCGTGTGCGGCGAACGTTTCTTGCTGTATTGCGTGACGCGTTGCTGTACCGGTGTACGCTGGTATACCGGAGGTACGTATGGAAGGCGCACACTACTCACCGGGTCGGTACGAAGCGGCGCGGTGAATGGCAAGATTTCGAGAGATCAAAACTATGTATGTATGTGCTGCAGCTGGCGGTTCGTCAAGCCGATGACGAGGAGAAAACACACCGCAACGAGTTCGGGTTAATTGGTACGTCAAATTCCTGATGCGTTACATCATAGCCGGCGAGAGTAATATGCACTTGTTTACGCGATCGCCGCGCGAATGCAACGGAATATAACTCGCGGTGGATCGTCTAAAACTTGTGTGTGCGCTCTCAGCGCGGGGCTTTTCGTCTTACGCCACCGGCTTTCCTATGTAATACGTAGACGTGCCACGGCGGTGACGGTATGGCCCTGCTGATGGTGCTCCTCACTCTGCCTGTATTATCACTGCCATCGTTCCGGATAAATAAATCGCATCTATCGTGGAGTAATTGGACTTTAAATTGTTTGGCGCGTTACATGATGGTCGGTCAATCGAAAGGATAAACGAGAAACGTCGAGCGCTAGCGACTTGGTGTTTCCTTCCATTACGATTGCAGGTGACTACAAACGTACCTCCACCACCACCATCATCTTAGCTCAGCTACTTTCGCGATACGGCATTTTCTAGAAAGGCGGTGCGAATACTCGCAATATGTAATGGCGATTATTCCCACCTGCAGAACGTATTTCAAATAATTCAATGCAGCCACACCACACTGATAAAAAAAATTAAAAGCCAGTCTATTCAAACGACCAGGTAACTATTACGAAAATAATTTGGATTTACTTATTGCATTTGATATTTAGGTTTACCACTCAACAACTTCTTGATAAAATATTGTTAATGCTTTCCTACACTTAGCGACATTTTTATAGCTCCATATGCACTTTTGAACAGAATATTTAGTTTTCTTAATATCTTTATTATCGCAAATTATCCATCGAAGTTAATGCTGTACTACAAAGCAACACAAACGCAAGAGAAAATAACATTAAAAAAATTCAAAGAGGAGAATACCTCAAGGAAGTTAGAGATAGAAAAACTGTGCTTATAAATTAAATGCATTATGCGTAATTGTTTCGCTCAGTTCCTATTACGTTCCAAAGGACGTGCGACCATATACGAGGGCAACCTGAAATGTTTCCAGAATTGACAAGAAAAATACGGTATTGGTGTGGTTTTTATTTTTATTTTTCGATGTAGTCTCCTCGAAGATGAATACACTTTTTGAAGCGGTACTCCAGTCTCTTCAAGCCGTCGAAAAAGTAGGATGTTTCGAGGTCCGTAAAATAGCCATCTGTAGCGACGATAACCTCATCATTTGAGGCAAATGTCTTTCCTCCCAGTGATTATTTCAGATTTGGAAATAGGAAAAAGTCGCTGGGGGTTAGGTCAGGTGAATATGGAGGATGAGAGACTAATTTGTAGCGCAACTCATTCGATTTAGACACGAGTACGAGGGATGAATGACCCGGTACACTACCGTGGTGGAAACGCACTTTTTTACGCTGCAAACGAGGCCGTTTCTCCTTCAATACTGCATCGAATCGGGTCAATAAATCGTTGTAGTATTGCCCCGTGATCATCCTTCCCTTCTGCAGATAATCGATGAGGATTATTCCTTGGGAATCCCAAAAAATGGTCGCCATGACCTTTGCGCCCGATGGAACGGTCTTTGCTTTCTTCGGAGGCGATTCGCCCGGAAAAGTCCACTGCTTCGACTATCCCTTTGTCTCCGGTATGTAGTGGTGGATACAAGTCTCATCCACGGTTACGAAACGCATGAAGAAATCCCTTGGATCCTGGCCAGACACTCCTCCGAAACGATTTCCTTTTTGCTCCAGTGTGGTACCCATCGCGCCGAAAGTTTTTTCATACCCATAATTTCATGTAGGATATGGCCAACGCGTTCTTTTGAGATGCATGTTGTCTCTGCTACCTCTTTCAGCTTAAATCGGCGATCGGCTAACACGACATCATGAATCTTGTCGATCATTTCACCGTTGGTAGCGGTTCTTGGGCGTCCATTGCGTAGTTTGTCACTTGTGCTTGTGCGGCCACGTTTGAACTCGCCTACCCAGAAGCTAATTTTGTGAAAATGATAGAGTACATCTGCCACGAACTTCTAGAAAAATATTTCGAATTTCTGTGGCCGTTTTCCCAGTTCCATAAGTGTTTCATCACTGCACGAAATTCGATTTTATCCATATTTTGCGAAACCGCTTGATTTGCTATACAGAATACACTCTTAAACAACAACTATTGACAATAGATGCCTGAAATTTTGACAGTTGCCAAGAAAAGGTTGCCCTTGCCGATCAATGAATCCACTTCAACCTTCGTGTGCCATATCTTGCCGATTCCGGAAACATTTCAAGTCGCCTCCGTATAAACTCAAGATCATGATAAACCAATCATGGCGAGGAAGTCCAGGATGGAGATTGCCAGGACTCAAGAAGAAACCAAGAAAATCCTAGCAAGTTTCAAGAAGGAAAATATTAGAAAAGAAATGGATCGTACAAGAAGCCAGCCGAATCAACACGATAAACCAGTCACTGCACTTCTGAAGAAGATCGCAACAAGAAGATCGTCAAATACCCAAGAACACGCGCAATACAATCGGTTAAATGCGTCATAATTAACCAGTATCGCACCGGGCTATGATCTTCAATCTTTCATGAATATATGCTTAAGTTGAATAGCCTAAGCAATTTACTACATTACCTATACACCTTCACATTCACAATATTCCTATGCGACGATTTTAACGTAGACTTCTGTAGAAACTGCATAACTCACGCGTCATATACTGAGTTTTTATCATAGATCATGGAGTATTACTGAAGAAATTGTCTGAGGTTTGAACTCTTCCTCATGCTTAGTATTAAGATTGCATATAACAAATAGGTGTCATTATTTCTTTTATAATAGGTATAAATCTCATGACTTTTATCCTTCATCGAGGGTTCCTTAAAAATCACATTTAGGACCACTCCTATTTATACCTTTCATTAGTGACTTACTGACATCATTATAATGCTCACTGCTTGCCTATACAGATGACCCCAAAATCTATATATCGCACTGATGTTCTGTTTATAAAATAAAATTAAAAAATTAAATGCTAATAGGTATTGCTTTGTTTCTTATACAAAGAAAGTTAATTTTATTCACTCTACTTGCTCAGTACATAACTCCAATCTTAGTAAATACGCTAAAGTAAAGATCTTCGCACCGTATATGGCATATTATAATTTTGTAATTAGTTAACTTGAATATGCTTCACATGTTTGGTCTCGTCGTTATATTAATTTACAATTATCCATTGTCAAGGTGTAATGCTGTTTTGTAAAATATTTATCTTTCAAAATCGATGCTGAGTATCTTGACCGGAATATTGATTATGGTTTGCTCCAAACACTGGAAATCCAAGTGGCACGATGTATGTGGAAACTCGTTCATGGTTAAATTGATTCTCCCGCTTTTGCATCTTCTATCGACTTTCTTGTCCCTCGCATTTCCTCCTCCAATTTTTCTTCAACTTTTCCTAGAACCAATTTGCTTCAGAGCTTCCCATTAATTACAAATTGTGAAATTTTAAATTAAAGTTTTTTAAATCAAAAATTTAAACAAATTAATTTCACGTTGGTAATACTGACAGAGCAAAAATATATTAATAAAAGTATGTTATGGAATTTGAAAATGTATGTCGTAGCTTATTTCATTTTTTAATATAATTCTGACAGGTTAAGTGTCACACTGTCATTAATATTTGTAATGTATTTTCGCTTTTGAATTTTAAGTAACCTTCCAATTATGGTTTTCACTACAGTACAAAAAATTTACATAATTAAAGCTTATTTTAGAACAGGTATGGTAGTTAATGAAATTTAGTAATACCGTAAGGGTTTATGTTTGGACAATTTTCGTAAGCACTTCCCAAATTTCGCAGTAGTAAAACAGGATTATTATAGTGTTTTTATGGTGTATTTCGTGAAGCTGGATTTGTAAGTCATAAGAAAGGTGCTGGTAGGCCAATTATTCGTATAGAAGAGTTGTTTATTGATGTTCGTAATCGTATGGAACAGGATCCCACAAACCTTTGAGGTACTTAGCTAAAGAAATTGGAGTTTTACATGGAAGATGCTGAACCGTTGTAAAGAAGAACTTGAACATCAATAATTTAACGAATAATGACCTGCTAAACTGATGAGGCATGGTTTCATCTTTCGGGATACGTCAATTTGTGAAATATACGAATATGGAGCACTGATAAGCCGCATTTTGTTGTGGAATCGCCATTACATGCTAAGAAAATTGGTGTTTGGATTGCAGTCTCTCGTAGAAAAATAATTGGGCCGATTTGTTTTTAATTTCACCATCAATGTTCAACAACTTCACGACGATGAACTTCAAAATGGTTATTTCTAGAACGGCGGCGCAACATCACACACAACACAAGAAACAACATCCTTTCTATGTGAGTTTTTTTATGATCAGCTAATAAGTGACGAAGAAGCCAGAGAAGCAGTAAGCAAACTAAAACTAGGAAACAACATTATAACAAAAGAAATACCTAACGAATGGGATATGGGAATAATTATGGCCATATACAAAAAGGAAGACTCTAAGGAATGCTCAAACTATAGGGGAATAACATTAACTAGCATCCCAGGAAAAGTATTGACAAGAATACTAGAAAAAAGACTCCGAGAGAAACTGGGAAAACACTAGAAGATACTGAACATGGATTTAGAAAAGGAAGAAACACCCAGGACTTAATATTTGTAATCAGACAAATAGGAGAAAAACTAATAGGGAAAGGAAATACATATATGTTTTATAGATCTTGAAAAAGCTTTTGATAGGGTAAGAAGAGAAGATGTATGGCAGAGCCTGCAAAGGAGAGGTTTAGAGAAAAAATGATAGATATGATTAAGGCATTGTATAAAAGCCATAAGAATAAGGTGAGCACTTCCAATGCAGTCAGCTGAATTCGAATCGCAAATTGGATTAAAACAGGGATGCGTATTGAGCCCATTGTTAAAAAAGCTAAACAAAAAGGAAAAATATGAAAGTAGAAAACTGGAAAATGAATGCAATTAACGTACAGGAACTAATGTTTGCATATGATATGGTACTGATAGCACACTCGGAAGAGATATTACAGCAAAACTTGAAGATATACCAAGAAGAACTAACAAAGATAAACATGGAGATAAACAAGAGGAGAACAAACACAATGATAATAGCAGCAGAAGAAAGAAAACATCAAAATCGTGGAAAAAGCATAGGAACAAGTTAAAGGTTACAACTACTTAGGAACAATCGTTGAAGACAATGGGAGAATAGAGAAAGAGGTAAATGAGAGGATGGGGAAATACGCAAAGATATATAACATATTGAGAAATTCGTTTCTGGATAAGAAAGAAATACAACAAAAAATAAAGACAGAGGTGTATAAAAGAGTGGTCAGACCAACATTAACATATGGTAGTGAGTCATGGATAACCACGAATAGAATCAAAAGCAGAGTTACGGCCACGGAAACGAGATTCCTAAGAAGAATAGAAGGAGTAACTAGAAGAGACAGAATCAGAAACACGACAATCACTAATAGTCTAAATATCAAGCCAATAGAAATAATCATAGAAGAGAGACAACTGGGATGGCTTGGACATCTACACAGAATGGAAGAAGATCGAATCACAAACAGGATATTTGATGCCAAAACGGAGGGCAAAAACAGAATAGGTAGACCGCGGCACATCTGGAACGAGCAGGTGTATAGAACATTGGAAAAGAGAAGTATGGGATGGATTGAAGCCAAACAACTGGCTCAGAACAGGAACCTGTGGAAGATAAAAATAAGAAAATAAATAGTCCGACACCGCAAGGTATAAAGGACATAGGATTAAAAAAAAAAACACTACATAATGACCTCTTTTAAGATACGGAAAAATATGTTTGAAATTTGTCTATATTATACAAACTTCGCGTAATAAAAAAATTGCAAAATCAAAGCGAAAATACAGATTTCTTTCTAAAAAGGCACTTTTGAGCAAAAAAAAGCAAAAATCTTGGATATTGCGAAAAAAGCACTAAAAAGGCAGGTAACGGGCATTTTCCATGTATTAATAACTTTCGGTAGGTACCAAACGCATAGGAAACTTATTAAATATTACTTATTAACTTATTAACATTTACACTCTGTCAACACCAACATAGACAGAGCGGCATCAACTAATATTATAGTTTGCTCAAACTCGATCTATCATAGCCTGGCCAATATCTCACGTTATTACTAAATTGCGATTACATGTCGGCCCAAGAGACAAAACTCGTTGACATTTCAATTTAAGCCGATGAATCGATCCTAATACACTTTTATCAGTATACGTTAGTAACGTCTTGGATTAACATGTTCCAGTACACATTCATGGCAACGAGGAAGTCTGCGACGTGCAATTTAATGCGGACAAAACAAAAATGCGCAAACAAGATTCAAATAGACAGATCATTATCGTTAAGTGAACGGATTACAAATCATCAACGTGTATGTGGGTGGATGAATTTTAATTGAGTCTTTACACGATTAACGATAATTACTAAGACTGGGGACTTAGAAAAAAGAAGGAAGTCATTGTTTTCATATTTACATATATCCGATAACGATATTATGTCGGTTAGATTCGACAGGTATCTATCAAACGATTTTAGGGCAATTGTTGCTGTAGCGTTTAGAGCACAGATTATTAGCATGTAAACTGGCGTTGATAGAAGATTGGATGCGTGATAAGATTTTATAAAATACACATTTGTGACTAGAGCTACCAGGTCGATTGACGACTATAATCGTTAGCATCCCGTTAAATAGTCAAGATGTGATAGGTTACTCGGAATAATTGAGAGGAAGTAGAGTTTTTGACTCCACTCAGCAAATAAAGATAGTCAGTCGTTCAAAAGTCGTACATCTTTTTACTAAACTGTTAATATTTCGCTATAATTTAATAGCAGTATAAAAGTAGAAATAATAGTACACGTGCTAAGTTAAATGTTATACTATAGATTTGCAATAAATAATTGTGTGTTACAAAAAGAAGGAGCAAAAACTGTAAAATTTTTGTTTTTGTATTAGAGTCACCGGTTGGTCGAGCAACTACCTGTTACTTATACGTGCCACAATCGAGTGGGCAGAACACACACAGTTGTTTGTAGCAAATACATATATGGTATAACATTTAACTTAGCACGTGTACTATTGCTTCTATACTAATGCTGCTATTAAATTATAGCGAAATATTAGTAGTTTAATAGAAAAGAACTCACTGCCTTTGTTCGCTGAGTGGAGTAAAAGATTCGACCCGGCTTTTTACAACTTCCTGTATTTATTACGAAGTACTCCGTTACTTCTCCTATGTCGCTATAATTAAGGTTCGTAAATTACGGTTCCTGATCATAGATGTTGCTGCTGAATACATATTTTTATAAACGGCCTCTACACATTTCACCTATTTTCTGGTAATTTATAGATACCATGCCAGAAAAACTGCTTGCCTTTTGCAGCAAATCATTCGTCAAGCCATTTTCCAACTTCCACGAAATTGCTGAACGCATGTTCTGCGAGCGCGTGCCTCATTGACGAAGAGGTGATAGTCAGATGGCGCCAGGTCTAGGGAGTACGGCGGGTCCGGAAGCATGTTCCATCCAAGCGATTTCATTTGCTGTGTGAGACGGCGCATTCTCGTGTAACAAAATCACTTTGCCATATCTTCCGGCCCATTCCGCTCGTCTTTGGATTAATACGTGGTTTAAATTAGTCGTTTGTTGGTGATAGCGTTGTGTATTAACGGTTTCGCCGGGCTTCATGAGTTCATAATACACAATATCGCTCTGGTTCCACCAGACACACACATGATCTTAGAGCCGAAGCGATTTGGCATTAGTGTTGAAGGATCTTTTCCACTTCACCCGTCACAGTTCGATACAAAAATGATTTCCTTTCGTGGCGCTGAAACAGCATTTCACAGGTGACTTTGCGATTTTCTATTTGACGTTCATTCAAATCGTGTAAAACCCATTTACCGAGTTTATTGCTCTTCTCCATTGCTCGTAAACATTTGCTGATTGTTTCTTGTGACACAGGAAATACTTCTGCTAATTGCCGTTGAGTTTGAGTTGGGTCATCATCCAGTAACTCTTGCTATTACTTGTCTTCACATTTTTGTGATCTACCAAAGCGCTTACTGTCTTTCACATTAAAATCACCACTTTTAAAATGTCGAAACCATGTCTCACAAAATGGCGTATGTGTCAAATTAATACATTACGTAGTTTTTGCTGGCGCCATCTCTTAATTAAACCGGAAAAAAACATATGCATACACCTGGTATAATGATTAGAGTTGTTTTTTGAGCTATTTCCATCGTTTATGAAACTTACGTAGTCCGATGTTTCGGTATTGCGTTTATTACCGCCCTCAGGGTAGCCCTGATAAGGGCTGTTTTGCTTGCCAGATTCATCATTCGTTCAATGATCTCTCTTGCTATTTGTCTTCCCTATTTTTTTTAGTGCAAACCGTCTCGTGCGACGATTGGAGTGGATTTGTTATTCTACGGGGTGAGTCTGCGTATGCTTGTTATTCATTTGTCTTCCGTATCGTGGTTGCCGATTTTCGGCTAGTGCTTTCTTTAATCATAGGAAGCCGGATATTTTTAATCCCCAGGCTGAAGGTGCTAGTGGCGGTTGGTGTTAAGGCCACAAAAGGACGATATTGGAAACAGCATACATAGCTTTAACACCAACCCCCAGCAGCAATGTACAGCACCAATTTACATAAGTGGTGTATGACCGAAATCAGAATTCCTGCATCGCACCATGAAGTTACCATGTTGAAAACAATTGCAGTTGCAGGTACCATATATGCGAGAACAAATTCTTAACAATTCTTAAACAATAACTATTGACAGTAGACGTCTGAAATTTTGACAGTTACCATAAAAGAGGTTGCCCTTGCCGACCAATGAATCCATTTCAACCTTCGTGTGCTATCTCCTGCCGATTCCGGAAACATTTCAGGTCGTCGTCGACAAACAAGTTAAGACATCAACATCAACTTAAAAGCATGTACGAGATATAAAATACGAACACACGGACAAATCAGCAGTAACAGAATTTTGAACAAATAGGAAGTACGGAATCAACTTTGACAGATCCAAAAACTTCACAACAGAACCACATTACTAGAGAAGGTTGTACAGAGAAGCTATTGAAATATAGGCGAATCTGAACAACATCAACAGTGAAAGCAGATTATGTATAACTTTATTAATTTAATATATCCCTGGTAATCTGTATTTCCGTTTACGTGATATTTGCGCTAATGAGTTGGTTGGACCAACGATACACACTCTACAAGCGACTCTAGTGAACTAATACACCATCCGTACTCGACAACATGATTCATCTCTAATAAAATTAGATCAAATCGATTGCGATCAATCAATTACAGTAATATGCTTTAAACGATCCTTTGGAAATAAAGCACTACGATCATCATAGAAATGACCCAATTCCAGCTTGTTTAGAAGGACTACGTGGATGAAATATCAGTAATTTAGATGCGACGCTCTGTTCAATCATTCGTAGATTAAACGTAATGATAATACGTACGGCGATCAGCTGGAAAGTTAGCGAAATTTTTAGTCAGGAAGTCGAAGTATGAAATTAGTGCGAGCCGGAGCTCTTTTTATTACGTTATTTGCGTGCGCAAGGTACTTACGGCGCACTGCACGAACACGAGAGATTTGAAACAAATTACCGGTCGTTTTTCTTTTTCCTTAAACGTCCTGCAGAACTGAAATATAACAAAAAATGCTATTATATGGAGGAAACGATTTAGCAAACCATAATATTGCTCTGTGGTGTTAGAGATAATTTGTGTTTATTACGCATTTTAAAGCTAAATAAGCAGATGCGAGGGTTTTATATAGAATGGTCTCGTCAGTTTCGAATTACACGATGTGGATATTTACAAAGGTAATGATGTGGTCATATTAGATGAGGATGATTATTTCAATCGAGTTAACACCACAACGATTGCAAGAACTGTATGGTTGTATAATTCACAGGTATTGCAGTAAACTCCACAGCACACAAAATAATTTATTTCGAACACAAGCTTATCAAAAGTACATGGACTCTCATTGTCAACCGGTCAATCGGTAACTCAGTTTATTATCAATTATTAATTTGTGTGGTGTGAAATTTACTGCGATGCCTGGAAGCCAACACCACATTATCGCATAATTCTTATTTAAAACTCTATCGAAGAAAATCGCACAAATCTAGAAGACTTTGTTAGAATGTAAGGCTGTTATTAGTGATAGCTTAAGATATACACTAATGGTATCAAATTCCGTATTACCTAGAATGTACTGTTTACCTAAAATACATAAGCCAGGAGAAAGTATGAGGCCCATCATCTCCAGCATCAATAGTTCAACTTCTTTGCTTTTGAGGTGATTGAGAAATTTAAACACTTACCAGTGCACATACCTAGTTTGACAATTTATACGCGTACCTTATTAAGAAAATTAAAAATATTGAGCTTACTGTAATGTATGATATATAGCTATAAGATTATATAGAATAAAGAGAGGGCGCCAACATACATAAATAAGGGTTGTCGTTACAAGGTTAGCTATAGCAGAGTAGCTATAGTTAGTCATAATTAGATGTAAGGTAATAAGAAACAATAAATTTCTTAAGTTAGTACGTTTATTGTTTTTTTAAACCTAAGTGTCTTTAAGAACACAATACTTACTGACAACGTAACTTTTCTCTCGTTTGATGTAACTTCACTATATTTGTTAGAGAATTAAGAAACATATCTAAACTCCACATTTTTTGAATTTAGCGCCTTATTAATTAGCCAACTGAAGTAGACAAGCAATTGGAAATGAGAATTACTTAGATAGAGTGCTATTAAAAGCCGAATTCTGTGCTTCCTTCTAAATCTTTTTATCCAGCCATCACTGACTACAAAATTTTCGGTCTAGATTTTCATTCAGTAATTTTGCTCTTTCTTTAATTAATTCACCGCTAATTGGAACATGATTATCCCTCTGTTTTAAAAACCATTTATGCAAATGATTTTCCATTTTAGATGCTAGGGCATTTCTTAAAGTTCTGCGATTTTCCGGGCCTCTGTATGTATTTGACACACGTTGCAAAATTTGTGACTTGAATCGCTTAATTTTACAGATTGTGGTTTTAGATGCTCCATATTCTCTTGCCAATTGAGTCACCCTCGCACCTTTTTTAATCTCGTCGATGATTTTCACTTAAAAATGTTCTTTTATTGGACGTGGACGCTATGTCTGTTCTGGCGTAATTTTAGCTGCACACTACTTTATTTTACGAGAAGCAAGAGAGCCAACGCTTACAGGAATCCCATACATAAATCGGGGAACAACCGGGGCCGGCGCTGAAAACGTTTACGTAAACATTCTTTTGATTGATTCAATTACGCACGTAAATCGGGAAATAACCGATACCCTAAACTGTTTACATTATCGAATTTTACGTGGTGCAAGCTTGTTTACATTACCGGGAGTTCCATTTGATCCTATAGTAACAATTTTTTGTTTACATGACCGCGACGCTTCCACTGCCGGGTATTTACATGAGCGAGCGTTTACTGTATTTACCTTTATAGACGATTCTTCCAGAAAAGTATTTGTTCCTTTCTTGAGTTCGAAAGAGCAAGTAGCAAAAGCCTTCGATGCCTTTAAACGCATAGCTAAGCATCAAACCGTCAGAAAACTAAAAACAATACGTTCAGATAATAGATAGGAAACACCAATTGTCGTCACCATATTCATCTCAACAAAATGGAATTGCTGAGGACGAATGAAAGCTCGGTAGAAAAAGCAAGGACCATGCTAATAGATGTGAAGCTTTTAAAGGAACTATCGAGGCTTTTTTAACTGTTTAAAAAATTTATTACCCACAAAGACATTAAGAGATGTGACACCCGTAGAGGCATGGAGAAAAAAGAGACCGAGCTTCGAACATTAAAGAATTTTTACCTCGAAAACAGTGGCATTCATACCAAAACAAAAGCGTAAAAAATGGACTGAGGGATCAGAAAGACTGACTTTCAGTGGTTATTATGAAAATGTGAAAGATTATAGATTTATAAACCCAATCACAAAGAAAATTACAATAAACCGTCATGTATGTTTTTTAGAAAATATCAGGATAATTCAAACTAATTCATTAAGTAAGGATAAGCATCAATGAACCACATGTAAATTAGGAAAATGGGAAAATATAACCGTAATACAACAGGTAGTATAAGAAGAAAGAGTAGAGAAATTTTCGTTTTCAATAACTATTGAATCTTACAACGTTTTGTAAAAGTAAGCAAAGCACAATAATGACATTATACTTTTAAATTTCCTTTTACAGATAAAACATAACATATTGAAACTTGAAACGCTTGTCCAGGTTTCGTTAGAGAATGTACATATTAATCTGTAAATATGAACAAAACTATATACTCACATTGCAACAACAATAAATAACATAGTTCCTTAACAACAAGGTTACTAGATGTTTTTGTAATAAGACGAATGAAAGACAACATCCAGGAAATCTAAACAAAAACGCAGCATAAAGGGAATGTTTATATCGGACTCGCAACTCGCAAGCACCTCTCATGATGCATAATACAGGATTCCCTCTATATGAAGTCATAGTTACACTGCGGTGCATTATTCGTAACTCGAGAGTTCAATTTCATATTTCAAATGTAATTTTACCTACGGATGTTATTAATACAGCTTACGTGGATCATTAACACAGTTAATGGGCGTTTCCTGTTTACTATAGAATTAGGGAATATTTCACATTTAATACCAAGAGGTGTAAATTTCCTTGATTGTTCTGCATTATATTGTGTTTATGATTCTTCAGAGATTTCTATACACACATATTATCGTGCTAAGTAGATGTAAGTGATCAAATCAATAATATAAGCGATTTAAATTATTACTTGAATATTGTAAAAATATTGATAACATTTTATTTTAAAAGCAATCAAATACTGATCAAAAGAAATATGATGAATTTCAATTATTAGATGTGGAATGTGGTGCACAGTGGTTTATCTGTAATAGATACTTCTGTGGTTTTATGTTGTGCACGGAAAAATAATAATAATAAATTAATTAAATTTGAAGCAATTTGGTTTTAGAAGAAATACACGGACAGGTTAATTTTAATTTTTAAAAGTATACATGTTTGTGTCAATTTTAAGTTTTCCCCATTTTTGGTTTTCAAATAAGGACGTAACAGACAATTTTTTAAATGAGATTTTCCGTTTTTTTTTTAATGTTAAACCATTACATAGTACCATTTCAATTTTAGTACTTCACATAACAAAATTTTCGAATATGTTATGTAAAGAATGGAAAACTTTTTATTAATAACAAAAACCAAAGGTAAATGCAGATCTTCAAGAAGTCAAATAATTGTTTCCTTTAATTAAATGTTTGAAATGTCATCTACTGCCTTCTTGACAACAAGCAAATCTGTGGACCCATTTATTCGTACATTGAGAATGACCTCAGGACTAATTCGATTCAGTTCATACCTAATACTGTTTTTCAAATCTTCTAGATTTTATGATCTCTCAAGATATATTTTTGTTTGTAAATACCTCTATAAAAAAACATCAAGAGGCGTAAGATGTGGTGAGCTATTCCGTTGGTCGTCGCCTACAAATCCACCTCCCAGAATATTTAATTTAAATAACAATCATTTCTTCTTCTTCTTCTTGAGTAACAGCATTTATTTTTGCTTCTTGTTATTATTAAGTTTTTAAAGCTTTGATCTTTCAAACAGTAAATTGTACACATATTAGGATCTTTTTTGAGTACCAAAGGTGATACAAATATTCAAGCGTAGTTACTACTTCACTGAAATTGATTTAATATTGGAATAGTACAGATCGCACATTAACCAATATCGCTATTTTTGATAAAGTAGAATGTGTTGTTGGAGATCATATTATTTCCCATACTCTCGACCTCTGTACATGCTAAAATTACCTCGAAATACATAGAATCAAATAAATGGACGATTAGTTAGAAATTTCTAAAACAATTTGACGAACGTCGAAACCGTGAGCAACTTCTACTAGCCAACTAGTTAATATGCTACCATATCTATCACAGAAATAAAAATATGCATGCTGGCTGCTCAGGCTCTAAGTAGCTGTAGTAGTTGCAGATGCATTTGGTTATTTATAAAATTGTGAAAATTTTTTTGGATGAAGTGGTACAACAATAAAGTTTTTTCGAGTTATTCGTAAAATATTTGATATTTTAAACTATATGTCACTGTTTGCAACAGGATTTAAGTGTCCTATAAGACCCTCTGTTCTAAATTACTTTCAGGATGTATTTGCAGAGGTCATGAATTATCTAAAATCACTTAAAATTGATGGGAGTTCCAATATTGATCATACTAGAAAAAAGCTTGTCCTGGACTTTATTATGACTATGTTGAGGAGCTTGAAGTTCGTAGGGGCCTTTTCAGTTTGAAGAAAAAATACTTTCTGATGCTTAAAAAATCATTTGGAACTTTATTTTTCCTTCATTCGATTATTATTAATATTTTACCTTTTAAAAGCATTTTAGCAAAGCAACTTTATTAAACTTGTTCTTTGTAGAGGCCTATATATACGAGGGCAATCCCAAAAAAAAGGTCTATTTTTGGGGACGTAGAGAAAGTTTTACTACGGTTGTTGGCAACACTGGTGTGAGTGGTGCCTTCTCGTATCGCTCGTATGCTCAGTCTTGGCTTGGTAGCCATTCGAAATGGAGCTTCCGATAAACGTTACCGCCAAGTGCGAAGTGCGCGCAGTGACGGCATCCCTCTTCGCCCAAGTCACGAAAATTCAAGCAAACACAATCTGCCGGTAAAGTCATGACAACTGTATTTTGGGACAGGAAGGGGGAACTGTTGGTCGACTTTCTGCCTGCTGGGACAACAGTCAACGCTAACAGGTACTGTGAAACACTGAAGAAACTCAGAAGGGCAATTCAGAACCGGAGAAGAGGGATGTTGAGCAAGGGTGTAAGCATTCTACACGACAACGCCCGTCCTCACGTCGCCCGTCAAACCGTCGATCTCCTGCAAAATTTTGGTTGGAACGTCATCACACACCCACCCTACAGTCCGGACTTGGCACCCAGCGATTTCCAACTGTTCCGTAAGTTGAAGGAATATTTGTCTGGACGGAGGTTCTGCTCCGATGATGAGGTGAAAGATGAGGTTCAACGCTTCCTGAAGGGCATCGCGGCAAGCTGGTATGACATGGCCATTGTAAAACTGCCACAGCGTCTACAAAAATGCATCGACCGAAATGGCGATTATGTTGAAAAATAAAGCATTCTTCAATCTTTAAAGTGATGTAGCAATTATAGAAAATAAACGGTTCTTTTTATATCTAAAAATATAGGAGACCTTTTTTTGGGATTGCCCTCGTATAGGCATAGAGATATAATTCTTTCGGGTGTTGATCCTCCGAGATACATAAACATATGTATATTAATATGGTTCTGATATTTTCGCGGTTGTAATCTGTTGCTCTACAGTCGAAGCAATGAATTTTTCCGAGCGAATCGGTTCCGAAGAAAGCAAAGACCGTTTCATCGGCCGGAAAGGTCATGGCGACCATTTTTTGGGATTCTCGAGATGTGATCCTCATCGATTATCTGCAGAAGGGAAGGACGATCACGGGGCAATACCTCAGCGATTTATTGACCCGATTCGATGCGGTATTGAAGGAGAAACAGCCTCGTTTGCAGCGGAAAAAAGTGCTTTTCCACCACGAGAATTCACCGGCTCATTCATCCCGCATCGTCGTATCCGCATTGAATGAGTTGCGCTACGAATTAGTCTCTCATCGTCCATATTCACCGGACCCAGCCCCCAGCGATTTTTTCCTATTCTCAAACCTGAAAAAATCACTGGGAGGAAAAAGATTTGCCTCAAATGAGGAGGTCATCGCCGCCACAGATGGCTATTTTGCAGACCTCGAAACATCCTACTTTTCCGACGGCTTGAAGAGACTGGAGCACCGTTTGCAAAAGTGTATTGTTCTTCGAGGAGACTAAATCGAAAAATAAAAATAAAAAACCACACCAATACCGTGCTTTTCTGGTCGATTTCAGAAACATTTCAAGTCGCCCTCGTATATTGTTGGGTGTTGCTCCGCGTCTGATGCTGGTTCACATTATAATGCAGCATTGTTTCTCAACATGTCGATGATGACTTCTTCATCTTCTTTAGGTGTGGTAAGTAACTATCAGTTATAATATCATCATGTACAAAATTATACATCTTGTAGAAAGCCAGCTTCGGTGTATAATAAATACAGGAAATTATAGTCACAGATATATTTCTGCTTTTTGGAATGTACAATTGTGGTGTACTTTTCCGACAAATTAAGCTTATTTAAGCCTCCCCGTTCTGCATCATAAGCGTTTATGCGTGAAACTCTACAAGAATTTGAAATTGTGAAGAAAATTATTTATATGGAATGAAACATATAAAACTTTTAAATTTAAAGTTACAAAGAAAGCAAGTGTCTATAAAACCAAAAATTACCAAATTAATTTTATTAAAAAATTGTTATTGTTAAATACTACATAATAAACATAATAATTAATTTGTCACATCATTTTCTCTTACTAATTACTAAGTTTAATGAAACTGACAGTGATTGAAGATTGTACATATTTTGCATTTGTCCCACTTCTTTTTAGTTTACGTACTCCTTTCAGATATATCAGTACCGAGTTCACTGCTTATAGTACATACGTACACTGCAACCTCCCCAATCCTCATCTCTATACTGTATGCCTATGGTAGATTTGTACATTCTATTATAATTCAAAAATTCCTTCCCAATGTTAAATACCTAAAGTCAATGTGACAAAAGCATTGTAATAAAGTCCGTTCCAAATCTAATGGCGTTAATTCAAAATTATAGGCGTTACTCTCTACAGCAACACCTATATATATTCTTCATTTATTTGTTTATTTCATTGTACCAATAATATGAAGCACATCAAAAAACAAAAGCAAAAAATACAATTTTAACCAAATACTTAGGTAATTTGAGTGTTTTTAAAAAGTAGATAATGTTATACAAATAACTTTCCACTAAATATTCCTTCATGATTTTTTAAAGGTTTTCAGTTGATTGTCTTTAATCTTATTTTGGATGTTGTAGATTTTTAGAACCTGCGTGATAGCATTTTCATATGCATATGTGTATGTTACTTACACTCGCAAAGGTTATAAAGTGTAGGTGACTAATTTCATATTTCACCAGTAAGTCGTAATAGTTTTCCCGCAAAACATGCATACTCAAGCATGTACAGTGCTGATAAGTATACACAGTATTGCATTTCTCCATGACTCTCTTCCTTCAGTAATATGAAGATTCGGTCTGCTCCCACGGAATTATCCCACAAAATGATTCCATATGCCACTTCGACCCTATGTAGACATGGTACGCCGAGAATCCAGTTTCTATTCGGACTTCAGTTGATATTGTCCTTAACGCACATACCATTCCAGAAACTTCATCGTGAGTGGACTTACTTACTCTTTCCAATTTAGATAAGAAATTCTGTGTGGCTAGTCGTTGTGAGTTGTTTGTAATATACATATGTTAAAAGCATCATCTTTTCGTATAGCAAAATTGACTACGTTCGTTATATTGACTGCATCGAATTCATTACTTGGTTGCCATCAATAAAACTTCAATCTGCTGCTTGGCTTTTGTTAAGTCCTAAACTTGTCGTTTGAGCATGTGGGAATAGATATATATGGGATGCAGAAACTTGTAACTCAATAAGTTTAAAATTTATTAAAGGAATTACAAATATTTACATACACTAGTATATAAACAAAGAAATACAACTTAGTAAAACATATGTTTATGCATCGTCCTCCTCTATTTGATCGTATCTTTCTTTTGTTTTTGACCATATCTCAGTTTTGTTACTTTTTGATGTTTCAGCAGTACATTCTTTACTTCCAATTCCCGAAGTGCCAAAATTGGACACGGGTTTTATCTGTACAGGTAATGTGTGGTGAAATAAAACAATACTAACATACAATTAGATATACTTACCGGCTCAAGCAATCCAGTACCTTCTTTTCCCAAAGACTGTCCTTCTGTCCATCCCATTTTAGCTAATAATTTAAAACCTTTGTTTTCTGAGCTAATAGACCTGAAAAACTAAGTTGTGAATACCTTTGAAAACTAAGCAAAATATATAAGATTACTGTTCAACCGAAGCCACTTGTGTTTTCTCATGTTCATTTTGACTTCCGATGGTCTCCCTTCTAACCTGCGCACGGTCTATATAACCCGGTGCTAAACCACCAGCATTACTATGATTCACTGCAAATTTCTTCCTTAAACGTTTCAGTTGCTGTTTGTGATCAGTACTCTTATCGGTTATCGCCAACGACCAATTCTTCACTGCCGATTGCGTTTGTAGCAAACCAGGTTCGCATAAACCGCAAGTTTGCGAACCTTTGTGGATGTGACAAAGCAACGTAGTTGAACCGACTTGTATTTTAGCACCGTGACAAATTTCCAATGGTTCACTTTCCTGTTTCGAGCTGGACATTCTTTTACCGTTTAAAAACGTTCCGTTTCGAGATCCCAGATCGGTAACGCAATAGTTACTCGTATCTTTATCGAACGAAAATTTGAGATGGTGTTTGCTCACATTTATGTCGTTTAGAAGGATATCGTGCTTGCCTTCCCGACCTAACGTCCCTCCTTCGTAGGTGATAACGTATAATGATCCAGTTTTTAGGCCAGGGATTGAAGTGTCTTCCACGACAACACGTATACAGGGGGGCCAATGATTTGAGCTTTCTGAAATGGAAGAAATATTTTGGATTGAATACAAGAAATGTAACAGGTTTTATTCACCAGATGACTCTAGTAGCTAAATAAATTCTGTAAAATTATTTTAATAAGCTTCGTCGTATTCGATATTGTGTCGTTCTTTTTATAAATGACGATTGGCCGTCCTCGTTTTGCATTCATATTTCAACTGCTGTAATTATATTAAGAAAGGGTTACCCGGAAGATTAATACATATATACAGTTATATGCATGAAAATAGCAGTACCAAATTAACGCGTATAAATTATATTAAAATTATTCAAAATCCCTACAACAAACACACATACGGTTCCGGTCCAGTACCGAATGTGAGGGGGAATTACTGAGTCTAGTCATGCGCTATTATTTGCCTATGCATTGAAATGATAGTACCATAGCTGACGGCACAAAACGCAGATGTAGAAAATTCTGTCTGTTGCAGAAAAAAAAAAGAACCATTTTTCATTTATTCATTTCTGTTGTAATATAGACCGGGCAAGACATTGTTCATCGGAAAAAAGAGCAATTATACTCCTTAATAGAGGGAGAAGCTACAACTTTATACAAGAAACCCCCCCTTGTTCTGCGAAAATGATTGTAAGCGCTAAGAATAAAGGAAAAGTGAAAGAAAATCGCGGTGGAAAGAGGAAAACTAGCCCTAGAGAAGGCAGAAACATTATAACTTGTGCAAAGGGGACACCGTTCATAAGTTCAACTGCAATTAGAAAGGAGTTAAATCTTTCTATAAGTACCCCTACTAAGATACACATGTAAAGTTGTGTGCAAGAAGGCCTAGAAAGGTGTCATTATTAAATAAAAGCCAGATGCAGAGTAGATTGTCATTTGCACATGAATACACACAACGGGACGAAAAAAGTAGCGTAATATACTGCGTTCTTTAAGAGAACACATACTGTGAGGTTCCAGCAAAAAATGGTAATGAATTCTAGAATGGTATTGACCATCAGGTTTGTAAGAAAGAAATTTAAGAAGAGGACGTTGAACTCGTTCCAATGTAAGCTGATCGCACGTATAATAAGGGAACCAAATAATGGAAGCGGCTATCAAAAATAATCCCATGCTCTTTAGATGATTCAACCGTAGGTAGAATCACCCTTTTTATTATATAAAACGAATTTAAAGGTGTTGGTTTACGCGTAAAAGTGATACTCCGGCATTTATTGACATTTAGCTTTAACGTCATCAGCATAAGCCAAAGCTGGACAGGAAAGGCTAATCAACAGATCATAAATAAATAATAGAAACAATAGCGACCCTAAGTTGGAGCCCTGCAGCAGAAGTAGATACAAATTCTTGCGGCCAGTTATATACTCTTAGAAATAGGAGCTTATTGAGCAGAATTCCATAGTAAATTGTATCGAATGCATAAAAGAAGTCTATATATACCAACTTGACCACAATCATCAAGTTTCTTACTAATATATTGAGTAACTATTGTCAAGTTAGTTACTGTAGATTTTCCAAGTAATGTTATTAATATCTATAGATATAAATATATTATCTTTTTCTTTAAATGTAGAATGAAAAAGGGGTGCACCATTGTTAAAGAGGAGACAATCGATGCCAGTTAAGTAACTGAATGTGAAACAGTTAGCATGTCCTGTATCTCGCATATGTCTAAACAAAGTATAGAACTGGGCGGAAATTACACTGGCTACCGATAGTAGATAGTCCACACAATATTTATACAGTTTGAGAAGTGCATATACATACACTTGCTTGATGTTAACAAATGATGTAGAACCTGCATTGACTATCGAGCTACTCGCATTATTTTCAAAGTTACAACTGATGAATCAAAAGCAACCCCTTTTTTGAAACACTTCAATCCCTCCCTAACCAACTAGTTAGGGAGATATTTAAGTGGGTGAGTGTACCATTACCACAGTGTTCTAGTTTTGTGATTTAGTCACTTTTATCTCAAATTTGGCATAAATGTACTTGTCACATTTTGAAAACCAATTCCTCCAATGAAGAAAAATAAGAATATGGGAAGTTTTATCAAACTTTTACCTGTTTTAAAAAGTAAAATGAGATCCAAATGCCGTACGGTTAGAAAATTAAATTAACATGTTTACAAACGCATATATGAGGTGTGACAGAAAAGCAATGAGACTGATTTTGTCTGCAAGAATTTTAATTTTTATACATATATGTTATTTCCTTCAAAGTAGTTCTCTTGCGCACCTATACATTTGCAGAAGCGTTGTTTCCAGTCTTCCTAGCAATTTTGGAAGGCTGCATAACCAAAGTGACGTCCTCAAATGGGATTCAATAAAGGGAAATAAGTCAAAGTAAGATAAGATCATGAATTATAATTTTCCTTGTAGTTATCAACGTTTTCTAAAATTTTCCGAAAATACTTCGATCTTAGTAGAATTTGAACCTACACCCTCTCTCAAGGTCCCATGGTCTAGGAAAGTGAGAGGGTATAAGTTCAAATCCTACCGAGATCGACATTCTGTCGGAAAATTGTAATACACGTTGGTAATTATAAGGGAAATTATAATTTATCATTATAAAAACCAACGAAAGCGTCACATTAATGATAAAATTACAATTTCCATGCAATTAACCAATATAATTAAATTACTGCAAAAACATTAGTCCCGGCAGGATTTGAACCCACGACTTCTGCGTTACCGGCACATTGTGCTACCATTACACCACGAGACCTCTTAAGTTCAAATCGCTTTTTAATACCTAGATGTGAGTTCAAATCCTGCCGCGACTAATATCTCTTAAGTAATTTAATTATGTTGGGTAATTGCAAGGAAATTGAAATTTTATCATTAGTAATACCAATGATGGTTTAATATTAATATTAGTTTAGCTTCACATTAATTTAATTAGCATGAAACTGAGATCATGCGCACCAGGGGTTGGGGAACTACAAGAGATCTGTTTCTTCGCCAAAAACTGGGTGATCGAGATGGTCGTGTAATAGAGGCTATAGTCCAACTGTTCATAGCGCCCAGTCTGACGAGAAGCACCTTTTTTGTGCCTTCCAAGAACTTCCTTATAAAAGAAACCTGGTTGACAGCCTATCCTGGAAACAACACAAATTCTTTGTGAATAAGCCGCTACTGTCAAAAAAACAAACGAGCATGGACTCGATTCTTGACTAGCTTATTCGAGCTTCCTTCGGTTGAGGAGAGTTGTGAATGAGCTACTATTACTTTTGTCGTTTCATCGCAGAGCTGAAAAAATTTGCGTTATTTCGATGCTGTGGAGAAGGAAGAACACATTCTTTGGCACAACCATCACAAACCTTTTTCATGCTCAAATCTAAGGTCAAAATCTAATGAAGAGTAAACCGATTGAATTGTGACTCAATACTTATCACTTTCAACATCGATGGCCTGATCTCACAGAATACTTCATTTGTTCCATATTTTCCTCAGTTTTCGATGTTGAATGTCTTGTAGAACAACATTCATTTTCACTGCTTTTTGGACCTTCAAACATGCTTTGTTCCTTGCAAAGGAATTGAAACTTTCAGTTTTCACAAATTCACTAATCTTAACACAAAATTTAATGGCACACTATAGCTCTAAATTTCACTATTCCATTTTCTGTAATGCACTACAAAAACACAATTTCACTTATCACACTCTATATGGTTATGCACTTTCTACATGAGATTGAAGTTCTAATTAAGTATCTACAAGATATACGGAGGGGAAGCTCGCAGTGTTGCCTAGATCACTCTCAGTACTACCAAGCTTATTACTTTTCTGCCACATCATATTACATTACAGAATGGTCTGAAAAATATCAAATTTAAGTACCAGAATGTTTCTCATCCTCTGAATTTCCAGATTCACACTCGGAATCGCGGTCACTTTCGTCCGAACATTCACCCTCTTCCAGATCCACCTCCTCAACAGAATTACTTCTCCTCCGTTTTCGTTCCTGGAAATAATATTCAGAATTACTGTGTGCTACGTACCGAGGGCAAGTTTTCGAAGATTATTTATTTGCAATAAGCTCATTGATTGAGATAGACTGTCCATAGTAGAAGAACTGATTACCTAAAACAAAGGAAGGTATTCTATACAATTAATCAGCTGAAGACAATCATTTAACATACTTGTAATTCCCCTTGACTTTTATCTTTATTGTAACTCAAATTATCTTCGGGTTGTTTTACCTCCACTTGTGAATGAAATATGTATTCTTGTTTTTCAGTGTCATAAGACATGTAAGTGCCTGTATTCCCATCAAAATAAAGACCATATTCCTATAAAATAATAGATCAGAACATTTTAATAATTCATAATATAATTAGGTAAAATCTGTTGCATATTTGCTATCAAACACAAGCTTACTGCATTGTAATAATATCCAGAATTATAATCATAGTACAACCCACTGGTTTCCTCATACACCATACCCTGATTTTGCATAACATTTTCAGCAGCTTCTTTAATCTCTTCTACAATAGTTTTTGGTAAATCTCCATTGTTATCAGTTTGTACAGACACTTCCTTGATTTCTCTCTTCTAAAATGTTGGGAATAAGCTTTGGTAATAGAGATTATGACAAAAAGGGAGACACTACAAATATTTTGGTACCTTCAACTTTCTCCGTAACTTCTTTATTTTTTTTTGCTGTTTCAAAACAAAGTTCCTTAAACTTATAATATATTCCATAACTTCGGGCATATCGCAAAGTTTTTGTGTAATGAAGGATAATTTGCTATCAAAATGAGTACTTGAATCACTGTCACTACTAAAATAATCCTCAGGTTTCACTGGGTTTTCAGAACCAACAAACTTTTCACTGCTAGCCATGTATATGTTTCTAATTAAATCTACTTACAACAATGGAATTGTATAAAAAAACATAAATAGACTATGAATTGTCAAATAGTATTTTTTAATTTTGAGGAACTGGTAACATCTACTACTGACACTCCCCTACACAGAGCCAACATCAAACATCAGATAAAATTACTAATGAATTCAAATACCAGCAATTTGCTTCCTACAATTACTTTTTTGGCGATTTACTTTTGCCAATTAAGTTTTATTGTTGAATGTTTCACAAACTCTAAATATCATTGCACTTTAATTACTCTAAATATTTAGTAACATGAAACAGAAATTTTTATTAGTTCATTGATGAGAAGATATTCTCATTACACGGTGCTGTACCTTTATATTTTAGTTTCTTATAGGATAATAGATGACAGCATAGGCTAAAGTGAAAGGGTTCGCTAAAAATGTTTCAACAAAAGCTAAACAGAGTGCGCAAATAGTCAGTGCGAAATTGTATAAATATAAAATGTAACAGTTTTGTTTGGTCTTGTATATCTTATTACCTGAAAAAAAAAAGATTTTATACGTTGTTATAGTTCTCTTAACTGTAGTGAGAAGTATACAGATTAAAAATTTTAAATAATAAACAGAATGCTGTAGGCACCCTATTTTTACATAACGATGATACTGGAAAAGTTAAATTTTCTATGTAGCTTTTAAGAATATACAAGGCGTAAGTTTTTTTTTACAAAAGTTTCGGTAAAACAAACATTAATCATTTATTTCATTCATTAGCATGTGTAAGTATTGTAGAAGTCTATTGTGTTATGCTGGCATAACTTTCCAAATCTCACCAAAAATATAAAATGGACTGAAAAAGGATCATGCATGTAGAAGTATACAACAAGATTGTAAAGTTTGCGGAAAGCACTTTACAGCAGAAGATATTAGAAGAAATAACGAATTATTACCACTAGTTTTCCCTACACTATGTTTATCTGCTATAATAGACAAATTCACATTTTGTATATTCCAAACTTATCCAAAACAAATCCAGAAAATACTAAAAACCAGGAGAGAAATATATTAACTAAATTGGACTGAGATAAGAAAACGCTGTAAATACAACTTTCTCATAGTATGAGTGAAATCAATTCACGAGAAAGACATAAAATGCTAACACACGGACATGTTTCTGCCTTCCCGGCGTCATCAGCGTGGCTTCGAGCAGTTTTATGCTAACATGTATTCATTTGGATCGTAGAGTTAAGTATGGTAATAAAAGCAGCGAAAGAATTACATGTGTTAGCATAAAACTGCTCGAAGCCACGCTGATGACGCCGAGAAGGTAGAAACGTCCGTGTGTTAGCATTTTATGTCTCACATGTCTTGAATTGATTTCACTAATACCATGAGAAAGCTGTATTTACAGTGTTTTCTTATCTTGGCGTTATTTTCTATGCATTCTTTTAGATGTGTTTTTAAATTGGATTGAGTGCTTCTGCTTGTAAGTATCTTGTAATTTTGATTATAAACATACATATATCTCCCATTAACTAGCTTTATTTTATTATTTATCCTAAATATTTTATGTAAATATGTCTTGTAAAACGATTTTGATTGTATAAATGTTTTCTTTTAATACTTCCTTAACACAATAGTATATTAATTCATTTGTTATGTAATGCAAACTATACGTAACACAGCAAAATTTTATGTAATATTAATATAAAATTTTGTTATATTACGTATACGCTCTTCAAGCATTATTCGATTTAAATTTAATAAATACATACGCACTAATGCTATTGTTGTTAGTTTCTTCCAAGCTGCACAGATGACGCCAGACGCAGAACCGTAGGATCGAGGATTGTCATACCTTCTTGTCTCAGGTTCCATGCTATAACATATGGTTAATAATTAGTTGCGTCGGTAGAAGATAGATTTCTGTAGAAACCAAAAATGGCGACCAGATAATTACTTGTTATATTTATTATATGTGTATATGTAATTTCTTAGTTTGACTTTACACTTTTTGGCCGCTGGCACCACCTATCTGTTATCTTTGGAACTAACATTTTTAGTTTGGTGTGAATTGGTAGCATAACATAATTGATAATAGAATTTAGTAGTTGTATATAAGCTACAAAATTGTTAATTTTTATCAGAGTTATTTCAAGTTAAGCGAATTTAGAGGATAATAAAACTAAAAAGGCAAAATGTTTATGATTTTAAAAATTATTTATTACGTAATACTTTTGAATACACCGCCATTACGTGTGTCAAAATCTAGGGAATTTAGCACTTTTAATCCCTATTTTATGACGTTTTATGAGGGCTAATACAATACGATACAATACTTTTATCGTTTGCATTTAATCGTGTAGGGTACTTTTAAAGGATATTAAGGTAAGAAATCGTAGTACTTAACATATAAGAAGGTAATTTGTTGTCATCTACTACAATAAAGTCAGTTCAATTTAGACATGAAGAATTTTTATTGTATAAGCAAGGTTATGAATACATGATTACATAAATGGTCGAATTTTGTAGGTGCAATTTTATGTTAATATTCCCTAATTTTTTTATCAATTATATTAATAATAATGCTCTTTCCTGTTTCTTTCAGAAATTACACTAAAATGGCAGACGCAGCTAAACCAGTAGGTCGTCCAATGAGATTCCCATATACTTTCTTAGCAAAAATTGCCCAGTTTCCATTCAAGTTTTATGTCGGAAATCAGTTTATATGGAAATATTATGTAATCAGTTTCATAGTCTGTGTACCCCTGTTCAAGAAAATTTCCAATCTAGGTAAGATGCCATTACTTTAACTTAATTTAATATTGACATTCCGTTCTTTTCTTAACAGCAAATTCACCTGAAAACGTTGCGATATGGGCTGAAAATCGTAGAAAAGAAGCTGAGGGACACCATTAGTAAGCGGGGTTATCTTATAGTACTACTTTATTAAGTAATATATCAATTACATTTTTGTTGTAAAGATATGTGTATTTGCCGAATTATACACTGGTAAAATAAAATATTTTAGTTTTTAATGAAGTAATAAATAACCTCAGGGAAAATTAGATTAATCAGTTACTTGTCAACATTTAAACAATTAGGAATAATGCACAATTCTAAATAATTTTAATAAGGATTGTGGACATTAATCAAGACGTAAAATGCTGTTTTGTGTGATTCAATTTTCATTTAGAAAGAGAGTCAAATGAAAAGATGGTATTAATCTGTTGAATTTGAACTAAATTCAATTTACTAGGATTTCGATCAAAATTTAATTTCTATCAGATCTCATAAAAAGATACAAGATAGTTTGTTGTAAATTCTAAATTTAATTGTTCATCTATTTTTACATTTTGGACCACAGAAACTTAGTAATTTAGACAAACTTCGGAACTTTAATAATAACAGCTGGCAATAGCAGGCAGGCTTTTGTTTTTACTAATACCATGATTATTTGAATTTTTATAAAAATTTTTAAATAAGTTGTAAATAACCGTAATATTTTTGAAATACGTTTAATACTAAAACTCAAAAAGAAAGTTTTCAAATCCTAAAATCCTTTTTTGAATTCTTTTTAATAAAAGATTATCCGCAAATTTCGTTTCAATTCTCCTCATTAATATCTCTCATAATATTAAAGGTGAATCATTTATCCAAATCTGTGCCCTGCACAGGTATAATTATAAATTAAAAATAATTTTTTTGATTTTTTTTTTATAATTAAATATAATGCGCAGGCGCGGCAGTGAATAATGTATAATTGTAATAGAAACATAGAGAGGATGAAAGAAATATTTCTTTTATTTCGTAACTAAATATACAGTGATTTAGCTAGAATTTGTAGTCTTCAGGGCGATAAATGATGCAGTAATTTGCAAAGTGTTATAAAATATTTAGATGATCTATAAAGAAAAATTAAGATAATTTCCATGTAGATTTAATCGTTATATACAGAGACTATTATCCTCCAAGAATTAAAGTGTTTCTGTTCTCTTCCAATAATCTTAAATTTTTACTTCTGACACATAAACAGAGTGCTCTACACATCACACAATATCCATTAAACATATACTTATCTACTTCAGTGCTTTTTTTTCCATGGGCGGGAATTTTAACCCCAAAAAGCAACTCGGCCGGTAACTCCCCTATTATGCTCCTATGTTATTTTAAGTCGTTCGACCCGGTTACACCTCAACAACAAACTCCACAATCCGCTCAAGAGGTCATTCTCTTAACTTGGCTTTGTCAAGTTGAGCATCCCCAAGGTGAATCTGTCTTTCCCCGCAGATTGCCGGGGAGTCGATAAGAAGGTGCATACGAGTTTCCTTCGTTCTCACACATTTTCTACAAGAAGGAGAGTTTACAAAGCCCATGCGATGTATGAATTTATTGAGTACGCAGTGTCCGGTTAAAACCGCTGTAAGTGCTCTAAGTTTGGCCCTGCTCATAAGGGCTACCTTGCGCAGTCTTCCCTCGCCTGAATAGATTCCGCGGTTTTTGCAGTGACTCAAACCAGCTAGACCGTTCCAGTAGAACGGATGATTGGCGGCGATCTCAGATTGAACAAGTCCTAATATTACCATAGGTACACCCAGATGTTGCTTCAGGACCTGAGAACAGTCGTCCACTGGCGTCTCTTGCTAACAATTGCTATTTCATTTCCTTTGATCCCCGAGTGGCTTGGCATCCATCTCAGCGTAACGGTGTGATGTTCCGCCAATTGTTGCAACCTTCTGCGGCACTCCAACACCATTTTCGAGTCAAATTTGACAGCTTGTAGCGCCCTAAGAGAGACTTCAAAGTTATACGCGTAGTCGATAGAGTTCTCCTCTTTAGTCTTTAATTTGGATCCAACTCGGGGTCCGATATTGAAAGTTGCTTCCTTACCATATTAACGGCTATGAAAGAGTAGTCAAAAATAGCCAAAAAAATAAAAGAAACGAAAATATAACAGTGACTTTTTAGAAATAACTTTTATTTTACCGAGGAGGAGTCAGAATGTAAACGGCTTTGTGTGATTTACAATGAAGCCATTCAAGTTTTATTCCCCATTCAAGTTTTATTCCCCATTCATATAATATATATACGAGAAGGGTTTTACAACTGTGTTTCTAAAAGATAATAATGCCAAATTAATATTTTCGTTAGCTTTCTAACATTTCTTCATTAACATCTTAATGCTTTGCATAATGCGTTCAGGTAATTTATGTGCTTGTTGATAGATGGTGAAACTTTTAAATTTTCCCTCTTAAGAAAATTTTCGAAATTCTATACCAGTAAACTGTCTGCCATTATCAGAAACTACATTTTTTGATATACCTTTTCGTGAAAGAGTGTTTTAATACATTTATTACGGTTTTAGATGTTAAATTATTACTTGAATCCTAAACTTCTGGATATTTTAAATAATAGTCTACAACAATAATATAATTTTCGCCATATAGCTTAAATAAATCTAGCAACTTTGTACCATGACATCTGATTTTCTGTTCCGATTAATTCCTTAATTAACTTTTCATTTCCGGATTCACACTGTTTCATTTTTAATTCTATAAGCATAATTTTTTTCGCCATCGTATCTGGATTTGAAGAATTTATACCTCTTATTAAAACATTTTTAGGTATAAAATACTTTGGAAATTTTTATTGTACAAATATCATTTTTTCTTTTCTATGGAAGAAATTAAATGTATTATAAATTTCAGTTGCTTCTTTACCAAGATAATGGAATAACCGTGCATATTGTCTGTTCTCGGCTTTCAAATCCAAATTAGTCACAGTTGAATAAATTTCATATCTTTATAACCAATTTTTCGAACAAACTGAGCAATGTTCTATATTCAAAGACGGTCTTTATGCAATCAAGTATGCATATTTAAACATACACTCAGTTCGCACCTTAAAATTCAATATGACTTTTATGAGAAATGCGAACGCGGTTGCCACATTGTGTCAAAATTATATCTCAGGATGTTTTAAACCAAGTATGGGCAACCCTTGAGATGTTGTGGGCCAAACTTTAGTGTGCAAATACGTTCGCGGGTCGCGTTTAAAAGTAGTGTTCATAATTTTTAGCGGTAGATATCAGACATGAAATAATACGTCAATGTTATTATAATGCAATTTATTAAAACAAGAAAGTGAAATGAAAAAAATAGGTATAACATTATAATTAAATCGTGAATTTTTTTTTAATTGTGTCTTTCAAAATGTCTCGCGGGCCGGATCCGGCCCGCTGTAAGCCGGTTGTTGCCCACATGTTTTAAATTCTACAGATGCCATACAGTTGGCTATATGAAGAAATGACAAATGGAACACAACCAATATTTATCATATATGTTTATTATAGTATTATGTTACATGATAGTATTTAATAAAAATAGAAGTTATTTCCATATTTTCCAAATTATACGAAACGGCTTTTATTAAAGTATAATTTACGAATGTGATATTTCTCTTTCTCTTAGAATTCATTCTACAATTGACTATAAGATTGGTAAACTGAATTCTCTATTAAGAATAGTCTTGCAATGATATAATATAAACAGTGGTCTTCTATATATATTAGAAACATGGCACACAAAACACATCCAAAACACGGGCGAAATATGAAATTTTTAGATTAACCGAGAATGCAAACATCATAGGAATCATGGATAATGCAGATGTCAAAAAAGTCACTAGTACAAAATCACACAACCCTGCCCAGGTTGAAAAAAGATGTATATACATCAATTCTCTGTCAATAGAAAGAGATGATAACATTTCATAAGATCCAATACTGAATTTTAAGGCGCAAACGGACTGCACAACATGCACTTGCGTAAAAAATAAATATATAAACAGGTTAATTATAGAAGCTGATCTAAGACTCAAATTTTGGATTTCTTAGTTCCACCAAACAGATACAAATATTCCATTCAGTTTAATGTAAGCTTAGATAAGAATCAGTTGGTTAACGGACGTTAAAGATAATTCTGTTTTGTTTTCAGCTTTACTAGAATGAATGTTGTATTTTATTGTTATTTTTCTCGTAGATTAAACCAGCATATTAGTTTTATTAATCTGCTACTAATGACTACACAGGGTCCATAACTTATTCCAATATCTAGAAACGGCTCGCAAGCAAAAAAAGGTTGGCAACCGCAGGTTTAGGCAAATTATATTACACTCTTGTTCTAATATTGCCTATCTATCAAAAGAAATGGACAGGGTCTTAGATATTTTGCAATATTGAAGTACCCTGTAGTTACCTACAAGGAGAAAGTATTTTACGTATTTTACACGTGCATAAAATATTTAAACAGTTGCCCGCAAATGTACCTCGCGCTAGTACATACCACTTTAAATACACGGCATCGGTCTTCGGTTTCGAACCATAACAAGCGCGTATTGACGGGAAAAAATGAAAACGGTGCCGTAAATTTTATTCTTAATTGCTAAGAAAGTGCCTCAACAATTTTACCTTGAAATCGTTTTGCAATATACGTAAAATTATTAAGCAAATACCCAATAACTACATGCTTACATACATGTAAATAAATATTTGCGTTGACATTTTTGAAGAAACAGCGTTTTTTCTTCGAGTAATTGATTAACAAAAAATAAAGGATATCTGTGTAGTGTACAAACGATTCCGTGTGAAAATGTAGTGATGATATGAAGAGACAAAATGTGTTTATTCTATGACGACTTTTAGAATGGCTTTGCTAGAAAATTGTTTCTGTTGTAGTCTGGCAATTGGCGCTGGATTTTTGGCGGCTTATCTGCTGGTAAGTTTAAAAAATTTTCTATAAAAACGGATTTTGCTTTCGTTTTCGTTACGAAGAAGGAGCAGCACAGATGTATTGAATTTATGACTTTTATAATCTTAGTATACCAGTTACATCAAGGTCGAGACAAATTTTTAAATCCGGTGAGACGCCCACACCAAAAAAGGATTAATAATGAAACGAATAGCCTTCCGTGTGTTGTCGAATTTGAAATCTTATAGTAACTAGTCGTAGTATTCATTCAAAATCATTGCTCGTGATCCGCTTTGACACCTACATCATCGGAGTGGGCAATTAGCGCTTCAAACTACTTTTAATTTGTATACCTGCTATACACTACCGTCTAAAAGTTTGGAAATAGCAACGGATTTTACAAAAGGACGCAGATACGGTAAAATTTTATTATGATTATTAATGAATTTATACAACATAAGTGATTGTAATAAAATATTTATGTATTATTTAGCTCGTAAATTTATTTTCAACGATATGATCTCCTTTGGCTTCGACAGTACTCTTGTACGATACATCGCAGAAATCTTTGGTTGAACTAATTTTGGGGGGGTAGATACGCCTGCATTATGACTTTTAGTAGTGAAGGATCCCGCTTGATGTTGAAAGAAGTTACCATATATCTTCGCTCATAGTTTGATGTGTATTGTACAAACAAGCAAAATTTAAAAAATTGAAATTATGAAAGTCTTACTACAATTAGAATAATGAGGAATAAATAAAGTTAATATTAACCCCAAAGATAAAAACGCTGTTAAATACAGTTTTTCTCATGGTATGGGTGAAAATCATTCACGAGAAAGACAATGTGAAGAGACTAAATCGCCTACCCGGCGTTATCAGCGGCGTTTCGAGTGGTTTTATGCCCGACACATTGTCATTTCCTCTCTGCTACTATCACCATATCTAACCCTACAATTCAATGATTATTCTTGGCGCTAACTAGTGCCAAAAGAATGAAGTACTTGTCTGCAAAGTCAGACACAGCGAGAAGAAGCGGGTAAGCCCGAGGTTAATATTAATATATAGCAGCAAAAAATCAACATTAAGCCAACTGTATATGGTACATTTATATATACCGTCATATTATGAAAAATCGTTTTTGTATTTTAAAACATGTTTTATTTTGTTTTCAACTCTCTTATCGGTGTTGTAATTCTTTAAGGTCGTCAAAAATGTTAAAGTACGTAATGTCGTGGGAATTATACATTAAATTTGATAAAGTAAAATGTAATACGTTATTTCAATATGCTTGTGTAACCGCCAGAAACGAAATTTTTTAAGGAAATCGTTCAATTCTATGTTTCATTTAACTATTTAAAGGTGTAGACACACCTTTTCTGTTGCAAAGTTTATTTATATGACTGTCATGAGGTAAATGCAGCGTATGTTATCGTATTATCTAACTCAACAATCTAAAAAATGTTTACGTAAAACAACGTGCATACATTGGAAAGCATTATTTAATGAATATAAATTATTACCAACAATAATACGTAACAAAAACGACATATAGTTACAGTTTCACCAGTCGCATTTCAACAACATACTCATTCATAACTATACGTATGTAAGTACATGTTCTTTATATGATAATAACAATATATGACAAACATATGTATAATAATTTTTTTGCATTTTTTTTATCTCCAAGCGTTGATTATGACTAGTATTTTCTTCTTTCATAAGCAATAAACTTTCTTCCACACTACTAACAGTACTTCCTAGTTGATCAAGTTAATTTTTTCAATTTGTTGCGATTTTTTTTTTTCGTTTTGTAGAGGTTCTTATTGAATTATTAAGAATTTATTCGTTTAAATAGCCTTAAAGCGAATTTTCAACCAGATTAATATCGAGAGAACGGGTTTACCAACTATTTGGACAATGAGTGTTGACTATACTATTATTAAACATGTTACTAATTATTTTATCACAATACCCCACACAGCAAACCGCAATTTTTAGTGTACAGTGTACGGTTAAAGCATTTAGTATAGAATAGTTCCTTGCCGTCTTTAAATCGTTGTCCATTGCTTTAAATGCACGTCGCGACTGTAAAACTGTTGGTTGAAAAGTTCCCAACCAAAATCTTAATTTTTTTTTGGTAAGGTCAGCGGTATGAAGATGCGCGTTATCGCGGAGAAGGACTATCCTGCGTCGCTGATTTTAGATGGCAGATTTTAGTTTGGTGAGCATTCTTGATCCGCCATCAAATGGTTTTCTCGAAGATGTCGCAAAAATTTTCTCCATGTCTTAGTCATATTCTACCACGACATCTGCACATTTGAGGTCTACTCTGGTTTCATATCTGAACAAAACTCTGTCCCAGGCGTCGATAATGTACTGTGCATGACCTCTAGCGTGATTTGTGAGCTGCGCTGAACAGTGATGCAACAGTAGGCTCTCTACATGCCAATCTGACTTTTTTTGGCCTTCTCTTACGTTAGACCAGAAGTTCTGATATTTCTGACAGATTCGAAAAGTTTTATGTTGTGTGATGCGCTTTTACGAAATGTTGTACTTTATTTTTTTGAATTAAGTGGTTAAATATTAATTAATTAGTAGCTAACTAATGATTTACCACGCGAAAAAAATTGAACACTTGAAAAGCGATTTCGAACAGTGTACTCACTACAATGAAAAATTACATGAACAGAATGATACACTTTTTTCTCTTCATTTAGCTAATGAAATTACACTTTTAATTACAGAGCAAAACTAACGAAAAGAAAGTGTGTTTTAATAAGAGCGTACGATTGTAAGGTTCAATAAAATATGGTTTTCTGTAGCAAAGTATTGAAATATTTATTGATTTATAATGTATACATTTGAGCATTATGTATAAAACAAAATATCCTGTAAATAACCGTCATGGATTTGCTGGCACATGCAATAATACTATTATATACATGTGGCGGTATTTCTTTAATAAAGCGTCTAATTTCGGCCTTCAATGCTTCCGTAGTTGTGGGCGTGTTGATATAAACCTGTGACTTCTGATAACTCCACAGCTAGAACTCCAAACGTATTAAATCGCAAGAACGTGCCGGCCAGTTCTGGTCCCCAAACCGGGAAATGACACGACCAGAAGCAAACGCGTGCAAGACAGTCAATGTTTCACGGGCGGTATGATCTGTCGCACCGTCCTGTCTTGAAACCACATCCCGTCAAGAGCAATATTTTTCAATTGAGACACAAAAAACTGCGTTATCATAGCACGATAACGTTCGCCATTCACCGTTACTGCATTACCTTCCTCATCTTTAAAGAAAGAGGAATAATTGGACCGTATCCAATTATACCTCTAGACCACAATGCACACCAGACAATGACACGTTTTGGATGCATTGCTTTCTGATGAATGAAAATAGGCCTCATCACTTCTGTTTGCTCATGGATTCAATTGGTGAGCTCTTTTCGCTGTGCAGTGTCTGTTGACAGAAGTTTTTGAGTCAATTTCGATTTTGTAGGCGTGGGGATGAAAATCTTTAGTTAGAATACGCTGAAGAGTGGCTTGTGTTATGTCCAATTCTTGTGCACGATGACAAATCGCCACCTCTGCACTTTCGACCACACCATCGCGAACTGCCGTGATGTTCTGAACGACCTCTACGAGCTCGTGTCTTGTATTTCAGATCACTAACCGAACCGGTACTTTCGAATTTTTCGATTATTGTTTTCATAGTGGATGAATTAGGCGGCAATCAAACTTTTACCATTTTGATTATAATGTTTAATAATCGGGACGCGTTGTTCTATCATGTAATACTCCATGTTTATTAACTTCCACCTGTCAACTTTCGATCTGTCACGTCATAATCATGTGATCTTTATGACTGTCAAACAAGGCAAGAAATTCAAATCTTGCGCTCTGATTGAAACCCTCTTCACCTATTTGGCGTAAGCCACCTATGATTTCTCATAATAAACGTCAATATTTCTTAACCTAAAAGTATTGCAAATGTATGATTGAATTTGAACAAGATAAAAGTGTTTCCGGTAACAATTATAAGATTATCATCTGTTCTAAATTTTCGCACGATTTAGTCAAATTTATTCCGGATTCCATAACAGCGGAGTACAAAACTAATTGCAAGTTCACCTTTAAAAAGTAACCAACTTTTAATGATTGAAAAATTTAATAATAAAGAAGAAATGATACAGTAACATATCCTTTTGCTTCATAAATACAAATGTACAAGTTTGCTTCTCCGCCGAGTTTTTAAGAAGTTTTAGCACTTTAAGACAATTTTCTTGTGCTCTCCATTCACGATATGAATTCTTTTTACCTTTACTAATTTAGAACGCAATAGATACTTTCTTTTTCAAATTTTATAATGCGTATACGTTTTGTTTGTGTACCCGTATGAATGTCTCGAATATACAATCCTGTTACGTCCTAATCGCCTTTTCCGTGTATTGTAACAGTTGTTATCAGACGCTCGTTTGAAAGTTACGCAGAAATTAATAATGGAACAACCTTCGGTTACATGTATTGTTAATCTTTAATGGCGAAGGATAAATCTATCTTGAGGCGATGGTTTACCACATGGTTGCTAGTGTATTGCATAGGAAGTGCACAAGATTTCGCCATCAAATTAAGAACCGTGTTATTAGATTTCTGCGTATGTATTTGGTTAATTTTTTGTTCATAATATTTTTATATATTGTCATTTATGTCGTACAAGAAAAACTAACAATTTCTAGTATGAATGTTATATTATATACAGGATCCGTAAAAAATATCGCACCCGGTAGAATTACGTACAATGTTGACATGTAGATTCGACCTAGTGGTTCTCAAACTTTATCAGTCCGCGGCTCACTTAGAGGTCTGATATTTTATCCCAGCGCCCTTGTCAAAATGTATGCACAATGTATGCTTACATTTATTACAAAGACTGTCAAACTAAAATATGTGAATTCAAAAAATATGAAATAAATGGTGAAAACCTTCAACGACAAGTAAATTAACGTGATGGTGTGCTTGCTGATTGCCACACATTTTTTCGAAACGCGAAATAAGGTTTGACATTGTTATTCTCATTTGTCGTTGCACATCAATTTTTTAGCGATATTTATTTGCGTTCTATTACAGCCACACCCGAAAATCTGACTTTGTATAAGTAAGTTGTAAAAGAAGCGAGGAGCTTTACGTTACGAGTTGGATATTCATTTTATTAAACAGTTGTCGTAAGACTCTTCTTCCTGGGAAGTAAATTCTGGTGAAGCTTGAACATGGAAAGGTTCCACGCAAATTTCTCAACATCGTTAGTGAGCTTTAAGAAATGAACCCTGTAAGGGGATCGGTCTTGTGAAACAACGAATCTACAAGGGCTGTTTTTTTTTTCAACTTCCGTTCGTGTACGTAAACACACAAGCGATGGGAGACAGGAATGCTCAGAAGGTGACTGCGCGTGATAATACCTACCACTTGCAACATTATTATGCCATTTTCGGCTGAGTTGTACGTAAACATGACTGCTACAATTGATTCTCCGGCTAAGTGCGAGTTGCGTAGTGTAATTGGATTCCTTCAGGCAGAAGGGAATAGCGCAGCTGAAATTCATCGAAGAATGAGCCGAGTATACGGCGAAAACTTTATGATGGATGGTGTTGTGAGTGAATGGTGTAGGAAGTTGAAAGAAGGCCGAGCTGAAGTTCAGGATGAAGGCGGAAAAGGACGCAAGACTGTCGCATCAGAAGACAGTGTTCAACAAGTTGACAAAATGGTTCGAGAATTCGGGGCCTACCATTAGTGAGTTCCATCTCTTTTATGAACTGAAAAAGTGAGTAGGAGGACAGAGCTTCCAGAGTACAGAGGAACTTCAAAACAACGTCAAAGACCATCTCAAGTCACTGGCGGCGACTTTCTATGCAGAGAGGATTGGAAAGCTCGTCCATAGATAAGACAGACGCATCAATTTTCACGGTGATTATGTAGAAGGGTAAGCATGTTTGTACATAACTTTTGGTAATAAATTCATTTTGTTATTTACACTATATTTTTATGAGCTATCGGGGGTTGAAAAAAATAACAGCCCTTTGTGCAGTTCAGGGAAACAATCTTGTCTTTTCCCTACAACTGTACCTTTTCTCTAAACGCCGTAACCTTCTCCAAAAGTTTCAAAATCTGCATGTCATTGCTTGCAGAGACAGATTCAAGGTATTCAGCTAATCAATTATATTGCATACATACGCTAGTTTTAGCAAAAAAATGGATTCGATACAGTACCTGGTGTTTTCATTATCCTCCTCTTATAAAAAGTGTGAATTTTTTAACCTAGTTCAAATACACGGGATAAAACGTTGCTACGTGAAACCAACGTGATCTGCAGTAGTGTAACAGGATCATGTGTTCTGCTCCCACGTCAGTGTATAACTTTTAGAAAAATCTGGCTTTCAGTGGTCTAGTTTATATATAGTTTACTACGTCTACAACACGTTCTAATACCAAACTCAATTGAGAGCTTATCGACCTTGACGCAACTTCTTATTTGCGGATGATGCGATGGGTCCATGCAGCATGCGGTGCTTTGCTGCGAATAAGGGCCTATAATTTTCCACAACGACCAAACATTGATCGAGCTCTATCAGTACACATGTCGATGCAATTTTCCCAGTCCAAACCACTTTCGGTTATAAATTTGTAAAGCATCACAAATTAATGTTAAGTGTTTGCATTTCCAATGATGTTTTTGTAGAACAAAAAATCTTCAAATGAGGAGCGCGCCTTTGATACTACCAGTAACCTTGCTAATATGCAAACCAAATTCCGTGATTTTTATTTTCTCTATGAATCGATCATTGAGGTTCTGAGCGATATAATGGACTCTTCGACGAATCGTGTTGTTGGATAAAGATACTTTTGAAATTAATTTTCTCGCAGATTCTTCTAGCATAATATTAATCATCTGAAGAGCAGTCGGTGGAATAATTTCTTCTGCTGTGGTGTGACATTTTTTACACTTGGCCACTCTGTTCGTGACCTTAAAATAAATCTCGTGATGGAAAACGAGGTCGCGAATGAAAAAAGTGTATGGAGAGCTGAATTAGATCACCTAATTCATACTTTCATTGTTCTTCCTTAATTACATGTTTAACCTAACATATTTTCCCAATTAGCAGCAGCATTTTGAATAGCTTGTCATCAGTGATCTATAACTTCCGTATTTTTAACTTACTAGGAGTGAGTTCAGAATGGTACAACGGCAATCTCTGTTCAAACCATACACATACCTCAGATAATACTTTTAGATTTAAATGAAGCCTGCATGTCTTTCTTGATATTGTTGTTTGTATTTTTCTGTTTCACAGCTATGCTATGAAATGTTATCCATAATAATAACAGCCGTATCTAGTAATAGTTTTCATACCCTATTAAAGAAAGAAGTTTATTATATATCCCTGAGAAATTCCATTCCAATATATTTATTACACAGTATATTCTTACGACTGCATATTTAGCTAAGTTTAACTAACAAATAACGGAAGAAACGAAATTTAGAATCATCTACATATGCATATTCTGTATTCTTGCTTGCTGGCCGCTCTACCACGTAATTATTATTTCAGAGGTACAATTAAAGACAGTGAACGTGATCCTTGATGCAAGAAATTCAAATGTGCAAGTTAGACGCGAACGAATTGCTACTTTTACGTCCGTAGATTGTGTTAAAGATAGCATTGAATGTTAACGGCAGGAAGGTGCAGTTTTTCGATACATTCATTCGAATTCAGGCTTCTAGTAGGTAATAAGAAGATTTGTGTTGCGCAGTAGAATCTAGCCTTATCACAAATATAAATTGTCATACATTGTTGGCTATATAATTTTTTTGAGAATTGTGCCTATTACTTGAAAATAAAATATGTAAATATGTAAGAATTTAAGGTAGTTATCTTAAAGCTGTTTCTTCCATCTTTTAAAGGCCCTTTTTTATCACGAAAGATACGTAGTAAGGTACAAGTAAAAGAAGTATATACATGTGTTGGTGCAGTCGTGTTCTGAAACTATTCGATTTTCGAGTACAGTTGCACAAAGGTTCCTCGAGGCTGCATCATATCGCTTCAACGGAGTTTGAACTTCCAAACCAGGTGCCTTCAGTGTATAAAAATTCAAACAAAAACATAATTAAGGTTGGCAAATAACAATTGTCCTTAGCTACCCTGAAGGAAATGGTAGATTCCTTACCCAAACGTCGGAATTAACTAAAACTATGAATGGAAATATTTCGTTTAACATTTCGAGTTATGCTTCTGCCTAAAGGATTTCAGTAAGTTATGAAATTGTAAACAACTCTGATTCTGCTTTAAGAACTCAACGTTAAAATCGCCCTCAATAATTCTTATAATATCCAATACAACAACCAAATTTAGTAAATTTTAGAATTGTAGACAAAAGTCATTGAAAACACAAAATCTCTCGTATTATGAGAAAACGTTGTTTATTCCAGTCAATATTCGCACCGCAATATTCGAATGTGATGTGTGTGAATAGCTAATTTATTCATGGAATTATTGCGAAACGAAGCTATATTAGTACGAGGGTTGTCTTTTAAGTCTTTTTATATAGAGCTGTTACAAGAGATAGCAGATAGCTTTTAAAGACTTTATAATTTTTCTTCTTATTCTCGATGAAGATTAATGCACTTTTGCATGCGCTCGAACCAGCTCTATTTCATTCGTTTGTTGGTATAGATAAAATTGTGTTTTTGAAGGCATCGCTCGTCCCTCTGACCACTGGAACCTTTAACCAAGCAGTTTGTTCTTGATTTTCGGAAAGGTAAAGAAATTTTTCGGACTGTATGGCATATTTTAAAGCAACAAAACAATTCGTTTTGTTGCTTTAAAAATTTGATTGTCTTGCGTGACATGTGCGAACTTGCATTGTTAGGTAGAGAATGATTCGTCTTTCGGGGTTAGTTTTTCGAAGCTTAGCGATGACTTTCGCCAAACAAATGGTTGTATACCAATCAGCAGTAATAGTAATCCGTTGATTTCGTAGAGGAATTGCTGCTGCTTTCGAGACAAATGTCACGACCATCTTTTTGGAGGTACTTCGAAAACCGATAACTTTTGTCGGCGTTTCTTCAACTTGGAACACCCAAATAGACAACTGGCATTTTCTGGCGCGTACGAGTAAGTCCAAGACCACTAACGATGGAGCGATTTAGAGTTTTCTGACACCGATTTGTCCTAGCTGCTTTCTGTTTTTCGGTCAACAGATGTGGTATTCAATAGGAATTTAATTTTTTACACACATTTCTTCATTCAACATTTTTTCAATTGAGGTCTTTGAAATCCCCAATGATACCTCAATTTCGCGATATGTCGGCCTTCGTTGATGATCTTGCGCATAGCATCGACGTTTTCTTGAGTGGCTGCCGTTTTTGGTGCACCTGATCTTGGATCGTTGCTAAAAGGAATCAGTTCACGTTTGAATTCCTCATATCAACGAGAAATTGTTGATTGACGTGGTGCTTCAATACCGAAAACAGAAACGAATTTGGTGAAGTATTCTTGTTCAGATAATTGTCTTCGAAAATAATAAAAAATTATTGCACGGAAATGTTTTCGGTTTAATTCAATTTGTCAACTTTGACAGTTCATTGTATATACAGCACTACACGTATCGCACTGAAACTTTGGATTTAGGTTAACTAAAAATGGAGGTTAATTTTTAGTACTGAGGTTTGATTAGTGGCGCCCTCTATGTTCCAGTATGCAATACTTACAAAACATCCTTGGTAGCAATACATATGGCAGAGGCGTTATGTAAGCCACTTTTTGCCTTGAAAGTTATCTGCAATTTGCAGTGAGATAGACAATTCAACTCCGAAGTGTTTGAAAGATATGGTTATGGATTGTAAATTTTGGTGATACAGAGCAACGATTTCAGTTCGATTGGATTTTACATTCTTCGATTTTGTATTCTTCCAGGAAAATGTATAAGAATAAAATTTTTATTCTGTATTTTAGTCCGTATGTGTAATTCCAAAATACACATTTGAAATTGTTTAAGTGAAAAAACCGTTATGTTCGCCAATTCAAACATTTTCTTTCCCCTATTAGTTAGAATTATCGAGGTTGTATGGTAGGTATGTTTATTTTTCATAAAAAATACGGACAATTTTTTTAAGCTCTGTTGTCCTTTAGTACCAACGTTTTCTAAAACTCCTTACCAGCAATAGGATACCGTTGACAATGCTTCTTCTATTAATGTTGGTGGAGGCGGCATTGTCTGAAAAATCTTCTATACTGTTACATAACGAATTCCAAACAACAAAGTCTTCATCAAGGAATTTAATCGAAATCGCAGGAGAGTAGGAAAGATGGTAAAACACTTTCTAATTCCAACGATTCAAAAGGTTAACTAGAGCTTGTATATTTACTTCTACAAGTAGAAGGCGCATTTCATCAAAACAATAGGATGCCTGACCAAAATGAATCCAGTTTATTTTTATGATCTAGTTGGGTCTGAAATTTTCCATATTTCTAACCTAAAAAGACAGTGATACCCAAAGTAACTAGAATTTAGATCAATTACCAATGATACATTCAAAAATAAAAAGTCTTGTTTTAGGATTTTATAAATGTTTTATTACAAAGAAATAAGCACTCGAATCATTAAAATTCCACGATGTTTTACACTTTAACTTTTGTCTAACAAAAATATTCTAGAATTAGAACTAAAGATAATAAAATAAAGGTGACAGTCATAATAATAAGAATTCATGTCTGTGTTGTGCACCTTCGACGAACCTAGAAGTTTATTAATAACACACTACCAACAACGACTTGTCATCGTGTCACATTAAACCATTAAGGATGCATTACATTAACGATTTACAGTTATACAGCGAGCAAAAGCAAATGGTTCGCCAATGTAAATGAGTTCAACTGGAGCGTAAAATTAGAATTTGCAAGAAGTACATGTAATTTAAACAATGCCCAATTATCTAGTAGGCAAACATTAATCTAATGAGCAAGCCGGTTCCTCAATCTCGTTTATAACTTTAATAAAACGCAACAACTTTACGGAATGCTAGAATATAATCATTATCTTCATTGGGAATTTATGAATAATGTATACATATTCACAACTGTTTGTCCACGTTTGCATCTGAACAATTAATAATGTGTTTGAGTCACAAATGTTGCTGCTTGCAAATATGTCTGGTATGTGCCTATCATTAATTTGAAGGTTGATAATCATATAGTATACTGTCGCTGGTGGATGTTTGGACACTTGGACTATCTTTAATCTAATACAGCAATATTTTTCTTCTCTCTTTGTTTTGGGTTGGTAGCAAAGTAATTGCCGGTTTTAAATGTATATGGCATTAGAGTTTCCTTTGAATGACTTCTGTCGATGTTACAATTATATAGTTTTGGTATTTGTCAGCTATGAGTTTTCTTATAAACCAAATTAAGTGTATCTTTTGTTGGATTTATTTGTGTGGGTTCAATTTTAACACGAAGAACGTTAATTTTTGCCATGTTTCGCTTTATTATTTTTGAAAAGGAAAGGACGCAACACAAGCTGTCAACAAGTTAAGCGATGTGTATGGTGAAGAAAGCTCTAAGAGAAAGGCAGTGGCGGAATTGGTTTGATAAATTTCGTTCTGGTGATTTTTATATTATTAGTAGATATTAGTTTAAATCTTATATATTCTTGCAGGTGGACGTGTATACATATTACTCTACTATACGTACTACTATAAGTATTTGTAACCACGTTGATTTATGTTATATTAGTTATTTTCTTCTTAGAATAAACCTATTATAACTACGTGTATTTTTAATCACTCTCACAGACAAAGGTTCATCGCACGCTGAATATATTAAGTCGCGAGATTCTTTTATAGACTTGTATAGCAAACCCATGTATTCTGGTAAACCCAGCACTAATATAACTTGTTATTGGTATAATGACGTTATAGACAAAATTTGCTGCAATATAACGAATATATGTATATCATAATCCTTTCTCAGCGACGACACTGGTGTGCCGACATAATTTGGCAGCTCGAATTATAAACGTGTGCTTTACAAAATGTTATTAAATGTCCAATCTTACATAAGCGAGAGTGTATGTGCTTACGTACCTACTTAAAATAATAAATCAGATAATGCATTTTATTTATGTTATGCTACATAACTTATGTATAATCGGATCGGAAGCAGTTTTAAAATTTTCGTCCCATTTAACATTCGATTTTTAAAGCTCTGTTCCGTTACTGCACGTATATATTTCCATATATTAGTCGCAGGAAGTTAGTTAAGAATCTACGTACGACTAACGCTGGCAAGTAACATTTATTAAATTATTAATACCACTCGCAGATAGTGATTTATTTGTTTCGAAATATCTAGGTAAGAAAAAGATAGAAAATAAACTCTATTACGTACGAAACTGATGTATTAAGAACAAATATCATTTGGGAAAGTTGTTCACCTTTTTGTAATGATACGCTTCTAAAATGAAACGGGCACTTTTGCAATAACAAACTTCATATCGACCATATAATTATTCAAAGGAAATAAATATTATAATTACTTTCTCCTTGCTGAGAAGTTAACCAGATGTAGTAAATGCAATTACTTCTGATTTAAAGAGCGCCTCATTCGATCTTCACACCGCTTAAAGCGGTCCTCGCCTCTATCAAAATTGTTGCATAATATTATCTCTGTAATAATGTATTATTAAAAAGAATTCTTATCCGCCAGACTCGTTAGTAATATTGGAATATATATATATATATATAGTTATATATATATATAGTTATATAACACATGGGCTGAAAAGTCCTGGGCCTAACAAAGAAAGCACGGTCTTTTTGGTTCAAAATTAGCTTTATTCATCAACGTAATCTCCATCAAGAGCAACGCAATCATTCCAGCGCCGCTCTAAGATTTCAATACCACTTTTATAGAACGATTTATCTTTTGCCTCAAAATAGGCCTCAGTTTCAGCGATAACCTCTTCATTCGTGCGAAATTTCTTACCGACGTGCATTTTTTTGAGGACTGCGAACAGCCAGTAGTCGCTGAGAGCCAAATCTGGCGAATATGGTGGATGTGGGAGCAATTCGAAGTTCAATTCATGTAGTTTTGCCATTGTTTTGATTGACTTGTGACACGGTGCGTTGTCTTGATGAAACAAAACACTTTGAACAGAGCTTTCTCATAGTCAAATGCTCATGCAATATAAAGCCAATACGTTCTTTTGATATCTTTACGATGTCAGCTAACTCACGCAACTTCATTTTTCCATCATTCAAAACGATTTTGCGGATTTTTTTGATGTTTTCTGGTGTTACCGCCTCATTTGGACGTCCACTGCGTTCTGCATCATCGGTGTCTCTACGACCACGTTTGAAGCTAGCAAACCAACGTTTTATTGTTGTTTCTGATGGAGCGGAGTCCCCATAACACTTTTCAAGCCATTGCCTCGCTTGAATGGTATTTTTTCCCATCAAGAAACAGTGCATTTTCTGAAGGAGCCCTAACCTTAATGGAGTGGCCGCCACGAGAACCTGATTGCAATCCCATTGATCACTTGGATAGTGAGGTCCGGAAAAAGCCTCCGACTGGCAAAGCAACATTATGAAATGCTCTGCAAGAAGTATGGATGAATATATCAAAAGATCTCACATTATTAATAATAATCCATCATTATTATCGTTCCCTATAGAATTTGAGACGATTGTTGTTTCTTACCACTTTTAAACCGTAAATGCACCATTACTTGATATAAACCTATTCTTTCAAAGTAAATATATAAATTTCTAGAGATCTTAAGGAAAGCGCCTGTTTATCTAAATTTGTTAGCAACTGGATTTCTGTAAAATACACGTCCAGATCTACTTCTACATATGTAATACTAAGTGTTTTCAATCGAGATTATAAAATCTTTTGAGTTATACGGTTTTTATGCGTTAGTTTATACCGATGGTCCTTTAAACTCTACCACTTATATTTTTATCGAGTTTATTTGTATAATATACGCAAAAACAAAGAACTGAAATGAGCAAACTATTTCCGGAATTGGACCGTGTCATGATGAGGTATAAAAATGAAATAAGGGCAAGAGAAAAAAGAAATAAAAGAAAAGAGAAAGAAAAAAGGAAAAAAATGAAAAAGAAAGGTGGAGTAAAGAGTAAGAGAAGGAAAGAGAAAAGGGAGACAGAAAAAAAGAAAAAGAAAGAAAGAGAAACCACTGGTTTTCGCTGCTAGCGCGGTTAACACGACGAGTTACCGTGCCATTGTGGTTTCCTTTTTCTCTCGTACCCCCCTACTGTTTCTATCTCTTTCTCTTATTCTTTTCACCTTTCTTTCTATTTGACGTCCCCCTACCCTTTATCATTTTTTCTTTTTCTTTTTATCTCTTTTTCTTCTTATTTTCTTTCTCCTCTTACTTTTATTTCTTTTTTATTATATCTCATTATGACACGGTTGAATTCCGGAAGTAGTTCGCTTACTACTAACTCTGGCCGTGGAAGCCTACATATTCATTTCATGTCCTAGTAATGATTTAAGTGAATAATTAGCATAATGGAAATCAATTGAATCCTAATTTAATAGATAGGGGTAACTGCCGGGATTCTCTTACAACATTCTTTAATTACATTTAAGCAATACTAACTATTTAATACATATAGATTTGGTTATAACAGCAAACGATATACTGAATGCCTGTACAAAATGAAAGGCAGAAGTTAATGTACAAATAAATAAATTATAATATTAGGAAGATATTAAATATGCAAAACATAAATTAGATAAAACATAAATTAGAAGCTCGTTCGGTTGTATCCGAAGGCAGGCGTTTTTAAAGAAAATATTGAAATATAAATATTCGTTTTTCGCAGCTCTGGGTTGATGAAAATTCATGTACTAATTCTAAAATAAACGATTTATGAAAACCTAGTGGATGGAGGGGTAGGGGTAGCTTTTCCATTGAAATTTTGAATAATTATCAACAATGACACTCACGAACAAATAGTTAACTTTAACTACTACTAACCTTCGTCGATTTTCAATTTTTACCTGCGTCATTATTTTGTCGTATAAGTTCAGACAATCTATTCATTTGACGATCTTTTTCAAGTACTGTTGCTGAAAGAGGGAGCAAGATTTACGTTTGTCTTACAGACGAAGATCTACTTGGTTTGATTTTATTAGACAGACAGGGATAGTGGTATATACTATCGCTTTATGCATGTTACGTGAACTGTTTATCTTCTAGTTAGTTCATCTTCTTGTTGTTGTTTGTTGTCAAATGTAAGTTAGCATCGTTTTTGTAAATAGTTGCTGTAAAACATTAAGAAATCAAGAAATAATTAATTTTGTTAAAATTAAATAATTTGCGCTATAATACATTGAATTTATACTCAAATTAACTGTGTATACGGTATTTAATTTCATCCAGATGTGTCGATTTGTGTCATACGGATAAAAATCAATGATGGTAAAACTGAAAATAGACGAAGATATTACTTTAAACTTAATGAATATTTAATATCTGTTCTTCTTATGAGACTAGGTTACGTCTTATTAATAATATGAAAGAAAGTTTCTAAATTACCATCGCCAATTTTCGTGTTATTTAAATAAACGCCTCCCGATGCGAAGATTGCGAAAGCTATTTTAGAAGAAAAATATTCATAATTCCATCGGACTTGCGATGCCGTTCCTTTAACGATATTGTGGGCTCGGCCAATAAGGAATACTAAATATACGGTATTTCGAAAACAATGCGTACGTCTTTCAATTCTTTGCATGTCAAACACGGCACGGCTATTAATGGAAAGGACAGTTAGAAGGTGTCTCGGAAATTGCAAAGCAGTGTTTTGCAATCGATCTAGGACCGTGAATCACGGATGACTTTATCGCTGAATTACGCTTAAAATGTTGTCGCTTCTTATGCATTTGTTTGTTTAATTCGCAGGAGTGTTTTCAAATTGAAGCGCTAAAAAGTGGGCTAGCTGTTGGTCAGTTTTCGACAAAAATTACACTAGCTATATTTGATATATTGCTGGCTGCCGTATTGTTACAACTGATTGACTTTAGATCGTGTATTTTTCTGAGTGCGTTTGTATTTAATTTTTCTCCCTAAATTTGCGTTGTAATGAAAAAGTTCTTCTGAGAAGAAATCGGCCGACATATTCTCTCTAGTTTTAAAACTGGTGCCAAAAAGTATCTTTGAAAAATACTATTGTGCAAAAACGTCTTTACATTTTACTCCTCCGAATTAAAAAATAGAGTATAGAATCCTAACAGTAATGGAAGATGACATGTTTATAATCCAATTTTTTAGCTTATTGAGGTGAAGTATTCGTGGAGATGACGCTAAAATTGGTATTATTGGCTTATTTGTATTGTTAGAATCATAAGAGAACAGCCCTACCTCACAAATTGCTGCGTCTAGTAACGACATATTTGTAAAGTTATTACTATTAGTCAAGATACTTTAAAAGATAAAGATAGAAGTATAAACATTTCATTTGTTCTAAAATATAGGCAAGACAGACGTTCTACTAACCCCGTGTGATACACCAAAAATGAGGTTCCCATGCCAACAATATATAGACCGTGAGTAGCCGCACTAAGAGACGTAATTTGATTAACGTTGTTTACAAGTTGTCAAATGTCATATAAATAGGTTATTTGCATTTTATGTGTTATTTGTAACCACTTGCAAGGTTGGGATTTTTTATTATGCTTATCCCTGTAAATACAGCACTCTCATGGTATTAGTGAAATCAATTCACCAGAAAGACATGTGAGACATAAAACATGTCTTTTTCATAAAACATGTCTCACATGTCTTTCTCGTGAATTGATTTCACTAATACCATGGGAAAGCTGTATTTACAGCGTTTTCTTATCATGGTGTTATTTTCTAGGCATTCTTTTAGATGTGTTTCAGTTAACATGCTTAATTACGTAATGAATTGCCTTTAATAGAATGGAAGTTTCTGGTGGATTGCAGTGATGTTAATAACGCAATACAATTTTTTGTGGGAGACCCTATAATATAATAAATCGATATGTGTCACAATACTATATGGTTTACGTCAGACATTAAAAGGCGTTTTCATTTGAAGAAGTTTTACTTCAGAGAAGGATACAAAACTAGATCACTATCGTAGCGAATTTTATCGGTTGTGATAGCTGCTTGAACTTAAACAAGAAATATAATCTGAGTATAAGAACTGCCAAAGATAAGTGGAAAGTTATATCATAATTAACCTAAGAGTATTTTAGAAGTTTATAGCAGATGGATAACATCAAGAGTTCTTGAACAAATGTTTTACAACGATGAAGACCTTACACAACCACAGAATATAGTTAACAGATTTGCAGATCTTTTTTCTAAGGCATTTCTAAATGGGAAATGTGTACTACTTCTGACTAATTTATCTGTTTTCATTTATCTGTTTTCCCTCTTTAAAAGTATCTTATATATCTGAAGGTAAAGTGCCTCTTAATTAGTGCGTCATCTAACATTGATTTATAAATTAATCATTAATACATTGAATTTTTCTAATAAGTGCAAAATCAGCAAATTTTGCAAAGGTGTAGTGTTAAACAATATATCAACTTTTCCACTATTACGCAGTATCTCTCTGTAACAATTCATCAACGCAAACAATTTGAAGTAATCTATGAAGCTTTGGATGTGTTAGATAAGGTTTTCTACTTTATCGACAGGACTTGACTAGGGAATTAGATTAATGTAACTAGTATATGAGCTAGTGTAATGTTAGACATTGTAATGGTAGATTATGTAGAAAACAACATATGTAAATTGTAATAAATAAAGAATAAATGTTACAAAATAAACGATTAAATAAATAGGATGGGTTTGGTTAACTCATAATACGAATACTTTAATTGATAGATTGATTTACAATTGTTTTTTTAAGAACCGTATTGAAATTTTCTTGACATAATATAAATATTGACATGATTTTTTTTTGTATTTTTACTTGTAAAAAGAAATAATTTCAAAGATCGAAATAAACCTATCCTCTAAATGTCTCTAAATATCTCCCTCTCTCTTTCTAAAATCCTCGCTGTCTCTAAATATACTTCTAAATATCTCTCGGTCTCTAAATATCCTTCTAAACATATCCAATAACTTGATTCATCTAAAATACATAACATATGAATACATAAACTGCTTAAAATGTTAACTACGTGGAACGGACGCATTCAGAATGCAAATTTTCCTACATTATTTTCTCATTAATCTGCTTCTGTTTCGTAATGGCGGATATTACACATATTTTTCGCTTGTAATTTCTTTAATTAAACATCACTACATCACTGCGACTGCTACTATAATTAGAAAATTGCAAAGAAAATGTTTATGCGTGCATTCTCGATGTTACCTACGGCAGGTAGTCTTGAGAAATAAATATATCAACTCATTTTCTATTACTTGCATGGAATTGCTATGTTTATTTATATGGGATGTTTAAAATTCCATTAAAGCTTCATGTAACTGCTACTGTTACTATTGGAATAAAAGAGTAGCTGTGACTTAATCTGTACTCATACCCTTGTAATATATGTAGTTATAATAAGTCGAAACTTTTAATAAATAGAAACACTACTCTAGGATTCTTGTTCTTTAGTTAAAAAAGTGTTAAATATCCTCTATGCGATATGTGTTCAGATATTCGTAGATATTCCTGGTACAGTTGATCTACAGCTCTCCCGAGTTTGTGTAAATGATGTTTCAGGAATTTATCTCGAACGCAGTATCAATTACAGCCTTTGCCATATACAGTCATCTGTACGAAAATAGCTGTAGCCTTAATTTGGCTGAAACATCAATATATACCTTAAATAAAAGAAATTCAAGTTTATAAAAGTCTTTGTTTCTATAACACATGGGCTGAAAAGTCCCGGGCCTAACACATAGATGACGCTAGTTTTATTGCAATCACCTTTCTCTCAGTTAGTACTAACCTTCAAAACACAGCTGTTAAAATTTCATGATATTCTATTCACTAGTTTGTGAGTTATTGTGCTAAGAGTCACGCTACTTTTGTTATTTTCAAAACAATGGATCAAAAACAATTTCGTGTTTTAATTTTACACTGCTTCTTGATGGGAAAAATACCGTTCAAGCAAAGCAATGGCTTGAAAAGTGTTATGGGGACTCCGCTCCATCAGAAACAACAATAAAACGTTGGTTTGCTGACTTCAAACGTGGTCGTAGAGACACCGATGATGTAGAACGCAGTGGACGTCCAAATGAGGCGGTAACACCAGAAAACATAAAAAAATCCACAAAATCGTTTGGAATGATCGAAAAGTGAAGTTGCGTGAGTTAGCTGACATCGTAAAGGTATCAAAAGAACGTATTGGCTTTATATTGCATGAGCCTTTGACTATGAGAAAGCTCTGTTCAAAGTGGGTGCCGCGTTTGCTCACTGTTGACCAAAAAACAAGAACGTGTTGATGATTCTGAGCAGTGTTTGGCCATGTTTAAACGTAACAAACCGAAATTTTTGCGTCGATATGTGACAATGGATGAAACATGGATTCATCACTGAATATTATATAGCGTTATTGGAGCGTTTAAAGGCCGAAATTGCAAAGAAACGACCGCATATGGCAAAGAAAAAAAATTTGTTTCATCAAGACAACGCACCGTGTCACAAGTCAATCAAAACAATGGCAAAACTACATGAATTGAACTTCGAATTGCTCCCACATCCACCGTATTCGCCAGATTTGGCTCCCAGCGACTACTGGTTGTTCGCAGACCTCAAAAAATGCTCGGCGGTAAGAAATTTCGCACGAATGAAGAGGTTATTGCTGAAACTGAGGCCTATTTTGAGGCAAAAGATAAATCGTTCTACAAAAGTGGTATTGAAATGTTAGAGCGGCGCTGGAATGATTGCGTTGCTCTTAATGGAGATTACGTTGATGAATAAAGCTAATTTTGAACCAAACAAACCGTGTTTTCTTTGTTAGGGCCGGGACTTTTTAGCCCATGTGTTATGTTACATAATTACAATAATTAATATATAATTTCTTAATATCAAGGAGAAAATAAAATTGTATATTTTAATTGTATATGTTGTGGGACACAGGAAACAATTGAGCATTAAAATAGCAGTCATTACAAAATACTATCCAAATTCATTTTTGCTTAGGTAATTGGATTGAAAGACTTAATATTTTCTTGCTTGACCTTTATTTCTTATCACCTCTTGACACCTGTAGGGCAGAGAGTTTACTAGTTACTTACATGTCACTACTAAATGTTTTTGGCATTCAGCTTGGCATATTCTCCACAGATTGTCAATATTTTGCGGCTTAGCAGCAAATACAGCTATTACAACTCCACCCGTACATTTTCAATTGGGTTTAAGTCCGGCGATTGCTGAGGCTAACCCAAAACGCGAACGTTATTAAACCATGTTTTTGCTTTACGAGAAACAAGTTTCGGATCGTTATCCTGCATATACAATCATCTTAGTGGCATCTCTTCCTCTGCATATGGCAGAAGCACAGTTTGTAATATGTTTACAGACATCAGTATTCATTATATCTTCTATCTTATGTAAAGGGCTTATGCCATACCATGACTACAGTACATTACGCCAATTCTTTGCCACATTGTGCGTGTTCATGAGCAAACGACAATCCACTCTGGTATTTATGTTTTATTCAATAGTGGTACCTTTCTATGTCTTCTTGCACGCAACTTTGCTTGAATCAATCTTCGCCTAATAGTAGAGATGCTTATAGAAAGGGTTCAACTCATTTTTAATTGTACTTGAACTTATGAACGGTGTCTTTTTTTGCAGAAGTTATAATGTTTATGTTTTCTCTAAGGCTAGTTTTCTTTTTTCCACTACGATTTCCTTTCACTTTTCTCCAGCTCTTGGCATTTACAATCATTTTCGCGGAACACGAGAGAGTTTCTTGTGTACACTTGTAGCTTTTCTCTCCATTAAGGAGATCGAATATTTTTTTCCGATGAACAATGTTTTTCCCCGCCCATATTACAACAGAAATAGATAATTAGAAATGTTTGTATTACTCTGCAACAGATAGAACTTTACACATCTGCGTTTAGTGCCGTTAGCTACGGTACTGCTATTTCAATCCAGGTAAATGACAGTGCATGACTAGAAAACTCAGTAATTCCTCGTCACATTCAGTACTTCCCCAGAAAAATATGTGTTTAGGGATTTTAAATAATTTTAATACATCTGCGGAATTGTCTCTTATAAATGTGATTTAGAAGTATTAATTTAGGACTGCTATTTTCGTGCACATGACTGTATATACATACATTTTCCAAATTATCGTCGGGGAGTTCATAGTGCATGATTTATATGGATGCTTTGCAGTGGATTAATCCATTTCTCTTAAGTCCTCTCCTATCTAAGTTCTAATGTTTCCAAAATTTCGTCTCGTTTCTTTCGATTTTATTCCTTTTTTCTAGGACAAACCTCTTGTGATCATGTGCCTCATTTCAAATCTTTATTGCGGTGATGTTCTTCTTTAATTTTATAAATCAGTTGAAGCACTAATTTTTTTTAAAATATCGAAAAAAGTTCCCTAGAAAGCAATATCCAAAATAATACTGCTAACACAGCTGCTCGTGGTATTGATAGGATCATTCATGGAAAAAACAATATGAGGAGTGAAAACGCTAACACAAACACGTTTCTGCCTAACGGGCGTTACCAGCGCGATTTCGAGTGTCTTTCTCTATCTTAAATTGAAATTTCCTCTCGGCTTATATCATCGTTGTTCTAAACCAAGTATGCACAAATACGTTTGCGGGCCGCGTTTAAAAGTAGTGCATTTTAAAGTAATGTTCATAATTTTTAACGATAGATATCAGATATGAAATATTATGAAAATGTTATTATAATGCAATTTATTAAAATAAGAAAATGAAATAAAAAAATAGGTACAACATTATAATTAAATCGTGAAATTTCTTTTTTAATTGGGTTTTTCAAAATGTCTCGCGGGCCGGATCAAATCTTACAGCGGGCCGGTTGTTGCTCACATATGTTCTAAACGAACAGCGAAGTGCACATTTCCTGGCACTGTCGAGTACCAGGAAGACACACCTGCTTGCCGTCGAGAACAGCGACATAAATGGGTACAGTTTCCCGAACTTCATCCTTAATTTTTTATGTTAGTTTGTCTCGTGTGCGTATATGGTTATAAAACCTTGCCTTGTAATTAGTTAACTTGGATAAATAAATTATTTTTATTATTATTTAAATTCGTAAGTTTAGTAAAAGTACTTACTGTTTTACAGCACCTTTAATATAATTTTTAACAAAATTGAATGTTAATCGTATCTATATTGCACATTGAAAGGACAATGTTGGTGACAAAATTTCATGTTCATGAATAAAATTATTTTGACAACTGAATAAAGTTAAACAGAAAATGTTTGTACATATACGCAAAGTAATACATAAACAGAAATAAGTAATAACATTGTGAAGATGATACAGACAATGAGTAAAAAAAGAAAACTCATATAAAAAAAATAATTCGATTGAATGGAATGATGAACATGGAAGTATGCAAAATTCCTTTATAGTCAGAACACATACCATAAAGAATTATTGGTCACCTTGATAAGTTTCACCTTCTTGGATATTTGAACAACAAATAAAATAACTAATCTACAAAAAAGAAACATTCAAGTATGTAGACTTGTGCTTCCTGGATGATATTCTTTTTTTGTAATTACAACAAAAGCTTTACTTGTACTACCTGTTGATGTTAATGAAGAGTTAAAATTGGTGTGGTGAACTAATAGGGATAATACTTCCTACGTTATATACATGTGACTTTTAATCAAGATAGCGCATGCATCGTATTATTATGCGCAATTTAAATGGAATAAGTATATTGTTAAGAATCCTTATTAGATTACCTGCTCACTGCACATTTATTTGAGAAACAAATGCCGTCATTTTAATGAATAATTAATGTTAGAACGGCGGGGTATGCCTTGAATACACTTACAATAAGATTAGATTCATAGCAAGCGTTTTATATAACATGCGTAAGCTTATTTATAACAGTTACTTATGCTTGGATTTTATGTACTTTTATTAACGGTACGATGTACAGTTAATTTGTAATTTTATTGTGCGTGCTTTTTCGTTTTACTTTTGATATTGATTATTCCGATTATCCTGCAAAGAACACGTTAAAAATAGATAACGGTAATTTGCATAGGTTAGAATTTTATTGGCAACAAAAATATATTAATATTTCACTATACTGAGCAAGCTTTAATACATTGCTTATTGCAAGTTCTTGCAGATATCATGTCAAATTCATCTGCCAAGTTTCTCTTTCGGTTAACTAAGTTTTGAAGAATGTTTTAAAAGGTTTTCTGTCCAATTAAAACCTAGTAAATTATATTTTGCACTTTAAGTTTGAAAGCCATCGTAATGGAATTCGACTGTTTATGTTAATTGCTGAACAAGTGCTGCGTCTGTCGAAAATGCTTGTTTGCTCCTTCTTAGTATTAGAATGTGATATTTATGTCAACAAATTCGTCCAATTTTTGGAGGTCAGACAACACCTAACTGGACTAACCCGTAATGGAATAATGAATAACAGGAACTAAAAGTATATTAAATATACAAGTAAATCAATAACCAAAATGAATGTTCACGAGTCATATGCCAAACAGGAGTCTTAAGAAGGACGTTTATTCTTGATGTAGGAACACTAAGTGAGGAACAAACAGTTATACTTGGGACAGCTAGGGAGGACAATCAAACAGTATCGAAATGAATTTTACATCTTGAGCTTCACGTCGTGAAGTCAGCGACTGAAAGTTATGTGTGGTGAGGAGAATATTATAATCCTTATCTGATAAAAATTTTAGAAGTTTACGCCGCAGGCGTTCGATGAATAACCGATAACACACGTAATAAACAGATCAGGCAATAGATGCATATCCTGGGCTACTAACGATAAGGACAAAGATAAACATTTAAGGAGATCAGGGAAAAACTTTGCGGTCTGCGAAACAAATTCCAACTTTTTGCAAGTAGAAGAACAAAGCTTTTCAATATGAGAAGTAAATCTCAGTGCAGTGTTGAAAAGTACACCGAGGTCATTAAAGAAGTTAGAGAGAATAACATTAGTCCTCTTCGTATATGAAACTGAACAGCATTTACCCACGTTCATTTTTAATCTAATTACCCACGTTCATTCTTAATCTGTTAATATAGCGCCAATCGACAAGATAATTTAAATTATGCTGCAAGAAAGCAATATCCTGAACAGATGAGATAGATGAGTAGATTTCTACATCATCCGCGTAAACCAGCAGGTGGTAGTCAAGAGTCTCAAGAAGATCGTTAATAGAAGTTATGAAAAGGACATCAGTCTTAGTCACGTGTCTTAAGCGCCCCTAAAATTGCTCAGTTACATAAAAATTACGAAAACAAACATGAAAACACACAAACAATTTCTTTATAACAGGTATTAACACACGTTCACGTATTGAGATCATTAATTTGCCGCATTTTGTTGCAGTAATTTAATGCCATTCATTAGTAATAGTCCGTTTCAATTCACGCGACTTGAATTGATGTTACTGAACATTTTACTTTGAAATAAGCCATAAGTCTTCTATTGCTGACATATGAGGGACCTCAAATACAGCTGTGGCCATATGTATTCGCCACCCTTTTTTGTTTTTTATTCCGACGAATATATAAGAAATAAAAGAAAATTGATCGATGAAAATGTTTCATTGTGAGTGTATACAGATATATACAGATATTGCTTAATATTTGGTAGCTCCTCCCTGGGCTTTTATCACCGCACGAATTCGTCGGAGCATACTGCTCACTAAGTTGTAGCACTGTTCGGGGGTGATTTTATTCCACTCTTCGAATGTTTTTGTTTTTAAGCATTGCTTTGTGGTAGATGAGTATTTAGCTACATTTCGCTTTAAAATGTACCATAAATGCTCAATTGGCGATAAGTCCGGGGATTGTGCCGGCCATTCCAGGACCCGCACGTTATTTTCCTCGGACCAGCGCATTACTTCGCGAGATTTATGGCACGGTGCATTATCTTGTTGGAAGTAATACTCTAGCTCATTATTATCGAATAATTTTAACGCACACGGTTCCAGAACTTCTTCCAACATGTCGATGTACGTCCGACTGTTCATTCGGCCCACGCAGACGAACAGTTCTCCGACGCCTGTTGCACTCATGGAACCCCAAACCATTATGCTACCACCACCAACCTTGACAGTCGGGATGATACAGTCTGGATGGAAGGCCTCTCCTCGCCTGCATCGCACGTATTGAGACCCTGGTTTTACCACAAAGCTACCAACAAAAACATGAATACTGTTACATTTTGGAACCCATTAAAAAGAATAATAACACTGTAGATACCAGGAATTGAATACAGAATACCGCAAATACAATAATTATGTATTACTTACCTCAATATTTGACTCATCCGTCCACATAACATTGTCCCAATTGTCAATGGTCCAGCCGCGGTGACTTTTAGCCCACATCAGTCTCTTTTTCTTTTGTTGCGGAGACAACCGTGGTTTGTGTCGAGCTTTGTATCCACCTAAATTTAATTCACAAAGGCGTCTTCTAACCGTGCGAGGAGAAATAGCAACATTATGTAGCCGGAAAAGCTCACTGGAAAGCTGTTTAGACCGTTTTTTCCGGTCTCGCAAAGACATCCGCTCTAAGACTCGCTCATCTCTGCTAGTTGTCTTCCTTTTTCGACCAGTTTTCGGTTTGTTTGTCAAAGATCCACTCTCTTTGTATCGTTTTATCGTCATTCTAACTGTCGACCGCGCACATTTTACTTATCGGGCAATAGCAGACACCGACAACCCTTGCTTTTCTAACCCCACCATTTGTCCTCACCCTACTTCCGTCATTTCGCGTGTTTTCGGCATTACTTTTTACTGTATACTATCGTATTACACAGACAAAATCACAGACACAATATCTTCACTCTAACTAGCTCAACCTTACTCTTACAACTTTTAAGAAAGACTGAAGAAATATTCAGAAATTACAATTCTACGTCTATTTTCTAATTTACTCAGAATGGCCTATAATAAACCATTAAACCCTCATTACCAGGTACCTAGTTAAGTCCGTCATCGACCCTGCTTCTTAGAAATACAATAATATTCGTGTAACACGTTCTAAACGAGAGTGGCGAATACATATGGCCACAGCTGTATGTAGCGAGGTACAATCTACCCCATTGTACCTCGCTTCCGCGTCTTCTACGAATGTTGATCGCATTTTAAGGAAAATCCAATATAAACAACACATCAGAAATTCCACGACCTTGACATCATAAACACGGATAATAAGACATTTGTAACATTACCTTTCCATCCGACAGTAAAAGGGCTAAGTAAAATTGTCCGCGAAAAAAATATGAACGTGTCTTTTGTATCAAAGAATAGCTTAAAGAACCTCTTCGGCAATCCCAAAGATAAACCGGATATAATAAAAGGATATGGAAATTACCAAATCGTATTTGTGATAAAGTTTACATAGGACAAACAAACAGAAATTTCGAAACGAGGTTTAAACAACTATCGTTTCAATTAACCAGAACTATCTAGCGTGGCAGATTATGATAGAATCGGGACATAATCTTGAATTAAAAAACTGCTTAAAAATGTAAATTCGTGTAGAGAATTAGAGGCGTATGAAACTATATTTATGAAAAGGAACAAAAACTTGCTGAATAGAGAACTATCCCCAATTGTACAATCGAGCCTGCTTGATTTATTACCATAATGCCCTCTTAAAGATACGAGTTTTCGTTCCTTCCTTTCCAAACAGATATAAGAATCCGGGGCCACCCAATAGGTAGTAAAAAATTGATGTATTTTTAACTTTTAGAGCCTGCACAAGAAATGTTGTATGTGCGACATATTTTTACAATTCAGTCGGTAACACGTCCGTTCCGAATAAATTATTAATTTATATGGGGTGGAGATTACTGCGATACCTGTGAATTATACAATCCTACAGTCCTTGCAAACGTTATGAGGGACTACATGTTTAGCTTAAAGCGAAAGTAGGTTTAGATCACTTAGTGATGCACAGTTTTTGCAATTTTAGAGATATTATTACACTATACATATAATGAAATTACAGTTATATTGTAATGACATTGAGTTTTTAACATATTGCTATTTTTTGATAGGTAATTTTAAAATTATGGGCGTTAGTATATATAAATAAGTATTTTTTAAAAACCGATAAATAAAAAAAAACAATTGTCATCGAAGGTAGTCTATTTGAGTTATAAGCACTTTTTAACTCCAAAACTTAGGACCTAAACTTAACGATAAACCCAAATCTGTAAAATACAATAAAGGAAACGCAAGTTTCTTAGAACAAAAAGTGACTTGTTTATTAGGTCAAGAGCCAAATTATGTTTATTTTAAATTCAATTCAGGTATTCTGTTCCATGAAATCCTTGTCTCCATAGCATAGCGGACATTTTAGCCGTGAGTGTTTTATTAATTTTCTTGATATTACCAAATTGTACTGTTCAAAAGTATTCCATAGGAATATATATTTATACACAACGCATATCTTTATCCTAATTGTTAATACCAGATAAAAAAATGTATAGCTCGTGTTGGTTTATTACAAGCTTAAATTCAAATTAAGATCCAACATCTGGTACAGTTCCTATATTTAAACGTAAAAATCGTTTAAAATATACAATAATACATTATGTAAGCGGTTGAGTAACGAAGCTGTAAATTTATTTGTGTTTCCTTCTAATTTGCAGATTGCTTATTTGATCGCGTTCGCTTTCGAACTACTATGGATTCTACAAGAGTCTCCAAGCCTCCCCGTGGCTGCCATATTATTATCAGCAGGGTACCTGACACTAGCGATATTCGCAGCATTGCTAGGTTTTGGATTAGCTATAGTAAGTTCCTTTAAAATGTTGCGGATTTTATACTTTTTTTGTTCATTGCCAATTACATGGTAGCTTAATATTTATAAATGGGTATACACTACCGTCCATATTAGTTCAGACACCCAGTAACATGTAAACTAAAAGACAATATAATTTTTATATATAATTTATATATAAATAACATTTATATTAGGTCCTTTATGAAGTTTATTGTTTATTAATTGTACAGGCAAACTTCCAAGAATATTGATTAGCGAATGATTGAACCTATCTCCGTAGGCCATCTGTGAAACATTTTACAGAGAGTATGGATTAGTATGTCAAATAGAGTCTTTCAAAAACTAGTGGAGCAAATGCCTCGGATTGTGAAAGTTATTCTTCGCGCAAAAGGGAGTTTCTTTGATAAACGGAATGTTTAAGAAGTTTTTGTTTATTGTGCATTAGAATTACTTTTTTTTTGCTTCTATACTTTAATTTTAATCACTTTTAATAAAATGTAGTAAAAATTTTGCAAAAATTAATTTGAATATTTTCTCGTTTTTTAAAAATTTATTTGCGTGTCCGAACTAATATGGACGGTAGTGTACATACAAGTTAATTTATTTCCTTTAATCGATCTCAAACTTACTCCGTATGTAGTCATTTTTTCGCATAAGATACACAGAAGGGAAGGTATTGTTAAACTAACTATAACTTTTAGTTCGCACAAATTCATCACTTAAAATTTACATTGTACCCATTATGGTTGCAAAAATGAGTGCTTTCACAGTAGCGTAAGGCTCGGTAACTAAATATGGTAAAAATGATAAAGGAACGTTCTGCATCTAATGATTTGAAGCAAGTATGGGCAACCTTTGATGCGATTTTTCTAAGCTCTCGAAAATGGTCTTCTTCGAGGTATTTTTTGTAGAAATCGCGCAACCCCACGTCTTCAAATTTAAATTTTAGGAGTAAGTTTTCTTGAAGCTCGATCAACTCCATTTGCAAGTGTATTGGAGCATTTTGAACATTACTTTTTGTTAGAGTAGCAAATAAATTTAAACTGTCTTTTATGTTTTTACAATCGCTAAATCTGTTCGAATTTTCTCCGACAGTAACTTGAATTCTTCAGCATGTTGAGCATAAGCAACATTTTCATACGCAGAGAGCTTGGTGAAATGGTAACTGCTACCAGCATCAGTGCCTCTCACAAGCGGATTTTGTTCCGAAACGCTTTCAAACGGCTGTACAAATCATTTACTAACTGTCCTTGTTTTTGAAGTTTCAAATTTAAATCTTTCAAATGGCCTGTAAGGTCGACCAGAAATGCTAAGTCACATATCCATTTTGGGTCACTCAATTCAGATAGTGGTTTATCTTTTATTTGCATAGAATCTGCTATTTCATTTCTAAGCTCGTAAAACCGTTTCAGTATTCTCCCTTTGCTTGGCCATCTGACTTCACAATAATATGTTATGTCCTCATATTTGGCTGATATTTCATCCGAAAACGCCTTCACGGCACTAGTAGTTCGCTAGGATATCACTTGTCAACGTTATCACCTCGGTAGCTCAAATAGAACTGAACTAAAGTTCAGGCCATCAACCCGCTTATATAGGCAAAATGAAGGTGATCTTCAATCATCTAGTGTAGAACAATTGAGAAGCAATAATCTTTTGTTGCGCCGCCAGTGGGGCGGCAAACAAAGCCTTTGATATTTGCCGCCTCACTCTTTGATGATCACCGCCTCTCGATTTGCTCGCTCACTTGATTCCGCAGGAGCAAGCGACAAACCCCATATCACTCGATCTTTCTCATTTGGAGTGAGTATGAGTAAGTAGTGTAATATATTTTTTTTAATTGGGTTTTTCAAAATGTCTCGCGGGTCGGATCAAATCCTACACCGGGCCGGTTGTTGCCCACATATGATTTAAAGAAGTCATTTGCATTATATTCGCACTCTTGTTTTACAAATAAACTTTTGTCTATACGCAGTATAGTTTTAAAAATCTGGATTCTTAAACCGCACACGACTTATCGGTAATCAAATTTCTATACTATCTGTTAGATTTCTTAACGAGCTTGATCTTCTCTACTTTGCAAATAGTATTTAAAACAATTGAATAATTTTTGGAAATTTCCTCTATTTGAGTATGGATTTCGGTATCGGAAACCAGCCGCTGGCTTTAAGATTCAAGGTTAATAGTGTGTAAAAATTTCTCATAATATAAAATAGCTTCAAGCCGCGTTCCCCATCTCGTCAATGCCGGCTGTGGTAGCTGGGAAATGCCCGGCCAAACCAATAAAATCTTTTTTGGTAGAAACTGTAAATTGATCTGCATTTGGAAAACTGCTTCTAATAAATTTAGCTACATGCATGGAGCAAGAAGGTTACATGAAGCAAATGAGGATAATATTGTTTCAGTAACTTTCTGTAACCAACATTACAAGTTGGGTTACCGATATATTGAACCTTTCAAAGGTATTTCCTATAGCTTCTACTATCCTTTTCGCGTTTCTCTTCTATAATATTCTACTGCGTAAAAGAAGAGGCAAGGAAGCTTCGTCGCTTTTTAAAGTGCGTGCTAACGGATTTAAAATACAATTCTTTCTTCCATTCGTTGTTTCATCTACCGTCAGCTATATTTTTTGATCTTTAACACTGCCTTTATACGATCCGTAATCGATGGAACGTATTCCACCTAAAAATTTAAAAATTCTTCATTGTCTACAATGGTTTGTGGAATGTTAGACACACTTACATGTAAATAAAGTAAGTAATAAGAAATTTATAATATGGTACATCACGTTGCGCATTTAACCGGTGTTGTTTGCTATTAACATGTCTTTTACACGCAAAAATACTGTACGGTAAAATATTGATATTGCAAACAAAACATTTAGTAATTGTGCCAGTGTATTCTATTGCCGGAAATCGGTTAAGAAATCTATTAACACTCGTCGAACATAATAAAGAACACCGTCGATTCGCCATCAATTTAACCCGGCATTCATACACATACTAACCACATGTGTATGAATTCCGACTTCTTCCGACCGCTTTAGTAATATATCATCGCCACCAATGAGTGTACACTAATTTTTGCAGACTTAATTAGCATAGATACAAAGCGTGCCAAATAGCTTGCCAACGCTCCTAGTTCTAAAAACGGATAGTTACATGCGAATCCATATACGGTAATAAAAGAGAGCTACAATATTGCATAAGACCTAATACTCCGAAGCCTGAATGACATAGTCTATACTCATTTTTTTCATAAAACGTTAAACATTTTCGTTTACACTTGATACCAATTTTATGCAGATTACTTTGGGATCTTTTTACTTTGAATAAAACGTAAGTCTCATTCTACTTACAGTGAATGGATTTCATTTCATGTCCTGTATCATCTGTTTTAAATTTCTTAAAAAGAAAATAGACATCACAATGCTTGTAAGCATCCCAGGAATGTAAGAATCAAAACATACAGCGTTATTAAATAAAGTCAAATTACTAGTATCAAATAGCACCTTAATTACGTAATAAACAATTTATAAAAAAGAAAAACGCTCTCGCTTTCTTCCATTATGAAAAGCTTTCCGATAAAACGGTAGAAAGTTTTCGTCGGCATGATCATTGAGGATCGAAATCGTTCATCAGTACCCAACCTTTGCGTTGTTAAGAGGCATGTAATCGCGATCGTAAGACATGCGATAAAACTTGCGCATTTTCTTCGACGTGAAATTGAGAAAGTGATGCAAATGTATTCGACAACGCGAATAAATTCTCGAGAACGCCGTTTTCACTTTCCGATGAATCAATTAAAATGTAACGACTTTTCTGTGGATCAGTGCCAAGTATGCAAACGGTCGACTATTATGCGAAATTATGCATGTCCAGTACACTTTCAATTAGCGTGTTATAAAATTTAATAGGCTGTCGTTTCTTAACATGCACGAGTAGTTCTTCCGTGTTAGATAGCGATTTTAGTTCTTCAAATTACTTCGTTTTCTTTAAGGGGATGTGTAAAAGATGATAATGAGGTGAAATGATTAAGTTTCCTACAAGAAAAACTTACGCTGTACAAATATTTATTTGACCGTATTTATTGATACAATATATTTGCTTTTTAAACTCCTTTGCCTGCAATATGAAGAGTAATTTGTTAAGACAATGATTTCGTCTATCTACTAATTTTCCACTTTCAGTCCGCGACTCACTTCCAGGTTTAGTATTTTGTTTAGACTAGAGTTGTAGTTTGGAATATTTCCATCGTTTGTGGAACTTTCATATTCCCTCGAGTACTGTCATTAGTTCAATGATTTGTATGGCTATTTGACTTTTTAGTGAAACTCGTCTGATGTTGGAAGATTGAACTCGATTTAATATTCTCGAATTTTGTAGTCCAACGCACTTGATCACTAAGCCTGCAGAAACGAGTGCGCACTTATTGACGGCGATTACATATTTCGAAAGCGATCGGACATACCCGAAGTCGGGATTCATACGCATATGGTTACTATGTATATGAATGACTGATTAGACAGCGTTCTTTGTTGGGTTTGACGAGTGTTAATAGATTTCTTAACCGATTTCCGACAATAGAATACACTGGCACAATCATTAAATGTATTATTTGCAATATCAACATTCTACCGTCCAGTATGTTTGTATGTAAAAGATATGTTAATAGCAAACAACACCGGTTAAATGCACAACGTGATGTACCATATAAATTTCTATATGATATTTATATGTTACGTGTATGGAACACAAAATATTGTAGACAATGAAGACTCTCTAAAGATTTGGAGGCAATACATTCCGGAATGGAGATTGCCAACAAGAGGTCAATTACGGAATAATTTTCATTGAGTGAAAAAACAGCATTATGAATCAAATAAAGGCAGAGTTAAAAGATCAAAAAATATTGCTGACGCTAGTCGAAACAACGGATGCAAGAAAGAATTGTATTTTAAAGGTCAATGCGTATTTTAAAAAGCGGTGAGGCATCCTTACCTCTTCTTTCACGTAGGAGAATTTTACATAAGACAAACATGGGAAGGATAGTAAAAGCTATAAAAAATACCTTTGGGAAGTTCAATACATTGGTAAGCCAACTTGTAAATGTTGGTTACAGATGGGGGTGCGAACATGGTTAAAGCTAGAAAGTTATTAAAACAATCTTATCCTCAATTGCTTCATGTAACCTGTTTGCTCCCTGCATGACATCTTCTAGCTGAATTTATTACAAACAGGTATCCAAAAGTAGATCGATTTAGCGATTCTACCAAAAAAAACTTTTTATTTAATCTCCAACCGTGAGTTTAAACAGCCTCGTCCGGGCATTCCTCAGCCACCGCAGCCGCTGTTGGAGAGATGGGGAACGTGGTTTAAAGCTGTCTTATGTTATCAGAATTTTTTCCACATTATTAACATTTAAACCTTGTATCTTAAATTTAAATCCGAAAGAAGCCCACCCAATTTCATTAAGCCAGTGACTGGCTTCAAATATCGAAATCCATAAAAAGTCAAATTAATCTAAATACTATTTCCAAACTAGAGAACACCAAACTGTTATTATATGAAGCGTTAGGAAATGTAACAGGTAGTATAGGAAGAGAGCGAAGAGAGGAAGATTAACAACTGATAGTTATTTTCAATATTGATAGCAACCGAGCCGTACGCTACTGCGAAAGCCTTCGTCTTTGCAGCCTTATTGATCAGTAAACTAATCGGGAGAAGGGAAGTTATTGCGTTAAACTTGTATTTTAAGCGACAATTTTCTGCACAGAATAGGTTCGCGGTGGCTTAACTTTTCTCTGTAGGAGAGATTGGTCACTCTGTTAATCTTTCTCGATATTTCTCAGCATATAATTTTGCGGTTTTATAAGCGTATTCTTCAAATTTATTGGCACATAAAACTTCCCCATTTGCTAATGATAAGGGAGTAACGGGAAAGGCTCAGAAGTATTTCATTAACACCTACCCACTTGTACAATACAAAGAAATAAAAAAACCTTACAGAAGCGTTGCTATCGTTACTGCTTCCACTTCTTCATAGTGGATTTTCAAGTATTATAACACTTTTTCCCCTAAATCATTTTTGTTCCATAAATTATCTTTGTCCGACAATCACAGTAGTTCATTTTACATATTATACGATATAAAAAGTATACTTCCATAAACTTTATCCATGGAAAGAGGAAAGACCAAATTTATACACAATACAAGTGGACGAGGATGGTATGATAAATGCCTGTAATTTAGCAAATTAACTACTTGCAACTGTACACTTAGTCCAGTGATCTAACTTTCTTAAGCTATTCAAATAATAGAATATATCGAAATCTACAAAATAGGCTTCTATTTTAGCAATGACCTCTTCATTTGGCATGAACCATTTCCCGCCGAACTATTTTTCCAAGCTTAGAAAAAAAAAGAAATCATAGGAGGCCAAATCTGACCGGACTAAATTTCCAATTTGTCGCAATTGTCAATAAGTGAGTTGGGGCGTTGTCATGAAGCTATAGAATTTTTCTATTTGCAAGGGTGGACCTTTTGTTCTTTGTTTCAGCATTGAATCGATTCAATAAATTAGCGCGGTACTGTTCCGTGGTTGTCAGTAATAAAATAATCAATTAAGATTATGCCATGCAAATCCTAAAAAATCAATCACAATTTTTTTTGCGGATGAAATCGTCTTCTCCTTCTATGAGCAAGTTCGTGGGGAAAACCCATATTGCCGTCTGACAACTTCATTCGTATGACGATTGGGAATACATAAATGCTTCAAAAGTAATAAAAGGGAGAAATAAGAAAACAGATATGTAAAGTGTGGTACTTTAGTAACATTTACTATAGCACCTCTTAAAATTTGTGCATTGATTCTAGTCTAATCCATATTTGCTTAACTATGTTCAACACAATATGATAAAATACTTAAACTACATATATTATATGAATGACAATCTTAGGACTAATACGAACAAGTTCAAAAAATTAGATTCTGCCAAGCGAAATTACATTTCGTTCAACTATATGTCCTAGTGGATATTTTCCAATCTAAAAAGCAAAACCTGTGATTGACATATGTGAATAGTTTATTTTAATTTTGAATTAAACTATAGATCATAATTTCACGTATTGTATTTTTAATTCCAGAAAAATACACAATTTCTAATTGCATGGATGTTTGCCATCACAATTCTAACATTTCCGGAAGCAGGCTTAGTAATTTATATGAGCATTCAGTACTGGGTAAGATTTTTTTTAATATCCATTCTTTATTTGAGGGGCAAATACTCAAAGGCAGAGATGTCTAAAATGTTAAATTTCCAAAAACTAAAAAGAAAAAACATTTAGAATGTACGACTTTAGTTTATCAAAAAAAACATGAATTATTAGCAATTTATCGTCTACAATCAAAATAAACCCATACAGCTGATAATAATCAAAATAAAGACAGTTTTTGATTGGACATATCTGCCTTTGTATGGTTTTTATGAGTATCTCGTGTTGAATGCCAGTGAACAATTGGATATATCAGGGGTACGGCTATTGAATAGTCTTAATTTAAAAAGGTATTCAAAATAAAACCGTCGAAATGTACAGTAGAACATGTGTTTGCCTACATTATAAATCTTCGCTCAAGCAAAGTTTTACATCTACCTCAACATTTCAAAACGTAACTGAAAATGTTAATATTTCAACATTTTATTTGACTGCAACATGCCTGATTTTACGTGAAAATACACATTATGTAAGTACAATTTCAAGTGTATTGGACACGTTTACTCAGTGTTTGCTCCTCATTTACTTTCTAGTCACAATTTAAAACCAAAAGTGAACTTGTTTCGTTTCAGAGGATAGAAACTATGTACGGAATGACAGAATTAGCCTGCTGGTTAGCCAGAATATTAGCGAATGTCGTTGGCCTTCTAATAGTACACTCGCTTTATTCCCTCTGGAAAGAGGAGGATTTGGTTGAGAAAAGGCTGCATGATCTGAGCATGACTGCAGTTACCATACCCAGGGATACTAGTCTTAACTCGTTAGGTAGTCATTATTACCAAAATAACGCTTTCGAGTCGTCTTTAGAGCAGCTAAATCGGCTTAAACGGTAAGTGGTATAAGAACAAAGAAAAAAAAAACGATTTGAGATCGTGTGTTCTCTAATATCTCGTAATGGTATTTACAGAGCAAGTTCGATGCCTGTTCTTTGGAATGCCTCTATACCAAATAATATGACACAATACCCATATGATGGATATCAGTTTTGCACAACTCAAAGTGAATTTAATGCAAGTGTATTTATACCTAAATACTCAACCGACGAAGTATCCAACGAGTATCAAAGTAAGTACATATCCAAACAGTAGATGACAAATTTACAATAGAAGTCTGCAAAGTTTTATTTACTAATTTGAATAAAATTTAATTTTAATAATATTTGCGTTACATTATATTACATTGTTTACACTGGAACGGTACACTAGTCTGTTTCTCTACGCTATTCAGCAACACCTGTTGTTGTCATTCAAAAATTCAACTTCATTAAGTCAACTTTCTATCTAATTTTAGGTCACTGAGTGACTAACGAAGTTGATGGCTCAGTGCTCATATACTGTTTCGGGATCCCGGCTTTAAATCTCAGGATTTTTGCTTTTCAGGATATCTATGGTTTTCTTCAAATGTATTTCGAATGCTGATAATAAACAATTTAAGGTACACCGCGGGTGTAAGCGTAATAATAACTTACGGCCGGTTGATGCCCCTTGTAATTGGCGAAAGCTGTTGGAGGATGCGAAAGCCATGGATTATTATCGCTATTATTTTTAAATTAATCAATGTGTCTGATACTGAATGTTTGAAAGCCGTTCATGCTTGTAATGCTACTACGCTAAACTCTGATTCTACATACAACGCAATGACAAAATATATGCTCAAGTGTCTCCTTCCCCTTCAAAATTAAGTCACCAACTACAAGATGACGCCCATTCTGCTTCAATCGCGCAGAATCTGTTAGGATTGTAGTATTGACGTTCATCTTTGTTGGACATTATGTTATTGTATGAGATTGGTCTGTAAATTCACCTTAGCATCGAAAGGCCCGTTGTTCACCCCTTCCTCCCGGGAGGTCGACAATATTAAACGACATCCCAAGTAAATTCTAACCAATATTATAGCTTTGCGTTCCACAAGTATAAAAATTCTTAGAATAATTAATTGCCTACGGCGCACTTTTTCTACAAAAACAGTACTACCAAAATAACTAAACTAGATTTTTAATGTAAGGGTTATTTTAAATAATAGGTTGATATAGCATATGGATATTGTCTTCTTGAGATAGATTTTATTAGAATGGATTTTGTATAAATCATGTTTAAATAAAATGTACGAAAAATAAATGTAAAGAACGGAAATACATAAGTTTAAGTATTTTTTATTGATACATAATTTGGTTTTTAAATAAAAATACGAGGGCGACCTGAAATGTTTCCGGAATCGACAAGACAAACACGGTACTGGTGTAGTTTTTTATTTTTCGATCTAGTTCTTTCGAAGATCAATACACTTTTTCAAACGGTGCTCCAGTCTCTTCAAGCCGTCGTAAAAGTAGGATGTTTCGAGGTCTGCACAATAGCCATCTGTAGCGGCGATGACCTTATTTGAGGCAAATCTCTTTCCTCTCGGTGATTTTTTCAGGTTTGGGAACAGAGAAAAGTCGCTGAGGGCTAGGTCTGGTGAATATGGAGGATGAGAGACTAATTCGTAGCGCAATTCATTCAATTTGGACACGACGATGCGGGATGAATGAGCCGGTGCATTGTCGTCGTGGAAACTTTTTCGCTTTTCTCCGTTGCAAACGAGGCCGTTTCTCCTTCAATACTGCATCGAATCGGTTCAATAAATCGCTGTAGTATTGCTCCGTGATCGTCCTTCCCTTCTGCAGAGAGGCGATGAGAATCACACCCTGGGAATTCCAAATAATGGTCGCCATAACCTTTCCGGCCGATAGAACAGTCTTTGGTTTCTTCGGAGCCGATTCGCCCGGAAAAGTCCGCTGCTTCAACCGTTCCTTGGTCTCCGGTATGTAGTAGTGGATCCAAGTCTTATCCACGGTTACAAAACGCATGAAGAAATCCATTGGTTTGTGTTGGATCCTAGCCAGACACTCCTCTGAAACGGTCAGCCGATTTCCTTTTTGTTCCAGTGTGAGTAAACGCGGTACCCATCGCACCGAAAGCTTTTTTTGGGCGTCCATTCCGTGGTTCGTCACTTGTGCTTGTGCGGCCACGTTTGAACTCGCTCACCCAGAAGGTGATGGTCGAAAATGATGGAATGCATCTGCCCTGTACCTTTAGCAAAATATTTCGAATTTTCGTAGCCGTTTTCCTAGCCATCCATAAGTGTTTTATCATTGCACGAAATTCGATTTTATTCATTTTTCCAAAACCGCCTGACTTGCTGACACAAAACACACTACTCTTAAACAACAACTATTGACAGTAGACGTCCGAAATTTTGACAGTTGCCATAAAAAAATGTTGCTCTTGCCGACCAATGACTCAACTTCCGGAAACGTTTCAGGTCGCCTGCGTAGAAAGCAATATAATATATTAGCATAAATTGTATGTAGTACTAAATGCCCGTGTATTCTATTTTAAATACATAAACTGATAAATATTTTATTTTTTAGCAAAAAAAGCCCAATCGTTAATGGACCTGCGAATCCTAGAAGACCAACCCATAATCGAAGATAAGCTGCTTCAGAATTGGCACACATGGATGTCGCAATCGATAACACGCCCGAACAGCACGGCGTATCCGAATTATGCGCAAAGTTTAGATCGTAGGATGCACTCGAAGATGACCAAGTTCGCTTCGTTAGACGATCTGAACGATATCAACCAGAGCGGCCATATAATCAAGCACAGGACCGGATTCTACGCGCAACCTATCGAAAACTACGGCGTACCTATCTATTACGGACCGTTGGACGGTCCCGACTTCCTTATTTACAAGAAACAGATTGACAAGTTTAGTAGTAAGAATTCCCTTAGCAATACTTCGACAGATGATGTACAAAAATACAGGGATGTGGCATTATGATCCGTCGTCGATTTGTTTTTCCCTTTGTTAAGTTTTTTCTCTTATTTATTTAATGTATATAATCACAGAAGAGAAGCATATATATGAAATAAGATTTCATGACTTTTGTAAAGAAAATAATGTATAAGAAACAAGTTTTACAAATGTGCGAGATTTATGTGAAAATGAAGAATAAATCTGTGATAAAAATAATACGTATTTCTGTTATCTGCAAGACTACATTTACAAACTAATTGGTATATGATTATTAGTTAGTGATGTTCAAATTTTGTTGAAGGCATTAATTTTTAACTATGTAGTTTAAAATAGAGTATAGTAAATACTCTATTTTTAATTAGGAGGAGTGTCTTTAAGTTGGAGTGCCAAAAAGTAGGCTAGCTGTTGGTCAGTTTTCGGCAAAAATTGCCGGCCGCTCGATTGTTACAACTAATTCATGTGTAGATCATGTATTTTTCTGAATACGTTTGTATTTAATTTTTCTCCCTAAATTTGTGTTGTAATAGTAATTATGTAATAGTTTTAAAACTACCGCAAAGAAGTAGCTTTGAAAAATTCTATTGTGTAAACGTGTCTTTTCGTTTTACTCCTCCGAATTAAGACATACGGTGCCATTTTATACACCTATTAAATAATTCTCAACCGTCGATATACAAGTTGGGGCAATAGTGCGGCATTCTTTAACAAATGTTTAATATTAGCACAGAATAAACAGACAAAACTATAAGCTTCTTAGATGTTCTGGGATTCAATTTGAATGGTCTTGAATCCAGCCAGCCTTGTTAAAAGCGGTAAAGTATGCGATTTTCAAGTTTGCGGTCTAATTTAACACTCGCGTAATAATGTAGTTCTTTACAAAAGAACTGTTGTTTGTGTTATATCCAATTCAGAAAGAGAAACAAGAACAAAAATTGTATTTTATACTACTTCTACAAACTTTTGAATTAGAAACAAAATTTCTATTAATATATTCTAAAGAACAAAGAATCCCAAATCTTATAAATAGCTTTAATAAATGGAATTTTTAGAAGCATACCAATGCTTATGCGGTAACATTGGGAAATTTATTTATAAATTTTTTTTCTAATGGAGTAGTATATATTCTAAAATCTTCCGAAGCCATTAGATGTTCACAATTGCTTTGGAATTATTTTATTCCAAATAAGATTGATGCTCCATCCAAAGTATCTAATTTTAATAGTTTGCATTTCCCGCATGTATGTTCTAATAAACACCATGTACAATATCAGGAATATACAGGATGTCTTTGAAATAAGATAAAAATGAAAAGGTGTTTAGATAAAATACAAATTCAAAAAAAATTTGAGCCAATTACGATGCGAACGTCAAAATTAAAAACCCTATAAACTTGTAATGTACCGCCTACGGATTCGGAACAATTGTAACGTGCACTTCTGATAGTGCAGTAACGAATATTTTATAAATATCATTATCATTTTTTCTTCTCGCGTGTGTGAAGGAATTTTCGCAAAATATTTTGAATTTAAATCTAATCAAATTTGATCTAACCATTTTTCATGCTTTCTTATTTTATTTTATATGTATAACATAAATAAACTATTGTTATATAAAAAGATTGAAACAAGAAATTAAATACGACTATGTGAAGTTTTAACCATTTTGTTCTATTGTTCTACTTTCATAACCATAAAACCACAAACAAAAGTCAAGGGGTTATAAGCTATTTTAACTTGTCATAACCTCAAGAGCTTTAAGGTGTAGGAAGGTGTGTGCAAGGTGTTTCGCGGCCTTGTTAATATACCTTCTTGGCTTAAAGGGTGAAGCGTCGTTAATTATTATATACGGAACCCTACCAAGAAATACTGCCACTATACTTGATGGATGTTGGTTTCGAACGGACGACATCTGAGTTGCTAAATTCACGTGGACCATTTAAACAAAGTAATGTCAGTACAGCATGATGATATAATGTCTCTTTTAAGTGATACGTTGAGATATACATACATTGAATTTTCAAAATGGTTGCCAGAAATATATTTTGTTCTCCGCAACGTTCAAAGATCTTTCTCTAAGGAAAAAGACTGGAAATAAAGAATCAGAAAAAGTTATGATTTTCTATATTTGAGACTTGTTAATCTTGAAAACAAAAAAAGAACTGTAGCCTCCATCTTTCTTAGAGTTACTTTTACAAAAGGAATTGCACAATAGCAGATTTCTTCACTTTCTTTTTGATAATCTAGATAAAACATATGATAAATGTAAAGTGCTATATACCAAGAATCACTGCAATAACTCACCTTATATACAAATACACACCACACGATATTTGCACATCAGAGTCGATTATATCAAAAGAAAATACTTTAAACCCATATATTATATACTCTATATATATTATTATATACTATATTTTTTACTAAACATATGAACAATCAGAGTCTTTCAAAAATTAATGTAGGAATATAATGAAGCTCTTCTTTTTCAAAATTGTTCTTTCTGTTCCTCCAGAATCCGTAGATGTCTATAAGTACTAAACCTTAAAATTATTTCAGTATGTACAGGTGACTGCAGTTGACTTTTTTAATAGGACACGCTGTATAATTTGACTGATATTGTTTTTTATACATATACATCGAATCAATAAAGCATTCCACTCTAATTTAAGCATTTTTTAAAAAAGTTGTTCCCCAATACGCAGTTAACTGAATTTAAATGCTCACGAGATATGTAACCTATATAATTTCGATAACACCTGTACTATTGTCGTAGGTGTAAAAGTGCGGTTTAGGAAATAACATGGTAAGATTCTCGAATATTATATTCATCCCAAATTCTACCAAACAAGGAATGTATGTATATACAAAGTATAAACTGGTAATGTAACATGTAATATTTACAAATAAAACATGTATATTGCAGAATAGATTTAGGAAATGCAGACATATTAAGTTCCTGTTCTGACCAGCTATGTACTAATAATATAACTTTCCATTATTCTAACAACTTTATACTTTTTCAATGATATATATGCTTAATTTACTGAAGATATCCACGGCGGAGTCATTGGTTGCGGATTTTGCAGGTAAGACATTACTATTGCGGATATGGACAACATAAAGGAACTCAAAATCTGCAATTAAGAACGCTCATCATAGTTTCATATGCGCATTCTTGGTTTTCAAAATACGATACCTGTTTCGTGTCATCCGATAATCTCGAATTAGCGAAACTAATGCATGAGCAATACAGGGCCACCCACGCACACCATTTAAGTCGCATCATTAGTCCGCACATACTAAATACCATTCCTGAAAAAAAAAAAGGAAAATCATAAATTAACGGATGATATTTAAATTTTCGCTTTCTAAGAAAGGAATATTTTGATTAGATACCTTTAAGTATTAACATTCCTATTATGTTTTATCGTCAAACATTTGAAGAAACTGATGTGTTTTAAGTAACATACACTATCTTCATAAATTTAAGACCACGTATCGAAAAATAGCAAAATTTAAAAAATCAGTATCATGGCATAATAGCTAGGATTTTAACATAAGATTGCAAACTGCTGCACTTTACCTATAAACTTTATTTGAACATACAAATATACATATATTCTTAGAAACCTTAATGAAAGTGCTTTGTCTAGTTTAATAAGCGCGTCCCTCTGAGTTCCATACACTTTTGTTTGTGTATGGTCTAGGTGATAATTTGGTTCAATTAGTTAAATTTATATATCATATTATTTTATTTGTCAGTAGTTGGGTTTAGTTTCTTGATACTTGTGCCTCTGTGTTTACCATTTCATTGTGGAACGGCCCATACCCCACCAACGTTAAAAATTATTTAGATGTTTTACCGAAATTCTCATTCAGTCGTGGCTACTTTATAGAAGAACGATTAAACGTCTTGTGTAAAAATTCACGTCAAATTATTCATTTCATAACGTCCTTGTGCCAGTGAGACAAAGAAGTGCAAGGAGAATATTACAACTATACATCAATGATCATGTAGATCAAAATGCGTCAATTCCTCGTCAATCTCAAGCATAGGGAATTTATAACACCAGTTTATGGCGAATTTACGAATAGATCTTGGCCTATGTGCTCACATCACTCACGTTTGCTTAAGGCATTCCGCGTGTAATTTGCGCATTTTTGTACATCTGCATTGTAATTATCGGATAATAATTCCTCTTCCAGGACGAAAACATGCGGAACAGCTGAATCTAGTAAATTCCAGGAAAACCAATGTAATATAACGTCGTTTAAGGCAATCTTCAGAAATATATTTATGTTGTAAGGAAATATTCAAATAATTTGGGTGTGGCGAAATTTTAATTGCAGATAATGTACCTTTTTTTATGAATTAACTGCACTCTTTTTTAAAATTGCTACTTTTGCCAACTTTTCAGTTTGAACATTTATAATTAATCGGTTTAGTGAAATAAGCATAGAAAAAATTAGCAAAGCATTTTACGTATGTATAAACATTGAATATTTTCGCATTTTGTAATTAAGAAATTGTACTTAAAATGTGACATAAACTTAATGCAAATTCTCTATACCTATGGTAAATGCAATTGTTTCCGAATTATTCAAAGGACAGAAAACTGAAGTTCAAGAAGAGCGTCAACTTCTCGAAAGACTTCCTTATACTTTTACATACATATTTGAAATTTTATTGTCAGATATGAGGAAAAATGAGCGCAATTCATTGTGCGTTCACTGAGTACATTTCGAGCAAAGTTTGATCTTTTTCGCTAGTAGTGTCAGTTTATATTCCATAGCACATACGGTTTTCTTTCTCGGAGTATGGTGCGTTACGTAGATCGAAAAAAAACGACCATTGCCCAATAATTTCATTAGTGAATTTTCGGATTTAATTTACGGTGACACAAAATTAAATATTTCCTTAGACTTCTATTGTGGCGGAACAAACATAACTGGAGGCAGGAGAATAATGCACAGTGGAAGAGCAGATAGCGTACAACAATAACCAATTTCTATTTGATTCAAGGATAACAATGATTACGATACCGGTTCATTTACTAAAGAACGGATCATTTCGTTCTCTTCATATAGAATATTTTCTCTCACGGCAAAACAATTATGGATACATACTCGATGTTACAAATATTTAACGGATCTTATCTAGTTTGTGGTAATACGAGGTATGTCTCAGAATTAATGGGAATGACTAGTTTTAAAGCGGGAAATTCAAATCCTACATGAATGTATCTCCAATTTAATATTGTTCCCTTCAAAGTATACTCCCTTGGAATGCACACAGCGTCTCCAGCAAATTTTTCATTGCTGGTAACAATTCTGGAAGTCTTGTTCCGTTAGGCTGTCTAGAATACCGTGACCCTTTAGATGCAGTTTATTGTTCCGTAATGTGAACCCTTCAATTTTCACTTAAGCGTTGGAAAAAGAAAATAATCAAATGGAGCCATGTTTGGCCTGTAGGACGGGGTTGGGAATACTGGAATGTTTTTCTCTATCAAAAATTCTCTAATCGACAACGAGCTGTGTCCGGGGGAATTATCGTCACGATCCACGAGTTGGCAATATCAGGTCGCAAAACTCTTTTCCGCAAACGTTTAAGGATCTCGCGATAAGAGATTTGATTCACTGTTCGGCTTTCCGGAACGAATTCTTTGTGGGCAATTCCACGATAATTAAAAAAGATAATAAGCACGGACTTGATTAGGGATTTGTCGGTTAGAGAATTTCTGTCAAAGAAAGAGTACTCCCAAACCCGCCCTACAGTCCAGACATGCCTTCACGCTTAAGGGGAAATTGAAATGTTCTCATTACAGAGCAATAAACAACATCCAATGTGTCACGACGCAAGTTCTAAACAGCTTAACGGAATGAACTTCCAAAATTGTTACCAGGAACGGAAAGCTCGTTGGAGATGCTGTACGAACTCTAACGAAGCATACTTCGAAGGTGACAATTTTAAATATTAGATACATTCAATTAAACGCTTTAAAACTAATCATTCATTAATTTAATTAAAGCGGTACTTAAAACGGTAAGTGTTACACAACGTTTTATAAATTAAAACCTACTACTTTTGTCTATCAAGTGCACGCCTATGGTACGCCTTCCATTTTGCCTTCTCTTATTATTATGTAAATTATTGTTTATATACGTTGTGTCGCAACGCATTACTAAGAAATTACATTCTTTCTTAATAACTTCAAAATTAGTTGAAAGCTGAATGATGAAATTACCCGTAATTCATTCCTCTAACTAACCAGTCCAGCTGAAGAGCCTAGGTCCTCATTATATTAAGTAGGAGAGGTATAGATAAACATCATAGATTAAATATGGTTTATTGTAAATATCTTGCTAAAGTGTAATAAAATATATTTTAATTTATAAAGGGAACTCAATAAAGTCTGACGATGAATAAATAAGTGTAGTAAAAAGAAAATGTAATGGTAATTGAATAAAAGGTAAACGTTAATGTAATATGTTGAAAGGAATTTCGCTCTTATGAAAACAATTACAATAATATTTCTTGTTAACAACACAGCCATAAATATCTACATTCTCAACTAGTAGATTAAACTACAATTTTCAGCTAATAATTAGTAACAGGGACATATCAATTGTCGAAGTCGTACATTATGCAAGGTGGGATCGGTTAGTGTTAGTAAGTGTTCTTTCCTTCTCATTAAACTTCATTAAGTTCGTGTGATTTTTGTATATTTTTTTATTTCACCATCACACAATCAGAAATGACATAAATCTTTTCTGTTATATAATAAAAATATATTTCCTCGTATCTAAAAATGGTACAACTTTCAATTCGATATTGTGGATGTGCAAATATGAATTATTTTTATATATATCAATGAATAACTAATATAATTCGAAATGTGCCATAACAAAAGGAGGCTCCAAAGCGTGTTGACATTTTTGCAATTGTTTTGTTTATTCTTTTTTTTTATAATATATACATATTATACTTTAACGGGATGTAGAAGTTTCAAATCGGAAACTAAACCTCAAAACATATTTTTTCCTACATACACAATTTGTGTAGTTGAGTATTTTTTCTTTTTATAACACGCACAAATACCAGGAGTTGACATTGAAACTCCTACATCAGTCTATTATATAATCTACTTATAAAAACACTACATAAAAACATGGGAGTTTATATATGGGCAGAAATTAAGCATATTACAATAATACTTACAACTCTTGCGGTATACCTAAGTTTATTTAATATATGAAATAAAGCAAATATTTTATTTATAATATTCCTAATTTCTGGTAAATTTCTTGTCAATTCCCACAAGGAAAGTTCCTCAATATAATTACAAAGGAAACGGTAAGAGTTTCCAGGCCTAATCCGACTGAGCATCAACTTCAGCTTTAATAAATTTTGACTGTTGCAAAATACAATCTTGGATGCTGTAGGTAACCTAAATTCTTGGGTCACGGCTTGTTACAAAATCTAGAATTTGCCAAAGATTCTAAATTTAGCTGTGAGAGTTAAATAAAAGATCTTGCTTGTTTTCGAAGCCTACCTGGCTTGTATAGGAAAAAAAAAAATTGTTGATAATAACTTGTGTCTCAAATAGCATAATATGTATGGTATCTTTTTGTGCACAGTACGTTGGATATATCGATTTTTTATTCTAACGTTTCATTTTAACAGGTGCCTACTTCTTTTGCTTTTCCAATTGAGCAGCTTACTGTACTGTTGGATATTTCCTATTTTAAAATAGTAGGCTTTGGAGTATTCTTTTGTACTCCTAAAATATTTCTAAAATGCAACCCCATATATAACTTTTTTTTCTGTAGTTTTTAGTCCGTACTAAAAACGATCTTACTTACTCAGATGATTAATTTGTTTGGTCATTTTATTTATAGTTTATAATCTGTACTTTTATCATAAACATGTTTACTAACCTCAAATTTATTATGAGAGAAACAAAAATTTTTAAAGCCTACACTAGGCAGGTACATATATAATGAGAAAGCACTTCGAGAGAGTTTAACCAAGTACAATCTCTTTTGTATAACCATATCAAAAATAAAGAAACCATGCGCGCAATATAACTAGGAATTCGGAAAATGTAATAAGAAACGAGGTCAAGGTTCCAACCCATACTTAATATTTTCAAGGTAGATCAAAAATGCTTATACCATACACTAAAATATAAAATATATTTTTTAAAAATAAGCTGTTAGCCATTTATTGGGCTGTGCTATATCACTGTAATCAGAGAAACAAAACAAATAAACGCCTACTTAAAGAAAATGTAGATACATTTTCGGGATACCCAACATAATAATACTGCTAAATACTTATAATATAGGTCCCTGATGAATGAATCCACCAACAGCATGAGTAGCTGTATTTAGCACCATTATTATGTTGGGTATCATTTTCTAGGCATTTCCACATTTTCGAAAAATTTAGAATAGGAAATATAAAAACATAGACATTTCGTTAAATGAATCCTCAGAGATATATTATTGTTTGATGGCATAAGCAAAGATCGTTGGTTAATTTGACTATCCTTATTTAATATGGATATCAATATTTACGCGCGGAAGATACGCATGTCTGATGACATGCGTGTAAAGATCCATTTGCCGAATAAAACTTCGTTCAATTCAATAGCCAACCTCCGTCATCAACTTAAGTCAGACCAATCTACTTTACCACTAAAATATCTAAATGCATGCAGCAAAGTTAGTAATATTTGATATTATAAATTGCATACCCTTTACTGCATTGCGAAGATAAATTATTAGCCATTTTAATTTTCTTATTTTAGAGGTTGTGGTATCAGCTACTTGTATTGTGCTAAATTTTCTCTTACAATTCTTCCGATTAAATATCTAGCAATATGCAAATTCATATTTCGAAAAATATAGAATCACTTTTTATTATTTGTCAAATGTTATTTAGTGCACAAGATAAGCAACGTGAATTAACAACACCGCTACAATATAATAGTATGATTTAATGACGTAAGTCGGCAGTTAAAGTGAACAAGCTTTATATAGCGTATTGGGTATAGAGTTGCCCTATTAATACATAAAATGACAAACACAATGTCCGTTCTTCTAGTATAATTAAGTCTTTTGTTTCCTAAATTTCCAGTAGTCCATGACTTCCATCAGTGACAGAGACCTCTCATTTATTCCTGGTTAATGGCTTCCGTATTACACTATTTAGTATTCCAATACGTGATTTATTCTTGGTTAATTTTATTCTTATATTTCAAAAAATTTAGGATATTTTAATTATCCTAAATATAATAGGCGCAATTAAGACTTTCCGAAAGAGCTTTTTAATTTAGAATTTTAAGAAATTGCAAAGTTATTCTGAAGAAAAAATTGACAATTCAACAAGTCCAATTGTCAGAAATATGGACGTTAAAATTTGTAAAATAACTGGTTCCTTTGCGTTTTAGAACAGGCCAAATGTAGACATAAATACAACTCTACGATTTTGATTTAAAATACCAGTTTCTAGTTATTTCGAAAAAAAAAAAAAAATGAAAATCTCCCACCTCTAATATATTTATTCTTATTAAATTTTTAGAAAAGTTATAGAGGATGTTGTTAGATATGTGTTTGCTGAATATCGACCTGCTAACAATATTTTTCTTTGGTTTATAGTTTTTTGTTGTTGTTGTTTAATAGAGACTGTAGTTGGCTATGACCTCGTAATAAAACGGTTTTTTTTTTCTGATTACAACAATTTGCTGCTTGCTGTGGTTATTACACAGAAGGAAAAGTTATCGAAATTTAAACTTTTTTAAGATATAAACCATAATTGATTGCGATTTTATAAGCAGGTTACTATTACTTAAAAAGCATAGGTACAGGTTAGCTAAAAATGTTCATATAAAATACAATGAAAAGAAAAAGACTAGAGAAGAGAATAGATTTCATTTTGGTTCTCTTCAGTTTGTAATTGGAAAAATTCAAATTATTATTGTTCAGCATACGAATATTTTTTCTCTCATTCTTTTTCCCTAAATTTAATAGTAAACGAAATAAATGGCAGATTTTTCAATTTTTTGCAAATATCTAGAAGCCCTTCAACTTTTTTGTTAAATAAAAGTAGCTTCAAATCAAAGTAGTAAAACTGTCCTTATTTTCCCATTTAACCTTTTATACCTCATACTTTTCGATATACTTTTATTAAAACACGAGAAAAACCTCACCTGTATACCGGACGGCAGTTCCCTTAAATATTCTGCTTGAGAAACTGTCAAATTGAACCCGAATATCTCACCGTGTACAATTAATCTATTTTAAAGTTGAAGAAGATTCCTTGTTAAATATAATAATTATACTTTATTCTTAAAGCTAATAACATAAAATAGATAAATTTACTTTTACGAATAATAGTTTTATACAATTTTGCTCAATATATTTTGCGATATCATAATCATTACTATAATATTATAATCAATGCTATACTTTCGTGTAAAGTATAAAAATAGTGTTGACGTATCAGAGCACAAATATTACTAGTCACTTTGACAGAGAGGGTCGAGAACAGAAGAAAATATAAAGAGCACAAAATCACAGTTTCAATTAGCACCAAATTGCGGAAAATTTGGCTTTCATTCAATTTTTCTTTTAATGTTACACATTCATATATTAATACATATATGTGTTCTATACATATAATTACAAAATTTACATTCCGGATAACGTTTTTATTCTCTTTTTTGTTGCGATCGCGTACTATGTTATTATGCTTGTATACAGGTAAATCCAAATTAAATGTACATCATTCGAGACGATATTACAGATCCGGGTAAATAGGGTAATTCGCAATGTTTTTAATGTTGCTTAATACTTCTTGGTTAAAAATGTATATGGTACAAGATGAATAATTAAAGTAAGACGATAACGACGTCTGATTAATTTGGATTTACCTAAGTAAACTTACGACATGCTGCCGATTGGTAAATTAAAAAAAAATGCGCTTTGGAAAATGAAAAAACAATACAATCATCGGTATTTAGATTGGAGAGGAGATTGACTCGTACATACTTAACATAAATCTTTTAATAATGCATACATGTCGTTACCTATGTAACATTACTACCACAACTAACGGTAAACAATAATATATCAGGCTATATACTCATAGGTATGTATAAAAGTGATACTTAATCACTTTAGATGAGAAAAACAAAGCCCCGTGATGTGTTTCATAATGAAGATTACAAAGACAGATTTTAATTAGAATCTGGGCGAACCAATTGGTGACTACTTAGAAATTGTGTTGGATTGGTAGTACAAACCAAAGTTATACAATTACGTTTACCAAACAAAATCAATAACACGAGTAGTGGAAATGTGGTAGTTAACCATTGAAGCTTCATCTAATTTCTACATGTAACTTTAAATTAGTTTTTATAAGTTTTCAAGCCTAAGGAGTTGAAAACCTTTAGATGACGCATCAGATCAACAAACGTAAATTTTCTGTAACGAAAAAACTATCACGATTAAAAATGAAAGACTTAAAATTTTAATGATGATTAATCTACAACAAAAAAATAATGAACATATTTCGAGACTCATTGGAAATAATTTTACTTACATCCGTTACATCAGTTGTTGATGCAGAATTTATAAAATACCGAGGGAGCAAAAGTTATATTGATAACAGTATGCCATGGAATTTGAAAATGTATGTCGCAGCCTATTTTATTTTTTTGATATAATTGTGACAGGTTAAGTATCATACTTATATAACAAATATTAATGTCAATGTGATACTTACTACGTAAAAAAATGAAATAAGCTAGAACATACATTTTCAAATTCCATTGCACACTTTTATCAATATCGTTTTTGCTCTCTCAGTATAAAAATACCTAGTGTAAAAAATGATGTCATTACTCCAGTATGAATCACATCATTTATTGAAAATTTTATAAAAAGAAAACGGTAAAGTCTTGTCTACATAGAAAAGTCCCCTGTCAGACAAGTATCAATTAGTGTATGATTACAGCGTGTATTTTTTATGCAATTTTAATAAATTAATGCAATAAAATTGGTAAGCTTACATTTGAAGTAGTATAAAGTTACGGAAACTAAGTATCGTTTTTGTTGGCAGGACGATATGTAATGTCCTGGTGCAATCCCAGGTGTCTGAATATTATTTTCCAAATCCAAAAAATGATTAATTTAAAACATGGACAGCAATCGATCCAAAATTGGAAGATTTAGATCTTATATATATGGAGCTTCTTCAAGGCTGTAGTGAGCAGCCCAGAAGAAGTTCCATGCAACTGAAAGCGAAACGCAGGCAAACTCGTGCAACTATGACTCAGTTGCAACTAGAAAACTTAAATTCTTTAAAAGAAAACAAAAATGAGTATCTTTAAGCCGTATGTGGATTTCTTTTATATAATATAGGCATTTACTTTTTAATTTCTATCTTGTATACATCAAGTTTGTGGCATTATTATCAACAATCGTGGCGATATCACTAATTTAAAATGCGCACAATTCTCTACCAGAGATACTAGTGGTTCCCTCTAGAATAATAATATGCCCTACAAGACAACAACTCTTTAACGTCAAGCTTTCTATACACCGAGATTTACCCGATTCAAACGTAGAGTGTCGGCCTTGATTGAACACATAATCTGTAGTGCGTGTACTTTATTCTTTAAATGAAAAATATTTTCATCGCAATGGCTTTCATTATCTTAAAATAATAAATAAATATTCACAACAAACTTTATAAGGCTTTGAATAAGTATCACTTTATAGCAACATATCCTATGATAGATATAATGCAATATAATCGGCAGGGGTACAATACATAATGATGCAGCTCTATACTCTATAAATGTAAAAGTAAAAAACATACAAAAACTCGTATAAGACGACTAACTCTGAACTTATAGGTTCTGCAGGTGTACATTTGCGGCCCGGGTGTGTGTGTGTGTGTGTGTTTGTATTTACGTGAAAGAAAAACAGATGTATAAACGAGAGAAAGAAACCTCATCTTACTGTGGGGGATCTCCGACAGGAGTTCCGTTAGGGTTTAGATTTGGTATTTGCGTCTTAAGAAAGCTATTTTCAGATTCGAGCTGTTGAATTTTCGCCATCAGTTCTGTGATTTTTTCCTTCAGAATCTCGACCTCTTCTCTGACAGTGTACATTAAGTGACTTTTCACCAAGTCCATAGCTTGCTCGATTTTGTTATCGATTGCGTTCACTTGGGGAACGGGATTCGGAGGTTTAGACGCGTCTTCACTACTAGCGTTCTCTTGTTGAATCTCGGAGACTGCGCTCGCAATATCTCGACCGCCTTCGATATCTTTGGTTTCTGTAGTTGCCAAATTACCTACACTCGCGACAAATTGCGGCTGCATAGTAGCAGCCGGTACAATGGGGATAATTTGCGGTACGATTTGATGTACACTTTGAATATTCGTATTTTGCATCGGATTCATAGACTGATGGTGTTGCTGCTGCACAGGATTAATGCTAGCCACTTGCGATACACTAGTAAGGTTTTGGTTCACCGTCGTCTGAACAGGCGGGATTTGGTTCACACTCGGATTACTCGTGGGGACAGGATTAACTGACGTAACGTTGGTCGGGACTTGCTGATTGATATTTTGCTGCATTTGCTGGTAATTCGCGTTCTGCAACTGTTGACTGTATTGTTGATTCGGTACAACGGCCTGAACTGGAACGGCTTGGATCTGTTGAGGTTGATTCGTTGGTATAGTCATACTCTGCGGCACTTGATTTTGGATATTTGACGGTTGGGAATTTAGAATAGCGATCTTAGCGACTTGAGTTGGTAACGTCGTTGAGATTTGATCGTTCTGCTGGGGGAAGGCGTGTCCATTCACGATGGGTTGCACAATATTCGGTTGCGAAACCGTGGGTTGTCCGGCGTAACTCTGACTCTGTTGGAAGTTCGAGGATAATTGACCAGGGTTGACGTTCTGTGATGTGGAAATGAACGCGCTGCCCTGATTCTGAGATAAATTGGAAGGGACGTATTGAACATTAGGGTAGGTTTGAACGGTAAATCCGCCGACGCTGTTAGGTACGCTCTGCTGGATGTAGGGTTGAGTCGTGGAGATGAAAACGGTTGGCTGAACGTTACCAGGGGCCACGCCGATTTGTTGCGGCAAAGTTTGCGTTTGAATATTGGAAATCGGTTGCGTAGAGTAGAAGTATTGATTAGGTGGCAACATCTGGGATGGTACGTTATAATACTGTTGGTTTCCATAATTCCCTTGCACCAACATTTGCTGAATCTGCTGCTGCGGTAGGCTCTGAGTGTGCATATATAAAGGAATCGTCCCCGATTGCGTGCTTTTGATCGTTGTAGTAGTCGTGGGCGCTGTTTGATCAACATAATCCATACATTTCCATCTTCCGCGTCTGAAGGGCTCCAAGCTTGCGATCTTGACTACTTTGAAGCGATCGTTACGACTAGGCGTCGAATGCGGATCTTTGCTCTCGCCATCTGTCGTCTTTGCCGTCGTTTCCGTGATGGTATCGGTGGCGGGTGTTGTCGTATCAGACGGTATATCGTTTGTGGTAGTTGGCGGCACGTTGGCAATGCCATATTGAGGACTTATGGGTGTCTCACTGACGGAAATGGCTGTTACAGTGGGCCACATTTCGGGTTGCTCGGGGCGTTGTTCCTCTGCCACCTCTACGGGAGCTTCTGCATTAGCCGTGGTCGATTCTGGACCTACGGAATGCAAGCATAATAAGAATAATTACACACAGTCAGAGTATTTGCTTTGTCTTAGAAATAAAACACCCTAAGTCACTCAATATGGTTGCCAATACAATGCTACGTTTAATATACGATATTCAATGATGTGAACGAATAAAATAGCAAAGTAATTATTCTAATTTATATTACAGGATTGATAAAAATGGAGATTTTTTTGAAAAAATCGGTTTTTATTCAAAAATATGTGTTTTTAGGTTTATTTTAAATGTTGATAGTTAATAAAAGCGTTTTATTTTACTTTTCATAGAAGCACTGATAGAATATTACCCAAAAAATCTGAAATATGTAAGAAACTGACAAAATATTTGTTTCTATAAGTTAAAAATTTTTCCGCGAAAATTGCGTTATTAAAATGGCAAATGGAAGCAAAAAGGAAGATAATATTTGTCAATATTTTATTCAGAAAATTGTCGTTGGTAAACTTGGGTATTTCGGTATCTGTAAAAAATGCGGTAAAGTCAAGGGAGGATTGGTCAATATACTAATACAATAACTAAGGAACACATAAAAGAAATAAAACTGTAATAAAGGTGGGATTTTGACTAGTACTAGCAATTTAGATTTCAATTATGGTTGCCGTAATAATGGTGAAATTTTGGTAAAAGTTGTTAGGACAAATCAGGGCAAGGAATAAGAATTAGCCAAGCAGATAGCCTGAACCATTTCTGCAACAAATTTAAGCTTCAGGTGAATTTAACATAATGAACACAACGATTGCAAAGGTCTATGTGGCTGTCTAATTCACAGGTATCGCAGTAAACTCTACTCTATACAAATTAATAACGGAACAATAACACGTGGACTCTCATTCTGAATCGTGTTACCGACTAAGTCGCAGTCGATATACGTTCCGAATAAATTATTAATTTGTGTGGAGTGGCATTTACTACGATACCTGTCAACATAATGAAGTTCGAAAAGCAATTAAAATTCAAAGTGGATAGAAAACGTTAGGTCAATATAACATACGCGAGAAGACGTAGGTTCAAATCCTAATGAGATCGACATTTTTTCGCAAAAATTTTAACGTTGGTAATTACAAGCAAATTATAATTTATCATTTTCAAAACCTATCGAGACCGACATTTTCGTGGAAAAATTTTAAAAATTACAAGAAAAATATAATTTATCATTAAAAAAAAACCAACTAAAGCCTTACATTAATTGGACTTTATACATCTGTTTTTTCCTATAGTCCTTTTCTGGAATATCTGGGCCTGAAGTTGTGTAGAACAGCTGCACGAAACTGACCGCTCTAATTTTAAATAAATTCAGATATTGTGAGATATAGTCACTTATTTATTTCACCCACATATTAAACGTAATGTATTCTTCTTCCTTACTTTGCCTTCATCAAACAATTTATTATATGAATACACAGTACAAAAAATATAAACGACTATTACAAGAAAAAAAATCACTGATTTAAGTCACAATTTTTATTCAAATCTTAACCCTGGTACACTACCATATGAAACTTCCACAATTCACGAGCTGCGTAACACTAAGAAAAAGATTGCCTATGTTTTCGGAAAAGTTGCTACGTAATAAATATTGTAAAAACATAGGTGCATATTTTACGTGTTATGTGTCTGCAAGTGATAGTACCTCAAACACTACTATGAGTAATGGAAATGCAGAGTATTTCGTATATTTAATGAATAATAAAACAATATTTTCGAATAAATCAAGTAGTTAACGAAAAATTGACAAGTTCTAAAACTATCGGAATTCAAACTGAGACCTGAAATATTGAATATTAAAAACGAATCTATTATAAATATTATAATAACAACACCAGAACACCTTTTATTTAAAATTAATTACAACGAGTACCGCTATTACCAGATTAGATATTAATGAATTTGAAAGTATAGTTCTTTGAAGTAGTAATACAGATTCAATTTAGAAATGGATTTATGAGAGATACTCGTCCAATCACTTTCCTATTATTATATATATATAGATATTGTGTTCATACTTTGAATTTGTTTCCTGAGGGTATATTGAACAGAAAGGCATTTGCATGTCAAAGTATTAATTATAAAGTAAAACAACTGGCATTAAGTAATAAAACCAGCCAAACCAGTTAAGCTTACATATGTTTAAAAAATCGCGTTATCGAAAATTTTAGATAAAAATGTTTACGCGGGAACATGCCTTGATACCAATGCAACGGTATCCAAGTTACAATGGTAATTTACCGAAATTATAAATTATATTAATATAATAAAGCAATAACTGACGCTTCATTTGATAAAATATCTATCTCCGAAAGACAGGGGAATTTCTAGACTCAGTTATATCGCTAAAACAATAATAACGCTTTTAACGTATTCAAAATTTTAACTAATAGCATGTAACCAATAATCAATATCAATATTACGTCAATAGAGACACTATATTAATAAGGTTATTAATGGAGAAATATGATCTTGGATAAGCACACACATAACTTACATTACAACATAATACATTCTGTCTTTTACTTTTCTACTACGCAAATCTACGTCATATCAAAATTCGAAATATGTATATTCAATACGATATAAAGAACTGATAAATAATTATTAGGATAAACATAAGGACTTGCATTGTACCATGTACGGTCGTAAGAATGTGATATCACTGTTAGATATGGTAAATATTAGTTTTATAAATAGCTATCCTTCCTGAATTACAACTCTATTGTGGTATATACCTATTGTATGAATATTTTCGTGGATTAATAGTAATTTGTTTAATTAATAAAATAGCACGTACTTTCTAGTCAGTAATTCGGCAATTTTTAAATAGAAAATGCAACTTAGTACAGATCATTATCTGTACTAAGTTTTGCTTGGTAACTTCGTTAAAGTATTTAAAAATATATTATTTAGAATGTGAGACAACTGCTTTTAATGTTATTAGTGAGATATGTGGTGGATCTTCAGAACCCCCTCCATATACGATGTGATCAAAAGAGACTGAATCAATTAGCAATTCAGAAACAGATATTTTTAGCTTAGGTTCAAAACAGTTTTTAAAACAGTATTTTTTTATCATTTTATTGTTGCCTTTAGCGTAATGGTATTTTCATTGTTGTTTACGTACGTCATATACACCGTGTCCAAAGATAAGTGTTCATTTTTGCTAACTTCCTTATTAGTGGAGCTATAAAGTTGTTCAGATTAGCAATTTGGTGGCATTGTTTGTTTTGTTTAAAATGGTGAAAATGGAAAAACAATTGAACGTTTCATTAAAGAGATATTCACAAAAATACAATTTTTCTATGAAACATCATCTATATTTTTAAAGTTTGAAGGAAAATAGTACTCTGAATAAAAAATAGTTACTACATGATAACTGTAATCCTTAAAATAAACAAATAACAAACACTTGCACTAAAGATTGTTGAATATATGTTCACATGCAGGTTTTCTAGTAGCTGTCAAATAAATCGTTTTTTTGCCATTATATAATTTATTAGTATTTACCATTTAGCAGGTTCTTTCCTTTAAAAAATGCAATTTATCGCAGTAAACTCCACTCCACACAAACTAATAATTTATTCAGAACGCAGCGTTTCAAGAGCATGTGAACTGTCATTGCCAACAATGTTACCGACTGAATTGTAAAAATGTATTGTACATGCAATATTTCCTACGCAGGCTCTAAGTGTTCTTAAAATATATAACTTGTTATAACCTATTAGGTGGTCCCGGATATCTTGTAAAGAAAAAACGAAAACGAACCGTATCTTTAACAGGGCATAATGGAAATAAATCAAGCAGACTCAAGTGTGTAATTGGGGTAGTTCTCTATCCAGCAAGTTTTTATTCTTTTTCATGAATATTGGTTCGTACGCGTCTAATTCTCTACAGGAATTTACATTTTTAAGTAGTAAGGTTTTTTTTTAATTCAATATTATGTTCGGATTCTACCATACCCTCTGCCACGCTAGATAGTTCTGGTTTATCGAAACGATAGTGCCTAATATATTCTTTAAATCTCGTTTCGATACTACTTTTTGTTTCTCAAACGTAAATTTTATCACAATCATTGCATGCGATTTGGTAAATTCCAGACCTCATCATATCCGATTTATCTTTGGGATTGCCTAAGAGGTTTTTTAAATGCTTCTTAATACAAAAGACACGTTCATATTCTGTTGCGGGAAAATTTTACTTAAGCCTTTTCCTGTTGGGTGGTACATTATAACGAAAATAATTTCCGGAATCTTCAGCATCAAATAAGAAAATTGCGAAATTCACATTTAAAAAAAGTAGAGAAACATAGGGTGTTTTAGGTCATAGGTATTACACAAGAATTGAGCGCAACGAGGAATACACTTCAAATTATAAAGTAGATACATTTCATTGATATAATAAACGAATAGTGCATACTTTATTATTAAAAGATTATGGAAAAAAAGTATCTTTCTGCAACTGGTTACAAAGCTTCTGTAATGCGCGTCTGGATAATTTGAAATTCATCATATAGTCACACGAATTTATTTTTTTTTAACTTAGGTATGTGCAACAAAGGAAATGAACATCATTCGAACAGAGATCCTTTCATAGTGGATCTGCGTAATCACCAAAATCGCGTTAGTTTGAATGTTTGGTGTGTTTAGTAAGTTCACAAATTACGAGGCCGACCTAAAATGTTTTCGGAATCGGGAAGAGATGGCACGAAGGTTGAAGTGGATTCATTGGTCGGCAAGGGCCAACCTCTTTTATGGCAACTGTCAAAATTTCAATAGTCAATAGTTATTGTTAAGAGTGTGTTTTGTGTAGCAAGTCAGGCGGTTTCGCAAAAATGGATAAAATCGAATTTCGTGAAGTGATAAAACACTTCTGGATGGCTGAGAAAACGGCTACGGAAATTCGAAATAATTAGCTAGAGGTTCATGGCGGATGTAGTCCATCATTTTCGACCATCAGCTTCTGGGTGAGCCGTACAATTGACTTACCACGCAGTAGACGCCCAGAAACCGCTACCAACGATGAAGAGGTCGACAAGATTCATGATGTCGTGTTAGCTGATCGCTGATTGAAGCTGAAAAGATAGTAGAGACAACAGGTATCTCAGAAGAACGCGTTGGCCATATCCTACACAAATTTATGGGTATGAAAAAGCTTTCGGCACGATGGGTACCGCGTTTGCTCACACCGGAGCAAAAACGAAATCGGGTAACCGTTTCGGAGGAGTGTCTGGTTAGTATCCAACGCAAACCAATGGATTCCTTCGTGGGTTTTGTAACCGTGGATAAGACTTGGATCCACTACTACATACCGGAGACCAAGGAACAGTTGAAGCAGCAGAATTTTCCGGGCGAATCGGCTCCGAAGAAACCAAAGATTGTTCTATAGGCCGGAAAGGTCATGGCGACCATTATTTGGAATTCGCAAGGTGTGATTCTCATCGACTATCTGTAGAAGAGAAGGACGATCACGCGGCAATACTATAGCTATTTATTGAACCGATTCGATGCAGCATTGAAGGAGAAACGGCTTTGTTGGCAGCGAAAAAGGTGCTTTTCCACCACGACGATGCACCGGCTCATTCATCCCGCATCGTCTTGTCCAAATTGAATGAGTTGCGTTACTAATTAGTCTCTCATCCTCCATATTCACCAGACCTAGCCCCCTTCGACTTTTTTCTATTCCCAAACCTGAAAAAATTACTGGGAGGAAAGAGATTTGCCTCAAATGAGGAGGTCATCGCCGTTACAGATGGCTATTTTACAGGCTTTGAAACATCCTACTTTTCCGACGGCTTGAAGAGACTGGAGCACAGTTTGAAAAAGTGTATTGATTTTCGAGGAGACTACATCGGAAAATAAAAATAAAAAACCACACCAATGCCGCATTTTTCTTGTCGATTCCGGAAACATTTCAAGTCGTCTTCGTATTAGTACAATTTTTGTCATTGTTCGTTGAGTGGGGAAATGCTATGTTGAATTACTAGCACTTTCCACAAAACGTACCATTAGTTAACTACTTGCCCATTCATTTCCAAGACGATGGGGCACCTATTCATAATTAATATGAAGCTGCAAGGACAGGATCTTTAATAATAGATGGATAGGAACTAACACAACAATCTGTTGGCTTGCACGATCCGGTGTCTTCTTTAGATTTGTATTTATGGGATTTTATGAGACACACTTTATAAGCAACGGTATCGAAGTGTGATGGGAACTGCAGACCAAAATTGACGCACCTTAAATACAATTTGTAACAGAATTACTCTGAAAGCCTTATCAGAAGACCTCGAAAATGTCTTGAGGAAAAAAATAGTACCCTTTAAAATAATTTATTTGTTATCAAGGCCATAAAAACGGGTGCTGTTAGAGAAACGTGGAGCTCGGTTACTGTCAATATTAAAAATAATGAATGCAATTACTTACTATTTTAGTTTGATTGTGTTTTTGATGCAGGCTTTGTTGATAAGAGTCTACATAAACAACACGATCAAACTGAAATACAGTGGACGCTCAATTATGTGAAATTGCATAAAAGACAATATGTATGTTTATTAAAAAGTAAATTATGAACAATGAATAACATAATACATATAATATTAAAAAATATATTTTTGTCTGTGTAAATTTACGCTTGGTATTTTCTAATGCCAATGCCCGTAGTTTACGGAGCACTAAAATATATAATATGTCCTTTTCAGAATACAGTATGTCCTTTTCTTCAGCCCAATCTAACACTTGATTAAAAATTCCTACAGCTTGCGCGTCACTCACTGTATTTTCTATTTCAATCGGAGGGTCGTCATCTTCTCGCTCCATCTTCCTCTTCATGTGCATTATCCATCTCTTTATCGCCATTCCATAAACTAACATCGGTAATTGTACAAACAATATCTAGATTTATTGCTTTTAATAATTTGAGAACGTCCAATGATGCACTCTCAATAACTTCTGCATCAGATAGTAACTGTTTTTTAAAGATGGTTAGCGATACATTGTCTTCATCGTCATAATCACCGTTGGAGTAAAGCAAATTTTTCCAAATCTTTCAGATTGTTTGCTGGTTAATGGCATTCCACGCCATATGTAGATTTAAAATTGATTCACGTAAAGTTACTTGCTTTAAAGATTCAGAAATGTTTTTAGGATTTTTTGATAGCGCAGACAAAAGTAGAAATTTTCGGTAATACAATTTAGTAATTTTTATTACATTTTGATCCATAGGTTGGATAAGTGGAGTTAAGTTGGGCGGCATGAACATAAAAATTAAGCAATCGTTACTTCTTAATTGTTCCTCCTGGAGGATGACTTGGTGTGTTATCCAAGATTAACACCGCCTTTATTAGAAGATTTTTCTTTCTTAAGAAATCTTTCACCTGCAAATTGGATATGGATCATTAAAATACATTATTTATTATTACAGGTTTATTGCCATACCTAAGGGACAAAGTGCTTGTGGAACCATTCCAGAAATATGCCTTTGGTCATCCAAGTGGATTTTGAACAGTTATAATCAACGCGACTAAAATTTCTAAATGAACGTGAATCTTTTGCCTTTCCTATTACTAGTGGCCTTATTTTATGTATACCACTAGCATTAGTGCACGTTAGAAAAGTTATGCGTTGTCTTTCCGCCTTTCTACCCGGAGCAGATTTTTCATGTGATGCAACATAGGTTTTCGTAGGTAATAATTTCCAATAAAGACTGGTTTCATCTGCATTGTATATTTGCTCCTCATTTAAATGTAGCTCTTTAATTTTGTTCATTAATTTTTCCTAAAACGGTTTGTCTCTTCTGACGTGATTTTAGCTGCACGCTACTTTATTTCACGAGAGGCAAGAGAGCCAACGCTTACAGGAATCTCATGCATAACTCTGGGAACAACCGATGCCGACGCTGAAAACGTTTACGTAAACATTCTTTTGATCGATTCAATTACGTACGTAAATCGGGAAATAACCGGTATCCTAAACTGTTTACACTATCGAGTTGTACATGGTGCAAGCTTGTTTACATTACCGATCGTTCCATTTGATCCTATAGTAACAATTTTCTGTTTACATGACCACGTCGTTTCCACTACCGGGTATTTACATGAGCGAGCGTTACTGTATTAGGTAATTACATTAATTACTTTTAATATTGATAGCAACCGAACCACATGCATCTCCAAAAGCACTCGTTTCTGCAGCCTTAATTTCCTATTCCTTTGTAGTTTTACATGATTCAAGCTTGTTGTTAAATTGTCGTATAGATTTTTGTTATAGAATGTATTTAATTTCTTACTGCTTTCATATTTATTATTTTTTCATTGCCTATGTGATTATAGTTTCAACAGTTACTAGATAGCTTAGGTGCGTTTTACTTGTTTATTTTAAGGTTTACAATAATAGTAACAGTTCTTGTTCAGGTTACTATTTTCCTTCAAAATGTGTTTTTGTGAATAACTAACTAGAATGTAGTTGTTACAAGAGTAACTACATTCTAGTTGAACTAAGAAGAGATATGTATGCATGCACATATGCATAGATAATTAATTGATTATTTCTATCTTAAGTATATAACATACCAACTTTATATTAAATTTAAGCAATTATTAAAAATAAATACCTTTACTTCTATTAACTTACCTAATATATTCATATAGTCAGGAGTTAAATCATCTCCGGGAGTGCTACCATTTGCTTGAGAAGGTTTATACCTCTGGACTTTATCTGGCCTTCGAGAGTCAACATTACTAGGAATCATAGTGATAAACTAAAACAAACACAAAACCAATATTGTTACTGCGACATTATGTACTTAGTTCTCTAAATTAAGGAATTGAGGTAAATGACATCTCTATACATATACATACACACACTTCTTAATCTGTGTTGAGAAATGTCATATAACTATATTAATTTTTCGCATGTTTACTACGGAATTTGGTACCGCAAACACTAATAATACAAACACCGAGAATGCAACCGAATAACTACCACAAGGTTTGCATCAAATGCATGTTCTGGCGAATTTAACTTAGATAAAAATACTCACTATATATTTTTCGACTAACAATGGCCGACACTAGTAAGTCAGACTTTAAAGTGTATGCTGTGGCTTGGTCCTAAATGTCATATCAATTCAGTGGCGTACGCTTTCTCTACAAGTGGGTAATTATGGGTGTTGGCAGTTTCCTTCCGTGCATTTTTATAAATATAAAAATGAAAATAATGTAAATATTAATGTAATTTAATTTTAAAAAATATGTCAAAGCTATAATATAGTTATAACTTGTTCTATTTTCATATTTTATATAAAGCTAAATCTCACAGAGGATTGAAAATATAGATAAAAGTAGATTTAATTACTGAAATTTCTATATTTACCTTCTTGGATAATACTTCATAGGGTTGCTTTTATTATTATATTGGTAGCGATTTCATTTAATTTAATTCTAGTAATTATAGGAAATATATTTGATAATTAATTTTACCAAGTATTATTTACACAGAATCTAGAAACATAATAATAGGTAATGAATCATGGATTTTTGAAATTTGATATTTATGTAAATAGATTGAATATAGCTATAGTTTGCTACCTTGAATTTTTGACATAAACAAGATAACGGAACTAATTTCAAGGATTTTGTGTTTTACTATTAGCATTGCGGTATATGTAGTTTTTCTGTGTATTAACTTCGTTGGACGAATTCGATAGCGGGTGCCGAAAATGGCCCAAAAAAACGAAGAAAAATCGTTATTTCAAAAATTTTGCGATATAATGGATCAAAATGTAAAGGGCGTACAGGTACTTACTTGCTATTTAAATAGTTTATGTAATAATTAAATTAGCGCTCGATTTATTTAGATTGGTTGCTATTCGGTAGCGTTCATTGGATTGACTTTTGCACTGAGACGAGTTCGGCCGGTACGTACAACCAAATTCACTTATGAAGTGACTTTTTGAATGGATCTTTCTGAAATTCTAGTTTTCTCGATTTAGGAAGCCATCTGATATTCCAAACCACTTCGTAAACGAACGAAGAGAGTTAATTGGAGTTGTGAAAAGAGTAGAACCGAATGGTGTACTTTTGATAAATCACCAACCTTTAGTCACCTTGCCGTTCATCAGGGATGGTGAACTGCCTACAAGGATTGCGAATGTTGAGTTAAGTGGTCATGCTGTAAGCTGGTTGCAGATATTGGTTGCTGGAAATACAGTAAAATTTACGCCAGTTGCTAAACGGGATCAATTTGTTGAGTGCCAGTTTAAACTTAATCAGAAGACACATGATGTAAGTAACTTGTCTTGATGATTGATGAAAGTGATTATTTTGAAAAATGCTTGATGCAAACATATTTTTGCGGCTTACCACAACATCCAATTCATTGTATAGTTATTTCACTACTGTGGATGCGATAAGTACCTTATAGTACTTATTGTTATTAGAGTAGCAGTAAGTTGCATGCTTGATTAAATATTATGTAATTTGATACTCTCTCTCTATGACCAAGTATTATATCGGACACAATTTTACGGATTTAGTTTGGGGATTTGCATCCTTCTACTTGTTCTCAGGTTACCTCTGAAGTATTAATTTTCATCTGTTTTTAATTAGTGTAACGGACTTAAAAAAGGAAGTGGTTGAAATATTTATGTCAAGATAGAACACTGTTATTAATAATAACGTGTATTTTAAATTTCGCGGATAATTTAAGTTGGTAGTTCCGGTAATGAAAAGCTTCTTCTTCAATAGGAGGATGTCGTGATGATTTATATTGCCTAAGGGGTTGAGAACTCAACTAAAATATTCTTGCAATATCAAGAGCATGTCGCTCAACATCTTTTTGGTTCTGGATGTGTTTACGCATCAAAGGAAACAAACGAATGCCACAGATCCCCAATAAGTTTCTTTGTAGGCTTTTTCAAGATACAATCTCCTTTCTTACTGTTCATGCAGCAAAATAATTCTTTTTGCAGGCTTATCGTACAGAAGTTATACAGCAGTGCGAAAGCAATTATACTTTCATCCATTTAAAATGATAGTGGCTCCACAATTACTTCCACAAGACTTTAATGGACGAAAGCAATACTGCCAATAATTTTTGAATAATGTTAACTCACAAAATTATAGAACTTCATGAACTGAAGATTCATCTGCATTTAAAAAAATAAGTTTAAATTCGCTTAAATCGGTGTGTAGTGCTAAATGATAGAGGGAGCCACTTCACAGTAGCTACTACTCTTGTACTAACAGTGAACATTAAATTTAAATAACAATTAATTAGCGTTAATTAACTTTAATCAGTGTAAGACATCTACAAATAGATCTAAAATATAATAAATAAATTAAATCAAATTTTTGCACTTTGTATATAAGATGTATATATAAGATGTTTTTTTTTTGGCCTTGACAAGTAGTGATACCAGCCCGTTAGATTGGCATTTAGTAATAGCCTTTATAGTATTGAAAAATCACAAGCAATGTTTCACAATGAAATAGCAAATATAAATATCAAAATGCTGCATAGTGTTTTGAAAATTGAAAAAGGAGAAGTGTTCATATGTGCCGAGATAATAACGAGTTTCATTTTGAATATATTTTGTTACAAAGTGTACTTAGATTTACCTTGTAAAATGCACATAATTATTTCATATTATATACAAAGCCTTTAATGCTTTTAATACACACATATATTTGAATGAATATACTTAGTAAATTAACTTAAATAATTTCCCATTATATAGGCTGTCTTTGAAATAAAATAAAAAGGTACGTAAAACGAAAAGGTTTCTTGAGGAACGAATGCACGTCATAAGTGACGCTAGTATGATGTTTGATTACCAACATAAAGCGATAATTTTTCAAAGAATGCGTTTCATTTCAACATAGTAATATTTAAATAAATTTCAATCTGAAATAATATACTAGAGGCACCCTAAGTTCCAATGCACGTCATCAATAAATCGTATATATAAACTCGCTATCAAACCTAACCTAACATCCTAATGCCGGACCAAAGACAACCGACAACATTGTATTTCACCAAATATAGCCAATAACAGCAACGTAAAAGTATTGCGATATGGAAAATATAATAATTAAGTAAATACATTTTTAACTTTGATAAAACGTAAAAAACAGTGTGTTCCGTTATCCATTGAAATTTACTTTAATTATTAATTTAATTATTATGTTATAATTAAGTACTAATATAAAATACTTTTAATTTATTTGTGTGGCCGCATTGCATATTTATGACGTCATTTGATTATATGTATGTCGTCGCGTTAATGACGTGCATTGTAACTTATCGTGCTCCTAGTATAACTACTTACATATTACGTGACCCACTTATTATTACAAAATATAATTATGAAAATAAGACGTTAAATAGAAAGTATACTAGTTATGTCTAGGAATATTTATCTTGTTAGCATTCCGACACTTGCAGATACAAAATGCTATGTTGCCGTTTCGACATAACCTTTCAAAAACAACTGTTCATAATTAGGAGTACAATGAATGTTTACATTTTTTATTTGACAAGTGATCGTCTGTCTACATACATCCAAAAAATGTTGAGTTTATTACGACGTGAATGTCAGAATTAAAAAAACGCTACGAAGTTGTGGCATGTTAACTGTTACTATTGATGATCATCTAGATAGCCACAGAGTAAAACCCGAAAAAGTTGGGTGTTTAAATTATGTTCGTAAAGATTGTTGGTAAATGTTCTTAATTACTCTTCTCATAATTTATATTGTATTTTAATTACACGGATAGGTTGTATCGTGGGAGGTATTTCCTAATCTGATTTATTTAGCTATCATATCATTGTTTTAACAAAGGATCTGTAATCACTAAGTTTGTATTATCGTAAGATTAAAAGGAATTTATAAATTGATACCATCTTTAAATAAGCGCCGTTATGTAATTACGGTTTGAAGATACTACAGATTGTTTCATTTAAACCTTGTTTTTTTATCATTGCAGTTAGGTACTTTAAATCTAATGCGTAATTTATAAAGTATTTATAAAGACTTTTAAAATTGTAATTATATTAAACTGTTTATATGAATGTGTATTCTTTACACATACAAAGAGTTGAGTAAATTATATATTAATATCATTTTGTCTTTATGTACAGCTTCCAAGATTTTTTTTTATATAATACGGAAACGTCTAACAAACTTCAAAAGGTAGCAGCGAATTACCAGGGTTGCCCAGGAAGTAAAGAATGTTTAGGTGTTACTCAAATAAAACAAACAAATAAAGATATCACAACAAAACTATATTCACATTAACACTAGATCTACAACATAATCGCCATTGTTAGTCATAACGTGGCATAAGCTTTTCAATGTTGCTGTTGTACTCATTTGCCGCCAATAATTGTGACCAGCAAGTTACTGCCTCTTCAAGCCCTCCATTATATTCAAAGTGCTTCCCTCCTAAAGATGAGTCATTTGGCACTAAGTTGATATTATAGATAGGCGAATACTCAAAAACATCTTAATCGAAGCGCTGTTATTCTTGTTTTGCCACTGCGGTTGCATGAGGCTTAGTATTGTCATGAATCAACACAGACCTGGTAGGCAACTTTCCACGTCTCACAAGTAGCAATCTATCGCGGACCAGTTGTCATCCTTGTGTTTAGATTTGGCTTTTCTTTCTGGGGATGAAGATCCTGTGCAGTGCTACTCCAGCGATATGCGTTTTGATTTAGGCGTTTTGTACGAAACCATTGTTTCATCTTCCGTTACAATTCCCTTTGAGAAATTCGTCACTATCTATGGTATCGAATAGATTGATTTTCTGTCTACTGTTTCTTGTAGACGTCTACTAAAAGTTTGGGGATCCAATAAATACATCCTTTTCAAAGCCAAGATGATTTTTAACCATTTAAAGCAATGAGTTTCATTCAAATTAGATAAGGATATATAGTACCTTTTCTTGTTGGTTTTACAATCTTGTCGACATATTACATTTTACATAGATATTATTTTTGAATAATGAAAGAACGCCATTTAGCTTTGAAATAATACATTTTTGGAAAAGATATTCTAGAATATACCTTTATTTTAAAACCTTGTGTCATAAAAAATTATCGATTATTTTAAAACTAATCATGTATATGTGTACTTTTGTAAATTCTTATTATGTAAATGAAACAATATTAAATATTTGTTCCGTTTTAATATTTTAGAAGAAAGACCGAGTTATCGATCTTGGAGTATCCTTGGTTTCTATCGGATTTGGAAGCCTCATAGAAAGTCCGATAGGCAAGAAGGATAAGGATTACAAATATTACACGCAGCTAATATCAGCAAGAGAAAATGCGCTTCGAAAAGAGATGGGTCTCAAATACTACATAAAACCAACGAAACTAGTACTGTCCTCGATATCTCAACAGCTTCGTTTTATTGCGAGCTTATTGTCAAAAAGACTTCTTAAAAAGACTTCTACTAACGTACCTAAAACCATAACAGCGGCCTAATTCGTACTTATGTTGTATTTGTATATTTCTATTCTATTTGCAGAGATTAATTTTTATTATTACTATTTGTAATTTGTCAGACAATAAAGTTTATATAGTTTTTATACGATATATATGCATTTATTTAGTCCTGTACGTATATGATATAATGTGCGTTGCACAGTTTGCATATTTGTTCGACCTCATTAAGATTGACTATTGGCGGCATCTACATTTTTTGCTTATGAAACTAATCGGCTACGCTATTAAAGTAGTTTACCCTTCTAAAAGAATGCCTAGAAAATAACACCAAGATAAGAAAACGCTGTAATTCTTTTGTGATGTGTTTTAAATATATCAAGGTAAGCCTGAGAAATCATTCACATGTGCAGTTCCCCTTGTACTGTGCCTGGTGCGCTGCCCTCTCGTGGTAGGAATCCATGTATTGCTGGAGAGAAGGTGGAAAATTGTACCTGCTTCTTTTCGCTGCCGGTCTTTGCAGGCAAGTGTTTCTTTCTTGTGGCACTAGTTGGCGCCAGGAGTATTCACTTGTATCTTAGGGTTAGATATGGCGATAGAAGCAGCGAGGGAATTACATATGTTGAGCATAAAGCCGTTCGAAACTACGCTGATGACGCTAGGTAGGTAGAAACATGTCCGTGTGTTAGCGTTTTATATATGTCTCTACATATCTAGTGAATGATTACTAATACCATGAGGAAGCTGCATTACAGCGTTTTCTTATCTTGGTGTTATTTTTACCCTTGCATGTATATTTCGTTATAGTTAGTTAACCAATTTGATGAATACCTTTGAGTGTCTTCTAGATGGTTCAAACCAAATGAGATTCTACATTGCTGTCGTGCGCCATCTGAAAGACACACAAATGTAGTTCTAAAAGATTGAATTAACGATAACTTGACTCTAAAAAATATATGTGTAAAAAACGGTAATATAATTGCACTTAGTAGTCAGCGTTTTCAGCTGTTATTTGGTTTTTTTAACTTGCATCAGGCAATGTACATTCCCTTCTCTGAATTAAAACACTGATATAAACGAAATATATTTATTTTTATGTTATTGATAAAACATTTACTAAAACAATGTCATACTGTCTTCTTATACAAATATATTGCAGTAGCCGTGTACATTGTACTTATTAAGCCGTTAGGAATTACCCACTAGCAATCAATGACTTAATATTGTGACTCATTTCTAAGAGTTGGCGGTTGAATTCAAGTTTCATTCAGTACAAAGCTTCATATATAAATATATTTTGTAACGACATTGACTTATTTGTTGAAAAACGTAGTAGGTTTTGACCTTCGGACAGGATAACAAAAATTATATAGATATAACCTATTTTATTCAGTCTTTTCTGCTCTAAAATGGGGAAAGACGTATCTTGGGCATCCTTAGTTATTTATAAAGAGCGGAAACAAAAATCATACATTTGTATGAATAAAATCAAGACTTAATGAACACTTAATTCAAAAATGTATTCATATTTATTTAAGTCTTGTTCAGATTACTTCTATGTGTGCACTGATACGTCTTTTTAAATACTTAAACCAATTTTACATCCAAAAATTATGGTATTACTACTCTTTGTTGAAATACATTTCATGCGTACATGAAATACACAAAATATTATTTATATAAATTATCATTCATTGTTATACGAAACTCAACTAACGTTCGGACAAAAATTAATTTATTATAAACTTGTCTATAATTTTTTCAAATATTTCATTACTAATATAGACTGGGCAACCTTATTGCATATTCCTATACTTCAGTAACAAATTTTACTTCATAGCCCTTGCCTGCATTATTAACTAATTAATGCAAGATTTTATGCTGTTTAATTTCTCTTTATTCACTAATTAGTCTAAAGATTAATTAAAAAATAAAACGTAATTAATTATTAAAGTAAAAGAAGATCAACGGAGGATTTAAACCGTAGATGATGCTATCTACATCATTATTACGAAGAAAAAAGTGTGAGAAATATTTAATAACTTTTATACCACAGTTAACACTCAAGTAATCATTTTATTTTAAGAAAGAAACATATCAAAACATCAATTAGTATAGACTGTAATAAATAATTAATAAAATAATAAATATTTCAATACCGTTCCTCAAAAAAATAAAATATTGATGCACAAAGACGATCGTAATTTTCTTTTTCTTGCTAGGTGTATTTGTACTTTACTTCATAATTCTTAAACTTTAACGTAAACTATCTATCTGTTTTTAGACATCGTGGAGATTCTAAACATTTATTATCTAAGAATAAAAAGAAAGTTAACAGTGATGTCCACGCGATCCTTTTCACACACTATGTTTTATATGCATGTTTAATCGTTAATTTGAATTCTGCTGCAAAGATTTTGCGGTGATCTGTCTTTTCTTCGAAGAACCAGTGCAGACAGCCGTTTCTTTTGTGTGGTGGGCGGGATTATGGTGAAACATAATCGGGGGATGGATGATCTGGAACAAACGTTTATTGTTAGTAAAATAATATTGTAGTTTCTTAAAGCTTTATATGTATTTCACGGATTGCTCGTATAAACACTATTAGTTCAATAAAATTAGAGTATATAGACTGTTCAACTCGATACTGAACTATAAGGATTTTTTCGCGAGTAATAATGTTATAGACAATTACAGAATTCTATAACATCTGCATTTTCTTGACAAATAGTGATGCTTTAGTTCGTCGTATATGACGTCTTATATACGATAATGGTTATATATTTTTTAACTACTTTACGAAGGTGATTATTTGTAGTTGCTAATTAGAAATGACATATACATCATCTGTTACTTGTTGGGAAAATGTGTGATCATATAGGTTTTAATGTAAATTACAAAGGAAAATATGTATATACAACAGAAAATGATATATGCGATTTCTATCATTTCATTCATCATTTTACATATAAAGTAATTCACGTGGAAGTTCAGTTGCAGAACTTATTTCTTTATTGATTATTTATACTCAAATAATAATAAAAAAACATTTATATTAATATGAACGCAACATACTTGATATGTGATTTTTAAAAACATTTGAAAACACCGTTTTCGCGACGAAGTTCGTGGTCATAGAAAATTACGTTGTACTGGTTATTTGTGGTTATAACCTCGTAACCATAGTTACTCGCAAAGAAATCCTTTTATATTTCACACAGTTGTTAGTTAAGATAAATCAACCAGTGCCCCTCTAACTTTTTATTGAAACTAGCACGTAATTTCTTAAGAACATTATGAAGTATCGCAGTAAACTCCACATCACACAAAATAACATTAATTAATACAACAAAAATAAATCGTGCTAGGGGGGAATCAAAAACTAACTCGATGGCAGCGCTCATCGATATTTCGGTTAGCTTCTTCTGGTAATGCAATTTAAATTTATCAGCAACGAACAGACGTGTGCAACAAATTTTATCCCGCAGTAAACGTTTTCGGTGGCAAAGAAAGGTTTCAAAACCACCCTTAAAAGAGACACATAAAGAGGCAAGGTGCGGTCATGAGTAGGACAACGTTATATTTTCCGACGAGAAGAAATTTAACTTGGACGGGCCTGATGGTTTCAAATATTGTCACAATTTTCACAAGAACACTGAAGTTGCGATGAGTCGAAATTTTGGTGGCGTTGGTATAATGGTTTGGATGGCTTTTATCCATGACAGTAAAATCCCTATATTTTTTATTTCTACGCCAATCAATTCCTGTTCTTATATACAACTTCTGGAAATGGTTATGATAGACTTTGGTGAACACTTACCGACGCATATTTGAGCAAGACAATGCAGCTGAAAACCCGGATATTCAAAGTTACTGTGAATATAGGATCTAACAATTATTACTAAGTTTAAAAAGAATTATAAATTTTTTATGTATTTATTTTAATTATTAATTTTGTTTTAAGCGATCTATAGAAATTTCGCTGTTTTGGGTTACCGTTATTGTAAGTATTCTTTGTACAGAAAGTAATATTTTTTAAATGTTATTTTCTCTTATATTTGTGCTTATTTGTAGTTCAGTATTATATTCGTTGGATAATTTGTCGATGTTAAGAAAACTAAGTATTCTGTTCAAAACTTCATATGGAATTATAGAAATTTCACTGAGTGTAGATGTTCACAGGTATAGCAGTAAACTCCACTCACACAAATTAATTAATTATGCGGAACGCAGCGTTTTGAGAGCACGTGGGCTCCCATTGTCAACCGTGTTACCGACTGAAAGTAAAAACTGTATCACATATGCAAATTATTTTCTACGCAGGCTCTAAAATTTCTAAACCATATGACTATTTACAATCTACTAGGTGGCCTCATGCCTTTTACGGGGAAGGATGGACCGAAAGCGAACCGTATTTTTAACAGGGCCTATGGTAATAAATCCATCAAACTCGAGGGTGCAATTGGGGGCGTATAGAGAATTAGACGCGTTCGAAACGGTATATATGAAAAAGAACGGAAACTCATTGAACAGAGAACCACCCCCAATTGCACATTCGAGTTTGATGGATTTATTACCATAGGCCCTGTTAAAGATACGGTTCGCTTTCGGTCCATCCTTCCCCGTAAAGGGCATGAGGCCACCTAGTAGATTTTAATAGTCATATGGTTTAGAAATTTTAGAGTCTGCGTAGAAAATAATTTGCATGTGTGTACTTTCAGTCGGTAACACGGTTGACAATGGGAGCCCACGTGCTCTCGAAACGCTGCGTTCCGCATAATTAATTAATTTGTGTGAGTGAAGTTTACTGCTATACCTATGAATTGTACATCCACACAGTCCTTGCAATCGTCATTTGAGTGTAGATGGTATAATAATCGTTTTTAATCATTTTAGAGCGCAGCAATAGCACACAAACAATCGATAGTGATTTATTTCACACCAGAAAAATTGTTAGTAGAGCAGATACAGACTTGATACCTTAATATAAAAGGGAAGTAGATTATTGGAAAAACGAATTTCAAAAAACAGCTGCAAAATTTTATTAGGCGTCAATAAGACTTCCATTTTGCGTTTATAATGAAATTGAATCTCGTAAAAACGAAAATAATTTGGAATCTATACACGTATCTATATACATAACTTAAAGAAATGGAAATCCTGGGAAATAACTCAGTGTTATTTATAGCCTCGGCAAAAAAGGGTAAGTTTCGGCGCCGTGCAGAGAACAACGTGGAGGGGCGAAGCGCGCGGCACGGAAAATCGAGTACCCGTGTTAAAACACGCTTGTTCAGTATTATTCGACTGGTCGTTGTGAGTGCTTGTCAGTACACACATACTTAGAAAATGTCGCATTTAGGTACGTTTCTGAAACGGCGTATTTCGAATAAACTACAAAACGTAATAGCAAATACGTCGGATTTAGAATACAATGGTGATAGAATTAAATGTGTAAAGTTCGACAACTGTTTGATGTATACCAACAGATAGAAGTGTCAACACCATCTAAAAAGTATAAAACACTGTTCTGCAATCCGTGGCAAACGGTACAGCGAACAATTAATATTTGATATAGGTGCTTATTTTATTCTATGTAATGTATCTCGTTCACTTTATTAGATCAACAAAGGCAACAAGCATTTGTCCCCTCTTGGAGCAAGTATTCGAATTATACATTACCAAGTCGACATCGTTAAGAAACTTTATGCCTTCTGTTCGTGACTATGTTGAAAGAAGAATTAAAGCAGAATTGAAAGGTAAAAACATTGCTATTATGTGAGTTATGTGTGGACGAAACAACCAATCGGCAAAAACATTCTGTGGCGAATGTAATTGTACGTACAATGGAAGGGCTTGAACCTATCTTACTTGCTTCCAAAACTTTTAATGTTTGCGAGTGATGCTAACATGCTAAAATCGGATTTAGAAAATATTTGCAAGAACTACTGTGGACTAGCAGAGGGAATTGAAAAATTACAAAATGATTCGGTGCCGTTTGTGGATTCTGTTCAAATTGTGGATGATATTCACTCACATCTATGTACGGTGGAAGGCGAAAAAAAATTGAAAATGTAATATAAAAATTTGAAAGTGTTATTGGCAAGGATTCAGATTTTCTCATACTAAGACAAATTTTTGAAGGTACGTCGAAGGATCCATTAAGTTATCACAAAGTTTATTTTAAATTTGCAAATTTAATATCGGTCGATGTGGAACGGTATTTTTCATTTTAAAAAATGGTGGCGAGCTGTACTCACTTTTTGTGGCTGTAACTAACTTTTGCAGACAAGTGGTTCATTGTTTTGGCACTAGTTAGCAATAAGAATAATCACTTGAATTGTAGGGTTAGGTTAGATATGGTGATAGTGGCAGAGAGGAAATTGCAATGTGTCGAGCAAAAAACCGCTCGAAACCCCGTTGACGACGCCGGGTAGGCAGAAACATGTCCATGTGTTGGCGTTTTTTGTCTCTTCACACGTGAATCATTTCACCAATACCATCAGAAAAGCTGTATTTACATATCTTTCCTTATCTTTTGTGTTATTTTCTAGGCATTTTTTTAAATGAGTCTGCTACTGGTGTCAATTGGAAGTAATATATTTAAAGAAATAGACTTTAAAGAAGTCGTTTATGATTTTGCCAATCAAAAATCCACAAAAGTATTTTTGGATTTTTATTGACTTCAATTTTCAAATATAATACTTGTTTGTGATAGTACCGATCTCAAATTTCTCCGAAAGAGGTCCTATATATTCGAAAGTTTCATGGATTTCTACTTGGCTGAAGGCGGCTCTCTTGTTGGAATGAAGTTGCCTTATTTTTGGAAGTAATATAATTGAGAAAGGTAATGTCTCTAATTGAATGACACATTTTTTCGTAAAAAGTTTTGTCCATATTGTAACACCGGGTCGAAGGATACTAATTTACCTTAAAATCTTTTATGTGTGAAGACTTGAAAATCAAAGACATTTTGTATGTTTTTCTTGTGGAAATAATGTTTATAGTTTGAAGAGAAACGTTAATTTTTACCGTTGTGTATAAAATCCATAAGATTAGCCACTAATTTACTGAGCAAATTAGGTATTTCGTTAATAGAACCATATCTGTAGAATAAAATTATCCTATCAAAAGATTTAGGATAATATAATAAGAAACTAACGTTATATAAGTTGAAAACATGATCACAATTTTATTAACTTTATAGTTATGTTATCTATGAGTATAACCCAGTTCTCTGTTGCTTCTACAAAACGATGGGTTTCGTATCATCCATATTTAACTTAAATGGAACCTACAATATATTGCATTATTTATTATGCTTTGAAAGAAGGATGAGGATGAGCATACCTATTCAAGTGTATTAGAGTGAAACATTCTTTGAAACTATGTCTTTCCACGGTTCAAGAAATCTCGTACATACGTGCACAGCATTCACGGCTCGCATCTGAAAACTTACATCAGCGAATGTGTTGACACGATTTCAGTGTATTTATTTATATATGCTTTCACTCATGGAGGATCAGTTACATAATAAAATGTTGTAAAATACGCGTGTATTAAACATACTATTTTGCAAATAAATTAATAATTTTATTACTTTGCAATATACTATCAGGTACTTTTACGGTCTAAAGAAAAGCAAATCTTTATTTCTTATTATCGACTTAGTGCTATAAATTAATGGACTGATACAGTTTCGTCCGTGTCTAATTTTTGGGTATTTAAGAATAGGCAGAGTTCGATAACACTGTCCAACACAATTTTTTGCTGACTTCTACGTGAGACTTTTTTTCTTACTAGTTTAGGTATGCTGAATCCAAAAATCATATTAGTTTTTGCGTATCACGTCAAAATTTAATTCTATGCTATACTATGCTATTTTAAGAATCACTATTGCGGCTAAATTGTTACTTAAGAACTGATAAGATATAAACAAAGCGCAACATTTTAATGCATTTTATTTAAATACAATGTTAATATAAATAATCATTAAAAAATTACAAGAGTACTTGCAAAAACACAAACAACAATCAGGGAATAAATTTTCGTTTGCTGCATTTTCTGTTGTATATGTTAGTTTGGCAGTCCCTTCGAACACTCCAGTAGAAGTCGGCCGTCATATGAGGATCTCATCTTCCTTGTTACCGAGTTTGTATGGTTTCTAAAATTTGATGAAATCTTTCGCCTTGTTCATCTATTACATTACCTAAATTTTTGGAAAACCTATCAAGACGACTATGAAGGAAATGAAGCTTTATGCTCATGTTACAACCTAGGCGGTGACATTTTTGAAGCATTGATTCACTAGGTCTTTGTAATTGCTGCTTCATAAGACCCAATTTCATGTGAAGAGGTGAAAAAATTACTTTTTCTTTGTCGGGTAACGGTGCACTTACAATATTCTTACAATTATTTGAACAATTCAGAATTTTCTGCATTTAGCTAACGATTTTCGAGAATTTTGAAATGCCGTAGAGAAAAAACGTGGCATGATAGTGGGAACTGGCTGGAGTAAATTATAATAATTTGAAAAAAGACAATAAATTAAAATGAAAGAATTAGAATTAAAATTGTTGTAAATGCATAAATGATACTATCGCTACCCCCACCCATAGTAAAAGGCCCAACGGATATGCGTTAAAATAGTAAGTAAAAAAGAATGATTAATGAGATCAATGGCCTTTGAGTAATCTAATAAAGGCAGTAACTTAGTTGTCATCAATCCTACGTAGCAAATCATTTACTATAGCAAGTCAATGCAGACTTACCGCCATAGCCTGAATAAAATCCAGACTGCTGGTCAGGTAAAATATTATGAGTAATAGGAAAGAGTCAAATTTGCAAACTAACTGCTTTCTCTAGTGGTATTATAAATAAACAGACTGTCGTTGAAATAAAATAAAGGTACAGAATGTGTAATTATATAGAATATAAATCCAAAAAAATTTGAGTCAATTACAATGCGAATATCAGAATTAAAAGAATCCTAGGAAATTGTAATATGTGCCGCCTATGGATGCAGAATGTGTACATATAACACATGGGCTGAAAAGTCCCGGGCCTAACACATAGATGACGCTAGTTTTATTGCAGTCACCTTTCTCTCAGTTAGTACTAACCTTCAAAAGACAGCTGTTAAAATTTCATGATATTCTATTCATTAGTTTGTGAGTTATTGTGCTAAAAGTCACGCTACTTTTGTTATTTTCGAAACAATGGATCAAAAACAATTCCGTGTTTTAATTTTACACTGCTTCTTGATGAGAAAAAATACCGTTCAAGCGAAGCAATAGCTTGAAAAGTGTTATGGGGACTCCGCTCCATCAGAAACAACAATAAAACGTTGGTTTGCTGACTTCAAACGTGGTCGTGGAGACACCGATGATGCAGAACGCAGTGGACGTCCAAATGAGGCGGTAACACAAGAAAACATCAAAAAAATCCACAAAATCGTTTTGAATGATCGAAAAGTGAAGTTGCATGAGTTGCTGACATCGTAAAGATATCAAAAGAACGTGTTGGCTTTATATTGCATGAGCATTTGACTATGAGAAAGCTCTGTTCAAGGTAGGTGCCGCGTTTGCTCACTGTTGTCCAAAAACAAGAACGTGTTGATGATTCTGAGCAGTGTTTGGCCATGTTTAAACGTAACAAACCGGAATTTTTGCGTCGATATGTGACAATGGATGAAACGTGGATCCATCACTGGCTGTTCGTAGACTTCAAAAAAATGCTCGCCGGTAAGAAATTTCGCACGAATGAAGAGGTTATCGCTGAAACTGAGGCCTATTTTGACGCAAAAGATAAATCGTTCTACAAAAGTGGTATTGAAATGTTAGAGCGGCGCTGGAATGGTTGCGTTGCTCTTGATGGAGATTACGTTGATGAATAAAGCTAATTTTGAACCAAAGAAACCGTGTTTTCTTTGTTAGGCCCGGGACTTTTCAGCCCATGTGTTAATACATCCATCTAACCAAACTCGTATATATACACGCACACTGCATACGCTGCAATAACACAGCTGGCGAAAATTACAAGATAACACTCTCTACCTTTCAAATTCATAAATTTTTTTCTCGCATCTGCAAAGTAATTTTCGCAAAATAAAAAGTTTAATAAAATTAGACCTTTCCATTTTTCATGTTTTTTTATTTTATTTCACGGACACTCTAATAATGAAGTTGCGTTTATTTACTTGATACTAGCAAAAAATACATAAAGAAGAGAAGAGCGAAAGTTTTCAAAATTAATGAAGGATACTCCGTGCTTCACCCTAACTCAAAGCTACGTTTAATAAATTGCTAATTAATTACTGCTATTTTTTATCTCTTTCGCAGTCTTGCTTTATGTAACTAATTAGACACCTAAACCCTATGCTAGTGCGTAAAATAATAAAATAAATTATCTAAAAGTTTCACGAATTCAATATTATTGAAACACCTTTAAGACACAAATGTATACTGGCGCAATTTCCTTAAATTATGAAATTATACACATAAACTAAACTTTTTTTGGTTCAAAATTAGCTTTATTCATCAACGTAATCTCCATCAAGAGCAACGCAATCATTCCAGCGCCGCTCTAACATTTCAATATCACTTGTACAACGATTTATCTTTTGCGTCAAAATAGGCCTCAGTTTCAGCGATAACCTCTTCATTTGTGCGAAATTTCTTACCGGCGAGCATTTTTTTGAGGTCTGCGAACAGCGAGTAGTCGCTGGGAGCCAAATCTGGCGAATACGGTGGATGTGGGAGCAATTCGAAGTTCAATTCATGTAGTTTTGCCATTGATTTGATTGACTTGTCACACGGTGCGTTGTCTTGATGAAACAAAATTTTTTTCTTTGCCATATGCGGTCGTTTCTTTGCAATTTCGGCCTTCAAACGCTCCAATAACGCTATATAATATTCACTGTTGATGGTATTTCCTTTCTCAAGATAGTCCATGAATATTACACCACACACATCCCAAAATGCCGAGGTCATAACCTTTCCAGCCGATTGTTGTGCTTTCGGGCGCTTTGGACGAGGTTCACCAGTTGCTATCCACTCAGATGACGATCGTTTTGATTCCAAAGTGAAGTGATGGATCCGTGTTTCATCCATTGTCACATATCGACGCAAAAATTCCGGTGTGTTACGTTTAAACATGGCCAAACACTGCTCAGAATCATCAACACGTTCTTGTTTTTGGTCAACAGTGAGCAAACGCGGCACCCACTTTGAACAGAGCTTTCTCATAGTCAAATGCTCATGCAATATAAAGCCAATACGTTCTTTTGATATCTTTACGATGTCAGCTAACTCACGCAACTTCACTTTTCGATCATTCAAAACGATTTTGTGGATTTTTTAAATGTTTTCTGGTGTTACCGCCTCATTTGGACGTGTGTTATTACAGTAAATAGTCAAACTTATAAAGTTATCATTCGCACAATAATGCAAAAGTCTTAAAATCTAATTTCACCCACGCATGAACGTGTAAAATGTTTACATAATAAATTTTGATTACATTTAAGTATTTTTCTGAAATTCATTCTTATAAATATATACATATATATATATATATATATATATATATATATATATATATATATCTATGCAATTTCATATAACACAATCCCACAACGAAATTATTCATAAATGTCTTTAATGACATTTATTATTGATTAAGTTTTTTAATAATTCTGTTATAATCAAAATTCTAGGAATGTATTTAATCACTAATCCATAACGAAATTTGTAGTTCCATAATAATCGCTATAAGGGCGCATAATTGAAAACGTCTATCTTGTACTTAATAATTAGTTGTACTTTCTCTGATGTGTCATGCTATTCTGAAGAGAATTTACATTCTATCCAAATATGTACGTGTGAGAAACTATACCTCGATATAATGCGACAACCCGAGGAGAGCTGTAATACATTGCCCAGTTGAGTGATAGTTTGAGCATACAAAAGATTGCCGCAACTCGACAGCCCTTCAAAATTTAATCTATCACGTGTTATATATGAGAAATTACCAAACGATGTCGGAGGAGTATTATAACTAACCACAACAGCGCGCCTCACTAAGTTTCCATGCATTTCAAAATCGTAAATTGATAGTTTCAATAATGTTGCTACAAAAGTTCGCCAACTTCAAAAGAAGCTAGTTTCAAATTGTATTTTTTTGTGTTGTATTGTTACTAGGAGATATACTTTATATATTTACGTAAGCTTACCTATACCTACACGCTGTTTAAATAGCCTTTCATCTTATTTTAGAAAAATAACATTGTCCTGCGTAGGCTTTGATATAACTTTACCGTACGACAAATGCTTCGTTCTTTATCATTCTAGAAGTAACGCAGGAATGTAAACAGCGTTCATATATTCCATATAGGTATAAGCGTGTAAGTATATGCTTGTAGGTATAAGTGTACACGCTAAATACTGAATTATTAATCAGATACGTTTTAGTATAATGTAAAGTATATTTTAACAAGCAAGGGTAACGGATAGGAACAACAAACGTCTATTGATATGGAAGGTATAACAAGCATTAAAAAGTGAATGTGACATAAACCTACATGTGCGATATTCTATCTTAGGATCTAACACATATATTCAGCCTTTTTTTTATCTGAACCATAGCTATCGCAGTTAATATGAATATATAAGTAAAAACACGCAAACGTTGTACGTACTGTTGTTTGTATTCAAAGGTGTTTTTCCTTTTGTAGAATTGTTGGATCCTAGGAGAATTTTTGATATAAAGGTGAAGGTCAAGTTACGTGATATTATTTTACGAAACAAAAATAACTATTTCAATTTTGGAAACTTATAGACAGTTGAACTTCTTTAATAACATGTAGTACCTAGAACCTAGAAATATTTTTAGAATGACATATAACTCCGAATTTTTCTGATGTGGTGATAAACGTAAAAGTTGGTATGAGTACTGGTGGAAACGAATTTGGCAAATTTGGAAATTAGGAAATGACGTCTATGATATGTGTCCTCTTTGATGACGAGCGTGATTTTTTCAAATACAATTACTCTGTTACGTTTTTATTGGTCCACTCAGTGCAAAGGCTCAGAAAACTATACCTTTGTTGAGGAACATATTAAAAATTGTTTTTTCTTATGAGATCAGATGATGACTATGTTTTAAGATTATATTGAACTATCCAGGATGTTTCATAAGTCCCAAATTTGTGTTCCCTTCAATAGAATAGAGTGTATATTGTGTTTTTGGAATCCTATTTAAATTTTGAGGCCAAAGGTCAGAGCCGTCCCGTACCGTTAGACAGATTGTGCATTGCACCAGGCTGCTTGAATATGAGGGGTGCCTTTTTTTTAAGAAACCGACGTGCAACGAAGCTTTTAAAAATAGTACCACCAGGTAGCATTATACGAAGGTCATTCGGAAAGTAAAGAACTTTCTTTTTCTACAGACATTTTTATTAGATACAATTAAGCGAAACTATATTTTACTTAAAATTAGGTACCTAAGCTACTTTTCTACGTAGTCACCGTTCAAATTTAGGCACTTGTCGTACCGTTTTAGCAGCTTTTCTATGCCTTTTGTGTACTTTGTTGCCCCCAAGTCGTTGAATCACTGATTAACGACTTCTTTAAGGTCATAATCACTTCCGTAACGTTGTCCACCCAAAAAATTTTTCAATTTGGGGAATACATGAAAATCACTTGGGGCTAAGTCGCGACTATATGCGAATGTTGAAAAATTTTCCATCAAAACTGCTGAAGTCCTATGTCACCTCTACTGCATGCGGACGTGCATTATCGTGAAGAAGGATAATCCCACTGCCTAGTATTCCGCGCCGTTTGTTCTGAGTACCTCTAAGCATGCAGTCGGTGAGCAACCTTTCTATCCCAAAACACCGTAGTCATAATCTTTCTGATGCTCAAAATTTGTTTTGATTTTTTCGGTTTTGTTAGTAACTGCAGATGATGACATTGCATTGATTGGCCTTTTGTTTCTGGTGTGAAATGTGATATCTAAGTCTTATCACCAGTGACGATGTGATCCAAAACTTCATCACCATCCTTGTCATAAGGACTGAGAAATGTTAATGCAACTGCCGTTCGTTTAGCTATGTGTTCGTCCGACAAATTGCGAGGAAACCACCTGGTACACACTTTAATATAGCCCAATTTCTGGAAAGAATGAGCGCAATTCATTAATGGTGACACGCCTATTTTCGTGGATTTTTATTTCAATATTAGCTTTGAGTCTGTCAGTCGCTACAGAGGGTCGGTCCAAGCGACTTTAATCGTGAACTTTCTTCCATCTGCCATTAGACATGATATACCACTTCCGAACTGACTCATTACATTACTGTATACTTCATTTATCTGCCTATAAATTCCGATGGGTGGGACTTTTAAGCGTTTAAAAAGCGGATAATACTGTGCACCTCACACTTTGCAGGATCGTCAATTTTGTCACCTATTTTAAAGTCGCACGGCTAAGCAGTAATAAACCGTGTTGGATCGTAACTGCTGCCAAGCTGAAGCGGATGTGTACTATTAGGGTCAGTGCTGGTTCGGCGGCGGTGGTATGGGGACGCGGTCACGTGCGAAAACAAAACGTTTTTTTACTTTCCGAATGGCCCTTGTATATACAGAATGTTCCACAAATTTAAAAATAATTTTTTAATTTTATTTCTCGTTCCTACACTTTCCTTTTATATTTCGTTAACTTCAATTACTTTTAATTGTGTTTAACATTTTTTCTTGATATTGTGTTGTAAGCTATCGTCCGAAAACTTTATGCATTACCCTTTCAAAGGTTTGTGATTTACTTCTAATTTGTAGCTGATTCCCAAATCATCAAAATCCTTACTATTACACAAAACACTGGTGTAATATCTACCCTATATACCATCTGATGTAATTTCGAGTGGAAATCTCATTGATTCTAGGGTTGATATGCATATGAGTCGAGACTTCTGTTTTTTTGTATAAAATTTCTCGCCTTGTTCATTTCTTACAGCACTTAAATTTTCGGGAAACATATCAAGATGACTATGAAGGGTATGAAGTTTTATGCTCATGTTACAACCTAGCTGGTGACATTTTTGAAACATTGATTTCGCTAAATCTTTGTAATTGGAGGCGTTTTTGTTTCTAAGAAAATTGTTCGCGACCATAGTGAACAAACTCCAAGCTTCTTTCTCAAGTTCGTTCAGAGAGTAGATGAAATTCCGATCTGTCATTAAAGTTATAGGTCTATGAGGTCTATCTAATATGTTAGCTTTAAATTCTTTGTAACTTACTCGTGGAAACTTTAGATATATGTACTTGAAACAGTTCCCTTGCAAATCTAGAGTTTTAACATATTGCTTCATAGGATTCAATTTTATGAGAAGAGATGAAAAAATTACTTTTTTCTGTGGACTAAAGGTTAACTTACAATATTCTTACAATTATTTGAACAATTAAGAACTTGCTGCATTTAGTTAACAATTTTCAAGAATTTTGAAATCGGCAAACGATTAGTCACCGGAAAAAAAATTATTGGGTGGCCGGTGTACCAGGTGTATGCATAAGTTTTTTCCGGTTTAACTAAGAGATGGCGCCAGCGAAAAGTATGCAGCATATTAATTTGACACATACGCCATTTCGTTCGTCTGTTATTTAAATTACAATCACACACAAGTCGAGTTCGCCAAAAACTAGTGTCTCTGCTTTATCTTTCAGTGATTGTGTCGAGTTTTGTGCGTGAAAAAGAACATTTGCGGTAAGCATTACTTTTCTTATTTAATCACAAGAAACATGCAATTGAAAGTCATCGTTTGCTGGTAGAAACATATGGTGAACACGCTTCATCGACTAGAACATGTCAGACACGGTCTCGACAATTTAAAGGTGGTGATTTCAATATGAAAGACAGTGAATTGCTTTGGTAGAGCACAAAAATCCAAATACAAGCAATTGCAATAGTTATTGGATGATGACTCAACCCAACTCAACGGCAATTAGCAGAAGCATTACATCTGTCACAAGAAACAATCAGCAGACGTTTACGAGCAATGGAGCAGATCAATAAACTCGATAAATGGGTCCCATACGATTTGCTACTTCAACGCCACAAAAGGAAATCATTTTTGTATTGAATTGTGATGGGTGACGAAAAATAGATTTATTTTAAAAATCCGAAGCGGAAAAAATCGCTTCGGCAAGAAGACCAAGCTATGTGTCTGGTGGGACCAGAGCGGTATTGAGTGTTATGAACTCTTAAAGCCTGGCGAAACCGCTAATACACAATGCTATAGCCAACAAACGATTAATTTAAACCACGCATTAATGGAAGGACGACCGGAATTTTGTCACACGACAATGCGCTGTCTTATACAGCAAAACCAATCGATGACACCTTGGAATCTCCAGACCTGGCGCCATCTGCCTATTACCTCTTCGCATCAATGCAGCATTTCAGCAATTTCGAAGAAGTTGTAAAATGGCTGGCTGGAGTGGTTTGCTGCCAAGGCAAGCAAGTTTTCTGGCATGGTATGCAGAAATTACCTGAATAATGGGTGAAAGGTGTAGAAGCCGATGGCCAATACTTTGAATAAAAAAATTGTTTGCCTTGAAAATTACGTGTTTCTTTTCAGAAGAAAACTTATGCATATATCTAGTTATGTAATCCCACAAATCACACAAAAGAGCTAAGGGTATTACGCGTCTACCTTTTTAAATCAGGTTTTTTAAATTACTTGAAGCAGTTCTGGTTTAACGGCCAATGACTCTATATTTGTGGAAAATACTCTCACGTAATAGATATGTACTAGAAACTAATTCCTTAATTTCCATTTGTAACCTGAAAACATGTAGACAGGTGTTTAATTCTAAAAAACTAATTTAGTGCTTGTTTGTTTGAGTGGAATATTCAAATTAGACAAACTAATGGAATAGTTTGCCCGTGTAAATTTAAACGATTTATTGGACATAAATACCCTGAGGGCTATGTTATGTGAAATAAATGAAGGTTTAACTATAATATGATTATATCGTGGCTATTTTCCTCAACTTGTGTTATTTTAGGTGTGGTCAAGTTTATCTTTCCTCTAAATTCAAAGATAACCGCGAAACCTTTCCTACCGTTATCCGTATTTCGTAACTTTTTCGTAACGGGGACTTTTTTTGCTCCCAGTTTGTGAAAACACCCATCCTCCCGAAATGCTCTTTTACGTGGGAAGCGCTAATGCGAACCATGAAAGTGATGTGCGTAACATATTTGGAAGTAGAATAGTTGCAACTGAAAGGATGCTAAGAATCGCTTTAGATGGTTATATATGGTAAGAAATATTCTAAAAACTGTCTGCAAGTTGAAATTGGAACTACTACTCACTTTGTTATCGTTGAAAGTACGACAAAGTTGGTTAAACTTATGAAGTTTTCCTATTGTTAATGCCACTGAAGTCAGTAAAATCGAATATCGAGCTCTTGAAATCTTTAAAAATAAATACATAGTCTTAAATGAATACCCAGTATACTTTGTCATGTTCTGAAAAGAGGTACAACCCTAAATAAAAACTGTTAGGTTACATTTTAATGTTTTTAATATCTTTCCGTGAGTGGCAGTGTGCATTGCTAATACATTTTGGGATTCTTTTAAATTCCCGTTCATTTTGTAGTTTGAAGTGCGATTCTGGTCCATGACAATGCTCGGCCACACAGAGTTGCATTGACCCAAAATAAGTTAGACAAAATTCATTGGGAACATTGGGAAACACTGAAACATCCGGCACCGTGTGACTACCACATGTTTGGTCCACTCAAAGAAGAACTGGAAGGTCACCACTTTGACGACGATGAAGGTGTGGAAATATTCGTGCGCAATTGCTTATAGTTGCGACCCCATTCATTCTTTGATGATGGAATTAAAAAGCTTCCGATACGGTTGGAGAAATGTGTGAAATTATATAGAAAAATAAGGTGTATTCATTTTTCTTTACTGCACCAATAAATGTTTTAAAGCCAAAGTCCGGTTCATATTGGATTCGTCCTCGTATTACTTGCGTATCCATCTGCGCTGTTTTTGAATTTCATTTTTGACTTGATATTAGTTTAAAAAAATATATCTAGGTAACTTCCGCCAGCCCTGCGTTGCCGCCTTATTATATTTATCAGATTACACCACTATTTTGTGAATAGTATTCATAAGGAAATAAAAAAAAGACTTTCAAACCACACTAATGTCTTGATTTTATTGATTTTATGAATAGAAAATTCATGCGACAACCTTTGATAATATCAAATTTATCTGCAACTCCTTGATTAAAATCTGGAGTACTTTCAATAAAATCCTTTTCTTGAGAAAGCACCGCCAAACCAGAAGGTCTTTCTTGTGCTATGCAGTTCTTTAAGAAAGTTTTTATTCTTTTAAAACTAGAAAAACACCGTTCTGCTTCAACTGATGTCACAGATAGATAGAATTTTCAAAAGTTTTAAAGTTTTTTATAGTTTCGCTAAAAGTCACACTTAGTTCACTGTTTTAAGAAATAATGTCACAAAGTGGAGCAAACACGAAATCGATTTAAAATCTTCCGCTTCATAAATTACGCTTAGTTCACTACAGAATTTCCGTTCATCAAAGTAGTAAGACTCGTAGACTAGTAGAAGCCCATCAGTAAGACTTAACTGTTTCCTGAAAGACACCTTCAGGTGAATAGACGCTGTATTGATTAAATTGCAGCGTTGTGAACGTCTATTTACCGAACGGATCCGCTATTAAATTCTGCACAGAATTCGTTACCGTTAAAAATCAAAAGAGCAGAAACACCTTTAAGACGCAAATATACACTTATTAGCTTGTTTAACGTAACAAAATCTCCTTAAATTATGAAGTTATTACCGCATAAACACGTACGATTGCTTATGTTGCACTGACGTTGCAACCTTGTTGTACTGTATCGAGACACACACCGAAAGATATTCCACAAAGTTCATTAGTTGTATACGTTCAATAGATATACATGGATTGCACTTGCTCTGCAACCAAGGACGTTTCTCTTTTCATTTACTTACCATATCGAACCGGATATCAAGCAATCAAGCATTAGGTTGTTACATGTTTCGAAACCAAAAGGAAATAGTATATAGAAGACATTAGAGTTAGTTTAATTTGTGAGATAGTATAAATTTTCATTGTACATTTTTAAAAATGTAGAATTTCCTTTGGTTTTATTTTATAAATTTATATTATGTAATATACACTACCTCCCACAGAAGTTTGGCCAAGGGAGAAAGTTTTACAATACTTTAATTTAATAAATTTTATTGTGTTCAATGATGATAGTCTTAATAAACATCTATTTTAAATACATCTACAACTCAAATAATGAATGTTTTTGAAGAAAATGAGTAATTAAGCACTTTATGGTCCGGAACAATCAACCTCATTTACAGAGGATTATTCGAATCTATTTATTAGATAAGTTGGACCAAGCAGGTAAAGATTTTATTCTATCCCTTCTCTCTTAGGATTCGTCTCTCCTCGGCTCTGACGTTCACTGCGATTACCAAACTCGCAACAGTCCAGTTCGAATAAGTGAATAGCACTGATCGAAATGCTTCATGGTAAATCAATAAGTGTTGCCAAACGATGCGGTATAATAGCTTTGTATAAATAAGGTTTTGCCAGCAGGCAAATCGGTGAGAACTTAAATCTAGCCGCGCCGACAATAAAATACATCATTGGCCTATATCAAGAAACAGGCACGTTAGAGGACCGTTACCCTCCAGGTACCTCACGAATAACCACCCCAACGGACGATTGTCTACTACAACTATCAAGTAAGCGAAATCGTAGAAAAAGAGCACCAGCTACAGTGAACCCGTGAACGTTGGGATTGGACGGTAGAACAGTGGCAAAAAGTTTTATGGACTGACCAATCAATATTTAAAGTGTTTGGTCAAAACAGGGGTATGTTTGTCAGACGTTCCGCTAATGAAAGGATATTTTCCGAATGCATTGTATCGAGAATAAAACACGGTCGCGGTTCACTTACAGTATGGGGTTACTTTTCTTACTCAGGAACAGGAACGTTACATTGAATCGAAGGAATAATGCGGAAAGAGCAGTACTGTGAAATATTGAAGACTCATGCCATTCCTTCTGGGCAGACTAATCAGCGTGAATTTTACTTTTATGCAAGACAACGATCCGAAACACCCAACCAGAATATGCAAACAGTATCTCAGTGAGCAAAATCAAACAGATATTTTACAAGACATGGCCACTACAAAGTCCAGATCTCAAGTGTATTGAACTACTGTGGGATGAACTTAACAGAAGAGTTCGAAGTGCCAGTCTTACATCCAATCAATAGCTTTGGAATATCTTTCAACAAGAATGGAACAACATCCCAGGCAGAAGGTGGAGTTTTTGCCGAAAAGAATGAACAATGAATAGGAAAAGATACAACTTTTCATTAGATTTTAATAGTTGTTATTTTTAAGAGTAATACATTTATTTCTTTAGTATTAACTGCCTTTTATTTTTTGATTTTTGAAATTCTTGTTACTTGGCCAAACTTCTATGGACAGTAGTCTATTTGTATAATAAATGTATTTTTTTGTATTAAGTATTACTTTTGATGGTTCCGTAAACCTGTAAACCATAGAAGAAACCGCCACTGCATTATACACTATGTAAGCCATTCTTGCCCAACACAAAGAAAGAACTGCATACATCAATTGCAACCGGAAAACGGAATTAAGAGAGAGTGATACGAGATTCTTTCCAAGATATTGTTAAACTAGAATTTTCCCGGTCGCTTATTTATATATATTTATTCAATAGACCGGAATATAATCTTGAGTAGGTACCTATATTCAGACATGCGAAAAAAGGTTATTCTCAATATCAACAAAAACTTGGATCCCAGAAATTTACCCACGTACAAACATAACACGTAAGCTTTATATACGTATACTGTAGAGGGTGTAGCGGGTTGTATACGTGTCAATCCCAGGATCGGCACGTGACAGGTTCAGAAATATACATACTTTTCTACCAAAACTCCAACCCTTCGTTGAAAATCTCGTGTGCTTATCGAGGCCCAAATGTATCTACATTCGATTTCTATAACGTTCTTGTCGACATTGGTTTCATGTGAGATGATATCGTGAAAAAGGATGTATTTTTATAAATATTAATGTTTAAATAAATTTTAAGTTTTTAAACGTTACGATGGTTTTTGTTTTGTTAGTCGCAGCGTAGTATAGGATGTTTAGAAAAAAACAGTTCAATAGTAATTCTTATTAATCTTGTATTGGCAGCACGTATTCTTATTATGCAATTCTTATTATTTTTAATAATTATTAGCAACGGGCATGTTTTTTTTTCAGTTTAAATTGATTGCAAATTTGAAATTAGGACTATTAAGTATGTTCTATTCTATATAAACTATATCTAATATTATTTTAGAAACTCATATAAATAATAAAAATGGGGAGTTCCATATCAAATAAAGAGTTACAGTAAAAAGTGGTTATAAAGCGGAATTTATTCCTCATCGACATCATTATTTTTAGCATGCCTCTTTGTGAATTGATTGTCTGGATTAGAGCTTTGCATCTTTAGCTTTAGTTTACATTGTTTGGTTAGCTAGAATTATTTATAACTTCATTCTTTTTTCATTGATTCTATTCAGTGTGTATGCATGTTCAAGGGCTGTTTTTTTCAAGCTGAGTCGATTCTGATTAACCCGATTTATTTTTTTATACTGTTAAATTTGGTTTAAATTTTGTTGCTTGTGCTCCCATTTTTATTGTTGTGCTCTTTTTTCTTTCCTTTTTTCGGAACCCCATTTTTTAATATACCATCTTCAAAGTTGTTCGTGTTGTGAAATTTCCTTACCAGTTAGAAGTACCTTCAAATCTAATAAAATGTTTTTTCTTTTTTGTAGGAGTTTCTAAGTGCATGCAATTAGAAATTGATCGTATAAAGTAAACCTTTTACGACTTTCTATATGTACTTCTCGATATCACAGTATATATAACCGATATTACAAAATATGAAGTTGTAATTTTCTCATTACGTCATTCCTCCAGGTTAAAATTTTACTAACACACGGGCTAAAAAGTACCGGGCCTAACACATAGATGACGCTAGTTTTATTGCAGTCACCTCTCTCTCAGTTAGTACTAATCTTCAAAAGACAGCTGTTAAAATTTCATGATATTCTATTCATTAGTTTGTGAGTTATTGTGCTAAGAGTCACGCTACTTTTGTTATTTTCAAAACAATGGGTCAAAAACAATTTCGTGTTTTAATTTTACACTGCTTCTTGATGGGAAAAAATACTGTTCAAGCGAAGCAATGGCTTGAAAATGTTATGGGGACTCCGTTCCATCAGAAACAACAATAGAACGTTGGTTTGCTGACTTCAAACATGGTCGTAAAGACAGCGATGATGCAGAACGCAGTGGACGTCCAAATGAGGCGGTAACACCAGAAAACATCAAAAAAATCCACAAAATCGTTTTGAATGATCGAAAAGTGAAGTTGCATGAGTTAGCTGCCATCGTAAAGATATCGAAAGAACGTATTGGATTTATATTGCATGAGCATTTGACTGAGCTCTGTTCAAAGTGGGTGCCGCGTTTGCTCACTGTTGACCAAAAACAAGAACGTGTTGATGATTCTGAGCAGTGTTTGGCCATGTTTAAACGTAACACACCGGAATTTTTGCGTCGATATGTTACAATGGATCAAACGTGGATCCATCACTTCACTCCGGAATCAAAACGATCGTCATCTGAGTGGACAGCAACTGGTGAACCTCGTTCAAAGCGCCCGAAAGGTTATGGCCTCGGTATTTTGGGATGTGCGTGGTGTAATATTCATCGACTATCTTGAGAAAGGAAATACCATCAACAGTGAATATTATATAGCGTTATTGGAGCGTTTAAAGGCCGAAATTGCAAAGAAACGATCGCATATGGCAAAGAAAAAAATTTTGTTTCATCAAGACAACGCACCGTGTCACAAATCAATCAAAACAATGGCAAAACTTCATGAATTGACTTTCGAATTGCTCCCACATCCACCGTATTCGCCAGATTTGGCTCCCAGCGACTACTGGCTGTTCGCAGACCTTAAAGAAATGCTCGCCGGTAAGAAATTTCGCACGAATGAAGAGGTTATCGCTGAAACTGAGGCCTATTTTGACGCAAAAGATAAATCGTTCTACAAAAGTGGTGTTGAAATGTTAGAGCGGCGCTGGAATGATTGCGTTGCTCTTGATGGAGATTACGTTGACGAATAAAGCTAATTTTGAACCAAAAAAAACGTGCTTTCTTTTGTTATGCCCGGGACTTTTCAGCCCATGTGTTAGTACGTTAATTATGTAGTACGTAATAATAATAGTGCTTCATAAAATCTATGTTTAAGTGCAATTACAAGTAATTTGTTACATATACTGCCTCATTCACTGAAAGTTGTGAGATATTGGCGGATGCGCCGGGTATATAGTTATTTCGCTGATTTATTATAATTTTTATGTTTTATATTTATTTATAAAACCAGATTTTTAAGTTGCAATTTGTTTCTGGTAAATAAGTAATATGAACAAATTATTTGTTAACCAATTCGTTTTCGCAACTCGACTTTGGAAGTCGTCTTTGAGCATGTCTTTGGTGTGATACAGCAGTGAAATTAGATAAAAGCACCAAAAGAGAATTCTAATCAAAGACCGATAGTCATGTTAAACCCTTATGATAAACACCAAACGGACGTTATATTGTTAATAAAAACTATGACCACATGTATGGTCAGCTGTGTTACTAATGAAAGTAAACCCAACTCCACTAACAATGAGATAGAACTAAACTAATATTGAGCTTGATGATTTAAGATTAATGAGATTAAAGACTTATATACTTGTTATTATTTAAAGTAAAAGTTGCGGTAATCAAACACAGAATATCTTCTTTAAGAACTTTATTTATCACATTTATGGGTATATACAATTCATTTATTTTTAGGACAGATAGTGAATGACTGCAAACATTCTGATCAATAGAAGTAACAAATTCGTTTTTCAGACATAGACAAATGTTCATACACTTCAAATATGTCCGTCATATCATTGTTACTCGTTTGAAGATATGGATTAAATCTCCTGTTACCGTTTTCTTACAGAGAATATTTTACCCTTAAGTCGTTTTTATTGACATTTACGGGGGATTAAAATACAGTAAATAATAAAAGTATACAGTTATTGTATTTATTTAATAAAGTTTTTAAGGCTTCTTTTGTGTATGGTATTATCAGAACTGCTGAAATAAATTTGATAGTTGGTAGAATAGTTGGCATCATCTGTATATTATATATTTAATACGCGCAGTAAAATATATGTTAATAAATGTTAAATCATCAAATATCACTACGACACTGACAAAAACATTTCTGTGATGTATTCATTTTCTTACATGAAGATATTCATCTCCCATTCATTTAACTGTAATAATACTAATACACAGCATGGCGAAGTATGACAGACACAAAAGATATCGGCACACTCCGCAGTACATACATTTCTAATTAATTTGCAGCATTTGCTTCCAAAATATGTGGATATTTCACTGTTTTCTCTGTTACTTTGTAATCTATTCCGAAATATATTACAATTTTGTTTTTAATTTTTGTATAAATTCGTATAATTTTGATGAATGTATGTATGTATGGTGGTATAAATGAGTGTATTCTATGTAGAGGAATGTATAGAAAACAATACCTAACATAATCTTATTCTTGTGGCACTAGGCAACACCAGGAATACTCTTTTGAGCTATAAGTTTATACATACTGATAGTAGACGTCAGGGAACGGCAATGTATTATGCAAAATATCGCTCGAGACCACGCTGATAACGGCGGGTAGGCAGAACACCTTATCTTTCCCGTGAATGATTCCACCAATACCATGACTAGCTGTAGTTTAAGAGGATTATTAGGTTAGCTATTGTTTTCTAGGCCTTTTCGATGTTCTTTTAATATCTTCATGTTTAAAATTTTGCCGTTGCATTCCAAAATACTTTCCACTGATGATGTCACATTATTGCAAAGGCGTCTACAAATGGCTGCATACGGGTTTAATGAAGATGATTTGTCAGTGACTGCTGGCAAATGCTATGTTGTGCCATTTACTTGCAAAACAGCTGCCTTTCAATCTGTATATATGACAGCAGTATTATACTGGACTGTAATAAGTTTATAGTAAGTGCAAACGGACTAATTATGAATTACTTGTCTAATATATATTTGGTATCCAAATTTGGCCCCCTCAGACTTTTTTCTTGTAACCAACCTCAAAGTTGACACGGTGACTTTGCTGGAATGAGAAAGTAATCACCGAGACTAATGGATATTTCGATTATTATTACAAAATATATTAATGAGTGGTATATATTTGGAAACTTGTTAAACTTGCTACTTAATTATGACAAGGCCTACTATGGTATTTTAAAAGTATCAATTTATTCTTAAATTCTATTTAAGAACCACATCGAAAGTGTATGAACTTTCTTTTTAAATTTAAACTATAAAAATATATGGAGCACGTTAGAAATTGAAAAATTTCGAAAATATCGAGATAAAATCAAAGTTAATGATTTTATCACGAAAACCTTTGGAAATCTTCAACCATTTTTATGTATCTTCAAGGTAAAGTATCTTTTACCTATCATTTACAGCGAATTTAAGTCATCATGTACATTATGTTCATTTTGAAACGATTCATTGTAGATAAGACACCCAAATTGATTAAGATACGTCGATATTTGTTTGCAGTACAATTTTTTTTGTTGTAATGTGTGGAATCTGTGTCCTCGCTTAGCGTGTTTGTCGCCACTTCGAATTGTTAAATAGCACTAGCCTTTTTTGTGACACGTCAAACTGTAGGTATTTTCCTCTTCCTTACAGTGGTATGGCTCTTTTTCATATTCTAAAATTTGGCGAAAATTTAGAAAAAAATATGAAGTATATATTAACATTGCAATTCTGTATAGGACGGATTTGCGGACATCATAAATAAATTAACAAAAAAGCGAAGAACATGTTGGTTAAAGTTACTTTTTATTTTCGCTACATTTCTTTTTTGTTGGTAACCAGTTTGCGAATTAGAATTTGACACATTACAAAAGTGCTATTTAAGAACTGGGGGACAAGAGGGTAAAGGGGGGATATATACGAGGGTCACGCTATATATTTTGAAATGTCACAAAACTAGAGAAGTTAGAGCTGGCAATATTGCATTTCTAAATACCACCATCCTTAAGAGGTAAGCTCTGACTGTTAGTTGAGTCGCTGCTATCATAGAGCAAGCGTGGTAAATACGATTTGTCATCGAAACATGAACTTGTCAAGACAACATGTGCAGTGATCTACTACGATTTTAAGGTCGGTTTAAATGGACAACAAAGTCTTGAACATTTGCAACTCGCGTTTGATGATGAAAGTCCCGCAATTGTGTTTCGCTCGTATAGCGAATTTAAAAGAGAACGGACATGAGACATTGTCTAAAAGATAACTGGCTTCAAGTTTTTACGTTGTGGAAGCTTCGTTTACAAAAGTGCATTGATGCAGGAGGTGATTATTTTGAACATAAATAAAATCATGTTCGTAAAAGGATTTGTAGTTTTCCTGTATCTCAAAATATATAGCGTGACCCTCGTATTAACCCCACGCACAAGTAAAGAAATATCCCCATGTGAACAAATATCGAGGGTTCTCAGTTAATTTGGATATTGCTTTTAGTTAACTAGATATAACAGAGGGATCGTTTCAAAATGAATACAGTGCATAGTTGATTCACGGTAACGTCTCCACTTAAAAAACTTCTTTCAGAGCGTTGTAAATTTTTCAAATTAGTTTTGAGATTTATCACATAGAGATCAATGATTATAAATAATATTGAAAATTGGGAGGGTATTGAATAATGCTAATTTTACAGTGAAAAGTGGAAGAGAGATTTAAATAGAGACAAATACAAGGATCCTTCTTATTTATGTTCTACCATTTATCATCGTCCTTTCGTTCATACGGCGCAGGTTTTCGTAGTACGCTGGCTCGACTGAAGTCTGGTTAATGTGTGATGTGCGTGTGGTGGGTGGCTGATTAGATGAGGCGTTGTGTATAGTTTTTGCAAATAGAACCGCTGAGAACTTCCCGTGTTGACTGGCCACTACGCAAAAACAAACAAAAAGAAAATTAATTACGGTAGAATATGTTGTTAGGTCGTTGATGATTTATTAAGTTATGTAAATGGGGGTGTGGTAAGAGTAAATATCAAGAAAATGCAGTTGGACATGCCCAGAAGTAAAATATAACTACGCGAGCAGTATGATGTTCGAGTTAGTTTTTAGTATTTATTGTTGAAAAGATACCAATGTAAACAAATTCAATCTAGTTATCCATGTAGTTCTGTAAATTAATATGGCTCATTGATAACATAATATAACTCAAACTCAAATTGTAATCCACTATGAGCAATGTCACGTTAGGTATTTACCCAGATGTTGGAAACTTAGTCACATCTCTAAATATACTGAAATAATTATCTTTTTGGTTTTTCCGTATTTACTTTACTGAATGAATGTCACTCCCTACTTTGCACTTTGGTCTAAGGATCAAAGTTTGTAATAATTTGCATTATGAAAATTATATCGAAGATTATTATTGGAAGGAAACGTACTTTGAAAGGTTTAGTATTAGATACGATATCCAGAGAGGGATGGTAGCTATCTTCGACCAAGAGAGGAAAAAAAATCATGCAAAACTTCCACTTCAGAGGCAAAATTAGGTAAAACTGGATACTGAGAACATCATTTGTGAACTTGCTCAGCGCCAAGAAAGAAAAAATAATCTCATTATCTTTAATTTGCCTGAAATGGATTCTGGTAGTAAGACCGAGCAAATTTCTGAGGATACCAGTGCTATAAAGGAAATGTTTTCTACATTGAACATCAAAGTCGATACAATTAGTCCGATTCGCTTGGGAAAGTATGATCCTACGAGCTCTGCACGCAGAAGACCGGTTAGGATCCGTTTGCCGCATACCGACGCTGTAGCTGATGTTATCCGTCTCAGTGGGAAGCTAAAGAGTATTGACAAATTTAAACTTGTCTCACTAAGTAGAGATAGAACACCAGCGCAAATAGGCTATTATAAGCGTATCAAGCAGCAGCTGACTGATCGTACGCTAGCTGGAGAGACTGGCTTATCAATTAAATATATCCACGGTGTCCCTAAGGTGGTGCAAGCAAGAAATTATTCGGGAAACTAAATCAGCCCAACAGTTACAACAAGACATTCCAGCTGTACTATCAGAACGTACGCGGGTTACGTTCAAAGCTTGATACTGTTTACTCGACATCTTCATGTATCAATGCTGACGTAATACTTCTCACTGAGACATGGTTATCCGCAGACTTAAATTCCTCTGAAGTTTTCGATTTGTCTTTTGATGTCTGCCGGAAGGATAGGGATTTTGTAGCTGTGGGTCGCTCAATTGGAGGCGGTGTTTTGGCTGCTTTTTGTGCAAGTTTGAATGCTGTTCCTGTTACTAATTTACAATCATTAAATGCAGTTTCATTAATTGATACCGTTATATGTAAGATTAGTATAGGTCAAGCTCTAGTATATTTTGTTAATGTTTATGTACCTCCCGATGTGTCATGCGATGATTTTGAATTGTTTTTAGACACTCTAGGTCTTGATTTAATGGATAAACACTTGGTTATAACTGGTGACTTCAACTGCCCTGATTTCGTCATGAGCAATAGCTCTGATCGTAAATATGTATCTTTGTTGTCTTTTATGAATTTATTGAACTTACAGCAGTATAATAACGTTGTAAATCATAATGGAAAACTATTGGACTTGTTGCTGACTAACTTAAGCTGTGATGCCCATGTAGTACACGATTCGGATCCATTGGTGGCTGAGGATGTTCATCATCCCGCTCTCAATATTACATTTAGGCTATGCTGCGAATCTGTCACTAAACAGTTTCCATCAAACACCCACTTGAAATTTAATTTTCGCAAGGCAAACTTTTCGACCTTGTACAGTGATATAGCTGAAATTGACTGGACTTTTTTGGAGAATCTTAATTGCGTTAACGAAGCAGTATCAGCTTTTTATAATTGCTTAGACATTGTCATCCGTCGTTCTGTACCTTTGTCCAAACACCCTTCTCGAAGATACCCGCCTTGATATAATTTCGAAATAATCAAGCTTCTTCAAATAAAGAATTATTACCTTCGTAGGCGGAACAAAAGTGGACGAGAGATTTACCACATTGAATATAACCGTTTGACGAAATTAGTTAAAGACAAAATTAGAGTTGTATATGTGGAATATCAGACGGCGGCTGCAGGAAGATATAGCACAAAATCCAAAGCTAATCTGGCAGTACATAAACGCGCGTCGTAATGCATCAAGAATACCTGGATGTCTCACTTTGAACGGCTCCACTGTTGATGATCCCAGCAACATTGTTCAGACCTTCGCAGATGAATTCTCTAGAGTGTTTGTGTCTGGTTCACAAGCATTACTGGGGCCCCGGCCTCTTGATAGGGATCTCATTAGTGGTAGTTCTTTGATTGGATCTTTTACAGCACACGATATCTTAAAAGCATCTAAGAAGTTAAAATCTAATTTTACTGCTGGTCATGACGGCCTCCCCGCATTTTTTGCACGTGATTGTTGTGTAGTACTATGCGAACCTCTAGCTAGAATATTTAACTTGGCCGTAAGTTCTTCTACCTTTCCTGACGCTTGGAAGATTAGCAGAATTACACCCGTGTTTAAGAAAGGTAATCGTTCTGACTTCCAAAATTATAGACCAATAAATATTTTATCCAACTTTGCAAAAATTTTTGAATATCTTCTGTCTCACAGAATTTACGTTAGTGTCAAGCCTTACTTATCTTCGCGACAACATGGTTTCATTCCAGGAAGGTCTACTACAACCAACCTAGCTGAGTTAGCACAGCATATTGCCGAATCCATGGAACGACGTCAACAAGTAGATGTATTATACACCGATTTTAGTAAAGCATTTGACACTATTAATCATTCCCTTATGGTATCTAAGCTGAGTAGTTTTGGTTTTCCGCCAAGTGTAACAGAATTGATCCGCTCGTATTTAACTGATCGTTCATGCTATGTTCACTACAATGGATATACATCCTTAACATTCTCTGCTTCCTCTGGTGTGTGCCAGGGATCCAATTTGGAGTCCCCTTTTGTTTAATATTTATTTGGATGATCTCCTACAGGGGCTGGACTGCAATGTACTGGCTTACTCGGACGATCTTAAGATCTACAATACCATAACCTCCCCGGCAGATTGTCTGTTTCTCCAGAACAATCTGGATACAATTGTTAGATGGTGTACACAGAATGGAATTCATTTGAATCTGGATAAGTGTGCTGTTGTAAGCTACTCCAGATGTCATAGACTATACAATTTTCACTATGCTGTAAGTCAGGCTATTGTTCCTAGGCACTCGTCTGTGATGGACCTGGGCGTGCAGTTTGATGCAAATTTGTCGTTTGCAGACCACATATTATCCATACGAAATTCTGCGATGAAATCCTTAGGATTTCTCATACGATCCTGCAGATCATTCAATAATCCTGCCTCGCTAAAAGCATTATACTATTCGCTTGTCCGCACTGGGTTGGAGTATGCCTCCATAATTTGGTATCCTCACTATCTCCATCTGCAAGTACTACTTGAAAGAGTGCAAAAACGATTTTTGAAATACCTGTCCTTCAAAATTGATGGCACTTACCCTGGACGCGATGTTGATTATGCTGGTCTGCTGAGGAGACACGGCTTTGTATCGTTATCGGATCGAAGGAAGGAATTTAGCAGTCAATTTCTACTTAAACTAATTAATCACGCTATTGACGCTCCATCCCTTCTCTCCAAAATTAATTTTGTGGTACCTCAGCACGATACCAGGTCCTTCCCTAATTTTAAGGTCCCATCATGCAAAACTAATGTTCTGCTTAAAGCAGCCTTTACGCATATGATTAGAAATGCCAATGAATTACTTCACGATCCTTTTTGTTGAAGAGTCTACATGGATTTACATTGTCGTCCTATTTTGTTCTTGCATTCTGATGTCACCGAGCCATTATTATATTTATGATTCAGTTGTATCTTTTTCGACTAATTTTAATTTATTACGGCGCTGTATATTATTACTATATATGCTAGGTTATATTATTCTCGCATTGTCCTGTAAATGGAATTATTTTCTGTTGGGCAATAAAGATATTATTATTATTATTATTAAAGCACCCATTACGCATATGATTAGGAATGCCAATGAATTACTCGATGATCCTTTTTGTTGAAGTGTCTACATGGATTTACAATGTCGTCCTACTTTGTTCTTGCATTCTGGTGTCACCGAGCTATTTCTATGTTCATGATTCAGTTGTATCATTTTTGTAATTCAAGTTTATTACTGCACTGTATATATTATATCATTACTACATTATGCTGTATTATACTATTTTATGTTATTGTCACATTATCCTGTAAATGGAATTATTTTCTGTTGGGTAATAAAGATTATTATTATTATTATTATTATTATTATTATTATTAAAACTAACAGATTGAGTTAAAAGATTTCTCATCCTGCAAAAAAATAAAATTTGACAGATAAAAAGGTTACGTGGTAATTTTTGTTCGTTGTGCTTATAATTTTTTTTTGACGGATATCACAACAACATTTTTCATAAAACGTTTGATAATTTTTTTTTCCAATTGACTCGAACCTTTTGGAGGTTACTATACATATCGAGAATCATCCTTCTTTGCACTGTATCTTTACTTATTTGAAGCTGTGCGACAATCTCAAATTTACTTTGGTTGAAATTACATTTTCGTAAGAGTACATGCGGTGGTCCTTCTTCGAGATTTACATCAAAACACAGCAGAAAGATGCAGGTTCTTTAGGATTTAGCTCTTTACAAAGTGAAGTCGACGTGAGTGGGTTTTTGTGTTTCTTGCATATGTATGTATATTAGAGGAGACCTAGGGGTAAATTGAATTCCAGAATGTTACGTCAACGGGCACCTCGAAGAAGAAGATTAATAATGAATGCGTTCAATCTGTGCAATAACTGCTGGAGTATTGTTTAAAAGAATTGTTTTATATTATTTTAACGTGTATAGTATTTCGTGATACATATGCGGGTTTTTACAATTGTCAGTGGGGTTTATACTCATTCACGTTAAGAATGCAGACTTAGAATAGATAGGACTTAAAATACGGGCTTGAAATTGGCTAATCGGTGAAGCATATTCACACAGAAGAAATTGATGCAATTTCTTTATATGAAATTTCTATCAGTTGATATCAATTGCCGAATTTACTTATCATTCTGGCGTTGTTTCTTGTAATTTTTCTTTGTATTTTATAATTGAATGGCTTACTTCAAAAGGGATTGTAGCTAGTGAAACTTTATTGAAGCTTGAATTACATGAGTTTACCAAAAATATGTGGCTAATAATTCTATAACATATGTTATTCACCAGATGATATCGGAAAGTAGTTGTACAGTTCTACGTTTGCCCCCGTACCTTTGTAATTTAAATCCTATTGAACTTGTATTGGGACAATTAAAGCACCGCGTTGCTGCTAATAATAAAACTTTTAAAATATCAGTGGTGAAAGCATTATTACTGGAAGGGATAGATGTAACACCTTAAGCTTGGGCAAACTGTGTCAAACGCACTATTGAAGAAGAGAAAAAAGGTGTACCAACTTGATAACCTAGTTGACGATATGGCTGAAGAATTTATTATAACAGATGCAGACTCATCGACGTATACATCAGATTCTAATTTTGTCTAATAGAAGAATTAATAAATTAATGAAATGTTTATAACACTTAGAATACTCTGATTGCTCATTTATATCTTCATGCATTTCAAACATTCTTTATACAATGTAACAGAAAATATATGTACAAATTAATTGTATTAAACATGTTATCGAAGAAGTGAATAAGATGTATTAACTGGATAATATCGTTGAAAATATACTTCAAGAATTTATCATAACAGCAAATACATCATCTTTGTCAGACCTCTATCATCAGAATCTGATTGACAATTACTTCTCTAATTTTTCACTTTACCTTTTGATTTATAAATCAAATTCATATGTTTACTTCATTTGTTATTTTATAAGTAAAATACAGACAGGAAACAAATCTTTTCTATTAAATTTAATTCAGATATGAAGAGAAGAATATAAATTTGTAATATTTAATTAAGAGGTTGCGAGAATTAATTAGTATATTTAAACTAACATCCATATTAATACTAATATTAATATGAATATCAATACTAAACCACCGTTGGCATAAGTAATGAAACAATCACAATTTTCTTGCAATTTCCAACGTAATTAAATTTCCGAAAAAATATTGGTCTCGGAGGGGACTTGACATCGTCTCTATATATTCGGTATAGCGTGCTAAACCCTTGCACCACAAGACTATTGAATCCAAGTTGCCTTAAATCCCTCTATATGTCACGATGCCAGTAGATATATTGTAATATATGAATATCAATACTAAATCACCGTTGGTATTAGTAATGTTAAAATGCAATTTCCAACGTAATTAAATTTTTGAAAAAATATCGGTAGTATTGATATTCATATTTATATTAGTATTAATATGGATGTTAGTTTAACTACTACGCACTTACCGTTTAATAATATAGTGTCCGTGAGATATTACAATATATCTACTGGCATCATGACATCTAGGGGGCGACTTGGATTCAATGGTCTTGTGGTGCAAGGGTTTAGCACGCTATACCGAAGATATAGAGATGTTGGGTTTAAGTTCCCTCGAGACCGATATTTTTTCGGAAATTTAATTACGTTGGAAATTGCAAGAAAATTGTAATTTTAGCATTACTAATGTCAACGGCGGTTTGGTGTTGATATTCATATTAATATTACTATTAATATGGATGTTAGTTTAACTATTACGCACCTGCCGTTTAATAATATAGCGTCCGTGGGATATTACAATATATCTACTGGCATCGTGACATCTAGGGGAATTTAAGGCGACTTAGATTCAATGGTCTTGTAGAGCAAGGGTTTGCACGCTATACCGGAGATATAGAGATGTTGGGTTCAAGTCCCCTCCGAGGCCGACATTTTTTCGGAAATTTAATTACGTTGGAAATTGCAAGAAAACTGTAATTTCATAATTAGTATATTTGATATTTTATTGTAGTCATTAATGCATGGAATTATTTATTGAGTGTACTGTCGTTGAAAATGTACACAGGTTTTACTGTAGTTGGGGTACAGTAGATAAGTATAGTTGCAGTGATGCTGTCTTTTTCACCGTATTCTCAAGCAATTCGATATACTTGGTTATAGCACATTGAGTCCATAATGTATTGTTCATAATCAGCAACGTTCTTCATTGTTTTGGTTTTGCCTTGTACAAATTGAATTGCCTACCTTCAACCATACCATTGAAACTTTCTCTTTAAAAATTGATGGAGATTACCAACGGAGAGATTTACTTCATGACAAATGACTTGGTATAACACTATGTATATAACCATTCACATCGAAGTTATGCTTTCGAGTCAAGTTTATCCAATAAGAATATTAAAATAATGTTATTTTAAAGCTTGTCATATGGCATTTATGTTCTCTTCGATTATCCCCAAACGCTATCTCATTTACTTTCTAACATAATTAAATACATAAGCTCCAACTATTTCGGTAAATGAAACAACTGAAGGATAGATTTATATTGCAGTTCATGTCACTTTTACTTTATTATTGCGGAATTATTTTACCAGTTCATACAAGCATAATGCACTGCACATAACATATGAAAAGCTCTGCTTTTTACTATAAAAGATTTTGATAACCAAACGTTGACGTTTGCGATGTTGTCATTTGACAGTTCAATCGGTTAAATTTCACCAGTGTAATGCAGCCGCCGATCGTAGCGCTATCTACTGCATGCTTAACGTGAATGGAGTATAATTTCATATCCTCCTGTATTAGGAGATATGGCTGGAAGCCGAGTTTTGTAAGCTGGATTCCCACGCCCTAAGATACGTCTTTGTAATTTTGTATTAAAGGGTTGGTATTTGTATTGAATGAAATAAGTAAAACGCCTGAAGAATGTCTCAGTTTTTGTTAAAAATGTCTTACTAGGTAAAGCAGTAGATATATTCAAGTGAGCAGCCAAAATTCATTAAGCTCTAATCTTTCCGAGAACAAGCTTTCCCGCAATTTCTCTGTGCGCGGCAATAAATTATCTGGAGAAGCTTAATACTTGCTTGTAGTTGAATTGATGTCTGTTACATTCACTTACGTAAGTAATATGTTGCACAGCAAACGTTTAAATAACGCTCTTTTCTATTTTCTTAATCTCTTCAGTTTTGAATTATATTTTGTGAGAAAAAATTATTGGCATGTTTTTGGGATAGATTTTGCAAATTTCTGCAACTAGAAAAAGAAACAATTATGCTCAATCCTGTTAAAGTATCAATAAGTACTGGAGGAAATGAAAGTAGATATGACAAATAATAACAATAATATATATTCTATTCAATAATGCCAATGAGGCGTTGAACAAGTCAATACAAATACATCTAAATGCAATAAATATAAACAACAAGGATACATTGTATAAACATTTACACTACACAAACTAACAATAATTTACAACGTTGATTAATATTGTTGACATATAAAATTGAAACTTATTTTGACAAAATTCTGCAACCGAATAGTGTCATTTTCTGAAGATATGCACGCAGTTGTGACTTGAACTTGTTTACTTCACAACGTTTCAGTTCGTGCGGTATGTGATTGTATACTTTAACAACCTGAGTCGTTACACTTTTAAAAACCAAACGTCTTACTTGTTTGTGGAGGCAATGAGTGTCCTTCCTTGATACCGCGGGTTTTATGCGTATGTATTATCTCTCGGTTTTTAAAAAGTTCATGGTTTCCATGCACGAAAGTCGCGCACTTAAGTATGTAAATCGGAGGCAAGGTAAGTATTCTATATTTTTTAAATAGGTTTTCGCACGATGTTCTAGGATGCAATTCAAAAATCCTTCGGACGCAGAATTTTTGTAATATAAAAAGTCTGTCAGCGTCCACAAATGCACCTCAAAATATAATACCATAGCAAATTTTGCTATGGACATATACGTAGTAGGCCCCGCATGCTTCGGCGCCATTAAAAGAATAATAAATTTGCGTCTCGTCAGCATGAAAATGGTATTTGGAATGTTTCAAGCATTTTACAATATTAGATATACAAATGGTATATAATATAGGACCAAGAATACTACCCTGAGGGACGCCAGTTACAACAGGAAGTGGGGAAGACAACGAACCATTACAAGAAAATACTTGAGTGCGGAGAATGATATAGAATTAGCACAAAAACTATATGCTTCAAAATAATAAGTAAAAGAAAATGAATAATGGAATCTAAAGCCTTTGTGCAATTAAATAAAATCAAGGCAGTAACTTGGTTGTTATCAACATTACGTAGCAAATCATCCACTGTGTAATTCGCAGATTCAGAGCTACTGCTTGTGGGAAATCCTGACTGCTGACCAGGTAAGCGTAAACTAACAGCTTTCTCCTGTAGTATTATAAATAAATGTTACAGTTTATAATGTTATAATAAAATTGTTCTTAGTTACTTGATAGTAGCGAAAAATACATAAGGAAGCGAAAAGCTAAAGATTTCAATATTAATGAAGGATACTTTGTGTATCGCCCTAATTCAAAGCAAATTTAATTAATTATTGCTTCTGCTACGCTTGTTATTTGTTATCTCATTCGCAGTCGTGCTTTACGTAACTAATTAGAAACCTAAATCCTATACTAGTGCGTAAGATAATACAAATTTTCTAAAAGTTTCACGTTACTTTGCCGTCAACCCAGCTTGTGTTAGAGCGACCTGTTGTACACAAACAATCGATGTTTGCAGTCAGAAATACGAAACTCCTTTCTAGTAATTCCACTATTGACTTTCTGATGTTTTTAACAATTAACCTTTCTTAACCTTTGGCAATTTACTTTACGACTCTGCTTGTTCTATTACATTTTGTGTCGTCGTCGTATCTTATTGGAGAGGTTTCGTGACATGGAAAAATGAGAAATTATTAAAGTTTTACGTGTTGCTTTACGGTACGTTGCGGAGCTTATTTAATTAAGAGTGATGAGCACAGTAAGCTTCTAATTAAATTACAGGAATGGTGGCGGTTGACTTAATCTTGAAAAATCCTGGGGTATCTCATATGGTATCTCTGAGTCTAATGGATTGGAGATTCGAAGGATTTCTACGAACTGCGCAAATGGAAAAGTTATTTTACAAATATGAGGGAACATTTCTACTTTCTCGAACAGTGGAGTTTTCAATTTTGCTTTTTCCATTACATTTTTTTTTATCTGATTCACTATCGTTTACGGAAGTATAGACATCAGTTTAGATACCAGAGGTGTCAGCTTCGCGGCTTCGTAATAATTCAAGCAATATACAATAGGTAACGTAAAGTAGGAATACAATAATAAGCGTCTACTTATACGTTATACTTTATGAAACACTGTGAAGTACTTACACTATTAAACAGCGTTAGTACGAGGGTGGTCTTTTAAGTTCTATATAGAGCTAGAATAAAACAGTAGATAGCTTTTAAAGAGTCGGTAACACGGTTGACTATGAGAGCCCACGTGCTCTCGAAACGCAGCGTTCCGCATAATTAATTAATTTGTGTGAGTGGAGTTTACTGCTATACCTGTGAGCTTTTAAAGATTTTATAATTTTCGGAGTATTCTCTACGAACATTGAAGCATCTTTGCATGCGCTCGAACTTAGGATAGTCTAACAATTGGACGTTTTGTTGCTCTGAAAACTCAATTAGTTTGTTTGCTGTCTGCGAACTGGCATTGGCTCGATGGAGGATGATTCGTTATTCGGAGATGGTTTTTCGAAGCTCAGCAACAATTTGCGGCAAACAAATAGTTATACACCAAACGGCACTTGGGGAATTTTTGCTACATGACCTGCTCTCGAGACAAATGTTGTGACCATTTTCTTGGAGGCACTTCAGGAACGGATGACTTTTCTCAGCTTTTCTTCACCTCGGAACTCCCAACCAGGCAACTGACGTTTATTTTTCAGTTCGTATGAGCAAATCCAAGATTCATCGCCATTGACGATGTTGTACACGTTTTTTGGAGTTTCCGGTGTTGACGCGGTTTACAGTTTGTTTGATGCCAATTCACCCTAGCTGCTTTCTGTTCTTCGGGAAAGTACTTTTTTTACACCCAATCCTTCATACAGTTTTTTTTAAATGAGGTGTTTGAAATCCCCAATATCGCCTCACTCCCTCAATATGTTACATGTCGATCTTCGTTGATGATCTTGCGCACAGCATCAACGTGTTCCTGAAGACAGCTGTTTTAGTGCACCTGTCCTTGAATCGTCACTAAGACTAAGCCGTCCATGTTTGAATTCTCCATACTATCGAGAAATTATTGACTGATGTGACGTTTCATTGCCGAAAATAGAAACCAAATTATAAAAAATTGTTGCGCGAAAATGTTGACAGTTCGCTGTAGCTATTTACAATACTATACGTACTGCATTGAAACTTTGTATTTAGGTTAACTAAAAATGGAGGTTAATTTTTAATGCTGACGTTTGATTAGTGGCGCCCTCTATGCTACAGTAAGCAAAACTTAAAGGACATCCTCGTAGCTGCTTTAGTTCGGTTAAGTACTTCATGTATAAGGTATGTTCGCTGTATTAGAAAAAGGATGGATGTGAAAGAAACAAACATCTAACATTTAACGATGTATTATTTGGATAATTATACTAATCGTTACAATTATGCAGCCAATCTCTGGATGCAAAAACATATATTTGTTTTAGTCTAACAAGGTTGAATATATTTTTTTGCTATACCAACAATACTTTTGGCGCCTATTACGAAAGGCTTTTCCAATTTTTCTATTCCATTATATTTATTGTGAATAAGTTGTAAATTTATATCAACTCGAGGATCTATTCGAGGAAATATTGGTTGACTTTTCTTGATAGCTTGTAACTGTCTCTTTAGGATCAAGTTATTACAGATTCTATTCTGTGGAAAAGCTAGTAGTTTTTATTGTTTTCAGAACCTGAAACAGTTTAGCATATTAAAACGGTCTGCTGTATAATTGAATACACGTACTGTAAAATAATTTGTTGAAATACGCTTTGCGACCATTTAATGAGGTGGTACCGCATATCTGTCTGTCGTTCTGATCGGTTATTTCTGGTACTTGATTCGGTGTTGCTGCGTATATTCGGCGCATTGTGAGACAAAAACAGCAAGTATAGTAGTACATGGAGGTGTGCTAGATATTTTATACAATGGATATCTGCTTGAGTTTGCACGTTAGATCTGCGCCCCCACGGCAGAATTTCCTATACAGCTCTTACACGGAATAATGAAAAGTATTCAATTTCGGCAGCTTCAAACGTTGTTACTTACACCAAACATCTGATAGCAAAGATGGCTGATGCTATTTTTTGCACAGCTGGACGATGTGTTCATGGATACTTCAAGTCTTCAGGCAACGTCAGACCCATGAAGAAAGTGGTTGCCTTCTAAGGGAGCAACTTTGCCACAAATAGCAGTTTGTTCATTTTTTTAATATTTCGGGATAGTGTGTTGCTTGGAAACCACTCTTCTGCCTCACGCGTTACTGCGTCAATTCATTCTAGAAGCACTCCTCCCTTGGTACTTTGACAGAGCATAGACGTGTTATCTGTAAATAAACCAGTTGCCACTAGGAATACTGCTCGACAGATTATTAATATGTAAAAGGTACACTCACGGTGCTAGTACCGATCTTTGTAGAACGTTAATTGTATTATATTGTGTAGGATCGCTGTATTTTTCTTTAATACTAATATTAATAAAAAAACTTCCCATTAATTCTCTTGCTGGTTCGCTACTTTATTTTTTTCCTTTATACTTTGAGATGTCAGATTACTATTCTTTCATTTTTGTCTCCCACAGTTTCTTTTTCTGAGCCAGTTGTTTAGCTTCAATCTATCTGATACTTCTTTTTCTAATATCCTATACATTTGTCCTTTCCAGGTGTTTCGAGGTCCACCTATTCTGTTTTTGCCCTCTGTTTTGGTTTTGACAATCTTCTTTATTATTCGATCTTCTTCTATTCTGACTATATGTTCAAGCCAAGCTGGTTTGCGACTTTATTTATTGCTGTTACATTCAATATTTGGTGAGTTCGGTTCGGTTACTTGTTGTATACTAGAGAGACAGAGAGAGAGAGAGGAAGAGGGAGAGAGCGAATGTAAACAGAGACACACGAGAGTAACCTCTGGCGTGACCCTCTACATTTTGACTTGAAAATTAAGTTTAATATATTGCTCTTCTATATTAAAATAATAATCGTATAGACATTCTTCATCAGATCTAAGGCCAACATTTCTTTTCAATTTTCGTTATATTTACAATCAATACATCTACGTTAAAAAGAAATAATTAATCCCACACATTTTTTCAGTTTCTGTTTGTTACTTAAAAGATGGAAATTTCCTCTCACTGTTCACGAAGAATTCGCTTTGTAAATTAATTATAATTAGTTCATAGATTCATTCAATGTGGACAGGCATGGAATCGATATCTTTTACAACTAAACCCGACTCTGATACGCCAATAAATTAATTTAACAAATGTATCTAGAAACAGTCGTAGCTGTGAAGCATTTCGTAGGGTTCAGGTACTTTGCGTTGAATGTTCTAGAGAATCCTTTTGATTTGGATATCTAGGGATACCCTTTATGTACGAGCGAAGAGAAATTTGGCGAGAGAGATAAGTTACTAAATAATTTTCGCAATGATCTATTTACTACGAAGAGGTAATAATTGAGATTTGGAAATGTTAGGGATTGGTGGCGTGTTGTTTTTAAATTCGTTTGTATGTTAGTATACGCGGTGAATTAGAAGGAGATATAGTGTTAGGGGTAATATCTGCAATATAATACTCGTTACGTTTCCTTGGTTTGAAGAACAGATGGCTTTAGTAGTCTACTTGGCAAATCTCTCCTTGTGGTGCTTATTGGAAGAATATTTGCCTTTGAGAATATACCCGTTTAATTATAAATTAGTCAGTGACCTTTATTATTTTATCGATCCTACATAAAATAATAAAGGAAAAAACTATAATTAGACAACTACACCTTGTGGTGTGGAATGACAATATTTTGAAGAAAACAAAAACCCGCATGAACGGAGATGATGTACTGGAAACGCTGCTGTAAGAAGACATTATTAGATCATGAAAGAAATGAGAGAATAAGAGGAATAATGCAAGTTGACATATTATTAATACGTGAAATAGAACGGAAACAACTGCTGTTGTATGGCCACATGAGGAGAATGGATCAGGACAGACTACCACAAAAAGTTTGGTAATGGAAGCCTGGTAATGGAAGATGATTTCAGTCACAGAGCGTCTCATTTAAAACCAACAGTTGAACAAGAGGTGGGCATGTAATGGTCTAGGACTGTGTTTCTGCTACTGGTGTTGGAGATCTTTATTTTACTAAAGGTACTATGGATAGGTTTATGTACTTAAACATCCTTAAACAGAATTTACTCTCTTGTACCAGCAACTTTTACCAAGACGACGACTCGAAAATTTCTTCGCCTATGCTCCAGGAATGGTTATTATATAACTGCCGTAGTACGGTGAAAACTCCAGCTCAGTCATCTGACATAAACGTTATCGGAAATTTGAAGCTTATTCTTGAAGAAAAAGTGCGTAGTCATCGAATTCCAATAAGAATGATATAAACAATGCCTTGTTACAAGAATGGAACAGCATTTCGCCAAATCATACGCATAAGTTAGTAGAATATGTTCCAAATAGATTATAATCAATTATAAAATCTAAAAGGAACCCAACTAAATATGAATTGTTTCTTTTTAACCTTCAAAAATAATTAATTAATTATTATTATAGGTGCATTATTTTCATTGTGATGTTAAATATGTAACCGCTGTAATGTTATCTGATTCAATTTATTTTTCCCAAATAATCATTTTACCCAACATCTTCAGCTTCTTTCCAAATTATATACCACTGCATCATTTTCACTGTGAGTTACTGTATATACTATCTCCAGATTTACAAATGTACAAGTAATAAAATGTAAAGAAGTCTATTATTCGTACATAGTAACATTCTAATGTTTTAGCACTTTAGGGACGTAAATGCATTTATGGTGGTTTTCTTTTTGTTGCAATACTTTATAATCAACTGAAATGAAGTACGTACGAACGTCAGCTGTAATAGTTCCAACATTTGCGAGAAAATTATTCTGTTCTACGATTTTAAATCTGAAATTTTCTCATTCTATTTTATGATACAGAATAATGTAAAATACGAATTAAGGTTAACTGACAAGTTAAACATGCAAGTAATAAACAGGCTTAAACATCAGACGAGACTTGTTATTGTTGTTGATAAAGTTCGACGACGACTAGTTGTTATTTGTCAGACCTTACGACCTTCGTCACGGTTATGAATAACGTGCATTGGAATAACATGTCGCGAGTATAGCATTATAATTGAAAATTAAGATATATTATCTAAATATATCAATTATATATCAATATTGCGGTCGTAATTCAGCAAAGGTTACACGCGATTTATTTACAGTAAATTATCCCGAAAGATCAGTTCCTAGCACGACTACTATTCGTAACATGGTCCGATGTTTTGAAATAACGTTTACATTAATCGATAGCAGAAATTAAAATATCCTTGCGGAAAGTGTTAGTGATACCGAAATTGAAGTTTGTGCCTTAGTGGAATTAAATCCTAGTATGAGATCTAGACAAATTGCTCACGGATGTAATATTAGTGCGACAACTATTTTAAACCTTTTGCATAAGAATTAATATCGGACGTACAAAATTAGCACATCCCAAGAACTTTTACTCGATGATTATTACCGTCGCGAAATAATGATGAATAAATATCACTCACAGTAGTGAATTATATCCACAAAAATTGAAGGTGTGAACTGGTATTGTTGGGGATCAAGTAAGCGGGTCTTTTTTATTGAAGGGAATTTAAGTGGCAGTAAGTATTTATAATTATTGCAAGCTAATATTATTCCTACTGTATGGGAGCGACTTGATATTAATGATACTTGGTTTTAACAGGATGGTTGCCCAGCGCATAAAACGTGTAATATCAGTAATGTCTTAATATGGTTTTTGAAGATAGATGGATCGGTAATTTGGATTTTATTAAGTGGCCACCATTCTTACCAGATTCAGTCTCTTTCTTTTTATGGCCCTTTTTAAATAGTTCAAGAAAGTGGTACGATGAAAAACGTCCACCACTCCGGATTTTTGAAGAATATTTTCGTCACAATTTTTATGACCGGCTGGGTTTTACTGCTCATACCAACGGGGACAATTCGAAGACTTAATAAATAGTTAATTTTTGTGTTTTTGTTCTATTTATAGCTTTATACTTGTTGGCAGTTACTACTTTCAAGTTTAAGTTGTTATATTTACTAATTCTTTATTTATTCTAATAAGAATTTGTTAAGTTTCAGAATTATATTTATATTTAGAGCTTTTATTTGATAAGAATGTTTATTCAGTTTAGAACGTTTAATATTATTTTATTTTATTTTCATGAGGCTATGATGAATTCTGTCACTGAAATCCGTTACCAGTTACATTGTCTGCTTATATCTCATCATGTTTATTCCTAGAAATAAGTATGAATAGAAAATTAATGGTGCATATCGCAGTTTATAGCATTTTTTAGTTACCAAATGAGTGTTGTTTTATTATTTCGCTTTTCACTAATACAAATGTAATGTTAAAATTTCACGAAGAACTAATTGATTAAATTTAACGTTGGAGGAACAAGGAAATTTCAATTATCATTGAAAAGGAAGCAACGGAAAATTATTCTATATGATTTAATTGATAATGCTTGCCATTGATATTAAATTTCGTGTTTGCCTAGATATCTGGGCTATATCTGCAGCCACTATTACAATCAGGTATTAAAATTTGCCAATTGAAATTTAACAACATAACACATGGGCTGAAAAGTCCCGGGCCTAACACATAGATGACGCTAGTTTTATTGCAGTCACCTTTCTCTGACTTAGCACTAACCTTCAAAAGACAGCTGTTAAAATTTCATGATATTCTATTCATTAGTTTGTGAGTTATTGTGTTAAGAGTCACGCTACTTTTGTTATTTTCAAAACAATGGATCAAAAACAATTTCGTATTTTAGTTTTACACTGCTTCTTGATGGGAAAAAATACCGTTCAAGCGAAGCAATGGCTTGAAAAGTGTTATGGGGACAACACTCCATCAGAAACAACAATAAAACGTTGGTTTGCTGACTTCAAACATGGTCGTAGAGATACCGATGATGCAGAACGCAGTGGACGTCCAAATGAGGCGGTAACACCAGAAAACATAAAAAAAATCCACAAAATCGTTCTGAATGATCGAAAAGTGAAGTTGCGTGAGTTAGCTGACATCGTAAAGATATCAAAAGAACGTATTGGCTTTATATTGCATGAGCATTTGACTATGAGAAAGCTCTGTTCAAAGTGGGTGCCGCGTTTGCTCACTGTTGATCAAAAACAAGAACGTGTTGATAATTCTGAGCAGTGTTTGGCCATGTTTAAACGTAACAAACCGGGATTTTTGCGTCGATATGTGACAATGGATGGAACATGGATCTATCACTTCACTCCGGAATCAAAGCGATCGTCATCTGAGTGGACAGCAACTGGTGAACCTCGTCCAAAGCGCCCGAAAGCACAACAATCGGCTGGAAAGGTTATGGCCTCAGTATTTTGGGATGTGCGTGGTGTAATATCTTGAGAAAGGAAATACCATCAACAGTGAATATTATATAGCGTTATTGGAGCGTTTGAAGGCCGAAATTGCAAAGAAACGATCGCATATGGCAAAGAAAAAAATTTTGTTTCATCAAGACAACGCACCGTGTCACAAGTCAATCAAAACAATGGCAAAACTACATGAATTGAACTTCGAATTGCTCCCATATCCACCGTATTCGCATAGATTTGGCTCCCAGCGACTACTGGCTGCTCGCAGACCTCAAAAAAATGCTCGCCGGTAAGAAATTTCGCACGAATGAAGAGGTTATCGCTGAAACTGAGGCCTATTTTGAGGCAAAAGAAAAATCGTTCTACAAAAGTGGTATTGAAATGTTAGAGCGGCGCTGGAATGATTGCGTTGCTCTTGATGGAAATTACGTTGATGAATAAAGCTAATTTTGAACCAAAAGAACCGTGTTTTCTTTGTTAGGCCCGGGACTTTTCAGCCCATGTGTTAAATGGCGATTTCAATAGCGGTTTGTTCAGACGGTTCCGTGGTGTAAAGGCTTAACACACCGGTGTACCGAACGGAAGGTGTAGATTGAAATCCTACACGAAGAACTGATTAATTAAATTTAACGTTGGAGGAACAAGGAAATTTCAATTATCATGTAACGCTGGATTTAATATTAGTTTTACAAACTTCGTAAATCGCGTACAAGAGCTCGCTTAGACAATTGGCTATTAATATGTTATTCTTATCATCAACGGCGATATAAGAGTGAGCTTTAGCGAGAAAACGAATATCACGCTAATTTTATTTCGCATGAGGTATGACGAGTCGCCGAATGTTAATAAATCTGAGCTGCGCTTTTGTACTTATGTATGTCTACAGCTGATGTCCTTTCCATTTCCACTCGCCCAGAATGCAATACACAGCTTGCAGCTTATCAGCCGGTATAAATATATTGTAATGATATGAAATATTGTTTATTATTTATCAATGAATTTTTCTAAATTTTACTAGTTTACCTATTCCAGATATTTTCTCGTCACTGTTCGGTGTATTTTTCTATTTTGGTTGATGTTAGAAGTTGGAGGCAAAGTACCGTCAATACTCCCTCTTTATGAATTTTAAACACAGATATTCAATCTGTACAGGTTTTTTTCTAAAGTTTTACAGATATCTACTTTGGGTATTCTTTAATTTTCTTGTTTTTCTTTTTAAAAAAATACCTTCAACAACACTTGCATAGGAGACGTAAACTTTACTCTCGTTTATTATATATATATCGCTTTTCGTAAACATATTATTTATATAAATAAATATTTCAAAATTTCATTCTTAAAAGACGTTTAATATACTGTACTCACACATTTCTTGCACATTGCATTATTCAAAAATTATACTTAAAATCTACAAAATTTCACGTACGACGGAAGGATGGTACGACTGGCAGCATTTACTTTTATAATCTCGCACATATCAAGCATGTGTGTACTGTGGAGCTTACCATATAGACGAACAAAAGCGTTGCTATGGTTATAAAGCAAAATAACAACAAGACATCGCGTCAAAGTCGGACACGTTGGCATCGTTTCTCCTGAGAATATTTAGTTCTTTTCTCATATAACTCTATAATTTTGCGAAGATCTTCGTTTATATCCAATAATAAAGTGTATCAGCTGATACTACAAATAATATCTGGAAGTTCCGGACACATACTTTAGAAGCTGAAGACCAGTCCATCTTAAAGGCGAGAAATTACGTGCGAGTGAGTACGATTTCAAAGATTAAAGACGTCTTCTAAAGTTCTTCAAAATTATTTGTGTCCACTGCTCTCATTTTGTTTCGTAAATTAATTAGAATATTTAAAGATTAGCTAGATAGGGATTGCCTTAGGTTTTCTGTAAATAACAATTTTTTTTCATAAAAAAGCACTATATATATATTTGTCAATATATTTATCTTTTCAACTTTACATTTGGCCATTTTAAGTAGAAAAACATTATCACTTAATTTAAAAACAAATTAATCAAAATTTAAATCAAAGAATCCATTTAAAAATTTAACGAGTCTGAGATTTTCCACCACAATATATATAAAGGTGCTAATAATCTGCTCAAGTAGTGTAGTATATACACCATAATTACAAACTAGTATTATACCTACACTGTGATAAATGTAGACTATGCTTGTGTTGCAAATTGCACTAAGATGTAGCATTAAGTAGAAATGTTGTTAGATTTTGTAATGTGTTATTTATATGATTGCTTGCTTACATATTTTACCCCCATCGTATCAATGCAGCGTAAGTGCTAAGTGACATGTTCTATTTCTTTAACAAATATTCTAACTGCTTTGACACTAATAGTCCTTTTCGAATTTCGTTAATGTTAACCAAAAAAATATTCCCAAATTAAAGACCATTACTTATATCCGTAAGATACCAAGACAGAATCTACCACTGAAAGCTTGAAAAGATTAAGGACTATTTTCGTTAGTGCTTTCGACGAGTGAAAGCATACAATACGTTTGATTGAAATAGGTTCAGTTCTACATGTTGATGCATTTTTTGTGATATTTTCAAATAAGTTCTTGAATTAAAAAGATCAAATTAGGTTGCTCTCGAAGAATACAGGAAATATCGTCTACTATACAGAACAAGAAGTAAGTGGTGCGCACGCTATTGAGTTATAGGGATATTCAAGAATAGGAGGTTGTGAGTTCCAAAGCGAACAGTTAATTTTATTCCGCAGCTCCTTTTCAATGAAAAATTTCTGGACGTAAATAGGATTTTCTAGCAATCGCAAAGCGCTCGTATAGATTTTATTTGCTTCTCCGTGGAAATGCTCGTATAACTTGGTTTCAAAGTGATGCTTTTGAGAAATCAATCGTAGGATCAAAGGCGACCGTTTTTTTTTTACATTTAATTAGTAGATATCGGCGTTTTAACAGAAATACCTCCCAGGTTTCAGTTAGATGAGCCGCGGTGATGTTTTTATTTACATACATTATCGTTCGTAAGTTTAAAATCACTTATAGAAAACAAGCAGGTTGTTCACAAATCAATATCATGGTAATATAACTACGGTTTTGACATGCGACCTAATCAATTAACGATTGCAAGAACTGTGTGGTTGTACAATTCACACAAATTTATTAATTAGGCGGAACGCAGCGTTTCGAGAGCACGTGGACTCTCATTGTCAACCGTGTTACCGACTGAATGTAAAATCTGTATCACACATGCAAATCATTTCCTACGCAGGCTCTAAAATTTCTAAAACATATGACTATTCACAATCTACTGGGCGATCTAATCTCTGGTATGTGTGTAATTTCGGGAAACGATGGAACAAAAGTGAACCGTATCTTTAAGGGCCTACGGTAATAAATCAATCAGACGCGAGTGTGCAATTGGGGGTGGTTCTCTGTTCAATAAGTTTCCGTTCTTTTTCATAAATATCGTTTTGTACGCGTCTAATCCTCTACACGAGTTTACATTTTTAAGAAGTTTAAGATTTTTTAAATCAATTTTATGTCCGGATTTTACAATATGCTCTGCGACGCTTGATAATTCTGGTTTATCGAAACGGAAGTGTCTAATATGTTCCTTGAACTCCGTTTCAATACTCCTTTTTGTTTATCCAATATAAACTTTATTTCAATTATTGCATGCGATCTGGTGTATTCCAGACCTTTTCATCGTCTCCGGTTAATCTTAGGGATTACCTAAGAGATTCTTTAAGTTGTTTTTTTGATTCAAGACACGTTCATATTTAGTTGTCGGTAAATTTTGCATAACCCTTTACTGTTGGGTGAAAGGGAGGTGTTTTAAATATCTTATTACCGGAGCTTGTTAATGTCAAGGTCGTGGAATTTCTGATGTGTTGTTTGTGTTGGACCTTCCTTAACATACGGTCGACATCCCTAGATGAGAAACCATTGCACCTCGCTACATCTTCGATATATTTGAAACCTTTTTCGTACATGCTTAGAGGAAATCTAACGAATCTATTGACCAGATAACTAATCGCGGACATTTTTTGCTCATGGTGCGAATCAGCCGTGATGAATCTGTTGGAATCAGTTTCTTTTCTATAGATGTCTATTTATAATTTTTTGTTATTGCGTATGACTAGAGTATCTAGAAACGGAAGTTTACTATTGAAGAAGAAGAAGAAGTGAAGAATCGGCTTCCATTTCTAGATACTCTAGTCATACGCAATAACAATAAATTAGAAATAGATATCTATAGAAAAGAAACTAATTCCAACAGATTCATCACGGCTGATTCGCATATCAAAGATGTAGCGAGGTACAATGGTTTCTCTTCTATGGATGTCGGCCTTATCTTAAGGAAGGTCCAACACAAACAACACATCAGAAATTCCAAGATCTTAACATCAACAAGCACCGGGTTAAGCAAAATTTTCCCTCAACTAAATATGAATGTGCTTTTTGTATCAAAAAACAATTTAAAGAATCTCTTAGGCAATCCCAAAGATAAACCGGAGATGATGAAAAGGTCTGGAATTTACCAAATCGCATGCAATGATTGTGATAAAGTTTATACTGGACAAACAAAAAGGAGTATAGACACGAGGTTCAATGAACATATTAGACACTTTCCTTTCGATAAACCAGAATTATCAAGCGTCGCAGAGCATATTGTAAAATCCGGACATAATTTTTTTAAAAAAAAATCTTAAATGTCTTAAAAACGTAAACTCGTGTAGAGAATTAGACGCGTACGAAACGATATTTATGAAAATGAACAGAAACTTATTGAACAGAGAACCACTCCAAATTGCACATTCGAGTCTGATTGATTTATTATCATAGGCTCTGTTAAAGATACGGTTCGCTTTCGTTCCATCCTTTCCCGAAAATACACATATACTAGATATTAGACCACCTAGTAGATTGTAAATAGTCATATGTTTAAGGAATTTTAGAGTCTGCGTAGAAAATAATTTGCATGTGTGATACAGTTTTTTACATTCAGTCGGTAACACGGTTGACAATGAGATAAATTTGTGTGAGTGGAGTTTATTGCTATACCTGTGAATGTGACGTAATATTTGTAAGATTACAAAAACTTCTCGGCCTGATATAGATAAAAGAAACTTGGAACAAGAATAAGAAATATTATCTTTCAATGTAATCTCCCCTACGTTCTATGCATTTATTACAACGTCTAATTAATAATTCGATGTCCTTGCAAAAATAATCTGAAGTTTTTCGGTTAATATGTTCTATAACAGCTGCTTGCAACTCACTGTCGTCCTTAATATGACGTCTCCTAAGGTCTCTTTTTTAATTAGGAAACAAATAGAATTCACAAGGAGGCATAACCAGACTATACGGTGGTTGTTCCAATTCTTGAAAGCCCCATTCGCGGATTTTGTAAAACAGCTTTCGTCAATTTTCCACAACGTTTTGCACGAATACTGTCCCCTAATTTATGCAGTAAAGACGCATAATGTGCGCCGTTTGCAGTTGTATTGCGCTCTTTAAAGTCAATTAGCAAAATGTCCTGGCAATCCTAGAATATTGTGGCCATCACCTTTTTTGTTGGACGAACGACTCGCCTTTCTGGGACGAGGTTCAGCAGGTTGCTGCCATTCCATGCAAAGTCAGGTACTGCGAAAACAACATGTAACCGCTTGTGTTTGCTGTATCTCACTTTGCAGACAAGTGTTTCACTTTTTTGGCACTACTTAGTACCAAGAATAAATGCTTGAACTGTAGGATCAGATATGGTGATAGTAGCATAGAGAGAATTGCGATGTGTTGAGCAAAAAACCGCTCGGAATCACGCTGATGACGCCGGGAAGTAGAAACATGTTCGTGTGTTAGCGTTTTTTGTCTCTTCACATTGTCTTTCTAGTGAATGATTTTACCAATACCATGAGATGCTGTATTTAACAGCGTTTTAATCTAGTATTTCCATGTATTTCGTGAAAGGCGATTTATATTCCAGGGTGAATAGTGTTATTATAAAACAGTTCAATTTAATACTAAAACTTGTTATAACTCTCATAGAGCTTTGGAAATATGACAGGGGATTTACGAACTGCAATTCTAGATACACAGAGTTGGTGCAATAAAGCTCTTTCACGATAACATGAGCGTCATTTCAACGTTTGAAAATAAATTAGTACACGTTTCATTATTGCATATCGCTATCTACTTCCCGGATATGATTAATGGCGATTTAATTAACTTGCAAGAGTAGTCTACGAGGGTTGTCTTTGAGTTTTGCATATGGAGCTGATATAAAGCAGTAAATAGCTTCTAAACACTTTATTGTTTTTTCTCCAGTATCCTCCACAAAGATCAATGCAGTTTTCCACGTGCTCGAACCAATTCTAGAAGCAGTTATTTCACTGTTTTGTTGGAAAAGTCAAAATTCCGTTTTTGAAGGCACCGACTGCTTCTTCTGAAGACTGGAATCTTTGACCACGCAAACCGTTCTTGATTTTCGGAAAAGTAAAGAAATCATTGAAACTTAGGTCCAGACTGTACGGGGGATGGTCTAAAAATTCAACGTTTTGTTGCGTTAAAAACTCATTTGTCTTGCATGCTGTATGCGAACTTAGATTGTGTTGGTAGAGGATGAGTCGTCGTTCGGGGTAGGTTTTTCGAAACTCAGCGATAACTTGCGGCAAACACATGGTTGTATTCCTATCGGTGGTAACATTTCTATAATCTTGTAGAGGAATGGTTGTTACATGTTCTGCTTTCGAGACAAAGATCTCGACCATTTGTTTGGAGAGAACGGATGATTTTTGTTGGTTTTTCTTCGCTTTGGATCACCAAAACAGATCACTGGCGTTTTTTTTTCTGGCTAGTATGAATAAATAGAAAATTCATCACTAATGACGATGTTGTACACGTTCGGTTTTTATGTAAAAGTTTTGAATTGAAGGCTTTGAAATATCCAATGCTTAGTAACTGTCGTTTTTGGTGCATCTACTCTTGGATCGCCGCCAAGACTAAACCGTTCACGTTTGAATTGTCTTCGAACATAATGAAAAAGTATTGCATGAAAATGTTGTCGGTTTAATTCCATTTTTCAGCTAATTTATCAACTTTGATAGTTCGTTGAAGCTACAACACTACATGTATCTCACTGAAGCTTTGAATTTAAGTTAACTAGAGGTAGAGGTTAATTTTTAGTACTGACATTTTGTTTTTGGTTAATGGCGCCCTCTATGTCCAGTACGAAAAATTTAAGGGACACCCCTCGTAACTTCCCTCTATTCACGTTAGTATTTACATTTCACTCTAAGCGTGTTGGCAGTTAGCAATTGCCCTTCGTCTTTGACCTAGCACTATTTAATATCTCTGTCTCTCACAAAGGAGCTGTAAACCCTTGTAAAGTACGAAGTTAAAGCAAAGATTTTTCATATTCCTACGGTCTCTTCTAATAAAATAGCAAAGTCTGCCATCAAAAAACAATATGCAGCGACATCTAAACGTTTCAAGACAGACAATATAGGCGTACATATCGTTCTAGTTTGGTAGTATTTGCTTTTTTCCGTCATGAAATAATACTAGCTATTATATTACACGTAGCTTTTATTTTTTTAAGCTTAAAATAAGACGAGCTTTGTTAGATTGTCGAGTGGAGAATAATGGTCTGCGAGTTTGATATAACCCGAATTCCGCGGGAATGGATCGCGTTTCGGAGGGCTCAATGATATATTATTTTATGGCTGAATGCGTTGCGAAATGAGAAAAAAAAACGGAAAGTGAAACTCGTATAATGTAATGTATAAGCAAAGTGTTTAATGGCATTAACTTTATTTGGGTTAATGGAAATGTGCTGGAATGTAAATCAAGAAAATAGGTTTCGAATTGAATCTGTAAGGTATACCTCTGTGTGCTCATTGAAAAAGGTTTTAGACTTAATCAGTATTTTTATTTCAAGACGAAGTTGATTTATTGACGTTCTTTAAATTACGAACCACATCCATGCTTCTGAGATGAGATTATCAAAAAAACTGCTTAATAATTGTTGGGTAATTATACCGCTCAACAAAATATATTATTTGTCGTGGTGCCTCTAAAATACGAACTGATTTAGGGTATCTCTGATATGCTGGTTCCAAGAATAACTGGCATTTCTTCCTAGCACCTCTAGTTTTTGAGATATACCGCGGTGAAATTACTCATAATAGGACTCCCTAATAATGAATTTCATCGTTATTTATTAGTAGAACAGATGCTTTCTATTGTTCACACTCTCGGTTGTAACATGAGCATCAAGATTCATTACTTTTATACCCACTTAAATCGTTCTCCAGAAAACTTATGTGATGCTAGTGAGGAACAGGGGGAAAGATTTCACAAAGACATTAGCATTATGGAGGAAGGGTACCAATTACTGTTGGAATCTTTAGCGAGACTGTTCCGGTAAACCTCACGCAAAGAAATCTTATAAAAGGAAATTTTTAACTGATGATTGAAAGTTGTATTTGCATATTTTTCTGTTAATTTTTTATGTGTTTCAGTTAACAGTTATCAAGTAGTCATGGTCAAGAAATTACAACAAAACATTATTTCTAATTTTGCCGAATTTTTCCTAAAGAATAGGGCAGAAAGAGTGAATTTCGAAAACTAGATCTGATAGAACGAATCTGACGGCATTTTTGGATTAGGCACCCCAAAATTGCTTAATTACACTTTAGAAACCCGAGGCACCAAAATGTGCGTTCGCCAGTGTTATCAATTGAGTTAAAGTAAGATTTCAGTGGTTTTTACATTTGTAGGATTCATTCAATTGACGAGTCCTATATTTAAAGAACTTATTTTGGTAGAGTATACAATGTAGTGGTGTAGTATACAATTATGTGTTCAAATATTTTTACTGCAATAACTTGGCAAAACATCAGTAGCATTTTGAAACAATCAAGACTCGCCAGAACTATTTACTCTTGTAAATAAATTATTTGTGCCTTTTCTCTTCATCCTACTAAAGCTATTACCTGTGTTATCTGCTGCTAATCCAGTTATCTTTTTAGTGACATTGTATTTTCCTAACACCTCAAGAAACTAGTTAAGTGATCGGTCGGATGTATCATCAGGAACTTCACATAAGCATAGTCTTTTAATTTGTATACTTATCTCAATATCGAAATATCTTTCTCAATAGCATTTATATCATCATTTAATGAGCAAATCATGATACTAATCACGTCTTTCCTCTGCATAGCCACTTCCAATGATGATATTGTCTGCTTTTGGTTCGCGTAGAATTAAATTTTATTTTAAATTAATTGGATATACTATCTGACGATTTAAACTATTTAATGGTGTGATTAACAAATTGTTCTTTGGCTGCAATTACCATATTTTCGGAACTTACCTGTGAGAACTTAAAAAATGTGTGCAAGTTGTTACTTACTACCAATCCGTTTGCTTCTAGATTGTTTTTTTTTCTAAATGGACTTTGATACTTCTTCAATCACATGACACATGACCACTTCATTTTTGCAAATTTTATACTTGATTTGAGTTCTATAAACGGATACGATGTATGTTTCATAATTAATGAGAATGATTAGTTTAAAAGTGTTTAATTTAGTGTATTTACAACTTAATATTGTCTCCTTCAAACTATGCGCTTTAGGGATTCACACAGCGTCTCCAGCGAGTTTTTGGGCGTGGCCGTTTTAGAATGTTTCTTTTTTTTTGCCAACAATTCTCAAACTAACTGCGTGGTCGCACAGGCAAATCTCTTTTCAGCAAATGTTCAAGAACCTCGCGATAAAAGGTTTGATACACTCCCTGGCCTTACGCTACGAATTCGTTGTGGACAATTCTTCGAGAATCAAAAAAGATGATAAGGAGTTGATTCGGGATATACTTATGCAAGCACTCTTCTGCTGTGGTGGTGCGGGTGTGCGCCACTCCGGACTTTATCGCTTCGTTTCCGAATCGTATTCGAATACCCATAATTCGTCACCTGTTATTACTTTGTGCGTGAAATTGGCTTCGGTTGTTAAGCGATTCAGCCGTTGTTGGCTAATGGAGAAGCAATTTGCCTTTTGTTCATCAGACAAGTTCTTGAGGACCAGCTTTTCACAAATTTTTCACATGCCTAGCTCCTTTGTCCCAATTCGATGAACAGTATCCTTACTCATGCTGATGCTATGTGTAATCATCCTGAGTGTTAATAGTCTATTAGTCATCTTCAATGCCTTTGCGGCTATCTTTGAAAGTTTTCTACCTTTCACTACCTTCGTATATTGTTCTTATCAGTTGTTTTGTTTCTGAAGCTGTTCTGACTAGTTCAACGCAAAATTTAGTTGTATATCGCTGCTAGATATTTGTTTGTATGCTACATGTGACGTAGTATTCGAATTTATCTGAATCTAAACACCTTGCTCTAACATCACTATAACTAAACTGACTCGCCTGCGCCAATTCTGGTACGTGCATATCCTCTCCACTTACATGTAGTCGACTCCAATTTGCTGCAGTGTTGTCACATTGAGCATACACAATTCATTCTCATTAATTCTGAGACATACCACGTAGTCGTTCTGATACACAAGAATAAGAGGTTAAAACTAGAATAAATACTGCTCAATAAAATATTTATATGGATCGAGATACACAGAGCTGCAAATACTCTGACCGAATATCTTTGAACAAAAGCAATCCCTAAAGCGCATTTATTCCAAGCAAAGATTAGGCACTACTAAGTATTTACCGTCTCTAATCTAAAGAGCATGTCATATAAATTAGAACTGATTAAAACTGGCTTAGGTTGCCATATATATAAATGGGCAAGTGTAAATGGCCAAATTATTTTCTGGTAGTTTTATACTCACCGATTGTACATGAGCAGTGTTATGTCTTACGCGTTGTTCGTACGATTTCGTGAGTCTTAATTTAACACACTACTGTAAAATTTATTCGATCGTCTTGTATCTACTCACCCTGGCGCGGTTATTCCGCCTGCATTCGAAATTCGTATTCCTCCTACACAGCATTTCCTTCAACGACCGCCTAAAGTTTCTCGACATGATACAATAGATTATGGGATTCATAGCGGAGTTTGCGTGGCCCAGAAGTAGCAAGTAATGGACGCAGAAGACGTTTATATGGATTCCGGCATCTCTAATCAAGTTCACTGCGTTGTACGGTAGCCAGCAGATGGCGAATACGAACGCCAGCAACAGTAGGATCCAAGCCACGCGCTTTCTTTCGCGAACTATACGGAAGCTCTGCAACAACAAGAAGTACGAGTAACTTAATATGTTCTACCCACCGTAAACGAGCAGATAGCTAATGGTCTTCGCTGAGATTGCTATAATTAGATTGTTGTACATGGATAACATTAAAGAGCTAATGTTGCGGGTTTCTTTTACATTTCGACAATGGTATTATATCATGTACTGCATGCGGTTTGTAAATGAATCCGCAAAGATTCTAGAAATACGTCTTTGCTTTCGGTATTTTCTGGAAGATAATAATACTAATACGATCTTGTAATGATCATTGAATTTTGAAAATATTAGGGTATAAAATAAACGCCTGTAATTGGTTGTAATCGAAATAGGCAGTGTTTTCAGTTGCGTATTTAATTCTTTCTTCTTAATTATTTGATATTTACTTAATTGACATTTGTAGATCATATGTACATAATATCAAGTTGTATCTCAAAATGTTATTGTGCTGTGGCTAATTCTTGAATTGTGTGTAGTGATTGTTCATAAAATGGATTTTTTTCATTTAATTACATATATTCCTATATTATAATAAAATACTACCTATATTACAATAAACTACGTAATTGTTCTTGTAAAATGCAAATTATACATATCTGCTGATGATGTCATAGTGCTAATTAGAAAGCACAGGAATATTATCCGAAATATTAGATACGAAAGTAATTAGCATAATGAATTCGTAATCAACAGAAACCTAATTTAGCATATTGGGATAATTTCTGGGATTTCCTTTACGTCAACGTTTCCTGCGAGTAATACTAATTACGTAGATATTGCGCAGAGATTTGGTTACAATAGCAAATGACATATTAAGATTTGTCTGTACAAGGAAATGCAAAGAAAAATTAAGCGATTTCAACGTTGCAAATGCGAATTCGAAATAGAAATTTGTTCGATTATACCGAGCAAGACTTCCAGAATTGTTACTAGAAATGGAAGTACGTTGGAGACGCTGTGTGCATTCCAAAGAAGCAAACTTTGAAGGGGACAATATTAAATTAAAAACATTTCATTAATTCTGAAACATATATCGTATATTAAAGGCTTTGCCACTCGCTTAAAACATCCCTTTGCCAAAGAAAAGCAAGAAAGAAGAAGAGAAACAGGTGCTGAAATACGAAATTTAATTGTTAAAGTTTGCGAAGATGAGAAGTCTTATGATGAAATCGCTGAAATTGTAAGAAAAAGATAGTTACAGTACAGTCAATTACCAAAAAGTACAAAGAAACCGATAATGTTAGTAACAAACCCGGAACCAGAAGGCCAAGTGTATGAAGTAATCGTAATATCCATTTATTAGTAAAAAGCAAAATCCTGTGTGTGATGGACGAGGCAAAGTTTAGAGGAAGGTTAACGAGGAGTTAAAACTTGAAAATACGGTACCAACAGTGAAGCATGGAACCTCCACGCTTCACTGACAGTGCCCTGGTTTGGGGTTCGATAGTAGCGGCTGAAGTAAGAAATGTGTACGTTATTGGGGGTATACTGAATCATATCAGTATTGATCGCTTAAGCCTTGGTAGGCATTGGATAATGGGCCTACGCATGCTACCTATAAAGTGAAGCAGTGGACACGAATATGTCATGATAAGGTATAAGAGAAAATGAAATAAAAGTAAGAGGAAAACAAAGAAATAAATCGGAAAAAAGGAAAAGGTGAGAAACAGTAAGAGAAGAAAAGAGAGGAAAAGAAAGGACAGAAAAAAATAGAGAAAGGCGGAATCTCGACGTTTCGTCTCCGTCGTAGGAGAAAAACAGGTGAACCAAAGTTACACGGTGATTCGACGTGTAAACCACGCTAGAGGCGAAACCACTTTGGAAGAAGGTCACAGCAACTCGACGTGTTAGCCACGCTAGAGGCGGGAACCTTCTCTTTCCTTTTCTTTCTTTTCTGTCCGACTTCTCTCTTTTCACCTTTTCCTTTTTCCACTTGTCCTTTCATTTTTATTTCTTTGTTTTCCTCTTAGTCATATTTCAATTTCTCTTATGCCTTATTATGACATGGTCTGGAAACAGCTCATTTATTCCCGTTGTCCTCAAAAGCCTTGCTCAACTTCCTTAGTCGCTGGATTTGAACACCACGGAACATATCTGGGAAGAACTGAACTGGCGCATACGAGTTTCAGAAGTATAACAATAGTAGCCGCATGCAGCCTTAGAAGAGCTTTGGAAACCATATGATTACAGAAAATTTAGTTTTGTTTGTTCCTAGACGATTGCAGGCCATTGTAAATAATAGTGAAGGTTTCACGAACTATTAAACTAATGTTAATTAATGTATTATATTCTATATTTTTTATTTTATAACTTACTGAAAATTTGTACACTTTTTTTGCCGGTAACCTATTCCCATGAGAAATTTCGCTACATTCGATGTAAAAAAAACTTACACAATTAGGCTTCGAATAAATTACGCTTATTTTCATCATGCCGTCGTGCTGCTTGTCGCCCGAACTAGAGCGGCAGTAATGGATTTAGGCTTACCCCTTTGTCATTAAAATTATGTGCGTTGCTTTCCGTTCGGGTCGACGCGGAAGGGTAACGATAAGAAATTGCAGCAAGTTGGAAACTTAACGCTGAAAATATTACCGCAATAAATAAGGGTCCTGTAAAAGAACGGCGTTTGGTCTTCGAGAACGGGTTTTGTAATTTCGCGGATCGTATATTTTTGCGATGACGTGCGAATATGACGCCTGTTCTCTTATTCGCGAGATTTAAACACGTCAACACGTATTTTAAAATCAGAGAATTTACACTGCAGTTTTTCATCATTTTCTTCCTCGAAGTGGAAATACGTTTCCTTAAAAAATAATTTTTATTACTTTTTCAGTAGTAGTTTTGATTTCTATTAAAATAAGTTTCTTGAAACTCTATTAAAGTAATTCATGATACAAAGGATGACTCTTATACACCTATTGTTGTCACAAAAATGATTATTTTTATCGCACATGATTTGAATTGATTGTGATGATTGATTGAAAATGGAGCAAGATTTTTGCTGCAACAGTGTCACAAATGTAGGGTAGCTAGTTGGACACTTATCTTGGTCGGTAATTCAATAACTCTCACCGAATGTTTTCAACAACATGGCTATACGACTCTCGAGTTTTGGTATTGTTTTCATCTAGGAATTTGGCAAAAATATTTTCACCAATACTGACATAAGCTGACTTGTGACTGTGTTGCTGGACATAATTAAACATTTTTTTTAATCTGAAAAGGATAGAAATACATTTTAAAATTATTGTGTAACTTTTGTTTGTTTTTGTATATTCAAATGTTTCTGTTACCACTATTCCTCTTATTTCTTTTAATATCTGAATATATTTCAAACTCACTTCTATTATTATTATTATTCTTCTGCCCATTGAATCAATGTGTTCAGTGTATTTATTGCACTGTCTGGAGTAATTTTATTTTGTGATTCTTCTTCAATTTCCTTATCTCTAATTTCATCTTCTCTTGTTTCTTCACATTATACGGCGTTCAATGTTATGAAAGTAGTTGCTTACGTTATCCTGAATTTCCATTACCCGGCGTTTGCAGTATCGAGCATCTACTGTATTTCTTGCAGAAAAAATCAGTCCAACAGTTGTTTGCTAAAGAATTGTATAGCCAGTATTCAAACCCACGTATATTTTCAAATAAATCTCTTTAAATTCCTTCATAGGTTAGCAGTAATCCTTTGGCGAAGTTCTTCTAAATTTTGAAGTTGAGGGGTAAATACAACAGACTTTAAATAACCCCATAGAAAAAAGTCTATTGGAATCAAATAAGGAGGTCTGGCTGACAATTCTATAGGTCCTCTTCTTCTTACCCATTTATTTGGAAATACATTTCTAACCTCTGCCTGTACTGGGAGATCATAGTGAGGACCTGCATCTTGTTAAAAATGTATAAATGACGTTTATAAAAGTTCTGAATATTGGTTTTTGTTTCGATGTTCCTAAAATGCTAGCAATTCAGAACAAACCAAACCAAAAGATCGCAATTTCAAAAAAACTAGACGCTAACATATATTGCTTCAAAAGACCATTAAGATGAGATATTGCTTGAAAATCCACTTAGAATTTTCGAGGGAGGTGCTTCGGGAAGCAGGGAGTTACAGTGTCTTAATTTTTGCGTAAGAAATTGTCCCCCTCAATGATGTTTCAGGACATTTTTATAAATTTCTAGATTTCCAGAAATTTGGGGTGGGAAGTTTTGAAATGTACAGCCTGTATATTTGATGTCTGAGGTGTTCGCCAGTACTATATGCGATAGCGTTGTTTTGGATATCTCTCCACGTGCTGGTGCTTCTGTCCTGACAAAGGCGGGTGCTACGTTTCGGTAAAGTCTCATCTACTATTTTCAGGCGTTTGAATTGGTAAACTTTGTCCGACAGAGTTCGCCAACGAGTAACTATATGTATATACTGCGTAACTATATACATATAGTAGTTAAGCGTATAATTTTAAACTCAATGTAATTAATGTAAAGAAGATTGTGAAAAACTTGCAGAAACAAAGTTATAATTTTTTTCCTGTATCGTGTATAGTTCCAAGCTTTGTATGTAGGTTAACATTCTCATACGAGTGATTGTATACGTTAAAACGGTGAATAGAAAAGATAAGTTAAATAACAATTACAATTGTAACTTCGTTTACCTATTCGGTTCCTTCTTTCAACAAATCTTTCTTTCCAGTGTATATTATTTTTTATCCTTTTTGTTCCGTTATTTCTTTTTTTTGTTCATCTAAGTATAATCAATTCATATCCGAAAAAGAAAGTAGATGACGTAAAGGGAAATTAGCTTTCAGGATATCCGATGTGAAGTTTGTGAGCCCGCTGTTTTCTTTAATGAATCGTTCGCGAGATATTTTGCGTTTCCGGCTGAGAACCGCCTTAAGATTGTAATTTCCTGTCACGTTCGGTACGGGTCGTATTAATTAGGAATGCTTTTTCGACTAATTATTTGTTGAAACATTCATTCCGTTCGAACAATTGTTTGTAAAGAGTTCATGATCTAATTGACCTAATTAGAAGGAAATTATCCGAAATAAAATGGGAAGTATGCGACCTTGGTTGTTTCTTGTACCTTATGGTAATCCTTATTTATATATTGTAAAAGTGAAAGCTGGAATATTTAATGCAGTACCTCTTAGTTTTATGGATTCCTATGCAGAATGGAAAAGTGTAAAATTGTGTGTAATGTGTGTGGCTAAAACGTGTCACGTTTACTATGAAATTTGACAAGATTTTTATTTCGTTTTTCTTAAACTATCAAACATAAATAAGCAATAACGTAGGTATTCAAAACAATAACACAAGACAAGTGCGTTTCGATTTCTGTACGAGTGCAGCAGTGGAGTACAGATGTAATGAATATAGTAACAGAATTTACTAATGTAATAATTCTACTTCTGCACGATTTTAGGATGACAAAATTGCATAAAAATTAAAGAAATTATTTCAAAAACTGATAACCACATTGCGAAAACGTTAATGCCCACTAACAAAGAAAACACGTTTTTTTTTGGTTCAAAATTAGCTTTATTCATCAACGTAATCTCCATCAAGAGCAACGCAATCATTCCAGCGCCGCTCTAACATTTCAATACCACTTTTATAGAACGATTTATCTTTTGCCTCAAAAAAGGCTTCAGTTTCAGCGATAATCTCTTCATTCGTGCGAAATTTCTTACCGGCGAGCATTTTTGACGTCTGCGTACAGCCAGTAGTCGCTGGGAGCCAAATCTGGCGAATACGGTGGATGAGGGAGCAATTCGAAGTTCAATTCATGTAGTTTTGCCATCGTTTTGATTGACTTGTGACACGGTGCGTTGTCTTGATGAAACAACATTTTTTTTCTTTGCCATATGCGGTCGTTTCTTTGCAATTTCGGCCTTCAAACGCTCCAATAACGCTATATAATAATGTTGATGGTATTTCCTTTCTCAAGATAGTCGATGAATATTACACCACGCACATCCCAAAATACCGAGGTCATAACCTTTCCAGCCGATTGTTGTGCTTTCGAGCGCTTTGGACGAGGTTCACCAGTTGCTGTCCACTCAGATGACGATCGTTTTGATTCCGGGGTGAAGTGATGGATCCATGTTTCATCCATTGTCATATATCGACGCAAAAATTCCGGTTTGTTACGTTTAAACATGGCCAAACACTGCTCAGAATCATCAACACGTTCTTGTTTTAGGCCAACAGTGAGCAAAAGCGGCACCCACTTTGAACAGAGCTTTCTCATAGTCAAATGCTCATGCAATATAAAGCCAATACGTTCTTTTGATACCTTTACGATGTCAGCTAACTCACGCAACTTCACTTTTCGATCGTTCAAAACGATGTTGTGGATTTTTTTGATGTTTTCTGGTGTTACCGCCTCATTTGGACGTCCACTGCGTTCTGCATCATCGGTGTCTCTACGACCACGTTTGAAGTCAGCAAACCAACGTTTTATTGTTGTTTCTGATGGAGCGGAGTCCCCATAACACTTTTCAAGCCATTGCTTTGCTTGAACGGTATTTTTTCCCATCAAGAAGCAGTGTAAAATTAAAACACGAAATTGTTTTTGATCCATTGTTTTGAAAATAACAAAAGTAGCGTGACTCTTAGCACAATAACTCACAAACTAATGAATAGAATATCATGATATTTTAACAGCTGAAGGTTAGTACTAACTGAGAGAAAGGAGACTGCAATAAAACAAGCATTATCTATGTGTTAGCCCCGGGACTTTTCAGCCCATGTGTTATAAATTATTGTACGAAAATATAAAATTGTTACACATAATCAATAAGTTTAAACATTTAGGTACAAATTTCACCCAAATACATTTTATTGCTCTTTTCCTGAATACAACTATTGTTTGACGGTAATGGGGTAGGATACCTGCAGCCATTACTTTTGATTAAAAGGTTTAGTACTACTTCGGTAATCGTTTAGTGCATGTGGTAAAAGTATCAATCCATAGTGTCTTATCGATTACATGTGAGGAATTAATCTTAGGAAATCAATGCGCAATTGTAACAAGTTGGTAAAGAACTGAGCGTTGACTGCAGATCAACGTAGTAATATTTGTATTATTCGTGAGGAAGGATATACCGTGAGAGAAATTGCTCTACTCTGGGTTTATTTGGCTGCAACAACTACGGGTGATTTAGTGAAAATGAATGGTACAATGCGGAAAGAACAATATTTTGATATTTTGCAAAATCATGCTATTCCGCATGGAAGCCATCTTGTTGGCGAGCTGTTTGTGTTCTAGCAAGGCAATGACCCCAAACATACGGCTCGAATCTACAAAAACTTTTTAAAGAAGAAAGTAGCAAGAAATTAACCAAAATTAATGGTTTGGTGTCCTCAAAGCCAATGAGCTAGCGAGAATCTCAAAACATGCAACACCTATGAATATTTACAAAACGTATGGCAACAAATTGACGCGGACTGTCTGGAAAAATTGCCTCGAAGAATACCTAAATTTGTTCAGACGTTATCAAAGAACGACGAAAATAAACTTACGAGATAAATATTGCATAAGTATCATTATGTTTGAATTAATTTACTTTTATTTGACGAGTCACTTACGTTGTATAAATTCATTAATAATCACAATAACATTTTACTGCATCTGTGACTTTTATTTAAATCCGTTAGTGCTTCCAAACTTTTAGACGGTAGTGTACGTAGAAAGTATGTTGTAACCCAGTTGGGCCGCATTTATCTTTCGCAATTCAAGGTATTTGGGATTACTTAAATATTATAGTGTCTGACTTTATTTCCTAAATACTTTAAGATAATTTCACAAATAAATGATTTTAACAAGTAGTTCAAAGTAATCAGTTACTTTATGGTATGTCGAATACAAGCATCGACAAATTCAGCAAACGATTTCTGTTCCGGACGTATTTACATTCTACGTTATTTATTGCTGACATAAAGTCAACTTCCGAAAGTGAGACGTATTTCAGCGACCAAAGGGATATAAATACGTGTTCCAGTGTACGGTCATTTGACCATGGTCGTCTTTTTGTAAAGGTTTCCTTGATGTAATAAAACCGCAGATATTGCTTTCGTTCTAACGTTATTAAAGTGACATTGCGACTGCCGGAACCTTGCGGAATTAGAGAAAATATATTAACATCGAAAGAATTTTTAGGTGCTAGTACAGTGTGTTCATCGCATGCCTTTCAGAATAATTTAGAGAAGATATTTCAGATAAAAAAATATTTATAGATGGAACCTCGCCTATTCTATACTTTTAGATGTATCCATTTAATTCACGTTAACTTTTCTCAATATTCTTTATATTGTTACGAAATGTATATGTAATATTGTTTTAGATAGTTGAAGATGATATGCTGACCTATTTATGCCAACTAAGAGTTGAAGTTTAGTGGAAGCTAGAGGTACTTTTCTAGTATTGCAAATATCTAGCGGTTAAATCAACATTTATTTCCTGTAATTGCACTTTCTTGATACTTCCCTCTTTTCGGTTTGCCTTATTGCACAGCATCGACCTGGTTTCTTTTTTCTTTAAAGCATTTTGATGGTCCCCATCAACATTTATTTGTGAATATATTTTCCACATCCAAATTTACGGCCCAATTCCATTTGAAAGTTACGAGGATGACCTGAAATCCCTCCGGAATCGACAAAAACAACACGGTATTGGTGTGGTCTCCTCGAAGATCAATACACTTTTTCAAACGATGCTCAAGTCTCTTCAAGCCGTCGGGAAAGTAGGGTGTTTCGAGGTCTCCTCATTTGACGCAAATCTCTTTCCTCCCAGTGATTTTTTCAGGTATGGGAATAGGAAAAAGTCGCTGGGGGCTAGAGCCGGTGAATATGCAGGATAAGAGACCAATTCGTAGCACAACTCATTCAATTTGGACACGATGATGCGGAATGAATGAGCTTGTGCATTCTCGTTGTGGAAAAACACTTTTTTCGCTGCAAACGAAGCCGTTTCTCCTCCAATACAGCTTGGAATCGGGTCAATAAATCGTTGTAATGTTGCCCCTTCCGCAGATGGTCGATGAGGATCACACCTTGAGAATCCCAGAAAATCGTCACTATTACCTTTCCGAGCGATGAAACGGTCTTTGCTTTCTTCACAGCCGATTCATCCGGAAAAGTCCACTGCATCGACTGTTCCTTGGTTTCCAGTGGCGGATACAAGTCTTATCCACGGTTACGAAACGAACGAAGAAATCCCTTGGATTGCGTTGGATCGTCGCCAGACACTTCTCCGAAACGGTGACTCGATCTCGTTTTTGTTCCGGTGTGAGCAAACGCGATACCCGTCGCGCCGAGAGCTTTTTAATACCAAAAATTTCGTGTACGATATAGCCAACGCCTTCTTTCTCTGCTATCTCTTTCAGCTTTAGTCGGCGATCGGTTAACACGACATTATGAATCCTGTCGACCATTTCATAGTAGGTAGCGGTTTTTGGGCTTCCACTACGTGGTTTGCGGCTTGTGCTTGTGCGGCCACGTTTGTGGTCGCTCACCCAGAAGTTGATGGTCGAAAATGATGGAGTACATCCGCCATGAATCTCTAAAAAATATTTCGAATTTCCGTGGCCGTTTTTCCAGCTATTTAAAAGTGTTTTATCACTGCACGAAATTCGATTTTATCCATTTCTGCGAAACCGCCTGACTTGCTAAACGAAACGCACTCTTAAATTACAACCATTGACAATAGACGTCTGAAACTCTGACAGTTGCTATAAAAAAGGTTGCCCTTGCCGGTCAATAAATCCACTTCAACCTTCTTGCGCCATCTCTTGCCGATTCCGGAAACATTTCCGGTCGCCCTCGTATATGGTTTTTAATTATGTTCTTTTTTGCGTCAGTAGAAAAATAGCTGACCTGCAAGTAATATGAGACTAATATGTCAAGTATTAATTTATTACGAGCTCATATCCATTTAAAAAAGCTTCTTTGTTCCGTATAATTGCCATTTCAACAAACAACTTGTCATATATACACTAGCTTTCATGGAAGTGATGTATTTTCATTGGCAAATAGCATACTTTGAATAATGAATGGATAGTGTACTTAGCATTCTTGGGGTACTGTATCTGAGAAGTTTTTCTGTAGTCGATACAATATGTCCTGAAAGCAAGCTGTATTACGGTCTAGCGCAAGTAAAGTAAATTTTCGATATGCTGAAATATTTCAAGTATACGGACCGGATTAGTTAGATACGTGAGCGCCTCGCCAGCTGTTAAATAAGCCAAAACGCCAGAGTATATCTTTTCGTATTAAATAAGCTTTGCCTGGTGATTTAAAGAACGAAGCTTCAGGAGACACAATCAATCAATCGTGCAAGTTCAATCAAGGAGAGAGGTGAGTTCAAATAGGATTGCACAATGTCAAGGTTCGTGACCGGTTCGTAATCTGAAAGATATTGCGTCGTCTCACTTAGAAGCTCTAAGTGTCTCAACTGCTTTGCTTCGGAAGTTTTGCGCAAACACAAGGATTGCATTAGAGTCTGTAGCATAAGAGCGTGTGGGTGGTTTATTTTGGAAGAAATTATAGTGAAAATAAAGTGGAGAATCAGTAACGATCAGGCAGTTCCCTTCCAGGTGTTATAAGGAACTTACAACTACCTTAATATGACTTGAAATTGCAACAAATATAAACGTCTTCTAGCGTGGGGGTTGCATACTCTTATCGTTTCGAAGCTGTTTTATGGCAACAACGGAAGGATAATACAAAAACAGTTGATGATATACCGGAACGTAGTATTTCGTTTTTAATACTGCTTATAGAAACGCTTCACTCTGGACAAGCAATTTAGTTTTATAACTTTTAAATACTATTCGATTAACACGAAGCATCTGGAATGTAAATTTCATTCGGTACAAACATTTCTGTTTAATTAGTTTAGTTACAGTACGGTCTTGTTATTTCAACTTCAATGTAAACTGAAATAAGTAATCAAAAAGTACTTCGACGTACTTTGGAAATCACTTCATCCTTATCTCAATTCCGAAAACTCCCCTTTAAATACGTCAGGTTGTCGTTGTTTAGTGTAATTCTAATCGATTTGTATATAAATTGTTCCAAAAAGGTGATTCGTCATTCAAAATATGAAAGTGCAACTATAAAAAGTGGTTCCCCAATCATCAGCATGATCTCTGAACTTAGAAGAAATAAATCGCACCATCGTAAGTGGAAAGGTCGAACTAACATTTTGTACTTATAACCTAAAATTGAATGGTTTTGCCACCAAAACATTGTACGAGGGCCATTCGGAAAGTAAAGCACGTTTTTTTCTATAGAAATTTTTATCATATTTGTACGTAGTCATCGCTTGAATATAGACACTTGTTGCACCGTTCTATCAGTCTTTCTATGCCTTCTGCATATTCAATAGTTGCAAGTTGTTGAGGCATTAGGCTTCTTTAAGTTCATTACCGAAACTACTAAAGCAAATCCTGAGTCACTGCCACTTAATGCGGCCCTGCATTATCGTGAAGGACGATGAAGCACCATTTCCGAACTGACGCTTCGTTCATCATATAAACCTCAGTTATCTGTCTATAAATTTCGATGGGTTGGACTTTTTGGGCTTTTAGAAAGCACACCTCACACTTGTCAATTTTATCACACACTTAAAAGTCGCACAATGAAGCAGTAATAAACCGTATTGGCTGCCGTCACACTGAAGCGAATAAGTAAGGTTAGTGATGGCTCGGCGATGGAGGTGGGGAGACGCGGTCATATTTGAAACCAAAACGTTCTTCATTTTCCGAATAGTTCTCGTATATCTCCGCTCCACAATTCAGTAGTCTACTATATACCTTGCACGTGTGGAAGGGTTTACGTCGAACAAACAGGCAGAAAGATCAACATCAGGTAAAAAGAACCTATACTAAATACAAAATACTAATACACAGACAAGTCAGCTTCAGCAGAATACTCTGCAAATATACAATCAACTTTACAAATGCAGGAAATTAGTAACAGAACCAAATTACTGGAGAAGATTGTACAGAGAAGCTACTGAAATCCAGAGGAATCCGAACAACATCAATAGAGAAGGAACACTACAATTACTTAGTATTTGGAAAGCATTTTTACACCCAATCTGATAGCAACGGTCGCGCTTTAACCGAGCGTATCAAAGGATTATACATAAATCCCAGATCACGACAGACTACTTCTTGTTGTACTGTTTACGATCTGTATCAGAACCAAAACCCCAGAATCACAGAGTGTTCAATCCCATTTACACAGATGATGCCGATCTGGCCAAAATCAAAGAGTCCTTCTGTACCTGGGGCCCCGCAGGTTAATTCGAGGAAGACGCGAGCGATTGCGATTGGACACATCAAGAGCTGCAACAAAAGGTCACCATCGTTAGAACGAAGATTGAATGGAGCGGAAGGATGGAATATGTTGGAATAGTTCTTGATAAAAGGTTCACATTTTGCGAGCATCTGAAAAGAGCAAGCACGAGGGCAATCGGCAGAATATTTCAGCTATACCCTCCTCTATCCAACCCAGTCCTTCGTCCCAAATCGGCCATAATGTTGTATAAGCTACACATTTGACCTGTACTGACCTACGCCAGCCCTTCATTGGTCACGGTGGCACCTACCCACATCCAATCCTTTGTGAGAATACAAAACTACTTTTCGCGGGTAGTATTTCACGTCTCCTGCAGAACGGTGCTGCCAGCGTTGAAAACCCTATTCGACGGAGAAGACCTGGAGGAGTTTCTAGACTAGCTAAATAAGTATTTCTTAAACCCTCACCAGCGAGAACCTCGCACTGAAGATCGCGATCATGCAGAAGACATGTGGAGTAACTAAACTCAGGAATCTCTCAGAAAACTGTAACCTGTTAGGAAGTATCACTCTTCATAAAAATCCTACCGATCCTAATAGTCTTTCTGTTTAATGTAAAAGAAGAAGGAGTAATGAAGTCCAGGGAAGACTTCGAAGACACAGGAAGATATGAAGATGCCCCCTGCAAGTTCCAGGAAGGAAGACACTGAAGGAAAATGGACCAAACAGGGCAGTCCACCCAACCAACGACAAGACGACTTCTGAAGAAGATTAAGAACAGATGATCCAAACGTCGATTACTACAACATTTTTGTATGGCAGAAAATCCGAGAACCGAAAATCAGCCAACAACAATGGCCGTGACAGCTTGAAGACCACTTTAATATAAACTATTATTTGTCAAATTTGGACATTCTTTCTTATATTGCATTATTGGAATGTATAACTTAATTATGCAGAGAATTGTGTATACTTCTTGTATTCTATGTGCTAGTTTCATTTACCTGTTGAGTGCTAATGCTGCCTTCTTCATTATCGAATGGCGGTCTAACAGAGCAGAGTCTTCTGCCCATCATAGCATAGGCCCACAGTATCAGAAAGCCTGGAAAATATAAGAGGAATGTTATATTATATAAAGTAAATAGGCTCACAGTTGTTAAAACAACATTAATGAAATCTCTTTGTCTATTTTGAGACAAAGTGAATAGAGCTAGAAGGAGATTATTTGAGAAATAAGTTTATTAAATGCAAAACGAATGCTTTGTCTTTCCTAACACAACTATTTATCATATCATCCTTGTACCCGCCAACGGATCCGCGATGTCCATTTGACTATTTTATTTAATGTTTAATGTCACTAGTTACACTCTACAAATTAAAACTTTTAATGAATTTCATTGAGAAAAAATATCTTTTTTTAAACTTATTATTGATACATCTTTATAGTAGCAATAATGTATAATAGTATGTATCTGGAAGCACTTAGGATGATAGACGGTATCCTTGAGCTAATTACTTAAACACTTACCGGGAATTGCAAACATCACGGTAAAACAGACGATTCCGAACACTTTCCTTGGATAAATGTCTTCCATATCGTCCCAGTTCTCGATGCAGAATACAACATCTACCGGCAAGTCAAAGGAACGTAGCTGTCTCACGTAGAGTATGGGCGCGAAAATAATGCTTGACGTAATCCATACGAATACGATTGTTAGTACGGCCATTTTCCTGTCGAAGCACGTACACTGTGCTAATCCGAACGGCTGCGTTATTGCCATATAACGATCCAAAGCCATTGCGGTAATTGTAAACACGCTGGCGGCCACAGAAATACCTGGAATATCAAAAACAGAACTGTTCGGTAACGTAAAAATTCTGCTAACAACGAAACTTAGGGAATCGGAAAATTCACATTTTAATGAAACTTTAGCGACCGAAAGAGTACTTTGGTCCAAGAACAACACTATTGTCTTAGCCTGAATTTCGAACCTGACTTTACGATATAGCCTTCTTCAAAAATTTGCACGATTTTAAATTATTGTAGATATCTCTAAAGGCTATATCAATAAGAGCGTAAGATTTTAAGGTTTAATAAAACAGGTTTTCTGTAGCAAAGTATTGAGATATTTATTGATTTATAATGTATGCATTCGGGGATTATGTACGAAATAGTATACTTTGGTCGCCATGGCTTTGCTGGCACATGCGTACTCTTTTGACAAAATTTGGCGATATTTCATCGATAGAGCGTCTAATTTCGGTCATCAATGCTTCGGTGGTCGCGGGCTTGTTGGCTTAAATCTGTGACTTCAGATAACCCAACAGCCAAAGTCCCTAAGGTGTTAAATCGCAAGAACGTGGCGGCCAATTCTGATCACCGAACCGGGAAATGACACGATCAGGCAGCTTGTGCAAGACAGTCAATGTTTCACGGGCGGTGTGACATGTGGCACCGTCCTGTTGAAATCACATTGGAAGGATGTCCCATCCAAGTGATTTCAAGGCGTCTTTCATTGGTGTTGCTGTGTGAGACGGCGCATTGTCGCGTAACAAAATCTCTTTGCCATATCTTATGGCCCATCACTTGTATGTATTTGTACTTTAAATGTCAGACGAACAAAATGACGTATCTGTCATAATTTGACAGATACGTCATTTTGTACGCTGCGTACATTTCACTGGGGTCATCTCTTAGTTAAACAGCAAAAAAGTTATGCATATACCTGGTATACGGAGATGACGTGCCCCAAGAAGTAAAATAGACAAAGTCTAAGATATTTGATGCACATAAATAAATAATTTTGTTAATATAATAAAATACATGTAATTGAAGGTATAAAGTATGATGTTTTATCATTAAGATTAAAGTTAATCTCGGACCTGGATGAAAGAAAATAATCCAATAACCCATGTCCCATATAAATGGACACAATTAAAAAAAAAACCATTTAAAAAAAATAAGTGTAAATAATTAATGATATATAAGATGATATAATGATATAGGATCATTTCTGTATGCTTTCTAAAGTCAATTTGTCTCGAAAGTAGCTTTGTTGTAAATTACGACTGCAATACTTTTATAGCGTGAAGTTAGAAATTTCAGCGGATTATTCTGTAAAATGCTTTAATCATTCGACCCCCACGTATTTGTTTCACGTGTTTGCAGAAATTCTTTTCTTCTCGTATTAAAAACGTAGAGGCTAAATAGTTTTATTTCAATAAAATTGTTCCTTGACGAACAACTTTTATGCATGCAATAACGCCAACACAGGAGCAGCTAAGACCTACATGTGTGACTAACCATGGGTGACAACCCGGAAAGTCGATATTTACGGAAGAACGCGAGTTGGCTCTGTGCATCTGACGGCGAAATTAACAACCATTCGTCTCCGCTTTCGCACGAACAGAGCTTTATGAAACGGGAATTGTAATACCAGAAGTAAACACGTTAAAACGTTTCCAGCTGCTACATATTGCGCGATTCTGAAATTGTTTTTTTTCTTAGCGCAGCAAGTTCTAAAGTTGAAGGATGTAATGTAATTGTTTTCGTTTATGGATGAAGCGATTACGTATTTTGATATACACTTTACATTCAAAGCTTTCGTTGTAAACAATTCTCATGGCAGGTGTAAAATGTGAAAGAAGTGAACAAATATATTGTATTCTAATCCACTTGGTAAGCAGAAAAGTTATGGACGTATAAGGGAAATGGAATTCGAGAATTGGAGCATAGCAAGCTAGATCGTGATGACATGTTATTCGAACCCTGGAAAGCTTGTGAAAAAGTGTTGTGCAATGAGTATAGTACTTCATTGGGTAATGTGAATTTTTACTGCAGCTTTTATTGGGCTTGAACGATGTGTGAGATCTCATGAGAATATTTTTGTGATAGATTTTACCCTTTAATTAGGAGGGGCGTTTCTAAAGGTAGGCGTGGAAACGTAGAAAAAATAAAGCAATTAAAGAAATTCTAAAGAAGAATGGAACAACAATTACAGATCTGAAAGAAATAAAACACATACTTCACAAACATTGGCAAGATTGTAGCAGAAAAGCAATTAAAAAATTCAAATTAGGCAGATAAAAGAAATCCCAGAACACCGCCGCTAAATATTAAAAAAAGCGAGTGTAAATGAAATACGCCAAATAATTGATGAACTTCAAAATAACAAAGCACCTGGATTCGCTAAAAAAAGCACCACAAACATATTTAAGAGGAACAAAGAGAAACTATCACCTATTATTACTAGATTAATTAATAATGCTATATAAGATAGTCAATACCCATGATACTTAAAACAAACAATTATAATACCCATATATAAAAAAGGTAATAAATCACACCCAAAAAACTACAGACCCATATTTCAGCTATCAATGCTGAATAAAGGTCTAGAAAAATATATACACAAACAACTATTACATCTGATAAATAATAATTTAAGTAGAAGACAATACGCAGTCCAGAAACAATGTACTAAATAATATGAAGCGAAATCTAGAAAATAAAAATACAATAATAGCAATAGTAGTAATGGTTGTCGGGTTCCCCCGTGTCATTAGGTTTCTTTATCCACGGCGTTTCGCGAACAACTGTGGTTCGCATTTTCAAAGGTACTGGCTTCGTGCACGTTATTAGTGCCTTAAATATGCTCCTTCGCTGTTTCGAATAAACTTTTCTGAACAGCGATACTACATCAAAACTCACTAGTATATCGCTTGGGTTGAATTGTATCTTCCGGGGTTTTTCTACGAAGTGCTCTGAATCGCGAATATAACTAGGTTTTTGGCCTATGTTTTGCTAACAGGTACATCGGAGCGCCTATGGCGCTTACTATCGGTTTAAGTGGTACATCCCGCTTGTGGATTTTGGGTAAGCCATATAACCTCAGTGGTAGTACTTCTGTTACTGTGACTTGTTTCTTCACGTCATCCGGGAGTGATGAAGCCATTGAAATATAAGAAAACCGTAACAACATCAACAGAGACGCTGGGCTAAAACTGAACCGAATACGGGCAACAGCACTGCGCGCATCCAGTCACGCTATTAGCACTCGCCGCAAAGAGGAGAAGCATACTTAAGGCAGTAGCAACATGCACGAAGCCAGTACCACACAATACCTTTGAAAACGTGAACCACAGTTGTTCGTGAAACGTCAGGAACAAAAACCCAGTGACAAGGCGGACCCGACAACCGTTACGACTATGACAAATGGCCGTGAAAGTCTGAGATACTATTTAACCTGCTTATAAAAGAACAATAAACACGGTACTCTAATAATTTCGCAAAGAGTGAGCATCAATTAGCCGTTTGACGTTTGTGATTTTTTTGCTTTGAGGTTATTTGAAGCAAAAAGTTTAGCCGCAGTTATGCCAAAATGTTTTTGAAAATTTAAGATGATATTAGTGTCCATGGAACTTGACATTGTTCTATATAAGTGTCTCTGCAGTTTAAAAAAGCTTTGACTCTCATTCGTAACCATACTTCACGTAATCTTTGGCTTTCATATACCTATATATAAGCAATAATCCCGTGATCAAATCACAACAATCATTTTGTATCTGTCCAGGTAATCGCGATGTAATCTCGATGTAAGTTTAGTGCTTTTAGTAAAACTGAGAGAACCCTAAAATTTATGCCTCGGATTTAATTGACAATTTAACTTTATTACTGGTCTCCCCATTAAGTGATGTTTTTCATTGAAAGCACACAAGCGGGTGTTATCAATAAATCCAGGTTTACAGCCTCTTAATGAGAAAGGACCGTCGAAATGTGTTTGCTCACGGTGTTACAGGGTATTGAGGGTATTTATATTAGAGGAAAAAGCACATTACGGGAGATAGGTTTTAAATTTCTCACGTCGTTGTGCTTAGGCTATTTTTTTCTTGCAACTACGGCACGTTTTAGACACGTCCATCGACGTGCACTTAAATTTAATCAAAAAAAGATAAAAGGAAAAACGTATCTTACGTCTAAATCTTCATTATACACTACCGGCCAAAATTATTTACCAACCCAGAGAAATACACATAAATAAAAGAAACGTTAACTGTGAAAGAAATTGCAGTTTTACGTTTGATAAAGTATTCTTAAAACAAAGAAAGTCATACTGTTTATTCAATAACACTTTATTTCAAATTAAATCTTTCTTTTGTGTATGTCAATGTCCACCTCGTCTCAATAATTGCGGCGGAATGCACTCGCAGCATTCTCTCTATTAATTTTGACGGACTAGCGGCTTGCATCTTAAGCTAGTTTTCTTGTAATTGTGACCATAACAATTCCTTGCACATTGAAGGATCTATTTCCTATTGAGTAACCTCGACAAAAGCTCTATGGGGTTAGCGCCATTTCATTATTTTGATGCTGTTTTCGCATTTCACAGATTCTAAACATTCGCGGCACAGTTTAGAGGTGTTTTGGGTCATTATACTGTTGAAGTATAAAATAGTCATAGATTATTCTCATTCTAGATGGTATAGTATTTGTTTCTAAAATTTCCCGACAACACTCTGGTCTTAAAATGATGCAGCAAAACAGCTCTAGGTCATTACCGATCCTTTCCCATACTTCACTATAGACATTATATACATGATTTTACGGATCATTCTCCTTTCGACTCTCGAACTTGGACTCGGTTCACGAAATATGTTTCCACTCGTCAACTACTAAATGTTGATGCTCTTTAGAATGGCAACGTAGATATCATATGCTGCAAAATTATATGAATACATCTTGAAAATATTTGTTAGCATTCTTACACATAGTAAAACTGATACCCACAACAGCAGATTTGTAGGAGGTGTAGGTACTTGAAAATTTGAAGCATATCTAGATGCAAAAAGTGGTACATCTGGTGGCACTCGACATAGTAGAAATTCAGTCTATTTTGTCCAGAAAGATGTTGTACAATTATTTTGGCACTATGTCCATCACGTCATTGATATAGAGACTGTAATCCATGCAATTGTAATAATGCAGTCTGGCAGGTACCCTTTGGTGGATACATTCTATATCGTTTGAATGATACGTATAAATTTTAAAAACCTTGGCTGTACATGACCCCGATATAAAGTATGAGTCATGTAAATGGTATTCCATACTTCAATTTAATAAGGATGAAGGCGTTATGCAATGCTTTGATTGCATCGATGTTTGAGAAAGGGTCTGTAACTCTATAAATAAAGTCAAGGTTCTTGATGTGGCTGATAAAACTCGTATGTGCGCCAATGTGATGCCAAGATCGCGCATCAAAACGGTTAAAAGGTGATAACTACCACCATGGTACGACGTCGAATAGGTGACGAGTTTCTAGAAAATGTCATGAGACTTAAATTATTTGCTTCGCACCAGTCTGCTAGCAAGAGCGAATTCCGCAAAAGTAGAGTGTAGATATTTATATCTCTGCAGATACAACACGAGCAAATATTAAGTACGGTTGATAGAAAAATATGGTTGCGCATCAACATATAAGTTTCACTTAGTGTATGTGTATGGAACATGACCAATCACGATCACAACCTAGAACTTTAGCCCTTAAGGGATTCCATGTTTTTGCTGACGTTTGTTTGTACTTTTGGATTGCTTTTCATAATATCTGGCTTTTACTTCTTCTATTTTGGCTAACGTATTCTTCTTTTGTTTCTTATAGAGTTTATTTCGTTTATTTGTTTTATTACTTCGTCATCTATTCACGGGCACTATTCCCTTCTCTTTATCTCCATTACTTTTTTGTGTATTTCTATAATTTCTAGTAGTTTTGTCGAAAGTGTCCTGAAGTTGTTAATGGATTGTTCCTCTATATTTTGAATCTCTTGTGTTATCTAGTAGTGATCCGTCTGTATAAACTTAGAAGTCTCGTACGTATGGGTTCTACACGCTGTCGTAAGTTCTTTTTGCCGATCATGGGAAAATTTTCTGTTCTAGTTCAGTTCCAGTATCAATTTTGTCAGGGCTTTGTTAATACTATGCCTCATATAATTTTAGATTTATAAAAAGTAAAGGCGATGTTACCCAGTTATGAACATTAGAATAGATTTTTTTTTATTTTATGTTTGTTCACATTTTTATATTTGTTCTCGTTTTGTGTTAGTTATCAATTTATCGCTTGATAGGTATATATTTTGATTGGGGATGTTAAATAAATAAAATTATTTAAAATTCACGTACTATTACTTGAGGACCACCTTATGGGGCCCGTATTATGTAATTAAGATACGGAAAGATTTGTCGCAATTTACTCATTACAAATTATTACTAATAATATAAGGCCACCGGTTCATATAGTAGTCGCAACTTCTTAGAATATCAACAACCTTAATGCAAGAGCACGATAATAAATGTATAACTTACATTGCAAAAAATTTCCTGCCTTGCAGGCCACTTCTCCTAGATACCATATTTGGGAGTACGCTGAAATGGCGCTACTAGGCATACATAGTAACGTTACCAATAAATCAGCAATTGACAAATTCACTAGGAAGTAATTCGTGACACTGAAACAAAAGAAAAGAATATATTGTTATTGGTTGCTTGATGAATAATCGCTTGAAATCGTATCGGCTTTTATTAAATTCCATCAAGTTAAATCGTAAAGGTAATTGTTACCACTAGGAATAAATTTGGACGAGGATTAGTTTAGTAAAGCCTACTACTTTATTCTTTAAAGGTCTGGTATTACCTCGTAAAGACTGTATGTAAAAATGTAGAGACACTATTTTAAATTTTTAAATGTTGCGGTTCATTCTATCAATACCGTATATAAATATGAATTCGAAAATGGACAGCAAATCGATTAGATAGCACAAAGCTCATTTATAGATGTCAAAAGAGCCAAAGACACAATTTCTTAGAAATTTTGGAAAATCAAGGTCCCGAATGGACAATTAGATTTCTACGATAACCATTATTTATTTTTTTAAACCTTGTATAGTTCGTTATTTGGATGCATGTAACATGCGTTCAAATAAATGTTACTTCAAGTAACCTTTGAAATTATAATTATGTCTTAGCTTATTACTGAAACTCCTTCCACGAATTTTGTTTGGCATAAGTTATTTAAATGACATGACAAATGTCAAAATCGTGAAACTATGTTTATTTGCAACCAACAAACAAGTGAGATTTTATAAAAATTGTTGAAAGTATCCGCCATCTTGTTCGAGACATTTCTCACATCTTCTAATAGAGGAATTATATCGTTAATTCTTTCAACAATTCTGATTTGAAGGTCTACAAGATCGAGTATCTGTACCCGATAGATTGAGTTCTTTAAGAAAGGCAATGAAAACAAATCTTAGGGGTAATATTACAAGATCTTGGTGGAAATTCACGTTCAGTGTTTAAATTTATCAACCAATTTTGAAAAAATTGCTGTAGCATATTCATTGTTTCATCTGCAATGTATGCTTTAGTTCAGTCTTGTTGAAAGTAACCCTACGTTATTCCTGTTTCATTAAGCTGTTCGATAAATGGCATAATAGTTTCTTGTCGACACTTTTCTCTGTTAATGTACCGTTAAAACAATAGGGCTAATAATTCTCCTTCGACTAATCGCACGCCATACACTAATTTTCTGCGGACGAATTGAAGCTTCAAGATGAAAATCATGTGGTTTCTCAGTAGTTCGCATCCTTATATTTTGTGAGTTAACAAATCCATCCAGATAAAACCATGATTCGTAAGAAAAAAGATTTTGTCAAGAAAGTCATTAAGATAAGAAAGTGCTGTAAGTACAGCTTTCTCATGGTACATATCAAAAGACATAAAACGCTAACACACGGACATGTTTCTGCCTACCCGGCGTCATCAGCGTGGTTTCGAGCGGTTTTATGCTCAACCCATGTAATTCTCTCACTGTTTCTGTCGCCATATCTAACCCTACGATATTGAATATTCCTGGAGCTAACTAGCGTCAAAAGAAAGAAACACTTGTCTGCAAAGTCAGACACAGCGAAAAGAAGCGGATACAGTTTCCCACCCTTCTCTCGTGTAATTCGTGGATTGCTCTCCCGAGAGGACGCAGCACAAGGGCAGTACAAGGGGAACTGAACATGTGAATGATTTCTCAGGGTAACCATGTCGCCCAGAAAAGGCATTCTTTTAGACATGTTTTAAGGAAGTCATTGACAACATTATTTAGTCACGAACTAAACATTGTTCTTCTAGGATAGACGTTTCTTTGATTTCTTGATAACAGCTCATGTGATATTAAAATAAAAGTAAGTCCTTTTTCAAAATTGTATGGCAGGTGCCACTTGATCCATTCGTTGTGATAATACTGTGTCCTGGTATATCATTTATAATTTCTCTTACATTGTCAACTAGCTTTTCTGTGAACTTTTCGACCGTCCGCTGCCAATGCAATATTTCAGTATGTCGCGAAAACTATCGCAATAAAAGATGAAGTTGGAAAACTCATTTTTAAATTCTTCTAAACAATCTTCAAGAGAATACTGTCATTGTCAATATGACGTCCGTTTCGAAAATAAGATTCAACCATGAATGTAGTAAAACAAAAGGTGCCTCCTTTTCTTTTTCTTTGATAGTTTATTGTATCTTTTCCTACAATCTTTCGTAAAAAAATTCAATAAAAATAGATAAAAATACTGTAGCCTATGATAATATTTATGTAACAAGCTCATTCAATGAAAACTTCTATATTGCATCTGGTTTTGTTAACTGATAGAAGATAATCGAATAAAAATAAGACATTTTGTTTACACTGAGTTAAAGAGAAAACCTCTAGCATTATATTTATCGGTCACTAGATTGCTTCTAACCTTGAAGGTCGATTAAAAGTTTCAACGGAAGGTTCTTCGAGTCGACTACACTTTCCCTCGCTATCTAACCAAAGTTTCGATGATGCAATTCGACGAAATTCTGTATTAAATATAATAAATCAGAGGCAGAGATTTATTGGCCTATCTGGCACGAATCCAACCAAATTCCGATAAATTAGCCTCCGCTGTATATCAATCATTACTGATATGGGAAATCTATACACTTTTCGACCGTTAGGAATTTCTTGGAGTTTGTTTAAGACTTAATGCTTTCTAAATCATCTGTACAGTTTCGTCGATTTTTTGATATTGCATGCGATGGTAATTTGATCAATTTTCTGATTTTATATTAGAATTATATTGAGAAGGAAATACATTGTGGTGGAAAATCTCAGGCTCTTTAATTTTTATAAATGGGTCCTTTGATTTAAATTTTGTTCTTTTTGTTTTTAAATTAAATAATGTTTTCTAATTAAAATAACCAAATGTAAGGTTGAAAAGAAATACATATATTAACAAATTAATAAACATCGGCTTTTTGACAAAAATATGTTTTTTTTACAGAAAACCTAAGGCAATCCCTGTGACAAAATGAGAGCAATAGATACAAATAATTTTGAGGAATTTAAGAAGATTCAACGTCTTTAATCTTTGAAATCGTACTCACTCGCACGTAATTTCTCGCCTTTAAGAAGGACTGGTGTTCGGCTTCCAATATACATATGTGTCCGGAATTTCCAGATTTTATTTGTAGTATCAGCTGATACACTGTATAACTGGATATAATCGATCTTTGTAAATTAAAGAGTTATATGAGAGGATAACTAATAATTCTCAGGGAGACGATGCCAACATATGTGACTTTGACACGATGTTTTTCTATATCCATAGTAACACATTTGTTTGCCTATATACTAGGCCACACCGTATACACATACTTAATATGAGTGAAATTATATAGGTAAATGCTGCCAGTCGTGCCATCCTTCCGTCGTACGACAAATATTGAAGATTATAAGTATAATTTCGTAATAATACATATTTATACAATGTGATTGAAATGTGTCAGTACAGTATATTAAACATCTTTTAAGAATGAAATTTGGAAATATTTATTTATAGAAACATACGTATACGAAAAGCGATATATATAATAAACGATAGTAAAGTTTACGTCTCCTCTGTAAGTGTTGTTGAAGCGACTCTCTTTTTAACAAGAAAATTTGTGAATAATAAGTTAATAAAGAATACCCAAAGTAGATGTCTGTAAAACCTGTACAGATTAAATATCTGTGCTAAAAATTCATAGAGGGAGTAGTAACGGTAGTTTGCCTCCAATTTATATCAACCATAATAAAAATGTAACGGTGTGCACCAAATAGTGACGAGAAAATATCTGGAATAGGTAAACTAGTAAAATTTAGAAAAATTCATCGATAATTAATAGACAACATTTCGTATCATTACAACATATCTAATAATAAGGATATAGTCTCAGTATTTGTGCATGAGTTAATGCGCGCTGATATGTGTTTAATAGCAGAGCATTCTTATTTTCCTATAAATTTCATGAAAAAGTTGCGTTCCGTTAGAGGAAAAAGTGTCTAATAATTTACATCTCATGTCTCCTCATTAAAATGAAAATACAATGAAAATTACATCCAATATGGTTTTATATTATCTAAAAAGAATATAACTTGGTTTCTTTTTGTGAAATTTGTCTAACAAGACACTTAAATGCAGCGATGATTACTAATTGATCCTAAGCTCATTTAATAACAAATCATCCGCAACATATGTTTAGAATACTTTGAGATGCTAAAAAATAATTTAAAAATTTAAAAAAGTTTTCATTTGATTCCCGGGAAAGCACGAATCGTTAATTACAAGATTGTTCAGCTTTTGGCAAAGAAGAAAAAAGAAACACATCTGATGTCGAAAACATTGCAGTTGTTACAATGATTAATGATCAAGCCGCCAAACAAACTAAGACAACTCTGTCAGTTAACATGATTTAGCGCAAAATTCGAGATATTTCACTGAAACAAAAATTGAATTCGAAAAATTGTGTCTTGTAAAACCGATGAAAGTATCAGCAATAAAGCTCAACTTAATTTCTGCGAATCACCAGAGGTGGCAGAATAATAAGTCAGTTTCCCTTTTACTGTGAATTAAAGAAAAGAACGACAGGAGAAGATATCTTTATCCTAGTAAATCAAAATTTCGTGTTGATAGGGATGCAGAGATATTAGTGTTTGCACTGACTTCATGCAGGGAAAGACAGGCTCACCTTGGGGATGCTCTGCTTGACGAACCTAAGTTAAGAAAATTACCTCTCGAGCGGATTGTGGACTTTGTGTCTCAGGTCGAGTGAATTAAAATCACATGGGTGCAGTGTAGGCGAGCTATTGGCCGAGTTGCTCATCAGGGTTATAAGCCCTGTCTATGGAAAGAAAAAACAACTTCATCCATGCAGTGTGGAAAAAGTTTCGTGGTTGTATTACAAAAACGTATATTGCGTGATTTGGCGCCAAGTTTTGATATTAAAATGATGCGACAACATTTTGTACGTTGCAGACTTCTTAAATTTTAAATACACCTTTGAAGTTGTTAACAAGTGTATGATCTTACTGTGTTTTTTGGAGAACTGAATTTTTTTGTTGTTGTTTCTTTTCTTTCTCTTTTTTTGTATATATTGTAATTACTGATTGCATTGCATACTATTTATTTAGTTGGGCAATAAAGATTATTATTATTATAAATTATTAATTTGTGTGGTGTGGAGTTTACTGTGATACCTTCGAATGTATTGAGCATTGTGTACTGCATGTACTTTTACACGGTTGTAGTTGAGAGGAAGCAGGTGATTCCAATACCTGTGCCGTTTCCCATAAAAGAACCGTACCCTATACATATTCCTATAAGAGAGCATGTGCCGCATCCGGTGCCTGTGCCGTTTCCTGTGCCACATCCGATACCCATCTACCAACAACAGCAGCAACAACAACAACAGCAAATGTTTGGATATGGAGGTAAGTGGGTATATACTATTCTCTACATAAAAACTTTCGTCTTCATTAAATATACAATTTGAGTACTTTCCGTCCCCTCTCGGAAACTAGAGCAATGGTCAAATATGAAAAGATTGCAGTTTTATTAGTACCGCAATTGAATAAGTCCTTCGTTGAAAAGAATGTTTTTTTTTTGGTAGTTTGGTCCATGCCTATAGCTCTCTTACTATTGATTTTAGAAAAAAGTACGAAGAAGAATGCTGTAGATAATTATGTGGGTAATAAGACAGTCTAGCCGAACATTTCTTCAGGTATGACATAAACCAGTTTGTTGTTGTTTCTTTTCTTTCTCTTTTTTTGTATATATTGTAATTACTGATTGCATTGCATACTATTTATTTAGTTGGGCAATAAAGATTATTATTATTATAAATTATTAATTTGTGTGGTGTGGAGTTTACTGTGATACCTTCGAATGTATTGAGCATTGTGTACTGCATGTACTTTTTGTTTTATAATATTCTCGTTACATGACCATGGCCATGTTCATGCATTTTAGGATTCTTAAGATAATAATGCTGCTAAATACAGCTATTCATTCTATTGGTAGAATCATTCCTGAGTAGCTGTATTTAGCAGCATTATTAAGTTAGGTATTGTTTTTTAGGCATTTTTCGATGTGTCCTTTAGGATTCGTGATAAATATATTACTTGATTTTATTACGAAATTACTCAAAGAAGATATCACATAGATATTTGTTGTCAGGCAGATGGCATTTTCAAAGCGGTTAATTATTGATATACAGACACAATCTGATGAGTCAACGACGGGGAGGTATCTCCAATCCTACGTTCCCCTACTATAGCTATAACCATGATGTAATAGATCAATAGAGAAATACTACTTATGGCGAATGACTGATAGACTGATTGTAGGAGAATACCACAGTGAGAAAGAATAACGGGAGACGTACATACATATACTATAACCGTAGACGTTGCTCAGATTATATCTATATATCATGTTTACTATGGAGGAGGTATCCGATATCTGATTGATTATCTTACGTGGAAAATTCCATAAAGAATTTTCAGAATGAGAAAATTTCGTACAATTTGAAAAAACTCATATGGGAAGTACGCATGTCTGTTGGTGCTATGTTATCATAATTCGTTAATTAAGCGAAATTCCTAATTACGATGAGAAGACAGATACTACTAATTTCGATACTCTGTAGTATTAATTATCGCATAGTGAATGAAAGTATATATTTTTTTGTGTGCCAAATATCGTTCCTGCTCATCATGGCATTATACAAATCCGTACGTCAAAAAAAAACAAAGAAAAAACTAGCGCAAGTTGCAAAGTGCTCTCTCTATATTCGCACCAAACAATAACAGCTGGCAATTAATGGGTTTATCGATGGAACTATTTGTTAGCTCTATCAAAGTACTGACGCGAGTTCTGGTAGATTTTTGCCATTTTTCATTTGCATACATAGATAGCGTATGCATGTATATGATATATAATATATAAATAATATATAGTATAATATATATATATACTTCATCATATTGCCTGTGACGTGAATTATTATAGGATACCATTCAAAAATATATACGTATACATTTTCAAAAATTTCTGAACTGCTTTACCATGTACATATACAGAAAGTTTTAGAATGTCTACTAGAGCTCTTGGTAGTTGTGGTTTCTCATACTATCTCAGTAGCTTGACGCAGAACTCTGCAAAGTAATTTATATATTCAGATAACAGCGACGTGCATTGTAACAAAATGATTTATTTATCAGTAGCTAAGTATAGTGCAACCTAAAACGCGATGAAATTTTAATAAAAAACCTGAATATTTTTTAGAGAAATTATAAGAAATATACAATGCATTTTTGATAGTCCGTTCATTTTAAGAGTATAGTGTTAGATAGGATAAGCTTATAATTTGCTGATTCAATATTGATTAGTTGTCAAGGCAAGCTTATATGAACCGAAAATATTTTAACCGAAATTTGTGTTGGCGAAATATTAGTACGTTACTGGTCGTTATGCTTCAACACTAAAAATGATCAGCTATCCGTAGACCATATCCTCATATTCTGTGAATTGACATAACCATTCAGATAGGACCATGTTTTAAGTAGATTACTGTCGAAATTGACAAAATGTTACTCTTCGAGGATGATCAACTTACAAAATTTCTTGAAAACATATCATGCGATAAGGAAATCCTTTTTCAAAACTGTATGAAAACTGCCAAATGAACCAGTTAGTTGAGATAAAACTCGGATGGAGGTTCCTAGTGCATTGTCCATAATTTACCTTACATTATTAGTAAGCTCTACAGTACGCTTTTTCGGTCTACCACTTCCACGATTTCGTTTCATACTCCTTTTTCTAAAGACTTCGACGCAATGTTTAGTGGTGTACCGAAAACTTTCACAGTCAAATTCTAAGTTTAGAAATTTGTTTTGAAAGTTTTCCAAACAGTTTCCAAGAAAGTATAACCATTGTTCATCAACTTTTCGTCCGTTACAAAAATATGATTCAATCGTAAACGATTTAGGTTTAGTGGAAAAAACCATTTTAAGACTGAAAAAATGCAAATCGAAATATATTTTGATAACTAATATAAGTGAACTGTTAGTAAACGATATGCTAATACAAACTAAGAGACATTTTTATAGTCAGAAACTACTTGATTCGAAATTTATTTGATGGCTTGTTATATGCAACACAAATTCATCATTTTAGTTTACTTTAGTGCCTCTTAGGTAAATCAATAACTGTATTCAGATAGAGATTGTGAAATTCTTTGAAATAAACTGAATAACATTTTAAATCAATTCGAATAGTAAAAATCATTACAGTTTGACTATCACACATAATTTTCTAATGAGCGTAATTGTACAAGTACAGTAGTAAACTCTATACTACAATTACCAGGGTGTATCTAGCAGGTAATTGGTGGTTACATACGGAATTAATGCCTTTAATTATGTATGTATGGAGGGTAAATCTATATCAGCGCGTTGGTAAATTTGTGATCTATCATTATCGCAATTAAATATGCTACAAAACTTTCCACTGCTCGGGCCAACACATAAACTTATTAATTTATTAACGAATTTAGCAGACACTTACGTAAGCTAGATGTTAGCACAAGTAGTTTATCTATGCGCCTGTATGCAAATCGTAACTAGTCACATTACGGCAAAGGCATAGCATAGACTTATCGGATTGCATAGATCCTACAAGAATGGATAAACTACGCGATGAAATGTTTCATGTTCACACCGTGGTGTTAAGTGTCCTTAAAGAGAATCCATATTATATAACGGATTGGAAACTTGTATTATTTCGTCTTATTAATTGTACCACGATGGTGACGATTTTGGTATTTATAATTGCAAATTTCTTCTATGCCACTGGCGAAATATACATCAACACACTAGAAGATTTTAACTCATTATGTCATGTTCTATTCAAGTACCTGCTGCTTATGTATTATAAAGGCGATATGCGGCAGTTATTGGACATCGGAAGAGAAAAATTTTGGAAATATGAAAGACGTTTTGATAGAAATGGTAAATTATTCTCGCAAATTCGATACGCGTACAAAGCAGGGAAACTTATTCAATTGATAATGTTGTACGGAGTAACGGCCTGTGTCTTTCTATTTCTCTTCCAACCGTACTTTACTTTTGGTACTGCATACTTAATGAGCACGACGGTGTTTATAGATTCACTAATTTTGGAGAGTGTCGTTATGGCAATGCAGCATTATTTCTTTCCTCTCTTAACACTTATTGTTATCAGCTACGACGGTATGTATTTGGCTTTGTCTACCGATCTGATTGTGCAAATAAAGTTATTGAAAAGTAAACTGTCATATACGCTATCTCAAGCACACAATGGTAACACTAATCAAGAGATCAACGAGTGCATTGAATACCATCTACTTCTATTATCGTAAGTAAGACTAAATAATTTAAATACGTGGATCTCTTTTGTTTTGGTAGCCATATTTGATGTATTAAGCATTGGCCATAAAATAAAGTTAAACAAATGCTGGAACAAAATGTTTTTCTTCCACAAAATAGCTGAGGAAACTACAGTCCATCATCAAACAATTTTTTAGAAAAATTAATTCAATCTTTACATGATTTTTTTGTATATAATTTACATTTTGAGAATTGCAAACACAGTTATAATAAAACACCTACATACCAGTCTATCGTAATGTCACTTATTACTGCTGTAAGTTGTACTGTTAAAAAAAGTATGGTACAATTCATTTTTGTAGCACAAGAATGATTTTATCATTAAAGGAACTTTTAAACGTATCCTAATATACTCCAACAAACAATTGATATGATTATTTAAATAATATAGGGATCAAGTGAAAACAAAAACTCTTGTTTGAAATTTTCATGGAGTAGATATGGTAAAAGAAATTATATATTTGAAAAAAAAATACAGGATAGTAGCTTAACACTCGACATCATCACCCCTGGTTCTTGTGACCGCCCGCATTCAATTTGGCATGGGCTCAATTAACTACCGTATACAAGCTTGTTCTAAATTCTCCCACTGCGGAAGGCATCTTCTAATCCCTGTAGCTCTACTGGGGCAACATTTCTGTGAAGATAATCCCACAAATTCTTGATAGGATTCATGTCTGAACTCATCGAAGGCCAATATAAAACTGGAATACGTAGTCTGACCAAGGTATTCCCGGACGATAATTGCAACATGGGGTTATGCATTATCGTGCACTAACAAAAATTCGCTGCCTATTATTGGTGCGTATGGTACATGATGTTGCAAAATGTCTGTTATATACTTATGGGTGGGCATTTTACCTCTATTCACTGATACTAACTCTGTACAGCCTGCTAAAGAGATGCCTCCTCAAACTATGATAGAACCACCACCAAAATTAAGCGTAGATCTGATGTTGCGCTTAGGTGTAAAGACTAAATCTTGACTCATCTGCGAAAAGTATGTTGGGCCGGTCATTCATGTCCTAATTGACATCTTTCATAGCAAACTTAAGTGGGCCACTTAATTAGTTCCACAGTACTGGAACGTAGTAACGTGAGAAATTTAATGTTTGGGCTGAACTGATTAATTGGGGGCCCATTCTTTATCATTCCAAATTTTACAGGACAAAATATCTGGACTTGTTCCAAAAAAGAATAATACCATCTCTAAATGAAACCAACATTAATCTTGATGAAGTCTGGCACCAGATGTATGGCCCACCGGGTAACGATATCCAAAGCGTCAGGACTTTTTTGAATCCATCTGCTGAATTGTGTGTTATCGTGAATTACCATTGATAAATTAGGCAAATTATTTATTGTATCTAAAAATTGTATTTGCGCCGTTTTTTTATTCTCTAAATCTGATGGTACCTGAGGTGCACGAGGCACGATTCGTATATATCTTAGTCGGCACAACCACTAGAATGTTTTTGGAAGTTATTCCATACAACACCACATATATTGCTTTTTCATTTGTAGCGTGTATGAACGTATGCAAGAAATATATTCCTTCACTTTACTGCTCCATTACTTCATTTCATTAACTACTGCTTGCTTCGATTTGTTCCAGTCATTAGTTGGGTAAGTAGTGAAGATAAGTTGCTACGTATAATTATTACTAACTTTCTAAGTGTAGTATATAGATTGATTGTATACCAGGAAAGTGGTATATAGTATGCGTTGATTGTCCTGTCTAGGAGAGAACCACAAACACACCATATATACATATATATATATATATACTTACATTAAAATTTGAAAACACACAGAATAGTAATGTTTTTCGAAAGTCAAACATTGACAACTGTTATAGTAAAGTCAATTTATTGACAAATTTTTATCAATTAGATTATTTATTATCATGTTGACACATACAGTGTTCCCAAATTTAAATGACAATCATAAGCTACTCTAAATAAAAATTTATTTGAAAGCATGGTATATGAATATATCAACATCCAAAACGACTTGTCTAAAATTATTTTGTTGTTGAAATGGGACCCCGTTGTACTCGGCATTTAATACTTTATGAGTTTTTACATTTCGCCAGTCAAAAACGCACGAGGTTTATATTCCGATACAACTAAAAGCCTCCGGCGAGTACGTCACGACAAAAACATCCCCAATTAGTTCTAACAATTTGGACGTTGTAACATTTCATTTTCATTTCAATTTTTTTTAAATTTCTAAACGCGATAACCTAGACGTCAGTAAAGTTATACGCGGGTCGACGTGATAAGAACTTTTTTTCGTTTAAAGTGGTTCATTTCGTTAATTACCGTGAAAAATTACGCGAAATTTGGAAATATTAGGAAATAAAAAATAAACAGATCAAAATCAATCCTTAATTTAAAGGGCAAAAAGTGTGAATTGTATTCAGTCTGTACATTGCTGTTCTTCGGCGAAATATTCAGTAGCTGCGGTAATTTCGGAAATAATGTTTGATCTGGCTATATTAACCTAGGAATACTAACTTTAGTGTTTTAAACACGCTCCTTACCAAGTATACCAGTGTGACTACTTAAGGACATTCACTGCTAGTCACACGGGTGCAGAGCGTAGGCGAATGCATTAGCTTATGGATAGAGTGTGGTAAAAATGCACCAACAAAAATGCAAAAAAATCTACCAACAGCGGTGATGCTAAGTACACTATCCATTCATTATTCAAAGTATGCTATTTGCTAATAAAAATACATCATTTCCATGAAAGCTAGTGTATATGTGATAAGTTGTTTGTTGAAATGGCAATTATACGGAACAAAGAGGCTTTTTTAAATGGATATGACCTCGTAATAAATTAGTATTTGACATATTAGTCTCATATTGCTCGTAGGTCAGCTATTTTTCTATTGACGTAAAAAAGAACATAATCAAAAACCATATACGAGGGCGACCGGAAATGTTTCCGGAATCGGCAGGAAATGGTGCACGAAGGTTGAAGTGGATTCATTGGTCAGCAAGGGCAACCTTTTTTATGGCAACTGTCAAAATTTCAGACGTCTACTGTCAATAGTTGTTGTTTAAGAGAGTGTTTTGTGTAGTAAGTCAGGCGGTTTCGCAAAAATGGCTAACATCAAATTTCGTGCAGTAGTAAAACAGTTTTGGATGGCTGGGAAAGCAGCCACGGAAATTCGAAATATTTAGAGGTTCATGGCAGATGTACTCCATCATCTTCGACCATCAGTTTCTGGGCGAGCGAGTTCAAACGTGGCCGTGTAAGCACAAATGATGAATCACGCAGTGAACGTCCAAAAATCGCTACCAACTATGAAATGGTCGACAAGACTCATGATGTCGTGCTAGTCGGTCACCGATTGAAGCTGAAAGAGACAACAAGCATCTCAGAAGATGGGTATAAATAAGTTTTTGCCGCGATGGGTACCGCGTTTGCTCACACCGGAGCAAAAACGAAATCGAGTGATCGTTTCGTGGGAGTGTCTGGATCAAACGCAATTCAAGGGATTTCTTCATGCGTTTCGTAACCGTGAATGAAAGACCGTTTCATCGGCAACCATTTTTTGGAATTCCCAAGGTGTGATCCTCACGGACTATCTGCAAAGGGGAAGGGGGGTCACGGAGCAATATTACAGCGATTTATTGACCCGATTCGATCCAGTATTGAATGAGAACCGGCCTCGTTTGCAGCGGAAGAAAGTGCTTTTCCACCACGACAATGCGCGGGCTCATTAAATTGAATGATTTGCGCTACGAATTAGTCTCTTATTCCCCATATTCACCGACTCCCAGCGACATTTTTCTATTCCCAAACCTGAAAGAGATACTGGGAGGAAAGAGATTTGCCTCAAATGAGGAATTCATCGCTCCTACAGATGGCTCACAGAGAGCTCGAAACATCCTACTTTTGCGACAGCTTGACGAGGCTGGGGTACGGCTTGAAAAAGTATATTGACCTTCAAGGAAAAAAAATAAGAAACCACACCAATACAGTGTTTTCGTGTTGACTCCGGAAACTTTTCAGGTCGCCATCGTATAGCAACTTTGACGATTGCAAGGACTGTGTGGATGTACAATTCACAGGTATAGCAGTAAACTCCACTCACACAAATTAATTAATTATGCGGAACGCAGCGTTTCGAGAGCACGTGGGCTCCCATCGTCGGTAAGACGGTTGACAATGGGAGCCCACGTGCTCTCGAAACGCTGCGTTCCGCATAATTAATTAATTTGTGTGAGTGGAGTTTACTGCTATACCTGTGTATAGCAACTTTATTTGAAGAATAATAAATTGTAGGTGCTGTTGTATAACTAGTTGCTAACGATGTTGTTATTACATTGCCTTTCTGTATTTCTTAAGTTACGGAGTTCGAGAAAAACTGTGAGTTGAAGTTGGTTTCTCTTAGCGCTTACCGATATTTTAACGTATTTGGTTGTTTTCAATATATAATTACCTGTATGTATTTACCAATTAAGTGTTGTTGATCTTTCAGGGCGAATAGCTCTGTACGAATTGCCTTGAAGAGTACATCACTGTCAGCTATCGTTTTTCAATTTGCTTACTACGCAATACAGGCGGAGTTTCTGTATAACGAAGTAAGTCGTACGTTTGTTTTTTTACTTTTGTAGGATATTTTATTTTGTAGCTAAAACTACAGCTTTCTATAGTTTATTACATTTATCTATATAATCACAATATCTTTAAAATTTGGCTAAAGAAAGGCCAACCAGCTATATGCACAGTAGAGGCATAAATTACACTAACATTTTATTTAAATTATTGTCAGTTTTTCTTTTAATGTTAACCCCATGTTGACAGTTACTCGGTTGATAATTAGAGTCCGTGTGCTCTTGCAACACTGCGTTCCGAATATATTATTAATTTGTATAGTGTGGGGTTTACTGAGATATTTCTGACCACGATATTGTTGAAACAAACCTTTTATTAAATGCAAATGAGGAAATAACAGCTGCAGTTTGTGTTCTCTTGAAGTTTTCAGGTATATCAGACACAATATACATGTCAGAGTGGTATAATTGTCCAGTGACTATTCAGAAGACAGCGTTGCTCATTATAGTACGGGCCCAGCGCACAAGGTACTTTTCCGGTTGTGGATTCTTGGACATTAACATTAACGCATTTGTATCTGTACGTTTTTATGGCAACATACACTTGTATCAGATAAACTTAATTGTCTTTTATTCCAGCTCGTTAACAAAACATTCTCTTTCTATGCGATCATCCGACATATTCTGGAAACCTAAAGCAATAGAGTGATGACATTACACAGCTTGAAGAGCGTTTTGTCATCTCTAAAGGATTTTATCAGCAGCTATTTTCACACATTGCACCATATTCTAAAAGATTTCCAGGTGTGATATAAGAAAACATATTTGAATCAGCTTTCATTTTGATACCGACGTCGCAATAAACGATATGGTTTGTACATTACCGTCCAAAAGTTTGGAAGCAGCAATGGATATTACAAAAGGTCACGGATACAGTAAAATTTTATTGTGATACATAAGTGATTGTCACAAAATAAAAGTAAATTAATTCGAACATAATAATATTCATGCTTTAGCTCGTAAGTTTATTTTCATCGATATAACCTACTTTGGCTTTCATAACCGCTGTACAAATTTTAGGCATTCTTTGAAGCAATTTTTCGAGACAGTTCGCATCAGGTTGTTGCCATGCATTCTGTAAATATTCCCATACGTGTTGCGTGTTCTGAGCTTGTCGCTGTCTATCTCTTCGATCGATTTCATCCCAAGAAAGCTTTATGGAGGATACATATGGACTTTGAGGACACCAAACCATTAATTTTAGTTCATTTCTTGCTGCTTTCTCCTCTAAAAGGATTTTACAGATTCGAGTTGTATGTTTGGGGTCATTGTCGTTGCTGGAACACAAATAGCTCAGCAATAAGACGGCTTCTATACGGAATAGAACGATTTTGCAAACTATCAAAAAACTTTTCTTTCCGCATTGTACCACCAATTTTCATTAACCATCCGTAGTTGTTGCAGCGAAACAACCCCAAATCCCTCTTTTTAGTAGGACGGCACTAAGCAGGCCTCACTAGCTCTTTTCCCTGGTCGTAGACGAACAAAAACTCTCCGTTGCGCACCAAATAACTGAAATTTGGACTCGTCGGTCCATAAGACTGGATTCCAATCATTCGGTGACCACGTACACCAGTACTTTACCAAATTGTTACAATTGCGCACTGATTTCAAAAGCTAATTCCGCACAGGGTAAATGTTTTGATTTTGCGGATTATGTATAACAATTTTGTATTTACATCCAATAATTTGTAGTAGAGATTAACGATTTAACGATATGCCTTTCAGTTGTATTATTTTTTCAGGAATTTCACTTTGCTTCCGAACTCATGGGCGGTAGTATAGGTAAACAAATCTGTTATAACAATCACACAATTTTACCAAAGAGTGGATACACTTCAGTATTTTAAAGTATATATTGTTTTATGTAGTATACGCATGACATTTAATAAAATGTAAATAAAATAACATTATATCATTTTATAAAGTGCGAATTTAACCTAATATTAATATCATACCTATAATGCTATCTAATGATAACGCACTAACGATCATAACAAACCACATAATCGTATCCTAAAACTTTCTCAGGTAGTACTGAACTCTCCAGGAAGACGTTATGCAAATCAGTGACAGTGCCATATAATCAACAATATATCACCGCTTCCTATTTAGGTTATGGCTTTTATGAGCGCAAATCCTCCTTTAAAACATCGTAAACATAATACTTATCGCTGATAATAGGCAATAAATTAGAAACGCCTTTCTTGTTTCCAGAACGGAAGCCAATAAAACAGTGCTCCTGAAGAAAAAACACGTAATAAATATAGCGTGGTAAAAGGATCACATTTGATTTAATACAGTGACCGTCATAAAGTTTGCGCTCAGTAGAAAAAGTTTTGTTTCCATTTGCTTTTTTCGAAAATATAGTTATTCTATTTGTTTGTGGCTAAATAAATCAAAATTACATTTGACGAGCTATTTTGTTTACTTGGTAATAAATGGCATTCTTAAGAACAGTCCAAAGCTTAAACTATGGTATTCTTTGAGAAATGGAAAGCATTTCGGGTAAATCCCATTGTTAGCTATTAAATTTTAATTAAAAACTTGGGAAACTGTACCCGTGTATCGCTGTGTGTTGAACGGGCAAGGAGTGTGTACTTTAGTGGCACTAAATAGGGCCCAGAAATACTCACATGAACTGTTCATTTATTTGCGCAGATATTAACCGAAAGAGAATTTCAATTTGAGGCAGAAAAAGATGCTTGAAACCGCTCTGATGACGTCGTGTAGGCAAAAACATGTCCGCGTGTTGGCGTTGCGTCTTCTCTTTCCGCACATTGCTTTCCCCTGAATGATTCTACCAGGACTATGTATGGTAGTTCGTGTCAAGCTAAATATATATTTCCGGAATTCGACCGTGTCATGAGGAGATATATAGAAATGAAATAAGAGTAAGAGGAAAAGAAATAAAAAGAAAGAGACAGAAAAAAGGGGGAACAGTTTTCTTATGGTAAATCATATCTCCCTGCAGCTGAGTATGGTTTTCTATCAAATAGATCTACTGCAACTAACTTAGCGCAGATTTTCCAAACGATAGTTGAGACTGTAGATGAGATCATCATAAATTGTTGGAAGAGCTGAGTTGCTTTGGTGTCGACAGAAATTTTCTAGGCCTTCGGCCCCTCATTCCATCGTATGTGATAGAATAAATTATGTTTATTTCAATGGGTTTAAATCTCGAGCATTGTACTCTACCTCTGGAGTACCTCAGGGGTCGAACCTAGCACTTTATTATATACACCGATGATCTGCTCCTTATCACCTTATGCCGACGATATAAAGATCTATCCCGCTATTAACACCTTAAGTCATGTGGACTTTCTACAACGTAATCTGGACAAGATTTATACCTGGTGCCTACATCATAATTTAAAATTGCACACAGATAAATGCGTCTTCATATCTTTTCCAAGAAGTGTACATAGAATCCATTCTCAGTATTACATTAACAATATTAATATTGCCCTTCAGTCTTTTATTAAGGATTTAGGTGTGATACATGATGAAAGCTTTACCTTCTCTAGGCATGTCTCAGTTGTTACGACTTCCGTCTCTAAATTTTTAGGATTCATTTTTCGTACACGCAAGGATTTTACTAGCCTTGAAGCAATAAAAACCCTTTTCTTCGCTCATGTCGTTTCCAAGCTCAAATACGCTTCTGTTGCTTGGTATCCTTTCCACAATGTCCAGATTGATCTTCTTGAACGGATTCAGTGCAAATTTTTAGAATATCTCTCATATAAGATCGATGAGCGTTATCCCTTACGAGGAATACCCTACGAGGAGCTAATTGAGGGGCATGAGTTTCTTATGCTTGTTGACAGGAGAAACCGCATCAGTGCTGCATTCATGCGTCACATTATCATTGGAAGAATTGACTTTCCTAATTTGTCGTCTGGAATTGGTATCCTTGTACCATACCTGGAATCAAGATCGCCCCATTTGCTCCACGTCCATACATCTAGGACGAGCGTTCTTTGGGGGGCCTCTTTGCTACCCTCAGCAAGAAATTTTAATAGCCTCAATGTAGGTTTGCCTTAATTTTTCTTTTTCTCTATATGTTGAGTTACATTAATATTTGCTTATCTTATTTGATATTTAATTATTATATGCTTTTTTCTATATTTGTAATGCATTACATATATTATATTTTATCCACTCTGGATAATTGTATATTGGGTTTTTAATAAATTATTATTATTATTATTATTAATACAATTATAATGTTTTTATGAATATATAAAATACTACATTTTAAACAGCAACTAGGGATTACATTTAAAAACGATAATAAAGAAATATTTTCATGCAAAATGTTGAATTTGTTAATTATCTCAGAGAATTCATTTCGGCACATCTTTATGACTACATTAAGGATGTACGATTTTAAAAACAGGATAGAAATATACTTTGTTTTGAAATATTGTCTTCTATGAACCGTTATGAGAGATCATAAAAGTTATTACAATTCGAGATTATTGCGTCTTAAATTTTAATTTCTCGAATTATAGCGGAAATATATCTCGCATTTCCCTCTTTTATATTTCAATTATTTCATCCGACAAAGGCGCATTTGTTCGCGTCAGTTGTTTTTATGGTTTACAAGAACGTCATCGTAAACTAGGAGCATTTCTTTTAAATTTTTGTGCATGCTATAGATTAAACAAATAATAAGAAAAAGGCAAACGTCAACTTTCAACAGTGGTTTAATCTACATAATTCGAGTCACTTACATATAGATAAATTCAAACATCAAGCATGACCACTTCTCGATAGTCGGGGTGAGATTGTGATGCTCGTTTCGTTTGCGAACGAGAGAAAAATGAATTCTGGAACGTTGCCAAGAATCTGTGTACCGGAGAAATAGCGCAAATAGGGTGATTTACTTTGTCCGAGTGATCCAATCGAATATAAAAGGTACGGTTACCATAACTATACGTCAGATAAAAAAATGGCGGTAAGAAATTTATATCGCTCACTATTTGAGTGAAACGTATTAATATCGTAAAACTTTTCGAATTCCTCTGAACTTACTAGGGCAGCGATTTGCGTTTGCACCGAAAGTTTCACTTTACTCCCTTGGGTATTGCTAAGTTGTTTGCAAGTGAAAGTAAATCTATATAAAACGTAAAAAAAACAATTTTTTGTTAGATCCGTTTAAAAGGTTTAAATGTTTATATATGCAAGGTTTATTGTATAATCTCAATAGACAAGCAAACAAACAAATAATATTGATATCACCGCCTAACAAAATAATTTTTTTGTCGTGGTGCCTGCAAAATACAGATCGATTTAGGGTATTTCTGATGTGGTGGTTCCAGAAATGACTGGCATTTCTTCCTCGCAGGTCTAGTTTTTGAGGTAGGCCATTGTGAAATTTATTACTCGTATAGATAAATAGTAAAATCAAAACAATTAACTGAATATTTACAAGAACTAAATTGTCTGTTTTTACCTGAAATTAGAATTATTATATAATTATAATTCTCAGTATTCCCCATTACTGGAAAAATATACTTGTCTGACCCAACCCAACCCTAATCCTCACTACTTCATTTACATCGGGTTCTCGGTATCTCTGTCTGCGTCTGACAGTTCAGTTTAGTACTATGCTTTCGTGTGATAACTGCGTCAGTGTGTACCAAATATTATGCTTTAAATTATTGCATGAATATTAAAAATTCGAATGACAACAATGGCTTCTACAAGCAGACGGAATTGTGTGAACCATCAAGATGTTTTTTACATTTGTAGTGAATATATTTTTAGGAAAAGTATCATACCCATATCCCCTTTTATAAAAAGGGCATATTTGGCGCATGTTGGCGTCTAGTTTGGGAACCAGGATAAACCTTGGACACCACATTTTGTATACAAAACATGCGTAGAACATTTGAGACAGTAGGCAAACAGAAAGAGAAAGAGCTTAAAATTTGGAGTACCCATGGTATGGCGGGAGCCTAAAAACCATCATGATGACTGCTATTTTTGTTCTGTCAATATCGAAGGCTTTAATCGAAATAACCGGTATAAATAGGTACACATGGAGTCAGCAAAGGGACCTCTTCGTCATTCTGAAGAAATACCTATTAACGTTCAGTAATTTACCTATGCTTGCGGGGGATGACTCAGATACATCGTCTGAGGAGGTGCAGTTCCAGAAAAGTGAAGGTGATAGTGATTTTGAAGGACCATTAGCGAGTCTCCAACGCTCTAGCCAACAAGAGCTTGATGACCTTCTTAGAGATCCGAACCTTTCAAAGGAGTCGTCCGAATTACTTGCTTCCACGATGGAGGACGTTGGTTGACAGAAACAAAATCATCTTTTCACCACTGCATATCAAGCTGAGATTTATGAAGCAATTTGTTAAGGCTTTCGCTCGAAATGGACCGTGTTTTGAGTATTTGAAATAAAACTTTCCAAGTCTTAGCACAGAAAAACTGAAGGCTGAATTTTTTGATGGTCCATAGATAAGGCAATTTTTAAATAACCTGCAGTTCACGGAATAAATGAACGAGCGCGAGTCTAATGCCTGGTGCTTTTTTGATGAAGTGGTTAAAAATTTTCTTGGAAATCATAAAGCAGCAAATTACGTCGAATTAGTAGAACAGATGCTTTCTAACTTTCACGCGCTCGGATGTAACATGAGCATCAAGATTCATTATCTCTACAGCCACTTAGATCGTTTTCCAGAAAACTCCATCAGCATTATGGAGGAAAGGTACCGAGGAAGATTGGATACTCATATGACGGCAGATTACTGCTGTAGTCTTCAGCGAGACTGTTCGGGTAAACCTCACTCAAGGAAATCTTATAAAAGGAAATGTTTAATTGATGATTGAAAGTTGTATATGCATATTTTTCTTTTAAATGAGGTATTTATTTATTACCCATTTTTTGTGTATTTCAGTTAACATTTATCAAACAGTACTATTTAAAAAGTTATGTACATAGAAAAACATTACATCTAGTTCTCACGAATTTTTCCTAAGTAGGCAGAAAGAGTGAATTTCGAAAACTAAATCTAATAAAATTTGACGGCATTTTTGGGTTAGGCACTCCAAAATTGCTTAATTACACTTAATAAATCCGAGGCGCCAAAATGTGTGTTGGCCAGTGTAATTTGCCACCAACTATTGGTGGTGAGTATTATATATTTATTTATTACAAATAGGAAATTATTAACAAACTGATAGAACATAACGCAATCGGTCAAATAATGATCTGTAATATAGGAACCGTTCACACAAATTCTTTGCATACTATGTCAACTTGCTCCATATCAATTATCTTTAATTCGACTGAAAATGTCACCATCCATAATAAGTATGCAACATCACTCAACTCACAAGTCATAAATAAAGCATAAATAATGCATTGATATTCAGAAACTATGTCAATACCTTTTAACCCCCTGTTGATTCGTTTATTTGCCAATTTACTTTGTTTCTGGGGCAAGTATAATAAATTACCCACGCGTTACATCTAATAGAGTAGTAAATATCCCCGCAATGTAATGAAACACCGTTGGCGTACATACAAAAGGAACGCCGTTTCGGCGTAGCTTTATCTGAATTAAACGGGCAGGCGTAACAAAAAATTACGAGAGAATTACGAGTAAAACAACATACAAAAGCAAGATTGTGACGCCTGTACGGTTCCAGAAGAATGTTAAATATATAACCAGGTTCGGTTCGAGCTGTTATGCCGTAAAATGAACGTGCTACCCTCTCCTACCAGCGTCATAGCTTGAAGCTCATTTTAATTTCTATTATCGAAAAGCCAATAAAATTTTGTAGAGTAAGAAATAAAGCGACATAATTTTGCAACGTGGATAACTTCATGTCGGTGTATACCAGGTGTATGCATAAGCCTTTTCCGGCTTAAGTAAGAGTAGGCGCCTGCGAAAAGTACGCAGCGTATTAATTTGACACATACGTCATTTTATTCGTCTAACATTTAAACGACAAACACACACAAGTTGAATTCACCTAAAACCCAGCATCTTTGCTCTATCGGAAGAGAAGGCAAAGTTATTTTGAAAGCGCGAAGCGGAAGAAATCGTGGCTTTCACCTGGCGAAGTCGGACCTTCAACACCAAAGCCAAATCGGTTCTACAAGAAGACCATATTCTGTGTCTGGTGGGACCAGAGCGGTATTATGTATTATGAACCCTTGAAACTCGGCGAAACTGTTAATATACAACGCTATCGCCAACAAATGATTGATTTAAACAAGGCATTAATCGAAAGACGACCGGAATGGGCCAGAAGACAAAGCAAAGTGATTTTGTTACACGACAATGCGCCGTCTCATACAGCAAAGTCAGTGAAAGACACCTTGAAATCGCTTGGGTGGGACATCCTTCCGCACCCACCATACTCCCCAGACTTGGCGTCATCTGATTATCACCTCTTCGCATCAACAAGGTACGCGCTCGCAGAGCAGCACTTCAGCAATATTGAGGAAGTTGGAAAATGGCACTACAAATGGTTTGCCGCAAAAGAAAGTAGTTTTTCTGGCGTGGTATCCATACATTACCTGTAAGATGGGTGAAATATGTAGAAGCCGATGGCCAATATTTTGAATAAAAAAAGTTTTCATTGAAAATTACGTGTTTCTTTTTAGCAAAAACCTGAAAAAAAAATTATGCATACACCTGGTACACTTTCTGCCACCTCTTCTTTTCTTTACAAGTTACACATAGAAAAAGTTTATGTGTAACAAGGAAAAGGAATCCGACACATTCACTGCGTTTAGTTTCAAACTATCCCGGGATTATATCCACAGAAGGGCCAAATACAGCATTTACCAAAGAAAATTTTTAACCAAAATTGCCTGTTTTACTGAATCGGTTTTATAGATATACACTATGGGGTTGTTTTTCAATAAGTGGTATAAGGGACCTTGTGAATATTGATGGAATAATGAGGAAGAACCATTATCGCTGATATTAGAGGAAGATGCTCTACCATCCGGATTGCGTTTAATAGGCAACAATTTTGAGTTGATGCACGATAACGATCCGAAGCACAGCACACGTCGTTATTGTATAAAAACTACCTCGCTGATGCAGAGAATGAAGGAATATTAAGAATAATGACTTGGCCTCCCTAGGAGTCAGATCTTAATCCGAGAGAGCTTCTGTGGGACGAAATCGACAGACGAATTAGAAGAGGACGTCTAACGTCTAAAATCCATCTCTGGATAGTATTTAATAATAATAATAATAATATTTAATGCCCAACAGATACAAATATCCAATTACAAGGCAATGTTAAATAATGTACACATGCAAATATAAGTAACATAAAATTAAAGTATGTCAAATTAGAAAACTTAGTAACTAGTTGCTTTAATTTAAATAAAAAAAAAAAAATTGTTTACCAGTGGTTAGGAAAAAAGAGAGAACGGAAAAAGTATTCAACTAAGTGTAACGCACCCGCGGTCTACATACCGTCAAAAGGGACGGTAAAGTGCAGGTATGTATATCCAACTCGGCAAACTCCATAGAGTTGAAATTGCTACACAATCTGTGTATTGGGGACCTGATGGCGATGTTTGTTCTAGGTGCGAAACAGTAAAATGTATTTGTTTGCCTAGATCCTGAACGTGGTACAATGAAGTTGATTTTACTCAACAACTCAGGGACATCAAGACCATTATGAAGTAAAGTAAATAGGAATTTACACTCAGCCTGTTTTCGACGTAGTTCTAATGAATCAATATTAAATGCCTCTAGCAGAGCACTGTGGCTAAATCCTTGTATCGGGTAAGTATTAAATTTTTTAAAGTACAAGAACTTCAAACACCTTCTCTGAATCTGCTCTAGAAGATGTATCTGATAGATGTACATAGGTGACCAGACCAAGGACGCATACTCCAGTCGTATTACAGAGGGAGTGGAACAATATTCCTCAAGATACACTGAGGAAATTGGTAGAAATTATGCCACGCATTCTATGAGCAATTATTAAGTCAAGAGGTGGATTTTTCGATTAGAAGAAGGTATAATTTACTTTATGCTATCTAATGTTTATTATTACTTTTTCTTTTGTATGTACATGTGCAATACGTCGTAGATGAATAAATATTTTTCTTATAATTGTTGTGTTTAAAATTTTGAAGCAACAGCCAAATTTTGCACGAAATAGGAAGTGTCCATACTATTGTAAGTGATAGTGTACCTTTAGACATTGAGTTATAGATTTGTTATCATTCAGTTCGTGCGGTAATTCTTTTCCACGGGATTGCTTGGTATCGGAACAAAGCGCAGCCTAAACCGCTAAGCTTCTTAGCTTCCAAATTACTGCTATAAATGGAAAAAGCTGCTTTTTGTCTTGCAAATGTTATCAGCGGCTTTTAAACCAGCGAATCTCATAGAATTGATTTTTTCCTTTTTATCGTATTTCGCGTAACTTTATTGTACCGATCGGTATACCTATTCAATGTACCATATATTCAGTAATGTGAATAATACGGGTATTGTAATAGAAAATCACGCTGAAAGATTACTACGGGATCAAGTTGTTTGTATTTCTGAAAAGTAAATAGATCGGTCCATTATCGTTCATTTATGGATGGTTGAGATTTAATCAATTCAATTCTATTTCGGAAAAAGGCTTTTTTCGAAGATTAAATGTACCTTAATGTCTCTAAAAAAATATATTAGATTGTCACTGACGATAGTGGGGAATAATGCGATCTTTTAGAGGATTAGTAGAATCGTGTATAGAGTGAGGACGTTAGAAGCGCTGCCAAATTGGAATCAAGCCAAAAGAATGGTCTAGAACGCATTAAACAGTATCGATAACGGTCTTATTCTTTCGGTAGAACTTTTCCTATAGACTCCTGATAACACACAAGCTTTGCGTAGACGTTAAATGTCGATGAGAGAATTCATTTGATCATTCATTCGTCAAAACGTTACAACTTAGCAGTTTACATAAAATCTGGTGATTATTTAATAGCATTTATTTCTAAAATACAATAGGATCCCTCGTTTATCATATTCCTTTACAAGATGTATGTAGTATGGCTACTTTACTCGTTAAATCACGTTTACCTTTACTCTTACATTATTTGTACAATTGCATGATTATAACCAGAACTATAAAATTACGTCGGCAAACTAGTATCGGTGAGGCATGCGCATTTAGAATACCATTCGTAGCTTGGTCTAGTAATTGTATTAACGGAAGGTTGTGTTAATGCTAGAGTTTTGTTGAGGATGTATACGAGGCTTGTCTTTTAAGTTTTGGATATAGAACTGGAATAAAACGGTGGATAGCTTTTACAAGTTTTATTCTTTTTCGAAGTATTATCCATGAAGATTAGTGTGATTTTGCATGTGGTTGAACCAACTGTGGAAGCAGTTTTTCAACTCATTTGTTGATACAGTCAAAAATGCGTTTTTTAAGGCATCGACTGCTCCTTATGACGACTGGAACCTTTGACCACGCAGCCCGTTCTTGATTGTCGGAAAGGTAAAGAAATCGTTGGGATTTAGGTTCGGACTGTACGGATGATAGTTTAACAATTCGATGTTTTGTTGCGTTAAAAATTCAATGTTTTGCGTGCTATGTGCGAAGTTGCATTGTTTTGCTGGAGGACGATTCGTCGTTCGGGATTGGTTTTTCGAAGTTCAGCTATGACTTGCGGCAAACAAACGGTCGTATACCAATCGGCAGCCACAGTGCTTTGACCTTGTAAAGGAATTGTTACATAATCTGTTCAAATAAACGATTGGCGTTTATTTTCTGGTTCGTAGGAATAAATCCATGATTCGTCACCAATGACGATGGTGTACACGTTTTTAGAGTTTACGGTGTTGAAGCGGTCTAGAGCATTTTGACACCAATTCACCCCAGTGCATCTTGAGGAAACTAATTTGTTTACACACAATTTCTCATGCAAAATTTTTTGAATTGAACCCTTTGAAAGTCCCAATGATGCCTCACTCTCGCGATGTCTCACATGTCAAACTTCATTGATGATATCATTGCGCACAGTATGGACGTTTTCCTGAGTGACTACCACTTTTGGGGCACCTGGTTTTGGTTCGTTGCTAAGATTAATCCGTTTACGTTTGAATTCTCCATGTCAACGAGAAATTGTTGGTTGATTTGCTGCTCCATTGCCGAAAACAGAAACCAACTCGGTGAGGCATTATTGTTGAGATAATTGTCTTTGAAAATTATAAAACAATTATTGCGCGAAAATGTTCTCGGTTTAATTCCATTTTTCAACTAACTTGTTAATGTAGACGGTTCGTTGTAGTTATAACACTATACGTTGGATTTAGGTTAACTAAAGATGGAGGTTAATTTTTACGTCCCAGTGTGTAAAACTTAAAAGTCATCCCTCGTATACGAATCATCATGAAAATGGATCGTGGACTTAGTCATTGTAATTATACGTTTGTTAAACACATAGAGAAAATTATTGAACAATTCGAAGGTAAACACTGCATTTGTAAGGGGAAACCCACTGGCCGACCGACAACTTCAACAGAAATTACTGTTGACGTTAGGCAACGAATGAGAGCAAGTCTCAAGAAATCGATTCGCAGATTAGCAGCTTAAGCTGGTACGACACTTTTTCGATATCTAAAATTCGGCGATTTGTACTTTCATTATTTTTCGGGTTTATCGTTCAGTAATGCAAGAAAGGTACTGGTAAAGTATGTATTTACACATGCATCCGTATAGAGTAACCGTAACACAGCAATTAATGCTTATGTATTTGTTTCTTAAGTGGTTGTCCGTATACTCTCAACCGACGATTATTACGGCACACTCTGTATAAACTTATGGCAGTTGATGCGGAAAATATATAAGACGTTTGAAGTTATCGGTGCATATTGCTAACTGTACACGGAAGTGCCAATGACAACAAAGTTGGTAGCAGTGCGATTGGTAACTTAACTAACTGCATGGCTTCTCTAACTCAACCAATATGGTACTGATTTGACTCCTTATTTTCACTCCTTGTTTTCAAGCTTATCAACTTTGAGTCTCTAACTAATACAGACAATATCTGGCATCTACATGAAAGTTTCGTAGATCTACAATTATGTATATGTAATCTACATATATCTCACGAGTTTAAAAATCTGATACGTGACAATTCTGATATTCACTATTTGCTTGATGTAAAATAAACAGAATATTGAATTCAGCAGACGTGATTTTCGTTAAACGAAACATGCGTTATAAATAATTATTTCATGTTTGAAGTACCCTTCTGAAAAAACAAACCACCTCGCAAATTTTATCGTTTATTACGTTTGCTATCGCATATAACAATAAAAAAATTATACGCATATGCTTAGAAACATATTGAAACGAATTTAAACAACAACGTAAATTAAAATATACGCCAATTCAACTACACTAAACTCAGTTAATTCACTAAAGTTAATTTGATCGTTTGAAAGGTAAAGCGTAAAATTATGACACTCGTTTCACGTATAAAGTGTTCTTGAGATGCTGTCTCCCTAATGGTTCTACGAGGGTTGTCCGTAAAATGTCTCTCGCCGCTCCGCAAAGATAGCTTAAAACCTCTTCGCTCAGGTCCTCTCCGATCCTGAAGTGCGCCGCACCCTGGTGTTTCGTCAGTTCAGAGAAGAGATTGTAGTCACTAGGGGCTGCGTCTGGGCTGTAGGGCGGGTGTGTGACAGTATCCCATCTAAATTTGTTCCTGATGGAAACGCAGTTCCTTCGTGAGCATGCAATAGGCTGGAGTGACATTTCATACGTCTAACGTTCTTACTAGTTGTTCGTGAAACTTTCGTGGGAAAATTAATATCTTGCCGCGGAAACATAAACTAGCCGGTTGAAACGTAGTTTAGATTGGAGATCAATTGATGTTTTTGCCTATGGGACTATCTTAAGTCAAAGATATACAGCGACATTCCTCACTTGATAAATGAATTAGAAGAGAATATTAGAACAGAAATGGCAATTATCACGGAGAATATATACTGAGCAGTTGTCGAAAATTGTGCCTCGCGTTTAGAAGAGTACGAGCAAAGTAACGGAACACGTTTAGAAGACATCATTTTTAAGAAATAACTACCCAAAGCCTTCATTTTAAGGAAAAAAGCCTTAAACCTGGCCATTATTTTATTATATTCTTTTTATTTTGAAAGTTAATTTTGGGACACCTTGTATATGCACTATGAATTTGAGCTTAGATATCACGAACCATTTCCCATTTAAAACTACAGAAAGACATAACACTTTGATCAACTAGAAGGAAACTGCACCTCTATGAATCTAGTTCCTTGTTTATTTTCTATACAAAACAATTTATTTAAATGTCAAACTAGTAGCAATAGTTGTAACATAAACTCAAACGACTGTATTAAAGGAAGCATTGGGATCGCTTCTATAACGAATGCCTTCCTTGTACGTATGTATATATATGTATGTATTTTAAAAAACGATGCTGATTGTGCAGCTTCGAAATTTGCCATTCTACTCCTCGACTCAGCAGACAAGAGTCGTCGTGATCCTCCACTGGAATTACTTTCGCCATATTTCTTTACATTTTCTTCTTGAATAGACTTCTTGACGTATACGAATGCGTTGCATGCGCTGTGATATTACGACCGTAATGGTCAAAGGACATTTTCCGCCATCGCAATTTTTCAGTAGCTGCGTTGACGATCCTGAAAAAGGATTCGAGGGCTGTTCGTCATGTCTCTTTTTTAATCTCCGAGAAGAAGGAAGGATAATGTAAGCTTAAAAAGGAAGATTTATTAGTTTCGGGGAAAACATATTTGTCTTATTTATTCATCATCCCTGTTCTTAAGATATATGCGTATATACGGGGTGCTAATGAAATAAAACAGAAGAAGCATGGAAAATGGAAAGAGCTAATATTATTAGACTTAAATGCAAAATATTTTGCGAAAATCACAGAGGCGAGAAAGAGAAATGAGAAAAATGTTTAAAATAACAGTTTCTTTATTATTCACAGCCGAAATAGGTGAGCAAATTATTGAACTCTTAACATGCCGTTTGAAAGGTAGACAGTGTTATCTTGTAGTTTTTATAACATCGCAGCTGTTATTGCAGTGTATGCAGTCTGCGTGTATGTATGCGAGTTTGGTTGGGTGGATGTATTATGCACACACGTTCTACATCCATAGGCGGTACATATTACAATTTTCTAGCGTGTTTTTAATTTTGAGGTTCGTATCGTAATTGACTCAAAACCTTTTGGATTTATGTTCTATATAATTACACCTCATTTCCGTACTTTTTTGCTTCATTTCAAAGACACTCTGTAAAGTCTTTATTTTCTTTCCAAAAAGTGTTCTTTTAATCGATTGTTGGAGAAAGATAAAACGAAATTTTTCTTAAAGTATTATGTTATTTGTATACGAGGGTGCCCAAGAAGTTTTGATTGCAATCTGAATATTCCTGTTCCGCAATTAGTAACTTCTTTCCTAAAAACAAAGTGTCATGCTCCAGAATTAAATATTATACTATTGAGTTGTACTATTAAAAATTTATATCTACTAACAAGGTTTGCAATCTTTGTTTCCAGCAAACTTTGTATTTTCGTAAAAGGTGTTAATAATATTCTTAGCTTTTAAGTTGATATCCGGCTAGACTGGTAATGGAATTGCTGTCTTACGTAATAATGTTGAATACATCAGAGTAAGCTGTTTTGTTATTATTGGTTCAAGGAATGCCTATCGTATCGTTAATGTATTGACAATTGTCTTACAAAACGCATAATAAAAAGGCAAAAAAAGACCAGCATATGTTACACAGTTTTTCGCAGAAAAACTGGCAGATTATCTATGATGGAATAGTGGTATAAAGGCCGAAACCTTATCGACATGCTTGGTCAATATTGATGGAGTACTCTAAGAAACCCTGAAGAGGATTATTGGCGACAAACAAAAGGAAAGAAATTAAGCTTTTGTTTTCGGTGTTAAATTTGTTACAAACTAATTAAACTTTAACGCATCTGCGAAAAAAATTATGCTTACATTCGTCTTTTATTTATATCATTCTTAATTCTAAAATATGAATTTTGTATTTTTAAAAGGGAAGTTTAAATTTAAGACCAAAGCTAGGGAATAATTGCTAATGTATCCTCTTGAAACTGGCTTTTCAAACTGTATATCTTTGTCTAAATTCTCGCACATTTTTTATCATCTAATTGCCCGCCTTGTAGATTGTGTAGGCGTGAATTTAAAACGGCAAATAATTTATTAGTGCAATTTGCCTTTGTACAACCTTATACATTCTATGGTTTCTCATAAACAGACAGAAACAAGACAATTAGGTAGGTATATAATATCAACACAATAAATTTAACGTGTTATAAATAAATCGACTACATAGTAATATTCATTGCTCTTTAAAGTTACTAATATTTATGATGGAATCTACTTACATATATGCTACATTGAAAGCTGATGTGTAATGTATACAGTAATATCCATATTTTAATTAACTATGCCGAGAGATTTATTTTATTCATTTACTTTGCTTATAGGTAGTTAGTACTGCACGCTAAAGTATGGGTTAAACGTTATCGATATATTTTGATAGAGGGGAAAAGATCAAACAAGTACGTTTTAGAGTAGTTTATCTTGTTTACCTATCACGAGTTGTGTTTTATATTTAATGATAGAGTCTATAGCGGCTTTTCGATTCAACTGGAGTGTCCTACTTTCTGCCCAGTAAAACTTATGGAGTATTGCATTATTATCAGTAGAGACCGGATTATATGCAAAGTGCATATATTTTATTTTTTACATATCTTTAATTATAGTCTATATGTCGACGTATTACACTAATTTAAATTAATTAGCGCCAATTAATGATTGCATATTTAGGTGTTTCTATGCATATTTTTACAGAAGTTGCATATATTGCATCTATAGGCTTTTTCTTATCCTTTCTATTAGTAAAAATTCCTAGTAAATCCTAATGCAGATCGACAACGGACAATTCTCAGAACGATAAATCTTTTACATTGGTTTCTCTTATACTTTTCTCCAAGAACTGCACGTGTTTAATTTCGCCTAGCACAAAAGCAAATAAACTATTCCTTCATTGAATATCATTGACCGAAACAGCATGTAATTGTTTAAATACTGTGCGTACATACAATGAATATAGCGAACAAAATTTCTTTATGAATTAAGCCGTATCCTGAACTGGTCAAGGATGGCGACAAAATATTTTGTCGAACCTGCAGTAAACTGGCAAGTTTAATTTTACTAAAAGCTTCACAATCGTTTTGAAATTCTTTAACTTTTGATATAAAATAACAATTGTTGTTCTAGGTGTCTCGTGAGAGAAAATACCTGATTGATCAACACGCTAAAACTCCATCACATATTGGAAAATGTGAAAAACTAAAGCGATCCGCATGTGTGCAGCAATCTATATATCAATGTGTAGGTGTAGCATCAACTTCACGACCTGTGTAACGCATTAATTTTGTCTAACATATCATTAAACAATATTAATTTGAAATCATTTCTGCAAAAATATTGTAAACATAATACACCTTACGAAAAAATTATCTCACATCCTGTTTGCCAGCAAACAATGGCAGAACTTCAACAATTGGTAAGGAATAATTTTATTTATATCATGGTAGATAAAAGTACGGATACGTGTGGCCGTTATGTTGCCCATTTGTTAATAGGAATTCTTCACGAAGATATTGTAGGTAAATCATATTTAATTTACTGTATAGAACTTGAAAAAGCAAATAATGTGACAATTACCCAATTCGTTCAAGATGGTTCATTAAATTTTTTTTTACCTGGAAGTATACCTTTTGAAAAAATTTTACTAATATTGTCCGACGCTGCACCATACATGATTAAAGCAGCGCAAAATTTAAAAATTTTTTGTAGTAACATTATTCATACCGCTTCTTTAGCTCATGGGTTTAATCGTGTAGCTGAAGACGTTAGGAATCAATTTCCTTTGATTAATAATTTAATTAGCAATGTCAGAAAAGTACTTTTAAAAGCACCTTTACGAATCCAATTTTATAAGGCGCGACTTCCCGGTGTTAAGTTGCCTCCTGCACCGATTATTACGAGATGGGGTACATGGTTAGACGCTGCAATTTTTTACACCGATAATGTTGAGAGAATAAAAATGTAATTCTTGAAATCACTGCTGACTGCATTGCTCTAGAAAACTGTAAAAAGATACTAACATCAACAGAATTGCTACAAAACCTTTTGTATATTAAGTCAAATTATAGCTTTGTTTCAAGTTGCATTCGTAAAGTAAAGACGCAAGATATGTGGCTCTCGGAATCAGTCGAAATAGTCGACGAATTTGATATGCTATGCAAGAAGGTTAAGAAGTACAATAGGTAATTCTATATACGATTTTACGAATTTGAAAAAGTGATAAATAAAAATGCGGGGTATTTGAAATTGAAGAAAGTTAAGAAAATTTTGGAAGGTGAAACAGTGGACGATTTCGACTTTAATTTTAGTTTAGAAATTATTGCAAAGTTAAAAAATGCACCAGTTACAACTGTGGATGTTGAAAGAAGCTTTTCTATTTCGAAACATATGTATTCTGATAGAAGACAAAACTTTCTCTTACACAATTTTGAAAACATTTAACTATAAATTGGTTTAGAAAATTTTGTGGAATAAATTTAATGTTTAAATTTCTGCTCTTATTTATTTTATGTAAAAATGTTGCATATTGTCGCAATTTTTTTGCATATATGTCCCAGGTTTATGCATATTTTCTCAAAAATCGATGCGTATATATGGGCATATATTCCAGTTTTTCTTTGCTTATAATCTCTAATTATTAGTATGGTTACAGAAACGACTGTTTAGGCAGTAACGTACGGCTCTGCTGTTATGGTTTGGATTACCGAAATTCGGAAATTTCGGTAATCTAATTGCAAGTCTAGAACGGTTGTTCATTATAAAAATGCAGGTATGGGTATTGCAAAATATTAGCGTAAAATTAGGTAAAATAGTAAAATATGTATAATATAAATAATTTTACATAGAATATAGATTAAATCTTTTAAAACGTCCCCACTGTGTACGTAGTTTCTAAAACAGTAATCACTGTATTATCAGTATTGGTAAACTGTAAGTAGATGTAATATGAATCGCATAGACAAGAAATATATAAAATCGTAGAAGTAATTATTTTGCTCCTAACAACAAAACGTAAGCAAATGTTAATTAAACAAAATCTCTATAAGGGACTATTGAAAAATTTGGAATAAAATTGGATATACTCTAGCAAAAACATCATTGGAGTATATAAATATATGTATGTACGAGGGTAACCTGAAATGTTTCTGGAATCGGTAAGAGATGGCGCACGAAGGTTTAGGTGGATTCATTGCCCGGCAAGGGCAATCTTTTTCATGGCAACTGTCAAAATTTCAGACGTCTACTTCGGACTCACAAAGAGTGTGTTTTGTGTAGCAAGTCAGGCGGTTTCGCAAAAATGGATAAAATCGAATTTCGTGCAGTAATAAAATATTTTGCTAGAGGTTCATGGCGGATGTGCTCCATTATTTTTGACCATCAGCTTTTGGGCGAGCGAGTTCAAACGTGGCCACACAAGCACAAATGACGGGCCACGCAGTGGATGCCGAAAAATCACTTAACGATATCGTGTTAGCCGATCGCTGATTGTAGCTGAAAGAGATAGCAGAGACAACACGCATCTCAGAAGAATGCCTTGGCCATATTCTACACGAAATTTTGAATATGAAAAAGCATTCGACGCGATGGGTACTGCGTTTGTTCACACTGGAGCAAAAAGAATGGGGCTTGTATCCGCCACTACATACCGGAGACCAAGGAGCAGTCAAAGCAGTGGAGTTTTCTGGGCAAATCGTCTCCGAAGAAAGCAAAGACCGTTCCATCGGCCGGAAAGGTATGGCGACCATTTTTTGGGATTCCCAAGTTGTGATTCTCACCTGTAGAAGGGAAAGAAAATCACGGGACAATACTACAACGATTTATTGATCCGATTCGATGCAGTATTGAAGGAGAAAGGGTCTCGTTTGCAACGGAAAAAAGTGCTTTTCCACCACGACAATGCACCGCCTCAATCATCCTGCATTGTCGTGTCCAAATTGAATGAGTTGTGGCAAGAGTTAGTGTCTCATCGTCCATATTGAACGGACCTAGCCCCCGCAATATATTGTCGATTCCGGAAATATTTCAGGTCGCGTAGATGGTAAAAACAATTAGTTAGACCGTTAGATCTACAGACTGTATCTTCATGGAAAGCAATCTTGATAAGATACAATTAATTGCTTTTGAAGTAATGCGATATATTTGCACAAATATTTAATGTTATTTAAATTAGGGTTCATAATTAATTAGAATTTCATTATCCGATAGAGGGATGAAGTAATTTAATACTTATCCAGAGTATAGAATTTCTTCATTACTATCTTAGTCTTATGTTTACTGTCGTTTAAAGGTTTGTGGAGCACCGAAGATAGAAGAGGAAACCGTTTCGTTTGGATTAACTTCTAGAGGAGGTCGGACACTGATATGACAGTCTCATGAATGTATTAAATACCGGGTGATATCTGAAAATATACATCAGTGTCTAAAAAAATCAAGTTGCATAGTTCAAGTCAATTATTCATACAAGAAAATATAGTCTATTGACCATATGCGTGATACTATGTCTTTCAAACCTTTGGCTAGTAAAACCATTGCGGTGTGACATAAAGTGAACTATGGCTGAGTTAACATACGTCTGTTTAGAAAACCACTCTTGCACGCACATTCCACAGATATAGAAAAGTTGAAAATTCTATTAGAGTTGCTGTTTGGGCGAGCTATTTCCATTGTTTGTGGAACTTACATACTCTGACGTTTCAGCAGTGTATCTGCTGTCGCCTTCAGGGTAGCCCCGAGAAAGGTTGTTACCTGCCAGATTCATCATTTGTTTGACGATTTTGTCTGATGTATTTGTCTTCTCTATCTATTATTAGTAAAACTGCAACGTGTGGGGATCGAATTCGATTTGTTTTTCCCGAATATAGCACTCCAATGTAGTTGACCAGTTATCCATCGTCAACAATGTTACGAGTAAAACTCCATGTCTGCTCCAGAGGATATCAGATTTGAAACGCCAGAAATGTATCCACTATTGGTTCTGCCAGAGAAAACAATGACAAAATAATTGTATTAAGTGTAAACGACCCGTTAAGGATTTTAGAACGAAAAAGCTGCTTGATGGACTTTTAAAGTAGTTGCGAAATTATCCTTCCAACTGCGCAAAAGATATCATTTCGGAGTCTCGAATTCTAGCATCAAGATATCCTAGGATTATATATAGAGACCGCATTATATGCAAAGAAGAACTGGAATATATACGCATATATATGCATCGATTTTTGAGAAAATATCCATAGACCTGTGGCATATATGCAAAACAATGCGATAATATGCAAAATTTTTACATAAAATAAATAAGAGCAGAAAGTTGAACGTCAACTTTATTGCACAAAACTTTTTACATATTTCTAAACCAAGTTAAAAATTATGTAAAAGAAAGTTTCGTCTTCTATCAGAATACATATGTTTGGAAATAGAAAAGCTTCTTTCAACACCCACAGATGTAATTGGTGCATTTTTTAACTTTGCAATACATTCTAAACTAAAATTAAAGTCGAAATCGTTTACTGTTTCACCTTCCAAAATTTTCTTAACTTTCTTCAATTTCAAATACCCCGCATTTTTATTTATCACTTTTTTAAATTTATCGTATATAGAATTACCTATTGTACGCTTAACCTTCTTACATAGCATATAAAATTCGTCTACTACTTCGACTGATTCCGAGAACGACATCCCTTGCGTTTCTAGTTTACGAATGGAACTTTAAACAAAGCTATAATTCGACTTAATATACAAAAGGTTTTGTAGCAATTCTGTTGATGTTACTATCTTTTTACAGTTTTCTAGAGCAATGCAGTCAGCAGTGATTTCAAGAATTACAATTTTTATTCCTTCAACATTATCGGCGTAAAAAATTGCTGCGTCTAACCATGTACCACATCTTGTAATAATCGGTGCAGGAGGCAACTTAACACCGGGAAGTCGCGCCTTATAAAATTGAATTCGTAAAGGTGCTTTTAAAAGTACTTTTCTGACATTGCTAATTAAATCATTAATCAAAGGAAATTGATTCCTAACGTCTTCGGCTATATGACTAAACCCATGAGCTAAACAAGTGGTATGAATTTAGTCATGTATCGTGCAGCGTCGGATAGCATTAGTAAAACTTTTTCAAAAGGTATACTTCCAGGTAAAAAGAAATTTGGTAAACCTTCTTGAACGAATTGGGTAATTGTCACATTATTTGTTTTTTGAAGTTCTTTACAATAAATTAAATATGATTTACCTACAATATCTTCGTGAAGAATTCCTATTACCAAATGGCAAACAAGGGCCACACTTATCCATATTTTTATCTACCATGAAATAAATAAAATTATTCCCTACCAATTGTTGAAGTTCTGCCATTGTTTGCTGGCAAACAGGATGTGAGATAATTTTTTTCGTAAGGTGTCTTATGTTTACAATATTTTTGCAGAAATGATTTCAAATTAATATTGTTTAATCTTGCTAATGGTATGTTAGACAAAATTAATGCGTTACACAGGTGCGTATTATATCTTTCTTGTTCTGAGTATCGTGAAGTTGATGCTACACCTACACATTGATATATAGATTGCTGCACACATTTTTCACATTTTCCAATATGTGATGGAGTTTTAGCGTGTTGATCAATCAGGTATTTTCTCTCACAAGACACCTAGAACAACAATTGTCATTTTATATCAAAAGTTAAAGAATTTCAAAACGATTGTGAAGCTTTTGGTAAAATTAAACTTGCCAGTTTGCTGCAGGCTCGACAAAATATTTTGTCGCCATCCTTGACCAGTTCAGGATACGGCTTAATCCATAAAGAAAGTTTGTTCGCTATACTCATTCTTTGTACGCACAGTGTTTAAAAATGTAATACAATTACATGCTGTTTCGCTCAAGGATATTCAATGAATGAATAGTTTATTTTGGGAATTAATAATAATAATAAAACGTATTTACCATATCCCTTCTGCTAGGCGAAATGAAGCACGTGCAGTTCTTGGAAAAAAGTATAAAAGAAACCAATGTAAAAGATCGTTCTGAGAATTGTCCGTTGTCGATCTACATTAGGAATTACTAGGAATGTTTACTAATAGAAAGTATAAGAAAAGCTTAAATATGCAATATATGCAACTTTTGTAAAAATATGCAATATATGCAAATTTTGTAAAAATATGCAATATATGCAATATATGCAGTCACTAAATAGCGCTAATTAATTCAATTAGTGTAATACGTCTACATACGGACTATAATTAAAGATATGCAAAAACTAAAATATATACACGTTGCATATAATCCGGTCTCTAATTATATACATATAGCTGCTTAATGCTTTGAGCAATGTTTCCCATTGCTTAAATATGTATCTGAATGTTTTTTTCAATTCTCTCAGACCGTCTCAAGAGGAGATGGGGTGTTGAGTCTTAGAAGTATGTATATCACGTAACTACAAATAGAAAAAAATAAATAGCTTTTTAGAAATGTCAGAGAAGTTCTCACACCTCGACCGGGGTAGTGAATTAAGTGAGGACTTAATCCCTTTTTTAAATTACATGTATTCGTGGTCGACAGCTACGTGTCGGAAGATACAGAGAAGCAACGTAAATTTGGAATCAGCGGGACGCTGTTATTGAGAGAATTGCCGGAACTACAAATTACGTTGAAGGATGGTATAATGACACATAATCAATAGCGTAAAGCCTACTCACAACCATTAAATAGGACGTCTAAAATGTTACAGTTGCCATAGAGTTCAATTATAGAGACGCCTTGGATATTCAAGTAATCTAGAGGAGCAAGAGGCATCTACGTAACCTTAGACACAAGTGCTAGTCGTTGGTGTAAACTTCCGTAAAACGCTCGATTTTCGAGTTCAAACCGCGCTGAAGAATCGTCAGTATGCTGACGTTCCGCTCTCCAACGCACCGAGCTGCTTCTGGTCTGCATCACGTCGATAACGCTGCCAAAGAACTTTGTACAGTGTTATTTAGTACAGCTTAAGTACCTAATATAAGTTTACAGCTTTATTTTCTCAAATTCAAAGATATACAATACACCCAGAGAAGACAATAACTAAGTTCACGTCTAGACTTTTCGAAATAACACGAATCTGCAAAGTAACATAATTACGAAGTTAACTGTTTTAATTAGCTTTCTGGTTAAATCTGTAATTTATTTTCAGAAATGTGACTAGAGTACTATGTGCGAATGATACATGACGGCACAATTTGCTGCATTTTTTTTGCAATAGAATCTGTACGTAAAGAAATTACTATAAGTGTGTCTTAGTCTTGTTTATAACATAGTATAGGTATACCTAAAAAAATTAGAATTAAAATTTTGAAAATTCTTTTTTCGAGATCAATAGTTTTTGGAAGTTACTTTAGGAATTACATATACAGTGCGCTTGTAACATTTATTTACTCCGCTAAAATACCCTATTGCACCCACTTGCATGAGTTCCAAAGAATACTCCACAGCTTAGAAGTGAATTAAAGCAGGAGACTATGTTGTTTTTTGTAGTTGAATGAACATGTGTGTGGTATTAATTGGAAATCCGGTTTTTTGACGTGTTTCGAAATATGTATACGTGTAATTCCTTATGATTGGTGATTGAATAAGTTAATTTTTATCATCATTTGTGATTAAAACTTCTGCGCAGTAGCAATCACGACCTCAAAAAGAAGGTGTATGCGATTACATCGAAACGTCTGGATGTACATGGGTCTTCCAAGAACCAACACCGAACGCGGGACAAAACCCAAGAGGATAACTAGACATCCTTTACCCGCAGTGGTATTTCCCTTTCAGCTTGCAACCTTAATTTTTTTCTAAATTGCTTTTACAATTGCATTCTATATGTCATTTTTGTTGGCAATTCACAACAATGTGATTAATATAGGGGGTAGTTTTATAATTTTGATTTTACAAATAATCGATCTCACAAACTCTAAATAGGTCAAATAAATCGTGCATTGGTTGAGCATTGTAGGTATGTTTAAAAAAAAATGTTATATGATCCACGAACTTTAGCTACCTTTCTTAAAAACTTTATTTCTATGTTTAACAAATGATTCTTTATTAATTTAGATTTTTTTTCCTTTTATCTCATAAATTCTTACAGCCATAAGTACCTAATATTGGCACTTACAAAAGCAACCTGCAGATTAATAGATAGATTAGATATTGGATACGAAAGTATCTCATTATGTCCCTTTCTAATATTTATTTGGAAATAAATTTGTATAAAAAGTAAGCTAGAGATGTCAAATACATTATTTCAGTTAAAAGAGAAGGTAATACAATCGGACTAAAACAAATATTTCTTGTACTGTAATGCGTCTGCTAGGGATCAAAGTCGCTCGGAAAGGACAATACATCTTAGTGTTATTAACCCAACTCCACATTCACGAGAATATTCTAAGAACTAGTTATTGGGATGTACTTTCAAGCTGTCTTGAGAAATTCTAATCAAAACAGTAGACGCTATTTATTATAAACATTTTAACATAGCTTATTAGTGATCTCATTTAAACATAGGTGAACATACTGAATACGTACAAACACACGCCAGTAATGTAAAGTAGACATAAAATGTATTATGAAAACAAGGAACCTCTTTGTGAGTTTCTAGGTAGGCACGTACACGAGTTAATCTAGAATTTCTGTTTACATTTCCCTCGTATATAAGGTGTGCAAAACATCGTTCGATTGTAGACGTGATCGGTTAATAATGGTTATTTTAGGTTCATTAATTATTTACTACCGGAGTATTTTCAGCGCGAACTCGCTAACCGCATGCGCTTTGAAAAATCAAAAAGTTAATTATAAAAATGCTAGTAACACGTTTGTTATTTACTTAATACGCTTAACGTAGACGACTGGTATGTTAAAATAATATCTGATCGGCTGTTTCGAATAATCCGGCATCTTTCGATAGTGTTCATATAATTTCTTTGTAATTACCAACCTTTTTTTTTCTGGGAAACCCGTGGGCTAGCGGCAAGAGGTTTCCCCGGCAAGAGAGTGGACGCGGGTTCAAATCTTACCGGGACTAACTTTTTCAGAAAAAGAAAAAATAAATTAAAGAAAAGACATTGGTATTTACAAGGAAATTATATTTGATCATTAAAATAAACAAAGTATGAAATATGGAAAGATCTAATTTTGTTAAATCCAAAATATTCTGCGAAAATTCCTTCGCAGACGCGAAAAATAAACTGATAAACAGGGTTCGCTTTCGGTCCATCCTTTCCCGAAAAAGTCATTAGACAACCGAGTAGATTGTAAATAGTCATGTTTTAGAAATTTTAGAGCCTGCGTAGAAAATAATTTGCATGTGTGATACAGTTTTTACTTTCAGTCGGTAACACGGTTGACAATGAGAGCCCACGTGCTCTCGAAACGCTGCGTCCCGCATAATTAATAAATTTGTGTGAGTGGAGTTTACTGCTATACCTGTGAATTGATAAACATATTTAAAATAAGAAATTTAACGTAAGCATGTTATTGAACACTTAGTATCCCGTTTGACAGTCTTACCTTGTAGTTTTTATAATATCGACAGCTATGTTATTGCAGTGTATGCAGTCTGGATGTATTATGTATACATATTCTGCATGCATAGGCAGGACATGTTACAATTTGCTAGGGTTCTTTAATTCTGACGTTAGCGTCGTAATTGATTCAATTTTGTTTTGGATTTATATTCTGTATAATTACATATTTTCGTTTTCCGTACTTTCTTGTTTTATTTCAAGGACATCCCGTATAAAATAATCTAGAAAATATAGTCTAGGTCAAAAATATTGCGTATTTCTTTTCAATTTTTTTTCTGTAACATTGATGCACTTTCTTAATGAAAATTAACATTATTTTACCATTTATTTTATATTATCAGTATGCATTTCTAGTGTAGCTTGTGTTGATTTTGAATTTTCTGTTACTAAAACTCCACATGTAAATGAATTAGATGCTGCTAAAGTTCTTACTTCAGATAACGAAGGTCGTAGGCAAGAAGATATTGCACAAATCCTGAGAATAAATAAATCGACGGTTTCTCGTATTTTAAAAGTATACGAGGAGACTGGGAAACATAGAAGGTGGTTCTGACAAGGACGTAAAAGGTGTATGACGCAAAGGGGTGACCCTCATTTGCAACTTCAAGCTTTACCATCGTAAAATGCAAGGCAAGCTTAAGGTAAGCACAAGAAAATAAGGGAAACGGTTAAGGAAGCCGCTTTAAGTCCAAAACGTCCTGCTAAAATTCCTCGGCATCTTTCACATCGCAAAACGTCCCTGCTACAGTTTGCACGAATTTGTACTGTTTGCGATGAAGATGAAGGAATATAGTTGTTTTCGCAGACGAGACAAGAATACCATTGTGAAAATCCACATACATGGCATATAATTTTGTGCAAACTGTTTGCTTTGGCGGAAGTTCCATTATGCTATGGGTTGGCATCAGTTGGAAAAGTGGCACGGTGTTTGTCGAGGTTAATTTGAGAATAGCTAGAAGGTATTTATTTAATAGAAAAATATGCATCTACAACTTTCAATCATTATCTCAAAATTTGCTTTTATAAGATTCTCTTACGTGAGGTTTACGGAACAGTCTCGCTGAAGGCAGTAATCGGTCATCATATCGGTACCCCATCTTCTTTGGTACCTTTGCTCCATAATGCTGCTGTGTTTGTGAAATTTTTCCCCCTGTTCCTCACTAAAATCACCTAAGTTTTCTGGAAAAAGAGTGGCTGTGAAAGTAATGAATCTTGATACTCATGTTACATCCGAACGTATAAAAATTAGAAAGCATCTGTTCTACTAATTATTTAACGGTAAAATTTATACGTATGAGTAATAAATTTCACCGTGATGTATCTCAAAAACTAGAGCTGCTAGGAAGAAATGCCAGTTATTTTTGGAACCAACACATCAAGAATACCCCAAAGCAGTTCGTATTTTACAAGCACCACGACAAAAAATGTATTAATGCAAGATAATGCCCAGGCACATGTAGTCGTAACACTGCTCTAGTACCTTCGAGGAGTCAGAATTTCGTTATTAGATCGGCCGCTAATAAGTTCAGATTTAAACTCGATACAGCACCTATGAGACATCCCCAAATGCTGAATACGAGCTCGAAATCCAGCCCCTAATTCAATTGAAACATTACGAATCGCAGCTTAGGAAGAATTGAATAGAACTCCGCAAGAAACCGCTAGAGATCTGCGTAGCACGCCCAGTAAAATGTAAGCTGCAACTAGACTTAGAGGAGGAAATGTTCGTTATTATTCATATTAGATAAAAATATTGGTTTGTTGTCGTCATTGCAACTCTTTTCAATTATCACGAATTTGTTCTAATGATATCATTTGTATGCAAAATGTCACAGAAAGATTAAGAAAATATTTTTGTCCGTGAGTGTATATGAGGTGCAATTAAAATAATCCGTGGCTGTCTTTCATTTATCCCCTACATAATAAAGGTAATGATTGTTGATACTACTCGAAATTATAGTTATAAAGTCGTTCATTTTAACTCCCATTACACTTAGATCAATCAACAGTATGCGCAGCGGTTGTAAATCTTCAAGATGAGGTGTTAGAGTAATTAAATTGAGAATGGTTTATTTCTAGAGCGGGTGCAGTAGTAAAATTTGAAAATAAATCGGTTTAACGTAAATATTATGAATTAATTCTAAGGTAGGCGATTTCCGTCTTTTCCCTATTGACTATCTAGACATGTAGGTGATGCAAATATTTGCCGATTATTGCAGAACTGGAATAAACAATTAAGTGCGGATTTAACTTTAACTTTATCGCCTATGTGATAATTGAAGAAACAGCATGTGATATTTTGCGTCAAAAATAAGTGCTACAGATTGATATATAGGAATACACAAAATTTGAATTTGCAATTTGGTACTAATATCTTAATAACGCTAATAACTTCATAGTGGCGTAATAATAAAGCAATATAATGAATATGAAGTTAACAAAGTTACGGAGTAGCGGAAATTAGAGTACACATATTCTCGCTCAATTTCAACGCTTTTATGGCCATATTTATAACTCGTACTCAAGGCGAAGCTCATGTTAAGCATGTCTGGTCGACTTATATGCGTCTTATAAACAAACTTCAAGCATGCATCGGTACTTGCATCAAAAATGAGAATTTGTCCTCAAGATTGTGTTAGAATAACCTTGATACAAACAAAACTGTATTTAAGCTTAATTTAACTTTTTGTCGAATAACAAGAAAATATACCAAATATTAGAAGAACTTCAAGAGATTTGCAATATATAGATAACTTAGGAGAAAAAAAAAACCGTGAAGAGCGTGTGGAGAGAAGCATGTACGAGAATTTCGTTTTCAAAAAAGAAACCGTGGTAGATATCTTCTTGCTCCTTATTATAGGTAGACTTCAAAAGCCGGATAACCGTAGTTTACATCTTGAATTTCACTATTACTAATTTGCTTACATTTTGTGCCATTTGTAATTTTCAGGTTGTATCTGTGGATTTACGTGATATTAGACAAGCAACAACGAATCAGATTATAATAGAAAATATTAATGGCAGAACATATCGGTGGTTTTACTATATTTCCGTATACAGCACAAGAATTTTGGTCAAATACTATAGAATTGTATGAAATTGCTCAGCTTTAGAAAAGATTTCTTTTACGTGCATATACCCAAGGTCATACGAGGGTCGCCTTTAAGTTTTGCATATAAAGCTGGAAAAAAACAGTATTAGCTTTTAATGACCTCATTGTTTTTCGAAGTCTTCTCCACAAAGATTAATACACGTTTGTCGTACAGTCAAAATTACGTTTTGAAGATATTGACCGCTCCTGTTGATGACTGAACTTTTCACCACGTAGTCTGTTCTTGATTTTCGGAAAGTTAAAGGAGTCATTGGGAGATCGTTCGGGGTTGGTTTCTCGGAGCTCAACGGTGGCCTGCGGTTGTATACCAATTGGCGGTAATAGTTCTTTGATCTTGTACAGGAATTGTTGCTATATGACCTGCTTTGTTTTTGGAGGCACTCCGAGAGCGGATGACTTTTATCGGCTTTTCTTCATCTTGGAACACCCAAACAGACGAGTGGTGTGTATTTTCTGGCTCGCATAGGCAAATGCATGATTCATCACCCCCGACGATGTTGTACTCATTTTTAGAGTTTCCGACATTAAAGCGATCTGGAGTTTTTGACACCAATTTACCCTAGCTACTTTCTGTTCTTCAGTCAACAGGAGCGGTATTCAACGGGAAACTTCTTTTACACACAGTTCTTCATGACAAATTTGTTGAATTGATGTTTTGGAAATCCCCAATCTTCGTTGATGATCTTGCGCACAGCATCGAATCTGAATGCCGTTTTTGGTACATCTCTCCTTGGATCGTCCCTAAGACTTTTGATGTTTGAATTTTCTTTACCAACGAGAGATTGTTAACTGATGTGGGGCTTCATTGCCGAAAATAAAAACCAACTCGGCGAGGTATTCCTGTTGAGATAATTACCTTGGAAAATTATAAAAACGTATTGCGTCAAAACGTTCTCGGTTTAATTCCATTTTTCAATCAACATGTCAACTTTGACGGTTTGTTGTAGCATCTGAATTTTAGATTTAGGTTAAATAAAGATGGAGGTTGATTTTTAGTACTGACATTTGATTGGTCGTACCCTCTATATCACGGTATGTAAAACTTAGGAGATATCCCTCGTATAAGTGCAGTCTGTGAATGCAAAGGATACACGAGGATACTTGTGCTTATGGTATGTTGTGTAGGTCCCAGCCGAGATAGATTGGATATAATTGTCCAAGTGATTTAGGAATTGGATGAGTTTTACCTGGGGTGTTCATAGAAGAACACAGAAGAGAGAGCAGCGGTAAATTGCGTTTTTTCTTCTAAGGTGTGAGATACATACTACTAGGGACAAAGTGGAAAGGAATGCTGTCACAATGTGATGAAAAAACTATAATCAAAGTATAACAGCAGGTGCATGTATAATTTTCTTGAATATACTTTATAGAAACTGAGTTTTTTCGTAGAACAAGCATTGTATGTAGCTTAATAATTAAACTATTTAATAACAGGTAACCTATATAGCTTCCATTAACTATAGCGTTTGTCTTTGTGTATTTTATCTATTGGCAAATTGCCTTCCAATGCACGCATGCGAAGATTGCATGAATATAGATAGCTTCATAATTTGTGTTTGTCAAACCTCAATCGCTGCGCCGTTTGCTACACTTCAATGGAACCAGATCACAGGCTGTAGTGCAAATAGTGCGTGGTAAGCTAAAGTTGATCAAAGTACGCTATTGGCTGCACTAACGTCGTTTCAAGTCAAACAAAGTATAACGTACTGTTCGAGCTTTGGATGAAATAGGTACAAGCTACCACTGTCAGTAAATTTATATTAAATATTTATATATTCATAATTCTGTACCTTTAGTTTTAGTTTATGTTAAAAGATAATGATAAAATATTGTTATATTCTATAAAAATATAGTAAGATGCTTAGAATTTGCAATTTCATAATTTATTTGAAACCTGAATTCCCCATAAGCAAATGTAGTAAATTTTCACCTTGGAGGGTAGTTCAGGATCCTTATGCGTGCAATGTTTATTGTTACACGTGCTCATAATTATAATACATAACATACGACATCCTATTGCCAACAAAGCTCTTGTCTGCATAGTTGTCGAATTCCTTTAAGAGTTCACAAAATTCATAGTATACCTACGAAGTAACTACAGGCTTTGTAATATACCAGCCGTAATGCTTGGATTGATTTATATTTGCCTATGATGGGATTAGATCTAATTTCATTCTGACACTTCTTTTTCAGGAACAGTGTTTTAAAGTCACCGAAAGAATGACAATATTCTTGTACAATTGAAAACCATGTTAATGTTTCTGTTTCTAAAGGGGTTCTGATTCATGAAAATTCATGGTCTACGTGATGAATACGGATTCTCAGATACGTCATTAAACTTTGGAGGTAGATTTTTAATTTTAATGTTAATGCCTTAAGGTGAATATGAGGCATGATCGCTATGTATCAGGTTATGCTTAGCTTACGATATCCTGATATGATGAATATTGTACAAAATTTAGCGTGAATGTCAACCAAATTAATTTTGTTATCGATTTGGTTCAGGTAATCCCCATGGCCATTACTTTTCGGCTTCCAGGCAAATAATTTGAAAGTCAAATAAAGTGGTTGCTATGCTTGACAACCATACGACTTGTGTATGGTTGTCACCGAATAAAGACATCTCTCCTAGAGTAGATCAAATTATCTTCTCAAACGTACAAGCATCGTCATGAATTGATGAAATAATACGTGCAAAAGTTATTGACAGATTTATTTCCTGCATTAAAAAATAGTTTATTGCCTCGGCGTGACAGTGGACGTTGTAGTATAAGTTTAAGTTTTTCGAAAGATAAAATTAGCCTTGTGCATACACTTACACAGAGACGAGAATTGCAACAATACATTGAAATAGCAGACACACCAATCGATAATAGGATGGACGATGTGCGAGCCTGTTGGATACGTGTGGCGTCTGCGATGAGCCCGCGAATCTAATAGCAAGATAACAACGATGAATCGAGGAATACCATTGAGCGAGCGCCCGCCTCCTATTTTTTATACACGAATGCGTACAGTTTTGCATCATTTTATCTTCTTTTTTAGTTTTAATGTCGGGTAACTAGTACCAATACAATTTTACCACAAAATAAACATATAATTCACTGTGCAACTTGTGTAAATTTTTCAAAAATAAGAATACAGAATACGAATTTACTTCTTTGCTTTTTTCTTTTTCATGTAATTATCCCCAAACGCTTCTTTTGATAAAATATTAAGCAGTTTTCACAATTTTGCAGCCACAAAGTTTATGCGATACTAAACCTTAAAACAATATACGCTAAAATTACTTTTCGCAAAAATTTTCATCAGAATACTTTATCAAAGGGAAGTAGAAACGAACTTCGAACAAGGTAAGACAATCACGCCTGGTATATAGAGGGTAGTAACGTGCGGAACAACATCCATTATTGATGGTGAAAGAGGGAAAGTTTTAAAAGATTTTTTGACGAGAATACATTAATGAAGAAGGCAGAGCAGTTGTTTGTATTTTGTAATTTGATTTCTTGCTAGCGTAGAGGAAATGAAGGCGAGAAAGACAGCCTTGATCTTTTATCGATCACTTTCATTGGGAAAAAGTACTGTGTTCTCCAGAGCCGGATTTAGCGCTGAGCAAGTGAGGTAGTTTGCGTTGAACAAGAAAATTAAAAGAAAGAGAATTATATTTGTGAAAGTCAAATTCACGTGTCTTAATATATTACTTATTTGGAAGTTATGACAACATCGAACTACAAATGTAAATACTTCCGAAGCAGAAAGGCACACTGCCTTTATGTGACCAACAAATGGTAGATTGCTGTTAAACAGAATACCAAGATTGATAAAATTACAATTTTCTTGCAATTTCCAACGTAATTAAATATCCGAAAAAATTGGTCTCGGAGGGGACTTGATAGAGAGATGTTGGGTTCAAGTCCCCTCCGAGACCGATTTTTTCGAATATTTAATTACGTTGGAAATTGCAAGAAAATTGTAATTTTATCATTACTAATGCCAACGGTGGTTTAGTATTTATATTCATATTAATATTAGTATTATATATAACACATGGGCTGAAAAGTCCCGGGCCTAACGCATAGATGACGCTAGTTTTATTACAGTCATCTTTCTCTCAGTTAGTACTAACCTTCAAAAGACAGCTGTTAAAATTTCATGATATTCTATTCATTAGTTTGTGAGTTATTGTGCTAAGAGTCACGCTACTTTTGTTATTCTCAAAACAATGGATCAAAAACAATTTCGTGTTTTAATTTTACACTGCTTCTTGATGGGAAAAAATACCGTTCAAGCGAAGCAATGGTTTGAAAAGTGTTGTGGGGACTCCGCTCCATCAGAAACAACAATAAAACGTTGGTTTGCTGACTTCAAACGTGGTCGTAGAGACACCGATGATGCAGAACGCAGTGGACGTCCAAATGAGGCGGTAACACCAGAAAACATCAAAAAAATCCACAAAATCGTTTTGAATGATCGAAAAGTGAAGTTGCGTGAGTTAGCTGACATCGTAAAGATATCAAAAGTACGTGCTACCGACTGTCGGTAACACGGTTGACAATGAGAGCCCACGTGCTCTCGAAACGCTGCGTTCCGCATAATTGATTAATTTGTGTGAGTGGAGTTTACTGCCATACCTGTGAATTGTACATCCACACAGTCCTTGCAATCGTCATCCCATTTGTTTAGATTGAGATTTGTGGAATCAGCTGCATGTTGCTGTGGCTATGAAACGGTTGATCTGAATCACATTTTCCTTAGGTGCGCTTCGCATAAGAGCGCCATTGACTCACTTATTGACATTCTAGTCTCACTAACGTTCCCACTGCCTACTTCTATTGTTACACTTTTGCATTCTAACACTGGAAAAGTGTACAATTTGCTTGTAGAAATGTTGAAACGGATGAAAATTGGGATCTGAGCTCCAGTGAAAGTAACATCCCTGTGTGGGTTAACCTGTTTTCCAATTGGCATTTTCTCGTGAATGCATACTGTGTCAGTCATACAAATAGGCCCCGGAATGTGATATGGATGTCTCTGTTTTATATCACCGTGCTTGCCTTCACTGGAGTTCAATAACATTACTGATTCCTAATTTAAGTTCTATTTTTTTATTATTATTTCCTCTGATGCAAATGGGCCTGAGACATCATTTATAAAACAGAATTGTAAAAACACAAGTAACAGAACATGAAGCAAACTTTATGACATCCACTGTAGACATTTAATCAAAATAAGATTACGGTAGCTTAAAACGGTTTTAATTAAACCAATAGAAACCTTGAAATAGAAATAATCCAAATCAAAAACTAACATGCCATAATAAAGTCTTGCAATTACCCTAGAAGAGTGCGAATTCAGTTGGGATCACTTTCAATTTCCTTTGAGAAGCGTTCTAGCACGAATTCCGCTAATTTGATGCATAAATCCGCTCTCACTTGTTCCCAGGCGGTTTCTATTTTCCTCGGTAATTGATTTCTGTCCCTTAATTGTTTCGGAGATTGTTCGTGTATTCTCCTCTTTAATATAATCCGACAGGTTTTCGTTCAAGTTAGAAACTACCTCTTGAACGAGCGCTTGAGGGTCAGCTTAATACATTCAAATTATTTTCTGTGTTCAGTATCGAGCGGTAGAACTCGGTTAGGACGCAGATCGTTTTTTTACGATTCGCCTTACCGAAGAATCTCGTGAAGGTATGTAATTATGAGGTGGAGGTTTTCTTTATATTCTTGGTTTTCTCAGATTTAAAAAATATATGTATGTCTTTAAAATCACTAAAATATACAAGAAACAAGATTTACGAAAATTATAGTTTAATTGTTAGTGTTAGAAGTTGCATGAACAGTATTTATGTGTTCATAAATGAAGTTAATAATCCAAAATCCTTCTCTAATTTTAGATTTCAGTTGGATACGTATTTTGAGATATTTTATGTACCACAGGTGGCCTACGGAGGTAGGGCATACTTTTCGGAGTCTTCTGTCAAAATCATCCCATATCAGCTCAATGGGATTTTGATTGGGACTTTGCAGCAGTCATGTCATTATTTATAAAGTGCCATTATCTAGTTCTTCATTTAAGGAATTTTTACATATCATTGCTGAGTGTTTGGGGTCGTTGTTCTGCATGAATGCAAAATTTTCGCCGATTAGATCTTGTCCAGATGGTATTGCATTATCTTGCAGTATTTCTAAATCACTCTCTTTTCGCAAAATACCACCGAAGTAAACACAACTCCAGATAAACACAGAAGTTCTTCCTTGCTTGATAATTGGAACTACACAATCGTGCAATTGTCATCGATAATGTTATTACCGTGCTAGCTTGTTTTCTATCTTTCTATACGTTAAAAACTTCAGTACGTACGCCCTAGTATTTACAGAAAACTTTGTCGTGAATTATTCCAATGTGTAGAAAATATAATACTGCTATAGTATCATAACCACTTTGGTGTTTCATCCTACATACACGAATGTACGGGCTAGCGTCCATGTTTAGCGGTTGTGAAGATAAATGATCCTCCTAAACTAACAATACGTCGTTATGCATAAATTCTGCTTTGAATATTTGAGTTGAGGCTTTCACCTTATTAGTTTATATGATATATTGAGCGATTCTAAATTATAAGCAGTAATATTTCTCCACTTGCGTGATTTCTCTCCAGAACAATTGCAAGTTCCTTTAATGTTTCCTTTAGAACCTATGTTATTAACCGTTTACGGTACAATTAAAATGTTTAAAGAGAAGGTATTCTCTTAAAAGACATACTTTGCATATCCGGACATAAACAACGTTGTGTCTCTTCCGTCGTAGTTACCTAGGAAATTTTGGATAGAAGACAATCGACTCACAATTTCCATCTAAGCAAATGCGACATGTCAAGCTGTACTGCTGTTATATTCAAGTGAATAGCAAATTATAAAGCATATATTTTGAACTTGGTTAGTTAATCTATGACATACCTGCGCGATTATAAAAAAATAATGTAATGATTTCTTATTTTATTGATTTACATTGTCTCCTCCTTCTTGCTGATATATGAGGCTCTGAGCCACTTACGACCTCCACACTCTCTTGGGTATCCTGTGCCCTTCCATCCCTTCCATGCGTTCTCTTCAATTCCGTCTGTAGTCCCTTATTCATTAACACTTCTAACTCCAAGTTCTTGTCACATGTCTGTGCTTCTCTCTTTATCACTTCTTGTATATCCTGTTGCTCCTCCTAGAAATCCCATTTCCGATGTTTGGATTCTTCTTTCATTTGCTCTAGTTATAGTCCAGCTTTCACTCTCATATTAGTATTCTTCCTTACTTTGTTTTTCAGTGTTCTAGCCATGGTGCCATTTATTCGGTTGAATTGTATTATTCTTGTGTGTACGTGCGCATAGTAGATCCAAGGAAGTTAAATGTTTCTATCTGCTCTATTGGCTTATTGTTAATTATTATTTTTGATCTGATTCTGTTTCATTTTATGAAATATCTTTACTACAGTTTTTTCTGTCGATATAGTTAAGTTATATCCTCCCCCATCAGCTTCTTAAAGTGTGTCTTGGTCACTGGCTATTAACACTTGGTCGTCAGCAAAGAGTAGTATTATCAGATATTTTTGTTTGTTCAGATTGAGTGTGTAGTGCCTTGATGTTTGCCATCCATTCCCGTAACAGGTCACTAATTTATATGTTAAAAAGCATTGGTGACAAGCTCCATCCTTGTCGTCGTCCTAAATTTATAATTGCAATATTATCTTCGTTATCGATTACGGTAATATTTGAGTTGTTACGCATGCTTTTAATAACTTTAATCAGATGTAGTGGTATTCTTCGTTTTTCCAGTATGTTCCATAGTTTTTCTCCTACTACCTTACTCTACTTACTAGCATTCTTATAATCTATAAACAATATGTATGTTTCCTTATTATGTTGTCGGTGTTTCTCTATTATCTGCAGAATCCTGTCGAAAATGTGTGGGACTATCTACACTTAATTTATGGAGGTATAAACTTCTGGAAAATAGTGTGGTGCTTTTGGGTGTTAATATTAACACCTAACCTTTTACTGCACATATGAAGGAGCAAAACAACTGATAGTTTCTAATAATTCGTCAATGTAAGTAACATAAAAATATGAAGTATAATAAAATGAACTAGTTTTATTAAAAATATATTTTTGTGAAACCATGAATAATAGTCAATTATACCATACATTTTATGCATCTTGTATATTTTAACCGAGAAACAATTGTATTGGCATATTTTGTCCACCCAGAATTTCCCTATTAATACTCCTCTAACATATTTGAAGCACACGAATATAACTGAGAGCGGACATATGCAAAAAAATATTTCATTACCAATTTAACGAGCGAATCGGAGGCAAAAAATCATATTTGGGAGTCTCGCGAGCCTCGAGTGGACGCGTAGATAATTAGGCGCGATTTTTCGCCGTCACTCGCCGTTTTCAAATTCCATTAGTTAATAGCTCTTCTAATTTAATTAATGGAACATCGAGCCGCAAGTTCGCTTTTAACGGGTGAACTTCAAACTTGGAATTGAGAGCGAAGTGAGCGGAATAAAATTCGTGTTGAACGAGAATGTAGGCGGAAGTGTTCCTCGTTCTTTTTTCTCCCTTTTTTTTTCGAATGGGATACCGGCCACGTACACGACTCACATCGTCAATTTTAGCCGAAAGTAATTTCTCTTGAGAAACACATAATTTATGCAAATATATTCGGGAGAAACGGAAGTGGTCGTCTTAATGGGAGAAACGTAATTAAATAAATACAGGATGTAACCGTAAGTAAAAGATCTAATAATTTATATAAGATGTAACGGGTTTCGTTTATGCAATCTGTAGGTGCTATTCACTGAGAAATTGCAATGATGCAATAGAATTACATAACTTATAAAATACAATTAGATATGCAGAAGCAGTTATTTCAGTAGCACTTATTTAAATCTAATGAGTGAATAAATATGATTGGCAGTGTCGAGTGAAATAATAGAAATTTTCAACTTTTCTTGTTGAAAAACAAAAGCATACGCTGTTTGTTGAGCGCCTTAACCGATAACCAAGGTGAACACCTTCACCATTCACTTATCTTATCACATATAGGCAGAAAATAACAGAAAAACCTTTACTCAAATAGATAGGGGTTACGTTTGTTATTCAACATATGAGGTGTATCTGAGAATTAATGAGAATCAATTGTGTACGCTCAATGTGAGTAGCTGACTGGAGTTGACTAGATTAGAGTGGAAGGGGGTAGGCACGTAATTAGAACTGGTGCAGGTCATTTACAAGGAAAGGTTCTCGGGTGTGAAACTCAGATCTTATTGAAACTTGGTAGATAAGTAGAGTATGTTGAGATTTAAAAATTAAAATTTTTTTGTCTGTGCTGAAATTCACTCTAAGGGGGTCAAACAGCTCTTCGAAAATTCACAAATTTTCAGTTTTCTTGATTTAATTCTTGAATGGAGATAGATCGAACAAAAATTTAAATACAAATGTTGCACCTTATCCCAAGGTGTTTCAAGACATATGTATGTCGCATATACAGAGTGCAACATTTGAGAGCGACGCCTCAAAGAAGTGGATATCGAATTCCAAAAAAAAACATAGAATTGTTTCGCGCAAAATCACTAAATTTATCAATCACTCATTTAGATCAGATACTCCGCAATTAGAAAGGATTGCTAGTAATTTTATTAATGAAATTAAACCAGTAATCCAGACTTATGGTGCTATGCATGTATATAATGCGGATAAAAGAAGTTTCAACTCGTAGACACATTCTGGACGTTCACTAGCATTCCAAAGTACGAAGAAAGTTAAAGTCGCCATTCGGTCTATACAAGCAACAACCCATAGTTATACTATTCCTCCAATAATTTCTGCATCTGGTAAACTTATGTCTCCATTACTGGTGGTACTAAACGAAACTGGTGGCAACTTTGGGCCGCAACTACAACTAACCCTATTTTGACTTGGAATAGTTGGTATTCAAGCCACATCTTCAGATAAGTTCACCATTGATTTATTTAACAATTGGTTTCTTAATACTTACTTATCAAGCAGTGGCCCAAGAAATCTTATATTTTTAAACTCATGGATAGGTCACTGTTCAGGGTCTTTGGAGAAAGAGGTCCCTTCCAACAAAAATGTACAAATACTGACAATGGCAAAGAAAGCAACAGGTATGATTCAACCACTGAATTTAGAATATGGAAGGGATTTAATCGACGACTTTCTGACCTGATTCTTATCTCTATTTGCGAAATAATGTCATGAAGTTGCAACCATTGATACACAATCAATTGTTGTTCTCTAAATATATCAATTTGTATGCGTATGCCTGGTACAAGTACGGTTATACATAAAAAGAATCAATCTGAACCACTCCGACATCTCATGAATTTTGCGTCTTCAAACCAAGCTCTTCTGCTTCTTCCCCGTTGTTTTCAATGTAATAATTTTGCATTCATTCGTTGTTCTTTTTGTGTCTTAAGCATTTTTTGTAAATACGCATTACAATAAATACTTTAATGATTATTAATAATGCTATGGATCTGTTATCGCTTGTAATTCCGTGGTTATACTGTTGTAGATGGTCTTTCTTAATAGAAGACATATATACTCAATATACAGATGATTTTGCTTTAAGCATGGCGTAAGGTATTACTTGGTCTACGCCATTAGAAGACCTGTTCAATTGACAATGCTTTAAAACCAATAAAGGATGTTAAAAATGAACAACTTGCGTCAATTTCTTTTCCACATTACTATAATCAGCTCTAGCATAAGAGGGTGGCGCTTAAATGCAACACCCTGTACACACCACATACATATGTCTTGAAAGACCTTGGGATAAGGTACAACATTTTTCCGTTCAATTATATTAAATCAAGAAAACTGAAAATTTTTGAATTTTCGAAGGGGTGTTTCGCCCCCTCAATTTGAGCACAAACAAAAAATTTTCATTTTCAAACCCATAAATGTTTACTACTCAGTTGGCTAACAGTTTGAACATTTACGAAATGTTCTTACGTACTAGTTTGCAAAATCATAAACACCACGCATAAAAGATGCATAATATATAAGGATTTTGTGAAAAATTACCCGTAAAACTGAAAAGAATCTCGAATTTCCACGTTCACAATTCCATTTTCTATTTAAATGGTACTTTCAATAGACTTGACTGTGGACACTGAGCTGTTGTACAAAACATATTCTATGGGTTAGTATTGCTTATAATCATTTGATTGTATCACTTTTTATAGAAGGTACACCCACTCCAATTACTTGCGTTTGCTCTAACAAAATATCAATAACGCAATTCAAAATATTTTTTCGGCTGGTGGTCATTTTCCACACAAGAAGGTGCTCTGCCTCATTTTGGTTAAGCAGTTCAAATTTTTTTCAATATTTCTTTTCCCTCAAGATCATTTATCGAATGGCTAGGTAGATCAATTGATCTGTCACTAATGGATTTCTTCTTATGGGATTATTTAAAAAAATCGCTTTTACAAATCGACCAACAAATCTGGAATATTTGTATGCAACAAGTGCTCGTCGATTATTTAAATAACTCCTTCAGAAGGTGTGAGCAACAGCGCCCTGAGTGTTGAAATGCGATTAGTGCCATCTGCCCATTGTCAAAATTTATGAAAAAATGCAAAAAATCATTTTTACACTTCTTGGTTTTTAAGAGTATTCTAACAACAGGGAAGTACGAAACAAAATAGTTTCGTAGTCCTACGATACACTCAAATAATTGTAACGTTAATCCAACTTGAATATGAAATTCCTTACCCGTTAATTTTACACTTCGCAGTGTTAACTTTTACCACTTAACCTTGAAGGGAACCATTTCTCGTTTGTATATTTCAACATTAATATAACAATGTAAACGAGATAGAAATAACAAATATTAGCGCTCTGTTTACACCGAAGACTGTCATTAAGTTGTTTCCGTTTCACATTGCGAAATGATAAATAACCAGATGATAAAACTGTCAAAAATGTTTTTCCCATTACCGATTTGTAAACACTTGAGAGAGAATTCGGTACATCTCGCTGCAGTATTCAAATAAAATATTATTGGCATCGTACACGTGTTATACATAAAATCCTACAGGAAAGACAGTTTCAATTATACTTACGCAAGAGCAAAAACCCGAGATTCTCTCGTATCACTGACAGTTATTGACACGAGAACGTAATAACATAACAAAAATGACTCTCTATAATTTTAATGCAAATTGACTGGATAAAATTTTAAAATTTAATAAATACTGATCCATTTAAAACGGCATACCTAGTTTCAATTTCCGATATACATGAAATAATGTTGTTTATGCTATTGAAAAGGTAATAAATAATATATATATTAATTCAATATTTCTATGTTGTATAGCTACGTAATGCATTCATTCATACATCCCATTCACTTTCTATATATCGTAAACATTAACATTTTCCATTTCCTGCTAAATTGTATTACTCTTCTTACGATATACTTAGTAAAATTTATATTTCTTTTTTCCTGCTATTGATTAATGTTGCCGATATACTGTTATTTGTATTGTAATGAATACTACTACTATCTACTTTTCTTCCCAAGAGCAAGAACAGCACCGAAAGTACAGTGTTAGAGAGCAAAAATTATTTTGCGGTAGCAATAATCATTTACAAAAAGAAAGAGATATTTATTCTAGTAATCATTTTAGTGAAATAATGATACCGACAGGATAATATACATATTTGAGAAAAAGTACCGTATATTTAACTCACAGAAATATTTTGCAAACCCACTGCATGTAAAGTCAAACAAACAGAACACATTTACTTCAAATTGACGACGTTCTTTTAAAAAAGAATTAAATTATATTGTCGAATCAAATATATTACGTTTATTAAACCAAACAAGATATATTTTAAAATTGAACTATTGAAGTTATTTGCTTCAAGAGATAGTATATTTAAATCAAATGAGTTATATCAAAAAAATGCTTAGAAAATACAGCCTCGGACATTTGTCTGGAGCACCCATAAAAGATTTCATTGCACATTACCGCACCGGGATTTCCTGCATTTCACAAGAATTTTTATTTAGCAATGCACATTTTATAACGTCGAAATGCGGAATTCGTATTTATAATCCCCTATTTACATAAATATCGTATTGTTTATTTCAAGAATTTAATCAGTATTGATACGTTGGCAATTGAAGGGGTTTCTAGAGCGTTATTTTTATTATTTGAGTGTGCTGTGTGTTGTGTTCTACTTGCGTACAGTGGATTGTATGAAGATGCCTAAGAGACGGGAGTTGACTGTTGCAGAAAGTAGTCCAATAGTGGTGCTACATTCGCAGGGTATGTCGCAAAAAATATTGCATCAATAATGAAGCGCTCGCGACATGCGATACAATTAACCACTAAATGATTTCAGGAAACTGGATCGTATGAAAATCATCGAAAAATGCAAAACTACTGCGAGACAGAATCGCTATTTGTAGCGTTTAGCTTTACGGAATCGTTTTCAAACACCCAAACAGCTGGCCGCTGACCTATCGGTCGAACAAGACGTTTTTGTATGTGACAGAACTGTTCGAATAAGGTTGGTAGGGATGAATTTGAAGGGCCGGAAAGCGCGTCGCAAGCCATACCTGAGCCAGCAACAAATGCAAAATCGTTTGCTGTGGGCAAAAAATATAAAGATTGGACTGTCGAGAATTGGTCGGTGGTCATACGGTCTGACGAATCAAACATAGAGGTATGTTGAGCAATCCTATTTTGTTCCTATGCTACACAAAATTTGCAAAAATGTATGCACATATCACCAATTTGCTAAATTAAAAAAGTAATTATTGTTAATTATCTAATTCAGATATTTGGTACTTCTGGAGCTCAGTTTGTTCACCGTAAACCTGGGGAGGCATTTCGTGCTAATTGTATCACACCAACTGTCAAACATGGTCGTGGCAGCTTCATGATTTGGGGATGCATGTCCGCAAATGGCATAGGAGAAATGTTTGTGTGTGATGGTAGGATGAACAGCGAGCGGTATATCCCGATGCTAGAAGAGGTATTAGAGGCATAAGTGCTGAAAATATATGACAGGGATGATGCAGAATATTTATTTCATTAACAGGATAACGCGCCCTGTCACAAATCTAGATTCTCTCTTGAATGGCCGGCGCAGTCACCAGATCTGTTGCGCCTATAGAAATTTGTGGCGCATGCTGAAGCTAAAGCTTTCCAGTTACAAATTCAGTAAATTGTACAGGAGTGGGAGGCACTTTCACCTGAAGTTTGTTTTCGTTTAGTAGCGTCAATGCCTAAACGGTTAAATGCTGTTATTAAAGCAAATGATGGTCCCACAAGTACTAAATTTATGAATAAAAACTTATTTAATAAATGTTTATGCATGTAGTTTTATTTTAATAGTGCACAATATATAATTATTTTAAATATTTTTGGGTGCCCTAGATATATGTCCAAGGCTGTATATCTTTGCCGTTATTTAAAATTATGATTTGGTTGGTTCACTATTTATTAAGCCAACATAGCAATGCAATGACTCATGGTATTGGCAAGTTCTTTGACAACAATGTGAGGAGAAATAACGCTAATATGCGGGCATGTTTTTGCCTATCCAGTATCATCGGCACGGGTTAGAGTATATTTCTCTACCTCCAACTGAGATTTCTTCTTGGAATATATCATCGTTCTTCTAAATGAACAGCTAAGTGCGTATTTCTTGGCGCTATCTAGTGCCAAGGGTCGACACCTGCCTGCCGTTCAGAACACAGCGACACAAGTGGGTATAGTTTCTCAGCTTTCTCCCGAGCAGTTCATGGAGTGCTGGAGCGCACCGAAGTTGCACATGTGAATGATCCCTCAGGCTTTCCATGTATTAAAATCTAATCGAAAAAGCTGTACCCATTTGCACCGCTATATTCTGAACGGCAGGCACTAGGTAGAGTCAAGAAATACACACTTGGCTGTTCGCTTAAAACAAATGTGACATAAGCTCAATTGAAGGTAGAGAAGGACCGCTGATGACACCATGAGCAGCTGTGCTAACAGCATTATGTTGGATATTGTTTTCTGGGCATGTTTTTTCGATGTTTTTTTCACTACTTATCTATTTGGTTCAAAGACTTTTCCTCTGTGTATCGTGATATGGAATGAAAAAATGAATAATTTTAATATAATGAAATAGAACCACTTTTTTATATTTCACAAATATGTACATACATACCTACCATATCGCATATTCTGTGTTTGGATTAAAATAAAATGTAATAAATATTCATATTTTTCTTTCTTTGTGCCTATAAGTAAGAAAATTTAATTGCGTTACTAACAATAAAACAAGTAACTTCTTAACTTCATAAAATAAACAATTAAATTAAACAATTTCCTGGAAATTAAAAAAAACTTGCAAATTTTTCCCCCTAAGATCAGTTAACCCTGTGTAAGCGTGGCTTTCTACTTTACTCCTCCTATGTAAATAAAAAAGAGGGTAGAGTACTGTTTCGAATACTTTGCCTCTTTGGGTTTACCCTTTGTGGCTGTTTATTTAAACTTTCTTGTCTCCTTTTTCATTTGATTCCCTTATCCTAGCACCTGGAACATGTTTACTTCGACTCTCAAAGGTATATCAACGATGTCCAAGATATTTCCTTTTTGCACTGGATAGATGTAAAAGTCAATGTGTAAACTTGTTCCTAAAAAAGTATTTGCTGTAAGAATAATAAAGCTTTACTGCAAATGAAAGAATTGCACACGTCACATAAATAATCATATAATTGATACTCTTAATCTTAGAAAAAGATAAATCTTACAAAAATGTTCATTTATACTATAAGGTTCAACATTGATTAATAATTTTAAAATTTCTGTTTTATAAGGATAGAAACTAATAATAAACTTGTATCTCAGTAGCATTGAAGAATTTCGTACAGAAATATTTCACACATCTTTACATTAACGAGAGACGATATTGTGGGTAAAGCCAATTGTGATTACATCTGCTAGTATATATGTATATGGGAAACCATATTAAGCTTCAATGAATTCCTGTGCTTAAACAGGAAGATGAGAACTTCGTAGACATAAAGTAAACATCCCGTTTGGTTCGAAATGTTCACGACATGTTTTTCTACAGCCAACCCAAAGATTCTTTTTTAAACAATGAAGAGGTTGTCCAAAGCATGACAATACTGTTTCTTTGGTGAGTGTATCAACAGCCGTAGTAAAGGACACATAATACTTGGCTCTCAGGAATTCTTTTTAATCGGGGCAGTGTAAAACATGTTTTACTCAATATTGAGGAAACTAATGTAACCTCTTAACCTCTGTAATTCCCTCTAAGCAGTTTCCAGATAATAATATTGTTGTAATATCGGCATAATTCAGCAGGAAGTTCTAATTGCGGTATGTATTAAATAGTATATTACAAATATCGATAAAGCATTACCAAACATGATAATGCTGCTAAATACAACTATTCATTTTATTGGTGAAATCATTCAAGAGAAAGGTAATGTGGGGAAACAAACACGCTAACACACGGAAATGTTTCTGCCTACCTGCTGCCATGAGCGTAGTTTTAAGTAATTTCTTGCTCAACACATTGCGATTCCCTCTCTGCCACTATCACCATATCTAGCCTTGAGTTTATGTGAGTACTCTTGGCGCTAATTAGTGCCTAAAGAATAAAACACTCGTCTGCTGAGTTCAAGCACAGCGAAAACAAGTGGGTACAGTTTCCCAACCCGTCTCCCGGGAAACACATGGATTGTTAAACCAAAGAGGGCGCGCGCCGAACAGTGCATAATGTAACTGTAGATGAGAATGATTTCTCAGAATTACTGTGACGTATTAAAAACATATTTAAAATGCCTAGAAAATAATACCAAACATGATAATTATGTGTTTTTAATCGTTAAAGTATATTAAAATATGTACAGGTCCCTATATATTGCTGCTGACTCATTGTCTTGCCTGCTTAGCTATCAGTCTCGAGCTCTCGGGTTCGAACCTCGCGGCTATTTCTCGGTGTTGGGGTTTTCCCCGGTTTTCCTTCCTTCATTCCATGGCGAATACTGAGAACGAATATCTTAAGACGCATCACACGCGCAGAAGTAATAATAACTTATGAGCGACCTTTTACGTGGATAAATTACTATTTGTCAAGACAAAAAAAAATATGGGCGATCGGTGCCCCCTATAATTGGCGAAGGCTATAGGAGGATGCGAAGGCATGAACTATTATTATTATATTGTTCTATAATAAGTAATGGAAAGTCTATTCGAAGACACAGTTCATTCGTTTATGCTGAGATGAACTCTCTGCACACAACCCCCCAACCATATAGCAATTATTTCCCTTATTCCATTATTTCTGACTTAGTAAATGGCAGGTCATGATTACTACAATCGAAATCTTTAGATAATAGTGCTAGCAAAATACCATATCCCATTTATTTATTTTCTAACGCAAAAATTGTATAAATTGAGAAAACTTACCACACTGCGATATACTAGAGCTATACATCAAAATTACATAAGAAATTGTGAGGGAATTAGTACAGAGACAGAAGAAAACGTGTTTCTGTCCTAAATAACATTCATAGAATTACAAGGATTGCACTAAAGCTTCCACGGATTAATTGGAAAACGCAGGTAATCCCAGTGCAATACTAAAAACCGTAATAAAGTGTGTGAAGTAAAAGAAAATCCAATTTGGGGAATACGTCTCCAACGACACGAGCGTTAAGGCATTATCCATCGAAACTCATAAGTGGGAATCCGTTCCATCCATCGCGTTATTGCCTTATTCGCCAAGACTGTTTAAGTACGCCCTTGATATTAGGGTAAAAAAGGGCACTAAGTATTACGTCAGAGTAATAATTCTGATTTAGAAGTGTACGGTTTTAGATTGAGGATCGATATTTCCGCCGTAAAAAACGCCACGCTCTACCTTGTCGTTAATCGAAGGTAACGTTTAACTGGAACTCCTCGCATTCTTACCTTTCTGGCAGATTCTCATTAAATTCACGACATGATTGCACATTCGATCTAATAAAGTAAACTTGTTTATGTTGGATAAACGGCAGTCACGCGATCATCGCACTAACGTTCTATAACGGGAGTTTAGTTATGGAAATAATCTGAATTAGTTAACCTTTTGTTTAGCATGCTCAGGAGACAACCAGTAAAAAGTGCTATTTAAGTATTCGGAATGATAAATAAATATAAATATTTCTCATTGAAAATGGTTTTATTGTTTTTCAAAATATTCTCCGCGCTGATCAAAACACTTTTGCATAGGTTTGAACCAATTTTTATACCATTTCTTCTATTCCCATTGAGGTATCTCCAAAACATGCATTTTGAAAGCACCATACGCTTCTTCTAGCGTCGGAAATCGTAGTTTATTCTTTATGGACGGAAATAAGAAGAAATAATTATGTGCCAAATCAGGGCTGTATTCGATGTTTTGACCAGTTAAATAGTTGTTAAATAATTAATAAATAAATGATCCTGCGTCGCTGATTGTTTTTTCTTATTTCTTGAAGACAAAACAAACAAATGGTTGTGTACTATTCAGAACTGACCGTTCTACGATTCTCTAGTGACGCTGTAGCCACATACTCGATTATCCAAGAAAATTTACTTTGAGATACTTCTGGTGCGAACAATTTTTGTTGGGTTTGCCCGATGTTGGAAGACCCATGTAGTCGATTGCTATTTACTTTCCGCTGCTTACTTCTGTAAATGTTATAGAAAATTTTTTACGCCCTACGATTGTATCTTTTGAGAATTTCTTAGCAGCAATCGACACAAGCTTTTTCGTGTGCGAATGTGAAATTATGCGAAATCCAACGCGCGTAAATTTTTTTCACGACTAAATCTTCGAATAAAATCTTGTCTATATTTGTCATGCTAATGCGCAGGGATGCCTCAATCCCACGCTACGTCACATGACTATCTCGTTTTATCTCTTCGAGCATAGCATCGATATTTTCTGGTACAACAATCGATTTTGCATGACCTTCTTTAAATTCTTCCCTGAGTGAACGACGGCCACGATTGAATTCACTAAGTCAGTAATAATACAGTGGCTTTAGATGGTGCTTCATCGCCAAAAGCTAAACTGAGTTGAAATAATCCACATCGAAAGTTGTAGCAAATGATCGCATGAAACGAGTTAATTCAATTTTTTTACTGAGATGAAATTTTCAAATCACAACAATACCATTGTTAACATCAAGATAAGACGCTGTGAATACAGCTCTTCTCATAGTATTGGTGAAATCACTCACGAGAAAGACAATGTGAAGAGATAAAAAACGCTATACACGGAAATGTTTCTGCCTATCCGACGTCATCAGCATGGTTTCGAGCGATTTCTTGCTAGACACATTGCAATTCTCTCTCTGCTACTATCGCCATATCTAACCCTACAATTCAAGTTCTTGGTGCTAACTAGTACCAAGAGAATGAACCACTTGTCTGCAAAAGTCAGAGAGAGCGAAAGGAAGCGGTCCAAATGAGTCCAAGTGATATGGGGTTTGTCGCGGCCCGCGGACGTATTTGCACACTAAAGTTTGGCCCACAACATGTCAATGGTTGGCCTTACTTGATCTAGACGTACAATGGCGACCTGAGATGTTTACGGAATCGGCAAGAGATGGCACACGAAGATTGAAGTGGATTCATTGGTCGGCAGGGGCACCCTTTTTCAGACGTCTACTGTCAATAGTTGTAGTATAAGAGTGTGTTTTGTGGAGCACGTCAGGCGATTTCGCAAAAATGGATAAAATCGAATTTCGTGCAGTGATAAACCATGTCTGGATGTCTAGGAAAACGGCCACGGAAATCCGAGATATTTTTCTAGAAGTTCATCGTGGATATACTCCATTATATTCGACCATCTTTCTTGGTGAGCGAGTTCAAACGCGGCCACACAAGCACAAGTGTCGAACCACGGTCTGCGAGAGAACCGCTACCAACGATGAAATGGTGGACAAGATCCATAATCTCGTGCTAGCCGATCGCCGATTGAAGCTGAGAAAGATAGCAGAAACAAGGAGCATCTCAGAAGAACACGTTGGCCATATTCCACACGAAATTTAGTGTATGAAAAAGCTTTTGGCGTGATGGATATCGCGTTTGCTTACACCGGAGCAAAAACCAAATCGTTTCGTAACCGTGGATGAAACTTTTATCCACCAGTACATACCAAAGACCAAGAAACAGTCGAAGCAGTGGACTCTTCCGGCGAATCATCTCCGAAGAAAGCAAATTCCGTTCCATTGTCCCGAAAGGTAATAGCGCCCATTCTTTGGGATTCCCAAGGTGTGATCCTCATCGACTATCTGCAGAAAGAAAGGACGATTTATTGACCTGATTTGATGCAGTATTGAAGGAGAAACGGCCTCGTTTGCAGTGGAAAAAAAAGTGCTTTTCTACCACGACAATGCACCGGCTCATCCCGCATCGTTGTCATCGTCGTCATATTATAGCCGCCAAAGACTTTTTCCTATTCCCAAACCTGAAAAAATCACTGGGAGGAAAGAGATTTGCCTCAAATGAGGAGGTCATCGTCGCTTCAGATGGCTATTTTGCAGATGTCGAAACATTCTACTTTTCCGACGGCTTGAACAGACAGTAGCACCGTTTGAAAAAGTGTATTGATCTTTGAGGAGACTACATCGAAAAATAAAAATAAAAACCACACCAATACCGTGTGTTTTTCTTGTCGACTCCGGAAACATTTCAGGTCGCCCTCGTACAAGGGAAAGTCAGCAAGTAGGTCACAAATAGCAATTATAAAAAATATAGAAATAGTTAGCCAATTCTACGTATTCATTTCACTTTGTTTCCTTTATTATACATGTGAAATTGTATCAAGTTTTTAAGAATTTAATTCTTTCATTTCAAGAGTTAGCTACTTTCAATAAGTATCAAGTTATTATGTACCCGCAATTATTAAATTGTGCATTAAATTCATGGTGCATAGACGAGCTGCTGACAGACCACGTGCTTTGAGAGACACCTTTTTGTGTGAGTCTCTTTAATTACCTGCAAGTTTTGAAATATAGGAACACACCCAAAACTATTGGGGAATTGTAATATGCACCGCTACAACTGTCTGTTATTACCGGCCTATGAGTTCGAATTATCTCTAGCACCCGTCGAAGTATTACATTTGTCGCAATCTGAACGGGGCGGCCATTACATTGACCGTCAACAACTTTCGAGCGCCCTTGAGAGAATTTTTCGACACAGTTATACACGGCTTTACACGACAAACATCTTTCCGCGTAAATAGGGGACATTTCCTTATGAATACCTCTTGTAGGAAGTGCTTTTCAAATGGCAATTCAATGGAACACACTTTCAATGCTTTAGGAAGACGTATTTTAGCACGAAATATGCCACGGAGAACACGTTGATTTTCTCTGTAGGTGGTGTTAGACTTACTAGGGATGGCGTATATCTACGGCTTGTATTAAATCAAGTTTTCGTTAACTGAGAATATTTTTAAAACACAAAATCCTATGTAACAGCAAATTGTGATGTTGAAGTTTTGCTATTCTTATACTAAGTAGTTTACAAATACGATCCGCCAAATCCGCTGCTTTAAGCGCTAAGGAGCGCTGGAATTTATTAGTTTAGAAGAAGTTCACAAAAGTTTCCCGGAATATCCGAAAACGCTATTAAGATTGATTACACAACCTTTAAGAAGTGTTACACGCCAAGCACTTGATTTTATCTGCGTTCTTACAGCCATTAGAAACATTTAATTAATCTCGTTCGTGAGGAAATTTCGCGTTTTCCACGAATAACGTTTAATTCTGCTTGGTACATTTAACATTTTTCGCACATAAATTATCCTTTAATATCCGATTAAAACTTCTGCATTATTCGTTGGCATCAGGGAGAGTTAGATACACTTAATGCCGAACTACGATTTATTATTTTAAAGAGTATAATTGTTTACGAATCACAGATTTAACGTTTATGCTTGATTTATTTTCTGAATATCTTACGGTCATAATATTTCGGGATAAAATTAATACGCATCTACAAGAAGTTTTAAAGTACAGTATCGTTTGCAATATGTTTCTGCTAATAAATTGAAGTCCTCATCTTCCACTCCTCACCTACTTCTAATTGGTTGTTTGATTAACGTTTCTGACATTTAATTACCTGACGTTTGTAGATCTTATCGAGATAATATCAAATTTGTATCTCAAATTGCTGTTGTGCTGTGGCTAATTCTTGAATTGTGTGTCGTAATTGTTCATAAAAATGGTACCTGCAGATCAAAGAGCCGTAATAAAATACCTTCAGAAAAAGGGCATGACGCTAACTCCATTTCATAAAGGCACTATGGCAACTATTGGTGAGTCCGCAGTTTCTTATGATATAGTCAAACGCTGGTGTTGAGATTTTAAATGCGGAAGAACATCCCGTGGAAACCAACATACTTTTGGTCCTCCCACAAAGTTAACAATAGACAAAAACAATAAAAAGGTACACGATATCGTACTGCAAAACTGACGAATACGCATCGGGGAGATTGTGGAAGATACTGGCTTATCATATCATGTGGTGAACAACATACTGACTAAGGAGTTAGATGTGAAAAGGATGAGCGCAGGATGGGTGCATCGAATGTTAACCATTGACCAAAAAGGAAATCGGGTATTGATTTGTAAGCGTCTTTTGGAAAGGTACCAGGCAAACAACGAGAACTTTCTTAGTCGGTATGTAATCATGCATGAGTCATGGGTGCACCACTATGATCCCGAGACCAAAATGCAAAGTAGAGAGTGGAAACATCACTGTTCTCCTCCTCCACGCAAATTTAAGGTCGTGACATCTGCTGGAAAGGTTTTGCTATCTGTGTTCTTGGATGCTCATGGAATCATCCTGACTGACTATTCGCAAAAGGAACAGAGCATTACATGGGCCTACAACGCACAGTTGATTTCTAAATTGCGAGACGCTATTAAAGAGAAACGCCGAGGAAAGTTAAGGCACAAGATAATGCTGTTCCATCAGGATAATGCTCCCAGCTATACATCTGATATTGCTGTGGTTGCTATACACCAAGCATGCTTTGAATTAGTGGAGCAGGCGCTATATTCGCCGGCTTTTAGCCCTTAGTGATTACAGGCTCTTTCGCAAATTAAGAGATCTTGTGTGGCGCAGAATTTTCCTTTTATCGAATCACTTCTTTTTTAAGTAGTATAACTCAAGCTGCTTTTCATTTACCGGGAAACGTAGACACATGTTGAAATAGACATCTTAATCATACATCTATAATCTCCCACGAAGAAGCTCGATGGCACTTCCTTTATACTCCTCTCCGTCTTTCTGTTCCTCCGTCCTTTCTTGTTTTCCTCTTTTTTTTCTATCCCCATCCCTCCCTCTTCATCTTCCTTTCCTTCGGTCCACTTTTCTTTGTCAACTTCGAAACACTAAGCCTCTTTGATTAACAGTTTAAATTGTTATTATAATTGTTAATGAAATGAAATTTTGCTCTACTTTGGGCATATAAATAAGTAATGGTAACTGATAATTACAGATATATAATAATAAATAAGTTCACCCTTTCATGCCCGCTAACAATGTTCTCTATTAAAACAATTTTCGGACTGTATTAGACTGGTACGTTTTCGGGACCAACATAATCGAGCTTTTACCGTAAAACTAAAAATGGAATACACATACAAACCAACAGCATTTTAAAACATACTACTCGCATTTATATTCCCTACTTTAAGAAACTATAGCCACATATTAATTTTAACGTTTGTAATGCAATTGCATTATAAATTGCGTATTATAGCTTTCACAGTATTACAGGTTGTCAATGAATATTAATATTTTGGAAGAATATTACATTGTTTTTCACAGAAGATTCTTCTATTGTTTTAATTTTAGAAATACCCCAAAATCCCAGGTAATTTTGCTTGAGTACTTCTAATAATCCTTTAGAAAACAAATACAAACTAAAATTTACATTACTTAGGCATTGACTTTGAGACTTGACATGTTACTGCTAGTAATACCACTAAAAGATGATAGTAAAATTATGATCATTTTTTAGAGTATAGCAGATCGTCACCTTATTTAGCAATTTCGCCAGAATTTCGAGTGATTCATTTCCTGTCGTAGACGAAGCAATATGTAGAAGATAGTTGTAAGCAGAATCAGAATGTGGATAATCTGAAGAATGTACAAGTTGACATCAAAATATCTCATCGAATGAGTTCTCACTATTATTAGGATCTTCTAAAACTCCACTGTCATTGAAATTGCTATTAAAAACTTCTTGGGGGATAAAATGGTAAATAACTGTACAAAATTATTATGAAATATTACCGTTTCTTTGAGGAAATGAATGAATAGAGAATGAAGATTTCAAACTAGTACGAACAAAAATTCTATCAAGGGTTATCTATTATGGAAGAGCGGTAGAAATGGAAAAACCCCATCCGTATTTTTAGCAAATATTGCTGGTGTATTCTAAGAAATAGTTCTCATTCGCAGTAACAAAAAGGAAGAAATATACGTTTTGTTCCTTTGTTATTTACAGTATACGTATTTTATGTAAATGACGAAGTATAAAATTTAATTTACCTACTATAACGAACTTTAAAAAAGAATAATACATTTTGCAAATGAATTTGATTTGAATGAAATTAATTACAAGCACAGTTTAACCCGATTCGCAATAAACAACACTGTATAAGTAATTTGTTAGAAGAGATCGGGAAAGTGTATGTAAAAAATGAGGAAATGTAAATCATAAACAATATACTAAATTGATGTAGAAAGAAGTGGGGCTTGTGGCTGTTCAGTACTAATTTAATTTTAAGTAGTGGCAACGAGTTCCACTCGGCTAACTAGAACAGAAATAACTAATTGTTAGTCGAAACATTAGCTTGTAGATGTTGTTGATTGGGTCCTATTCACGAGTTAAGTAAACAAACGAAGCTAATAGCGATAAAGTGGGAAAACAGTATTCAGGAATAATAACCTCTCTGGGTAAATGAGAACACGTGCCAACGCAAGTGCTTCTGTTTTCCTTATATTGGTGTTGTTATTTGTCTCGTAAATGTGAAAAGTAATATACGTTAATATTAAACTAGATTAATGTTCGTGGTAAAAATATTATTCTATTCGTATGTAATGAGGCGTAATCAATGTTGTATTATAGAAATGTATCGCGACATAATTTTTAAATCAAAATTAATGGAGTGTGTATTATTTTGTCGTTACAAAATCAATATTCGTACCCGTTGCCTATACAGTAAAAATAATGTTGATAATTAATATATTTTGTAACGTTTATACTGGACACAAATTAGCGAATACATCGGTGACATATTTGCTAAAATAACTCAATAAATTTGTAAAATGTGCTTTTCAAATTCATTATGCTTGGGCAGAATGTGGCGAATAAAGATATTTTATTTATAATTCGTTTTTGTTAATTTTACTAGGTATCTACGTAAAATTATTACATCTATTTTGTTAATTTAAAATCAATATCGTGGAAGCTAATGCAATTTATTAGTAAAATTAACAAGTTCTCCATATTGATTTGACATGCTATGTAAATTCATGCATTTTTAAAAAAGTATGTTAGTAATTTAAACTGTTTACCATTTTTACAAAATGTTGTAGTTCTGTTGAGTTAAACTCTTAGCAACATGGAAAAGAAATTATTTTTATTTGACTACACTCGGTTGCTACATCAACAAGAAGTATTGGTAACACACTTTTATTGCTCCCATCATCAGGTAAGTGTATACAAAACTAGCGGATGAGGTATCTCCCCATTCATCTAGTTGTTATATTATTATATTACATATATAGTCCATTATAGTTAGATATTCGGTACCATTTATTGTCACTGTATTGACTCATAAATTTTTCTTTAAAAAGAGCATTTTTCTTCAAAACTTAGTGTCTATAGTTAAGCCCCTGTCAAAAAAGCAACAAAAATTTAAGTTCGTAGTTTCAATAGTAAATTCAATAGTCATTTAAAGATCATATTCACACGTATTGTTCTAAAAAAAAACTGTGAAAATGATCTTCATCGCCGGAACTACCAACTTAAATTGTCCAGGAGATTTAAAAATGGATGACTGGGTCTTTTCTAAAATTTACGATTCATGCTATTTGATTTATTATATTCTAATCAACGTAATTTTTATCCTAAGAAGTCTACTAATATGGCTATTTTTAATCTCTTAAAACATATTTATGGTAATCTAGATAGCAACTTACATTATCTGAGAGCTTTTGTATATTTGTCAAAAGCATTCGAACTCGTAAATCATTAAATTCTGCTACATAAATTACAACATTATGTTTTTTTTGGCGTATCCTACGTAATATTTTTCAGCCAAAAAAAGCAATGTCAAGAATTTATGAAATTCAATCATCTTTTATATGAATTAGCTCCCGAGAGCCACAGGATTCTGTCCAAGGTTCTACATTCTCTGTAATACATGCGTATGATGTATATCTAAATTTATCCCAAATACAAAAAAGTAATGCTTCATGTTGGTGATATCAGTATACTTGTAAATGCTTTTAGTATACTCCACCGTCCACATTAGTTCGGACACGCAAATAAGTTTAAAAAAGAACGGGAAAATACGCAAGCTCATTTTTGTAAAACTTAAATTTTTATTACATTTTATTAATAATGATTAAAATTAAAGTATAAAAGTAAAAAAAAAGAAATTTTGTATAAAAAACAAATACGAAAAAGCTAAACAAAAAGGAAAAAATATGGAAGTAGGAAACTGGAAAATGAATGCAATTAACGTACAGGAACTAATGTTTGCAGATGATATGGTACTGATAGCACACTCGGAAGAGACATTACAGCAAAACTTGAAGATATACCAAGAAGAACTAACAAAGATAAACATGGAGATAAACACGAGGAAAACAAACACAATGATAATAGCAGCAGAAGAAAGAAAACATAGCATCAAAATCGGGGAAAAAGCATTGGAACAAGTTAAAAGTTACAACTACTTAGGAACAATCATTGAAGACAATGGGAGAATAGAGAAAGAGGTAAATGAAAGGATAGGGAAATCCGCAAAAATATATAATATATTGAGAAATTCGTTTCTGGATAAGAAAGAAAGAAATACAAAAAAAATAAAGACAGAGGTGTATAAAAGAGTGGTCAGACCAACATTAACATATGGTAGTGAGTCATGGATAACCACGAATAGAATCAAAAGCAGAGTTACGGCCATGGAAATGAGATTCCTAAGAAGAATAGAAGGAGTAACTAGAAGAGACAGAATCAGAAACACGACAATCACTAATAGTCTGGGTATCAAACCAGTAGAAGTGGTCACAGAAGAGAGACAACTGGGATGGTTTGGACTACACAGAATGGAAGAAGATCGAATCACAAAGAGGATATTTGAAGCCAAAACAGAGGGCAGAAACAGAATAGGTAGACCCCGAAACACCTGGAACGAGCAGGTGTATAGAACATTGGAAAAGAGAAGCATGGGATGGATTGAAGCCAAACAACTGGCTCAGAACAGGAACCTGTGGAAGATAAAAATAAGAAATAAATAGTCCGACACCGCAAGGTATAAAGGACATAGGATTAAAAAAAAAACAAATACGAAACTACGTAGAGTGTCGTCCATATTAGTTCGGACACGCAAATGAATTAAAAAAAAAACGAGAAAACACTCTCTCATTTTTCCAAAACTTTTTATACAACTTTATTAATAGCGATCAAAATTAAAGTATAAAAGTAAAAAAGGAATTCTAAAGAAAAATAAACAAAAACTTCTTAAACATTCCGTTTAATAAAGAAGAAACTCCCTTTTGCGCGAAGAACAGCTTTCCTAGTCTGAGGCGTCCGCTCCACTAGTTTTTCAATGACTCTTTTTGGCATATTAGTCCATTCTTCATGTAAAACGTTTCGCAGGCGGCCTACGGAGGTAGGGCATACTTTTCGGACCTTCCTATCCAATTCATTCCATAACAGCTTGATGGGGTTCATTTAAGAAATTTTACATATCGCTGCTGAGTGTTTGGGGTCGTTGTCCTGTACGAATACAAAATTTTCGCCGACGTTACTCCGATGGTATTACATTTTCTTGCAGTATTTCTAAATAACCCACACAAAATACCTTCAATTAGCTTCAAGTACTTTATACCGGCTAGTAAAAACAGCCTCAAAACTTCTTCCTTGGTTCCTTGGAAGTACACAATCCACATTCTTTGGCTTTTCGATCTTCTTATAAAAACGCACCTTGATTGTCAGAACGCCTCAAACATTGGCTCATCAGTCCATAGCACCATTTTCCAATCATCCACTGTCCAATTTCTATATGATCCTGCCTACTGTAGCCGTTTTTGCCTGTTACTTCGTCGAAATAGGGTGTTCTTGTTGCAATAAGAAATTCAAGATCGTACACTTATCATTACCAACTTACATACCAATGTTTAATAACGAACATTGAATTCCTGCTTATGTAATGACTTGATCATGCTATTTGCCATTGTGTGTTCTTTTGAAGTATGTAATATTACAAAATCGAATGCTTCTCGCAAACTCTTTTTATAAGAGAAATTTTAGTAATCAGTAGCTCTCAAAAGTTAGTATCAATGCAATAGATCAAATATTATTAAGTATTAACATTTATCACCATTTCAAAACTTATTCTATTCTTTTGTAGTGATGAGGCAGTGGAGCATGGATTTTGAGTCTAGCCAGAATAGCAACAGCATGAATTAAAACTACAATTGAGCGAAGTTGATAATACTACGGTCAACTAGTGTAATTCAATTTACTGCAATATCTAGATTAAATGATGACCAATGAAGAAATTAGTGAAGGAATAGAGTAAGGATGAATACTCTAGACGGCTTTCCTAACCTCTACACTTTTGTTTTCTAACGTATTGCAAAACGAATTTAAAATCAAATTTTCACATAAATAGATACATATGGTGCGCTATTGCTCTCAAAGAGAAACATTTTCTCAAGTAATTTGAAAAATTGAGACACGAGTGTAAGCAGTTCAAGCATGGCTATGAACGTTTCTGCAAATGATATAGCACCACACATAATGTTTAATAAACGACTTTATTGCTTTTCAAAATATCCGGCTTTGACACCAATATACTTTTATATACATTCGAAGCAATTTGTGAAACATTTTCCACTCTACAACTAATACTTAGCGGCAGTCTTCGCGTTCTTCATGTGCTTCTGGCGACGAATATTGCTCAGTATGCCTTTCATATACCTATTTAACATTTGGGAGTAAAAAGAAAATACAATCTCGTAAATCAGACAAATAGAGAGTACTGTATGAAACCTGGCACTCAGGCCAAATATGTATCCTTAACATGTGTTGTTATAAAGATGCTATGTTAAGATGTACATGTTATGTTAGGTACCAATATATTTTAGAAGTATGTATCCCTTACATACCACGTTGATTTAACAGACCTGTTATGATTTGTATGTTAAAATTAAGTTGAACATAAATTTACGAACACTGTTGTTAGACTTGCTGTTGAAGATAACAAATATATTAGGAGTAAATATGCGTAGGAAAGTTATCAACTGATTAGTCTTTTAGTTCTAATTAATCAATTAGGATGTTCGAATAATTCACTGATATGTTTATTCTCAAAAATGGACGGATTAGTAAATTTATTTATTTTCAATGAAATTGGAGAAGTGGAGCAGTTGTAGGTATATGTACGCTGTCGTCCATATTAGTTAGGACGCGCAAACAACTTATAAAAGCAATTTATTTCGGCGGCGATTTCTGGTGCTGTCAGTCATATTTTAGATGACTTGGATTTTTTGCAAAAAACATACCCTTTTGAAATTTTGTCCATCTTGGATTTGATTCAAGGCTCACTGAATGCCATTTCGAATCTTAGAGAATGCGATTCTAAAACCAAAATTGGCACAAGCGGACTAATCTAATCTCGTTTCTAAGGATTTGAAAACATGTGAAAAGTGTAATAACTATGCTAAATCCTCCTCTAATTTTAGAATATGAAGTATTTCGCCATGATGGATTTCCTGCAATCTAATCATAAAAATCTTCAGTTGCATATACATGTTGACATATTTTAGATAACTTCGATTTTTCGCAAAAAACATAAGGAAAATTTGAAATTAACAGCTAGGCAAACAAAAGAAAATTGGCTTGGGTTGCTGATATTAGAAAGCAAATATTCTGGACATACTTTGGAAACTTCTAATTCATAGAATTTATGTATTACAATAAACGAAATATAATTTACAATTTTATAAAAAAATCCCAATTCTTAGAATCTAAGGGAATGATATTCGTCTTTTGACACAACATTCAACCGTGATCTGGAGCAAAGCATTAATTAGCGCAAGGGTTGCTGTAGGTAATTCTTAACATGTTTTCTCTCGTAGAAGATATAATCTTTAATATTTATGTTGATATATTTTTTATTTTTTAATTTTAAATTCCATATATATTAAGCAAAGCTTTAAATACAAGAACCGATTCCACAAGAAAGAAGTATTTTAAAACTCTAAAGAATTTCATATCATGTATTGTAATGATATGAAATATTGTCTATTAATTATCAATGATTTTTCTAAATGCCTACTAGTTTACCTATCCTGGATATTTTCTCGTCACTGTTTGGTTCACGCCGTTATTTTTATTAGGGTTGATGTTATAGTTGAGAATGTATGTACAGATATTCAGTCTATACAGTTTTCTTTCTAAATTTTTACAGATACCTACTTTGGGTGTTTTTTATTAACATAGAATTCACAATTTTCATGTTAAAAAAAAGAGTCCCTTCAACAACGCTTGCAGAGGAGACGTAAACTTCGCTATCGTTTATTATATATATATCGCCTTTCGTAAACTTATTTTTGTATAAATAAATTTTTCCAAATTCATTTTTAAAAGGCGTTTAATATACTGTACTCACGCATTTTCATCAGATTGTAGAAATATGTATCATCACGAAATTATATCTCACAATCTTTAAAATTTCTAGTACGACGGAAGGATTGCACGACTGGTAGCATTTACTTCTATATAATTCCATTCATATCAAGTATGTGTTAACTGTGTGGCCTAATATATAGGCAAACAAATGTGTTACTATGGATATAAACAAACATCGTGTCAAAGTCACAGATATTGACATCGTCTCTCCTGAGAATAATCAGTTATTTTCCGATATAAATACTTAATTTATGAAAATCTTCGAATATATCCAGTCACAAAGTGTATCAGCTGATACTATAATAAAAACCTGGAAGTTCCGGACACATTTATTAGAAGCCGAAGACCAGGACACCTAAAAGACGAGAAATTACGTATGAATCAATACGACTATGAAAATTAAAAACTTCGAATTTTCTTCAATTCTCAAAATTATTTGTATTTATTGCTCTCATTTTGTTTCGTATATTAATTAGAATATTAAAAAAAAATAGCTAGACAGGGATTGCCTTAGGTTTTCTGTAAAAAAATGATATTTCGTTAAAGAAGCGGTATATATATTTTTGCTTTGTTAATATATTTGTTTTTTTACAACCTTACATTTGGCTATTTTAATTAGAAAACACTATTTTTGAATGTAAAAAACAAAAGAACAAAATTTAAATTAAAGAACCCATTTAAAAAAAATAAACAGCCTGAGATTTTCCACCACAATATATTCATAAAATTCATAAATTCAAGTACCCAAACCTCCGTGAGCAGCAGTATACCTCGTATAGATTCTCATACAACTAGTCGACATTCTGCATAGTATAATGGTGTTTAATGTTAACCTATAAATAACGCATCCATATTCATGATACATATAATATGCAAATCGTTAGCAACCTCCCTTTAATTAATAATTAATTACCGCTAAGTAAAAGCGTATAGCCAATGTAAAGGCTTATTTGTCAGGGATATAAATTTGCAGTTTAAATTTTCTCTGTATTATAATAATTAACTTATTTTCTTATTTATTAGCGTGTAAACGAAATAACTATTGAACATACATAATTTCATAGATTACAGGCTTGATTTAATTTATTACGCTGCACAAAAGCTTCATTAAGACAAAGTCAGTTTCCTTAGGAAACTGCACCACGACATTGTATTACTGCAGAGTACTTAAAGGCGATGTTCTCCTCCTAACTGAATGAAGTTCTCTACAGTTAACAGTCGCTTGGTTGGGAAAGGTAATTAATTACTAGAGTACGTAATAAAACGACTTCTAACTAAGGTCTGGTGCACGTCTTGGCCAAGTAGTTGATGTCAATGCATTTTGAGAAAGGCGTATTTACATGGCAGTATGAATAACGGAGTTACATGTTAGTAAAGCTAAGGAAATGCGGCGTAACAATCGAAATTTTAGTCTTAATATCTCTAAGATCCTGCCAAAGTTCAGAGCAAGTGTCACACTTTGCAAAAGGGCAATCGAGGACATGCAATATGGATCGTTTTCCCTATACCACTGTAAAACATACCGACGATTTCCATTTAATGGAAAATTCTAAATATAACTTTGTTAAATGTATCTTGTAATTAATAGATATTTTCAACACCGGATGATAATCATTTTAAATAACAACTGGATCCCGATCCCGTATAATAGGAATGCCATCAATCGTATTAAACAAAACAAGATCGAGCAGTCCGCCGTTACTGTTAGATATACAGGACGGCACAGCAAAAATGGAAATTTTGAGCGAACACTCACTGAACTAAAACCAATGAATTTACAGGTTTTATCGCTATAGAAAAAAAGTAAATTGCAAGGCATTAACTGCTCCACTACAAAGATTTCAATTTGTAAAAGCAATGTCTATAAGATGATAACCTCTTCTCTTTCATGGGCATTGCAGTAATTTCTTCTAGAATCATCGTTTTTAACTCAGCGATTGTCTTTGAGTGAGTAAAGTATATTTTGCTTTTCAGGTGGCCCGATAAGAAAAAATCGCGCAGCGATAAATATGGTAGTGTCGGGGGTAATGAATGTCGTCAAACGGTGAAATTACGTCGTTACCAAAAAGCTGTTGGGGAGCTGCCAATGTTACCCGAGTAATGGCTTCATCTTTCTAGAGAGGAAGATCGAGAAAGGTTTGAAGTAGTTTACCAACAAATGTTTCAAGCGTATTAACATATCGTTAAGACGTTACTGTCATTGCACTTTGCCAGTTATTTTCGAAGAATTAAGATCCAATCACACCTCACACTAATACGGCACACCACACTGTAATCTTTTGACTATGTAATGTTCGTTAGTGCAATTGGTGATGGTTGCCAGTTACCCAATACCTGCAATTCTATTTGTTAACATATCTGTTCCGACGGACGTAAATATCATCCCACATGATGAGGTTGTTAATGAAATTAAGGTCGTTGTTAATCTTTCCAGTCATCAACTTATAGAATTCTTAGTAATCTTGCAGTCATTGCATAATTTGAATTATACAAGGGTGAACAGTGATTTGAACATTGTGGAGTACTCGACGGATAAATGTTCGACCTGTTTGTAACTGAGGCCCGAACAGCTTCAATGTTTTCTGGGGTTCATTGAGTTCGTTGAGCTCCTGGTGGTTTCTGGTTTTCTAAGCCATGTATTGATGACGTTTTACATTGTAATGACGTCAAAATCCCCGTTGGGCAGTTGTCACACTGTCACCACTGTCGCCTTCATGCAAAATGCACGTTGCGTACCTATCCACTGGTCCACGACTATTAAATTATATGTAATTGTGCACAGTCGCATGCTACTCCCAGCTTTCCACCAAATTCACAGTACTGCTACTACCACATTTAAAATTTCCCTATACCAGTCTGTGTTATTGAATTGGTTGAGATTAAGCAAGTTGATGAATTTATGTATAATTGAGGATTTTCGAACGTTTAAATCAGAAGCAAATATTGCGGTTAACATCACTAACTACTAACACGTATTTCTCTAGAAATGATGACAATGGTTTCAGAAACAATTCATAATTATTATTATCAACACCTGGGTTGATATAAAAGTTAACAACAAGTATATTTTTGGTCATAATAAAACATTTAACAATTTCGGAACTAACAACAACGCCAGAAGACAGATATGAATACCAATAGAATTACACGATATATTAACGGAAGTACATGTACACAGGTTAACAAAAAGAAAAATCATTCTCTTTCCTATCTAAAAACTAAAGTGTATGGAAGTTATCTTTTCTTGTGTTGATTTATTTTTGAAGTGTAGTGATACTTTTACGAAAATTAAGTATGCACTTATTTCCTTTAGTGGCCACTTAAATACATACCTTCTTTTTCATAAACAATCAGCCAAACTAAAAATATGAAATGAAAATATTGTCTGGTGTATCAAGAAGCGCTGAAGTGCTGAAGTTATAACATTCACCACAAGGTCAACTTATTTAAGTTTCAAGTGCTACCTATCAAAAGCATGACGAAGCTGGATTCTGTGGTTAGAAACCTATTCCCTGTGGCGTACCTTCTTTTATCGATAGTCGATCGGGCGATAATAAGGGTTCATACTATTTATACTAAACAATGGATAATTCAATCTTAGAACCCTACATCGGGTTAACTCAATACTACGGCGCGATTTGTACGGCAGAATACAATTAACATTTAAATCACTCTGTAAATTATTTTATCGGTCAACTCTACGCGAATATTTACCGGTTCAATTGGCGGTTACACGAATGATAGAAGGTTTAGGCTGTAATTACACTAGTCGTTCATTAAATCGATTGTGAGTGTCGTTAGCGTGGCCTAACCCTTGTTGATTGATAGAACGATAATTTCTGCATATGACACTTTGTACTATAAGGCAAATATGAATTGAAAAAGTAATTATAGCCATTAAGACAGGATTATTTCTGTCATTAACGGGCAGGTGTCTACTTAATTCCTCTAAAAACTTCGCTCTAAAGTTGCAAAAATTGAAAACTCGTTTACCGAGTTTCATTATTGTGATGAATTTTTGGTTGATAGTATATTTATGTCATCGATGTTGATGATTGATTGCTAATGCTTAAAGTAGTTAAGAAAAGATGTTGTATAAAGCACTCTATGTAAATACATCTTAAAGAAATTGAATTCAGAAAGTTAAAAACATTTTTCATTAAATTGTGCGACACCATTTACATGGTACATGGGCTGTTGGACAATATAACACATGGGCTGAAAAGTCCCGAGCCTAACACATAGATGACGCTAGTTTTATTGCAGCCACCTTTCTCTCAGTTACTGCTAACCTTCAAAAGACAGCTGTTAAAATTTCATGATATTCTATTCATTAGTTTGTGAGTTATTGTACTAAGAGTCACGCCACTTTTGTTATTTTCAAAACAATGGATCAAAAACAATTTCGTGTTTTAATTTTACACTGTTTCTTGATGGGAAAAAAATACCATTCAAGCGAAGCAATGGCTTGAAAAGTGTTATGGGGACTCCGCTCCATCAGAAACAACAATAAAACGTTGGTTTGCTGACTTCAAACGTGGTCGTAGAGACACCGATGATGCAGAACGCAGTGAACGTCCAAATGAGGCGGTAACACCAGAAAACATGAAAAAAATCCACAAAATCGTTTTGAATGATCGAAAAGTGAAGTTGCGTGAGTTAGCTGACATCGTAAAGATATCAAAAGAACGTATTGGCTTTATATTGCATGAGCATTTGACTATGAGAAAGTTCTGTTCAAAGTGGGTGCCGCGTTTGCTCACTGTTGACCAAAAACAAGAACGTGTTGATGATTCTGAGCAGTGTTTGGCCATGTTTAAACGTAACAAACCGGAATTTTTGCGTCGATATGTGACAATGGATGAAACATGGATCCATCATTTCACTCCGAGATCAAAACGATCGTCATCTGAGTGGACAGCAACTGGTGAACCTCGTCCAAAGCGCCCGAAAGCACAACAATCGACAGGAAAAGTTATGGCCTCGGTATTTTGGGATGTGCGTGGTGCAATATTCATCGACTATCTTGAGAAAGGAAATACCATCAACAGTGAATATTATATAGCGTTATTGGAGCGTTTGGAGGCCGAAATTGCAAAGAAACGACCCCATATGGCAAAGAAAAAAATTTTGTTTCATCAAGACAACGCACCGTGTCACAAGTCAATCAAGACAATGGCAAAACTACATGAATTGCTCCCACATCCACAGTATTCGCCAGATTTGGCTCCCAGCGACTACTGGCTGTTCGCAGACCTCAAAAAAATGCTCGCCGGTAAGAAATTTCGCACGAATGAAGAGGTTATCGCTGAAACTGAAGCCTATTTTGAGGCAAAAGATAAATCGTTCTACAAAAGTGGTATTGAAATATTAGAGCGGCGCTGGAATGTTTGCGTTGCTCTTGATGGAGATTACGTTGATGAATAAAGCTTATTTTGAACCAAAAAAATCGTGTTTTCTTTGCTAGCCCCGGGGCTTTTCAGCCCATGTGTTATATACATATATGTTGTGACGGATGATTTCGCGGTCACCGTATGTCGAATAATATTCCCGGATTTCTGGGCGCGTGTGATGGTCGTGAAAGCGACCGTTTCGCCTAAGGAGATCAAATTACAACTTAGAATTTGCCATTGAACAACAGTTACAGAAGTAAAAATCTGGAAAGTACATGACAAAAATTTATATCTGTATGTTCGAGTGTATATTTATGGCTTGTTGTATACACTATACAGGATGTCCATGAAATAAAACAAAAGTTATAAAAAACGGGAAGATCTAATTTTATTAGACTTAAATCCAAAATATTTTGCGAAAATTCCTTCACAGACGCGAGAGAACAATGATATAAATAAAAATTTTTTTATGATTCACAGCTGAAACATTCGTACGTAAGCATGTTGTTGAACGCTTAGCATGCTCTTGTAGTTTTTTATGACATCGATAGCTGTATTATTGCGATGTATGCAGCCTGGGTAGATGTATGCGAGTTTGGTTGGATGGATGTATTATGTATACAAATTCTGCACCCATAGGTGGCACACATTGCAATTTCCTAGGTTTCTTTTTTAATTCTGACGTGCGCGTCGTAATTGACTTATAATTGTTTTGTTTTATGCTCTGTATAATTACACCTTTGCATTTTCCGTACTTTTTTATTGTATTTTAAAGACACCCTGTATACACTTTTATATTTTTAGATTAATTTTTTAATTATTATTACCATTAACATTATCATTACTGTTACCATTATGATTGTTATTACTATTATTGCTATTATTATATCGAAATTGATAGATTTTAATCCACTCTGAACCTATTTACAAAGAATCTTATAAAATCCTTTAAATTATTTGAAACATGTCTTTGAACTGCATAAAGATGTTAAAGTTAATTAAAGGATTAAGTGATGACTTGGTCGAAATAAATAATTACCAAGTTGGAAGGAATCTAATGAGGTCTAAAACATCTCGTGTGTCTTCTTAAACGAACTGCAAAAGTTTTATAGCCTTGCATAATGTAATTACTATGGCAGTTGTTGCATGTGGACGTATAAAATTGTCAATCAGATATGACTGTTCAAAAAAATTGAGGACACTGGTACGGTTGAAGATGAAAAAGGCAGAACATATCGCCGCAGTGACGAGTTAAAGGAAAGTGTATCATCTGTTAATTCGTCATCATTCTTCACAAGTAAACATTCCAAAACCATTTTATAACAGAACAAATAAAGCCACCGTATATTAGATTACGTCATTAATTCTAAAATTGGAACAACAAGAAATGGATGTGGTTGATTTTTCAAGAAAATTATCTTTCTAGGGGGCAAATACACTATCGTCCATAGAAGTTTGGCCAAGTAACAAACATTATAAAAATCCGAAAATAAAGGGCAATTAATACTAAAGAAATAAATGTATTACCCTTAAAAATAACAACTAGCAAAATCTAATGAAAAATTTCATTTTTTTTTTCATTGGTAACAAAATTCTTAAACACTCTTTTCGTCAAAAAATCCATCTTTTGCATTGATTACCGCTCCAACAAGTCGCGGCATTCTTTCGATTATTTTTTTGAGGTTTTCGCGTAATTTATAGTTCCATTCTTGTTGAAGGATACTCCAAAGGTGTTCCTTGAAAGCAGGACCGACACTTCGAACTCTTCTCTCAAGTTCATCCCACAGTAATTCAATAGGGTTGAGATCTGGACTCTGTAGTGGCCATGTCATAGCTTGTAAAATATCTGTTTGATTTTGCTCATTCATATACCCTGGATGTATATCTCGGATCGCTATCTTGCATACGAGTAAAATTGTCGTCGATTAGTTGCAGCCCAGTAAAAATGGCATGAGTCTCCAATATTTTGTGATACTACTCTTTCTGTATTATTCCTTCCCTTCGATGTAACGTTTCCGTTCCTGTGTAAGAAAAGCAATCCCAAATTGTAACTGAACCGCCACCCACTTTTATTGTCGGTACAATGCACTCGCGGAGCATCCTTTCATTAGCGGAACGTTTGACAAACATTCTTCTGCTTTGACCAAACACATTAAATATTGATTCGTCAGTCCATAAAATATTTAGTCACTGCTCTACCGTCCAATCCCGATGTTCACGGGCCCACTGTAGTTTTTTCAATCGGTTACTCTGGCGTAGCACTCGTTTAAGAGCTGCCACGCGACCGTGTAAATTTCTTTCGACTAGCCGGCGTTTGACGGTGGTAACTGAAACCGGACGTTGACGTCCGCGATTGAATTGGCTCGCCATTTCTGATGCTGTTTTTCTACGATTTCGCTTACTTGATAGTTGTAGTAAACGATCGTCTGCTGGAGTAGTTATCCGTGAAACACCTGAACAGTCACGGTCCTCTAAGTCGTCTGTTTCTTGATATCGGCGAATGGTATACTTCAATGTTAACGCGGCTAGATTTAATTTCGCATTCATTTGCCTGCTGACAAAACCTCCTTTATGCAAAGTTATTATACTGGATCGTTTAGCAACACCTAATGATTTACCAATGAGGCATCACAATAATATTCAAACTTCGCAGTAGACGTTCCAGGCGGGTAGAAGCGAGTCCTAAGAGAGAGAGAGAGAGAGAGAGAGAGAGAGAGAGAGAGAGGATACAATAAAATTTTTACCTGCTTGGTTCCATCCCATCCAATAAATAGGTTACAATAATCCACTGTAAATCAGGATGATTGTTCCGGGCCATAAAGTGTTGACTTACTTTTTCGCTCCGTAATACTTTCATTATTTGAGTTGCAGATGTATTTAAGATAGATGTTTATTAAAATTGTGATTGTGGAATGCAATGAAGCTTATTACATTCAAGTTTTGTAAAACTTTCTCCCTTGGCTAAACTTCTATGGACGATAGTGTAAATCCGCGAACAAACATAGAAATAACCGTTTCATTCATTAAAGGCAACTGGTGTGGTTTCTGAGTTGAAGAAGTAATCGGCCCATATTTAAATTAAATGATTCATTATTATGTGTGACCATCCAATGTTCGTGTGAGAGATATCTTGCAGAACATGTTCTTAGTAAATTATTTTTATCACATTCTACTGAAACTAGTTGAAGGTAATTAACTTTACGTGATAATTTAATAATTACGTCAAATGTCTTTTACAAAGTTATGTAATGCATGTTACGTTGGAGAAGTTTAGTCACGATACTTTATTACATTCGACTGATATAGCTTATCGTGATTTAATTAAGAGTTGCCTGACTCTCTTATTTGGATTGTTTGATCACGAACCCACGCAGCCACGTTCGACTTTCGCAAGTAATCAAATAAGGTTGAAATTAAACTCCAACATTTAAAACGTACGCCAACTTGAGTTTCATGACAAGGAACGAGGACTGCGCTTTTGTGAGTACAAACATGGTAAAGAAAATGCTTCTGTAAGGTGCGAAACAAGATCCCTCGCCATCTCTTAATTTTTTATATCTAATAGCATCACTGCAGGAAATGTTACTTACTTTAAGGTATTTTACTTATTAAGTGCTTGTCACGACTTGTCGTGCATTATTACAAATTAGAAAAATAAACGCATCACTATTGAGAAAGCAGTTACCTAGACTTTGTATTTTTTCTTGGGACCTGCTGTTTCTATAGAAATATCGAGCGTTAATATAAACTGTCAAATAGTAAATGGGAAAGTAGAATACGTTGAATCAATCATCATCAATCATGTTACAGTTATATTTATACAGAGGTTTTCAATAAGAGCGCTAGATTTAATTTGCCTACCAGTCATAATGACACGTCATTGTGACGCGACAGATCGAAAGTTGGCAGATGGGAGTTAGTAAACATGGAGTATTGCCCGATAGAATAACGCGTCCTGATTGTTTAACATTATTATCAAAATCGTTGAAAGAATAATCGAAAAATTTGAAAGTACTGGTTCGTATAGTGATGTAAAAGACACGACACGAGCTCGTAGAGGTCGTTCGGAACAAAACATTACGGCAGTTCGCGAGAATGCGACCAAAAGTCCAGAGACGTCAATTCGTCATCGCGCACAAAAATTGGGCATTAGGACAACCACTCTTCAGCGTATTCTAACTAAAGCTTTGCATTTCCACGCCTACAAAGTTCAATATACTCAACAACTTCTGCCAACAGACCGTGCACAAGGAAGAGAGTTCATCGACTGAATCTTTAAGAAAACAGCAGCAAATACCAAAATCATTCTCAGTCATGAGGCCCATCTTCACCTCGATAGATTCGTTAATCGGCAAAACTGCCGCAGTTGGGGCTCAGAAAATCCACTAATGATTCATCAGAAAGTCATGCATACAAGGCATGTTACTGTCTGATGTTCGTTGTGGTCTGAAGGAATAACTGGACCGTATTTCTTTGAAGATAAGGAAGGTAAACAGTAACGGTGAATGGCGAACGTCATCGTGCTATGATAACGCAGTCTTTTTGTGTTTCAACTGGCAAATATTGCTCTTGACGGCATGTGGTTTCAGCAGGACGGTGCCACATGTCACACCGCCCATGAAACATTGACTGTCTTGCACGAGTTTGCTCTTGATCGTATCATTTCCCGGTTTGGTGACCAGAATTGGCCGTCACGTTCTTGCGATTTAACATCTTTGCACTTCTGGATGTGGGGTTATCTGAAGTCACAGGTTTATGCCAACAAGCTGGCGATCACTGAATCCTTAAAGGCCGAAAGTACACGCTTTATCAATGAAATACCGCCACATGCACAATAGTGTTATTGCAAATTTTGTCAAGAGGGCACGCATGTGCCAGCAAAGATATTTTGTTTCATACATAATACCCAAATGTATACATTACACATCAATAAACATATCAATACTTTGTTACAGAAAACCATGTTTTATTGAGCCTTAAAATCTCGCGTTCTTATTGAAACACTATATATATTATATTTGGCCGGTAGTTACTGGGTGATGAATAGGTCGATCCTCTCTTTATGACATACTTTTAGGAAACTTTGAACATCCGTATATCTTTATCATTACTTCCTTGATGTCGACTGAAATGCGTATTAATCAATTGTACGATATGTAATTTGCTGAATTTTAGAAACTCGACAAATTTTCTTAAGACGTATTTCGTTTCGTCCTTCATTTCGTTTCAATACCGGCATAATTTTTACTTCAAGATATATCCGTCTGACTGCTATCATCTAACTTGTTGACAGTTCATTCAATATCTCCTTCGTCTCTCTAAATTGCGTTCACTTCACCGGCGCACCCGCTTCTCGAAGAAAATTCTTTGGAGGTGCGAGTCAAAACTGGAAAGAGGTCAGGGTGGTGGAGTTTCTAATTTGAACCGTCTTAGACGTTTTGGTGCATTAATAATACTTTGCCAAGAAGTTTGAACATTTTTAATAACGCGTAAAAAGTATGCCGGCAACTTTCATTATATGACAGAAATAAACGAGTTTGTCATGAACAGAGCATGGAGATATCTTTTTTATCACATGATATACAATCTAGATGGACACTTTTGACCTGATAGTTAATGAGTTAGTAGTTAACGATAATGGAAGTTTAATAATACAATGAAAAAAGCATTCAGTAATTACATTCTGCGTCAATCAACTTTAAAAGAAACTGTTATTAAACTTATTAAATAAAAAATTTGAGAACTAATATACTTACGAGGGCGACCTGAAATGTTTCCGGAATCGGCGTGAGATGCCGCACGAAGATTGAAGTGGTCGGCAAGAGCAACCTTTTTTATGGCAATTTTCAGACGCCTATTGTCAATAGTTGTCGTTTAAGAGAGTGTTTTGTGTAGCAAGTCAACCAGTTTCGCAAAAATGGATAAAATCGAATTTCGTGCAGTAATAAAACACTTCCCGATGGCTAGGAAAACGCCCACGGAAATTCGAAATATTTTGCTAGAGGTTCATGGCCGATGTACTCCATCATTTTCGACCATCAGCTTCTGGGTAAGCGAGTTCAAAGGTGGCCGTACAAGCACAAATGACGAACCACGCAGTGGACACACAAAAACCGCTACCAACGATGAAATGGTCGACATGATTCATGATGTCGTGTTAGCCGATCGCCGATTGAAGCTGAAAGAGATACCAGGCATCTCAGAAGAACGCGTTGGCCATATCCTGCACGGAATTTTGGGTATGAAAAAGCTTTCGGCTTGATGAGTACCGGGTTTGCTCACACCGGAGCAAAAATGAAATCGGGTGACCGTTTCGGAGAAGTGTCTGGCCAGGATCCAACGCAATCCAATGCGTTTCGTAACCGTGGATGAGACTTGGATCTACAACTACATACCAAAGACCAGGGAATAGACAAAGGAGTGGACTTGTCAGGGCGAATCGGCTCCGAAGAAAGCAAAGACTGTTTTATCGGCCGGAAAGGCCATGGCTACCATTTTTTGGGATTCCCAAGGTGTGATCCTTATCGACAATCTGCAGAAGGGAAGGACGATCAGAGGGCAATACTACAGCGACTTATTGACCCGATTCGATGCAGTATTGGAGGAGAAACAGCCTCGCTTGCAGAGAAAAAAGTGCTTTTCCGCCACGCCAATGCACCGACTTATTCATCCAGCATCGTCGTGTCCAAATTCAATGAGTTCCGCTACGAATTAGTCTCCCATCCTCTATATTCACCGGTGCCAGCCCCTAGCAACCTATTCCCAAACCTGAAAAGAGATTTGCCTCAAATGGGTAGGTCATAGCCGACGCAGATGGCTATTTGCATACCTCGAAACATCCTACTTTTCCGACGGCTTGAAGAGAGCTTGGAGCAACGGTGCTCTAGTTTCTTCAAACGGTTGAAAAAGTGTATTGATCTACAGACTACATCGTAAAACAAAAATAAAAAACCACCCCAATACCGTGTTTTTCTTTTCGAATCTCGAAATTGATTATAAAATCGAGGCAAAGAATTGTCAGTACTCAATAGACCTTAAAACCTAAAAACCTCAATCTCCAATAAAACAATACAATTCCGTTGTAGTTGCACAAAATTTGTTTTGTAAGGCCACTCCGAAAGCCTAACGCTAAGGGTAAAGGACTGGCGGATAAATAATAGGTTTTCGAATTTAATTATTCGAACTTTCCTTTTAATTAATAATAATTTGTTTCAGAGTAAATTCAATACGAAATACTTTTATGTTTAAATTTTGTATTTTTCTTTTTTGTATTGGGAATGTTCAGTTAAATAAAACAATGTATTCTTAGGGACGTCGATAGTAAGCTCCATGGCATTCTTTTCGACTCCATGATATTTTTTCGATCGACAGCAGACACAATTTCAAAATACGAAAAATTCTGAGCTTCTATACTATGTATGTGCTTTATAATTTCAACCCAAGTCAACTCTTTTTTGTTCGCCTCGCCGCTATGCAACTAAGCGTGCGTATCAGCGACTAGATATGAGATTACGTAACAATTGCCGTCGGTTTGTTTCGGGATCCCTTGCAAATCATGAATCTCCACCTACATAGGGCAAATAAGTCGGCGAACAAATGAACGACGATACGAACATATCAATTTCACCGACTTTCTTGAGCCTCTCTAGTCTAAGACATGATGGTGGATTGATTTCGGTTAAGGCAATATGCAATTTCCTGAACGAAAAATCACTTTGGTGCAAGCTGTAGAATTCGTTCAACTGGCGATCATTTCTGTCACCACACGCATAATCGAACCCTCAAAACAGGTTAAATAAAAGCACGATAAGAGAGAACGGTGGAATTTGAATGAAAACTCGCAAGAAATTCACCTGACATTAATATTAGAAAAGACTGCAACGAGTTTCAGATATGCTAGGATCATTCGATCCATTCCAACGTTTCCAAAAATTTGCGTCCCTTCTTGGTAATGTAGCATACTTTAACTAACATAGCATATATATTAAAAAAGGGTTTTCTAGGTAAATCGATCGTAGGGCTGTCATGGTTACTTATACACAGACCTATCTAGCAATTGTTCAATTAGAGTACTGTAGAAAGTGGAATACCTACAGTTGCTTGACGCATGCCTTTATTTCGGGTGAGGGTATAACAATAGGGTGGGTCCGGTACACATCTAACTGGATGGATTTACCCAGAACGTTGTCACGGGATTATCACCATTTCCACGACTACCAATGAAAGGAACTAATGTGTGATGTTGTTTGACGTTAAATCTAATTCGGGAATGAGAGTAGAATACGTACGAGTAATTATAGTGATTGAGTCTATTAGTTACAAGGGTCACACTATATATTTTGTGATGCCACAAAACTAGAGAAGTTAGAGCTGGTTATTAGGCACGTCCTGGTAGACCCTGTTCTTTAGTTACCGCTGAAAACATTGAGAGAGTGAGACGTATGATCGAGAAAGATCCAAGACGCACCTATCAAGTGATTGAGGCAACTCTTAGTGTCGGATCCGCAACAGTAAATTCAATTTTTCATGATCATCTTCGGATAAAAAAGATTGTTACTCGTTGGGTACCACACACTCTTAACGATTTCCAAATGGTAGAGCGAGTAAGAACCGCTCGGGAAACGTTAGAAATATTAAATAATGGTGGATATCATATTCTATCTAAAATAGTAACAGATGATGCTACTTATATCTCATTTTACGATATTCCTACCTGCCAAGAGGGCCGTGTGTTGATCCACGAAGATGCAGCAACACCAACAATGACCAAAACGCAAAATGCTGTCAAGAAGGCAGTTTTCTTTCGTAATACAGTAATGGAAAATCAATGTACAGTCACAGCAAATTGGTACATCACAAAATGTTTATCTGCTCACGACAATGCATCGTCACACAGTGCACAGCAGGGAGTTGAATTTTTACGTGAAAATAATGTAAAAATCATTGAACATCCACCCTATTCACCTAATTTGACCATGTGTGACTTCTGATTTTTTCTTAACCCAAAGGAACATTTACATGGTCTAATTACGATTGCAAGGACTGTGTGGATGTACAATTCATATTGGACAATTGCATTGTCAACCGTGTTACCGACTACTAGTCGGTAACACGGTTGACAATGGGAGCCCACGTGCTCTCGAAACGCTGCGTTCCGCATAATTAATTAATTTGTGTGAGTGGAGTTTACTGCTATACCTGTGAATTTACATGGTCTCTCGGTTGTGAACCAATTCATGAACTTTTTGAGAGCATTCCAAAAGATGACTGGCTCAAAACTGTTATATTGTGGAAACCTCGGTTACAAAAGTGTGTTGATAGAGGATGTATTATTTTGAACATAAATAAAGTCATTTTCGTAAAAGGGCTCAAAAACAAAACTCCTCGTACTTAACTCAAATGTTACGGGTAGTCGCACGTACAGTAAGTAATCAACGAAAAGAAAGTGAACGAAGGAAATTCATTCAAAGGAAATTTTAATGTAAGTAGTAACACTCAACAACAGCCTTTCTAAGACTATATCTTAACTATATCCTCGTTGAGTTTATTATATACAGACGCATGTATGTACGTTTTCTCATTGTCTTCCTTTCAATTGCACCAGATACTCTGCCGAATGTAAACGTATGCTTCGCAGCTAATTCAGTTTCGCCAAAAATAATAGTTTTCATTTGGCTTCGTCTTCCTGCCGTTCAAACAAACATTTACATAAACTATAATTAGTAGTGTGCATAAAATGTAACTTTGAGCTGTACCTCGCGGTAGGAAATTTACATAATATTTTAAGTACGATAAAATAGAATGACAAGAATTTACGTTATGTGCCTATCTTCTTAAAGTCGAAGAGTTTATAAATAGATTTCTTAAATAATTTCAATGTGCAGGTTTATTTTGATAAGGGTTTGCGAGAAATGTAGGTATACGTACCTCTGGTATCTCGGAAGAGAAAAAAAGAAAAACGGTATCCAGAACGGTATGCTGATATTGAATTTTCGCGAATAGTTTCCTTTTATTTTTAGCATCCATGAACATCTAATACCATACGTTACTATTTTTAGACGAGTTGTGTTCTGGCATCGCTCATTTCATTGACATGGGCTTTCAATAAATTGAATTCCATCGATTAATATTTTTTTATGATAAAAACATAAATGTATAAGAGACAAACACGTTTTATTGACTATCTTGCATAAATGCTCTGTTGTATTTATTTGTGGTTTTATGAAATTTCAAATTATTAAATCTGTTTATTTACTTAATTTGCGTGTAATTTTAGAACAAATTATATTGTTCTATTTACGTTATCTATACTGTTATATAGTCGTTGACTAATAAATTAGAACCATTAATAATTAAAAATAACGTAACGGTTGTCGGGTTTTGCCGTGTCACTAGGTTTCTTGTCCCTCACGTTTCGAGAATAACTACGGTTCGCATTTTCAAAGGTACTTGCTTCATGTATGTACGTTAGTACTACCTTAAGTGTGTTCCTTCGCTCCGCAGCTTCCACGAACAAACGGACGTGGTAGCCAATCTCTGCATGGGACGGTTTGGTGGAGGTTCGTGGATGATACATTTGTCGTTTGGCCACACGGAAGAGATAAATTGGACCGGTTTCTTAAACATCTGAACGGAGTACACCTTAACATTCAATTCACGATGGAGCCAGAACATAACGGAGTCTTACCTTTATGGACATTCTTGTCAACAGGGACCAAGTATCGGCAACAACTAGTATGTTCAGGAAACCTACACATACCGACCGTTATCTATACAATAATTCTAACCATCACCCTCGTCAGAAAAATACGGTGGTGCGCACGCAAAGTATGCTGTGAAGAACAGCTACCAAAAGAATTGGACCACCTGAGACAAGCGCTGCATGCTCTCTTAGTTTAAAGAGCAACGTTTTGATTCGGCTCGAAGGGCCATTATTTTGAACTGCTGGTCTGGACGGTTCCGGCGTGTATCTCGGTTACTCGTCTTCCTTTCCGTTAGTAGTAGAAATAAAATAAGTAGACATCCTTAAATCATTTAAACAATTTAATTTACTTGCATAATCCTTGCTTTACAAATTCATGATTATCCTATAGTTTATACATTTTACTCATTTCACATTCCCGAGAGACAGATATTTTCAGAACTACTGAAAACTTGTGAACTACATGATCAATGCTACCGAATTGTGACTTATCACTGTTATAAATGTTTTAGAAGCTTACATCTCATTCTGTTCAAGTTATGTTGTGCTCTGTTGGAACCTATGCTATGTATTGCATGAAGTTACAATCTGCCCTTGACATTATGTTATGTACTGAACAAAGTTGTGGCGTATTCTCAATGAACTTACGGTGTGGACTGAATGAAGTTACGCTATATTCTGCATAACATTATGGTATTATGTAGAATTGTTGAACTGGTCGTAAGTAAGGCTGCAGAAACGAGTGCTTTCGCAGTAGCGCACGGCTCGGTTACTACTAATATAAAAAATAATGGACGTAATTACGTACTATTTTAGTTTGATTGTGTTGTTGATGTAGACTAACGCAAAAATTCGTTGTAGTATTGTGTCATCAGCTTGTCTTCCATTGCGGACTCGGTCATACTCCTACGGCGAAGTGAAAATATGTTGGTGTATTTGGAAAATGAGCGTTCTGCGTCTTCGCATTCTTGGTTTTCAGTTAAACTGTTGTCTATACTCATTATTATTTGAAAATCGGGATATTTTTTGGTAGGAACAACTGTTTGTAATAAATTCAGTTAAAAAATGACATGCGTAGGGTAAATAGATTGCATGAAGCAATGAAGGATAAGATTGTTTTAGCAACTCTCCAGCTTTAACCATGTTCGAACCCTCATCTGTAACCAACATTATAAGTTGGGTTACTCATATATTGAACTTCACAAAGGTATTTCCTATGGCTTTTACTATCTTTTCTGCGTTTGTCTCCTGTAATATTCTACTATAGCTTTTTAAGGTGCGTATTAACACATTTAAAATATAATTCTTTCTTGCATCTGTTGTATCATCTAGCGTCAGCCATATTTTTTTGATCTTTTAACTTTACCTTTATTTGATACGTAATCGTATTTTTCACCTGATAAAAATTATACTCTAATTGACCTCTTGTTGGCAATCTCCATTCCGGAACGTATTTGCCTTCTTATTGTCAACCGAATTACCGGTAATCAAAGTACATGTGCCCTTAAACCGCTCCGTATAAATTATTATATTTTGTAGAGTTTATTACGATACCTGTGAATTATACAACCATATAATCCTTGCAATCGTTGTAAAATAAATATAGTTCACATGTTGTTCTTGTGAAACATTAGAACAGGTAAACTGTTACAATAATCTTTAAATTATGTTTTGGTAATTTTTTTAAGAAATCCTAATCGAACTTTTCTTAGTTTAATCGTTTAACGCTTCTTTACCTCTAAGCATTCGCAAATGTTCAGCATTAGCGTAACGGTAGCAGTCACAATTTCATTAACCAGGCGACGAGAAGGGCAAATAATGACTTTAAGGGCTCTGGATTAATACCCCTTAATTTAACTTCCGTTCGTTATTACTCTTGGCAATTGAAATTCATAATTTAAGGGAATTTTCAAGTTTTAAATACTGAAGTTAATTAATTTGTATACTACTAAATGATATTCGCCGCTAACCATTACAGAATATCGTATTAAAGTCTAGATTTTAACTTAGTCTCATCTATGAAGGTGAGATAAAAACTTTGTATAGCCACATACAGAAAGCAGTCAAATAAAATAACAATATACACTCCGCTAAAAAAGTATCAGACTACCAAAACGCTTTTATAGGCTGAGATACTTTTTATACGCCCATAATATGTTTGCCACATGTGTACCTATAAGTATACAAAGAAAATCATACAACTAGCTTTTGAATAAGTTCTGTTTTCTTTACAGAAACGTTTTAGAAAAGTGCATATTCAGTTGGTTTATTCAGTTGTTTATTGAAAGTGTTCCCATACGGACATATTTGAAAGTGCGTTGTTAAAGAACTGTACTAACGTTATTAGAAGCAACATGAGTAATTTAACTCCAGAACAAGTGGCTGGAATAGTTGCTTTAATTGAAGGTGGGCGATATCAAATATACGTGGCTAATTTGACGAATATTAGTCAGGCACTCTAGGGCAGTAGCCAGAGAAACTGGAGGTTACACACGAAGACCGGTGTCAGGTCGTCCAAGCTGTGCTACTCTCCAAAATAACCGATTTTTAAGACTATAAGTATTACGTCAGAGGCATGCAACTGCAAGACAATTACAGATCGACTTGGCTAGAGTCACAAATACTCGAATAAGTACCCAAACCGTGCATAATAGGCTGAGTCAGAGTGGAATAAGGGCCAGAGCCGCTTAATGCTTGATACGGAACAAGTTAATTGGGCAATGAATGACTGGGCCAACATACTCCTCACAGATGAATCAACACTTAGTCTTTACACCTCAGATAGGCGTATACCAGTGCTCAAACTAGACTGTGAGCGCTATTGCCAGTGCAACATTAGATTTACCCCTAATTTTGCTGGTGGCTTTATCATGGCTTGGAGAGACAGCTCTTTAGTAAGCTGTACAGGGTTAGTATCAGTAAACAAAGGTAAAATGACTACCAACAGATATATAACTGACATTTTATAAAATCATATAGTACCATACACACCAGTAATAGGCAACGAAATCTTGTTAATGGACGATAATGCACGATCCCACGCAGCAATAGTCGTCTGGGAATACTTTCATGAGATTGGCATACCAACTTTATATTGCCATCTGGTGAGTCCAGACATGAATCCTATCGAAAATGTGCGGAATTATCTTCACAGAATGGCACGGACCCAACATGTTGTCCCAGTAGAGCTACAGGGATTAGAAGATGTCCTCCGCGAGGAGAGGGACAATTTAGACCAAGCTTACATAAGGAGGATGATTGCATCCGTACCAAATCGAATGTGAGTGGTCATAGGAACCAGGGATGGTAATATGTGTTAAGCTATTATCCTGTATTTCTTTTTCAAAAATATAATTTCTTTTACCATATCTGCTTAATAAAAATTCCAAACATGAGTTTCTGTTTTCACTTTGTCCCTATATTATTTAAATAATTATCATAATTTTTCCTTTAGACATGAAATAATTCTTGCGCTACAAAAATAAATTATGCGATACTTTCTTGCGGAGTGTACTGTAGTGCCAATGTAAAACTAAAGAAAAATAGCTTTAACAATGTGAGCATATTGGTATGTAGACTTTTGAAGGATACTTCTTTTTTGTATAACCATCGGCGAGGCTTTAACCCCGAAGAGCAACTCGGCCAGTACCTCGTCTATTGTGCACCCATGTGATCTTAGTTCACTCGATCGGGTTGTACTTCAGCAACAAAGTCCATAATCCGCCCGAACGATAATTTTCCTAACTCGGGTCCATCGAGCGGAGCATCCCCAAGGTGAACCTGTCTTTCCCTGCAGACTTCAGGGCAGTCGACAAGAAGGTGCACAGGAATTTGCTCTAGGATACTTTATAACGTGTCTAATTCAAATATTGCCACCTACTATACCTATTGTTAACAACTGGTATACAAGTCGTTAATAACAACTGCGTCTTAAACAAATAAATACTTATATATTACTTTCTCGGTGTAGAAGTTCATTATGTAACGTTAATATTCTGTTTTTAGCCCCTGATTGTACCAAGTTAAAGCGCGATGTTGAAAATAATAGAGCTGATAGTAATAAATAGAGACCGGATTATATGCAAAATGCAAATATTTTATTTTATTTATTTATTATATTTTACGTCTATTTGTAGATGTTTTATACTGGTTAAAGTTAATTAACGCTAATTAACTTTAATCAGTGTAATATATCTACATATAAAATGTAATAAATAAATAAGATAAAATATATGCACTTTGCATATAATCCGGTCTCTAGTAATAAATATGATGACCAGAATATTTCTAAAGAATTAACACTCCTGCAGGTACTTACTTTCTCATGTAGTGGTATCTGATAACTACTGCAATGACTAGACAATTTGATCCTAATGCAAGAAAGAATACCGGAACATACAGCCCTATAACTGCGTAGTTCCTGTCGTAGAAATGTTCTAGTATTTCTTCTGCCGGTATGCTGCCTGGTATAGTAGTATTACGTCCAAACATTTTTGCACTATTACGCACTAAATAATTCAAAGTATTTATCACTCACTGCACTTATTCCTTAAGTTACATGTTGATGGTAGATCATGGTAGTCGTTTGACGAAAGGTTTCCTGAAAAGAAAATGGAGAGTCGATAATTTAAGCAAGAATTTTCAACTATTTTATGTCTTAAGAATAGAGACAAAAAGTTAAACTTGATGATAACGTGACAATCAGCGGTCTTTCCAATTATGCTCTCATTTTTGGAACGTGGTGTATAGTTTGTTTAGTTGAACGTTTTGGTAAGAATTATTGGCAACTTATATCTTCTGAAACTATGCACCATTCGTATAATAGACTGTGTTAGGAAATTCAGTATCGATCGTGGAATCTAATTTCTCAATTCCATGACACCCTCAAATAATATTCAATGAGAGGAGACTGATTTCGCGTTTTAATTTCACGATTAGTTTTTGGTTTGACTTCATTGCTTTAGAATACTACATTTGTGAAGCATGTAGCTCGTACACATATTGCAATTATGTTTATTATCTTTAAGAATATTGTAATGACATTCATACTTTTGGCATTATTACCATTCATTTAATTCCAAATTTATCAACGTTTCTATTTTGGATTTTTGTTTATTTAACGTTTATATTTTGCTGTTGCTGGAGACAAAATATACTTAGAACTCCCTATGATATCTTTTACGATAGTTATGTTTGTGTTGTTTTTATTAAGAAAATTGGAACCTAAAGTTAAATCATATTTCAAATTTTTTGAACCTTTGGAAATAGTTCTAATAGATTTTAATGAACAAATACCGACGCAGGACCGGATAATCAAGCAAAACAACGCTACTGTCTGTACTTCTAGACGATTTGGATTGTTTTTTTTAAAAAGGCAGTCAAACCTCTTTGAAAATCTCAGGAATATTAACAACAAAGCTATTTATCAAAAATTTGCAGTGAAGAGATACTGGAATTTTCAACAGTTACAAGTTGGTGGGCAGTATAAAGAAACAGTTCTTTTAATTTAATTTGAATAAAGGGCTCGACGTCCCATTATTAAGGTTAGGTAGGTAGTTCATTTATTGTTTATTATTTTTGTCTAAATGGCCATAAGAGACTTACTGTTGTTTTAAATTTTCATTAGAGTACTCTTAAATTCGGAAGAAACTTGCACAGAAACCAATTTGCGCACTAAAAAGAGATAGCATTATGATTATCGAGTGAAAGAGATATACATTTCTCGTGTAAAACTCTCTCTACAGATATCGACTGTCGATCAGCCTTTCGTTCCTTAGCATGCGGTATTCAATGATACGATATTATTTCTTATATTATACTTGGCAGCGCTTTTTTTAACTACATAGATATCCCATTGTATGTACATATATCAGTTTTCTACACTTATGTGTTTAGAATCATATAAAACAATTTTATCAGATTGTGGGTTAGAATGCCGGGAATCGCAAGGAATACGTGTTGTAGGAGCATCCCAAAGAAAATTGAAAGAATCATCCAGAGGGTAAATTGTCCACAAGTTTATACTTCTTTAAAACGAGATATATTATTGTTTTGTAGGCAATATTTAAAAAAATATGTATTGATAATAATAATAATCTTCATTGCCTAACAGATATTTGTACATCCACTTACAGGAAAATGTATGAAGTAAATAAATAACATACAGTGTAATCAGTAATTACGATATATATATATATATATATATATATATATAAAAGAAGAGAGATAAAAGAAAGAACAAAAAAAATTATAATGACCACATAATGGATAATTACTCTGATTTTATTATTAATTTAGAAGAGGATACTGATGACGACGATATCTTCAAATTTTCTTCGCATCTAGAAAATAACTAATTCAGCGACGAAGAAAATGTGAAGCTGATAATTTTCTGTATTTTGATATTACATTGTAATATTAACAAATTGTAAATGTTACTGTTTTCATACCTATTTGGTACTATTATACGTAAATAAGAAAATATTTTGTATTTGCATTATTTCTTTCATATAAAGTAGATATGATTTTGCTGCACAGAATGTAAAATTTTTCGCATGATTATCATTTTCATATTTTTGTTATTGTAATAGAAGTTATTTTATTTCTATAAAGACTGTTAGCGAAGTGGCTTAGGATGTAATACAGTCTACATTTTCTACTTCCAAAATATTTAGTTAATATAAAACAAAATAACCTTTAGAAGCAATGCTTCTTTCCAATTTTTTGGATTTTTATGTTATCACAAGTTAAATGCATAAAGGTTTTCAAGGTGATACACACAAATTTATTACATATTACAATTATACAATACATATGAACTTATATTATAAAATAAAACTAGTGTGCAAAGTAAGGTTATGTATATATATATATATATATATATGACATAAAACATATGTCTAATTATATAATGTGATATATTAATAAAAAATATGTCCAATATTTTTAGAGCGGTCTTTATATTTTCATGTCACGTGGTTCGCGCAGATTGGTTTCTTCCGATTTCAGTCGTACTCTATCCTTATATTTTCTATAAACGCGAAATAAATTTAATTACTTCCTTTTTGATTTGCTTTTCTATGTAATTTAGTGTTAAATTTAATGCCTAAGTTGCCAAGGATATTTATACATTTCGTTGGGTGTAGGCTTTGAATACTTTTTTAAAATCAACAGGTGTTCATCATTAAAAACACAACATTTTATCAATTATTTCTGCGATGCTTTACTCACTTATTTTTCTATTAATTCTGCATTAACCGACTTTGAAGCGCCAACGAAGATAGTGATAGTGGCCACTCAATTCAAATTACTCTGTATAATTTTCCATTGCTTGATGGTGGTGTTTCTTTAACTCATTAAAAATGGAAAGGTTTTTTCACAAACGGCTACGTACTTGTTTAGCTTTTACTCAGCATTCTACACGCAAGCTCCTTAGATTGGGTGAAATCTGTTTACCTGGGAAAAGACCATCACCTACGGAATTTTTAAAAAACGACTGCTATTTTTACCTCTCCGTATGAGGGTTTTCGTACGAGTAAAAACATTTCGTAATATCTACCTTACAAAACCTGACAAAAGCAAAAACGTGCCGTATTATTTTACCAAGCACAATTCACGTGGATCTTTTTATGGCAGAACCTAAATACAGGGGAACATTGTGTCGGAACAATGGCGCACCCATTTAATTTCAACGTTGCTAATTTCCTCCAAAATTCAAGCCACCGATTCCGCCATTTCGGTTTTAATACGGGCGCTGTCGTCATATATTCCATTCACTTTAAGCCTTCGTCTATATCACACGTTCTACCCAAAGTGAACGTCATATCCAGTAGATAGTATTATTTTATCATCAATTTCGTTTTGACACGTTTAATGTAGGCGTATATATTATCGTTACATGTCAATTATAATGGTCGTTAAATATACAATTTATTAATCGATCGGGGCAAGATTGTGCGTTAATGAATTAGATATGTCGGAGATAAAGATTTTTTGAAGTAGAACAAATACCTAGGACGAACTTACTATCGGTTCTAACGACTAAAGGAGGACGATATTTAATTTATGGTAAATAAACAGGAGATAGAATACACGGGTTTAAAGCCAGTTTTGATTTTATATTCGTCTTTAAAATAGATTCAAGTCTATGCGCTTTTAGTAAAGGTACACTTTTATGGTATTCGTCTACTTTGGTTACATTGTTGATTTTTACTGCTTTCTGTTGCAGTCACAGGTATCACCTTACATGGTAATTTTTCCGTTTTCGCGTGATTAATCCTATAGTGGCACAAATAAGAAAAATGTCATAACATTGATAAGTTTTGAGGTACACCTCACCCAATCTGTTAAATTATTCCTCAAAACCCATTAACATAAGTTGTTTCCGTACAATTTTATCATCTACACTATCTAATGCCTCCGAAAGACCTAAAAATATTCCTGGGACATCTTTTCTTCAGATTTTGCTTTCATTAAAAACAGCGAAAAAATGCCTAGCAAACAATACCTAACATAATAATGCTACTGAATACAGCTACTCATGGTATTTGGTGAAATCATTCACAGAGAAGACATTGTGAAGGGAGAAAATAAGTTCATGGACTGATAAACTAGAGAAGGCGCACACCGCAGTGCACTGGGTAAACTGCACAATTTCTCACTGTCTATATCTCTACGACAAGATAATGATTCCAATTTGTGCCTATTAACTCGTATAATCAGTTCCACGTGCAGGATAAGTTTAACAAACGATGGAAATAGAACAAAGAGGAACTCTAATTATTATGATAATCCATCGTCAACAATATCACGTCAAGAGTTACTATATTTGACCTGAATGAAATAATGAAAGAAATGTAAAATAGTTACTCTACAAGTAGTAATGATACCACCAATGGTATTCAAAGAACACTTGCATGTATATTATTGTAAACTGCAATGTGTAAAGATAATTAAATATTAGTGTCACTATTACACTTGTAAGCGTTAACATGTTAGCTCACAGTTACTTTTACGTCGACTAGATAACATATTTGACACAGAAAGTATGACAATGGTGTGTGAACTTCTACTGACACTCAAAGGTCCCAAAATTTTGGCATAATTGGATAGACATGTAGCTCAAGCTATTATAAATCTCTATTAATCTATTCCACAATTATTTTTATAAATTGTTTTCATGATATCTATTGTTTTTCCATTCGTATATGGAATAACGATTCATGTCATTGTCATTGTTTTAGATCTCTCAAGTATTCCGTATTTCTATACACACATATAGTCTGTATCTATTCTCATACATTAGAACTCAAGTGTGTAACATGCGACATCGCACGAATTGTCAGGACAATAATTATAATTCCAAAGGATTCGAACTTGGCGCGTTAATTAATAATCCCGGTTGCTTGCACGTCTCGAAATATCCGTTTGACGGCAGTTCAATGATCGAGCTTCTGAAAACAACCACCTAACTTGAACGGCGAATTCAATTCCCCAAGTGACAGCGATTCAATTTTCAGATATCTACGACATATATTACGAATCAGTGCGATTTCAATAGAGCAAAATGAATTTGTAGGTATTACGTCTAAGGCGTGTTTGATGATAGAATTTAAGGAATAGACTTTTTCTTTCAGTTTACGTGGTCGTATGTTTTAACACAGTCTAGACACCCCGATGTAATAAATGATGCAAAATGTCATCGGAATTTCTTGTTTCTAGACGAGAAAGGTGAAAGCTTCTAGCAATTACAGCGATGTGACTATGCATTAAATAAGAGAAAAAGTTATTTAATTACAATAATAAATGCTTGTATTCTAAACTAAAGGATTTCGATTCTTGAGAGAGATAAGAATATTCAAGATGTTTCAATCTAAAACATATGAACCTACACAGGGTTAGCAAAAAGTTCTGGAATAATCGAATAATTTGCGTTGTTTGAGAAGCACCTTCTTTAAAAGGAAGATTATTTACTCGGTGTGAGTTCATTATAATATGTGAGTGAAATGAATATGGGAATATATCTCACAATATGTGAGTTTATTTAAAATTTCAGCGAATGGTTTCGTGCACATCTTCAGCCCAGGTATTCTAGAAAGGGATTATACAATAAAACAGATGTTCATAATATTTGCAAAAGGCATCACAGCAGTAAAATAATAAAATTAAATTAAAAACAAAACGTTAAAATAATTGTAAAGGTAAACAAAACAAGATAATTAACAATTAAAAATGTCAGATAGACAAGTCAGTAAGAAACGTTCTCGTTTTGTGGAATATGCAGGCCTGAAGATGTGTAGAATAATTGCACGAAACTCATCGCTGTAATTTTAAATAAATTGTGAAAAATATTTTACAAACATATTATTTATTCTTTATTTTGGTATAGATGCACAGATAGAAGTAATGAATTTACGTTCTCATATTTTTTTACTCCAGATTTGACGGGAAATGTTTCCCACTTACTCTTTTTTAATTGGAACATTCAGTATATTGTTGTATTTTCGAATGCGGGCTAAAAAGTTGTTTTCAGAAATGTCAAGATGTTTATTTTTATTGATAAAACACAAAAGACAAGAGCAGTACCCAATAACACAAAATCAAGATATCTTTGAAAATACAGTGAAATTCGACTAAAACATATGTTCTAGGAAGGTCCGTTGCCATTTACTGACTTCTCTAGAGAATAGGAGGTGTGGATTCGAATCCTACCAAATATCATGAAATTTTTAATTTCACTAGTTAATTAAATTATTGTTAGAAAAGCAAAGAAATTGAAATCTAACATTTGAAGCCAATGGAAGTTGCACATATTATTTTAAACATATTGATACCTTTGAAAATGGTTTTTCAGTCTGCTTTTTGGGTATGCTATTCAAAAAAATATATGTATAAGAAAGCATTTCCTGGTAAATCGGAAATGAAAAAAATGTGAAAATATCATAATAAGCTCGTCAGTTTTATCTACATATCTATACCAAATTTCAAACAAAAATGTTTCTTAAAAACCAAAGTTATTGAATTGTTCCGGAGTTTTTCACTAATCCTTTTCTTAGTATATAGATCTTGAATATTATACGAGAAAAAATACCGAAATCGCAAGGAAGTGCAGTTTTAAAAACTTGATGTAAAGCTATTTTTGTTCAACAGAAAAACCATAGGTCTTCCAAATATTTGCAGAATACTGAAAATCCCCAATTTCGTTAGTACCATTTATATAATTTGTTAATAAATTTAGAAAAAAAAAGGTGTACAGAGAAAGATTTTCGAACGATTATTATACAGTTATAAATATTTCTATTTCAGTTTACTAGTTACAATCCAAAGTTTTTTCTAATGAAAATCGTATTGGTTATGAAGAAAAGACGTCCTTCTTACTGCTTAGAATGACACACTCATTGATGTGATTACTATCGGAATCAAGGTAGGCAGGTTTTTTAAATGGAACAGTTTGTATACAGAAATAAAATAAAATTAGTCAAGAAAGAAAACAAGTTTTTTTCTCTGGTACGTGAAGGATTGAAACGAAACCTTGTACATTTATTATGATTACTACGGTGTATTTCGACGTAATTTTCATTTGGATTGGAACACACCATAACGTTCTTCAAGATTTTCTATGACAGCTTTATGTTCGGTTACCACTACGTCGTTGAACCAATCAGTAGCAACCTCCTTCAGTCCAGCGTCCTTTGTGAAATGACTGCTATCCAAAAAATATTTCAGTTTGGGAAGAGACGGCAACTATTAGACGCTAAGTCCGGGCCATACAACGGATGCAGAAAATTTTGCCACCTGAACCTTTGAAGCTGAATGCATAGCCACGACTTAGCGTCTAGCGATTAACATATTCCCCCAGGCTAAAAGACTTGTTTGGAAGAAACTACTTAGCAGCTGGAAGTGGTTCTTAATAGCTTGATGGTAATTTAATATCTAACAGGTATAGAAAAACTTGAAACTTGATAGGTGTTGGAACGATATCATGGTCACCTTAATCTTCAGTTGGTTAAGTTGAGTTGGCCCGCAGTTTGAGTCTTTGATTAGGCCGTTGTCTTACGATGCGAAGTCGTAAATTCTTTATTTGGAATGTTTATGGGAACTATTACTAATTTGATTGGTATTGTTTTCTTCATTTTTCGTTCAATGGTATGGTCTTCATTCATAATTATGATCCTATTAAGTAATTCTACGATTTTCTTTCCAAATATGTTGTGCAACGCGTTATTTTTTAGTTTCTCGCTGTTTGGCAAGTTTTTGACTTTCTCTATATCTATTTAGAACTACTTTTCCAATAATAATCTTCTAGACACAGTTTTTCTGATACTGGTTCTCGCTTATTGGGTTTGTGCTCGTTAGAAGTGATTTTACTCTTGTTCGTATTCGGAAGGCAGTTCTGATTCGGCATTAACTATCAATCTTTCTGATTTTTTTCGATAGCCCATTTGGTATAACTGTCCTGGATTTGATCTCCCAATTGGATCTTTCCTCTCTTCTTTTTTCGACTCTCTCTAATGTTCTGTCCAGGTAACCGTTATTCTGTTTCAATGTTCAATGTTCATTATATGCTGATGTTCCTTATTTCTTTTCTCTTCCTTAGAGTAGTTGACATTCTTCCTGTCATGTAATTATCTAACTATTCTTGTTTTTATGTGTTGACTGTAGTCAAAGTTGAGATACTGCTCGCATTAGTTGGCTTACGATACGTTTTCGTCTTAGCAAAACTATTGTCATTTTTTGGAACTAGAAGGTCCAGTAATCTATTATGGTGTTATAGGGACCTGTTTATTGTTTCCTTACCGTGTGGCCATATGACAACAATATCATCCAGGTCACATGTTTGGGTTGATGTTGTGGAAATTCTGTGGATCTATTGGAGAGTATTATTGTCACTCGTAGTCCCTGATGATAGAACTTGTTCTCCATCTGAGTATGTGGTGTTTATATAGATAACACTTCCATGATGGCATTTATGCTTAGTAGGCACCTTCCGGCGAACTAATATGGTGTCTTTGTAGAGTCCATGTCTTACAATAGTTAAAGTCGCATCTGTTGGAGCGTTCATAAAGAGATCAGAGATTTTGAAGTCGATCATTAGGTCTTTCTCGGATATAGTCCTTTTTAACTGCCGAAAAAGTGTTTCCAAACAGGGGTGTTATTACCTGTAGTAGACATTTATCTAGTTAATGACACGATGAATCGGGTATGCCGACAACAGGTCTCAACGGAATGTCAGGCTTTTGTGTTTTGGGCATTCCTTAGGGGTGTGACGGCTTCCTGAAGTATGGAGTAAGGTTTGTCATAAAATGCCTATGGACGCGTCAATTAACAGCCAGGAGGGCATAACATATAAACAAATAAAAAGCCGCTTATCTTCTTTTTTCGAAATTTCATCATTTGTTGCTTATCAATGTATCTTTTACATGTTATCAGATTTATTTCTAACAAACAGAAGACCATATTTATTACACCAGTTTAAATGTTCACTGACTCGAGTTATATTGGTTCCTAGAATTAACTATAACTAAGTTAACAATTAAATGGGATCTATTCATCAATTAAGATTTAATAACATACTGAAAATGATGAGAATCTGCTAACTGCGTCTTTTCTATTGCGTTTTCAATATCATAATACCGTTAAAACCCTGAAACTAGCAAAGCTTTCTCTTGAAACGTTATATAATGACCTTGGTGCGTATTATTCAGACGAAACAATAAATTTATGAAGATAAACAAACTTTCTTACGTTGTTCCCAAAATATTTCAATCTAACATAAATTACTCCGTATTTCCTGAAGTAGTTTGTTCCACTTTTGGAGGGAAACAAACTAATTATTTATTTAGGAAGTCAATCAAGGTGATAAACGCTCTCATTATAAGATATAAATAGGTAAATACAGTATATATGCCAGTAAATATAGCAGCACCTATAGGATCAATAATAATACTTCACACAAACAAGCTTTTCGAAGATATGCTTGTTTAAATGCCGTGAAGAGAAACAGATGCTCGGAGGTTTTTTTGTGAATCACACAGAGGCCGTTCCAATAAAAATAATATTTGGTTTCCGATTTAATGTAAATTAAACACAATATCATGGCTGTTGTTATCAAGCAGCCTTGCACTATAGTCTATGTATATATAAACGTATTGTAAAAAGATTTATGACAGTATTAAAATAGCCGAGATATTCGTGGATTTATTTGTTTCGGTATAAACACGTAGACATTGGTATCCGAAAAGCATCGAAGTTATTGTCTCAAGGTATTCGCATTGTATTTTAAAGTAATAGTCTCAGGCAATTATTACCCATCCGTAGAGTTAGCTTTTAATCTGACAAGCTTCATAATTTTCCAATACTAAGTATGAGCATTACAAAGCAAGCTCTTATTATATCCACAAAATCATCGATACAGTTGTAACTTTGGTAGTCGTATTATTTTGATATCTACGAGGGTGACCTGAAATATTTCCGGAATCGACAAGAAAAACGCGGCATTGGTGTGGTTTTTTCTTTTTTATTTTTCGATGTAGTTTTCTCGAACATTCAATACACTTTTTCAAATGGTGCTCCAGTCTCTTCAAGCTGTCGGAAAAGTAGGATGTTTCGAGGTCTGTAAAATAGCCATCTGTAGCGGCGATAACCTCCTCATATGAGGCAAATCTCTTTCCTCCTAGTAATTTTTTCAGGTTTGGGAATAGGAAAACACCACTGTTAAATTGCGAAAGTGTACAGCCGAAAAGAAGTGAACCTTTGTAAATTCTGTATCCATATTTGAGTTGATTTTAGATGAAATTTTCGAAGAACTTTTGCTAATTAAAAGCGAATTGTTTTTCAAAATTTAGTCTGGAACAATCATTTGCTTTAATTGAGGTCCGTTCGTACAGCATACAACCTACTATTCTAATTCTACCTATTCTAACAGTACGACAAATTGCATCCCTTTAAACTTAATTGCACCAGAGAATCTGCCCAGAATAACAACAAGGTTCGGTTTAATTAAAAACAAACTCATCGTCGAGAAACAAATGAAGGCGAGGCGGCATTAATGCTTCGAAGCAACCATGTGCTTACTGTAGCAATGATAGCTAGAAAGTCTACTCTTAACTTAAGTCTACTGTGAAACCATAGAAATTAAAACAATATTAGGAGTACTTTGCGTTTAAGTAAATTATTGAGTATTTGAAATAAATAGTAATAGAATTATTTTGCTCTTGTATCTGAACTTCCAGTTGTACTAGTTATGTGTGTAGTGTTATGAATTCTTCGAGAAGGTAAAAATAAAGCTGATTATTACAATGTTTATCATTTACATATCAAAGATAAATATTTACAAAATAGTAGGAAGTATTCAGTAAAAAAAATTAAAGAAACGATTCTAAAATGTTACAACTAGGAGAAAAATAGTATATATAATACAGCTTTGGTTAAAAAATGTTAAATTATATATGTAACATGAGTTACACTTCTAAAATTCACCAGGTACTTATTGTTATTAAATTTTTACAATGAATTGTGTGGCTGTTTTCTGCATTTGGAAGCAATTCGGTCGTCAATTATTAAATACCATTGCTTTATCATCATTTTCTGTTGAGCTACATCAAAGAGACAATTTGATCTGCGATTTTCCTCACAAAAATACGAGGTATCGGGTACAATAGGGTGTGGACAGGGTAAGAATGATTTGTGCATAAAGCATTTCTTTAAGGGTTACCACAACTATGCAGACTGTCAATCCTAACTAGAGAAAATTATTCTTTAGGTAGCAATCTCTGTTTCAACTGTAAAAGTCATACATTATTTCTTTACAAAATAGGATATATTTTCGTGATGTACTTTTGCGTAAAAATTTAAATTCAATTAAAATTATTGCAGTAAAATTTGTTTCGGTGTTGTGTTATCCTCCTTAAACTGAAGTAATAGGAGATTGATATACTAGGTAACTTAACTTTACCGGTGAGCTTTATTTTTATTTTATAATGGAACGGGTATATTCGAAGTTAGCTATCTTTAGTTAAATTGTTAACCATAATCTTTTTTCATATAATAATTGTAAAACACATTGCCTTTTCATTTTTGATTGTATTGTATCTGATCCCTTCAGTTTTGTGTTTCTAATTTCATTAGAATTTGGTTGAGATTATTTAACATCAGATATACTAAATTTCAGATCTAAGATTAGACGTGTATTACCGGCAACCTGAATTGTAAGCGATATCTTCGACCATCGCGATCGATAAGACCTTGCTTGTATGTGGATTTTCAAAAATCTCGTATCCAAACTTTTCTTTCGCTTCTTTGAATATTTTGTGTTTTTGGCTAATTCAAAGTATATTCACTTTAAAACGAGTAGTTTGTATTATTTCGGTTCGCATTACTCTCCCCCAAGATGACTTACGATTAGTCTCGGCAAAGACGGGTAAGTTTTAGTGCCGCGCGGAGAACAACGTGGAGGGGTGAAACGCGCGGTACGGAGAATAGAGTACCCGTATCAAAGCACGCTTGTTCAATATTATTTGACTAGTTGTTGTGAGTGCTTGTCAGTACAGACATACATAGAATGTTTCGGAAACGGCGTAATTCGAATAAAGTAGAAAACGTCATAGCGAGTATGCCGGATTTAGAATACAGAGGCCACAGAATTAAATGTGTAAATTGCGAACAACTATTTGACGTGTACCAGCAGGTGGAAGTGTGAACGCCACCTAAAAAGTATAAAGCACTGTTCTGTAATTCGTGGCAAACGATCCAGCGAAAAATTAATATTTGATATACACAGATTTGTTTTATTCTATGTAATGTATCGTTCGCATTACTAGACTAACAAGCAGTTGTCTCCTTCTGGAGTAAGTATTCGAATTATACGTTACTAAGTAGAACATCGTTAAGAAACTTTATCTGTTCATGACTATGTTGAAGGAGGAGTTAAAGCAGAATTGAAAGATATAAAATTGTGGTTACGTGTGGACGAAACAATCGAGCGGCAAAAACATTCTGTGGTGAATATGATGCCACGTACAATGGAAGAGTTTGAACAGTCATCTCCTACCTTACTTGCTTCCAAAAGAGTTGCAAAATATACTAGCGACGAAATTTTAAAAGTGATGTTGAGGGCATTGAACAAATTTTAAATTTCAACAGCCGAACTTTTAATGATTGTGAGTGAAGGTGCCGCTAACATGCTTTCGTTAGGCCGACCTCTTAAAGAAGAGAGTGGTATTCTGTTACATGTAACGTGTAAAATCCATACACGTGTGACGCAATTCATCCGTAATTGTTATCCACGAGTAAATGCTTTAATAGCTCATGCGAAGGCAGTATTTCTAAAGTCCCCAAAACGTACAAAAAGATTTCAGGAACTGTGTCCGAAAGTATCTGAAGCACCACAGCCAATTACTACGCATTGGGGAACATGAAAATGTTTTAAGATAGTCAGGTAAAATGTGATTTAGAAAGTATTCGCGAGAACTACTATGGACTAGCGGAGGAAATCGAAAAATTTCAAAATGATTCGATGTCGTTTGTGAATTCTGTTCAAATTGTGAATGATGTTCACTCACTTCTGTTTATTGCATAAATTAAAGGACAGTATTCGTGCAAAACGTGGAAAATGACAAAAGGTGTGGGATTATTGCACGACACTGCTCCCGTCCATGCTCCCGTTTCACAAGCTGCCATTCGCGAATGTGGCTTTCAAGAATTGAATCATCCACCGTATAGTCCGGATATAGTTCCTTGTCATTTTTCCTTGTTTTCTAATTTAAAGAAAGACCTTAGGGGGACGTCGTTTTAAGGACGACAATAAGTTGCAAGCAGCTGTTATAGAACATTTTGACGGAAAAACTTAACGTATCGAATTATTAATTAATCGTTGTAATAAATTTATAGAAGTGAGGGGAGATTTCGTTGAAAAATAAAATTTCTTGTATCGTTCCAAGTTTCTCTTTTCTATATCAAGCCGAGAATTTATGGCGTCTATCTCCTCCAACTAGTTTAAATATTTCAAAAGTAACAAAACATCAGTTTCAGACGACCACCTACGGGCATTACACCAGAACTCTTCGAAATGCAGTTGTGAATGATCGTAGGCAGAGCATTCAAGACATCTGTAACTTTGTGGGATTATTGTGCGGCGGACTTCATCGAACGTGAAAAGGAAAGCAATAAAGCCCGTGCCAACGATTTGATCTATAGTCTCCATCGCAACGCTCGGCGCTATCTGCATTAAAGGACGAGGGATTATTGCGTGGGTTTTAGTAAGGTGAACCGGACATAGTAAGTTCGGCGCTCAAATGTAAATTTGCATGTAGAACGATAGCGTTAAGCGCCGTGAAAAACGTTTATAAAATTGAATTTTTATCTGGGAAATATAAATAATACCTATCGGAGTGAAATTATGGGCAGGATCAAGTCTTTTGGGAATATTATATTTTCAATGTTTATCTTAAAGCGAAATAATCCCCTTAAATCAGCCCCTACATCCACGATGTATTTGGGATAAACTTGAATTTATAGTCTGTAGCATAAGAGCGTGTGGGCATTTACTTCAACAAAATATATAATAAAAAGCAGATGAGGATCTGTAATAAGCAGGCAGTAGTATTCCCTTCGACGTGTTGTAAAGAATTATATTGGAATTCGAGATGAAGCCGTCAATTTGTGTACTCGTCTTTTGATGTCTCTGTATTAAAACAATTTAAATGTGTCAGACAAAGTCTCTCTTTCATGTGGAAGGAATAAAAATAATGATAGACTGTGTTGCACAAGAAGCAAGAAAGTTAAATGAAAGAATTGAAACAAAAGAGGAAAACGTAGAAATTTTTCAAGATAGAAAGACTGAACGTAAGTTATGTTAATGTCAGTGTGATAAAGAAAGAGAAGAAAATAATAAACTTATAGAGAGATAGAGAAGAAATTCTTATAGCTCAAATTCTTATACGGGTACCATCATAGATACTGGATGTTCTATAAAAGCAACCAAAGAACACCGTTACAAGAACCAACAAACAACCTGTCAAAAACTAGGAGAAGCGAGGACCACAGATCACATCAAATGACCGGCTTAGTGTAAAAAGGTTACCCGTGAGATAGCTAGATGTTTAATCTTTCTCACATAGGATCGTTTGCACCGGTTACCCTTAAACTTTCGGCTAAGTACTACCTTAAAAATATCAGTTAGTTAGAAATAAGTTGGTAAGATAAATAGCACCAGAAAATGTTTAGGGACTTCTAGGGATTTCTATTAATGTATGGTTCTTAAACCTACGTAATAATTTGGCGGAGTTTTCTATTACGTATAATATATACACGAAAAAAACTTTTAAAAATGATGCGGTTGTTAATTAGATATTCATTATACACTATTTGAGAATCATGGAAACCTGAATATTGCAGTTGAGGGGAAAGTATCCGTATTATCGCTCATAAAAAAATATAGGGATATAATTGAATTAAAAACAATTACAAGCGTTAGAAAAGTTTTAATTGAATTACAGAATTATGAGAAAACTTTTTTGGTTTGATTTCAATATCGTCATGTACAAAAAGAGACCTAACATTACCTAGGATGTTTTTTAATGAGGCAAACAATATAATTATAACTATTAGTTTTAATTTTTTTGTTTTACATTTATCTTCTTTTATATATTTTTTAATATTTTGTTAATTAAGGCAAAAGGATGAATCCGCACATGGAGACAGGCAATTTAGTCTTTTTGGCACATAAGTTTAATTAATCAACTATTGTAACCTACTGCAAAAGCTACAAAAGACTTCGTTAGAAACGCGTGCAAAATTCAGATTTCGAGGAATTTAGAAAATGATAAAAATTGCGGCCAAGATAGGAGGAATTTAGGAATTATTAAAAGTCTGAGAAATAAAAATTGTTTTTATCTTAAAGCAGATAAAGGAAATAAAATAGTCATTCTGGACAAACCGGATTATTATAATCGCGTCAACACTATGTTAGCGTCAGGACCGTACAGAGAATTAAAGAAAACCCCCCTACCGTCAATGATTAGAATCACTAAAGATACTATTAAGGACTGTCCCAACTTAATCAATAATAACCTGACATTCAAAATAACAAGTTCAAACCCTACCATTCCAAAAATGTATTGTCTTCCAAAAATCCACAAACCAGGCAATTCCATGAGACCTATAGTATCCGGCATTGATTCTCCAACATACAAATTGTCCAAATGGCTAGTGAATGAATATAAGAACTTGCCCCATAAAGTAGATAACCTATGTGTAGAAAACTCCGTAGATTTTGTAAATAAAATTGAAAATATTGAATTAAAAGATGGGGAAGTCCTTGTATCATTCGACGTTTGTTCACTTTTCCCAAGCGTACCAATTCCAGAAACGATGGAGTATTTGGTTGAATTTTTGAAATTAAATAACGTAGATGAAAACCGCGGAATATAAAAGGTTAACTAAATTATGCATGTCACAAAATTGTTTTCAAATAGGCGGAAAATGGTTCGAACAGGTGGAAGGCACGGCGATGGGTAATCCTCTATCGCCTTTTATTGCGAACCTTCTCATGAGCAAATTTGAAACAAACCTGAAAAAAGAAACCAAATATTTCCCGAGAATTTGGCTTAGGTACGTAGATGATATTTTCGCTGTGTTTGACACCAACAAAGGAAACATACAAGATTTTCTAGCAGAACTGAACTCAAAATTTACCACGATCAAGTTTACCATTGAAGAAGAAGTGAACAATCGCCTTCCGTTTCTAGATACTCTAGTCATACGCAATAATAATAAATTAGAAATAGACATCTACAGAAAAGAAACTAATTCCAACAGATTCATCACGTTTGATGACAAAGAATTAAAATATATCAAAGATGTAGCGAGGTACAATGGTTTCTCTTCTATGGATGTCGACCGTATTTTAAGGAAGGTCAATACAAACAACACATCAGAAATTCCACGACTTTGACATCAACAAACACCGGTAACAAGAAATTTATAACTCTTCCTTTTCACCCAACAGTAAAAGGGTTAAGTAAAATTTTCCGACAACTAAACATGAACGTGTCTTTTGTGTCAAAAAACAACTTAAAGAATCTCTTAGGGAATCCCAAAGATAGACCGGAGATGATAAAAAAGTCTGGAATATACCAAATCGCATGCAATGATTGTGAGAAAGTTTATATTGGACAAACAAAAGGAGTATCGAAACGAGGTTCAAAGAACATATTAGACACTATCGTTTCGACAAACCTGAACTATCAAGCGTAGCAGAACATATGGTAAAATCCGGACATAAGATTGATTTAAAAAATCTGACACTACTTAAAAACGTGAACTCGTATAGAGAATTAGACGCGTACGAAACGGTATATATGAAAAAGAACGGAAACTTATTGAACAGAGAACCACCCCCAATTGCACACTCGAGTTTGATGGATTTATTACCATAGACCCTGTTAAATGATACGGTTCGCTTTCGGTCCATCCTTCCCCGTAAAAGGCATGAGGCCACCTAGTAGATTGTAAATAGTCATATGGTTAGAAATGTTAGAGCCTGCGTAGAAAATAATTTGCATGTGTGATACAGTTTTTACTTTCAGTCGGTAACACGGTTGACAATGGGAGCCCACGTGCTCCCGAAACGCTGCGTTCCGCATAATTAATTAATTTGTGTGAGTGTGGTTTACTGCTATAGCTGTGTATTGTAACCTATTTTGTAGAATATTCTGCAGTAGATGAAATCTACTTTCTCTACTGTTTCACTACTGCCAAGAAATTCTATTCTACTCTATATGGTATAACGTTTCCTATGCAGTTGGTTGGTTGCAAATAGTAAGCTGATAATAAAGAAGTACATCATAGATTTGTGTTAAATCTGGAATGTAGTGACGAAATTATGTTATTGTAATAATGATTTTTTAAATTAATATATTTGTTTAAAACATTGTATATCAAAGGTGCATGTATACAGGGTATTTTTAAAATAAAATAAGAAAAAATACAGCAAATGAAAAGGTTTAATTATGTAGAAAATAAATCCAAACAATTTTGACTCAATTACGACGCGAACGTCAGAAATGAAAATACCTTAGGAAATTGTAATATGTCACCTATGAATACAGAATGTGTATACATAAGACATCCATCCAGCCAAACTCGCATACATACACGCAGATTGCATGTTTTTCTCGCGTCTGCGAAGGAATTTTCGCAAAATATTTTGGATTTAAGTCTAAGAAAATTAGATCTTTCCATTTTCCATACTTTTCTATTTTATTTCATGGTCATCCTGTATACACATTTAGATGGTAAGGAATCTACAATTGCAAACGCTACTTTTTTAAATACTGCCAGGCCCAATACACAAAGTTGAAAGAACATAAATGATTCATATTATCCATATACCTTATATTCTGATTTTATTGCTTTGTTGTTAATAGAACTAAATAAATTTCGTTTTTGATAGTGTATTAATCCTTATTAGTACACTATCATAAATAATTAATATTATTTTATGCATATAACAAGCATTACATCTCACAAGAATAAACTTGCTCATATATGTACAACATATGTGTTTTAGTGTTTTAATATTTTTAATTATATAATATATCTCAAACTTAGTATGATATGGAAGACGCATTTTTTAATTACTATGAAACGTTCTTATCGTGACAATTATAAAGTGCATGTGTGTCTTTTTGTTGCTCTCTCAAAAGTACTGGACATCTTGCAATTATAGGACATCTTCAGATTTACCAAATTTACTTATACGCGCAAGATGCTTAGTGTTTTTAGCAAAACACAAAAAATAATATTACCAAATGTTATCGTTAGTTCTGCACTGTTTTCTCAGGTAGCGTGCGTGCATGAACTAAAACGAGACCAACTTCTTAACATACAATTACTATTCTCCTAATATCCTTTATCTCTAATGTAAACCAGACTTTACTTTAACAACATATACAACAATTAGCATCATATTTGGAAGGGAAGTCTCCGGCTGGTCAACGTTTTAATATAGAAAAGTAGCAATCTAAAGGTAAAAATTTCCATGGCTAGTGTAAAACGCCAACTACAAGAAGTAGGATTACACGGTGGGATTGCAGTAAGAAAATCTGCCTGACGAAGTAATAGAGGAAAACGTTTTGCAATGCATCGCGGGCGTATAATTGAATGAATAATTAAAAGAGTGCACGAGTGAGTTGTACCAACAGTTAAGCACGGGGGTGGTTCTACTCCGGTTTGAGATTGTTTTAAATTTAAAGGTACAGGAGATTTATTGGAAATTAATGGGATTTTAATAAAGAACAGCACCGAGGCATTTTAGTACAACATGCAATTCAGTAGGGAACAAAGTTATTAGGAGAGAGTCATATTTATGTGCGATAATTATTCGAAGCACGCAACAGTGTTGTATGGACAATATTTAAAAACACGACAAATGAATAATATGGTCTCATCTAAATACCATAGGGCTGTTGTGAGAGTAACACGATTTTCGAACAATGAAAAAAGCTCACGCGTCCAAACAATATCCAAAAAACATTCTACAAGGAGAATTGAGAAGTATTGGTCACGAAACAATTACGAAATTGATTGCTCGAATGCCACGTATCGTATGAGGGGTATTAGATGCCAAATGTGGTTATTTTGAGGAAAAGAAAATTTACCTTTTATTTTACTGTATTATGTTTCCACGTTTTTCTTTTGTTTATTTTTGTGTATCATTGAACAGATATTATGTTACATATTAGTTTGCTTTTGTATTTTTTGCCAGTATATTCTTGAATGTGTGTAAATATTAAAAGCAACTACAAGGGTTGTCTTTTAAGTTTTGCATGTAGAGAACAGTAGGTAGCTTTCAAAGACTTTATTTTCGAAGTATTCTTCAAGTACCTTTGAAAATGTGAACCGCAGTTGTTCGCGAAACGTCAGGGACAAAAAACCTAGTGACACGGCGGAACCCGACAACCGTTACGACTATGGCAAACGGCCGTGAAAGTCTGAGATACTATTTATTCTTCATGAAGATTAGATAGACTTTTGCATGCGCTCGAACCAAATTCGGAAGTAGTTATTCTACTAGTTTATTGGTACAGTCAAAATTGCGTTTATGAAGGCATCTACTGCTCCTTCTAACGAGTGGAATCTTTGTCCATGAAGTTCGTTTTTAATTTACTGAAAGGCGAAGAGATTGTTGGGTCTTAAGTCCGAACTGTACAGAGGATGGTCTAACAATTTGACGTCTTCTTGCGTTGAAAATTCAATTGTTTTACGTGCGATGTGCGAACTTGCATTGTCTTGGTGGAGGGTGATTCGTCCTTTGGAGTGGTTGTGTACCAATCGGAATATGATTATTTATTTTTAATGATATTGTTGTTACACATCTTGCTTTCGAGACAAATATTGCGATCATCTTTTTGAAGATAGTTCGAGAACGGATGTTTTTGTTGACATTTCTTCACCTTGGAACACCCAAACAGATGACTTGGAACACCCTGACTCGTATGAGAAAATCCAAGATTCAACACCAATGACAATGTTGTACACGTTTTTTAGGGTTTCCGACGTTGAAGCAGTCTACGGTTTTTTGACACCAATTCACCCTAGTCCCTTTCTGTTCTTTGGCCAACAGATGTGGTATCCAACGGGAAACCAATTCTTTTCACACACAATTTTTCATGCAAAATTTTTTAAATTGAAATTATTAAATCTCTGAAATCCCCAATTATGTCTCAATCTGCGATATGTTACATGTCGATCTTTGGTAATGATCTTGTGCATACTTGCTCTTGAATCGTCACTAAGACTAATCCGCCCACGTTTGAATGCTCCATACCAACGAGAAATTGTTGACTGATGTGGTGTTGAGATAATTGTCTACGAAAATTATAAAATATTATTGCGCGAAAATGTTCTCAGTTTAATTTAATTTTTCAATTAACTTGTCAACTTTGACAGGTTGTTATAGCTAGATCACTGCACGCATCGCACTGAAATTATGGTTTTAGGTTAACTAAAGATGCAGGTTAATTTTTAGTACTAACATTTGGCTAGTCGCGCCCTCTATGTTCCAGTATGCAAAACATAAAGAAACATCCCTTGTACGTGTACTCCATACAGCGAAATAATAAGATAAAATGGTGGTGGAGGAAATCCCATTACTTTAAATAATATCACGTGTGCAGTGTAATAAAAGCAGCTCTATAAAAAGCACTGCACTAATGTAAGCTGCATGACACAATGCGAATAAATTACATATTTAGGGATTAATAAAAGTCCGGCATTGTAGATTTGCTTTTCTTTATATTCAGATATTGTACGAAGAATAGTAAACATTTGGATTCTAAAAAAATCCACTCCGTTTAATATACATTACGCATACTATTTCAAAATATCATTAACTTTATGTTCTTGAAAATAGCACCGTAAAATACGACAACCATAACGCTCGGAATTATGGCATTATTTTCCGCATAATCTAGAGATAGAATTAGAAAGGAATCCCAAGTGCCCGCAATATTCGCAACTTTGAATAGAAAGTAAAATAAACGAAACGGAACAGATTACTCGGAAAAAATCGCTCTTAACTTAACCCACAAGGTGAAGCGTCGTGTCACGAAATATTTCTGTTGTATAAATGAATCGATCTACGCAAACAAGCTGCAGATAAACTTGTAAAGAGTATTGGAAATTCCGGATTTTCCTGGAATCGCAATCATTCGAACCGTGTTTTATCAGTTATAAGGATCGTCTTATGTCACATTATGGTTTCATTCCATTAAAAGATTTGTATATATATATATCCTTTACGATTATTCAAGTAACCGTCACAATCTCAGTTGTGTTTTAATTGTTTGGTTACTATTCCCAAACGGCTAAAAGCTGCAATTAAAGCAGGTAATTGTGTCACAAAGTATCAAATTTCTAAACAAATGATTTTGTAGAATGCACTCATATTGTTATTCTATCTAAAAGTTCCTTCATTTCATTCGGTTGTTTAAAGTAGACGGGAGCTTAATATATTTGTAATATATTTGCACATAGTAGTGTACGAGTTATGTCTCAGAATTAATGAGAATGAATTGTGTAGGCTTAATGTGACAACACTGCAGCATACTGGAGTCGACTACATGTGAGTGGAGGGGGTAAGTACGCAAGCAGAACTGACGTAGGCCAATCTAGCGTTAGTAGCGTGAACGCGAGGTGTTTACCGTTAAATTCCAATACCACATCACACGTAGAACATGAAATTAAATTTTGCGTTAAACTTGAAAGACCTCCTTTAGGAGCACTACGAATGATAAGAACATCATATGGAGATGCTGTACTATCGTCAGTACAAGTTTTCAGATGGTACAAGACTTTCAAAGATGGCCGCCAATCCATTGAAGATGACCATCGCTCTGGAGGTCGAAAACAGATGAAGGATGCGTTCAGTGTTAGCACGAGGCAGACGGTTGACACTCAGGATGTTTGCACATGAGGTCAGCACAAGTAAGCATACTGTTTATCGAAGTGTGGTAAAGAAACTAGGGATGCGAAAACTTTCTGCAGAGCTGGTGCCCAAGAACTTGTTTGTTGAACAAAAGGAGTTCCATTAGTCTGCTGCTACTGGATCGTTTAACTACCGAACCTTCTAATTAACTTAATTTTTGAAAATATACAGGGCATTCCGTTTTAAAAAATATATAGATATGAATTTCCCTCACAGTATGTTATCCAACTATTTTCTTTATTACTAAATACATCGCAATCGATATTAACCGGCACAATATCGTTTTACAAATTTGCTTCTGTAATGCCTGTGTAAGTGATAATTTCTTTTCTGTATTTTTATTATACCGTGATATCATAAAGCTTCTTTGACGAAGATGACAGGTAATATATGTCTGAACTTAAGCTATATTATCATACTTGTAACACAACTATTTGAACATTATTTTGACAATGTCACCGTGACATCAATAAATATGTCATTTGCTCACTTGATATTCAAGATCTATTTATTACTATATATAAATTACTATACAAATATGTGTATATTCATATACAACAATATAACATACATATACAGCAATGGATTCGGTCCTCGGTCTTTCCTTCGGGTGGTTTGGGAGTGCCCGGCATGGTGTGTGGCATTGAGGACTCCTTTGTTACCTCTTTACTATATTTCTCGTTGTAGTATCTTCTGCTTGATTTTTCTTCTATATTGTATATAGTTTAGATCTTTTAATACTTTGTTACAATTTTTTTATTGCGTCTGACTTTTCCATATTTTTTTGTTTCGCTATATTTCGCTTAATTATTAATTTGTATGGAGTGGAGTTTACTGCGATGCCTGTGAATTTATTTCTTTTGCTTTTTTGTATATCTCTGTTGTAGGGGTCAATTCTATTCTATCTTGTTTTGCTGCCTTTGTAGTTTGTTGATATTTTTCTTAATTGTATTTCCCCATACGTCTATTAGGTAACTCTTGTACGTAGTAAACATTGCGCTGATACAGACTTTCTAGTCATTTCTGGTATTGTTCATCGTATGTTGTATATCTTTGCAATTGCCATCACACCATTATTAATTAGTACGTTGATGTGGTTGTTCCTCTTGAAATTGTTTTGTATTATTAATACAAGGTATTTTACTTTGTTGACTTCCTTTATTTCTTGATTTTTTTATTTTTATGTTGAATTTTGATGTACTTGTTCTGTTTGAAAATACCATATACTCTGTTTTTTTGTTAGTTTATTGCTATAGTAATTTCGTTACACCATTGTTCTAGTATATTAATGTCTGCTTATGTGTTTTAGTCTTTCCTTGTTCTTTCCCAAAAAAAAAACAATACAGGTATTATCGGCATAGGTGTATATATTCCCGGAATGGGAGTAGGTTTCCGTCTTGTGGTATTCCGCTTTCTTGTTTATTTACCACTGTTGTTTGTATTCTGTTAGATAGGTATGTTTGTATGAGTATCATTTCTTTTCTATTTTTTTTGATGTTTTGATTTGCATGCAGCGTCAGTGCTTTTTTCATATTAATGAAAATCGCAATTACTGTATTTCTTTTTTCCACTTTTTTCCTTGACTTTGTTCAGCAGGTCAATACTGGCATAGATTGTTCCTGAATGTTTTGGAAGACATACTACTTTTGGTGTATTATTCTGTTCTTTTGTAAATAATCTGAGAGCTGCCATCTGTATGCTTTTTCCCAATATTTTCTTTAAAATTGTCAGCAGTGAGACTGGTCTATAATTTTATATCGTCTTGACGATTGCAAGGACTATGTGGATGTACAATTCACAGGTATAGCAGTAAACTCCACTCACACAAATTTATTAATTATGCGGAATGCAGCGTTTCGAGAGCACGTGGGCTCTCATTGTCAACCGTGTTACCGACTGAAAGTAAAAACAGTATCACACATGCAAATTATTTTCTACGCAGGCTCTAAAATTTCTAAAACATATGACTATTTACAATCTACTCGGTGGTCTAATGCCTTTTTCGGGAAAGGATGGACCGAAAGCGAACCGTATCTTTAACAGGGCCTATGGTAATAAATCCATCAAACTCGAGTGTGCAATTGGGGGCGGTCCTCTGTTCAATAAGTTTCCGTTCTTTTTCATACATATCGTTTCGTACGCGTCTAATTCTCTATACAAGTTGACGTTTTTAAGTAGTGTCAGATTTTTTAAATCAATCTTATGTCCGGATTTTGCCATATGCTCTGCTACGCTTAATAGTTCAGGTTTGTCGAAACGATAGTGTCTAATATGTTCTTTGAACCTCGTTTCGATACTCCTTTTTGTTTGTCCAATATAAAGTTTCCCAATATACCAAATCGCATGCAATGATTGTGAGAAAGTTGATTGATTTAAAAAATCTGATAGTACTTAAAAACATGAACTCGTATAGAGAATTAGACGCGTACGAAATGATATGTATGAGTGAGAGCCCACGTGCTCTCGAAACGCTGCGTTCCGCATAATTAATGAATTTGTGTGAGTGGAGTGTGAATTACATCGTCTTGTTATCGGGATATATTCTTTTCGTATTTCTTTTTATTCTTATTAATAAAAAAAGGTGAAATTAAAGCAAGTGTCGAAATTCTTGTTATAATCCGATCGTTAACAAACTCCAGAAGAAGAACAATGTTTTCCTGTGTCTGCTGTTGCACCATCTTGCTGGAAGTAAGCATATTGCAATTCATCTTCATGCAGTTGTTCAATAAATCCATTCAAAATGTTTCTATATCTCTCAGCATTAATAATAAAATAAAAAGCAAGTTCAACAATTTTAGGACGAGAAACTGCTAGCCAAACACCAAGTTTCGCAGTATGCAGAAATGATTCAACAAAAATACGAGGATTTTTACTACCCTACATCCGAATATTTTGGGAATTGATGTACTCCGAAAGGTGAAACTACGCTTCATCAGAGAAAAATATCAAATTTAGCAGGTCATCATCTTGCTTTAAATCATTTGCAGTAAATAAGACGTTCAGAGTAGACTACCGGTAAAATAGCCTAATGTGGTTGCATCTTATACGGATGTATGTGTAAGTTTTTCTTTAGAATTTTCTGGCGTGTTCCATAAGAAAGTCCAGTCTCTTGAGAAAGACGTTTCAAAGGTCTTGTGGATTCATTTTCCACCCGTCATTTATAACTTCTTCCGCACGAACAGTTGTTCTACCAGTACTGGATTTATGGTTCGCAGAACCAGTCTCACGAAATAACTGTGGGAAGTGCTCTGTTCGGATACAACCGAACGAGTTTCTATTTTGTATTTTTACATATCTAATATCTTACTAATATTACAATTCATTTATTTGTGCTTTGCATTCATTTCTGCCTTTCATTTATTTCGTACAGATATATTTTAGTATCATTTGCCATTATAATCAAATCTATACGTATGCAGTAATCAGTATTGATTAAGTTTGTTTAGATAGAAAATGTTGAAGTAAGGAAATTCCGGCAATTACCCCAATGTACTAAATTAGGATTCCATTCATTGCCATTATACTTTCTAATTATTACTATGAAATCATTACTATTGTCTAGACATTTTATCTATAAAGAACAAACTGGTAATTAGGGTTTCTCATTAATGCAAGGCCGAAGTTGCTCATAAAAGACAGTACGCGATGTATCTTCCAATACTACACGTTGTAACTCTATTCATTACACAAGTTCATCAGAACCTTCAAGTAGTACACAAATTCTTTCACAGGTTCAATAGAACTTATCGTAACTTCAACAGAGTAACATGTCAATTTATAAAACATCCAGAGCAGTCATAAGTAACAATTCAATAGTATTGATCCAACAGTTTTCCATAGGTATAAGGACTTAAAGAACAAGCATGAATTGTAAATCAAACACTGTGTGAGTAAATAAGATTGGGTAAGTGTTTTAAAAGCCGGTTTCACAATAAATTTAAAGCTAAAGGATGTTTAAAGGGTCCTTTAAGTTAAAGCTCCGACTTGGCCATTTTAAGAAGTTAAAGTTTACTTTATAACCTATTCGATATGCATCAAGCCTCAAATGAATAGCATTTTAACCTAACCTGCTGTTGCTTTGAAAAATAATTTAAGAAAATGAACCCATTGTACTGAAGCAGTACTACATCTACAGATGATGAAATAAAAATAGTTGTAAGAAGGCCAAAGGTATATAGAATGAGGGTGAGATAAAATTACAATTTTCTTGCAATTTCCAACATAATTAAATTTCCTAAAAAATATATGCGATATAGAGAGGTTGGTTTCAAGTCCTCTCCGAGACCGATATTTTTTCGAAAATTTAATTACGTTGGAAATTGCGAGAAAATTGTAATTTTATCATTACTAATGCCAACGGTGGTTTAGTATTGATATTCATATTAATATTAGTATTAATGTGGATGTTAGTTTAACTGTTACGCACTTGCCGTTTAATAATATAGTGTCCGTGAGATATTAGAATATATCTGGTGACATGCAGAGGGATTTAAGGCAACTTGAATTCAATGGACTTGTTGGGTCCAAGTCCCCTCCGAGACCGATACATTTTCGGAAATTTAATTACGTTGGAAATTACAAGAAAATTGTAATTTTATCAATACTACTTGTGTTGCCAAGAAGTGGCTAAAAGAAGCACGCGGTAAACTGTTTTTAGTACCAACACTATGCGAATATATAACAAAAGTTACTACCATTCAGTGTGACCAATACATAATTTTTATAACATGTTGTCCTAAAGTCGACTTTAGCTAACGAAGACTGTTATTACCTTTATGAAACGCATCTACTTAAAGTCGACCTTAAACTTCGCTTTAACTTTAACGGTTCTTTAGCTAAAGGCGCTTTAGGGTGTCTATTATGAAACCGGCCGTAAGTGTGTCAATTTAATTTGTTTCTTCTAACCATGTGCACCCGGCAGTGTACTGGTGTTTCGAATTAAAGCAAGACGAGCTACCGAGATATACGTCGGAATCGTCCAGACCAGTAGGTCAAAACATGCTCTCTAAAATCATCTAAACATAAACGCTGGCTGTACACCCAAATTCCATCAATTCGCGCTCCATATCGAAAATAGGCTTCAATCATGTACGTTTTTTGCACTTGTAAACAATATTTGAATTTATTCAAACTCGATGTTCAAACTTGCTTTCGCCAGTTCTAACATGTTAATTGGTAACAGTCAATGTCACTATCCAAATAATTTTCAAAACTGTTAAGTTACAATACTTGGCTAAGTTCAGACATACGCTTTCTATTGTTGTCGTCCTAGAAACTTCATGATATCACGATATGAAATTCAGTTAAACTAGCAATAATGAAATGTATTGAACTTGACATAAAATTTAGAAATAGAGTGCCGCAATCACTACGAGGCATAAATATTCGCATGGGAAACTAAAATCCAGAATTGTAAATTCCGTTTGATTTAGGTACCTACAATCCAATGCGCCTTCAGGTATTTCTCGGGATAGTTAGGGGAAAAAGCGTCGTTCAAATTACGGCAAAAACGTCGAATTTGAAAAGGTAAATATGTCGATTCCACTCGCATGTCGTGAATGACAAGTTGGGAACACGTACATAAATATACGTTCTCCCTCGGGGCAATGGCAAAAACGAAATTTTCACGTGCTTATCGGGCTTATCCTGGGTGAAATGCCCGGCTTCTAGTAATATTTTTCCAATATCGCCCGGATGATATATGAAAAGGTGAGGAACAAATATTATAGGGGATATTAAATTTTTGGAGAAAAATCTGCGATTTGTGAATTGTACATTTGGAAAACAATGAAATTGAGTTTTTCGACCATAAATGTAAATTTGTATTTCAGCTGTTTTAGAAAGGTGTGCATTTTTGGATGTAGGAATAGTCAGTTCAACAAGTGAAGGAATTAGTTCAATGTTTAGTATACAGGCAGATTCAAATTAAGTGAGCATCATTGTGGCTATTAGATCTGCTCGATTTTGTGAACTGGACAACCGTGTTTAATACGAGGGTGACCTGAAATGTTTTCGGAATCGGCAAGAGATGGCGCACGAAGGTTGAAGTGGATTTATTGGTGGGCAACTATCAAAATTTCAGACGTCTACTGTCAACAGCTGTAGTTTAAGAGTGTGTTTTGTGTAGAAAGCCAGGTGGCTTCGCAAAAATGGATAAAATCGAATTTCACTTCTATATGGCTGAAAAAATGGCCACGGAAATTCGAAATATTTTGCTAGAGGTTCATGGCGGATGTACTCCGTCATTCTCGACCATCAGCTTCTGAGTGAGTGAGTTCAAACGTAGCCGCACAAGTGACGAACCACACAGTGGACGCCCAAAAACCGCTACCAACGATGAAATGGTCGAAAAGATTCATGATGTGTTAGCCGATCGCCGATTGAAGCTGAAACAGATAGCAAAGACAACAGACATCTCAGCAGAATGCGTTGGCCATATCCTATACGAAATGTTAGGTATAAAAGAGCTTTCGGGGTGATGGGTACCGCGTTTACTCACACCGAAGCAAAAATGAAATCGGGTGATCATTTCGGAGGAGTGTTTGGCAAGGATCTAACGCAATCCAAGGGATTTCTTCATGCGTTTCGTAACCGTGGATAAGACTTGAATCTACCACTACATACCGGAGACCAAGGAACAGTCGAAGCAGTGGACTTTTCCCAAGGTGTGATTCTCATTTACTATCTGCAGAAGGGAAGGACGATCGCGGGGCAATACTACACCGATTTATTGGCCTCGTTTGCAGTGGAAAAAAGAGCTTTTCCACCACGACAATGCACCGGCGCGGTTCATTCATCCAGCATCGTCGTGTCCAAATTAAATGAGTTGCGCTATCAATTAGTCTTTCATCCTCCATTGCAGTTAGAAGATGGTGAATCCGCCGATCACACTAATTTAGTTTTTTACACGGATGTAACATGATTAGCGCAATAAACGCTTTCAAAAGTAAATTGCGACTAATGATAAATTAACTGAAAACAAGGAACTGAAACATTTTCCGTCTTAGGAAGCAAGGATTCATCAGTTGAATTTTGATATTTATGAAAGAGAATTAACAAATAGTTTGAGTGAATTTGAAAGACGTTTTTAGGATTTTAGTAAACTGAGAAATACCTCAACTTTTATGAATTATTCTTTTTCTTGTAAAAGCATTAAGAAATCTGCTACTGAAATAGCAAGTCAGTTTAGTATGGATTCATCTTCTGTCGAAAATTAGGTAGTGCAGATTATCTTAGATATACATCTCAAAGCGACAGCATCTGCTACAAAATTCTGGTGTCTTTTATCTAATAAATATCCGAATCTAAGGCAAATTGCCCTTTAGTTGACAGCAATGTATGGGTCAACTTATTTGTGCTGCATTTTCTGAAATGAAAGTAATTAAATCAAAATATCGCAATCGATTAACTGACGAACATATGTCATCATGCTTGCGATTAACACCTAGAAATTACGTACCATCTTCGGAAAAGTACACTGAAGACTTGTTAGTATCTAAAACATCGCTTTGTGACAACCGATAAGGACGCATTTCTAGATATCGGTTTTTTCATTAACTGTTTTAGGGCAGTGACCTACAGCTACGACTTACATAGGCTATGATATATCCTACCTACTTACAGTACAACCGTGTATCAACTATAGTTCCTCTACCAAATATTCATCAGCACAGTCGATTGCTTATAATCTAACAAGTTTTGGGTACGTTGCGAGCAGTTCAAGTTTGAACACCCCTGGATTAATGTCATCTGCAGAAGCAGGGTTTTTCAAATCCTCTGAACGCATAAATAATACGCTGCAGAGACTCCCACTTTTAATACGTTTTTAAATGGGATACGCTCCATATCTCTTTTTAAAATATTTGAGATTAATGAAACTAATATAGCTTAAGAACTACTAAAAACAGTTAATCTTTCTACCACCATAAATCAATCATCCATACTTGTGGAACTGTCGTATTTAGACATCAATCTCATAAAAATTTCAGTTCCGAATTTATTAATTATTTCACCTGCCCACTCATAAAAACAATGTAGTCGCTGACGTTGTAATTCCCTATATAATTGCGTGCACCTCGGTTCATGAACGGGAACGACGAATTTACGTACAATATTACGAAGAGTAACCCGCGCTAAACAACAATCGATCACCATAAATATCAAGTTGTCTAACGGCAAAGCTTCCAAGTTAGGCAAGTAAAGTTTCGCTGCAAAGGTTTTCGAATACCTCTAAAAAGCCGTTGGTACTTCAGCTTATCCCTAGGCTTGATGTTTAAAGCAGACCCTCGCGAAAGCAATAAGTAAAAGCATTAACGGTTAAGTAACTTTCTTGGTATTCAGGAGAACCCTTCTAACGAGAAAGACTAGGAACGTATTGAATTTACTGATGAAAATATCGAACAAAGAATAAGCCGTTGATAAACTAGTTAAGAAAATAATTACAAAGGCTCTGTAATCATACAGCATCGGCAGTTGCGAAGTCTAATTCATAAGATTTAACTTTGCATTTTTCAATCATCTTTCTGTATATACACTACTGTCCATATTAGTTCGGACACTCACTAAAATGTTGTAAACTCTAGTAACAGACAATATAATTGTTTTCATATATCAATAATATTTATATTAGGTCTTTTATGAAGTTTATTAATTGTACAGACATATTTCCAAGAATATCGATTAGAGAATGTTTAAAATCCTTTTATGTCCTTATGACACAATATAGTAATTTGCGGAATAATCCTCATCGCCACAAATAGGATTATTTTTAAGACAATATTGCAGATAATAAATGTGCAACACTCTTTGGGGTGGGAGTAGACCACTCGAAAGTGTAATGTATATTGATAAACGCTTTAATTTCTAAATAAACCTGCTTGTGCGTACGTTAGTGTTAAAAGCGTATCTTTTTATGTGAACATGACTAAATTTATTAAAATGCTGAGAAGAGAACCGACAAGTTTAGAAAAGCGCTCTGTAATTGTTGCTTTTCATCAAAAGGGATATTCAGTGTAAAAGAATAACAACTCACGCCGACAATGAGCATATAAAATTGCCGAGCAAGCGAAATAGAAGACTGACAGAAATGAACCGCCACCGTGCAAACAAAATGTCTGTTACTATAATGAAAAGAAGATTAAAAGCTGCAAATCTTCATAGCTGCACTGCAACAAAAGAAAAACCTACTTCGCAGAAACACATAGAAATTGAACCGTGGATGATTGGAAAAAGATGCTATGGACGGATGAGTCAAAGTTTGAAGTGTTCGAGCAATCAAGGCGCGTTTTTGTTAGAAGCGCGAAAGGCCAAAGAATTTTGCAAGCAAGGAATAAGTTATGTGCTTGTTTGGGGTTGCTTTTCCTACGCCGGTACAGGAGACTTACCAGTGATATGTAAAAATTTCTTAAATGAAGATAATAGCACTTTACAAATAATGACATGTCTGCCGTAAAGCCCCGATCTAAACCCCATCGAGCTGTTATGGGATGAATTGGACAGGAGTGTCCGAGGAGTATGTCCTACCCCCGTAGGCCACCTGTAAAATATTTTACAAGAGAAATGCGTTAATATGCCAAATAGAGTCGTTGAAAAACCAGTGGAGCGGATGCCTCGAATTGTGAAAGCTGTTCTTCGCGCAAAAGGAGGTTTCTTTGATGAACTGAATGTTTAAGAAGTTTTTGTTTACTTTTCGTTAGAATTACTTTTTTTACTTTATACTTCAATTTTAATCGCTATTGATAAAATGCAATACACTTTAAGTTTTGGAAAAATGAATTTGAATATCTTCTCATTTTTTTTAAATTCATTTTCCTGTCCGAACTAATATAGACGGTAGTGTACATACGCGTACCTCGATCTCGGATCCGACCGCTTTAGAAATATATCATCGCCGTCAATGAGTGCACACTAGTTTCTACAGGCTCAATGCACAGCGAAGATGTAAGTTGTATTATCGATATTGTAGTATATTGTTTATGAATTATTATTTTAAATTTTGAAGAATTTCTTTGAAAACACACGCACTGGAAGAGTCTATCCTACACAACTTGTTATTTACCTTTAAATATATAAATAAATTTACATCTACATTTTCTTCGTTATAAAATCAAAAATAGGTATTGATATCAATCAAAGTATACTCTCAAAACATCGCAGGTTGACGCAGGAAAAAAACATAATTTATTACGAATTTATTTAGAAATTTATGTATACATACCTACACTTAAACATTTCATAAAATTTATTTGTATAAAAGCGTTACTGAAGCCCATAAACGCTTCCATTAATTTTATTTATTTATTTATCTTTTACTTAAGTATCTTGTAGAAGTAAGTCGAGACCATCGACTGCTTAAGCTATAAAAACGTGTGAAATGGAAATACCGAACGTAATAGTCACAGGTTCTTTATTGAATCTCGAATGAAAATCGATAAATAAATTTTACGATCGTTAAACGATATTTTCATTTCCCTGTTAGATAATGTTGCTTTAAGGTATCCTAAATACTGGTATAAATATACACTGCCGACCATAAGCCTTTACTCACCTACATAGTTAGAAATCACTCAGATAAATTATTTTTTATCCCTATCAAAATATTTGTATTATTAAACTGTAAGAACGAAATAGATTCTGTTTGCTTTGTAATGCTCGATGTGTGCGTAATGAGCTGAGTGGTATTAATCGAAAATGACCCTTTTCGCTGATCACACACGTTTAGGTAGACGGATTGGATAAAAGGCAATTTTTCTGAAATGTTTATCAGATATGAAAATAGACGACACAACCATAAGGAAAGATTTAGCATTTGGCTTTCATATTGTAAGCAGTGAATAGTGAAGAATTTGTGCAGGGTTTTAAAACTACATAGAAGGAAAGATTGAATAAACTCACACATATCTGTCGAACAGTCAGCAGAACATTAAAAAATAAAACAAGAAAGGATACACAAATAAAATTTGACAAGACGATAGCAGTGCCAACCCTCTTATAGAGTAGCGAAACATGGACAACTACGAAAAAACAAGAAAGGCGAGTATCGTAACAGGCAAACTTTCTAAAACCCGAAGTGAAGAAGAAGTGTTTTGAAATAGCGAGTAAGATTAAAGTAACAACGGCAAAGAGAGGATTGATTAACACATGGGCTGAAAAGTTCCGGGCCTAACAAACAAAACACGGTTTTTTTTGTTCAAAATTAGCTTTATTCATCAACGTAATCTCCATCAAGAGCAACGCAATCATTCCAGCGCCGCTCTAACATTTCAATACCACTTTTGTAAAACGATTTATCTTTTGCCTCAAAATAGGCCTCAGTTTCAGCGATAACCTCTTCATTCGTGCGAAATTTCTTACCGGCGAGCATTTTTTTGAGGTCTGCGAACAGCCAGTACTCGCTGGGAGCCAAATCTGGCGAATACGGGGGATGTGGGAGCAATTCGAAGTTCAATTCATGTAGTTTTGCCATTGTTTTGATTGACTTGTGACACGGTGCGTTGTCTTGATGAAACAAAATTTTTTTCTTTGCCATATGCGGTCGTTTCTTTGCAATTTTGGCCTTCAAACGCTCCAATAACGCTATATAATATTCACTGTTGATGGTATTTCGTTTCTCAAGATAGTCGATGAATATTACACCACGCACATCCCAAAATACCAAGGCCATAACCTTTCCAGCCGATTGTTGTGCTTTCGGGCGCTTTGGACGAGGTTCACCAGCTGCTGTCCACTCAGATGACGATCGTTTTGATTCCGTAGTGAAGTGATGGATCCATGTTTCATCCATTGTCACATATCGACGCAAAAATTCCGATTTGTTACGTTTAAACATGGCCAAACACTGCTCAGAATCATCAACACGTTCTTGTTTTTGGTCAACAGTGAGCAAACGCGGCACCCACTTTGAACAGAGCTTTCTCATAGTCAAATGCTGATGCAATATAAAGCCAATACGTTCTTTTGATATCTTTACGATGTCAGCTAACTCACGCAACCTCACTTCTCGATCATTCCAAACGATTTTGTGGATTTTTTTGATGTTTTCTGGTGTTACCGCCTCATTTGGACGTCCACTGCGTTTTGCATTATCGGTGTCTCTACGACCACGTTTGAAGTCAGCAAAGCAACGTTTTATTGTTGTTTCTGATGGAGCGGAGTCCCCATAACACTTTTCAAGCCAGTGCTTCGCTTGAACGGTATTTTTCCCATCAAGAAGCAGTGTAAAATTAAAACACGAAATTGTTTTTGATCCATTGTTTTGAAAATAACAAAAGTAGCGTGACTCTCTCTAGCGTGAGCACAATTACTCACAACTAATGAATAGAATATCATGAAATTTGAACAGCTGTCTTTTGAAGGTCAGTACTAACTGAGAGAAAGGTGACTGCAATAACACTAGCGTCATCTATCTGTTAGGCCCGGGACTTTTCAGCCCATGTGTTATCTGCAGAAACCTGTTTTTATATAGTAGCATACCACACCACCGGCAAAGTAACCGAGAAATTGGTAAAAAACTCAAATTAAACCGTAGAACCGGCAATCTCAAATTCAGTTAAACAAGACTCGTGTAATACATAAAATTTCAATACAAAATATATACGTATTAAAATATACGAGGGAAAGTCAGTAAGTAGGTCACAAAAATAGGTAGCCAAATATAAGTTTTATCGTTCAACAAAGTCTCCATCGCTTTGTCCCAATGGCTGCTGCATAAATGTGTTTGGGTTAGCGTCTGAATCACGTACCTCTTGTTGAACATCGTGATCACACTCGAAATGTTTGCCGCCAAGATGCTTTTTGAGTGTACCAAACAGATGATAGTCGCTTGGTGCTAGATTGGAACTGTAATAAGTTCCCACCCTAATTCTACAATTCTGAGTTAAGTGGGCCGAATACGACCTGGCATTATCGTGGTGCAGCAATATTCCTGGACGTTTTTGTCGAATTTCATCTCGAAGCAACAAGAAACCTCTACAGTATGATTCAGCAATTACGTACACATTGCGATTCTGGAAGTGGGCTAGGAGCACTTCTTGAGAATCCCAGAATACGGTAAGCATAACCTTACCAACTGAGGGTACAACCTTGAATTGAGAGTAAAGTAGGATGTTCCTATTGCATTGAAGCACGCTTTGTTTCGGGTTGGTAATGGTGCAGCCATAACTCATCACCAGCACCTAGAGGGGTGTTGCACGGACAAGCCTATTCGAATCCTTCTGCGTTCTTCGGTCAGTTGTCTAGGTACCCATCATGAGAACACCCTACTGCAGTTGCTATGTTGTCTATTGTTACCAGTCTGTCGGTTCGAATCATCTCTTCTCCCCGTCGAAATGTTACATTTGCGATCGTCAACAACTTTCGAGCGCCCTTGAGAGAATTTCTCGACCATTGGCAAAAATGAACTTCAATTCAAGCAAAACTTAACAAGATTTAAAAATTGAAATAAAATTACATTTCGGCAATAATATTCTGCAATCACAATCATACACTACAAAGGACTTTTAGGAAGTTTAATATCATTTAACTCCGAGCAGGACACTTTTAGCGACAAAAAAAAACATGTTACGATCCTCTACCATTTCTTAAAATTTATTTGTGTTTTTTCTTTCCATTAAAGAAAGACGTTTAATATAACAAAATAAATGTAATCCAATAAGAAACGTGAATATGAGTGTATACGTATGCATATGTACATATATGCTGTCGCTGTATTGTACGTGTTCTCAATACATTCGACTGAATTGATATTTCTGACGGACATCAATTATCAATTTGTTTCACGTAGGTTTCGAGTTACTTTAGTATCTAGCTTGGCAGTTCGCCGCCAATATATTTCACGTTCGGTATTCATCAAAGAAAAATACGTACTTTAGACGAAATTCTTTCGACATGCTGTTTGTATAATCGAATTCAGCAAGAAAGAAACAAACGTAATTGATTGATAGCTTTTCGGATATAGTTTTGTTCTATCGATATCGAAGCTTCAATTCGCATTTGTACGATTTCCTTTATTCTATATGTTTTTGGACGTTGAATGTAAGAAGAAATATGGTGTACAGTATATCTATATGCTCAGCGAAATTTCTATAGTTCTATATAAGTTTATTGTTTCTCTATAAACGTTTATCGAAGGTGAATGTTAGGAATTACCTTGAATTGTATTTCTGAACGTAATGAAATAGTAGAGATATTATTTCTTCCATATCGGCACTGATATGGAATCATGTTATCATGGTACGTTTAAAATGTCTGTAGTTCCAGTTAGGTAGGTATTGGACGAAATCAAGCACTGTTTTCCAATAACCTAAATATTTTCAAAAGTTTACGTACTGATATAATAATAATAATAATTCGCCTTTATTTCGCAATACGAGGTTGAGTCAGAAACTAATGCCTCCTATTTCTTTTTATCCTTTTAATTGTCAAGAAATTAAAATGCAATTATATAGGCCACAATAGTAATGATGAATTTGTCACTATTCGATATAATCTCGGCCAATTTTCACAGTTTTGATCCGTCTTCTAACAAGGGCATACATCCCAGTGTGGTAAAAAAGCAAGATCTTGCTTCTTAAGCCATTGACGCACGAACGTTTTCACGGCCCACTAATCTTCAAAATAAATCCCGATGAGCATCTTTTAGCGGCCCGAAGAAATGGAAATCTGATGGCGCCACGTCAGGGATAAGGCAAGACTTCCCATTCAATTTTCACAATGTCTTCAGTGGCGTGACGACTGATGTATGCTTTCGCATTGCCATGCAAAGGAACATCCGCCATGGTTTTTGTTGGATGAATTCGAAGCCCTTTCAGGGAATTTATTGTGTATCTCTGCTCCGAAAACTCAACCATAATCACACCCTCTGCATTCCAGAATACTGTTGCCACAACTTGCCCTCCCGACCGCACTTTGAATTTTTTCGTGAGTTTGTGTGCTGTCATTCCATTGACTGCTTCTTTGATTGAGGTTCAAAAAGATGAACCCATGTTTCATTTTCGGTCTTGATTTTTTCCAGAAACTCATCCCCCTCCAAACAGAATCACTACAAGTCTTGTAAGGCTATTGTTTTACCTTTATTCTGGTCGGTTAACATTGACAAACCTTTGATTGTTGAATAATCCTCATCACACTGCCGTAACTGGGCGAAAGAATGCGACATAATTTATCTTCACAATTCACCACGAATGATATTATCGACTCACAGAATGTGGCATGGACTGCAGACAATAGCCTGCTGCTTCGCATTGAAGATTACTTTAATATTGTGTTTGGGTAGTTTTATTCCGATATTGTCCATGCATTCTTTAATGTACGACAAACAGGTTACTCCAATAATAGTTGTCGGTTCTTTCTGTTGCTTGGATTGTCTACCGATGGTATCCGTAATATCTTTGAACCGTTTGTTGCGATGTGTTCTTGAAATGTTAGAATTCTTCTTCAAAGTGTTCTTCTGTGTTTAGGGTGCTGAATGATGGCGGGAGTTGGTGTTAACATAGCGACTTGTGTTGGTCGGGTTTCGGTAAATCTGGTATTCCAGTGTGTAGTTTTCATTCTTCTCTAGCAACAAAAGCAACATCCACGTATCGACATCCTCGTATGCTTCCATAAAAATGTTTGGTAATACTGGTGACAAAAATGATCCCGTCGCGGCTTCTTTTATTGTTTGTAGAATTTTTCGTTGAAGGTGAAGTATGCACAAAATCTGTGGTGTCATCTTTCCATCTTAATTACCTGAAAGAGTTGTCAGATGATGTTGACAGCTTCTTCTATTGACATATTGATTTGGCATGGGGACTTACTGGAACTGTATTGTTCTCCACTTTGATATCCTTCACTTTTGCGATGAAATGATCCGAATTCTTGATGTATGTCTCCGTTTTTCTTGTAAAAGCTTGAGGAATACTTTAAACAAGGAATAAATTAAACATATAGATATATGCTAGTAAATTGTACTTTTAGAAAGTTCCAAAATCAGGTCGATTTTTACTTTTTCGCCTGTTTTTTGATATAGTATCTAAATATAGAAGATGATTCCTTCAAAGCTGATTAGCAAACGGTAACTAAAGAGTGCCTCATTTAGTTACCAAATTTCATGAGATTATTAAAGAAAATAATATCAAACACTGTAAATTACGATTTCCATTCCCATTATAAAGTAGTAGATCGTAATAGCAAGATAAAAACATCATGATCAAAATGTCGGTCAGCAGCTTCTTGACAATGAGCTAATCTATTTTGAAACCCTTGCAAACGTTTAGAGTTGTTTCTATTTCCACAATTGCAATAGTATCTCTTATTTTTTCCTCTAGCTTTTGTAAATTAACTAGCTTTTCTTTATACCGTGCACATATCTAGGCGTACAATGCAACAAGATATTCCACTGTACGTCGTAAACCAATCCACCGACTAGAAAAATATTATTTAAGCACTTGCTGAAACCATAGACCTTTAAGTAAGCTTTTTTCAGGTTTGTTGTTCAGTGTTCTGGTCAATACAGAACACTGAACAACAAAACACAACAATTTTCAAAATTTGGAAAACTATTAGCCAAAGTGCTACCTAAGTCATATATAAATTGAAGTTACACATCCTGTATCATTATAAATGAAAAGAGAATGATCTTATAGTCCTGTTTCCGTTAACTTCAATTCAGGTATAAAGTTTCTGCTGACAGAGCATTTTAGTTTCTCGAAGGCAATATAAATCCTGTAAAGCCCAAATTCTACAATTTTGTCTAGTAGCAATTCTGTTTAAGAAAATCGTACTTTCATTGGAAAAGAGTATAGTATTTAGTTGAATTCGATTACGTTGTACCAAATTAATTATCTTAATCCTCATTTAATTTCTAAAATAGCATTAATTTGTAGAGATATTATTTTCACTTCTTAAGTTGGTTTATTACAGTACGACAGCAAATATCATGATCGGCATGATTTACGCAAGCATCTTTATCTACAGCAGGACACATGTTCATATTTAAAAAACTCTTTCTATTTCATTCACAGTGAACTGAGTTACCAGAGTCCTGTCTAAGTAATTATTGATAAAAATATTTTCTATTGCGTCCTTATGCTGTCACCACATCCAGGTATTTTTTTAAAATTTATACTCGTGCTCTTTCACTTAACTTAACCAATCTTGACGTAAACAATTGTTTTTGCAATATTTTGTCCACAAATTTATCAAATAAATACTACACATATATCTTTCAACTTGTTTACAGTAAGAACCGCAATGCAGCATCGTGCGAAGAAAACTTATACAATGAACAGTGTACCTTTTATTATATTTTTGTTAGCTAGCAAAAGAGGTACACTCTTTTGCTTCTCTGTGATCCCTTTCTTTTGCGTTGAATTTAATTGTGCATGAAAAATGTGGCGTACTAAAATAAAGTCCAAAATTAACGTCAGTTCTACACAACCATAAATAAATTTGAAGCTCATGATGACGAAAAAGGTGAAATACGACCGCAACTGCTGACAGAGAAAAGTAAATTATTTCATTAGCCATAAGTTCAGAGTGCAAATTTCTACTACGAAGGAGATTGTATGACCGTAAAGAAATCAATTAGTTGTTAAATTTACGACGAAGAATAGCATTGTGGTAGCTTATTTGACGTAATTCTCGTGTTTAGATTAATCAGAAGGAACGTGCTGTAATTAAGAAAGTAAATCATAATTTTGACGGAAGAATTGTTATGAGGTGAACATAAAACACACAATGCCTGGAATGGAAGTGAATGTAATGGAAAAATAATCAAGTTAATTTACTGCGAAATGGTTGAGTTGTCTGTATATATTTAAATTTAGTTCTTACGGTGATAGTAGAGAGATGGGAATTACCATACTTTTGCAAAAGCGAATTCTCGTGACGCACCCCTCACCTACTTCTAATTGGTTGTTTGATTAATGTTCCGGACATTTAGTTAACTGACATTTGTAGATCATATCTACATTATATCAAGTTTATAGCCCAAAGTGTTGTTATGCTGTAACTAATTCTTGAATTGTATATCGTAATTGCTCAAAGAAATGGATCCTGTAGAACAAAAAGCCGTAATAAAATACCTTCAGAAAAAGGGCATGACGTCAACGCAAATTCATAAAGACATTATCGCAACTATTGGTGAGTCTGCAGTTTCTTATGATATAGTCAAACGCGGGTGTCGAGGCTTTAAATGCGAAAGAACATCCTGTGAAAATCAACACACAGATGGTCCTCCCACAATGGTAAGAAGAGACAGAAACATTAACAAGGTACACGATATCGTACTGCAAAACCGACGAGTACGCATCAGGGACATTGTGGAAGATACTGGCTTATCATATCACGTGGTGCACAACGTAATAACTAAAGAATTAAATATGAGAAATATGAGTGCAAGATGGATGCTCCGAATGTTAACCATTGATCAAAAAAGAAATCGGATGTTGATTTGTAAACGTCTTTTGGAAAGGTACCAAGCAAACAAAGAGAAGCTTCTTAGTCGGTATGTGAACAATGGATAAATCATGGGTGCCCCACTCTGATCCCAAGATCAAAGTACAAATTATAGAGTGGAAATATCACGGTTCTTCTCCTCCGCGGCACATTTAAGGTCGTGCCGTCTGCTGGAAAGGTTTTGCTATCTGTGTTCTGGGATGCTCAATGAATCATCCTGACTGACTATTTGCAAAAAGAACAGAGCATTAAAGGAGCCTACTGCGCACACTTGATTTCTAAATTGCGAGGTGAGGAAAGTTAAGGCACTGTGTGCTGTTCCATCAGGATAACGCTCCCAGCCATACATCTGGTATTGGTATGGTTGCTAGACACTAAGCAGTCTTTGAATTAGTGGAGCACCCGTCATATTCGCTGGATCTGGCCCTTAGTAATTACAGGCTGCTCCCTGAATTAAAAGAGATCTTACGTGGTGCAAAATCTTCTAGTAATTATGACGTGATGCAAGCTGAGGAGAGGTGGTTTGCAGAGGTCGGGTAAATTTTTTTCCAGGAAGCTATTGAGATGTTGGAGCACCGATGGACCAAGTGTATTAATGTTGAGGGAGACTATGTCGAAAAATAAAAAAAAAAATTAAATAATCCAAAAACTTTATGCCTCAATGAAGTCTACTCAAAGCCGAAAATGTGACATTAAAAAAATAAAGAATTAAAGTTAGGTAGCGTTTTATCCATTATCCAACAATAAATTTTATTTCAAATGAATTGGAGATCAATATGGAGATGTGCAATCTAATGATGTGAAACTCATGTATATGTTTAATAGTGTCGTAAAGAAATGTTAATTCTTTGGCAGTAGTTACTATATCTTCGGAACTTACTTGCGAACGCGTTAAAACGTATGTAGTTTGGTACTGATTACTGATGCGTTGTTATTAATTTGTATTCCTTTTTTTTCCCTAAATGAACGTTGATATTACTTCAGCTGCTATTCGAAATATTTATTTAACTTTTAAAAATTTTGCAGTAAACGATGAAATTGTAGCACACTTAATTTATACCCAAGGGCAAAGTCTTGAAACTATAACAAATACTGCTGAATAAGATATTTACATTCACCGAGGTACACGTGTGTATGTAGCGACGTACTTTCGACGAATATTCTAAAGTATAACAATCTTCAATATCACCAACCTAATCTAAACAATAAGTATTACTACATTTATCTTCTTCAATCATAACAGCATCTGAATTAAATCAGAGCTAACTAAAGGCTGAATCTACCCCTCTCAGTTCCTACCTAGTCTAAAAGCACCTCATTTTTATTGAGAAATGTATCGAACAGAATAAAAATTCCAGAAAATTCGACGCCATAGTCTAAGTAACAATACGTTATAGTGTGTTGCGCAAAAGTTAGAAGTAGTGCGTCTAGACAGCGGATTAAAGTTTGGAGAAAAAGAACGATGAAAAACTAAGAGTTACAATTGTATGTACTACAGAGATATTAAAGACAATGGACCTTTGTTTAAAAGAAAGTACTGCCCCACTAAATTGACCACATATGGATACCGTAGACATATACCATGAGACTATAAGTATCGCAATAAATAATTAATAATTAGTAATAAGCAATATATTTTAACTTACAATTGTGTAATACTTGTCCCAAGTGACAAGTATACGTTAGTAATTTGAATTAGCTGTACTAAGCAACTACCACATTTACACGTATCCCAGTAAACTCTACCCCACACTAATAAGTTACCGACAGTCCGTAACACGGTTGACAATGAGAATCCATGTGCTTTTGAAACGCGACGTTCCGTATAAATTATTAATTTGTATGGGGTGGAGTTTACTGCAATACCTGTGAATTAGACAACCACACAGTCGGCGCAATCGTTGCGGAATTGCAACATTGCTCATTTCGCCACATACTTTTCGAAATGATATTCCTTGCAGTGTAAAAATATACTTGCATGTAGGGAATGACGTTTCAATGTCTACTTATATTAACGGAACTACGGAAGAACTAATTGTAAATATGTAAATAATTTCTTGAGGTTATTTCGCTTGGCAGTACGTAGTAGGATTTGAGTTTGTTCAAAATTTACGAAGCAGCTCCTTCTGCACTATCTAAAACGATATATTACAAACTGTAAGCATATATCTAACACAAGTTCGTCCTTAGATCTGTAACCACATTGTTATATTCATGTTTTCATTAGATTGTTTTCATTAGACTGTTAACGCGTATAAATTATTTTGACTTTATTTTGACAGACAACATCCCTGAAACTGGCTGCGAAGGCATTGAATTTAGTCCCCAACGATATTGATATTTTTTTCTTAAAGTTTTGTTCCTTTAATTTTAGTTTAACTATAATAGGTTTACTAGAACTATTATAATTAGAATATATTTATATCTTGTGCGGCCTTTTATAGAAATTACCTGTTCGTTACTGTTTAATTTAAACAAATAGATATAATAGAGTTGTTAACTCAGTGTGAGTTCTTAGCGATTTTTTATAGAGTACATCTAAAAAATTAAAACGATTTCAACAGAAGGCATCAGTCGAAGCAAATATCCATGTTAATCCATTACTTAAGTAAGGAGAATAAACAAAAACACGTAGAACATTTCTTTATCTGTATATCTCCTTGACAATGGAACACTAACGAAATTAAAATCCTCCTGTAGGAGAAACGCTAGACACTGTTCTTTTTCTTTTTTTATTTTATATTGATTACATGTTGGAAACTTTATTTCTATTTCTAAAAAGATACGCTTTAAGCAGATTAGATTGAAAGTGTTATGCTATCTAATGCAAGAAAAAGTAAGATTTCACTTTGGTACCAGTCGTTTATACAACGACTCGATTTTAACATTATTATACGGAGTCTGCCTGAAAACTACCACACAGGAGGAGTGGAGAATATTTTACATAGTATTTTCGTGGCGTAAATGGAAACGCGATTGCCTAGAGAAGGGAAGTTCTGGGTTCGAATCCCTGCGGAAGCCATGTGAAAAACTTTTGATTAAATTTTACGCTGCAAATTACAAAGAAAAAAATTATCGTTACAAAAGCCAAAGGAAGCTTCATATTAATTTAATCTCTCTTAAAACTTTGAAGAAAGCCATTATACAGTAGCAGCATGCTAAAATAATCAGAACGGAAAAAGAAAACACTATAACCACACACAAATAGTAGTAAACAATTACGTCTAACGAAGGTAAATTGTCAAAAATTAAGTACATATTGGTGGGTTATTTAAATTTGCAACGCGATATATTCTTGGAACTATCTATATATAAGGTATCACAAAAGTCCTTCTCAAAATAAAGAGACTATAACAAAATAGTAGCCAGCTTTAATGAATAAACGTTTATTTTATTATTAAAATACAGGCTTTGGGAATTTATTGCTTGAAAATTATATCTTCCCAATGTGTTCCGTTATTTTGCTGGCACTCTTCTAAACATGAGGCAACATTTTCGAGACCAGCTCGGTAGCGTGCTGTGTGCTAGCTATCATCGTACGTCTTCGAGTACTCTTTTAGTTAATTCAAAAAGTAAGGTGTGTATCTTTGATTTATGGTAGTCCATAGAAAAGAATCCATTGGTGTCAAGTTGGGACACTTTCTTGTTGGAACCATTTTTTTAAACTAAAACCATTAAAATCTTGCAACGCTGGCATAAAAAGTTGTTATTCATCTCCACATGTCGCTCGGAATTTGCGGTTACTGTATGATTACTGTCATATTGAAAAACGTACGAGCCTATAATCCCTTGCGCCGACACTGCAGTACAAACAGTAGCTTTTAGCGATTGAAGTAACCGCCCATACTTCTGTTTTGGATTTGTTAAACTCCAATAACGGCAGTTCTGTTTACATGACCATTAAAGTGAAATTACTCATGTGAGAAGTATTTGTAAAACTCGGGCACGGAGCACGCATTCTCAAGGACGGGGTAGCGGTTGACATATCCCCGACTCCACACGATTGTGTTCACGTAGTAAACAAAACAAATTAAAAAAGGCTTTTAGAACAACCAGTATATCTCATTGTTTGTCGAATTATGTATAAGAAAACGCGTGGGTTCTTATCAACAATTTAGAAAAAAAAACCATGAAATATAGGCAAGTGAAATAGTCGATAATATTTGAAACCCAAAAATTCGAGAAGAAGACGTAACAGAGACCAGAAAAAAAAAACAATTGTGAAAAGAACTGGAAAATACGCTAGACGCATTCCTATACAAACATAATGGCTCAATATGCAAGACTACACTGCACAACAATTTTTCATTCACGATACAAACGGTGTAAAATATCAAGAAGCTATCACACGACCATCGACAAATTGAAGTTGAATTATGGTCAATTCCCTAGCACATTTATTCAAACTAAAGATGAGAAGCACTGCTTCTTATACATGTGGTAATGAATTAACCGACATAAACTATTAATAAAGGGATTATTTCCGGAATTGGACGTGTCAAGATAAGGTATAAGAGGAAAACAATGAAATAAAAGTAAGAGGAAAGAAACAAAGAAGAAAAATAAAAAAGAAAGAAAAGAAAACAAGTGAAAAGGTGAGGGGGACAGAAACAAAGGAAAGAAAGAGAAAGTGGTTTCGCCTCTAGCGAGATTTCCACGTCGAATCATCGTGCCACTTTGGTTCCCCTGCTTTTCTCCTGAAGAAGCCTCCTACGACGGAGGCGAAACGTCGAGATCCCGCCTTTCCCTTTTCTTTTTTCTTTTTCTTTGCTTTGTTTCTGTCTCCCTTCTCTCTTTTTTCTCTTATTCTTATTTCACCTTTTTCAATTCTTTCACTTGTTCTTGTTTTTCTTTTTCATCCTCTTTTTATTTTCTTTATTTGTTTTTGCCTCTTAGTTTTATTTCACTTTCTCCTCTTATACCTTATCATGACACGGTCTAATGCCGGAAATAGTTCGTTTATTACTAACTCTGGCCGAGGAAGCCGACGTATTCATTTTGATTTAAACCATTTTTGAATAAATCAATCGTCGAACGTAAAGGTACCAGTTCATTGAAAAGCTCTATAAGCAGGAATGGTAATGCTTACTAATGTGACTTTTCTTTTAACGTACAAGTCCGTACTTAATACGTTAATAGATTGTGTGGTTAAGCCAAAGATTCAAATCGAAATTTGAAATTCAGTATATACCTTTGTTTTCTCCCCTAATGTGGGTATACACACATCCCTATAGGCCCCTACAACCTGAAGTGTGTTTTTCGGATATTCTATCCTAAGTAATTTCGATAGATAGAGGTCGTTATAAAGTATATATGATAGGAACATTGGAAAGTGAAAATTAGCATTGTTTCCGAAAGCAAAAGAAACCTTGCTAGACACGCTCAAGTTGAAGAATTTTAGATAATTTCTAACTACGATCCACACTACATCTACCCTTCAAAAAATTGACATAAAATCGTTAAGGCTGTAACAATTGAAGTCGTATAGGTTGCCTTTCGATGCTTTAGTGAACTGCCCGGAGCTACTAAATTGTTTAATGATCTCTCGCAAACAGTTGAATAGTTTACAACCCATAAATAGTACGCCCCTCTGAAATCAACTTGATTTGTGTTTGGAGATTATGAATGGTTATACTCCGGGTACTATAGCGATGCCACGATGTGTACGAAAGATATATAGTGTTAACAAAATATTACGTTGTTTACTATCAATGTTTTTTTCTAATTAAGTTGATGATAACCGTGTATTTGGATGCAGTACGACTCAAGGCGATTCAAGTGCTGATATTTGAAGTAAGATATTCTCAAGAAAAATTACCAACAGAAAATTTTCATTTTATACTTCTTCAGTCTCAGAAGCTTATCGTCAATTTAGACAATTAATTTAAGAAAGTATGGCTAGACTTTCTTAGTTATCACGCAGCAGGTTACAAATAAGTTGTATACATTTATGTGGAGATATTCCTCATTAAATGGAACAGACACTTATGAAAATTATAAACTGGCCGGCAAAATAAACGACCACCCTGAATATCGCAAAAATGGAATTGAAGTGTTGATATTTGACAAATTGATACATAATCTTGAGGTGCGTGTGGCATGATTTTTCTTTGCTCTATGCTTGTTTCAATTGCGCTATCTCTTAGACGTACCAGACGTACCATTCATTATCTTTACAATTTAGCGATATTGCCAATAGTCTGCATCATCGATTAGGTAGCAGCATGTATTGTGTTTACATGTCAGTTTTTGTTTACATTTTTCCTTTATTAGAGTATCAGAGTATCGGTTACTGCGATTTGGATATTTCATTCAGTTTACTGGTTGTGTCTTTTGTACACCGTTCAAAACCAGTTCTCTTTAGAGCCATGTATATTCATACCACCTACACTACTGTCCATAAGTTTGGAAGCAAGGTGAAATTCCTTCAAAATAATACAACTGATAAGAAATGAAATCGTTATTCCCTATTATAAATTATTATATGCAAATATAAAATTGTTACACATAATCCGTAATGTCCAAACATTCGGGTACAAATTTCACCCGAATACATTTATTGTTCTTTTTCAAGAATAGGAAACCTGCTGTAATTACTTTCCATCAAACGGTTTAATATTACTTCGGTAATCGTTTAGCGCATGTGGTGAAGGTACTAATTTTTAGTGTCGCTTTCCTGTGCGGAATTAGTTTTTTTTAAATAAGTGAGCAATTGTAACAATTTGCTAAAGTACTGAGATTGGAAATACCAAAACGCAGACAGTCAACTGTAGAACAACGTAGTAATATTTGTACCCTTCGCGATGAAGCATATACTGAGAGAGAAATTGCTCTATGGTTAAGAATTTCACCGAAGGTATGCATTGCACATTGGCCCGAAGAAGAAAGACACGACAAAATCTTGATAGATGACTTCTGGAGCTGAAGATGGATTTATCGTAACGACTTCGAAACGAGATCGAAGTCTAATGGCACCGGACATCGCAACGTGTGTTAATACACAACCATGAACGGATGTTTCTGTTACCATCGTCAACACTTATTGGCAGCAGGTTTAACGGGATGCATCAACCACAAAAAGGCCGTTTTTGAAACATGTGCATAAAGAGAAATAATTACAAGATAATTGGAACGCAATCTTATGGATCAAGGAGTCCAAATTTCAGTTATTTGATACATAACGAAGAGTTTTTGTTCGTCCACGGCCAGGGGAAAGAGCTAGTGAGAGCTATTTGTGTTCCAACAAGACAATGACCCCAAACATAAGGCTCGAATCTGTAAACACTTTTTAGAGGAAAAAGCAGCAACAATTGAACTGGAGCTATTCGTATATGGTCTCCTCGAAGTCCGAATTCACCCCCCTCAGAGCTCTTATGGAATGAGCTCGATCGAAGGGCTAGACAGCGACAACCTCAGAACACCCATCAACTATGGAAATATTATTATGTTTGAATTAATTCACTTTTATTTGATGAGAATGAGTTATGTTGTATAGATTCCTTAATAGTCACAATAAAATATAGTATATAGGTTTGTAAGTTAGGACTTAGAAGCAAAGAAAGAACGATGAAAAGATGGAGAGATGCTCTGGAAGGGAACACAGAGGTGATAAAAGTGGCGGGTTGGAAATCAAAAGGCAAGAATAGGAGGAAATGGAAGAGCATACTTTGAGAAGAAAACCAGAGGATAGGATTAATCCACCCAAAAGGGATTTTATAACGTTTTTGCGTAAGCCATAATTCACAAGGGTTGAACGGCTTAATGATAATACGAGAGCGACCTGAAATGTTTCTGAAACCGACAAGAAAAACATAGCATTGGTGCTGTTTTTAATTTTTATTGTCTTCCTCGTTTCAGGCAAATCTCTTTTCTGCCAGTGATATTTTCAGGTTTGGAAATAGGAAAAAGTTGTTGGAGGCTAGATCCGGTGAATATGGAGGATGAGAGACTAATTCGTAGCGCAACTCATTCAATTTGGACACGACGAGGCGGGATAAATGAGGCGGTTGGTTGTCGAGGTGTAAAAGCACTTTTTTACCGCAGCAAACAAGCCCGTTTCTCCTTCAATACTGCACCGAATCTGGTCAATAAATCGCTGTAGTATGCCTCGTGATCGTCCTTCCCTTCTGCAGATAGTCGATGAGGATCACACCTTGCGAATCCCAAAAAGTGGTCGCCATGACCTTTCCGGCCGATGGAACGGTCTTTGCTTTCTTCGGAACCGATTCGCCCGGAAAAGTTCACTGCTTCGACTGTTTCTTGGTCTCCGGTATGGAGTGATGGTCCACGGTCCACGGTTACGAAACCATGAGGAAATCCTTTGGATTGTGTTGCATTCTGGCCAGACAGTCCTCCGAAACGGTCAACCGATTTCGCTCTTTCTCCGGTGTGAGCAAACGCGGTACCCCTTGCGCCGAAAGCTTTTTCATACCCAAAACTTCGTGTAGAATATGGACAACGCGTTCTTCTGAGATGCCTCTTGTCTCTGCTATCTCTTTCATCTTCAATCGGCAATCGACTAACACGACATCATGAATCTTGTCGATCATTTCGTCGTCGGTAGCGGTTTTTCGACGTCTACTGCGTGGTTCGTCATTTGTGCTTGTGCGGCCACGTTTGAACTCACTCACCCAGAAGCTGGCGGTCGAAGATGATGGAGTACATCCGCCATAAACCTCTAGCAAAATATTTCGAATTTCCGTGGCCGTTTTTCCAGCCATCCAGAAGTGTTTTATCACTGCACGAAATTCGATTTTATCCATTTTAGCGAAACTCCCTGACTTGCTACACAAAACACACACAACTATTGACAGTAGACGTATGAAATTTTGATAGTTGTCATAAAAGAGGTTGCCCTTACCGACCAATGAATTCACTTCCACCTTCGTGCGCCATCTCTTGCCGATTCCGGAAACATTTCAGGTCGCCCTAGCAATGCAAATACAAAACGACCAGAAATTCATTTTATGTGTTACCGTGTTAATTATAAATAATTATTTTAAATAATTTTCATGGCATGGTTCAATTATTTATATGAGACTCACTCTTTCAAAATTCTAGGGAGTAATCCTCTTGAAATAGCTGTGGGTATTATGGATAATTTAATTACTGCAAAGGGATAGTAGGTGCTTGTCCAAAGCAAAGCATTCCGATAAGGAAAGTCTTTCAGAATTAAGACAACGATTAATGATTGCTTACCGCACTTCGCCGAATATTTTTAAGAAATTTCGTTTACCTCACTTGACCGAGCGTAGGAAAGCGTTTCCAAACTCACGTTTCCGATTCAAATTATTAAAGCATCCGAAAAGCGTACGCCGACATAAAATCGGATTTTAATTCGGTACGGTGATCGTTTTGAACAGATGACGCTGTAGGATAGGTATGTAGGCTATCGTGTTGAAGCAGGATGCCGACGATAAAATGATCGGATTTGCGGACGGTTAAACTAGGCGGAGGGAGACGCGGCTAAAGAGGTGGCACGGAAGTCGGACTGGGTTTAAGTTTCGAGAGTTTTAAGGACGGATCCGAACTTTATTTAGCATCGTACGAATGATGTTTCAATGAAACAATTTAATGAAGCCCCGGGGAAAGAGGATATTTAACAGTTAAAATGGACTGCAGAGTAAGCAGAGTTTAAAGCAAAAGCTTCGTTACGCTTAGAGCACCAGTACCCCCTCCTACATTTTTGCACGTTATTTTAGGGATGATAACATAATTTTCATTAGTTTTTATCGGTAATCTATATTCATATTACATTTCGAACGTACTCGCAATGTAATATGAAGTTTTACGAGAAGTATACAAATATTTTAGGGAGAATGATTTCAGAGTTTCACACATTTACGATGTTTCTTTCAAGATTTATTAATTTCAATCCAGAGTGTTTGGTCGTGTCAAAAATAGAATAAAATGAGAGCTGAAACCAAGCAATCTACCACTGACCTTGGTACTCATCCGCTTCAGTTTGGCGGCAACTACGATCCAACTGATGTTGATGATGTTGATTACTGCGTAACTGCGCGATTTTAAAATGTGTGGCAACATTGAAGATTCTGCCAAATATGAGGTGAGTAGTATTACCTACTTTTTAAACGCACAGAAAGTTCACACCCATCGAAATTTATAGACAGGTAACTGAGGATAACTGGATTGTTGTCTGGACTATTTCCATCATTTGTTGAACTTGTATAGTCTGACGTTTCGGCAGTCTGTCTACTACCGTCTTCAGGGTAGCCATGAGAAGGGCTGTTACTTGCTAGATTAATCATACGACAATCATTTTTTGTCTCACGTATTTGTCTTTCCTATTTTTTTATTAGCGAAAGTTGTCGTGAAACTCGATTATTTTTTCTGAATTCCACCTGACTTAACCACATAGGTCTAACAACTCTAGTTATTATGAGAATTCATTAACAACAATATTACGTCAAGAGGTAACTGAGGTTTACGGTAATGTAATGAACGAAGCGTCAGTTCGGAAGTGGTGTATAATGTTATAATGGCAAACGAAGAACGTTCACGATAAAGATAGCTCGGGCCAGCCCTCTGTGGTGACTGACGGAATCAAAGCTAGGATTGAAACAAAAATCCAAGAAAATAGCCGATTCACAATTAGTGAACTACACTCATTCTAGTATCTCTTTCTAGACTTTCACGGCCGTTTGACATATTTGTAACGGTACGCATTTTCAAAGGTACTGAAAATGCGAACCGCAGTTGTTCGCGAAACGTCAGGGACAAGAACCTAGTGACAACCGTTACAAATATACACTCATTCTTTCCGGAAATTTCAAGAACTGTATTGTACGTAATTGTTAGTGCAGATCTGGGCTCTAATAAAGTGTGTACGGGTTGGGTTCCTCGAATTTTGTCAAACGAATATGAAACCAAACGAATGGCAGCTGCATTGACATTCCTTAGCCGCTATGGCAAGGATAGTGATATATATACTCACTGGCTCGACTTTAGGATGGACTGGCCTTCGGCTTCCAATGTAAGTGTCCGGAACTTCCAAATTTTGTATGTAGTATCAGCTGATACACTTTATTATTGGATATAATACGAAGATATTTATAATTTTACAGAGTTATATGAGAAAAATAACGACTTATTCTTTCTTAGGAGAAAAGATGCAAACATCTCTCACTTTTGTTCCCGATCTTCGTCTGTCTGTTCTTCTTTTGCTTTATATCCGTGGTAACGCATTGGTTCGTCTGTATGGTAGGCCACTCAGTACACACAACCATATTCGATATGTGTGACATTATAAAGGAAATTACTGCCAGTCCTGCCATACTTTCCTCGTACGAGATATTTCGAAGATTATGAATACAATTTCGGAATAATCCATATTCATACAATTTAATTGTGTAATTAATGTGTGAGTACTGTATATTAAACGTGCTTTAAAGACGAAATTTTGAAAAATTTATTTACATAAGAAATATGTTTACGAAAAGCGATATATAAGATAAACGATAGTAAAGTTTACGTCTCCTCTGCAAGTGTTGTTGAAGGAACTCACTTTTAAACAAAAATAATTGTGAATAATTAGTTATTAAAGGATACCCAAAGTAGATATTTGTAAAACTTTTAAAAGAAACCTGTACAGATTGAATATTTGTGTTTAAAGTTTCATAAGGAGGGAGTACTGACGGTACTTCGCCTCCAACTTCTAACATCAACCAAAATAAAAATTAACGTCGTGCACGAAACGGTGACGGAAAAGTATCTGAAATAGGTGAACTAGTAACATTATAGAAGAAACTCATTGGTAAATAAAGGACAACAATTTATATCATTACAGTATATATATATGTAATTTACTGCCTAATATTTTCGCAGCAGGGTAGAAATGTCCCTGCAACTTTCTACTATCATATCATCAAACATTTCGTTCGATACGATAACCAATGATATTTAAATACATGTACGGTTTTTTATTGTGGTGGTAACGACCGGTATTTGATTCCTTGTAACTACATAGAATACAGCGGTCTGCTGTTTATGGACAGTGTAAATAAATTCATCTAACAACTCCCGGACCTAAAATACTGTGGTGTTAAAGTAGTCTGTTTAATTAGTGAATACTGTGTGTTTCATCTATTAGTTCTAGAAAGACAGCAAAAAGAAAAAAGACTGGAAACTGGGATAACAAGCAAAGTTTTGTTTGAACAACCTTACGACGTACTGAGAGGTTTTGAAGATTCAGCAAACGTTGAGGATATGTGCCTGGTATTCCAAAAGTCTTTTTCAGTTTGTTTGGTTTACTGCACAAATATAATCGTTTAGCGGTGAGAGAGGAGGTATGCCAATCGCTAGCCCCATCCTTGGAAAATTAGTCGCTATGGGGCACTTTACAGGCGCAGGATGTGCGTGATATATGCACGAGTTTTACACGAACTCCTCAGAGAAGTTACACACGCAGTACTACAGCTAGTGTAGTTCAACAAATCCAAAACAGAAGCATGAGCCAAAAGTTATAACTTGGGCTGCAATATCGGCGCAAGGAATTACCGATTCTTACTTTTTTGAAGATGACACATGAGATATAGTAAGCGTAAATTCCCGACGATATTGCGGAGATGATTAACAACTTGTTTATGTCAGCCTTGTAAGATTGTAATGGTTTTAATCGGAACACTTGGTTCCGACAAAATGGACCGAGATCTCACACGTCTAACGTGCCCAAACCAGTTCATAAAGTTTTCCACGGAAAATTGATATCCAACGCAATTAGAGTGCCAGCAAAAAAGGACACTTAAAGGACATAATTTTTAAGAAATAAATTCCCAAATCCTGTATTTTAATAAACAAGCAAACAATTATTCATTAAACCTGGCTATTATTTTACTGTATTCTATTTGTTTTGGAAAGGACTCTTGAAACACTTGTAAATATATCATTGATACCTGATTGAATCTTTATGTAATCTGATGGGAAATAGATTGAAGAAAATAGTTTTAAATCGTGTGACAAAAGGGACTATATTTGAGTTATTTACGGGACGCATGTCATATTTCAAGAAATAGTGTTGGAAATACTTTTATGATCATTGGACCACTTCAAAACTTATAAAGAGTCAAACATGCGCTGCGATTTGTTAATGCATAATTCCAAAAGCATAACATGCAGAGTAGTTAAGAAATAAATATGTAAATCTCAAGAGCTTATATATAATATGGACAATAGCTGCAACAAACGTAGCCGGACATTTATTGACAACATAAAACACGGTAATATGGAAAGTAAAGGTGTTTCTTATAGAGGTATAACTTTGAAATGGAATAAAAGAAAGATGAATTTTTTAAATTGTCATGAAATTTACTTTATTCGAAAGAAGATCTTCTGGTATTATAATTTAAGTATGACTTTTGGCATATGACGGCCACGCCTGGCTCGGACGTAGTCTAATCTGGAGATCCAATTTTCGATGACATTTTCCAGTATTTGTGGCCGTATATCGGCAATAACGCGGCGAATGTTGTTCTCCAAGCGGTCAATCGTTTCGGGCTTATCGGCGTAGACTAGCGACTTCACATATCCCCACAGAAAATAGTCTAGCGGCGTTAAATCGCACGATCTTGGAGGCCAATTCACGGGTCCGAAACGTGAAACTATGCGGTTACCAAACGTTTCCTTCAATAAATCAATTGTGGCACGAGCTGTGTGACATGTTGCGCTGTCTTGTTGAAACCACAGCTCCTGTACATCATGGTTGTTCAATTGATGAACGAAAAAGTCAGTAATCATGCCTCTATAGCGGTCACCATTGACTGTAACGTTCTGACCAGCATCGTTTTTAAAGAAGTACGGATCAATGATTCCACCAGCCCATAAAACACACCAAATAGTCAGTTTTTCTAGACGTAACGGTGTCTCAACATACACTAGAGAATTACCATCACTCCAAATACGGCGGTTTTGTTTATTGACGTATCCATTCAAACAAAAGTGAGCTTGATCGTTAAACAAAATTCGCTTATGAAAATCGGGATCAACGGTAATCTTGTTTTGGGCCCATTTACCGAATGTACGGCTTGCTAGGTAACCATGGGCGTCAATTCTTGTAGGAGTTGGATTTTGTAAACACGCAAACCAAGATCTTTCCGCAAAATTTTCCATAAAGTGCATGGACACATCTAATTCCTCCGCACGATGGCCGATAGACTGATTCGGGTGTTCCTCTACGCTACGCTCTACAGCAATGTCTTCTTCTGTACGCACTGTACGACGTCTCTGAAGATGCGTATTATCATTTAGAGTAAACGTGGTGCAAACACGTTCCATAGTTAATCGAATTAATTGCTCTGATGGAAAATAGTGTTAACCGTAAAATGGACGTAGTGCACGATACGTATTTCGAACAGAACCATGATTTTCAAAATAAATTTGCACAATTTGGAAGCGTTGTTCAGGCGTCAGTCTATTAATGTTGAAATGCCAAACCAAACTAAACATAAATCACTTGACAGCTGACAAAATGGCCGCCAGTTAAAAAAGTGTTGCCAATTTAAAGTTTTATACCTCTATAAAAAACACGATTTATAAGATAACAGGTAGAACAAACCGAAGGCTGGATTAATTATTAGTTCACAATCTACAGAGAATAGCTGTAGAATTGTAAGAAGTCATATTTCATAATACAAAGATTTAATAAACAAAATACATCGGACAAAACGTATATAAAACCGGAACAGTACCCCTCGGACATTTATTAGTGAAAAGAATTATACATTTATCGGCAACTTTTCCTAAAATACTTTATACGAATTCATAAACTTTTGGATGGTACCGTACAATAGCCACACAAAATTCTACTCAACCATGAAATAGAATTTCTGCGACTGCCATTTATTTCTACTAACCCAATCCAATTCTTGATACCACCTAATCGCCGAAACATTTTGTTTGTTTCCCGTAACGATATGTACGTGTCTGCCACTTACACCTGAAACCACAACAAACCGCAAATGACTATCAAATAAACAAAGGAATGTTGTAGCAGAGGCAAGGTTTAATACGTCTGACCCTTTTATAGCGGTAAGAACGCTGAGGAAAATTGCTCGTTTACGGTGGCTGAAATCGCTCATCGAGCAGATGGAACAAGGACCTCCGCTGTATTGCTGTTAAAGGACGCGCGCATTCGAAAAATAACAGCTACACTGGAGAAACACCAGTAGATTGTAAGTACGGTCTTATCGGAAAATAGAGAGGAACACTGGGAAAGAAACGGCCAAGTGAATTGAATAAAACAGGTCGGAGAGAATACGTTCTATAAGCGTTTGATTTAGATATAATTGTTAAATGGGTATTTACATCAAATTGGTACTAGCAAAAACGGCAGATATTTGACGAGCTGAGTATTGGAAGAGAACAAAGTACAGACTATTTGTAAGCGGTATTATTTCAATATCGTTATTCAGTAAATTGTACTGAAATTTTATGTTGGTGTTCAAGGGATTTAATAAAGTGGTGTGATCGAAACCTCGTTCGCCATTCGAAGTATACATATTTTACCAAAGGTATATGAAGTTTTTCAAGTGAATATGGATGTATTTTATAAAACAGCGGCAAGATCAAAGAAGCATACTCTACTTTGGAGCGCATATAGTAAAAATAAAGCGTCCTTCTAAACGGTGGTAATAAGTAGTCTCGGTAAAGAGGGGCAAGTTACAGTGCAGTGCAGAGAACAACGTGGAGGCGAATGTTCAGCAACGTTTAAATACCCGCATCATTTATGAACGTGACCATCATGAGTGAGCATAAGCGATGCGGATGCAGGAATATTTACATATAGAATAATGATAAAAATGTGGGATATATGGAAATGAAATGAGGGTAAGAGGAGAAAGAAATAAAAAGAAAAAGAGATAAAAAGAAGACAAATGAAGAGGGGGAGGGGGTGTAAAAGAAAGAAAAGGTGAAAAGAATAAGAGAAGGAAAGACAGACAGGTTTCCCTGTTTTTTTTTGAGCAGCCTTCTTTCTCCTTTTTCTTCTCTTTCCTTTTTTTCTTTCTTTCATTTTCTCATCTTTTCTGACTCTCTTTCCCTCTCTTGCCCTTATTTCATTTTTATACATCTCATCATGACACGGTCCAATTCCAGAAGTAGTTCGATTATTGCTGACTTTGGCCGTGGACGCCTACGTATTCATTTCAATGATAAAATATACGTGCTGAAACACTTACTGTTTTAAGAAGTTTCCACTAAATCAGAAACTGGGTGGCAACTATTAAATATTAGAATTATTAAATATGTTTACTTGTTTCAGTCAAATGAGTACGACATGCGGAATAAATATTTTTTAATGTTGAAAACGACCGTTCCTCATCGAGTGATGTTATAGTTGCAAATTTTTCTTGGCATGAGGAAATCTGAATCCTTGTCAATAACACCTTCAAATTTTCGTATTAATTTTCATTTTTCATTTCAATTTCTTCCGCCGTACATAGGTGTGAGTGAACATCGTCCACATTTTGAACAGAATCCACAAACGACATCGAATCATTTTGTAATTTTTCAATTGCCTCGGCTAGGAAATGACGCTTTAAACTCTTCCATTGTACGTACCATCACATTCACTACAGAATGTCTTTACCGATCTGTTGTTTCATCTACACATAACCAAGCGATCGACTCTGTAGATACCCCAAGTATGTATGATACAGGATTGTGATGTACATAGGTAGGTAAGGCTAAGAAGTTAATGAAAAAAGCGATATCCAAAATACGTCCTTATTGGTTTTTACAAAATGATATTTTAGTTACTAAACTGAAGGATTACAAATGTCTAGATATCGGTACATGGCACTGCATGTCTTCAGCATACATTTCGCAAGATAGTACTAAATGTTAATAGCAAGCATGATGACATATAGTTTGTCAATTGCGATATTTTGACTTAATTACTTTGATTTTAGATTCGGATATTTATCTTCAGATATAAAATACCAGAATTTTGTATCACATGCTGTGGATTTGAAATGTATATCTGAGATAACGTGCATTACCTCATTTTCAACAGAAGATGCGTCCATATTAAACTGACTTGCTACTTCCGTAGCAGATCTCTCAATGTTTTTACAGGAAAAAACTCATAGAAGCTGAGATATTTGTCAATTTACCGAAATCATAAAAACGTCTTTCAAATTCACTGAAAATATTTGTTAATTCGCTCTCATAAATATCAAAATTCAACCAAGGAATCCTTGCTTTCAAAGTCGGAAAATGTTTCAGATCTCTTCGTTTTGATATGATTTATGATTAGATTCAATTTACTCTTGAATGCGTTTATTGCGCTAATCATCTCGGTAATATTTCTTGCTTTATTTTGCAGCTCCAAATTAATGGTGTTTAAATGCATTGCGACGTCCCCTTAAAATGCTAAATCACTCAACCATGTTTCGCTATTGAGTATCTGAGTGTTCTCACCTCTTTCGTGCAGAAAAGCAATTATGTCGGACAATAATTCTTGGAACCTTTCTAGGAATTTTTCGTAACAGCCATCCTACTTCCGTGTGAAAAACTAAATCAGTGTGTTCAGCAGATTCACCATCTTCTAACTGCAATTTGAAGAGCCGTCGTTGCAAACTTCGGGCACGGATGGAGTTCACAATTTTTATTGCGATGTTTATAACCCCCTCTATGTTTGGAACTTCTGAATACAAAACTTATTGATGGATAATGCAGTGGAATGAGAAAAATTAAGGGAAATCGTCATTAGCTCGACACAGTGGAACAAAACTTCTTTGTCTCCAGTCATGGCTGGTGTTGTAATGCGCACGAGTTTATAGATTGGTAGGTTGTAGGTTGTCACAAAATTTAAGAAAGCATCATATATATTTTTGCCACGAGATTTTACTTTCAGAGGAATCATTGTTAAAAATTGTTCTTTAGCCGACATGTTATTAAATACCAGCGGTATCTGTATAATCGATGGATTCGTCGAACTACAAAGAAAAGTATGATCATTTCGTGATATATCTTAGTTTATTTGCCATGTCCTGACTCATGACTTCAACACGCCTTGTAACTGTCGGACGAGATAACTATAGTTCTTTAATAGCAGACATGATCTCTGTTTTATTTTTAAAATCTACAAATAAAACCTTCACCAATATATGAGAAATTTTAGATGACGCGATTGTTCAGATGTTAATTGTTTGGCTGATCTTGTCAACATGCTTTGTTCTTTTTTTGAAACACGTTATCAAATCATGCACGTTTCATTTTCTCACTTGTTGGTGCGAAATCGTGTTCATAGTTTTTATGATGCCTCTCTATATTCTCATGCTTAGGTATTGCAACTGATGTTCGACAAATGAGACAAAGGCACCCACCATATAAAATAAGAATTCTTTCTCCCAATCGTTATTGAAATGATACTTTTACTTCGGATTCGTTTTGTATTGTTATGTGCTACGGGTTCGAAAAGATAAAATAATGTCACACAGATTTTAGTGAGGCGGCGTTTTATTTGCAAACTTCGTCTTGCATTCGAGTTACTACTCGCACTTACTCTGACACCCACAGGCGCAGTATTTATATCGGCGCGAACGAAATCTCGAATCTTCGCGATAAGTGGTTTCGGTACGGTTTGTTAGCGTACTGCCAAACACGCCGCCCGAAGTTTCCAGAAGAATCGGACGGAATTAAAGACGTCGCACGGCGCGGTTTTTCTTTGAGAAATACTGGGCATTCATATAAAACCGTTTTTCCCGTTAACACGAGGTTATTCCGATATAAAACGGTGAATGAACTTAAATGTGAATCATGTCGTCATCATAGAAGAAAGATTGTTAATCAACCTATATGGGCCAATATTTCGCGAGATTGACCCAAGAAGTTCTCGCAAACGACCGTTTGAGCATCCCTCGTTTACATTATGTAACCACCCGATCTAAATTCATTTGACAACTAACAAAATACGTATTTTGCAACAAATATGAAACGATACCGTACAAAAATTACAATATCGCATTGAAATAGCAACTTGCACCTACCTATAATGGAATTAAAGATCTACGTGGGGATGGTAGAGTACGAGGCATTACACTGACGACCCGGCATATAATTATTTAAAACCTATGCTTCCGCACGTAAGCGTACAATCTTGCTTTATTTTATCCGCTCTCTGATTTTAATGTACATACACTACCGTCCATATTAGTTCGGACACGCTAATAAATTTTAAAGAAACGAGAAAATATTCATTTTTTCAAAACTTTAAATTTTTATTGTATTTTATTAATTGTGATTAAAATTAAAGTATAAAAGTAAGACAAAATAATTCTAACGAAAAATAAACAAAGAAACTCCCTTTTGCACAAAGAACAGCTTTCACAATCCGAGGCATCCGCTCCACCAGTTTTTCAAGAACTTTATTTGCTATTCTTACGAAAACGCGCCTTGATTGTGCGAACTCCTCAAACTTTGACTCAGCAGTCCATAGCACCTTTTTCCAATCATCCACTGTCCCATTTCTGTGTTTCTGCCCACTGTATCCGTTTTTACCTGTTTCCCCATCGAAGTAGGTTTGTTTTGTTTAATGCGGCCATTACACCTTTTAATTTTCTTTTCACTCTAGTAAGAGAAACTTTTCTTGCACGGTCACAATTTATTTAAACAGTATTGTAAATTTATTACCTGCGATATTGTCCCAAAAATAATCCTATTTGTGGCGATGAGGATTATTCTGAAAATTGCTATATGAGGTCATAAAATTTAATAGGTTTCTAACCAATCGATGTTCTTGGAAGAATGCCTGTACAATTAATAAACAAGAAAGTTCATAAAGGACTTAATATAAATGTTATTTATATATAAAAGCAATTATATCATCTTTTAGTAAAGTTTACAATATTTTACTGGGTGTTCGGACTAATATGGACGGTAGTGTAGGTGAATCAATTCCGATGCTTCTAAAAGTTTGCGACAAAATGAACCGACGTATATAATTACTTGGTTATTATTAAATTTGGGTAATTTTTTCTTCACGCGATCCGCTCAAAATTATTTATGAATTTGAGAAACAATCTACACGAATCCCCCAAGAATATTCTACTATTGTACGAAGTACGCTGCCAAACAAAATTCCCTAGATCGTTTCCCTTTTTTCGTACATTAATGGAATGTTAATTATTGTGAATCAAGTATTTGGCCCTCCTATTTTGATATTTAATTATACTCCAAGGTTAAAATAACATCAATAGGAGTCCCGTTCCGTCGCCCATTAACAGGTGCTATTATTCCATTAGATATTTATCGGGCTAAGCGACTAAAAATAAGCGATCGTATAAACTTTATACGTCTGCGAAATTCTTCTACGTGGCCAAAGAACGGAACAATAATGGTTAAGAGAAAGTTTTAAAACGCCGTAAACGAGCGCTATAGGTACCCTATAAAACATTATACTACAAATAACAATGATAAGTTCGGTGATAGTTGGCAATCAATGTCACCGCTACTGCGAATATTTACGTTAAAATCGCCAGATCCGATCTTACAAAAATTCATAAAAAGAATTTACGGCACATAAAAGTAGTTTTAAAACTAAATACGAATCTACGAGAAAAGATAAAAGCGTATGCGAAACGTATCTGACACCTAATGTCTCTACACTATCACCGGCAAAAGTATAAGCACTTATTTTAGTACTACCCTCAAATATTTTACGTAATGTAATTTTTATTGATTGAGTGTAGGCTTTCACGACCGTAGTCCACAGTAGAACTGTTTTCCGGGTTTTGTCGTGTATTAACTGTTTTACGTGACGTTTCGCTGATCATACTGTCAGCTTCTTCAGAAGATTTCTAATGACTAGCGTTGTTGTATCTTGCTTCTCGTTATATATCCTACTTCTTTTCCGATTTGCTGATCCATAACCGTTCCGCTTTGCTGATCCGTGACGCGTCCTTCGTTGTATAATGACGGCAGTGCTTCCACGTGTTGCTAATCTTGTATCCCTCTTCGCGATTGAAGTTGTTGGTGTTCTACATTATTTCTATTGATTCGCGTATTATCCTCGGGTAGTGGTGGCTAGTCCTGCCTAATATCTTATCGTCGCTGTAGGTTATCCGGTGGTCTCCTTGCTGGTGCAGGTGTTTAGCTACTGCGGATTCTTCAATATGCCTGAGGCGTGCGTCTCTCTCGTGTTCTTTCGTCCTGCACTGAATACTCCGTCCTGTTTGACCGATGCAGCTTTTTCCACATTGGCATTTTAGTTCGTATATGCCTTTTGCTCGTAGTTTCGGCAACATGTCCTTGTTGGGAGGGAGTAGCTGATCGATTTTGGCCACCGTGTTGTATCGTGTGGTAATGTTCTTTTCTTCTAGGATCTTTTTTAGCCTATCGGTGACTCCGGCTATGCATGGAAGATATGCGTAACCTGCTGGTTGTTGTTGGTCTTCGTCCTTTTTCTGTTTCCGTGGTTTCCTTATATCTTTTGTGCTGTTGCCATTCTTCTGCAAGGCGTTTTTGACGTGATGTATTTCACTATTCCTGTGACATTCGTCACTGATTTTCTCCGCTCTTCTTAATAATGTATTAATGAGGGATCTCTTCTGTTGGGGATAGTGGTGGGATGTTGCATGCAGGTATCGGTCTGTATGAGTCTTCTTCCGGTACACACTGTGGCCCAGTTTGTTGCTTTCGGTGCGCTCCACTAGGATATCTAAGAATGGTAAGTTGCTGTCCTCTCCAATCTCTATGGTGAAGTTAATGTTAGCATGTTGTCTATCGATGTGTTACAGGAATTCCTCTAGAGTCCTTGGTCAGTGCGGCCATATGAGTATGGTGTCATTTACATATCTGTACCAGCATTTAGGTTTCACCCTGATAGATTCGATGGCAGTAAACTTTTGCTGAAAACCCTGCAGTAGATCAAAGCATTATTCGTAGATTTTGGAATCGCTTTTTGGAGGCTTTTCTGCAAAGGCAAGGGCAAAGTCGATCAACATTAAGAACGCCAAGAGTCGATCTATATACCCTTAACGCAACCCAATCTCGAAATAAGTTTTGTGATGCCACTGATGAAAGACTAGTATTAAAGCAGTGTAAATGGTTGCTAACTTATGTGGATATCAACTGTAGTTATAATAAATGGGGGCGAGCATTATTCAGTGATGAATCCAGATTTGTATAGCATGATTTAGCAACAAAAGGTGCAGTTGAAACTAATAATAATAAAAAGAAGTCTATCTTAAACTATGATTTTTACTTTCTAGATAAGATACACGTATATATAATACAAGTAACTCTATTCATTTGACGATCTTTCTCTAGTATTGTTGCTCTTTCAGCATCAAAATCTTGCTTCTTCTTTAGGAAGCAAGATTTTGTGAATGAATACATTGTCTTAACTTATACGACAAAACAATGACGCAGGTAAAAACATAAAATAGACGACGTGCATATATGTATATATTTTATTTAGAGTTAAGTAAATGAGTTCTTACTAATGTCTTAACCACATAGTGAGATAAACAGTTCCCAATTGTATTATGGCATTATTTGGTATGGGGGATTACCATTAATCCATCTATGAACATTCGAGGAATTATACGAATACTCATGGCAGGTATTTTCCAAACATTTTCATTATATCCGATAACAAAAAGCGCATATGGTATTAAGATTTATGTACATATATATATATATATATATATATATACAGCTTTTTGTACATAACGCCGATGTTATCATTGCAACACTTAATAATAGCTTCCAAGTTTTTTTTTGATTTTAAAAAGATTTTATCTCGCTGATATGCTAAACATGTTTGTCAGATTTACATAGAAATATCCCCACATTTACACTAATATTAAATTTCATTGGCAATTTTAACAAATTACGCAATTTTTTGCCGGCTTCTATATGAAACTTGTTGTTTTACTAATTTGGGTGTGCTGAACGTGTTATGTCAAAATTCAACTCTGCGCCAGAGTACGCTATTTGAAGATTCATTAATTCGGCTAAGTTGTTACTTAAGAAGTGATAACACATAAACAAAGTATAACATTTTAATAGTTCATTTATTTATTTAAGTACATGAGTCACAAGTATAATATAAATATTTATTCTAATAATCATTCAAAAATTACAAGAGTACTTGTAAAAACATAAACAATAATCAGGAAGCAAGTTTTTCTTTGCTGTACTTTCCACTGTGTATTTTGGTTTGCCAATCTCTTTGTCTAATAACGAATATAAAAATGAGAAAGCGTATGCAAATATCTGTTTAATGGTGAAAATACGACACGCATGATCGTAATATTGCATTTGATTGTCAAATTAATGGAGAATAATTAAATGAGCAGTTCATTCATCCGCATTAGATTCGAATACTCAAAGCCCGTCCAATTTTAATCATGTTAGATTTCGCTATTTTTAGCATGTGTTATTGATAGAATATCAGCTGGTAAAGTTTGGTAAATGTCCGTTGTTGCAGTTGAGTATTTTTAGCTACCTATATCGAAAATATACTCATTTGAAGATCTAAACTCGTGTCTAAAGAAGAGATAGAATTAAAAAAAAGCGCTTGTGTATAATTAAACTGTAATAATAGTAGAATTTACGATGTAAACATGAGTTTGCCGTGGTTTTTTTATCGATAATTCTACTATAACAAGTTTGTTACGTTTGACCACATGACCATACCCTCACGTGCAACAGTGTAATTATAACATGTAATATAAAAATATTTCCCATATTGCTATAATTCCCCAGCGTAACATTTAAAACAAATCCATAGGATATTATACGTATATTGCGCGAGAATAATCAATCAGACAGGCGCTATTTAAGCAATAACTGCCAACAGCATCGGTTATTGGAGTATTTGTTTCAACGATAAAATGTTTAAATGACTATTTTCGATATTTAGAAACCTACTACGTGCTATAATAGATTATCCCATGTTATTTTTAATTTAATTTCATTGATAAACGATTATATAATTCATAGTTACCACGCTTTTATAGCATATTTATTTCTTGTGTTATAAAATGTTGATTTTAATATTAATAGGCTCAAGTCCATTTTTCTTATAATAGCGTGCAGTATTGAGAAAATGGGGTAGGGGAAAAGCATTATTTCCACATTCCTTGGCGTATTTAGGGTATTTAAGGAATTCTATATGGCATTCTGCTAGTTACGAACATTTAATAATCTTGCTTATTTATATCCAACGAGTACAAACTTATAGGGGTAGTACAGTATCCAGGTTTAAGCTTTAAAAACATCAAAAATAATCGGAAAACGCCTAGAAAACAATACCCAATATAATAATGCTGCTAAATATATCCTCACATTGTCTTTCGAGTCACACTCCTAGAATCTAAACGTCCAACTTCCAAGAATTTAAAATGCAATTACATAAGCTCAAAGCCACAATATTAATGATTAATTTGTCACTCAGTATAATCTCCGACCATTTCCACAATTTTGGTCCATCTTTTAAGAAAAACATATATTCCAGTGTGGTAGAAAGCACGGCCCTGCTTCCCAAGCTAATGACGAATGTACGTTTTCATGGCCTCCTCATCTTCCAAATTAATCCCACGATAAGCTTCCTTTAGCGGCTCGAAGAGATGGAAATCTGATGGTGTCAGGACAAGGCTGTATGGGGAAATATTTAACCTGTTTTGTTGGCAATTTGGGACACGCATTTCTAGCTACTTACCAACTATATTCTGGATTTGGGACATAAATCAATCGACCAGTGCCTTTTAGGAGTATGAAGAGTTTTTTTATCAAACTCTTACCTTCACGATGCTTTGCGTCCGAAGTTTCTGACGAGTTTCATATTAAACTAATTTAGTTTTCTCAAACATTTAAATTACGTCAAATAATATAGTTTTGTAAAGATAGTAAATGGTGTGTTGTATCTGTGTTTCAGTGATGGACAGCATAGAATTAGTTGAAGAAGTAGTGGCCGTCCAATGGCATTTTATGCGGAATGCACGTGCGAGAAAACAACAAAAGCACCGCTTGATATATACGAGGGATGTCATTTAAGTTTTGCATACTGGGACATAGAGGGCGACACTAATCACATGTCAGTACTAAAAATTAACATCCATCTTTAGTCCAAAGTTTCAGCGCTGTAGCTACAACGAATCGTCAAAGTTGACAAGTTAATTGAAAATGGAATTCAACCGAGAACATTTCATTTTTTTTAAATTGTCAACAAGAATGCATCGGCTAATTTCTGTTTTCGGCAATGAAGCGCCATGTCAGTCAACAACTTTTCGTTGGTATGGAGAATTCAAATGTGGACGGATTAGTCTTAGTGACAGCGCAAGAGTAGGTGTACCAAAAACAGCAGTCACTCTGGAAAACGTCAATGCTATGCACAGAACCATTACCGAAGATCGAAATGCGAAATATCGCGAGATTGAGGCATCATCTGGATTTCAAAGATCTCGATTCAAAAAATTTTGCATAAAGAATTGTGGGGAAAAAAAATAGATTCTCATTGGATACTGCATCTATTGACCGAAAAATAGAAAGCAACTAGAGTGAGGTGGTGTCAAAAAACTCTACACCGCTTCAGCCCAGTAAATTCTAAACACGTGTAAAACATTAGCAGTGGTGATGAATCCTGGATATACAAGCTAGATAGTATATACTTGTCGTCAGTTTGGACGTGCCAAGGTGAAGAAAAGCCGACAAAAGTCCTCTACAAAATCAAGGAACTGTTACTGGCGATTGGTGTACAATCATTCGTTTAACACAAGTCATCGCTGAAAATCAACTCCGAACAAGACTCCGCCAAAACAATGCAGGTTCACACACAGCACGCAAGACAATTGAATTTCTAACGTAACAAAACAACTTGTTAGACTATCCTCCGTGCAGTCCGATCTAAGTCACAATGATTTTTGTACCTTCCTGAAGATCAAGTACTGACTGGGCGACCAAAGGTCTCAGTCATCAGAAGGAACAGTCGAAGCCTTCACAAACGTAATTTTGATTATACCAACAAACGAACGAAATAACTTGCAGACTTGGTTCGAGTGCATGCAAAGGCGCATTCATCTTCCTGGAGAATACTTCGAAAAACAATAAAGTTTTTAAAAGCTATCTACTGCTTTTAGCGCAGCTCTATATGCAAAACTTAAAAGACGACCCTCGTATTGATCGAAAGTGTGAAGGCAGTATAACCACACCATGAATCTGTGTTAATATTTTGTCTTTTAAGTACCGTAGGTGGAACAAAATATTAACATTAAAGGGAAAATTTCAATAGAAATCACTAATAATAACTGCAGAAAAATTATATTTCTAATATTTATATTTTCAGATTAAAACAGCTACAATGCTCTACGTATGCATTGTAACTATATATTAAAATATTATTTTTTATGTAAAAAGGCAATTTTAATCTGCACAAAACTCCGTCTTATATTTACTTCTTATACAATTTGTAGAAGTTGTCAATGGTTTTCCTCAACACAATTTGTTCATTACATCGGTTTAGCTATGGTATCCGTACATTGGAAGTTTGCTATATCGGACTGATACCTTGTTTGCATATTATGACTCGTACATTTCTAAATGTGATGATTTTACACAAATACATACGTATCTCAATATCGGTATCATCGCTTCATAACAATACAATTGGTAACGGGCAGTAGCCAGCTTCAATTTTAAATGCTGCCAAACTAAATCGTTTATATTTGATTTCCGAAATTTAATATAATTTGCGTTGTTAGGATTTGGTGAGTTTGTATAGCAACCAATGAATCTTGAATTCAATTCAATTGCTATTCACCAAATTACTATACCATACCACTATTGCAGATTATTTAATAGTTGAATACCATTATTTTCAAACCTGTTTGATAGGTTTTATATTTAAGAAATTTCGTATCAAAATTGGTTACAAAACTAATACACAACAATGAAGAACTAAGTGAAAAAGAAATGAACTGCGCGAAAAAGAAATAGAAATATGCGAAAACGAGGGAATAATAATCTAAATAATGGTTTTTGACAGACGATTTCCTAATTACGCTGCGAGCCGCGGTAGTTACAGATAATTTATCGCATTTAATGGCTAATAAGCGTAACCACGAAGAATATTCATATACACGGAGTTCGAGCAGGCCTGAAATAAAACCAGTTTCCTCGGAAATATTGTCAATAACGTATTACATAAACATCTATTAAAGAACGTCTGCATTATAAAAACAAAAACAGCACCCGAGTTCCGATAAAATTATTGAATTAGACAGAGAGATTAGCCAACGTGTATTCTGGAGTTCAGGATTAGCAAATTTACGCATTTTTATTCCAAGGTACTATACACACAAAAAAGGTGTATAGGTATACTACCGTCCACATATATGTAGACGATTATAAAATTAACATTTTCTTTGATAGAAATAAACAGCTGGTTTCTAGTAATATTTAGTCTCGGCAAAGTGGGGCAAGTTACAGTGCGTTTACGTACTCCCATCATTTATGATCGTGACCTTCATGCAATAATGATAAAAAATATACTATATAACGTGCACGAAATCACAAACTGGGTGGCATCTATTAAATATTAGAATCATTAAATATGTTTCCACGCTTGTTTCAGTCAAATGAGTGATATTATATTTGCAAATTTAAAGTAATCCTTGTGACAAGTTAATGGATCTTTCGACGAACCTTTACAAATTTGTCTTAGTGTGAGAAAATCTGATTCCTTATCAATAACACTTTCAAATTTTTATATTACATTTTCTTTCGTCTCCCGCCGTACATAGGTGCGAGTGAACATCATCCACAATTTGAACAGAATTCACAAACGATATCGAATCATTTTGTAATTTTTCATTTCCTTCCGCTTGTCCATTATAGTTAGTCATTTTACCTGACTATCTTCAAACATTTACGGCTTTTCTTGATGGCTGTGGCGTGTCTCCGATTGATTTCGAAAACTACCTTCTTTACATCATCAAAATGTTCGCAGTAGTATAGCGCAGCCTTTAACCATGTTTCCCAACGCATAGTAATCGGCTGCGGTGGTGCAGGCGTTTTGGGACACAATTTGTGAAATCTTTTTGCACGTTTTGGGGACTTTAGGACTGCCCTCGTATGAGCTATTAAAGGATTTACTCGTTGATAACATTTAGGGATCAACTACGCCACAAGGTTTAAAGCATGGATTTTACATTCTCCGCGTAACTATTGCGGCAGACATTGGCTTTCTTCTTGAAATATTGAGTCGGTGAATGATCTCTGGGAAGCTGAGAATCTGTTTCAGAAAGCATCGGTCGGCCATGGAGTAAGGAAAATCATAGAAAACGCCAATCCTGACAAATAGCCCCGAGGTTCGAACCCGAATGTAGCTGTTGGATTTTTAAAAATAGAATTGACAAAACAGATTTTCTGTTTTAACTTTAATGACAAAGTTTAACGAAACAAATAAATATAAACAAAACAATAAATGACCAAGAAAAACAAAAGGAAGAAATAAGAAAGTTGAAAGAACAAATAACGCAAATGATGTAAAACCAACCTAACTGTAAATTAATAGCCTAGAAATCTATTTCTAGATTTGCTAGAAAAAGTTGCCAATTGCACCAATGAAACGTTCCATTGTAATATATATATCGGAAAACCCTTGGGTCTCCAGTTTTTCCCTCTCTTCTGGATGCCGTGTCTAATGTTGTGGTCCCATACTTTTCCCGATCTTCCTCTTTTTCTTTTATTCTGTACTCTCGTTTCATATATTAATTTTACTGGTCTAGTGTTCTTCATTCGTTGTAAATATCCCCACCAATTTAGTTGTCGTTGTTCAATAAAGTCCATTATAGACGGCATCTCCAGTTCCTCTCGTATTTGTGAGTTTCTCATTCTATCCCCTCTTGTTACGCCCTTCACTCTCCTGAGATATTACATTTCTGCAGCTTAAATTTTGCCTTTTTGCCTATTATTAAGTAGCCATGATTCGCATCCGTATGTCAGAACAGTAACTCGTAATGAAGTTCTTATTCATCGCGTAGTATAGTCTGGTTGCTTTTCCAAACCTTTCATTAATTTCTGACTCATTTTTGCCAGTGCTTTCTATCAGTATGCCTAGATAATGAAACTCATTTACTTGTTCTATGCTTATACCGTCAACAGTATATTTAGTCGTTCTTCACTGGTTGTCATAACTTATGTTTTATTTTTATTTATGCTCATTTTTCTTAAGTATTTCAATCCATATATCTATACTATCTTGCAGGTTGTTTTCGTTCTCTGCTATTAGCACGTCATCTGAAAATGTTGCCTCAGCTATTTGTATCCTCTGTAGATTCCTGTTTCTAATTTGATTTTTTTTCGTCTGCGTTGGGCATATTGTATTGTCCATGAATATGGTGAACAGTGCGTGACTTAATCCTCCGTTCTATCTTAACCCATTGTGTTGTTGTTATACAGGCTTTGAATATTTCGAATAATTTTGTTTCCGACTCCTCTTTCTTAGAGATTTATCCATATTTCTTATCTTGGCAGTCTATCAAATCTTTTTCCAAATCAATAAATGCGAAACATGCGTTTTCCTTTTAGTAATCTTTTGTCAACTATTTGTTTTAACGTAAATATATAATCTTCCGCACTTCTCCCGGTATGAATCCGATTTGATTCCGATAATGATGGTTCAATTTGCTGTCTTGACCTGTTGTTAATTAGGTGTTCATATATTTTTACAACTATGCTCAATAACATTATACCTCTATAGTTATTACAGTATTTATGATTTCCTTTTTTGTAGACTACTTTCCAATCTTCTGATAGGTTTTCGTTTCTCCACGCCATGTTGAGGATATCTAAAGTATTTTTGTTCTTAATCATTTCTCTATTCTATTTCTCTTCCAGGTGTAGCTCAATTTTTCAATTGTTTTATTACATCAATCATTTCTTATAGTGTAATTTGTGTATCGTCTTCTGCTATATTTTCGCTTCCTATAACAGTCTCCTTTGCTGTAGAGTAGTTCCTCGAAATATTCTTTCCATCGGTTCATTACTTCTCTTTCATCCGTGAGTATTTGCTGGTGTTTTGTATATTCTTACATCATCTATTGTATTTTTCTTTTAAAATATTAAAAAAATAAATAAATAAGACAAGTTAGAAAAATGCTATCGTTTTTTTATTCAACACCAATAACCTAATTTTGGAAAGGTCAAAGTAAAAAAAATAATCAGCATATTTATTTATTTTAAACATTTCTAGTAAAGTCGTACAGAATAATCGTACAATCAAATAATGCATAGATCTGTTTTAAAGAATTTACGAAAGTTATGATTTATAGATTCTTAAAGATACTAATCGTAAAATTTTTACACCATATTCACGATAAAATCATACGACGTGGTTGTACTGCCGATCTAGAGAATCGAAAACGATAGAAGTCTTTCTGGCCCTCGAAATAGCACACGGACTCTTCGAACTGTGCCATTTACGGACAGAATTACCCAATCAAATGCATACATTTCTGTTCCCACATCGAGGCGCGGTTTAATGTTTGCTCTACATTCCATGTGTAATTTGAACGAGAAGGAAATATTAAGACGTCTTCTACTGGAATGCGCCATTTACTCAAAATTGGGTTAACAACTCCTGTTATATGAAATTGTAGCGTTAGCTTTAGAGTCCCTGTTGACTATAGGCAGTCAAATGATTTATTCCACATTGTGGTACTTTGTGCCTAAAATCTTTGATCTGCAATGTTTATCTAAGTTTATTTAACACGCCTGGAAAATAGACAAAATAGATATAAACTGTGTCTGAATATTTTGGATTAATATCTATATTTCAGTTAAACCAAAAAAGAAGGTGTACGTCAGCTATTAGTGCACTGTATGTGATACACTGTATGTGATACTACATATAGTTATAGTGCGTATACACTACCGTCCATAGAAGTTTGGCCAAGTAAGAAAATTTTAAAAATCAAAAAATAAAAGGCAATTAATACTAAAGAAATAAATCTATTATTCTTAAAAATAAGAACTATCATAATATAACAAAAAAAATATTTTTCCCATTAATTGTTAACGAAATTCTTAAACATTCTTTTAGTCAAGAAATCCACCTTTTCCATTGATTGCAGTTCGAACAGTTGCCGGCATCCTTTCGATTAATCTTTTGTGGTTTTCGGGTGGGACGTTGTTCCATTCTTGTTGAAAGATATTCCACAACTGTTTCTTGAAAGTAGGACCGACAGTTCAAACTCTTCTATCAAGTTCATCCCACAGTAATTCAGTGGGGTCGAAATCTGGACTCTGTGGTTGCCATGTCATAACTTGTAAAACATCTGTTTAATTTTGCTCATTCAGATAGTGTTACATATCCTGGCTGTATGTTTCGGATCGTTACCTTGCATAAAAGTAAAATTGTCACCGATTAGTCGCAACCCAGAAAGAATGGTATGAGTCTCCAATATCTCGCAGTACTACTCTTTCCATATTATTCCTTTGATTCGATGTAACTTTCCTGATCCTGAGTAACAAAAGCAACCCCAAACTGCAACTGAACCACCGCCGTGTTTTATTGTCGATACAATGCATTCGGAAAGCATCCTTTCATTAGCGGACAGTCCTACAGACACTCTCCTGCTTTAACCAAACACATTAAATGTAGATTCGTCAATCTATAGACCATGTTGTCACTGTTCTACCGTCCAATCCCGATGTTAACGGGCTCACTGTAGCTCTTTCAGTGGGGTACCGCACCTTACGAGCTGCCATGCGACCGTGTGAATTTCCTTTGGCCAGCTGGCGTTTGACGGTATCAACTAAAATCGTCCGCTGACGTGAATTCGCTCGCTATTTCTGGTGCTGCTTTTCTACGATTTCGCTTACTTGATAGTTGTATTAGGATATCGTCTGCTGGAGTGGTTATTTGTGAAGCATCTGGACGGTCACCGTCCTCTAAGCCGCCTGTTTCTTGATATCGGCGAATGGTGTATTTTACTGTTGACGCGGCTGGATTTAATTTTTCACCGATTTGCCTACTGGCAAAACCTTCTTTATGCAAACTGTTTATACTGGCATTTCGAACAGTATTCTTTACTTACTGTACCGCTGATCACAATAATATTCAAACTGAACTGTTGTGAGTTTGGTAATCGGAGTAAACGTTCGAGCAGAGCAGGGATGATTCCTTAGAGAGAGGGGATACAATAAAATCTTTAGCTGCTTGGTCCCATCGATACGATTTATCTAATAAATAGATTGGCATAATCCGCTTTAAATAAGGATGATTGTTCGAGACCATAAAATGCTTAATTACTTCCCTTTTTCGTAATACTTTCATTATTTAAGTTGCAGATGTTTATTAAAATTATCATCGTTGAGTGCAATAAAGCTTATTAAATTAGAATATTGTAAAACTTTCTCCCTTGACCAAACTTTAATGGACGGTAGTATACATAGTTTCGATAAGTGATCTTCTTTCTATGAGAAGTAGTGTACGTCGTGACGTTTAACCATTTTCCTTCCTCAATTTTCTTTAGAAGACCTACTAACCTCAAAATAATACGTTTAATTACCGGAAAATTACTAAATTAATAAGCTTGCCTTTGTAGTTAAAGCGCAAAGTTTATAATGAAGGTAAGCTTTCGTAAATTTTCATTTTCACGGCACATTATAGAATGTATACACAAAACAGTTGCCAAGCGTCCGAATATGATCTAAGATACTATGCTATCGCATATTCTATTAATAGTTCTAACACGGTTAGATTATTCAATAAATAGTAACGGAGATGGTTTGACGTTTCGCACGTGAGTTATTCATACATCAATTACAGTAGAATATTATGGAATAAAGGAGCTTTACAATAGCCTATTAAGGTTAACTATCTGCGCAGTAACTAACAACACTATTCCAAGTGAGAAAATTCCGTTTTAAATATTGTCAAATACTCTACAGAAAAGACCTGTTAGCGCTCAAAGAGCAAATAATTTATCTATAAACATAAGTTCAAATTATCACAGTTACGAATGCGTGAATTGTATTTTTCGTGCTACTCCTACTTTTGAAATTTTGTAATCTCAGAGTATACATGTATGTATGTTTTGTATGAAACCTAACTCTCGTATAATGTCGTGTGATATATTTGAAAATTAACCTGATCCTGTGTTATCGATATTTGGATTCTAGGACCAGAAAAATCAAAGGAAACTTTCTTTCTAAACATTGTATTCTGAAGAATTTTTAAAAGCAATTTCTGAGCAAAAATAAATTAATCTTTCTCTTGAATTGTACTTCTTCAGTTACTCAGCATAATATTAGCGCCACTAGAAAATTCTGTAAATTATCATTTGAGCAAAGAGTAGATAATTCGAGTAAGGGAGATTCGTTTAATGTGTTCTATCTACTTTTGTAGTTATAAAATACTAATGTTGCCCATCAATCTTTCCATAGTTCCTACCGACGGCCCTCGGATTGTAAATAAAAAGTAGCAGTTCCAGCTGCATCGTAAATATTGCTCGATTACGTTGCAATGTCGTTTATGTGTCAATTTTTGGAAAATTGTCGTATTTGTGTTGTTTGTCTTATTTCTTTCTTCTTCTCTTTCTTCTTGATTTGTTGCCTGCCTAGGTTTAATTCAGTGACCTTTATGCTTAAGGCTTCTAGTTTTTGAATTAGTGTTTTCATGTCCATGAATGCGGTTACTACTATATCCCGATCTTCAAGTTTCTTTACTTAGTTTATCAGATCATATGCTTCAGCTGTTATTCATGAATTCTATTGGAATGCGTATTTATTGTTGGGATATTATATTTTTATTTAAGAGATAACCTAGCAATCGCATTTGGATAATGTTTTTCCAAAATTTTGTTTAATGATGAGAATACCGAGATAGGCCTGTAGTTTATAGTTCTTCTTTATTACTTTTCTTAAAGATGGAAACAATGTTGCTTTCAAGTTCGTTTCAGTTCATTAATAATTTTATCGACTTCTGTACTTGTGTCTTAAAATTTAACAAATGCTGCGTTTTTGGTTGTAGTTATTGTTTTGGAGTTACTTTAGTATTTTTCATTTGTTTCTCTGCTAACTGTTTGCCTACAGTATCAGAATATCTGTTAAGTTTGTTTGCTTGGAGGTCTTTGTTTTGCCTCGCTTTTGCTTTTGTGATGATTTTTTCTTTACTTTTCTTAATTTGTTTGGTAGTAGTGTCGAAGTTCTTTTCCAATTGTATCTCGTAAGATTTTTGTTGTTGTCTTGATAAGCTCCTATATTTATTTCTGTCGTTTATAAGAGATATTCCTAATTCCCTCGCTTAGTTAATTTTTTATGCTTCCTTTGCAGTCTATTTCTTGCTCTAATCTCTCTTATTAGAACTGCTTTTCTCCATGGACAATCAGTTTTCCTTTTTAATGTATAACATTCTATAGTTTTCTGGATAATTCTCTAAATATATTTATTATGTCTAGGTGTAAGTTCTTTGCATCCTGCGATATTTCCTCATTGTTCGTCTTAATATATTCGATCCTTTCACGTCGAAATTTACTGTAATAACGTTGTGGTCCGAAGATTGTGTTATTATTAGATATTCTTTTTCTGGTGTAGCACTTTTCAGACTTTGTATTTATAATTTTGTAGTTTCTTTATACATATATCGTATAATACTCGTTTCTTACACTATTTTTTATACTATGTTTATATTGAACTCACTTAATATTGTACACGCTTTGTTTCTGTTTATTAGGTTGGTTTTTCAGTGCACTCTTGAGAACTTAAAAATGAGCGTGAGGTGGCTTATGAGAGTTGCTACTAAGATTTTTAATGAAGTTCTATTGCATTATTGTTATTTCGGTTTTCATGATGGGTTTCTTCATTAATATCTTGTGTTCTACATTTTTGCTAGTGCATCTAACCACCCAACGTCCTCCGTCTGGAATGAATTTAAGCATTACAAATTCTCTATTGTTTATTCTCTATTTAAGTCACGTTTGGCTTAACATGCTTGGGAAGAAGAGAATAGGATTGTGTGGAACAACGCAGTAATTCTGGATAAAGAAGACAACCCGACAAGCAGGAAATGTTGGAGACAGCTTATATGCCCATAATACCGAGCGCTATTACATACCAAACCTGGAGATCAGAAATGCCTGACTCCCTATGATTAAAGAAAATATTAGCCGAAGACTAGCAACCACAATCCGTAGGACAAAGAAATAGGTATACGCAGACCAAATTTGCAGAATGGAGAAGGATTAACAGAATGCACAACCGCTCATGCGCAAAAATTAGCCTACTGCGCAACCTCCTATGCGTAGAAAATTATAGCTTAAATATAAGTTTAACACAGTAACTTCTGTCTGCCTTATTAGCTTAGCGGTCAAATCCATTGGAGTACGAAATTCGTAAATTTCACAAACGATGAAAATGACCCAAACAACAACTCTCCTAACTATTTGATACAGTTCTTCATCTCATGCTGCCAGCTAAGTTTCCGTAAGACATGATTTCAGGATAGTTTTCAAGATGTTTTGGGTAAAACTTCAATTTCCTCAAATTACAAATAGGTATCGGATTACTATGGTGCTCCATAGTTTTCTATCCTGAACCGGTTGTTTGGCTTCAATCCATCCCATACTTCTTTTTTCTCATGTCCTATACATTTGTCATTTCCAGATGTTTCGGGGTCTACCTATTCTGTTTTTCCCTCTGCTTTGGCTTCTAAAATCTTCTTTATTATTCGACCTTCTTCCATTCTGTGTGTATGTCCAAGCCATCCCAGTTGTCTCCCCTCTATGATCATTCTTATTGGCTTGATATTTAGACTACTTCTAGTGATTGTGTTGTGTTTCGGATTTTGTCTCTCCTTGTTACTCCTTTTATTCTTCTTAAAAATCTCAACACTGTGGCTGTGACTTTGCTTTTGATTTTATTCGTAGTTGTCAATGACTCGCTACCATATGCTAATGTTGGTCTGATCACTCTTTTAAACACTTCTGTCTTTATTTGTCTTTTATTTTGCTACTTTTTATCTAAAAACGTATCCTTAATGTATTATATATTTTTGCAGATTTCCCTTTTCTCTCATTTGTTTCGTTCTCTATTCTCCCGTTATCTTCAATGATTGTTCCTAAGTAATTGTATCTTTGAACTTCTTCCAAGGTTGTCCCTTCCATCTGATGTTATGTGTTTTTCTTTATCGAATATATTCGACCATATACGCAGAAAGCTATCATAAGCTTCGGCTTAAAATAGTGCCAACCAGTCTGTATTTAGTTAGTTTCATCTAAAACGAGTGCAAACTATCGGGCAAAATAAAACTTTTTATTCGATTCCTGAATATGAACCGTTGCCATTTTCAATTCATTCATGTGGTAACTAATTGCTTTTATTTATTTATTTATTTACTTCATTTCTGTCCAAGGGATTTATAATCAAAATTAAGGACAAAATATTATTGCAGACTATGCTAAAGTATTAATCTAATAGTAATAATAAGTTAGAACTATATACATAGCAAGATATGCAAATTCTTACTTTTTTAATATTTTATAACAAAGGACGATACGACAAATATATCCTGGGAGTAGTTTTCAAAGATGATAGCCTTTGAAAACTACTCCCAGGATATATTTGTCTATGTATGTCGCAAGTAAGAAATATTGTACAGAAGTTACGGGGCATAACTGATAACAGGGAATTAAAGGTCGCATTTATGGTGGATGTAAGTACATAAAACGTGAAGGATTGTCTACGCGACAATCTCGGTAGATGAAAAGTTAATTGCGATATAAGGTAAGCGCAATCAACGTTATTATGCAATAGGTATATCCTTGAATATCCTTGATATAGTACAGCGTTCGGTTATCTTTCCATTAAGCAAATAATTATTTTGCAATGTTTTCCTTTACTTAGATTTCCAACTTACAATCAAAACAAAACCTAAACGTATCAAATCACTTAGTTAATCATGTACAACTTTACTGTATGAATATATTTGTGTAATCTCAGTTACCTCGTTCTAACGGAAAAAAATACTAGCGGTAGCTAATTTAAATTATAAAGATCTGTAGACGTACTAACATGGATAATTTAGAAGTTATGGTTTAATATAGCACGTAAGCCTTAGAAACTTTAGTTTATAAATATCTGCAAGCAGCGCTTCAACTTTAACATTATTCTATAGCGTACGGTTTACCTTTACAACCTTTATACTCAAGTTCTAAGCTGTAGTTAACATAAGGCAAGAAGCAAACAAATAAAGCTCCACGAGTGTCTATGTGATTCGCCAGCGGTAACAACATTTATAATACAAAATCATTTTATTTTCTTAGAAAATTCGAAAGAAAAAGCTATCCTTTACAATTTACGTAATTCTGTGAAAAACTTACTATAACGAAAGCAATAATTGAAGATTTATGACTAAAAGGAATGATAATTTTTCTTTTGCTTATAATAGTTCCAGTTCGATAATTTGGCAAAATGTTCCAAAGCAACGAGTAACTGTCAACAAAACTCTTGTTTCCGGGAAACGTTGTAGCTAACATAGGAGTATTTATACGAATCTTGCCTTTGTATCGCCAAAATTTAAAATAAAAAGGTATTAAAATTAAATTTATGAAAACATGTTAAAAACGTATGTACAACTTGAATTAAAAGAATTAATGAATGAACTTAATATGTATGTATAATATTGTAATTAAAGGGATATGAGATGAATGTATTGTAAATAAAATCATGATATACTTTTTTTTTAATTTCGATAAAATGATTTCCCTACTAAACTAGTATACCTAAATTTCCTATAAGATTAGTTTCGACAATAAGCTGCCATTATCAGCTACAACCAGACATAGCAGAGGTCCATAAAATTTATATAATAGTACAAGTAGAGAGAGATATATCGCTTACCAGCAAGATATATTATACTTGAGGTTTCAGAGATATTTTGAAAATATATACGCAATGGGAGTAAAAATGATGGAAAAAGTTGTAATTTCTTTAAGAGGCTCGAACAGATTAATTTTTATTTTTATTTTGGCTTTCGTAATGGTAACGTAATATTCAATTCTCTTAAATAGGTCACTTACATGATAAAATTACAATTTCCCCGCAATTGACCAACGTAATTAAATAAAAAAGATATCAGGCTCCGCAGGATTTGAACCCATGACCTCTATCATTACACCACGAGACCGCTTGTGACTTCAAATCGCTTTTAATAACTAGATACTAATATTAATATTGGTTTAACTGTTAAGAACTTGCCTTTAGTAATAATATAGTATCTGTGAGATATTACGATATATCTACATACATCATGATATCTAGGTATTAAAAGTCATTTGAACTCAATAAGTGGTCTCGATGGCAGCACAGTGCGCCGGTAACGCAGAAGTCGTGGGTTCAAAACCTGTCTATTGACGAGATCTAACTTTCTAAGTGCGTTTGTGAGAATTGTTAAGGACTTAACATTGTTTTTTATATTTTATATTTTTTTACTACTATGTATTTTATCTTCTTTGCATTATTATTTTCATTTAGAATATTATTTTATTTTCATTTTTATATTTATTTATTTTCATTCTTATATTTATTTATTTTGCTCTCTTATATCCAATTTTATTTTAATATATATGTACATTACGCATTGTATATGTATGCAAGTCAGCCATTCGCATAACGCTAGCTAAAACTGCCTAATTAGAAATCATTCACTGCAACGTCGTCGGATATGTAATGGGAGTTTTCTTGAAATTTAAGGTACACAAGCATAGGCAGTCGTCTCCCGCGCGACAGTCGAGGTATTAGCGATCGTGCACTCTCGGTCACCTTTCGTGCATCGTCGTAACGTGTACAGTAACGTCGTCGTAAGATTATTAGAGATTTCTAAGTTTTTCTAGTTTTGGCGGGAATCGTCGAGGACGTTGTCTATACATTTATTTCTGGCGGAGTCATTTGGTAACGTCGTCGGACCACACGTATAGATTTTTTAATAAGTATAAATTCTCGATTTTCTATCATCGTACGTCGAGGCTACTGTGTCCATTGTCGTCTATACATATTTTTAGTCTTCAGTTAAGTTTGTGTCGGAAATTATTTTGGTGAGATTGTCGGCGCGCATGTATAGACCTCCTCTACAAGTACGATCACCTCCGCTTCTTGCTGACGGTCGTTGCGGTACGCAGCGCCCGTTGTCTTTTGTACGTTTGTTCGGTCCTTGTCGTATCGGGACTTAGAAATTTTTCATTTAGTTGCTCGTCGTAGCGGACGAGTGTCACGGACCAGTTTTCTTATGTAATGTCGGTATCATCGCTCCGTTTTACTTGTCGGTGCGCAGTTCGCACATTTGCTGGTTACTGGATTTTTCCCTTCTTTGGGGTGCAGTAGTATAGAGCTAAAGATTGCACATAGCGTAATATTTCAAACGAGAACGCCTGGGAAGCTGTGACATTATTTTTGTATTGAGATCGGCTATTATCGCTACTGTCGCCCTCGACCAGGCGTTCAAGCTCTAAGAAATAGGGTGGGTTCCCCTATAAATGTGAATATAACAAACGTATTTGGTCAAGTACAAATACATGCCAATAATACAGGGCCAAGTCCCTTAGGCAAATTTAAAACAAGGAAAGTATATTAGGCTCCCGGAAAGGGACATATAAATAAGCATAGCACCGAGGTGCGCTTATAAATTTAAGAAATAAATAGGGTTGGCTCTCTATAAAAGGTAGTGGTGCATGCAAACAGATAGAGGCATTAGTACATGCTCTCTAACAAAGCTTCAGCGGAAGCATATAAGAGTTTAACCTTTTAAACAGAATTAAGACATAGCGTTGCAACGTACATGCTGAGGCATTACTTTATGTTGCTACCAATGAAAATACATATACAAATGCTAATGTACATTACATGTATAAGAGAGCTCGAATAACTGCAATTATTGCAAATCTATATATCTTACGTACATCGTACATGTACATAGGCAAGAGTGGAAACCGTGTAACCATTTCATTTTTAAATATATTTTTTTTGCGCATGCGCATTGAGTTTCACTGTACAACCTCTCCTCTAGTAAATAAGGGAACATACTCTACAAGTAAGTATTGGTCAAGTAATTTAGGAAATTACGAGCAGGCTACAGCGGCGTTGTTCTTCAAACCAGGAGAACGTAACAAGAATTTTATTTAATATTTTTAGTAACATGCTAAGTAAGTCAAAGACCTTTATACCTATCTAGCAATTGAAGGATGACAAATGATAAATGGTGCGTTTCACAAAATTTTGCCCCTTCGAGCGATCAGTTTATGGATAATTTTATACTTTACATGAAGTATGGAGGAATAAAACCAGCGAGTTTAGCTAATCTAGTAGTTTCATTAAATTAAATTAAAAGAAATGTACGATGACTCTTATCAGAAAGTGGTACATGTATTAAAAAATTTAAAAAAATATCTTCAGCTCTGTGTAAAATAACATTTATCTAATATTCAATACTTAATTAAAATTTTATCTGTTTTGAATTAGGTCACTTACAAATATTTCTAACTGCCTATCTAATTCACAGAATATTGCAGGAAAACACTATTATAACAGTACATTTCTTCCTGAAGAACTTTCATTAATTCAAATATATTGGGATGTTCTGTTCCGCTGCGTCTGTTGAGTATGTTATACCATCCTTCTATAGAATTGACGTTCTCCATCGCAAGTGCATATTCGGCGAAAATTCCATTGCCCAACAAAATAATTAAATTTAACAATGGCTTCATCAGTGGGAGAATTTTCCATTATACAGAGCCAATTATCTAATGAGCTAATACAGCACGCTTCCTTATGTGGTTCCTCGTTTTCTCGTTTTCGTTATACAGGAGAGTGGCGATTTAGTGAACTCTGGCTCGAATAAACTACCCACCCCAATAAACGACCAAAATTTTACATTACGTCGCGATATAACGAACATCAAAAAGCCCCGATACAATGAACAAATCTTCACCGTAAGAACGCATATTTAATGCCTGGACTTTCCTTAAATATATATATATATGTAGCTTAACGTATTTCGGTGTATAAATAGCACCCGCTGAATAAAGTTAGCAGTGCATTTGTAAATAAGTAAGTATATATGAACATATACATGTAATAAGCATTTTAGTGAAATTGGTTGTTATTTGAAATTTTAATTAGAAATGTTGAGAGCAATTAAAATTGGACGAAAAACTTTAGTGCTTAAAAAAGGAAGCACAATAACAGAATTACCGAAGAAATATGGAGTAGCAAAGTCCACTATATGCAGAATAAAGTAAAAAAGATATAAGGTAAAATGAAAACTTTAAAAATGTCTACCTATGCAAAGATGGAAAAAACGTTATATAAATGGTTTCTCAAATAAGAGAACAAGATGTGCCAATAAGTGGAATTACTACAGTAAAAATCAAAAGTTCAACGAAAAAAAATGGATGAAATATAGTCATTCACTGCCAGTAATGATTGGTTACATAGATTTAAACAACGCTACGAAATACGACTTTTAACAACATCGGGAGAAAAGTTATCATCTCATCCAGAATTAGTAGATCCATTTAAACAAAAACTAAAAAATAAAATTGAAAAACTTGCCATGTTGCCAGATCAAATGTACAATGCCGACGAATCGGGTGTGTTGTATCTTCAGTACAATGGAACAACCAATTTCAACTGATCAAGCTCCAATATCACTAAATGAAGTGATTCAATGGACAGAAGAAAATCAACTAGAAATTAATTATTCCACAACACTTGCTTTGCTTAATTTACGATAAAAAATATTAAATAGTAAACTACACAGAAAACGGCGGCAACTACACATAATTTTTTTTGTATCTCGATAATGAAAATATGTACCTTTTTGGAAAGACTTAGATAATACATACATACGTGCTATTATCTATCTTTCAATATTCTTTTATCTTACAATTTCAACCAAGTTCAAAATAAATGTTTACTAACAAAGGATATGGATGTTTTCTTCTCATTTTTTCAACCTCAAAATAGTGAAACCGCCGAAATAGTAAATCCGTCGTGCAAAAATTAGTTCTCTGAATCGCGACTCTACTATACACCTTTGTTAGAGCTTGATTAAAATGAAAGTTACATCTCTTGATAACCGAAATCGGGAAAACTTCTTCTAAAGCATTAATTACGACAACTTCAAAATCAAAAATATATTTTCCTGGTAGAAAAATCTTGATTTTATTTTTCAATAAAAAGAAAAATAGTTTATACGTCGTCTACAAGTGATTTTAAATTCAAACAAATATATTAATATTATAAATTTAAAATAAATTGATTTTAATCCCTTGATGAGTTCAGTTATCTCTTAATATAGGTTTTTACTGGTTTAATGCTACCTGCCAATTTTACGTACGAAATGAGATGCAAGAAAAAGAAAATATTTCAGGCAACATTTTTCAAAGCCCGAAAGGGGAACACACGAAACGGGAACTTAAGGTGTTAATAATGATTATAGATAATGACTTCCCAGAATTGTATTCAAAAGTATTGCTACTGATTGTTAAGGTTAAGGCAATATCTAAAAAATGTGGTTTTCTAATGGTTTTCTTTTACTCAATTGAGATAATTATTATTTACTATTTCATAGGAAAATTCAAAACATATTCTACCTCATAGAGATTTATGTTAATAAGCAATTGTTCCAGTTATAGTAGATGAGTAGTTTTAAAATGAAAATTGCGAACTATTGTTGTTAGACTTAACATAACTTTAAAGTTTTATTAAGATATTTCGCGTATCTTCTAGAAATTGAGAGCAAAGTGCCTTTTGAGGAATGTTGATAGAGTACATAAAAGCTAAGAAGTACTTAAAGTTTTAAGATGTAACTTTAAACTTTCCTGCATTTCTCTTACAATTAATACTTTATATATGAATAAAAACTTTTATATGTACATGTATTCAGTAACAGTCATTTGTTACAACTCTTAGATAATAAAATATTCACGTTAAATTCAATAACCTATGAACTATCAAACTTCTTAACTAATTTCAGAGCATCAGAGAATAATTATTTGGCTTAATAAATTACAGTTTAAAAATTTATCAAAGTTCCATAGTCTTGCTTATTACTTCCTCGATTTTAAGTTTCTAAACCTGATTAAACTTTGAATCACTTTTCGTTTTGAAAGAATAATTGTGCATTCATATTTAACTAACTTTTCATAAAGTTATCGTCTAATATGTTAACTTCCCAAGAATCACTTCCTATTGAAGCATAGATTTAGCAGTTATGAAGTTTTAAGTTAAAAAAAAGAATTTGACAGGTATATATAGTTAAATCATAAATACCTGATGAATTGGATTTATTCTACTGACTTTAAAAGTTCACCATTTGTTTACAAATGTTTTCATTCCGTCGCGGCACTTTCGTTTCTCCCATCAAAGGATTTAAGTTAACACGCGTCCACTGAAACGATCAAATTTCACACCTTTTCATAAGATTTACTTATCGATTTAAGGATGCTGGGCAAAGCGCTTTTCCAATCGTCAAAAAGTTTTCTGCGGAATTGCACGCGCTAAAGTATCCATACGATCCGAAAGCTCTGCCGGGAGGATGCGACGCTCGCTCGCTTCTAAATTGTATGAGGAAAGCCGGCAGACTGGACGAACAAGTCCCAGCGTCGAATAAGTTTTAGCGCGCGTCGGAAACGAATTCGCAGGCTCGTAGATGGCGCGACGTTCGTTTCTTCTCAGGATATCGTTTTTGCATCGCCCGTTTGCATTTGACGTTCGCGCTAAGCGATTTTTCTTTTTTTTTTTTTTTCGACGATCCGAATCGTTTTGATGGCGCTGTTTTTCAAACTTAAAAGGCACCTTTTTGCAGCTTTTGTTAGAATTTCCGTTATAGTCGCGAATTTGAACATTTTCAAATGCTGAAACGGGATATTGTTGTGTGAAAGGTATGCATCTATATGAAAGGTATCCTTTGGAAACCGACAATTTTGCGAAATGTATGTTTGTTATAAGATAAAATTCGCATTTGAAAGTTTTTCACTGCATTTTTTCTCATCTTTTTCTTTTCAGATAGTTTTATATGCAACTCGTTATACGAGGGTGAGTTAAAAACTAACGCCTTCTATTTCTTTTCTCCTTTTAATAGTCAAGAAATTAAAATGCAATTACATACAGTCCCTGTCTATTTTATTAGGGCCACCTTATAAATTTAAGCTTTTGTATATTTCCAACGCGACAATTTACAAATACAAGTATAAAATTCATGAATAGGGTGTACAATACCTATCTAAATACATTCCCCGAAAATCTTTCTGAGAAATTGAGAAAATGCCACTTAATGGTACCTTGTCTATTACTATCCCCCTCATGGATCATTCTGTATTCTATAGAAGGTGGGTAGAAACAAGGTTGAAAGACACAGTAATTCGTAGGATATTATTTGGATCTGTTATTATTGTGGAAAGAATATTTATCTGCTTATGTAACAACGTTTTTTCGGTGTTTACATGTTGGTGTTGCACTTTAAATTATTGCTTGTATGCGCTTTATACTCTTTCGTTATGGCTAGAAAAGAACGACGTGCCAAATGAAAAAAAACTGCGAATTGAGGCATTGTTAGCTACAGGTGTGTATTCTCAACGCATAATTGCAAAGAAAGAAGAAGTATCCCGACAAACAGTGCAGCGAATCGCTGTTTTAATTTACAAATACCGAAAGAGCGTTTTGCGGAAAGAAAAGGATTACTACTAATCGAGATGATCTGCTTATCCTGTAACTATAAATAGGAAATACAATGTCTCAACAAGATATGCAAATATCCACGCGTACAGTACGTGGATGATTGTAGAAAGCCGGATTAGAATGCAGACGCCCCCCTGAAAAGCCAAGATTAACACCGATGATGAAGCGAGCACGTTATGAATGGGCAAAATGTCATGAAAATTACATAATTGAAGATTGGTGAAAGGTAAGACAAAATAACTTAAATGAACATTTAATTTGAACAATGTCTTTTCGTTAAAGATCGTATACAGCGATGATTCAAAACTAGAAGCTATGACCGAAAGAGCTCAGTTTCTTAGTCGACGTCTATCTGAAGGGTTTGGTAAAGCTAGTGTACTAGCTAGGGTGAAACACCGTCAGTTATGGTATGATCCTGTATATCAGTAGAAGGTTCTGGATCACTGTATTTTTGCCCAAACACCATGAATCAACACCAATATAAGCACGTATTGAAGGATGTCTTAGTGCCATATATCAATGATTTAGATCCGAATGAAGGACCTTACACATTCATGCACGATAAGGCACCATGTCACATGGCCAAATCTATCCAAAACTTTTTGGAAACGCACGCTCTGCCAGTGTTACGTTGGCCAGGAAATTCTCCCGACCTCAATGCAATTTAGAACGTGTGGAGTGTTCTAAAATCATTCGAGAAGAAACACTACAAAAGAGCAATTACTAAGAAATATTGAGGATGTGTGGTAAAATGACGCTACAATTAGACATACCATGAACGTTTGCGTAGACAGTATGCCGAAAAGAAAGTGCAATTGTAAAAACCAAAGGAGGCATTACAAGATATTAGTTATATAGTTGTGACGATGTCTATAAACAGTTCTGAATAAACTTATGCTTTCAAAATACGTTTTTCATTATATATTTTAACAAAATTGCTATTTTAACAAGTGGCTCTAATAAATTGGACAGAGACTGTGGGTTAGAAGCCACAATATTAATGATTAATTTGTCACTCTTAAATATAATCTCCATCCATTTCCACAGTTTTGGTCCATCTTTTAACAAGGACATGTATCCCAGTGTGGTAACAAAGCACGATTCCGCTTCTTAGGTCATTGACGCAGGGACGTTTTTATGGTCTACTCATCTTCAAAATGAATTCCATGATGAGCATCTTTTAGCAGCCCGAAGACATGGAAATCTGATAATGCCACGTCAGGGCTGTATGGAGGATCAGGCAAGACTTTCCATCTAATTTTCGCTCAATCTCTTCAGTGGTGTGGCAACTGGTGTGTGGTCTTTCATTGTCATGCAATAGCTTTTGTAGGGCGAACTCGCCGAAGACGCGCTTTAAGCTTTTTGGGAGTTGTGACGTATTGGATAGAATTTATTATGCATTTCTGGTCCAGAAAATCACTCTTTACATTCCAGGAAACTGTCGCCGTAACTTTTTCTGCCAATCGCAATGTTTTGAACTTTTTGTCTATGTGATGCCATTCCATTGACTACCTCTTTGATTCAGATTGAAGAAAATGAACTCATATTTTGTATCCGGTCACATTTTTTGCCAGAAACTCATCTCCCTCCAAATGGAAGCGTTACAAGTGTTCTTCTTCCCCTGCTCTGGTTGATTAATATTCTTGGTAATCACTTTTCACAAACCTTTAAATACCCTAGTTACCGAGTAATCGTCATCACAGAGATTTATTGAACGCGAGAATGCGACGCCATTCATCTGTAGTCATCCATGGGTCACAACAAACAATGTCATCATTCAACAGTGCTGAAATCCACTGTTGCATCACAGTAGATATTTTTTAGTCTTTGATGAATGCGAATGAGTGTTTTACCTTTTGCATTCAAGAATTCAATAACAGAACGTTGCCTAGTACGAACATTAGTGTCGGCCATTCTGCGAGCGACTGTTACTTATCGACGCAAAAAGTTACCACTGCAGTATATTGTAGAAAGAGATAGAGCACCATATTTAAATCTTTCACTTAGCTAACTTTATTTAAGGAGAAAAAAATTGAAGGCATTAGATATTGGCTTATCCTCATATAATAAGTTTTTTGTTGATTAAATTGTGTAAAGCGTTAAAAACACCATCAAGGTGGTTCCGTAGCGTTGTCATCTCAAAAACTCTTTCACTTTGGGAAATAGGTGAAAATTACATGGGCACAAGTCCAGACTGTGTGGTTGATGTTGAAAAATTTCCAACAGAGATTGCTGAAGCAAGTCCTGTGTCACTCCCGCTACATGCGGACGTGCTTTATCGTAAAGGAGGATGCCTCCTTTGCTTAGCATTTTGGTTTTGAACAGCGCAATGAAATCGTTGAGGCGTCTGATAGTAGGTCGCTGCATTTATCGTTTCACCTCTGGGCATGTAGTCAATGAGCAGGATACCTTTACGATCCCAAAATACCGTAACCATAATCTTTTTGGTATTCAAAGTTTGTTTTGATTTTTTTTTGATTTCGTTGGAGATTACGAATGATAGCATTACATTGATTGGCGCTTTGTTTCTGGTGTGAAACGTGATATCCAAGTCTCATCACCAGCGACAATGTGAATGAAGACTTCATCACCATCCTTATCATTCGTTTGGTTTTGTGATCAACTGACAAAATCGAATGAACGCACATGGCACGCCCTTTATTATAGCCCAGATCTGAACTAACAATTCCGTACCATACAGTTGTTGAATAAAATAATGATTTTTCTCTTGATTTAAAATAAAATCCTTTGGTTTTCTTACTTGTATTTGTTGATCTCCAAACCCATGGTGCTTGCCCGTTACAAAACTTTGATGATAATGGTTGCATTCCCTCTTGCGTCTACATCGCTCTATGTTCTCTATCTTCCACTAGGCGGCGCATGGCGCGAAATTTAAAATAGTAGAGCCAAACACCTTTCAACAGTTCTTGAAATTCTTAGAAAGAATGTATGCAGTTCACTAATTATCGAATCGCCTATTTTCTTGGATTTTTGATTCAATTCTAGCTTTGAGCCCGTTAGTCACCGTTGAGGGCATCGTGAACACTCTTCCGTCCACCATTAAACATGATATACCACACCCGAACTAAATTTACTGAAAATAGATTCGTCTATCGGCTTGGGAAAACTTTCCGTGTGTCTTACGAATTTCTAATCAACCGTCGGCCAACTTTCGCTGTTCGATCATTTAGTAACCGTTTAAGCTGGCGAGAGGAGGATCGATCATTCTCGGAACTCGTGGACCTTAATAAAAGTTAGTCAATTTGTGCGGACCAAGAGTCATATTAATACCGTAATGGGACCCAGACATCAACTTTGTCACTTTGAAATTACTTGAAAACGGAAACTATTCCCATTTTGAAACTTCGTCTCTTCATAAACGGCGTGTTAAAGCATATATAGTCTGTAATATAATAAACGTTTCAGTCTGATAGGACGAGATATTTAAGATTTGTTTGACCTTCTAATTGAATATTCATTCGACTTCATTCGTTGATTAGACTGTGTCTTTTTTATTATCGCATTTTTCACGGAATATGAAATACTGGACAATGTAGAAATACGAGGGAAAGTCAGCAAAAATTATTAGAGAAATAGTTAAACAAAAACAAATGTTATTTTTGCAACAAACGCTCCATCTACATTAATACACTTAACCCGTCGCCTCAGTGTCTGCTACATAAAAATATATGGGTTGCCATCTGAACCACATGCGTACCTCTTGTTGAATAAAGTTATCACGCTCGAAATGTTTGCCGACAAGATGCTTTTTGAGAGGACGAAACCGATGATAATCGCTTGGGTCTAGGCCGGAACTGTAAGCTGGACATTCAAAAGGTTCCAATATTGTAATGCAGCAATATTCAGAAGCAACAATAGAACCCTACAGTATGATTCAGCAGCTACGTTTTCTAGGAGCACTCTTTGAGAATCCTATAGCATTGTAAGCATAACATTACCAGTTGAGGGCACAACCTTGAATTTCTTTGTTGACGGTAAAGAAGGATGTTTCCATTGCATTGAAGTACGCTTTTTTTCGGGTTGGTAATGGTACACCCATAACTCATCACCAGTAACAATCCTGCTAAGCATGTCCACCTTTTCCTCTGCATACCGAGAGAAGTGTTGCAAAGACAAGTCCATCCGAATCCTTCAGTGTTCCTCGGTCAGTTGTCTAGGTACCCACCGTCAGCAAACTTTTCGAAAATTAATAATAATAATAATAATAATAATAATAATAATAATAATAATAATAATAATAATAATAATAATAATAATAATAATAATAATAATAATAATAATAATAATAATAATAATAATAATTCATGCCCACGCATCCCGTAATAGCTTTTCGCCAATTATAGCGAGCATCGGCCAGTCATGAGCTATTATTACACTTTAATATGATAGTTCTCAGCATTCGCCATGGAATGAGGTACCTTCGGACGGATAGCCAAGCGCACTAGGCACTAAGCCATCTTCCATCCGTCGAAGTGTTGCATATATCGCAATCTAAGCGGCATGGCTACTTTGCTGATCGTCAACCACTTTCGAACGCCCTTGAGAGAATTTCTTGGCCCAGTTATACACTGCTTTACGCGACAAAACTTTTTCACCATAAGGGAAAGACATTTCCTTATGGGTATCTTTTGCAGATAGTTCTTTTGCCTAGAAATAGCGCACAACAGCACGCAGCTCTTTCACAGTACATTCTTCGAGCACGCTCGCACTTTAGCACTCCCTGCATAGTACGCGCGTTGCAACTGTCACTTGAGTATCATAAATGTGGATTGTAGTGACACCTAGTGACAGATAAGGAAATAGCTCACTACGATTTTCAGCTTTCCCACAGCAGTTTATGACTTGATCTAATGACTTTTTCTCGTTATATTGTCCTCTATGGATGCAATGAGATAACCAAGTAATTGTTGTCATGTATATACACATAAAAATGCTGTTATAGTTTTGGACAACGCACCCAAAAAAAGTAAATACCTAGAAATGGATCATGGATAAAGGAAAATATTATCAATTGGTTACCGGGTAAAGGCGAACTTATTCAGAATGATTTGTTGAAACGAGATTTATTGGCTCACGTATTCGATTGGAAAAACGGGAAAAAACTAATTAATCAAGCCAATCGAGAAAGGAATTTTAATAAGGAGCAAATTGGTGTTTTACAGATTCCATTATAATCGACTTAGTCCCGATTTGAAGACATCGGATTTTTCATTCGCTCTCATTTGCATATCTCCCTTTTGGAAATTTAATCAAATTATTGCGTTACCACGTGGATTGTGGAAATTGCCATTGTACCAGAACGAACTACTGCGTAAGCGTTAGGGTTTTGCGTGTTCGAAGTACCGATGTTACAATCGGAAGCAGGTGCAAGCTACTGGAAATCAACGTCTACGGCTAATTGATGAACTAAAATGCCGATACCGGCGTATAATTATAATGGAATTATATTTAATTTAAACGGAAGTACACGTAATAGATTAAGTTGTTTCCTAAACGATTTTTTATGCAAATTAAATTTCTCCTGCTTATAAGGTTTTCTGCCTCTGAAGGGGATCAACGCGATGCAAAATTACAGTGCCCGCAGCTGTAATTTTCTACGGCGCTAATTTTAGCTTATTTATATTTTAAGGGTTGTCTTAACCACCTGTGTGGCGCAAATAATTTCAAATATTAGTTTAACCTCCGCTTTACTGCCACATTACGGTGGTATAAGCTTAGAAATTACTTTCGGTTACTTCTAGTTGCAATATAACTGTGCGAAATGAAACATTCGATTACATAATTTTCTTCTCGTCTCTCTATTTTTCACCTTTAAGTACTTCTATTATCAATAGAAATACTTTATAGATTTAGAAAGGGTTGTTTTTTATAAGCATCTTTTAGGTTGGTTAGAAGTAAATCTGACGTTTAAATCTTTTCATTTCGAGATTGAAACTTCAAATTACGTTTGATATATTTGACAATAATGAAGCAAATGGGAACAAGGAAAAACAAAAAAAAATAGATGCCTTAAGCAAGATGTTGGTATTTGCTTTAGGCACTTGAAATATATTTAAGAAGTCAGTATAACGAGTTGGCACTGTAAAGTGTATTTGCGCTAGAGGAGCTGGTGACTTGACATTATTTATTAAGATCTTGGAAAGATACTCCACACTGTTATGCTCACGGCGGTCAGCAAGGGACAGAAAATTATGCTTCAAGAGTACCATCTTTACACTTATTGTTAGTAACTACAGCACATAATCACGGCATTCTCTCCATTAATTTGGAGAGTGTAGCAGGTTGTAAATTTTCTCAGGTCTCTTGCAATTGTTTTCATAACGCAGCATTGGAAGTTGGTGTATTTAGTTCAGATCCGGGCTTTGCGGTAGCCATGTCATAATTTTGATATTGCCTCTGCGTTCTACCGACTGCAAATTTTCGCGACAGATGTGTGGTTCGGATCGTTGTCTTGTTGCAACACGAAGTTACTACCAATTATCCTCAATTCAAATTGTATTGGATTCTCTTTTAAAAGATACCTTCCATTTTCACCAAGTCTCCCACATATGTGCCGCCAAAACATCCCCAGACCCTTACCGATCTTCCACCGTGTTTCGCTGTAAACACTCTTCGAGCAAATACTCTCCGTTCAGAACCAAAGAGCTCGAATTTCGACTAATCGGTCGACAAAACATTTTTCCATTGCTCTATTGGTAAAAGCCGATGTTTCATAGCCCATTGCAGTCTCTTTCTTTAGTTGTGTTTGGGCAAAAGGGGTTTGCGCATTGCAATTCGACTAAATAGACCACCGTTTCTTTACCTCTTTTACACGGTAGACACACTGATCCCTTTTGGTCGCCCGTAATTTATTTTCCATTGGCGTGGTCACTTTCGGCTTTCCAAGTTGTTTCTTATTCAAGGACGTACCAGCTTATCGATATTTTTACACGTTATAGACAACTGTCCCACGATTTAACTGTAATTCGCAATTTCTCTGCTACCTTTGCGTAGTCTGTTATAACAGATTATCATTGAGCGAATTTCTAGTGATTGCTTTTGGCATTGTAACATCTTCATATCTCACCTCTACAAGAATTTTACTTACGACATCCATTATTTCCACTATCCATTGTTCGACAACCGAACAAAAACTAAACCTAAATTCATATTTCCACTTGGAGTAAACACCAGCATACAACTATGACTAATATTGTGGTATAGTTTTATTGCCTACCATGTTTTGCGTTATAAAATTTTACTACAATTGCAGTCATTTTACAATCCTACCTGGACTCGTAACTACGTTATTAACAATATTTGGACAAGTAAGTGCGAAGAGACTATTTCATAGAACTGTTAATGGATTATCGGCAGCGAGAATGAGATAGGACAATCCCCGGCTACTAACGCTTCCACGTTTAGCGCCATCTGTGCGTCTTGGACGAAACTAGCAATTATGTATATATACTAAATTTAAATCGAATAATGCTTAAAAAGCAAACAATACGTAATATATCAAAATTTTATGTTAATATTATTACATAAACTTTTGCTGCGTTACGCACAGTTTGCATTTGAAAAATATAACACATAAATTATTAAATTATTCTGTTAAGGAAGTATTAAAACAAAGTATGTTTGCAATCAAAATCGTTTTACAATACATATTTACAAAAAATATTTAGGAAGGATAGTAAAATAAAGCTACTTAGTGAGAAATGTATGTATATTTATAATCAGAGTTACAAGATACTTACAAGCAGAAGTACTAGACTCAGTCCAATTCAGTTAATATATTTCGTTTCTGGTTTTTGGTATTTTCTACATCTGTTTAGGATAAGTTTAGAATACAATAAAATGTGAATTTTGTTATATCCTAAGCATAGTATTCTATCAGGTACACATAGTTTAGAAAAACTAGCGGTACTAATTCATTATTTCGTGCAATATCTTCTGCTACATTCTATATTATTTAATTTTTCTAGTGAGATTTGGAAAGCTATGTCAGCGTAACAGAATAGACTTCTACCATACTTACACCTACTAATAAATGAAATAAATGATTAATATTTATTTTATCGAAACTTTTGTAAAAAAAACTTAAAGGACTTTCGTACTCTGAGAAACTGTATAGAAAATTTAACTTCTCCACCTTCATCCGGATATCTTCTCTTTATTATTAAAAAATTTCTATTTCTATATAGTTCGTTGTTATTGTCATTAATGGGGTGTATCAACAAAATATGATATATTTGGCACAAAATCTACTTACCTATCGTTTACCTTTTTCTATATCAATGAAGCAAATAACACTTCTCACTGCAGTTAAAAGAATTATAACATATATATAAAATATTTTTTTTCAGGTAATAAGATATAAAAGACCAAACAAAACAATTATGTTTTACATTTGTACATTTTGGCATTGACAATGACGGCACTCAGTTTGACTGGACATTTTTAGCGAACCCCTTAAATTGAACCTATGCTGTCATCTGTTATCTTGGAAAAAAATAAAAGATATAGGAACAGCATCGTATAATGAGAATGTCGCCCCGTGATTATCGTATATTTACTTATATGCAAATAATGGCATGTTCACAGTAGCGCAAAATAAATTGTTTCGTGCAATATACGCAAACATCTGTGTGGGCAAATAATTGTGACCAGTAGTGTATAGGCTAGACTTCATAAAGAATAAAATAATGAAAACTATTATTGATGTTAAAAGGCAAACAATTACCGTAAAAATTCAATTTTTATTAACTATCTGATATTTCTCTATGTAGAACAGTTAAAACGTTGTCCAAAGTATTTTTTAATACTATCCATAGCTTTAGTGAAATTAATACAAATAGGTGCCCTGCATCCCTAAAGCGAGCGAATAGGTACCTAAAAAAATTACCACTCCTTTTACGTTAAATTGATTTATAAACCCACTAGGTTTCATTTAAATTGGTAACACGTACAGGTGTTTTCTTAGAAGGACAGCTGGTTGCGATGTGACAGTTCACAATGTAATTTATTTGCTGAATATCAATCTAAAACGAAGTCTACGAGACAAGTTTTATATCCACAGCCAACTTGAATTCTAAGCGAATTCTTCTGACCATATAACGTTGAAAGTCAATATTTTCCCAGCAAGTTATTCGCATTCAAAACGATTGCCATAGAAAATCCTTTAAAAACACTTGTTCGATTCAAAAACTGCGAAAAGCTTTTCTGCAGATGAAAACCAAATTAATTCGGCGAGTTCTAACTTATTTAACGCCATTAAATGCCTTGGAATAGCTATAATCCGAAAACGAATATATTTTAGCGCAAAAAATTAAATTAGCAGCTCCCCTTCGGGCCCGCGTTTGTTTCACGTATAACGAAGAGCTAGAATAAACATTAATCGTTTTCGTTCGTTTTCAATTATGAAATCCTCCGAGACATTTTCATGTCCGCTGAAAGTCGAGGCGGATGATAAAACGCACGAGAGAAGAATACTTGAAAGTTCAGTCGTTTGACTCAGTATTCGACAACGACGTAAACTAAAGAAAAAAGAACGCGATAGCTTTTGAAGATAACGGTTTTCTTTTGCATTTTCCCTTCTTTGAAATCCTCCGAATCGTAAAATAGTACGTCTGTTGAATCGAAGTAGTCTATTCGAACGATGGAGTTTTAAAATGGCAGATAATTTATGGAAGCGCGTGGCATCGTTTACATCAAAAGCGCCCGGTTTAAGAATCGCGTGCTACGTCGACACGTCCTCGTTTGCCAACCCTAGATTGTTTGACGCACTGTTTGAAGGAATACATTTATGTTAGAGCTTTCCATTAGTCTAAAATATACACAAAAGAGGGGCATACTAAACGCTCTTGTTTTTAACACGATGAAGAGGGTGAAGTCGACAGATTTGAGAGGCAAGGGCAAGAGGTTTGAATCCTCACCAATCTAAATTGTCTTATAAGAATTTCATGGAAAACAATTTACATGGCTTTAGTTTATGTACAAGCAATCCAAGGCTAACATTTTTCTCCAAGGCATAGTCTTCACGAATAATCGCAACACTGTTGCTATAATTTTAAGCCAATAAACTAAAAAGTCTAAGAATTTCGAAGAATCACTTTTAAATCGATTTCTTTAATTTCAAACAAAACTTTTGTTAACTTTGTAAATATACACTACCGTCCATATTAGTTCTGACACCCAAATAAATATTTAAAAAACGAGAAAATATTCAAACTCATTTTTCCAAAGCTTAAATTTTCTGTTTTATTAATAGCGATTAAAATTATAGGATAAAAGTAAAAAAAAAAGTATTTCTACCGAAAAATAAACAAGAACTTCTTAAACATTCCGTTCATCAAGGAAACTCCCTTGTGCGCGAAGAACAGCTTTCACAATCCGAGACATTCGCTCCACAAGTTTGTCGAGGACTCTATTTGACATATTAGTCCATTCCTGTTGTAAAATGTTCTACCGGTGGCCTACGTAGGTAGGGCATACTTTTCGGACCCTCCTGTCTCCAGCTCGATGAGGTTTAGATCGGTGCTTTGCAGCACTCATGTTGTTCTTCATTTAAGAAATTTTTACATATCACAAATTTAGGCAGCAGCTTTATTTAGGAACTAAAGCGTTTATCAATATACAATACACTTTCGGGTGGCCCGCTCCCACCTCAAAGAGTAAATTTATTACCTGCAATATTGTGCCAAAAATAATCCCATTTGTAGAGATGAGGATTATTCTGAAAATTACTATATTGGGTTGTAAGATATAGATTTTTAATCATTTTCTAATCGATATTCTTGGAAGTTTGCCTGTACAATTAATAAACAATAAACTTCACAAAGGACCCCATATAAATGTAAGTACGCAACATTTTATTGGGTGTCCGAACTAATATGGAATACTTCTGTCTTTAATTTTACGTTCGCATGCGTTGCGCTTTTATTGCGCAATTTATACGCACTACGGTTCTACAGTTGCAGCTAATTTGTTTTAGAGTTGGGATATTTTTCCCGCGTGCCCCCGTGTTACCGACTGTCGGTAACACGGTTGACAATGGGAGCCCACGTGCTCCCGAAACGCTGCGTTCCGCATAATTAATGAATTTGTGTGAGTGGAGTTTACTGCTATACCTGTGAATTGTACATCCACACAGTCCTTGCAATCGTCACTTTGTTTGGCTTAAAAATCTCTCTAAGAGTATAAATAAAAAATATGGAATGAATTAAATTTATTTTTATGTTATAACAAACTTTTTAAGTATCACTATTTATCTATAAATTACATATTTTAGCTATACCTTACCTATAAGGGTACCGATCCCGTTAATAAAGTTTTATTAAATTTTGATACAATATACATAGGTTGCTTTATTTATTGCATTTTATCACCCATCACAACGAAACGGTACCTTTCGGGGGCCAGAAAGACGGGAATATTATTTCACATACCGTGACCGCGAAAACATCCGTCGCAACATATATGTATATATTTGTATGTGTTTGTATGGCTTTATGTAAATATTAACTAGGTACCATAAAATAATAACATCCACGACCCAAATGCGATTTTATTTCGAAACGAACGTAATTGGCCAAATACCTATGAATGCTAGTGTGCAATAACCTAACCGATGCCTAAAATCAATTGAAAGCAAGGTTTCAGACATCTTTTTGTATGAGGTTATTTATAACGGTTTAAGAAAAAATGAAAGAAATAAAATATAAAATCGTGCAAACAAGAATTCCTATCGAACACAATTCAGCCCGACTGGTTGCGCACCTAAATCGCATATATCACTTTTACCGAATTCGTTCCTAAGAAAAACTTATCCAGCCCGGGAACATCTACAGAATTTTTCAGGCGACACAACCCGCACAATTTCCATTTAGCTAAAGCTGATTTACATTCCTGTCTATATGAAGAGATATGTGCGGTTAGGTGCTTCTTTGGAAGGCGAAATATATGATCTATTGAAAAATTTCGCTTGAATTCCCGAACCGTATTATATCGACAAAACGTTCATTTCGCGGATCTTGGATCTTGAGGTTTTGGACTATATACCACGTGTATTTCTCATTGAAAGATGTGCCAATTTGGGATTATTTGTTAAACTTATCGCTATTTTTATTTTTTGTCCTAGATATTACCATACACTATTCGGTATATAACAAATGTAAACATTGTGGTTAATAAAAATGGGAAGATATACGATTGAGCAACGTCTGTTTACTATTAAACCATAAGCTGCTAAAAATAACCAATCATCTCATGATTTATAGGTGATTATTTCAAAATAAAACGTCTAAAAACTAAAAATCGTTAACCATATGACGGTAATAATTTTTCAAAACATAATCAATTTTGGGATACAAATGATCCTTCATGAGGGCGACCTGATATATTTCCCGAATCGACAAGAAAAATACGGTATTGCTGTGGTCCTTTGTTTTTATTTTTCGACGTAGTCTCTTCGAAGATCACTATTTCATCAAATCGGGTCAATAAATCGCCGTGGTATTGCTCCGTGATCATCCTTCCCTTCTGCAGATAGTCGATGAGGATCAGACCTTGGGAATCTCAAAAAATGGTCGTTATGACCTTTCTGGCCGATGGAACGGTCTTTGCTTTCTTCGCAGCCGCTTACACCAGCACAAATCGGGTGACTGTTTTGGAGGAGTGTCTGGCCAGGATCCAAGGCAATCCAAGAGATTTCTTCATGCGTTTTGTAACCGTGGATGAGACTTGGATCCACCACTACATACCGGAGACCAAGGAACAGTCGAAGGCAGCAAAGACCGTTCCATCGGCCGGAAAGGTCATTGCGACCGTTTTTCGAGATTCCCCAAGCTGTGATGCTCATCAAGTATCTGCGAAAGGGAAGGACGATCACGGAGCAATACTACAGCGATTTATTTACCCGATTCCATGCATTATTGATGGAGAAAGGCCTCGTTTGCAGCGGAAAAGAGTGCCTATGCACCACGACAATGCGCATCGTCGAGTCCAAATTGAATGAGTTGCGCTACGAATTAGTCTCTCATCCTCCATATTCGCCAGACCTACCCCCCAGCGATTTTTTCCTATTTTCAAACCTGAAAAAATCACTGGGAGGAAAGAGACACGCCTCAAATGAGGTCATCGCCCCTACAGATGGCTATTTTGCAGACCTCGAAAAATTCTACTTTTCCGACGGCTTGAAGAGGCTGAAGTGTATTGATTTTCGAAGAGATTATATCGAAAAATTAAAACAAAAAGCTACACCAATACCATGTTTTATCGATTCCGGAAACATTTCAGGTCGCCCTCGTATATAGATGAATAAAGCATACGATAAACTAGGAATACAATAATCGTTCGGTTACATTGTAACACCATTGTCCAATAATGGTCTGCGACTTTCGGATGTTAATGGGTTGCTTTTCAAGATATCTAAATGCTCTTATTTTGCATAGCAAAAGAAGAAGAAAGAGATTTGCCTCAAATGAGGACGTCATCGCCGCTACAAATGGCTATTTTGCAGACCTCGAAACATCCCACTTTTTCGACGGCTTGAAGAGACTGAAGCACCGTTTGAAAAAGTTTGTTGATCGTCGAGGAGACTACATCGGAAAATAAAAATAAAAAACTACACCGTTACCGTGTTTTTCTTGTCGATTCCGGAAACATTTCAGATCGCCCTCGTATTTCATTTTATGAAATAGCCTGCATGCTACATAAAATTATTTCATCTTCCTCTTACTCACAGTTACCCCCATCGACGCGTCGAATGTTCGCTCGTGGTATATTGGTGCAGAAGACCGATTTCTATCGAGTACTCCATTACATTACAAGAAGCGGACAGTCACTGGGCTGCTAGACTAATGTTTCGCATTTTTTTTATATAATTATTACCAACAGAAATTTCTAAATAATGTCTTGAAAGAAAGAAACCACAGTCATTATTACAAAAACGCTGTAGAACGTAATAAACATGCTAATAGTAAACATACATCGCACTTCTTTGCATTCCTGTTCTCAAAAAAAGAACTAAACATGCATAAAAAAACATGACATTCAAATAGCACTCAAAACGCATTTCTCAAACATCAAACAGCCAATTCCCATAGACAAATAAATACATATCATTTACAGAGCCGATTGCAATAGTGTATGTAATAATGCATCAATTTTCACGTTGATTATGTAAGGAAGTAACCATGTTTGTACGTAACTTTTGGTAATAAATTCATTTTGTTACTTACACTTGTTTTGTTTTTATGAGCTATCGGATGTTGAAAAAGAAACAGCCCTCGTATATAAATTTTAACCACGTTCCTAAGATTATCATTATTACCTTGAAGAAAGCAATGTTGAATAAAATTATATCGAACAATCACAATAGATTATTTACTTGACTGAAAATTCGCTATACAAGAAAAGGAAAAATACACTAAATTCTAGAATTATTACAGTCAATGAAAGCTACAACAATATAACTATAACAGTTTTAAATAGTAACCTTTAAATTCGATGTATGTTTTAATTTCCCTTCTTGTACTGAAATCTTTAAAAGAACAGCATTTTTTTTGCTTTGTGTTAAACGCTGTAGATTCTACAACAGCATTTTTTGTTAAAAAGACGACGAAAGTCATTGCGACACCTTATTTATTATTTATTGGAAACCTTTGTTAGTCTAGATTAAAGGCATTTCACTGATATTAATGCCGCTTTTGTCGACACAATCTAATGCCCACTGTTTTATTAATGTTCGCGTGATAAGCCGCACTTTGTTTAGTCGTTATACTCTCCAAATTTCGGCGGGCACACAAAAATTTAATAACCGGGCATCTGTAATCGATCTCACCGTCGAAATTAAAGGAGATTGTCTCTTTCTGCTCTGCGCTCCTTTGCTTTGTGTACCCCGCCGCAATTAATTTCTTTGGATTTTTTGACAGTGATGCATTGTGATATTAGTTAATAGATCTATATTTTCGTGATTTATCGGTTGTTCTCGCTCTCTAATAATAAGTTGTTCTTAGATACGTTATATTGTAAAAACATTTAAGATTGCCAATATAAGGATATAACTTCTTTTTTTAATTCATCCATCATTTTCCCGTTACAGATAGCCGATTACTTTAGTAAAACAAAAAAATTTATCTCTACCGTAATGAAAGTTCCACTTATTAACAACGCCATTAGTGCCCGTGGTTTTAGTAAAGAAAAATGACTGTTCAAATTAAAAAGCATTTCGTAGTGAAAACATCAGGAAGGGTTCTTTGCCAATTATTATTATAGTTCGTGGAAAACGGAGGGCGCCACTAATCGAATATCAGTACTAATAGTTAGGCTCCATTCGTAGCTAATCTAAATCCAAAGTTTCAGCGCAATACGTGTAGTGTTGTAGCTACAGAGAACATTTTCGCGTACTATTTTTTTATAATTTTCAGACAATTATTGCAACAAGACTGCTTCGCCGAATTGATTTCTCTTTTCGGCAATGAAGCACCACATCAGTCAACAATTTCTCGTTTTTATGGATAATACAAATGTGGACTGATCAGTCTTAGCGATGATCTAAGAGCAGGTGCATCAAAAACGGCAGTCACTCAGAAAAAAGTTGATAGTTTGCACAAGATAATCAACGAAGATCGACATGTGATATGCTGCGAGATTGAGGCATCATTGGGGATTTCAAAGACATCAATTCAAAACATTCTGCATGAAGTATTATGTGTAAAAAAATTAGTCTCCTGTTGAATACCGTGCCTGTTGCGCCTGCAGCTAAGGTGAATTGATGTCAGAAAACTATAGACCGCGTCAACGCCAGAAACTCTAAGAACGTGTAAGAACATTTTCTCGAAGTGTCTCCAAAATGATAGCCGCGACAATTCTTTTAAGCAGATCATGTAGTAACAATTCCTCTGCAAGATTAAAGAACTGTTACTGCTATTTACAATCATTTGTTTGCCGCAAGTCGTCGCTGTGCTTCGAAAAGCCAACCTCGAAGGACGAATCATCCTCCACCAATACAATACGTGTTAACACACAGCACGCAAGACAATACAATTTTTAACGCAATAAAACGTTGAATCGTTGGACTATCCGTACAGTCTAGAATTAAAGCCCAACAATTTGTTTACCTCTTTCGAAAATCAAAAACGGACTGCGTAGTCAAAGGTTCTAGTCCTCATAAGAAGCAGTCGATGCCTTCAAAAATGCAATTTTGACTGTACGAACAAACAAGTGTAATAATTCCTGCCACAGTTGGTTCGAGTGCATGCAAAAGTACATTACATACATGGAGAATACTTCGAAAAACAATAAAAGTCTTTAAAAGCTATCTACTATTTTATTCCAGCTCTATGTGCAAAACTTAAAAGGCTCCTTTCGCAAATGAAATTCGAGCCCAAGGGATATAACAGTTAGACAAATATGAAGAGAAACATAGTAATTTTCAACACTATATTTTGAATATTAGCCTTACAGCTCTTTTTTTACTTTGAGCTCCTCATAGATTCAATTTGATTTTAATTATGCAGCTAAAGTTTCACAAGAAGTGGTAGACTTGTTTCTGTTGTGGAAGCTCTATGTGGTTTTTTGCTTCAGCCCACAAGCGGCATATTTTTAAAAGTCACATCGCCAATATTACTTTGAAACTTCTTTTAGCAACTCGATGGGAAGGTAGTATTGATGCCCTTAAACATCTGATATATTTTCTTCTGGATACCTATAATGGTTTATTTTCGGCCTGGACCTGTGTAATAAAATAAAGTTGCTGGAGAACAAAACAAAATCATTTAGTAAGTGTGTACTATCGATCTTAATATGGTATGACGTATTAAATCGAGTTGATATAAAGTACGTTATTACAGAAAATAACTTATAGTCTCACAACAGAGAAAAAGTTTACCATTACTCTAGAGTTAATATTCAAAATATGTTCTTGAGGACTGTTATGTTTTCCTTTGATATTCACTCCATTGTCATATCCTCGGCCTCGAATTTTATACATTTGTTGACATTTTCATTTTCTAAAAGCTGAAACAAATTCGTGTTGTATTGTTTATGGTGCTGAGACAGAAAATGCTCATCTTTTCTCAACTGAAATGAACAAATATAGCAATGAATGTTTAAGGGAACTTCAACTCTTACATTCATATTTTATTGAAGAAAAGATCAGATATTGAATTTGAATTATTAAAAGACCATACAAGAATATTTATTTTGTATGACTTCTCAAACTTACAAAATTTATATATATGTATATATAGGAAACTCTCATAAAGTATTGTATGGATTTGAGACTAAAAAGATGTGATAATTCTAGAGGTGAAACTGTCAATGCTTTTGAAAGGTGAAATACTAATAATTTTACATTTTCTAGAAAATAAAAAATCCTACGGAAGTTCTAAAATATATTTTGAAAATCTATTAAGTTAATACCTCTTCCAATATTTTAGCTAGCCTTAGAATTACTCTTTCAATATCATTTGTATGTGGTAAAAAGTCGTTTTTAAAATTAAGACTTATTGCGAATTATTTAAGATCTACGATGAGACAGGATAGGTTTAATAATTTAGAAATAGTAATTTGACCCCTTTCAGAAAATAAAAATAGCCCTATGAAAGTTCTAGAATATAGTTTCAAAAGTGATTCTTTTAATACCTTTTTTAGTCCTGATACCTTACTTGATGCCACTTTCCTCAACTGATAGGCGAAACTTATACAATTTAAGCGATTTATCTCCTAATCACGATAGCCGTGACAATATCAAAATAGTAAAAGTTTTGATACAAATTAAAGCAAAGCAAGCCCTTTTATGATAAAATTACGATTTCCTTACATTTAACCAACGTTTTTTAAATTCCTGAAAAAATATCAGTTACAGCAAGATTTGAACCCATGACCTCTGCGTTACCAACGCATTGTACTATCAATTGTACTACGAGACTGAATGTGAGTTCAAATCGCCTTTAATACTTAGATGTCACAATGTCTGTAGATATATCGTAATATTTCAGCAGACATGATCATCATCTAAGTATTAAAAGCGATATGAACTCTCGTAGTGTAGTTGATAGCGCTATGCGTCGATAACGCAGAGGCCATAGGTTCAAATCCTAGGGTGGCTGATACTTTTGCAAATTCAAAAAACGTTGGTTAAATGCAAGGAAATCGTAAATCATTACTAATACCAACGGTAGCTTCGTATTAATATTAACAATTAATTTAAATGGTAAGAACTTGCCTTTATATTAATGTTAATATTGTGTCTGCCTAGGTATTACGATATATCAGACAGACATCGTGACAGCTAGGTATTAAACGCGATTTGAACTCACAATCAGTCTAGTGGTGCAATTGGTAGCACAACGCGCAGGTAACGCAGATGTGGTTAGTTCAAATCCTACCGTGACTGTTATTTTTTCAGGAATCTAAAAACGTTGGTTGAGTGAAACGAAATCGTGATTTTATCATTATCAATACCAACAAGTTTTATATTAATACTAATTCAAGCTCTTTTATTGTTAAATACATTATTAAATTTTTATGCTAAAAACTTGTATTTTGAATAAAAGCTTAAAGTGAAAGCCTGTAGTTAACAGATATTCTGCGTTCTATCGGAATATATTTTTAAAATTCGATAAACCAAAGAAACTTGCTAACCTTTGTTCGATAACTGTAAAAATCTACGTTTAACGTCCAAGCCTTTACAACCAATATTATCGCGGGACACTAAATATTATAGATTGCGGTCTTAATAAAACCTGGCATGCTGAATGGTAATAAATTACAGATCAGTACAGGTCATAAAACTTTAAGGAAGCTCAGTATCCAACATTGTTGCTGTATACCGTTAAACACGTTTTTCAACGTTATGGAGTGACCCACCCTTCGTAAATGAATGCGTCGCTCTAAGCGCAGAACTCGTATAGACATGCTTGAAAGTAATAAACTAGATTACTAAAATTTGTATATACGAAGGGTTATTTATTAGATGTCAATTTTGTGCTTAATGTGCGTACTTAGTTGCATTCGGTGGTGTATTTGGAAATAGCTTTATTACTAAGTTTATAACTTTTGTGAATTGAGAAATAGACATACAATCATTTACAATATATTATTTAAAATAGTGACAGCTTTATATTTGCATAACAAAATAAAATATCAACTTCTAATGAATATTTTGTTGGGTGACCAACTATTTATTTTTACATACATAAATACGAGGGCGACCTGAAATGTTTCTGCAATTGGCAAGAGATGACAGACAAAGGTTGAGTGGATTCATTGGTCGGCAAAGGCAACCTTTTTTATAACAACTGACAAAATTTCAGACGTCTACTGTCAATAGTTGTTGTTTAAGAGTGTTTTATGTAGGCGTGTCTGGCGGTTACGCAAAAATGGATGAAATCGAATTCCGTACAGTGATAAAACACAACTGGATGGCTGGGAAAACGGCCAGAGGAATGCGAAATATTTTTCTAAAGGTTTATGGCGGATGTACTCCATCATTTTGACCATCAGCTTCTGAGTGAAAGAGTTCAAACGTGGCCGCAGAAGCACAAGTGACAGACCACTCGCTACTAACGATGAAAAATTCATGATGTTGGCCATATCCTACACGAAATTTTGGGTAGCAAAAAGTTTTCGGCGCGATGGGTACCGCGTTTGCTCACACCGGAGCAAAAACAAAATCGGGCGATTGTTTCAGAAGAGTGTCTGGACAGGATCCAACGCAATCCAAGGGATTTCTTCGTGCGTTTCGTAACCGTGGATGTGACTTGGATCGACCACTACCAAGGAACAGTCGAAGCAGTCCGGGCAAATCTGCTCCGAAGAAAGCAAACACCGTTCCACCGACCAGAAAGGTCATGACAACTATCTTTTAGGATTCCTACGGTGATCCTTATCGATTATCAGCAGAAGGGAAACACGACCACGGGGCAATACTACAGCGATCTATTGACCCGATTCGATGCAGTATTGAAGGAGAAATGGCCTAGTTTGTAGCGGAAGAAAGTGCTTTTCCACCACGACAATGCACCGGCTCATACATCCCGCATCGTCCAGTCTAAATTGAATGAGTTGCGCTACGAGTTAGTCTCTCATTCACCATATTCGTCAGACCTACCCCCAGCGAAAATCACTGGGAGGAAAGAGATTCGCCTCAAATGAGATCATCGCCGCTGCAGGTGGCTATTTTGCAGACCTCGAAACATCCTACTTTTCCGACGGCTTGAAGAGACTAAAGCACCGTTTGAAAAAGTGTATTGATCTTCGAGGAGATTACATCGAAAAATAAAAATGAAAAACCACATCAATACCGTGTTTTTCTTGTCGATTTGGGATACGATAAACTAGGAATACAATAATCGTTCGGTTGCATTGACCAATAATGGTCACATCCGAAAGACGTGAATGCAATACTTTTCAAGATATACTCTTATTTTGCATAACAATAGCCAAACGTTAGGTAACGTCTACAAGTAACGTTGGACAAACATATGAATGTTTCGTGAAACGACGTGAAATGTTACTTCCTATGGAACGTTGTATGATCATTCAGAATTAACACATTTTTTTCTAATGGATTTGTTCAAAAACATCTGACTTATCTATGTTAATAATTTTTACTGTGTAGCACATGTTACGCTTTTCTGTATTGGTTTCTACTATTCTTCATTTAACAAAATTTTACTATCAGGTTTTGATTAATGTGGTTAATTTTTTTCGGACCCGAACTATTTCGTAAAATCAAAGTTCCACTGTTTTGAAATTTCGCTGAATGTATAATGACGTACCAGTAACAAACCGTGTGAAATTATGGGACATATAGATAAAAATATAATAAAAAAAGAACGTAATATCTATTGCTTATAAAAATACTTTTTAAAATGAAATAAAAATCTAAAAAGTTGTGAGAAGGTTCCACCGAGATTTGAACTCGGATCGCTGGATTCAAAGTCCAGAGTGCTAACCATTACACCATGGAACCTGTAGATTTGCGTTTTTTCTACATAGTGTTGTAGTTAATTTCATCTAGTAAAATAATTTTTAATTAATATTTTTATACAGGTAATTCTATAAAATAAAGGGCTGTAGTTACGTATAAGAGGCATCGAGTTAGCGATTTTAATGGTTTCTAACGGAAAGCTCACGTTTCGCTGTTTAAAATAGCCCTTTTTTCTAGGAGTTTAGTTTAAGGTACTTAAAACTCGATTTAAAAAGGGCCATTTCTAGGTTATGTTTAGTGGTATATGAGTCGTAGTTTACGAAATTTAAGTTGGTACTTATTGTGTTGGACTAAATATTACCAAAACATATAGAAAATACTGATGAGTGGTAAAAATTCACTTGAATATTGAGGAATAATCTATTGTATAATATTTACCATGTAATATTTTTTATTTTTGTATACAATATAGGTTAATACACTAGTATTGTTTTGAAACTGTATTTTATTATTATCAAGTTCTCATAGTCTCTTTTCTATGGTTCTAATTATATAAAACAATTAACAGGGAAAAAGAACAAAAACAATAAAGATAATAATTTTCTAGTGAATGTTATTTATTATAGCATGCGAAATATATGAAAGCTACAGTAAATAAATGAATTAGTTTGGTTTTGTACGCAATTAACTAATTATTACTTCGAAGATTACATAAAAAATGTACCAAACTAAATTATAAAATGCACTCTGATATTAAAGTAATTTTGTTAGTTCTAGCACGCCGATCCGTCAATACGAAACATATAAAATTTGGTTTATTAAGTTTGTATTGTTTGTAACGCCAAGGCACTAATTCGTGAGTAGGTCATGCAAAGCAACTACCATAAAGGAACAAATAAAAATAGTTCTTAAGTAATAAATGATTTATAAATTACAAATAGTCACGCAAAAGGTAGTTCTGAAAGTTTTGTATACCATAATTTGGGACAGAGTAATGCAAGTATAGACGTACCAAGAACCTGACAACTTAACAAGTCGATCTACTTATTGCCGTCACTTTTTGTTGAAGGATTAAGTTAAATTTAAAAGCTAGCAAAAGATAGTTTTATTGTGAAAAAGGTTCTTCCGGGATATTTAGCCGTGGCCCGTTGGAATTTCTTCCGGACGTTTCGTTTACAGCTACGGTAAACATCTTCAGCGGCGAGGTCGAAGTGTCCGCTTCGGTGGCTTAGCGTCGAATGATTTGCTGTCTGGCATGCAGTCGTTGTATATCCTGCGCTGGTTAGTTCTGTTAGCGGTACGTGTGACTGGCGTGTTTCGCAGAATCAGGTACCAAATCTTGTTCAGTAATGCTGTTCTCTATGTCAGGAGAGTTCACCTCGCGCTCTTGTGAGTGAGTAAAAGTGCTACTAGAACAATTTAGTGTGTAGTTCGGCATTCAGTGCGTGCTGTGTGACCTGTGCTACTGACATCCTGTTCAACCGGAGCTACCGTATTTCTTATTACGCCGCACGTACCGCTTGCGGTTACGCTGCTAGGCAAGAAATATTCACCGAGTAACCATGGCTTCTAGAACCATCGACGATCTATCTGAAGAGGAGCTGATAACAATCGTCAAGGGAGCTATGGACCTGCTCAAAAGCAAGTTCAAATCTAGCGTAGTGAATAACATCGCTGATGACTTCGAATTACCGAGGAAGACATCGCGGAAGTCCCAAGAAAAACTGGATGGCAACGAAACCCAGAAAATACCGCTAACCCCGAACCCATATGCGTCACTAGACGTGGAAATGGACGCCCAAGAACCGAAAGAGGTGCCCGAACCCGATGTCGAGGCAGTCGCTGGCCCATCTCGCCCGCCACCCACGCGAAAACTCTCCGAGAAACCGAAGAGTGGTAAAATTGCCCCGATCTTTCTGAAAGATAAGGACAAGTGGACATCCGCAAATCGACTGATTACTTCCGCGAAAATAAACACCACCAAGTGCAAGTTAGTGAGTAACGGAATTCAAATTGACCCGGCAACAGAGGAGGATTACCGCAAACTCAACAAACTGCTGGAAAAAGAAAGGTATCAGTTTTTTACCTACGAACTTAAAAGTGAGCGAAAGCTAAAAGTAGTTCTCCGTGGAATCACTCAGGAAATCGCGATAGAGGAAATTAAAGAAGACCTTTCAGCACTGGGCTACCCGTCCGAAAAAATTGTAAGGATGAACGGCAAAAATAGAAAACCTGCACCTATGGTATTAGTAGAAGTCAAACGCGAATACAAATCAATATACAACTTAAAAACATTGTGCGGTTTGGCCATTACAGTTGAACCACTTAAAACTAAAACGACAACTATCCAGTGCCACAAGTGCCAACTTTTTGGGCATTCACAGAAAACGTGTCACATTGACTATAAGTGCATGAAGTGCGGCGAAAACCACTCCACCCACCTATGTGCCAAACCTGCGACAACCCCACCCAAGTGTGCTAACTGCGGTGGCGAACGCTATCTACCTTCATTAAGTGCCCCAAAAATCCAAATAACCCAAATCTTCCGCAAAAACTAATTGCCTGCTCCACTTCCCTAAGAGCAATCCGTGGAACAAGAACATAAACGTTGACAGCAAACCGACACCGGAAACTTCAAACCTGAACCAAGAAAACCGCCCACGCTAAAAAGGTTACGCCAGCGAGTGACCAAGACGAGCTAGCTCTTGTGCTAGGAAGAATGCTGCTCGTTATAAACAATACCAACGCCACCAAGCAGCAGAAGCTCAATTTCTCGAGCACACCGAGCAACTTACAAAATCTATAACCAAAAATAAATGGCTCTACACCGGAAATCTATTAGCGTCACCTACTGGAACGCGCGGCGTTAAATCCAAAATCCTCGAGCTAACATCATTTCTCAGAATCTGGCGGCTGCGAATTATGCTGTTAGGCGAAACGTTTCTTAAACCTCGGGACAAGTTCTACATGCTCGGCTACTCGATCTACCGCACCGACAGACCGGATAGCCACGGAGGCGGAACTGCAATCCCTAATAAAAATCACATCAAACACGTGCCGCTACCGAACGTCAAACTCAGAAACCTAGGAGGCCACCCGGGCGCGCATTAGTACCAGTCATGGACCGCTGGACATTTGTGCAGCGTACCTTCCACCTAGCAAGGATATAATCGATGAAGATTTCGATCGGATATTCGGCACAAACAACAGCACTGTACTCATGGGAGATCTAAATGCAAAACACCCAAGCTGGAATGCCAAAGTGACCAACAGCAAGGGACTTGCATTGCAACAACTGGCCCAAGACGGTGGGTTCCTTGTTCTTGGACCTGATGAACCGACCCACATTCACGCTCCCACTGGCACAACGGACGTACTCGACGTAGCGGTGTTAAAAAACACCACTGCTTCTGTATCGATTGAGGTCCTCCACGATCTATATTCAGATCACCTCCCGATCAGAATCTTCCTCGACTACAGCATCCATCATAGTGACGACCAAATCGCCAAAAACGAACTGGGAAACTACTCCAAAAATATTAAGATTAGGCCTATTACAATTAACGTTGCCAAAGACATAGACGCCATGACAGTTCAGCTGCAGGAGGACATGTTAACAGCAATAGCTGAAAACACCACGCAACTTGACGCCTTAGAAACTCCAAAACCAGCTACCTGAAGCAATCAAAATCAAGCTAGTAAGAAAGAAAGCTCTGACGAAGGAATGCAAGAGGACCCTTCACCCCGACATCAAAGGGAACTCAACCGGGTTACACACAGAAATAAAGAAGACTTACAGGAGCAACTCAACTTCGAATGGGACACAAAGTGGAAAGGCTAAACACAGAGGACCTCTCCCTCTGGAAAATGACCAAGGCGCTCACAAACCCACGGCGCAGGAGCAACATCCCCGCTAACCACCTCAGGAGGACAAGCCATTACCCCCCAAAGAGAAGGCCGAGGCATTCGCATAAACACCTTAAGCGATACCTTCCAAGCCCAACCCCTCAAATGTTGTGGCTACAACATCTCCACTGTCACATCGATGATAAATGCAGGACAGCAACATTCACTGGGGAAGAAACCGTACCGGCCACTAAGTGTGAAATTGAGGCGTTAGTCAAAAACCTCAAACGTAAGAAATCAACAGGTCACGATGGCATAACTAGCGAAGCTATTAAAAACCTCCCCAGTGAAGGTATGGCAGCTATCACGGACATCATTAACGCTATCCTAAAGCTAGGCCACTTTCCGGACACTTGGAAGGAGGCCAAGGTCATAATGATTAGGAAACCCGGCAAACCCAGTAATGACACCAATTCGTACCGCCCGATTAGCCTACTCCCAATCATCAGCAAAATAGCGGAAAGGGTAATACTAAACAGATTGAACGAAGCCACGGAGGAACTTGGAATAATACCACACCATCAGCTTGGCTTCAGAGGAGGGCACTCAACCACTCACCAGCTTGTTAGACTAACTGAACACATCACGGAAAAAATGAATATCTCAACACCCACCGCAGCCATATTTCTTGACGTTGAGAAAGCTTTCGACAGAGTATGGCATGCGGGGCTTGTTCATAAAATGGCACGTGCTCGCATTCCGGGACCCCTCATCCAACTAGTTAGACATTACCTAACAAACCGAAAGTTCCACGTCGTGGTTGAAAACGAAGGCTCATCCACCAGGCTCATCATGGCTGGTGTCCCCCAAGGTTCCGTTCTGGGGCCACACCTGTTTAACCTGTACATGTACGACATACCTACACTAGCCCACTCGAAGGTGGCCCAGTTCGCGGACGATACGGCCATCTACCTCAGCAATCGTAACAGGAAACATATCACCATGCGTCTGCAAGAGGATATTGACGCCCTAATAAAATATTTCCACGCCTGGAGAATAAAAATCAACCCCTCCAAATCTACGGCTGTATTCTTCCAAGGGAGGAGAACTCACAAAATACCTGAACAAATATCCATCGAAGGTCTACCGATACCATGGAGTAAGCAAGCGAAATATCTTGGAGTAATGCTTGACGAATCGTTAACTTACAAACACCACGCCGCCAACATCAGGAAGAAGATCGGTGTATCTGCGCATGCTCTGTACCCGCTTCTAAACCCCAAGAGTAAACTGAGTCTCGAAAACAGAATCAAACTAGTTAAAACAATAATCGTACCAATTGCTACCTACGCTGGTGAAGTATGGCATCAGGCGAGCTCTAGCGCGAAACATGCGGTACAGAGCAAGCTCAACAACATCATTCGACTAGCTGCCAGAGCACCGAGATTCATGTCTAACATCAGACTGCTAAATGAATTGAAACTCCCCACCCTTGAAGAAGCCATTGTAAAAAGAGCCACTCAAACAATAGCAAAAATACAAGCACACAGAAACCCCCTTATAAAGGAATGTATCAAAGTTAGGAAGACAACCTCCAAAAGGAAAGGGATCTTAATGATAACGAACGAGGCAGAAGGACCTAAACCACCCCCAGCTAAAAAGGCTAAGCCAAACAATTAACTCTCACACAGTTATCTACCAACAGCAGAACACTAGGCGTTAGCAAGACGAAGAGGAAAAGGAGCTTGCTCCGGCCTCGTTAAAAAACCACCGAACTGCGAACTGCGATACCAAATCTTGTTGATTGCAGGATTCTCTTCCTCTTTGTTGAAATTACCGGGGTGTTTGTAAATTTCTATTGCTTCTCTTTGTAACCAAGTATGGTAGTGTGATACTGTTGACAGAACCTCGGCAAAATTAATGTTGTGATCCCCGTCCTGAAGAGCGTGTTCGGCCACTACGGATTTTTCTGTTTGGCCTAGACGACAGTTGTACTTGTGCTCTTTTAGCCTGGTGTTAATGCTGCGTTTCGTAGTGCCGATGTATACTAACCCACAGGAACAGGGAATCCTGTATACTCCGGTCGATGTTAGGAGGTCCCTGGGGTCCTTCACCGAACGTAGCTTATGACGTAATTGTTGCGTGGGTATGTATATCGTTTTTATATTGTGTCGCTCTAGTGTCCTGCCGATTCGGTCCGTAACGCTCTTGATATAAGGTAAGTACGCTATGCCCTGCCAATCTCTGGAAAGTTGATGTTCATTAGCGTTCTTTGTGTTGGAGTTCACAGATCTGCGCGGCACGGTCTGCTAAGGTTTTGATCACCTCACGTTTCTGTTTTGGGTGGTGGTTAAAGTTATAATACAGCTAGCGATCGGTATGTGTTGGTTTTCGATAAACCCTACGGCCTAGTGTACCGTCCCTGTTTCTGTTTACCAGGACGCCGAGAAAAGGAAGCTGTCCATCTTTTTTCAATTCCACGGTGAACTTGATTCGTGGATGAATGAAGTTGAGGTGTTGTAAAACCTCACTTAGCCTGTCCGCTCCGTGGGGCCACACAACGAAGGTGTCATCGACGTACCAATACCAACACAAGGGTTTTTGAGCAGCGATGTCAAAGGTACTACTCTCAAGAAACTCCATATACCCATGGCCACTCCATCCAGTTGTTCATAGAAGTTGTTGTTCCATTGAAAATAGGTTGTGGTGAGTACGTGTGAAGAGAGGAAATTACTAAGTTCTAATCATTCGACGCTGAGACACCGAAGCGAACACTTCGACCTCGCCGCTGAAGATGTTTACCGTAGCTGTACGAAACGTCCGGAAGAAATTCCAACGGACCACGGCTAATTAGCCAGGAAGAACCTTTTTCATACAATACCGGCCGTGAAAACTTACATTCTTTGAGAGTTTTATTAGCTCTTACTAGTTCATTTTGACAGCAATCCCCTGTACTTCTTCCGTTGATCCTAATTCTGATGATTCTTAAGATTATCCCAAACACTGACACAAAAAATCTATGCCAAATGAAAAAAATCCATCCCATAGCTAAAAGAAGACTGGCCGCCAGTAACTATCCAGTCAATACGTGCATATATACTAGCTAGGCTATGAGAGATTTATTATGATAAATATTTTATTCCAGCGTGTTATATGATGATCATTTATTTCAAAATATGTATAGGCCACGGAATAAGAAGGAAACCACGGAATTATTAAGACTACATTTTCTCAATAAATACATTTTGTTTATGAGTTGAATATGAGGGGGGAAGATGATCTCACTGAAAAACTGCAGCTGTTAACAACGATCAAAATTTGTGTCACCTTCGGTAGCACCACGTCTACTTAAATTTTGTTACATCCTGTGTAACAACTTTGTCTTCATCTTATACTCCAAAATTAATTTACGAAATTTTACTGCTACCTCGGTCTCCACGCAGATATAGCAAATAAAGTCTTAAATTTAATATTTTCCCCGTGAAAATCACGTGTGAATTTGGTATCTCGATTTCACTATATTTTATATTGAATATAAAGGATCGATCCTTCGATAGAGCCGCACGTTATTGAAGTAATGCCGAGTGGGACGGTAAAGTTCCATCAAAACTTTCCCACGTCTCCGGCACTAAAATATTTGTAACTTTTATGATTTGCTCGCGGCATTCTAAAAAAACGCGTCGCGCAAGAATTCTCTATTATCTATCCAGGCGGGATGAAGGAGTCTTCTTCCAAGGCAGGCGCTTTCGCCTTTTTACTCTTTTGAACTTTTCTCATAATATATCGTCCCACACTTACCTCTAAGGTAAGGTCGTTCTTAATAATAATATTTGCCCAAGAGCGGACGCCAATTACAGGACAATAAATACATGAATAAATATAAAAAAATTACTATGTAATACATGAACTGACATCCAATGAGTTTAATACAGAGAGTGTCTTATGTATTTCAATATTGCAATGGTTTTGGAATGTATAATCTGATATTCTCTTAGGGCTAGAACTGAATTAATTGCCAAGTTTTCACATGCATGCGATGCACATACATGGAATGAATTAGAAATGCATTTCGTGACATACAAAAAAGGGGTGTCATTTTCTTTAGTGAGTCATAACAGAATGATATTTATTCAGTATTATATTTGAATCATCGAATTCGAAGCCTATTAAATGTTTTCTGTAGTGAAAAATACGAGTATTATTATTTAATTTAATGGTATTACGAGGGTTGTCTGTTAAGTTTTGCATATAGAGTTGGAATAAAACAATAAATAACTTTTAAAGACTTTATTATTTTTCAAAGTATTTTCCATGAAGATTAATGCACTTTTACATGCGCTCAAACACTTTTGTTGGTACAGTCATTCAGTTCCATATTTGAAGGCATCGACTGCTCCTTCTGACGACTGGAACCTTTGACCAAGTAGTCCGTTCTTGATTTTCGGAAAGGTAAAGAAATCGTTGGGACTTAGATTTGGATTTTACGGAGGATGGTCTAACAAATCAATTGCGTTAAAAATTCAATTATCTTGCGTGTTGTGTGCGAACTTGCATGGTCTTGGTGGAGGATGATTTGTCGTTCGCGGTTGGTTTTTCGAAGCTCAGCGATGACAAACAAATGATTGAATCCCAACCGGCAGTAACAGTTGTTACTTTGCTCTTGTAGAGGAATTGTTACTACATGACCCGTTTTCGAGATAAACGCCGCGATCATATTTTTGGAGATACTTCAAGAACGGATAACTTATGTTGACCTTTTTTACCTTGGAACGCCCAAACACACATCTGGCGTTTATTTTCTGGGTCGTATGGGTAAATCTAAGATTCATCACAATTAACGATGTTATACACGTTCTTAAAGAATCGGGTGTTGAATTGGTCTAGACTTTTTTGACACCAATGCACTCTAGCTGCTTTCTGTTCTTCGATCAACAGATACGGTATCTTACGGAAAAGTTTTTTGCAAACAATTCTGCATGCACAATTTTTTGAATTGCAGTATTTGAAATCCCATTTACACACAGTAAACTAGTTCCAGTGAGTTCGTTGAGACATTTTTGTTAAAATTTAAGCATTCAAGTATTTTTTGTAAAAGTTCTCACATCTTTATTAACTGCTAGAATCTACTTCTACACAATTGCGAAATCAGCAAATCGGACTAATAAAATTAAAACATTTTGAATATACAATACGTACAACACGTACCTATGTATTGTATGTAAGTACAAAAGAATATATATATATGGTCAGACCAACACTAACATATGTCAGTGGGCCATGGACAACAACGAATAGAATTAAAAGCAAAGTTACAGCCATGGAAACGAGATTCCTAAGAAGGATAGAAGGAGTAGCAAGGAGAGACAAAATCAGAAACCCGAGAATCACTAATAGTCTGAATAACAAGCCAATAGAAATAATCATAGAGGAAAGACAACTGGGATGGCTTGGACATATACACAGAATGGAAGAAGATCGAATAACAAAGAGGATTTTTGAAACCGAAACAGAGGGCAAAACCAGACTAGGTAGACCCCGAACCACCTGGAAAGAACAAAAATATAGAACATCAGAAAAAAGAAGTATGGTACGGATTGAAGCCAAACAAATAAGAGGATTAAAAAATAACACAAATAACTAATTTTATACAGAAAGTATATACATTCATCTCTTAGAAAAGAAAATTGGTAGATCGCCAGAAAGCTTTCAAAATCAGTCAAAATTGGTAGATCTGGCATTACTGTCACAAAATGACAATGGAATTTGTGCATTGTCATTTCTGTAGAATTCAAATATTAGTAGAAAACGCACTAAATTACATGGAATCTTCCCTGGTGATTAACATTGAATAACTTAAATTCGCGAAATCCTCAAGTTGTTGCTGTCGCTAGATTGTAATAGGATTACACTTTATTGAAATAAATTATTTCTGAAACTTTGTTTTTTTATCTTATTAGGTCAATAATTATGCTGCTAATTCTGGGGACAATTTTGAATTAATTAGATTTAATTGCTAGTATTTCCTAAGAGTAAATGTATTCGTTCAAAATTCATCAAACGAACATTTTGTACTTAAACGAACTTCACCTTTTCATTTTCCTTTACAAGCTAAAATCCCGTGGCGTATTCTGTACTCCATTTACCTTTTGTAATCTTTCACCAAAGAAACATAATTAAAAGTTTCATTATTGTTGGTCCGGGCGTTTTTTCTTCTAAATTAGCTTTGTTGTATTAATGTAAGAGGTGACTTGAATTTATGAATTTAATTAACCTAAATAAAATTCATGAAAAATATAACGCAATTTCTACACGGAAATGCTGGCATAAAGTAAGCTTTCACATTTTTATAGAAACTTATGTAAAATGAATCACCTTTTATTATTATTTTTTCTAATATTGCATTATAGAAAGTTATAGGGCTTCATCCTGCTTAATACTTGACAAGCAAGTTTAATTTTTAAAATGACAAGTAATTTAGATTCCATTGATCTGTCAAGAAATAAAATTATTAATTAATAGAAATTTAAAATTACTTACGTAATTTTTACCTGCGCTTATGATGTAATTTACTTTTGAGCCTTAAATTTATACCAAGGAATATAATTTTAAATTAATTATTTATTTTCCTTTATAAAAAGTAGCAAGCATTAGCTTCAAATTTCAACTACCTTCGCCATCTAGTATTGTTACTAGGTACCTTTATAACTTTTGAAGCGGGAATCTGCTTTTAAAAATTTACCAACTAATAATACTTACTTGATTATAATACGTTTAAAATAACGATTAATTACTTCCAACTTTTTTTCTTAAAATAAACATAATTATTTGTTTAAATAAAAACATTTACGGTTCATAATAATTGATATAGTGATCTGTAACTGCTGTATCTAATTTAGGGTATTCCGCAATAGATGGCAGTTTAACCAATCAATGGAAAACAATTGACTTGCGCACAATAGATAGTGACGTTTATAATGGCAACCACCCCTTGTTGTCATTTGTGATTTGTATGTAGTTAATTTTTTGTGTTAAATACTTGCCATGAGTTCAAGAAGCGAAAAGGACAAAACAAAACAGTTACAAGATAAATGCCAGGCAGTATTAACGGAACTATTACGAGACGAAGATAATAAGTATTGTGTTGACTGCGATTCAAAAGGTACGTTAACCGTAATTTTTTTTTTCAAGATGTGAAGTTTTGTTCGTATAGAAGCATTTAATTTCGAACAAAGATCTGTGACACTTTTGAGACTCTAACCATGTTTTAATTTAGAAGCCGAAATTTTGTTTTTATATTTTGTCTTATTTATTTCAATACCGATTACTATAATATATCTCCTTGAGGCAGACGACTTAACTTCATTGATTATTTTGAATTTACACAAGATTTTGCCCAAAACATGATTTAAATATTCTATGTGCTTATCTTTCGGAAGTATGTCCACAGGTTTATTCCCAGGTAAATTTCTAGGAAATCCCGATTAATCATCAAATTAATTTTCATAGAAAACAAACTTTACTTATAGACACGCACATATCCTAAATCAATTCAGTAGTACGTAAACTAACTCTAGAGAGTGTAAACATTCCTAATAGTCAACTGCACATTGTAATATGTAATTTTTAGTGTTTTTGGAAAGAGTTAGTATCATTCTCAGCTAAGAAACACCAAATAATAATAATACAAGAATGTTTTACAACTATGTCAAGTCAATAATAATGACCTATAAAGTAATTGAAGAATTTTTATATTGCTCATTAAGTACCTGAGATTATCAGTTAGGTTATTTGAAGTATGCTGAATGTTTAAAGAACTTGTTTGTTTTGATGAGCAGATGTGATTTTATAGGGTTTTCTTGGAAATAATCCCTTTAGTTTTCATTTAAAGTTTCAAATTCCTGATTACAGATACGTTATTTGTAGCTTCGTTTGTCTAAAACCGTCATTAAACCTTAACTTCTGCAGTCTATTTTAGATTCAATTAATTCTGTATTGACTTAAAATGTAGCTGTTTTATGTATCAGGATACAAAGAAAATAACATGGTTGTCAAAGAAATCTTTTTAATGCACACAAACTGTTTGTTTTCTTCGGACATTTTTAGTGAATTGCAATTTTAAATACAAGCGCGTCATTGTATGTCCTTATCTATATAACCTGACCTCGGAAACGTTGTTTAAAAAAGGATTTGCATAATCTAATTAGAAAATCCTGTGAATATGCCAATTTGGCGACGCTTATCAACATTTTAATCAAGCAACAGTTTTGGATTTTTAAACAATACATATATATAACTTCATAATAAGTAAAGGATGAAATTATTAAGTTGAATATTATTTATGGGTTCCCTGACTGGCCGTGGTGAAAAACATTGGAACAAAAAATCTGAACATTTTTTTATTCAAAATATTTTCCTTCTGTTTCAATACACTTGTTACAGCGATTCAGCAGTGACCCTAATGCGTGTTCTAAATCATTTTATGGAGATCCTTATTGTGCTTGTGTTGTAGCTGTTTTGATGGTCGAAATGTCTTTAAGAAACATCCTTTCAACTCTAATTTTAATTTAGAGAATAGAGAGAAATCACTCGAGGCTAAAGCAGGTGAATACGACGGATGATTCAATACACAGACTTGATTTCGGGCCAAAAGTTGACGAACAATGAGTGAGGTGTAAGTCGGAGGCATTACCATGCAATAGACACTAGGTCTCTGAATCATAATAATCGAGTTGAAACAACAGATTCTAGCTATCAGCAACTTCTTGCAGAATTGTTAGTTGTAATTTGTTCCAAATTGTGTCATCTATTTCAAACTACTTTGTCCCTTTTTAATTGCTACGTAATTAAACATCTAATGATAAAGTCTGCACACCGAGGAGATCATAAGTCTTAGACTAGTTAGCTTGTTACAGTAATTTCCTAAGTGTGTACTGCGAAACACCCCAGCGAAAGTGGGCAGACACAGCGGTCTGGAATATTCTAGAATTAGCATTTTGGCTTCGAAGATCATGGAACTTTCTAGAAGATCTAGACTAGATCGTTCCCGTAGCTTGTAGAGTTTTCTGGAAAGATATGGAATATTTTCGAAGCACATAGAATATTCCAGAAAAATTTGGAACTTCCATAAAGTTTATAACATTTTCTAGTAGACTTGCGTAGCAAAATATCTGACTCTGTAGATGTTTGGAAAAGATTCTTAGTAGGTAGGGCAGCTAGTATAAACACAATACCGCTTCGGTGCACCACTTCAATTCAGAAATAACAATCGAAGAGTCAACATCTCAGAAGAAAAGTAAACGGTTTTAAGACGCCTATTACTAGAGGAACACCAGCTTTGCTTCAGCGTGTCGCTTTGTGTTTTCCTGAAGTCATAGCAAAATGAAAAGACTTTTATTAAATAAGCAAGTCGACAATTCAAGTGGGAGTGATCAAGCATGGTAAGGCACCAAAGAATATGCTAAATACGGTGATAACTATTTGAGTTTTGGCTTTACTTCATAGGAGTAAACAATGAAGGCAGACCGCAGTGTGTGCTCTGCGTAAAAGTTCTAGGACGCGACTGTAAGCTCCCTAGTGAGCTAAAGCGACATCTCAGTACCAATTATGGTTGAAAAATCTCACGAATTCTTTAGTAGGAAAATTTACGAAAATAAAAAGTGTATTTACTAAAGAAGCCTAAATACCAAGCAACGCATCTTTTAAGTGCAAGAGAATTTCACACAATTGCAGAAGAGCTTATTCTACCGGATGTTCTTGACATGGTTAATATTATACTGGGAAATTCAGTGGGAAAATTAATTTCAAATGTACCTTTATCTTACAGCTCTATTAGTCGAAAAATTCATCAAATAACTCAGGATCTCGATCATCAATTAAGAAAGAAAATGAAAAGCACGGAATTTCATCTGCAACTTAATGACGCTACTGACAATAGCAAAAACACACATGATTTATTATGAACGCTTCTTGAATAATAATATTTGAAGACCTGTTCTGCAAAAGCATTATTGCCAACGCGAAGATTCAAGACTTATTTGAGGTGCTTGATAAGTTTATTAACAAAAATAATTCGGATTAGGAAAAGTGCATCGGTATGTGTACTGATGGAGCTCGATCAATGTCTGGTCACTATGGAGGATTGTAAGCGTTTATTCGCAGCAAAGCACACAATGCTATGTAGACCCATCATCTATAAGCAAGCACATGCATTAAAGTTGATGAATTCTGAATTGAATTTGGTATTAGAATATATCGCGACGTAGTAAACTACATAAAAAGCCAGATTTTTCAAAAAGTTGTGCACACGCGGCCCTGTTATACTACTGCAGTTCACGATGGCTTTCACGTGCATTCGAGCTGCGTCAAGAAATTCACACTTTTCTACAAGACGGTCATGAAATCTCCAGGTATTTTGTCAAACCCGAGATTTTGCTGAAACTAACGTATTTGCCCGATATATTTGACAAGCTGAATGCCCTGGATCTGCTCCTGCAAGGGAGTAACATGTACATTTTGAAACTTTTGGAGAAAGTTATAGTGTTTGGGTAAAAACTGCAGTTGTGGATAACACAAATCTTTGAGAACGGCGATCAAGATTGTTTCCCTGAATTGCATGAATACGTGTCGTTTCACAAGATTTACTGTCCCATTTCGAGGAACACCTCCCAAAGCTCTGACTAGTTTTGCAAAATACTTTGAGGTAGTTTGCGTGGATTCAAGATCCTATTCGTGCTTAAGCTTCATCAGAATTCACTTCGCTGGAAGTAGAAAGTCTAATTGAACTTTCTTGCGTCAACACCTGAAAACAAAATTTGCTTCTTCCGATTTAATGTAGTTTTGGATAAACAAGAATGGGTATTCAACTCTTGAGTTCAAAAACTATAGAGGTTCTTACTCCTTTTGCAACAACCTATTTCTGCTAAACTGTTAAGAGCTTTCATTTCTGTACCTGACTTATAACATTGTACACCTATTTCGACAAATCTACCGGGACAAAATTCTAAACCCATAGGTGCGCCGCGGATTCCTAAAGTTTTGAGAACTCTTTCTCTAAGCGTTAAAATAACTTCTAATGGAAAGTGTTTCCCAGTAAACTGCAACAGAAATTACCGAATTAATTAAAGAAAAAACTATTGTGGTAAGATTGCTGCAATAAAAGACAACGATTCTAGATGATCGCGGAATAATAATAATTCATGCCTTCGCATCCCCCAACAGCCTTTCAGCAGTTACAGGGGGCATCGGCCGGCCGAGTTATTATTACGCCTTCGCCTGTGGAGCGTTTTAAGATGATATTCGTTCTCAGCATTCGCCATGGAGTGAGGAAAACCACAGAAAAACCTCAACCCTGAGAAACAACCCCAGGGTTCGAACCAGGGACCTCCGGATTGATAGCCAAGCACGCTAGACACTGAGCCACCAGCCCTAAAAAATAATAACACGAAACTGTGTACTGTCTTCCAAAGCTATTCACCAAAACAGAATACTAATAGTTGGAGATGGTAACAGTATCCTACAAGATATGCATGTGAACATTATAAAGAGAACTGTACCATAAATACAGTAAAACTTCCACCTTGTTAATAATGATCTAGTCATGTATTATAACACACGGTCCAGGGCTGTTATATCTTGTAATTAGAATAGTTAAATGAAACTAGCAGACCATACACACTTTTATGGATAATAACACTCCTCGGAAATTCTGTGGACCTAAATCCAGTAGAAAATGTATGGAATATTTTATGAAACATGGTATCAAAGGGAAAATGTACCGTTAAAAAATAATTAATAATAAGTATTAAAGAAGTGGAAGGAAAGCAACAATGAAATTAAATGTGTAATGCAGAAGTCAGTAGATAGCCTCAAAGAATATTATTAAATCAACAGGAGGTCATACTAAATACAATCTGCATGTAGTGCAGAAAAATCTTTTTCTAGTTGTTTAATATTACTACTATAATTAATGACCAATGACTGCATATTATAATAATAATATAATTGTTATCACAACCGCCTTGTAGCATATTTTAAAAGCAATCAAAAGCTGAATTTCATCCTATATTTTCGACACGATCACAGTAACCATAATATCCTTTAATATTTATTTTCTCGGGAAAGTAGATCGCAATATATACTATCAGATGTTTGATATTTGCTACAGTATAGATGTTGTGTGGAAACTTCAAAAAGAGAACATTTTGTATACCGTTTAATTAGTCAGCAAACTCAGTAAATTTCATTCGTTAAAAGTTAATTTTTGAAAAGTCTTTGCTGGCTTAAAAAAGCGGAACACGCATAGGTAACTACAATTACCCGTAATACGATGATTAAATTCCAAATCGTTGCATTTGTTACGATTTCAAATCATAATGATGCAAAATAGCGTGAAGTATGTACTACAACCATCGTCCAGTCACGCAGTTACATAAAATTTACATCCATAATTAATTAACGGCTGGTTCAAGGAACGATTTGCAAACATTTCACGTGTAATGAGCTATTACCATTCTATGGTCGTTCTTAACTAAGCTGCACCACTCATGGGTACCTAAGATTAGTTACAATGTTTAACAGTTTATTGTTGTCACTATATTTGACAGAGTAGTTTTCGTTTTCATTTTCTTTTATAAAAATTTCTTGCTGGTTGTAATACTATTTATATCAAAAGAAATTTTTAAATAGTTCAGAATTATTACAAAGCTGTAATTTTGGCAAATAGGGAGGATGTGATAATAATTCAAAACATAGTTTTTTTGCAACAATATTGAATGAGTAAGATTGTAATTTTGATTTTTCATATTTGTTATTTATAATTCTATCTGTATAATCAACCAAATAGACCTTACACTAAAATGAAACAATGCTACCAACTTTTTATTAGAATCCTCCATGCTTTGATTCTTGTTTATAGTTGGGCGTATATTATTTACACATCTTTTATTTTGATACGATCTATTTTGCCTTTTGACACACACACATATATATATATATATATATATATATATATATATATATACATATACATTGTGTGAACAGTAACATATGTAGTTAAAGTAGTTGCTCAATGATCGTTAAAAAATAAAGACTGCTCGCTTATTTTTTAATTAGAAAATCCTTAAAATATTTTCATAACAGACCCAACCAGGCACTTACACATCATAATATTAAAATTATGTTTTAGACGTACAGGGTGCGCCACTTAAATAATAGTAGTGGTTTATTGTCCAACAGAGCATTAACAGTTCCAATTCCAGGACATACAACATAATATAGCTTTCCGGTATGCAATACAATAACAAAGAAATAATACATAAAAATAATAAATATCTCAAACAATCACAAGTAAAGAAACTAGATTAATTTAGTAAATTAAACAAACATTCTGTTTGCGTTTCTCGCCATGTGTGGTGGTACTTTGCGCATAATGTTCGTTCGACATCTTGGTGTAACGAAGGTGTTTAATGACCGTGCGCTATACGTTGGTACGGTAAAATGTATCTGAATAAGCAGAACCGACGAATCAATATCACCAGTTACCAACCTGATTAAAAACCTTCCACTATACTCATCTCGCCATACAGCCAACGATTGCGATCCATGTCGTTCGAGTAGACTACCGTAATCGATTTCGCGGTGAGGATAGATACCATCCTGCTTGAAACACAAGTATTTCAAGAATCGCTTTTGAACACGTTCAAACAGTAGTTGGTGGTTGAGGTTCGAGTTTGAGGCTACTTAATGTGAAAACTAAGATTTTTAGTGTAGATATGTCAGTAAAATACTTACAAGAGCATATGTATAAGGAAGCCCAATGACTTCGAAACGGAAGACAACAAGTCAGTAATATGAGGCGCAAATGTAAGGTGCGAGTAGAAAAAGACACCAAGATCTTTAAACTGGGAGACCCTAGGAATAGCATTGCCAGATACGGAATATTGAAAGAAGTATGGATTGGAGCACCTATAAAACGACAATATTTAACTGAATATTATTTTGGTTACACCATTCATATATTCATATATCATGGACAGGTTAAGACGAGACAATCAGCAGTGGTAGAAATATTGTAAGAAATTTTCAAATCATCCGTGTAAGCCAATATTCTCCAATCAAGCTGATTAAAAAGATCATTTAGAAACGTATTGAATTAAAGTGCACCTAAAATAGATCCTTGACTTCGCTGGAGGAAGAATTGAAGTGCACGTAGCAAGACCGATTCCGGAGATATAATCGAAAGAGGTCAGTAGTCTTAGGAACCAATCCAAATGAAGATAATTTCGAGAGTAATGTCGCATGATCTATTGTGTCGAAACATCAACTGTCTATGGTCAGGCGATTCACAAATAAATTGAGTAACCTCTGCTAAGTTGGTTGTCGTAGATCTACTCCTACTGAAGCCGTGTCGTCTATATAATATTACATATGTAATTGAGCTTGAACACAACTGTATATTTTTCCGTACAATAGTATTTCCAAAACCTGTGCGCATGCGGAATAAAATTTTACGCAAAATTCTGAAAATGTACCCTTATCCACTGCAACGACTATGAATTGAAAAAGGCATATTTGCCAACCAAACATATAACAGGCAATTTTCTCCTGATGATAGAGCAAATGTTCGAAATCGTCGAATATGGTCAATAGAAAATCACATGCAATCATCCAGGAAAGTCTTCACGACAGCAACTGGTCCGTTTTTTTTTTTTCTAGGAAATGTTAATGTAAATTATACAATGCCATAGTTGCACGAGGATGCAACTAGAAACACGATTTTTATACTGAATGGAATGTCACCGCACATGTACCTACCAGTTAACTGCTGTTTTCGAAAATCGTGTTATAAGTAGACATTTTGAAAATTCATAGGTACGATTTGTACCCAGCTTTGTGGTTATTTAGAAAAAATAGTATTCGTAGTATGACCTAACACGCTGATTAAATTAAAAGCTAGTACTAGGGACCACATTGCTGCAATTCAACACAAAATGTTGGATTGCTTTTATACCACCAAAATGGAGGTCATATTGAGCAGATGCGGTGTTGGCCATAAAAAATCCTATTCATCATGAAAGTTAGTTTGTATTGACTTTTGTTAATAACTTAATTTGTTGACGTTATATATCCCCTACTTTGTAATAACCTGTTATAGAACATCATTAAATTATATATACATCATAAACGGTTCCTGTTACTTATTTAAACGTGTAGCAAATTAAAAGGTGGCCTACAAAGATCATAAAGTAAAATTTATAGTAACCAATCAGTATGTCAAAGCAACAAAATCGTGGGAACTTTTTACAATGGAAATTTTATCAAAAATTAATTCTTTGTTAAATCCATAAAAATGCTGATCTAGCACGGATTTTAGGGATTAAGTGAACGTTACACATTTATATAAGTTCGGATATTGTTTATTTTCCGAAAACATTATTACCGATTCTCATTTATTTTTTGATAATTGAAAATATATATTTTAGATTTATTAATGTACAATAATAATATAATTAATACATGAACTTCCAATTATAAGAATCAAAGTTTCTCGTATTTTAAATTTCTAGCTTTTGCCAGGACCTAATATTTGTTTTGTAAGATACGTCTACTGTATGTGATAATATTAATCGTAAATAACATTTAATAGTGTCAGCTTCCTCTATTTGATATCTTTATGGCGCTGCCATGAATAGTGAGTGTCTCAAACTTGAATATATATATTACGCTGTTCATTCTCAATCATATGGTTTTTCTATTAAAATATCCGCTTCAGGAAGTTTATTTCATAGAAAATTAAAACGTATGTTTCTTTATTTTTGTTTCAATATTTATAAAAAAGTATTATTAAATAACGTGTGAATAACATAATTTGCTAGTAAGTTGGGATGTACAAGCGGTGTGTGAAGTTGCAAAATTTGTTAATAAATAAAACGAATATTTACGAGACAAAAATTTTAAAAAAAGATTACTTTTTGTCCAAGATAAGAGAATAGTATATAAAATAGGGGGTAAGGCAATTAAGTTCCGGAAATTTAGTTATAAGTCGGGAAATCGGAACACTACACACACCTTACTTTAGTTCTTGCCAAAGTTTGAAGTAGATAGCAGGTTGGGTTTCTGTTTTACGTGTTGTTTTTGAAAGTAAATTTTCTAGTGGCGCCATGAAAATGAGCACAAGCAATATCTTGTGATCCAATTTTTAGTTAGATCTTGCGAAAAACCCTCAGAAATCATCCGAAAAGTGAAGACAGTGGGCGGAAAAGGGTTGGGAGCGGCTCACGAAAGCGAGTATGTATAAGTCGCGACTGAAGGCAATGTTGATGGTTTTTTTTTCGATATCCGTGGTATTATTCATCGTGAATTTGTTGCTGACAGTCAGACAGTGACTGGACAGTGCTATGTTGGTGTCCTGGAGCGACTGCGGGCACGAATTTTCCGTGTGCGGCCCGAACACGCCGCAAACAGCTGGATCTTGCACCATGACAACGCGGCGGTCCATTCCTGGTTCATTATGCAAGTATTTTTGGCGAAAAAAAGGCACTCTAACGTTGCCACACCCACCCGATAGCCCCGATATTGCCCCCTGCGACTTTTTCTTATTCCTCAAGATGAAATCACACTGCAAGGGAACTCATCATGGCAGCTTACAAGAGGTCAAGGAAAAACTTCGGAGGATTACCAAGGATGCTTCCAATCGTGAGAGCAACGTTGGAATCGTTGTGCTGAGTTAGAAGGAGACTATTGTGTGAAGGTCGATAATAAAATATTTGTCGTAACTTAATTTGCGTTTTATTGACAAATTTCTGGAACTTAATTGCTACACCCCGTATGCTAAACTTCAGGTTCAAACTCGTTCTGGGAAAACAATAAGAGCTACATACTGTGTTTCTCAACTGGTCGTTAAATAAAAAATAATAATTATTATTTTGTATGGTTTATTTACATAATAAATTTTATAATCAGACTATTATTTTCACTATTATTTTGCTTATAATTCTCAGAACGCTTCTTTAATTCAATCTACTGTAATAAACTATCTTTATGTTTTAAATTCTTTTGCAGGTCCAAGATGGGCATCATGGAACTTGGGCGTATTTCTATGCATTCGATGCGCTGGTATTCACAGAAATCTAGGAGTTCATATATCAAAGGTGAAATCAGTAAATCTAGACGCATGGACGCCCGAACAGGTGGTTTCCCTACAGCAAATGGGGAATTCCCGGGCGCGAGCGGTTTACGAAGCAAATCTACCGGATAATTTTAGAAGACCGCAAAATGATTCTAACCTAGAAACGTTTATTAGGGCTAAATACGAGCATAAGAAGTACATAGCGAGGGAGTGGGTTCCGCCGCCGCTTCCGAAGGTAAATTGGGAGAAGGAAATCGAGGAGGAGATAGAGAAACAGAAACGAAAGAAGAAGACGGTCGTTGAGAAGAAGAACTTAGGCAACGTCGAAGTTCCGCAATTGCCGAAACCGAAAAATCCCAGTCCGAAACCTGGTAGAGCATCGTCTTCGTCGACGACTTCAACGGCGAATAGCACGCAAGCAACGCCAGTCGCGGATAATAAGCAAACTACGGATTTATTAGGTTTACAAAATGGCGAAGATGGTTTTAGTAATTTCCTCTCGGCTCCGTCGATTAAAGAGGAGAAGAACGAGGAAAATAAGACGATCGATAACAGTAAAAGTGAAGAGGAAAGCTTTTTCAATCAAACGGCGCCTACGGAGAAAGAAAAGGCAAAATTAACGAAAGATAGCATCTTGGCCTTGTACGGTAACGCACCTGCCATAACAAACTTCAATCCAGCATATCCTACACAAGCTGCGCACGTCCCGTACGCGGGCGGTTTTCCGCAGCAAAACTATCAGAACTTCAGCTACCAACAGAATTATCAAAAGCAGAACGGAATACAGCAACAATTCCCTCCGCAAAACGTATATCCTAACCAATTCCCCGTACAAAGCGTGAACCAGTTCGGCGGTACGATACCAGTTCAAAGCATCCAAATGCCGCCGGGACAAGCAATAACATCACAATTCCAGTACGTAACACAAACGCAGTTCCAGCAGACCGCGCAATTCCAGTCCTTACCGAGCCAGTTCGTCCCTGTGAATCAGTACCAGCCGAACGTCGCAAACCCACCGTCTGTACCGAATCCTTTCTTCGCGAACCAGGCGAATCTGCAGCAGCAATTCAGCGCTCTGTCGTTAAATAGTCAAACGACGGGTAATGCCGCACCGACGTTAGCCACGAATATATGGCAATGATTTTATAAGTAACCTATTACGTATCATTTTTCATGCTCATAGATTTTAAGAAAGAGTGTCGTATGTACAAACTGTCGTTCATTTATATCTATTATAGAACATTATCACTGCTAGAGAAAGTTTCACTTTTATGAAAATCTTTTTTTCTTAAGTAACGATGTGTACATATACAGGGTACTAAATAATTTAATTCCTTTTATTTTGCTTTATTGAAAAAAGAAAGTGAAATAAAATACTTGCGTAATTTGAGATGGAAAAATGTTTTATATCGCATTGAATGAATCAGGTAAGACGCAGTTGTTTGATGTTAATTTGTGTTGAATGCATGGCGAAAGTTTTTATTTCATTTCCATTCACTTTTTTTAGGGATCCATGTCTCTCTTTTTATTGTGAATTTAGATTACAATTGCATAATAAAATACTGAAAACCCCTCGCGTATAGGCTTTAAAAAGGAAAAAAAAGTGAAACCACCATCGTTTTAGTAGAATAGGGATGATATGCCCATGTTGACCCACTTAAGGAAATTGTCTGACAAACTTTTAATTATTGCACTTATTAAATCCCACTGTGTATCTGTCCACTTTATAGTTTCATCTTATTTGATATTTTTTTTTTAAGCATAGGATTAAATTATATCAGCTCTCTTGGAAAGCAACTATACAAGCTGCCATCATCCACATACCTCATGTACTTCTGTACCCATTATTTAACGAGTTGAGTGCTTGTGTGCTATGATACTTGTCTAATGAGACGCAGATGGTAGAGATTAAAAAAGTTTCGCTGCGCAATAGTGATAGAATTACCGTTTTTGCAAAATTCGTATACACAACACGCACGCTTCCCCCCCGTGAAACGCCCCATAAAGACTAAATTCCCTAGGACAAGACTAGCGATTGGTATACCTCTACTTTCCATTCAAATTGAAAAAAGACTTTTGGGACACCCAATATTTCTCTTCTGCATTACAGCAAAAGTCCTCCCCTCCCCTCTCTGGCAAGACGGGATGAAAATTTCATTTAATTATTACAAAAAGTTTTTAAGAAAATTAAAATATTGCCTTAAAATTATAAAACAAAGTTTATTAAAGTATTTAGTTTAATTTTCTTCTTAATTTTGCCTCCTGGCAATATTTACAAGTTCAAATTTCTTCGTTATCCGTATAAGGTGTGTGCCCAATTGAAGTACTTCTTGCATGCAACGTATTCATCATTAGAAACAGAATAGAAATTCTCACAGTGCAAACACTCATAATCTTTATCTGTTTCATTCTTCTCCATTATCCTTGTAGTTTTTTTTTTCATATAGTTTGATTTCTGCGATCGTTTTTACAACAGTAACTCATTTTTATAAGGAGAATCTGTTAATATGACAGCTTTCCTTTTCTCCTTGACGTCCGCTTTGTACTTTGCTTGATTAGAGGAATCGATATCAAAGCCTCAGGTGATGTCCGGAAAGATAACTTTTTCTGAGACCTTGTCACTTGTCCAATTATGAGATTGTCCATCGGTAAGGTTTGCAGAAGGACATTTACTCTCCTGATGGGAGGTAGTCTGCGTCTGAACAAACATTTAGATCGGATGACCATACCGCAGTCTTCTGAAAGTCGTTTGTGGCAATTGACGTTGGGGCAGCATGTAAAAATGCACCTTCAAGAAGATATTTGAAAAAAAGTAACAACTTTTTTTGGATGGCCTACTAGTCATTTTCTGATCTCTTCACTGAAATAAAGAATTACGGGCTTGAAAAATGTTGCAAATCATTAGAAGTTTGCGGCGATAAACAAAGCAGAACTACACCAATGTTTCTTGCCATTTCAAGCAGCTGCAATGTTTCCTCCTAAATCGATCTTTAAACTTCCTTGTTGCTTAAGAAATCGTTTTGGCAACGTTGCTATTTTTGTTTTCCGCGTCATTCAAGGCTTGCTACACATCTCGCTTTTCCCATTGTTGTCTTTTTTACTTTAGCTAATATCTATAATATGGAGTAATTGTTAAGTTGTCAAAAATAATTTAGTTCATACTTAAAAGTCGCTTTTGTTGCATCTAATATAATAATTTAGGTAAAAGTAAATAAACCAGTGCATACAATATTTAATGTGCGAGTATACACAGTTGCCTATGACGGAAGAATAAAACCAAAATTGTAACATAAATAGAAGATGGCGCTAGTGCAATAACTGGGTGCTATTTGAAAGTATCGCTGGTGGGCCACTATAGGCATATTTCCCCTACAGGTTGCTTTCTGTATACTAATCCGAATTAAATAGTCTACAAACGCAAACTCTGTAAAAGCTGTTGTTGATTCGCAGTTGTTAGAAATTTAGTTTTTTTATAAAAAAAGTAATAACACGAACATTGCTCATTAAAAATGATTTTAACACCAACTAGCCAACATACTAAAGAAAACTATTTTGCAAAAACTAAGATAAGATACAAGGTCAATATGATAAATATCCGTGTTAGGGAATAAATTTGATGCTTGGAAATAAGAAATTTCGTCAGAAAGCTATTGTGGTCGAGTTATAATGGTTCCCTTCGTCGGAGATCATTTTCATTCAAATAATGAAGATTATGCAAATCCCAAAATATAAGCTTTACTGCTAATTATTGGAATCATCTTTTTGGTGTACGTTTGCCAGAAGAAACCCCATCCAACTCTCGTTTCTGGCATGTAGGTGTACAGTAATTAATCCACGACCCGTCCACAGTCACATAAAATAATCACCAAATATTTCTTGGAAGTTTGGGATTCGGCCTTTGTTGCCTGGCCAATTAAATAATACGTTTTTTTTAGCACAGATTCTTTAAATATTCAAATTAGGATATATTATGTTTTTATTATTTTTTTTCTAATTTCTTATTGCAAAAAGAATGAGGTGATATTCCAAAGTACCATTAGACATCTACAATTCTGATTTCATAAATATTGAAAACGTTGAAAATTCTATAAAAGAAAAAATGGCAATACTTGGTAAAGTCTTGGCAGTGGTGCTGCAACGTGGCACTTTACATATCGAGCATTTTAACAATGGTTTCGATTGGTTACCATTTTGATTGCAAACTTCACATCTGCCTCGATTGCTATCAACAGTGACTATGTACCTATTTACTCGAAATTCTAACGTCAGCTGTGATAGAATAACTGTAACCATGTCTTTTTTTTTTAGAGAACTAGCAATAGTAAATTCTGAAGGACGCAGTTATTAGCCCCGAGGTAACATATGTGCAAAATTCCAGAAGCAACTGTCTATCTGACATCAGAATAACTGACGTAAGGGTTCACAAATACCACGTCTATTAGACTCCAAAGCAATTGGTACTACCAGTTTTATCTGAATCCCATGGTCCACCTTACCCACGACCTTGTGTAGTCCAGTTGCCATTAACGTTGGAATTTGTAACGGTTTTTTTTTGTGTACGTTTTATGATGGTTACTTCACTATAACTGGCGACATGTATGGTCTTATTATCTTACCATTTCCAAACGCATGTGCATCAAAGAAAAACGATAATCGTAATCTCCAAATTGCTGTTCATAAAGCACCTATTAATAAAATACCATGTCAAAAAAATAATTGGGAACGTATAAATGCCAACAGGGAAAGTATTCACGCTAAAATTTAAATATACCCCTTGATTTTTTTATAGAACTTGTAATATACAATTACAAGCAACAGCTATCTATGCTATTGTATCTTACAAGTTCTGTAAAAAAACTCAAGAGGGATATTTACATGTTAGCGTGAATACTTTCCCTATAGGTGCTAGATATCTCCGATCAACTGTATGGCGCACCGAAGATTTGACTAACCCTAGTTATCAACCGCACTGGGTAAATTCTTTCTGTAAAATCTAATGGTTCTACGTCCTATAGTTTGCTCTGTTCTCAACTTTTCTAAGAGCGATTATGAAGTGAAATAATCAAGTTATATAGGAAAGATTATCCGGTGATTTATCCGTTCTTCAGTTACCCTTAGAATCACTCGCCAAGCCTAAATGACGAGTACTTATCTTTCACTGTACCCTTTTGTCCCTCATACATGTTAATTTTTTATAAATCGTTTTGATCTTATAACCACCAGATATTGTATCCTCGTTTTATTTGAAAAGAATCATTGATTCATCGATAGACAACTCCCTGGTGTCATTGTAGATAGAGCAAAATGTTTCATTTAAGGCCATAGTTTACATAACTTCCCCGTCTCAATGAAACGGCCTAGGCACTTTTCATCGAAGGTGGACGGCTAACCATCAGTGAATCCATTCAATTGATAGTCATCGAAGATACATGGTTTTTATAAACCGAATGCAACTTCCCCTTAATTGCCTAACTCGTTTTCATCATCCAAACGAAGAGAATAAAGTCAATAAAATAACTTGTTCACCTTCAGCAGCTGTCAAATCAAATAGAACCGATGAATACTGGATGCAATTTTGAAAGTTATCATTTGAAGTGGCACTAAGTGTTGATGTATAAATTCTGAGTCAATAGCGTGCTCTGTCGTCAAACACGGGTATTTACCACATTCACTTTCAATATAGCGTAATTACAGAATAGATGGTTATTTTTATATATTTTTAATGATAATTGATAGTAAACAAATTATATGGGATAACTGGCGTTTAATTTACGGGTCATATGATATAATCTTCGAAATAATTTAATTTTATCGTAGCTCGCTAGCTAACTTGGTAAACAAATAACTAATATTTTCTTTTAAATATATAGAGAATTCTAAAATAAATTAAGTAACAACTTTTAAAGAGTGCAATATCAATTTTATAGATTCACTAATTTCCACTGCATTCGGATAATCGATATTTCGGTTAACTGGTTTTCACATAAAACTTATTCTTAAAAATCTTGTTAAGTGAAAGTACAAACGAATTAATGAGCAATGCAAATAATGTTTTCACCATTTACTAATACATATGATCCTAGCAATGAATGACAGGTACAAATAGAGTAATTGAACGGATTCACCGTCTCACCTATCGCCAACTGTTCCGTATCTACTATCTCTATGTAAGAAGTTTAAAACGATGTATTACATAATTGTTTGTCACTAAAAGGATGCTTATTTGTCGATCTATTTATTTCGCTTATTCTGGGGAGAGATAAAAAGAATATGCTTCGACGAATGCACATTTAGATTTATTGCGGCGGATAGGGGGCTGCCATTTTGAAGGTTGTAAAGTCAAAAGTGAAGTGTGAGATTAGATTATTTTCTTGTGTTTTCATCTACAACATTCCACATTCAGTCATTCACAAACCCAGCAATACTCACGTCCGGGATATTAATTTTTTGTTGGGTTATGTATATTTGTTACAAATTTTTTAATTGCATCACTTCCTGTATATATTGGCATAATCCATCAATACTGATATGAATGCAGCTCTAATAAAAAATACTGTTACAGCGATTCCTTTATTTTCACAAACCTTCAAAATGGCGACGTTCACATATACCCCTTATACGTAGATTGAAGCTACTCTCCTCTCTATATTTCTGGTACTCCACTTATAAATAGTAACAGTTCTAGCAATAAGATTCATTGTGTTTATCCAAAACACTACAAAAATTGATTACAAACTATAACATGTGCAATTTATGTCATAATAGTTAACTAATCGCCTTTCCACATCCGATTGCTATTAGACTAGAAATAAGTGCAACTGCAAATTTTTCAGATTGCGCTTATATTATTTTCATTGGCAGTGTTCGCGTTGACTTTGAACATCTCATATTGGTCTTAACTGATTTTACAACTACACACTTTCCTAAATGGTAATTACCTAAATAATAACTAAAGATTATTCTTATTTTCTGTAGGGTTGCCAATATTTTATTTACATCAACTATAGAAAAATAAAACAGTACCTATAAAGGCAGTTATTGTCTAGTGTGTTTCACATGAATAAAGTATGTTTCCTGCGTTTTTTAGAGCTGCATTTTGAACACTCCACAGAAAATTTGCTAAATTTGAAATCGTCGCGTTAGAAATAATAGAGTTGGCAAGCCTACTTGAGTATTTAACTCTTTTACTATAAACGTACTCAACCGGTGATAAAAGTGGCTCACTTTAATTGTTTAATTATAATGATAATAATTTAGAAGATTACTTTTTAATAAGATTGATCTGTAGTGATTGTGATTCTATAAGCTGAAGTAAAATTTTTTATGTACAAAAAAATATTGGGTATGATGCAATACATTTGAAGAAAAAATATTGAAAGAAACTGACCACCATAGAAAATCGAAATTATATCAAATATTAATGTAGTATATACATATATGATGCGTATATTACATCCATTGACATCGTTTATAAAGTAAGCTATATAATTTTGTACTTTAAAATTATTTTGTTAACAAATTTGAATGTTCTCCCCTTATCAATAGGTACATAACTCGTGTATAGTGTTTTTAAGCAACCTATTCGTTGAAGGCTTTCTAATATTTTCGGATTAAAACAATTGCAAATATATTTTCAGTTTTCTTTTATTAAATTCTTCAGCCAGTGAGAATTGTTTTCAATGGAGCTATTTCTGATAGCTTAATAAACAATTTCATAGGTCAATTAATTTTATGTTATTAACTTCTACATCTTTCAATGTTTCATCTGATATAGAGATCTCAGCATATTTGAATAGTATAGATCATTTTTTTCAAAATACTTAATTATATTGTGTTTAATGCCAACATCAAAAAAGGATGTTTGTATTATTAGGTTTAGGGATGTCGAAAATGTATTTTTCTATTGTAAAACTCCTGCAAATTGTAAAAATATGGAAGGATTTCAACGGACAGATTGCATGAGAAACCCTACATAAATATATCAACTTGGTGTAATTCGTGCAATTGTAAATTGCTTCGTGTTACTAAGTTGAGACGTATTTGGAAAAGATAAATTGAAATATTGTCAATAATTGTGTATAGAATATAGGCGGTTTATATTTGGATAATAAATTGTCTAATTCTTTATATACATTCGCTTCTATATGTTGTATATTTATATTCAAGATCACACAATAAAACTATCTAAACATAGAACGTTACTGTTTTTTATTCGACTATATTCTATTTTCAATTCGGTGGAGTATGGTCAATTTTCGGCAAAAATTACACTAGCGGTATTTGGTATATTGTTACAAGTATATTTTTTTGAATGCGTTTGTATTTAACTTTTCTCCCTATAATTTGCGTTGTAATGATAATTACGTAACTAGAACTTATATAAAATTCTAGTTAGTTTCAAAATTACCTCCAGAAAGTAGCTTTCAAAAATTACATTGTTTAAATGCGTCTTTTCATTTTACTCTTCCGAATTAAAAAATCGCGTTAAGTATTTACATCCAAGCCAAAAAAATAATAAACTATTGAGCCATTAACTTTAACACGAGAAAATTTGAGAACACTGATATTTGGCACTGCAGAATAAGAAACCTACTCAACACGAACATTTGTGTTGAATTCCATAGCGTACAAAGTTTAGAAGTCAAACTATATTCTATGAAATAAATACAGCAAAAGAGAAAATTGACATGTTTTTATACAAGGTTTTTGCATTTTTTTTAACATTTTCGGACTGCAATAGGTTCCACACGTTTTTTGTAAGATTAATGCGGCTGTACCTATGACCTTGAGTATGTTATATTGGAAAGAAATTAGAGCTGGGATTTATAATAGTATCCCCTTTAGGTTAAGGGAAACTTTATAGTAATTCGTCTATGGATTCTCACCCGGGCTTCGAAGTATTAGGTCTTATATAGTATAGCCTTTTTTTTGTTACCTTATATGAATTCGTATGTAACCATCTTTTTTTGGAAGGAGCGTTGCCAAGCGTATCTACGGTTTGTTTTTTTTTACCATTTCTGTCACCTCTCAAATTTTAGATGATATCCGTCCTCTCTATGGATATTATAGGAGTGTTTTTGGATCTCCATTGCCTCCCTGATTTTTCTGCCATAGAAATGAGGATTTTTTTACGATGACCGAAGTTTGTCTTGAAATAGAATATTGTGGCCTGTTTCAAGATGATGTCCGGCTACCACAGATGATGATGCGTGCCTAAAATCGGGAACGCATTCTTCCAAAGTGGTCTCGCGTCTAGCGTGGTTTACACGTCGAGTTACCGTGCCACTTTGGTTTCCCTGTTTTCTCCTGAAGAAGCCTCGACTGAGGCGAAACATCGAGATCTCACCTTCCTCTTCTTCTTTTTACTTCTTGTTTTCTCTTGCTCTTATTTCATTTTTATATCTCATCATCACACGGTCCAATTCGGGAAATAGTTCGCTTATTAAATAGATTTATTTTTTTCTAATAAACAGCGTAAAATTGTGAGAAGACACAATGATTCCACAAAGGCCATTAATAGTTGTATTTAGCGGCATTATCATGTTTGGTTTTATTTTCTAAGCATTTTAGACTTGCCTACAAACCATCTTTACATGTATTACAAGTTAGCGAACAAGACGATTGCAAGGATTGTGTGGTTGTATAATTCACAGGTATCAGCAGGGTTCCAACACGTGGACCTATTGTCAGCCGGTAACACAGCGAGAGTTCGCATGGTCTTGATACGCTGCTTTATGAATAAATTATTAATTTGGGAGGGGTAGAGTTTATTGCGATACCTGTGAATTAACGAACATGACATTTACTAACGGAATGATTAATTTAAACTGTCCGCGTAATTTAAAAAAATATCTACCGGGCCACTCGTTGTTAAATATTTTTACTTATTTTAATGAGGTAATAGGTAAATTTTACTCAACGTACACATTGTGATCCTATCCCTAATAGGCGAGCATCATGAACCAACGATAAACTTACACTACTTTTTTTACACAGCATTCTTTATTTCATGAATAATCTACAGTTTATTGCGTTCTAATTTAATACGAACTTATTGCTAACTGCAGTATATTCCAAAAAGAGAGAGAGACAAATTTCTGAGCAGGCCCAAGTAAGAGTTATTTGCTATTGGTTGCTAGCAAGGCGAAATCACACCGTACAATATTCTTTTTTGCTATAAATTGTCAACGATTTTGATATCCTTTATGTTTCGGCTGTTCTGTTCTTAATTATTATATTACGTTAGCTATTTTGCAGTATATATTAGTTCTCAGAGCTTTGATGTAAAAACTAATAGATTATCTAAATACAGAGAACTTTAGTTGTGCTGAAATTACCATTCCGTAGGTGTTTCTTTTAATTATGGATGCAGAACTTAGCACCAGCACTGCTAAAAGTACAGTAGTGTATTCTTCTTCAAAGAAACGAGAGAAAGCAAATCGCTTGAGTAACGCTGAAGAGCAGACAATTATATAATGAACCTTTTTCCAATAAATAAATGAAATACATGTTTTCTAGACAAGTTTATTTACTTTCATGTGTTGGAACTGCTATATTTACCATTCTGTTGTCTTAATTGTAGAATTATCTCTGAAGTATCCATATACAATTTTATTTGGTATAGATTTTATAATTCGGAGAGATCTTCAAATTTAAGTTTACCGCGTAAAATTAATTTCACAAATTTATAGGTTGTAATTTGGGCTGGAGGTCTGTTCAGAATTTTGTCTCTCTTTATGGAATAAAGTATAAAATATCAATACTTGCTTCTGTTATGTCTCCTTGTCACCATTCATAAAGTATATTTCTACTAAATTAATTTTGTACCTTTATTCGTGCAACTCTGGATTATCTTTGTGAACACAACTTTATAGTTTAGCTTTATGTACAGTTATTTCAAAGCGTGTAAAGCATACTTTCCGAGTTTAAAGAAACGCTCGATATATTCAAAATTGAATACATTTGGCGCTTACTACTGTAAAGGTAGTAATTAATGGGAGTCTCATAGTAATTTAGATGCATTAAAACGTGCTATAAAAACTGCTGTGTTTCTCAAATTAGTGTGGGTTATCGACCAGATTTCTTGTGGAATAGTTGCTTCTGTTGAATGAAACTCAACCAATATATAGTTTTCTTTATCTTATGTAAAAAAAGTAATTGAACCGATTAATTTTTGAATATAATTCTTACACCTCTTAGTTAATTCCACAAAGTCTACATTGGTTATAAAAAAGAAAAAAAATATTTTATAACATATATTTTAAACATCTGATAGATGGTTAACAAATATCAGTTTACAGTCAATAAAATAAATTCAAAATAGAACATAATACAACTTAAACAATTAACTTTATACAATAATTATAAAACATTATATTTGGTACAGATTCATTGCTAAAATATAAATATAGATATATACATGATTGTTTAATGACGAACTAATTTTACACTCTTCTATACTATTCACTGGTCTGTAAAGACAAAACACACATATTTCTTACCTCTCGAGCCTTCTACATAGTTGTCGTCATGACTGTCATGATGGAAATTAATTTATTCTACGTCTTTTCGTTCCTGTGGGTGTAACTGTTAGCGGACTAGACTTACCACTACTATTACTGTCTTCTGGTTTTAAACTACCTCTTGTAGGTCTTTTTGCTGTCCGAGGAGTATCATCACTTTTATGTTTCAGAATTTTGTTCTCTTCCTTTGGGGTTTGAATAGAGCTCCTGCCTTTGATAGGTTTATTTTTGTCAGAATCTTTTTTGATCTCTTTCTTTATTCCTGCTGGTTTTGTGTCTTTTCCTTCCTTACTATCCCTTCGTTGCTCTTCTTTTACGATCCGATTAGGTATTTTTTCTTCTTTCTTAATCTCTTTCATATTTTTAGGTGTTTCGCGTCCTTTTTGTAATTTCTTTTCGTCATTCTTCTCCTCTTTTTTAGCTTTTAACATACCATATTCTGATTCGGGTAAATAGAATTCTTTTTCATCATTTGGAAATGGAAGGGATTCGCTCTCATCTAAAGCCTCTAAATTGTACATCGTTTCTAAGTGTTCCCATATCTTTTCTGAGTGTACTTCTTTATTTATATTGTCGATAAATTTATCGCAAATAAACGCCATTTGGAAATATTTGTTTATACCTGTTAACTTGTAGGTTAGGTTTTCGGGTGTCTTACATATATCATGGAAAAAGTATACGTACCAACAGGTTTATGGCCTACCATCGCGTCTAATAACTGCCCTTCGTGAAATACGTTCCATTCGAAGTCGTCCATAACAGTCTTTGATGGAATAATTCAGGTAAATATTGTTTTTCTATGGAAGTGTTATGATACGAATTGCATGCAAGTGTAATTATCTGTAAATTGAGTTGCCTAACATTCAGACCAAATCATCTAATATTGGGCACCTGTCAATAAAGTACCGCCTGCTGGATCATTTAAAACACAAATTGTAACTATCATAAATATACATATGTAAATTATATTCATAAAATTTACAAGTAATTTAAAAATGTATTAAATAATGGAAAATTGTTAAACGAATAAATTCATCATTGTTCTAGAATTGCTAAAACCGTTACGCGTGTAAATATCTAATTTATTTTTTTGCAATTATTTGGACAAACTACGAAATTATTCCACTTTATTCTTTAGCCACTTACATTTGCTGGTATTGTTTTATTACGGCTGAGAATAAATTACCACTCACATTTTAGTAAATGCCGTTTTACTTAGATATAATGGAAAATTTGTCAGGTGTGTTTTGAAACAGGGAATATGCGTAAAGCAGATGGTAAACTTCTTATCAATTATATGTATATGTGGATTGATACGCTCTTCCTGAAAGTAACTGGTAAATACTCTAGATACATACTGGTTTTTCAAAGAAGCTTGATAAGAAACAGTTCAAAACAGGAAACCAACAGAAGATACACTTCAAAGTTAAGAATTAATTTGTATACAGATGTGTTACTTAAAGTGATACAGGCTAATTATAAGAAATCTGCGCAAGAATTTTAAATTTGCCTCAAGTAAATATAATATTCACAAAAGGGAACACATTTTCGTAAAAAGATATATGATTAGCGTTGGCCAATCCTTCGGCGTGACAGGTCCGAATTCGTCCGCACGCACGACCGATACGAAAATTGATTGAGTTCGTTGAACCAATCTGTCTGCGTTTCACTGCTGTGTCTTCAATTTTTGCATCAGTCGTGCGTGCAAAGATCCAAGATCCACCTATCAAGCGATTGAATTCAATTTTACAAGATCATCTTCGGATGAAACAAATTGTTACTCGTTGGGTGCCACACAACGATTTCCAAAAGGCAGAGCGAGTAAGAATCGCTAGGGAAACGTTATAAATGTTAAATAATGGTGGTCATCATATTCTATCTAAAATAGTAACACGTAATGAAACTTACATCTCATTTTACGATACTCCTACCCGCCACGAAAGTCGTGAAAAGGGCTGTCAAGAAAGTTATGTATGCAGTTTTCTTTCGTAGTACAGAATTAGTAAAAGCAATCAAGCTGGAAAATCCACGTACAGTCAGAGCGAAGTGGTATACCACAAAAAGTTTACTTACAGATCTTGTACGAATCTGATGCTAGAGTCTTCACCTTTCTGATTATTTTTTAGATGAATAAGATACTGCGCGTAGTATATTAAATATACTGATATTTTCTACTTAAAAACTGGGATACATGTTGTACTGACCTTAGTTGCTGTTGAACTATGTGAAGTTACTGTTGAACTAACAAGAGTTGCTGTTGAACTAACAGGTCTTACTGTTGAACTTTTTATAAATACCTTGGTTTCGCATTATTGAGTAAATAAAACTTCTTAATTCTTGTGATTAAATGAATATTCTATGCGTCTGGTGATGATGTCATAGTTGTAATTAGAAAGCACAACAATACTACCCGAAATTGAGGTGAAGAAAGTAATTAGCATAATAACTTGATATTCAACAGTACGCTAATTAGCTGATTGGGGTAATTGCGGGGATTTCCATTACCTAACATTTTCTATGTATACTTAAGCGATCTAACACAACATTTAAATCGGGGGATGTAGTACCTCTAATTGACCAGGCATATCAATAGGTTTCCAGAGAGAATCGGAAAAATTACATTGCTCATATGAAGAAAGGTATTTAGTGTATTTACTATAACTGTTTTTGATGATACTATTTTTTACAGTGGAAGATGAAATGTGAAGGTAGATGAAATTAAGGATGATGTCCAAAAAAATTCTGTAATAATTATGATCTTTTTTAATACAGAACTCTATTATTAAAACATTATTACTGCCAACAAATAAATTGGTATTTAAGTTTTACTTATTGGGGTCAGCTGTACTGCTTTAACTGGAAAAACCTTATGTTTGCTCTTACCAGCAATAATTTTATGTCCAATTTTAATATTTGTTAATATATATAGAAGACCACTATTTATAGCATTGCAGCACTATCATCAATAAATAAGACAGATTACTAAATTGTACAGATTTGACTATAGTCAATTGTCGAATCAATTCTAAAAGAAAAAGAAGTGTCACATTCGTAAATTATATTTTAATAAAAGCCGTTTCGCATAAATTGCAAAATACAGAAATAACTTGTAATATTTACAATAAATACATTCATGCAGCATAACGCTGTCATAAAGATATATGAAAAATATTAGTTATGTTCCATTTGTCATTTCTTCTTATAGCCAACTGTAGACTTTAAAACATCCTAAGAATATACGAGGGCGACCTGAAACATTTCCATTTCCATGCCATGAAAATTATTTAAAATAATTATTTATAACTAACACGGTAACACATAAAACGAATTGCTGGTCGTTTTGTATTTGTATTGCGAGAGCGACTTGAATTGTTTCCGGAATCGGCAAGAGATACCGCACGAAGGTTGAAGTGGATTCATTGGTCGGCAAGGGCAATCTTTTTTATGGCAACTGTCAAAATTTCAGATGTCTAATGTCAATAGTTGTAATTTAAGAGTGTGTTTTATGTAGCAAGTCACGGGGTTTCGCAAAAATGGATAAAATCGAATTTCGCGCAGTGATAAAACACTTCTGGATAGCTGAGAAAACGGCCACGTAAATTCGAAATATTTTCCTAGAGGTTCATAGCGGATGTACTCCATCATTTTCGACCATCAGCTTCTGAATGAGCGAGTTCAAATATGACCGCATAAGCACAAGTGACGTACCACGCAGTGGACGCCCAAAAACCGCTACCAACGATGAAATGGTCGACAAGATTCATGATGTGTTAGCCGATCTTCGATTGAAGCTGAAACAGATAGCAGTGACAACAGACATATCAGAACAATGCGTTGGCCATATCGTACACGAAATTTTGGGTAAGATAAAGTTTTCGGCGTGATGAGTTTCGAAAGGAGGAGTGTCTGGCCAGGATCCAACGCAATCCTAGGGATTTCTTCATGCGTTTCTAACGGTGGATGAAACTTGGATCCACTACTGCATACCGGAGACTAAGGAACAGTCGAAGCAGTGGACTTTTCCGGGCAAATCGGCTCCGAAGAAAGCAAACACCGTTTCACCGGCCAGAAAGATCATGACAACTATTTTTTAGGATTCCTACGGTGATCCTTATCGATTATCAGCAGAAGGGAAACACGACGCCGGGGCAATACTACAGCGATCTATTGACCCGATTCGAAGCAGTATTGAAGGAGAAACGGCCTCGTTTGCAGCGAAAAAGAAGTGCTTTACCACCATGACAATGCACTGGCTCATTCATCCCGCATCGTCGTGTATAAATTGAATGAGTTGCGCTAGGAATTAGTCTCTCATCCACCATATTCACCGGACCTAGCTCCCAGCGACCTTTTCCTATTCCCATACCTGAAAAAATCACTGGGAAGAAAGATTTGCCTCAAATGAGGAGGTCATCGCCGCTATAGATGGCTATTTTGCAGACCTCGAAACATATTACTTTTCCGACGGCTTGAAGAGGACTGGAGCACCGTTCCAAAAAGTGTAATGACCTTCGAGGAGACTACATCGAAAAATAAAAATAAAAAACCCACTAACATCGTGTTTTTCTTGTCGATTCCGGAAATATTTCATGTACGTCTCTTATATATACAGGAGACGTACCTTTTTCAACTTTATGAAAAGTAAAGGGATATTAGATTCTCACATAAAGAAGGAGCAGCTATATATAGCCAGTATATAACTACACAATGTGGCAACCGTGTTCGTATATCCTATACGAGCTATACTGAATATTAAGGCGCGAACGGACTATAGAAAATACTTCTGTTGCTAAATATGTATTTTGTGGAACGCTGAACAGATATTTTACTGAACATGAGATCTACAGAATGTAAAAGTACACATAGCCGTGTGGCAATTGTAAAAGAAGAGTAACTGGAATATTAATAGATAAAAAGTATTAATGATATTTCTGTAAATTTACATTGAAATGCTGTAATTCTCAAAATGTGGTTTTACAGCTTTTTGTTGTAAATATACCTGGAATGTTACTATATTTTGGTTTTTCTGTGTCCAACAAATATATTCGTAGGTAAGGAAAGTTATCACAAATATATATGCCAGATTCCAAAAGTCGAATAAAACATAGGGTATACCATTATACAAACGTTAGTGGCGATATATTTCATTAAAAAGAATTACCGACAAATATAAGTCCCTATAAACGAATATTATTAAAACCCGTCATTTCATTTGAAATAAAATTATTTATATTCATAGTCTCGGTTTAATTCAATACACCAATAAATAAAAAAAACATTTTCAGAAGATAGATCTTTATCCACAGTATCGTTTACTAACATTTTAAAAGGATTTTTATTATATTTAGAGAAATATTCGACAGGCATTTGTAGTGAATGCCCCTATATAACGCTTACAATAAAATTGCGGGTTTCCATGATTCATACTTTTTTAAGATATCGATTAAAAAAGTAACCGAATGGTAGCGAATAATAATTAAGAAATGAAATGTTATTTACACCCAACCTACAGTTTCGGTTGCGTAAACTCTGTTAACTTTTTCTTTTCTTTTCTGTTTTTTTTTCGGCACAATCTCGATTTTTCTTTCGCATCGAGGCAAGATAACGAGTACGATGGTAGTTTGTGCGAACTTGCGCGTCGTCGTCGACAGTGCGCACATACCTATAAAGTTTATAATTGGTAACCGGGGCCTTTCGTATGGAACACACACACACACGATTTTTGACCACTTTTTTTTCGTATATGCGCCTATGTATGCTCATGTGCAAGAGAAAAAAACTCGCAAGTTTACATAACTAGTAAGCGGTGGAAGGGAAGGCACAACAACCAAAGAGAGACTACCGAAGAACGAACTCATGACAAGATATAGCCGACAACCATCCGCATCGCAAGCAGGCAGGCAATGACCGCGTACCACAGTACAATGACCGCGGCCCTCCATCTCACCGGAGCGGACAATTCAGTTCCGGGATGTTTTACTCGTTTATTTTGTCTGATTTTACAATGGAGTGCACTCGCGCTCTTGCGCTCCTCTTGTATACGGACGACCAGCCGCTGTGTTTCGTTGAAGTTAAACCGCGGCTTCTCCGGGGCGCCCCGGTTTAGTTCTTTGGCAGTACGAATCGTGAGCCGCATATGTAAAGCGTGCGTGTAAAATATCTCTTAAGATAACTTTATTAAAAAGTTAAAACGAGGAATGCAGCTTGCGAGATTTATCAAAAAAGGCAAAATAACTTGAACATTTAACTTAATTAAGAGCATTAATGCATTTTTGAATTGAAAAAGACCAAATAAGTTCAGTTCTTTAGATGAAGTATATCACGGTTTTGGCTGTTGCACATTCCCTTGTAACCTCTGGCAAACTGCACGTGCAATTGTGAATCGGGTACTAATTTCCCTAAAATTTTAATCTTATTGGTAATTTGGGCACTAACTAAAAATGTACAGTTCCTGTCCAACTTATTAGGGTCACTTGCTAAAATAGTGATTTCGTTAAAATATATAATGAAAAACTTATTGTGCAAGCATAAGTTTATTCAGAACTATTTATAGACATCGTCACAATCGTCATAATTGCTCTTATTCTTTTTGGCAAACTCTTTACGCAAACGTAAAGGTATGTCTAATTGTAGCGTCATTTTGCCACACATTCTCAATATTTCTTACCAATTACTCTTTTGTAGTGTGTCTTCTCGAATACACACGTGATCTTAGAACACTCCACACGTTCTTGATTGCATTGGGGTCCGACCAAGATAATGGTAGAGCTTGCGTTTCCAAAAAGAACTTTGGATGGATTTGGCGATGTGGCATGGCATGACCTTCATTCGGATCTAATCATTGATATATGGCATCAAGACATCCTCCATACCTCCATACCTTGGCAAAAATACAGTGGTCCAGGACCTTCGACTGATATACAGCACTATATCATAACTGACGGAGAGCGTTTCACCATTTTCAGTACACTGGCTTCACCAAATCGTTCAGATGGACGTCGTCTAACAAATTGAGCACTTTGGATCATGGCTTCCAGTTTTGAACTCATTGTTGAATACGATCTTTAACGAAAAGACATTGTTCAAACAAAAAAAAATGCTTGATTTACATATCCATTTCAGCTATTTTGACCTTTCGCCAATCTTCAATTGTCTAATATTGATGACGTTTTACCCGTTCGTAACGTTCTCGCTTCATTATCGGTGTTAATCTTGACTTTTTTAGGGGGCGTCTGCATTTTAATCCGTCTTCGTGCAATCATCTACCTTGTTGAGACATTACATTTCCTATTTCTTTGGCGGGTAAACCTTAGTCTTCAGTTGCAGAATACGTCTCAATTAATAATGATTCTTTCCTTGCCTCAAAACGGCGATTCTCTGCATTGTTTGTCGGGATACTTCTTTCTTTGCAATTGTGCGTTGAGAATACACTCCTGTACCCAACAATGCCTCAATACGCGATATTTTTCTGATTTGGTATATTCTTTCTTTAACCATAACGAAAAAATATAAAGCGCTTACAAGCAATAACTTAAAGCGCAATACTAACACATAAACACGGAAAGAACCTTGTTACATAAACACATAAATATTCTTTCTACAATAGTAACTGATCAAATAATATTCTACGAATTACTGTGTCTTTCAATCTTGTTTCTACCCATCTTCTATACAGTACAGAATGATTCATGAGGGAAATAATAATAGGCAGCAGGTCATTAAGTGACACTTTCTTCATTTCTTAGAAGGATATTTAGGGATCGTATTTACATAGGTATTGTAAACCGTATTTATTTTTCATAAATGGAATCTTTAGTTTTACCGTGAAACTCCTGATTTACTTCAACAGTAGCGCAACGTTCTGTAAATAGATTATCTACAACACAAATTGGAAGCGATTTCAAAGTTAAATTTTAAATCCATGCGGAAATTAATTTCCACTGTTGGAAATAACGAAGTCGCATAACTTAAAATGTTGGTCAAAAAATTTTTCCTCTATATCGTTTCAGATTCAGGAACGACCAACCTTGTTTTTATGGGTCCCTTTACATTTATTCTTAATAGTAGATATGGGAATCCTATATTTAGCAGCCGCATCTCACTGAAAAATTTGTCCTGATTTAATTTCTACCAAGCGTTGTCCTAAATGTTCGGGGGAATAATGGATATAATTTCGCGACCCCAGAGGCTTTCTAGAAATTCGAAGCATTAAGTTCTGCAATAGTAGGAAAGAAACTGCTTTTTCTTCATTGTTGACTAGTGCATAATAACTAATAACAATAAAATATTATGAAAATGCACCAAGAATGGGGATTACTTTGACTCAGCGCCAAACTTTCCATAGATTACACTGGCCAACACACATTTTGGTGCCACGGATTTTTTAAGTGTAATTGAGCAATTTTGGGCTGCCTAATCCAAAAATGCCGTCAGATTTGTTCTATCCGATCTAGTTTTCTAAGTTTACTCTTTCTACCCTATTTAGGAAAAATTCGCCAAAATTAGATGTAATGTTTTGTTATGTACGTAACTTTTTAAATATTACTATTTGATAACTGTTAACTGAAACACAAACAAATGGGTAGGAGGCATTTATTTAACAAAAAAATATGCATATGTAACTTACAATCATCAGTTAAAAATTTCCTTTTATAAGATTTCCTTGCGTGAGATCTTCAAAGATTCCAGCAGTAATCGGCCATCATATGGGTATCCCATCTTCCTTGGTACCTTTCCTCCATAATGCTGATGCCTTTGTGAAATCTTTCCCCCTGCTCCTCACTAGCATCACCTAATTTTTCCGAAAAATGATCTAAGTGCCTGTGAAGGTAATGAATCTTGGTGCTCATGTTATTTTTGGGAATCAGCACATCAGATCAGTTCGTGCTTTACAGGTACCACGACAAGAAATTTTGTTGGGCGGTGTTATAGGTCAAAGTTACCCAGTTCAGTATCATTGAAATACTTGAAAAATAAGTTAGATTTTGTCCTCTAGCAATCTATAATGTCACTAATGCGTAAACCTATTCGTAATACAGAGACAATGTTACCTCTAGTTGCGATATTTGTTACAGCTTTATAAATTGTTTCGAGTTATTTACGAAAGTGATTCTGATCTTCATTTGGTTCTCAGTAGTCAGCTTAATTTGCAAAGGTTGGAAATAATTTTGACAAACTAGTGGCTGACAGTACTCTTTAACAATAACCGTATAGTTGTCTGTGTGAATACACAAATTTTACTTTATACATCACGTGTGTTAATAGTTTGTCTTGTTAGTCACTCTCTCACAGCAGCGATCATATGTTTAGTGCTATTGTAGCTTGTTAACAGATTTTCACTTCGGCTCATAAGTGTAAACCCACTATGTATCTACATCATCTTCTCAACATGGTAACGATCCGGAATATTCTTTGAAGCTCTTGAAAACCTCCATACAATAGAAAAAGGGAAAGGGGGTAATCAAAGATATAATCTGCCCCCAATTCTATAGGAAAATTGTGAAACGGACTAGACAAGAAAGTATGTTAACGGAGCTCAACTTACTCTGAGGGGTTTCAAATTAACGTCGAAGTTTTGAATAAATTAGTCAACAGAATGCTAAAGGTGCGCCAAACTGTAATGAAACAGGGGTGGATTTTTTTATGAAAACACCACCAAATGCGTATAGCAATTTATGTTTATTCTTGTAATACACCTCGTTTTAGTATTACAAATTTTAGCAAGTATACACGTTTTTTAATTAAAAGTGTTTTAATTCATTCATTTCTCAAGATTGCCCTAAATTTATAAACAGTAGTGTACATACTTATATGTTTCATGAAAACATTCATTGAACTCTGGTTGTGAATAAATTATATCTCTAAAATATACCCGATCAAATTAATACCTACCTACTTCAATTAAAGTTTGTTCCGATAAAGCACGCATAGTTCATCCCACAACGAAAAACTAGCGAAGATATATCGAAGCAATGTGTTCCTATCTGGTAGGAGGCCCACGTTTTCTTAACGAGTATTTGCCGTTTTAGAGCAGTACTTGCCCACTTATAAAGTTATACATATGCAAATAGAAGTCAAATCGTCGCAAAAACAAACACATTAATGCAAATATGCGTCAACATCGGTTAACGCATTCGTCTTGTGTCAATACTCTTAAAATGCACGGATCCCCTGAGGTGCAATTATATTGCGGTACTTCTTCTGCGCATACGGTGAGCGTATGGTCCAATTCGAAGCGAGTTTCTTGTCGAGAGTCTTGAAAATCGCAAATACCGTTAAAAATCGTAAAAGAAGGTTCGGGTTTAGAGCAAAGTTCATCATAAAATAATTTTGAAGTTACATATGAATCTTTTCGAAATTAAGTATGTAAGGAGTGAGCTATAAATATAAATACCGCTATAAAGTATTAAATGTAGAAATACGTATAATATATTAAATAGCTATACTACCTTATCCCTAACCTGTCACGGATTTCACAACACTGGCCCAGCAAATATACATATATTTTTGCTGCTGACTAAGATCTGACACTTGTTTTCAACTAATTTACGTAAACTAATGCCAAATATGAAACTCATTTTTCCAGATTACGTCACGTTTTCCTCGGTGGAATTTCCTGTTTGCCGATTTCAAAATTCTTGGAAATTGCTAACTAAACGCATCAAATTAGCATCCCAGAACATCCTTTGATGTAGAACAATAAAATATTGTATTGAACCTTTAATCGAGAAAAAGTAATTTTTCGATTTCTTCACATCAAATGGGGTCTTATGAAGCTCAAGATTTGCAATGGGGCTGTTTCAAATACATATGTAAAAGGTTTCCACGACCAAGTTACGAAAAAATTATAGCTGGGATATTTGATGGACCTCAAATTAGAGCCTTAATGACAGATCCACATTTCACCAACTCTATGTGAAAGAGACCTGAACTTCATTCACACTATGCTCGCGAACAATGTTCTTCGAAACAAAAAAGCCTCCAATTACGAAGATCTACTCAAATCAATGCTTCAAAAATTTCATCGCCAAGTTGTAACATGAGCATAAAGTTTCATTTCCTTCATAGTCGTCTTAGTAGGTTTTCCGAAAATCTAGGTGCTGGGAGCGATGAAGAAGGAGACAAATTTCATCAAGATTTAAAAACTATGGAAACTTGATACCAAGGAAGATGGGATCCTCATATGATGGCCGACTACTGTTGGAGTGTTCAAAGGTACAGCCAAACCAAAAGACACAGCAAAGAGTGCAGCAAAGGAAATGTATTCCCTGGTTGTTGTTTGTGTTTTTACAAGTACTCTTGTAATTTTTTAATGATTATTAAGATGAATAGTTGTATTATTACTCATGACATATTGTATTTGAATAAATAAATGGATTAATAATATTTTATACTTTCTTTATATCTTATAAATTCTTAAGTAACAACTTAGCCGCATTAGTGATTCTTCAAAGAGCTTAGTATGGCATAGACACAGTGATACGCAAAACCTAATATGATTTTCGGATTCAGTACATCCCAGTTAGTAACAAGGAAGTCTCATATAGAAGTCAGCAAAAATGGTGTTGGGTAGTATAACTTAACTATTCTGCGCTATTGGACATCCATTAGTGTTTTACAAAGGCATCATTTGTGACTGGCATTTGTTAAGAACGTAACGGTAGCTTCCAGCAAGACTAAATTTATATGTACATATTTCCTATCACCACAACTAATTTCAGCTACTACTAGCTGCCACTTTCTGTGATAATCGTAATTAAATACGATAATACACTATTTCCTGTATTCTTATTAAGCAGATTTGTAATTCTATATAAATTAAAAATAAGTGTATTTTGTATTGTTTCTTAGATAATAATGGTTTTAATATGATAATACACTATTTTCCATATTTACATTAAGTAATTTATTATGAATTAAATATAAATTTATTCTGTTATTTTCTGGTATAATCAGGATCTATCACATTAATACCACTTTACCATATTTCTATTAAATAAATTTGTAAATTTATATCAACTAAATGTAAATGTATTCCAAACTATTTTTTTGGATGTTTGTTGTTTTTATATTTAATAAAATTACTTTTTTTTTCAAATTCCATTGTTTTAAATTTAAAGGTGTCTTAATACAGATTATTTATACTGATAACATTAGTAATTGCTTCTACGTATACTAGTCCTTACTACGACGTATCTTGCAACAAGCAACTGAAGGCCGTTTATCCGCCAAAGAAATAGAAAATGTAATGTCTCAACAAGGACTGCAAATATCCACGTATACAGTACGTAGACGATTGTACGAAGCCAGATTAAAATGCAGACGCCCCCTGAAAATGCCAAGATTAACACCGATGATGAAGCGAGGCTGCTATGAATGAGCAAAACATCATTAACATTATACAATTGAAGATTGGCGAAAGGGTTCAATTTATTGGACGACGTCAATCTAAATGGTTTGGTTAAGCTAGTGCACTAAAGACAGTGAAACACCCTTCGTCAGTTATGGTATGATCTTGAATATCAGTCGAAGGTCCTGGACTACTGTATTTTTGCCAAGGTACCATGAAGCAACACCAATATAAGCGTGTATTAGAGGATGTCTTGATGCTATATATCCATGATTTACATCCGAACGAAGGCCCTTACACATTCATGCACCAAAGTGTTTTGGAAACGTGCGCTCTGCCAGTTTTACCTTGGTTAGGAAATTCTCTCGACCTCAATGCAATTGAGAATGTGTGGAGTGTTCTAAAATCACACGTATACTCGAGAAAAAAAAAGTATAAAAGAGCAATTAGTAAGAAATATTGAGGATGTATGGCGAAATGTCGCTACAATTAGACATTATGAAAGCCAAAGGAGGCACTACAAAATATTAACTATATAGTTGTGACGTTGTCTATGAACAGTTCTGAATAAACTTATTCTTGTACAATACTTTTTTCATTGTATATTTCAACAATTATTTTAGCAAGTAGCCCTAATAAATTAGACAGGGACTGTATATGCCCGAATTAATTAAGTAATAACAATTCAAAAAACAAGAAGAAAGTATTTAAATATTTACATAGATAAAAAGAAATCATTTGGACTATACAAACATCTATAATATAATATAATATAATAAGTGTTTCTTTTAAATATCTCTTCAAATCTTTTAGAGTATATTGTTAGTATTCATAATTAGAATAGAAACAAAACACCCATTATATCGCATAAGGTTTATTATCATTTACCTGCACTTGGTCGGATTACCATAAACTGTTTATTGCGGTGCAATTACAATAACAATCCCTCTGAATTTAATGGGTAAATTTAGTCATCTGTTAGATTGTAGGTAATAATGTTTAAATTACCTTCCTAGAAGATTATAGTGAAATCTGTAACCTATGGCTAGTTGCAGTGTGATATTTACTCTATTCACGTCGTGAGCGAAATATCATGTGACAATTTTTTAAAATGCCTCCGCGAAGAGAAATTAGTACGGAAACACGTGCTTACCATAAAAGTGGCATAAGTAATCAATAAATTGGCAAAAAAATGAAAATACACCACGCTACGGTTGACTATAACGTAAAAAAATATCGGGAAACTGGCGGTTTTCTTAATAAAAGACGGAGTGGAAGGCCAAAAGCGACAACATCTGCAGATGATCGCAGAATAGTGGTTCCCAGCAAGTTAAATAGACGCAAAACAGTCCCGGAAATCACCGCAGAATTAAATGTTGGTCGCCAAAAACTACTTAGTGTTTCTACAGTCAAACGTCGCCTACAGAAAGCCGGGCTCCATGGACGTATTGCGATGAAAAAGCCATTACTACGCAAACAAAACAAGCAAAAGCGACTTAAATGGGCTCGTGAACACCAACACTGGACCATAGAAGAGTGGAACAACGTCCTATGGACGGATGAGTCCAAATTTGAGCTGTTCGGAACCCGAAGACGCATATTCGTAAGAAGATCTGTGGGTGAACGTACCAGAGAAGAGTGTATTGCTGATTCCGTGAAGCATGGTGGAGGTTCTATCATCATTTGGGGCTGTTTTGTTGGCACTAGTGTAGGGGACATTGCGAAAATTGACGGTATATTAAAAACGGACGACTTTTGGATCAAAATTTTATCTTCTAGCAAGATAATGACCCAAAACATTCCTCTAAATTATGGAAAGACTATTTACGCCATTTAGAAGAGCAAGGAACTCTCAAAATTATGGAATGGCCTCCCCAGAGCCCCGACTTGAATCCAATCGAGTTACTATGGGAAGAACTAGATCGGGAAGTACGGAAATCGGCTCCGACATCAGCTACTGACGTGTGGAACAAATTGCAATCGAGTTGGACCTCAATAGCACAAGAAACTCTGGCAAAACTTATTGCGAGAATGCCTCGATTGTGTGCTGCAATTATTAAATCAAGAGGAGGTCACATAGATGAAAGCAAAATTTAAATTAAACGTTTTAATTTTCACATTCATTTAATATATTTTTATTCATGTACGTGTATCTATATATAAAAAATAAATATTATTAACATTTTTGCTAAGTTTTTATAAATTTTTGCTGTCAGTGAGAGTGCCTAAACACTTTTGAGCGGTAGTGTATATGATATTTTGATGTACTACCTTTGTATCATCTCTTATTGTGCTAACGTAAATACATGTAATTACCTGTAATTAACAATCGCATTACCACACGTAGGGTTGAGTACACTCATTTGGCCCAACTGTAATGTCGGGTTAATGGACCCTTTTCGATAGAAAAGGATGTATCAGCTAAATTGGTCCAACTGTACGGCGTCGTGTGACTACGCGGCTCCCCACAAGATAATGTGGTGTGATTTGAAATTTGCATATAATTCAAAACTAGAGTGTGTCGGTATGAACTAGAGCTTGGTTCTGGAAACTTACTGGTGGAGTCAGTATGGCCTTTAGGCTAGAGAGCTTGGAGAGTTAACATGTATTACAGTGTAAACAGAGTATAAATTTAGTAATAGTCCTTTATGTACGATGCGCCTGTGAGTGCATAAGTAGTTGGGGAGGACCAACACAGTTTTAATAAATATTTTTATGTGGTACCAAATAATTATTAAAACATAATAATCCCCGTACACTGAAGCAAGTTGCTTTTGCGAGGGCATACATGCATACATTTGGAGGAAAATTATATTGAAAAATACAACAAAACTAAAAACATTTATTTTTATGTAATTGCGCGGATCTTGAAGCCTCCCGCGTGTCTCAACACGACGCAATTTCATGGTAAATTAAACGAAGTGGATAATGATTATTTGATGTCGATATATGGGACTTATTACAAACAATAAACAATCCACTTTTCATGGTTTTTTCAATCGCTATACGCACAGTTGTATAATTACAAATAATTATGCGCGCTTTTAATTGCATTTTTGTGTTAACATCGTGCCTATCCAATTAAAATTAAAAAAGACACCTTAGGAGATTATTGCAATTCGCAATTATTATATCGTTACACTGTTATCACAGTAATTTACGTAATTGCTTCTCGAAATTAGATACACACATCTATATACTGTGCCTACTTAACGAACGCGTTAGTTAATCAAGGGTTGCCATGTATTCGTATTTTATATACAAATATTGCGCTTAACAAAAAAGTATTCAACGTCGTATGTAATTTATCAAAAAGTGTAGATTTAAAACAAGTTTCATGTTGCGCCGATTCGTGGTTTATAAGCGTATAATTCCTAGAAGGTCTTCGGTTAAAACTGAAAAAGTTAATCTGTACAATTAGCGAATATAGAAATGCGCAAGTAATAAAATGCAAATTGGGGCATTATTCTGACGTAATGACATTCTAATATTGGAACACCGTTAGTGTGCGTATGCATTTATTGCTGGGGTAAGAACCTGCTTATGCGAAATAAAAGTTTTGGTGCATATTTTGTAAATCTTTCATATACACCACCGCCCATAATAGAATGAGCACAAAATTTTAAGAAAGTATTTTAAAAATAAGTACTTTTATTCATGTAATAATTCTATAAGCGTGTACACAATTTACTAAATAAAGAACTAAGTTGATAAATAACGAAAGTGGAATATTACTTTTCAAAATCCTGAAATAATTAGACATACAATTCAAATAAATACCAGGATACTTTAAATAATATACGAGTAGAAATTTTATGAGACTATAAATGAAACACGAATTCCAAGAATTGACTGAGTTCATATAGAAATTACGGCGGAAATGAATCGGGCTAGAAACAAGACGATCCATTAGCACAGTGAAATGTCGTTTGAAGAAAGCAAATTTCCACGGCCGTATTGCTCCACAAAAGTCGTTGCTATGTCGTGGGTATAAACAAAAATGTTTCCTCTGAGCTAACCCTCAAAGAGATTGGACAATAGAACAATGGGGAAACATATTATGGACTGATGAGTCCAAATATAGTGTTTACAGAACATTTGTCAGGCGCTCAAAAGAGGAGAAAATGCTTCCTGAGTGCATTACGCCAACAATAATGAATGGTGGTGGTTCCATTCTTGTATGAGATTGGACTAATTATAAGGTAATATACAACGTCTAAAACCCATCTCTAGACGGAATTGCAGAGGGGGTGGAGCAATATCCCTCAAGATGCACCGAGGAAATTGCTAGAATGAGTGCCACGAATTGTATGAGCAGTTATTAAATCAAGAGGTGGATTTTTCCATGAGAAGAAATTATAATTTACTTTATGTTTTCTAATGTTTATTATTACTTTTTCTTTTGTGTACACAGGTGCAATAAATCGTAGATGAATAAATATTTTTCTTATAATTGCTTTGTTGAAAGTTTTGAAGCAAGCGTCAAGTTTTGTATATAATAGGAGGTGTCGATACTATTATGAGCGGTAGTGTACGTAGAAGACGATACTGCTTTTCCTCTATATATGTGGGTTACTGCAATTCCATCGATCATTAACACCTTAAATGCATGGGAATCCTTTCATTCGAAATTAAATGAGTCATCCCTTGACGTGATATTGTTGAAGATGGATTCTCATAATAACTAAAGTTGTTGTTTGGGCTATTTCCATCTTTCGTCGAACTTGTATAGTCCAAAAAGTCGAAGTTAACAAAAACAAAGCCCGATAACGACAATCAGAAAACTAAGAACTGTGTGTACAAAATACCATGCGAATGTGGAAGGCCGTACATAGGAGAAACCGGCAGATCCCTGTCAATCAGAACCAAAGAACACCAGAGACTGGTTCGGTTGGGGGAAACGGATAGGTCACGATTGGCTCTACATGCTTGAGAAGGGGATCATAGGATTGAACAATGCAGCAATCCTGGCTAAAGAAGACAATGCCACGAAAAGAAAACTGTTGGAAGCAGCATACACGGCCACCACACCAACCGCCATCAGCACACTCAGCCTGGAAATAAAGAACGTCTGGCTTTCTATAATTAGAGAAAGCATCACCCAAAAACCGGCGACCGCCTAAGCACAAAAAATTGACCTACTGCGTGCCATCCCCGCGCAGGTCCAATGCGCATCTCTTTCTGCGCAGAACATTGTAGCTTATAAGACAAATACCTAACAACAACTCTAGTTATCAATGAGTCATTTTATTAGACACATCTATTTATATCTTCATTCGAAAGTTTAAGGATTTTCAAATGGACTTATGTTAAAATTCAAATTGTACATACACCAACGAGAGTTGAAGATACAGGTGCAAAATAAAAATTAAGAACTGTAAATGAAATGTGTGAACAGTTAAATAATGGAACAATGTCACTATTACACTATGTGACGTGTATATGATTTTATTAATCTGTTTGATAATGCTTGGTTTTTTTACTTTGCATATCTATATCTTTGCCTAATTAAATATATAGCTAGTGCCCAAACTACCAACAATATTAACACTTTAGGTAGATTAGTGCCCGATTTGCATCTAAAAACAGTACATATATACATCCAGGAACATGAATATGAGGCTCCCTTTAGATGTTTTAATATAGCGGTATTAAAAGACAAATAGTCGTTACCTGTTGCTTTCTAGAAATATCCGCAGTATAAATAGAAGGGTTTGTGGGCGAAATACCGTTAAGCCATTTATTGCTGTATTTGCCTAACTAATTGTATTTTATTTTACACTGAGTATAGTTCGATAAAGTGACCGGTGAACATCAGCCTATCATCGAACATGGTGGCGGTAGTGTCATGATATGTGGGTGTATGACGTCGACAGGGGTTGGAGAGATGTTTGTGTGCACTGGTAGAATGAACACGAGGACCTACGCCAGCATGTTAGATGAAGTTTTACTGCCCACAATTGAAAAATTATTCGGAATGAATATTGACGAAGTTCCAATGTTTCAACAAGATAATGCACCATGCCACACTGCGGCTGCAAGTTTAGCGTGGTTCCGGGAAGCGAACATTGACATCTTGGAATAACCACCCCAAACCCCGGATCTACATCCGATCGAGCATTTGTGGACTATTATTAAGCGAAAAGTGTGTGAGCACAAATGCAAATCCAAACAAGAATTAAAAGCAATACTTGAAAGAGCATGGGACGACATTCCAACTTCAACCCGCCATATGTTAGTGGTCAGTTTACATAAGAGGATTGCAACTGTCTTAAAGGCCCGCGGGGGACCAATCAAATATTGAATTTCTAGTTTTTAGTAATAAATATTTGCTTTTATAATATTGTTTTATTTGTTCATTGTTTATCTTAAAGATAATTGAAAAAATTGGGGGTGCCTAATAATTGTATATATATATATATATATATATGTATAGTATTTGCTTATCCTCGTATTTTTACTGCTTATTTACTGTAACATAGAAACACATAACATAACAAATGCAACGTATTTAACAACGTTCCATTTTTGGATACGCCCAAAGCAGATCTTCCACGCCAGATAAATTTCGTCGATAAATATACGATCGAGCAGAGCATTTCGGATACGGTTACTTTGTCCTTAAGTAATAATCATTTCGATGGAGGTTTTCGACATTGAATTCGTCTTCTTTTCAGACATATTCGAGCCGCGGTATAAAACGTTACCTGCTGTGCAGTTCCTTTCACCAAATACAGGTTAACCTCTCTTAACAGTTATTTTGTTTTATGGCGTTGATATCCCGTCCAAGTTACCTATGGAACGACAATCTTACTTTATTGGCTCTCTTACGTGCTATTTTTATTGTCAAACGTAAAGGAGATTCGCCATTGGTACGCTGGCGCTGTATTTACATCGAAGAAAATTTGATATGAAGAATTTAAGAATATGTTGCGCATGAATTACGTTTCGATATTCTTTTTTCTACTCCATATAGTGATTCATGCTCGACTTTTGGGTTACATAAGTGTACTCTGTTTTTTTTAAATTATATAATATACTACGTCAGATTTTGGAGTTAATCGCAAGTTGGGTTTCGTAGAAATTGTGTAATTCGCACATATTGGACGGTAATTGTGGTTTATAATTACGAACACATACCTTCGATAATTAAACTTTCTTATTATAGTGTTAATTAGAAAAGTTGTCTGTTTATATGATAGAAATTTTTAGCTGTATTTAGTATTCAAATTGCATTACGATTTATCCTACGGCGTCTAGGCTAGCAGTATTAAAAATTCAGTAATATAATGAGAATCAAAATGAATAAAATAATTAACGATAATTTTAAAAATGAAATTGGTGTTTATCTCACAACTATTTTGTTGGGACAAAAATATAAACAAAGCATTGGCGTAGTCATTAAATAGAAACCTGGTAAATATAAATTAATGAACACATAAAAATTAATAATATAGGTAATAAATAACACGAGGCTTTCACGGCCGGAGTTTGTGTTTGTACTGCCAATACTTATATCTGGGCTTGTAAACAGTGGTCTTGAATAGGTATATGTCGACGTTTCGCCCAAGCAGTGCCGGTGACATTTTCAGGACGATGTTGATGACCTGCGAACCGTCGAGATCTAAATATACCAGCTGCAGTGTTTGGTGAAACGTCGACATATATACTACTGTGGAAAAAAGCAGGTACACCTGTATATTTTTTAAAGTTTATGTAATGGTCATAGTTCCGGAAATATTTCTTGAGTGAGATGTCGTCGAAACGTCGACCTACCATAGTCGAAACAGTGTCCAATGACAACACGAAAAAGAGAACGGGAGCCCTGTTACCCTTGAATGCTGTTTATGAGGTAGATATCTTAACACATTCATAATTTTATTTACAAAAGTGTGTATCGTTGTAGAGATGCCCTTGGTGTGACTCGACAAACTATTTGTGCTGTCAAGAGGAGGAAAATTTAAGTTCTTATTCTGTTACCTCTTAGGCCTAAGGTACTTCGTACTAAAACTGAAACAAGTGATCTGCGAGAGACAACAAAAATGGAAGTGCGAAATGCTGTTTACAGCATGTATCAAACAACAGTTATGTAATTAGTTTATGATTTCGTTACAAAAATTGTTATAAACAATCGATGAGTACATTGTTGAAGGAAATTGGGTTCAAACTAAAGTTAGATATAGTTAGACGGGACAAACCTGAAAAGAAGTACGTTATTGATGAAATAATAAGTGCGCATGGTCACTAAGTATTGAGAGTTCCTCCATATCATTGCGATTTTAATGCAATCGAATCGATCTGGGCCTCGGCAAAAGAATATTATAATAAAAATATTGATAGACCACGATAACCATATCGTGGTGAGAATGTACTGAATATGTGGAACGAAGCATTGAAACGCTGCATACCCTACACATAGGAGAACTGCGTAAGACACCCAAACAATTTAATAAGAAATTGGTATGAACGAGAAAGAAACGTAGAGGAGATCGACATCGATCCCGTAATAATTGCCAATCCCAACGAATCTTCAAGTCCTGAAGAAGAAAAAGATGATTTAAGTGTTCGATGACATCCCTTACATTATAAATTCATAAATGATTTATTAATTATTTAATGTTGACTTGTTTATTATGAATATTATTTCAAATTTGTTCTCTTCATACCCTAAAAAATCATTAAATAATGAAAACGATGTATGTTGTTTCATTAATAAGAATGGTTGTTACATAGAAGGTGGAAGCAGTGGTTACGTAACTTAATTGGAATATACATACACACTAAGTGTCATTTATTAAAAATATAAATTTGACACAAATCTACTTTAGTCCTTCACATATTGGTCTATATTTGTTATTTAAAATTCCTAACATATTTTAGGTTGTATGTTAAATATTCAAATATATATATATTGCGCTAAAATACATTAAATTTATTTTCATATTAACTGTTATACTGTATTTAATTTTACCCAGAAGTGTCGATTTGTTTCATACGGATAAAAATCAATTACGTGGGTAAAAAGTGAAAATAGACAGAGTGTATATTAACTTTATACCAAAATGGTTTCCATTAATTTAAAAACGTAAAATTGTTATTACATGTTCCGTACAATCTATATCAAAGGAATGCTTATAAACTAGTCTATAGACTCGCAAAGTAATGAGGTATATTTATATTAACATTTTTCCTTATCAAATTATAACGCAACGTTTCAAAATTCAGAGGCAAATATTTCTGGGTGCCATTTAAAAAGCAGCAGGAAGTTCATAATAAGCATTTTGACTGAATTACGAGATATTAATACATTACCTGTAATTAGAGTTATGAGATATGAGCTTGCGTGAAGGTTGAGATGCCTGTAATTGCAGTGTATGGAAGACGTACAATTTTAGTATCATCATAGTACTTCAGAGCGATGTTGTCTTAGAATTAAATTTAATAAACACGTAATCGTACTATACTTAAATGTAAACAATAGAATAGTACATATGTATATTATTTAATTGTGTAACATGGAAATGATATTTTTTGAAGAAGATAGAAATAGCCTAAATTGTGTCAAGAAATTTCGCTGTGTCGTGTTACCGTTATTCTAAATATTCACCGTATAAAATGTAATAATTTTTTTAATTTTTAATTTTGCGTTGCATTTGTGTCTTATTTTGTAGTTCAGAATTAACTTCGATGCATAATTTGCCGAAGATATTAAGAAAATCAAATATTCTGCTCATAAGTCCATATGGAACTATAGAAATTTCGCTGAGTATAGTTCTGCATTTTATTGTGCTATACCACAATAGACATACGCTAGGGTGACAGAATAAAATAGACACCTACTAATTACAAAAAAAAGATTCTATTCTCGTTATATATACAAAATATTTTAAAATTTTTAAATTAGACTAATATTTTGTCGATCCACCTATCCATCCATATACTTGCTTAAAGCGCTGCGAATCGTCGTGGCATAGAATCTATTAAATGATTAATGGTGTCTTCTGGAACATTTAACCACTCTTCTGTAACAGCTGCCACGAGTTCTTCCTTATTGCTGCGTTTTCGGGGTCGTTTCGCCATATTTGTCTGGATTATGTGCCAAACATTCTCTATCGGATTCATGTCTGGTGATTGGCCTGGCCATGGTAAAATCTGAATCCCCTGTTCCTCTTTCCATGCGGTTGTTGTTCTTGCTTTGTGGCAGGGTGCTCCATCCTCCATAAAAGTGGCGTCTTCTTTAGATAAAATGGCGTTGTCGAATATCGGTAGTAGTCCTTCTATTAATATTTGGATATATTTTGCCGCATTTATATTTCCGTCGCAGATTACTAATTGCGATTTTCCACCATACCATATCGCGCCCCACACCATGATGTAAACCTGATGCAAAAATTTGTCGTCCAGTTGCTGTGACGAACGTCTCCATACCCACGTACGACCATTATCACTGAATTGGCAGTATCTGCTTTCGTCTGAAAAAATGACCGCCAAAACTCTTCGGGCTTCGTTCGCATTTCGATTGCCCAAGCCATTCGGCGCCGTTTTTGAAACGCCGTAAGGAGAGGTTTTTCTTTGCCACCCTTTTATACATCCTCACACTGTGGAGGTATCGCAGAACGGTGCGCTGACTTTTCTGTAAAGTTGCCGCAAGCTCAGCTGTACTTTTTCGCGGTTCTCTTAACACTTCGCGCACAAGCACCCTTTTACTTCTTTCAGAAGGTCCAGCACGACCTGGTCTCGGCTCCACTGTTGTTTTTTCCTTGCGTTTAAATTGTGTAATCACACGGTTAACTGTGGACAACGGAATATTTAAAAATTTACTTATTTCACGTTGCGAAGCGCCGCGTTCACTCTGGCCAACGATGCGACCCCGGGTGAAGTCGCTAATATCACTCGAATCTTGTAAGCGAGGCATAGTTGTAACGATACTAAACTATGACGAATTCCTTCCGATACATCTACCCCTACCCTAATGACAAGAGAAAGTTCTTAATTCGTTCTTAGAATTTAGCTGTTTACATATTTATACCACTTTACCTGGTGTCACCCTAGTGTATATGTATATATCCAAGAAAGCTACTCATAGATCAAATGTATTAAGAATTTTTTGCAGTGTGGTTCTATTTGCCTATTAAAACAACATTCTGTTGGTTAATTAAGGTTGTCTACCTTATTACCGCTGTGTATATCAACTTAGCTTTGCTAAAATAAAAGTCGTATATTTCGGTGACTTGCGCTTCTAATATTCTATGTAAAATGAAGTTTAATGAATACTGCTGAAATACTTCTGATATAATTTGTCCGAACTAATACTTCTACGCATTACGCGAAATTGTTATTTTAAGTCTTAACGCACAAGTAGCTCATACACATTCCAGAATTGACTAAGCCGCTTGCTCGAACAAAGCTATTAGGCGTGGACATAAACAGCTATTGAATTCGAAAAACTTTCCATGCAATGGCAACTTGAAAACATGCAAATACGTATATTCTCTGTATTTAAATTCTTTCACACTAAAGAATAAAGGTTAAATAAGCAGACCGGATAATTTTGAATAGCATTGCCGTCTAAATGAAAATACCACCGAGTTACGTTACGCGAGCTTAAACGCCGGCCTTTCTAACAATAGCGGGTACGCTGGTTATTTTTAATATATGCAGCACTTGATGACTGTTCATTTTCTTTTATCATAACGTAATCTTTAGTTATTTTAATTTAATTCTATATATACATGTGCTAAAATTCTGGTATTCTGATTTTCTTCTATGGGTAGCCATAGTAGAAATGAACGTTAAAAACGATACTGCATACAAGAAATGCATGCTTCTACGTTCTTTCTGATAAACACCTTTAACACATCATTGTGAAAGTCTCCTCTAATGATTAAACACATACATCAAAATAGTTTATTTGTTACTGAACAACCACATATCCATTCATATTTATTATTTTTGTGAATACATCTGAAATATGAAAGTTAGGTCTGCATAATTTAGGCTGTTTATATACGGTCGAGATTGTTCTTGTGTGTATATATATCTGCATTGATTACATAACCGTAGACATATAAAAAACTAAAGTTAAAATAGAATTAAAGATGTATGAAACAAACAAAATTAAATACACTACCGGCCATAAGTGTTTTCCCACGTGCATAATTGGGAATTATCGCTATCAAAATATTTGTATTATCAAACTGTAAGTACGAGATAGAATATGATTTCTTTGTTATGTTCCATGTGTACCTAATGAGCCGTCTGGCATATGACATCGAACATAACCTTTCTTGGGGATAAAGCATGCTGAGGTAGGCGGACCAGATAAAGAGCAGTTTTTCGGAAATGTTTTAGTTTATATTCAGCTTTCGTATTGCAAGCAGTGAATAGGGAAGAATTTGTTCAAAGTGTTTTAAAACAGCAAGTAACATTAAGGTAATGTCGGCATATTACAACATCGATAAAAGGACTCGAAAAATTGCTGAATTACTTAAATTAAACCGTAGAACCGTGGATTAGAATGTTAAAAGGTATTAAAGAAGAATGTATCCAATAAACACCGACCCGGACGGTCAAAAATATCAACACCGGTCGAAGATTACGCAATTGTAATCACAATCAAACAAAATAGACGAAAAACAGCCCCCGAAATTGGTGTCGGAGTGAATATTTTGCTCAAAACCAGCGTCACAATGGTAAAAAGGTGTCTGCGCCAAGCTGGTTTGTATAGAAGAATTGCTATGCGAAAACCGTTATTACGCAAAGCAAACAAAGCTAAACTTTTAGCTTTCGCGAGGGACTACAAAGATTGGACGTTGGAAGATTTAAGAAAATGCTTTGAATCGAAATATCTCACATTTGTTCGTAGATCGAAAGATGAGCAAACACTTGAAACCTGTACTACACTAACAATAAAACATGGAGGAGGATTAGTCATGATTTGGGGTTGTTTTGGCGGTACCTCTGTGGGCCATTTGGTCACAAAAACAGGTTATAGCGAGATTTTGGAGAGGAATGCCATCTCGTCTGGAATACGATTAATCGGTGAAAACTTTGATAATGATCCAAAGCATGCTGGAAAGATATGCTGTGAATATTTAGAACAACTGGAACACAAAGAGAAAACTGTTGTTATGAACTGGCCGCTCCAAAGTCCAGATCTCAATCCGATCGAGCTTTTGTGGAAGAAACTCAGCCGACAAGGTCGAAAATCTGCTCCAAATTCGGATTACAGGATACGTGAAGGAAAATAGTGCCGCTAACACTGGCAATGTTATTAGAAAGAATGCCAAGGTTGTGTGCGGCAGTAATAAAAGTGAAAGGTTCAATCGCAAATTTAGGTTAATTTATTGTTTGTTAGCAAATTGACAAGCGCATTGTTTTTATAGCCGTACAAGTACAGAATAAAGGTTTACTTTATAATTAGTTTTTGACTTGTTTTTGTAATATTTTAAATGTGGGTAAACTCTTACGGCCTCTAGTGTATATAGGATAAATACTAGATGTTACTTTGTATTAAAATCTGCAATATTGTAATTCTTCTTAAGGTAGTACTTCTTTCATTCTACTGTTATATCTATTAAATCTAAGATTTTTTGGCAGTTTACTATAGAGTTTGCTTCCCGTAAACTGGATTGCCTTTTACAATGTTACTAGTCAATGATTCGGTATTCTTAATAGATTTTACGTTCTAGTGAAGTACCTATTGCACATTTCATTTAAAGTATACGCAGTTTTGTTTTGATGTGCAAAGTTTGCCAATGACGTACCGGAGCAAAGTTCATTTCAATTTATCGTGCGAGTTCATAAACAAACCCATTATGGATTTATTGTTATAATCTCCCCTCTAATTGTTATATAATAAATTGCCGATGTTAAGCACCAAATTTGAAATACCATTAAAGTGCTCGAGTCGGATTAAAGATATTCAGAAATTTAAGTAATTTTAGGGTTTATATTATTTGCGCTATAACCTCTTTATAAGTAACAAAGAGAGGGTCTTAGATGTTAAACTCAGTTTTGGTTCTGACTTTGTCAACTTGTTGTTGGAGCCCCTTCAAATACTTCCGAAAAATTGTTCCATAGATGGCCAGCCGTTTAATTTTTACAACCGAAAATAGTGAAATAAGCTTCAGTACTCGAATACAAAAGACATTTGCTTATCCAATAGGTAGATTGCACTGTTCGAATCTCGGTGGTACCATTTTTTTTTGTTTCATTCGTTGCAAATTAAATACTATAATGATAATGAAGCTACAAAATAACGTTTGGTTTAAGTAGATTGCCTATAATATAATTATTTAATTAATTATTAATAAGTCGTAGCTACTTAAGCATACGTCATAACCAATGACGACGTAACTAAAAAAGTTTCGTGGTTTTCAGTGTACAAATATTTCATATAAGATAAAGATGGGGTTTAATTGTTGGGTCACTTATTTCTAATCTATAGGGCTGTCCAAATCTTCGGCTCGCCAGGTCCTGACTCGCCCTCACGCATGACTGATACGAAAATTGTCCAAGCTCGTTGAGCCAATCTCTCTCCGTTTTCTGCTATGCACGTATCGTACATAATATTCACGTTATAATATATTTACACTGCATCAAATGGAAGAACATTTTAACAGTTTATCTGTATATGTTTCATGAGGAATAGTAATATGTAATTATAAAATAGGTCTAGCTAAATGTTTCGGCTCGACAAAATCTAATTAAGCTGGAGAATGCGAGATCCTTTTTCTTATGTGTAAAGATATTCAATTGTCTTTCTCTTTGTGAAAAACTTAACCATGGAAGGTGTTATTCATAGAATACAAATTTGTCCCTATTATTTTGCAAATAAATTTATCTATTCGTTTTAATAGAATATTAGTGCATGTCCTATGTATTTTAGCATGTACAACAACTATTTACGATAATTATATAGGACTAGTGGGTGCATTTGAGAAATTGCAAAATGCAAAATTTTCGTTAGTGCAATTACTGCAAATAGTGGACGAATTGAGTACACATTACTGCACGCTATAACAGACGACAGAAACAAGCGCGTTATAGAAAAGTTCGAAAGTATTTTCAATAGATTCCGATTTTATAACCTTAAGACAAATTTGTGGTGGTGCATTTGTAGATCCGTTAACTAATTCCAAAGACTATTTTAACCACGTCTGTGTTACATCGATCGATGTTCAACGATCTTTCTCAAGGTACAAGAACATTTTTTCCCACCCGAGAATCCACTTCACCGAGACAAATGCCCAGACATACCTGATGCTTCAAATTTTTCATGACTCTCTAATTCAATTTTCTGAGCTCACCAAAAATTATGAAGAAGGTAAGTTTTTATGTTTTCGATATAAGTGCTAAAGCACAGAGGACATGTATTAATATTCCGTTAAAATCAATAGACAAATTAATATGCAAAACAAAAGAGACAAATTCCTGTTTTATATATAACATCTTCCACAGTTACATTTTTAACAAAGAGAAAAATAATTGAACATCATTATATATAAAAAAGATTCTCGCATTCCCCTGCTTAATTAGATTTTATCCAGCCGCAACATTACCGCCAAAATTTTACAATTACATATCACTATTCTTTATGAAATATATAGAGATAAATTGTTAAAATGTTCTTCCACATAATGAGGTATAAATGAAAATTACACACCTAATCATCTGCGGCTAATATTTTGTAAGATGTACAAAATTACATTATTGATACTCTGGCTAACTTCTGACCTTTTGTCCGAGAGAAGACACAAAGAACTCGGATTCCTGGAAATATGATGCTGAACAACGTCAGCTTCAGTAGCACGCAGCAAATTGTTAATAGATTTGCAGAATATTTTAGCTGTTCTCACCGATCTATCATCTGTCACAATCATCAAGAAGCATGTAATAAAAGGTTCTGCATTAGCATTACTGATTTTTGCGACAACCATCCTGCAGTCCATATATAAACTAAAAAAATACTTATAATTCTGGCCATGACCAAGTTCCCTCATTTTTCGTTAAGGATTGCAAGTGCATATTAGTGAATGCTTTGTCTAGAATCTTTTCTTTGGCCTTAAAATCTTGTTTCCGGATAAATGGTATATTGCTTGCACTGTGCTTTTATGCAAAACTGGCAAGCCTTCCGATATATCCAGTTATCGCGCCATATCTATCCTGTCAAACTTTACCAAAGTTTTTGAAAAATGTCTATACTCTGCTATGTATCCTTCATCAAAAAGAGCAGTTCATCCTCTCAGCATAGCTTTGTTGATCAATTGCAACTAACTTATGCCAATTTACACAGTACTACTTGATGGTCTATATACCGATTCTCGTGAAGTTTTTGATCACACCTATAAATTGATGTCCTTTGGATTTCGTGATTCTCTGGTACATTTGTTTCAGTCGTATCTGTTAAATAGACGTCAGTATGTGTTTTCAATGAGTTTGGCTTTCGCGCATTCATTCCTTCTTCGTGAGCTCCTCAAAGGTCTAACTTTGGGCCTTGAATATTTATTTTATTTATATTGTCGTTATTATTATTAAGAGCACTGCAAAAGATCCACACAACAAGCTGATAATGCCGGCGCATGAGTTTAATATCTGATAGCCTTTCCTTTTAAGAACTTTTCTCTTCTTTGGAAAGATTATACACAATCTCTGCTAGCGTTTAAAAGCAAATATTACACTTTCTGACCTCTATTGTTATAACTGGTACATTTCCTTTTTGTTATTTGAATATTGTTAAACCGATGGTTCAACCCTAAACAGATCCGTACGTCACCAAGTTCATCCTCACACAATCGATAATGAATAATCATTGAATTCAAATAGGTGACTTATGCATCGTAAGTATCCAGTTATGTTAATTTTTCTGAAATCGTCCTCGTAATTAAGTCGACGTCAAGTTTCTTATTTGCATCCATTAAGAAGTTTGAGTAATATTCCTTGGCGACCGTGTCAATTATGTATGATTAAGCTAATGGACGTCATTAAAAATGCAGAAAAGAAAATGGTCGTAATTTCTAAACGGGCATAAATATAACTCCTTTTAATAGGTTAGCGCTACAAAGAGAATGTCGCGATAGAAATAAAATGTAGTACAGTGAATGATAGACGATTGGAAAACGGCGTACGGAAAATAATTGTAGAGATCGGTTAATGAACAGAGAAATAAATGCTAACAATGAAATATTAAGAATTTTTAAACCTATCTGTTAAATTTATACCTAGGCGAAGCAGTACTATAAGTTAGCTTTAAATATACAAATAAACTGCGTATTATTAGATAAGAAATACTTAAGAATAACCAATAAAATGCTTTCTAATAATATCGCTTAAATTAGAAACGAAGCAGCTTTCGCCATATCTTCAACTTTAGTAGTTGGTGATTTTAAATAATGGGAATTTTTAATGGTTTAATAGCAATTACAAAAATCAAGGACGAAGGTAGCAGTACGCACCGAAAAAATATAGCTGAGTCAGCATGTTTCTGGCGACGTTTACGTAAAGCACGACGATGTTTACAAATAATTACAAATGCAGATATGTTATTTATGTTATATGGCAAAGATAATTACATCGATAAAATCGAAAGTACAAGGTAACTGTACTTCTCAAACGTACGCAACTTCAAATTATACGATCGATACATATCTATACCAAGGAAAATATGTCTGGATCAAGATTGAATAGCTTGAATAACTACACATACGATCAGCTAGGAAAGGCTTCGGATAGTTGATTGTGGATTAGATGCCTTTTATCATTCAGAGAGGACGTAAAACAGTAGGCAGATCAATCACAGACGGAATATTCACTCTACAACAAATTGTAGAAATGCACATTGAGTACAATAGAGAAACACTCATAGGGTTTATAGACTTCGAAAAGGCTTTCGATAGTGTCAACAACAGTGTAAATTATGGGATACTATGAAAGAACAGTGATATGCACATTATTTAACAAGAGCTATAGAGGGTTTATGCATTGACACCAGAATTATGGTAGATATAGGCGAAAGATTAATTAAGGAAATACCAAAAAACAAAGCAGTTAGACAAGGCTACTGTGTGTCGCCAACATTATTTAACATGTATATTGATACTATTATAAAGGAATGGAAAAAGAAATACCCTAAAGGAATACGTTTAGAATAGAATGCCACCCTAAATTCTATCTTATATGCTGACGACTTAGTACTCCTAACAGAAGCAGTGGATAATCTACACAAAGGACTATATACATTCCAAAAAACTTGCAAAAACTCTGAAATGAAAATATTGCCAAATAAAACCAAAACCATAGCTTTCTTGGGTAAATATCCAATTAGGACAAACAGGTGCAACAGGTGAAACACTTTGAGTATTTAGGGTGCGACGTATCTTATGATCGAAAGAGAAGAAAAACTGAATAAATCTGATATAAATCATATATCTGTTTACAAGACGATAGCAGTGGTAACTCTTTCATACGGCAGCGAAACATGGACAAGAACGAAAAAACAAGAAAGCAAGATACAGACACAAGAGATAATAATAATCTTTATTTGTCCAATAATAATTTTCACTTACAGGACAACATACAAATAATTGGTGCAGTTACATTGATTATATACCTCGTTTCAAATCAACACACATATACAATACATTTCATAAAAATAAACATAACCCCAACATAAACAAATACTATATGAGTATATTCTATTGAAATTGGTGACCATATGGAACATAGGCGATTTGGTTAAGATATTTGTATTGCGCCTACACGCCACGAGAAAATCAAGCAATCGTGTGCAACGTGGTGGTACTTGGATATCGACATAAGCTAATAACGATGGTGAATCTATTTCATTAGATAATAAGTTAAATAAAAATCTGGCACTGTTTTTATTGCGACGACCTTCTAATGAATTAAAATTATGTTACTGCAGCAATGTTACATAGTCTGAACCACGATCAGGGTAAGTACCGCTGGCCTTTAAGCTAAGGTATTTGAGGAATCGCTTTTGTACACGTTCAATTGAAATCACGTGATATGTATAGTAAAGATACCAAATTAAGTTGCCTTATTCCAATTTAGATCGAACAAGAGCATAGTGCAGAAACCTTACCATTGAGATGTCACGAAAGGCGCGATAAGTTCTTATTAGAAATTATAAGATTTAGATGCAGAACGGCATATAGCGGATATATGATCTGAAAAGCTTAGTTTTGTGGCAAAAGTACTCCCTAATCCCTCACTTTTCTGTTCTTGTAATGAATGTAGAATGAAGATAGTAATTAAAAATGATTGGATTACAGCGTCTGGTATAAGAGATCACTAAACATTTGCCAATATTTAGAGATATGCCATTCAAAGTACACCAATCATTAATCAGGGTAAGATAAGTCTGCAACTTAACGCCATCAACTAGGAAATCGATAATATGGTAGATTTTAAGATCAACCGGGTATGCTAAAGCATCACATTGCAATTTATCGAGCAAATCATTCAAAAAAATATTAAATAAAAGTGGTCCGAGATTAGAATCCTGCGGAACTCCAGATAGTATTCTGAAGCGAGTGGATGTATAACCATTATAGAAAACGTAACGACTCCTTCCAAAGAGGTAAGATGAAATCAATTTTACCAACGAAGGGCAGAAGCCAATACTTTCCAGTTTAGCACAAAGTAAGTTGTGATTAATGCGATCAACCTGACATAAATCCGTGTTGATGAATTGACAAAAATGGTTTAACATTAAAATAAATATTATTAAATAAAGTATGTTCAAATACTTTTGCAAAGTTAGCTAAAATGTTTACAGGTCTGTAATTCATAATGTTAGTTCGGTCACCTCCCTTAAACACTGGCACTATTTTATTAGTTCCCAAATTATGGGAAATGTGGAACTTTTAATAATTGGATTGTATAGTGTACACAGTGGATACGCAAAGATAGAAGCTCATTCACGAACTAGGAAACTAGGTATGTTATCATCACCCGATCTCATATCATTAGTAAGCCTTGAAGCACTCCTCAGCACCTCATCCGCAGTAACAAATGATACACCAAAAGAGGGACAGTTACTATTTACAGTTTGTGAAACCAATGTGCTGACACTAAATGCATTAGATGATATTTTTAGGAAGGTTGCACAAGATCTGATATATATAAAAAATATAGATGTAAGTAGAGAACTAAACATCTTCGACATAAATGAGAGAATAGAGGAAAATAAAAATTAGTGGAGAGAACACGCAGAACAGATGCAAGTGACAAGATTGCCAGCCAGAGCGAGATTTTATAGCTGTTTAGAAAGAAGAATGAAGCGAAGAAGAAGAAGCACGTAAAATATACGCGAGGAGTTTTTGAAATAACAACTTACGTCAATAATCTGGAAAATTTGCTAATACAGAAACAAGTACTTCTTCCTCAAATTCTGTTTCATTTTTCAACGTAGTTCCCTTGTAAGTCTATATACTTTTCACAGCCATGCTTACTTCTTTGCAATTCTGTGCAAATTCTAGTCGGTATCTTGTTTTGCTAAATAAATGTTTACCAATGTGATGGCCTCTACGTTTGATGAAAATTTTTCATTTCACGTCACGCAGTAACATAAACTGACCGGCACTTTGCCCGACTTGATTCCAATGGACTTCTTCCAATAGAGCTATATTCAATCAAAAGTATGCAGCAAGACTCATCACTCTGTGAGTGAAATGAACGAGAATATGCGATAAGCTTTTCTGTCAAAATTCTCTATAACAGCTGTTTGCAACTCACTGTCGACTTTAAACAACGTTCCCTAAGGTCTTCTTTAAATTAGAAAACACATAAAAAGCACAAGGAACCATATCCAGACTATACGGTGGATGTTCCAATTCTTGAAAGCCCCATTTGCGGATGGCAGCTTGTGAAACGGGGGCAGAATGGACGAGAGCATTACCGTGCAATAATCGCAATCTTTCTGCCAATTTTTCACCATGTTTTGCACGAATAGTGTCTCTTAATTTACGCAATAAAGACGCATAGTGTGTGTCGTTCACAGTTGTATTGCGCTCTATAAAATCAATTAGCAAAATGTCCTCACAGTATTAGAATATTGTGGCCATCACCTTTTTCGTTGGTTGAACGACTTTCGCCTTTCTGGCATGAGGTTCATCAGATCACCGCCATTTCATGGACTCCCTTTTAGATAGAGGATCATAAAACGGAACTATTGTTTATCCCTTGTAAGAGTGGATTCCAAAATGGGTTTTCGGTCGTTGGTTAAATGGTTAAAAACGATTGCGCACATTCAACTCGACGTTCACGTTGGAGAGCAGAAAGAAGTCGCGGCACCCATTTTGCACTGATTTTATTCATACCCGAATGATCATGAAATTCGGCGAATACTTGTTTCGGATATGTTTGTTATCATTGCTAATTTCTTCTTTACTTTCAAATGGCGATTTTCTAGCACTAAATCTTCAATAATTGAAATTTGTTGATGCGTTAACACTTCAATTGATCCACCTGGTCGTTCAGCATCTTCCACTGATTCTTGCCCCAAACGAAAACATTTTGTCCACTTTTTTACAGTGGAATGCGAAGAAGATAAATCACCGTAAACCCCGTCTCAACATTGTTTTATCTGATTAGACGTATGCCCTTGTTTTGTTAAAAATTTGATGACCGCGAGGTACACCGTTTTCATTATTTCAGATATTTACATGCTCTAATCACGTTGGTTAGTTGGCTACTAAAAACTACTACTCTTCGAACCGTCATATTTATAGCGTAGACATCGCGTATGTGCATGCATACCTTGACGGAATTTGAACACTCTTGAACCTGTCTAAGCCTGTCAGGCCGAGAATTTGTAGCGCCTACCTCGTATATGCAGCAGAAACACAGCAAGGGAAAAAAAGCAATATACTACTCTACGATATCTTCTTGTAAATTTCAATTCAATAAAAGAATAAAGAAGTTATTACTCTTAATAGCAGCATTATATTAAAAAAGATAGACGAAGTCAACTTAACAGTCCTTAAAGCTCATTTATTGTTGTAAATAACTCAAAAAATAATAATGCTTTTGAACAGATGGAAGTAGCTACCTTTGGCCCTAGTTACCAACGATTTTGTTTAAGAACGCTTAAACAAAATCAATTTCATTATAAAACCTAATACCTCCAGCTGAGCAGGCTTGTTTGCGTTGCACGTGAAATAATTATATATATGTCCATTTTCTACTTACCGTATGCAAAGTAGATTGCACATTTGTTACTCTTCCCGTTGGCTTTTAGCTAGTCCACGTATATGCTTATGACCTTCGCAATTATGCCGGTACCTGTAAGTTGTAAAATGTACTGCAACTCCAGGGGATTTCACCTGTCTCCAATCTACCGTAGCTATCCGATGGGTGCTCCATGCGTTGGAATAGAGAAAACGCGGTTCTTAATATGCAGCGGACGCAACGAATTAAATGAAAACGGGTATATATGTAGTATTTCGGTAGTAACATATAACACGCACATAGGTTATGCATATAAACAGCACTATCAAACTGTTTAAGTTAGGGCTTTATGTACTAACAAATACGAGATTGTTAATGCGATTTTAAAAGCTGTAATAGGTAGAATCGGATAAATTAAATTTGTCATCTTAAACTAGTTTCATAACTGGTTTACTTTAAATGTTATGTTTGTCTCTTGAATTACCATTTGGACATTAATGTTTTCCCTATAAGTTAATCTTAGCGCTGCTGGAAATTGTATTATAATTAGAGTAGTTCCAAATATCCCCGTTGAGATGCACTCGATTATTTCAATCCAAATCCAATCTTGGTGTAAGGTACACACGCTACGTATATAGTGAGCTTGTTAGATAAGAAGTTGGGTCAAAATGGATCGTTTTTCGTAGTCCCTCTAAACTAGAAAGTAATTTTGCATTGCATTATAAAACTGTCAACTATAAATTTACATCAAATTTTAGTGCAGTATTGAATGGAATTAATAAATTACTACCTTATTGTTTTAAACTATCAAACTATCCTAAACGCAACTGAAATGTATTTTATTTCGTTAATTGCTAAAGAACTGTTGCATGTACACGACCGTCCATGTTAGTTCTGATACTCAATAAAATCTAATCTCTACTAAAAGATAATATAATTGCTTTTTATATAGATAATATTTATACTAGTTGTGAAGTTTATTGTTTATTAATTGTAGACGCAAACTTCCAAGAATATCAATTAGAAAATGATTAACAAGCCATTATATTTTATCAACCAATACAATAATTTTCAGAATAGTACTGATCGCCACAAATAGGATTATCATTGGGACAATATTGCAGGTAATAAATCTACAATACTCTTTGGGATGGGAGCACGCCACCCGAAAGTCTATTGTGTATTGATAAATGCTTTAGTTTCTAAGTAAACCTGCTTGTTTGTGCATTAGTGCTAAGAGCCTATCTTTTTGTGGGAACCTGATTAAAGTTATTAAAATGCCGAGAGGAAAACCGACAAATTTAAAATGCGCTCTGTGATGGTTGGTTTTCATCCGGAAGGTTGGTCAGTACATGAAACTTCAGTGGATGATTAGAAAAGGGTGCTATGGACTCGTGAGTCAAAACTTGAGGTGTTCGGACAATCGAGACGCGTTTTTGTAAGAAGAGCGAAAGGCCAAAGAATATTGCGGGATAGTGTACCGCCAACTGTCAAGCAAGGAAGAAGTTCTGTGCTTGCTTTGCGTTGCAGACAACGACCCCAAATACTCAGCAGTGATATGTAAACATTTCTTAAATGAAGAACAAGATAATGGCAATTTACAAATAATGACATGGACGCCGCAAATTCCCGACCTAAACCCCATCAACCTGTTATGGGATGAATTAGACAGGAGAGTCCGAAAAGTATGCCCTCCCTCCGTAGGCCACCTGCGGAACATTTTACAAGAGGAATGGAGTAATATGCCAAATAGAGTCCTTAAAAAAACTAGTGGAGCGGATGCCTCGGATTATGAGAGCTGTTCTTTCCGCAGAAGGGAGTTTCTTTGATGAACGGAATGTTTAAGAAGTTTCTGTTTATTTTTTGTTAGAATTACTTTTTTTTACTTTAATTTAATCGCTATTAATAAAATGCAAAGTTTTGGAAAGATTAGTGAATATTTTCTCGTTTTTTAAAATTTTATTTGCCGAAGTACTATGGACGGCAGTGTATACAAAGCTATTTACGGACTTCGAAATTTACTACAGGAAAAAAAAAACAGTTCAGAAGCTAAAAGATTTATGACCGATTAGCATTCTTTATATAATGAGTAAAATATTTCAAAGGGTTCCAGAGATTTAAATAAAAGATTATGCAAATAAAGAAAAGCTATTACTGGAATTTCTATTGGGATTTGATGCCGGTTATAGTTGTATAACAGCGCTCGTTTGCGTTACCGATGATATTTTAAAATTGATTGACCAGGGTTTGTTGACAATTTTAGTGCTTCTCGATTATTCGAACGCCTTTGACACAGTGAATCATAATTTTTTGCTAAATTCTACTCGAAAAGACTTTGATCAACATTCAATAAAATCGTTAGGAAATTTCTTATGTGACGGATATCGTAGTGCCAAATTAAAGTCTCTCCCTCGATCGCTTCAGGTTCTACAAGGGTTGTCGCAGTAACCCACATTAAGCCCAATGTTATTCTTTATGTTTCGTCTACTTTAGATAACTTAAAATACGCGAGGGCTCATCACTACACAGATGATTTACAAATTTATTATTTGTTCAGACACTCTAGTTGGCTGTATGATTAGAGTTAGGTGAGTTATGTTTAGAATCCTATATAATAAAATATTAGCGTTAGCTCATTTAAACAATTAAAACAGTTTTCGTTAACTCTAGTTTTAAAGTATCTGGATAAATCCAAGATTTGTTGCATACAAAACCAGACGACAATTACACATTTATTGCTACTTAATTTACTTAGTATTCTTTTAAACTTAAGGTAAGCCTACACTTCTAAAACAGCAAAGAGACCTTCGAGGGCATTTACCAGGTGTATGCATAAGTCCTTTCCAGTTTATTGCTAAAAGGAAATACGTAATTTCCAAGGGAAACTATTTTTTATTCAAAATATTGGCCACTAGCTTCTACACATTTCACCCTTCTTTTATTTAATTTATGGATACCATGCCAGAAAAACTGCTTGTTTTTTGTGGCAAACCATTCGTCCAGCCATGTTCCAACTTCCTCGCAATTGCTGAAGTGCTGCTCTGCGAGCGCGTGCCCCATTGATACGAAGAGGTCTGAGGAGTACGGCGAGTGCGGAAGGATGTTTCATCCAAGCGGTTTCAAGGTGTCTTTCACTGGTTTTGCTGCGTATTGTCGTGTAACAAAATCACTTTGCCATATCTTCTGACCCATTCCGGTTATTAATGCGTGGTTTAAATTAATCATTTGTTGGCGATAGCGTGGTGTATTAACGGTTTCGTCGGGCTTCAAGAGTTCGTAATACACAATATGGCTCTGGTCCCACCAGACACAGAGTATGGTCTTCTTGCCGAAGCGATACAAAAATGATTTCCTTTCATGGCGTTGAAGCAGCATTTTACTGTGATTACGATTTTCCATTTGACGTTCGTTCAAATCGTGTAGGACCCATTTACCGAGTTTATTGATCTTCCCCATTGCTCGTAAACGTTTTCTTGTGGCACATATAGTGCTTGTGCTAATTGCCGTTACTTTTGAGTTGGGTCATCATCCAATAATTCCTGCAATTGCTCGTCTTTGCATTTTTGTCTACCAAAACGTTTATTGTCTTTCAGGACTTTTAAATTGTCGAAACCATGTCGCACATGTTCAAATCAATGCAGCGTATTCACCATATATTTCTATCAGCAAACGATGACTTTCAACAGCCGTTTTATTTTGATTAAAAGAGAAAAGTAATGCGTGCCACAAATGTTCTTTTTCAGGTACAAAACTCGACATGATCTCTGAACGATAAAGCAAAAACGCAAATTTTTGGCGGACTCAGCTTGTATGTTATTATAGTTTAAATATCAGACGAATAAAATACGGAAAAAGCTTATGCATACACCTGGTATTTGCTTTTAAAGTATGAGTATATTAAAGATATGTTAATAAATGTTTATTTGGAAATAAATACGTATAATATGAAAGGTTTCGATATGAGCTTTCCTTCTATATGTTATCTTAAATTATGAATTATCGTGCATTAAGAACATTATTACAGTCTATAATTGCAGTGTCAAGTTATCAACCGATTTACAACCTTATCATTAGTAAACAGTGTCAGAGCAAGTCATTATATATAAAATTCCGTTAATGCTAATTTATTTTTCTTTATTTTTATCTTAAATTTATATATGAAACTTACTGCATAATATGCAAAAGTTAATTATATTTAGGATACTCGAGCCTTGTGACGTCTTTAAATGTAGAGACGCAAGCTAAATTACCTTCCAAGTAAAATTGCTACAGAACCGGTCTTGGTCAATTTGCGTAATTGGCCAATGATAAAAAACGACGCATTAGAAAATAGGTCGGAAATTTTTATGCTTAAAAACAACATTACATGTTTTTATACTTACCATTTAGATAGAATAGTTTCTGACGTGCAAATTACACCAATTACGAAAAGTCTACATACACATAAGCTACTGTATTTACTGCTAGCCTGTATTTTTTTGTCTAAGTTTTTATTTCTCCAGATATATAGTCAATTAAGATAAAACGTTGCAATACGATCGGTGTTTAAAAATGAAAGCAATATGGTAGTGAGTGTAGATGAAAATGTCGCATTGTGGCGATTCTACTATTTAAATGAGAATCTGAATGATCCATTTTGTTGATTTATCGACGATATGTAGCATGCGTTTAAATCCTTTATAATGTATTACGAGGGTTGACTTTTAAATTTTGCATATAGAGAAGGAATGAAACAGGAGATAACTTTTAAAAATTTTATTGTTATCTCCACGAAGGTTAATGTGACATGCGCTCCAACCAACTCTGGAGGCAGTTCCACTTGTTTGTTGGTACAGTAAAAATTGCGTTTTTGAAGACATGACTTGACCGCGCAGTCTATTCTTGATTTTTGTAAAGGTAAAGAAACCGTTAGGACGTATGTAGGTTCGGACTGTACAGAGGATGGTACAATTCGACGTTTTGTTGCGTGCGAACTTGATGGAGGATGGTTTGAAGTTCGGCGTTGGTTTTTCGAAGTTCAGCGATGACTTGCGGCAAAAAAATGGTTGTATAACAATCAGCAGTAAGAGTTCTTTGATCTTGTAGAGGAATTGTTGCTACATGATCTGCTTTCGAGGCAATTGTTGCGACCCTCCTTTTGGAGACACTTTTTGAGTACGGATGACATTTGTCGGCTTTTCTTCACCTTGGAACGCCCAAACAGATGACTGGTGTTTAATTTCTAGCTCGTATACGTAAATCCAAGATTCATCACGACTGGCGATGTTGTACACGCTTATAGAGTTTCCGGTGTTGAAGCGGTCTAGAGTTTTTGACACCAATTCACCCTAGCCGCTTTCCCCTGTCAGCGGATACGGTATCTAACAGAAAACTAATTTTATACAAACAATTCTTTGTGCAAATTTTTTTGAATTGTGGTTTATGAAATCTGGAATGATGGCTCAATCTCGCGATATGTTATATGTCGATCTTCGTTGATGATATTTGTGCACAACATCGACCTTTTCCCGAGTCACTGCCGTTTCTGATGCACCAGCTGTTGGATACCAACGCAAAATTGTTGACTGATGTGGCGCTTCGTTACCCAAAATAGAAAGCAACTAGGTGAGCCATTCTTGTTGAGATAATTGTCTTCGAAAATTATAAGAAAATTACTGCGCGAAAATGCTCTCGGTTCAATTTTATTTTTCAACTAATTTGTCGGCTTTGACAGTTCATTGTAGCTACGACACTCCACGTATCGCACTGAAACTTTAGAGTTAGGTTAATTAAAGATGGAGGTTGGTTTTTAGTGTTGACATTTCACTAGTGGCTCCCTCTATGTTCGAGTATGCAAAACTTAAACGCCATCCCTCGCAAATGATTTAATATTTACCATGCAATTATTCAATAAATTGACGAAATGGTGTCAATCGCGTTTGACATTATTTATCAGCTAGAGAGGTGTTAAAGAAAGGCATGAAATTTGTGATGTGCATTCTGAATAAAACATAGCTTTTTTTACTATTACGACTGTTCGTATATAGTTATATTAAAATAGTGATTACTTCGAGATTTTTGGTACGATTATTTGAGTAAATTGGGTAAATGGAAAATTATGAACAGTATCAAGTTTAAAATACATTATCTTGAACTTAAAAATTCGGTAGAATTTAAACCTTCAGCTCCTATATAATAATTCAACTTTTTAACTTACATGCAACACGTGAATCCTAAGTTCGATATTTACATTTTCACCAATTTGATTTAATCATGGTCATTAGCACTAATATTTTCAAATGGCTACGATTCCGATATGTCCCAATAGCACTAATCGGTTTCAATACTGCAGAGTCCCTTGTCACTATGCATTTCCCCTTTGAGGAATGCTTTAACATTTGATATACAGATATAATCTGAGCAATGTCAACGACGGGAAGGCTTGACATGTAGTAGGGTAATAGCTTACGACGAATGAGTGATAGACTGATTGTAGATAGAATTGTTTATTAGAGACAAATAAACAGTTTGAATTCTCTAACTCAATAGAAATCACCCAGATCTTTAACTAAGAAACAAACTCAAACTGCTTACGCAAATAAAATGGAGGCGTTTATAACGATGATACTGGAAAATATTGGGTTTTAATTAGGGACAAGAATAGTAGTTCTCGTATACTTGGTTTAATGCACTGAAATGACGTTACTTTTGTGAATTCGTCACGCTTTTATTACTTACTTTTCTAGCCTCTACTGCATATATACCTTCTGTAGATGATAATTACTACGTGAATCATCTTTAGAGATCTCCGTTACATCATATTCTATATATTACTGAATCGGAGGCCTGATTAATAAAACAGTCATTGAAGAAATAAAGAATAGGATTCACAAGTATCGCAGTAAACTCCACATCACACAAACTAATAATTTATTCGAAACGCAGCATTATTATTAGTTTGTATGGTGTGGAGTTTACTGCAAAACCTCTGAGTTATACAGTCATGCAGTCTTTGGAGTCATTGTAAAGAATAAGATGAAGTTTCTAGCTTTCTGCTGCGGGATTGCAATATGGTTCTGGCTCAGCCATTAACAACTACCTTCAATTGTATATTAGTGGTTGCTGACTTTCCTGCGTTATGTCTAAGGTGTCAGATCTCTAAGTGCGGTTCTACATTGGATAACACTAATTATAGCCCTGTATTAATTCTTAACAATTATGCTGAAACATTTCGAATAGTGTTATTCTCACGCGTATATACTTACGTCAAGAAGTACATCTCCCTTTTCAAAAATTTTTTTTGACCTTGACAAATAGTCTTTTAGCCACGTAAAAATTCTAAAATATAAACGTCAAAAAGAAGAAACGATACGAAAGGAACAGCGCAAGGATACTCACTTCACGACACATGGCCGATCGCGCCGTGCCAATTTGAATCAAAACAACACATACAGGACCGCGGAAACGGAGGAAACCTGCAAGAGGAAAGGTAAGCAAAGGAAACGAAGCTGACTTACAGAACTAAAAACGAAGGAAAAGCGAAAACCAGTCTCATAAACGTATTTTGTGCAGAATGAAAGAGCTATTAACTAGGAGGTAGGAAAAGAATTTGGATAAATCTTGAAAGAATTCATCTCGATATCTGGCGAAATTAGGCATCCGAATAAAATATGGTTAACATCACCTAATGTCTCATTATCACATGAGCAGCAAGGGTTATCAAGAATACCAATCCTATTGGGATGTGCATGGGAGAATATATGATAAAAGTTTAATCGGGATATTGTAGAACTAAAGTATCTGGTAACACTACACTTGTGAATGTAATCAATGTGAGAGGGTAATTTAAGATAGAGTAACGCATAATGCGTTTTGAATTTCTGGGTAAATACATGCCAGTCAGTACTCCAACGTTCCTTACTCTGAGCCCTAAAATAGATAATAATATCCAGAACAGCAACCGGTGAAAAACGTATATCCGTAACCGAATTTCTAGAAGGCATATCAGCTATGTCGTTAATTGTTAATTATGTCAGAATGGACTTTATATCATATAAGCTTAACTTGCACGTTCTTTTCCTATATAGCAAGTCAAAAATTTTAGTGACAATGACATGATTTTTATTAGAATTCCAAGAATTTTGTATTGACTTCAGGGCAAATTGAGAATCAGATATTGTAACAACGCCATTCAAGATAGAATTTTCTAAACAAAATTGCAAAGCTTTCATTATAGCGTTAAGCTCATCAGTAGAAATAGAGACTACAGAATTCAGTTTGAAAGATTCAAAATAGTTGTTTGTTGGAATGTAGAAGGCGGAACCAACTGAGCTAATATTTTTGGCATCATCTGTATAAATTTGTAAAAATTGATTGCAATTTTCTACTAATTTAGAATTAAGAGTAATACTGTTCGTACTTACATCGCTAGTATAATTTGGGTATAAAATTATGGATTTTATGAAAGTAGAAGGATAATCTGGCACTCCAGTAGAAGTAAGATCGATTTAACCTGAACATTCAAGATGACTAATATCTCTAAATGCAGAAGGAGGGGAATTTTTAATCTTCCAAAACCTGTTGATTAAATCAGATATGGCGTTGTTATATGAAGGCGTGAGTATTTGTTTTAGGGTTAAGTTCTTAGGTTTTAGGATAAATTTTTTAGCTAGAAATCTCGTCGGATGTAAAGAGGTAGCTCAAGAGATTCAGCTAGAACAATAAGGCATGGGGTGGACTGCATTGTTCCTATGCAACTTTGTATTACATTCTGTCTGTCTTAATCAGATGAGATTGGCTAGCCGACCCTTTTCAACATGTTTCATGTAAAAGACATCAACAGCAACCAATCTAACAGAATCCTTCACTTTCTTTTAAATCTCATAAAAGTATTATTAAGTAGCACTTTATTAAAAAAGGTCCAGTTGCTTTTCTGCATTTGCCACTTCAATCCAGGCAAATTACTTCAATATAGTCACCACATTATTCGAATACCAATTCCTGTTATGGATCTATTTTGATGCCGTACGAATTAGTTGATGAGTACTGCTACCGGTTTTTATTATGCGAGATCTACCACAGGTAGCGCATAGGTAGGTAGCCAAATTCAATCACGAGTTCGAATTTGTTGATTCTTTAAATAACATGCATATAAATGTGACGTGAACGAAATTAGAAATTAATGATGGGAGTGTTAACGTTGGTATGACGACCACTAATAGAATATTTTCTACAGACACTTTTGGTTAGTATTTAATAATCTCCTTGCATAGTAGATTAGCATATATGTACTGAAATTTGTCTATGGAATAACGTAGCTGATATATTGTGGTCATATACTTATGTTATCGCTTTAGTTAATCTTAATGTATTAGGCGGTGTATGAGGACGTTTTTTTCTCTAAGAAATATTTGTTCACCTCTCATAAAATACCTTTCAATTTTTTTCCCATGCAATTGCCTTCGGTTTATAAATAAATTGATATGCATATTTAGAACCATATATAAGGTATGCATATATTTATCTCTTGATATTTTTTATAGTACAAAAAAGTATGTACCTGTACATTCAACAAAAAGAACCTGCTGCGATATTTAAAAGTATCCATACAAAACATACTCTATTAAAAAATAGCACAATATCAAAATTCAGTTCAAACGTGGCCACACAAACACAAGTGACGAACCACGCAGTGGAAGCTTAATTTACTACTAACAATGAAATGGTCTACAAGATCCATGTCGTGTTAGCGGATCGCCGATTGATGTTGAAAGAGATAGCAGAGACAAGAGGCATCTCACAAGAACGCGTTGGTCATATCCTACACAAAGTTTTGGGTATGAAAAAGCTCTCGGCGCGATGGGTACCGCGTTTGCAAAAGCGAAATCGGGTGACCGTTTCGGAGGAGTGTCTGGCCAGGATCCCACGCAATCCAAGTGATTTCTTCATGCGTTTCGCAACCGTGGATAAAACTTGGATCCACCACTACATACCGGAGAAGAAGGAGCAGTCGAGAAGGTGGACTTTTCCGGACGAATCAGCTCCGAAGAAAGCAAAGACTGTTCTATCGGCCGGAAAGGTCACGGCGACAATTCTTTGGGATTCCCAAGATGTGACCCTCATCGAGTATCTGCAGATGAGTAGGAGGATCACTGGGCAATGCTAGAGCGACTTATTGACCCGATTCGATGCGGTATTGAAGGAGAAACGGCCTCGTTTGCAGCGGAAGAAAGTGCTTTTCCACCACGACAATGCACCGGCTCAGTCATCCCGAATCGTCATGTCCAAATTGAATGAGTTGTTTACGAATTAGTCTCTCATGCTCAATATTTGTCGGATCTAGCTCCCCGTGACTTTTTCTTGTTCCCGAACCTGAAAAAATCACTTGGAGGAAAGAGATTTGCCTCATTTGCCGCTACAGATGGCTATTTTGCAGACCTCGAAACATCCCACTTTTTCGACGACTTGAAGAGATTGAGGCACCATTTGAAAAAGTGTATTGATCTTCGAGGAGACTATATCGAAATATAAAAATAGAAAACCACACCAATACCGTGTTTTTCTCGTCAATTCCGGAAATATTTCAGGTCGCTCTCGTATTAGCTTTTTCAAACATTTTGTCATTTAAATTGGTATTTTTTTGTGTATCTAAATAATACTTTGTATTAGCGTTCATGGAAAACCATTGTTTAAAACTTTAAAGAATACTTAATCACTTTCTTGGAATTTAGTATTTTTTACTTTTTGCTAAAGACATTAAAATTTAAAATTACTTCTCTTCAAACACCTAAAAAAAAAAAAACAATACTCCATCATATCAAAACAATAATAAGTCAGAATAGGTAACCTTTAACACATATTTCAATATTAAATGGTCACATTGTCGAAACTGTAGGAATAATTTGTGAATACGTTCTTAATTTTCCAGGCACGTACGCAGTCGATCGTTATACAGTTATTCGAGAACTTCGCATTCGCATTTTGTTCCAGCTTCGTATATGTAATTATTCAGAGTAATTGTTGTAAACAATGCTGTCTATCTGTTGCGTAAACTTTACACAAATAATGATGAACAATAAGTAGCCCATTAACAAAGCGAAGCCAACATCTGTACCTGTATAAATGAGAACCTGTTGTATTTAGAAGAGGAATTAACGCTAATTAAATAGAGTACTTCTCAAGTGGAACTGCAAACCGTTCGACACTTTGTAGACATTACACTTAATTAAGCTATTTAACAGTTACTAGAAAATGCTTGCTAAAATAGAACATTTTTCAAGCCAAATTTATAATTACGGGTATATACAATTACGGGTTGTCAACATTTTGGTAACACTCCTGGGAGCACACATTATCGAAGTATTGCCTACAACAAATATTCAGTTCATAATATTCCGTGTATTTTAAAAACTTTTTAGATGGACTGTTTTGGGAGACCCTTGCAAGCCAAGATGCCAAAGTGATATTAACACTAAACGGTGGAAAACCCCCTCAACATGCTAGTTCTTACAGACCTGTATGCCTGTTGAATACATTGAGTAAGCATTTGGAAATCCTCCTGAAGAATAGGCTACTTGAAGAGCAAAAGGAGAAAGCTGACTTTTATCAGCAATAATATGAGTTTCGGAATGGAAGATCAACTTTCCAGGCAATCCAAACCATGGTGGAAATGATCAAATGGTGCGAGTGCAGATGCTATGTCATAATCACAATTGACGTCAAAAATGCTTTTAACTCAACCCGTCACAACTAAAGAACTGCAGGATAGACATATCTCTAGATACCAAGTTAGCTTTATATCAAGGTATGTCAAGAATACAAAAACACCATGATCGAGAAAGAAAAATATCTGGATGTGAGTGTGGGTGTCCCACAGTGCTGAGTGTTAGGTCCGGTTTTGTGGAACATTCTATATCACAGGGTGCTTGATCTAGGTCTGACTAGTGAAGTGATGTATGTAGCTTTTGCTGATGACTTGGCGTTGGTGGTGGGGATCAGTGATGATCACATGCTTATTGACAATACAAATACATGTTTACAAGAAACAAGTACGTGGATAAAATTACGCGGACTGGCGCTGCCTCCAAATAAAACTGAAGCCATCATTATAAAAGGCAAAAGGAGAAGAGGGCATGTTACTTTCACTCTGACTTTAACAAAGATAGTGCCTACGAAAAAGGTCAACTATTTGGGAGTGCTGCTAGACGAAAGGGTATTTTGGTGCTCATATGGAGATGAAGGCAAATAAGGCAGAACAGAAGATAGCCACCTTAACTAGGCTAATGCCAAATGTAACAGATTCAAGGAGCAGTAAAAGAGCGATTGGATATGGAGCACCAGCGTGGTACAGAATACTTTACGTCAAAATGTATAGACACTTTCGGGAGAATACAAAGAAACATTCTTATGCAGGCAGCCTCATCCTATAAGACAGTGTCTCTGGTGGCCGTGCAACAGGTCACCCCTACAGTAACGATTGACTTAATGGCTTTTGAGAGGACTTATATCTACAACTATCCGCAGGAAGAAAAAAATGTGTAGTCTTTAATACAAAGGAAAGAACCTTGACAGAATGGCAAGACGGATGAGAAATAAAGACTGAAACAGTGGACAGAACGCTTGATCCGAGAAATTGGGCCCTGGATAAACTGCAAACATCGTAACGTAGATTATTTCTGGACACAGGTTCTGACAGCACATGGTTCTTTCGTGTGTTTGCGAAAACAAGAGAAAAAGATGTGGGGGACAGCTGCATATACTGTAACGAAGTGCACGCAGAAAAGCTTCAGAAGGTTTTCGCCTCTAGCGTGGTTAACTCTTCCAGTTACAGTGACCTTCTTCCAAAGTGGTTTCGCCTCTAGCGTAGTGTTCACGTCCAGTTACCGTGCCACTTTGGTTCCCCTTTCTCTTTCCTGAAGAAGCTCCTGCGATGGAGGCGAAACGTCGAGATCCCGCCTTTCCCTTTTCTTTTCTTTCTTTCTTCTTTTTTCTTTTTCTTTTCTGTCCCCCTTCTGTTTTTCTTTGTTTTACTCTTTCTTCACCTTTTTCACTTTTTTCTTTCGTTTTATTTCTTTGTTTTTCCTTTTACTTTTATTTCATGTTCTCTTATACCTTATCATGACACTGTCCAATTCCGGAAACAGTTCGTTTATAACTCCTGAGAGGTTCATCCCGCAAATGATAGAATCAGCTGAAGATTGAAACGCTGTACAGAAATAGCTTGATGAAAGAAACAGATAAATTCGGTGAAAGTAGGATAGAAACAGTAGAGCACATCTGAGCAGCCAACGGTATCCGATGTTATATTTTCAAGAATTGCTCCAAATATCGTAGAAGGCTTCTATTAAGGGTTTCTTAGTGAGTATGCCACGTCGGAACGTCTGAGAGTCCCACACTGCTGCACTATACAACCAGGTGCGGCGTTGTCCATCAAAAGAAGATGAAGTGATACGGCCCTCAATTCGTATAGGCGATGTGGTTTGGTTTATTTACAAACTAGAGTAATCTCAAGAAAATAAATAACGAATGACAAGTAAAAACACTAACACTAATGAATATTTCACCCTGTATTTATATTTCACAGTACTTTCTGTACAACATTCGTTCAGGGACTCACTTCCTTCCGGTCGTACTTACAACCAATGCACGATATTTTCTCGAAACCTCTTGCGCGCTTTGAGAACATTCTCACGCTTCCTGTATTTACGCAGTTGTTTGTAGCGCTGGTAGCAGTATGATCAAATGTTAACATACATGTTATTTTCAAGAAAGGCCGCGCCTAGTTTAAGAATCGCCCATGATCAAAAAACACAATTGTTTTCTTTGGACTGGCAATGTCTGTGTATACTAACTCAATTTAATAATAATAATAATAATAATAATAATAATAATCCTTTATTGCCCAACAGCCCACGGGCCAATTACAGGACAAATTACAATACAATTCTTATATAAAATAAAATAAAATAAAATAATTCAAATCGTGTTGCCTACAATAATAATACAATAATAATGAAACAAAAAAAAAAAAAAAGAAGGACTCACAAAAATGGCTCTAGATCCCGTTTGTTTGCGTTCCTCACCATGTGACTGAGAGGTGCCTTAAGCAAAATGTTGGTATTAGCTCTAGGTACTTGAAATGTATTAAAGTAGCGAGTATGATGAGTAGGTACGGTAAAGTTTATTTGCGCCAGAAGGGCTGGCGAGTCGACAGTATTTCTCAGGATCCTGCAAAGAAACTCCACACTGTTACGCTCGCAGCGGTCAGCAAGAGATAGAAAACCATGCTCAACAAGTAAGCTATAATACTCGATACCTCTTGCAGGATACACGTTGTCCATTCGAAAGGAGAGATATTTTAGAAATTTCTTTTGAACCCGTTCGATCATAAGCTCTTGGTGTAAATAACGGGGATACCAAACAATGGAGGCGTATTCAAGCTTAGAACGAACGTAGGCATAATATAAACGTTTCATTACACGTAAGTCTGAGAAATGCCTGCAAGAACGCATGACAAAACCGAGAGTTTTGAAGCAGATGAACACATGGACGAAATATGTTCCGTAAATGACAGTCTATTATCAAACAAAACACCAAGATCCAAAGTTTTGATATTGCGTGGTATGGCTGCATCATTAATTTGGTAGTTATAGTATAAAGTAGTGTGAGTGTTATTGTAGGAAACCACAGTACACTTGTTGATGTTCAGAGGGAGATAATTGACCTTGCTCCAAGTATTAATGCGAAGAAGATTGTCTTGTAAATGTTTACAATCGAAAATGCTACCAACAGTATTAAATATCTTTACGTCATCTGCGTATGCTAAGACGTGACACGTAAACAGAGATAGTAAATCATTTATATAAAAATTGAAGAGAAGTGGTCCAAGATTTGAACCTTGAGGAACACCTGATGTTGGAGAAAACGGCGTAGAGGAATAACCATTGTAGCAGACATAACACTTCCTTCCAGTAAGGTAAGACTCAATCAACGTCAGAAACCCACACCAAAACCAAATTTGTCCATTTTTTGTAGTAGCATCTCGTGGTTAATGCAGTCGAAAGCTTTAGAAAAATCTATGTAAATAACATCCACCTGCTTTCGCTTATCAAGCGCTTCACCAAGATATTGGCCAATGCATGCTAAATTAGTGATCGTCGACCTACCTGCAACAAAACCGTGCTGATGCTCAGATATGAAAGGAGTTATGCAGGCAGATATTTCTTTGTAAAGCAAATGTTCAAATACCTTAGCGAAATTGGGCAGTATACTTATAGGCCTATAATCAGCAATGTTAGATCGGTTTCCTTTCTTAAATACGGGGGTAATTCTGCTAATTTTCCAAACCTTTGGAAAAGTTGACGTGCTTATCGCTAGGTGGAATATAGTTGACAGTGGATAGGACAGAACAGGAGCACAATCACGTACAAAGAAGCTCGGTATTCCATCATCTCCAGTTGTCATATTAGATTTAAGTCTCTTGATAGTGTACTCCACATCCAATTCAGAGAAGGCATGAACACAAAAATTATTATAATTGAGAAAAGAGTTGAAAGATACATTTTGAACACTAGGTTTATACACACTCGCAAAGACACTGGAAAAGGCATCCACGATTTGTTTTGTTCATGGTAATACTATTTTCTCAAATGGTTGCGTGTGGCTTTACCCTGACTACACTCTAAAAGTAAGATTACATGTAAAATCGATGGCAACTCTGTTACCTAAGATTTGTCATGTAAAATTAAAAGTGATCAGCAAATTTACTATAATATTTAATGTGTATGTAATTTTTATGGGTAAAAAATAATGTACATGTAATTTTCAGATGTAAATTTAATGAGAATTTAATTTTCACAAGAAACATTAAATAAGCATGTAATTTTACTGTTTAAGTCCATACTGACCAATATGAATTCCTAAAAATAATAAAGGCAAGAGGGAATTTCCAAGTCTATTTTTGTCAGCTATAGAAAGAGTACTTGTGAAGAAATTCGAACTACTTGTATTGGCACATGACTTGCAGATTTTGGCTGGTTCGTTTGATTCGCTTGAATCCAATAAAACTACATCAGTATTGTCTCCTTCAAGTACTAATTGGGATCCATTTGAATGAAGTTTTTGTGATGCTACAAGAACAAATTTTATTAAAGTTGTCAACGATGTGTATATACCTGCAAAAAGGGAAACATTGGGAATCTTTCCACAGTAAAACTGGTGAATAGTCAAGATGTGCCCCAAATATAAGTTTGAACGCTGTATCAAGACCCGACTCATAATTCACGAACATCTTATGGTTATCCAATAGCTTGCCAGAGCATGACTGCAAATGCATAACTGCTATGGCAAGCAATAGCCCTTCTCAGGACGCCCCTGAAGACGACAGTAGACAGACTGCCGAAACGTCGGACTATACAAGTTCAACGAACGATGGAAGTAACCCAAACAACAACTCTAGTTATTATAAAATTGTACCTACTATTTTGCCTAGATTCTGTACGAAAGTGTCTATGCTGCGTTTATAATAAAAGTATGTTTCAACCATGTCACAGTGCTTCAAAAGGAGTCGACTTGAAATAATAAAACGACTTATTTTCTTTATTAATATGTATAATGTAAAAGTGGTTCATGACTTATCAAATCATTAAAATATATATCAGTAGAATAGCTATGGGGGTTCTGGCGCAAAATCCCATGTATTTTCTTGTGGAGGTCCGAATTCACATTTTATCCCCACCACTCCTACTTCAGAATGTCACGTCACGCCAAGTATGGAATAGGTATTAACAGGTAGGTACCAGTTCCATACCTGTTCCATTCCTGGCGCCCGGTGAACCTTGTGCCGTCACAGGGCCACGTGACATTCCGAAGTAGGAGTGGTGGGGATAAAATGTGAATTCGGACCTCCATAACAAAATACATGGGATTTTGCGCCAGAACCCCCATAGCTATTCTATTCAACGTTATCCCCAATTAAGTATATATATGTCGCTGTAAACACTGTTGACTGTAATACATATGTTGTATTAAACAAGCACTGTAATATTACAGATTGTTAATGAATTCATATTCTAAATTTTAGAAGAATATTACACTGACTTTCCGGCAAAATTTATCTAGTTTCTTTCAATCTTAAAAATCATGGTAATTTTGTCTGAATATTCTACTAAACGTTGAAAATTCCTTAGAAAACCAGTAAACTAAAATTTACATTATTTATCATTGCAAATTTGGTACTTTGGTGGCAGTAATACTGGTGATGATAGTAAAATGTTTAGAGTGTACATGGATTGCTGTTGGTATATGTAGCTGTAACTTCTCCATAAATTGTTCTGAAAAATTACCTAACCTTCTACTCCATGTTAACGATTTTATCATACTTTTACTAATATTCATATTTTGAATAAATTCATACCTGCTTTCAAACATTGTGACGGTGGCGTACATAGTAATACGTTTGTTTTGTTATTTGTCGATTTTCTCTGTTAAGTAATAAAGGAATTATTATTGCTGTTATTAAAACTAACATCAGTTTCGTTTAGTATCTCTTGAAACAGCGACTAAATATCGCTTACGAGTTCAAGGACATCCTGCGCAAATGAAGGCGGCATTAGATACCTGTGTAACTACACGGCGATCACCTCGTGGGCTTCATTCAATTGTCTTCGTGTATCCATAGATTTTTCGCGTTACGCCTCGACGAATACGTAAAGACAACATCTCTCGGTTATTAAAACTGATGCAACAATGCCGCTCATGCAGCCCAAGCAGCGTTCGGCGTTAAATAGCGGTCTATACACTTGTCAGCCGCTTTCAAATCGCGAGCATGGGCGGCAGATGTTACGCCAGCGTTACTATCCGCGCGGAATACAGAAAACGAAGATGAAGCAACAAAAAAGACTGCCATACTCACGTTCTTTCATTGTATTTCCAGCAGTAGACACATTTTTAGAATTTCGCGCGACCTTCAACGTAATTTATACGTTCATGCGTTCCCTAGCGCTTCTCTCGCTGTGTGGCTGTGTGTGTGAGTGTGTGTGTGTGCGAAGCATGTCAATGGAAAAGGTGCAAAGATCTGCAATTTACGAAGACGATAGAAGCACAAGCGGGATGCATGACCTTGTATCATTTCCACGGCGCGTCCTGTCCCCCCTCCAGTTTTAGCTAGCGCGTAGTAGAGCTCAACGGTTAGAAGCTGCGAAAAAGCAGCCAACTAGAATGTCTGGTATGGGTTCGGTTTTTGTTTCGTGCAAATAGTTGATGGGATTATTCAAATCGTTAGCGGATATATGAAAAATACGGATTGCAGGTCGGTTGTTGGTTATTTTCTGCGGTAATTTCACATGAAATGTCGTTTTTATAGTCATATAAAGCAGAACTTTAGGACATTTTATATTGAAGTATAATTTGGGAGCATAAAATCGCCTTAAGTAAGTTTTTTAAATGACTAACAACCAGGTTTATGAATGTAATAACAATAGTCTTATAATAGACAGTAAATCATTAGTTATAAGCGTGATAAAAGCTGTGATATCATAGTAGTTGTAGTGTGTAGTAAACTTATTCTAACGTAATCAATATGGTTTTAGATGTAGTTTCGCACCGCATTTGCTTAAAAGAATACTCCCAAAAAGTGACTCAAACATACCATTTATTTCCGCACTTATTTTCGGAAATTTTTGGTTTATTAACCACAGACTGTGCAAATTAAGTCGCTATGGTATTCATGAAACTATAAGTGACTTATCTGAAAGAAAGTGTTCCGCTTAAGCATCGGGAAAATGAAGTAATTACATGGAGCCACGTTTGGACTATAGGGAGGATGTGAAAGTGCAAACATTCAAGGACCTCGCTATAAAAGTTTAGACTCAGGATTTGGTCTTGCGGTATGAATTTCTTGTGGACAATTCCACGAGAAGCAAAAAAGATGATAAGCACGAACTTGATTCGGGATTTGCTCATGCGAGTTTTCTTGGGCTGCGGTGATGCAGGTGTGTGCCACTCCGCTCTGTAGCCCAGTCATTGCTCCATGTGATTCCAATTACGGATTAATAAACAACATCCAAAGGGCCACGAGACAGGTTCTAAACCGACTAATGGAACAAGACTACTTTAATTGTTACCAGGATCGGAAAATTCGCTAAGACACTGTGTGCATTCCAAAGGAGTATACTTTGATGAGGACAGTATTAAATTGTAGATACATTCAATTAAATACTTTAAAATTAATTATTCTGATTAATTATGAGACATACCTCGCATAGTCGTTAGTATTGGCATTCCATAAGGTTCTGGATTGGGTTATCTATTCTTTTTAGTATTTATTAATGACTTGATTGATTACATCAACCGTTCGGTCTCTATAATTTCATATCTTGATGATATATACCTTATTATTAATCCTTTTACTTTTATAAAGCTTATAGTTAGCAAAAGTGGCTTTAGTGAAGATATCAGGGTTGCTTGATATGAATCATTTAGTAGTAAAATTTGTAATGAGAAAATAAAATCCAATCTCTTTTATAATAGGTGAAAATTTAAAACACTTGCTCTAAATTTACATACATGCAATTTTAGAGATTGGCATTTTGATGATGCAAAAAATCTTTTCTAGATCGGAAAATTTCGGTATTGTCACCGCCAGGTGAGCCGATTTTAATTACATGAGGAAGCTTTGCCATAGCATAGAATTTTTGCTTTCGTACAATTTGATGTAATGTGGTCGCAGTGATCCAATGACAATCGAGACTTACCTCATTTACTATGCGACAGGCTAATGCTCTTGATACATCCATAAAATCATCAACAATTACTTGCATGTTACCTCACGCATAGAACCTCAAAGTTAATAACAGTTGTTCCATTGGTTTTATACATCCCTCTCTACAAATAAATTATCTTGTATTATCTTATTTTCTGTTAATAAAATGCAAACCTACCATTTATATATGTTACAACTGGCTCAATTTCTTCTAATATGAGCTGAACAGATGCTTTTCACAAACGAAAACAATCAAAAAATTCTTTTTCATCAAACGAGTCCATACAATTTCTTCTTTCTTTATATACCTTTCCTCTTCGTACTATTACGCGTTCATCATCTGATGAACTTGAGATTGGAACTATCACGACAACACAAGAATATATTACAAAATAAAACAGAACTTCAACGCACTCGGTTATGACAGACTTTTAGGTTAACAGAGCTTTAATTTCTTAACTGGCAGCTTTAGCGCCATTAAAATTAAACGCCCCTTAAATGGTAATTGTGGATTATGAAACCCAAATTGAAATTTTAACTAAGCATTAACCTTAATGTCTCGGTTAAATTCATTATGAAATGAAACCGGCCGTATGCAATTGCATTTCGCACTCCCTATCCTTGTGTAAATAATATAGTCTTTCAAAGTTGGTAGATAAACAATAAATCCAAAAATCGTTTGAGACTTTTCTTAGAATCCTCTCATTTTTAGTAGATTTTTGTTTAAATTAAAACGTAGCTGCGTTAATATATTTTAAAGATTATTACTGTTGATGTAATTACGAGAATGATTCTGATCTAGTTCACAGAATATTTAGCTTCATTATTATTTTTTCGATAATCGCAATCACGCGTAGATAAAAATTCACGAAAAATTTTAATATGCACCAAAAAGTAGTTCCCATCCCTCATGTATGTATAATTCTTTTAACCTACTATAATATTTAACACAAGTTTCAATTTATATTTTGTACTAGTTTCTGGAAAAACAGGGACTGAATGCATTAATGCGCAATTGCTGATATGGCATTAATTACTTAAATGCTAATGTTTATTTCATATAATCACATTACCATTACCTATTGTTTGTATATAAGTCGTAATTATAATACAGTTTACTTTGTATTTCTTATTCATTAGTATTCCGCACTCGGTACTATCATTTTTTTGGTGAAACTTGAAATATTATAATGTCGATTTTGCCAACTCTTTATAAAAGTGCAGTTAGTACTAATAACAACAGAGTATAAGTCAGACATTAAATCTTTCTGCCACCATCTTTAAATTTTCTCTCAATTATATTTTTACGCTAAAATACCATATGTTGTTTGACAGATGGCAAGTAGAACCATAATGGTTAATAAAAATGGAAAGGTCTGCGATTGAACAACGCGTGTTTATTATAAAAAATTAATTTAAATTTGGTGAAAGTTGTACTGAAGGGAAATCTATACAAAATACGGAAAATAACATTGTCCATCACAAATGACCATTCGAAAAATTGCAAAATTTGGGGATAGAATATGGAATAAGGAAAACATCGAAGTAAGGGTATAGGAAAAATTACTTCTGCTGTTATTGAGAATCCATTCGTTGTTGATCTCAGCAATTAAATATTCCAAAAACCATCTTAGTTCGGAATTTTGCACAAAGATATCCATTTTAGGACATACAAGATCTTTTCAATAAAATCATTTTTAGAGACCAGACACGTTTTCTACTGGGTGGATTTGTAAATAAGGAAAATTTCCTGCGGCCAAGAAAATCTGCTCCGTCATTTGGATGCGGATCTTTCATTTCAATAGAGATGGTGTGCAATATTGCAATTGCAATAACTGTGGCCATTACACAATTAAGATTGAGATGCATTCTAAATCGCAGGATTGAAAATCAACGTTTCCAGCACGATATTGCCTCTCAACGACATTTCGAGTTCTGTGGCAGTTCTGCAGTTCTGGATTTTTGGAGCTTTGTCACTAAATATGGTTGCAATGTGCACCCACTATCACTTACTAGAAGAAATCTCCCAACTGTGACATTTTAAAATTTGTGTTATTAGAATTACACATACACTTGTAATAAAAGTAATTTTTAAGTGACATCTTATAATGTAACATGAGCTTTCCTTTAAAAGTTGTTGCAATTGTTTTTTCTTATTTCTATCTCCAAATCCAATAAAAGTTGGATATTGTTCTTATACTCTTCTTCTTCATTTGCTTAACTAAGTAACTCCAACTTGCGTTTATAATATGTTTCTTTCCTTGAATTTCATGGTTTTTAAAACAAAGAGATAATGATGTTTCAATTAGCGGTGAACCAATTAAAGAGAGAGCAAAATTATAGAATGAAAACCTAAAAGAGACCGAAAATTTTGTAGCCAGTGATGGCTGGCTGAAAGGATTTAAAAGGAGGTATAGAATTCGATTGCTGTCGATATCTGGTGAAAAATTATCGGCGCCGTCACAACTAGTGTTACCGTTTAAGGAAAAGTTAATGAACAAAATCAAAGAGCTACATTTAAATGAGGAGCAAATATGCAATGCAGCTGAAGCCAGTCTTAATTATTACCTATGTTGGATCACATGAAAAATCTGCTCCGGCTAGAAAGGCGGAAAGACAACGCATAACTTTTCTAGCGTGCACTAATGCAAGTGGTACACACAAAATAAGGCCGCTAGTAATAGGAATGGCAAAAGATCCACGTTCATTTAGAAATTTTAAGAGTCGCGTTGATTATAACTGTTCAAAATCCGCTTGGGTGACCAAAGGCATATTTCTGGAATAGTTCCACAAGCACTTTGTCTCTCAGGTATGGCAATAAAACTGTAATAATAAGTAATGTAATTTAATGATACATGTTCAATTTGTAGGTGGAAGATTTCTTAAGAAAGCAAAATTTTCTAATAAAGGCGGCGTTAATGTTGGATAACGCATCAAGTCATCCTCCAGAGGAACAATTAAGAAGCAACGATGGCTTAATTTTTGTTATGTTCATGCTGCCCAACGTAACGCCGCTTGTCCAACCGATGGATGAAAATGTAATAAAAATTACTAAATTATATTATCGAAAATTTCTACTTTCATCTGCCTTATCAAAAGATCCCAACAACATTTCTGAATCCTTAAAGCAAATAACTATACGTGAAGCAATTTTAAATTTAGATGTGGCGTGGAATGCCCTTAACCAGCAAACAATGAGAAAGTGTTGGAAACAGTTGCTTTACTCCAGTGATGATTATGACAATGAAGACGATGTACCGCTAACTATCTTTAGAAAACAGTTACTATCTGATGCTGAAATTATTGACAGTGCATCATCGGACATTCTCGAATTATTAAAAGCAAGAAATCCCGATATTGTTTGTACAATTACTTGTGCTCCGTAAACTACGGGCAATGGCATTAGAAAATACCAAGCGCAAATTTACGCAAACAAAAATAGAACATTATCTTTCAAAATAATGTAAAATTTATTTTTTAATATTATGTTATTCATTGTTCATAATTTATTATTTAATAAACATACATATTTTGTTTTACGGAATTTCTTTATAAATAAAATAAGGCTCGCTAATGTAAACTTTCAGTAATGTGAACAGTGCTTGGCTGATATAGCTCACATAATCGAGAGTCTACTGTATTTATAACATTATAAGTTTTCAATGAGTATTCAAAATTTTAGAAGATTATTGCATAGTTTTTCCCGAAAAATCCTAGTAGTAGTCATTTTTATTAAATGTTAAAACCCTTTAGAAACCCGTAAACTAAAATTTACATTACTTGTCATTGCAAATTCGACACGTTGGCACCAATACTACCGGTGTTAAAATTAGTATCGTTTTTAGAGGGTGTTCAAAAAATGAAATCTTTAAAGAGTCACATTACTGAGGTTCAATCTACGAACTACCACTTTGTGTGGCATGTTCCTTTAAAAGATATAACAAAAAATCGATTGAATTTCTTATTCTCCTTCACTTTTTGCTGCCCACGAATTTTATAATTTTTTTTAGCAAATATCTTCTTTAGCAATGACATTTAAACCAATAAAAAATGCAATTCTTGCTGTTTAACATTGATTCTATCGTAAAATTTATTATGGGAGCATTTGCATTCCTTCGACGTGCATAGTCGTCATATCTTGATTTTAATTACACACCCCGTGAGTGATTTAAGAATAAATTTCGCAGTTAAATGTTAATGTTTGTTTTTGAAGCATAAATAAGTCGATTAATTTTAAACGACTTGAACATTATTTACCGGTTCTATTAAGTGGAGAAGGACTATTGATGATTATTGTGCTAATATAATACGTATTTATTTCTAAATATAGATATTTTAATAATAATTGCAAGTTCAGTTGTTCATTTAAATGTCAAACGTCAAAATTCAACTTCGGAATTCTCATAATTAAGCACTAGACAAAAAATTGCTACGAAATTGAACAACGTAAGAACCAGCCGGCAATATTATTGTTAGTACGAATTCGAGTATGGTTGTGTAGCGTTTAAAATCAACTTCCAAAACGTTACGTACGTCGCGTAACTTTACACAATTGGCTAGCCACCAACGAACCGCCAGTTTTTGATTGGTCGGCGCGGCCGTCGTACGCCATAAACTGAAATGTGACGTAGGAACCTCTATACCCAAGCTATATGAGAAAATATGCAGTCGAGGTTGTCTGTTTATAGAACACACGTTCTAACTACTATTCCATTCATAACGGCGACCGGTCCCCGTAAGCGATAAGGACGGCAACAAAAATTTCTGCATGCGTTGTGTTTCGTGCATTGCCAAAAAGGTGTAGATTTTCGGGGAACATTTTTTTTTTTAGTAGGAAGCTTTTCTATCGAGTTTAACGTGTTAGCTATTAGTATTCTATATACATTAACTGGCATACATATGTGCATTTCTGATTAAAATATTAGACGTAAATACATGGGTATGGCTGTTTCGATCGTTTAACATACTTTCTAGTAATTGGAGTTCCAAGTCGTATAGAGGTTATTGACAGCAGATTCGTTGCAACATATTTGAGGTTTTCGGCAAGCCAAACAAACTTAATCGTTAATATTACAAAACGATTTAATATTCTAAATTTAATTAGGAAACAAGTTAATTTTAGGAAACATCTGATTTAATGTTTAAAATAAATACATACACTACCGGTCATAAGTATTTATCCACCATTAAAATGCCACAAAAACAAGTCAAAAACTATAAAATAAACCTCTATCCTGTACTTATAGAAAGAATAGTTATAAAAGCAAGGTACTTATCACTTGACGATGGATTCTCATAATAGCTAGAATTGTTGATTGGGCTATTTCTATCGTTAATTGAACTTGTATATTCCGACGTTTCGGCAGTCTGTCTACTGCCGTCTTCAGGGGCGCCCTGAGAAGAGCTATTGCTTGCCAAAGCCATTGAAACATAATTGCTCTGGCAAGCAACAGCCCTTCTCAGGGCGTCCCTGAAGACGGCATTAGACAGACTGCCGAAACGTCGAACTATAAAAGTTCAACGAACTTTGGAAATAGCCCAAACAACATCTCTAGTTAACAAGGTACTTATCAGTTTGCTAATAGAGATAATAATAAATTAATTTAAATTTACGATTCGTTAAGGTGTCCTGTTTCCTTTCGCTTTTATTACTGCCTCACACAATCTTGGCATTCTCTCTGCAGATTTGCCAGTATTAGAAGCTCTAGCTTCTTTTATGTATCATGTATCCCTCAGTTTTCAATTCGGAGAAGTAAAATGAAAAGACGCGTTTACACGATGGAATTTTTCAAAGTTACTTCTTGGCGGCTCTTTTAAAACTATCTATGATTTTATATAAATTGTGGTTACATAATTAATTATATATTCATTACTCATTACAAAAATAATTAATCAATTAAATATAGTAAATACTTCAGAATAAATTTATTGATCAAATAGACATCATACTAGATTTCAACTATATACATCGTACCTTTCTTAATGGAAGTTTCTAAATGTTGCTAGATTCTACTCTAATTCTTATTTTGCCTGTAGTAAAAGTTCCCCTACATCTGCTAATTTGAATCAGATATTCTTAGCTGCCACCTCATTTTTTATTTGAGCCCATACTAACTCAATTGGATTGAGTTCGCAGTGATAAGGTGGTAACCACAACACAGTTTTGTTGCAACTTCTGGCCATCTCATCTGTCACATGCGTATTATATTGATCTTTATTAAGGCGAATTAAATGAAGAAGTTCAGATCGAACCATCTCTCCATCGTACTCGATATTTTTTGATTTCTCCCAAATCGCATATCGAGTTTTCTAAATGTTGTTAAGAGAATTTTTTCAATTTTTCGACTGTGGCATGTAGCACTGTCCATAACAAGAACAGCATTGTCTGGCAGTACTGTCAATATTTGATGAAACCATCTTTTAAACACCTCGGCATCCATTCTTTCATGGTAATCGGTTGTGTTTCTACCTTCGAAAAACAATATGCCATTTTCCACAAAACCAGTCTCAGATCCTATGTGTAAAATAATTCCTTTTCCTACAGGATTGCGTAAACCTGTAGTCAGTCCTTCATTAAACGCTTGCCGTCGATTTTTAATATTACCATCTCACCAAACTTAATGTATGACCTTCGTTTAACCATGTTTCGTTTAAATAACAAATTGGCTGATTTTGACGACGATAATCTTTTATTGTCATCAAATACTTTCTTCTCCACCTGATTATATCATCACGTTATATCAAAACACTCTCTCGATGTCTCTTCAAGTATCTGCAATAATAATTGTACTTATTCTAACATATCAAGTGTGTGAGATATATATTTGAGTAGCTATACTCAAAATTTGTTGCATACTAATTAGAACATCGGCACTAACGTAAAGTTTATCATTTTCATAAATTTGTACAATGTTGAACGGCTCATCTGTGGCAAATCATCACGCTGTTTTATTTGATTCAGCACTTTATCAAGTGTAGGAAGTTCATTTCTATAAGAAAAAACTATGAATTAATTCCCTTACAGAGTTCTTGACAGTTTCATCATAATCAGCAATTAAAGAATGTCTTCCAGAAGTGTACTTTGGTGGGGTAACTCCTTTCTCCTTGTATTCTTTTAGGGTACGATAGACAGTAGACTGCGCCACTCCTAAAAATAAGATAACATTATGATATGTATAATGATGGTAATCTAACACCAACCTATCATCCTTGATATATTCTTGCAACAATTGCAGTAATTCTCATTCTCGGCTTATCTGTTTTTTGAATATATTCAGTATATTTTAATTCTCTATCACAGATAAATGTCCTAAACTCAGATATTTTCCCTTTCTCGGCGGAGATATTTGGGTTCTAGAAGTAGTTGATACTTCATATCCACGAAAAACGTCGTGAAAATGTTTTACACGAAGAATATGTCAGCCGATTAGTTCTCAAAAGAACTTTTTTTTATTACAACAACGCGAATCAATAGAGAAAATTGAATGCAAACGCACTCAGAAAAATCCTCAATCTAAACATCAATCAGCTGTTGTAACAATGTGGCAGCCAGCAATACATCGAATATCGGTAGTGTAATTTTGGTCGAAAACTGACCAACACTTATCCTTCTTTTTGACACTTCAATCCAAAAACACTCCACTTAATTAAAAAATAGAGTATACTTGTGCCCAAAGTGCTGTTGCCGAATTTGAAACAGATTTTAGAACCTGTTAGTCGAGTTCCTGCCATAAAAGCTCGATGGGATTGAGATCTGGACTTTTAGGCGGCTACTTCATAACAATAATTTTCTCAGTGTGAACCAGTTGTTTCAAATAATCACGGCATATGTTTGCAGTGTGTTTTGTATCATTATCGTGCTACAACATGAAATTTTCACCGATTAGTCTTGTTCCAGATGAAATCGCATTCCTTTCCAAAAATCTCAGTATAACCTTCTTTTCTATGGATACCATCTATTTTCACTAAACCGCCCACAGAGGTACCGCCAAAACAACTTCGGATCACGACTAATTCTCCTCCATGTTTTATTGTTGGTGTAATTTTATTTATTTCCGATCTACGGCCAAATGTTCTTCTTAGGTTCTTAGCTATTTAGATTCGTCGGTCCAGAGCATATTCTTTCAATCTTTCAACGTCCAGCCTATGTGTTCTCTCGCCCATGCTCACCGTTTAACTTTGTTTGTTTTGTGTAATAACGGTTTCCGCATAGCAATTCTTCCATTTCTGGCGCTGTTTTTCGTCTATTTTACCGCTATTGGAACATGTTTAAATATTGAAACCAAGTGGATCATCAGCTCCATATTTAATAGTCAGTAAAGGGCTTCAATCCTGCACTGCCGTTAACCTTAAAAATGATATCAGCCACTTTACAGAAGTTAGAAATTTCGATGGCAATGTTTAGCACATCTATAGCCGAAACTGATTGCCGCTGACATTTAGATGTGTATAATCTAATAGCACATACAAAAGCAGCATTTGTGAAATCTCCTATACGAATTCAGCAATTTCATGAAGAGTGTCCTAATGTTTCAGTGGTTTAAAGGTTGTTTCCCATTAGTTTCAACATTTCCTTGCACTGCTACCATCAAAGTAAATCAGTTAAAATTTCAAGGACATTAAGTTGCCGTTGATTGTCATTAACTACCAAATAATAATGAATGCCATTACCCAAAGGACATGAAGGTTCTACAGTTCCACAAACAATGGAAATAGCCCAAGCGACAATTATCATCCATCGTCAACAGTATCACATCAAGGACGATGTTATTATCATTGTATCACAACTGACAGATTTCACTAGATGAAGACAGTGCTCCCTCCTACCCAAGTAGAACGTAATACTGGCGGTATTGGTTAAATATATGTAAATAGATTCAAATAGGAATACGTATTATGAATATTGTATATGTAATATGCGAATTTCTACATTCATAAGCATTGAACAATATTGCATTGCCAATATTGGATGTAGTTGCATTGATGCAAAATTGTTTACGAGGAAAAATATTAATTTTTTCATTCAGTAATATTATAATATTGTTTAACCGGTATTGATAACCGTTACATCTGACATGAATCGATATTGTATTTCACTTTCCAGGACGCAGCGTATAATAGGTAATAATATTGTACCTACCTCAGAATTACCCCAATTACACACTTGAGTCTGCTAGATTTATTGCCATAATGAGCTGTTAACGATACGGTTTCTTTTCGTTTCCTCTTTTCGCGAAAATATACAATATGTCCCGGACCACCCAATAGGTTATAAAAAGTTAGTAAAAGCTTTTAGAGCCTGCGTAGGAAATATCGTATACCCATATAATTCTGCAATTCAGGAAACTCGGGTGAGAACGATGATCTACGTATTTTTGAAACGCTGAGTTCTGAATAAATGAATATATAAATAAATACTAATTTGCGTGGTGTGAAGGTTACTGCAATATCTGTGAATATTGTACCTACATTATAAAATGTTCACATTTTATATTGATTAGTAATAACATTCTACAATACCCAAGCTGTATACCATTACTGCGAATAAGGCGCGGGGAAATGAACGTAAGCTATGATTCGGCAGTTTAGTCGAATACATTCGGAGTTTTAGCATTTAATGGCTAAATATTTCTCAATATGTTTTATGTCGATTTTAAGTTATAACTTACAAGGGCGACCTGAAATGTTTCTGGAATCGACAAGAAAAAAACCGTATTGGTGTGGTTTTTCATTTTTATTTTTCGATGTAGTCTCTTCACAGATCAATACATTTTCTCACACGGTGCCCCAGTCTCTTCAAGCCGTCGGGAAAGTAGGATGTTTCGAGGTCTCCAAAATAACCATCTGTAACGGCGATGACCTCTTCATTTGAGGCAAATCCCTTTCCTCCCTGTGATTTTTTCAGGTTTGGAAATCGGAAAAAGACGCTGAGGGCTAGGTCCCGGGAATATTGAGGATAGGAGACTAATTCGTAGCGCAACTCATTCAATTTGGACACGACGATTCGGGATGCATTGTCGTGGTGGAAAAGCATTTTCTTCCGCTGCAAACGAGGCCGTTTCTCCTTCAATACTGCATAGAATCGGGTCAATGAATCGCTGTAGTATTGCCCCGTGATCGTCCCTCCCTTCTGCAGATAATCGGTTAGGATCACATCTTAGGCATCCCAAAAAATGCTTACCATGACCTTTCCGGCCGATGGAACGGTCTTTGCCCTCTTCGGAGTCGATTCGTCCGGAAAAGTCCACTGCTTGGACGGTCCTTTTGTCTCCGGTATGTAGTGGTGAATGCACGGTTGCGAAACGCATGAAAAAATCCCTTGAATTGCGTTGGATCCTGGCCAGGCACTCCTCCTAAATGGTCACCCGATTTCGTTTTTGCTCCGGTGTAAGCAAACGCGGTACCCATCGCGCCGAAAGTTTATAGGATATGGTCAATGCATTCTTCTGAGATTCCTGTTAACTCTGCCATCTCTTTTAGCTTCAATCGGCGATCGGCTAATACGACATCTTTATCGTGCTAAAAAATAAACCGACTCCGACCAATGTCAAAACTGTATAAGGTGTATTCCCTGAAAAGAATAACATATTTTACAGTTACAAGGTAATTTCATTTGAATGTAATACAGAGGGTGTAACAGTGATTACAGATGTCATGCAACAGTTACTTGAAAAGATGAAACTAGTAAATTAAATAATAATATTGAAATTCCAACAGCGGCTTTTCTAATTACGTATAGCGGAGAACCAAATGTACATCTCTGTGGCAAATGTATTTGCGAGGTGCTTTTTATATTGAGGAACTGTTGTATTCAACTGCGTCCAATAGAGACGACAAATCAAGTAGACTAGTAGTTGACTAGTTTAAATTAAAAAGATACACCAGAATAAATCCGTAGCAAATTAAAGTAAATTTGGGCGTTGTAAATCAATAGATTCGTCAATATTTCTTCGTAATAAGTGCCATTCACTTTGAAGTACAAATACTGGGTGAATTTTCACTCCACTTGACCTGTTTGATATAAGATTGATAACATAGAGCTCCAGATAACAGGGGTAAATTGAAGCTGTAACCTTACCAAAGTGCTATATAAAGTGGTCAATTATTTATATCAGTAAAGGATCGATAATTATAAATGATAAAGTCTACAGTCCTCCTCGATGATAATATAACTCTGTCTATACGCTTTATAACGCTTAATCTTGCATCAAATATGACCCTCAATTCTCTCTGAATAAATGCCATTGCCACAAATACATAGCGAATTTTCACTGCACCATTTCAATCAATTTGACATGAGATTGATAACATAGTGTCCGGATAATAGGGGCATATACAAGCCGTGGACCTTACCAAGGCGATATATACCATAAGATACTCAATGTATTTGTAAAGGATCGATAATTATGAATAATCAAATCTAAAGTCCTTCTTACTGATGCTGTAACTCTACTCATATGATTTATGAAGCTCAAATGCTTCGAATACGAACATCAAATCTTTTACCTCATTACAATCTACTCGTATTTCAAGAAATTGTTGATGTTATACCAATGGTATATATATAAAAGATTTAACTGAAGCAGGTTGCAATCCTCAGTGTTGGAAATATTAGAAAGTATCTTTAAATTGTATAAATTTCTTTATACTTCTTTTTCTTCTTTTAATTACCACTAAATTTCTACTCACCTAGAAACATTTCCATACCAACACCGAACCTCCTTCATAGGGTACGAGAGCTTCTCGCAACATTTTTTAATATCAAAAGTTTCGACGCTCCAAAGAACAGTTGCCCAATCTTTTTTATCCAATTTCTATGTCCCAATAAACATTACGCCGTTTTGGATTAAAAGTCTATTGGTGTACGTTAAAATCATAATTATATTCAGATGACATGGACTTTTTAAAATTTATCTATTATTCGATGAGTGCCCTTAAACTTGTGAGCAATAGTGTATGTTGCTTTAAGATCCAAAACTTGCAGGTATTGAATAAATAAACAGCTCTACTTGACTAGATACTATTTCAATGTTGCCTTTCCGCAAGAATTTTTTACTCTATTTTTAACCGTAAAATGAAATTGATCAATTCAAAAACCTTACAACATAAAACACTTCGTCTATACAGCACCATTTATAAAAATAGTATTGTGAAAGGTGTTCATTAACATAAAATCTTTATCCTCGGAGAGTCATAGCAGTTGATTTGCATGAAAACATTCGAAGAGAAAAAACAACCAGCTGCGATCAATGTAGCCCTTATGTACATCTAGCTTGTGGCGTAATGGTTTTACAAACAACAAGCAGAATGAAATTATCCAAGGAAATTTTATTCTCATATTAAGTTATTGGCGTCGAATTTCAAATGGTTATTTGTTTTTAGGACAAATAAAACATGCACATAGTTCGTGAATGGGTAAATAAGTGAGATATCTCTTAGTGGATGGATTAATAAACTGTAAAACGCAAACTAAACACATATTAGTTTATTTTAATTCTGTCCTATTGAAATGTGAAAATGGAAAAGTAAAGAATCTTAAATACATACATACTGGATAAATTTTTACATGAATAACAGGCTGGCATTGTCAAATTTAGTATAGCATTAGAGGAATTTAAATCAGCTAACACCCCATTCATTTTTACTGATTAAAACTTCAAAAATTGGCTGTAGCCTTAGTTAATCCGCTCAACTTCCTGTGGACTACCAACAAATGGTTTTAGAGTTTGTTCTCTGTACGATTTTGTATTTATATTGTTGAGAAAAGATAAAAAGTTCAATAGTTTTGTCTTCTTAACATCGAAATCAAAACATCAATGCTGACAGCACCAATAACAGTTTCAATAGAAATCTATAGATTACCTGTTGAATATGTGCGAAAACTTTAAAAAATGACATACGTTGACGATAAATCCTATCGAAAAAGAAAATTTACTACTAATTTGTGTGGAATGGAGCTTACTGAATTATTATAATTCAATTATAACACATGGGCTGAAAAGTCTCGGGCCTAACAAAGAAAAACGGTTTTTTTGGTTCAAAATTAGCTTTATTCATCAACGTAATCTCCATCAAGAGCAACGCCATCATCCAGCGCCGCTCTAACATTTCAATACCACTTTTGTAGAACGATTTATCTTTTGCCTCAAAATAGGCCTCAGTTTCAGCGATAACCTCTTCATTCGTGCGAAATTTCTTACCGGCGAGCATTTTTTTGAGGTCTGCGAACAGCCAGTAGTCGCTGGGAGCCAAATCTGGCGAATACGGTGGATGTGGGAGCAATTCGAAGTTCAATTCATGCAGTTTTGCCATTGTTTTGATTGACTTGTGACACGGTGCGTTGTCTTGATGAAACAACATTTTTCTCTTTGCCATATGCGGTCGTTTCTTTGCAATTTCGGCCTTCAAACGCTCCAATAACGCTATATAATATTCACTGTTGATGGTAATTCCTTTCTCAAGATGTCGATGAATATTACACCACGCACATCCCAAAATACCGAGGCCATAACCTTTCCAGCCGATTGTTGTGCTTTCGGGCGCTTTGGACGAGGTTCACCAGTTGCTGTCCACTCAGATGACGATCGTCTTGATTCCGAAGTGAAGTGATTGATCCATGTTTCATCCATTGTCACATATCGACGCAAAAATTCCGGTTAGTTACGTTTAAACATGGCCAAACACTGCTCAGAATCATCAACACGTTCTTGTTTTTGGTCAACAGTGAGCAAACGCGGCACCCACTTTGAACAGAGCTATCTCATAGTCAAATGCTCATGCAATATAAAGCCAATACGTTCTTTTGATATCTTTACGATATCAGCTAACTCATGCAACTTCACTTTTCGATCATTCAAAACGATTTTGTGGATTTTTTTGATGTTTTCTGGTGTTACCGCCTCATTTGGACGTCCACTGCGTTCTGCATCATCGGTGTCTCTACGACCACGTTTGAAGTCAGCAAACCAACGTTTTATTGTTGTTTCTGATGGAGCGGAGTCCCCATAACACTTTTCAAGCCATTGCTTCGCTTGAACGGTATTTTTTCCCATCAAGAAGCAGTGTAAAATTAAAACACGAAATTGTTTTTGATCCATTGTTTTGAAACTAACAAAAGTAGCGTGACTCTTAGCACAATAACTCACAAACTAATGAATAGAATATCATGAAATTTTAACAGCTGTCTTTTGAAGGTTAGTACTAACTGAGAGAAAGGTGACTGCAATAAAACTAGCGTCATCTATGTGTTAGGCCCGGAACTTTTCAGCCCATGTGTTAATTGATGTCTGTTTTTGTAAAGCTTTAATGCCTTTCATTTGTACAGGTTCTTACCAGTACAGTTTGTAGAGTCGTGAGCAACCACGTTTAACCAAAACTCGTTAATGATGAGAGCATATATCTATGGATAGCTATGTTATCAAAAATATTAATTAAATAGTTTAATAAGCGGAGTAATGCATTTGGCAAAGTAACTTCTATCAATAAGCAGGTTCAAAAAGACACAACCAAACTTATAAGCAATTACTCAGGATTTCTGATGTTATTCGTATTTCTGACAAATTTCTAATGAGAACTGTTTAATGATTAAGAATAAGAGAAAATTATTAACAATTCTTTAGCATTAGTAGAGATAACGAAAACGGTAATATATATATATATATATAATTTTTGATTAACGACTGTGAATAACCACCTTTGTGATGTAGTTACAAAATATATAACCATTGTCGTATATATGACGTCATGTATGATGAACTGAAGTATAACTACTCGTAAACAAAATGCAGGAATTCTGTAACTAAGCACTCGCGAAAAAATCCTTAATGTTTCCATTGCAACTGTCACTATGGTATCATAAAGCTGGATTGGGCTGATATTCGTGACAGATAGGGAAATACCTCACTGCTATTTCCAGCTTTCCCACAGCAGTTTGTGACTTATTTAATGACTTTCCCTCGTATAACCATTAAACAGTTATTAAACAAATAATATTTTATAAACGCGGGTAAGCTTATACGCGCAAAAACTTAGACGGATAGCAAAATGGATGTTATTGTGAGCTAATTATACCCTCGTGAATTATATCTGGCTATTATTCACTTTTGTATTGATACATACTTACTTACTTACTTATAGTGACCAATAAATACCAATATCTTACAGAATATAACGAATTTCAACCCATAAATGCGTGATAGGATTCTGTTTTCTTAATTTTATAATTCCATCGTCACAAACTGTAAGTGTCAGAAAGAAGAAAAAGTTTAATTAATTAACGATTGCAAGGACTGTGTGGTTGTACAACCGTATCTTCGCTTTCTTTCCATCCTTTCCCGAAAATACACACATACCAGAGATTAGACCACCTAGTAGATTGTAAATAGTCATATGTTTTAGGAATTTTAGAGCCTGCGTAGAAAATAATTTGCATGTGTGATATAGTTTTTTACATTCAGTCGGTAACACGGTTGACAATGAGGGTCCACATGCTCTCGAAACGCTGCGTTCCGCCTAATTAATAAATTTGTGTGAGTGGAGTTTACTGCTATACCTGCGAAGAAAAGTTTCATTGAAAAAGGACAATAGTATATCTACACCATTAAGAAAGAAACTGATAAAGTTGATACAAATGTTTACCTACACCATTAATAAAAGAAAATGATAGAAAATGTTTGCTAGGAAAGTATTAAAATAGTGCATCGTATTTACTATCGTGACGTAGTCAACCATTTGTTCCTCATAGGAACCGTGTAGGGTCTGTTTCGATAGAGAGAAATACGAACATTGGCGAATATCGGTTGAATTGCTTCCGTTGCTAGGTAACGGCCAATGGCGATTCTATTAGGTTTTCCCGCCATGTCTCAGACATCATATTTCGAGTAGAATCTTAAGTCACTGTTGCCTTCTTTATTCAAATAAACAGTAGCTATGTACGTACATTTTTCCATGACCTACTACGTTTTTATTTAATGTTAACGACTGTAAGTGTGCATATCCCGAAAGTCGTATAAAAGTCTATTTAGTTTGCATTGTCTGTTAAGTTTCTAGCGAGAAGTAGGTGTTGGAAAATGTTTATTTTTATACGAATTAAGATTGAACTTTGAGATGTACAACGTAAGTGATAACAAAATTATTACATGTACTCGCGCAATATTTTTATTAAAACTTATCTGATAAGACGATATTACTTTAACTAGCGTGCGATATTCATACTTAAGTGTTTGTAAAGTTATCTCAGAATATTAACCTATACATGTGACTATAAGAATGTAATCGATGCGAAGATCCTATCGCCTTTCGAGGCTTATTACACTTTGAAATTTACTTATTAGAGTATCAGCGTTGCTTATTAATAACCAAATAATTGAATAAATAAAAAAAATTCATACGATACGGTCACAGTATAATCTAATTATATAATACATCTCTCTCTCTAGCCCCCTCTGTGTGTCTATATGCGCTGTGGTTCGTTTATACGTGTTGCACAGGTAGACATTCCCTTACCTCGATTTGTTAGGTAAAACCAGTATTCGTGGTGCCTCGTAAGTGTACACGGCAAATTGAGGCTACCAAGTTACCTGTCCTCTCTGTATGAAAACTCCCAAAAACTCTTTCTAAAGTGAGCGAAACGAACGTTGGACTGGTCGCGAAAATCAGTGTCTGCGTGTATGGCTGTGAGACAAACTAAATAAGATAAATAAGAAGAGAAAAACGAACGGACGACAAGAAAATCGGCGTGAAAGTATACAGAGCACCTTTACAACATTGATAACCTGTTGATATGTTTCAAAACTGTACGTGTCGTTCTTCTAGAAGCACGGGTTTTTAATCGCATTTTACCCGTTTTTTTTCGATCCGGAATACGGTTAACGGTATTCCACATAAAAGTGTGATGTTTTTTTTTCAACAAGTGACAGTGCGTTAGATTACAAACTTGTACGTACGTTGGAGTAATTAATTGAGCAATAAAGTTAAGAAAATTCAACCATTGCCGCCTTGTTATATACAATAACGGTATCCACTTCGGAATTCGAAAGCTAACAATCAACAAAAACCGGCACGAACTTTAACGTTTTGTGTCAGTGATTGTGCAAAATAACATAAACATAAATAGAATACTAACAAATGCATAGGTAGAATTTAAGTCATAGTTATTTTTGTGATATTATTTACATTTTTTTTTCGCGATTTCTAATATTTAAAACGGAACATTTAGAAACTTCTCTTTACGAAATCTCGAGCTTCTTATTTGAAAACATCTGTGATCGTTATCTTGTACATAGAAAAAGGGATATAATACTCGGCTGAATGCGATAACAGGACTAAAAATATTTCGTTCACGTTCCGATAGGGAGATTGTACATGCATCGAAACGGATACATATTCTCTCATTCTAAATAATAATTCGCACAGATCGTATGAAATAAAATATCGATGCGAATAAGAGAAACCGCCTCAACCGAAACCGAAGCAAGAAACAACTATACGGAATATACCTTGGCGTGGCAACATGGCGTCGTCATCCTAACCTAACCTCTCTCTAATAAAATACCTCCTTCGATGGAATTTTTACACGCTTAAAGGATCAGCCGTCTTCGTTAGCCTACGCAAATGAGTATAAAGGGTCTCAATATGATCGGTCCACATCATATCTGTGTGCTTTTCGTGACAACGGCCGGCCTGCAAGGGCCGTTAATGGGCTCAGATGAACAGGAAATCGTTCTCCTTATTTACGTCATCATCGATACAGTACAAAATCAGGTGAGAAACGTTTCTATGTTTTTTTTTTAGAGAAGATGGAGAAGGCCCGCCAGCGTTGCGCAAACAATTACAAGCGAAAGAAATTATTTATATTGTTTAATATTTATGAGATGAAAATGAGTTTCACGTTGTGAAATTAAGCGTTGGTACGCGTACGAATTCCTATATCTTTTTGAGGGAGGATTAGCGAAAACACGTGTTTTTATTTACATTCCACTTGTTGAAGTTGCTCTGTTGATAAGTATCGCGCTCTATAATTTTCAATTATACGGATCCGTGTCGAATGAGGACATTTGGAAAGTTTCGTTCGTATACGCATATATGTATGTTATAGTAGATAACACGATAATGTTTATCGTAACACAGTTGAACAAAATTATAATTCTACGAAATTACCTAAGCTTTATTAAATTACTACAATTACAACATTTAAGTAACCAGCAAGAAAGAAGGAATTATTTTGCCGTATCTTCAGCAGGTTACACATTTAATTACAATTATATTTTTATGTTCTGTAGCTGTAAAGTCTGAAGTACTTTATAATAATTTAACCCAGTACCAGCTGTTATCCTATCATTGTGCCGTAATATTATAAAGTGTCTAGGAGGAAGATGGCATTGAAATAGAAAATATATATCTGAACTGAATCCAGGCATTATAACTTAACGCTTTTGAAAATTATTCCGAGTGTCATCGTGACATCAATAAACATGCCACTTGATTTAAAGATAAAATAAAACAACAAACTCAGCTGGTGTTCAATATTTTATTAATAAAAAAGCTGAAACTAAAGTAAATGTTGAAATTGTCGTTCATTACTTTCAAGTCCCAAGTTTATACGCCTTTTCGTGCTGCTAGAAGCATTTTGCAGCATTGCGGGGTAATTAATGCACTTTCTTCAATAATTCTTTGCTGCAGATCTTACAAATTAGCAACATGAGTTTTAAATATTCCAATCTTTAACTAAGGAAGCACGATAGTCTTCATAATTGTCAAACAAGGTGATCGTGGTTGAAATTCAACGTCCGTACGTAGCCTTATAATCCGATCATCAAAAAACTCACGAGGAAAAGCAAAGTTTTCTTGCGTTGTGTGTGCCGCTGCACCCACTTGCTGGGTGTAACCATATTGTAATTTATATTTGTGCAGCTGTTCAATAAATTCGTTCAAAATGTTTCCATACCTCTCAGTATTAATTGCAAAATCAAAAAAAAATAGGTTTAGCAGTTCCGCTAGCTAAATAGCAAGTATCGCAGTATGCAGAAACGATTCAACAAAAATATGACGATTTTCACCACTTCGTATCCAAGTATTCTTGAAATGAACGTACCCCGAAAGATGAAATCACGCTTCATGAGAAAAATATCAAATTGGCAGGTCATCATCTTGCATTAAATTATTTGCAAACCATGAATAGTCAGCAAAATGTCCAGAGTAGCCTACCAGCAAAATAGCCTGATGTAGCTGCAATTCATACAGATGTATATGTTTGTTCTTCTTTGCAATTTTCTGGTATGTTCCATAAGAAAATCCAATCTCTTGAAAAAGACGTTTCAAAGGTTTTGTGGGTTAATTTTCCATCCGTTGACGGACATCATTTATAACTTATTCAGAATGAATAGTTGGTCTACCAGTACGTGATTTGTGGCTCACTAGATCGGTCCCACGAGAAACACAAACACAATTGGACAGGGAAAACAAATTCCATCAATTCCCACTCCAGTCCGAAAATAGGCTTCAATTATCTACGTCTGTTGCACTGTATTGCAAACCAAATTTGAATTTATTTAAACTTTCTTTTTAACAGTTCTAACACGTTAATTAGTGACAGACAATGTTACTGTCAAAATAATTTAAAGTTATAATACCTGGCTTAAGATCAGACAGATATCTCCTATTTCAATACGATCTTCGTCCTAGTAACTTTCTGATATCTCGCTATTATTTTAAAGCAGTCAGACATCCGGCCCTCGGCTTTAACTCTACCTTACGTTTCTTACCACACAGCTATTAGAATATTACTATAATCATTTCTGTATAATTAACAAGAGAATATTCAAAATTAAGATTACATTCCAGAAACCACGTAAGTTACAATGTTTCGCATCCTCCGCGCTTTATTTTCTATAAGCTATCAACAGGTAGTTGTTCTTGCCTTCTAAGATTGCGGCTATTTACTTATGTAAAGCCCGTCTTTCTTTATGTGATGATTATAGACTGCAAAATATGTACTAAAAAGTTTGTCAAATATGCATGCAATATGGACTTAAAAAATCCATAAATATTCACTTAAAATTGCAATATGCACTTAGATATGGATTTATTTATTTATTTATGTTTTAGGAAATTAAAATCTATTTGTGGTATTTACAAATTGTATATTTATTCATTACAATAAAGAACGATATATACTTTTAATTTTCCATAGTTAAATGATCTACGGTCTCTAAGTATATATTTATATTGGGAAAATATTCTTTCAACATCACGAGATGTGATCGGTGCATTCTTAAAAATACGTATTAAGGAGGGGTTTATATTAATGTCTTCATTAAAATTGCCATTAGTTACCTTGTTTATCGACTTTAATGTAGTAAAACCTCCATTTTTGTGTAGAATTTGGGCTAATTTTTTTCCAGTTTGCCAACTCTATTCTCTCTTCTTTCTCATTCAAAGAAAATTGTCTATCTTCTAATCTAGTAATTGCCCTCCCGATTATCGCAAGATTGAATGTAATATATTGATTGTTATTGTCGAATTATTGAAAATTACATTACACTTTTCTATGGCAAAACTGTTTTGAGTCATAACTAGAGACCGAATTATATGCAAAGTGCAAAAATTTAATTTAATTTATTTATTATATTTTACGTCTATTTGTAGATTTCTTACACTGATTAAAGTTAATTAACGCTAATTAAGTTTAATCAATGTAATACATCTATATATAGACGTAAAATATAATAAATAGATTAAATTGAATTTTTGCACTTTGCATATGATCCGGTCTCTAGTCATAACATTTTTGATGTCTTCGTAATTATCGGCAAGAAACACAGAACATTTAAGCCATGTTCCTCATCTTGTTAACATAGGTTCTGTTGGCAATAAAATGTCGAGAAGCACTTTGTTATATAATTGCAGTCGTAAGGGCGCTTTTGAAAATACTGTTTTGATATTAGTAACTAAACTATTTACGTATGGAAATTCTGATCTAACTTTTTCAGCAACCCTATTTAAACCATGGGTCAACCAAGTACAATGGATTAAATTCGGAAAAAAGTTCAGACTTTCATCTGTTTTTAACATACATGAAGCAACATTAGTCACCATAAATAGAACTTTCTCAAAAAGTACCTTGTCGGATAAAAAGAAATTAGCTAAGGACTTATTAACAAACCTGGCCATGCTAACATGATTTGTTTTTGTGTAAATTAACTACATTGATTAAATATTCTTGCGATTGATTTGAGGTTCCAATAATTAAATTACCAACTTGACAGCCCTTCGCATTGGTGGTTTCATCAACAGAGGTCCAAAGATTCTGGTTTTTCATCTCCTTTCTAATACCACCAGTAACATCTTCATAAATTTCGTTGACGTATTTCTTGCGTTAGATTGAGGAACTAGGTAAATAAATGGGTTTATTATCAACTTTGCAATAAGTTTTCAAGATTTTTTGAAATATCGGTTTGTCTAATTTATATAAAAGAATATTACAACCCAGAGAAAGGATTACACAAATCTTTAGAAAATGTTTCATGTGGATTCTTCGAATTACTAACAAAAGTTTCCTCTAAAAGATTATCTCAGTATTACAAAGTTGAAGGAATGTTAATCAGTTTGTTAGATTTTATTGCAGCTCTTATGAAAATGGTAAAGTGTCCATATATGCATTATATGTACTAAAAAACGGTAAAAAAACGTGTTCTTAGGGTGGGAGATGGGTAAGTACGAAGCATTTTGCACAAAATCCAGTTTTTAGTGATGATCTAATATGCCCTTACTTTTTATAAAATTGAAAAACGTGTGTTTCTTTTATATATAGAGATTTAAATATGGAAATTGAACCACTGGATTATTTTTAAAAGGAACGAGAAATTTAAAGACTCGCAAATTTTTTCAATATAAGTGTCATTTGAAATAAAAGGTTGGTACTCCGTATGATTATTGTGTTATTTTGACAGATTTTATTAGAGAAAGTTTCCATGTAGATTACTGATGCTTTTGATGAATCAATTTTGTATAAACTAAAATAAAATAAAATATAAGAAAAACATATATAAAGAACTAAAATGCATTAGTTTTTTTTTAAATTGTATTGGTACATAATTTGAAACATAAATTTATTCTGTTTAATACAATAAAAATACATGCATTTGTAGGTTATTCAGGCTTAAAAATATCGAAGTAAATATACTTATAATAAATTAAAAGTTATTTTCACAAAACAAAATAATATATGTAGAGGCCAAGTCTAAGAGATAATTCTGACAGCAAGTAAATAATAAATTGTTTTGAATCGTCTTCCAGTCCATCTAGTTTTCACGTCCTTACCTCTACTAAAATACACAAATCATAAGAAAAAAGATAGTAAAATGAAATACAAAATGTTATACCTTTGATTGCTTGATCAATTTTGCCAGTTCTTAACAGTAACATGTTTCTATCCCTGTGATATAAGGCTAGGTACTTCATTTACCTTAAATGAAGAGCTATTATGTTAATAATACAGTTTTTAACCTGTGTGAGAAATTAGGTGCGCCCTATTTACTATTTACAGCATATAATATCGTATCTGATGTGGATGGAATGTTTCGTGAAAAGAAACTTTACATCTGATAAGCATTTGTATATGCTCATCGTACAGTTACAAGAGAATGTTTCTTCTGATAACACTTTTATTGCAGGTGGATGATTTTATTTATCTTTTTCTTTTGGAATGGAATACATAATTCTTTTACCACATCCTACTGCTTTAGAAGCTCACATCGCAGTAAACTCCGTACCATACAAGCGTCTGGATAAATACTATAATTCGTATTTCATTATTAGCAACTGGAATTCCCACAATAAACCAGAATTATCTTAAAAGGAAAATTGTTGCCTCTGTATCGGTTCACATTAATATGTAGGAGAGTGGAATGAGGAGACCAATCTAACAGTATCTGAAAATTTATTTAGATAATGGCCACCGGTTTCGTACAAGTTTGCACATTCTCAGAAGCGTAAGACGCTCCAGTCTCCATTTCTGTATTGCTCCTAGGATGCACAGTCTTGCACAAAACGGTAGCTATTATTTGAATAAATTTCTTTTCAGTAAAAATATAAGAAGTTGATATTAATTATATTTAACTAGCATATTCTGTACCGATACTTTTCACTTTGCTGCATGAAATAATATCTTAGATAAGCTTCATGTAAACTTCTACTACTTTAATGAAACTTTATGATAATGACACAATCAGTAATTTTAATAGAATTAGAGCTACGAAACTGCAACCTGCTGGTATAGTGTAGTACACAGCTTATATTACGGAACAAATTCATAAATTTTATTGCGTAGTATAATTAAGAACTTTAATAACTTTACAACAACACACAGTAATTTAAATATTCTACATGAAATACTTTATGTGTCATTATACCAGTTAATTTACTAAAATTTGACGCACTTACATTACGTCCACATTAGTTTTATTTTCTAATTTCGAAATAAAATCGCGTTTGAGTCGTGCATATTATTATTTAATGGTGCTTAGCTGATATTTACATCTACATAAAACCATACAAACACACATACATACATATATATAGTAATTAAATAAAATTTTACTTTCGTCAATATACGAGGGCGAATCAAATATGAGCCGAACTTTGAGTTTAAAACATTTATTGGTAGAGTAAAAAAATTGAATACACCTTATTTTTTTTATATAATCTTCTCTTTTATTCACACACTTTTCTCACCGTATTGGATATTTTTTACTTTCGTCAATATACGAGTGCGAATCAAATATGAACCGAACTTTGAGATTAAAATATTTATTGGTACAGTAAAAAAATTGAATACACCCCATTTCTTTTTAAATAATCTTCTTTTTTATTCACACACTTTTCTCACTGTATTGGAATTCACAGGTATAGCAGTAAACTCCACTCACACAAATAAATTAATTATGCGGAACGCAGCGTTTCGGGAGCACGTGGGCTCCCATTGTCAACCGTGTTACCGACGGTAACACGGTATACCTGTGAATTGTACATCCACACAGTCCTTGCAATCGTCAACTGTATTGGAAATTTTTTAATTCCGTCATGAAAGAATGAATATGGTCGCGACTGTAACCAATTGCACACGAACATTTCCACACCTTCGTCGTCGTCATAGTGGTGACCTCCCAGTTCTTCTTTGAGTGGCTCAAACATGTGGTAGCCACATGGTGACAGATCGGGATTGTTGGTTGGATGTTCTAGTGTTTCCCAATGAATTTTGTCCAACTTATTTTGGGTCAATGCAGCTTTGTGTGACCGAGGATTGAACAGAATCGCAGAATTAATCTGTTTTAATATTCTGTAGTCATTTTCTAGAATGGCAAGTATGCGAGTTTTCGAATTTTTTATTTTCCAGTTTTGGCCTGAGGATGCGCAAATGTATACGAAACCGGCAGCCGTTGACTGATTAAATTGTTTTTGATACTGTGAGGTTGGTCCTGTTTTCTTTCCTTTTTCCTATTCTGAAAATAAGAAACTCTACTTATCGTACGTGTGGTAATGAATCCACCGTCTTAAATCATTTAATTTTTCGAATGTACTAACGGCGGTCTAGTAGTAAGAGGACCTGCGTCTGCATTGGCTACTCAGGTATCATGTAGTATTTCTTCGGGTAGATTCCAGATGCTTCCAAATCATCATTCGCCGCTAGAAAAATACTTAACGGCGTTTCACTCTTTACGGCGAGGGGGGTGAAGTGATAGAGCCATGAAACACTTTGCATACACTATTTCTTTACACTAGTTACATTAGTTAGACTATGTCTACACCTTTAGGTTCCTGCGGCGTATAAAAAATTAAAACAACTTATAAACCTCTTTAGGGTGCTCACCATAGCAAAAAAGAAAAAAAAAACCAAAACTACTGGTATCGCCCTATTAAAAAGAATAATAAAACAGCAGTGTCTATTAATCTCGCCTCTATTTTAACGTACGTTAGTAAATTATGTGCTTAAGTGAGAAATAAAGATGTGGGCCTGCAATGATGGAATGGATGTTTGTTTATTTTCTTCCCTAGAGTATTTCTTGGTCGTATTATTGCGTTGAACCCATCCTGATAGGCCCCAGAAACGTAAAGTATGTTTCCTCAATATTCCATCCTAGGCAAGTTTGATAAGTAGAGGTCGCCATAAGAAAAACATTGTGACGATATGGGCATCGTTCTCGAACGCCAAAGAAAAATTGCGATCTAAGTAATCAGTATACAGAAAAAGAAGCCGTTTTAGCATTACAACCGAATTAACGGATTCCTTGCTTAATAGAAGAAATTTATTGTAAACGAGCAAAATATGAATTTTTCAGATTGACTGTAATTTTACATATTTAAGTTTAAAACTGAAGCAACGTAATCCTTTAATTGTATTCTTATCGATAGTTAGATATAAATGAGCTACTTCACACCTGTGCTTATTAGTGCTGGCATCAGCTAATCAAACTAGCCGACTAGTCCTGTTTTCAGTATGTTTTCCGTTTTCATCTAAACGTAACGTCCCATGGGCTTTCGTGAAATTTTAGATGTATGAAATGTATGAAAGTTGTGAATTTGCTTGGAAATGTTATTTTTACATTAAATATAACAGTAGTTCCGCAATATGGTCACAATTTTACAAAATATTCACACAGGTTCACTAAGTAATGTGGGATTACTTTTAAAATGTGGTATAATTACATTGTGGCTGTAATTTTCCATTTATTTTTTATATGCACCAATAATCACTCTAAAACGTCTAACGAGCTGGCGTGAATCCCTTCCATATCGGCCTGTAACAGAATCGCATCTAATTGATTAGCACACATTCCCAATATGTATGTGTATTTACATCTAACCTCACATTCAATTGCAACTCAATTTGATATTCACACTTTATTCTAGCAGATTCTATTGTAAAATTAAATAAAACATTGCTGAGATACTTTGGAAACTTGAATGCACTTTATGCTGTTGCGCAAAACATGTACTATATATTTATGATTTTTTAAATGGTGCTTAACGTTGTTAAAATAATAAAATGGCTAAAATTTTCGAGAATATTGTGTCCATTTTATTGTGCCTATTTCTGTACTCATTTATTGGAAAATATTCCACCTGCTAAGAAATCTAGAACACGCAATATGTTCCAAATTATGTAAATAGTGACATTTTAACTGTACTCATGTTTCATTAAAAGTGAACGCATAAATAAAGGAGTTTCTACATGTCCCGTGGACATACAATGTACGTACATATATGACTAATATGCACAATTATTTTTGCGGTGCAGGTTATAAATATGGAACAGCACTTGCGAACTGCTATAAATAACGAAAACTTCGGCCATACAATGAAAGCGGTTACCTACAAAGTTCTAAAACTACTATTAAGCATATCAGACCTATAATTTCAGCTTTGGCTTGCCGAAGGCAGGTAAAATTTTTAGAAAGTCCCATGATGTAGAATTACGTAATTAAATTAGATTTTAAATATGCAATGTTTACGTCTTTAGAAACGGTTATCCTGTGATAGGTTTTCCCATGCCTAACTTCATTTAGTCCGCATGTTTACTTTTGTGTCGTATTTTCTATCTATATGACAATTTTTCTATAGATACCATCGTGTTCAGATGTTTTGAATCACAAAGCAATAAACTGATGCGAACATGACCCTCGTATATAAATGTATAATCATACAATTAGCATTCTCTCAACTCGACTATCCTCGTTATAAATGCAGGTATTACGTAAATATTGAAAACATTGATTTTTTGGAAAAAGGAATTACAAACTAACAAATATACTGAAGATTATAGAAATTTCCGAGATTAAGCGTGTATACTACCGGACATAAGTGTTTACCAATCCTTGCAATATTATAGAAACAAGTCAAAGCTAATTAAAAATAAACCTTTCTTCGGAACTTTTATGAAGAAGTGTAACAGTTATAACTAGTCTCAGCAAAGCGGGGCAAGTTACAGTGCAGTGCGGAGAACAAAGTAGGGGATCCGAGCTGCTGTATCAAGGCGAGTGTTCAGTAACGTTTACGTACTCGCATCATTTAAGATCGTGACCTTTCCGAGTGCCGAGTTACCATAGAAAGTTTTTGCTAATTGATTGTTTCGTCCACACATAATCATAATTTTTTATCTTTCAATTCTTCTTTCAACGTTGTCATAAACAGATGTGATAAAATTTCTTAACGATGTCCGACTTGGTAATGTACAATCCGAATACTTCAGATGACTTCGATTTTTTCTCAAAAAAGGTGAGGGACACCCTTTTGAAAATTCGTCAAAATTTCACTCATCCTAGATTTGGTTCAAGGCTCACGGAATGATATTTCCAATCATACCGAATACGATTTTAATACTAAAGACTGTCACAAGGGAACAAATTTGGACGGAATTCGTTTCTAAAGGTGGAAAGTGTAGTGACAAGTGTCAAATCCTTCTCTCATTTTAGAATAATAAGTATTTCACCATGATGGACAATTTTCCTACATTCTAGTCAACGAAATCTTCACTTGCATACGCATATCGACATATTTCAGATGACTTCAACAACACCATTTTTAAAATGTCATCGCTAGTACATTTTGCAACTCTTCTGGAAGCTAGTAAGATAGGGGATGGCTGTTCAAATCATTTCATTATACGTATCATTATATTCACCACAGAATGTTTTTGGCGGTCGGTTGCTCCGTCCACACATAACTATGTACAATTTTTTATCTTTCAATTCTGCTTTAATTTTTCTTTCAACATAGTCACGAACAGATGGCATAAAGTTTCTTAACGATCTCCGACTTGGTAATATATAATCCGAATACTTACTTCGGAAGGAGAAAAATGCTTGTTGCTCTAAAAATTACTTATATCAAATATTAATTGTTCGTTGTATCATTTGCCACGGATTGCAGAACAGTGTTTTATACTTTTTAGGTGGTGTTCACAATTTTACCTGCTGGTACACGTCAGATAGCTGTCGCACTTTACATACTTAAATCTATCGCCTCCGTATTCTAAATCCGGTATACTCGCTATTACGTTTTTTAGTTTATTTGAAATATGCCGTTGCCGAAACGCTAAATGCTGCATTTTTTAAGTATGTATGGACTGAGAAGCACTCACAACGATCACCAGTCGAATAATACCGAGCAAGGGTGCTTTGATACGGGTACTCGACTATTCGTGCCGCGCGCTTCACCCTCGACATTGTTCTCTGCACGGCACTAAAACTTGCCCGAGACTAGTTATGACAAAAAAATTTATGTGAATGGATTTGAATGTATCTATATCATATATTAGATATTTACCGTTTATAAAATGAAATACGGAAAGAGATGATTCAGAATATTTGAGCACGATACTACATTTTTAGCATGTGCATACATACATACAAGCTGGAACCAACCTAAATGGTCAAATAACATAGATCATAAGTAAATATAAATATTTAATACAATATTATACGCGGCAGAGAAAGTCAAATAGTTAATTAAATATTGAATTTCTAAAATGTGTTTTCACGTAGAATATAACAATTATCACTGGTGCTTAAAGTCTTATATTTATTAAACATTTACCTTCGGTATATTGATGTAAACTATTATACTTCCATGCTTTCACAACTTCGAACGCTGCTAAGAAACTCTATACAAACATGATGTAGAAAATTCTTCTGTAAAGTTCTTTTCCTTTGCATAAATTCAAGATTTTATACTTTAGAAATAACGTAAGAAAAGATTGCACTAAACAATGCAACGGAGAGAGAACCACAATGCAACTCAGATATTGGTGTAGGGATATTATTCTAAATTAAAGAATTCTCTAACAGAGTGTAAGGGAGGGAGTTACTCAATTTTATTCTAAATGATGGAAACCTTATTTTTGAGAATAATAATTTATTAAATGCCAAACAGATAAACATCCAAAAGTGGACAAAATATTAAATTAAAAATATGACAAATTAAGGCAAATTTAAGTTTAAACCATTAAAGTTTCTTGCCGAATATACCAACCGTGCTCGCCACAGTACGTTCGTCCTAGGTGTAGGGATGCGTAGCAAGTGATATGATCTTGTTTCCGGGCGTGGTACAACGATACCAAATCTAGATAACAAACCAGGTAAGTCTTCCGGTGACAATGCTTTGCGTAAATGAAGCACCTCTTTCAATAAGCGTAACAAAGTCATGGCTCTCAATTAGCTCGTCGTAGGGTATACCTCGTGTAGGATACCATCCATCGCTCTTATATCACAGATATTTCAAAAATTTACGCTGAATCCGCCCAAGAAGATTGATTTGGATGTTGTAGAGAGGATATCAAGCCACGAATGCGTATTCGAGCTTGGAAACCATGTAAACGGAGAAAAGGATCTTTGTTCCATCAAGGCTAGAAAATCCTTGCAAGTGCGAAAAATAAATCCTAATAATTTAGAAGCGGCTGTCCCGACATCGGAAACATGGGTAGAGAAGATAAACTTCTATCATACATCACACTTAGATCTTTAATAGGAGATTGACGAGCAGTGTTAATATTGTTAATACAGTATAGAGAATCGATTCTTGTAAAAGACAAAGAAAGATCTTCATTTAATTTTAAATTATTATGCAGACGCCAGGCATGAATCTCGTCCAGATTATGCTGCAGAAAGTCAATATTATTGAAGGAGTTAACGACGTGGTAGGTATTTATATCATCAGCATAGGCTAATAAAGAGCAGTTAATGGAGTTCAAAAGATTATCTATATATATATATATATATATATGTTGTAGCTATGTTGTCGCGGGTAAAGGATGTCTTGTTATCCTCTCGGGCTTTGTCCTGCGTTTGGCGTTGTACGTCCTGACATTTCGATGTAATCGCATACATCTTCTTATTGACCTAATCCTTGACAGTCGACCTCAAGAAGAAGATATATGCGATTACATCGAAACGTCAGGACGTACTTGGTTCTTCTAAGAACCAATGCTGAACGCGAGACAAAACCGGAGAGGATACCAAAACACATATATATTAAAGAACAGCGGGCCAAGGTTTGTTCCTTGAGGTACTCTAGAGGTGAAGTGAAAAGTTCGAGATTTAAGGTCTTGTGGCTGTGTACACCTTTATTCTTTGTTAGTTTTTACATCAGTAGGTTGTTTAGTATTAGTAATTGATTAATGTACAATTCCTGGCTTTTCTTATATAAAATCTGTGTTGGAGTTCGTATGTCTAGCGAGTACAGCATTTTAAGAATTTTGTATCTTATTTAGGTTTGATTTAGAGGTATCTCCCGGGATGGTCATCAAGTAATTATTATTAGACGCGAATAACGCGTTATATACGGGCTTTCTTAGTGGGTTTGCTAATGTATGCCTAATTTTTGCTTCAGCAAGTATTGTTTTGATGTTCCGTTTCCCAGTGCATTGATGTGTGCATTCCACCTTAGATTGTTTTGTATTCTTAGCCCCAAACAAGTTATTTCGTTTGTTTCCTTTATTGTTTGCGATTTTAGTTTTATCTTCAATTTCGTTTTTTTCCTCTTCTTGTGAAGAAGTGTATTTGGCTTTCTTTTCATCTGTTACTAGTAGGTTATTACAACACCATTCTTCAATGTTTTTTTCATATCCCGGTCTATATGTGATTGAATTTCTATTTTATTTTTACCCTGGTATGCTATATTTATATCGTCAGCGTATACATGTTCGTGAAATATTTCCTGTAAAATTGATATTCAGACGCAGTGACATAAACTAGCCGGCACGTAGCCCTGGCTTGATACCAATGGATTTTTTCTTATGCGGCTACCTGAAATCAAAAATGTGCAACAATATTCCTCACTCTCTGAATGAATTAAAAGAGAATATTCGAAGAGAAATGGCGGTCATTTTGCCTCACGTTTAGATGGGCGCCAGCAAAATAACGGAGTACACTTAGAAAACATAATTTTTAAGAAATAAATTCCTAAAGCCTGTATTTTAATAAAAAGTAAACGTTTATTTTACTATATTCCTTTTATTTTGAAAAGAACTTTTAGGATACATTGTATATGCTTTGACTTTACCTCCCTACTAATTTCCTGCAATTTACCTGCATACATTTATTGGATTTATACACTAATACAATTGTTGCCATTTTGTCAGTCGTCCTCCTTCAGCAATAAATTTTATTGCATTAATCCCGTATAATTTAACCGAATCAAAATATCTCTACAATATTTCATACCCAGCGACAGGTAAATTTCATTCAAAGCAAAGTTTCCCAATCCTCATTACGAACCTTAGGAGCCCGGCCTTTTTCTACCTGTTGCTGCAATCAAGAGTCACCCAACGATATCGATAAATTTCTGTCCAAACATGCTACTATAAAAAGAAAAGAAAATCAACATGCATATGTAATTACAGTCTAATATTCGAAACGTACCGTGTGCCGTTGCAATACTATTTCCGACACATATCTGGTTCCGTACCTAATTTCCTCCGAATGATACTTTCACTCATATTTTGCGGAAATTACTCATCATTATTACCGTAACGCCAGTGTGTGTCGTATGTGGTTGATGAATGGCATATATATTTAGACACTGCAAAGAATGTGTATATGTATTTAAATCGACGCGACTTATAGCTTATTAATGACCGGAAAATAACGTTATAATGCGCAATGTTATCTATTTGTGTGATTGTTATCAACGGAAAATTTTTCTTTTTACTTTAAGTTATATACACTTTCATTCATAAGTTTAGAACCATGTTCAGAGATGTGTATTAAGATTTGTTTAATAAGAAAATAACAGATTTTTAATGATAATAATAATAATAATAATAGCGATAATAATTTATCCAACAGTGTTAACAAAATAAATAATTTCAAACATTTAACAACTCGGTAATCCAGTGGTAAGAGGGCTAGTACTTGAATTTGGCAACTGAGGTGTCGCGACTTCGAAACCAACGTCCATCAACTACAGTGGTGGTATTTTTTTGGGCGGATTCGGTATGATCTGATAAATTGCATTAGAAGCAAAAGGCATCTAGTGACGTATACGTATACTGTGTAGGATTAAATGGACCAAGGTTTTTTTTTTGGATTGTAATAAACGAAATTGACATGATTTTAGTACTTCACTGACACCACATAAAACAGAATACATTCGGAATGACGATTACCAGCATAAACTTACAAAGAAATTGGAACTTTCACAATTCTGATACAAAAAGAAAATTAGTATAGTTATAATAGACATTTCATACAGGACATCAAATATGGCAAGCTCAAATAAGAGAAAATAAAAACATTAGAAAAACCACAGTTCTTGGATTGCGTGAGCATAATTTACTTATAATTTATACTGCCACCGACTTTTTTCAACAATAAGAAAGATAAATATTATCTGTTGTATTACAACCAGATGTCCGCAGAAATCGATAGTGTTTTGTTTTATTTTTATAAAAAGAAAACATGGAATAGAAGGTGGGAGAATATATTTTCTATACGATATACATCACAGTTCATAAATTTAAGACCATCTTGAGAAATGTGTGTTACCTTTTAACTGAAAAGAAAACAATATATTTTTAATGAGAAAAAAATGTATTATTACTATTATTGTGTGATGATTATTACTATAATTATTACACTTATTATTATTGCATCATTGAGCTATGCGTTGCTTTTTAGGATATCTAGATACTTTCCTTTTCGTACTTTTCCAGTTATTTTAGAAAATCACTCGCTTTTATACCAGTAAAACAAATTCTAAACCCAAGGCAATAAATGCGGAGGCAAAAATGTATGGAATTACGAAAGACGGACTTCATTAAAACGTTCGCTGTGGTGATGAACAAAAATTATGTTCTTAGAGCTAAAAATTTTGATCCATCGGACTATAACACCGTTTTCCATTTAGTTAACCTACAAGACTTGTCCGGAAAATAAGCACTGTTCTAGGAAAGAAAACTTAAGGAGCACTTCTTTTACTATTTTTCTATATAGTTACCGCAATTGCGCAGATCTTATCACAGCGGAAAACCAATTTTTCTAGACCCTCTTCTTCGAAAGATGTCATGCAAAACAGTTGAAATTTCTATATAACATTTAATCGACTTCGAAAAAAATTAAAACCTACGCGCTAATTTAGAAAAAGAACATTTTTACACCAGTATTTTACGGATAAAACTGCTCCCTTCAATAATGTAACAATGTTATATTTTAGTTTAAGTGGTCTTTGAAATTAAAAATTTCATGGTTCTGGTAGGATTTGAAGCTGCAGCTGCTGCAAAAATAATTTAATACTGAGTTATAAGGCCGTTTAGCTATCTTTCACCATAAATACTCTCATTAGCCTTTAACAAAGCATTTAAATACTTCAGATTTTACGGAAATATTAATGGATTATGCATTCAATGATTTGGTTTAAAACAGAGCTTAGTGGATTTATCATGGCATTATTGATATTTACCTTTTGAAGACATTCATATTTCCAACTTTCTGAAAGTAGTATAAAATATGTGACTCTGATTCATCATATGCTGTGTACAGAATTGTGTTTAACAAAAATATTGAACTCAATTTTGATCCAATAACAACAAATTAATAAATGAACGGACCTTAAGAAACAACCTATTTACAAGACTAGTATAAAAATTGGGGAATATTAAATGTCAAAATTGTCAATTTCAAATAAACACAATTATAAAAAAAATAAATAATTAGCCGATATTTATTTAGTTTTTGATAGTGTTTGTTGAAAATTATAATACTCAAATGTATTATATCTTCTCCATCAAGTATGTAATTGAGTGTGTTATGAGAAGGTCCTCCAAAAATTTAGAAAAATGTGAAACTTTATGCGCTAGTAATTCACCCTGAGACATGCACAAAACTATTTTTTTTTAGTAGTAATGAAAATAGATACGGTATTAGTATTATGTATAAAAGTACTTGTTTTTTGATGTTCTACAGGGTGGGGCATAAAGGTCCCCCCTTTCTAAAGAGGCATAAAAAGACGAAGAAATTTAACTAGAAAATAACTTAATATATTTTTGAAAAGAACATAAAATATAGTTTTTTTTTGATGTGTTCTAAAAAGTGTATCAGGCAAATGGCGGCCGTTGTTGTCAACATATTGCTGCAGACATTCCCACACTCTTCGTATTGGTTGAGGCGGAATAACGTCGATTGTCTGTCGAATCCTCAATTCCTAAAGAGATGAAAGTCGACATTGGAAAACCTTTAGAGGCATTAAGATCTCCCACATTTTGTAACATCTTAGCTTGAGGTGGTGTAACTGTGATTGCTTATCGGCACATTGAAACGTTGGAGGCTTTTCTGTGCACCAAATTGGATGTCGATACGGAAAATATGTGATGTCAACAGGACGGGACCACAGCTCACACAACGCGTCATTCACCGGAAGTGGTGAGGGAAATATTTTTTGGGGGTTAGATCAGTTTAAGAAGAGACGTGGAGTGGTCACCTGATTTATGTCCCTACGAGTTTTTCCTTTGGAGATACCTAAAGGAAAAGGGTTTCTCAACGTCGACCTTCATCTCTTGAGGATTTGAATGAAAGGATCCTCCTCGGATTCGATGTTATTACGTCTCATCTAACGTGGAAAGTTATGGGAAACTTCTGGGAATGTCCCTAGCAATGTATTGACGAATGAATACGTAGGCTTCCACGGCTGGAGTCAGTAATAAACGAACTACTTCTGGAATTGGACAAAAAAGGAGAAAGGTAGGATCCCAGATTTCTCTTCTTTTTCTTCTCCTTTCTTTTTCTTTTCTTTTTTCTCCTCTTACCCTTATTTAATTTATTTTTATTTAATTGACGATGATAAACTTCCGCGAACGTCTCCAGCAATGTATTGATAACGACTGCCGCCATTTGCCTAATATAATTTTCAAAACACATTAAAAAGTACATATATTACGTTCTTTTTAAATGTATTCAGTCTTTTCTAGTTAAATATCTTCATTGTTTTATACCTCTTCAAAATGTGGGCCACATCCTGTATAACATATGTGTATAAGTTGCCTTACATTCTAGGTTAAAAATCAAAAGTTTATTCCCACTCCGGCGTATTCCAAAAATATTCCAAAATTTGGTTGTATAATATAAAATGACGCTAATTACATACAAAACTTATTTAAAACGAATAAATTTATATTAGCAAAATAATATAAAGTGATGGTATATAAGTATTAACGCAAGGGTCGATTGTTTTCTGAAATTTCTGGAATGCGAACCTACCTTTATTAGTATGAGTACTACAATCATAGTACAGTTGGTAACTCCGCTGTCCAACTACGAACTTATTAAATAGTATTCGAGAGCTTCAACCGATAAAAATTAATCCACCAGGTAGAATATTAACTATCAGAGCCTGTAGATGGTATCACATAATTTCGAAAAAACGCCATACACGGCGTTTAGCATTAACACACGATAATTACAAGAACTGTTCGATGGTATGTGGCAAACATTTTCAGTGAGACCAAATATTAGTGTCGAAGTTCGATGAACTCCGCCAAGACATTCTAGGATTAATAACTGTTCTTTGCTTAGAATGTATTTTAATTCAGTATATATTAATAAATTGTCACGACGAAGATAGAGAATAGGTAGTTTTAACAAACTTATAATTGGGTAGTAAATATCCAATCTCGGCGGCTGTAAATAGTAGAATTCGTTTATTTAGATTACTAAGAACAGCTACGCTATAATTTATAGTTTATCTATAATACACAATAGTTTGGAATGGCTACGATTCTACCTTAATTGGTGTCGTGATATATGGTCGTGTACAGATTTATTTCTATTTTAACTGTTTAAAAAATAACTTTGAGACCTTCCGATTTTCTTTTCGTAACAATACCATAGACAATACACCATTTCCAAACCATTAGCTTCTACAATCGATACGCTAAACAAAGCGACAAAAATAAGGCATTATATGCGCTTAATATATGAAAATGTATTCAACAAGCGCTACGTTTTGGAAGGGTTCACAGTGCGTGGAGGTTCCGGTAAGGCATAACTTCCTGTTCGAACCATCCTCATTATTTTTCTCTCGGAATTTTAGGTTGTAACCGCTCACATATTATATTTTCTGACTGCACGAAGGCTATGATTTGGCATTTTCGACTCTTAATGAAGTGCCATGGAATTCGTCCGAACGTATAGTTTTCCGTTTTCTCTTTCTATTCCAGCATTTATTGTGACGTTAAGAATTGGATACGCTTGATGAAAAACGCTACTAATTAATTGTTAACGAAATGATATACGTATACTCTTTAAAGATTAATTAAGATTATACATATAGAAATAATTATTTCGATTAGGATTATTAAATTCATCGTAAGCATATGAGTAAAGATATCAGATGGTTCAAGTTAGAATATACTCTACTAGTGAAATTTCTATAGTTCCATATGAACTTTTGAACAGAATTTTTGGTTTTCTTAATATCTTCGACAAATTATGCATCGAGGTTAATACTGAACGACAAAGGAACACAAACAATTTATTACATTTTATTCAGAGAATATTTACAATAATAGTAAGTTAAAGCAGCGAAATTTCTATATGCCCATTAATACGAGGGCGAATCAAATGTGAACCGGACTTTGGTTTTAAAACATTTATTGGCACAATAAAAAAATTTTGAATATACCTTATTTTTCTATATAATCTCCTCTTTTATTCACACATTTTCCTCACCGTATTGGAAGTTTTTTTAATTCCGTCATCAAAGAATGAATGCAGTTGCGTCTCTAACAAATTTCGCACGAATATTCCCATATCTTCGTCGTCGTCAAAGTGGTGACCTACCAATTCTTCTTTAAGTGGCCCAAACATGTGGTAGTCACACGGTGACAGATCGGGATTGTAGGGCGGATGTTGAAGTGTTTCCCAATGAATTTTGTCCAACTTATTTTGAGTCAATGCAGCTGTGAGACCGAGCAGAATCGCACGTCGAATAGACATATCTCGCTTTTTTCGTCGATAGGCTAGTTTCAGTTCATCAAGGAGTTGGCAGTAGTAAGTAGCACTAACTGTACGCTGTTCGTGGAGAAAATGTAATGAACAGTATGCCTCTAAAATTTCAAAAAACCGTTGTAAGAACTTTTCCAGCAGAAAGACATAGCTTGGCTTTCCGCGGTGCTGTTTCTTCAGCTTATCGCCACTCTATGCTTGCCTGCTTAGACTGCGGGGTGTGGTGGTGCATCCACGTCTCATCAGATGACAACGTGCCTCAATGAATCATCGTCCTCTGTTCGCTATCGTGCCAAAAGTCTTTCACACACGGCAAGACGGTTTGCTTCCTGATCTTCGAGTTAGTTTTTGATTTGCCCCCGTTAGAGCGTTATTTTCCTTAGGAATTGGTCAACTTTATAAAATTGTTCTATTTTCTTAGCTATGGCTTGGTTTGAAAACCCTGCCTCTTTATAAGAATTTCTTTTTATTTTTGCTTCCTCGGAGAGCAATTTAGCTCTTGGCATTTTCATTAGCTGATATGTATACTCCGATTATATATATTTAAAAATAAATAAACTTTTGAAAATATTTAGAGGATATTTTTGCACTGAAATGTAATTCTAGGTAATTCTCAACTTATACCGTTGCTAAATGTTTGCAAGGTAACTACAAACTTATATCGACCTATAGAAATTTCGCTGAGTGTTTATTATTCCCAGAGCTTTTGTGTTAGTTAGTATTGGCATGAGTACCGCCCCCTTAAATGTAATAATACCAATTGTTATTACTCAACCGATGCAATTATTTACTTGCAGTGCACATTTGAAGACAAAACTATACAGTGCAGTATGTTATACGTGTATACAGCAAACTTAAAAAATACTAAGAGTAATTCAAAATATATTGATTAATAAAGACGAGGCTGGCGACTCAGTGCCTTGCGCTTTTGGCCATCAGTCTCAGGGTACCAGGTTCAAACTCCGGGGCTGCTTCTCATGGTTGAGGCTTTATGTGATTTTGTTGAGAACGAATACTTTAAGACGCACTACAGGTGCGGGCTTAATAATAACCCATGGTTGGCCGATACCCCCTGTAATTGGGGTAAGTAAGTAAGTAAGATGTTAGTTTTATGTATAGTAATGAAGAATGGTGCATCATTTTTGTTTCTAATAACTTTTACGAAACTTAACTGTGCAAATGGCTAACAAAAACTTTTGCCTATAGTTCGTGGCTGATAAAACTAAACTGTATATCTCTATATAGCTGATATTATTCGAAAAATGATAGTATTGATTTAGGTCTGGTTAGGGAGAAAATGCAGGTTCAACCTTGCAGGCGTTTGACTCATTCGCTCAAAGGGTTCGCACTGTTATTCTATGTTTGATAAGCTTTAGAAGGAAATGACCACACATGTGTTAAGAAGGAATGCGAATTGATCTAAAATTGCATTTTTACTAACGGAAAGGCATCAAAAACATAAATTTAAATTTGCATTCAGCTCTTTAAAGATACAATCATGCTGCATTTGCTTTAAGATAATCCTAATCATAAATAGTATCTCAGACTTTCACGGCCACAAATGCAAACTGCAGTTGTTCGCGAAACGTTATGTTTTCTATGTGTGTGTTATTCCATTAGGTAAGAATGAAAAGTTAACTCCGAGTATATATTGGAGCTTTACTTCGTTATGACCGTCAAAATCAAAGAAAACAGTGAGTTTCATGCATATTGACGATTACTATTTTTGCCTTAATAAAGGTGCAAGACTCAACAGCCGTAAGAAAAAAAATAATTATGTAGCATCAGCTCAAAAATGTTTACCACATGACAAAACACCATCCTCCTCTTCAATCGCCAAGCGATAAACAAAATGAGGAGAATCACACTACACTTGATAACAGTTCTGCAAGTATTAAATACTTAACAGATTATCACCTTATTCAATTTATATTACATTAGCCACACTTAATTGCTCGATTTGAATCTATCAAAATCACAAGCAGACTGCAGTAATGGAAGGACAGATGAGTTAGTATTTTTCGCAACAGACATGACAATCTTGTTGGTTTCTATAGCATTTAGGGCAATTTGGTGTACTACAGTTATCTTTATAAACGTCTTGAAGCCTTTCGAATACATCATGATCCTAGTTCGTGGAGACTATTCATAGATGCGCTAAAGACTAGTCTAATAACAGTTTTGTTGCATAATGGAAACTGCTAACTTTAAAGTTAGCATTTACTTTGGGCGTGCAATCAGGTTACATCCGTTACAATTTACGTCTTCGTTACAGTTGTGAAAGGAGAAATCAAGTTTCTAAGTTGGTAGATTGCTGTTGGATGGGCGCTGTATTACGTTTTTATTTATAAAAAATTGAAATAATTACTAAAGTATATTATAAACACAGAAATCTTTCCTTATCAGGAAATATCTGGAATTCTGGTACTTGCTTACCAGTTTCCGGTAGTCTACGGTATCGAACATATAATATAAAACTCACACTGCCATTAAAAGAAATAAGATGACACCAGAGTTGGAAGGCATCTACTGAAAGAAATACCTCTTTGCAAAGTTATAAGTTATGCTGGGTTAATTATGAAACTATTTCAATTCAACAAATCAATTTTGTACCGTAAAATGTCATTTTACGTAGTTATTTAGTAAATTGTTCTAAGTATCTATCTACTGGAACATATTTTATTGTGAAGAACAGAAATCGCAACGATTAACATTATAGCACTACTTATTTTTGTCATTATTTATAAGAAAATCTTAGATATCGCCCTCAACTTAAGTACTTAAAGCAAATTGGTCGAGCTAACATTAACAAGTAGGTATTTCTCATTGGCCGGTGTACCCAAGTCGTTTTTATTGGACGCTAAACGTAAACAGAGCAGATCTACTGGAAGCTGGCGAGTACTATGCGACTTTAACCCACCTCCATTCCGAATTAACACGAAAGGGGTCATAAAAAGTGTTTCCTTGAAATTCACTACGATTTCGTTATTTATTACGAACTGAAAATGTGGAATGGTGATATTTGCATAATGCCATCAAAGTAAAGCATTTAATAAATTAATTAGGTTTGACATTAAATCGAATTTTTTCGAGTGTCGCGAGCGCTGTATAAAAACGCGTCTTATTTTTAATTAGTCACTTGTAAATGACGAAGTTAAGAAGGCGTCGTTTTACCTGTCGCATTCGAATTATTTTCAACTTTTTCATTTATGAAAAAGATCGAAGTGCGTCGTTTGCGTCAATCTTTCCCTTCCCCTCCACGCATCAAAACGTAGGTAACGATTCCGGTTTTACGTTGGGAATGGCAGATTATGCATTATTACGTGTGTTTGTCTTTTTTTTCTTAAGTTTGAGGTTTAATTTCGTTTACATTTTTCAAGTGATTATGGAACGTGTATGCGGTAATTAGCATACTTTATTTGGTGTGTAATTGTGAAATATGAATATATGCGCAATATTACAGATATACAGGCTGATCCACAAATAAAATTATATAATTAGAAGTTGTGAAGCATTTGCTAAATAAAAATCTATTTTAAAGAAAAATAACTGTCAAACTTTCGTAATAACTGAAAAATTACATGTCCTTGTTATCAGAAGGCATTGGAACAGGTTTATCTAACACATGGGCTGAAAAGTCCCGGGCCTAACACATAGATGATGCTAGTTTTATTGCAGTCACCTTTCTCTCAGTTAGTACTAACTTTCAAAAGACAGCTGTTAAAATTTCATGATATTCTATTCATTAGTTTGTGAGTTATTGTGCTAAGACTCACGCTACTTTTGTTATTTTCAAAACAATGGATCAAAAACAATTTCGTGTTTTAATTTTACACTCCTTCTTGATGGGAAAAAATACCGTTCAAGCGAAACAATGGCTTGAAAGTGTTATGTGGACTCCGCTCCAACAGAAACAACAATAAAACATTGGTTTGCTGACTTCAAACGTGGTCGTAGAGGCACCGATGATGCAGAACGCAGTGGACGTCCAAATGAGGCGATAACACCAAAAAACATCAAAAAAATCCACAAAATCGTTTTGAATGATCGAAAAGTGAAGTTGCGTGAGTTAGCTGACATCGTAAAGATATCAAAAGAACGTATTAGCTTTATATTGCATGGGCATTTGATTATGAGAAAGCTCTGTTCAAAGTGGGTGCCGCGTTTGCTCGCTGTTGACCAAAAACAAGAACGTGTTGATGATTCTGAGCAGTGTTTGGCCATGTTTAAACCTAATAAACCAGAATTTTTGCGTCGATATGTGACAATGGATGAAACATGGATCCATCGCTTCACTCCGGAATCAAAACGATCGTCATCTGAGTGGACAGCAACTGGTGAACCTCGTCCAAAGCGCCCGAAAGCACAACAATCGGCTGGAAAGGTTATGGCCTTGGTATTTTGGGATGTGCGTGGTGTAATATTCATCGACTATCTTGAGAAAGGAAATACCATCAACAGTGAATATTATATAGCGTTATTGGAGCGTTTGAAGGCCGAAATTGTAAAGAAACGACCGCATATGGCAAAGAAAAAAATGTTGTTTCATCAACACAACGCATCGTGTCACAAGTCAATTAAAACAATGGAAAAACTACATGAATTGAACTTCGAATTGCTCCCACATCCACCGTATTCGCCAGATTTGGCTCCCAGCGACAACTGGCTGTTCGCAAGACCTTAAAAAAATGCTCGCCGGTAAAAAATTTCGCACGAATGAAGAGGTTATCGCTGAAACTGAGGCCTATTTTGAGGCAAAAGATAAATCGTTCTACAAAGGTGGTATTGAAATGTTAGAGCGGCGCTGGGATGATTGCGTTGCTCCTGATGGAGATTACGTTGATGAATAAAGCTAATTTTGAACCAAAAAAACCGTGTTAGGCCCGGGACTTTTCAGCCCATTTGTTATATTAAAGCCAATGGGCGGACAACATATTGCAAAGTAACATGCTTGCGAACGCGAGAATCGCTAAGTTCTCTGTGTTTGTTGCGCTATTAACTTTCTTTGTTCCTTCATGCGTTCAGATATAGTTCACCTCATTGCTTATCGGTGTCAGCTGCTATTTCAATAGCTTGCCGCAGTAACTCTTCCACATTATTAATTTTATATTCGTTGACAAATAAGTATTTAATATGTCAGCAATGGCATCGGCACAAAAAGTGCTAAGATTTATTAAAACGTTAATAGACACAGTACTGTGAAAGCTTACCTTACTGAATACAATATACACTACTGTATAAAGAAGGAGGTACTTAGATAAATTTTATAGAAAGGAAATATAAGATAAAATGTGTTACCGTAAAGTATGGTAACTAACTATATTGTCCGATAAATGTTTACAACTAATACAATATTTATATCAGTAAATAGTATACTGAATAGATTCAGAACTTTTATTTATTTTTGAAAGTGTATCTTACACAAGTCTGGACACTATCATGCAGTCGAATACGATACCACTCTAGTTGCAATACGTTCCACAACTCACTTACATTCTTTAGTGTCCTTTCAATCATTTTATGGTCAAAATAAGATAATCCCAAACATGTTCGATAATATTTAAATCCGGGCGTTGTCGCGACCGGGCGGGCCATAGTGCGAACTACTCCGTTCTCTTGTAGCTCACTGAAATAGTTCTTGACGAATCGAGGAGTCTATTTGGGATCGTTGCCTTGGAGCAGGAGGAAAGTATTACCAATTAGGTGATGCCTAGATGGTATAACATGCTGCTCGAATATTGTTCGATATTTTTCCGCTGTAAGCTTCCCTTCAATTTTAATAATGCCACCAATTGATGAAATGCAGTCTCAAACCTGAATGTTACCACCTCCCCTCCATATTTGACAGTAGCTAAACGTGATTCTACAGTAGCTTCACAATACGTCGTCGAACATACTGGCGCCTGTTCGATCCAAGCAACTGAAATTTAGACTCGCCGGTCAATACTACTTGTCTCCACTCATCATCTGTCCAATCTTCATAGTCTTTAGCATATTTGAGCCTCTTTACTTTATTACTTCGTCGCAAAAGAGATTTTCTGACAGCTGCACACTCACGTAATCCCTATTTCTTCAAACACCGTCTTACAGTCGAAGCATCTATTGACGTGCCTGTAGTTTCTTTTAACTCCTGCGTCAGTTTCGCGCTTACATTTTTCTGTTTCTTAGAGCTGTTACTTTTACGATTTTTGCTTGGCTCCTTACAATGGAGAACTACAATAAACAATAAGCATAGACAAACAGATCCAACCATAAATTTTATTGCTTCTCAACATAAATTCTGAAAATTACCCTGCCCGCGGCATACCTGCTTATTTATTTATCGCATTCTTGAATACTATAGAAGGACTGTATTTTCTAAGTATTTTTTTTTATTTATGCGTTGATATGCCAGATTGAAGTAAACCGTAAATATTATTACAATTCAAAATGTATTAAGAAATCTTTCCGGAACCTGACCATTACATAAACTGTTTTCTTTCTTTTGCACAATAGTGTATATCCCTACAAAAGATTCTGATGGGCTTGGCTATGCACATTCAGCATTGTGGTCGTTGTTTCTCTAAGACGCGTACGTTGCGGTAAAAATGTCTATTTATATAAAGAGAAAACATTTATTTAGATAAAGAGAATAACCGTTCAACATTTAACGATGTGTAATATTCGTATATTTAAAATGGTCCTTGAATCTGTTGAACGAACCATTCTTCTAAATATATTGTAATTTACTAAATTGAAATTTATGCTATTTGTATTAAACCTTTTCTCTAGCATAAACGCTTTTATGATCATTTAAGTATCAATATTATCAATAATTTGTAACGCTTGAAGCCACGTCAACGAAGTGTTTCGTAATTTGTTTATTACATCTACTACCGATACGTATTTGCAAACAACTTTTTTCAACGATGCTGACAGTTCACTACTGTTATTACTAGAGACTATACGCAAAGAAAAACTGGAATATATTCGCATATATATGCATTGATTTTTGAGAAAATATGCATAAACCTGGGGCATATATGCAAAACAATTGCGACAATATGCAAAATTTTTATATAAAATAAATAAGAGCAGAAATTTAAACATTAACTTTATTGTACAAAATTCTTTTACAACATATTTCTAAACCAATTTATAATTAAATGTTTTTCAAAATTGTGTAAAAGAAAGTTTTGTCTTCTATCAGAATACATATGTTTCGAAATAGAAAAGCTTCGTTCAACATCCACAGATGTAATTGGTGCATTTTTTAACTTTGTAATACATTCTAAACTAAAATTAAAGCCGAAATCGTTTACTGTTTTACCTTCCAAAATTTTCTTAACTTTCTTCAATTTCAAATACCGCGCATTTTTATTTATCACTTTTTTAAATGTATCGTATTTAGCAATACCTATTGTACTCTTAACCTTCTTACATAGGATATCAAATTCGTCTACTATTTCGACTGATTCCTAGAGCGACATCCCTCGCGTTTCTAGTTTACGAATGGAACTTGAAACAAAGCTATAATTTGACTTAATATACAAAAGGTTTTGTAGCAATTCTGTTAATGTTACTATCTTTTTACTACTCTTGTTTTCTACAGAAATGCAGTCAACAGCGATTTCAAGAATTACAATTTTTATTCCTTCAAAATTATCGGCGTAAAAAATTGCAGCGTTTAACCATGTACCCCATCTCGTAATAATCAGTTCAGGAAGCAACTTAACACCGGGAAGTCGCTCCTTATAAAATTGGATTCGTAAAGGTTGACATTACTAATTAAATTATTAATCAAAGGAAATTGTTACCTAATGTATTCGGCTACAAGATTGAACCCAGAGCTAAACAAGTTAAATAAGTAGTACGAATAATGTTACTATAAAAAAATTTAAATTTTGCGCGGCTTTTATCATGAATGGTGCAATTTAACAAAACTATCAGTGAATTTGTGAGTTATTTTCGTAAGTTTTTAAAAAAGCTATACATTTAGGCTATAGAGACATCTACAACTAGAATTTGTAATAAAAAACGACTTACGAAAGTTTCACGTCGGAAATTCAAATGCGTATTGTACAACTTGATGTTTGGATGAACTTGATTTTCGACTGTTACGAAAGATCTAATTAGCACGTACGACTGTTTTCTTTAATTGAACGAAGAATTTTTCTTAACAGCCTGTATGTCGCTGTGTATAGTATTGTTCAGTTAGAAGAATTAGCACTTATAAAATATTACTAAAGTGATTATAGTTGCACTGGGATAGTGGAAATATTTGAGTTGAACATTAGCTCGCTTGACATTATCTCAGTTTCTTTCAATGTATACAGTCTCTGTCCAATTTATTAGGGTAACTTGCGATTTTGTTAAAATATATAATGAAAAACGTATTGTACAAGCGTAAAGTTATTCAAAACCTTCGATGGACGTAGTCACAATTATATAATTATATATAATTATAATATATAATAAAATAATATTTTCAAACGCCTCCTTTGGCTTTTATAATTGCTCTTATTCTTTTTGGCATACGGTCTATGTAAGCGTTAATGGTATGTCTAATGTAGCGTCATTTTGCCACACATCCTCAATATTTCTTACTAATCGATGTTTTGTAGTGTTTCTTCTCGAATATACGCGTGGTTTTAGAACACTACACACGATCTCAATTGCATTGAGCTCGAGAATTTCTCGGCTAACGTAACACTGGCAGAGCGTGTGTTTCCAAAAAACCTTGGATGGACTTGGCCATGTGCATGAATGAGTAAGAGCCTTCATTCAGATTAAAATTATTGATATATGGCATCAAGCCATCCCGCACTACACGATTCATGGTGCTTTGACAAAAATACAGTGATCCAGGCCCTTCGACTGATATACAGGACCATACCATAACTGACGGAAGATGTTTCCCATGTTTAGAGCACTAGTTTCACCAAACCGTCCAGATATACGACGTCTAACAAATTAAACTCTTTTGGTCATGACTTCTAGTTTTGCACTCATCGTTGAATACGATCTCTAAGGAAAAGATATTGTTCAAACAAAAAGATTTTGCTTGATTTACATATTTATTTAAGTTATTTTGTCTTACCTTTAGCCAATCTTCAATTGTGTAATGTTAATGACGTTTTGCCCATTCATAACGTGCTCGTTTCAGGTTTCGGTGTTAATCTCGGCTTTTTCAGGGGGCGTCTGCATCGTAATCGGGCTTCGTATAATCGCCTACGTACTGTACGCGTGAATATTTGCACTTCTTGTTCAGACATTACATTTCCTATTTCTTCTTTGACAGATAAACATCGGTTTTCAGTTGCTAGTTGCGGCATACGTCGATCGTCTCGATTAATAGTGATCCCTATTTTTCATTAAAACGGCGATTCGCTGCAGTGTTTGTCAGGATACTTCTTCTTTCTTTGCAATTGTGCGTTGAGAATATACTTCTGTACCCAACAAAGCTGGCCCTAATAATATAGACAGGGACTGAGTGTACATATACATATATACATATGTATATCTAGCAGCATTTTATACTGTTACATTCCTTCTGTATGCTCTATTTGTCGAATGCTAAATTAAGCGTATGATTCAAGGTATCTGCATAAAATCCCCATTCATTCCGATATCAGTTCCCTATCGCTCTTCATTTCAATAGTAATAAAACGTGTTTTTACTATGATGGTAAATTATTCTTTTAGCATGAATTTATTATGAACGATGAGCGCCTGAATAAACCGAATATGATAGTAGAGTGTTTTGGTCACCATTAAATTATCGTGTTACAAAACATAATTAGCATATTCGACCATCTCACCGTAGTACCTGGCTTGAATATATTATTGAATTATGCTATGGTATCGTTTATATTCTTCGGGCAATTAGAAAATTTCATATTTTATGGCCGGACTGTGTCGAGCACATTTTTCAATTCTTGAATCATCGTCATACCTTCCGAAAATATTTATGCAAAACATTGATAATAAGATGGGTTTAATTTATACAACTGCGATTTTGGTTCAGATGAATGTATTACCATCATATTGTTAACTTAGATATAGGTTTTAAAGACTCCAATACTTTGCCAGTTGTTTACACGAGGATGATATGAGAAGTACTCGTATTCGGAGACAGATGGCGCTTTCCGTTTGAATTCTTTTTCTTCTAAGAAAAGGTTTTATGGTCAATGATAAATCGCTGCTATAGTAATTGGTGAAACATTTTACAAGACATCATAAAATTAATTAATCCAGCCAAAATGGAAAGTAGTATATGCGTATTGGTGCTATAAAATACTAACAAACAAGTAATTAATTAGGAAAAGAAAAATTTTAATGCAACTCCATATGTTAAGCAAATAAACCTTTCCCATTTGATGCACCATGATCGTCATGCTGACACGATTTTATTGTAACTACAGTTATTCAACTGTAATAATTAACGTCATTCAATTATATTCTCTCTTATAGGAATTCAATTGCACTGCTCTGAATACCACAGCCAAAATGAGAAGGGTCCGCACATGCCATTTGGGATTCCGGTTTAGAAACAATATGGTTAACTTTTCTCACTTATTACTTTATAGAGTTGCTTTGTTGTGTTCTTTCTGTAAATGCTGTTGAATTAGAAAGATTCAGAGTGTGAAATTTGTAGTGGTACTAGCCATACAGAATTGTTTTTGTTAAGAGAAAAGAAATTAATTGTTGATTAAGATACAAACACTTAGAGAGGCAATAATCTTTAGCTATAAGTTTTATTGCACCTAATACATTGTGTAACACCTAGAATTATCTAAAAAATATTTAGGGAAATTCATCTTAGTATGGCATCTAACACATGGGCTGAAAAGTGCCGGACCTAACACATAGATGACGCGAGTTTTATTGCAGTCACCTTTCTCTCATTTAGTACTAACCTTCGAAAGCCAGCTGTTAACATTTCATGATATTCTATTCATTAGTTTGTGAGTTATTGTACTAAGAGTCACGCTACTTTTGTTATTTTCAAAACAATGGATCAAAAACAATTTCGTGTTTTAATTTTACACCGCTTCTTGATGGGAAAAAATACCGTTCAAGCGAAGCAATGGCTTGAAAAGTGTTATGGGGACTCCGCTTCATCAGAAACAACAATAAAACATTAGTTTGCTGACTTCAAACGTGGTCGTAGAGACACCGATGATGCAGAACGCAGTGGACGTCCAAATGAGGCGGTAACACTAGAAAACATTAAAAAAATCTACAAAATCGTTTTGAATGATCGAAAAGTGAAGTTGCGTGAGTTAGCTGACATCGTAGAGATATCAAAAGAACGTATTGGCTTTATATTGCATGAGCATTTGACTATGAGAAAGCTCTGCTCAAAGTGGGTGGCGCGTTTGCTCACTGTTGACCAAAAACAAGAACGTGTTAATGACTCTGAGCAGTGTTTGGCCATGTTTAAACGTAACAAATCGGAATTTTTGCGTCGATATGTGACAATGGATGAAACATGGATCCATCACTTCATTCCCGAATCAAAACGATCGTCATCTGAGTGGACAGCAACTGGTGAACCTCGTCCAAAGCGCCCGAAAGCACAACAATCGCCTGTAAAGGCTATGGCCTCGGTATTTTGGGATGTGCGTGGTGTAATATTCATCGACTATCTTGAGAAAGGAAATACCATCAACAGTGAATATTATATAGCGTTATTGGAGCGTTTGAAGGCAGAAATTGCAAAGAAACGACCACATATGGCAAAGAAAAAAATTTGTTTCATCAAGACAACGAACCGTGTCACAAGTCAATCAAAACAATGGCAAAACTACATGGATTGAACTTCGAATTGCTCCCACATCCACCGTATTCGCCAGATTTGGCTCCCAGCGACTACTGGCTGTTCGCAGACCTCAAAAAAAATGCTCGCCGGTAACAAATTTCTTACGAATGAAGAGGTTATGGCTGAAACTGAGTTCTATTTTGAGGCAAAAGATAAATCGTTCTACAAAAGTGGTATTGAAATGTTAGAGCGGCGCTGGAATGATTGCGTTGCTCTTGATGGAGATTTCGTTGATGAATAAAGCTAATTTTGAACCAAAAAGACCGTGTTTTCTTTGTTAGGCCCGGGACTTTTCAGCCCATGTGTTATGATCTAATGTTAATAGTATATATTCATACAATAAGACTCATTTACAAAACCCATTCAAACATCAAAACAACGTATTTATGTATTAAATTTTATGACGCCAATAAAGCAATAACGCGTTAATAGTAGGAAATTGGGGATGAATATGTCATTCATTAAATAGAATTTGGGAGAGGTACTCCCATCTGCCTTATCATTAACTGTACACTCGGTATGTATCCGGTATACTAACGAGACAATGGAGACGGATATGATTGCAGTGTGAAGGCCCTATTTCATATTATTAGTTTATTTGATCGAAAATATGCCAAACAGAAAGGAATTGGATATTGAAACGCGGGCTAATATAAGTGCTTTATACGAAACTAATGTTTCAAATAGAGAAATTTCTCGACAATTACGTATTTGTGAGTGTTGTGTGCATACGACAATTAAAAGGAAGAAAGAGACCGGTAAGCTTGAAGGCAGAAAGCGAAGTCGAAGGCCCAGATCAAAGACGGAGCAAGATAACCAATATATCCGAGTGATTTCTCTGAGAAGTCGCCACCTTACCGCACCGCAAATTACGGCAAAGTTAAATTTACCACGTCGTCAGCCGGTAACATTCTTTTTCCGGGGCGGCAATGAGCAAACGTTTACTACCGAGTAATTCGAATTTCAATTCGTCCGAACCTATTTTTCCAATCATTTACAATCCCGCTTGTGCGAGCTTTTACTCAATTTAGTCTTTTCCGTTTGTGTATAGAACTTATCCGTGGTTATTTTATTACTATACGATCCTTCAGAAGGCGTTGTAAATTGAACCCTTGCGTCATTTGTGGTGGAGTAAGGCAACAATTTCTCAGAGAAATCATTCAGATGTATTGGTCGACTCGTTTCGTCGTTGATCAGGCCCTTCTACTTCGGTTTCTGCTCTGAAACCTGCCGGTCTCTTCCTTTCTTTTAATTGTCCAACGCACATAACACTCAGAAATATTCAATTTTCGAGCAAATTTTCTATTTAAAAAATTTGTTTCGTATAAAAGGCATATGCTGACACGCATTACAATATTCAGTTCCTTCCTTTTGGGCATATCATCAATCAGATAAACTAAGAATATGAAATAGGGTCTTCCCAACGTAATCACATACGTCTCCAGTATCTTGGCAATATATTGGATGCATACTGAATGTATAGCTTATTATAAGACAGGTGGATGATTCAGTACCCCTCCCAAATTCTACTTCGTAACGCATTCATCCCCAGTTTCCTACTATTAACGCATTATTGCTTCGCTGCCATCATAATATTTAACTCAGGAATACATTGTTGTCGTGTTTGAATGGATTTTATAAATAAGTGTTGTTGTGAATATATAATTATAAATATATTAGGGGCGATCAAACCTATGAATGGTGGAAGTTATTATATAACATTAATCATTAAGATAAAATAAGAAATCATTCCATTTCTTGTTTAGTTTCAGATTCCTATACATAGGCATTTGAGACATATGTTTATGCTTCCTTAATTATCACAATCTTGTCTGGTAGATTAAGTAACTGTCAGTCAAGTTCAAAATACAAGCTTTTTAGTTTGCAATTCATTTGAAATCTGAGATGCCAATTTTTTTTCTTGGAATATGCATAATAAAGCTATAGCTCAGCTCGGCATGACATATTTGCTTGATCGGCCAATATTTCGAGTTGTTTGGCTTTTTGTACGTTTTTAATAAAAAGAAATGATTTTTTACGAATGATATTACCGACTCTAGAATTTATAGGTTTGCGAGGCTGCGTTAAGCCCAATTAATTTGTTAGAGTATATGAAAATTTGACATTGGCGGGCTAACTGACACCGACTGTAAGTCGATAAGTGAAATTAGTTATTAAGCTCGTAATAGCTAGTAAAGGCGCGACAATGCTTTATAAACTACAATTAAATTTGGCGAAATGTTGATTCAGTAAAATTTCTTGTTAGGTGAGAGAACTTGTTATTGCAGTTCCTTTGCAGCTGCTCTCAACTTTCCACCCTTCTTCTATTCGTTCTCTTGTTACTTCCATTCCTTCTAAACGCATGGTACTTTTTTTACGTAGATACGCAAAGGATGGCGCAATGCGTGTTGACGTTTCATAAAGGGTTAAAATGGACATACAAAAGGAATAGCCCAGGCAAAAAAAATATATTTTTATTGCACATATAATGCAGTTTAACAGCGAATATTATTTTTTACAAATAACATCTGTTAACTGGCCACCACGCTTTTCTAAACGTTCGTGAAGTCGTGACTGAAAACTCGCTGTAATTCGTTTTTCCTGGTTTAATACTCTAATTTCTTGAGTAATATTGGCTTTCATAGCTTGACGCGGAATGTTTTGGAAAATCCCAGTCTTTAAATAACCCCATAGAAGAAAATCAGGGCTGGTCAAATTCGGTGGCCTTGGCAGGCAATTTAAATCACCATTTTGGGGAAACATATTTCTTAAAACAGCCATGCAAATTCGCCCAGTATACCTTGTTGTTCCATCTTGCTGGAACCATAAGTTCTACTCCATATCGTTGAATTCAGCAGGTGGAAAATTTTTGAGCACCTCTTCATCGAAAAAGTACGGCGCTAGTATTCCGAATGGAGACACACCGCACCACACAGTAACTTTTTAGGAATGCAGTGGTTGTTCGTAAACTTGTTGAGGCTGTCCAACAGCCCAGTACCGAAAATTGTTCCTATTGACAGATTCCGATATGTGGAAATGCTCCTCGTCACACACTATGAAATAACGCAATAGCTGCGATGATTCGACGGTATATTTTAATGACTACTAAATTGCATTACATTAATTTAGGTCATTGAGTATCTCCCCATTTTATTCATATGCGAACAGTGGTCTTTCAAAAACCGTCAATGGCCATTGTGCCATCCTTTACATACGTACACTACAATCAAAAAGTTTGGAACCAGCAGTTCTTTACGAAAAATCACAGATACTATAAAATGTTACTGTGATTATTAATGCATTTATACAACATAAGTGACTGTCGTCAAATAAAAGTAAATTAATTCAAACATAATAATATTTATGCATTGTATATCTCGTAAGTCTATTTTCATCTATACGATCTCCTTTGGGCTTAATAACTGTTCCACAAATTCTAAACTTTCTTCGAAATAATTTTTCTAGACAGTCCACATCAATTTATTGCCATGCGTTCTGTAAATATTCCCATAGGTGGTGGGTGTTCTAAGATTGTCGCTGTCTAGTTCTTCGATCAGGCTCATCCCATGAGAGCTGTATGGAGGATAAATCAGGACTTCGAGGAAGCCAAACGATTAATTTTAGTTCATTTCTTGCCGCTGTCTTCTCTAAGAAGTTTTTACAGATTCGAGCCATATGTTGGAAGTCATTATCTTGCTAAAAACAAACAGCTCACCAACACGACGGCTTCCACATGGAATAGCATGACTATATATCGCAACAATCTTCTTTCCGCATTGTACCACTAATTTTCACTAAATCGCCCGTAATTGTACTAGATAAATGACTTCAAACCATAACACTACCACCTCCATGTTCGACGGACAGCATTAAGCTGGTCTCACTAGCTCTTTTCCCTAGTCGTCAATGAACAAAACTCTCCGATCCGTACCATATAACTGAAATTTAGACTCGTTGGTCCATAAGACTGCGTTCCAATCATCCAGTGACCAGATTGCATGCTCTCTTGCCCATGTTAATCGTTTCTCTTTACGCATGTGTTTTAGAAACAGCTCTTTTTGCGGCCGATCCATCGTCTTAAATTTGCTGCCAATAATTGCTTCTTAACGGCGGTAACTGAAACATTTATTCGTCGTTGTATATTAACACGCGGCGATATCCGGTGCTGTTAGGTGTCGATCTCATTTCGAAGTCCTTACTATAAACCTATCTTCACCTGCAAAAGTTACCTGTGGCCTCCCATTTCGTTTTCTATGAAGATTTTGTCATATCTCTCTTCTCCGAGCCATTGTATACTACACATCTTTTAATAAAATTCCTAACCGTAACACTAACAATTTCTGTCTCTCGACATAGCCTTCGTCGCGAAGAGTACAAATATCACTACATTGTCCTATAGTCAATTATCTGCGTTTTGGCATTTTTACGCTTACTACAAGAAAGCGATAGGACACTAAGCAATAATGCCTTTACCATATGGACTAAAGACTAAACGATTACAGAGGTTGTATTAAAGCATTTGACCAAAAGTAATTGCTGCAGGTGTCTTACCCTATCCCCACCAAGCAGTAGTTATTTCTCGGAAGAGGAGTAAAATGTATTCAGGTGAAATTTGTACCTAAATGTTTGGACGGATTATGTGTAACAATTTTGTATTTAATAAATGAGCTACTTCCGGAATTGGAGTGTCATGATTCCAATTCCGGAAGTTATTCGTTTATTACTAACTCTGGCAGAGGAAGCCTACGCATTCATTTCAATTTTGTATTTGTATACAGTAATTTATAATAATGATTCCACGGTACGCTAATCTGTTGTGTTATTTTAAAGAAATTTCACCTCGCTTCCAAACTTATGGACGGTAGTGTACTTATATAACTTAGTACATACGAACGAATAAGTAAAAATATAAATTATAAAATCACATATTATATATTTCCAGATGTAGTAGTGCATAACAGCGTTTCCACGCACATAAGAATTACAGTTCTTTTTTGCTAAATTTCTTTTCGAATACAGTTATAAGTTATATGTGCACGAAACAAATAGCCAGAACTGATTCGAGCTAACTGTAAATGCAACTAACTGAACAATACTTCCTCGTTTTTACGCATAGGTCGTATGACTAAAACAGCAATGTTGCATGTACGCACGTGTCGTAAATATATTATATATCTCCATCTGCCATATGCGGGCTGACAAAATGGCAACATTTTGTCGGGAGCTCGTAAATAGGAGAATGTCGTCCGCGAATATTGTTTCGATATTAAAGCGGTTTATGGTCCACCATCTGAAGGATTAAGATTGTGCGGCGTTGTACGCGAGTAGGTTTTAGTGTGCGTTTATATAGGACGGAACCGGTTATTGAAGGAGTTACGTCGGGTATAATGGTAATCTACGCGGCCATTTAGATTTTCACCGCAAAAAATCTTGGATAAATCGTTCTGGTTTTCCAACGGACGTAGATATACAATTTTTTTGCTGTTGTTGTTGGTACATTAAATTTAAAAGTGCACGACTTACGTTGTCGTTGGCGTAGTTAGGCTCATTTGAATACTTGAATTTATTTATGTGGTTTAGAATTTGTTAGAAGTTCATCGAGTAAAAAAGACGAATCAAATTCAAGCAATTATTTATGAGACAAAATGCCGAATTTGGAAAATAAGCGAAATTCTAATTATGAGGCACTTTGATTTCCATAGGGTTCTATTCTCGCTCCACTTTTGTTTCTAATACACCGTATATTTACTTAGTGCACGAGATATTTCATGAGAGTTATAACTAAGCGACTTGATCCCATCCACAATTGAACTGCGAAATGACAAGTATGTTGATGAGAACAGCGTATCTACGACTTTGGCAACTCTGTACGCCTACTTCGTTAAATTACAACCCAAAAAAGTTCTTTACGTATGCGGCATGTTTACCATATGTAAATGATCTACCAGGAATTCTTAATTAGAACATTATACACCTATGAGATCTTATGGGTTTTCCGGACATGGATAATAAAAAATAATTAATAAATTTTGAGTTTATAAAGTTCAAGCTAACTGCACTAAAAGCTAAAGCTGCAGAAACGAGTGAAATATTAAAAATAATTAGTGTAGTTACTTACTAATTTAGTTTGATTGTGTTGTTGGTGTAGAGTGACGCAAAAATTCTCTGTAGTATTGTGTCATTAGCATGCCTTCCAGTGCTGATTCAGTCATACACCTACGGCGAGGTGAAAATATGTTGGTGTATTTGGAAAAGGAGCGTTTTGCGCCTAAAGATGTGGTATTCGCGAATTTAAAAAGGTCGTTCGCATCATCCTCGCACTCTTGGTGTATCTATACACACCACAGTTTAAAAATTGGGATTCTTATAACCGAACGCAATTTATCGGTTGCTATACTGTTAGATTTCTTAACGGGGCTTCAAATTTGTTCTATCAGATCTAGTTTTCGAAATTCACTCTTTCTGCTCTATTCAGGAAAAATTAGATATAAAGTTTTGCTATGTACATAACTTTTTAAATATTAATATTTGATAACTGTTAACTGAAACACAAAAAGGGGTAGGAGGTATTTATTTAACACAGAAATATACATAGGAACATACAACATCAAAATGCAAGAAATAATAAATGAAGGGAAATATAAGGAATTAATGAAGGATCCCACAGCGTCGGTGGAATCCAAAATATAACAAACACTGAACAAATATAAATCAGATCTGCCCAACCAACTCAGCTGGTAGAAATTAACGCCACGCTATACGAAGCCACCCCATCTTTACGGGCTACCTAAAATACACAAACCATGTACACCCCTCATCCACTCGCCAAGTTCCTACTAGATATAACTGCCCCATTGTCTGGAAACACACAGTCTACCATCACAAACACAAAGCACTTCATTAACCAGATCAAAGAGATAACAATTGATGAACACGACAAACTGGTAAGCTTCGATGTTACAAGCCTATTCACCAATATTCCAACGGAAGCAGCTCTAGCAGTAGTTACAAACAGACTATCCAGAGACACCTCATTGGACGAGAGAACATCGTTAAGTGTAGAAGCCATTACAGAACTGTTGTCCACATGCGTGAACACCACATACTTCCAGGTGGATAACAAGTTCTACCAACAAGAATTTGGTATGGCAATGGGCTCTTCTCTGTCGCCTGTCCTGAGTAACATCTATATGACCGAAGAGCGATGGATTCATATGAACTTAAACCGAAAATGTGGCTCAGATACGTCGATGATAGCTTCGTAATTTGGCCACATAGAGAAGAAGAAATCAACGGCTTCCTCCAAAATCTTAACGGTTTAGAAGAATCCAATAAGTTCACTATGGAATTGGATTTAACCGTGGTGTATCTCCAGAGCTAGAGTTACTAGGAAGAAATGTCAGTTATTTTCGGAACCAGTACGTCAGAAATATCCTAAATCAATTCGTATTTTACAGGACACCGCGACAAAAATTTATTTTGTTGGGTGACTATGGATTTCGACATCTGAAACCAGCCGCTTGCTTACAGATATTGCCTGGGCTTCTTGCGGATGTAAATTTAAGATACAAGGTTTAAGAATGTGTAAAAATTTCACATAACATAAAACAAATTTAAGCCACGCCCCATCTTGTCAATACCAGCTATGGTGGTTGAGGAATGCCCAGACAAGCTTGTGTAAGTTCACGAATGCATTTTGGAGATTTGATAAAAACTTTTTTGGTAGAAACTATAAATTGATCTACTTTTGGATAACTATTTTTAATAAATTCAGTTACAAGATGATGTGTACGGAGCAAACAAGTTACATGAAGCAATTGAGGATAAGATTGTTTTAGTAACTTTCCAGCTTTAACCATGTTCGCACTCCCATCTAGCATTACATGTTAGGTTACCGATATATTGCACTTCCCAAACATTTTTTCTATAGTTTTTACTATTGTGTACACGTTTGTATTCTGTAATATTCTATTACGTAAAAGAAGAGTCCAGGATGCGGCTTGTTGGCAATCTCCATTGCAGATCGTATTTCCCCCAAAACTTTCGAAATTCTTCATTGTCTAAAATATGTTATGGAATGTTGGACACACTTAACAACAAAGAGTCACATCGAAATTTATAATATAGTACATCACGTTGCGCATTTAACCGGTGTTGTTTGCTAATAACACGTCTTTTACACACAAAAATACGGTACGGAAAAATGCAAACAATACATTTAATAATAGTGCCAGTATATTCTAATGTCGGAGGTCGGTTAAGAAATCTATTAACACTCTTCGAAGATAATAAAGAACGCCGTCGATTCGCCATCATCAATTTAATCTGGTATTCATCCTCATACTAAGCATACGCGTATGAATCCCGACTTCGGGTATGTCTGACCGCTTTCGAAAGCTATCATTGGGGCCAATAAATGCGGACGTGTTTCTGCAGGGTTACTTGTAACTTATAACCGAGCGATATAAAGTAAATTCTATTTTTTGGAACATTGCCTAAGTATTTGTTTACATATTAATTTTGTCTTGTCCACTAATTGGAGTAATCTGTTGTACAATAAAGATATATCCTATTCTATTTTATGTGTTGTTTTTAGACCTTGATTTTGGTATGGCACAGATTAAGTTTCTTTTTGAACATTGATAAATATCTGGGTGTTTTGTATTTACATTTTGTAACAGCGTTACAAAGCTTTATTCTTGTCTAATAATACTACAACGTCATCAGTACCTACCTGAATTTACCCTAATGTTAAGAAATCGTAAACCTCCTTTCCTTTCGTAACACTGTGTGAAGAAAGCATACAGATTTGAGGTACATCTTTTGTGCTTATCAATATATGTTATATTTCTACACAATCTTAACAATTTCTTATTTTTCTACATGTGGTCGCTTAAAATATAAGGCTTTGATTCTACAGGTTTTATTTCCGTTGTTGTATGTATATATGAAGTTAATAAGATTAACTGGATGTTTGTGTATTCTTCTGCGGTGCGACCACTATCACCGTAAACCACAAATTAAAGTTGACTCACATTATCAGTATATTCTGTAATATGTAGCTATCGCCACGGCTTGGAAAGAAATGCAATAAGGATTTGTCCGGTGTTTACTCAATATTTAGCACAATTAGTAGCGTATTTTTTTATTTATATCTGGAATGAAATGATGAGTCATGTTACACACGTATATGCTACCTGGTTGAAACTTTCAAAATTAAACACATTACTTAGAATCACGTTTTTAACAATCCGGATTCGTAATGCTAATGGGAAAGTTCCTGTGTATGAAGAAAAACATTAGCAGTGTATCTATATACAAGATCGCTGTAGATGAAGATATTTTGTGAATTCTGTTTGTGGATTTTATTAACAGTTTATTATAATGTAAAATATGTATTAAGGCCTTAAGAAGATCAGGTCTAAATTCATGGTATGCATGACTTTATTTGAAAGATGCTATTTTAGTATACAGGGTCATTTTCCAAAAATGTTTTTAATTTCATGGCACATTTGATTAAACTAGAAACCGAATTAAATCTTCTTATTCGAAAGTACAATATTACCTTCGCAATTTAATGTAAAGGTCGAAATGAATATAATCAAGAAACAGAACAATTTGTTTTTATTTACAAAGTTACTCCATTAAAAAATCAAGTGAGGACTTTTGCACTATCTTGTACAAAGTTAGTTTTAAATACAGTTTAAATAGAGTTTACACCTAGCCATTTTCAGCTTAATTCAACATGCCATGAAACTCAAAATAGTTTTGGAAAATGCGTCCCTATCCATAATATCGTTCGCCAAAGTATCAAAACGATAGATTAATTGTTTTTCGATGCACTATCCTTTGTATCTATGTAAAATGATCAATTGTTTTTACATATATATGTCATGAATATAGCTTGCAATGGCCGAAACTATTTCGAAAAATTGTGGCAACAGATATAATCCTCACTAATAAATAATGATGTAGACCACTTTTTATACACTTAATCAGTTCATTTTTTGATATATATAAAGGAAAGACGAATATATTACGAGCTTGGCCTAGGGAGAAATGATTGACGCAAGATATTGAATATTTTTCAATTTTTTACAATACGCTTGTTATAGTGGTTCAACAGCGATTCATATTTGTGTTCTAGCTCATTTTGAGGAATTGCTTCTAGTGCTTATGTTGTAGCTGTTTTGTTGATTGAAATGGCTTTAAAAACTCATAATTTAGAATACTGCTAGTGATTCAACACACAGACTTGATTTCGAGTTAAAAATTCACGAACATTGAGTGAGGTATGACTTGGAGCATTATTGTACAATAGACACCAGGTGTCTGAATCACCATATTCGGGTCCAATACGACGGATTCAGGCCATCAAACGGTTCAAGACTTCGAGATAATATTTGACAATAATTGTTTTTCCAGTTGAAACAAATTCCCTGTGGACAATTCCTTTGCTATCGAAGAATTTAATGATCATTGTTTTGATATTTGATGGAACTTCTCGTGCTTTTCTCGCTTGTGGTGAATTTTCGACTTCTATTCCGCACTTTGAAGCTTCGTCTTTGAGTCGTACTGAAAGCATCACGTTTCATCACCCATAACAATTGGTTTCAGGAAGGTTGGTTTATTTCTGGCGGCTGCAGCGGTTTCTGTGGGATATTGACACGCAGTCATTTTTGGTTATCGGTCAAAGTATGTCGAATAAATTTTGCACGGAACTTTGTTTTGTCCAAATTCTCATGAAAATGGTTCGACTTGTTTCTCTACTATTGTTTAAATTCCTTTCCATCATTATCAGCGAAGTATTGCGATCATTCTCAATAAACCACGTGCTTTCTCGATCGTTTCTGGTGTCCGAGCTGAAATTGGCCTTCCTTCACTTTTATCACCATCTAACCTGTCTCCTCTTTCCAAAAAAACGTTTATGCCATAGAAAAACATTTGCCCACGTTAGCATTTCAACATCGACACAAAAGTCGTTTTGGGAGAACTGTCATAACTTTACTCTTTATCAACCGATTGAAAGAAAGTTGATATTATCGGGAAGAGGAATGTCTCAAACATCGGCTTGATCACGTAGATGGCGCTGGAAGTTACTTAGATATGGTCGGAACCTATCTGTCGCACTATGTACCTATATGATTTGTGTACCTCAAACCGATTATTTTTTGGTTTCTATTACTATAACGCAAACCTGTGCTAAGCTTCTCTCAGAGTTTTATCATTATTTACTGATTTGTTAGTGATTTAAATATTTACCGTTACGTAAAGTTGGCAATATTTTAATTTTGTTTGTATATCATTGAAGGAAAGACAAGATACCCTTTATATGTAGCCAACCCAATCAAACTTGCTTTTAACTTATTTGCTGGTAGTACATCACGGGTCTCAAAGATAAAAATGTAATATATTTTACGATGTTATTTGGATGTTCTTTCTTAGAACTACATATTAAAAAAAATATTTGAAGTAGACACATATACATGTTAACATATGCACTTGAACAGCTTATAATGAAAGGTATACATTTTTTAACCTTTACAAACTTTAAGTATATATGTAGTTTGTCATCTATGGGTAAGTACGGGAATTAGTTATTCACTTTTCGCGTTTGTTATTCTGACAAAAATTAAACAGCTGTCCGCTTTGCACGATACGAGTGTTTGATGTGACCTATTATTTGTGTCATGTAAAGTTAAAAGTCATCAGAACAGAAGTTACATATCTACGATCATTATGCATTTTTAATATTTTATTAGGAATGAAACTTTCTTTGACCTCACCCATTTTAATGTTAGTTAGTTACATACACTACCGTTTATAAGTTTGATCGCATCTAACATATTATGTTATACTTAGAACTATTTTAAAAATATTTAGGAAACTTTATACTAGTCTTCTTAGAATGGCATTTATTACTAATGTGGATAGTATGTATTCATAACAATTTTGCAAAATCCACTCAAACACGAAAACGATGTATTGCTGTATTAAATTTATGATGGCAATAAAACAATCATGCGTATGTGGATGAATGCATTATGAAACTGAATTTGGGAGGAGTATTGAATCATCCAGCTGTTCAGTATGTATCGAGTATATTGCCGAGATACTGCAGACGTGTGTGATTACGTTAGGAAGACTTTATTTCATGTTGTTAGTTTATTTGATCGAAGATATGCGAAAAATAAGGGTATTGGATATTGAAACAAATGTTTCAAATAGAGAAATTGCTCTTTATACCGATACTACCTCACAGCTTGTCAGTCTTCCGAGTTTACTTTCGCCTCATTGTGCCAATCAGCATTAGCAGTACGATCATCCTTCAGAGCTACAGTTGAAGCATTCCTAGTAATTCGAAAAAAATGTGACGACCATCTTTTTATTTCGGCTTTCTTCACGGATGACTTGAGTTGCAGCAGATCCATTCTCCTATTCCTTTCTTTTGGAATCATAGCAGTACGCTTCCGTTTTATCACCTGTAATAATGTTATATACCAAATGAGATGATCCATTGTCAAAGTGGTCCAGTGCAGATTTACGGTTTGTTTTTGCACTGGAGTCAAATTGTGGTAAATTGAACCGACATGAAGGTTATGTACCATCAAATATATGTGTAAAATTGTATCAATTGTTTTCACGCCAACCTTCGTTCTCTTTAATCATGTTCCAATTAATATTCCCTTCAGCAATTTCTATGTTTGACTTAGAAGCTCGAAAGTTATTTAAGTAAAATTGAAATCCGTTGTGCCACTGCTTTATGGTAGCTAAGAAACACTGGATTCCGTGATGTTTTGGGTACAGGATTACTTTAAAATTATGTATTTTAGAAACACTCAAGTATATTTGACAGTTTTCACTATAACTAAACAACTAGGTTAAAATGTCAAACAAAATTTGATTCAAAATATCGCGGAGTGTATGAAAGGCTCAGTGGAAAGACACCCATATACATAACACATGGGCTGAAAAGTCCCGGGCCTAACAAAGAAAAGACGGTTTTCTTGGTTCAAAATTAGCTTTATTCCTCAACGTAATCTCCATCAAGAGCAACGCAATCATTCCAGCGCCGCTCTAACATTTCAATACCACTTTTGTAGAACGATTTATCTTTTGCCTCAAAATAGGCCTCAGTTTCAGCGATAACCTCTTCATTCGTGCGAAATTTCTTACCGGCGAGTATTTCTTTGACGTCTGCGAACAGCCCGTAGTCGCTGGGAGCCAAATCTGGCGAATACGGTGGATATGGGAGCAATTCGAAGTTCAATTCATGTAGTTTTGCCATTGTTTTGATTGACTTGTGACACGGTGCGTTGTCTTGATGAAACAAATTTTTTTTCTTTGCCATATGTGGTCGTTTCTTTGCAATTTCAGCCTTCAAACGCTCCAATAACGCTATATAATATTCACTGTTGATGGTATTTCCTTTCTCAAGATAGTCGATGAATATTACACCACGCACATCCCAAAATACCGAGGCCATAACCTTTCCAGTCGATTGTTGTGCTTTCGGCCGCTTTGGACGAGGTTCACCAGTTGCTGTCCACTCAGATGACGATCGTTTTGATTCCGGAATGAAGTGATGGATCCATGTTTCATCCATTGTCACATATCGACTCAAAAATTCCGGTTTGTTACGTTTAAACATGGCCAAACACTGCTCAGAATCATCAACATGTTCTTGTTTTTGGTCAAAAGTGAGCAAACGCAGCACCCACTTTGAACAGAGCTTTCTCATAGTCAAATGCTCATGCAATATAAAGCCAATACGTTCTTTTGATATCTTTACGATGTCAGCTAACTCACACAACTTCACTTTTCGATCATTCTAAACGATTTTGTGGATTTTTTTGATGTTTTTTGGTGTTATCGCCTCATTTGGACGTCCACTGCGTTCTGCATCATCGGTGCCTCTACGACCACGTTTGAAGTCAGCAATCCAATGTTTTATTATTGTTTCTGATGGAGCGGAGTCCCCATAACACTTTAAAGCCATTGTTTCGCTTGAACGGCATTTTTTTCCCATCACGAAGCAGTGTAAAATTAAAACACGAAATTGTTTTTGATCCATTGTTATGAAAATAACAAAAGTAGCGTAACTCTTAGCACAATAACTCACAAACTAATGAATAGAATATCATGAAATTTTAACAGCTGTCTTTTGAAGGTTAGTACTAATTGAGAGAAAGGTGACTGCAATGAAACTAGCGTCATCTATGTGTTAGGCCCGGGACTTTTTAGCCCATGTGTTATTTATACATACACTATGTAAGATCCAAATTCCAAAGAACAATGTAATTTTACAATATCTTTACTCATATGAGAACTTATAATCGAAGTAATTACTTCTTATATGGCTACCGCAATAAAACCTCCTTCTGACTACGAGAAAGAAAGATTTGATAATAGCTGTTACTGGTGACTGTAACTCCTGATTGTATAGCGAAATACTTAATGATGTCTGATTTGTGTTATTGATATTTAACGTTTATCTACATTGGTTTCTATATACAGAACATTTGTTTCCTTAATGATAGCGATTCTGATTTCAAAACTTCCTGTGAATTCCTCGTCGTACGCCAAAAGAAAAAAGCAACAACATCGAAACAATAGCGCGCACGGAATCGGTATTACATAACAATTTCGAGAAACGACGTACTATGTAGCGTGTCCCGATCATTAGCAGTAATCCATAGATGAACGCAAAATAATACTAATTTCCTTGCATATTTCGCCATGCGCCATTGTTACTTCCACTCGCTCGTTTCTCAATTCAAGAAAGAGAACTACTAGAGATACTGGAGTCGCACGCTATATGAATGTACGGTGATTGAAATGCGTGTTTGTACGTCGCTCCTCATCAGTTTTGGATCATGCAATGAAAAACAATGTCTTTTTAATTAGAATAAATTACACTGTCGCTGATAAATTTTAAGATTACCGTAAAAAAATTATATCAAGATTTACTCAGAAAGAAAAGAACGTATTTGTAAAATGAAACACGTGGTGATTATATAAAAACAGGTAACTTGTTATACATACAATGCTGATTTGTAGTTTTGTCGAAAACTCATTTCTGTTTAGTTTGTCTCACAATTTTCTCTTTAGAACTGAGATCAAGTGATTACACCGGCCAACAAAATAATTTTTTTGTTGTGGCGCCTATAAGATACGAACTAATTTTAGGGTATTTCTAATACGCTGGTTCCAAACATAACTGACATTTCTTTCTAGCATCTCTAGTTTTTGAGATATCACGGTGAAATTCATTACTCATACGTATACCAGGGCGACCTGAAATGTTTCCGGAATCGACAAGAAAAACATGGTGTTGGTATGGTTTCTTATTTTTATTTTTCGATGTAGTCTCTTCGAAGATCAATACACTCTTTCAAATTGGCTCTAGTCTCTTCAAGCCGTCAGAAAAGTAGGATGTTTCGAGGGCTGCAAAATAGCCATTTATAGTGGCGATGACCTCCTCATTTGAGGTAAATCTCTTATCTTCCGGTGATCCTTCTCTTCTGCAAACAGTCGATGAGGATCACACCTTGGGAATCCCTAAAAATGGTTGCCATGACCTTTCCGGCCGATGGAACGGTCTTTGCTTTCTTCGGAGTCGATTCGCCCGGAAAAGTCCACTGCTTCGACTGTTCCTTGGCCTCCGGTATGTAGTGGTGGATCCAAGTCTCGTCTACGGTTACGAAACGCATGAAGAAATTCCCTGGATTGCCTTACATCCTGGCCAAACACTCCTCCGAAATGGTCACCCGATTTCGTTTTTACTCCGGTATGAGCGTCGAAAACTTTTTTATACCCAAAATTTCGTATAGGATATGGCCAACACGTTCTTCTGAGATGCCTGTTGTCTCTGTTATCTCGTTCAGTTTCAATCGGCGATCGGCTAACACATCATGAATCTTGTCGATCATTTGATCGTTGGTAGCGGTTTTTTGGGCATCCACTGCGTGGTTCGTCACTTGTGCTTGTGTGGACACGTTTGAACTCGCTCGCTCAGAAGCTGATGGTTGAAATGAATCTCTAGCAAAATATGTAAATCTCTAATAATGATTAGAAACTGTATACAAGTATATCTTCTCGTTATCTGCTGTGACAAAAATAATGTCTTGAAACGTCAAATCCTACCGGAACCGCGAAATTTTTAATTTCACTGACTAAATAAATAAAAATTTAACGTTGCCAATTCCTGGGAAATTTAGTTATTTGCTAAAACCTAACGAATTTCACATTAAAAATAATTTAATTTTCGTTCCCATATATGAGTAAGTAATTAGTTTTCTTAAGATCTCAAGAAATTATATACTTGTTTTTAGAAATCATTCTTTGTTAACAGAAATTAACACTTCATGCAAGGGATTTTAAACATTATATTAAAGTAGTTTACTTGCTTTTAGTAGATGTTACGAACATATGAAAAAAAAACAGATAATAAACCGAAAATATTTCCACAATGGGAATGAAAATGTTATAAAGACATTTTTCGTGAAAATTACTAAACGTTAGATAACTTCTACAGATGTTGAATAAATGTTTGTAAATATACGATGCAAAAAGTACGTGCTCATCTCGCACAATGTTGGAAAGACGTTTAAAATCAATATGAAACATGAACAAAACATAAAAGCATAAAAAACAACAAACATTCTAAATTTGAAGAGAGTTAGCCATAATATAGTCGCGCAGCACTTTTTTATACTTGAACCTCCACAAGAAAATTATTTGTTCTTGTATGATTACTTCGAACATCCCTAGTACTTATTTGTTTTACTATTGTAATAATAGCGTTATAAATGCGTCTTCTACATAACCTTATCAAACATCCAGCCTTCTATGAACAGAAATATACTCTTATAAGCAATAACTTTCTTCTGGCTACGGCCCTTGCTTATTACAAAAAATTTCGATTTCTCTCTCAATTTAATTGTGACCGTGTTATCTTGGTAAGTGGTATACACTCAACGAGTTAGAAGATAAACGCTGGTATAATTTAGCATGCAAGAATTTAGTTAAAAGTAATACCGGGAAAATTGGGTGTGTATAACACGAGCACATAAAAATTTCGTGGTTTCGTGATCAAGAAGAAAGTCAAGTTCCAATATCCGCTAGATAGCGACCTTGTTAAGGTGGCAGGGAAATGTAAATATTTTCAGTTGCTCGTAGACTTCCTTGAATTTTAATCGGCCGATGTAAAAGTGCACGTTAAAAGTTAAATATTAATCAGATTAAACAAGGCCATAATTAAGATAACAAATATTTGGAATATTTAAAAGAAACACAGTTCACGAACAATACGATAACATACTAAAAGTCAATAATTACCTTTTAGTTCTAGCAATCATAATTGACATAAAGTCACCGCAAGCGTAAGTAATTAAATAGATATTTAACGTTAGTATATTTATGGAATCCAATGTACACGTGGGTATATCCATATTTTATTCTATAGTAATATCACTTATCGACTATGATCTGAGTAAATATTAAATGTGGAGCGAGATAAGATGTTATGTCAGTATTTACATTTTTACATAAGTCTTTATTGATTACAGTACCTTACACCTACGTTTAAGAAATCAAATTACTATAAATAGAAATTAACATTTTATATTCATAATTTTGCAATATAAAATCACAACTATTTAATAGAAATATTATGTGGCCAACAGTTTATAGATAGATTTAGAAATGTTCATTTCTGCTGATTTGTACCGTGAAAATTTTATTGTATGTTCATTCCATTCTCGAGATACTCAAAATTAAAAAAGTGGGGACCGAATCCACTTCAAATTTTTGAAAATTTCACTATATTATTATCGTTTTGTGTTGGTTTGGGCTATAAAGAAATCGCACTGTGCTTCTGTGTGATGAATATTCCTACCTAGCATCCACCATACCAATTCCATCACTTTCGAAAATGTGGTCACGGCAATCGTTTGTGTTGATTTGTGCAATAAAAACATTTACAGGATATTCAAAATTAAGGGGCGTCGAAGACTCTAATTTCGCAACCACCGCACCAATTCCATTCATTTATACCCTTGGGATTGGACTCTATGAGCTTAAAGCTCTTCTCCATTAGAACTTTCATTTCCCACGAGAAATTTGGTATCCTCTATAAAGGCCACGATCTTGCCCAATGAAAATCTTTGTGCTCTCGAAGACTCGGATAAATCCTCCCCGAAATGCTTCTGCTTGAATCTTTTCGCATGTGCATATTACATCTCGACTCGTTTCCTTTTCTAATCCGCATTTCCAAGGTTCACTTAACCAATATAAGTTATATAGATACTTATTCAGAGGGCGGTATTCAGTTAACACTCCGATGATAATTTTAACCTCTTTTTTGATCCGTATATTTAGTTTTGTAAGGAATTTAGCATCTACATTCACTATTAGTGCTTTATCAGGATGGAACCGACCTCCATTGTCCACTTTTTCCTGTTCTTTGTCGAGTCAGGATCAAATCTCTCTTCCAACGGAATCCCTTCTGGTTCCACACGCAGGGTCTGGTCTAATGAACTGTCCTTCTGTATTTTCTTTGGGTAGTGCATCGGTCATCATACTGCTCTTAGTGTCCTCATATTGCACCAACCTCGTGACATTTGGTAATGATAATGTTACGTTCTCCTGTTTTGAAGAACAGTGCCGCTATAGCCTGCACGTAAATTACTGAATTTCTTGACCAATAATTACTAGAAAATGTTCGCTTATTTGGTAGGTTGAAGGTTTTATCATGAAACTCAATGCGCATGCGCAAAAAATATATTTAAAAAGATAAAAAGCGTTCATGGTTTCTACTCTAGCCTATGTACAGTTGCTATGTACGTGAGATGTATAATGTGCACAATAATGGCAGTTATTTGAGCTCTCTTATGCATGTAATGTACATTAGCATGTGTATATGTATGTATGCTTTGCTTTAGTTTCTGCTATGTAAAGTACAGCCGCGGCGTGTACGTTGTCAATGCTATGTTCAAAGCCTTATAGGCTTCCGCAGAAGCTTTGCTAAAGGTATGTACTAATGCCTCTATATGTATGAATGCGCCGCTACCTTTGTATAGGGGAGCCAACCCTATTTAATTGGTAGCTGACAACCGCATCCAAGCGCTGTGCTTATTTATGTGTCCCTTTGCGGGAACCAAATACTTATTCTTTCCCTTGAATTTGTCTAATGGACTTGACCCTGTCTCATTGGTTTGAGTTTGTAATCGAACCAAACACTTTCGTTATTTATACTTTTATAGGGGAGTCCAACCCTATCTCTTAGAGCCTGAACGCCTGGTTGAGGGTGGTTAGCCGATCTCAAAACAAGAGTATGTAATGTCACGGCTACCCAGGCGTTCTCGTAATAGAAATAAAACACTATGTATTCTTTAGCTCTTTGCTACTGCCCCCATAGAAGGGAAAAAGCCAGTAGCCAAAATGAAGAAATTTCTAAATCTCCTTACAACGGAGGACCGAACAAACGACAACTGACGCTGCTGCTTCGAGGATCAACTAGAAGCGGAGAGATTGTACCTGTTAAGCACGTTGCTATATAGGTTCCGACGCCGTTTACAATAAAGGCTCCCGTTATACGAGAACCGAAGAGGCCTGTCGGTACTTGAAAATATTGAATATTAAAAAGTGCTGATATTCGATCGACAACGTTGCAGTTAATGTGTCTAATATTAGGCACTTGTAATATGAGTATTGTGAATGGCTGAATGCATACATATATAAAATAAAATTCTATATATTTTGCAAAGGAAGAAAAAAATATATGATAAAATGAATGTAAAATAATATTAATGCTACATACGGTTGCAAAAAACAAAGATATACAAAATGTATAAACTAGTAAAAAAATGCATAAAATAAAATACATTTCCTCAGAAAATTAAAATTCTTATAGAAACATATATGAATAATGTTAAATCCTTAACAGGCATAATGTTAGATGGTTCATTGTATACAGTTGGTTTCGTGTAGAAAGGAAAATCAAATTGAAAGCCTTAATCTCTAAAACAAACTAAACTAGAAGGTGGCCAAGATAAAAGAGGCCAGGTATGAAGACAGTAGTGCAAATACTTACAGAAAAGGGAATTACAAATATATTAGCAGCGACCGGCGATGATTGGCGTACTTTTTACGTTTTTACATGAATTATATATAGAATTTTAAATTACAAACATTATTGGAACATGTATTAACATCGTCGGTACATTTGTATACACGACTCCGTGCTTCTTTTATCTTGATCACTCCGTACAACCCTCAGAGCAAATAAAATTTATATTGCTTCTGTTAATTTCTACACTCATTTGTCCTAAATTAAAACTATCTTTTATTAAAACATCTATAATTTCACTTCAGAGTAATTTGGAACTTATAATTATTGTTAACCATTTTCCTAATTAGCTGACCACAACTTGGCTTTAATTTCAAGTATACGCACTAACATTTTAACGTCGTAATAATCCGGCTATCTAAAGACCATTACTTCTCCTTTTAATGAGAAACAAATTACGGTGTGCGTTTCTCAAGGTACTTTCGTACGATACACCTCAATTTTTAGTGCTAAAAAATGATGGCCTCGTCAGTCCGTAAAAAAATTGTTTACCATTTTTGTAGTTGATTTAGGTTCGTTTTATGGCCGACCATTAACTATCAAACGGCTATTAACAATACATCATTTATCGGGCTTTGTAAATCGCGGTTACTGCGAAAAAGGGAAAAAGCAAAGGTAGCCCCCATTACAAAGATTTATTCGTCTCAAATGGTCCGCTTGCATAAACAACTTCCAAACAATTCTTGGGAAAGGATGATCGTAGCATATGAATGACTAAAGTTTTAATGCAAATTATCGATTTAAAGTCCACCCACATAACGCTAGCCCATTTCAAACGTTCAAGCAAGTGATGTATGCCCTGGTGTATGATCTGTAATATGGTAAACAGTGCTGTTCGGACGGTCAGGTGCACTAACATTAATGCAGAATAGAGGGCAACGTCAAAATTTATCAGTAGTACATTAGAAGATGAGGTATTTACAATATACGAGGGCGGTTAAACTTTGGAACAGTACATGCCTTCGCTACTGATACGATGAACTACATACCTTATTTTGCAATGATTTACCAGGACCTAGTAAACTGTTTTTATTTTAGGGTACGTTCTAATGACGGTGACAATTTATTTGTTGAAATACGTATATACACTACCGTTCATAAGTTTGATCGCACTAAATAAAATAACAAAATAAACTAGGCAGATAGTCCCTGTGAGAAATTTATGAAAGAAACAAGAAATAATACATTCTAATAAAATCTGTTATAATATATCTCCGACGAGAAATTAAATAGATCGGTATCGCCATTGTACTGCATCAAGGGAAACGGTGCCAGCAAACTGGTAGGTGTGACAGCACTCACAAAATGATTATTATAAGTGTCAGGATCCCTAAGGTTATCTGGGATGCTATGTACGGGCTTTTTAAAATTCAGAAAGTTCAACTCTTTCCAAGGACAACGATTATCTTTCGAACGTGAGATGTAGTCGAAAGAGGCTCTTTTCTCAATGACAAATGTTCTATTAATTAAATTCCGAAGAGACTTATAATAAACCCAATCAGATACTTTCTTCGTTCAGCGATATTCTGACTTGGCCGCATCCCGTAGACTCATCAAATATTTCAAGTTCTTCGTCATCCTGCACAAATATGTAGGGCATTGTATTTGAAATAAGGATATTCCCTTTCTTAAAAAAACAGAACCTATTAATAATATCGCTTATCGAAATTTCGAATATACTTTATTCGTGTGGTGGTGGATGCCGCAACTAAATATTTAATCAGGTTATTGTATTACTAGCAATGTCATATTTCAAATTATAAGCGATCTTATTTAATCAGAAATTACATTTTTTATTACCTACGTAAAATATAGATGATAAGCTTTTAATTGAACATCAAAAGTATTTTATCTGTCCTCGTGCATTATTATGCATTGTAACTTTGTATTTATATCAAATTATCTTCACAAAACATTATTTATCTATGGAAATTGTTTAAACTTTATAACAAACTTTTAACTAAAACTTTGGCGCATTGCAGTTCAATCTCCCATTGCGGCAATATATAAACATATTCCTAATACTTCAGATAAGAAGGAATTATGTAGTGTGGCGGGTTAAAAAGAAGGGAGAAATTAGAAAAATTATTTATAGGATGTGATTCGTCATATTTCGAGGTGTAACTGATGATACTAAACACGTCTTCTATCTGTCTATGTATATAGATCGACAATCAGTAGAATAATCATCAGTAACCGCAAATTGTAAGTCTATTTGAAAACTGTTCGGTAGTTCTACAATGTTAGGGAATAATGGACGAAATCAATTTAATTTGAGGAAGCTAAATTAAAGAAATACCTTCGTCTGCAAGACATCCTTTCAGACTCTAGTCAACGGTAGCTCAGTACTTAAATCAAGGTAATTTGCATGTTAATTCTGCATTAACACAAACCGGATGTGGTTCTTTTATATTACAAAGAAGTTCTCGTGGAAGATCAGAACCGTAGAAATCCGCTTTTATTACGAAATATTCACTTTATTAGCGCTATGGGCGTATGTATATATATTGTAATGATATAAATTGTTGTTCTTTATTTACCAATGATTTTCTTCTATAATTTTTCCAGTTCACCTATTGCAGATATATTTTTCGTCACTGTTTGGTGCACACCGTTAATTTTTATTTTGGTTGATGTTAGAAGTTGGAGGCGAAGTACCGTCAATACTCCCTCTTTATGAAATTTTCAAACACAGATATTCAATCTGTACAGGTTTCTTTTAGAAAGTTTACGGATATCTACTGTGGGTATCCTTTAATAACTAATTATTCACAATTTTCCTTGTTTAAAAAAAAACACAACAACAATTGCAGAGGAGACGTAAACTTTACTATCGTTCATCTTATATATCGCTTTTCATACACATATTTCTTATCTAATTCAATTTTTCTAAATTTCATCTTTATACGTTTAATATACAGTACTCACACATTTCAATTACGTTGTATGAATATGCATTATTCTGAAATTGTACTCATAATCTTCGAAATATCTCGTACGACGAATGGATGGCACGACTGGCAGCAATTTCCTTTATAATATCACACATGTCGAATATGTGGGTGTATACTGAGCGGCCTACCATACAGGCGAACCAATGGGTTGCCCTGGATATAAAACAAAAGAAGAACAGACAGATGAAGATCGGGAACAAAAGTGAGAGATGTTGGCACTTTTATTCTCCCAAGAAAGTATAAATCGTTATTTTTCTCATATAACTCCGTAAAATTATAAATATCTTTGTATTATATTTAATAATAAAGTGTATCAGCTAATACTACATACAAAATTTGTTCCGAACGCTTACGTTGGAACCCGAAGGCCAGTCCATCCTAAAGCCGAGCCTGTCGTCAGCCAGTGAGTACGATTTCAAAGGTTATAGATGTCGAATCTTCTTAATTTCTTCAAAATTAATTTTATCTCGATCTCATATTTTGTTTTATAAATTATTTAGTATATTTAAAGTTAGCTAGTCAGGGATTGCCTTAAGTTTTCTGTAAAAACATTTTCTTTGCGGTATATATAGATATATATTTTTTTATTTGTCAATATATTTGTTTCTTTAATTTTACATTTGCTATTTTAATTTAGAAAACATTTTCGCATAATTCAAAGCAAATAAGTCAAAATTTCAATTCAAAGAACCCAGTTAAACATTTTAACGCGCCTGAGATTTTCCACCACAATATGTATGTATATATAGCCCTAATCGAAATACATAAATGCTTAATTAGGTAGTCCAGACTTTTTTATAGCCGTATTGGGGGGGTTCTATACCACCTGGTAGTTTAAAAATAATTCTTGGTAATAACAAACGTTGCAATGTTCCACATAAAAGGTTAACTCATTAAGTGCATGACTAAGCATGTAATTTGGTACACTATAATTATGTATCATACCAAATTTTACTAGCAACAGTTAGCGCTTTAAAAATTTTTGCTACTAAAAATTGTACAAGATGTCCCAAAAGTCCTTCTCAAAATAAAGAGAATATAACAAAATAATGGCCAAGTTTAATGATTAAATGGTTATTTTTTATTAACATACAGGCTTTGGGAATTCATTTCCTAAAAAATATGTTTTCTAAATATGTTCCGTTATTTTACTGGCTCTCTTCTAAACGCGAGGCAAAATTGCTCGGTACATATTCTCCGTGAGAGGTCTCTTCAAATATTCTCTTTTCTCACTCCCCACTCAACAATTGTATTAGCGCAGTGAACACAAAAAATCGAAAAAGTCTTTTGAGACACCCACTATTATCAGCGAGTAATATAAGTTAATATAGTCAACATACACTACCGTCCAAAAGTTTGGAAGCAGCAGTCACAGTAAAATTTTATTGTAATTATTAGTTATCTTCGTCAATATGACCTCCGTTGGCTTTGATAACCGCTGCACAAATTTTAGGTATTTTTCGAAGCAATTTTTCAAGACAGTCTACGTCAATCTGTTGCCATGCGTTCTGTAAATATTTCCATATATGTTGGGTGTTCTGAGGTTGTCGCTGTCTAGCCCTTCCATCAAGCTCAATCCATAAGAGCTCTATTGGGGATAAATCCGGACTTTGACGAGGCCAAACCATTAATGTTACTTAATTTCTTGCTGTTTTCTCCTCTAGAAATTTATTACAGATTCAAACCGTATGTTTGAAGTAATTGCCTTGCTGGAACCCAAACGCCTCGCTAACAAGACAGCTTCCATACGAAATAGCATGATTTTGCAAACTATCAAAATACTCTTTTTTCCGTATTGTACCACTAATTTTCACTAAATTACCCGTAGTTGTCCCAGCAAAACCACCCAAAACCATAACACTATTGCCTCGGTGTTTGACGAACGGCACTAAGCAGTCCTCGTAACTCTTTTCTCCGCAAGACGACGAATAAAAACTCTCCGTTGCGTACCAAATACTTGAAATGTGGACTCGTCGGTCCATTAGACTGTGATCCAATCGCCCAGTGACCAGTTTGCGTGCTCTCTTGCCCATGTTAATCGTTTCTCTTTATGCACGCGTCCTAAAAACGGTTCTTTTGCGGCCGATGTATCTCTTTAAATCCACTGCCAATAATCGCCTCTTGACGGTGGTAACAGAAACATATGTTGGTCGTTACATATTAATGCGCATTGCGAAATCCGGTGCCGTTAGACGTCGATTTCGTTTCAGAGTCGTTACTATAAATCTATCTTTAGCTCCAGAAGTCACCCGTGGCCGCCTACTTTTATCAAGATTTTGTCTCTCTTCTGGGGGCCAATATGTAATGCACATCCTTCGGTGAAATTCCTAACCGTAGAGCAACTTCTCTCTGGGTGTATCCTTCGTCGCGAAGAGTACAAATATTGCGACGTTGCTCTACAGTCAACTGTCTGTATTTTGGCATTTGTACACTCAGTACTTTACCAGATTGTTACAATTCAAAAAACTAATTCCGCACAGGAAAGTGATAAGACAATAAGGATTAATACCTTTACCACATGGACTAAAGACTAAACGATTACTGAAGTAGTATTAAAGCATTTGACCGAAGCTCGCCAAACAGTAGTCGTATTCTAAAAAAGGATAAAGTATATTCGGGTGAAATTTGTACCTAAATCTTTGGACTTTACGAATTATATTTGCATAAAATAATTTATAATAGGGATTCTCAATTTCACGATATGCCTGTCAGTTGTATTATTTCAAAGTAAGTTCACCTTGCTTGAGAAACTTACGGACGGTAGTGTGTGTGAAACACTTGCTGTTACTGCGTAGTAGAAATCGTTAACTCTAAACTATGTTTTGTCCAAACAGAATCAGGCTGGTATACCCTCTGCAATAAACCATCAGGGAAGAGGTCGGACGTTCTAGAAAGTCTAAGTCTAGAAAATTCACTTTGATTGAGAATGATGGATTCTGGAATCAGATGAAATTTTCTAATATCCTATGCGTAATATAGTTGCAATGCGGTTGATTACAACAAAAATAAGTATTAAATTGCATCATCATTTAGCGTGTCGCGACACAACGGTTTAGAACCACTGCTCCAGAGTATAAGTGACCAGTGTGGTCACCATACAGTGACTTTGTATTTTTTTTTGTTTTAAAATTGATGATGATATTCATCCGATTAGTAGTGTGGGAGTGCAATTTACTGCTGTTTATCAACTTTTCTGCTCCTAGATTAAGTGCTCACCTTTCTACATCCCTTCTATACCTACAAGCAGCACTAATCTTTTAAAAAAATGCTCCATCACTTAGTCGAATATTTAGAGTGGCAAATTATTAACTGAATGACAATACTTTGTTAGATTTATTAAATGGATATTTATATGTCTTTGTTAATGTTTGGAGGCACTGGTTTATAACTAACCACTTATACCAACAATACATTGCATATTTATCCAATCTATTTACTTAAATACGTAATTTGGTTAATTTTGTATCGCAATATGTCCAGTGTACAATTTATGAATAAATGTATCCTGTTAATGTCCTTTGGTTAGGTAATGAGGAGCAATAAAATAAAGAATTATTGCTTCCTAATGAGCTTCGTGCAACTTTATTGATAGCACAGATCAGTTAAATAATCTGTATCATCAATTTCTCCTCGACAGGTATTTAATTTTAACAGTGTGTTGCCAAACACAAATTTCTAACTTATATTTGCACTTCACAATCTCAAATTTTTAAGCAATGAAATTATGAATTCTAATTACGTAAGGTCGCTGTAGGCATATTGCTTCCTTGTATGGATCCTTAACATAAATAAATACATAGCTAGTTAAACATATTGCCGCCTATGGAAGTTTAGATACTAGGAGTATTCCTTTTAAAAGAAAAGTCATATCACCTTTGAGAGAACAAACAAACACAAAAGAAAATAAGGTGTAACGTGATATTTATTCACTTACCAAAATACAATAGCGAAATAACCCTCTTTGGTAGTTAATGGCGCTCATATAATACGTCACATTCTGGCAATTAGACGTGGGAGCTTCTTTTCTTATTTGTCTGTCGAATGCACCCCATAAAAGCTATACTAAGGTTCGGATTGGAGCTTTGACGAGGTCGTGTCGTTATTGTTAACGTATTCTTTTGTTGTGCTTCTCAATAGCGTCTACATAACACTGCTATACGCTTCGGATCGTTATCGTGCATAAATATGAAATTTTTTTCCTCATTTTCTCATTGATGGAATAGCATATTATTCTAGAAGGTCTCGACACTGTTTTTTCCCTTAAAGTACCATACGACCGTACACAAAACAAGCCCAAACAAAATAATCATTACAAAAGTAATACAAAGAGAGAACAGTGTTGAAGTTCAGAAAACCAACGTAAACAGGTGACTTTAGCAAAACATTTGTACGTGAAAAGGATGGTGAGAACATATTTACATTGTCGCTGCCAAAACGTGGAAAAAATTGTTGTTGTTAAAGTATTGCCTCATTGCTTATGTGACTGTTGTATTTCCAGAGGAAAAGTGTGCGAATAGATATTCATTACAAGTTAAGGGGAGGTAAATTAAGCCGAAACAGTAGTGATGGAACATTATCGACACGTCTGGATGTATTAAAGTCGTTTAGCCGAAACCAGAAACATTTTGTCAGTTGTTCTGCACCATTTCCAGTGTACATCTATAATCTATGAACATATGTAGTAAAGAGAACTAGATAATAGACGCATATTCCAAACGAGTTCTGATGATATATACATTACAAAATCATGCGTTCGAAGTGTTTTTGGACTGCATATTAGTACATCCTGTAAAGACCTATTTCAGGAACATAAAATACTTACTTTGCCTGCGATTTACATACATAAGTGCACGATTTTTGTGCATGAAAACTACGAACTTTTTAAAAACCAACATATGCCTATGCATAACATCCGCGGTATCAAGGTAGGACACCTATTGCCCCCATAGACAAGACGTTACTTTTTAAAAGTGTTACGGCTCAGATAGTTAAAGTGTACAATCACATACCGCACGAAGTTCAAGTCACAACTGCGTGCATGTCATGAGAAAATGACGCTCTATTCGGTTACAGATTTTTTTCAAAATAAGTTTTAATTTTACATGTTGACAGCAATATTAATCAATGTTAATAATTGTTAGTTTATCTAGATGTTTGCAAAGTTTGATTGGATAAATATAGGGCAATAGACAAATATATCAACAGGATGATCCGATTTGAATATATGTATGCAGTGCAAGCAATTTTCCATTTTTCCAAAAATGGTGAAGTTTTTAAGGCTAAACAGACAATTCTAGACAAAGGGATCACTAATACATGCGCCACAATTTGTAAGAAAAAATGAGGGAACTTGATCATGTCCAAAACTGAAACTATTTTTTAGTTTATATACGAAGTGAAGGATAGAATTCACAGAAAATCCAGTAATGCTAATGCAGAATGTACAAGGATCTTGAATATCTCTAGCGCGTGCTGTTGATACCGAAAAGTACCGTTTCGACGAGATCTCATTCATCTTCTACTGTACGATCTCGTTTGGCTAGCGATCGGAGATGAAGATGACCAGTTCATCTCTAATCATGCTGCCAGAAACCCGCGGTATATATATTATGTTTAAAACTAAATTTACCACAAAAAAGTAAGATCTGTAGATGGAAAATCAACGAAAGTATTGGTAAGATCCAAAGTGGCTCTCTTCGCTGTGTGACCTACCAATAGATTCAAACCTTGTAGTGAATCAGAGACCTTATAAGACAGTCACTGGAAATGTCTGCAGATAACCAGCTTTCAACTAAACAATAAAATAGAAGAGTAGTGTTGCAAATCTTAAATGTCCGATCTTTTATGAGCAGGAGTTGAAAAAGATTTACTTACTCTCTCAAAAATGGTCATTGTATTGTAATTTGCAATTTAATAACATACTTTGAAAACATCTTATTTTGTTGATACATTGGCTTTATTGTTTTAGTAAACATGTAGAATGTTGACGCTTCGGCTTTCAGAAAATTGCAGTAATGGAAGGATGAGACAGAAACCTAAGATTCCTCGTAAATAACTAAATATTACATATTGAAAATGATGCCACGCAATCGTCGTATTCCCTTAATAAAAAATATTTTATACGATATACTAGTATATGTCTATGAGTGGTTGCAACACAGAAGCCAAACGTATTTTATACATACACATTATTTTCCCACAATATAAAGCGCGTAACATGTAAATCAACAGGTAGGATCCAAAAGGCGCTTAGATAGTGATATTATCTAAAGATAAGCTAATCTTATTGCATAACAGAGTTGTAGTATATTTAGACGCTATTGTTTTCATGTCCTGGATAATGAGTAAATGCAAAGCGGAAGTAACAAACCATCGCTTTGGAAAGTGGAACGTCTGTCTAGAGTTTTACGTCATCCGTCTCGTCCAATGCTTTCAGTTTTAAAATTTTATTCTAAAAAAATTGTTTTTCTTTTCTTTTGACAATTATATACACCACCGCTCATAATAGAATGGACACCCTAAATTTTAAAAAAATATTTTGAAAAGAAGTACTTTCATTCATTCTATAAACATCAAATTTACTGATTAAAGAAATAAATTGATAAATAAGGAAACTGGAATATTACTATTTAAAATCGTGAAATAATTAGGTACAGTACAGAGAATACCAGCTATTGATATTTTAAGTAATATACGGGTAGAAATTTTATGCCAATATAAATGAAACGTGAATTCTAAGAATTGACTGAGTTCCTGCAGAAATGGTACTTACCCTATAAAGTATGCATAAATTACGTTAATAGTGAGTTTAGTTTATCATTAGATAGAGTTACGTGCAGTTCGATATTGTTATTTGTTTGTGCGAGAAAATAATCTAATTCCTGTGTAAAAATGCCTCGTGCGAAACCGCTTAGCGTTGAAACACGATCAACAATATTAACGCTACATCAAGAAGGATATTCTGTATGGAATATTTCCGGGCGATTTAACGCAAAAAAAAATCCACAGAAAATTTAACTGTTCGCCGCTTCGAGCAAACTGGCAAACTTGCTAGCAAAAAACGTCCAGGACGACCTTGAGCACCATCTAGGCGCGACGTTGAATTGATAGAATTGGTTAGTAAGAGAAGTAGACGATTAATGGCTCCTGAAATTACGACGGAAACGAATCGGGTTGGAAACAGGAAGATATTCGTTAGCACAGTGAAACGTTGTTTAAAAGAAGCAAAACCGTTGCTACGTCTTGGGAATAAACAAAAGCGTCTCCAGCGGGCTAACACTCACAAAGACTGGACAATAGAACAATAGATAAACATACTATGAATTGATGAGTGCAAATATGAAGTGTTTGGTCCAAGCCGCAGAATATTTCTCAAGCGCTCAAAAGACGAGCAAATTCTTCCTGAGTGCATTACGCCTACAATAAAGAAAGTTGGTGGTTCTTGTGAAAATTGATGGTATAATGAGGAAGGAGAATTATCGCGAGATACTAGAAGAAAATGCTCTACCATCCGAACTGCCCATAAGAGGTAACTATTTTGAGTTGATACACGATAACGATCCGAAATACACGTCATTCTTATGCAAAAACTACCTCGCTGATTCAGAGTATGAAGGAATATTAAAAATAATGACTTGATCTCCATAGAGTCCGGATCTTAATCCGCTAGAGGTTCTGTGAGACGAACTGGACAGACGAATTAGAAAAGAATGTCTAGCGTCCAAAACCCATGTCTGGATAGTACTGTAGAGGGAGTGGAACAATATTCCTCAAGACACACTGAGGGAACTGGTAGAAAGAATGCCTCCAATTGTGCGAGCAGTTACTAAATCAAGAGGTGGATTTTTCAATGAGAAGATACTATAACTTATTTTATGTTTTCTGATGTGTATTATTTTCTTTTGTGCACACATGTGCAATAAGTCGTAGATCAATAAATACTTTTCTTATAGTTGCTTTGTTTAAAATTTTGAAGCAAGCATCAAATTTTGCATGAAATAGGAATGTCCATACTGTTATAAACAGTAAGGTTGTTGTGTACGTACCTATAATTTTAAATGAACTTCAATTATTTCTTTGTTTCATTTTCGAATAGTAATTTGTATACGTGCATTTGATATCGTTTTTCCTAGTAATCAGGCTTTTACGTTAAATCTGTTTGTAAACTTCTTATTTTGTTATCTAAAATTGTGTACAATTGCGCTTCCTTCCTAAGACCCAGTTAGTTACTTTCAGATAATGAGATTGAGAATTCTCACATGATATATTAGTTTAAGATTTTCATTGCCATGCAATTGATATAAATACTAATGTATCATTCCCTCATTAGTTCAGTTCAGTTCAGTTCAGATCAATCCAGTAGAGCAGTTCAGTTTAGCCTGAACCGAGTAAAGAATCTGAAACGACCGACTCTAGGTCATATATCATTTATACCATTGTAAAACTAGACTTAATTGTAATAAACGTTAGTGCAATTACGTGCATCTTTGAAGACCCGCAACAATGTATATTGATTTTGAAATGTAGTATTTCAAAGTAATGTCTATAACTTTAGATGCTTTTATTTCTATTTATAATGTTAGTAAATACTGTAAACCCCCAAATCATCAACTTTTGGACAGATTCACAAACCTAGCTTAGTTGAATTTTCTAGATTAAAACAAAATCTTCTAGAAGAAGGTTTTAAATACAACTTATACACGGATATAATCCTCCAAAAATTAGAAACTTTAGCAATAGATACAAAAATAGCCTTAAAAAATGTACGGCATAATACAGATAAAAGATGTATAGTAGCAAATATTCTATAACAAGAAGATTTCTAAATATTCCAAATCCAATCAAGAAACTGTAACATTAAAGTCAAGTGTAAATAAATGTAGACTTTACTTCAACAAAGTCTGCATCAACAACATAATCGAACTAAAAAAGTAAGTAATTACATTCATTTATTAATATTGATAGTAACTCAGCCGCAAGCACCCGTTTCTGCAACCTTAATACCGAATTTACAGTCTATTATAAGGTAGGTGGACGATTAGTATCTGTCCCAGATACTACGTCGTAAGAAACTCATCACCAATTTCCTACTATTAATGTATTATTGCTTTATTGGCATCATAAAATTCAATAAAGGAATGCATTGGTTTCGTGTTTGAATGGATTTTGTAAATATGTAAGTCTAATTGTTATGAATACATACTATCAACATTAGATTCTAAGAAGATTATATTAGCATGAATTTCCTTAAATATTTTTTTAAAATAGTGTAACAACATATTAGGTGCGATGAAGCTTATGATTGATAGTGTATTTGTTTACTGATTATGTGAAAATCACTTTAGAAAATTCGATACCTTCTGTGTGAATAACAACAAAACCAATTACGATATTTCTTGAAAAACTCAGTTTTGTTCTAAAGGTTAGCAGTAATACCGGAATTTCCAGGCATACACTCGGAAAAGTATTTTCTTGCATCCAGAAATTAGATTTTCTCGCTAAAATCTGTCTCTATTCAAGTAAATAGTTTTTCCCCAAAACTGAAAAAATATTTAATATAATTAAATAATATTCTTGAAATTATATTTGCATCAAATAAATATTTTCTTGGGGTTAGAAAATCAAATAAATGCACAAGAGGAAAATGCTTTTTCGAAGTAAATTATTTAGTCTTAAGTTAAGAAAATGTTAATGAAATTGTAGTTTAAATATCGGTTTAACGCAGTAGTTATTGTCTACCCTATTGGCTTAGTGGTTAAGTAATGTGGAATACGGAAATCAAGAACCAAGAATTAAATCGAATTCGATCCTCGATACGACAGTTTCACTAATAAAAATATTTAGGCAAATAAGTCCAGCACAGATCATCGAACCGTACGGATTAATCTGGCAAATATACTCACAGCGTTTCTCGGGCTATACCCCGAAGACTGCCGAAATCGGAAATAAGTGGATTGATTCACAAACGATGAAGGGAAATAGCCGAAACAAAAACAACTTCTCTCTAATTAATAAATATTTTCAAATTTTCTACAAGATTTTCTTGAATTAAGTTAACGAAATTTTAAGAAAAGGAGTACTATTATTTCATTATAAATATATAATTCTCTTTAGCGGAGAAAAAAATGTCCAGGAAATATTTCTATTGATTTGAAACAGTAATTCTATTGTGGATAACTGAAAAGATTATTTTCTTGAATGGAGGCGGACAGTCTTGATACAGGCAAATGCTTCTATGCGTGTAGGTATTACAGAACTGTAAGCAGAAAAAGCGCTTCAAGAAATATTTACTATTTTTATATTAAATTTAAACGAACAAAAAAAAGACAAAAGTAAAAATTATTACAAACAATTCAATTTCGACGGCAGACAATATTTTAAACATGCGACGGATTAATATATTGTGTACATTCGACAACATAAGTAAACATAATATTATCATACCTTCACACATTTTACAATCAGCTAGGATATTACTATATATACACCTATTAACACATATTCATAATTATTTAAATGACCAGTGCGGAACGGTGATCACGTCTTCTAAATCCCTCCATTATAGACGGGAGTTGCATTTCTGACCTAGCATTCGTATTTCTAATTACGCGTGGACGAGTCGTAGGTTAGCCAAAGCCGTAGGTTAGCCAATGTCGTGAATACGTAAAGTAAACATGATGTAAACCGTAGAAAATAAGAATTTGGAATGTAATCGAGTTGTACAAATGACATAGTACTTTCTTTACAATTAGGTATTCAGTTTCAAGTTTACTTATAAAATTGCGCAAGTTACGGATAACAGTCTTTCAGATTACTACCGCATCAAATAATTTAGAAAGTCAGATTTAAGAAAGTTTATACTAAATAAATAGGTGTACAATATTTTTAATTCTTTTGCATCTATTATTACTTAGTATTTTTAACCTATATACTTCGTCTATTTTATGTTTTTGTCTACGTCATTGTTTTAAGTTAAGACAATCTATTCATTTGACGATCTTTCTCTAGTACAGTTGCTGAAAAATGAAGCAAGATTTTGTGAATGAATAGATTGTCTTAACTTATACGACAAAACAACGACGTAGGTAAAAACATAAAATAGACGAAGTGTACCTGGCAATTATTTTATTGCTTATACTCATTACTGGATGGAAATGAGATAAGTACTACCCCTCAGGAGCCTTAAGTTTAAATTTATCTCCTACTATAGTACAGTGAAACTAACGTGTTTAATGTGTTCGAAAATTAAGATAAACATCTTCTGTTGTGTTCTGAATTCAATTTTGATTATGTGATTTTGAATTTCTAATAGTCATTTTTATTGGTAAGAAAAAGGACATAATGATGGAGAAAAAAGTGTTTCCCGAGGATAGCTGCCTTCAATCGATCCAATAGTTTAGAATAGTATTGTCCAGTAATCGTTTGTCCCTTTGGAAGGTAATCGATCAGCAAGATTCACTGCGCATCCCACAAAAGGGAAGCCATCACCTTTTCTACAGATAGAATGGCTTTGGTCTTCTTTGGAGCTGGTTCACTACGTTTACTCCTCTGTTTTTATTGCTGTTTGCTTTCCGGTATGTAGTGGTAGATCCAAGTTTCATCGCAAGTCACAGATTGGCGCAAAAAATCTGTTGTATTTTGCCGAAACTGCTTCAAAATGTCTGTAGAACATTCCACGTGCTTGATTTTTTGTGGTGATGCGAGCAAAAGTGGCACCCATCTTTCACACCGCTTAGACATATCTAATTTAACATTTAAAATGTACGTCACCCATTCTCTGGAGATACCTGTGGTCTTAGCAATATCTTTTAATGTTGATTGGTGATCAGCTTCCACAAATTTTAAATTTTTTGCGCATTTTCATCAAAAGTGTTTTTGGGCGTACAGAACGGGGATCGTTATTTACGCTCGTACAAACTTTTTTAAATTCATTCACCCATTTACAAACAATCTTAAAAGGTGGAGCATCCTCGTCTAATAAATTTATCACATCAGCATGAATTTCTTTGGACGAAAACTACTTTTTCCACAGGTATTTAATTACGGCGCGAATTTCAGCATCTGTCTATTTTTACAAAGCGCCAAAAATGCTCTGCTTTAAACGAGTGCAGAGTATGTCATTGAAACATTAAGCTATACAATAGCGCTAAAGATTGCTTTCATACAGCGCCATCTCATACTTAGTTACCGAATGTTTCAGCTTACCCTCGTAACTTCAAATCTTAATAAGTAGGCAACGAAACATGCGTCTGATATTGATGCACAAACACCAATTCTAAAATTAGTGGCATGAACGTGGAATCCAGATTATTTTACAAATTTTCGCTGATATTGATATGGAAGATACATTTTCGTTGTTTCAAATAGCTTTTTTGTGCTGCAGGAATATTACTACATGCTCTAGTAATATTTACTAAACGACGTATTAATGGTATTCTCTCTTTTATACAAATATATTTCTTTATAATATATATATATATATATATATATATATATATATATATATATATTTATAACGATGAAATTAGTATCACATTTGTTGGCTATATTGCTGTTGCAGTAAAAGTATTTTTTTAGCACAAATTTTACTACATGTTCTTCTCCGTGTAGAACGCTGTAAGTTATTTGAAGTGGTCTTAATCTAATGGCTAACGACTGTATACGCTATTAAAAACTCACTAGAATTCGTCATCAGTAATATATTTCGTCATGGCAATGTTAAAAGCAAGTGTAAACAAATAATGATCATATTACCTTTCAAATAATCTCCGGAGGAAAGGCGAGGAACGACTTGGCATAGAAGTAAAATTATTAAAAGCACTCGATACATCGATTTAACAAGCATTGCCATTAACGAGAGCGTTATAGTGTACGAATAAATATAAATAAGTATAAGTTACAACCGTAATGACCAAGCAACGCTAACTCGACGGTAGTTATACACGTTAAGTCATGTCATAAATATTCGCTGCATGCTTTCTGCCTTCCACCTTCAATTAGAATGAGATAATATTACAATCTCTAGATGTCCAATAATAGAACAGTTAGGTAACGGTATAACCTCAGTATCTTGCATTCTTTACGGCAAACGTAAATTTAGATCAAGGACGGACATTTCAGAATAAAAAAGAAACGGCTAACTGACTGAACTTTTGAGAGCTGCGAAGCGAAGTTGATACAGTAGTTACTCTATCTTTGGTGAACGTATACGTTGCAGCTTTTGTACTGTTTTGTCAGGGAAAATGATTTCTACGGCTGGTTATGTTCATTTCCTAACACGCTAACTGGAGTTTAGATTTGCAACGACATTTTGACTTTGAATTTGACTTTGTTTTACAAAAACAATTGTAGAGTACATTACTTGTTCATGAAACAAAATAAAGAAATTATAATTATCATTCGATAAGTTGTGTACACTCCATGTCCAATTTATTAGGGCTACTTGTTAAAATAGCGATTTTGTTAAAATATATAATGAAGAACGTATTATACAAGCATAAGTTTATTCAGGACAGTTTATAGACATCGTCACAACTATACGACTAATATTTATTTACTTATATTTACAATTTACATTCTTCAACGATCGTGAAGCTGTTCTTGTAGTTTAGTTTAGAATTTTTTAATAAAGGTATTTATAAGATCTAATCCCTTTTAATTTCTATCCATATACAATGTGCATTAATGGTAATTGGTTATATATTTCGAAATTAAGACAAATTACTTGGATTTTGAAGATATCGAAGTAATTTATCTTAAGTCAAGTTCATTTCAAACATTAAAATAAAATAGATGAGATGCGTGTTTCATTGAATAGGAATAAAACATCGCATAGGAACATTTATCCTTTCTTAATTATGTATCCAGGAGATATCTTCGGTCAAACGACGTATATAACTTTAAAAAAGTAATGTATAAAATGCATTTGAATGCCATTGTTATCTACTTCCGAGGAGGATAAGTTTTAAGTTTCTAATAGGTGCTTGCTTACATGAATTTGGTCCATTAAGAAGTCGGATTGTAAGTGAGAAATTTCTGTTTATCAACATTAAATGTATTCTTAATATCAAGTTGCTTTCAAAGCTCGAGTATTGTTTATGTAGATTACGTAAAAAGTATTCTCCATATTGAGAAAAATGTCTACAAGCTAAGTATATGGTCTTTTAAACATAGTAATTTGACCTAAATGCTACTCTACGTATATATGTATACAGTAAAAATTAGTATTTTGAGGTTCAACCCTTTAATGACCCTACAAATAAATGGAATAAACGTGGGTGCCCGGTAACTTGCTGGCTTTTTGAAGGTAAAACCAAGCAAGAGTTACAATACCTAATCTAACCATAAATACGAGGGTGAATCGAATGAATCGGACTTTAGTTTTAAAACATTTATTGGTGCAGTAAGAAAAATGAATATACCTCAAATAGCATCTCAGACTTTCACGGCCGTTTGACATAGTCGTAACGGTTATCGGGTTCACTTTCAAAAGTACCTTTGAAAATGAGAACCGCAGTTGTTCGAGAAACGTCAGGGACAAAAACCTAGTGACAAGGCGGAACCCGACAACCGTTACGACTATGAATATACCTCACTTTTTTATACAATCTCCTCTTTTAGTCACACATTTTCCTCACCGTATCGGAATTTTTTAATTCCGATACGGTGACAGATGACGCTACAATTAGATAAACCATTAACGCTTGCATAGAAGGAAAGAATAAGAACAATTATAAATGTCAGAGGGAGCATTACATAATATTAGTCCTATAGCTGTGATGATGTTTTTAAACAGTCCTGAGAAACTTATGCTTGTACAATACGTTCTTCACTATATATTTTAACAAAACCGCTATTTTAGCAAGTGACCCTAATAAATTGGACAGGGACTGTACACTGAGTCGACAACTTGTCGAATTTATTGTTGAATGATAATTATAATTTCTTTATTTTGTTTCATGATCAAGTAATCAAATACTCTACAATTGTTTTTGTAAAACAAAGTCTCTTTAGTCATACATTTTTCACACTGTATGGCACTTTTTTAATTCCGTTAACAAAGCATGCATGTTGTCGTGTCTGTAACGTCACGATTGCGCACGAGCATTTCCACACCATCGTCGTCAAAGTAGTGACCTCCATGTGGTGGTCACACAGTGACAGATCGGACCTGTGAGCGGATGTTCCAGTGTTTCCCAATGAATTTTGTCTAACTTACTTTGGATCAGTGCAGCTATGTGTGGCCGAATATTTTCATTTAGCAGAATCGCACTTCGAATAAGTAGTATGCAGCATTGACTGCGCGCCGTTCGTGGATACAATCAATGAGTAGTATGCCTCTAGAATCCCAAAAAAACCGTTGCAAGAACATTTCCAGCGGAAAGACGGATCTTGGCTTTCCGCGGTGCTGCTTTTCCAAGTTTTCGCCACTCCGAGGTGTAATGATGCACCCACGTCTCATCACAGGTGACAATATGCCTCAACAAATCATCTTTCTCTGTTCGATATCGTGTCACAAGTCTTTCACACACGGCAAGACGATTTGTTGCTGATTTTCCGTCAACAGTCGAGGAACCCATCTTCCCGTCACTTTTCGGCAAGCCAATAATTAATTGGGCACTCCCATATGATATGATATTTCAACCTGTGCAGCAATTTTCTATATTATAACGCCACCTTCAATAAGCTCACGAATCTCACGAATATTCACCTCAGTGGTGCTTGTCCGAGGTTGACATGCATAGCCCTTACTTTCAACTGACTCTCGTCCATCGGAATTCTCTTTCCAGTCGCAAACTGCCTATACACCACATTAGGCATCATCGTTTGTGTTAAGCCACACCAGATATTCACCTAGTATCTCCAGAATCTTTGCATTTTAAGTGTAGTAGACGTTTTCGGAGAAGAGATACTCTAATAACTGATAAGAACATGCCTTAATGTGTTACGGGGTAACGGATATCTGACAGGAAATTACAATATATAAATATAAAAAGGTTTGAGAGCCTCCTAACTACATGTTCCTTTCAATAATCTGATTGCTTAGCATACACCAGTCAGTTTCGTAAATAGGCAAATAAATGTGAATATATTTCGTTGCAATTACATTCAGATAGCTTATGTTAGATTCTGTGAAGATTTCCTGGTGGGCAAGATCTCCTGGCTTCGGTCCTTTTAAATAGTTAAGCATAAGAGTACTGTGAAGTGGTGTTAGTCCCAGCAGAAGTTCTAGAGCTGTTGTGGAACAAATACACCTGTGATGTTGGGACATGCAACCATACGAATGAGACATAAGTGATCAAGATTCTACTTATTGCCGTATATAATCCAAAGATCATTTCTTCTTGCTTCAAATCACAGTTTATGCCAAGGAATCTAAGTTATGATGCCTTTTCCGCGTTAGCCTTTTGTCAAGCGTTACTCTTAAATGTTTAAACTTAGTGGTTAAAACTAATTTTTTCACACTCTATAAAAACAGACCTTTCCTGGCCTACTAAAATGGACGATTGAAACATAGACTGAAGCACACAAAAAATATTTTATTTAAAGGAGACATTACTTTCTTAATATCTCACAAATTAAAAATCATTTCTTAAAATTAAAAAGAAAATATATTAAAACCACATAACTGTCCTTTTTACCAATTGTATCGTAACCGCATCATAGAACCAATCCAACAAAGACAGCAACGGTGCTTAGTTGGTATGAATTGTATTGACATTAATTCACACGGCAACATGCCGTTGCTTTTTCAATTCATCAAATTACTCATAACTTTCTAACACAAAACCAATAAAATACTGTGCGGATAAATTTAACGTAACGTTATACATATACTGACAATGTCGTATATAATTTGGTTTGCAAGTTAGGAAATTTCTTGGCCCGAGGGGTTAACTGTCTCTCTGTAGATGACAACTCGCGAAAGCTATTCAAAAGAAACACCGAAGCAAGAGGCCGTTGAACTTCACGTTCGCGTTCAAATTATCGAATATGATGCAGCATGTACAGACAATTATCTTTATTACACGGTCACATTCTCTTAAAACCCACGTATGTATATTGTGTTCGTCTTCAAATGTTTGCTGTCCCATTGGTTCTTTAAAGCATTATCAATAGTGTAGACAATTTCATTATTTAGAGTCTGGTTTTACAATGGCTAACGGTTGGAATGTCTGCTACAATAGGCGTAAGAGTAAAGTCACTGCAGATTTTAAAATACCATGGGGTTTCCAGAATGATTTGCATTCTTTTCAACGGTAAATGGTCGTCTTGAACATGTTGGAAATACATGGCCCGTTAGTCAAACGGGAAAATTTACAACTCCTATACTTACAACAAGATTCTACTTTAACACTTGGCAGGTGGATACCATTTACAATCTATGCACTGAAGTCTAAAGTCTTAAACGAAAATGTTCTATTATTCGCCATAACATATCCAATGTAATGCGTTCTTCCTTCTAGATTTTTAATTTTACTTCCGCTAACGCTTGCAGCAGCTTGACATGCACCTCACTCTTGAGCAGACCCTAGTTTGGAAGAAAATGCAACTCGCATGCAAATAAAATTCAGAAATCTAGCCGGTCAAAAAATGTGTTTATTTTTGGAAGTTATATAGTTCAGAGATAGCTCTCTTAAAGTACTAATAGTCACACGAGCAGCATCCCATATGGCGCCGTCTTATTATTGTAACAGTTTCATAATATTCATGGCGAACCAGATTCTGAGATGGAACCACGTAATTTGTAGAAATCGAATCAATTCTTGTTTCAAAAGCCTTGCGACCATGTTCATATGCCGTCCTGCAGTAACCTTCTCTCGTTAGTCCAATAATGCTAGATGATGAAACTACACACTACGTTGTGACTTTATTATCATTTGCCTATTGAAATGAAAATGAGACTCATTCCACATAAATATGCGGTGGATTAAGTTCACCTCCCAATCGTTGCAACATTTCTTGACAACGACAACAACATACAAGCAAATGAATTAGCATCTTTTAATTTCCGAACAGGTTGGACTTTAAAGGAGTGAAAACGTAAGTCCTTGATATTCGATGGATCAATGATTTAATGCTATGGCAGGTTTATTTACAGAGCGTTTTGGACTGGCAATTTGAACTCCATTGATCGTTTCTCTGCAGATCTTTTATGTTTTAATTAACTCAGATTCTTCAATCTTCTTAACTCACAAATTAATTGCATTAGTAGACAGATCTCGCCCATTACGTGTAATATTAAACTAGTTGCAAAATAACCTTCGTACAGTAGTGGGAGAGTCGTAACTCTTATATCAGACTCTTATACATAGAAAGCACGATGTGCAGCTGACCACTGTTCCGAGTAGTGCAGATAACATTAAAAAGCAGACAAAATGCCAACAAATTCAATGCTCTCATTTAAATCTCAAAGGAATAACCAACCTTTTAAAATTTCCGCGCCCCACTTACGGCCACTATACGAGAGTTGTTTTTTAAGTTTTGTATATAAAGCTGGAATAAAACAGTAGATAGCTTTTAAAGACTTTATTGCTTTTCGAAGTATTCTCCACGAAGTTTAATGCACTTTCCCATATGCTTGAACCAACTCTGGAAGCAGTTATTCCTACTCATTTGTTGGTACCGTCAAAATTAGATTTTTGAAGGCATCAACTGCTCCTTCTGACGACTGGAACCTTTGAACACGCTGTCCGTTCTTGATTTTCGAAACGGTAACGAAATCGTTGGGACTTAGGTGAGGGCTGTACGAAATATGGTCCAACAATTCGATGTTTTGTTGTGTTAAAAATTCAATTGTCTTGAGTGCTGTATGCGAACCTTCAGTGTTGTGGTGGAGGATAATTCATCGTTCATGGTTGGTCTTCCGAAGGTCAGCAAACAAATGGTTGTATACCGATCGGCAGTGACAGTCTTTTAGTCTTGTAGAAGAATTGTTGCTACATGACCTGTTTTCGAGACAAATGTCGCAACCATCCTTTTGGTGGACACTTCGGGAGACACTTCGAGAACGGATGACTTTTGTCGACTTTCCTTCACCTTGGAACTTCCAAAGAGACAACTGGCATTTATTTTCTGATTCGTATGAGTAAATACACCATCACACTACTGACGATGTTGTAGACGTCTTTAGAGTTTCCGGCGTTAAAACGGTCTAGAGCTTTTGACACCAATTCACTCTGGTGCTTTCTATTCGGTGGCCAAAGGATAAGTTATCCAACGCGAAACTAATTTTTAACAAACAATTTTTCATGCAGAACTTTTTGAATTGAGGTTTCCTAAGTGCCTGCCGTTTTTGGTGCAAATGGTCTTGTAATGTCGTTAAGACTAACCCGTCCACGTTCGAGTTCTCCATACCATCCAAAAATTGTTGACTGATGTGGTGCTTCATTGCCGAAAACAGTAACCAACTCAGAGACATTCTTAAAACAAATAATGAGGGAAGATGTTCTCGGTTTAATTCCATTTTTCAACAAACTTCTCAACTTCAGTTCTTTGTAGCCGTAACACTACATTTATCGCACTGAAACTTTGGATTTAGAATAACTATGATGGAGGTTAATTTTTAGTACTGATATTTGATTAGTGACGCCCTCTATGTGCCAGTATGTAAAACTTAAAGGACATATCTCGTATAACCATGTTACTGGAATATTTTTGTTAAAAACATAGAGCGCTTTTAACAATTATTGGCTTGACGTGCTGAAAGATACTATATTCCACGTTTCGCCATCCATGGATTCTAAGACTGTATAAGTTTGGTTTTGTTAACTTCTACAGTGACGTTTTGTTTGAACATAAATAATACATAAATTAAATCGCATTCGTTTGTTTTTAAAGACAGTTTGCAATGGAAGAATGTACATGCAATTGAAACTAAGTAGTGTATATACGTACGTATATGATTTAATGGTCATTCTTGAACTCCTATTTTGACAAAAGCTCATGGGGATGATTCGTTTTAAAATGTTTGATTGGATCCACGAGATGGTGTGTCTCCAGCGAGTTTTCCATCCCTGGTAACAATTCTAAAAGCCTTGTTCCATTAAGCTGTTTAGAACCTGCGCCGGAACTCTTTGGATGTTATTTATTGTTCCATAATGGGAAACTTTAAATTTCCACTTCAGCCTTAGAAAAAGAAAATAATCACATAAATCCGTATCTGAAGTGCAGGATGAGTCTGGAAGTAATGGAACGTTTCTTTGCCAAAAACTATCTAACCGACAATGAGCTGTAACTGGAGACATTATCCTGGTGCAAGATCCACAACCTGGCAATGTCAGATTACACACGCAATTTTTTTTTCTATAAACGTTGAAGGATCTCCCGATAAAAGGTTTGATTCACTATCCGACCTTGCGGTACGAATTCTTTGTTGAAAATTCCAAGAGCTATCTGGTGGATCTTACATTGCAATAATGCCCCCAGTCACAGATTGTCTGTTAGAGAATTTTTGGAGAAAAACTTTAAAGTGAAGTGAGGTATGCTTCACTTTATTTAAATTTATTATCACTTCTATGAAATATCCGTTAATTATTTTGAACAGTATATTTACGAAACCATGAAAGCAATTGATATAAACAAAGTTTATCTGCATTTGATTAAAAAAGAACTACAAATTCTTTAAATCGTCAATCTTCTCGAATTATCTGAAAACGGCTTGTCTTCTTTTTGTATTCGCCTTATACACGTTTCTCTCCACTCTAATATATTCCAATAAGTCTTCCTAAGATAAACACCTGCATGTGTACATAAGTATCTAACACATCCTTATACGTTTTACGTTCCATCCGTGTGCGTAGTTTTTTCTTCTTACTAGAGTTAGCGAAGAACGAAAAGCACTGCTAGCGCGAGAAGAACCTGTTGTGAAAAACGCATTAAAAACTTGTTATCGAAGGCATATGCTGAAATTTAACAGATCCTTACGTAATCACGTCTGCGTGCGACAGAGATGGGGGAAGTTAAATGACATCGAATGTCCTAGGCTTACAATCTAGGTTTCGCCCGTAACAGTTACTTACTTCGGCTATCTCTTGCCTTCGTATTTGCATTGTAACAGGTGACACAAAACGACAATACGAACGGAATACAACGTTTTGTGTTGTGCATTTTTAAGTTCGTCGGTTAGTTTACTTTGTAGTGGAAGTAAATGATAAAAATAAACAAACGCATTTAAATGTAAACAGCGTATCGTCACGTGGTGTTAAAAAACAAACCGTCGGCTATTCATCATAGAATCATAGTGTGTTAAAATGGTGTATCATGCAAAAAAGGTGCTAGGAACATTCTAGCAAGTTCAGATTCAGTTCTGTTTGTTTAAAGAGAGTATCTGAAGGTCTCTGTTAATTTATTGTACAATATGTATACATAAATTTTAAGAACTGATCCTACAAATGAAGAAAAATATATCTTGACATGTTCGATTCATATAAATTTGGAATCAAATGTTTTTACGATTAAAACCAATAACTTTACTGAAAGATTCAAATATTCCGTGATAATTGTATGAATTGAAAGAGAAAGATTATAAGTTTCATTCTAAGAAAAATAGCATTTTGTGAATTACAGGACAATTACGAAAATATAATTCAAATAATCCCAAATTATTACATTATTTGCAGCAAAACAAAGAACTAATAAGGGTTTTACAATTAGGCGATAAAGATCAAGCAAACGTGTTAGTAACGAGTTCTTTAATCAAACAACAATTCAGTTAACACTAACTTTATTTCTAGACTAACGTTGGTTACAAGTCTATTAATTTGACTGACTCGAAGTCGTTCACCATTATATATATATATATATATATATATATATATATATATATATATACACTGTATGCCTAGCTATCTCCATTACATATTTATCGTTCAAAGATGATCGAAAAGTTTTGGATGAGAACGTTTGCAGAGCGTCTACAAGCAGTAAATTTGACAATATGAATCACCTTCGAATAGTGATAAATAATAACAGCAATAACAGGATGTTTAAGGAAAGTTACTTCTAAATAAAATATTGACAGAATACATTGATTTAAGATTATAAGACAACAGAAATGAAATGAACAACTTGTCACTAACGATACATACATTATATTGTATTATACTGAGGACAATAATAATTGACTATATATTTTATATAAAATAAGAAATAATGGGTAGCTACGTTACAATTAAATGGGCAAGGCATATAGACAAGTTAACATATCAAATAAAAAATGTTTGTCAAAATTTTATAATTTCTAAAAAAATAGCAAAAATTTATGATCCTCTTGGTCTTTTAGGACCTTGCATGATTTTGCCAAAAATTGGGGAGTTTAAAAATAGAGTGCAATGACCATAATCCTAGCAATTTAAAAAAGAGTCGGAAAATATTTCGAAAAAAATTGTTGCTACTAAATAAATTACAAATTTATATGCTTTAACCCAGTATTCAAGTACAATTGAAATGCATGGATTTTGTGATGAGTCACAAAATGGTTATGGGGTTTGTATTTACCTACGAAGCTTTAAAAACAAAGAGGAAATTAAATTAAATCTTTTGTGTGCCAGAACAAAGGTAGCACCACTGAAGCCTGTCACAATTCGAAGGCTAGAGTTATGCGGTGCACTTATATTTATCTTATCTCATTAATAAGTTTTAAAAGGCATTAAATTGTAAATACAAAACTTTTCTTTGGTGCGATTCACAAATTGTTTTATACTGACTTTACACACAACCAAATTTATTGCACAGCTTTGTTGGAAACCGCGTATCTGAAATACAAACAATTAATGATGTAAAGAGTTGGAACTAAATAATAGTAAATACAAAATAAAATCCTACAAATTTCCAGGCGTATTTCTAGATTATTTAGTCATGATAAACTCCAAATTATGATGGCATTATCTATCTTGGTTATCACTAAAAGAACATTGCCCAAATTCTTTTTCTCGAAAATTGGCTCCAGGTACTCCGGAATTAAAAGAACAAAGACAAATTTTCACTATTAACGACTAAGAAAACTTCCAAGGGTAGTAGCATATTATCATATATACATATATATATATACATATATACACTAAATTGAAATCAAATAATATAGCAAAATTGTTAATATATAACAAATGAATTAAGAAAGTATTAAAAGAAATTATATTTACAATCAAAATCGTTTCATAAGACATATTTACATAAAATATTTAGGAGGGATAATAAAATAAAGCTACTTAATGACAGATGTATGTATATTTATAATCAGTTACAAGGTACTTACACAGTAGTACAGTAGAGGTACCGTGCTCAGTCCAATTCAGTTGACATATTTCTCTTCTGGTTTTGGTATTTTCTGTATCTGTTTGGTCTAAGTTTACAATAAAACAAAATGTGAATTTGACGATTATAACAGTAAACATAGTTTAGGAAAAACTAGCGGTAATAATTTATTATTCTTCCAATATCTTCTGCCGCAAACTCCATAATTGTTGTAACATAATCTTTTTTCAGACCATTCTATATTTTTAGTGGGATGCTAGCACGACACAATTTCTACCATACTTACACCTACCAATAAATTTTATAAATGATTAATATACAGTGTATCAAGCGTTTCAAGCAAGAATATGCGATATATATATATATATATATATATATATATATATATATATATATATACAATAACAGTTTTAATCGATAAACAACAAAAATACAGTTCGTTATGTCGTAACACCTGTTAACTTTAGTAAATTGGTAGCTAATTATAAAATTTACCGCTACATCCCAGACTTATTTTTAACTACGGCCAAATTAAATCTTAATCTTCTACAGAAGAAGTATTCGCATATTAACTGGAGTTTACTTCTTCCCTAAATACACTTTAATAGATGTCGTTTACCAAATAAACGAGTTAGAACGTCTTTACTTCCGTCAAAAATGAATTTAACAACTGAGCCGCTGTTTAATAAGTTCGTACGCAGAGCATATAACGCTAAAAACGGTAAGATTAATTCGAATCATCTCTAGATCTTGCGAGAGCTTTCGGATCGTAAAGCGTACAACATACTTCGTCTGCACGGGCGATAATCATCGTAACGGTAACTCGTCCTGAATTTGAAATATCACTGCCGAGGCGTATGAGACTGTACTATTTACTAAAATGCAATTTTCAACGGTTCCTTCAATGATATATTTTCACCAAAATGTCAAAAGTTAACATAGTTCAGTTACTAAAGCATATTTGCATGTTATATACAGTGACTATCTGTACCCCTTCGCAATAAATATTTTACAGAAGAACCTGTCTGATTTATATTAAAAAAGCGGAACGTTGTCTGGTTTTGTTCCAGCCGTACAACGAGCATGGTGGTCACGCGGCTACAATTCTTGCACGAGATAGATCTTGTAAGCTCTTAAGCTAAGATCTTTTCGCAAAATCTTTTATAAAGTTGATGAACACGGCTCCATTTGTTGTGCACGATGATGAATCACTTCATTCGAGTTCTCCTCAACACTACGCCCCACAGTAAAAATAGTTTCTTCAGTGCTCGCTGTACGACTCCTATTATAGATTAGAGTATACATGGTTCGAACACGATTTATGGTTAATTGAATAACTCCTATGGACGGTTATATTGACGGTAAGAAGGACGTAATGTATTATGATGTATAACTTTTCTAAGCAAATTTGTACAAATTACAAGCGTTGTTCTGGCGTAAGTCTATTCATGCTGAAATGGTAAATCATACTAATCAGCTGCCAATTGTCAAATTGAGTGTAACTAGAAACAGTGTTGCTAATTTGAAAACAAAGAACCAAAAACTGTATATATCAAATACCATATAAATGTGGAAGGGGGTATATAGGAGACATGAGTAGACCCCTACAAGTAAAAATCAAGGAGCACCAGAGGCTAGTTCGAGTGGGGGAAATAGATAAATCGTGCTTTGCTCAATACTATAGCGTTGCATGTAAAAAAGCAACATTCCTAAACAAAGAAGAACACCACAAGGAGAAACAGCGTACGAGAGTTGTTCTATAAGTTTTGCATATAGAGCTGGACTAAAGTAGTAGATAGCTTTTAAAGGCTTTATTGTTTTTCTCCACGAAGATTAATGCACTTTTGCATGCGCGCGAGTCAACTTTGGAAGCAATTATTCCACTCGTTTGTTGGTGCAGTCAAAAGAGCATTTTTGAAGGCATCGATTGCTTGTTCTGACGACTGAAAGCTTTGACCACACAGTCCGCTCTTGATTTTCGGAAAGGTAAAGAAATCGTTGGGACTTTACGAAGTATGGTCTAACAGTTCGACGTTTTGTTGCGTTAAAATTCAATTGGTTTGCGTGTTGTGTGAAAGCTTGCATTTTCTTAGTGGAGAATGATTCATCGTTCGGGGTTGCAACTTGACATATTTTAGATGACTGCAAAAAACATAAGGGGCACCCCTTTGAAATTTCATCGAAATTTCACTCATCTTGGATTTGGTTCAAGGCTCACCGAATGCTATCTCCAATCATACAGAATACGATTCTAAAACCAAAATTAGCACAAGAGGACTAATCTAGACGCTATTCGTTTCTAAAGATTTGAGAACATGTGAAAAGTGTAATAACTATTGTTAAATCCTTCTCCAATTTTAGAATATTAACTATTTCGCCATGATGAATAATTTTACTATAATGTAATGATGAAAATCTTGAGTTGCATACACATTTTGACATATTTTATGTTCCACAGGTGGCCTACGGAGGTACGGCATACTTTTCGGACGTTTCTGTCCAATTATTTGCAATTTGCTGCAAGACGGCCGTGGAGATTTGCAGTTTTTAATCTTCTTTTCACTGTAGTAACAGAAATTTTTCTTGTACGGTCGCGATTCACTTCGGCGGCGATTTCTGGTGCTGTCAGTCTTCTATTTCGCATGCTCAGCAATTTTATATGCTCATTGTCGGCGTGAGTTGTTGTCTTACGACTTGAACGTGCTCGTTCTCTTAAAGTGCCCGTGCGTTGATGTCTCCGAATGATATCACTAACAGTGGATTTATTAACATGTATTTATTTGGAAATTTGACGCACTGAATAACCTTTTTGATGAAAAGCAACAATTACAGAGCGCTTTTCTAAACTTTTGGTTTACCTCTCGTCATTTTAATAACTTTAATCACGTTTACACAAAAAGATACACTCTTAACACTAACGTACGCACAAGCAGGTTTATTTATTTTTTAGCATTTAGCAATACAAAATACACTTTCGGGTGGCCAGCTCCTACCCCAAAGAGTATTGCCAATTTATTACCTGCAATATTGTCCCAAAAATAATCCTATTTGTGACGTTGAGGGTTATTCTGAAAATTACTATATTGGGTCATAAAATATAATAGGTTTTGAATCATTCTCTAATCGATATTCGTGGAAGTTTGTCTGTACAATTAATAAACAACAAACTTCATAAAGGACCTAATATAAATTTAATTTATTTATAAAAGCAATTATATTATCTGTTAGTGGAGTTTAGTAGAATCGTTAATACGATTATACGATTGTCTTCTATAAAATTTAAGAAATAGTTGTATTACTTTTTTGATGTTTTTGGTAAACGTTTCTGTTCCAAAGACATTTTTCTTGTATTAAAACTGCAATATCACTAAATTAGTTTGTACGTAGACACACGTGTAATTATAAAACATAACGGCAACCACGTTTAATAACAAAAAAATAATTGCAGACAAATTTGAGTCGAATATAGTCGAACACTCCGATATTATACGAAGATAGTATTGTATCTTTTTTCTTCTTTCTTTACGGATCATATAGATATGCTCACAAAACTTCATTCCTGTTATTCTAACAAGGATGGTAACATAACAGTTTTTACAAGGATACAAACTATTAAAAGATACAAAGTTGTTATGAACATCGTTATAATGCAACATGCTTGAATTTAACATCCATGTTATTCTTTATAAGAGGAAGGAGACATACTTGGCCTGATTGTTAGACTAACCATAGACGTTCATGAAACTGGCATGAAGCAGTATTTCTCAGGACTACCCTGATGACAATAGTGGACAGAAAAAGCATTTGCGTTTAATATCCAACTGCTATACATGATTACGTTATTTTTAACGTATTCATTATATGCCCTTTGCATTACAGTATGGAAGACGAACTTAAATATTTCATCTTTCTATTTGTTGTTGTCTATTGTTTACAGGAATATTTAACATATGTATTTCCTTTATGAATCATTAAGTCTATTAGATAAATGTAAATCTACAGAGTATTTGAAGTTAAAATTAGAAAATATATAGGATTTGTTGAAATTGTTGATTATATAACCAATTCGACGAAATTTTCTGTATAGTTAAGTAAATTTGCTTTGCTAATTAATCAATACATGTGGTGGTATAAAAGGAGGATTTTGGTAAACATTTGAGAAATTCTTCACGTGTCCAGAATATGTTTAAGTATGCAGCATCCATTCAAATCAATAATTTTCCTAAGAATTAAATTACGTAGTATTTGCGAAAATTTTTCGTGAAGAAAGGCATTTTGTATTTGGTAATTTTACTCAAATATTAACCAACAATGACAACTACTTTACGCGTCTTACGTACAAATTGAGAAGATATGTATAATTGGTAGTTCTCTAATTAAGTAAATTTACAAGTCCTTCTGTGTAAATTATTGTGCACAATGAACATACCTATTTAGTTACACTATCGGTCATAAATTTTATCCCGTCATAAAATAAAGACTATAAACTTTGCTCATTAACTTAGCAGGTTATATTGAAGAAAAAAAGAGAAAACGTCATTATAAATTAACCTCAACAATTTGTGGTGTGGTTAGGTGATTTCTTAAGGAAATCATTCGATTGTGTTACTTGTTCTACTCTGTCGTTCAGCATTTCTAAAATATTTAATTGACAAGCAATTTCTCTCTTTGAAAAGTTTCTTTCGCGTAAAACATATTTTAGCACAAATATTTATATAACATTCTGTTCTTTCAGGTATATCTTCAAGCATATAAATTAATAACATGAATCAAAACCTTCGCAACGTATACATACATGCAGAGTGTGTTCATGTCAAAACACCCCACCCTAAATTTCTGGAAATCTGGAAATTTATGAAAAATTTCTTGAAAACCGGAAAAAGTATCATCGAGGGGAACAAAAATCTTAAATGGAAAGAGGTATCCAGTAATATCTTATTTTAATGGTATTTTGAAACAATATATTTTGGCGTTTAGTTTTTCAAAATTGATCAAACGCGCTTTGATTACTTAAAATGTTTAATTTTTGTTTTCAAAGTTATTTAAGAATTGAAGTATTGTTTTCAAAAAAAAAATTAATCCAACAATTGTAAATATTGTTCGATAAACAATGGTGTAGCCGTTGTTCAAAGCTGCGGCGTACATTTTTAAAATTCTCTGAATTCCACGACAGAACGAAGTTCTTCGAAATTTTAAGATTAAGTGGTAAATGCAACAGACTTTAAATAATTCTATAAAAAAGTCTACTGTCGTCAAATCAGGCGATCAGGCCGGCAATTCTATAGGTCCTGTCGTATTGGACATAGTGATGAGGAGCTCCATCTTGTTGAAAATGTATATACCAATACTTTAATGTTCTCCAGAAAAAAATGAATCCACGACACAAAATCAGGATAAAGACGTATCTAAAAATTCCTTTTTATTATTTGTTTTTATTTTTATTTACTAAATAACTGCAAACAGGATGACAAATATTCTGCGTTAAGCATAACTTAAGACTTAAATAATCATAAGGTTAATTTATATAATATTGGTTTTTGTTCCAAAATAGAGTGACCAGCTAGAAATAGAAAACAAAACCCAACCAAAATGTTTTCTTAAAAATCACGGGAAGTTATACACCGCGATAATACTTCTTACGTGTTTCAGGAAACTTTTCATAAATTTTCGGATTTCCATAAATTCAGGGTGGGATATTTTCAAATGAACACACTGTATGTACAATCATCACATTTAGATTCACAGGTATAGCAGTAAACTCCACTCCACACGAATTAATAATTATTCGGAACGCAGCGTTTCGAAAGCACGGGGACTCCCATTGTCAACCGTGTTACCGACTGTACTTTAGTCGGTAACATGGTTGGCTTTTTCAATTGGGAATTTTTTTTTTGCCTAAAGTCATACATTAATATGCTTTAAAGTTGTATAATTTAAATAGCAGTTTGCACATCTTTAATGAAAAATCCTAGATGCTTTCGTCTGGGTATTTAGACCATGTTTCAGAATGACCTTTCTTTCTTTTGCTTGCATATTTTTTATTTTGCAGAATTATTTTCCAATCTATTATTTGAAATAATATTTTGTTGTACGTTATTTTATTTCCGGGATTATTTGTTAATTTATTAATCATTTATTATTTTAGAAATATGATTTCGTTGCTATTTGCGCGATTGTTTCTAATTCATAAATCATTTATTACTTTAGAACTATTTTTATTTATTCTTTCATTTTCGTAATGACGGACGGGCTTGCTTGAATGCATCTAACAAAATCACTTCAATATTAGAGTGCATTTTATAATTTACGACTAGTTAGGTACACTTTTTGTGTAATATTCGAAGTAATAATCAGTTAATTGCGTTCAAAACCAAACTAATTTCTATTTCGCATGCTATAATAAATAACATCATTCGCTAGAAAATTATTGTCTTTATTGTGTTCGTCCCTTTCCCTGTTATTTGTTTTCTGCAATGAGAGCCATAGAAGAAAAGACTATGAATACTTCATAGGAATGTAATACAGTAACAAATCAATACTAGTCTATTTACCTATGTTGCATACAAAAATAAAAAATATGGAATAGTAAATATTATACAACAGATTATTCACCAATATTCAAATCAAATTTTACAGCTCATCGGTATTTTCCATCTGTTTTGGTAATTTTTAGTCCAAACACAAAGAGTACCAACTTAAATTTCGTAAATTATGACTCATATACCACACACAACATAACCTAGAAATAGCCCTTTTTAGATCGGTTTTTAAGTACCTTAAAATAACTCCTAAAAAAGAGAAGGGCCAATTTAAACACAGCAAAACGTAAGCTTTCCGTTAGAATCCATTAAAATCATGTTCCAAATTCTACGAAACAAGTTCATAACTTATATTATTTGTTACATTAGAAAAGAAGTTTCGTAAGTAATTTAGCCCTTGTTTACTTCTAGGTCGTCGGAATCCAACAATATCCAATCAGACCAGTTGCCGCCGACGTCAACGAGAACATCCTATCGGAACAACTGACGTCCGAATCCGTACTAACCGACGAGCTAATCAAATCAGCGGGACGCCTGCTCGAGAACGCCCTGACCGAATTCGACGCCTACTGCAATAGCTTGCACATAGATCCGCACAATCCCGGCTTTCGATTAGTGACGGACGGACAACTACCGCTAAGACAATGCCTGCATCCGGAAGCCTGTCGAAAAGACTTAGAATTACCGCACTACTATTCGATGTTTCACGACCTAAGAAAAGAGGTGGCGAGGTATACAGGAAAACCAGAAAACGTACCACAGAGCGTATCGGATATGTTAAATTGTATCCTTTCTTTTAGATTCATTTGTTTTCCCACGTACTGGGCGTATCGTATCGCGTCCAACTACAGAAAAAACGCGCAAATAATAATTAAATGTTACAATATTTTTATTTCAAATGGTAGTGCAACAATTACGGTTTAGTAATGATAAATAATATCGTAATTTTGTTGTTACACGAGAGACCATCATACTCTTATCAAAACTTTTAATAACGTTTAATAGTACTTCTATATCAATTGTTTCTAGATTGTTAGCACAAATTTTTTGCTTTAAATGACTCCAAAGGAAGAAATCACATAGTCTTGCCGGCCAATTCATGTCTTCTCTTCGAGAAATTATTCGATTACCGAATCGTTAGCATAAAACGTCTATTGCTTCTATTTTTCGTTTCGTTAAACAAAAAGTTTATAAGCGTGTTTCGATACCAAAATCCAGTAATGGTAATAACTAGAGACCGAATTATATGCAAAGTGTATATATTTTATTTTATTTTATTTATTGTATTTTACGTCTATATGTAGATGTATTACATTAATTAAAATTAATTAGCGTTAATCGGTGTAAGACATCTACAAATCGACGTAAAATATAATAAATAAATAAAATAAAATATATATGCTTGGCATATAATCCGGTCTCTAGTAGTAACACTGCCATCTTAATTTTCAAAGAAATGCCTCCTGATAACTCCATTCGTCCAGGAACCACACCAAATAGTTACCTTTTGTGGATGTGTTCTTCCCCTAGATTTTCCTCGCCTCAAATTTGGCAATTTTGTTTGTTTACAAATCCATCTAGTTGAAAAGGTGTCTCGTCTTTAGAGGTGATTTGGATTTATTGAGTTATGCGAATCATGTGAGCCTTTAAATGAAGACTTTTATGCAAAATTCCTGAATAAGATGGTTTCTGAAGCTATTAAATAGTCTCGGCAAAGACTGGTAAATTTCAGTGCAGTGCAGTGGAGGGGTAAAGCGCGCGGCACGGAGAATCGAGTACCCGTATCAAAGCACGCTTCTTCAGTATTATTTGACTGGTCGTTGTGAGTGCTTGTCAGTACACACATACTTAGAGAATATCACATTTAAGTGCGTTTCGGAAACGGCGTATTTCGAATAAACTAGAAAACGTAATAGCGAGTATGCCGGATTTAGAATACGAAGGAAATAGAATTAAATCTGTAAAGCGCAAGAACTATTTGACATGTACCAGTGTGAAGTGTGAACGCCACCTAGAAAGTATAAAATACTGTTCTGCAAACGCTACAGAGAACAAATAATATTTCTTCTGGAGCAAGTATTCCGATTATACATTACCAAGTCGGACATCGTTAAGAAAGTTTATGCCATCTGAGAACGAAACAACAGATCGGTAAAAACATTCTGTGGTGAGTGCGATGGTACGTACAATGGAAGAGTTTGAACCGTCGTCCCCTATATTACTTGCTCCCAAAAGAGTTGCAAAATGTACTAGTGATGAAATTTTAAAAGTGGTGTTGAGGGCAATGAACAAATTTCAAGCTTGAACAACCCAATCTTTAATGTTTGTGAGTGACGGTGCCAGTAACATGCTTTCCTTAGGCCGATCTTTTAAACCAGAGAGGCATTTTGCTACACGGAGCATGTAAAACCCATGCTTTAAACCTTGTGGTGCAATTGATCCTTAAATGTTATCTACGTGTAAATGGGTCATACGAAGGCAGTATTTCTAAAGTCCCCAGAACGTACAAAAAGATTTCACGGACTCTGTCCCAAAGTGCCTGAACCACCACAACAGATTACTACGCGTTGGGGAACATGGTTAAAGACTACTTAATAATAGGCAAAAAGGCAAAATTTAAGCTGCAGAAATGTGATATCTCAGGAGAGTGAGGGGTGTAACAAGAGGGGATAGAATGAGAAACTCATAAATACGAGAGGAACTGGAGGTGCCGTCTATAATGGACTTTATTGAAAAACGACAACTAAATTGGTGGGGATATTTACAACGAATGGAGAACACTAGACCAGTAAAATTAATATATGAAGCGAGAGTACAGAATAAAAGAAAAAGAGGAAGACCGCGAAAAGTATGGAACCACAACATTCGACACGGCATCCAGAAGAGAGGAAAAAACTGGACATATTATGTACATATTACAATGGAACGTTTCATTGGTGCAATTGCCAATATTTTTCCAGCAAATCTAGAAATAGATTTCTATGCTATTAATTTACATTTAGGTTGGTTTTACATCATTTGCGTTATTTGTTCTTTCAACTTTCTTATTTCTTCCTTTTGTTTTTCTTGGTCATTTATTGTTTTGTTTATATTTATTTGTTTGTAAAAGTCCCCAAAACGTACAAAATGATTTCACAAATTGTGTCCCAAAGCGCCCGAACCACCGCAGCCGATTACTACGCGTTGGGAAACATGGTTAAAGGCTGCGTTTTACTACTGCGAACATTTTGATGATGTAAAGAAAGTCGTTTTACAATTGGATCCGAGATACACCAAAGTTATCAAGAAATGACAGAAAATGTTTTTCGAGATAGTGAGATAAAATGTGATGTAGAAAGTATTCGCAAGAACTGCTATGGATTAACGGAGGGAATTGAAAAATTACAAAATGATTCAATGTCGTTTGTGCATTTTATTGAAATTGTGGATGATGTTCACACACGCCTATGTACGGCGGAAGGTGACAAAAATCAAAGTGTAATACGAAAATTTGAAAGTGTTATTGGCAAGCATTCAGATTTTCTCATACTAAGACAAATTTGTGAGGTGCGTCGAAAGATCTACTAAGTTGTCACAAGAATTACTTTAGATTTGCAAATATAACATTCCTCGATGTAGAACGGTCGTTTTCATCATTAAAAAATATTTATTCCGCACTCCGTACTCATTTGATTGAAACATATTTAATGATTCTAATATTTAATAGATGCCACCTAGTTTGTTATTTCGTGGAAACTTAAAACAGTAAGTGTGTAAACACTCCTGCGTCCGCATCGCCTATGCTCACTCATGAAAGTCACGATCATAAACGTTGCTGTCTTGACACTCGGCCGCTCCACGTTATTCTTCGCACTGCACTGTAACTTGCCCCACTTTGCCGAGACTACTAATGAAACCTCTAACGCGATCTATCCATCTGCTCCATCTATGCACATTAAGAAACAGTAATCTCACCTATTATTATTTAGAAATACTATTACGGTTAATGCTGTTCTCAATTGAAATGGGTGATATTATTTAAATAAAAATGATTTATTTAAAAAATATTTTAAGCGGTTAAAGTGTGCTGGAGTAATAAATACAACCTTGGCCAATTATATTAGACCCTTCACTTTTATAGATTGGCACCAAATAGTAAGAAATAGAATAAAGCTAAAAGAACGAAAATGTATATAACAATAATTTATTTACAAAATATTAGAATTCTTAATATCTAGTGCTTCCTCCACCTGCTTTGAACAGCACGGGCTCTCTTTGGCATATTTGCCACAAGACGATAGCATTCATCTACAGATATTTTCTCCCATTCTTTATAATATTTTTTGTTTCAGGATGTTTTTATTTTTGCAAATATGTTTTGCCACTTTAACTTTTAAAATCTCCCACAAATGTTCAATGGGAGACAAGTCAGGAGATTGCGCCAACTACTCCAACATTCGCAAGTTATCATTGAACCAACGTACTGACTATTATGATTTATGGCACGGCGCATTATCTTGGAAATAATATTTCCGTACTTCAGCATCAAATACTGTTAAGGCAGACAGCTCTAACACTTCTTCTGACATCTGGGTATAGCGTTGGCTGGTTCATGCGGCATGCGGATACGAAGAATTCTCATAAAATAAAAATAGCATGGTTATAAACTCGTAATACCACTCTGTTATCGCGTCGATAATACACTGATATTTAAAATCGAAACATTGCTGCCTATTAAACTATTGTGTATGTTTCTTTTTTCTTTAGCCATTTTCCAATCTAGGTCTTGCAACCACTCTGTCATAATTTGTCCTGTCATCCAAGCTTTCTTATTGTATTTCCAGGTTACAGGCAGGTTATTTATATTAATGTTTTTGAAAGCTCTGGGTTTAGCTGCCCTCTCAATGACTAGGAGTTTTTCTTTTTCACCCGCCAATGCAAAACTGTAAACCTCTCTTTGGGATACTTACCGCCAACACATTTTTCCTTCTTTAATGTGAGCGTTTTGTCGGGTAGAGCCCTAAAATACAGGCCTGGGCATTATAGCCCGAAATCGCTTTAAAATTTATATTTTGGCAGATTCTAAATTTATTGAGCCAACCAGAAGAAACACTGAATGTAAAATGTCCCAAAGAAGCGGCTATTTCTCTCATCTCTCATCGTATTAGCGGACCTAAAAAAAAAGTTGTTTGCGTTTTTGCCACGATAAATCTATTGGTAATCTCACTTTTTTATCTATTTTAGAATTTAATATGAAAAGAAAATCAACGCATTAATACAAGAAAACCTTATCTAAAAAAATCATATGCATACCTGTTAAAGGAATCCCCTTATGCCGAGCTGCTGTAAACCAGTCATAACACAATTTGTCAATTTTAGTACCATCACCCGTCAAAAAGCTTCTATTTTCATTCAAATTGCTGTTCGACATCCATTTGTTTAGAAGGATTTCTTTATGTTTAATTATATCTGCAGCTTGTGTTTTTCCAATATTAAAACGCTTGGATAAGTTCCTTACACTTAATTTCTCGTTATTGTAAACTTCAGCAATCTCATTTTTTTGTTTAAGCGTGAGAATCGTTATATTTGGAGCCATTTCTACAATGAATGTGTCGCCCACTGTGTCTTTTCCGCATAGACATCAGACTAATATTGAAAGCAGATTCAATCGAAAGCGTACACCCAAAGAATAAGAACGGTAAATCCCCGACCGACTTGGGGAAGTCCCTAATTCACGCCAGGCAGAAATGCACGACATAGGCTGCGTTTGTACCGAAAGATTAAAGTCGGTAAAAATCTGGTTTACTCGGGGAAATCCCAGCGAAATTGGCGAGCGGCGGGATTGAGAAATGCAATAGCAATACTTTCGATATAAAAATAAGATAAGGCGTTTCTTTTTATTTTATTTTTTGTCCGGTTAAGAGAACATTTTCTCGTGTCCGCGTCCGTTCAAGAGAATGTCCGTCCAAGAAAGAGTTAATACAATAGAAATTATATGAGAGCCGATCGGGACCATGAAAAATTGTCCGTTTAAGAGAGGTGTCCGTGTAAGAGGGGTGGCCGCGAACGGGAATTTCACTGTATATTGGATATCAAACGTATGTCTCTGTATCCAATATTTTTATAACGGTCTTTACATTATCGTGTCACGTGGTTCGCGGAGATTGGTTTCTTTCGATTTCAATCGTACTCTACACATTTATCCTGTAAAGCTCTACCTACAAATACCCACTGTCGATCAGCTGTTCGTTCCTTAGTAGAAGTTCTTTTTTGAGTTTTTATATTATGACAAATTCAATGTATAATAGTTCTCAAGATAAAATCATTGCGTATTACAATTATAGAATATATATGAACTCAAATTATATGCAAAATATCACTTTTAGTAATGTTATGTATATATACTTAATATTAAACATATGTCTCTGTACCACAATATTTTTAGAACGGTCACGTGGTTCGCACAGATAGGTTTCTTCCCATATCAATCGTACTCCAGGTATGCTTTACCTAAAAGGGGTTCGTTGGATTGTAACTAATGTCACAATCATGCTGTACTAGTAATGCGTTTTTAATGATCTTCATTTTGTATGCTGAATCGTCTGCATATAAACAATCACTGTCGCAGTGCCCTAGGCTAGGAGATCTTGTATAATTTGTGTGTATATATGTCAGATATATGACTTCCTTAAAATTTAAAAATGTTTAAAACATGGTAAGGTGTAATAGATGATATAATCATGAATAATTTGTATTTCATTTTCACAAAATTGTCTTCTTTTCCATTAGTAAAGATAACTTCAACAATTAATTTCGTCTATTTTTAGTTTGAAAAGAAAATAAAATTTTAAGGATGATTAAATTCAGCCTAGGTCTGCCATCTACATATAAATGTCCTCACTCGACTTAAGTACAGTACAGATGCAACAGATGGTGACTTACGCACTCCCCTTATCTAAACTATTTGTAATTTTAAACTTTGTTTACTTACTGCGTTCGCCTCTACGCCTTTCAATACCAGCAACCACTCATTGCATTCCACTTCTATCTCTAAATAAAATTGCCCGCTTAAGAATTTTAATATTGGTACTAAAATGAGGGAAAGGTTAGGAGTATGGTGTTTACCGTATGCAACAAGTATTATGGAGGTTTCGACACCTCGGAACACGTTGCCCTTAAATTTAAAAAACTCGCGTGAACTAGCCGTTATCAGAGATCGCACGCGTTTGATGCTAGTGAAAACGTAATTTGTAAGAATTCGAATTATTTATTCTTCCTTAACGTATTTATCGACAGGTTTAGACCTTAAGGCTGAATCGGAGAACGAATTTTACAAAAAGGAAGCGAAAGATATGGTTAACATTGTACAATCATTAATTAGAGAAGGTAAGTGATTCTGTTTTCTCTTTGTATTATTTATATTTCCTAATAGAGAACGTTGTAGAAACAAATGTACCTATTTAAAAAAAAAACTGCAACAGCATTTCCCGTAAACTTTGATTTTTGTCAGCACTTTTTAATTTGTGCATTATACCGTGAAGCATTTGCAGTGTCCGCATTATTTTTTACTATTGTAATGTTTGTATCTACGTTTCAGGTTATAGGTTTGATGTACCAGAGACAATCACTTTAGTGTTGGAACCTGGAATATGGTATGTTTTATATTTTATTTTTGTTATGATTTTATTTGTATTTTGCACATTTTAAAAATAAAAAAAAAAACAATTCTTAGTTGCATAGGATGACCGCTGTAAAATTTTTTATTTGAACTTTTTTTAATATGCTATTTAATCCAAAAACTAAATCAGCTTAAATCAGCTCTAACGATTTACTATTTGTTTTAAAATAAATAGCACCTTTTAGAAACAGTCAAAATCAAAATAGCACACTCAGCGAAATTTCTATAGTTTCATATGAACTTTTGAACTGGAGATTTGGTTTTCTTAATACATTCGGCCAATTATGCACCGAAGGTAATGCTGAACTACAAAGAAATATAAATGCATGAAAAAATAAAACACATAAAATAATTACATTTCATCCAGAAAATATTTACAATAATGCTAACCCAAAACAGCGAAATTTCTATTTCATTAACACAAAATGAATAAATAAAATAAATACATAAAAAAATTATAGTTCTTTCTAAACTTAGTACAGAGTGTTAGATCCTCTATTCAAAATAACTTCAAACATCCAGATCTTCATATTGTCTATCAATTTGGTTAATGTTGAAACAGGAATATCATTCCAACCTCGTTATCGCAGATTTTAGATCTTTGATGCTATTGTATTGTTTATTATTGGCAAATACCTGCCTTCTCAATATTCCCCAAAGATTTTCGATCCGGTTCCGATCGGGCGAGCGAGACAGGCCATTGTAATAACTACTCCTTTGTTTGTTTCGAATTATGCAGAACTGCATTGCCTTGTTGAAATATCCAGTCTTGCGTCGGCAATTGCTCACCAAAGTCTATCAAGATCATTTCCAGAAGTTGGATATAAGAATTAGAATTCATTCGCGTCAAGTACAACGTATATGGGCTTTATTGCTATGGGTAAAAGTCGCTCAAATCATTATACTATCGCCACCACAATTTCGGCTCATCACTACTTTAGTGTTATTACGTAAATCGTGCCAATAATATTTGAAACCATCAGGCTCGTCTAAGTTAAATTTACTCTCGTCAGAAAATATGACGTTGTTCCACTCATGATCTCGCCTCATATGATCTTTGCTTGTTTACGTGTCTCTTTTAAGGGTGGTTTTGAAACCTTTTTCAGACACCGAAAATATTTACTACCGGATAAAATTTGTTGTACGCGTCTGTTTGTTACTGATCTGAATTTAAATTACATTTTATTTGTTGCGCGGTTACATTACCAGAAGAGGCAAAGCCAAATATTGATGAGCGCTGCCATCGACTTAGTTTTTGATTACTCTTCTTAGTGCGATTTTTGCCGTAGGAATTGCCCAACTTTATAAAATTGTTGATGAGATGGTGGGATCGTCCTATTTTCTCTAGCTGTGGCTCGGTTTGAAAACCCTCTCTGTAATACTAAATAAATTATATAACAATTTATTTTTGTTTTTTCTTCCTCGGATAGTAATTTGCTTCTCGGCATTATTATTAACTGACTCGTATACTTCGATAATATATATCTATATATGAAGATGTTTAGAGTCTTTTTTACAGCGAAAGGTAATGATTGACTTCGTAGGATGTCTGCTTAACTCTCTGATATGTCTTTACGCTCAGAAATGTAATATAAAATTATATGGAATTATAGAAATTCCGCTGAGTGTACTGGTTTCCGAAAAGTATGAAGGATTTCAGACAAATTTCATTGTTTTGTGCTAAATTTGGATTAAATCTCGATAACAACGCAATAATTTAAATTGGTAGTATATCAAGTCGCCTAGATTAAACTACATAAGTACATCAATAAAAAAATTGAGTGGGGTTAATTAGCTATTACATCTCAAGATAGAAGAAGTTGTTCTGTAATACTATTTTGTCATTAAATGTTCAATACTTCTAAAAGGTCTCTGATTGTTGACCTGGTATTATATTGAAGACGTCCGTAAACACACTGCCGAATCGTCGGAATGTGGAGGCTCCACAAACGACAACTCTAAGTAAATGGTCTCTGTTTAAAAACTACCATGTTAAGATATTGCTAGAGAAAACAATCGCATGAGATTAGATCCAGTGAACGTACGGGCCGTGCATGTTCAGAATAACGGCTAATCCACCTTTTTAGAAAACGTTCTTTTAGCAAATTACCAACATTTCTTGTACTATGGGTTGGAACGCATTTCTCTTTGTCTTACTCAAGGGGTATGACTTCAATTTCGTAAGAAAATTAAAGATTTGGAATCTGTGCTGCCTCCAAAAAAATAAAAGCCAATAAGTTTCTTTAAAAAAAATATTTTGGTTATGAGCTTCAACAGTGATTCTTATCAACCCAAAATTTACAATTTTGCAAATGTTGCTCCATCACTAAACAAAATAAATTTGATAAACGATCTACCCTGATCTAATTGTCTTAGAAATCAAAAAGTGGACTTTAGGTGCTTTACAAAATTTTCATTGTTTAACTTGTACGGCTTGGATTTATATTACCTCAATATTCCCCGTGTTGATGTACGAAAAATGACATTAGTTTATAGTGTTTCTCGGACGCTAATTTTCGAAACTTCAATCTATATTAGGTTACCTGGTTAATTTACGGATTTTTAATTTCATTGCAGACCCTAGACTCCTAAACTGACGTAAAACTCTTCTCCATTGTTATATGCATTACACCTTTATTTGTATGCTGTTGATTAAGAATAGGAGTTGCTTGTCTACACGTTTTGTAATTTTTTGCAATAATTAATACAATTTCATCTTCCTCATACTTTTCGAAAAACAGTGTTATTTTGATTTTAACTGTTCTTAATAATGCCGTTTATTCCAAAACAAACGGTTATTTAATCATACCTGATTTTGGCTTATTTAGTTTTCAGACAGGCAAAAATCAATAGCATAATTATGCTAAAAAAAGGATAAAACAAATTAGGGAAATACTGTACATTTCTTTCTAAAAAAAATAAAAAAAGTGGTCTAATTATTTATGGTAATATATATTTTTTCGTTTATTGTTAAATTATTAATATATCAAAATACCTATTAACTTGCAATCGGCTAATACTTTGCAGGATCTCTTTAAAATAAATCAAAAATGTGCAGAAAAGAAAATATACAAAAATATATAGAACATTGGAAGATTATAATATGTGCTGCCTATGGATGCAGAATGTGTGTACGTAATACATCCATTCAATCAAACTCGCATACATATACGCAGACTGCATACACTGTAATAACACAGCTGTCGATGTTATAAAAACTACAAGATAACACTGTCTACCTTTCAAATGGCATGCTAAGAGTTCAATAATATGGTTACGTACGAATATTTCAGCTGGAAATAATAGACATTTTTATTTTAAATATTCTTATTATTTTTCTTTCTCGCGTTTGCAAAGGAATTTTCACAAAATATTTTAGATTTAAGTCTTTAGATCTTTTCATTTTTCATACTTTTGTATTTTATTTCATGAATATTATAAATTAGGGTAACATTATGAACACCCTGTATAACACCACTCCATGTACATAGTCCAAAATTTCATTACTAGATGTCAGCAGCGTAGGTTTCTGCAATACATTCTACATAGTTTTGTCCACCAAATTTTGAAATGGGATTCGTAACGTTAATCAAATCATTAATTAATATATTTAAAACTGACAAATTGCAAAAATTTAATCAAACGCTATCTACCTGTAAGCAATGCGCTATTGCTGGATTTATGCATGCCTCATAGTGCATTCACTCCGTTGTTTATCTGAAACGCTTTCGCTGAGATAGCTGTTGTGGTGTTCTAGCTAATATTTCGTAATAGTATCGTTCTATATCGGAATATTCCATTCTAAAACTGTATCTATCGGTTATTCCTAGAGGTTTTAAATCGTAGAAAGTAGCTTTTTTGTGTATAAACTTATGATCTTTTTGAGAGGACGGTCATTGTTCATTAAATTGGAGAATTATGGTAACTAATTATATCTTCTAAAACGTTTTTGTATTGCCATTGGTCCATATTGTCATGTTGTAATGCATAATCAAGTCATAACAGAAGGTAGATGCTTTGCGGTTTTATTTTGTAACATTCACATGAAGCAGGATATTCTATTACCTTCTCGATTTTTGATTCGATACTAACAATCTGGAGAACATAAACAAAAATCAGAATTACTTCAAAATTACATTTATTTAAAGCTACATTTGGCACGTACATGTACACCCACAGTTCTTGGACAGTTGTTTGAATCTCACCTACTGGTATTACGTGTACACTACCGCTCAGGTAAATTTGGACAGTTCATATCAGCACAACACTGCCATGTGCTTCCGATCGTTATCGTGCATAAATATGAAAATTTGCCCTAAGACGACGGAAATGCATGTAGCTGTAGAATATCTGGCACTACTCTTTCTTCAAAACCCCATTAATTAAGTTTACGTATTCTAATAAAAAACGTAAAATAACTAAACATAAATAAGCTAACTCCACCTTTCACTGTAGTACATTTTATAGTTTTATAAGCATTGTTGAAAGTGGCCTTCACCTTGTTCAAGACATTTCTCACATTTTCTTCTAATAGAGGAAATAACGTTTTGTGGGATCATATTAGCAGCTTCGTTATTTCTTTCAGCAATTCTGCAAGATCGTGTATCTGTACCCGATAAATTAAGTTCTTTAAGAAAGGTGTTTGATGTTAGAACTTTTGTATCTTCGAATCTAATTCTATGATTCGGGTTCGAGTGGATATGTTTGGCAACGGCCGATTTGTCTATTTGTTTCAACCACACATTCCTTTCGTGTTCCTTTTTTCTGGTGTTGATCGAACTCCCTGTTGTGCCGATGTACACTTTGTTGGATGAGCACGGGGGTTGTTTAAACATTCTTCATATCCTGTCTGTAGTGTCGTTTATGTCCGGTAGGTATGCTGTGGCTAACGTTTGAATTTGCACCACAGCGCTTGTCTCAGGTGGTCCAATTCCTTCTGTAGCTGTTCCTCACTGCATACTCTGCGTATTCATTTGGCTAGCGTGCGCACCAGCGTATTCTTCTGAGGAGGGTAGATAGAATTATTATCAACAGAGACCAAACATCGGCAATAACTAGTATATTCAGGAAACCTACACATACGGACCGTTATCTACACAATAATTCTAATTACCATCCTCTTTAGAAGAATACGTTGGTGCGCACACTAATCGAACAACCACGCAGAGTATGCAGTGAGGAGAACCGTAGGATACATTTATATTGCAACTGATGTTCACTTTTACTTTATTATTGCAGTATTATTTAATCAGGTGTACCATAATGATTGCACATAAAATGTGAAAAACGCTGCTAGTTACTATTGAAGATTTTGATAACCAGACTTTGACGTTTACGATGTTGTCATTTGACAGTTCCATCGGTTAAATTTCACCAGTGTAATACAGCCACTGTTTGTAGCGCTATCTACTGCATTCTTAAAGTGAATGAAGTATAATTTTGTATATTTCTCCTGTCGGGTTTGACAAGTGGTTGACATAACTTGCATATGACAAATTTCATTTAATTTCAATAACCTTGTACACACTTGTTCCATGACGTGCATGCACTGCTAAGTTGAATGCGGTATACACCGGGACACCGGTACAAAGTGTACAGATTTGTTTTTAATTATAATAAGAATGTAAGCGTTATAATTGCTCTTAAGTGGTAATATTATAGAAGCATGCCAAATACATATACGTGCTAGAAACGTTTACCTTGTTGACGTTATATATTTCTTGTTTCTTGTTTCTGGAAAATACCTAATGCAATTCACCTGCATTGTAAACATGCCATCGTACGTCCGTATCGCACCGATAGCTAATCGCTCGTGCATATGCGGTATTTTTTGTTTTTCGACTTGTACCTATACTGTCGTAAAACTAGCAATACTTTGCCAGCGAAACACATACACACTAAAGATAAACCATGCTATTTACTGCCTTACCTGGTGCGGTGTATGCAAGTAGTGCATATGTTTAACACAATGTAAGTGCTTCTATTACAAAACTGATATATAGCGTGCAACTCTTTCCCAAAAACCAAATCGTATAAATGGTGGTCGGATAAAAAGAACAAGTACACGTATTAACCGTATTATCTATTTCTATCATTATCGGCCGATCCAGTGAGTTCCCTTCCCTCTTTCTCTCAGTGACGAGATAACAGCAACTTTTGCTACGTCTTTCGAAGCGTTCCTTACGCTTTTTGTACGTGTGGAAAAAAGATACCATATCGAGATCGAATCGTATGTGTGAGAATCAGAAAGAAAAGATTTTAGAATCTAGTAAACACAAATCGGATCTCACGGAAAGTTCATCTTCAGCTCCGATATACGATTCGGTATTAACTAGAAGTTTTCGTTTGCGAATGGAAGAAATTAACAGTGTTGGTTCGGTTTGAGCGATTTAGCGCAATTTTTTTCCAGTGCGGTTTGCGATCCTTTTTTCGGTTTTTGGAGAAGTTCGTGGGACGTGTTCTAGGGACCAATTGTATTTCGAATATGGTACGTAATTTTAAATTTTATACGTGTCGCTAAAAAATATATCGCTTCGCATAAATATTCAATAACAACGGGTTATAGCTTCTTGTTATTTAAGTAAAGGAAAAGATTATATCCCTAATTACTGAAGTAAAAAACGGCATAGCAATATGCCACGGATATGAAGTAAGAAAATGATTAATTACACTCGCCAATATGTTCTTATCGTCAAAGATGTTTGGTAACATTTACTTGGTTCTTTTTACCATATTTCTTTCAGTGCATTCTTCTTTAATTAATCAACAAAAATAATATCTACATATGTATATCTATTTTTCGACGGGTAGATTTAGAAACCAATAAGTTCGAAACATTTATCGACATAGAAGAGGTGACATATGATCTAAGATAAATTTCTACACAGTTAGATATAAGAAACTTCTTGTCAAACTTCAAAGTCATATATTTTTAAAAATATTTTGATAACTAAAAACATCAAAGTGAATGTTTTTAATCAATTACGAAACGACACTTAAGCATCTTTTACAGAAGGTCATTACATTAAATGTTAATCTCAAGCACATATTTTTTTATCATTTCTTAACTACAGTATATCGTTATTAATTTTATGTATTTATTTTATTGATAGATCTAACTGCAAATGTGATATCCGTTGGTAAAAAAATGAATGTCGTACATTTTGATAAACGTAAAGTACTCGAAACGGTTCCCTTTAATAAATGTAGTAGAATAAAATACAGAGACAGCAAAAATCATGTGCCACTATACACTGTCTTCAAAGTGAAGTTAGTACTAGCGTTTTTATTATGTTACTATTGAAACTGTGAATGCTGGTTAATTGACAATTGAACGTCGAATTGTTGATATATTTGAAAGCAAATACTTTTTCCTTAATGTATAGTTTTACGTGTTTTGAAAGAAGATAAGAGTCTACATAAAAGAGTTACAAGCATTGAAATGCGTTACTGCACATTAAAATGGAACATAAATGGCATACGTACATTATCATCTGTTACAGTTAAACCAATATTGTGGAAATCTTTTATTGTCATTTATTTAGAAAAATGTGACATAAGTTGCAGTAAAAATTATCAATATGCTCCCAAACATTGCAGGAACTTATATTACCCATTTTAAGTTTGATGGCGCTTAATATATTATGTCACACTTAGAGCTATTTTAAAAACATTTAGGGAAATTCATGCTAGTCTTCTTAGAGTGGCATTTGCAAGCTAATGTTGATAGTATATATTCATAACGATGTGACTTATTTATAAAATCTATGCAAATACGAAAACAATGTGTTCCTGTATTGAATTTTATAATGGTAGTAAAGCAATAATGCATTTATAGTACGAAATTGGGGATGAATGTGGTATGATGTGATATGAGAGGTATTGAATCTTTAACCTATTTATAATAAACTGTACATTGAGTATGCATCCAGTATATTGCCGAGATACTAGAGACGTGTGTGATTGCATTAGGAAGATCCTATTTCATATTGTTAGTTATTGAAACACGCACCGGAAATTGCGTTTTACATGAAACACAAATGTTGCGAATAATTGCTCGAGAATCAAATATTTCTGAGTGTTGTGCGCCCTATGATAATTAAAAGAAAGGAAGAGACCAGCAGGAATAGAAAGCGAAGTAGAAAGCCCAGATAAAGACTGGAACGAGACGACCAATACGTACGAGTAATTTCCCTAAGAAATCGCCGCCTTACCGCACCGCGAACTATGGCAGAGCTCAATTTACAACGTCATCAGCCAGTAAGTGTGTTCTCAGTAGAACGGAAACTAATAACAGCCGTTCTGAGGAGTCATATAGCAGTAAAAAAAACGACGGCTAAATTCTATACACAAACGGAAAAGCCTAAATTGGGCAAAAACTCACGCAAACTGGAGTGTAAACGATTGGAAAAACGTGGACGGACGAATCGAAATTTGAATTATTCGGCAGTGAACGTCACACGATTGATTGGAAATCTATCAAGCTCTTGTGGGACCACCTGGATCGTGAGATTCAGAAAAAGTCTCCCAGTGGCAAAACAAGCATTCTGGAATGCCATGCAAGAAGTGTAGAGTATTATAGACGAATCGTATTGGGAGAGATTAGTTCTAAGAATACCGCGTATCTGTTAGGCAATTAAAGTAAAAGGAAACTACTTTGAAGAAAGTGCAGTATGTATTTTAATATAATGTACTATTTTATTAATAATAGATTTTAAGCTTGTTACATAGTGCGATCAAACTTATGACGGGTAGTGTTTGAAAACATGCATTTAATCCTTAATCGAAAGTTTCGATCAAATAAGAATGTATTTGCCAAGATTATAACTAGGAAGAAGCTTATAAATTAATGAAGGAGTACAATTGTATTTAAAAATGTATGGAACATGATATTTGGAGCATTTTACGCAAATTGAGTCACAGATTCCTTATTTTCAAATTTGGTATAATTATGTTAAATAACCTGTTATTTGGAATTGCATGTTTTTATATGAAAAAATATATAAAATATTGATTTGTAAATATCTGAACAACTCGATGTTCAACTACTTTTTTGACTTCACCACCATCAAAAAAAGTGCTATTAATCTGTCGATTTAATCAATTTTATAGTTTCAAATATGACAAAGATGGCAATAGTGTTTTAATACAGTAGCCTTAGCCGTTCAATAATTGCAGTGATCATTATTAAACTCATAGATATACATCAAAGTTAATCTTATTCGTGACAAAGCATTATAACCTAAAAGTAACATGCAATATGATTTTTATTAATAGGTATTTATTCAATATTTTATCAGATTATTCGTCAAGACGACAATGTGTCTCCAAAATGAGAGATTTTTATAAATTAATAGACATGAAATTAATAATAAAAAGCAAAACAAATACACAGAGTGTAGCAATAATACATCCATCTTTTATTGCTTGGGTTGTATACTAGATAGTAATTTGATATTTTGGGAATGTAGTATAATGTTAATTGTGCATCATTAGGAAATATATTCGGAAAAACTGGATGTTTTATAAAAAATGTGGCATAGTAAAATTATTGATTCTCTGCTCACATCCCGCATTCAATAGAATTGAACTCGCAATGGTACAGCAATAATATGAAAACAGTTTCACTGTTATTTTGGGATATTTATCAGTTACATGATATATACTAGTTATCAATAGTATCTATTTTTATTGATGCGAATTAAATAAAGGATGTTAGATGGAACTCTTTCATGTAAATCAAACCTGTATGTCTTGCTTTCTTGATGTTGCTGTAAGGGTTTCTTTCTGTGTATAAAACGTTATCCGTAATAATAACAACCTTATCTGGTAATATCTTATCAAACCAGTCTTCAAAAGCAACAGCATTGATTTCAACGCAGTCATTCTTCTTCATGACAGTGTCCCATCACATTCGACAAAACCGTTTCGCGACACATTGGAAGCACTCAGTTCCCCATGCGGCTTATTCACTAGACTTGGCTTCTTCCGATGACCAGTTGTTTGCATCGATGGATCACGCAAGATGGAAAAAATGTATAACAAACGATGGAGCATACTTTGAATAAAGCAGTTTTTATTATTCTTCCTAATTTAACATGTATTTTTTTTTTGAAAAAAATCCGCATTTCATGCTTGTACACATGGTAATCGTTGCTGTTCCTATATATCTTGAATTTTATAAAGGTTAAATTTCAAATCACTGTGACGGCCGGGTGTTAGATCAAGATCTATCGCCGTTACGTGTTTCCTTGCCAGTCCTGCAACTGATGCTTGAGCAGCTTCAATGTTTTCTGGGGTTTGCTGAATTCGTTGGTGGTTTCCTATTTAGGGTTGAACCTGTCTCCATGAAATTTCTAACCTTATTGATAGTATGCTGTAGAATTCACTAATTATGAAAGATAGCCAAACAGTACACTATAGAATTTATTATTATAAACGACACTACTACTACTACTACTACATTACGTGTGTTACAGTATCTTACTCATCACCAAATGGTTACCATATTCTAGTACTAGCACGTTCTGTCCGTCTATCTGTATCCGATGTGTTCACAGACACATTACAATGTATACATATAAGAATTTCTCTTTATAACGTTATCATCAACACATGTTAAAATGGAGTGCGACCATGACATCTTACATTTTAATGACGTCGGAATGTCCGAGCAGCTATGACACCTTAAAAAATACCTTCACGGCAAGTACACGTTATGAACTTGGCCGTCTGGTTCATGATTATCAAAATGGCAGCTAGGTCTATCAACTCCACACCGACTCTCATATTGAAAATTTCCTGTTTGACTGTTCCATCTTGTGTAAGCTTTTATGAACAAAATACATGATAGCATAACCACACCTTTTCGAACATAATGAGGTTTACTGTACAGATTAGTGTTTTTAACGTATTTTATTGATTTACTCATGGTCGATTTTGGCACGGTCTATTTCATGTCATACAAAAATGTCCTCATGTACCATAGAATAGTGATATTTGTAATACTCTTAAGCAACTATTACTTTAATTAGATATTTGCTCTTTAAACCGTCAAGATTTACGCACTGAGAAAAGTAAAATTCATAAAATAAATATCTAACCCAGACTTTTTAATCTCATAATTACCGATTGCACTTCGACTGTTTCTTTTTATGAGAACCCGTTAAGTGTAGGAGTTCTGATAAAAAGCGTGTATTGTTTTAAGCCAATTAAGTTTTCATTCAGTAAAAAAAAGGTTCCCATCTACAAGCCGCATACATTTTCCATACAATAATTTTCAATATTACGCGGCGTTATATGTATGTGGCATACCGCTGCACCACGTAAATCTAATCGAATTATTTCGAAGACTTAGCCAATATTTATTTAGAGATTATCAGTGTGTAGTTGAAGTGGTTGATATATTTACGCATACGAAATTTGTTTTACCGACTTTCCAGCGTTCCAATCGTATGTTTGAACCATACTTTAACGTATTTATTCTATACGCAGACGAAGAAAACTTTAAATATATATATATATTTACTTTTGCTGTTGCAGTTCGAAGGACGATGAGATAGATGGTAACTGCATCGTAAGAGCTAGAGGATTACCCTGGCAGAGCAGTGATCAAGATATTGCCAAGTTTTTTAGAGGTCTCAATGTTTCCAAGTAAGTTCAAATTACATCATGTTAATGCTTATATGTATATTTTGTGAGTAAAAAATGCTGCCTTAGTTAAACTTGTAACCATATTTTGTTTATTTTGTACATATTGCGAACGCCATGCTTTATTAATTTGTTTGAACACTGAAATTGCATTAGTTTTTTTTTAAATTCCAACAAAATTTGCTTAAAAAAAGTACATAGGACGATATACTAATCTTAAGCAAAATAATATTTACCCAAATCCGAACATTTATAATAATTACAAAGACCTTAAAACAAGTCATAGAATATAATACGAATTAAATATTATGGACAAACACCACAACGATACATAGTGCAAATAATCTCTAGGCAAACCCAGGCTATACTATTTTCTAGCCTTAACATTATTTAAAGGAAATAGCACTTGATTTAAATGATACGTAGTGATGGCACTGCGAACGCTCGATCAGTAGTGCGCGCTTAATAAACGTATAAGTTTAGCAGGTAATCAGTGTCAATAAACACATAGAGTCCGTTTATTATCTCGTGGGACCATCCTGCGCGAGATTGTTGACGTTACATGATATTCACCTCCTAACAAAACATCGGGATAGAAACATCAACTAATAGACTGCAGTATAATGGTTAGTAATGGAAATAACATGTAATAGGAGAATAAGTATTTCAAGCTGTATTAATTGAAAAAGTTACAGATTTCGAAGAACATGCATAATAATTTTGTGAACAAGTCTATTCTAACTGAAATGAACAAGCATTACACATCAATTCCCAGTTTTCAGACTAATATACTAATCTATTATGTGTGCGGTCCTGGTGTCTAGTAGTGGAAAATGAATTCATATGACATTTCAGAGTAACTCAATACACATTTGAGGTTATGTTTGAATACTTTTATTAGTTTTTTTTAATATTCCTATATGGATTGAAATATTTTGCAGTATTACAGCTTCAATTTAAATTAATGAAATATATGGATTTTAATATGGACATTTGAAATTTCTTATATTGACAAAAATAAAAGATTATGATGGTACGTATTTTTCCTAACGTAAAAAATAATACAAATATTAGGAATATATCTTTTATTGAATATATCATAATATACTTCCAACAAATATGTACAGATTTTAGTTAAATACTGCATATAAGCGTAGCTACTGTGTTATATACACTACCACGTTGATTTAGCCAAGTCAGTAATGGGGTGTAGGAAATAAGTTTTAGTTTGCTGCACTTTCCGCTGTATATTTTAGTTTAGCAGTCCCTTTGATCACATCAACTCGAGTCGGCCGTCATACGAGAATCCCATTCTTTTTGGTACCGAGTTTCCATAGTTTTTAAATCTTCATGAAATCTCTTGCCTTGTTCATCGCTTACAGCACCTAAATTTTCGGCAAACCTATCAAGGTGACAATGAAGGAAATGAAGCTTTGTGCTCATGTTCCAAACTAGACGATGAAATTTTTGAAGCATTGATTTCACTAGATCTTTGCAATTGGAGGCTTTTTTTGTTTCGAAGAAAATTGTTTGCGACTATATATACGAATGTTTCAAATGCGGACTAGACAGGATAACGAAGATCCTTGTCTAATTTTTGACGTGATATTGTTGATGATGGATTATAATTAGAGTTATTTGCGATATTTCCATCGTTTGTAGAACTTACATAGTCCGACAGTGTGTCTGTTGCCGTCTTCATTATTTCTTCAATGATGTCTAACTATTTCTCTTCCCTACTTTTTAGTGAAACTGTCTCGTATAGGGATTGAACTCAATTTGCTTTTTCTCGAATTGCGTACTCCATTGCACTTGACCACTAAGCTAACTAGGCGCGCAGAGGTTTCTGTGTTAAACTATATTGAAGCCACAATTTTCTGCAGAGAGGAGGTTCCGAAGTAGGCTAATTTTTTGCGCAGGAGAGATTGTGCATTCTGTTGATCTTGCTCCATTCTGCAGGGTCGGTCTGCAGAAGTAGGTCGGAAACGTGATCTGGGTAAATAATAAAATTATGAGGGTTACTCATACAATGAGCTTTACTGGGTAATATCTCCCACCAATGTTCATCTCTCTCGCAAGCATATGTCTCCATTATTAAAAATAAACGGCCCACCTTGTGTTATTTACTAATATTCTAGATCTGCTGTAAATTTGGCTTCACCATTTTAATGCCTTTAGACTTGCAATAGTAAAACAAAGTGTTATTGATTTTTGCTAACAATTCTCGATACTTACAATTTTTATCAAGATTGTGGTATTGAAATGATATTTATACCGCTTCATATATCACATGAGTACCAGCCCTTAGGTGCGCCCTTCTCCTCACTACTGAAATCTAAATATCGACAATTTCGGCAAACAAGAAATGCCGTAGAAAAAACAACCTGACGTGCTAGAGAAAATGAGTTTCATATTTGGCATTGGCACACCCATGTTAGTTAAAAACAAGGTTCAGATTTTAGCAAAAAAAGAACTATTTGTTGGCAAGTGAAATCAAGCATGAGCAAGGGCATATCTTCAATACGCCAAACACATTGCTAATGCTCCTAGTTAAGGGCAGTAGTTACATGCGAATACATATAAATAAGACCATAAAACCTAATACCTATACAATAACACAACTTCTTCACGGGCGATGGTATATTTGCTTCGTTAGGTAAAATTCTTTCGGATGTCACGTATGGATTATCTAATCTTCATTGAATGCGTATACTTCATTCAAATTTTAACTACAAGTGATAACAGTAATTGATTTCGCTTTGAAAATACTGCTATATATCAAGTTTTTATTTTGTAATTCAAGTAGGTAATCTTTTACTCATCAAACAGTAATAATGACAACGCATTAATTGCCTATTAACTTACGAAACCGATTGGCGTTTTCTTCGATGTCGGAATGAACGTATGTTAGGACCCGATTAAACTAAAACTAAAAATCATCTTCGCTGCGCCATTATTAAAAGATTAAATTATTCGTGTGTGTAGTTAGGTCACCAGTTCGCTTCAACGGTCATGTTGAGATTTGATAAATACCTACCGATCGCTCCGATAACATTTATTTGTAACTCAAGTACGTTCTCCAAAATGAAGAAGTTACGTGTCGAATAAACTAACGCATTTTTCTTTCTTTTTCAACCTCGGTATAGAGCGATAAGTTTGTGTGTTTTGGATGCGTGTAGGAAAATAATTTCGAAAGTGTCTTTTTGAAGACACGCCTTGATTTTTGCTCGCTACGTATTGGGGAATAACTTTAGATACAGACTTGATTAAAAAGAAATGTGGCCTAATGAATTCGTTTAAAAATAATGTTAGTCGACGATTGCTGAGCGATATCGCAAATACTTCAAAGTCGTTGAGTATGGAGAAGGATATGTTCACAGTATTCCCATTAAGATAAAGCACGATAATCTGTATAACCGGTAGTTAGACAAGAATTATATAAATTGGAAATTCGCGATAAAAGCTAATCAATTAATTAATTCGCAAGTTAATATGGGAACTAAATCTAATAACCTTCCAGTGACAACCTCATAATGGAACTCACCGGAAAGTTGTTAGATTTATAAGTTTTTGCATTCTAGTTAATGATACCAGCTTCAGAACTTCTTTACCACGTCAAAATTTTAAGATATTTATTTAAATCGCTTTTTTATAGTAATATGTTAAGCCAGTCTTCTTTTGTGGAAATTTCTCTAAGATTTCAATAGAGATAAATACGGTTCTGTTATATACAATTTTGGCGAAAAAAGTGGCACGCCGCGTTTTTTTTTAATATGATATAAACATTAATATCTTGTGTAGTTTTGCAACGTGAAAAATGTTTTCCTATATCTCGTTTATTTAGCTTTGAAGATGTAAAAAAGAACAAGTAATTTTCTATTGGGAAAAATGGTATTTCCCTGCCTAATTTTCCCTTCCTTCTAAAAATATCATTCCAAACCTTACATATTATAACTAAATACACTCCGTAAGAAAGTATCGCATAATTCATTTTTGTAGCACAAGAATGATTTTATGACTAAAGGAACTTCTAAATACATATATTCCGAGAAACTCGTATTTGAAATTTTTAAGGAGATATGGTAAAAGAGATTATATTTTTGGAAAAAAAATTACAGGATAGTAGCTTAATACTCGATACTCCTCTACATACACTGGGTCTTACGACTGCTCATATTCGATTTAGCTTAGATTCAATTAATCTTCGTATATAGGCTTGGTCCAAATTCTCCCATTCCTTACGGAAGGCATCTTGTGTCCGTACCATTCTGTGAAGATAGTCCCACACATTCTAGATACTCTATGCATGGACTCGTCTGAATTCATTGCTTATTACTAGTACGTATAGTGGCTAGATCTTGTAAAATGTCTGTTACATACCTGTAGAAGTTATTGTACCTCTGTTTGCATCAGCAAATAATTAACTCTATACGGCCTCTGCTGGACAGATCCCCACAAAATTAGATGTAGATCTAATGTTGCACTCACTCGGATGGGAATAACGGTCATCGTTTCGTGTGTACATTAATATACGTCTATCTGAGGAGTAAGGACTAAATCGTGACTTATCTGTGAAGAGTATTGTTTGAACTCTTCCTGGTCACAGAATCACAGAAGGAACAAATTTGTCGGCTTCTTTGATGTTTGTGTGGTCTTATTTTTGACCAAAATGAAGTGAAGTTAGTTAGCCACCACATTTAAAAATAATGGGATGGTAGGAAATTCAAACGACAAATTTGTAATTATAATTTATTCTGTTGATTTGTCACAGCAACACGCTTGAAAAGAGGATTAGTAAAAAACACATCTAAAAGAATGACTAGAAAAAAATAACACCAAGAAAACGCTGTAAATTCAGCTTTTTCATTTGTATTGAGAAATTAATTCACGAGAAAGACATGTGGAGACATAAAAACGCTAACACACGGACATGTTTCTACCTTCCCGGCGTCATTAGCGTGGTTTTGAGCAGTTTTATGCTAACACATGTAATTCTCTCGCTGCTTCTATCGCCATACTTAACCCTACGATCCAAGTGAATATTCCTGGCGCTAACTAGTGCCAAAAGAAAGAAACACTTGTCCGCAAAGTCAGACAGTGAAAAGAAGCGGGTACAGTTTCCCACCGTTCTCTCGAGCAACACTTATGATTGCTAGTCCCGAGAGGGCGCTTTTGCACCAAAGGGCAGTGCATAGGGAAACTGTACATGTGAATGATTTCTCAAGGCTTAGCATGACATATTGAAACACATCTAAAAGAATGCCTAGAAAACAGCACCAAGATAAGAAAACGCTGTAAACACAGCTTTCTCATGGTATTAGTGATATCAATTCACGAGAAAGACATGTGATTACGCCGAGAAGGCAGAAACATGTCCGTGTGTTAGCGTTTTTATGTCTCACATGTCTTTCTCTATTTTAGGGCGAAGGACTAAACTGGAAAATTGTTCTAAGAAAATTGTTTCTAACTTATAAATATAGTAAACAAATGGCTCTCCTGGCATTTTTAACTTGCCAAACAATTTGTCCTCTTTACCATTTTTTAAATTAAAAAATTTAGAATAAGCAGTAATATAATTAGATGCCTCCAGAGCATGCTTTTCGCATTCTAGGAAAGATGTTTTTTATCATTTTTTATCAGATACCCACAAACATAGGCAAAAGCATTTACTGCTGCAAGATCCAAGTTTCTATAGTCTGTTGATCTTACAAAGATTTCTTCATTTTCAACAATTGGTACAATAGGTCTCTGTATTTGTGAGCTATTTAACTGTAGTTGGTTCACTACACTATCCATATCGTCAGCACAGTTTGTCCCTTCGGTATGCTAAAAGTAAGGCATGCAAAATAACTTTTTAAATTCCCGTTTAAATTGTATCGTAGTAGGATTTCTTGCGTTTCCCCCTTGTTGATGAATTGATCAAAAAAAAAGACAAACATACTCTATTCTTCATTAACTTCAAAATCGCTGTAGCTTTTCTCATGGTATTGGTGAAATCATTCACGAGGATGACATGTGAAGAGACATAAAACGTTAATACACGGACATGTTTCTGCCTACATGGCGTCATCAGCGTGATTTCGAGCGGTTTTATGTTCAACACATGTAATTTCCTCGGTGCTTCTATCGTCATATCTAACCCCACGATACAAGTGAATATTGTTGGCTATAGAAGCAGCGAGGGAATTACATGTGTTGCGCATAAAACCGCTCGAAACCACGCTGATGACGCCATGTAAGCAGAAACATGTCCGTGTCTTAGCGTTTTATATCTCTTCACATGTCTTTCTCGTGAATGGTTTCACCAATACACAGCGATTTTGTCGTTGGTGTTATTTTCTAGGCATTCTTTTAGATGTGTATATCCTTCATTGTTTAAAGAATCTATATTACAATTTTGCACGGCAGAAATATGAGGAATTGTGACTTTCCTTCCACTATTACCATCGCTACTCATTTTGAGAGGAAAAAGAGACCAAAAGAGAAAGGTGGGATCTCGACGTTTCGCCTCCGTCGTAGGAGGCTTCTTCAGGAGAATAGGGGAAACCAAAGTGGCACGGTAACTCGACGTGTAAACCACGCTAGAGGCGAAACCACTTTAGCAGAAGGTTACGGTGACTCGGCGTGTTGACCGCATTAGAGGCGAACACTTTCTGTTGTTCCTTTTTTCTTTTTTTCTCTCGTACCCCCCCACCCCTCGCCCCTTCTGTTGTAATTTTTTCTTTTTATCTCTTTTTCTTGTTATTTTTTCTTTCTCCTCTTACTCTTATTTCGTTATCATGGTCATAGTTATAAACCGCAGCAATAATACCCTAAATGAGAATGAGGAAATAATTTGCTAGTGATTAGTAAGAAGTTAACTAAATAGGGACATTGCCGGGATTTCTACCAAGTCTGAAATTTATACATACTTAATGATATATTAATTGTACGAAATTTGTTGACAATAGAATATTCGTTTACAATAATACGAAATACATTATATATACATGAATATGGAATGCGATTAAGTAGAAATAGAATAATCGTTCGGTTTTGGGTGAACAAGTATCTTGGCCCAGTCATTCATTCATTTAACATGTTCTTTCGCAAACCTTAAGCAGGCCGCTCGGTGATTTCTAGTAAGACGAATGGCTGTTACGGCTACTATGGCTCGTATTCCACTCTGACTCAACCTACCGAACGATTCGGATATTTATTTCGAGTATTTCTGACTTTAGCTAAGTCGATCTGTAACTACATCAAATTGGTCATCTTGGGTGTACTACGATCTGGCATCAGTCTTGGTATGTAAGCTCCTGCTTTTTGACTTGATAAATATTCTTTGCTTGTTTTCACATTTTACTAGCCATTTTAATATTTATGACGGACATCCTACATAATATAACGATTTGCAAAATAATAGTAAAATCATGTTTGTACAACAAAATAATGTCGAACAATATTATTTCTAAATTTAGTGGCTTTTTGTTCTATATGTTAGATGTAAACAAGACGTTTAGCATGTTATAATGTTTCTTGTTTATGTTAATATTGATAATATCAAAAGTATTTGCGTCTTTATACTGATCAAAAGTAACCGATATCTGCTGAAGTTGCAAAATTTTGAATATCTCTAACCTCTACAACCGAGGATTTAATTTCTTGAAAACTTAAGGGGTTATCGAAAGAAACTCCGTTTTAAATTCCTGGTGCCGATTTGATTGTGTATTTCCACAGAAGAATACTTTAATTCGGTTTATTGAAATTGTTTTATTGTTAATGACAGGAGTATTATTTAAGGAATATGGAGATCGTATTATCTGCTGTACATTACTTTCGGTTTTCGCATCAAACACGGGTATATCTATTTGTATATATACACACAGTCTCTTATCAATGTTTTAGAGTTTATGATTCTAAAATTTTAAGTAACTAATTATCTGTATATAGGCAAATACTCTTGACACTTTGAACTTGTATTATGCATTAGTAATATAATGCAAAGGAGAAAATAGAGATGCCCTACCGATAATAACTTGCATAATTAAATAACATGATAGTATTTTCGGTATAAATTATAAATCAATAGAGGTGGTGACACAAACGGCATTGCGAAGCAAGAAGGTGCTATAGGTCGGAAAAGTACTAACTATTTTAATCTTTAATATTTCTAATATATATATAATAACATATTATTGGTGTAATTATACAAAGGCAATGAAATAGAAATCCTTGTCTCAATAGTATTGATAATCTCGCTTGTGCTTCGATGATCTTATTAAATATTTGGGTCAGAGCTTTGGTACTTTTCCGACTCTTACCAGAGCACTTTTACAAAATTCCAATTAAAATATTGAAGAAATGATTGTAAGTTATGATTACCATTTTTTTTATACAAAGCATATGCGCTCCAATTGCTGATGTCTAACAAATGGGAGAATATTATTTTATAATATTTTTCCTCTTTTCTTTGTAGTAGGATAGTGATGTAGATGGAGGTGTTGATCGTCTAGATCAGCTAGACGATTAACATCTCCACCATCGTTTCGTTATAATCTATCACCACTTTTGGCTTAAGTATAACATTACCATCTTTATCTGTTTTGTTTGTAGGTGCCTCTTCTCGGTGTTGTGAACTGTAGATAACAAACAAATGTCTGTTTTATCTTGCTATTTCGTTACCATTACTTTTCCACGCTGTGCAGCTACTATTTCTCCCCTTTTTAATTCTTTTTTGTTTGAATAAATTTTGATATATCTATTCTATTCTTCCTTACAGGTCCATGTGTCCGTTTTATGATTTACTAAAAAATTTGCCAGTTGTGGTCATGTACAATAATTATCAGTGGTGAGGCAGTAGCCTTGGTCTAAAAACGGTACTAGCAACGACACAAAAATTTGGGAAGTAACCGATATATCTTTATATTTGTCAGTTATTATTCTGCCTTTTCCTGCGCATATAATAAAAGAATCAAGAGCCGCTTTGAGATTCGCATAATATAAATAATTTTATTCCAAATCTCGATCCTTTTAGTGGAATATACTACACCCAACTCAATTGTTTTTTATAAAGCATTAGGTCTTCATCAATGGTTTTATCTCTTTCTCAGAAACTAAATTAGAACATTTATTATTTCACAAATAGGCCAAATCTTATAAAGTTCTGGATTGGGATGAGTATTTCGATCAAATATTTCATTATTACAAAAATGTTCTTTTGTCTTCTGCTAAAAGGCTATATTTTATTGTTGAATAAACAAATGTTATAGCTTACAATCCTATGTAAATGATAAATATCAATAAAACGATTTTTTCTTAGCTTTCATATTGTTATTTTCAATCATCGATTATATTCGAATGTGAAAATTACAGCAGCAATTATCTCGAGTGTGCAGAGTTTGGTTCCCTCATATTAAGGGGTTAAAGATACTTCTATAAAGCCTCTTCATAGTTATTTATCGTCGTTTCGGGATTATATTCATTTATTTAGAAAAAGAGCATGAAACACTGTGCAGAAGGAATATGGCAGTTGCTCGATAAATGGTAGAAAATTCCTGGTTAGTCGCCGTTCAAGAACAAACACTTATCATAACAATTAACCACTAACGGCCTCTTTCGGTTGCAAAGAGACCACTACCTAAAACAAATCTTTTTTGTTTAATAATGAAAATACTATCATGGTTATCCCTCCACATTCAGTTCACAATAGATGTACCATTACTATAACATTGCAGTGATTGAATACACGTTAAACGTTACAAAAACATCAAGTTTATAACTTTATTTTTAGGAAATGCCGAAAAAACGTCATTTAAATGTATAGTCGTAACCAATGGTTTCAGCTATCTTGGAAAATAACGTTGCTTGTTGTTATATTTATGCGAGAAATGTTTTCTAAGTTTTGCATACTGGGACATAGAGGGCGCCACATAACCAAACGTGCTAATAATTAGCCTCTGTTTTTAGTTAACCTAAATTCAAATTTTCAGTACAATACGTGTGGTGTAGTAGTCGCAACGAACTGTCAAAAGTTAACAAGTTAGTTGAAAAATTGAATTAAAACGAGAATATTTTCGCGCAATAAGTTTTTGTAATTTTCGAAGTTGATTATCTCAACAAGAATGCCCCGCCAAGTTGGCTTATGATTTCAGCAATGAAACACTATATCAGTCAACAATTTCTCGTTGGTAAGAGGATTCAAATGTGGACAGATTAGTCTTAATGACGATCTAAGAGCAGGTGCATCATCAACGAAGATCGACATGTGACGCAAGAATGGAGGCACCAAATACCTCAATTCCAAAAATTTTGCATGAAGAATTTTGTGTCAAAAAATGAGATTCCCGCTGGATACTGCATCTGTTGACCGAAGAACAGAAAGCAGCTAGGGTGAATTGGTGTCAAGAAACTGTAGACCGCTTCAACGTCGGAAATTCTAAAAACGTGGACAACATCGTCAGTGGCAATGAATCTTGGATTTACTCATACGAGCCAGAAAGTAAACGCCAGTCGTCTGTTTGGGTGTTCCAATGCGAAGAGAAGTCGATAAAAGTCATCCGCTCTCGAAGATCAAAGAACTGTTACTGTCGATTGGTGTACAACCATTTGTTTGTCGCAAGTAATCACTGAGCTTCAAAAAACCAACCTCGAACGACGAATCATCCTCCACCAAAATAATGCAAGTTTGCACATAGTACGCAAGACAATTTTTAACGAAACAAAACGTCGAATTGTTGGACCATCTTCCGTAGAGTCCCAACTTAAGTCCCAACGATTTCTTTACCTTTCCGAAAATCAAGAACGGACTGCGTGGTGAAAGGTTCCAGTCTTCAGAAGGAGCAACCGATGCCTCCGAAAACGCAATTTTGACTATAACAAAAAAACGAATGGAATAACTGCTTCCAGAGTTGGTTCGAACGCATTCAAAAGTGTATTAATCTTCGTGGAGAATACTTTGAAAAACAAAAGTTACCTACTGTTTTATTCTAGCTGTATATGCAAAACTTAGAAGATAATCCTCGTATTTGGAAATACGTACGTTGTCAACTGTAAATTTATGCATACTCTGTATAATGTCGTTATTTTAATAGTAAATTATTGTAACAAAGAGCACAATCCTACTTATATATATAATATATATATATATATATAAATTAAATATATATAGTTTATTTTTATTACTTGATCCGAACCAATATATAAATTATTCTGCTGAAATTCTGGTCCACGTCGCAATATCGCAATAACAAATATCCTCAATAAACTGAAATAATCTGGCTAAACATGCAAATCTTGGCGTTTATCTTGGAAAAATACCTTACAAGAGTTATAGATAAGAATCAATTAATGTGTTTGTTGATTAAGTCTACGCATGTACAGCAAGACTTAAAGTATTGGCAATTGTTGACATTTAGAAAATCACTGCAATGAAGTTGCATTTCTATTAAGTATCTAATGCCGTTGCTTAACCCATAATAATGATAATCCGGCATTGCTTATTTATCTATATAATAAGTAATGTATAACTTAATTTGATTGAAGTAATCTTGTCTACGAGGTCAATTACGTTTCTGCAACTGTTATGTAATCTCCTGCATAAAAACGAAACCATTGTAAAATTTAAATATATGTATAAATTTTCGAGCTTAGTAGTAATCTTCATTTCTGTGATATTTACATATATGAATCGTCTAGTCAAACAGAAGAATAATTATGAACTATCTCCGACGAGACGCTTAACGACATTATCATTGGCCGAAGTTCACGAATAACTTGTAGATAGCACTTGTTCTCCTCAGTAAGTAGTTAAAAATGTGTTTGAAATGTAGGTGAAAATATTAAATGGTATTTGTGTCATAATGGATATCTATTTTCTTGGTGATAGGAGAATTTTCTTTTCGTTGAAGCAAGTATGTATTATTAGCAATGTGTGCTTAACCTTTTCGCGACCTTATAAGAGTATTCAATTTGTAATTCGATTTAAATCTGAATATCGAAAGCAATTTTTTTTAAATATAAACGTAAATAATGTAGCTATTGGATAAACTTCAATTGGTTGTATTGGCTTATGAGACTATCTAGGAAGTCACTTGGTACTGACTTAATTTCCAGGCTAATTGGTTTTTATGTGAGAAATTTAAAATATCTTCACGATTTTTGTTATATATCCAACATTATTTGCAGAAGATGTCACTAAATATAGCAGAGGCTTAAACAAACTCTGTAATAACAAAGTTCATAACCCTTTCGTCGTAACACTGCCGCTTAATCTTCATTTTTATTTTAAAAATTTTAAATTATTATTATCATCGAACGGCTGATGGCTTGGGTCAATCCATTTAAATACTATGAAATCAATAAAGTGGAATTATTGATATCGTCTCCATTTTTTTTTGTATTTCTATTAGTGGAATAGAAACTATGAAATGAGTTTATTAATGTAGCAATACACAATTAAAAGATTTAGAAGTACTCGGAATAATTCTGTGTAGCAAGAAACTCTTCACATGAGCATATATTTTGTTTCAAGATATAGTGCGAAATGCAAGCTTCTACAGTAATACTGTAAACATAACAGGTGATATACAATAAAACTTGTCATTACATGAAACACACTATAGGTTCGTATTATCAAAAATATGTGATACTTACTGATAAATTGTACGTACATACGTATAAGAAAGGTTAATTAACAATTAAGTAAACATAAAGGCAACGAGAGAAATGCACTTAGACAAAAACGACTGTTTCGTCCTCAAACTCTGACTCGGCAGAATCTTCGTCACTATGTAAATTAATTATGCATGGCCTCCGAAGGCGTTACTTGCAAATCCCTATGTTTGGATTCAATTTTCGTTACACGAGTAGTTGCACAAGTCTATGTATTTGTGGATATGTTCTCCAATTCTTCTTTCATTAGTTCTACAATACCCTCATTGAACATTGGCGGTTTGCTTTTTCTTTATATAGTTTCGTTGTGCTATGTAATAAGTATATAATCATCAGAGGCTACAGGAAGGAAGATGGAAAACATTCATATTGCAAAATCTTAGGGCGAGATTCAGCTGGGTAACCTAAGCTATCCTCCGCTTTTAAACCAAACACTAGTTAGCTAGAAGAAAGTATTATAAGAAGATGAAAAAGAAATATGCCACGAAACGATTGCAAGAGCTGTATGGTTGTATAATTCACAAGTGTCGCAGTAAAGTCCACATCACAAGCAGCGTTTGGAGAGCATATGAACTCTCATTGTCATCTAAGTTACCTACTGAGATAACTCTGTTGCCAATGAGAGTCCATATGCTCTTAAAACGCTGTGTACTGAACAACTCATTAATTTGTGTGGTGTGGAGTTTTTTTGTGATACCTGTGAAGTACATTCCTGCATATCTACAACTTAAAACCAGATATTCTGTTATGTAATTCTTAAGACAACCAAAATAAGATATAATGATATCATACGTAGAAAGACATTTTAGGATAAAGATATTGCTTGACCACACACCTGAACGTGTTGGTGACAAACATGTGAAGCTGCTGGGAATTGAGATAAAGAATTGTGTATATGAGGTATTTCTCAGAATTAACGAAAATAATTAGCTTTAAAGTATTGAATTGAATGTGTCTAAAATTTAATATTGCCCTTCAAATTATGCATGACCCTTTGGAGTGCACACTGCGTCTCCAGCGAGTTTTCCGTTCCTAATAACAATTCTGGAAGTCTTATTCCGTCAGGCTGTTTAAAACCTGTGTCATGACTCTTTGAATGTTGTTTATTGTTCCGTAGCAGGAACTTTCCAATTTCCGCTTAAGCGTTGGAAAAGGAAAATAAATGGACGGACTGCAGAGTGGGCGTGGGAGTAGTGGAATATTTTTCTCTACCAAAAACTCTCTAACCGACAATGAGCTCTGACTGGGGGAATATATATAGGGATATATAGGGGATGAAGAGCATGTAAATACACAATAGGCGGTAGTTTTAAAAGAGGCTGATAAATCTAGGCTCTTAGTACATTAAAGTAATACAACTACAATTATTATTACTATAATAATTTAATTAATATTTCTACAAAGGAAAGTGACTTTCAATCTGACGTAATATCGGGTATAACCTTGCCGATTTCAAAGATTCAAATAATTAGCCAATTGGGTCATGCGTAATTTCTTTTGGAAGCCCAAAACAGGAAGCCCCCCGAATTGGTTGCTGTTAAGTGTAATGAGGTACTAATTTATTAACAAATTATTTGAAGCGTGCCAACGTTGTAACTATATAGAGACGACCCAAATTTTTGAGAAAATTTGTTTCTGCTTGCGTCTAAATTTTTTTTCTTAAAATATTGTCGGATTAATTGCAATCAACATTTCGTAGGAGCAGAAATATAGAAACCGCCTTATTCAGTCTTATAGGCCATATTCTTACTGCACTGGAGAATAAATTTATGCAATTCAGTGTTTTTATTTATTTATGGAAGTCATTCGGCAGCGTAAATTATTTCAAAAATCTATAAGCTGGAATGTTACAACGTTGGAGGTACTGTTTTATAGTGACTGAAATCCTACTTCAGACCTGTAGACTACAGATAATCGAGATCAATCTTCGCGGTATCTATATGCATTCTAGTTGTATTACTTACTACCTATAGAAGCGTGCCTCAAGGTAGAATTTTTGGCCTATTGCTTTTCGTAATTTATTTTAACGACGTTGTTGTCGAACGTCCTCTGATAGAAAATAAATCTTTTCCGTCATCGACAATAGTTCCAATTATTTAGCCTTGTTTGAACGCTGGTCAGTTTCTAATAGTTTAAGTATTAATGTAGTAACGCTTTTCAAAACCAAAGAAAAGAATTATCATAGCAATTTGCCACTCAATAACCATGACTACAACGTACAGCATTCAGTTTGTTTTTTAGATTTAATTGTCGATGACGGTTTTAAGTGGAAAGACCATATATGAAGATCTAAAACTAGTATGAAACTTTCGTTGGTAATGATAAAATTACGTGCCGCGGTCTAGTTGGTTATGATCTTCCTCCGGTAACGCAGAGAGCGCGGATTCAAATCCTACCGAGACTGATGATTTTTTTCAGAAATATAAAAACGTCGACGGCTTGCAAGAAAATCGTAATTTTATCACTATATAGATCTAGTTTACAACAAAACTAAGTTTCTTCTGTTTTTACTTGCGAATAGTATGTACTACAGTTAGCGTTGATGTCCTACATAAACATTTGGAGTTATCGTTTGGAATAGCATTAGAGAACTAGACTGCATCTTCACTATTTAGGAAAAACTTTTACTTATAATGTTAGAACTGTAGAAGTCATTGCATATTTGCAATCTAGATTGGCGAATGCTTAATTTTTTATTTAAACGCAAATACTTGGTTGAACGAAATGTCTTATACATATATCTACCATAGCCGACATAGAACCCACTGCTGCTACCTCAAACGCAGATTATTATTAATTCAAAAGAGTCTTAATTACGCAAGTTTATTTTTTTAAAAATTTTCCATGTGCTTTTCTAAAAGAATCACTGTATAAGTTCAAATCATATGGTATAGATGGGTTCCTTAATATACATCTGCAATCTATTATTAAATTATGTATTATAGATATTATTTATTTCACATTATTACATATTTTGGTTATATCCAAGCACAGAGAAGCAATAAAATATTATTATCATTTTTGTGACATTTTTGTTCATTGAAAATTTCACAAAAATCTAATCCAATTAAATTCAACGTTGGTAATAACAAGGAAATTGAATTTTCACTGAAAAATCAACGGAAATTATTGTAATAATTTAATTATTATTATCAATTAAATAGAGTTAAAAATATAGTATTCTGATTGATTTCCTTTGGAATAGTGTCTTTACTTTTATTCGGTTGAGAATTCAAAGTAAAGAAATTCTCAAAGAAAATATAATTCTTATGATGAATATAGGACAGACTGTACATATTTGTTTTCCAGATTTAGTAATAAAATGTAAAAAAGTCAAAAAATATTTTGGAACTGAATATACATATACGTATGTTAATATCAAAAATAACGTAATTAGATGTTTTAACAACGAAAAAGAAAGTATTTAACAAAAATAATTAACAAATTCTTTTGTTTTCACAGAGGCGGTGTAGCATTGTGTCTATCACCTCAGGGTAGGAGGAACGGTGAAGCTTTGGTACGTTTCGTGAGCCAAGAACACAGAGACATGGCTCTGAAAAGGCACAAGCATCATATCGGGCCCAGATATATTGAGGTCTATCGCGCCTCTGGAGAGGACTTTCTCTCGGTGGCAGGAGGTTCGAATTGCGAGGCGCAAGCTTTCCTATCGCGTGGAGCCGCTGTCATAGTTCGGATGAGAGGACTACCCTACGACTGTACAGCTAAACAAGTGGTAAATATCTAGATGTTAGATTTTTTTGCCATGCAAGATTTTGTATCTTTTTCTTTGAAAAATAGAAACCTTTCGCAATGTTGCTATAATAGTACTTTATGTGTGTCTAATTAAAACTTGTCAAATAGAAAAACTATGTTCAGAGTAAAATAAGAAATGATTCAATGTATGTATAGTACAGGGCGAATTAATCAACTTTTGTAGCAAAACAACTCCTATATGCTACTTCTCAAAATAAATAGCAGATATTCCATATAATTGATAATGAAACGTTTTAATATGTCGCATGTGTGCAACGCGGTCAGTTTTTAGAAGATTATCGTTATGATTAGTAGTGGATATTTACAAAAGTGTCGTCCGAAATACAAATACGCCACGATCTATCAGAGGTATAGGCTCGAAAGACCATAGATGAATTGAAATATGGAAAAAATATAACAAACTTTTGAATTTTAGGCGTGATTTCTAGAGTATGGGATTGCTTTTTGGAACAAAACAAGTTCAGTCAACATCAACGATAAGAGACGCAATCTGATCAAGCTTTGAAGTAACTTTGCTGTTATAACTGCAAGGCTACTATCAATACAGATAATCAAAAATTGTTTGTTTATATGCCCAAATACCGTTGGTTTGTGCTCCTCTTGCTGCAGGGCATAAAAGAGGATAAAGAATGTGTGTACCATTTGGGATGAATTAACTTTTGGAGCAACAATATCCCAACGTCTTTTTCGAAGCAAATAATATCGCCGTGTTACCTTGATCAATAGAATTCCCTGACTTGAATCGCATGTGGAATACGGTATAGAGACGTATAATGAATCATAGCATGGTGCTTCCAACCAAAGACTCAAATTATTTACCATAACACTGGTGACAAATAGGACAAAATACACTAAGTAATTTAAAACACAATAATTGCCGTGTTGTGATTAATGTTATAAGTGACCATACACAGTATTAAATAGTGTAAATATTTCATTTCCGTTTTCATTACTTTCTAATTTTGCAATGAAACTGCGGTCATTTTGATTTATGTTATACAAACAAAAGTTCCTTATACACGTTCTATTTTATTTCCTCGTTGTGTCACAATATTCTCATTAATTACAATTATTAATTTTACCGTATCATCATCTACTAAGTTCATTTTATGTTAAACATTTGTTGATAATCTGTTTTCTTCAAAATGACCTCTAGCAACTGTGCTTGACGTTGTTTTGTTAAACAGTTTTTATTTTTATAACTAAGCTATCTTAGACTTATTTTTATATAGATTTTTATGATCAAAATAATCCAGAAGATCTGCCCTTAAAGTTTGTTGCATATATTTAGAGCCATTCTGTATACTAACTTAGATATTATTGTTCAAGCAACTTTTTAAGGTTACCGAGTATTTAATTAACAAACAGCTGGCGCCTGTGGTTGACTATTATTAACCAATAGTTTGTGATGAGGTAACAACAGTTCAAAATGTTACTTTGTCTGTATTATCTTCGGTTAAAATTAAAGCGCTGCTGTTTATTAACCTGTACATATCTACCTCAAAAACTAATAAATGATTCCTTTCACTAAATTCTCAGTTGGATTTCTTCGCGAGTGGAGAAAATTCATGTACGGTACTGGATGGAACGGAGGGAGTCTTATTTGTCAAAAAACCGGACGGTCGGGCGACAGGTGATGCCTTTGTCTTGTTCGCCAGCGAAAGCGACGCACCCAAAGCGTTATCGAAACATCGCGAAAGCATAGGGACGAGATACATTGAACTTTTCCGATCGACAACTGCCGAAGTTCAACAGGTACGGTTAAGCTTGAGTTATACGATTATGTACGTTAATTTTGAAGCGCTTAAAAAATTTCGCGCGATTCCTCAGGTGTTAAATCGATCGCTAGATCCGAAAACCTACGAGCAACCAGCGCCGCTCATAGCTCAAATACCCAGTGTGCCTTTATTGCCGCAACATATAATCACTTCAGGGACGAGAAAAGACTGCGTTAGACTGCGGGGCTTGCCCTACGAGGCCCAGGTTGAACATATATTAGATTTTCTTGGGGATCATGCCAAAAGTATAATTTTTCAAGGTGTACATATGGTCTACAATGCTCAGGTGAGTGCTTTTATTTATTATAAAGTAAAGCATGCTTAATAACTTTGTGTGAGATATGGTGTGAGAAGTTTGCTAACTTTTGAGAGAAGAAATTTAAAAATTTGATATGTTACGAGGGTTGTCTTTTAAATTTTGCATACAGAGCTGGAATAAAACAATAGATGGCTTTTAAAAACTTTATTGTTTTTCGGAGTATTATTCGTGAAAACTAATGCACTTTTGCATGTGCTCGAAGCATCTCTGGAAAACAGTTTATTGATACAGTCAAAATTGCGTTTTTGAAGGCATCGACTGGTCCTTCTAACGTAGTCTGTTCTTAATTTTCGGAAAAGTAAAAGAATCGTTGGGAATTAGATCCAGACTGTACAGAGGATGGTCTAACAATTCGACGTTTTGTTACGTTAAAAACTATATTATCTTGGGTGCTTAGTACGAACTTGCATTGTCTTGGTGGAGGATAATTCATCGTTCAGGGTTGGTTTTTCGAAGCTCAGCGATGGTTTGCGGTAACCAAATGGCTGTGTACTCATCGACAATAACAGTTCTTTGAAGTTGTAGAAGAATCGTTGCTACATGACATGTTGTACAAGTTTTTAGAGTTTCCAGCATTGAAGCGGTCTAGAGTTGTTTGGCAACAATTCACCGCAGCTGTTTTCAGTTGTTCGATCAACAGACGCGATATCCAACGGACAACTAACTTTTTTATATACAACTCAGGCAATCAGAATGACTTCTTCTGTGTGACTGCCGTTTTTGGTGCACCTGCTTTTCAATTGTGGCTAAGACTAATCCGTCCACGTTTACATTCTTTATACCAACGAGAAATTATTGACTGATATGATGTGAAAACAGAAAGCAGGTCGGAGCATTCTTGTTGCGATAATTGTAATTGTCCTCGAAAATTATAAAAAAAATATTATTTGCGAAAATGTTCAGTTTAATTCTATTTTTTAACTAACTTGGCAAACTTGATAGTTCGACTCTGCTTCGTATTTCTTGTTAGTGATCCCATTGTTTATTTATATTAGTTCCGAGGTAGGTAAAACTGCTCACTCGTTCTACCCGTTTTTGATTTATTGTGAGATGACAGTTATCAATTTTCTCTTTACTAATGATCATTAATTTTGTGTTTTGGGTGTTTATGTCTAGACCATAAGTGGTTGTAATCCTTCTTTTATTGTTTTAGAACAAATTTATTATTTCAATTTAAAGTTAAAATAAATTCTTCAATTTACCGTATTTAAACGTAAAATAGTCAAATTTGAGTATTGTACATAATTTTATTTAATTTGTGACGTGTTTTGGAGTTGTGTTACTCCTTCTTCTCTTAGTGCTTTGAAGAAAGCGTAACTCAACCCTAAAACCCGTTGTAACTAACTTTGAGTTTTTTGTTTGGGCGATTTATCTCATTGCATTAAAGAAAAGCGATAACATTTTTTTTCTATTTTAAAATACAACGTTTTGTTGGAGTGGTGGCCAACGTTTTCAATGAAGTCTAGAAAAAGATTTAGAAATTTAGGAAGGTTTTAATTTGCATTTGGGCTAGTTTTACATTACTTCTTTTAGTTCATCTTCCCGGTTTCTGATCCAACGGTCTAATTCATCTATTTTCTTTTTCTTCTCCTCTTTTTATTTCTTTCCCTTTTTCCCCTGGTAATTTATTGTACTAGTTTTATTCTTATCTGTTTCGCCAAATTTTGTTATTAAAAATTAACGCAGAAAATCTGTTTTTTAATATTTTGTTACATTTGGATAGGTGGTCTAAAATTAATGGGCGGTAGTGTACATAAAGCTTTATTTAAAGTTCTAATACGGTTTTACTATCTGTTCTACAGTCCTTATTCAATGTATTAGGGCCACTTGCTAAAATAGGGATTTTGTTAAAATATATAATGAAAAGCGTATTGTGCAAGCATAAGTTTATTCAGAACTGTTTATAGACATCGTCACAACTGTATAACTAACATTTTGTAATGCCTACTTTGGCTTTTATAATTGCTCGTATTCTTTTTGGCATATTGTCAATGAAAGCGCTAATGGTATGTCTAATTGTAGCGTCATTTTGCCACACATCCTCGATATTTCTTGCTAATTAATCTTTTGTAGTGTTTCTTCTCGAATATACGCGCGATTTTAGAACGCTCTACGCGTTCTCAATTGCATTGAGGTCGGCAAATTTCCCGGCCAACGTAACACTGACAGAGCGTTTCAAAAAAATCTTGGATGGATTTGGCCATGTGACATGGTGCCTTATCATGAATGTGTAAGAGCCTTCATTCGGCTTAAAATCATTGATATATGACATCAAGACATCCCCCAGTATACCCTTATATTGGTGTTGTTTCATGGTGCCTTGGCAAAAATACAGTGATCCAGAACATTCGATTGATATACAGGACCATACGATAACTGACGGAGGGTGTTTCACCGTGTTTACTACACTAGTTTCACCAAACCATCCAGATAGACGTCGTCTAACAAATTATGGTCTTTCGGTCATGGCTTCTAGTTTTGACCCATCTCTGAGTACGATCTATAAGAAAAAGACAATGTTCAAACAAAAACATTTTGCTTGATTTACATATTCATTTAAGTTATTTTGTCTTACCTTTTGCCAATCTTTAATTGTGTAATGTTGATGACGTTTTGCCTGTTCATAACATCATCGCTTCATCATCCGTGTTAATCTTTGCTTTTTTAGGGGGCGTCTGCATCTTAATCCATCTTCGTAGAATCGCCTACGTACTGTACGCTTGGATATTCGCACTCCTTGTTGAGACATTATATTTCCTATTTTTTTGGCGGATAAACTTCGGTTTTCAGTTGCTAGTTGCAGAATACGTCGATCATCTCAATTAGTAGTGATCCTTTTCTTGCCGCAAAACTCTCTTCCGGTACTTGCAGTGGGTATCTTTCTTTCATTAAAACGGCGATTCGCTGCACTGTTTGTCGGGATCCTTCTTCTTTATTTGCAATTGTGCGTTGGGAAGACATTTTTATACCCAACAATTTCATTTGGTATGTCTTCTTTTTATCGATAACGAAAACATATAAAACGCATACAAGCAATAACTTAGAGTGCAACATTAACACGTAAACACGGAGAAAACGTTGTTACATAAACAGATAAATAATCCTTCTGCAATTGTAACCGATCCAAATAATATTCTACAAATTACTGTGTCTTTCAAACTTGTTTCTACCCATCTTCTACACAGTACAGAATGATTTATTAGGGGGATAATAATAGGTAAGAGGTCATTAAGTGGTACTTTTTCAATTTGTTAGAAAGATATTTAGGGAACGTATTTAGATAGGTATTGTGTAAGCCCTATTCACGAGTTTTATACTTTATTCTACAAACACACAAAAGCTTAAATTTAGAAAATGGTCGCAATAAAATTGACACGAACTGTATTTCCTAGATAAACAAAAGTATTGCTAATTTGGTTCCAAATTAATCTTGTGTCTTTTTTTAATTATACGAGCATTACTGATAGAATTATTTCTATTTTAGGGACAACCTAGTGGCGAGGCCTTTATACAAATGGATTCTGAGCATTCGGCCTTCATTACCGCCCAAAACAAGCACCATCGCTACATGATATTCGGCAAGAAGCAGCGGTACATCGAAGTATTCCAATGCTCCGGCGAAGATATGAATCTCGTGCTGACGGGCGGCATTCCGGCGCCGGTATCGCCTGCAAAAGCGGCCCCTGCGCTTCTCAGTCCCGGTATGTTACCCTCAATAGCACCACTCCCGCCTACTAATATTCCCCCGCCGCCTCCGCCGAGCACGTCTGTCGCTCCGATATCTCAGAGCTATGTGCAGCCGACGGCACACCATCAGCTCGGCTGGGATAATCCCGCGTTGATCGCACAACAGCAGGCTCAGATGATCGCCCAGCAGAACCTGCTGGCGCGACAGAGCCAGGCGCAAGTTAACGATCTCGTACTGATGAATCAGATTGCTCAACACAATATCGCCGTTCTGAACCAGAACGTCGGCTCTTTGTCGCCGAGTACGCCGGTGACGCAAATGCAAAATCAAGTGCTCAAACCGCCTCCGGTACCGATCGTATCTCATCCGCTACTGCCGCAGCATCCATTTCTTATATTGCCGCCGAGGGTGGCGCCTTTGAGTATTCCGCGAACGCCCGTCGGGTATTCCCCGCATCTCTTGCAGAGCGCTCCTCCCGGAGTAATACCGGTAGCGACGATGCCTCACATGGCGGTGAAACGAAGCTATGGTGACGCATTTGCTGAACAAGCTTCGCCGGCGAAGCGGGCTTTTCATCCGCAAGGTCCATTATCGGTTTACCCGCAGTTTTATCCCAATATGTAAATAATTTTGAAAAATCCCGTATGTACACGTAAGGCATTCTGGGGAGTGTGGCAGACAAACATTGAGAATAAGACAGGAATAGATTTCTTTTCCATCGAAATTGAATTGATTCAATAGGATCATTCGTTGTAAGCCGTGTAACAAAGACACAAACAAACAATAATTTTAGGGATAGCAGAGAATTATCAATTATTAACAATCTTTTCTTATTTTATTTTTGCAAAAGCTTTAGCTCTCCATTTCAACTAAAACTATTTTTTATCAATATAATTTTAATCCGCATGGCTTCTTAATAGTACAATTTCAATGGTTTAATGTGGTACTTAACACGAGACAGTGTTTTTTTTTACAAAATTACGGAAACATCTTTATTTTATATCTCTCTATCATTCCTGAAAATTTATCGGTAGTTTTTGGATATACCTTGTATATTAAAATTTGAAGAAGTGAGCTAAAACCGAACCAAAACCAAACTGAAAATTGATCTGCAAATTCTAAAAATCCAAAGATACGAATACATAGGTATATTTCTACTCTTCCCGCAAAAAACTACAATATCCAATACCAGAAACAATTAAAAAGAACGAAAATATATTAATTCAAGTTCATTTTGCGTAATCTGAAACATAATCTTATTCCATTTATTACAAGAAAAATAGATGCATTCATAGGATGTCATAGTCTAAAATTTTACAGATGACAGGAACAATAAACAAGACAAATGTATTACTATAGATACAAAACGCGCCGAATAACTTAGCAAGGGTCCCAGTTTCAAAAAAAGATAGTTATATCTGAATCCATAGAAGACAATAAAGGAGAGGCATGCTGCATACGACCTAATACTTCGAATAATCCAACCGTTTTCTAGTTATAACGATTTTCTAAATTGAACTTACCATCGATATTTATGTTGCCAGTTGGCCATGACAGATGTTATTAATAATTATTTCGTGCGTTCATAATAATTTAGAGATTTACTTCAGAGCTAACAAGACTTAACTTTTGCGCTGATGAAATTAATATTTTTATAGCAATAAAAGCTCCACTTATTAATGCTGGAAAAGGGATGTGCTTTGTAAATATAAACCCGATAGGACCTTATACACTCGTAAATGCAGTTGTTTGATTAATGTTCACAACACGATCAATTTCGTGTATACCAACATGATTTTTTTTTATCTAAAAGCTGTTGATTTTGAGCTCCTTTCCGCGCAAACAGTAAAGTTTATTGGTAAGAAAATAATTCCTACCACGTTAGTCTCATGTAACAAGTTTGTGGCAGATCTTCGTTCAAAAACTTCGCTACTACTTCACCATTGGCTTAAAATGTTTCTAAAAAACGTGTTGTATAGTAAATTGGTGTCAGCGCAATCATATTACGTTAATTCATTCAGTCTTAGTAACTATAAATATTGACACTAAATTCAGTTTCAAAAATCATTATAACTAGAAAACGTATCAATACCTTTTTCTTTAGAATATTGCTAAAAATTTAAAAATAAAATAATATACAAGATGTTCATTTGAAGCAATAAATTTTAACTAAAAGATGTCATACCATCCGCACCTCCATGAAATAATGGTTTTTGCAAATCTTAACTTTTTCAAGGAAACCCTTATAATACTAAAACTTTTTAGAATAGTGGTGCCTTATATTGATTCCAAATTTAAAGGGAATCCCAAAAATGCGATAATATCCAACGTAGCTTTAGGAAGTCGCGACCTTATGAGACATCCAGTATAGTCCAATATATTTTTTTATTTTCGCGAGGTTTGCAACTTAATGTCGCTTCTCGCATACCAGATGCCATCATCTATCACTCCTGTCTCGTCAATCCTCTACTCTTCATTTCGGTACGGATGCTTGTAATCCACTTTCTTCGTGATCTTCCGCATTCATTTTTCTGTATTGGCATCCAATTCCAAACCTTTAATGGTATCCTTTCTTTGTTCATTCAGTACAGATGTCCATACCATTTTAACTATGCTTCAATTATATCATCCATTCTTTTTCTGATGATTTTATTTTTAACATGGTCAAGTAAAGTTAAACCCAAGCATCTTCTCCAGTACATCATCTCGGTTGAGAGGAGTCTCTGTGACATGTCCCCATCTATAACCCACACTTCTGATCCTTATGTCAATACTGGCTGAATCATATTTTAATATATAGATATATAGATATATAGATATATAATATATAGATATATAGATATATAGATATATAGATATATAGATATATAGATATATAGATATATAGATATATAGATATATAGATATATAGATATATAGATATATAGATATTGTTTTCTTTATTAGGTTCTTACTCCACAAGATTGGATGTAGTGCCTCAATAATTCTTGCCTTTTTCCTATCTTCTTTAGCATATCTTTATTATCCCTGCCGTCCTCACTTATTGTAACCCCTAGGTACTCGTACTGTCCAACACTTTTTATTACTCCGTTTTGCGTTGTCCTGTGTCACCTATAGTCATGTTATTATGTCCTTTGTGCGTTTATCTATAAACCCCATTTTGTGTATTCTTCTGTATATATATATATATATATGTATATATAGTGCAATATTGTTTCAAAATGTGCTCACGATTAGATCTCATATAAAAGAGAAACTCTTTTGAAAAACCTCTTTTCATATTAGTTTACCTTTCTCTAATATTGTCTTACAAGGTATCCTAAATGCATACTCAATTTCGGCTTTAATTATAATTAATAATTCTCTACAATCCCTTGTTTTTACGCCTTACATTTGTTATTGCTATTTCTTTTTATGTTAAATTTTAGCTTTTATCATTTCAAAATAATATAATAATAATAATAATAGAAGATGACGCACAAGATCTTAATGTTTGTTTGCCAGCAGTATTCATGTATTATAAATAAGCAAAATCTTTCTCTTTCATAATTTCGTCTCAATCTAATCGAACTGTGCTCCCACATAATACACGTCAATAGATTATTAGATCACCCTGTTTCATGGCGCTTTCTTTTTCTATCTTCCGCGCATAATTTCTGTACAAACGCAGTTGCTTTAATACTGTATATAAAGAAATAATTATTAAGCTAATGAAACTTAAAGTTTAGGATATTGATTCTTTCAAATTAAGGTTAAGACATTCCAATATATTAAGTGCCTTACTATAAACGATGATAATAATTTAATAATAAAAATTCTTATTACATGTAAATGATATTTTTGATAAGGATATGTATATCTCAGTCTAAGATGATAGATAACTTTTTCTAGTTAGGCAGTAGCTTTCTTCTGTATTTTTATACGGAATTTTGACTTTTACAAAGAATTTCGCCGTCCATTTTAGTCTGAAGACGAATCCTGATAATTCTCGTTTAATATATACTTGTTGCTGATATTTTCAAAGGAAAATGAAACGTTTAGGGTAATGTATCAAATACATTGAAATACATAGGTATGAGATATCGAGTGCGACAACGTTCGATTCTATTTTTTTTACTATTCAGTAGAGCCAAATTGGTGTCGGACAAAATTGAAACGAAAAGACAATTTACTATACACGAAAATTAATGTGCCTTAATTTTATAGATATGTACAAGTTTATAATAACTTTTTATGTGATGTGCGATACATTCCAGTTTTTTTTACTCGACAGTAGAGCTATCAATGTATTCTCTTGTTTTTTTTCTTTATGTTTATGGTGACTTTTCGGATATAGTCGCGGGTCGGCCACATTGCATTTTTTGTATGTTATAACCGTGACCTACCCCGAAAATTTAGAAAAATCACTTTCGATTAATGCCACACAAGATGATAATGACGATTTTGTAAGGCTTTTGTTGTAACAATAATGTCTGCGACTAATATATTAGGCAATTGGATTTGGGTTGATTATTTTTGTTGTTATAAATATTTTTTTTTTTTTGGTTAGAGGAGAAATTATTTATTATGACTTTCAAAGATGTGGTTAGTACATACAGATGTTGCACATATAATTATAGAATTTTACAAACACGTTTCTTGAAATCTCGCTTAAACTTAAAATGAAATCATCATAGCATCTCTGACTTTCACGGCCGTTTTTCATAGTCGTAACAGTTGTCGGGTTCTGCCGTGTCACTAGGTTTTTGTCGTTGACGTTTCGCGAACAACTGCGGTTCGCTCAAAGGTACTTGTCAAGTTCAAACACCTTTGAAAATGCGAACCGCAGTTGTTCGCGAAACGTCAGGGACAAAAACCTAGTGACACAGCGGAACCCGACAACCGTTACGACTATAAAGTCGTGTCATGTTGAAATTTTCTGTTTATATCCGGACAAGCAGTTAAATGATCTGTGGTGAAATCTGATGCAAAGAATGAATTTAACATACAGTAACAACATATCCCCCTTTCCTTCAAAGCGATAACAGCACCCTCCAAAACACTGATTTTCGTTTTTGGTCAATTAACTTCTATTTTTGAATTGATTTTCGATATCTCGTTAATATATCGAAAAGTATCGATTCCTTGCAACATTTGCTTGCCTGTTACAGTGATGTCCCGAAAAGAGGAGAAATACAATTAGAACTTTCGCATTAGAACATTTTAAAATTTCGTGGATAGTTCAAGTTAGCTACTCTAACAATAAAGGTCACATTCTCTAATTTGTCAAGGTAACGCGTGCAAATATGGTATTTGCTGTTGGAACTACCAATTTGAATTGTCCGTGAAATTTAAAAATATCTGCTACTGTTCAGCTTTGTAGCTATATGGAAATTAGCTACATCTTAATCAGTTTAATATTTGTGATAATAATTAAAGGGAAGTGTAGTGGGAAGTGTAACAAGCTAAAGAAAATGGTAGGAACAATGATAGTTCTACATTTAGTGTCACATAAAAATCTCATTAACAATTAAGTACTTTAAAATGAGACCCGGTACAAACCAAAACCCTTACTGTAAAGGAGATAAAAGAAAGTGGTTTATTGAAAAGTATTTTCATTTACAAATGAAACATTGTAAATCGTCAATAACATGTGAGCTCCCTAAGTGTTTTTTAAAATGCTCTATGAAGTAAAAATGGAAGTTTATTATGTTTTATAATAACGTATATCAACAAATAGTTTTCCAAATTAACAATCCAGATGAAAATCTTCAGTTTCACTATTTTCTCTTGCATCATCTATTAGAGACCATGGTAGGATCGATATATTGCCAGAATAAACTCACACAAGTCCTTCAATTTTGTCGCTTCTTTGGGTTGATTGATAGATTGGATAACTGACAACCTAATCTAAATCTATGGTTTGTAGCTGTCGTTTGTCCGTTGTAACAGTAAACAATATGGGTCCATTGTCAATATCGTGATTCGAGGAGACAGTGATACTTGTCTACTCACACCTTATTCACTTGTATTTGATTATGATAAAATGCTTCAAGTCTTTTTTGAAAAGAGTTTGGTAAAAAGAACAATAATCCTTGATCATATTTGACACTACATTATCAACAGTAAAATTGTTTGAGGTTTTTTGAACTTTAGAAAGCCACTCTTCATGCGAATATAAGTATATTTTTCGTTTTTCCTTTTCAAAGGATGTAAAGTTGCGATCTAGCAAGGAGTGGCCAAAAAAGATGAATACTGTACCAAAGCTAATTTTTTATTCTAACCGATGCAGTTGTCGGTGAAAATGCACCGAGTTTTTACATAGTTTTCAATAGAATGGCCCAGAAAAGACATTGGAACCTTTTTGTGCCCTCTACTTCAGCACACATTTATATAACAGAACCACCTGAAGTAGCGAATAAAAGCATTAGTTAAAAACCTATAGCTGCCTCTTATAGAATTTGTCCCCAATAGGTAATATTGAGACCGACAAATGTTGCTAATAATGGAAACTTATGCCATCAAATGTATCATCCATTTCTGCTGCTTCACTTAACATTTTAATATCATGACAAAATTTTTCTGCTTTAACTAAGTGTAGCTTGTGACAAATAGCAAATCATAGGAAATTTCAAACTTGATATTTTTGTTCATTTTAGATCCAATAAACTTAACACAGGAGGAAGATATTTCTTTGTAGATTTGTTTCTGCTGTAATAAAGAAATATGGACAAAGAATAAAAATAAGAGTAGACATTGTTTCAAAGCAAGAACAGTTTACACTTCTAAAATTGATACTTCAATAATATTGATAGTTTAACAACTGCTGTGATTAAGTTGCCTAGCAATGAAATATTTTGATTGTATCTGATGAAACAGGAGACAGTTACAAGTTAACGTCAAAATTACCAAAACCTTTATCACTGTATATTAATGTAAAATCTACCTGATATTATTGATTTTGTTCCTCCGCTACATTTCAAAATATATGCAAGGTGTTGTGCTTAAACTAAGAACATTGACATCGCTTCTTGTAATATCGGAAATGAAATTGACAATACTAAAAATTAAGTTTACAAAACACAAGATTCATCCTGATAACGTTAGCTGTTATTCAAAACGCAGTGGCGGCTCGTGATTCGGGTGGGCATAACATGAATATAGTTCTATTTTTATATATACATATAGAAAGTCCATCCTAAGCACTATCCTACCTTTTTATAAACATCTCCCACAGTTGATATATTGTCAAATGCCCCTATGAATTGAATACAGTTTTATAAATAAAATAGCCAAAACGTTACGTCCGTTTGCTGTCACTGTTTCTCATATTTTTTCACATGTTTCAAAATAGAAAAACATCTATCTATTTTAATTATTGATAATCGTAGGTGTACTAGAGATTATATACGGGGTATTAGAAGTTTCAAAAATACTATTTTCTATCGTACACACACGTGTAATTTGCTATCGATTCAGTTTCTAATTTTGTGCTCTTTAGTATAGGATATGAAGCCACGATGTTATAAAAGTATTGTTGTTGGGTATCTGATTTAAAATATTTAGAATCAAATAATTTTATTGCACGTAAAATTAAATTTATGCTAAATTGACATAATAATTCAATAATTGTAGAGATATGCGCTTCTCCGGTTTGAAAAATGTAATGTTTTATTGTTGACGTTAGAAGTAATAATAAGTATTTGTTGTTGATTGGATGAATCTGCTTCGTCGAGTTTTATGGCGATAAGTTTTGTATGTTTTATTTAATCTGCTAGTTTGTTTCTGTAAACCTAAGCATCAACATTTATGAAGGTCGTAGAAACTTAAATTATAATCTAATATTGCTTAAAAATGAAATTATCAAAAAATTTCCATAACCCCAAGATTCTTTTTTTGCGCTTGGAAATATTCTTTGTTCTATACTTTAAATAATATCCGAAGTGAAAAGCAATATACTAAATATAACTCTCTTTTATAATTCCTAAATATTTCAAAAAAGTTATACCTGGGTGTAGGTCATCCTACATGAAATCAGTATCGCCTTTGTGGTAGAAGCCAAATATGCTTTAAAATCTATTGTTGATCTATTTGAAAGAATACAACTTGAATACATGTCTTTGTCTTAAAATAAGTTTAGATTGCAGAACTATGAGACAGCTACAAGTTATGAGCAAAGAGTTTATTTTCTATTATTTTAGCAGCAATTATTCTATTTTTTTAGTCTATTTCTTGTATTAAGTAATTAGATTCTTGAAAAGTGATTCTTAAAAAATTTTTTTCTACAGCGTAATTTCTTACAAAAGAAAACAAACAAAAAGTACTACGAAATTTAAAAGTATGTAGTACTATTTTGGGCAAGGTCATTTAACTGCATGTTCAATAGTAGATGATTCTATAACCAAAATTCCTAAAAAATAATGGCCATAGGCGTAGATAATTGTTTTCAAAAAGGAAATTTAATTGGTAAATTTCATTTACCCACAAAAAATTAGAATTCTCCTTGTTTGGTTTTTAATTGTAACGCCTTTGATTAGACGTGAGGTTTTCTAAGACATGTGGTGGGAAACTATAAAAAGAAGAAAAGGTCATGGTTGCCATGTATTATTTTACGTACTAATCTATCTTTGAAACAGAATAAATTTTTGTCAATGTTTTTTACTTGTCAATAGTTGGCATGGGATTTTTTTATTAGATGTTTACATACTGGTAGCTTTTGATATATATTGTATAATTATTAATAACTATTTAAGTTTTTTTTATGATATTGGGACATTTTTTATAGTAACTATATAGGTATTAAAAAAGAAAGTGTTGGGGATAAGCTTGTTCATATACCCAGACCGATTTGTATATCAGCAAGCTACCTAATCCTTTTAAAAAGGTTGTAGGTTAGTATAAGCCTTCTGCATTTTCTTTAGCTTTCGCTAGACTTGGTGTGTTATTCTTACCGATACAATGCGTTATATTCATTTTTTGTGTTATGATCATAAGAGTTTTTAGCGTTTATTGTTTTATTTTTATCAATTTTTTAAGTAAATAGCGACATGACGTTGAAGATTTGCATTGTATCGGTAAAATATGTATTGAAACTAACCCTTTTTTATTTTCCCTTTTATTTGTATTCGTGCAATCGTAAGTTTAAGAATTATTATCCTACGAACCGTTTCATGATCTACTAACTCAATTTTTATAGTAGGGCGGTGCATGGAACACATTTATCTTTCCAATGCGAGCGCTAAAAAAACGCGCTCTCAAAGACACAGACACGCAAAATAGGACACTCCAATTTCTAGCGAAAGTTCTAAAATGGAGTGAAATATTTTACTTATGTGGATACATCCTCTTACTGTACGCAGCTCTTTACTTCATTACGATTTGTTCTAATATTTTACACTTTATTAATAAATGTTTATGTCACATTAATGCTTTTTTGGGTTTAATGTTAGATTTCCTATTTGCAAATCGAAGCGGTACCCATTCTAATTATTAAGATTCAATTTTATTCGAGCGATTTCGAATGAGTTTATGCGCGATTCAAAAATCGGACTTGTACGAATTAAAATGGGTATCGCAGCACTTATGTGGGCTAGTTTTGTTGGTTATCCGGGAGATGGCGTCGTTCGTGGTGTCTGCTGCCGCCACGTGGTGGAACGGTAAAACTCTGCTACACTGTGGTGAGTCTATTTATTACTTATTTACGCATTTTAGAATAACACACTTCTTTGACAATTTATAGAAGTAGAAACGTGTTTTTGTGAAAAAAATACGAAACCATTTCGATTTACTTTTACAACAGCTTTTTATGTGGGTTCTGGCGCCATTTTTTTTACTATTTTGACGCCGTTTTGGTAATAGATGGCAGCACAATTTCACTCAATCATAGCATGTACAAAAGTTCGGCAATCATAATTGTATTAATCATTTATTGTAATTTTCGAAACTAGGTGTCGTCACACATTAATTTTAGTATTCACCTATGTATCTAATCAATTTGATTCTGCTTCTTACGTTTTCTGTACATACCTATATTTTTCATATATACGTATATATATGTATGCATATTTTTCAGGCGACAATCTTAGAGCATGATATGCTAAGTCATCTTTTTCGAAGAGTAGAGCACAAACTATCTATAATCTAAAGCACAGTACGAGAAATATTTAAGTAACACTTCTTTTAGTGAATTTGCATAGAGTATGAGTGTTAATTATTATTTACTCTTTTTACTAAGGGATTTATGTGGTTGTGTTAACAAATTTGTACTTAATAGGTGGTCCTTTTATCAATGTTTAGCATTTATGATCTACTGCGAAATGGAATTCCTCTCAATTACACAGGGTCTTAAAAGTAATGAAACCAGCGATTTGAAATTTTGGTGGATGATATGGATAGAAATGTACTTTCTAAAAATATTTTAATTTCCATGACACACCCGATTAAACTAGAAATGGATAGGGATTTTTTTATTTCAAATATAGCATCCTAGTCAGGTACAACTATACATGGAATTGGTGAAATCATTCACGAGAAAGACAGTGTGTGGAGACAAAAGAACGACACTGTGTTAGTATTTTTTGTCTCCATACATAGTCTTTCACGTAAATGATTTCACCAATACCATGAGTAGCTGTATTTAGCGACATTATTATGTTAGGTACCGTTTTCTAGGCATTTTATATGTGACCTTAGACAGGATATATCACAACGGGTTTTAATTAGAAAAATATAGAAAAGTAATAAGACTTACGTTTTAAAATTTGGTTTTCGGTTGGAAATATTTTCAGAATCCTACTTCTGGTTACACTGGAAGCAGGATTTTGAAAGAGACTCTCTCACTCTTATAATTGATATGAATTTCCGAAACAATTGTTGTTTGTTTAATAAACCTTGACTCTAAAGTGAGTGGCTTTTCAATTATTTATTTCGTTCTGTAAGATAATTATTTCAGTATGCCGCATGCTAAACTTAATGCAACAACGCAAAGTATTTAGAAAAAAATACCAATTTCTTTGTATTTTTAAATAGCAAGCTATTTTTTTCAGATTTATTGAATCTTACATTTAAAATTGTCCAATAAGTATTCTCTTCCCTATAGTAAAAGTTTTAGCGTTATCTTGAGAAACATATTCACTCTCAAAATTTTACCTTTAGTAAACAAAAACAAAAGAAAATCAAGTTACTTGTCATTAAATTAATTAGATTTGTAATATCTTATATCTGTATTTTTTTTGAGAAAAAAATTAAATTATTCAAAAACTGTTCACTTCAGGCGCAAAATTTAAAGTTATGTAAGGAGTTCTTACCAAGTTGATATCTACATCCGATATAATCGGAAGTAAAAGAATTTTTCAAATATTTTAAATCAAAAGAACTTAATCCAAAACTATTACCTTCCAAAGTTCAAGACAAAACCCTTATTATATTTCTATAGTCTTCTAACCAAACTCGTCATGATATACCCTGTGATTAGTTTTAAAGTCTATAATTGAATGTATCTACAATTTAATATTGTCCCCTTCAAACTACGATCCGTCGGAATGCATACATCGTCTCCAGCGAGTTTTCCATTCCTGGTAACAATTCTGGAAGTCTTGTTCCTGCTGTTTAAGATCTGCGTCATAACTTCTTGGATGTTGCTTATTGTTCTGCAATGGGAACCTTTCAATTTCCGCTTAAGCGTTGGAGAAAGAAAATAATCACATGGAGCTATGTCTAGACTGTAGGGCAGGAGCGTTTGCGAAAAAGCGTTTTCTGTGTGCGACCTTACATTGGCAACTCGTAGATCTCGTATCACGATAATGCCCCCAGTTACAGCTCATTGTCGGTTAGAGGATTTTTGGAAGAGAAAAACATTCCTGTACTCCCACACCCGCCTTACAGTCCAGATATGGCTCCACGTGTTCTTCTTTAACGCTTAAACGGAAATTAAAAGGTTCCAAATACAGAATAATAAACACATCCCAAGAATCACGACCCATGTTCTATAGCCTAACGGAGTAAAATTTCTAGGATTGTTACCAGAAATAGAAAACTTGCTGGAGACGCTTTGTGTATTCCAAAGGAGCATAGTTTGACGGGGACAATATTAAATTGTAGATTCTGATTAATTCTGAGACCCCGTTATCGATTGTTCGGACAATTTTTTCAAAGGTACGTTAAACGGTGTAACACATTATTAGGTCTATATTGTGTAAATTTTGAGAAATTAATTTTTTTTCTGAAAATTTTGACAGATACACAGTTCGCTATAAACATTTACACCTTTTATTAGATACCAGTAACCAAAAGCAGATATTTATTGACAACATGAGGACACACTTCTCGCTCTGAATACATTTCAAAAATTTCTGTTTTGAAAAATTCTGTCGAACACGAATCTATATCGCAGCAAAAATTTGCTTTTTGTTTAATAACTCCTATTTTCGACTATTTCTTGATATTATACTTGAAAAGAAAATAGAAATAAAACATATTCTACTTCCTATATCTAAATCTATTCATTTTCGAGTTATCTTGATAAAACCATGATAACAGCGATGAACAGCTGAAATTAGTAGGCCTTCCTCAAGTGAATATGACATTTCGTTTGTATCTACGTTCAAAGCATATAAATTGTAGTAGAGTATAACAACTAAGATGTCTTAAATTTATTTTATATACATCTTTGGCATGGTCAACCAGGCTCTCAGACTTTATTCCTGGCAATATTTTCGTATAAGATTCTATCGAAACCATGGCTTATAACGTTCCCATTTATTTCCGAGAAATCTTGGACGAAAGAGCTAGGACTTTGGACATTGTCAAGGAGATTCCTAGACTTAACTCTTTACGATTTTTTTCATATGGCACTTCTATTTATTTCAGAGAAATACTGGACGAAACAATTAAACGAAGTTTCGCGAGTGTTAATAGAAACGAGATACGAAGGTCGATAAATTTTGTAGTACAAATTCCACTTCACCCTCAAATAATGGACATTATTTTGAGCATTTTCTGTGTGTTTATATATCCAATCCTCTATAATCTCCGTTTTCTAAATTAAATGTTTCCAACACTCGCTTCGGGATGTTTGTTACTTTTCTACCATTTTTCTGCTTTAATAGAATCGCAGAGATCTTTAGCCATTTTACAGAGAATATGAACGACCTCAGCTACTTCTTATAAATCCAGCTGAGCATGAAGATTTGTTTATTCTATGTTTTTCCATCACTGCCAATTGCGGTAACTTCAGTTGCCATTTTTGCCTGTTGTAAATCGCTGTGATTTTAAATATTTGGTTGGTACAGCTTCTTGAACGTCACTTTTTGCAAATGTTCTCGAATTCACTTACTTGAACAATCTTTATATTGCTTAATTGAGACCTTAATGCCTATCTAAATAACTAAAACTTTAGCTTAATCATCTATAGCTTCGTCCCGCTCAGTAAACAAAATAGAAGATCTTTTCTTGATTAGTGGCATGACAGAAAATAATTTAGAACCAAATTCACGTAACGTTGTAGATACATGAATGGCAGTTGTTAAATTAGAAAATGGAGATTGTCCAGATTAGGAAGTCTTCAAAAGGAGGCCGGAGTTTGTTTCTAAAGTGTATTCTTATGAAATTATGGCTTAGAGTATCTGTTTCTGCTTGGCTTTCTCTCGCTTGTACCGTATTTAAAAAAAATGTTTTTGGCATGTCTTATTTCCGTGTAAAGACGAGTGTACAGTGAAGATGATTAAAAATGGGCTTTTAAATAGATATAATAATAATAATAATTGTGTCGCGTTCGGTGATTGGTTCTATGTCTTGCTGAACGGCCTGCGCTGATTGACAAGTTTCTGATTGCGTTTCGTCAGTCCGTGTTTTGGCGGGCTCTATGATTCGAGTATAGGTTTCATAGTGTCTTTGTAAGTATCTTTTCTTTCCGATTGGGATTGTCTTTATGTTCGAGTACCTCAATAGTTTCTCGATATAGCGGTGTGCAGCAAAGGCATGTTGTAATGGAGTGTGGGGTCGATGATCTATGGGTTTTCAAATTTTATTGATTTATTGATATAGCCCAGTGTACGACATTATTTGCATTTGGTTACGCAGATACAGTAAATTCGATATACGCCTGGTGAGCAAGGAGGATCTCTACAATCCTTGACTAACCTAAATTCCCTTGAAATTTTTCTATGGAGCGATAGAGCGTTTTGACGTTGTCTTTTTTCCAAAAGCTTCCCATACGATCGGTTACCTAGGGAATGAACGGTAAGAAATGCGGTGCTGGTTGGTTTTGTTGCATCGGTTCCCGTACTGTGATATTTTCGCGGTTTTCATATTTTCTGCTGTTATACCATTTTCCTATATTTCTTTTCTTGGTGCTTCTTCAACTTGTTTTCTTCTTAAAATATGCTTCACCGTTCCCCGCTATTAAATTTTTATTTCTAATGAATACTTTCTGTTTGCTTTCGTTTCTATTGCTCTCGTTTTAATCTCTGTAAAAATTACATATCCATTACGTTTTCCATTTTTGCTACTCTTTTTTTGTAAAATTTGTTGTTTCTGTTCCTTAGTGTATCGATGGTACTTGATGTTTCCTTGTTCTCTTCTCATTGTGTTCTCCAAATTTCTCTTATCAACTTGTGTAATGTGCGATTTGCCGATATCCTTCATCTTTGATATACCGTCCCATAGTTCATGTTACTAAAATTTATATTAATATTGAATGTAGATATTCTATAGTCTATCCGTTCTAATTATTTTAAAGTAGTTTTGTACGTACACTGTATTTATTTGAGCGTTGTACTATGCAATGAAGGTTTATAATACGAATTTTGTGATTAACACATTACCCTTAATACAGTTCTGTAATCTGGTAATAATCTGAGTATTGCTATGAAAGCTGTAGAATATTCAGTTCTACGGTTTATAAACCTTCCCTCCAGGTTAGTTATTTTCAAATATTTTTGAAGTGTGATTGTGAGAGTCATAAAATTAGAATGTAGGAGACTCTTCCACAAAAGATCAGATTCTGACTTTTTTATTTTAGTCCAATAACGATCAAATCTTTCGTCATAATGTTTTCTTTTAAGGGTAGTTTTTTTGTGTTGAATATTAGCTTTACTATTAAGTTTTAGCAAAAACAAAAGTAATCTAGGTGGTTCCAGCAATCTTTCTTGTACATTTTAAACATTTTTGATTTATTATGGTATATTGCCTGTATTCTTTTTCTCTGGATCGAAGTTTAAATTCGTGTTGCAATCGTAACACTGTCAAATTGTAATTCGGATTTTTAGATATATAGTATTATTCTTTAAAATTGTAGCAAGTTGCTTTTATCTTCAGCGAATCTCTCCAAAATTTCTCATCAACTATTTTTGCTTCTTGATTAGCTCGTATAACTAAATTTATTATGTCTAAATATTTTTATTTAAGATCAAAACGTTAAATTGGTTTTAGTGTTTATTACTACTCTATTATTTATTAGAACCATAACAAAATTCGCTGATATTATATATATTACCAATAGCAAGTTGGAATGTTAACCAACTCAACTCTATGTCAAATTGGGTTTGTTTTTTCTACATGGTTGGGTTATTTGTTTTCTTTTTTTTGAGAAATTATTGTTATCTGTTTGAACTATTTTTTTAGTATATGCAATTATTCACGAATTAATACCTTATTTACTTTAGGCGGAAGTATACTACCGACAGCGTTCCATCCAGGAGCAAATTTTCCAGGATTCGCTCCAGTGCAGCTGGCTGCTCCGGCACTAGGTCCGCGACAATTTTTCCCACCACCAATCTTCTATTGGCCTTATCCTAGTCCTCCTGTTTCACCAACTAGTTACTATGCTCCTACAATGCCACCTCCTGGTGCTCTACCACCGCAGCAACCTCAGCAAGCTATGGTAAGTGAACCCATAGAAATTGTAAGACACATCTACTATTTAATATGAGGGTGGATTAAAATATTCTATTCTTCTACGATTTACACTTTTATATATATATATATATATATATATATATATATATACGAACTACTTCCGGAATTAAACCGTGTCATGAGATGTATAGAAAAGAAATAAGAGTACGAGGAGAAAGAAATAAAAGGAAAAGAGATAAAAAGAAGAAGAATGAAAAAAGGAGAGGGTGCGTGAAATAGAAAGAAAGGTAAAAAGAGTAAGGGAAGGAAAGAGAGACAGAACAGAGGGGGGGAGGACGAGAGAAAAAGAAAGAGAACAAAAGAGAAAGGCGGGATCTCTCTTTTGTTGTCGTTCTTTTTCTTTTTCTCTTGTCCCCCCTTCCTTTTTCTGTCTCTCTTTCCTTCTCTTTTTACCTTTCCTTCTATTTCACGCACCCCCTCCTTTTTTCATTCTTCTTCTTTTGATCTCTTTTCCTTTTACTTCTTTCTCCTCGTATTCTTTTTTCATTTCTGTATATCTCATCATGACACGGTCCAATTCCGGAAGTAGTTCGTTTATCCCTAACTCTGGCCGTGGAAGCCTACGTAGCGTACGTACTCATATATATGTTGTAGCGTATGTTTTCGCGGGTAAAGGATGTCTTATTATCCTCTCGGGTTTTGTCCCGCGTTCGGCGTTGGTTCTTAGAAGAACCATGTACGTCCTGACGTTTCGATGTAATTGCATACATCTTCTTCTTGGGGTCGTGATTTCGACAGTCGAAAGCTTAATTCACTCGACATGGTTGTACCTGAACAGCAAAGTCCACAATCCGCTCGAGAAGTAAATTTCTTAACTTGGGTTCGTCAAGGTGAGCGTCTCCAAGGTGAACCTTTCTTTCCCTGCAGACTACCGGGCAGTTGACAAGGAGGTGCACAAGAGTTTCCTCTGCTCTCCCACACTTTCTACATGAAGGAGAGTTTAGTAGGCCCATGCGATGCATGGGTTTATTCAATGGGCAGTGTCCGGTTAAAATCGCTGTAAGTGCTCTCAGTTTGATCCTGCTCATAAGAACTGCCTTACGCAGTTTTACTTACACTGTTCCAGTAGGACCGGTGAGTTCAAATTTAATAAAAGTCTTAATACTGCCATAGGTACTCCCGCACGTTGGTTCAGGGCCTGAGAATGGTCATCCACTGGCGTCTCGTGCTAGCCAGGCAGCTATTTCGTTCCCTTTGATCCCCGAGTGGCTTGGCATCCATCTCAGCGTAACGCTGCGAAGTACTACCAGTTGTTGGAACCTTCTATAGCACCCCAATACTACTTCGCAGTCGAACTTGTCAGCTTGTAGCGCTCTAAGGACGGCTTGGTTGTCCGATATGATTTCCACCGCTTTAAAGTATGCGCGTACTCAATAGAACTCTCCGCACATGTCTGGATGACAATTACTTCTGCTTGGAAGATGGAGAGGGAGACCCTTGGGCTGATGACCTCACTTTCCGGTTCTCCCTCTTTCCAAATTCCAATATCTGTGCTTTTCGAGGCGTCCACAAACCAGCGAGAGACGTCCCGCCTCGATTTGTGTGCACATGGCTTTATTACCTCACTGCTAAGAATAATTACATTGTGTCCCTCAGCAGGTTGAATTTTGTCGGTTCCTATCGACAGTGGTGCTGTCCGTTCGATATAGTTAAAGATGCTGGTATGGTCTCCGAACCTGACAGAAAATCCCTTGCACCCACTACATTTGACTCTGAGGGCTCCTAAGGTTGCTCTTGACCTCAGGACCAGCTACAGTGGTGGAACACCAAGGATGGTCTCCATCACAGCCCTCGTAATGCCCAATCAAGCAATCCTTTGGACTTTACCAAAGATCTTGACCGCGTCTTGATCTTCTACGTCTAGTCTTGATTGGCTTTCTACCTCCAGATTAGCGACGCATACGTTATAATAGGCACTATAACTCTCGTGTACATCCAGTGAACCATTGCTGCTTTTAGGCCCCGCGTTCTACCAAACATTCCTCTGCAGGACCAAAAAGTCCTTGTGGCTTTATTTGTCGTTCTTCCAGATGTGCTTTGTACGTCACTTTGGTGTCCAAAATTACTCCTACATATTTAGCGTCGGTTGATACAACAATTTTGAACGGTGCCATAGTGGTTTTGCTAGAGTTAACATTTAACCCTTCTTTTCGGCACCATGTTTCTACGAGCCTGAGTGCGACTTGCGAAATCAATTATAAATGAGGTGCTAATGCATAATGCAATTATATCTGTAGGGTTGGTAAAAGGTAAATTATACCATGATATCATAAAGTTTCTGCGACGAAAATGGAAAATATATGTCTGAATTTGAGTCATATTATCACTCGTAACACAATCTTAACTTTTGAAAATTATTTGTCATCGCGACATTAATAAATACATCATTTAATTTAAAGATACAATAAAACAACAAGCTTAGTAGGCATTTAAGATTTTATTAACAAAAAAGGCGAAATTAAAGCAAGTGTTGAAATTGTTGTCCATTATTTTCAATTCGCAACAAGAGTTTTAAATGTTCTTTAAATGAGGAATCCCGAAAAAGTCCATAATTGTCAAACAAGGTGATCGTGGTGGAAATTCAATTATCATAAGTAATTCGATCGTCAAAAAACTCACGGGGAAAACCAATATTTTCTGGTGTTGTGTGTATCGTTACACCATCTTGGTAGAAGTAACCATATTGTAATCCATCTTCGTGCAGCTGTTCAATAAACTCATTCAAAATGTTGCTATGCCTCTCAGCATTAATTGCAAAATGATGCAATAAAAATATAAGCATATTCACTACTTCACATCCGAGTATTTTGGAAATTGACGTACCACGAAAGATGAAAAAACGTCAAATTTAGCAGGTCACCATTTTGGATTAAATTATTTGCAAACTACTGGCAGTAAGCAAGATGTATGTCTAGGGGAGTCTACCGGAAAAATAGTCTGATGTGCATCATTTTCTTTATAATTTTAATGTTCCATAAGAAAGTCCAATCTCTTGACGTTTCAAAGGTTTTGTGGATTCATTTTCCATCCGTTGACTAACTCATTTATAACTTCTCTTCTTGATGTACCAATACGTGATTTATAGCCCACCAGTCTCATGAAATACACCAACACATAGGTAGAGCAGTAAACTCCACTCCACACAAATTAATTAATTATTCAGAACGCAGCATTTCGAAAGCGCGTGTTACCGACTGGGACATGACAATGAAAGTCCACGTGCTCTCGAAACGCTGCGTTCCGAATAATTAATTAATTTGTGTGGAGTGGAGTTTACTGCTATACCTGTGAATTATGCAACCATACAGTCTTTGCTATCGTTAGACCAACACAATTGGAAATGGAATTATAAATTTTTTTGGGAATTTCTAAATCTGAGAAGTGCTCTCCAAAATCATCCAAACATGCACGCTGGCTATACACCCAAATTCCATCAATTCGCACTCCAGTTCGAGAATAGGCTTCAATCATATACGCTTTTTGCACTGTATTATAAACCATATTTGAATTTATTCAAACACGATGTTCAAACTTGCTTATTTTATGACAGTCAATACTTTCTAATTCAATGCAATCGTCGCCTTACAAACTTTGATATCACGGTATTTGGTTGTGCTGGATACGAAAATCTAATTTTTAATGCTTTCTTATAGATGTTTTACTGGTTTACAGATTCCTCCAGATTGCATTCCTTTACCCCCAATGGCAGCTCCTATCCCCACAATAGACGGCCGTTTTATACCGGAATCCATGCCGAGACCAGAACATGAAAAGCCAAGACCAAATTTCGGTAATCAATATGTAGAGCTCTTAATCTAAGAAAGGAAAATAATGAAAGCTTAGTCATCTTTATAATATAGAAGGAAAACTATCTAGTTAGTAGTCTATTTTAAAGTATAGTTGATCAACTGTAGTAAGTATAATTTCGCAAAGCGATGACAATTTACTTAACGGATAAAGCAAGTCTAATGTACACATATCGAGTCAAATCAAATTTAAAATAGTCCTTTTTTTTGTGTATAAAATATACAATTTATGATATTGTAATATATTTTGAATGTAATTTAACTTAATATATTATTATGAACGATTGATTTCATATAGATTATAATATAGAAGATTTATATATAATATATTATATATTTTATTTGTTAACAGATGAAATTTTATTTTGATCGATTTAGATTTGAAATACATGAAAGGATTAAATCGTTAAAATTGTGACTATAATATATATGTAATTGTATGCATGCATATACGATATATAAGCTATTTATAGAGCCACGATTTGATAAATTCTTTGTTTTCTTTTTTAATTTATTCACATTATACGGAGGCTCTTTAAATAAATGATATTCAAGTGCATTAGAAATCGTGCAATCTTTACGCCGAATTTTATTTTTCATTTCTTTTATTATTCTAGTTTATTAATTATGTTAATTTAGCGTCAGAAAGTAAAGAAAAGATACAGCAAATATTACAACGTCTTCCAATTTCTCTTAATTTTAATATATATATATACCTACAAAATACTTATATGTAAAAGATCGAAATTTGTTTTAGAAATGCTCAAACTATGGTATACATATATATACTATTTTATGCGGTAAACCGCATCTCAATGCGAAAATATCAACTGGGAATTATTAAATTATCTTATAAATTCAGAACAATTGATTCAAGAAGAATAAACGTGAAGTATTTAATGCTACTTAATTGCGCTGCCTATTCCAAAGTTGCAACTGTAATTTTGCGGGTTGTTTAGGCTATTTTATTTATCAGATCGGAATGTCACTTCAATTGTTTAGTGGAATTTAAAAATTGAATTTTCGCAATGCGTGGTGGTTTAGCAGTATAGTTTTTAGGATATGCATATATCCTAATATATAATATATATTAGAATATATATGTCCTATATATATATATATATATATATATATAATATATATATATATATATATATATATAATATACATATTGTAAACCTCTAGCCAGGTTATATAATTATATTATTGAGAGTAATCCTCGCTTAGCTGCTTAGATTTTTTGTGATTTCTTAGAGTTTAGCGTATTATATTAAAATCTTTTAACTATTTTTAATTTGTTATGAAAGCTAGAATGCAAACAATTAACCAAATATGACCTATATATGCGAATTTCATCATTTCATTTGACGATTTTCTCTTCATTGACGGCTATTCAAGCTATTTAGACGTAGATATTTTCTTTAGTAATGAAATATTAACTACACCGTTGAAAAAGCAGCACGTTTCATAAAGCCAAAAATTTTCATTTGTCTCTATTTTTTTTATTTCGTTTTTTTTTTTGTTAATTTTTCCCACTATTCGCTTATTAGTCAGAAACGAATGCATAATACACTTATTTACGTAGCATTTAAAATGCTACAAGAAAAGTACATTAGATATACAAACTAGCGACTTATTAGACCTCGTGCAATATACTTAATAGCAACTATAATACTGTATGTGTTTGAACAATACTTAATTAGAAAGAAAGCGAAAAGAGGAGTTACTTTTTAGGTACGACACATATCCCTTAATGTATATATTATGACATATATACAAACAGATAAGTATGTACTAAAATATTCGCACTTCTTTCTCTACAAACGAAAAGCAAATATTTCCTGAAGCTTGCAAAGTCAATTTTCGAATATTTTTTAAACGCTAATGATATATAATATGATATAGTAATATTGTTGTAATTCCCTCATAATTTTTTGTCACAGTAGACGTTTGTTAGATTTTAATAATTGCGTAGTTTCGTAGTTAGTTCGATTCTTTTTTCGACTTTAAATAATGATAATATTACTTGAAAAGAGTATGAGATCTATTTGATACTACTTAGCCGTAAGTCAAACTTTGTGTGTGATCCAAGACCGCGTTTTGTCTGTCTCAATGATATTTACAAACGACTAGTGTTGATTATATATAAGAAAAGAAGATATTTTATTGTACTATCAATTGTACTGAAATTGTTGAATAAAATAGATGTTAAATTTCAGTTGTTATATTTGTGTGTTTTATTATGCCAATCCATCAGTTAAGCCAGCGTTTATAAGAACGTTTCTAGAAACAGAAAAATTTAAATATTCGCAATTTGTGAAAGTTTCTGATTGTTTTATGAAAGAGTCTTACAAGAAAGGTACACTACCGTCCACATTAATTCGGACACCCAATAAAGTCTTGTAAACTCTACTAAAAGATAATATAATTGCTTTTATATATAAATATCATTTATATTAGGTCCTTTATGAAGTTTATTGTTTGTTAATTGTGCAGGCAAACTTCCAAGAATATCGATTACAGAATGACCCAATATAGTAATTTTCAGAATAATCATCGCCACAAATAGGATTATTTTTAGAGCAATATTGCAGGTAATACATTGATAATACTCCTTGGGATAGGAGCAGGCCACTCGAATGTGTATTGTGTATTGACAAATACTTCAGTTTCTAAATAAACCTGCTTGTGCGTGCGTTAGTGTTAAGAGCGTATCTTTTTTTGTGGACCCGATTAAAGTTATTAAAATGCCTAGAAGAAAACGGACAAGTTTAGAAAAGCGCTTTGCGTCGAATTTCCGAAAAAATACATATTATTAAATCGACTGTTAGTGATATCATTCGGAGACATCAACTCAGTTTAAGAGATCGGGCCATAAGAGAATAACAACTCACGCCGACGATGAGCGTATAAAATTGCTGAGCAAGCAAAATAGGAGACTGGCAGCACCAGAACTCGACGCCGAAATGAACCGTGACCGTGCAAGAAAAATGTCTGTTACTGCAGTGAAAAGAGGACTAACAAACCGCAATCTTCATGGCCGCATTGCAACAAAAAGACTTCTGCCTACTTCGACGGGGTAACAGGCAAAAACGGCTGCACATACACATTGGACAGTGGGCAGGCATTGGGCAGTGAATGATTGGAAAAGGATGCTATGGACTGATGAGTCAAAGTTGGAGGCATTTGGACAATCAAGGCAGTATTGCAGTATTGGACGCTGCTTAATCCACCCTTGGAAAACGCCTACGTGCACTGGGAATGGTTCGGGAGGCAAGAAATTGGGTACCATACGAGTTGAAGAAAAGGGACATTGAAAGGGGTTTGGTCACGTGCAAAATATTGCTTCAACGATAAGAAGGAAGGAGTTTTTTCTTTGCATCGGATAATCGCTATTGATAAAAAGTGGATTCACTACGACAATCTTAAACGGAAATTAGCAAGGATGAAGCCATGTGAACCAGGTCCATCAACGCCAGAGCGCAATATTCGCGGGTTAAAGGTCATGCCTTGTATCTAGTTTGACATGCGGGGTGCAGTCTACTATGAGCTGTTGAAACCGTCCAAAACTATCAACTTCCAACGTTACCGACTTCAACTAATGCGTTTGAAACAAGCTATTCAAGAAGAACGGCCGGAATAGCGCGATAGACATGAGATTCTCATTTTGTAGCACCACAACGTTAGGCCACATGTTGGTGAATCCGTCCGTGCATGCCTAGAATGGGTGTAATGAGAGGTACCCCACCCGCCGTAATAACCAGACATTGTCCGTTCAGACTAACATTTGTTCCGGTCCATGCACCTTATATGGCAGCATACAGAAATGGGTAGATGATTGCATCGCCTGGAAAGAAATTATTCACTCGAGGAATCCATTTATTGCCAGAAAGATGGGCGAAGGTTGTTACTTTAGATGGAAAACATTTTAACTAAAATCATTTAATACTTTCATATTGAAACAATATTTTCTGTCTACATATAAAACGATTAAAACCTACTCCCATACCCTACGTACAAAAATAAACCCTAAAAACAGTCGTCGATTTTCTTTTGTTTCTGTGTGTGCATTGCTCTTTTGAGGGCGAAATCACTCCAACTTTGTGCGTTCCAGTCCCATTAGAGCAAACAAGTCTTTCTTTATCTGTCATAAACCCAGAAGCTGATTTTTCTTAAGTCGCAGCAAATATTTTCTGAGGTAAAAAGAAATTAAGACTAGTTTTGTCCATTTTTCTGGATATAAACCTCTTATAACCTGTTGATCTTGAGGCTGCTACTGCATCTGCTGATAATTTTTCACTAAACACATCCTTGCAAGCATTGTGGTTATAAACATAACACCAAAATATTGTCCGTTTCTGTTAATATCGTTAATAATCCTTAATTTCCCTCGAATGGCCTCCACTTGACTTAAGAGGACCTTGTTAATATTACCTTGCTTAAGCTCATTTCAGGCTATTTAATATATAATTTGAAACGAAAAGTAAATGTTTCTTTTAATTACGTTTAAAGGTTATAAAATTGCAATTTCCCATGATAATCAGTATACAAACATTTTTGGATTTTAGATGAAATGTCTTTCTCGATCGATTCTGACGTCTCTTTGTTTAGTGAGCTTGATCTATACGCAGTATTTATAATCAAAGTGTGAAGAATAGAAATACTTACACAGTAATTTGACGGCATTGCTTCTTGGATACTGTTTCATATTGGTTCTTTTCACTAACAACAATTTTGTATAGAATTCTATACTTAGATTATTTAGTACGATCTATTTTCTTCTGTAATTGCAATGTTTAATAGTAAATAAAAACAACAAAACTTTCTTATTACTTTTAATAGAATTAAATTACTTTGTATTTACAAAATTTGACATACAATACAATTCTTATATAAATTAGATTACGGAGTTACATTGAGCTAAAACAATTTCTTTCATTAAAATTACTTCACAATATAAAAATCACATCGTCACTTCGCATGTCCTTCATAATAATAATTTACGTTAAGTCTTTTAAAGAAACACACTAAAGTCATTGCATCTCGTTCGATTTAACACAAACTCCTTTAAAGCAGATCTCCGTTTCGTGAGAAACTTCAGTTGACGTAGAAGTTGATGTTTCAATGAAACCCAAATTCCATCCATCATCTTCTTTTATAGCCACGTTATCTAAATCAGAATCATCGTCTAAACTCACATCGTAGAGAAAATCCTGGTAATTTTCCGTAGTGGTTGTTTCCAATTCTGCGGGTATAGCCGGCGTGGCCGTTGTTGGAACTTCCGAAGAAACAGTCTCGTTCGTTAACGAAGATTCAGTTGTGGTTGGGATCGAAGTTTCCGTAGAATCGATTACTGTCTCACTTTCTGGTTTTAAGGTTGTTAATCGAAACATATTGTACAAGGAGTTAACGAAATCATTTTCTTCATTGGTAAATTTTACATTTACATTCTTGTCCTTATCTTTGCTATAGGTATCATACATATTTACACTCACAACACCCACGTTCTGAGATTCCTCTGCTTCAAAATCATCTACTACCTTCCTCAATTTAACCAATTTCCAATATCCTCGTTTTTTTGGTTTCTGCGTGGTGATGGCCTCCCCTTTCGTAGTTCTTATGGTACTTTGTGCATTGTTTTGAGCTTCAGTTGTAGTGTCATAAAGAGTTGTGTCGGCTTCTGTCGTCAATCCAACTTCTTTATCAGTTTTTTCAACTTTAAGGTCTTCGTTCCAATGATTTGAAGATGCCAGTATAATTTTAGGTCTTAAAATTGAAGAGTATGGTTCCTGGTCTTCATTTTCGTCCTCTCCTTCGGCCGGATCGATAGTTATTTGAAAACCTAATTTTGCAGGAGATTCTGGTTCATTTACGTTGGGAGGTGCAACTTCACTTTGAACGGTTTGAGGCGTATATTGTTGGTTATCGCTTTTTGCTTTTAAGTATAATTGAGGGTAATTTTCCGAGTCGGCTGGTTTCTCGGTTACGACTCCTTGAGGATTCTTAAAATGTGATCTACCTCTAGTTCTGGTTCTTTGAGGCGTTCTTCTAGTTACTTCATTAACTGTTTGCACTTCATTAGTACGGGTTGCTTCTAGTTTAGTATTACTTTCCCTCAATGGTATCCTAGTTCTGCGTTTAGTTTTCTCCGTCGTTGTAGATGTAGTTAAAGAAACGAATCTATCTGCTGCTGGCAAAGGTTCAAAGGTGGCCTCGTAATACTTCTCAGTGGTCGCCTGTTTCGGCAGTATTTGTCCAATAAAATGGACGGGTGTTGATGGGCTCTGCTGATTATTGGCGAAAATTTGAATGCCCTCGTCGTTTGTTTCAACATCTTCGTCTTCATATAAATCTGCCTTCGACTGATGACCTATGATAATTGGGTTGTATAAGGAGTTTTCGTCGTGAGTTGTTTTAACTGTTGTTTCTACGGTTGGCTGACTAAATACCGGTTGTCTAAAGAAACCATAAAATTCCTGTTCCTGTTCTTCTAGTGATGAAGGACTGCTTTCTTCATTTCGTAGTGTAGTGGTAGAGGTCGTTGTAGGTCTTTGCGTTGTCTTTCTAGTCCGAATTCTCGTTCGAATTTTAATAGGAGTGTGCTCCGTCCGCACCAAATTCCGATCAACATGATGGTTATGCGGTACGAACCTGTGTTTTGTCGGAAGTGGCCTTGTTGTTGTCTCTATCTCGGTAATTATAGGTGGAGCTGCGGTTGTAGAGTATGTTTGTTGGACTTGAATGGTCTTAGAGTTATCTAGTTTTTGTTCTGGATCACTTGGCACATTTTGATTAATCAAGTGTACATTTATGTTTTCTATGTTTTCAGTTACAGGGTCTTCTATCGTAGTAACTTGTAAATTGTACTTATTGACAAGATATTCTTCTTCAGGGGTTAAAATTTTCGACCTAGTGATTAGTTGTGGTTTTCTAACTGGTTGTTCTTCGTAAAACGCATGTTGAATTTCGATCTTCGGTTCTTGTTCTTCCGCAGGAATTGTAACAACTTGAGGAGTAGTAGTCTCTGGTATTCGAACTAGTTTCGGTGAGCTAGTATAATACTCCGTCTGTAACGGTCTGCCTCTAGTTCTGAACCTCTGCCTTGTAGCCCTTCTAGGTGCTTCTGTCGTTGTTGTAGTCGTATAAATATGCTGCTTAACTGGAAAGTATGCTTCTGTTGTTGTTGAGGTAGTCGTACTAGTCTGCCTGAATCTATTTCTGGAAGGATGCTGCGTTCGTATCTTATTTGGATTTCTAGTTGGTGATCTCGACGTCGTCCTATCATTATATCTACTGTTTCCCCTACCTCTATTTCTTTGCCTTCTCTGGGTTGTTGTCTCGACGTGTACTATGTGTGCTTGAGTCGTGGATGAAGCCTCCGTCGATGTGGTAGTTGAAAGTTGCTCATAGTTGTTGTAATCCAAGCTTGGCACTGTTGTTTGAGTAAAATGGTCGTAGACAATTGGACCTTGCGTTGGTTGAGGTGTTGATATGGGAACCTGTGCATTCGCTAGCTTTTCAGGAGGTGCTAATAGGATTGGAGTTAATAATTGTCGTATCGATGGATCTTCCAAACTATTAATCAATCCAGGTAGTACGGGATTTGCAATTGGCGATGGGTTTGGATTGTCTTGTTGATAATCGTTTTGATAGTTATTGAAGTTGGATACGCTTTGAGCAGAATTATCTTTTTGTGCTAGTAATTGTTGTTGGTTTGAAATAGAATGACTTTCATAGTTTTCCTGAGGATTTCCTTGGATTTGTCCTTGATTTTGCTGCGGTGAGATGTACTGCTTTTGAGATTCTGTTGTTTGAGAGATCCTACCCCTTGTTCGTTGTCTGGTCGACTGTCTAACCGGTACCTGTTCATGGATTACTTGCTGCCTATTGGCTTGATCTTGCGATGCTTGTCCAGCATCCACTATTGTGTTTTCTTGCTTAGCGGAGGGATTTAATGAATATTCGTCTAAGATTTTATAACTTTCTTCACTCACAGAACTCGGACCGTGTTTTTGATTAGTGTTTACTTGACCAACAGGCAACTGAAATATTTCGTCGTAATCTACCTGTGGTGGTGGCACTTGCGTTTTAGAATCTAAAGGAAGATAACGTCTATCGTTGCTTGTTTGTTTGTTACCTGACGCGGTCGGTATTATAGAAAAAACATCCCCAATATTTTCATTGATTGAATGTTTGCCATTCTGTCCATTTGGTTTACTGTTGAATGCCTCGTAAAAATTTGTGGCTGGAGTACTACTACCTACTGGGAAATTCTGAAATTCTTGCTGAAAGAAGTTCTGTACCGCATCTTTTCCAGAGTATGGATTAACGGTGGAGCTTATGCTAGGTACGATTTCAAAATTGTTACCATATTCAGACGTAGATGCTTTTTGCTTGCTGCTTGGTGTTACCTGCTCATATTTGTCAAGATCTTCACGTGGTATCTGCTTATTTGGTTGTAAATTTTGTTGGGGTCGTTGATTTGGAATATTTCCGTTATTAACCGTTAAATATTCATTCTCTTGGAACTGATTGCTTAGATTTAATGAAGGATTATTAATCTCAACGTTCGGTAAATTAGCATTGGTTTGAGTATCGGGAAAAGCTGTCGAACTCACTGCTGGGAATGCATTGGTGTTGTATAAACTTTGTGCATTTTGTTTATTATTCACAGTTTCATAGCCGTTGATGTAGTTTACAGCAGGACTTGCTTGAACACTTTGTTGAGCCACTATATTTGAATGCGTCCTTCCTCTAGTTTGTTGTTGTCTACCTCTTATTCTGGAAGGTTTCCTAACTTGATAAGTAGGCGTTTCTTCTTGTACTGCAGCTTTTAGATTCACCGCTTCAGGTTCCTTTTTAACATCGGATGTCTGTGCTAGTTGCACTGTATTGTACGGGCTTAAAAAATCTTCCACGCTAGGTACAGTTTCCAAAGGAATATTCCTTTCCAGTTCATTGTTATTTATCACAACAGATCCGACATGTGGCGATGGAAACGGTATCTTGGAATAACCCGGTGGCGCTTTATAATTTAACGGTGCGACGAAGAATGGTAATTGGTCGACTTTTCTTTCAATTCTGTTAGATTCGATATTTGATAGGTAAGGTAAGTCGAATTTCGAAAAACCATCTGGCGGATCTAAATTGGCCGGTCCTACAAATACATGCGGACTTTCCGGACCGATTGTGTCTTGTACGTCGATAGTTTTAACATCTTTCAAAGCGTTCAACACGTCAGTTACTTTAGGAGTTCCAGCTCCGTTCATGTAAACCGCCAAAGGTGGTTGATGAGGTTTCCGCTTCCTGGAAACTGGTTTTAGCGTTGTAGTAGTTTGTGGCGCTGTAACGAAGGTGGATGGACTATAATAGCCTTGCTGGTCTAATTCCTGTTGGAGTCTGTGAGCTTGAAGCGCTTGCTGTATAAAATCCTGTTCTATACCTTCTAGTAGATTTTCTTTTCTTAATGGTTCCGTAACTGGCTTTTGTCGATGCCTTTTTTGAGACTGCGAAGTTAACTTCCTACTGGGTTCGGAAATTGCTTGCTGTTTCTGTTGTAAATGTTCAAGAGGAACATACAGCAGTTGGACATTTTCTTTCTCTGCCTTGGGAGTCGTTGATGTAATATCGATATTTTTATATCCCTCATTAGCTACATTGAGTAACTCCTGGTTGAGATTTTGAATACCGGAATTTTCGTAATGAGTAGCGTTTTGTGTTTGCTGCAATTGCTGATTTTGCAACTGTACCGGTTGATAATTTTGCAGTTGCGACTGCTGTACGAATCCTTGTTGCTGGTATAGTTGAGGTGACGGTACCTGTTGCAATTGCTGAGGTAACACAAATTGATGCGGTATAGACGGATAACTTTGCTTAAGTAAATTTTGAGGAAGTGCACCAGGATTGTATATTTGTTGCGGAACGACCTGGTATTGGTTCGGGTTTTGACCGATATTTTGCGTCGGTTGTATTTGCTGGACGATCTTCTGCGACTGTTGTAGAACTTGTCGCGTAATTAAATCAATATTCGGTAACAAATGTTGTCTTGTATAAGCCTGCTGCAATTGAGCCGGTGATAGTTGGGGATTCTGGGAGATATCGAACTGTGGATTAGTTTGATGTACATTCGACCTATGTTTCTGCTTGACAGGAGTAGCAGAGTCCGCCAAGTACTGCTGATAGTTATTCGTCTGCCGTACATTTCGGTAATCGTTGGGAACAAGGGGTTCTTTCCCGGATTTTTGCGGTAAATTCAATACTCTTCCAGTCGCCTTCTTCTCAACCACTTGCTCGCCGGTTTTGCAATCGGAACACGGTTGCGATATTGGGATCCAATCACTCGTATCATAGGATCTTGCATTTTGCGAGCTGCTTAACGCCAACTGGAGTAATAGCAGATAGAATAATGTTGGGCCTTTTCTCCTCAATATCTGGAAAAAAGAAGATTCGTTAAAAAACGGTTGTCTTTTGGAGATTGCTTTCGTTATTGTGAAACGTAATTAAGTAGTTTATTTTATAATCTAACTGGTAACTAGTAAGTTAGAAATAACTGGAATCATCGAATATAATAATAGTAACAATAGGTAATTTTTGTTCGCAAACTTGCAATTATAAACCAAAAAAATAAATAAAATAAAAAAGTACGGAAAATGGAAAGGGGTAGACTATATAGAACATAAATCCAAAAAATTTGACTCAACTACGACGTGAACGTCAGAACTAAAAGCCCAGTAGAAAATTATGCCAGTATGCTGCAAAAAGTCTATATTTGTTTCGGTGCGCAATAAAAACACGGCTAAAGTTATGAAGCGGTCACAGGAACCGGTCTACAGTGCTAACGCTAGCACTTGAGTTGCGCTTTTTGCACAAAATAAAAAGTAGAAATCCTACCACATCCAAAACGGTTCGGTGAGGCGATCCTGATCATGCGAGTACTGTATTAGCATGGTATGAAGAGGCATAACATGAAGATATTGTTTACCAAAGCAGGAGTGAGGACAGTTATGAAGAAAGTGAACATGAAACAGACTCAGAAATTGGACTTAGTAAGGGAGAAGAAACAGAAGCAACCAATGAACTGTCGGACGAAACTGAAACTAGCGGCGGTATTTCTCAAAACAATGTAAAATTCTTTTATGGGAAAAATTGCATGTGGTCATCGCAAAAATTTGTTTTTCGCGCGAGAACCCAGAAGCACAGTATCGCTATACAGGTTCCAGGTTTGCTACGATCGACCGGATTAGGAAATATAGCTGATGCGATTACTTGCTGGAATCTCTTATTTACGGCAGATCTGCTACAAGTTGTATTGCAGTGGACAAATGTAATATTATACACCAGCAGAACGAAATATACATATAAAAGTACTCAAAGATCTGAATTGCAGAATTTAGATATGATTGAGTTAGTATGATTGAGCGGAAAAACGAAAAACATGTTGCACTTGTTCTTCTAGATTTAAAAGAAAACCTTTTATGTATGTAAAATTTGCCGTATGCCTACATGCTTAGCTGTGCGTCAAATATTTGTAAAAATAGTAAACACAATCTTTGGATATTTGACCCTGTACAATTTTTTTATTTATTTTAGGTTATTTCTTATATTACTGTTTTTTTTTAATCGCTTGATTATTTATTGTTAAGAATCTGTTTTTATTTTCGTATAGAATATTACTAAAGAAAAATTCTAGCGATTGTTTTAAAAACAGAGTAAAATATGACATTTACGGATTTTTTGTTTGGTATAAGTTAATTAAAGAATGTGCTATGTTAAAAGGTATCCTGTGTTTTATTTTCGGGTGCACTCAATCCAATAAGAATGTTCCCAATGGGTAAAGAAATATATTTTGGTAATTAAAGTTTGTTTATTATATGCGGTCATCAAGACCGCACAACGGTGAAAACGTTACAATATTTGCATTACGGTGGTTAAGGGTTAATGTTGAAGCTCAAAAATATAAGTTCTTATTGTAGGTTATGTTAATATTATATTAGTTCCAAATAAACAATTACAAACAGAAAAATAAGAAAAAGAAAATCTGCAGAATTTGAGTCTTATGTAAATTACAACCAGATTAACCATAAACTATATTACGTGAGAATAATACTTGACAGTATAAAAAAGTGGTCGTTAAATTCATTACGTGTAGTTTAAGCAAGTAATCAGTACATCAGAGTAAATAATATATACGCAATAGAAGTAAGAGACATTAATGTCTGCAGCATTTGCGTGTTTATATTAACTACAGCGAATTCAAACAAACACACAAATTATGCAATAGTAAATGAAGATGTAAAGAAATGAAGTACTTCAATGCCAATCTACGAAAGAGAAAAAAGATTTTAAATAAAGGAAATTTCAAATTTAACGATCCGCAAGACAAGGTTCAATAAAGGCTGCTCTATGATCCAAGATAATAAATAGCTAAAAGTAAATATTCTACAAATGCGGTCAGTAGAATTGATAATTGATCTAAAAATCTAAAATCTACAGAATAACCATGTACACAGATACACATTTCACAGAAAGGCAATAGTATAATGTTGGTTAAATTAGTCAGATATTAGCAAGGCGCGTTTCAATTTTTTTTTCTGAAATTATTAAGTCGTAATGTACCATATTTTTTAGCTTATTGATTGTATAAATAATATATAATTTAAAACGGAACGTAGAATGCGGGGGCAGTGAAATACGGTTGTGACATTGTTCACATCACAGCGAAATTGCATTTTCTAATATAAATAAACTCGTGTTGTGGATGTTATTATGTATTTTTTTTATTTTCATATTTATCCAAACGAATTCAGATAATTTATTACATATATATGTGTTAATATTTCCATATGTTAAAAATATATCGGGAGTTTCGCATCCTTAGTATTCGACATTCGTCATTCAACAGCAACCTTCCATCTATGTATTGTAAAGCAACAAGTAAAATGTAATGATATGAGTAAGTCACAGACTTTAATTTCGATTGATTTTTCAGAGTAGTGTGGTGGGGGCATACAATGTTCTGAGACCCGCCTAAGCACTTTTAGTGTCCTTACAAATTTGTTCCCATTCCAATAAAAGTCTCAAATCCTGCGGGCAGAATTACCTATTGTGATTACCAAAAACCTCTGGGGCTCAGTATAAATTTTGAATTTACTAAACAAATTGAGTTAAGTTCGATATTAATGTTGGTAACAACAAATCCCCAATCCAGAGATAAACTTTATATACTCGGATGACCACTGCGCACATGTGTACAGATGAAAAGTTGATGTAAGTCAGCATGCTACTTATATAAATGAAAAAAGTAAAGAACCAATTATTGAACCCTGCGGAACACCCAAGGCTAATGGCAATAGAGAAGATTGGTTGCCATTTAGCACGATGCCTTGCTAAAGGTTACTCAAAATATCGGTCATAAATTCTATGGAGTTAGTGCAAAATGTAAGAGTGGTCAATATATAAAATACTGTGATGAACAGCATCAAATACTTTACTGGAGTCTAACAACGTTGGCGTTGGGATATACCCTCGATGAGTAACGCTATTTTATCCGCTACTTTCAATAATGTAGTTCCGTAGCTGTAATCATCCCTATAACCTGATTTAAGTGTAATTGTTGCTATTAAAAAAGTTAAAAATATAATGAAAAATAATTTAATTCTCGAAGGGGCAAGGAGATTACTAATTAACCTGAAATCTACATAGTTACTTTTACATAACTTATCATGATTTTTTGTACAATTATTTAGGCCATACGCAATTTATCTCATTAAATTTAATATTCGTTATATTATTCAAGAAAAACTCGCATATATTAATGATATAATTTTATAATTACTTGATTGTAACGCACCTGTAAGAATTATTAAAGTAACTAAGGCCCAGAGCTGCGAACCATGGATGGTACCTTTCCTTTAGACCAAGTATGGGTAACCTGTGATATTTTGTGGGCCAAACTTTAGTGTGCAAATACGTTCGCGGGCCGCGTTTAAAAGTAGTGCATTTTAAAGTAGTGTTCATAATTTTTAGCGATAGATATCAGATATGAAATAATACGACAATGTTATTATAATGCAATTTATTAAAATAGGAAAATGAAATGAAAAAAATAGGTACAACATTATAATTAAATCGTAAATTTCTTTTTAATTGGGTGTTTAGTGTATCTAGTACCATATATATATATATATAGCATATTTGATTTGATCCGGCCCGCGAGACATTTTGAAAAACCCACTTAAAAAAAAATCACGATTTAATTATAATGTTGTACCTATTTTAAAAATTATGAACACTACTTTAAAATGCACTACTTTTAAACGCGGTCCGTATTTACACACTAGAGTTTGGCCCACAACATGCCAAAAGTTGCCCATACTTGATACAGGAACTTGAAAAATTATACTTGAAGTCTTTGTGCTCTCTGTATTTAGCTGTAGTTTACAAGAATATAGTTCTTATTTGGATGCTGGTGATAGGACATAGACTTTAAAATGCCTGCACGAGATTTATATTTGGCGTCAGAAGATACGAAAGAATTTCTCACTAACGTCATAGAACTAAGATTGTTGAATATGCAAAACCGTAGGAAAAGAAACAGGCACTCAAGCTGTATCATAGAATAACTATCAACAAAACCCCGGACTATCTTCTACATTTACAAACTGACATGATAACGTTAATATTAGAAATAAAGGTCTGTAATATCGTTGCATAAAACTGCACGGGAAATCTTTTTTTGTTAGGATGTTTCTTGTACGATTCATTGCCGGTCAGTCTCAGGGTATTAGATGTACGAGCGCACACTTTTGAGATATGTATATGAAAGTAGTATCTTGTCCTGTCTCTTTCTTTTTGCCATGAGAGAATATTTAATGCAACTTTTGGTTTAGGCATACATATATGTAGGTATGGTGGCACCTGTGCTACTGCACTCTTATCGATTTATCGATGAAGGATATTAAAGATACAGATTAAAAACAGAGGATAGCACTCTTGTGCTCTTAAAGGTTTAGCATTGACTCTAAATAAAGGCTGATGTTATTATTACACTTTAATTCCATTAGATGGGTTACTCTAGCTAATGGAATTTCTGAAGCATATTTCCAACTACTCAAACTTCATTGAGAAATAGTGTATGATGTAAATAAATTGAATCTGAACATAATTTTATATTTGTAAATTAAGGAAAATAATAAGTTGCATTAATTCTTAATCAGTCTGTTCTGAACCACCTCCAAACTCAAGTTTTTGCTATTTGTCCGAATACATATCGATATTATCCATGGACATAACTGATTATTGTTATATCATCAACTCCATAAAACTGATTATCTATTTCCCCGTAACATCACACAATTCTCTTTTACGACATGTGCAAGTATTACTTCAGTTTTCCGAACCCGACCTACTATTTGCATATTTTATGAATGGTATAATGACTACCACAGAAAAAGTGTGGTGAACTTGACAGTGACCTTATAGCCGAGCACGACAAGGATGCTTTCTATTTTTACAATCGGATGAAGCTAACGTATCGAGACAAGTCAATTCGAAAATTATTTGACCATTCAACTGAGACACAACGAGACAGGAAGGAATTACATTCTAATTACGTGTCTGAGACTGATCTGTCATTGTTTGTTCTGGTAACCTAATGAATTTGTGAATTTAAATCAATTCTTTAGAAATGTTTATAAATTGGAAGATGATTAATATGTGATTACATTTTACGTTAATTGGGTTAACGATATTTTTAATAAGGTTAAGTTGATTTCCTTTTCATGTTGTTGTTTGACGAGTTCTTGGCAGATTAATTATGGAGGTAATATTAGATTTTGCGATCATATACCATTAACTTTGTTGTGTCTATTTGATATGAAATTAACATCGTTTCTTTGGTATCCATTACGTAAACGATGTGCTAATTTCAATATTCTGCTTTAACTTTTCGGATTGTAATCCTTTACAAACGTAGCTGATATATTTTATTATAATTGATCTCAATAAAATCCCAAGTGAATCCTGTTAAAAAAATGATTTATCACAAGTATCAATATTGCTCCTAGACAGCATATATTCAGAACTGACCATTCACGCTAAATAATTGAAAGAGGAACAGACACTGTCTATTGAGATCTATATAAAAGTTTTTTTTAAAAATTATAAGTGAAAGTAGAAATGAAATTAAAACAGTAAACTTTTAGAGGCTGGAGATTTTCCATTTATGTGAATGAACTTCAACGTTTTTCCTCAGGACCACATCATTCGATTATTTCTCAAACAGAAAATGTGTCAATTTCTTTTAGAGCCATGCAGTAGTTCGCCAGTTCGCAGTTTGGGAAATCCGATTTCAGAAATTTTGGTTAGAGGTAATTGTAAAATTACTAAGAAAAAGATACACGAAACTATATGCTATCCTCCAAGGCAACTCGGATCAAAAATATATTATTAAATGAAGTTTAACAGCTATATAAAAAATTAATTCATTTGTATAAGAAAATCGGCAATTACTTTCTTGCTAATCCAGTATAATGTGCATTAAATCTGGCGCTTGATTGGAGGCAACACTCCTACTCCAAGTGCTTTCAGAAATAAATATACGCACTCATGGATCAAACACTGCACATATATAAAAAGAGGTGTTTTAATTTATTTACATTTTTCCCCTTTAAATAATTGAATAACGGAAGACTTTCATTGTGTGCATGAGATATAGAATAAGACAAATACAGATAAAAACATATAATTATTTATGTATCAGCCTATCTGGTGGTTTCTAGTTATTTCTTGAGCAAATAATTGGTATCGATAATACTTCTTCCTCAATACGCATTATCAACAAACAAGGATCTGTTTTGGGTCCCAGACTCTTTTCAATTTTTATTAATGATTTGCCTTGTGTTGCAAATATTCGTAACAACTTGATTCTTTACTACACTAATGATACTAATATTATATTCGTTTTCAGTAACCTAACTTCTTTCATGCTTCTGATGTAGTATAGTCCCAGCTTTATATTTGGTATTAATTAAAGTATTAACTTATGCAGGACCAGTTAGTGAAAAAATAGGCAAAGCATTAACTAAATCAAATTTAAAGGTAACCTACAAAAACCAGTAATTCATTAGGAAAATTCATCAGAAAAATAAACCAAAAATAAACAAAGAAAAACAATCAGGAGTTTATAGATTACCTTATAATGATTACCCAAAAACGTGTATCGGCCAATAAAGATAAAAGAATACACGAGCACTTCATTAGCTATGTACATAAGAATAAAGATTCCAATTATCCACTCCATTTACTGGAGAATAACCATAAATTTAACAATAATCTCAAAATTTTACGTTCCGAAGCTAATGGTTTAAAATGAAACTTGCTCGAGTCTCTAGAGATAAATAAACTTAAATATTTAGATGTATTGCTAATGAACAAGTAGACCTTAATAATTCACAATTGTTGATATCTTTTGTGAAATCTAGTACCAGGAATTTGGAGACTAATGAGACCATTATGTAAAAATAATATGTATACATTATCTTTAATTAGTGTAAGAGAGAGGAATCTCAGGTTTGATAACAACAGACAAATACATTAAAAAGGTACACGATATCGTACTGTAAAATCGTCGAATATGCATCAGGGACATTGTGAAAGATACTGGCTTATCAGGTCATGTGCTGCACAATATACTGACTAAAGAATTAAATATGAAAAAGATGAGTGCAAGATGGGTGCTCCGAATGTTAACCGTTGATCAAAAAAGAAATTGGGTGTTGATTTGTAAGCCTCTTTTAGAAAGGTACCAAGCAAACAAAGAGAACTTTCTTGGTCGATATGTGACGATGGATGAGTTATAGGTGCACCACTATGATCCCGAGACTAAAGTGCAAAGTGAAGAGAGGAAACATCGCGGTTCTCCTCCTACACGTAAATCTAAGGCCGTGCCATCTGCTGGAAAGGTTTTGGTACCGGTGTTCTGCAATGCTCAAGAAGTCATCCTGATTGACTATTCGCAAAAGAGACAGAGCATTACAGAGGCATACCACGCACAATTGATTTTAAATTGCGAGACGCTATTAAAGAGAAACGCCGAGGAAAGTGAAGGCACGATGTGCTGTTCCATCAGGAGAATGCCCTTGGCTGGTTTTGGTATCGCTACTATACACCAAGCAGGCTTTGTATTAGTGGAGCACCGCGGATCTGTGATTAGATGCTCCCCCAAATTAAAAAAATCCTATGTGCGTAAGAATTTCCCAGATCCGTTCTTGCAATAATGGTGAACATGATATATTACGATGTTTTCTTTGTTTTTGCAGAACTAATAAACAAACAGCATAATGTATTAATTATGGTTTCCTTGCTTCAAATATTTCATGAATTTATCTTGTAGGCTCCGGTATTTGTTTTTTTTTTAAGAATTTAGGTTTCCGGATTGAAACCGCGTCGTAGACCCATGAGTCTGCCGCAAATTAAAGTCGGTTTGAGAGGTCATAGAGCAGTAAGAGAACTACGAAAAATCGACATTCGTATTATTCGGAAGTAAACGTCGCACATTTGTTAGTCGCCGTTCTAGGAAAAGAACATCAGACGAGTATATTTCAAAAACATGGAGGAGCTCTAGTGGTGCTCAAGAAATCATCCTGACCGACTATTTGCAAAAGGCAGAGCATTACAGGAGCCTACTGCACACAATTGATTTCTAAATTACGACATGCTATTAAAGAGAAACGCCGAGGGAAGTTAAGGCACGGTGTGCTGTTCCATCAGGATAATGTTCCCAGCCATACATCTGATATTGATATACGCCAAGCAGGCTTTGAATTAGTGGCCAACCCGCCATATTCGCCGGATCTTGCCCCTAGAGATTACAGGCTGTTCCCCAAATTAAAAGAAATCTTACGTGGGGCAAAATTTTCCAGTAATTATGAAGTAGTGTAAGCTGTAGACTGGTGGTTTGCAGAGGTCGGACAAAATTTTTTCTAGGAAGCTGTTGAGATGTTGGAGCACCAATGGATTAAGTACATTAGTGTAGAGGGAGAGCATGTCGAAAAATAAAATATATAATGCCACTGTAGTTTTAGTGTAAAGGGGGTCAGCGGTACACCATAAAGATCCACCCTTGTATATTCCCAAAGCCTGCATTTTAATAAGAAATAATAGGTCATTATTTTATTATATTCTTTTTATTTTGAAAAGGATCTTTTGTACAAATTATATTATAGGGTAACGAATGATGAATTGTTTTACTTCGCCCAATTTTCACTCTCCAGTTTCCATTTTCACAATCTTCGACATCTCTTTCGAAAGTGCTGGATGTTTCTATTATATTAACGGACGCGTTTAGTATTTACACACACGGTTATACTTGTAAAATACAGGTACTAAATATAAGTTAAAACAAACAACTATTCTCTGTTGTTGTGTTGCGTCTACAAGCCACAAGTAAAATCTTCTGTAAATAGGAGAAAGTTTCAAGTCCGGCCAAGCTTACTGCCCTACTTTACCGGGTTCGAAAAAGAAATATCTCGGATGCAAGACACGCGATAATTAATTATTATACTTTTTAGTAAAATTCTAGACCGAAGGCAGCCGCTAGATTACAATGAGTGCACGTCTTAGGATGCTCGCATACCGTTGCTTTCTATAAAATTAAACGCTTGGATCGCATTCGTCGTAATGTAATGGTCGCTGCTTATTGTAAAGTGGGTAATTGTTTTATGTTGCATTATGAGGACTTCTTCTGCTGTTGCAAAACATTGCAGGTCATTATTCAGACGCAGGCTTTAATTCCAGATGGATCAAAAAAGAGATTTCGTTTAATGAGACTTTAAGTATTGTTTATGCAGCTGGCAATTTCATCATTAAGTAAGTGGTTCCAATTCACATGGAAATTAACACATAATTTGAAGATAGTATAGGTTAGCAACTTGTATAAAAACGTTTAATGGCATTTTAAGATTTTATTTTATTTTTTAACATAATATCACCTTGAATGAATACATTTCTCACAACGTTGTTCAAGTTTCGATATACTACTACAAAAAGTCTATTTTACACTGAAATCGTTCACATTACTGTTAACGCCAAGATAAGAACACTGTAAATACAGGTTTTCTCATTGTATTGGTGAAATCATTCACGAGAAAGACGATGCGAAGAGACAAAAAATGCTAACACACGGACATATTTCTGTATACCCGGCGTCATCAGCGTGGTTTCGAGAGGTTTTTTCCTAGACACATTGCAATTGAATTGTGCCATTTCAATTACTTCTGACGAATTTCAAGTACGGATCTCGAAAACTTACTTTATAATAATAATAATAATAATAATAATAATAATAATAATAATAATAATAATAATAATAATAATAATAATAATAATAATAATAATAATAATAATAATAATAATAATAATAATAATAATAATATTTAATGCCCAACAGATACAAATAAACAATTACAAGGCAATGTTAAATAATGTACACATGCAAATATAAATAACACAAAATTAAAGTATGTCAAATTAGAAAACTTAGTAACTAGTTGCTTTAATTTAAATTAAAAAAAAGTAGTTTACCAGTGGTTAGCAAAAAAGAGAGAACGGAAAAAGTATTCAACTAAGTGTAACGCACCCGCGGTCTACATACCGTCAAAAGGGACGGTAAAGTGCAGGTATGTATATCCAACTCGGCAAACTCCATAGAGTTGAAATTGCTACACAATCTGTGTATTGGGGACCTGATGGCGATGTTTGTTCTAGGTGCGAAACAGTAAAATGTATTTGTTTGCCTAGATCCTTAACGTGGTACAATGAAGTTGATTTCACTCAACAACTCAGGGACATCAAGACCATTATGAAGTAAAGTAAATAGGAATTTACACTCAGCCTGTTTTCGACGTAGTTCTAATGAATCAATATTAAATGCCTCTAGCAGAGCACTGTGGCTAAATCCTTGTATCGGGTAAGTATTAAATTTTTTAAAGTACAAGAACTTCAAACACCTTCTCTGAATCTGCTCTAGAAGATGTATCTGATAGATGTACATAGGTGACCAGACCAAGGACGCATACTCCAGTCGAGACCGAACAAAAGCGAAATAAAGAGGAAGAATGGCTGTTATAGAATCAAATGGTCGTAACACGTATAATGAATCCTAACATACTCAACGCTGATGTACAAATACTGGATATGTGCTCCATAAAGGTCAGTCTTGAGTCAAAGACGACGCCCAAGTCTCTCATAAAGGTCTCTCTAGGTAAAGAAGATCCAGCCAAGTGGTAGGTATATATAATTGGAGTCGTCTTACGAGTGTAGGTGACAATTTTGCATTTGTTTACATTAACTGTTAGTCTGTTGTTGACACACCACGTGTGGAATATATCGAGTTGGCTTTGCAAATGATTGCAATCCTGAGAATTATTAATTGTTGAGTACAACTTCAAGTCATCTGCGTATAACAACTTTGGACAGTTCAGTTGATAGCACAAATCATTTATATATATGAGGAACAGAAGTGGACCCAAGTTACTCCCCTGAGGAACTCCAGAGCTCGGCGCGAAGTAATCAGACTCAAATCCCATGTATGTCACAAATTGCTTTCTATCAAGAAGATACGATTGGAATAAAGACAAAAGAGAAGACGAAAATCCAATATTGTCCAATTTATTAATAAGCACGGTGTGGTCGATTCGATCAAAAGCTTTTGTTAGGTCAGTATACACAACATCTACCTGTCCACCGGCATCAATACTATCAGATAGGTATTGTGTAATTGTAACAAGATTAGTTACCGTAGATCGTTGAGCAACGAAACCGTGTTGGTCATTTGAAATCCAGGGTCTAACTTGAGCATAAATATAATTGTACAAACATTTCTCAAAAACTTTAGCAAAATTATTTAATAACGATATGGGACGATAGTTGGAAATAACACACTTCTCACCATTTTTAAAAAAACTTTATGCCAACTAAGTAAATAATATTCAATTTATAAGTCTTGGGGTTAAGATAAGAAAGTTGGCATTACTTTCGGCAACGCTAGAAATAAGTTAACACAGGAAATTAGTTTACTACAAATAAAAATCTACTTAGTTCTTCTAAAAGCGCAAGGTACTATTCAAAAGTTTGAAAGAGAAGAGACAATACTTTCGGACATCACTGTGTAACTTTGACTCTTTACTTAGATTAAAATTATAGTGATACAATAATAACAGACATTTCGAGTTTTACGTCTTTTATTCCATGCAAATTCCTCTCAATTTCAATTGAATCACCTACTTAAAGGTATCCTCCGAGACGCATAAATCATACATTATTAAATGGCAAGGCCGCCGATTTAAATACGATCAGGATATAAACACATAAGTTCTTACGGTTCGTAGGTAATATGGTAATGATGTCGTAATGAGTTGCTGACTTTCAGTATTGTGACTGGTTGCTCCTTAAGATCGTGAGAAATGTATATGTACCTGGGTACGTAGATATATTGTTCGCAACGTTTCGGTTATAATATGTAACATGAGAATTATCATTCACTCTAAAGAAATAATGACCATACACACATACTTAAAATGATTACGTAACTTTTTGGATTGTTCAATTATTTTGAAATAAGGTGTTTACAATATTTGTTCTGAATGTTCGGGTATCAATTATATACATGGCATTTCTTCAAATGAAAAAGGGTATCGAAAATTGCAGTAAAATATTTTACTGGCATATTCCAGGCAGTTTTTACGTCTGCAACATGATTGTTTATTTATACGAAAATTTGCAAAAGTATTTTATGATTGTAAAAACACAGCTGTCATGTGTGTAATGCAAATTTGCCGAAATATATAGAAGTATATACACTATCGTCCGTAAAAATACACAGAGATATTATTACTAGTATCTTAACATCCTGAATTGTATATTTCAATTGTATTTTGAGATTTATAGTGCACTTTACACAGACAATAGTCTAATATAGTACACATTAAAACTAATTTGTGTACTAACATGTGTACATGCAAATATATATTTCGAGAATAAATGATCTTAGCAATATCCAATTATACAAATTCACAATCAATCGCTTCAAGTGTAAACACTTAATATTAAAATTAAAGAGAATATCGTACTTACTCAAGCAGTTTGCTTTAATATTTTCGTTTATAATGTATAAACCTCTATTACTATTGAGAATTTTATTTTATAATTATGTCCGATGAAAGTTTATAAACAATTATGGTTAAGATTTTATTAGATCGTAAAATACACAATAATGAATCCGCAGGGGCAATTTTCCTTTTTCCTAACATTGCTCTAGTTTACTGGATATATCATTGTTCGTGAAACACTAGGTTATCATATTAACACATGGGCTGAAAAGTTCCGGGCCTAACACATAGATGACACTAGTTTTATTGCAGTCACCATTCTCAGTTAGTACTAACCTTCAAAAGACAGCTGTTAAAATTTCTTGATATTCTATTTATTAGTTTGTGAGTTATTGTGCTAAGAGACACGCTACTTTTATTATTTTCAAAACAATGGATCAAAAACAATTTCGTGTTTTAATTTTACACTGCTTCTTGATGGGAAAAAAATACCGTTCAAGCGAAGCAATGGCTTGAAAAGTGTTATGGGGACTCCGCTCCATCAGAAACAACAATAGAACGTTGGTTTTCTGACTTCAAACGTGGTCGCAGGACACCGATGGTCCAGAACGCAGTGGACGTCCAAATGAGGCGGTAACACCAGAAAACATCAAAAGAATCCACAAAATCGTTTTGAATAATCGAAAAGTGAAGTTGCGCGAGTTAGCTGACATTGTAAATATATCAAAAGAACGTATTTGCTTTATATTGCATGAGCATTTGACTATGAGAAAGCTCTGTTCAAAGTGGGTGCCGCGTTTGCTCATTGTTGACCAAAAACAAGAACGTGTTCATGATTCTGAGCAGTGTTTGGCCATGTTTAAACGAAACAAACCGGAATTTTCGCGTCGATATGTGACAATGGATGAAACATGGATCCATCACTTCACTCCGGAATCAAAACGATCGTCATCTGAGTGGACAGCAACTGGTGAATCTCGTCCAAAGCGTCCGAAAGCACAACAATCGGCTGGAAAGGTTATGGCCTCGGTATTTTGGGATGTGCGTGGTGTAATATTCATCGACTATCTTGAGAAAGGAAATACCATCAACAGTGAATATTATATACCGTTATTGGAGCGTTTGAAGGCCGAAATTGCAAAGAAACGACCGCATATGGCAAAGAAAAAGATATTTTGTTTCATCAAGACAACGCACCGTGTCACAAGTCAATCAAAACAATGGCAAAACTACATGAATTGAACTTCGAATTGCTCCCACATCCACCGTATTCGCCAGATTTGGCTTCCAGCGACTACTGGCTGTTCGCAGACCTCAAAAAAATGCTCGCCGGTAAGAAATTTCGCACGAATGAAGAGGTTATCGCTGAAACTGAGGCCTATTTTGAGGCAAAAGATAAATCGTTCTACAAAAGTGGTATTAAAATGTTAGAGCGGCGCTGGGATGATTGCGTTGCTCTTGATGGAGATTACGTTGATGAATAAAGCTAATTTTGAACCAAAGAAAACGTGTTTTCTTTGTTAGGCCCGGGACTTTTCAGCCCATGTGTTAATTCACTCAAGACAAACAGATAGAGAAGCTAACAGTAATAGATGATCGCGAAAGTGTAACAACCTCAAACCGGTTGTCACACAGTAATTATTACATGGTAATTTTTATTTTAGACAAAATTCCCTATTTTTAAAATACTTACATTTAAATGTACAGCTTTACTGTTGCAAAAGTGTACATAACTGTATGCATATGCTACTTCATTACGTAAGAGATAATTTAATTAAATCAAGATATTTTAAAAGCTAAATGTACCTTACATACCATATATCATTAGTTATTAATGTTATACAAGGTTTCACCTTTGTAAGTTAAATATCATTCAGCTAATTAGATACTAATATTCAGCAGAAATTAATCCTCCGTTATTGTTCGAATACCTAGAAAATTGTAATGCGTATATACACGGTAATCAATGTTATTAGTGCATCGTTATCAAGTTCGTTATTATTAGTGCTAGGATAGTCGATTAAATTACTAATTTTCTCTTTCATTATAATAGTGCAACGATAAAAAAACCATTACGCGTTGCACTTCCGGGTTAACTTACACGGAAAGGTGGCCAAGCCGGAAATTAAAAATTTAATGAAAGCTTGAGTGGTTTGCAGACCTTATAGGACTAAATTACCTCCCTCGGTTTTTGCTACAAATTGTTTCGGGGGGTACAATTGATATTTTAAAACCGGAGTTCTCTCAATTTGTCGTTAACTGTTTTCTATTATGTATTAAAAATTATCACCGTATGTATATAAACGTCTAACATCTTTATAAGACTATCGAAGTACACTAAGACTAAACCATGCATTCAACGCTTAAAGAGCGAACTTCCACACCCCACCCCTAAGTGTCAACTTGTGCAGTTTTTGCTTTAGCACCTTCATTAACGTTACAAAATAAGCACCAGTACCTATATTATTTAAACACTAAATGACGTATTAATGATACCACCCCGAGTATATTGTTTAAAAATACGTACATTAATTATTACACCTGGGTACGTATATGTTAAGAGGGTGCATATCCCCGTGCTATAAATTTATTCACCATGATTATATAAATGTGTTGAAAACAAAGATAGAATAGTAAAACCAAAAAATCGTCGTTGCTGTTACCAAAACCAAATAACCACCTTTAAACTAAGTACACATGTGCTTCGTTTGTAGAAGATACAACATATTATCTAGATATTACAAAGTCGGAACTTTTCCTAGCAACCGATGTTCATACAGGAAATTCACACACATCCAGAAGTTGACTCCTGCTAGTTCTTTTCTCAGAGATTATTACTGTATGCATATCCCTATTGATAGGAACAAAAGAGTAGGGGCAATGATTTTTCCAAGAATCTAATAGTAAAAGAATTCGCGGTCTAGTGTTTTATATATATAAGCCTCTAAACCATTGCTAAACAATTTATGATGAATTTCCCGGCAAACGACAAAGTAGTGATGACCTTAGTGTACTTTCGGCCGTGGAAGAATAGTACAACTATGTGTTGCAGCACAAACTGACTGCACTGTATACTTCGATTTTTTTGCAAATACTACTGCTAATGTACGAGCTGAATGTAATTCAATTCTGTAATAAATGATCTTTTTGACAGGCAGCAACCTGTAATCCCCAAAAACAACAAATTGCTGCGTTATCTACAGCTGCGGCTGTGCATATGGTGCTGTCCAGAACCATGCAAGAATCAAAGCTACTCCAATGTAGTGCGGTAATCGTAGTGTTACTAATTTGGCCATAAATATTACCCTCGTAGTAAATATATATTGTGATGTGGTATTAGACTGCACTTCGTCAGAGAAAAGATTAGAAATTATGAAGTTATTAAGTTCGAGTAATTCCAATCACTTCCAAAGATATGGTGGCAGATAATGTCTGAGTAAGAAGCGATATAATTCACAATAGGCGAGCGATTGCCCGCATTGTTCGTTGGGATTAAAATCCCCGCCCATGGATTTACAGTGTCATAATATGAATTTGAATGTATTTGAACAACTTACTTGCCTACTTTTACTTTTTCGAGCCCAATTAGGGTTTCTCCCATAACGGGCTACGTCGATAGCTTTGTCAATTGCAATCCACATTTCATCATGGAGCACGTCGCAGGGCGAAGCGTTAATCCCAGGAGGTGACCTATGTCTTGCATTTCCCCATATTCAAAAGACATTGTTGATCTTCTTCAGTTTTCCATTTGAGTTTATCAGTTTTTACGGGTGCCACACCTGTTCGTATTGTGTTTAGTGTTCTCCATGTCTTCTAGTTCAAATTTGACCTAGCACAGGGGTTTTCATTAATAGAGTTGTTGCCAGGTGGTACCAAGATGGTACACTGGAGAAAGTTTTCCTTGATTTTAATCTTTTTCATTCCTGTTCTTGACCGTAGAGGACATGCTCTTCCTTCTTTCACTCGGTTCTGCGAAACCCACTGCTTTATGCAATTTGTTAATCTGGGTTGAATTCATGCAGCCAGTGATGATTCAACAGGCTTGGTTTAGAGCGATATCGATGTTTTGGTTGGTTTAATCTGCACCACACTGGACACGCATATTCTGCGATGGAGAAAGAGAGTGCTTCTACGGATGTTTCCAGAACTTGGGGTTTTGCTCCCCATTTACTTCGGGTTAGTTTTTGCATAATGCTATTCCTAATTACCAGACTCGGTCTGGTTTTAGTGGTAGGTGAGTGTTTTATTTAAGGTAACGCCCAAGTATTATGGTGCTTCGACGTGTTCTAACTATAGGCTTCCCAAGGCACTTTAAGTTTTTGTGGGCCTTGCATGTATTTAGGAGGAATGCGTCCACCTGTGTTTTTGACGGATTTGGTTTTAGCGAATTTTTCCGATAGTAGTTGGCCATGATGTCTAGTGCATATTAAGTATGCTCTCTATTTCTTCAAATGTCTGATTTTAGACTGTAATAAGGTCGTTGGTTTATACATAGTGTTTGGCATCTTGGGTTATTTGAACAACATTAATTAGTAGGAACATTCAGTTAATGATATTAAGTTACGAACTTTATGTATAAATTATTGAAATAACAAGTGAGAAGTAGTTCCCGTTCTGTCAAATTCAATGTTGTTATGTTGATTGTGGAATACATACGTATGTAAAGAATAATAACACTGTAAATAAACAAAGAATTGGTTTTGAAATTGATTACAATGAATAACTTTTAACAACTAATCTTATAATAACTAAATTTATAATATCTTCCTTACAATATCCACTTTCAACATCACTGACGTATTGTTTATTTGTGAAATTTTATAACTAATGCCAAGCAAGAAATAATCTCAACCGCACTTGGAATCAAAGAAGCCACTGGTTAGAAATTATTTAAAACCTCAAGTAGGTTATTGCGGTTTTAGATACCTTTTCACATTCTTCACGCACTGGGCAATGACTTCGTAGCCAAGAGTAGCGTGCGAATTGCAGTTAGTTCATCATCGAAGCAAAAAAGAACTATTGACTTACAAGGACTGAAATCGTATATCGGTATGATAATTTAAGATAAAATAAGCAGCTTATGTAATATCGAGGGAGCAGATTGGAGAATTTTTATCGCAACCATTACTTTTTTTAACGCATAGTAGATGCACTTATTAACAGCGAACTGGTAATTTTACATCATCGTCACAATTTTGCAAAATTCGCTCGAACCGGCGTGTGACTTGTTCGGCAGGTATGTTAGTTGAAAGTAAGTGGCGTACGGGAAAGAAGTAGGTTACGGTAACGCCTGCAGCTTTGCACTTTAACATTCTAAAATTTAATGCCGCCGTAAGTGAACTATAAGAAATTTTCGGTATCAAATAACAACGCGGCTGTTGTATAATTTAATCCCATACTAGTCTGAATAGATTGGTATAGGCTCGTTCCTCATAGAGAAAGCTACATATATATACGCGCTTTTATAATTAGTCGCTTTTTTTAGCAGAATATTATAGAGTATATTATTGGTTGCTGTTAGGCTAGACGTTCATATATCGACTTTTTTTCTATCCTGTTAATATTAGGGCGTGGTTTATGGAAAGATTTGTGTATCCAGTGTGCAATTTCTGTTTTCGTTTATTTATTAACAAGTACGTTGAACAGAAGTTACTAGAAGTGAAAATTGTTGTTAAAATATGTAATAAGATTTATTTTGTTTGTGATTTCTACACCCATTAATTGGCCCATTTCGTAGAAAGTTTTCAGGATGTTAAAAATAATTTTTAACCTCTATAAACTTAAGTTTGTTTCTTATAGTTTAAATTCAAGTTTAAAAACAAAAGTAGATTCCTTTTGATTTATGGCGAGGTTTTGTGGCAATCAAAAACACCTCTCAGTGGAATTTATTTCATTTTTTTTTGTGGTTTTTAAATACTTTAGGACAAGCAAATTGCAGCTAATTTTATGGATTTAATTTATTAATTATAAAATGGTTATCGCGATATAGATATGATATAACTTTTCCCTCAACCCACGTTAAGTTGAAATCAGATGATACGATATGTTTTAATATCTTTGAAATTGGTTGGAAGACTGTATAACATGGAATAAATGAGATCATCATGACCATGCCTTCAGTTATATACTTTTGGTTTATGTAATTCTATCTTTGCTCTTTCATGTACCTCTAGCGTTGCGATCGGTACTAATTTAAAAACTCTGCTTTAAATTTTTCGAAATTCTTCCGTTCGTCTCGAAATCAACCTGCCCAGATTGCTGTGTTACCTTGCAGACGCTTTATTGTCGTATCTACTTCCTCTTCTTTCTTTTATTTCCTCGAGCAATTCATATGTTACTACTTACATCGCTTCTAATAGTAATCCCATTGAACATCCTTATAATTGCTTTTGAGAACTTTCCATACCTTCTTTATTTTACATAATGCTTGCCACTTATCGATTTTCGTTTTTCTGTTTAGCTGCTATCTATTCAAAAAATACTACTTTTCCAAATAATTATTTATAATATAATATGCATATTTTGGAGATTACGTTGAAAAGTAGTGTAAGTTTCATCGTAACCGAGTAAAACATTTTTGTCTATAACCATTTCTCTCGTGTTATGTTGAGGAAAATAGTATTATTAGTGGCAAAGGATTCGGAGACGTCATCTTCTAAATGAATACAAGAAAGACATTTTTGGTCAAGATTCGGTCATGATAAGAAATTTTCTTACAGTAATAATACTGTAGTCTAATAGGTTAATCCAATATAAGCTATCAATAGTTTGGTCATTTACTACTTGTATTCCCTTCGACATACAAAAGATCGTTTTCATTGGTGCTGGAGTATCAAGTAACTTTTTTTTTTAAGAAATCGGCTTGATCTTTGTCAAACAGTTTTAAAGTACAGCTTAACTTTTATATCTATTCTTTCACGTTTTTGTTTACAATTCAATATTTGCAACACCCACCTTGTAGAAAGTTAAACAAGTCCGATTCTATGTGTAAAATGTACGATGCAAGTTATCTTCTTGGTGCCAATTCTTCGGCCGTATAAAGCAATATGATTACAGAAATTGATAAAACCTCCATGCAATGAAGTTTTAAATAGTATACCATCATTGTTAACCATTGTCTCCAATAATATTTTAGTTATTAATACAATCAGACACTTTTATATTTTTCGATTGGGTAATAATATCCAATTTAGATTGTACAATTTTTCATTGTTTATTTCCATCGCATATGCGTTGTAAAATTAAGACTTGCTACAGACTATTGTTTGTGACAGCAGTTTTGAGGAAATTGCCATACTTTCCAGGGCAAATTTGGAACCTTACATTTAAAAACGGAATTTGATTACAGTACGAATAAGATTGTAAATAAAATAAAAACTTTGGAAATGACTAATTAGTGGTCAAAACAATTGCCTTTTTCTATCCGAATCTAATTAGTAAACTTATGCCGCTTTTCTAATGTACTTTGCGATGTGAAATCGGTATGACTAATATCCATTTGCAATAATACCACTTCATAATAATTCTAATTGAATCCTGTTTCTATTCTCTTCGCAAAATGTAGGACAATTTGCCGACTATTCTAAATACAATCGATTTTCACTTTGACACTTTTACCTTCTTCTACAGGTATTGTAATATTGGAAATAACTTATATTTTGCTTAGGACGAAGGAAAAAATAATAAAAATATATAAAATACATATTAGGAATATACATATATTGATTTAATAACACAAAAACACTGTGTATTATATATTGTTAGGACTGCTTTGACAAATTTAGAAAATATTTTATATAAAATCATAATATTTTTCACGTTTATCTAAGGATTTACTATAATTAAGCCGATTTTTTATTAAAGCGAACAGACTATGACACATATCATAGGCGTGCAATAGGCACCGCAATAAATAATCAACAGTTTGTAATAATCAGTATATTTTATTTTTAAGGCAAGCGCTAACAATCTAAATTAGCTAAACTAAATATCTGCAACATCGCATAAGCTTTCACATTAAAAAGGGATTGTAATCTAATATCCAGCGAATGTAGGCTAAATAATTTTTATTTAAATTCTTTTTAATCGTTTTAGGTAAAAAGTATAAAGATTGTAAAGCTTAGTAGTAGTAGAATTTTAACAAATGATGAAAATTTTCTGCCAAAGATCACAATAAATCGTCAATATGTCCTTGTGGTATAATGTAGTACGGAATCAACACTTTATGACGAAAGGGATCTGTGGTGCTTCCACAATTACATACCTCACAGGAGTTTCATTTTGGCAAATATGGAAGATAGAGGACCCATGAGAAAAGAGGAAGTGCTAAAGGTACTTTTTTTCTGAATAATGCTGAACGATGAATACATATGAGGCTTAATATGGTGAGTAATAGCTCTCCAAAGCATAAATCTCAACGGGTATTTCAACAAAAAATGAAGTATGGCATCTTTCACCGGATCTCACACTAATTAGTTGACAGCTATCACGTACTTCCAAGCAATGATTATTGGGCGGTCTAAGCTACCAAATTAAACATAAACAATTAACTTAGTAGTTGAAGTTCGATCTTTTAAAACTGACCTTCTTAAACAATGAGTTTCACAAGCAGTTTATCTAATTTTTTTTATAGATATTCTCAACCACTCTTAAATTTTACTGAATAAGATCTTACAGCAATTGATCAGTTTATATGGTTAGCAATTATTTCAGTAAAATGACAAACCGACCTTTCTTAGACCGAAACTCAAAACTTTAATCAATTATAATAGATGTTCAACAAAATGAAAGGCAGACTGGTTCCACTAACGATTTGCTAACATTAAAGAAAGTGACCGATTTTATTTATTTAAATTTTAGGGGATTTAAAAGTTGAGTCCTAGAGCTAGGTTTGCACTTGGGCTGCAGGAAGTTTTGTCATTTTGGAAAGAATCACTATATTAAGAAGTAATAGTCCAAAAGAAGTAACTGTATTGCTGGCACTAAAAATGCCATTTGTAAACTTTAAAACTGTAGTTGATGGAAAACATCATAAAGACGATTAACAAAGACGGTAAAGATGAACATCTGCTTCATTAAAAAAAGAAATTTCCCAGAATGAGCGAAGCTAAAATTAAAAAAGGGGAAACCTGAAGAGTTTCTTCAATTCATGCTACGTTCAAAAAGTTTGATTTTATACCAGGTGTATGCATATTATTTTTTCCGTTTTTTTGCTAAAAAGAAACGCGTAATTTTCAGGGGAAATTAATTTTGTTTATTCAAAATATTAGTCATCGGGTTCTACACATTTCACCCGTCTTTCAGGTAATTTATGAACACCGTGCCAGAAAAACTATTCGACTTTTGCGGCAAACCAATCATCGAGCGATTTTCCAACTTCCTCGAAGTTGCTGCAGCACTTCAGCAACTGCTAGCGCGTGCCCCATTTGATAGTCAGATGGCGCCAGATCTGGGAAGTATGACGGGCGTGGAAGTATGTCCCATCCAAGCGATTTCAAGACGTCTTTCACTGGTTTTGCTGTGTGGGATGGCGTATTGTCATGTAACAAAATCACTTTGCCATATTTTCTGGCCCATTCCGGCCGTCCTTCTATTAATCCGTGGTTTAAATTAGTCGTTTGTTGGCGATAGCGTTGTGTATTAACGGTTTCGCAGGGTTTCAAACTCGACATGATCGCTGAACGATAAAGCCAAACACTAGTTTTTGCCGGACTCAACTTGTGTATGTTTTTATTTTAAATGTCAGACGTATGTATCAAATTAATACGCTGTGTACTTTTCGCTGGCGCCATCTTTTAGTTAAATCGAAAAAGCTTATGCATACTCTTGGTACAGTTAACAAACCATCCTCGTACTGTTTAAACGTATTAACTACAGTTAATGATATCTCTGATGAGCTGACCCATAAGATAAATAATATTATTTAAGTAAACCATTCTAATATATCAATAAAATTAAAAATTAAATTCTCAAGGCTCTTATTACGTCAAAAAGCAATAATTGTAGGTAAAGTTATGACATGCGAAAGTGAAAAACAAAAGCTTTTGCAATTGTACCTGTAACAAAAACGTGTTATATTCAAATACAACTTAATTACTTTCTGCGCTTGAAACGCATTCGCAGCTAACTCTACCTGTCTAAACTACATATTTAGTCCACACAAACACCGCATGTATCGGAAACATTTCATGCACAATTAGATTTATGAAAGTTTTTCTTTCTGTAAGGTATGAGGAGAAAATGAGAAACTACAAGCGTGCTACGCTATGGAAATTTATCATTACCACACGAAAATTTCTCTTGTTCTATATTATAACATACATATATGTAGATTTGATTAGATGAATAAATAGATTGGACAAAAAATTTCGAATGTTTAAAATAGTTTTATATTGCAGATATGTGAGAAAAGTGTTTCCAAAATTGGAGGTACAAATTATCTTTAAGTATGTATATGCATACAACATTCGCGGTACTAATGTACGAATTGATACACGCATACACTTATTTATCTTTAGCACGCAAAGTTAATGACGACTAAAGTGGATTTTATGTTAATCACCTGTTACATTGCGTTACAATAATAACCACATTTGCCATATGTCCTTACGCACGTAATTAAGAGGGAAGTAAAAATGAAAGAGCAACCTTCACTAATAACTCCTTACATAACTTCTCCTTAATCTTGCGGTCGATGTTATCGTAACTGTTTTTACTGCTTGCGAATTATAAACAACAACAGATAAGACATAAATTATGCATGTTGACTTAAAGATGCTTTTCCTTTTCTCCTGCGCCAAATGGTGACAAATTTTAAGAAGAGAAAAGTAGGTTTGTAATACAAGGACCAAGCTATTATTATTTTTTCCACTGTTACAATCTGTGCGAGATTGTAAGATTTGTCTAGATTTTGTTTTGGTTTGGTTCTTGGTATCGCGGAAATACAGTCGACTACTAGCATTAGAAAGGAAATTATCGATATTTGATTGGTGTTTTGTTCTCTAAATGATACAACATTTTTGTGTGTATTAGTCATTGACATCCGTTTCTGACACTAACGAAAGTTGTAAACGTCCTACGCTAACCTTAATTGTTTTATTGGGTTTAATATGTGGGTTTAAGTATTGAGATGAAATTTCGCGCAACTTCCCAAATAAACAAGAAATCCTGAATATTTGCATACATAGAAAAATATTAAGCATTTTAATCAAATGAATACGTAGGCTTCCACGGCCAGAGTCAGTAGTAAAGAAACTCTTTCCGGAATTGGACTGTGTCGTGATAAGGTATAAGAAAAAATGAAATAAGAGTAAAAGGAAAAACGACCCATAACCGAGATACGAATTTTCGATCGCGAAATTTCAGTGAAATATCGAAGTCCGAAAATGACCGTTTTTATCATCCTAACGTGTAGATTTTGACGCGCTGTACTAGATTCTTTTAGCAAACTTCGATATCTCTAACCGTTTAGGAGATATGGGCGATTGAAGTTTCGGGACTTTCGAAAAAACGCCAAGAAATGAGCCCCGAAAACGACATCGTTCGACGTTTGCTCGTGTCGCGCATCAACCACCGCGTTTCGACGGACGAAATAGACGGTTTCGGATGGAAAAATGTCCGCGGAATCGATTTCGACCACTCCAGATACCCTACCTCTAATCGTTTAGGAGTTACGGCCTCTCAAAGTTGAAAAAGAGAAAAAAGTGAAATAGAAATGTGAAAAAGAAAAAGCTGAAAAAAGAGTAAGAGAAGGAAAGAGAAAGGAGGATAGTAAAAAGCAAGAAAAAAGACGAAAAAAGAAGAAAAGGAAAAGCGGGATCTCGACATTTCGCCTCCATCGTAGGAGGCTTCTTGAGGAGAAAGAAAGCATTTTAACATCTTTATTTGGTAATGTTATATACAATTTCGGATAAAAAGCAAACTTGTCATATTATTCGAATTTAAATTAGTCCGCATCTAACAACTATATTATAAAATTTGAAATATGAATAATATAAATAAATTAATATATAAGATCCACTTCTAATGAGTACTTGAATGTGTGTGTGCTTTTTTGTGAATATATGGACTTTTTCCGCAGCTTACGTGTAGGGAGACTTAAATCTCAGTTTAATAGCATCAGACAGATGGAATTATTGTGTGTATAATATTAATTATATCATGCTACGCTTGTATATACAGTAATTGGTTGTAAAAGTAGAACCACTAAGATATAATGATAATTTTATATACATAGTATGTCTCAGAATTAATGAGAATGACTAGCTTGAAAGTGCTTAATTGAACATATCTTATAATTTAACATTATCCCCTTCAAAGTTCGCTCCTTCGAAACGCACACAGCGTCTCCAGCGAGTTTTCCATTCCTGGTAACAATTCTGGAAATATTATTATTGGGCTTTTTAGAACCTGCGTTGTGACACTTTGGATGTTGCTCAATGTTCCGTAATGGGAACGATTCAATTTCAGCTTAAGCCTTGGAATACAATTTTGAAACAAAGCGACAACGTGTGTAGCGGCACACACCTGCGCCACTGCGGCCGAAGAAAACTGCCATGAGTGAATCCCGATTCAAGTCCGTGCTATGATCTTTTTTGATTCTCATGAAATTTTCCTGAAGGAACTCGTACTGCAAATCCAGGCAGTGAATCAAACCATTTATCACGAGGTTCTTCAACATTTGCAGAAAAGAGTTGGAAACATTGTGCTCGTTCCAAAAGAATACACTTTGAAGGGGACAATACTCAATTTTAGAAAGATTCAATTAAATACTTTAAAACTAGTCATTCTTCAGTTCTGAGAAATACCTTGTATGTATAAATAGACATCGATTTTCTATATTACTTTACTAATAACCAGAGCTGCTAAATTAGCCAGTAAACCAATGTCTCTCAAGTACGTGCTTGTAGGATATCATATGTATTGTCATAACGACTCTCGGGTTCCGCCGACTATGCTTCTGCTTCCTGACGTTCATTTTCAAATGTGCATGTTTTTGAGGATCGAAAAATGAATTCATCATGTGTTAGTGTCTTGTATTTATTGTTAGCGTAATGTCTAGATTGCCAGAAGTGATAAAATTACAATTTTCTTGCAATTTCCAACGTAATTAAATTTCCGAAAAAATCGGTTTCGGAGGGGACTTGAACCCAACATCTCTATATTTCCGGTATAGCGTGCTGCCAATTGCGCCACAAGGCCATTGAATGCAAGTCACCTTAAATCCCCCTAGATGTCACGATGTCAGTAGATATCTTGACATCTAGAGGGATTTAAGGCGACTTGGATTCAATGGCCTCGTGGTGCAATTAGCAGCACGCTATACCGGAGATATAGAGATGTTGGGTTCAAGTCCCCTCGGTGACCGATATTTTCGGAAATTCAATTACGTTGGAAATTGCAAGAAAATTGTAATTTTATCATTACTAATGCCAACGGTGGTTTAGTATTGATATCCATATTAATATTAGTATTAATTAATTAGGATGTTAGTTTAATGTCAGAAGTATTCAATAGAAATATACATTTCGAACTGTGTGTGTTGTTAGAGCACGCAAAAGCGATTTTTTCAAAAACTATTACAATTAGGCATTTAATGTCTTATGTGAAGTGAAATTAGGTTTTAGTGTACAGTGTAACTCACAGTATACATAATACTTCGTTAAAATAAGAAAGTACGTCAAAATTTATCGTTTGGTAAACATTTTGTATAATTATCAGAATTAGCATTGTACCTATACTCTGTTTGAAGCAGCAGAACCTGGAGCACTACAGAACAGTTCTTTTTTTTCTGAAATTGGTCAAATAAACATACATGGTCTGTTTTTATTGTAACATTCTCTATTTGATTTCGAGCACCTTCCTTGTAAGTAGTCAAAATGTTGAGACATTGCCGAATTTGTAGGCATTGTAAAAATATCTATCTTACGGTTTGAGGCCAAAGTCACAAACATAATAGAAGATTCCAATCTTAATTTAACTTAACCTTAGGAGATAATTACCAATAGTTAATGTCTTAAGGGCACAAGTACTTTTCTTACATAAAAAGAACAGATGTAGATATGAACCTTAAGAAAATCTTTATTTATCTAGATCAGTCGTCTTTAAATAATGGAAAATTATTTAACTTAATTAACTATAGCGGTACATATTACGTGTCGCCATTAATATTTACCGTTCAAGTTACAGAAAAACCAATCAACGCAAACCTTTACCACGGTAGACGTATAGAAAGGACCGCTTTTTTTCTCAATAACAGAAATATATATCAACACGTAGAGGTACGACCGCGCTGTTACTGCTTAATAATTACGTAATTTCGCAATATTTAACGTACCATGAATAAGTAGAACAAAAGTACAGCCTTGCAACGCAAAAAGACCGGTATTTAGCGTCCTGTAAGTTTCCTGAACGTTGTCGTTGTACTGTGCAGCGATTAGTTCAGCGATTTCATCCATTTATCTCCTTACGATGCCGAAATTACGAAAAAGAATTTTGACGGAACGGATTAAATAATGAAAAGAATTCACATCACTGCAACGGAAGACGCCGATGTGACTGTAATAGCGTCGCTTGCTATTCAGGAAAAGAAATGATTACATCAGCTAGTTTCCGATTGCACAAATCTAGAAATTTAGCCTTAAGTTGTTTTGATATACTTACGAATAGAGAATTTTTTACTTTCTTTAGAGTAATCCTAACAATTCAAAAGAAGTGACGACGTGAACGTTGTGCAAACTACGTACGGAATCATGTCGAAGAATAGTGAGCGTTATGCAAAGTACTCTTGAGCTAACAAAGTTTATAGGACATACATAAGCGTATTACAGTATTTGCTTCGTGTGGGAAGGCAAATCAGTTAATGATCTAATAAAATTATTGGCTTGAAGAATCTTAGATGGGATTTGTTCATAAATTCTTACTTACATGAAGAAATAATACTCATTACCATTCCAATCGTATGTGTGGTATCATAACCTTTTCTAATATGCTTCGTTGTCTTTCACTAGAATTGCATATTAATAATGGTGATATACAGGGTCACTCGTGGCGACAGCTTACTAGACGTATCTCTAAAAGTAATGCGACTATGGTCTTTAACATTTTGGCGAATGATATTATGGGTACGGTTGTATTTTCTTCAAATATTTTTAATTTCATGGCACACTCGATTAAATAGGGAATGAGTATGAACTAGAGTTGCGGGCGACAGTGAATACAAACGCGGAAATACAGAAAGCTTTGGTACAAACATAGGAGACGAACAAGAGAATGCTCTGCCAGTGACTGTTTAATATACCGCAGACGGAATAATTAGAGAAATGAGCACAAAGCATAACCTTAAGAACAAATTTTTGGAGACAAACTAGCGACAGAGTTATACCAACGAGGAACGAGAAAATTCCAGAAGACACCGCAAAATTAAACAGTGAAAACGGAGCCAATAAGGAGAAGACAATGTTAGAAAAACACAGTCGATAAACGAATTTAAAAGCAAGAAAGCAGAGAATTTCAAATATTTGTATACTGAACAAAGACGGTACCGAACCGAATATAAACAGGAAACTGATATTATATTATATATATATTGTAGATACCTATTAAAAAACAAGAAGATCAGCCATAGAACAAATCTGAATATGTATAAAGCTGCTATAAGACCAATATAAGACATACTCAGTAGAAACGATGGCTATTTAACAACAAAGACGGCGAGAGATTAATAATTTTCGGACAAAAAATAATCTGGACAATTCGCAGACAAAAGAAGGAAGGAGATTCGCCCCACTGCGTGATGACTCACAAAACTAGACAGCTATTAAAAGAAGACCATATAGTAAGTATTAAAGTACATTAAACACGAGAGGTAATACCGGGATATCAAATGGAGAGATCAAAAAACAACAGTTCAGCCCATCACCAATTTGAAGTCATCCAGGGATAACGTTAATTTAAGTAAAATTTCATTGAGATAAATGCACAACGCAAGGCTGCATTACTCATAATTTAATATTTTGTGTGACTTTCTCCAGCCCTAATTGTCTGAATACAGTGAACCATTTCTATTCACACTTCGCAATTACCTGGAAGAATACTTGTTTGACATTTGTTTCCTGTTGATTTTTCAGGGAACATTTATGATCTTCCACGTGATTGATGGAAACTTGGCGATACAAGCCAACTTGAAGAATTAGTTGACAATATTGTTGACTTTAATGTAAAACTTAAAACCGGATGTTTTCGCAATCCAGATGATTTTCGCGGAGTGAAAATTCAGCAAAGCATTAATGAGAGGGTATTCATTCTGAGTGGATTAAAATTAATACAAAAACTTTCAATAAAACACAAAAGGTTGCTAAAATTCTACCAAACTCTAGTCATACAGCTGGTTTATTCATGAACCGCCAATAAGCCTGTGCACGCATAATAACACATACTTTTTATAATACAATAATTTAATTTCTAATAAATGTACATATTCTATCTCATTAGAAATATATTGATTCATTTTCAATGAAATCTTATGAACAATATGGTATATCAATTGCATAACTTGCCTATTTATGTATGTGTAATAGTTATATCATAGAACCTTTTATTTTTCTGTTTTGCTATAATTATTGCTGAAAGTTTGCAATTGATTTATTACATTTCCCTAAGTGAAAACGTTGTTTTATCAATATTAGTTCTAAAAAATAAAATTCATTTATTCATTTCTTAATACCTTATTTCTACAAATTTGTTTAGATCATGTTTAGCAATTCGACAGTAATTTGAAAATCGATAGAAAATTCAGGTGGAACAAACCACAATTGCATTGTTAGTGCCGGCTTTGATGGTTCATAATAAGATCTAAGCTGAAATATTAATTAGTGGTTGTAAGTACTTGCGAAATTTGACTTGCCATGGGGTTTAGTTTTTCTTATACCAATAAGAATATATTCTCGTACTATTTCATACAGAAAACTTATGTTCTTCAGCAAAAGTTTTATTCACATTTTTCTTAAGTTCATTGTGGTCGCTTTAGCTTTTATGGAAACCCATATTACTATAAACGTCTCCCATATAGAAAGGCATTTATCAAAGTTTGATATAGATATATCTTACTGTAGCTGTGTTTAATATAACAACATTCTATATAGAAGTGAAGTGGGAAATCGACATAGGCTGTTGAAAGACACACAGTCACTAGGTAAATTGAATCAAAAAATTTTGCTGGTTTGTATGAGAAAATTAGAAGCCATATTAATATCAGAATTAAACTTGTAGGGAGTTGGGTTGAAAATTTAGAGGTGTTTTAGAATACAAAAGCATATGGAGTAAAGATAATTCTTAGACTATTGTTAGATAGGAAAGAGTTGTGTGGACGGAATAATTCAAAAATAATCCTAAAGAGGTTTTCAATATCTTAACAAAATATTTGATTAAGATATCTCAAAAATTCAAAACAAGATTTTAAAGTTGTTCAAAAAAAACATGCAGTTCAGATACGATCATTTATTCTTATATTTAAAGACATTTTAATAAATAAAATGTTTAAACATCTTTAATCACTAAAGTCATTTAATTTGCAAATTTCAAACTTATTACCATTTGCATGACTCATAAACTTAAATTTGCCTTCACTAATTTAATAAAATAGAGCAAGTGTTCAAACAAGACGATCGCATATAAATTAAGTTCGTTATGTTCATGTTTCGTCAAACGTTTCTATCAATTTCTATTCTTGTTATTTACACATTATCTGAATATATCCGCGTCATATTTTTTTATTTCACGTTTGATTTTGAATACGGTACAAATTGGATGAAAGTAAACAAAATAAGAAAATATTAGCATTTTTACACGGAAAGTAAATGATCCTATTTCAATAATTTCATTCAAATATCGCTTACTCACTACACTTATTTACATGCGGATATAAAGGAGAAATGAAATATTTGCCTATTATAAATTCCAATTAGATCGGAACAAGTAAAAGCGGATATTCATCGTTGCATTCACTTGTCTACTTTGCTACTTCTACGTTAATTTAAATAAGAAATGGATATACGAAATATTTATCGTTTCTATTTTAAATGTGCAAATAAATAATTCTTTCGCTTAACACGCTCGTGTTTTTTCGTTTATTTAAAAGAAAATGTAATAAATCCTTTTTACATTTTCTTCCATTGTAATTTATTGCATTAGTTAAATATTTCGGGAATTTATTTGCATTAGAAATTAAGGTATCGTTTCAACTCACCATGATTTATATATCCAAATTATACGATAAACGTAAACAAAAACCAGTCACGTTCATGCACTAATAGCGTCTCTTTAAGCGTGTCACATCACATCACTTCCACCTCAGGTAAATAGCATAATCTTATGGTATCTGGCATCACCATTCACGCACCGAAGAAAGTCTTGGTGTGGCTAACGTTTGAGTTCTTATACGTCGCCGGTATATGTGGGGCAAGGGTTCGGAGGGGTACCCCTCTGTAGTTATACCCTTAAATTCCACACCGTGTACAGTGTGCAGTGAACCCTGTATTATTATGTCTTTGGGCGTGGTAACAACGGCAGGCTTTGAAACTTCTGTATAGAAACGTTTGATAAGGTGGAGGTTGTTACTTATTCTGAATTCCGAAAATTTATTTCACTTTGAGCGTGACCCCTCCTTAAATTCACACATTAATATCTTAGAAGTAAGTTCTTTGAAGCCCTATAACATATTTGTCCACAGCTGAGTGTTGTTTCATACTGCAGAGGAATTCTTGTTTTTTATATGTTCCAGACTGTCTTTTACTAGTTGATATCTTTATATGCTCTCAAAACTCAGAATAACGTTCATCTGTTTGTGATTGTAACTTTATTTCTGGAAAATCAATTCATGTTACTGATAAGTAATATGTTATGTTAAGAATCAGTTTTATTCGTTTAAATTTCTCCGAAAAATTCAAGTCGATAATATGACATGTTTTTGTTCAGGTATTAGATGTATTGTTCATACGCAGCTTATCTACACATATACAATTAGCTGAACACTAGTTTTAATTATCAATTCCCATCATGTAAGTTGTTGAACTGAAGTCAGTGCCAGAAGGATGGGAAAAGGAGGAGTTCGTGAAGAAGAAAGAGTACGAGATGATGTGGCACAGGAGATCGAAGAAGGGGAGGAAGAAAAGAAAGGAAAAAAAGGAGAACTGGAAGGAGGCGAATAAATAGAAGAATCAGGAGAAGAAAGTGAAACAGAACATAAAAAACAAGAAAAAAAGTAGAAGACGAGGAGTAAGGAGAAGAGGAAGCAGGAGGAAAATATGAAGAAAGGGAAGATGAGTAAATAAAGGAGGAAAAGAACAGAAGAAGGAGGAAAGTAAGAAAGAGGAGGGAGAAAAGAACGATAGAAAGAAAAAGACAAAGGAAAACAAAAAGAAGAGGAAAATAATAAAGAGAAAAAGAAGAAGAAGGCGATGGAAGAGATTAAGAAGACGAAAAAAAGGACGGAGGAGAAGAAGAATAAGAAAAGCAAGAACACGAAGAAGTCAGAGACAAAATAGAAGAAGTACAGGGGAAGAAAAGAAAGATGAAAAAGGAAAGGGAAAAGCTGTCAGTCTAGCTTCATCTGATGAAGCTACAGTGATTGCGGCACATGTTATAATAACATTGTGATAAATATATTGGAAATTTTTGGAAAATATTTATGTTTTACTTCTTCGACCATTGTTCAAAAGAATGAAACATCCGCCTGCCGGTTCAAAGACTGCGAAATCAAGCGTGTACAATTTCTCAACCCTTCTCCCGAGCAACACACGGATTGCCAAACCAGACAGAGCGCGCACCAACAGTGCATAGGGTAACTGCACATGTGAATGATTTCTCAGGCTTACCATGACCTATTAAAAACACATCTAAAATGCCTAGAAAACAATACAATTACTCAGGGTATTTGTGAAATCACTCACGAGAAAGACAATGTGAGGAGACAAAAGAGACCAACACACGGACATGTTTCTGCCTACCCAACATCATCAGCGTGGTTTTAAGCAATTCTTTACTCAACACATTGCAATTCTCTCTCTGCTACCATCGCCATATCTAAACATTAATTCTAAACTGATTAACTAAGCTTACTATTAGTTTTCAATCGTCAGTCAGATTATAATTTAGTAATAAACACTACATGTAAGCTTGTAAAATCTTCCACTAATCTGTTAAAAAGTATTGTTTTTCACTTGTTCGAGTTTTATTTTTAATAATCGAGCATTCATTTGCGATATGTACATAGCTAACAATTTGCCATCAGTTTGCCAAGCTTATATCACTGAAGCCTTACAAATGATAAAAAATTGGAAGATTTCCTACAGATTAATACATAATCACTTTATGTTCTTCAAATTGTAGCAAACTATCATTACAATTATAACAAAAGGTTGCTAGTGATTCTTATGCTGTATGTATAATGCAAGACAAAAAGGAAGAGAATGGTTTCAATTTTGAATTGATTATTTCACCATTGGCGAAAGCACTGACAATACCTAACGCTGCATGTTATCGACCCTTCTTAAGTTTTTTCTTTTACCAAGAAAATTTAGTTACGATTATTTATATACAATTATTAGTTCTTCATAATTTTGTTAATTTGCCGAATAAGTACAATTTTAACGGTTCGAAACGGTTGGTTCCGTTAAATTTTTACCATCTCTTCACGGTGGTTAATTTCCGCCAAGAACGCTCCTCAAGCGTAGTATCTTAATGGATTTTATACGTGGTCATGCTCCTAAGCTTTAGTCTTCAATGCATATTTTCGTTCTTTTCGTTTCGATTATTTTTTCTAAAAAGAAAATGATTGAAGGATTTGTTTTACTGCTTTTATTTACATTGGATGCAACCTATTAATTGTAATAATAATAATGTAATGAAATGTCTAATTAGATGGAAATAATACGAAAATATGTATGTTAAATAGAGTGTTATTACACTCTGTTCTAATTTAATTTTTAGGCACAGCGTAAATCTCAAATCATCGTAAAACACTATGTCTAAGCTTGCAATTTCAAAACACAGAAACGTCCGAGGGTCAATATTTTGAAATAATTTCCTTTCACTGCTTACCTTGCTTTGCTGGATGGTTGTGGTGAATCAGTGAGATAAAATGCATACATCACTAATAACACTGAAATTATACTAAACCTTAATTTAGTGTACATGCAAATATCTGTATTTCATTTATGCAATAAAATTGTTAGTTTATGTAGCAATTATATGTGCAATTAAACGTTTTAAGGTGTTCCTTGTCGAACAACGAATATCTCCATGTAGTATCTTCTTTAAGAACATTTGCGCGAGATTTCCCAATAAGCAAACATTATGTTGTTAACGATATGCTCCGAGCTACTTGAAATATTTTTGTTTTTAATTTTTTATTTTTAGCAAATGAAAAGTATATTGATGTTTTATTTACTACTCCATTCATGTGATTATCAAGTTTACCACAATAAAAAGTAACTTACCAATAGAATTGGCTAAATCTTTAGATATACGAAAATTGACTGAGTTCGTCGTTTCCGTTTCTCTGCTGTGTATGCTCGTTTGGTGCATCGTCTTGCGCGTTATAATGTATGTACTTATACTTCATTATATGGAAGAACATTTTGACGGTTTATCTACATATATTTAATAAGGAATAGTAATATGCAAAGTAAACTAAATCGTAGGTGCGCCAGATCCGCACTCAGGTCGATGCGGAAACCTACCGCGTTCTCCGCCAACCCCACTTATACGAGTAGTTCTTGCAGAAATACTTGTAAAACATGTGGCAGTAAATCAACATTATGATATGAATGGTTTATATTAATTTAATTTTTATTTATCGACCTAAAAAAGAAGATACAGTAAGTGTACTCAGTGTATTCTGTTAATAAACAGAGGAACTTTTTTAAATTACATGTTATTCCATTTTATTGTTACGCTTGTGTGTTAGGAGTGTGCCTGTACTAAATATTTTTACATTTTTGGGTTTGATCCATCCTTAGGGCGCACTAATCCAGAACTCATTGCACTTTATTTAATAATTTTACATGGACGAAGATACACATGTTCAGGTGAGGTAGAGATGGGGGAAGATTTTCGGTCCATAATCAACACATAGAAATTCAATGGCTATAAGACAAACATTGTCAAAAGCAAAACAAATACGAGTACCGCAAAATGGGAGTACAGAAAGACTATCAGATGCACGCGCCACATTAATTCTAAACGTAAAAGGCTTTTCCGAACAAGTCTAATGACGATAAAGTTAAAACGATCATCAGAACCGTGTATACAAAGGGGTCCAAATGTCGCGACCATCTATTTTTTTTTAGAAACATTTCGAGGACGGATAACTTTTGTCGGCACCCAAACAGACGTCTGGCATTTATTTTCGTCGAAGCGGTCTAGGGTATCTTGACACAAATGCATCGTAGCTACTTTATGTTCTTCGGCAGCAGATGTGGTATCTAGCGGGAAACTAATTCTTTACACACAATTCTTCATGCAAATTTTTTTCGATTGAAGTCTTTGAAATCCCTAATGATGCCTCAATCTCGTGATATATCACATATCGATCTTCAATGATGATCTTGCGCACAGCATTGACGTTTTCCTGAGTGACTGCCGTTTTTGCTACAACTACTTTTGGATCTTCCATACAACGACAAATTGTTGACTGGTGCTTCATTGCCGAAAACAGAAAGCAACGAAAGTTATAAAAAATTTATTCCGCGAAAATGTTCTCAGTTTAATTCCATTTCTCATCTAACTTGTCAACTTCGACGGTTCGTTGTAGCTACCGCACTACCCATATCACTTACAACGAATCGAAGTATCTGAAGGAGTGTTTGCAGACGATGTGGTGGTTGTGGCAAAAAATCGAAAAGATTTACAGAAAAATTTAGAAATATGGAACTCAAGATTAAGAGAGAGTGGAATAAAGATGAACAAAAATAAAACTAATGTAATGACAGTAGGAGAAGAACCAGTGCAGATGCGAATTCAAATCGAAAGGACGGAAATCGAACAAGTAAAAACGTTCCCAGGAGTGATATTCGACGAGAGTGGGACGCAAGAAGCAGACATCAATAAAATGATTGAGAAAACAACGAAATTATACCACGTTATGCATACTACATTTATATCCGAGAAAGATACCTATCGGAAAACGAAAATGAAAGTATGTAAGTCTATTTATCGACCGATATTAACGATTGGGTACGAATCGTGGAAACTAAGCCAAAAACAAGGAAGTAAGCTACAAGCCAGGGAAATGAAGTGTTTGAGAAGAGTTAGACGGGTCACAAAATGCGATAGAATAAAAAACATCAACATAAGGGAAGATTTAGAAATTATTTCGGAACTGAAGTTTACTGATCAGAGACAATTGGAATGGTGAGGGCATCTATGAAGAATGGATAATAAGAGGCCTTATGGAAAGCAAATATTGTTAAGTTAGAAAAACCGCTAAAATTTAAAAGGTGTAAAAACGCGGGGATATTTTGGGTGTGATAGTAGAAAAGGGAGAAATGAGATGGTGGACACGTTTTGTAAAAGTAGCATAGTACATAGTAATGTTTGTGAAAAGTTAGGAAGTAATAAAGAAAACAGTTAAAGATAAATAGTTAGTTCTCCTCGACATACGAACAACGATATTAAAAAATATTCCGAAAAATAAGAAAAGAGGAAGGCCAGGGCAAACTTGGGATAATCTTAGCGAAAATTCTGAAAAGAAGGGGTAAAACATGGATTGAAGCAGTGAAGTTGGCAAAGGATAGGAAGCAGTAAAAGAAATTTGTAAAGATTTAAAAGAAACATAACTTCCGACACCATTTATATGGTACATGAGTTATATGTAATGATTAATGTTTCCTTTCTTATTTTTCTAAATTTTTCTTATACTTCTATATTGGATATTTTCTCGTCAGCATAGGGTTCGCGCCCTTATTTTGTTATTGTTAATGTTGTTGGAGGCAAAGTATCGTTAGGACTCCCTCTTCATTTAATTTATTTATAATATTTATTCCATGCACTTTTCTTTCTGTGGATTAAATTTTATAGAGATCTACTTTAGTTGTTCATTACTGACGTATAATTTACAATTTTAAAGTTAAAAAGAGAAGAGTCCCTTAAATAACATGTGCAGTGAGACGTGCAGTCCATTTATTATATATATCGTTTTTCGTAAACATATTTTTGTGTTTAATTATATTTTTTTCCAAATTTATTTCTAAAAGACGTTTAATGTAGTGTACTCACACATTTTTATCATATCATTAAAATATGTATCGTCGCGAAATTATAACACACTATCTTCAAACTTTTTTCGTACATCGGGTGGATGGTACCCCTGACAACTTTACTTGTAAATAATTTCATTCCATCAAGAGTGTGTTTTCTGTGTGGCCTATCATATAGGTAAACAAGCTCAATATAATGTGTGTATCCCCGAAAACGACCCGATATAAATAACGATTGCGTCAAAATCACACATGTCGTAGTTGTCACTCCAGAGAAAAATTCGTTATTTTTCGAATTAATTATAATATTTGAAATTTTTGAAAAAAGTGTATCAGCTGATATTTTCACAACAACTTGGAGTTTTAGGCCACATTGATGGAAGTCGAAGACCAAGATATCTAGAATACGAGACAGTATGAGTGAGTGTGAGTACGATTACAAAATTAAGGAGTTCAAATTATAATAGATTTTTAAAATTTATTGTTCTTTTGCTCTCATTTTGTAATTTAGAAATTTAGCTAGATAGGGATTGATTTAGGTAATTGTTGAAAAGAAATTTTATTAAAATGCGATACTATATATATGTATGTAGTATCACATTTTATATATAATTTAAATAAAAGAACCCATTTGGCAAATTAAGAGTTGTGATCTTCCACCACAAAATATACATTTGATTAGTAGCATCCTCCATATTTCAGTACGCCAAACTTGAAAGACATCTCCCGAATATATTTCAGCAAAATCGAAATTTTCACCTGACAAAGAATATTATACATTATACGTGTTAGAACTATTAGAGCCGCTAATTCTAATTTAAATCGAAGACCATTCAAAATCTGTTTGAAATTTCTGTTAGTTTCAGTTTACAAACGTAAAAGTCTAGAAGAAAGACTCCGAGAGAACAACAGTAGGAGATACTTAACATGGATTTAGAAAAGGAAGAAGCACCCAGTACTTAATATTTGTAATCAGACAATTAGGAAAAAAACTAATAGGGAAAGGAAAGGTAATACATATATGTTTTATAGATCTTAAAATAGCTTTTCATAGGGTAAGAAGAGATGTATGGCAGAGTCTGGAAAGGAGAGCATTAGAGAAAGGAATGATAGAGATGATTAAGGCATTGTATAAAAACAACAAGAATAAGGTCAGAATTTCCAACCCAGAATCAGCTGAATTCGAATCACAAATTGGATTAAAACAGGGATGCGTATTGAGCCCATTGTTATTCCCTATATTAATAGACGACGCTATTTAAAAAGCCAAATAAAAAGAAAAAAATATGAAAGTAGGAAACTGGAAAATGAGTGCAATTAACGTACAGGAAATAACGTTTGCAGATGGTATGGTATTGATAACAGACTCGGAAAAGACATTACAGCAAAACTTGAAGATATACCAAGAAGAACTAACAAAGATAAACATGGAGACAAACACGGGGAAACAAACACAATGATAATAGCACCCGAAGAAAGAAAATTTAACATCAAAATCGAGGAAAAAGTTTTGGAACAAGTTAAAAGTTACAACTACTTAGGAACAATCATTGAAGACAATGAGAGAATAGAGAAAGAGGTAAATGGGAGAATAGGGAAATCCGCAAAAATATATAACATATTAAGAAATACATTCCTGGATAAAAAAGAAATGCCAAAACAAATGGTAGTGAGTCATGGACAACCAAGAATAGAATTAAAAGCAGAGTTACGGCCATAGAAATGAGATTCCTAAGAAGAATAGAAGGAGTAACTAGAAGAGATAAAATCAGAAACACGATAATCACTAGTAATCTAAATACATATTAGACTAGTAGAAATAATCATAGAGGAGAGACAACCGGGATGGCTTGGACATATACACAGAATGGAAAAAGATCGAATAACAAAGAGCCAAAAGAGAGGGCAAAAACAGAATAGGTAGACCCCGAAACACCTGGAAAGAATAAGTGTATAAAACATTAGAAGAAGGAAGTATGGGACGGATTAAAGCCAAACAACTGGCTCAGAACAGGAACCCGTGGAAGACAAAAATAAGAGAATGAATATTCCGGCATCGCAAGGTACAAAGGACGTTCGAGTAAAAAAATAGTAATAGTCAATATTACGTTAGTAGTAAACGTAATAATGATTGTATTCATTTAGTTCAAACAGCACAACAACTTTTTTACGTCACTTTACATTGGAATACTACATTTTTCCTCGTTACTCGTAATTGTATGACCACGTTTTATGTAATAAATATATAATCGCAAACTGAACTTGCAACATCCATTATTTGTTATGTATCAGTTCCCTTCACTCTCAGACAGCAGTGCTCTGCATAAAATTTAATTTCAGCGAGCGAGCAGGAAAGTTACATAAGTAAAATAAAATTGTCGGTGCATATTTATCTTATGAGCCTTCCAGTTTAACAATAAATTGAAGCTACGGCGTTTCTCGAGTCGTGCATTGTACGTTACGCTCTTGGGCAGGGAATAGTAACTTTTGGTTTTGAACGAACTGTAAAACGTCGATTTCGATATTTAATCTTCCGCAAATGTATTTAGAAATCAAGCCGATCACTACATGTATCTACACATACACAGCCTGGTTTGATACGATTTTTGATTAACTGTTCAGAGCAGTGTAGTAATTACGTACTTTCACTGCAGCTAGACGGATATTTATTTAGCTGAAGGTCGACTGGTGCAGAAGGCATGTTTTATGTGGGTATCGTACTCTGAAATAGAAACATGATTCTTCGCTCCTAAAGACCGCCATTCACACAATTTCACGCTGGTAACTTGGTACTTATAATGAAAAAAGAAAATATGTACTTACAGCAAGTAGTAATGCATGTAATGTAAGAAACTAACGTACTGGTTTAGTGGAGTGAAACTTTTTACTGAACTTTAATTTCTTTATCGAGACGCATTTTCTTCACTTTGTTGTTGTACTTGTTAATGAAATTATAAATGTAACAAAGAAAAACATAAGAAGTATGAAAAGCATCTGTTGTACTTCTTACTCATTGTTAGTAGAATATTTGCGAAATAAAATTTCTCTTGGAGTATACTTTCAATAATTAGGGAGTAATGGGATCCGTCGATTATATACAGGATGCTACACAAATTTATAATATAATTATAAATAGCCAACACCATTAAATCAACAAAACCATTTTTAGAAAAAATATTTACATAACGCGTGCATAAATCTTTTGCATAAAATTCACATTTTGGGAACTGCAGACAACATTGCTTGAAACGCGCTATGGCTATAACCTTACCTCTAGTTTCGAAGCATGCTTGTTCAGTATTATTCGACAGGTCGTTGTGAGTGCTTATTAGTATACACATACTTAGAAAATGTGGTATTTAGGTACGTTTCGGTAACGACGTATTGCTAAACTGGAAAACATAATAGAGAGTATGCCGGATTTAGAATACGAATAGAATAGAATTAAATGTCTAAAGTGCGACAACTAGTTGACGTGTACCAGCAGGTGGAAGTGTGAACACTACTTTAAAAATATAAAACACGGTTCTGCAATCCGTGGCAAACGATACAGCGAATAATTAATATTTGATGTAGGTGTTTGTTTTATTCTATGTAATGTACCGTTCACTTTGCTAGACCAATAAGCATTTGTCTCCTTCTAGAGCAAGTATTCGGATTGTACACCATCAAGTTGAACATCGTTAAGAAACTTTATGCCGTCTTTTTGTGACTATGTTGAAAGAAGAGTTAAACCAGATTTGAAAGATAAGACATTGTGGTGAATATATGGTGAATGTAATGGTACGTACGAGAGCAACCTGAAATGTTTCCGGAATCCGCAAGAGAGGGCGCACGAACGTTGAGGTGGATTCATTGGTCGGCAAGAGTAACCTTTATGGCAACTGTCAACATTTCAGACGTCTACTGTCAATAATTGATGTTTAAAAGTGGGTTTTGTGTAGCAAGTCAGGCGATTTCGCAAAAATGGTTAAAATCGAATTCCGTGCAATGATAACTTCCGAATGGCTAGGAACGCAGCCACGAAAATTCGAAATATTTTACTAGGAGTTCATGGCGGATGTACTCCATCATTTTTGACCATCAGTTTCTGGGTGAGTGAGTTTAAACGTGGCCGCACAAGCACAAGTGGCGAACCACGCAGTAGACGCTTAAAAACCGCTACCAACGATGAAATGGTCGACAAGATTCATGATGTCGTGTTAGCCGATCGCCGATTGAAGCTGAAAGAGATACCAGAGACAACAGACATCTCAGAAGAACGCGACGGCTATGTTCTACACGAAATTTTGGGTATGAAAAAGCTTTTGGCGCGATTGCTTACACCGGAGCAAAAACGAAATCGGGTGACGCTTTCGGAGGAGTATCTGGCTAGGATCCAACGCAATCCAAGAGATTTCTTCATACGTTTCGTAACCGTGGATGAGATTTGGATCCACCCCTGCATACCGGAGATCAAGGGATAGTCGAAGCAGTCAACTTTTCCGGGCGAATTGGCTTCGAAGGAAGCAAAGACCGTTCCATTCGCCGGAAATGTTATGGTGACCATTTCTTGGAATTCCCAAGGTGTCATCCTCATATATCTCTGTCTACAGAAGAGAAGGACGATCGGGGCGCAATACTACAACGATTTATTGACCCGATTCGATGTAGTATTGAAGGAGAAACTGCAGCGGAAAAAAGTGCATTTCCACCACGACAATGCACCGGTACATTCATCCCGCATCGTCGTGTCCAAATTGAATGAGTTACGCTACGAATTAGTCTCTTATCCTCCATATTCACCGGACTTAACCCCCAGCGGCTTTCTCCTATTCCCAAACCTGAAAAAATCACTGGGAGGAAGGAGATTTGCCTCAAATGTCCGTGGTCATCGCCGTTACAGGTGGCTATTTTGCAGACCTCGAAACATCCTGCTGCCGTTTGAGAAAGTATATTGATCTTCGAGGAGACTACATCGAAAAATAAAAATAAAAAACCACGCCAATCCCGTGTTTTTCCTGTCGATTCCGGAAATATTTCAGGTCGTCCTCGCACTTCTTAGGTATTTCAGGAAATTTTTCATACATTTCCAAATGTTCAGAAATTTAGGGTGGGAAGTTTCCAAATCAACACGCTGTATACATCTCTTTGTTCCAAGAAGCTTTTCTCTTTGTATATTGAATAACGACAGTATTATAAAATCTTTTTTAAACAAAAAAACTTCAGCTTTAAACGCATTTTACTATTTCACACTACAGATTTCATGGTGTTAGGTAATGATTAATTGAATCTTAACATTTACACCATACGATCTTTATTCCTAAATTAAATCTGACTTTTAACTGCTACGTGATAGCTTGCTGATTTACCTGAGTCATTGATTTTTTCCATAACGCGTTTTTTTTAGTAGCGCATTACGTTGTAACTCAGTGCTGTAGGTGAACGCTACTATAACTGTAATTATTTTTTCATATTTCTCAGACCTTTTCAAAGTATCATTTAAGTGAACGTAGAAGTTTCTGGTACTGTCACGGACATCTCATACTTATATCGGTTATAAAACACATTATATGTTCTTGCTATAATGCACTTCCTTTCGTGTTCAAATCTACGATTTGCTCCGGTTTCGTAAGGTTCATTGCAAAACTAGATCTCCTTGAATTCGGATCTACTAAAATATATCCTGAACGCGATAGTTCTGTGCTGGTGTCGACGAATACCACGTATAATTGGAGAATTTATTTTGAATAACGGTGTCAGTATAAATTATTTTTTACATAGCTTTCGTATATTCATATATTAACAGATATGTAAGTACGTAAATAAATACCTTCAACTATTGAGAATGTCTCGAACGTTCTCTTTTAATTTATATTCTTTAACCTATCTAAGAAGCATAGTGATTACGATATACTTCACATTGAATATAATATAATTCTCAAACTGCTGATTGATTTGTATCCCTAAGTTTTGCGTTCAAGTGTAATAAATAATAAATCGGTCTTGTAAAACAACAAACACAAATAAAATATTTACTAAATTCTTGCGGTTAGCGGATTCTAAAAAGTTATCCAAGTTACATTTAAGAAATATCCACAAAAACTATTTATGAAACAATTCTGCTGATTAATGTTATATTCCCAAATGCCCGCATTTGCGTCTTTTATTTCAATAACACTGCGTAGGTACACTCTTATTTCCCAGAAGTTTTATATTTCATTTTTGAAAGTATACACTGCTACCCAATCACCTATACATTGAAAAAAAAAACAAATAATATAATACAACATGTGAGCAAAAGTTTTGTCTTTACGTAAATATCCGCTGTAACAGTAACGTAAGTATTATTTGTGAAGCAATATAGAATTTATTATCCTCTAATGCAAGTATAACTATTGTACATCAACGATTTTACGAATATTAAAGAATTCTGGTATGATATTAAAAAATGATTCATATCACATTAACAATTTTTTAGAACATTAGAACTGATTTTAATAAAATTTTAAATATTATTTTAGATAGTACATAGCTAGGTTATATTTCAGTAACAGTAAAATTGAAGGTCCATTATATAGGATGTCTTTGAAGTAAAATAAAAAAGCACGGAAATTGAATGCAGAATGTCTATACATAACACATATAACCAAACTCGCATATATAACACATGGGCTGAAAAGTCCCGGGCCTAACAAAGAAAACACGGTTTTTTGGTTCAAAATTAGCTTTATTCATCAACGTAATCTCCATCAAGAGCAACGCAATCATGCCAGCGCCGCTCTAACATTTCAATACCACTTTTGTAGAACGATTTATCTTTTGCCTCAAAATAGGCCTCAGTTTCAGCGATAACCTCTTCATTCGTGCGATATTTCTTACCGGCGAGCATTTTTTTGAGGTCTGCGAACAGCCAGTAGTTGCTAGGATCCAAATCTGGCGAATACGGTGGATGTGGGAGCAATTCGAAGTTCAATTCATGTAGTTTTGCCATTGTTTTGATTGACTTGTGACACGGTGCATTGTCTTGATGAAACAATTTTTTTTTTGCCATATGCGGTCATTTCTGTGCAATTTCGGCCTTCAAACGCTCCAATAACGCTGTATAATATTCACTGTTGATGGTATTTCCTTTCTCAGGATAGTCGATAAATATTACACCACGCACATCCCAAAATACCGAGGCCATAACCTTTCCAGCCGATTGTTGTGCTTTTGGGCGCTTTGGACGAGGTTCACCAGTTGCTGTCCACTCAGATGACGATCGTTTTGATTCCAGAGTGAAGTGATGGATCCATGTTTTATCTATTGTCACATATCGACGCAAAAATTCCGGTTTGTTACGTTTAAACATGGCCAAACACTGCTCAGAATCATCAAGACGTTCTTGTTTTTGGTTAACAGTGAGCAAACGCGGCACCCACTTTGAATAGAGCTTTCTCATAGTCAAATGCTCATGCAATATAAAACCAATACGTTCTTTTGATATCCTTACAATGTCAGCTAACTCAGATTTTTTTGATGTTTTCTGGTGTTACCGCCTCATTTGGACGTCCACTGCGTTCTGCACGTTTGAAGTCAGCAAACCAACATTTTGTTGTTGTTTCTGATAGAGCGGAGTCCCCATAACACTTCTCAAGCCATTGCTTCGCTTGAACGTTATTTTTTTCCCAGCAAGAAGCAGTGTAAAATTAAAACACGAAATTGTTTTTGATCCATTGTTTTGAAAATAACAAAAGTAGCGTGACTCTTAGCACAATAACTCACAAACTAATGAATGGAATATCATGAAATTTTAACAGTTGTCTTTTGAAGGTTAGTACTAACTGAGAAAAAGGTGACTGCAATAAAACTAGCGTCATCTATGTGTTAGGCCCGGGACTTTTCAGCCCATGTGTTACACGCAGACTGCAATAACAACTGTGGATGTTATGAAAGCTACAAGATAATATCGTCTACGTTTCAAACGACATGCTAAGAGTTCATAACATGCTTACGCACGAGTATTTCCGCGGTCAATAATAAAAAAAAACCTTTTTAAATATCTTTATAATTTTTTTCTCTTGGGTCTGTGAAGGAGTTTTCTCAAAATATTTGTCAAATAAGATTAGATCTTTCCATTTTGTATACCTTTCTATTTTATTTTATGAACACGCTGTATATTTTTCTTTCTCTTTGCTGTACAGCGGCGATATTTATGTTAGAGAACGCTAATTAGGTTTTTTATTCCTCAGGAAAGGTAATTGTTTAAAAAAGCTAACAAATTAATTAAAAAAACATTGTCTTCAATAACCCACGAAAATTAAAATGCCGATGCCTGAAGGAGTTTACTTCACCTAAAAAATATTATGCCTCCAATAATCCGTAAAAATTAAAATGCCAATGCTTGAAAGAGTTTACTTCAACCAATCCAGATTAAATGTTGGATATAACTCTATACTTGGTTGGAATTCTTTAGAAATAATGTATATCCATCCTCACACTTTTTACAAAGTAGATTTACCTAATACAAAATCTACTAGTAATCTTATTGATATTAATGTTCGTAAAAGAAGTAAATACCTCAACGTAATATTATTTGACAAACCTTCGAATCACTTCTCGCACTTTAAAGTACCGACAAAAAAATCTGGCGTTAATTTCTGATTATGTTTTGTTAACAGCTATGTAACTTGTTATCATATATGTATGCATATTAACGATAAAATATTACCAATAAGATCAAGTAAACTATATGGGCAATTTCGCTGTAATTGCGAAGGAATATAGTTGCAAGAAAGTGAAAGCAAGATAATTGTATCATTTAAAGTAATATTCTTATATTAGCGTGCGTATGTCCAGAAACTTGTAAATCCTCGTAGATAGTTACACGATACATTTAATGCTTCAAATAAAATTAATCTGCCACTATTAAAATTATAGCTTTCCTTAGCAAACACATCTATGGTCTAATTACAAATTTCCTGTAATCGATCAATGTTTTCTTTTTATTTATACCTGCGAAAAAAAATGTTTAATTATATGTTCCTCCATCAGTAAATGAAATAACAGGAAAAATTATAAAAAGGAAGAAAAACGTAAAACTTTTGTAACGATTTCACGCCGAAATGTGGTCAGTTCATGGACACGGCGATTTAGAATCGAACTATTTATCAGCAACAAATTCACGAATTAATTTACGAAAGGTAATAAAAAGAAATAACTCATTAATATATCGATATAATTTAGGTACTGTTACGCAATTTTAAAAGCTTGTCAAGGATATTTGTGTGGATATGGTAACTATAAAAAAATCTAGTTGCTCTTTGATTATATCGTGTTTATTAATATACAACGTGACTAACGGTCACATCAAACCAGACAATAGTTACTGTTTACAGTGGCAGCAACTTCGTTTACAAATATAATGACTACTATCTTAAATTAAAGAAAATTAAAATAATACTTTTGTTTTAAAGCTAAAATAACAAGTGGTGGAACTATTGTTTTCCAAAAATAAAATCACGGGGTTTATCGATATTTACCCTTTCTAGTAGTGAATAGAATGAAAATAATACTGGGTTATTCTTTTATTACTCTATAGCTGAGCTAATGCGCATATACAAAGCCACACTGAAACAGCTCATAATTTCCAAGCACACAGAAATTTTTAATTCCTGGTATCGTCTGTTTTTAATAAGGCGGATAACGTAACAAGTTCAACTTTCAAATTGAACATGTTCGGCGGCAAATTCAAATATTATATATTGCCCATAAATAATTACACCAATGAATTAACAATAATAACAATTATAGTAACAGCAGATCAATATTTTTAAATCAGTTATTTTCTGATGCATCATCATTAAGAACGCTATCAATTGAACCGTCACGTGCTGTATATACCGTGGTAGCATAAAGTTTCAAGGACGAAGATGACATTGGAGTAGAGGAAACATACCATGTCTTCAATTAAATTTTCATTAGTCTATGATTTTTATTTAAATTTGGGAACACTGTGGAGCAGTAATCTTTTTTGAAAACCAAACTTTCATAACTATCACAAGTAAAGTCAATTTTTTGGACTATGACTTGTCTTATCAATTAGATTATTTATTATCATGTTGACTTTACCATGACAGTTGTCAAAGTTCTTCCGAAAAACATTGCGGTTCCACAACGTTTCCAAATTTAAATGAAAATCACAGGCTACCCTAAATGAAAACTTAGTTGAAGCCATGGTATATCTATGAACTTAACCCTTTAAGCAATATAACCTAACGGTTTTGAAAATTATTTTAACAGTGACATTGACTTTCATCAATTTAATGTGTGCCGAGAGCAAGTTTGAACATCGAGTTTGAATAAATTCAAATATGGTTTGTGCAAGAAACGTACATGATTGAAGCCCATTTGGGAACTGGAGTGCGAATTGATGGAATTTGTATGTACAGCCAGCGTGCATGTTTGGATGATTTTAGAGGGCACTTTCCAGAGTTAGCTGTAATTCCCAAAAACAATTATAATTGCCTTTCTAGTGGTGTTGGTACACTTCGTGACATTGATTAGTTATAAAGTTAAGGTGTTTGTTAACACGCAAAACCTTTGAAACGCCTTTCTTAAAAGATTGAACTTTCTTATGGAGAATATTAGAAAATTGTAAAGAAGAACATGAATCCGTCTAAGGCGCAATCGCATTAAACTATTTTGCTGGTAAACTGCCCTAGACGTCTTGCTTATTCCTAGTGGTTTACAAATAATTTAATACAAGATGATGACCCACTAAATTTGACATTTTTCTCTGATGAAGCGTGGTTTCATCTTTCTGGGTATATCAATTCCCAAAAAACTTGGATTGAAGTAGTGGAGGTCCCGATATTTTAAATTGTTTCTGTATACTGCGAAACAATTCAACATTTTGAAGGAATTTATTGAAGAGCTGCAAGAAGATGATTTACAATATGGTTACTTCCAGCAAGACGGTGGCAACGACACACAATAGTAGAAAATATTGTTTTTCTTCGTTGGTTTTTTGACGATCGGATTATAAGCTTACATACAGAAATTGAATTTCCACCACAATTACCTTGTTTGGCAATTATAGACTTCTTCGTATTTACTCGTCTAAGAGTAGAATATTTAAAACTCCTGCTGCTAATTTGCAAGACCTGTAGCAAAGAATTTTTAAAGAATGTGCATTGATGACGTACGGAATGCTGCAAAATGCCTTTACTTGAAAATTGAAAATAATGGGCAACAATTTCAACACTTTAATTTCGCCCTTTTTTTATAAATAAAATCTTGAATATCAGATAAGTTTATTGTTGTATTGAATCCTTAAATCAAAGGACATATTTATTGCTGTCACGATGGCACTGTCAAAATAATTTTCAGAAGTTAAGTTTGTGTTACGAGTATGCTAATATGACTTAAGTTTAGACACACATATATTTTCTACTTCAATGACATCTTCGTCCTAGAAACTTCGTGATATCACAGTATAGTAAACGGTTATACAAGATTGTCAATTAAACCATCTAATGCACACATTTCGTGATCTTTTATGATATGTGATATACAACTTTTCCACTTCGAGTAACAGTAGCTTCACTTCCAGCATTTTACGTCTTTTGTACTCACATACTTCACCTTTTAATTTGTGTCCAAATCAATTCACTAGGATTTAACTCATAAATGGTGATAATCTTAAAGCAATTATATTTACTTTTTGCTATTTCTTGCCTTATAGGTATGTGTCTAGAAGAAAAACTATATTTTTCTTCTACAACAAAGTTTATATACCTTTTTTGATTGAAGAATTAGACTGCACTCTTTCTACCTTCCGTGACTGATACCGTGCATTTTCCAATACAATTACTGCAGTTTCAGGTAACTCATGCACCATGGACAATATTGGAGCAACATCTATACCTTCTGGCCATCGTCTAATTGGTAATAGTTTTCTCCTGTAGCAAGATAATGATCCTAAACACACTTCTCGATTGGTCAAGAACTATTCAAGAAAACGGAGTAGTATTATCGAACATGTGGGATTATCTTGACCGTAAAAGGAAACAAACAATGATCAGCCATTTTTCTTCACACTCCATTGACTAAGGGTTCATATTTTTGTTTATTTCTTATTACAAAACCTATTTTTACAGGTCTAAATGCTGTATTTTCGAAATTAACTCCGTGCTCATACTTCTCCGCAATTTTATCTCTATAACATCAAAATTACAATATAATTAAATATAATTAAACATTCATGGCTTTGGAGCTTTACAAATTTTAAATGCAAAATCATATATTCCAACAGCATATTATGAAATAAGTTATATTACATTATTTATAGCAGCTACGGGCGCTATGAAATTCATTATATTTTTTTATATAAATAACAAGCTTAGAAAACCGTAACACAGTGCCTTTTCCATGTCCATGGAGTCTAATTAACCTTGTTTCTTCATTTCGCTTTTTCAGATGTTTTCTCTTTTAATCCACTTTGAATGTTTAACGTTTCATTTCGTTAGCTGGACCAACACACATAAATGAAAAATTTAAACATATTCACGAGCATGTACATAATATAAATACAGTAGAGTTCATATGTTTAAGAACAGATTCAAGGTTAAATAAAAAATGTGCAAAACTTCTTGAAGAAATGCAAATCTGAAACTTCTTTTTCGATTTAAAATAAACACTTCTACAGGAATTTTTACGAAGTAAATTATGGTTAGCATTCTTATTAAGTTATTGTTTTATTTATATTTCTTTTATATTATCTCACAAACATACAGTCTTAATCAATAAAACCGAAAAGCTACAAAATGTCATAGGTTTATGAAAACTATTTCTTAAGTAACACATTCTACATATTTATGCATAGTTAGTGTATCTCCTCGTTTTATATTCACATCGTAGGATTTACTCAGTCATGCATAAAGTACGAGGCTTGTCCCAAAACTAAGCACCGTTTCATTCCACCGCCACTGCAGCGCTATTGTCTTAGTTCCGCGCATGCATACGTATCTCTCTGGTTCACAATCTTTCCGGCAATTACAGCCGGATTGTGCTGTGTTTACATCTGCTGGTGACCGTTCAAAATGTTCAAGACCATTTCTGAACCCGCCGATTGGGAGCTAAGTTCTGTAATACGGTTTCTGACCACAAGAAATATTAAGCCAGCCGAAATTCATCATTAACTTGCGGAGATTTATGGTGAAAATGTAGTGATAGATGGAATGGTGAGAGAGTGGGTTAGGCAATTCAGTGATGGACGAACTAATGTTCATGACGAAGCACGGAGTAGGTCGCTTTCTGTTGGTTGAAGACGTTGATCAGAAAATTCATGAAAACAGACGGTTCATAATAAGAATGCTTAATGATAAGTTTCCACAAATTTCAAAATCTGTTTTGCATGAGGTTGTCACAAATCATACTGGGAAAAATTGTTCTTTCTCTTTGTCAAATGTCTGAGCAATGGCCACTATATAGAAAAATAATTTAAGAAATATTCTTTCATGTAGAAATAAATTTTGTTTTGAATGAAGTGTTTTTATGTTTCTTTTCTAAGATGGTACTTACTTTCTGGACAAACCTCGTACCTTGATGTACGCTGAGCAACAACTCTAAATGTACAATTTAGAATAAATAAAATTCTGTGAAATTCGTAATGAATTTCATCATTTTGAATTTAAACTATTCCTTACTTGGGAAAATACAACGATATATGGTTTTATGAATTACTCTAAAATAGCGCACACATCTTCAGACTGTACCCAGAAAGCAAAGACACAAATAATTCACAGCCCCAAAATCGGTTCGATGGGCAACAAAGAAAGGTGGTCCGACGATATGCACAGTGTATTAAGTATGTATTATGATGAACAATGACAGACAAGTTCTCAAAATGATATTTTCTGTTTGTGTGCGTTTACATGTTTATTATTTCTCGTTAGTTCTCATTCAGTTTCGCCTTATTTCCATATTTCAAGATAATATGGCAGGTACTTCCCCTACATCTTTAACAGTTGTGATATTGACAAAATTATGTCTGCTTTTTCTTTACGGTCAGAAATGTAATTCTAAGTAAGTCTCAACTCATTCTCAAATGTTTTTAGGAGAACTGCAAAATTATATGGAACTAATAAAAATTTCACTCAGTGTGTATCGCCATATAGTTTGCAACTAATAAACAACAGTGTATATACTTTAAATAATATGCCCAGTAAATAGGGAAAGTAAAAAGATATACTTACACTAATTGTGTATTGCAAATATTTTCAACTTAGCATACTCATATCCCCAAAAATACGTAGATGTTCACAAGTACATATGTATCTTTATGAATATGCATGTTTAATTACCATATGCGATGAACCACTAAACATGCTTTAAAACAATTTCAAATTCAGCCGATTCTACACATTAGTTGCGGTCTCTTTTCGTTTAATTGCTTGTTCTTTCGTTATGAACGTTGATATTCAACTCCTTTCTCTTCACTTTCACAACTATTCGCATTCAGTTTATTGTGTTAAATGTTTTACCGGCCCCTTTATTAGCACCCTTTCATAACATGCGAAGCGTATTTCGGTAGTAAAGGCTAGATTTTTCAAAGTATTACCTCAGATAATTAACACCTATATTTATGAATCCGGTAATCCTGTTTGATTATAAAACCTAACAACGAATCTTTGGAACATATATAGCTATAGGTCTTCCATACTTTGCAATTAACACATGAAGTATTTATGTGATAGCTTTTTTCAAATGATGTAAATGATATTACAAGCAATTAGTTCTTTAAATGTGAACATTTATCTTTGAGTGGTGTCTCCATTCCCAGGAAATGTATGTTAACATACTGTGGTCTTGCATTTAGAAAGATTTACTATTATTCCAAGGGAGAGTATCTAATAACATAGTTGTGAAGTTTACTCGCTGGAGTCCGATTAGTACAGGCGAATGATATCTAGTTCATGTACAGGTTTTCAATTTCTATTCATGGTTTCGGCTTCTCTAGAGCAACATTCTTATGCGAATTGTTATACGAATTAAACATGATTTTATTTATATAATTATTAAACTTTACTCAATAATCTACTTTCCATTCTCATCAGTGACCTTTGCCATCTTCCCATCAACTTCATTACACCATGCTCATAGAAGATCTGCTCATTATCAGCAAAAAAACTGAAATAGGTGTAATTGCACAGCGTTATCGTCATTGAAGGTTTTACCATTCAAGGAATTTTGCAAGGCTCTGAACAAATGATAATCCAGGGGCTGTAAGGCGAATGTGGCATTACTTTCCGGCCAAGCTTCAATAATTTTTAATCCTAGGAAGCAGCTCAAAACACGCAATACCTTTGTAATCCCACCAAGCTGATAGCATAACATTGATAGAAGCCATTCAAAAGAAACGCTCTTCAATCTGCGTTCAAAATTGGCAATTAGTTTGTTGCCAACCTTCTAGTTACGAAAGAAATCCGTTTCAGTTCGTTTTTTGTTTTTTTTATAATTATAGTTCACCAAAGATAGGTAAATTGTACTATAGATCCATCGTGATTACTCAAGGGAATCTAATTTTTTGAAAAGTTTGTCATTAGCACGTTTTCGCCAGTAAACTGAATATCTGTAAACAAATTATTTATCATAATTAATCTTTTCCTTTGCATAAAATGACATCAAACCCGGATAAGGAAATTATGCTAAAATAAATCATAGTCTTTCCATAATTAATGCTCGGTAGCTTGCAGATCGATTACTAGGAGACGGTAGGATAATTACATATCTCGCATTCCATATAATTATTAGAGCAGTCGCGAAAATAATACTTATGTATTTGGTACTTAATTCCGCGCCAGCAACAGTTGTCGTTTCACTTTACAGGTGAGTGAAATGTAACACCTTTCTTCGCCTACAGTTCTTGTACGGAGGGCTTCTGTACTGAGAAGGTTCAATAATTTATTAAACAAGCGGCCTTAAGTATATATATATTTAATTAAATATCTTCTGCAATTAAAAGAAAATTACTATTTTATTAAGAATAATTATATACTTACTACAGGCGAAAGATCATTTCGAGGGTGATGGTCGATGTTCAACAAAATGTAAGCACGTGGTTCAGACGGCAACCCTAACACTAGCAGTAGGCATTGGGACATTGATAAAGCGATGGGATAAGTGTATTAATGTAGATGGAGACTTTGTTGAAAAATGAAACTTGTTTTTGGCTAACTATTTCTCTAATTATTTTTATAATAGCCTTTTCTGGCCTACTTACTGACTTTCCTTCGTATATGTTAATAATCAACGAAATATTTTGTAAATGTATTATGAGGGTAATTTGAAAGGTTCAAGCCTTAAGATGGAGATGGCATTGTTCATTAAGAATATTCTTAAAGATGCTTCAGAAAATTTCAGGTCTGTTGAGCGTTTAATTCATAGTACAAGTTATTGTTGTATGGTTCAGTTGTTGTTTTATAGTTGTTGAAAAAAAAGAGTCGAATATCCATTTGTCATTAAATTTTTGCATTGGACACGCAATACATCTATGCAAATTAAAGCTTATGGACGCTCTTCACAGGTACTCTGAACTATTATTTGTTACAGTGAAATTTTAGGCAGTTGAATTTAAACGTGGTCGTAATAGCTCGGTTGACGATAATCATGACATCATCGAGATTGCAAAAAATTGCAACCACTACCGGTAATATCGAAAAGGGGTGCTGTTGTAAATCCTAAACATAACGTCTAAATTATCACTCTTAACGTTGCAGCAAGTTTCGGCTCATACCCATATCGTAACATTTTGACATAAATCTCTTCGAATGTTAGCCTTTGGATCTGCAAAAGATTATTGACGATTGACGTACATTTCGCTTCTAAGAAATTTCCACTCGAACTGGTCTAGCAATCACAAATCAAATAACTTCGGTACCTACATCATCAGATATGATAGGTATGATTCTTTCAGGAAAGGTTTGTTGCACAAGCACTACTGCGTCAGCAGCTGCATGGTGTGTGAAACTTGTTGAAGTTAAAGGTCGTTTATATGAAATTGTTGCATTTGCAATGACAAAAGTACCTGTGTCATATTGCAGTTGTTATCTGCGAAAAAATGTAGTACGATATTCTTCTTTAAAGGTGCTCTACGCTAAACAGTAACGTTTTGGTTATATAGCACGAGTTTTTGACCCTTTAGTAGCCAGACGGTTTTACCTATTAATATTTGCTCTGTTCGTGGTAAATAGTGCGAATGTATTTTAAACGTTTTCGTGAGCTCATAGGCAAGAATTTACCTGTAATCGTTGTAATCTTCAAATCCCAGCAGAGCGTGTTGATCTGATCTTAAATGCGCTGTTTACTTTTTCGTAGATACTTCCGTTCGTTGTTCTACATCTTCAGATACACGTTCCATATGTTTACGCAACGATCTCGAACGAACTCTTATATTACACCTCATATTTTTTACAGAACCATTATTGAAAAATGTAGCTACTAAACAAAATACTCAAAATACTAAATTTGGCCTTATGTGTCTCTACCTACAATTTTTTTATTCGAAAGGCTTTTAGCTGCCCAACACCTGAAGATTTGATTTCAATAACTTTTGTGCGACATGCCCAAAAGAAAATTGTGTACGCCAGAATGCTAACAGCAAATTATTACCTACTGTCATCATTTTGTTTTACACCCACGACAGATTAATTTGGACTTTATATATGTAGATATATTCAATGACTAGTCACCCCAATGGGGTATCGCCGCTTATAAAGCTTTCTAAATCTAAAAAAAATTCTGCGGGGTAGATCAATCCCCATTTTCTTCGGTTTATATCTTCTCGCATATCTCTCCCTATTTGTTTCTATATATGGTCTTTTCCTACCATCTATAGTGCCATCTCACAGGTATAACAGTAAACTCCACTCACACAAATTAATTAATTATGCGGAACGCAGCGTTTCGAGAGCACGTGGGCTCCCATTGTCAACCGTGTTACCGACAGTCGGTAATACAGTTGACGCAGAACGCAGCGTTTCGCATAATTAATTAATTTGTGTGAGTGGAGTTTACTGCTATACCTGTGAATTGTACATCCACACAGTCCTTGCAATCGTCATTTATAGTGCCATCTCCACTGCGATCTGCCTTCACCTCCTGCAGCTAAGTAGTTCTGGGTTGCCCACGTCTTTTGTTTCCAGCTCTCCACACATGGCCTAACCATCTTGCTCTCTGTTGCTTTATTTTTCTGACCACGTCCATACCTTCCAACTCATTTGCTACCTCACAATTTGTTTTACGCCTGTATTCATTATTGTAAAATATTCTTCGCTTTTCTATTCTCAGATTTTCCTTCTGCTTCTTTGTCATTGTCATTGTTTCTGTCTGGTACAAGATTGTTGGTTGGATTATTATTTTATAGATTCTCATTTTTGTTTTCTCCTCAGTATTTTACTTTTGAATAGTCCTCTATTTGCTTGGTAGGTTTTCTTTATATTCATCACTCTTTCCCTTATCTCTGCATTCCTGCTGCCATGGTTTGTAATAGTTACCCACTCCAAAAGTATAGTTATAGGAGGAAACATTATCTATATGTAAATCCTTAAACAATCATGAATAGCTCCACGCATGGTGTCTAATGGTAAATTACAGTTGTAATAAAGCAAAAGTAGTAAATTTTTATAACAGTGTTGATATCTAGGTATTTGTTAATGTGCGCTTCATGGCATTTTGGATAAGTAGTTGACATAGGTTTTCTTTGCCTGTCTAAAGAGGTACTTGAAAAAATACAAACTATTTACTAATTCTTTTCAAAGTGTGATAAATTTTTCTGATTGGTTGTTCTTAAAGGTAAACCTATTGGAGTTTCATTCATTTACTTCTAATTTATAAACTTGTTCTATGTATTTTACAAGTGAACCACAATCAATATTTTAAAAGTGATTAAGTTATATAGAAAGATTCTGGAAATAAAACACACTAATTTTACGTCCTCTTCATTCATATAGCGTACTAGTCAATTCTAGTAACAAGATATGTGTAAAAGAGAACAATAGAACAATCGAGAGCTTATGCTGCATTAGAGACAAAACACGAAACTCATATGACATTGCAACATAAAAGGTTACCCCTCGATCGCACCAAGGCGACTATGTATACTTGCACACGTACGCATACTTACAAGAAGGCATGAGAGAAAGTCAAGCAATAAAAATCTGGTTCTGAATAGTTTCTTTCTTCCAATTTATACGCTCAAATTGTAGTGCGTTGTTACGCAATTCCTACGAGTTTTTGTTAATATTTTTCACGCTATTGAAATACTATATGAGTGCATGTATTTGAAGAAACCGATTTATAAAAGATTGCAAAAGCGATTGAATTACATACTTGAAAGTAAGATATTTGATTGTGCTAGAGGAGAGTTACAAGGATTTCGTGATATTGACGCGACGCAACTTTCTGCAGTCTGCTAGATAGTTGTTTTGCATTGAAAGGATGCATGTTTTTTACTGTGTCAATGCAAATTAGCTTGCCACCAGGGATAATATAATAAAAATAAAATATATTGCTGCTTTGAGATCTTGCAATTATGGGGAAAAAGTGACAAACTAAAAATGTATTTATCTAAATTTGGAAGCAATTTATTTCAGGAGCAATTCCTATCTCAACTGGTTGGTTCTGACATGGTATTTTTCTTATCCCTTTTTTTAAGCTACCTCTTAATTAAGTTTTACTTATAAACACTTTTTTTTTAATATTACTTACCTACTTTCACTTTAGACATCCTGTATATAAAGCAAAAATATACGGAATCGTAATAATCAAAAGTTTGTTCTGCTGCCGCAATAGTTTTGATGTTGTTTTTTTGTATCTGTTTTAACTGTGTGGTCCTTTCCTGGAGTTCTGTGTGATTTTTTCGGTTTGTTCCTTTAATTTTTGATTGTCGCTTTAGTTTGTTGTTCCAGTCTTGGCCTGATGAAACTGGTAGCCATTGACTGATTAAATTGTCTTAGATACTGTGAGATTGGTCCCGTTTTCTTTCCTTATTGCTATATTTTGATATGAACTCACACCGAGTCAACAACGTTTCTTTATATATGAAATCATCAATCGACGTTAACGAGGAAACCTTTTCAATGTCGGCAAATCGGTTTGAGCGAGATGCTAGGCACGTGGAAAGATAGGAAAACCTGTTTTCTGTTTATGCAAATGTCGTGTTTAATGGGATGAAATGTTCCTTTGGAGATGAGTTTCTCTGAAACTAGCTCTTACCTATTAACTAAATATCAGATCTTTTTTATGGTAAAATATGGGTATATGTTAAGAAACAATAATACACGGAAATTGCTACCACCACACTCACCTTTTGCCAACGTGACACTAATTTTTGCTTACCGCTTTTGTATAACTCTATAGATTAAAAAAAAATGGCGGTCTGCATTTATTACATCAACTCGGGTTTTGAACTGTTTATGCTTCATGCAGTTAAGAAACAAAAAAGCTATAGGATGGAATGGAATTTGCTTTAAAAATGCTTGAAATCGTTTTCATTGGTTCTGGATTTGAATTTACTTAGGATTAAGTATTCCTTCTATGTCTGGACTACATTCTGGAATAGGAATTTTATTTTTTGCTAGTGTGCTTATTTCGCCCCAGTTTCAATTCTTCTGATACTAGCTGAGGACTTGTTTGAGTTTTTGTACAGGGTGTTGTCAATACATTGTTGGAGGCGTCCCCGGAAATTTACCATCACCCTCCGCGTTAGTTGAGGCAGAATATCGTCGATTTCCTGTAGAATCCTTTCCTTCAAAATCTTAAGAGATGAAGGACGACATTGACTAACCTTTTCCTTTAGGTATCCCCAGAGGAAAGTCATAAGGATTTAAATTGGATGATCGTGCAGGTAATGGTAAACATCCGGGAACGTACCCAGCAATGTATTGAGAACGGCGGCCGACGTTTGCCTGATATAATTTTTAAAACACATTGAAAAAGTGTGGGAGATCTTCATGCCTCGCCCTGTAAATGTTTGTCATTAAAAGGCATCGACGTCGTTTTTTGACGATTGCAATGTTAATCGTACTGTGAAAATAACCTTTTTCAATGTACTTGTACTACAAATTGAAAACAAATCCAGGTAATGAAATCCAATAGCGTATACAAGTAAAATAAAACACATAGGATTTTGTAAAAACATTTAATATAAGAACTTTTAATGTACAATATCACTTTTTGCATCGAATGAGGCCAAAATTAACGTAACAAGTAAATAGGTATGTGTGCGAAAGTAATAGTGCAGAAGACATATGTGTTTATGTATCTATGCAATTATGTAGATTTGAAGAATGTGATATACTTCAGAGTACAAGCAGAACGTTCAATAAAATTTCGAAAAACATTAAATTGAAGGTACATATGATAATGGAAATGGTTCCAAAACGTTCTCAATAAATATATTTTCTTCGATTTTTCCTTTAATTTTTAATTTATATAATAATATACAATTTAATTTCGATAAAACTTTAAATTGGATTAACTTGTACAATGCAACTCTATTAAATTATATCTTTATGAGAATGTATTTACATATAGTATTAAAGCGTACTGAAACATGTCACCAGGAAGTGAAATGAAACGATTTCAATAGATATAGGAAATAATAAACATGTATAAAATGTTAAAAGAATCTATAAAAATAAGTAACTTATATACAAATGTAGTAGATATCGTTTATAATTGTAAGCACCATGCCCAACTGAAAGAGGGAATATTATTAAGTTCTAGAGGTCTAGCCTCTAAACTAAGGTTTTATACCTAGTTTTAGATGTAGATTTACTTTGGAAGAACGGAAAGATAGACTGCAAGTTAACGGATTGAGGTCAATCATATGGTTTAAATTTATGTCAGAAGAAAGTCGACATTCCTACATTGGTCGAAGACTATTTCTTTAATTTTAAAAGGTAAATAAAAACAATTATTTTACAGCGTCAATCCGTAGACGAAAATAGGAAACATTTTCATATAATATATCTTAGATAATCTTTATTTAAATACTTTTTTAAATACTTATGATGTTGGGACAAAACAAACAGTCAAAACTTATACCATTGTGGGATTCCCGGGTATTAGTCTTGATTTTATATCAACTTGATAACAATGTACATTTATAAGGTTTTATGCATTATTTCATTGTGAGAATACTTTAAACATAGATAGCTTAATTTACTAACGGGTAAGGTAACTTACAAGAAGTTTTGGAAAATGTTGATACTCTGGTATAACGTAAGGGTAGAAATAATTGCGTTATTGTTCAGTACAGTTTATATGTTTTGTCAAGAACATATACACTATATATCATATTAACGGAAATACTACAAATGACTATAAATTTATTCTGATTGTTGTTTAGTTTTACAATTTGCTGCTGCAATTTCGCAGACGATTGATTAGTGTTGCTAACTTGGTAATTGGTATTCGTATTTATTAATCAATGAATAAAATTCAATAGTGCATATTCCATGTCCTCAATTAAATTTTTTTTAGAGTAGCCTAAGATTTTCATTTAAATTTGGGAAGACTGTTGAACAGTAATGTTTTTAGAACGTCAAACTTTGACACTGTCATAGTGAGGTCAATTTATTAAAAACTTCTATTATCAATTAGATTATGTATTATCATGTTAGAAAAACAACACAAAGTTTTTCTTGTTGAAAGCTATTTTAGGTAGATTAAGTAAATGGGCCTCATAACTAAATTATAAACAGCCAGATGATAGTTGTCAAAGTTTGATTTTCGAGAAACATTACTGTTCCAGTGTTCCCAAATTTAAATAAAAATCATGGGCTATTCTAAATAAAAATTTAATTGTACTAGGCTTCGTAGAGTCGGTGCCAACCCACAGTAACGTCGAACGAACTGAAACGATATCTGCAGTTTGATGTTCTTTAAGTTTCTCATTATATTGCCAGAATATTACATCCATGTTTTGAAACATTCTTTTCTTTGGTTGTTTTAAGGTAGTTTTCATATATTTTGTACATTTTATACGTTATTAGAGAAGATTGATTAAGTTGGCAATTCGGAAGCAGATATTTACAGTTTGTGAAGTTTAATACATTTATTTATTGATAACATTTTTCTATAACTTTATTGTTGGCATTAGCATTCTGGTGTTTTTATGGTGTACTGTGTTACATAGAATGCACTTTAGCTATTCACATTTTCCTACTAAAACACAGTGAGTAATGCTTTTACTATATATACTTTAATAAATATATTAAATTAAATAAGTTCAATAATTTCCCATTACATCAATAGGCTGCTGAACGAATTAAAATAGTTGTAAATTTTGTTAATTTAGATGCTAATGTTTTAGGTCTATCAACACAGTTAGTACTTTTTAGTCACACTGTATTATATATTTCTTGTTTATTTTACCAATTGTCTATTAAGTTTACGTATTCTTAACTGCTTTATTGGTTTTAACACTATTGCCAATCATTACATTTGTTGAAAGACAAATGTTCTAATAGTTTTTTCATCACAACATAATCAACATAATTTCTCGACAGATCACTGTTAAAACTAATGAAAACGCGCATGAGACCGCCATTTTCAAGGCAACAATGTCAAAAGTATAGTGTGGGTTAAAAATGTTGATAACTTAATACACAATACAACTAGAGTACCTTTAGTTATCGGCTCTGTAAATTTGTTAGTTTTTATTTTTTGTAATAATAAAGTTGGTCTATAGTATCTATTTGTAAACATCTTCGTATCATATATCATAGACGATCAAATATTAAGATGAAACTAACTCAAATAAAAAAAATATTATATCAACTAATCAAATTTCACAAAACTTCAAAATGGTGATGTCCAAGGTTACCTTTTAGGTGCAATCTTAATGATAACTGTCAATATAGAAAGTAATGTTAGTTATTGTACATTGTTACCAATAGAATTTAACTCAGCCTTTACTAATTGTCTCAATAATTATTATAAGACATAGCCTCGTACAATCTATACCTTGAAACTTTAGGATATGTGCATACATTTCTTTCTCGATTAACAATAACAAGAGAAAAATTAATGATTTTAACTCTGATAGTTTAAATATTTACAGAAAGTATAATGGTACAGATATGCATATTATTCCGAAAGGAAAGCTATTAGTATATAAACTTTTCTCTATTTCTCAATCTAAAGAGATTATATATTTTTTTACTTTTAATTACCAAAAACTAAAAAAATTAATTTTGGTCAGTATATGTGTATTTCTCGTGATGATATTCATTTATTGTAACATGTTAAAATTGGGTATTGGTAACTACTGATAAACTGTTACATAAACTGGAAACAAATTAGGTTCTAGGAACTAAATGCCTTACCCTTCATAAAACAAGATAAAATTATCTATCCTAGAAACTCAGTTGGGGCTGCTGATAATTCTAAAGCCCTTCACAACACTTTACATTGTCAATTAAAAAAAAATAGAAATATATATATATATATTAGTCAACAAATGTAAGAAATCGTAAAAAATAGAAAGAACACATATACTTTAAATGCAAAATCAGAATCGCATGTACTGACCAATTCTTCTATGTTATATGCCGAATCTCTAACTTGCTAATTTTACTCTATATCATTTGATAACGTTCCCTTGTTTACCAATTATATGAAAATGTTTCGAGGAAAGTATTGGATGTTCTAAACTAACTTTAAACATGGGTACAAAAATATAAAAACTTTTACCAACTTACTTAGGTTAATAATTTCTACGAAATGCTACATTACACCGGGGTAGGAAACACCATGGGGTGTAAAAACTACATGAACCATATACACCCCATTTACTACGCTGGATCACCCTCATATTATTTTATAAATACGTAATAGTCTTGAAAAAGTCGATATTCGAGTACAAATCATTACTATATACATACACTAAATGGTTTATACTCAAACGTATACCTCAGTAATTAAAAAACATACATATAGCAAAATAAAATACAACAGAAGTAATAGTACAAAGAACATGTAAAACAAATTGTCATATTCCACTATAAACGCTATTCATATATCGTGTTAGTTTAATTGCAATATCTATCTTCGCTTCATCTTTACCGATGCGTCAGCGATTTACTATACATGTTTTTGTAACACTTGTAGCTCTGTTGGAAATTGAACCCTAGGGAAAGTATATAAAATAGTAGGAGCACAATTTTTAGATCAATATAAGTTTACTGTTGGAAAATGCTTTGCAAGCGTTTGGATGCACAGAGAAGAGCAAGGGATACTAGAATTATTTATTATTTATTTTGCAGATTCAATTTATGTACGAAGGCAGTAACCACTCAGTAGACTCTACGTAATACTACAATCTACGGCTTCCATCGATACTATACAGAAAATAAAAATTCTGTTGCTAATTCCGTTACTTTTCAAATGCCACTTATTTAAATTTCTTAGAATTATTTTATTTCGAATAATAATAATGGGTGACATCTGGAGAGGATACAATGACATCAATGGCATATGTACATAAATGATGGTGTATATGGGAACTATGTTATCGTCTATCATCAATGACCATAACCATAAATGTGGGTGAGTGCCAAGTGAAAACTTCGTCAACAGTTTGGCACCTTGATTGCACCTTTTTGCGAAGGAATCAAATTCATAACAAATATACTTCTGTAAAATTTATATCCGCTCTTTCACAGTAATACCAACTTTGATTTTTGTCGTTGTTTCCTAATCTTATTTCATTTGGTTTAATTTTTTGTATATACCGAGGGACGGTTAAATATGAACAAGTCCTTATTGAACGTCGGATAGGGCATTTCGGTGTGATCAGGCACTTCAAGTTATTAGATGGGGGCGTCTAAAGTAAGGAAACCGGATCCGTCGACTTGTCCAAAACTTTTTTTAATAGCCCTCACGATGAGTGAAAATACGTGGCTGTCTTCATTGGGTAACAGATAATTATCTATTAAGTTTCTCACCTAAGAAAACGCTAATATCTATTGCAGACTGCAGGCCCGGTTCAGAACCAAGAGCGAAGGTTTGTTACAACGAATCCAAGCAAAGTCGCGAATGCGTTGTAAATCAACCCCATCCACTTCGTCCTTGCACTAACTAATGAGAAGATTCCCTGTGTTCGACGATAGACCCCTCACAGTGCTTGAAATTTCGGAAGAACTTGATTTCAGCTATGGAAGTATGCAATCAATCAGGAGAAAGTTGTTGATGTTAAGAAAAATCTCAGTTCGTTAGATTCCGAATCTGCTGAATGATGACCAGAAAGTTGTACGAGTTCGCATTTCTCAATTGCTTCGAACTTGTTTTTAAGAAGAAGAGGAAGCTTCTTTTGGAGAGAATCGTCACCTGTGACGAGACGAGGGTGCATAATTGCACTCTCGAATCAAAGTATGCAAGTACGGAATGGAAGAGGAAAGGCGAAATAAATCCTGTGAAAGTCAAAACTCGATTCTTTGCGAGGAAAATGTCGGCTGCACTTTTTTGGGACTACAGAGGGATTCTACAGGTAAATTTCTTACATGGACGTCAGCCCATCAACGCAACCTAATACTGCGGCCTCCTGTCCAATTCGCAAGGTGTTGCTCTTCCACGACAACACAAAGAAGTACACAGCAGGTTTAACTCGGCAGAATCTACAGATAATGTACTGGAAAACGCTTGATCAACCCAGACTTCTTGCTATTAGATATCTGTTTAGCTTCATTCTACAAGAACGGAATGAAAAGCTACCAAAACATTGGAAACATGTATCGTAAAAGGAGAAGGCTATGTAGAACAATAATTTGTAGAAGTGTTGACATTTCCTGAAAAATAAATGTTGTTGAAACAGCAGCCTTTTTTGTAATTAATCTATTCTGTTTCTAGTCCATATATGAGCCCTGACTCAGTGAATTTGGTTGAACCATTCAAAATATGAAACATGTGAAATTGATGAAACGGATGATAATAATTATAAACAAGCCGCTAATAACATTTCAGAACATATTTGAGCATTCACTACTTTTAACGTGTAAAAATGTTCAGAAGAGATATAGACTTATGTGGGCAAAAGACCACAGGGCACAGAGCTTGGTCGCAGGCACAATGGAACTCAAAGATATGGAGTGATCAAGTTGGGTTTGAAGTTTGCGTTGGTGAAGTAAGACTGACTTGCTTACATAGAAAGTTAAATTTGCAGCCTCGATTATGATATTATGATTATGATACTTTTAGTAGACAGCACGCTGAAAAATATATTAACGTCCTTCAAGCTAATCTCAAATCACAGAGTAAAGAAATGCGTTTGAATAATATCGAAAGTATCTTCCAACAGTGAAAAATTGGATGTCAGAAAACAATATTTTATTTTTAAAGTGAGTATCCAGCAGTCCAGATCTCTCGCCGATCGAAACTTCATTGCATAACATGAAGAAAGAGCTTCGATCGCAACCTGCAAGAACCGTGCCAGAGTTACGAGATCGCTTCTACGAAATTTAACTCCACTAATTTACTCTAGATGATTGTCAAACCTTAGTGGACACTATGTTGAGGCTCATCGAGGTAGTAATTAATCGAAAAGGAAATATAATGCAGTGGTAGTGTTTATCTAATTGTTAATTTTGTGTTGATTCCTTAAAAAATTTCTTTTAATATTACTTAATAGTTAAATATGTCAAAAATTAATAAACGTTCCCTAAGTAATCAAAAGAATCTATTAATTTTAGTAAATTTTTCGATCGCATGATAAATTTCTTTAAAACAACATATTTTTGTTAGTTGGGCCAACTTCACTCGTCAGACAAGACTCGTTCGAAGGAGCTTATATATATATATATATATATATATATCTTTTAATATTGATATAATCTAGGAATATTGCCTTATTTTATCGTCATATGTCAAATGGGAGCCACAAACTGCAGTATTACTAGCTCTTTAGTATAATTAGGGAAGATGAACATTTTAGAGAATTATTCGTGTTTTATAACTACCCATAAGAACGTAAAGTTCGAAATTTCGTCCTATTTTTACTGGAAAGCAAAATCTTCGTCTTAACAGAGCTAAGGATGTCAGAAAATAGCAAGTTATCTTTATATATCTTTAATGATCTTAATCTGTCAATTGACTAGCTACTACCAACTTGTCATTACTGAGCAATTAATGACGCATCGATGAAGATAGAACAAGCAAAGTTACACAAAAATAAGAAACCTATGTAAGATTTCGCTAAACACTTTTGCGATGTTCAAATTATTGTTAATAAACTAATCCTTCACAGTAGCGGAAGAAAGTATTTATGCTTTTCGTTTCATTCGCTGGGCACTCTTTAGTCTTACTAGATTGGCGTATTCCTTGTTTTTTTTTTCAATATTAAGGACAATAACGTTAACAATAATAATGATTATTATTATAATCGTATAATACCACTAATAGTAATTGGAAAATTGTAATCGTTTCATACATTTTATATTATGTGAAGACACACAACAAACAATGGCAAATATACTGGGTAAAATCAGACTTATCAATGGTGCGATAGGATCCTCTCGCGTATACTGCTAAGAACGTTAGACCGCCACTAGGAGACTTTATGCTTCTTCCTCGGTTCGCGACGTTTATCTGGTTCGGTGGCGAGCAGTATCTTGAGATCCTTATAGTCCAGCTGGAAGAACCATTCAAATACTGAGATACGGCCGAGTTTCGAGGACAATGCGGTTCCCAGCATTTGCGCCCACAACTGTGCAGTTTGTAAATATTAACGCTTGCAATCTAGTTTTTGTTCTACAAAGTGGAGGTGGTAATAGCTGTCGAGATATGATAATAGTGCAATGATCTTAGCGAAAGCTACGATCTATCTAAGACTACACCTTTTTAATTTACCAATACAACCTTAGAAGCGTTTGAAGCAGATGTAATACCCCATCTATAAGAAATACTATGCGTGATGATTAGCTAAACGTTAATGAATGATCCAATATTTGTTTGGGGAATTAACAGTAAGCAAATAGCATATAGGCACCAAAATTATTATTGGGCCGTTAATATTCTATTATAGTTTTTTACAGTGACCACCAAACAAGTTTTTTTTGTGGTTATCTCAAAACTAAGTAAGCTCAAATGAGATCTGATGAGTTACTATTTCTTTTGGAATAAATGGCATTAGTACGAACAGTCCAAATCAAAATGATATTGTTTTTCTAAAAGTTTGAAGAATTCAGTCAAATTTTATTGCCATGTGTTAAATTTCAACTAAACATCCAGTTCAAAAATGAGTTTGCCAACGTTTTTCAAAACGAACTTTCTTATTTTTCTTTTTTAATTTCAGCTTTTGGTTTTAAATTTGTTTTGTTTAGGCTGCTCTTAGGTCATCTTATCACGATTTTCTTCACCAATGAAGTGTAGATTTCACGAAAAGACGACAATATAACAAATATTACAAGCTTTCTACACGGCAAAGAACCTGAAAACCGAAGAGCAGCCAGCAGTAATGGCTATGAAAGACTGTTGGCTACCTTACTTTCTTTAGCGATGGAGTAAAATTTAGATGGAACTGAATAAGAAGTTCTCAAAATTGCAAAATTGATAGCAGGCTGATGCGAATCAGGACTTTGTTGTTGAGGCTCATAACCAATATTATTTTAAAACCAATGTATGGTGGAATATTTAATAATAAATATTGACTCTTACTTCTTACAGGGAGCATAAATTCCGAAAAATATTTAAATTTGTTATGAAATCAGTTACTTGATGAAATTGATTTTTTAATAAGATGGTGCTCCAGCCCATGGCGCAACAGATATTTAAGTTGTTGTTTGGGTTATTTCCATCGTTTGTTGAGTCCAACGTTTCCGCAGTGTGTCTATTACCGTTCTCAGGATAGCTTTGAGAAGGGCTGTTACTTGCCAGATTCATCATTCGTTCGGTGATTTTGTCTAACGTAATCTGTGTCTCTATTTTTTTTATTAACGTGTCGTATGGGGGTTGAACTCGATTTGCTTTTCTCGAATTTCGTATTCTACTGGACTTGACCACTAAGCTAATAGGGTGGACAGAAGTTACTGTGTTAAACTCACATTTAAGTTACAATATCCTGCGCAAAGGAGGATACGCAGTAGGCCGAAATTTACACATGAACAGTTGTATATTCCGTTAATCCTTCTCTATTCTGGGGTTGGTCTGCATACGCTTCGATCTCCTGTCCTCCGTGTAGCGGTTGCTGGTCTTCGGCTAATACTTTCTTTAGTCATAGGGAGCCAGACGTTCTTGTTCATTCTTCTTCATATATGCTATTTCCTACATTTTTTTGCGGCGTCTTTATCCAGTATTACCGCGTTGATCCATGAAATCCGATGATCCTCTTCCTAAGCATGTTGAGCCAAACGTGACTTGTCCGTTTCCCCCATCTGAAATTAGCCTCTGATATTCTTTGGTTCTGACTAGTGCGCACAACACGTATTTTGTATACACAGTTCTTAGTTCTCTGGTTTTCGTTGTCCTGCTTTGTTCTTGTTAGATTAGATCTGTTCATGCTCGAAGAAACAGCAACTCTAATCATAATCCATCGTTAACAATATCACGTCAAGAGGGACAACAGATATTGATAATTTGTTAGGTGAACTTTTTTCAAAGAAGTGGATTGGTCAGTATTCTTAATATGCAAGAATCCGCATTTGTTGAATCGGATCCCGTGCGACTTTTGCTTGTGGAATATTTCAAACACTGACTATTCAGGAATATTGATCACTTGAAATGCACTAAACGAGAATGTCCGAAACAAGTCGCACCAGTATTTTGACACTGTATAATAACGCAATTTCTTGCATTCGAATCAGGAGATTTATTGAGATATAGTAGCTACTGATCTGACTTAAATTTTTTGTTGGCGTACTTTTATTTAGGTTTAGCTAAAATTTAATACATTATAATAAAATTTGGCCGAAATTCTTCAAAAATATTATCTTCATCTGGACCGTTCCTAAAGATGCAATTTATTCAAAAACAAATAGTAATTCGTCAGACTTGACTTGTGTTTATTTAGTTTCAGATAAACACAAATTAACATTATAATTATATATGCAAAGAAAAACAGAAATAAAAAATTTTCCTGCAGGTGTGAATTTTATAATGTATTAATTTACATCATTAAGTAGAGATGTCTTACGTATTACCACGTAATATCCATGAAAATTATTGCTTTGTTTTATTATCTGAAAATCTGCAAATACAACATTCATATAATACACACAAGGTCGCTTTTTTGATATGTTTGATAATCTTGATTTCTATGCGCTTTTATAAGTGTTTGTACATGTTGCATTGACAGAAATTTATAAATGCGTAAGTAATTTACGCAAATTAATGTGTACAAATAAGTTTGTGCATGAAAAGAATCCTTTGTTGTTAGCACGCACAATTTGCGTCAGTATATTGTGCAAAATTATTACGCAATATTTTGAAGTGGTAAGAAGTCGTTCGGTTTTCAAATATGTATTTTATCCAATGCAAAATGTTGAGTTTCATTATCATTGTCTATATTTATCAAATCTGCAGCAAAAGTGGAATAAAATTCCCATATTCTCCTCATCACTTCCAAGCTGAAACCGCCAGACTAGGCTTCCTTACAACGGTAAAAGAGATAACCCAGTCCCAGCCTAATAACCATATTATAAATTCACTCACTGCGTGAATAAGTACATAAAAAATACCCCTCTTTTTACTTGAAACAATGTACTTTGGAAGGAAATAAACCACTACTTCTCTCTATACTAGTTCTGGATCCTTCATTTGATGGGCCACAGAGAAAAACAACACCTTATAACCGTACGATTAGAACCGATCAACGATAAAATTTTCTTTATTATCAAATTGATCATATTTGAAAAACCATTATCAATTTTGCAAGTGAAAATTATAGCTATTTACAGTCACATGCTACCTTCAAGGTCTTTATGAGCAACCAATACCCAATAATCACACCACGAACGTTGTTTGCTCCATCTAATTGCCACTGCTAAAATGAACATTGACAGGATGGGTATAAAGCATATAATACGATGATCTGCAATAATTTTAGCTACAGATAAAGGGGACCGGATTAAATACGGAGACCTTTAGATTTTAAAATAAACCTCCGAATGTTCACAGTGCAACAACTCTTTTCATGCGATATCATTCAAGTGACTGATGCCGTCTTCACGTGAAGATTGGAACAACGCCACTATTACTGGAGAAATCTTTCTTTGAACGTAATTTCCTACGCGAATAAGGTGGTTCCGCTCCATTAACACAAAGAAGATCGTCCAACGTTTGTTTGAGAATCCAACTAAGATCCATGTTTTTCTTGCAGGCACGATTTTTCCTGTATGCTTGTCGATCATGTAAACGCTGAAAAATGCGTAATACACGTATATCAGACATATTCATCGTAAGCTGTGAAAGAATGTCATAGAAAAGAAGTTAGAAAGAACTGTACAATTTGAAAAGACACGTCACCCGAAGCAGAAGTAAGTTTTTATATAAAAAGTAAAGCTGAATATGCGACAGCTATTCCATAAAATTATATACATACGAGGTTCAACATCAAATTGTTACCATGTTGAAATCTCTTATTGTGTTTAAACTGCCAACTGTAAAGTTAAAACAAAAATGGATTGCCTACCATTCCAAGCAAAAATCTTTATGATAGATAAATTTGTAGTTTTGCAAACGTAAAACGTACAAAAAGATTTCACGAAGTCTATCCCAAAGTGCCCGGAACCACCACAACCGATTACTACGCGTTGGGGAACATGGTTAAAGACTGCGTTTTACTACTGCCAATACATTGTTGATGTAAAGAAGCTAGTTTGACAACTCGATCCGAGACACACCAAAGCTATCAAGAGAGTCGGGTAAAATGTGATTTAGAAAGTATTCGCAAGAACTACTATGGGCTAGGGAATTGAAAAATTACAAAATGATTCGACGCCTACGTACGGCGGAAGGCGAAAAAAATGAGTGTATTACGAAAATTCTAAAGTGTTATAGACAAGGATTCAAATTTTTTCGTACTAAGACAGATTTGTGAAAGTGCGTCGAAAGATCCATTAAGTTATCATAAAGATTACTTTAAATTTTCAAATATAACATTCATCACTCGATGTCGAACGGTTGCTTTCATCATTAAAAAAATATTTATTCCGCACGGCGTACTCATTTGGCTGAATCAATTCTGGAAACATACTTAATGATTCTAACATTTAATAGATTTCGTGGAAACTTCTTAAGACAGTAAGTGTTTCAGCACGTTATATAGTATATTTTTCATCATTATTTTATATGTAAACATTCACAATCATAAATGATGCGAGTACGTAAAAATTACTGAACACACGGCCGCTCGACCCCTCCACGTTGTTCTCCGTACTGCACTGTAACTTACCCCACTTTGCCGAGACTAGTTATAAGTCGTAAATCAAACACTACTTATAGAAAAATAGCATTTATTTGCATGTTGCCAATACCATCCTACAACGTCTATTTTCCATTGGAGATACACCTTTCTTTTAAGTCGTTTAACACAAGACGTTATTAATTCTTATTGAATATTTTTAATAAATCTTTTCTCTTTCTCTAGTAGGAAAGTCAAAATTAGCTGTAAAAGTACAAAGTAAGAAGAAAACTTAGAAAAAGACACCTTGCAATTTAGAATTAACAGCTATTACTGTAGTTACAATAAATTATCGAAGTTCAAATTTTTATCACAAGATACAATGTATTCAGTAATTACAGAGTATCGAATAACTGCACAAGATTATTTCATTTTAAGTACGTGCAAATAAAGAACTATCTGATCTGGGTGAAATATATTAATTATTAGTGCAGAATTTTGTGTGGACAATTAAGTTGGAAAAAGCAGTTAATAAACTAATTGTTAGTTAATTAAAGAATGAGAGAAGTAAGATATACGGCATCCACCATGGATATGAAAATATATTAACTATTTTCTGTGGAACTTATTTATTTATTCATGCATTTGCGCTTTTTATAACCGTTTATTAAAATGTACACCATTTGATTCAATAAACGCGGTGCAGATCATAGATATTTTTTCGGTGTAGGGAGTCTCTAGTTTGTTTGCATATCCATAGCACTGTTAAGATTGATCGCCTTTATCCAATGGTCTAGTTTCAGCCAAATAAATTCAGTGAATGGACTGGCAATTGAAGTGGTCAAACAATTCTTATCATAGTTCTTTCATTTTTCGTTTCTGTTAAGAAGCCTTTATATGATCTTGAAGTTTGTATTAGGTTGTTATCTTCCTAGAAAGCAAACCCAATATGTTTAAATAGTTTTCCTTACTCAGTATTTGCTCAATTTTGACAATTTTCCGACTTCGTTGTTACTGAAAGATCCTCACATAGATACACTACCACTTCTATGTTTGGTATACGACACTGTACAGTCTTTTGATACTTTTTTTGGTGCGTATAAACTCGCCGTTTTGTCCCAAAGAAATTAAACTGAGACTCGTCGGGCCAAAGAAAACGTTCGCAATCGTTAACTATCCAATCCTTGTGATAATTTGCTCAATCTAATCTTTTCTTCTTATATACAACTAGGCGACCGACAAGTCCAGTTGCTAGTTTTACTAATCGCTTCCATATTTATAGTGGGTACAGTATATCTTGTACAATTAAGTTGATTTATCGCTAATCAACTTTTTTTGACGACGGCCTCATCCTGAAGCAAATTGCAGAAAATAAGCAACGACAATTAAAAAAAATATATCTATAAATGTATAAAAATATTTCCAATATACATTAAATGTGTCAGCAAATCCCTTGCTATTGTAAATCACATTATGTGATCTTAATCGTTAGATTATGTTCCGATGGCACGGTGTTGCTTATTCGTCAATAACGCATTTCCCTATCGCAATAACCACTGGAAACCATGCAGAGTTAGTTTTGGCGCTCTTAGTAATTCTTTTACACAAATAAATATACAATTAAGATTAAACCTCCACCTTATCTTACCTTACCTTACCTGCACCCATGCAAGCGTTAATATTTTACACACTGCACCAGATTCCAAATAGAATGGATATTAGTGAGACTACAACAGGTTGATTCACAATGGGAAGCCAGTACCGCATCTTCCGCACAACTTCCACAAGTAAGAATAACTAAGCTTACCAGCATCTCGTCGTCAGGTACTCTAGAAATAAGGTCCAACAGTTCGTTATTAGGAACTGAATGTGGCCGCAATATTCGTCTGAAGAATTTGTTGGTACCCCACAGCATCAGAAGATATCTGATGGGTACAAAATACAGTACTAGACAGGCGGCTACTAGTAACGTTACGGCTATCCACGATAGGTAAGGTACGGTAAAGTTAAACATGCTGAAAACATACACAAGCTAATTAGTGGTTTAAATATATAAAGGGGAGAATTGTGAATAAGTACTTTTTGACGCTTTCCCCGAAGGTCGCTAGGCGACCGATGGTGTTTTGGACCCCTTGCGTGACTTCCTGTATGGTTTGCAAGCGTTCCTTTAGGCTCTTCTTTTCTTCCTGAAAGGAGAACAGAAAACATAATATACAGTATAAGCAAAACTAGATTTCTATGTTATGAAAATATGAATGATGACGTTAATTTGTCAAAAATATTGTAACACCTGGGGTTGACAGGTAAACAACTTCGAAGATGGTGTACCTCGGGCAACGAGCTGCATTAGCAGATCGGCAAGAACTTTACACATATGGGAACCGAACTAGACATGTGGCCTGCGTCGATCTCAATGCAGCTTATGACATGGTCTTATGCTGAAAGTTACGAAAATGATTCCCCATCTGAAATTATGTAACTTGTTGCCACTCAAAATAAACACCTTGACGAAGGAGAAAGTATTCTAACAGCGTATCTAGAGAAGCTGAACGAATACTAGAAGAAATGGAGATTATGCCCAAACCCAAACAAAAGAGAGACACGCGCCTTCCATTAAAATAATCGACTGGTACTCAGAGAGCTAAATGTCACGTATTGCAGAGAATCGCCATTGGACTAAATAAAACCATGAGAACAATATCAGATATGTTGAAATCGATTCCGTTGCCATGGCTCCACGTCCTGTCAACTATTGCTCCCCCAGACAATAGGCCACTTTCAAAGAATGGCAAAAGAGAAACCAACCTGATCAACCAAGAATATTGCCTATTCATAGGGTGATTAACGAACCTTGTGTAAATCGGTTGAAATCAAGAACACTAATTTGAAATGCCGAAATACTTGTCCCAGGAAGGGTTTATGACATCCGTGATGCCTAAAAAGCCAAATGGAATAATAGCAATGACAATCGGCACAACTCGCTGGCTTGAAACTGCTGCTACTGAACCGAGTTAGGACTGGACATTCAAAAACTAAATCAGCATTGTACAACTGGGACATCGCGAACAACACAGCATGCAATTGCCCACTAAGGAAATATCTTGACGAATGGAGAGATTTAGTTGAGGCCAACCCTAGCGCTATCGCATGACTATGTGGTCTGGATCTGGATCTGTAGTTTATGACTACTGGGCTGCCGCTGGGTTATTCGCTTTATGTTTTATATATTTACTCTCTTTTTTAAATCGGATTGTTAACCTATATCTAACATTTAATGTATGCTATTTCTGGATTTATATTTGTATAGGTTGTTACACTGCCACTGCACTTATGGGCCATACGCAAAATAAAGAAAATAAAACACTTGTTTGAACAAAATTATTTTGGAGATGTGCTAAACATTATTAACGATGTATTATGCTACGAATCCTACCATTAATAAAACCATTACTTTTTAGTTAGAAATATCCTACCTTTTCTTTATCGTCTTCCTCGTCATCGTCTAAATCCGAGTCAGCTACTTCGTCCCAAGGCACAGTCTGAGGTCCAGTGATTTGTTTCACTATGTACTGTTTGAGAAAAACCAATAGACCTGCGATAGGTATCATCCACGGTTCGAAATAATAGCACAATATAAGGAAAAACACGAGCGCCACGAAGCTCTGGAATGTCGACTCCCATTCGAAACAACTTCTGCAAAAATGATTTGGTATTCAGTGTTTTTGAAGATATTTTTCTTGCAAGGGTTTTAAGTTTGAAAAAATTCTGGAACTTGAATACTTCTATACTTACTGAAGAATCTTTCCATATTCATAGAAATGCATCACAATCACCTTCAGTCTGAGAACATTCTTGACGAACACTTGTCTCTTAAATTTGAGCTCCGTCTGCATGTATTTCTCTTCCCTCGGATTCAAAGTCCTCATGCACGCCCGAATAGGATTCCAAATCACCGTCATTTCCAATAGGATTTGTGGCGAGGAACCTTTCGCGCGACTTCTCAGCTTTTTATCCTTCAACGCGTACCATCTTTTTTCGCCGTTCTTTATCCGTAGCAGAGGAATCGCTATTTTGCCTAGGAATTCTACTTTGTGGTCTCTATCTTCATCGTAGACTGTAACCTCTAAAACGTTATTGATGTCCTTAACGTTGAAGGTGAATATCTTCTGCCACGATGGAGATAGGGTTTTGTATTCGGTCTGGGTTTGAAGACGGGCGTTTCCCAGCTCTAACACGCAGAATGGATCGCTCTTGCCACCTAGATCTGCTGCAGCTAAACCCGTTGCTCTGAAGACTTTTACGGTTAAGTGACCGACGTCTCGTATGTTGTGGAATGTTCGATGCCATGCCTGTGAATTGATAACTTCATTATAGGTATAAATAAGCTAGTGAATCTTTTAGATAGCCCAGAGTTTTACCAATATCACAAATATAGTGCGGGAACCTGTTGTTTTATTATAATTATAAATTATAGGTCCCTTGTAATTACTAACGCTAAAATTTCCCGAAAAAATGTCGGTTCCTTGCTTTTCAGTCTGACCCAATATCTGCCTAACTGTGGAACTACATATACAAGTTCCCAAAGTATTTGTGTGTCCATTTGTATTAAATATTTGAGAGTATTTTTTGCGTATGAAATTGAAATATACTTGAAGGTACTTCTTCAAAATTAACATTGAAGTCCATATTCAAAAGAAACTTGATGTTAAATGTAACTACATTTCTATTAGTGAAAACATTGAAAAATAAAAAGCGTTTTGCAATTTTAATTAAACAACTGAAATTTTCACCAATAACATTATTAATAATAAACGAACTCTTTCCGGAATTGAACCGTGTCGTGATAGATGTATAAGAGAAAATGAAATAAGGGTAAGAGAAAAAATAAAAAACGATGTTTCGCCTCCGTCGTAGGAGGCTTCCTCAGGAGAAAAGAAAAAGATGGGAGGGGGGAGAGGGGTGAACCAAAGTGGCACGGTAACTCGAGGTGTAAACGACGCTAGAGGCGAAACTTGGAAGAACGTTGCGATAACTCGACTTGTTAACCTCTAGGCGCCTCTACACGGTTTTTCCTTTCCCCTTTTTTCTTTTTTTTCTTTTTTCTGTCCCTGTTCTTTCTTTCCTTCTCTTACTCTTTCTTTCACTTTTTCTTTCTTTTAATAAAAAGAAATCTTTATTTTTTCTCATACTCTTATTTTATTTTTTCTTATACCTTATCATTACACGGTTCAATTCCGGAAACAGTTCGTTTGTTACTAACTCTGCCAGTGGAAGCCTATGTATTCATTTCAATCTATTATTAGGTGTCCTAGAAATTTTGTAAAAACTATTCTTTCGTACAAATTGGCAACTATCTCAAAGTTAGAGAGATAATGTGGTTTATGTCTAAGCTCTATTGAAGTAATTTTTTCAATATTCATAATAAATGAATCGTAAAATCAAAATTTTTCACGTTGCTCGTAAAAAATATACTCTTTAAATAGAAAAAAATACGTTATTTAAGATAACCGGGGATATTCGTACGTTTTCTGTAAATAATCATTAAAGATAATAGGCGTGATTAACAAGATTGTATAGAAAAAAATAATAAAATAGTATATTTGTCAATATAATCGAGGATATTAACAACGTTGAAATTGCTGTGCACACGCCATTTTGTTTTGCCTTGTGAAATAAATGGTACGGAAATTAGCTCATTGTTCCCATCCAAAATAGAGCTGTTAGATTTAGCACAGCCATAACAAAAAGTTCATTAAATTATAGAAATGGATCCAAAAGGTTTGTAAGATAAAAATTTAACAATAGCGTTTTTTTCTAGAAATTCTAGTTTTCTAGAATTAGATTAAGTGCACGCGAAATATTTGGAAGCGAAGAAAAAGACAATTATTAAACCTTCCAGTAGGTGACTCGAATTATAGCAATCTTCATTCCATTCTGCTACTCACTTTGGAGCTTAAAAGCGGTCTATTCCACTTTTCCCTACTGTGCACTTAATTTAAGGGACTTTTTTTCTATTTAAAATTTTAATTTTTATATTAGGAAAAAAATTTAGAACATTAATAAAATTTAAAAAATAGTCATTGAGCTCCAAATGAGGTAAATTATATCGTTACACCGCGTAAACTCATTTGGTACTGGAATAAAAGCTCATTATTATTACTGTTATTTCTGCTATTACTGTTATTGCTGTTATTACTGTCATTACTGTTATTATAGTCATTACTATCATTACAGTCGTGACTACAATTACTGTCGTTACTCTTACTATTGTCGTTGTTTTCGATATTGGTGAATTGTCATTATTGCCATTGCCATTGTTGCCATCCTTATCATAAATTGGCATACTAAATTTTTGTAGCTATAAAAATCGCAAAAATACTTCATTGAAATACAGCGTATTTATTTAATTAAGAGAGAAGATATACAGGCGTTCCGTTTACAAAAATTAAAAAGGTAGCGATTACAATGACTACCTGCAGAAATTCAATGTATGACTGACAGGTCCAACAATTATACAAGGTGTTCCATCAACGAAAATTTAAATAACGTGCATTGTATTTTACAAGGATTTGTCAAACTAGTTGATATGGAAGAAACCGTTGTAAACTCTAACAAATTCTTAATTGAAAAAAGTGGATTACTGCTCTATCATTTGAAGCTTTTAAGATATTGTGCGTTAAAGAGACAAACAGGGCCAGATCTAACTACTTAGCAGCTCCGGACAAAAATAATATTTGCCGTGCTTTACAATTACTCATTGTAAATTTTTAAGACAATTTTTCCGCCCCTCATTCTACCGGTCTGAGCGTTTACCCAAATTTTCCCACTCCCTAGATCGACTTCTGGAGGCAACACAACATTTCGAAAGAGTCTTTATAAATCTAAACTCTCTTAAAAATTAAGGTAGGTAGGGACAGAGAATGTCGAAAGAAGAGAAGCTTCCAAAAATGTGGAAATTCTGGATGTCCGAAAGCCTTATTCAATTTGTTCATTGCGCGATGAAAATCGTTAAATGGGGCTACCTTAAATCAAAGATATACACCAACACTCTTCATCCTCTGAATGAATTAAAAAAAAATATTCAAAGGGAAATGGCAGCTATCAGTTCTGGCAAATTTTGCCTCACATTTAAAAGAGTGCCAGTAAAATAAGGAAAGATATAATTTTAAAGAAATAAATCCCCCAACCCTGTATTTTAACAGAAAAAATAAAGATTTATTCCTTTTGACCTGGACATTACTTTATATTCATTCTGTTTTATAGAAGACTTTTGCGATATTTGTACACAGCTGTTCAGCGAAAACTTTGTAGGCTTGAGAATAATTTTGTATTATATATTTTTATATAAAACCTTTTCTCTAAGCGACACATTTTCTATTTGAATATGGTACTTTAGAGATATTTTTGATACTAAATTACATACATATACCCACTTCCTTAGGCGTTCTAGGTTACGTTCGTGATCTAGACACAAATATTCAAATTTAGAAATCTTAAGTGTTAAAAAAATATTGATTTCCGTATAAACAAAACATTTTATACGCATTAAAATTCATTCAGATGTTGCCTGTCTCAGCAAGGATTGCTTAGTGGGTCATTGTCATCACAGTCGTATAGTTTCATCCGACTATTCAGTTACTATTAACCGCATGCTTGTTATCAAAATATCCGAGAATGTTCCGGTATGGTCGTTACTTGACAGGAATAAGTAATTAAGAAGCGACAATGAAAGCATAGATAAAGATAAACATATTGTACTATGTACACAGTTGCAAAGCGTAATTTTCCAAAGTTTGCGGGTTTATTTAATTACCGAAGAAGACGAGCACCTTTAGATTTGAATATTTTAATATACATTTTATTCAAATTCAAGTCGGTACTATTGCCATATTTTTCTATTATTGAAATTATATACGAAAGTTGGTTAAATTGACATAGTAATAGCGTTTTCCTGCTGTGAACGATTGTAGAATCAAGAAACCAAGTAAATTGAGATATTTAAAAATAAAGCTTCGGTTAATACTGAAGATGTTTCATCGTTTTTAAAAAAAATGTCCTTTTTTGATCAAGGGATATTCACCGAGAGATATCTATAATGCCGATGAGACAGGCCTGTATTTTAGGGCTCTACCCGACAAAACGCTCACATTAAAAAAGGAAAAATGTATTGGGGGTAAGTATCCCAAAGAGAGGTTTACAATTTTGCATTGTTCTAATATGGCGGGTGAAAAAGAAAAACTCCTAGTCATTGGTAGAGCAGCTAAACCCAGAGCTTTTAAAAACATTAATATAAATAACCTGCCTGTAACTTGGAAATACAATAAGAAAGCTTGGATGACAGGACAAATTATGACAGAGTAGTTGCAAGACCTAGATTGGAAAATGGCTAAAGAAACAAGAAACATTTTGTTATTGTTAGACAATGCGGGATCTCATCCGAAAGACGTTCGCTTAAATAATATAAAAATATTATTTTTACCCCCTAATTGTACATCAGCTTGTCAACCACTTGACCAGGGGATTATAAAGAATTTTAAAACTTATTAGCGAAGTCTAATACTCAAACATCTGCTAGTAAACATTGAAACTGCTGGTACAGCTTTTAAGTTAATAAAGAAAATTACACCACTGGTTGCAGTTTATTTGGCAAAAACCGCTTGGGACCAAGTAACCAAAGAGACAGTTCAAAATTGCTTCTGCAAAGCAGGATTTAATCATGTAAATGTGCAAAGTGAAGACCAGTTAACTGAGGCTGATACATCTGACCTAGAAGATGATTTGCCTCTTAGTGTACTTTCAGATATCCTCAAAAATAAGAATTTATTAAAATTGACGGATAATGAAAACCATAATGATTTTTTGAACGTAGATGAAGATTTGTATGTTGAAGATCCAGATTCAGAACAAGAAATTGCAAATCCAGTTGAAATACAAGAACTTTCGGAAGATTCTGATGTCGATGAGGTTCCGGTGCCAACAGAAGTTATCCCAAATTATGGCAAAGCTATTACCCTGACTAAGCAGCTCAAAAGTTTTGTCGAAAATCACGGAGATACAGAGTCTTTGGAGTTTCTTTCTAAATTAGAAATACGATTTCAAGACGCCATTTTAAAGAAAAAGCGAAAACAAACAACAATATATGAATTTTTGCATTCCAAAGTGACTATTCATTTCATTGTTTTGTATTACATACTACATCTATGTATCTACGTACACATATTATACTTTGTATGTAGATATCTAAAGGAAATAAATTTTTTTTCTTAAGTTTAAAGTTTCTTATTTATTTTAAAAACATTTATATACAAATACGATTTAAATGTCCCAGTTTCTTTAATATATTCATTTTTCGTTAAAACACGATTTTTGTTGTATCTACTACATATTTCTTTTATGCGGATACCCCTCCTGAACGGACATCTTCAGTTGGTCCCGTTGGTGTCCGTTCAAGGGAGATTTCACTGTATTTGGTTTTCTTAATATCTTCGACAAATTATGCATCCAAGTTAATGCTAAACTACAAAGAAATACAGAGGTACAAGAGCAAATAATAATAAAAAGATATTACATTTTATACAGAGAATTTAACAATAATTAAGAAATAATGGTAACTCAGATCAGCGAAATTTCTATAGGTCCCTTAACATAAAATTAATAAATAAAATAAATATATAAAAAAATTATAATTATTTCTAAACTTAGCAGTGAGTGTCAGATCCTCTATTCAAAGTAACTTTAAACATGCGGGACTTCATACTATCTATCTAATCCTCAGAACGTTTTGTTATATGAATGCTATTTGTGTTGTTTAGTGACTATCATCTCATTTCATCTCAGTCAAAGAATGCAATCAAAACGTGAGAATTTTCGTGCGATGATGTATTATCACATTCGACGTGGATTCTCTCAAGATGACTGCATAGGCCAACTCACTTCGGCTTTTGACGATAAAACACCATCTAAAACCACTGGTCTAGTGAATTCAATCGTGGTTGCTCTAAAAGAAGGTCGTCCAAAATCGATTGTTGTGCCAGAAAACATCGATGCTGTGCGTGAAGTGATAAAGCGAGATCGTCATGTGACGCACCGTGAGATTGAGACATCCCTGGGTATTAGCATGACAGACATAGACAAGATTTTACGAACATTCAGCCGTGAAAAAATTTTCTGCGCGTTGGATTCCGCTATTTGGTAATTCCTCAAAAAAGGTTCGTCTCGATTGTGCAAAGAAATCCTACAATAGTAGTGCGTGAAATGCCGTGTATAATATTTACACAGGTGACTAATCTTGGATCTATGCGTATGATTCCGAAAGTAAACAGCAATCGGCTGATCGGGTCATCCAAGATGAGCCAAACCCAATAAAAGTTGTTCTCGTCAGAAGCACCTCGAAGAAAATTGTCGCCTGTTTTTTGGGATAAACGGTGCCACTAGAGAATCGTAGAACGGTCAATTCTGAATGGTACACAACCATTTGCTTGCTGGAAATCTTTGAAGAAATAAGAAAAAAACAATCAGCGTCGTGGGATCATTCTTCACCATGAGAACGCGAGCTCTCACACATCGACTCAAATTCAATATTTAACCAGTTAAAACTTCGAATTAATGGGTCATTCGCCATAAAGTCCTGATTTGGCATCCAATGGTTTCTTTTTATTTCTGTCTGTGAAGAATAAATTACGTGATCAACGATTTTCGACGCCAGAAGAAGCAGTTGATGCGTTCAAAATGCATGTTTTGGAGATACCTCAATCGGAATTGAAAAAGTGCTGTGAAAATTGGTTCAAACGTATTCAAAAGTGTATCGATCATCGCGGAGAATATTTTTGACAACAATAAAACCATTTTCAATGACACATATTTATTATTTGTTTATTATTCCGGATACATAAATAGCAATCCCCGTATTAATAATTGTGCTATTGACAAAATAATGTCTCTGCCATTTCTTTACGTTCAGAAATGTAATTCTAGGTAATTCCCAACTCATATCATTGCTAAATGCTTACAGGGGAAACTATAAAATTACATGGAACTATAGAAATTTCGCTGAGTGTATTATTCGTCAATTTAACCAACTTTGTAGTTTCACTGATAACAAAGTTACAAATAGTAGCGATTTCAATTTAAACACAGAATATAACTCTCAGTCCTCAGGAAATATAACTTTCCAATTGCATCACTAAGGTTAAGTAAATGTTACCAAAAGCACTTACATATCTATTTAGTATAATTTCCTTTTCCATAGGATTCTCTTCATGGGTTGTTAGATCCGATATCGTCTCGGAAGCTGTCGTACCGCTGATTGTTAACAATAAATTCAACGATCCAGCCGCGTCCTCAAGTTTGGCCCAGATGCTGTGCGTCTTTTCTCTTTCCAAAGTCGACAGATCAATCGAAGTCCTGAGGGAAGACGAAGACGTTAAGGGAATATTAATAAGTTTGGGCATTAGCTAGTTGATTACGTACCTGCCGATAAAGTCGTCCCTAGCCCTGTCCTTATCCCAAACGGTAATCTCGAGCTGTTGGTCGCCATCGTCGTAAAGATGCAGGTCAAACTGTTCTAGCCATCTGGGGTTCAGCGATCGCCAAACGACTCTAGTTTTGTACTTTTCGTTTCCTAACCTGTGCAAATGATGTGATTTATATATCGCGATTTTGATTAATAGCAACATTAAGTGGAACTTTGGAAGTATTTGAAAGTCGATCTATCATTTATCTGACAGGATGTAGCTGAAGGAATTTAATAAAGAGGTATTTAATGAGATGAAAAGGGCTCGTATTGTTTTCAACAACAGAACTTAAAGTAAACTTGATCGTTTTGATATTAAAATTATATCAAAACTGTATAATCTATGCACAACTTTTTCATCTATTTTTGTTATCATTACATTGCGTTACAACATATATGATTGAAAGGTTGAATACAAGAAGCGGTTTAATTTTTTAAAGGAAAGCAAGTAACATATAAAAACTTATCTAACTATTTGGTACAAGGACCGATTAGATTTAACATACTCTTTGCTTAGAAAGGTAAAAGCATCAAAGCTGAGCAAATACTGGATTTCTGGTAAGACCTCAATAAAAATGTGTTGTGCAATGTTATTTCGTCAAATAGTATCATTAGTGATATCTGTCAATTTAAAAACTAACTCTGGCTATCTGTTCCAATATGATAACTGTTTTATGCATGAAATAATTAGAGCTACCTTTTACACGTAAGCACTTACAATACGGGTATACGTCCGTTTGCGTTAACTGTTTGAACTTCACGTATCCCAACTGTGCGAACAAGTCGGACTGCACGTGTATTGCTAATATCAGTGTGCATGTGGCCAAAGTTCGAAACGGAGGTTCGAGTTTGACGTTCGAGCACCTTGTTTACTAGAGATTTTGATTTATCTAGACCAATGTTAGATACAACCAACGAAATTTCTTTGATCTCTCGAAAATAAATTATGGGAAAGAAAAACAGAAAAGAAACTAATAAGTTACAAACAGTCAACTGTATACAAACTTACTTTGCAATAATTTCAATTAAAAAATTGAATGTAGAAAAAATCATCAGGCCAAGACACTTCAGATAATGGCCTCATGATGTGTAAATCTGCAAGAAACATGTGGCCATTGTTTAATTAAATTATTTGAGATACTGCGGTCCCATTTTGTGATTTCTTTCTATATTTTGATATGAACTCACACTGAATCGACAACCTTCCTTTAAAGAATCACAATTTAAATTAATTTAATAGCTAGTCTTGATCAACTGATTTAGTCATTATCTTTAAATTTTTGATCAAACTAAACATTGCCCAACACTGGCCGCAAAAAACTGATTTTTAAAATGGGTGTATAGAGAGAAACGATTAACATGGGCAAGAGAGCATGCAAACTGGTGACTTGATGATTGGAACGCAGTCTTATGGACCGACGAGTCCAAATTTCAGTTACTTAGTACGCAATGGAGAGTTTTTGTTTGTCGATGAGCAGGTGAAAGAAGTAGTGAGGCCTGTTTACTTACACGTTAAACATGGCGGGACATGATGCTTTGGGATTGTTTTGGTAGAATAACTACGGTTGATTTAGTGAAAATTAGTGGTACAATGCGGAAAGAAAAGTCTTTTGATATTTTGCAAAGTCATGCTACTCTATATGGAAGCCGTATTCTTAACTCGAATCTGTAAAAACATTTTTAAGGAGAAAGTAGCAGGAAATGAACTAAAATTAATAATTTGGCCTCATCACAGTCCGGATTTATCCCCCATAGAGCTCTTATAGGATGAGCTTGATCGAAGGGTTAGACAGCAACAACCTCAGAGCATTGAAAACCTATGGGAATATTTACAGAACGCATGGCAACAAATTGACGCGGACTGTCTCGAAAGATTACTAAGAAGAATGTCTAAATTTGTGTAGCGGTTATCAAAGCCAAAGGAGGTCATATCGACGAAAATAAACTTATGAGCTAAATAATGCATAAATATTGTTATATTTGAATTAATATACTTTTATTTGACGGTCGGTGTCACTATGTTGTATAAATTCATTAATAATCACAATAAAATTTTACTATATCTTTGACTTTTTGTAAAATTCATTGCTGCTTCCAAAACTTTGGACGGTGATGTGTATATGTATGTATGTACGTATGTATGTATATATATATATATGTATGTATATATGTATGTATATATGTATGTATATATGTGTATATATATGTATATTATGCACGATTATCGTCTGTTACATGTATTAAGTCATTCTGTAGGGGCTGCTCATTTTCTCATATGACTTAAAACAGGTTTTTTCACTTGTTTCCCACTTTATACTGATAACTGAGCAAGTACTAAGTCTTGCATATTTAGGAGTGTGCCAACAATCCGTGAAGCTCGATTCTCGTGTCAGAAGTATAGCTCTAGAAGTAACCGAATGTCTTCGAAATTACGACCGAAAATCAAAAACCCAAGATGTGTTTGTCTTTAATTAATTACCTTAAAAGCATTCGCGTTGAAATCGCGCTGGTTTGTCAGTATGCTAAGATTTCGTCTTAACCGCACGAAGCTTTTCTATGCTACAGCGTGTCGATAACGCCGCCGTTTTGGCAGTTCTTTGGCAGCGTTATCGACTTGGCGCAGACCAAAAGAAGCTCAGTGTGATCGATTAACGAACCTTCAACACGAAAAGTAGTATTTGCAGAAAGCAACAGTGGAAGTCTGTACCATTTACTACTCTATGATCCTCTTTTAAACTCACGCAGCTGTTAACCGTACGCCTACCAGTGATTTTCAAGAGTTCTTTTCTTTTAACTTACGGTGAAGCTAATTTACTCGTACCCACAGACTTCTCAATAAAACACTTGTCTGCCGGTTCATACACGGTAAAAAACAAGCAGGTGCAGTTTCCGAACCCTTCTGCCGAGCAACACATGGATTGCTAAACCAGAGAGGGCGCGCACTAACAGCGCATAGGGCAACTGCATATGTGAATGATTTCTAAGGCTTACTGCGACGTATTAAAAACACTTCTAAAATGCCTAGGAAATAATGCCAAATATGATAATGCTGTTAAATACAGCTACTCATGGTATTGGTGAAATCATTCACAAGAACGCTAATCCTTCCTACTCGACGTCATCTGTGTGGTTTCGAACGATTTTTTACTCAACACGTTGCAATTCCCTCTCTGCTACTATCACCATATCTAACCTTACAGTTCAAGTGATTATTCTTGGCGCTAACTAGTACCACTAGTTTTCTGGACCTTTTTGGAGATTTTTATCTTTATCCAGCATTTTCGTCATTATCTATTGTAAATTTAGGGCGAGAGTAAAACTCAACTAGTTAATATGATGTATAGTAGCAATGAAAAAAAAATAATGCTAAATATTTACCTAAACTTTACATACGGGTCGGAGGTCCCCGTCTCCGGATCACAGGCCAAAAGGTTCTTTCCTTCTATCACAACAATGGTCACTACGGAACTCCATATTTGCGACTTCAAGCGTTTATTGACGTCGGCGATTTTGGCAGTCTTCTGGAAGTACTAATATAAGCATCGCATTAGCAAGGTCACGAAATTTCGAACATACGTAAACATCGCTAAGACAAGATTCTATAGGCGGATTGTACAAAATCGGAATGACATGTTCGTACAATTCATGTCTTCGGATCGCGTCTAGATATACTACACTGTCAACGTCCGAATCGATATAGTTATCATTGTAAAAATTATAATAGTCGTTGTTCCAACTAATTGTGGCGTTAGGTAACCTCCAAATCCTTGGCCGATAATATAAATACCTCATTTTATCACAACCATAATAGGCGTTACAATTCCATTCATTTTACAAGTAAAATAAATTTATCTTAAATATAAGACATACTGCAATTTTGGTAATATATAAAAGTGTAGGTTAACGCTAAAAATGCCAGCTGTCACGAAAATGTCATTGCTAACAAGGAAATGGTGTATGTTTTCTAACATCGGTCCAACCGATCTTTATCTGTACATCACTGATTTCTGTTACAATAATACTCATCATCTGAGTTATCTCGGATATGTGGTTTTTGTGTGATAATATCAAATGTCTGATGAAAGCAACGGCATGCATAGATTGCACCGTATTCATATTGAAAACAGATATAGTTTGTTTTGACGTTTCAGGTTACTTGTTGTATTTCTATTACTACTTTTGTCACATTATCTTTCTGTAGTTATCATGAAAGTACTGCTGAAGTAGGTGCTTTACTTTTGCTGTCTAACTTTTCTTTATCATTGTGTAAGTCATCTATTGATCTTTTCTTGGGAGGCTCATAGTGCCAAATCTCTTCGATTATACGCGAAATAGATGTTTAAGAAACCTTTCTTGTGATAATATTTTTGCTTTCTGAGAGGATCTCGACGAATTATCTGCTTAACTGTTTATATAGAATATTTGGTATAAACAACTCCCGGACGACTACATGTTTAATGATTATAAACATTTGAAGTTACAGTAAATTAATTTATGGTATGATAAACGTTCGACTGATATCAAGTAGCTAACGCTTTGAATATAAACTGTCAATTTGACAGTTGGTATTAAAATAAAAGTAGTTATGACCAACCAATATTTCAGATTAAGCTTTTATAACAGTACTGTATGATATTATAAATTTACCTGATAGCAAGCCATGAAATTATTTCTTCAAACTATCTGGTTGGCAGTGAGTAGTGAATTGACAGTGACAAACGAAATACATTTCTCATGGGTACTGCAATAATTTAGTGACACAAAAATGTTTAGAATAAAGCACAAACAGAATGGTCGCACTCTTTGCAACCATCTAGAGATAAATTTTGGGCAGAATTTCCAAATTTTCCAGTTTGTGGTAAGTTATTTAAGAATCAGTGGCAAAATTTCGTCAAACAGGGTGTGTGTCCTGAAAGCCAGATAGTGGATAGGATAGCTGAAAACATAGCAATGTTGAAAAACGAATAACTCAATCATCTAAGAAATCTATTCGCAAACACAGAAAGTGCAACAAAGATCTACAAAAATTTCCATACAAGTTTTATTGTGTGCAAGAGCTCTTACTCATTGATCACGCTATGAATAGTGATGTTTTTGATAAATCCTTCCTTTTGGATAAAGCATGGTGTCACTTATCAGGATATATAGATAAACAGACAATGCGCATCTGGTCTAGTGAAAATCCACATGAAATTCTTAGGAGACCCTTACATTCTCAAAAAATAGGGGTTTGGCTTGCTGTTTTTCGTAGACAGATTATTAGTTGAATATTCTTTAATGATACCATAATAATGATACGATATCGCAGTAATTTATTACAACCATTTTTAAATCAGTTGCAAGACGGCGAACTCCGCGAGGGATATTTCCAGCAAGATAATACAACACTCAAGGAAAAATATCCACATCTACAAAATAGAATATTTACAAATGACTAACTTACTGAAGCTATCCGAAATGTGTGCGAGGAAATTATACCACACAATTTAAAGAACGGTTTCTACAGCATAAAACGAAGAGTGACGTTATGCATAGAAAATAAACACTTTGAAGATTTGATGTAACCATTCTTTATTATTGTTAAGTATTTTATTTTTCCAACTGAAACGTTTGTGCGTATTTTGTCAAAACGTCATAACTTAATCTGACAACTGCTTGTCAACCGTATAACATAAACTGAACCACCTACACTTAAGTGCTACCACCAACTCTACAAAATAAGTTAATTTACGTTGAAGCTATTCTACTAAAGTAGTAAGTTTAAAGAAGAAAAATGTCATGGCTTGCTAGAGGGTAAATTAAAATCGATTATATGCTATTTTTATATGGCTAGACCAGAAAATCCTTTCTTTGAGTAAAAGCACTCGTGACTCTAACTATGTATATCTATAAAAAGGGGGCCCGGGCATTATGCAAATCATCATAAAAAAGAGTAATGTTAAATAGGGGCGTTGTTTTAATTAAATGCGAGCAAGTAATATTAAGATTTCATAAAGATAGAAAACAATTGAAAACAAAGAAACCTGGTTTGATAATCTCCTGAAAAGAAACGTAAGTTGATGACCATTGAAACGCTTGATAACACGCTCTGCTATATTAACCAATATTTGGGAACTAGTTAGGAAAGAGTCCATTTTATTCTCTGAATCAGAAGGTATGTGGAAGTGTTCTTCTTTTGAAACAGGTCATTTATTATTACATCTATTATATTGTCAGTTTGATCTATATTTCTTAATAGAACTAATTTTATTACCTATTTTTCGGAATCCGTTTTCTATTTGTTGTATTGTTACTCTATTTTTTATGTAATTCATAAAACACTTTATTACATATCTCTGAAGATTATATGTGTAATGCAATAAAATGAAAATATGAATTGCAGTCAAGAACAATAAGTAAGAAGAATAATGTTCTCCTCTCCATTATTGTGATAACACTACCTTAGCAACGAGCTCTTCACATCAATCTGACGACGCCGAAGACGATTTGGGGTTTTTGGTTTCAGCTAACTCCGATCAGATTGTCAAAATCGTTACTGTTGCATATTTTCTATTTTTAATTAGTAATTTCTTTCAGAGAAAGATAAACAATATCCACATATGTACTTGTTTTAAAGGGAAGTAACAAATAAAACATGACAAACCCGTATGTTCCCAAATGTGAAGAATATCTTCTATGTATGTATATAGGTTTTGAAGTAGAACATTACAAAATCGAATTAATTCAAAGAAATTTTATTTATTATTCTAATGTATTTTCAATAAATTTAAGAATGTTATATAAAAGAAAATACGAAGTAGTAGCACTCTGTTATATGTTCCATGAGATAATTGTGTTCAAAAAGCTTGCTCTACTTTTAATAAATTTAAGAAAAATTACTTAAACGTGGTTGTATGTAATTGCGATTTTAAAGAAGAAAAAAACACCAAGGAAGCTGCTACAATTTGTATAAAAGGGAGAGTGAACTCAAAAAAATATATACGCTACAATATGAATCTAAACGTAACATACACAGTCATTTTGTACCCAAAGAACAATACAGATTAACATTTTTGGCTCTACAAAGTAAACAAGAAGGCTTTTCACATCATTTCACCGTTTTAATTAGAACTCTGATATTTATTGTTCCCGGCTATTCCCGATTCCACAACGCATAACTCTGTTTTATTTTCCAAAACAATGTTGAAGTAAACCACAACATCGCCGTGATATTTCATTTCAATAATCCCATTCCTTTGTTACCGTTTCACCACAATCAACAAAATAACTGCGAGGCATATTCTTTCCCTCCATACAACTTGTACGACTGATGTAAGCGTATAACATGCTTTCTCAAAGCACTTAATTTGCAGTGCTACCGAATTATACGTGGCATTATACATTTATTATTGCCGCGAAAAAAAAATACTAGATAATTAGTACAGACCATAAAATAAATTGTCCGCGTTATAATCATTGGATTCATGGTGAGCCAGTATTAATTTGTACATGTCGCAGTAATGCACGGAGTCTTCATGATACTGATGAGATCCGCTATAAGTTTAATAGCACAATCAGTCTTCTATTATCACAAATTAGGTGATTAATGTCGGTTATATATCACTTTACTTAATTATACATACTTACATAAAAACGAATGCAATTTCGTAAGTACCTAACTAAATTTTATGGGCGTATATAAATTCCTAATCTGCTTAAATGAAGTTAATATCTGCACGAGATAAAAATAACTTTTGCAAAGGATTTAAACAAAACATATTGTTGAATAACATTCTTTCAGAATGGACAGTTATTAATAGAACGTACAAACTGTGACATACACCAGAGGCGTACATTAACTACTCGAAGAAGTAATTAATAATTAGTAATGAGCAATGTATTTTATGTTGTAGCTGTTATTAAATACGAGACAAGTATGAACAATGTGAATTAGTTAAACTTACAAACTCTCCACGTTCTTTTCGGAAACGCAAAAATGTTTATGTATAAAAAGAGAATGGCCGTTTGGAGTCTAGTGTTGTAATATTTAAGTAATTAGAATTATTATTAGAGTTGTTTGTAGGCTATTTCCATCGTTTGTGGAACTTTCATATTATGACGTTTCATATGCGTATCTACTGCCATCTTCAGAGTTATTTTGGCTATCTCTCTTCCCTATTTCTTAGTGAAATTCGTCTGGTGTTGGGGAATTGAACTCGATTTGATATTTTCGAATTTTTGTAATCCAACACACTTGAACACTAAGCTAATCACGCGGATTGAAATTATCTTAAAACTTGTAACGAGCAACAGCGCTTATCAGAGTTGCCCTCAAGATAACAGTAGACACACTGCCGAAATATGAAAGTTTCACAAATGATGAAAATACCCCAAACAATAACTCTAATTATCATCCATCGTCAACAATATTACGTCAATAGTATTGACTGTTATTAAATATTAATAATTATTATTTTTGAAATTTTTTAAATTAATATAATATAATAACCTGCTTGTAACTACGCGCTGCGGCATGTAAGAACTGCTTGAAGAAGCCAGGAACGCCAGGATTGTCTTTGAGAAATTCCTGAATTCGTTTATAAAATTGGAGAAAAACTTTTTTTAGTATTCGTTATTAAACTATCATGTGACAAGGAAATCCCTGGTGTCAAATTCAGATCTTAGTGATACTTGGTAGGTAAGTAGAGTATGTCGAGATTTGAAAATATTTTTTTTGTTTGTGCTGAAATTCACTCTATGGGGGTGAAACACCCATTCGGAAATTCACAGAGTTTCAGTTTTCTTAATTTAATTCTTGAAAGGAACAAAAGATAGAACAAAAATTTAAATGCAAATGTTGTACCTCTTATCAAAAGTTCTCTCAAAGGACATGAATGTTGTATATACAGATTGTTACATTTAAGCGCCATCCTCTTATACCGGAGCTGATTTTAGTAATGTGGAAAAAGAAATTAACGCAATTTGTTAATCTTTAACATCCTTTGATTTTAAAGCATTTTCAAATATAGGGGGTGTTCCTAAGATGTAGAGCAAGCTATATCTTATGCTACTAACACCAAAACCATTTATATATTGCACGCACAAGTTTTCTATTAAGAAAAACCATCATTAATTAGTCAAATTGCATCAGTTATGTTCGTAATTCATAGAAATATAAACACGGGATTGTACGTGATAACAAATCCTTAAATAATAATAATGGATAAAGTATTTACGACTTAGTATAGTAATGAAAGTCGTCGAAAAAGTGCTTAATGCATAAGATGTTTTCATAGCAAGAATGATGAATGAATGTAAAAGCATCACATTGAAAGCAACGGGGAAAAAACGAAAGGTCTCTGTTTAAAAAGGCAAAATTCATGGGATGTTCGAATGGCCCATATCGATTCCCTATATAACCGGATTTATACCAGGTATATACAACAACAAATTCATATATTTAGAGGACAACAATTGATTGTGTATTAATGAATACAATTTTATGACATTATTTCGCAAATACTGATTAATATCAAAATTTGGGAGTAAGAACTAGGTCAGAGAATCGTCGATTCAATCCCGTCCATATTCCAAATCCATAGACGTCCAGTGGTTGAATCTTATCGGTTATTTTCTTTGATATTGTCGATATGTGAACATCTTTGTTGTAGGCGACCTCTTCTTTAAAAGACTCTGGACAGTGACCATGAGTCAAAAAGTACAAGACCTTTTGGCCCAATGCTTGATAAGTAAATATTAAGAAACCAATTGATAAATAAATTAGTAGTTAATTTACCTGAAGATGAAGCTTGAATAACAACGTTTGGATGTCGAAATACAGTTTGTTGCATTTGAGGTCTAAACTTGCTACCTGGTTCTATTAGTACTATCAACAATGGATACATACATTTACCATATACAGATATTATTATATTATATAATGTAAGACTGTGTAAGATGCACTTGTACCATCGCCTTTATGTACGATTTCTGTTTGTTTTTGAATTCGTCGCGTAGGTACATAAATCTTGTGCTATAAAACCACAACGATATCTCTATTATATATTTGTTTTCTGTACCTTGACAAAAACCAATTTTGTGGTATATTATCAAATTATCTAGAATCGAATAAATACCGCCAATATCAAAATATGTATATCCTTAAAATTGGTATTAAGAGACAATAATAGATTAACTATGAGTTTTCAAATAATAGGATGTGGTTTATAAATATTTCATTTTAAAGAAATGTGATATTTTTAAATATTTACGATAACAATGTGTCAATTTTGTCGGGTTTTACTTATATTCAGTTAGACTAAAAACTGCTGCATCTGATACCATATCAATTCGCGATTGCGGTTATGTGCTTCAATAAAATATATTTTTTTTTAGCAAATTTATTATATAAGAGTAATTGTTTCCCTTTTCTGGTGTACGTATATGTAGTATACAAGATAGTTCTTATGTTAATATCGCCTTTGGAACATCCTGTATAATTGAAAATGGTTTAAAGTCAGTAAAGGATGCTGAAAATGAACTACTTGTGTTAATTGCTTTTCCGCATTACTATAATCAGCTCTAGCATAAAAGGATGGCGCCTAAATTCAACAGCCTGTATATACCACATTCACGTGTCCTGAAAGACCTTTCGATAAGGTACAATATCTGCATTTAAATTTTTGGTCTATCTATTTCCTTTCAAGAATTAAATCAAGGAAACTGAACATGTGTGAATTTTCGAAGAGGTATTTCACGCCCTCATAGTAAATTTCTGCACAAACTTACCTACCAAGTTTCATTAAGGTCTGAATTTGACACCCGGGAACTTTTCCTTGTGAGTAATTTTTGCGAATAATTTCTGTGATCAGTTCTAATACGTCTAAGAGACATGGTACACGTAGTAAACTAAAACACTCATTTTTAAGATAACATCACGTACATAGTATAATTTATGCAAACTGCAAAAGCATGATTACCGATTACCTTAATTGTCTTTAGGCAATTGATTTTAATTGATTGATTCAAGTACGTTTTCAAAAGTTGTTGGCAAGAAAAAATAAGCTCAACTAATAATTACCCTTCGAAACTTATGGTTGCATTTTTCTCCTAGCCTGTCCAAGAGATTCGAGTCAGCAGAGATAAGATTAAGCCTGTTCCCATTTTCGACGCCATCTTCCAGCGAAAGGCGAGTATTTATTTCAGTCGATGAAACGGAGTACTCCCTTAAATTGTGCCAGTTGATGTCACCAAATCATTTAGACCTAAATAAAGTTGGCAATGTCGTTCTCGTAACGTTTGAATACGCCAGAAAAGATCATAAATAATCATTTATGCTCCTTTACATTTTGCGCAATGAAAGAGGCAAAACAACAATTATCTAAAATACAATAAAACATCGCCAACCTTATCGTCCGCTTTCCTTTTCTTTACCTATATTCCAACGTGTTCTGATTGAATTCATCGGAGTCATAGTCGTCCACATCTGAACTTGAACACTTGAATTTTCGAACGCGATCTTTGATCTTGACCCTATCTAATGACGTTAGATCTTGAAAAGAACCGAAGACCTTTGACGTTTGTAGCCTACTCTGCAGCGTTGCGACTTTGGTTTTAAGTTTCCGCCGTAACCGGCTGGTAGGAGTAAAATCGATCATTTTTTACTGTATTTTTGGGGTTGTTATTATCAATAAAGTAAATTGTAAGACATTTTCACAACATTCTAGAAAGAAAAGATAACCTCATTGGCATATAATATAGAACACAGAATAGAAGTCGGTATTACAATGGTCAAGTTACATGAAATTTTTAAAATGGTTTGTTTAGAGTGTGTCAATAGAGTGCAGTAAAAGCCGTAGCATATATTTTTGATTATTCTTAATACTTTGTGTTGCAGAAACTTCAGATAAATTTGGCAAAGAAGTTAGTATATTTAAATACACGATAGATTATTATTTTCACATTGAAATCTATAAAGTTGTATTGTGAGTTAAAAAAGCACTTTATTCTTGAATTTCAAGGATTAGTTCGTTACTAAAATAATTAAAATTCATGCTTTTTCCGTATAATTTAATTCCCAGAACACATACGTTTCGGCAAAGAACTGTTAAGGCGTATAAATATATTCCGAGTATATTTTCATGTAGTAAGCAATCAAATTACAATATTAAAGCTTGTTTGCTCCTTATACAATTATTATTTTAATTAATAACTTTTCGTTTTTGTGATACAGTCGCGGTGTCATACATTTGCTGCAACTGCGCAATTGTATAACGCACAGTACTACAGACTGCAGTAGTTACTGAATTAGAATAGACAGAATAAATAAATTTTGTAACGGCTCATATCACTCATTCACTTCAATATATGTATCTTAGATCTTCGATTGCAAGTGTATTTGCTGTTCAAACATGAGGTGCATTCCTAAAAAATGCAAGTAACCAAAGATACGATGACCATATTTCCTTCGATTCAACTTTCGGTTAAATCTTTTTATGCATTCATCTCAACACCCTTTTAGTACGTTTGTCTCTAATATCAAAAAGAAAGATCTTATCCCTTGCTTTAAAAAATATTTCTTTTTATAGTTGGGCTATTGTGCTGATGAAGATTTTAGCTGCCATTTTATTTCTAGTAACACCTACCCCTGGTAATCTAAACATAAAAAATGTTGCAATTAACTACGAATGAAATACGAATGAATTCAAATTTTAATGATTGGTTTTGGTGAGCGTATTAGAACCCACCAAAAAGTGTGCGACTTAGTTAATGGTTTACACCCAAAACCAGTTGCTACTGAAACATTTAAAGGCTTCAGTTAGTATGAGCCAATAGCAGATTTGCCAAAAAATGGATGACCAAAATTCGTAACTATTTCCTATATCAGTCAGAATAGTGCTATAAACTTTGAGGAGTCGCCCCAAAATTCTACTACTACCCCCAGGTTTAAGCCATGATGTAAATAATTGTTCTATAGCCAAAACTTCGACACGAGGAAAGTAACACTCTTATAAAGTCCAGCTGGTCGAAGAACTGTAGGAAAATGAGTTCGATCGATGGGTTGAATTTTGTAAGAGAAAGATGAAAACCTGTAACGGTCCCGATTGTCTTGCAATTAATATTGTATAATCAGACGAAGTAAGTCTTTCTTTAAATGGATCCGTAAATTACCATATCAATGCCATTAATTGATTGACAATTCTCATTGGATGCATGAAGGACATACCCAGCATCCAGAAGCGTTGAGTGTATGGGCTGATATAGCAAGAACTAATTGGGCCATTTTTTATATATGGAATATTAACTAGAACCAGGTATTTAGATCTTTTAAATCAATAAGAAAATGAACGACATCGCCAAAATCTCTGATTTCAACAATGTGGAACGCCAATGCACTATCATGGACGGATTAGAGAAAGTTGAACGCACGTTTCGACATGTAAGCTATCATCTTCAGCAGTAATACTGAAGTTCGAAACGTGCGTCCAGTTTTTTAGTAAAGAGTTAGTAAAGTGTTTTATGTATCAGTACTACAATGTTCGAGTTTTGTAATTTAGTCCAAAGCTCTATACAATAGTTTTCAGTCGGACAATGATACTAAATAAGTTCAGATATCAGTTGATAAGTCTATAAAGTCTCTAAAGTATACTTAGCCATGAATTGGGCACAACTAAAATATGTCTCCAAACGATGTATCGAAAACCAGTAGGCACCACAAAAATTGTCCCGAACTAACTATCTGAACGGGCACAAAACGTATGTGCCTCTTGCTCGTTTAGTTATCAGTACGTGTACATGGGTTTTCTTCTTTAAATATAATTTGATGCCATTTCATTAGAAAGTTTTAAAGAAAGATAAAACAACACGTACTCCCGATTTGAGTAGATATTTCAGATCAACTAGCAACAATGGGACATAAAAAATATTTAATAAAAGTGCATTGTATAACAAATAAAGGCGGAGACGTAATTGTGCGGCGAGAAACTATTTTATGTCTTTAATCCTTAAAAGAAAATTTACAGCATGGACTTGGCAAGGCGTAAATAATTCAAGGTATTCAGTAGAGAGCAAAGGCATGAGAGGAACCCTTTAATTAAATACAAGATTGCATGGATTTTTATTAGACACAACCGACATTAGTTAACCTTTAAATTCAGCATATCTACAAAATAACCTATAGAGAAAAACGTTTATTTAATCCATACCGGACATTGGTAACAAAATTCTGCAGGTGTTCATCGAAAGAAGAGATAAGAAGACATGTATAAATAATGTCAGTGTTTTATTTAACCCCGAAAGAAAGTCAGGAGCTGCCAATGGAAACAATAAGCCAAGTTCAATACCTAAAAGGTAATAGAAACAGTATCTTTGCCTTTTTTAAACCCACTACCTGAAGAAGATACTTCCGTGAAAGAAAGGATGCCGCGCCATACGGCGATAACGATCCGGAATTTATTCGAAGTACATAACATTTCTCTGATGTACATAAAATTACTGAAATATTGAAGTACAAGGGTTGTATTTACAGCAGGTCAGAATGAACTAAAGGGATCATGCTAACAAGATGCTAAAATTAATTATTTTATAATGCATAACTACTTTATATTGGAAATGTGTATAGCTATATTTCTGTTTGTATTTTACTTCTAACAGATCATAAAATCACAAACTGACTAATTACATTATACATATTATATTAGAAGAGTTGGCCAACAAACACAGAGGACATGCATTAATATTCCGTTAAAATCAATAGACGAATTAATTTGCAAAACAAAAGGGATAAACGTCTAAAATGTTCTCTTAAATGTTCTCGCATTCTCCAGCTTCATTTTTGTCGAGTCGAAACATTTGGGTAGTCCTACTTTAAAATTACATATTATTATTCCTCATGAAATATATACAGATAAACTGTTAAAATGTTCTTCCGTATAATGAAGTATAAGTATATTATAATGCGTAATACGATGTACCACACATACATACACAGCAGGAAAACGGAGATAGATTGGTTCAACGAACTCGGTCAATTTTCGTACCGGTCGTGTGTAGGGGCGAGTCCGGACCTGAAACGCCGAAAATTTGGGCAATCCCAGTGATAACGTTACAGCAAAATGTAGTCAAATTATTTTTTTCAATTCGGAGACAAAAATTATGCGTATAACCTGAAGTAATTTATTAGAAAGAAGAGCAAACACGAAATAAGGCAAACAACAAAGCAGTGCAAATAACGCATAATAAATTGCAAAATCAGGAAGACGCCACAATCGAATTCATACTAATAGTACTGGCATTGTATAAAAAGGAATCGTGTATAAAAGCAAAGGATTAGAGGCCAATAATCACCAAACAAAATACAGGAACACGCACACAATAAATGTAAATTCTATCATTGCGTTATTCGAGTTCAAATCAGCAACAAAATACTTGAAATGTTATTTACAAATATTATCGAATCTCTAAACTCAATAACATTGATTTCTGAATGAAACGGATTACTTCTGCGATTTTGGTAAATAAATATTTTGTCAATGAACATAAATACACACGCATAAAATGAGTAAATTTACATGCACTGCTAGATTATTCAAGGATCGATATAAATCACGTAAAGAGACACGTATTCCTGTTGGCAAATCAGAAAGATGTTCTTCGAATGAAGGTAAAGTTGTCGACGTTATAATTATTGGATCTACGCTGTTCGAATATTAATTTGTACACATTAAAATGACACACGGAATCCCCGTAACATTGACGTGATGATTAGACTTATGGGATAGGTAACCTTTAGTAGAGTTAGGATTGTGTAAAAGATTGTAACTTCAGTTTCGGGCGTAGAATTGATCCTATCGATTTAGATGAATTTCAGGTCCCTAAAAGTTCATTCCGTTCATGGCGAAAATAACCTTCGCTATGTGTGTATTATACAGAATATGTCCACGAAGAAATTAGAAATTCGTTTCACAAAATCTCTGGCAGCCGTAAGCTTTAGACTGAAGGGAAACAACTTTTTTAGATATATATTCCACTCTCAAAATTAAATATAATTTCCTACAGATGATGAAGATGATGCAGTGGTATATAATTTGGTAATAAACTGAAAATGTCAAGAAAAGTAATTATTTGTGGAAAGTAAATTAAATACATTATATCAACTATTCTTCAAATATATTACAAAAATTAAACAAAACTAATTCGAACAGGTATCAAGAATTCCAACTAGATAACATTACAGCGGTCACATATTCAACACCACAGTAAAAACGATGTACCTACAATAATAATGAATTAATTATTTTTCAACGTTAAAAAAATAATATTTAGTTAGATTTTATAATTAATTGCAATCTATTCTGAGCAGATTCTACTAACTTACACGTATAATTTGACAAAATACCGTTCCATTCTTATAAGGAAGCACTTTTGGACATTCGACGACTACGCACTTTTGTTTAAAGAATACGTCATAAATTTTTGATAATATTCATGTCAGGTGACTAAGCCTGGGTATTGACTGTATTGCGAGAAAAATATAATAACGATTCTTGGACCACACGCGAAGAATGTTTCGGATTGTTATCCTCATAAAATTGAAAATCATCTTCTATGTTAAGTTTTTTGGAACTACACATTAAATTCTGTTTAAGGGTGTTTAAGTACATAACCTATTCATAGTATTTGCAATAAATGAAGGTGTCCAGCACCAGCAGCAGAAACACAGCCCCAGACCATTACATGCTCACCTCCATATTTAACAGTTGATTTAAATGTTGCGTTTTTAATTGTTCAATCATTTCTCCCACATATTACCCTTCCTATTTGACCCAGAAAGATTAAATTTGCTCTCATGGGAGAATAAAACAGTTTTCCAAAAGTCGAAATCTTTATTTTGGTGCTCTAATGCGAAGTGTATGCGATTCTTTTATTCTTATGGCTTATAAATGGTTTTCTCCTGGCTATTCGTCCTTGCAAATTGGCACGCCTTAGAGTTCTTCGAATAGTTTTTGCATTTATGGTATTTTCCAGAACACGTTTCTCCTCCAGCGTTAACTTAGGAACACTTAACAGAGGATTATTTCCAGATTGTCTAACAATCCAACCCTGATCATATTCGTTAATTCTTTTATATTCGTACTTCACTTTGTTTTCACGATTATATCGTTCAATAATAGGCGTGGATGGACTTCTATTTAATGGTGGAAAATTACTAATTCCCGCTCTTCCAACGTTGTCTGCCAACACATATTGAATTACTTTAAATTATAGGCTGTTTGTGATAAAATCGCACTTCACAGTTGTAACAGATAGAGCGGCAAAGGAGACGGTTGCATCATTTTCACTGCGATGTGATGTTGAATAAATAAATATAATCGCTGTAATGTTATCTGGTTAGAATTCGTTATACCTGTACGAATTAATTTTGTTACATTTTTGTAATATATTTCAAGAATAGTAGATATAATATATTTAATTTACTTTCTCCAAGTAATTACTTTTCGGAACAGTTTCAGCTTCTTACGAAATCATATACCACTGCATCATTTTCACTGTGAGTCACTGTACATCAGCAAGACTATTTAAAAACCGAGCTAAAAATTGGAGTCACGAGATAGTGTTGTTGTTATTGAAACGCAGTATACGTGAAAACGCTATAATTAAAAGTAATAGCTCTTATAATAAATGTAATATAGAAAAGATGACGCTCGTCTACGCACCACCACGTGTACATGTTTCGTCCGTTAAGACTAAATAATGTCGCGTATTCTTATAGATCGCCTGGATCTGAGTACACATTTCCGCGTGTGTATCGCACTGGAGACCGTAACCGTAGGGATCTTAACGTACCTCTAACAGACGGTACTTTAATACAACAAATATTTAAGTAAGAATAGTTACATGTCTTCAGTTAGTGGCGCTTAGTCTTTTCTCTTTAATCACGCGAACATCAGCAAAACAACCAACAAGGACTCCACCACCATTTCAATCCGACGGAAAGTATAAGTATTTATTTATTCGACAAAAGTTCGTGATTTATTTTTTCGTTGAATCGCGTTTCAGTGAAACAAAGTACATCATTATCACGATCACAAATGATCATAGAACCACGTTCATAGCAAGAAGAATCAAACAATTTTCTCCAAATCCCTACGAGACCTAATAGAAATTATCCCCGATTTATCGTCCTCCACAATAATAATTACCATAATCGACTTATTTTGTATCGCTAGCGATAACACAATTTTCCGTAATTCCACTGTTTTTCTCTTATTCATTCAAATTAACTTAACCAAGGAAATACATCAACCTGAAATAATTTGCAGTTATGTAACAAAACGATACTTAGGGGAACGCAATATTTTAACGGTTTGCGTTCTTAATAATAAAGTTTATGCAATTTATAATTGGGTGTATTGAGGTAGTGTGGATGCGAATGTACTCGAACAAACAAGCATTGTAAACGATACTCAAGCGCGCGGCAAATAGCTCCTTCAACGTCTTAACTGTTCCATGATTGTTAAGGCGTGCGATTATTGTAATTTATCGTCGAATAAACAAGTTCATAAGCGACAGGTTTTTACAACCTTATTTGTAGGTATAAGCAAGGAAAGCCATATTTGCAACAATTAAGGAATACAAAGCATATCCAACGACACATTACGTGTTAACAGTATATATTTTGAAATATGGACTTGATGACATGCATTGATTGATGAAGCTACAGACATATTTCGTAGATAATAAGTAATCCAATTCCTCATTCAACAAAATTTGAGATTCAACCTTCTGCACATTTGGAAATTACATCTGGATACTTTACCAAGATATACATATTGCGTACGTGATGTGTGTAACCAGTTGCACTTAAAAATACCGGATTTCTTCCTAGGAGCGGTCAGAAAGGGGAAACGGGATCAAGAACTTTAAGGTGGTGGATGAAGGTTCAAAGAAAAATTATAAATAAAATAAAAAATCGTCAAGAGCACGACCATGCCACATTCATCAATCATATTAATTGGATATTTAGATGTTCAATGAATATACAAGTATGGATTTTTGCAGTGCGTGTTGAAAGAGAATTTTGAGAAAGGTTAATAGTAACTAACCTAAACACTCATCTGTGAATTGATCTACGTATGTTCTTAGTTCTTCAGTTCGGAAAAAATGTTTATGTAGATTTTATTTTTCTTAACAGAAATTATTTCTTAAGCAAGTCAAATAATATTTCTCTACGATCGACAATAGTCGATCATCGGCAGTGAATTTTTAAAGAGGTATAAGAACTACAAAATCGGTAGAATTACGACCATGCAAAGACTATCCAGATAAGCTAGTTCACTAATTATATTTACGTCTATGCAAGTTTGATAATTTTTTGGGTTAAATGCATATTCTAATATGTGGGTAAAATAAATAAGAGACCAATCATAGAATATTTCGACTTATTGAAATTATGGTTACCGCTCTTGTGTAGCTATTCAAGGTCATATGTTCCAGAAGAGGACCACAGAATAAAACAAATGTTTACAATACTTGTAGAGAATATTACGGCAGCAAAACAGTAAAACCGAATCAAAAATAAGACGTTATAGTAATTATAAAATTGGACAAAACAAGATACTAAACACTTAACTCTGTCAGATGACATTTCAAACTGTTCATTGTTTTATTTCGTCCACTTTTACAATTATTTCAACATCTTTTTAATTTTATTTCGTCATATACATCCATTTTATTCTGTAATTCTTTCTTTTCTTTTCGATAGGACCTAGCCCTGTTCATTCCGGTCTCTTCAGGCCTCCCGTGACATAGAGCTTTAAGATTCTTGCCACTTCTTGGGTGGTCCACCGGGTAGTTCTCTCAACGAAGGTATTGCCATTCTTGCTCATTTTGCTAATCGGCTGGGTCTCATACGATCGTCATGGTCTCTCCACTCATATCTGCGTGTTCTGGCAAGTCGTACGATATCTTAAACATTACATTCTTCTCTTATTCTGCAATTTTTTTGCCATATCTAGAGCTGAAGATGTACAGAATTGCTGTACGAAACTGTTAACCATAATTTAAATAGATTGAGATATTATTCACTTTATCCATACATTACTAAGGAACTCACACCAAGTCAACAACATTCCTTTACATAATTTAATGTTTGAACTTAGAACTAGACCGTTCTTTAAGTTTCATGATTTAATCAGGCTCTAAGCTTCCTTTCAATACGCATAAGAATTTTTGTGAAAACATACACTGTCCCTCATAAATATAAGATCACTTATCAAAATTAGCAACATGAAACAACATTACAGAGGTTACATATTCAACATCACAGTCAAAATGATGCAGCACACTATACAATTTTTGATTTGAAATGGGAGTCCGTAGATGCACGGGTACTTTACCTCTTTATCTGTTAAATCTGTGAAGTCCGATCTTATCACAAGCAGCTTATAATTTAGAGTAGTTCAACATCGGTCGACAGACAACGTTGGAAGAGCAAAAATTAGTAATTTTTCACCATAAGAAAAATAAAAGTCGACGAGAAATCGCAAAAATATTAAATAGAAATGCATCCATATTATTGAACGATGTAATCACAAAAATAGAGTGAAGAACAAATGTAAAATAAGTCCAAAAAGAAATATTTAACATGAGGAGTGGTGGATTATTAGATAATCTGGAAATAATCTTAATAAATTAATAAATTAAGTGCTCCTTAGTTAACTCTGGAGGTGAAACATGTTTTGGGAAATACCGTAAATGCAGAAACAGTTCGAAGAACTCTGGGGCGTACCAATTTGCACGGACAAATGACTAAGAAAAACAGAAGGATAAAAGAAGTCGCTTGCAGTTTGCATTACAGGATTAAAATAAAGATTTCGACTTCTGGAAAATGTTTTATTGTCTTATGAGAGTAAATTTAATCTTTTCGGATCAGATAGGAAAGGTAATGTGTGAAGGAAAAAGAATGAAGAATTTAAATCACAACATTTAAAATCAACTGTTAAACATGGAGGTGGGCATGTAATGGTCTAGGGCTGTGTTTCTGCTGCTGTTGTTGGAAATCTTCATTTTATTGAAGGTACTATCGATAGGTTTATGTACTTAAACATCCTTAAACAGAATGTAGTGTCTAGTGCTAGGAAACTTGACCCAGAAGATGATTTTCGGTTTTACCAGGACAACGACCCGAAACATTCTTTGCGTGTGATCCAGAAATCGTTGTTATATAACTGCCGCAGTAAAATAAAAACAAAAAAAGTGCATAGTTATCAAATATCCAATAGGAATGACCTAAAAAATTCTTTGTTGCAAGAATGGAACAGTCTTTCGCTAGATCATACGAGTAAATTAGTAGAATCTGTTCCAATGAGATTACATTTAATTATAAAGTCTAATAAATCCAAACGAAATATTAATTGTTTCTTTTTTAATTTTTAAAAATAATGAGTTCATTATTATTGTAGGTACATCGTTTTCACTATATATTCACTGTAAATCGTAATATCTCAGTAGATACAATACAATTAATTAAAGACAAGTTCCTACTAATTAAATTAATAATATTAATATTACTATGAAACTCTTGTTGATATTAGTAATAGTAAAATTACGGTTTTCGTGCATGTAATCAATGATTTAGAATGTTTTAAAACGTTGGTTTAAGGCAAGGAAATCGTAATTTTACCATTACTAATAACACATGGGCTGAAAAGTCCCGGGCCTAACACGTAGATGACGCTAGTTTTATTGCAGTCACCTTTCTCTCAGTTAGTACTAACCTTTAAAAGACAGCTGTTAAAATTTCATGATATTCTATTCATTAGTTTGTGAGTTATTGTGCTAAGAGTCACGCTACTTTTGTTATTTTCAAAACAATGGATCTAAAACAATTTCGTCTTTTAATTTTACACTGCTTCTTGATGGGAAAAAATACCGTTCAAGCGAAGAAATGGCTTGAAAAGTGTTATGGGGACTCCGCTCCATCAGAAACAACAATAAAACGTTGGTTTGCTGACCTCAAACGTGGTCGTATAGACACCGATGATGCAGAACACAGTGAACGTCCAAATGAGGCGGTAACACCAGAAAACAAAAAAAAATCCACAAAATCGTTTTGAATGATCGAAAAGTGAAGTTGCGTGGGTTAGCTGAAATCGTAAAGATATCAAAAGAACGTATTGACTTTATATTGCATGAGCATTTGACTATGAGAAAGCTCTGTTCAAAGTGGGTGCCGCGTTTGCTCACTGTTGACCAAAAATAAGAACGTGTTGATGATTCTGAGCAGTGTTTGGCCATGTTTAAACGTAATAAACCGGAATTTTTGCGTCGATATGTGGCAATGGATGAAACATGCATCCATCACTTCACTCCGAAATCAAAACGATCGTCATCTGAGTGGACAGCAACTGGTGAACCTCGTCCAAAGCGCCCGAGAGCACAACAATCGGCTGAAAAGGTTATGGCCTCGGTATTTTGGGATGTGCGTGGTGTAATATTCATCGACTATCTTGAGAAAGGAAATACCATCAACAGTGAATATTATATAGCGTTATTGGGGCGTTTGATGGCCGAAATTGCAAAGAAACGACCGCATATGGCCAAGAAAAAAATTTTGTTTCATCAAGACAACGCACCGTGTCACAAGTCAATCAAAACAATGGCAAAACTACATGAATTGAACTTCGAATTGCTCCCACATCCACCGTATTCGCCAGATTTGGCTCCCAGCGACTACTGGCTGTTCGCAGACCTCAAAAAAATGCTCGCCGGTAAGAAATTTCGCACGAATGAAGAGGTTATCGCTGAAACTGAGGCCTATTTTGAGGTATTGAAATGTTAGAGCGGCGCTGGAATGATTGCGTTGCTCTTGATGGAGATTACGTTGATGAATAAAGCTAATTTTGAACCAAAAAAAAACGTGTTTTCTTTGTTAGGCCCGGGACTTTTCAGCCCATGTGTTATCTATTTGGGTACAATATTATATATTTTACGATTATATATGGCTTTCATTCCATTTGCAGAATTAAAAACTTTGCCGCAAAATTATTAAATATTATCATCATATATAGTATATAAATATAAATCACTGCATTCTTGCCGCAAATAGAATCAAAAAAATTATTTCGATTTTAAAGAAAACTAAAATATTTCTACATCATCTCCTTCAATAGATTTCAGTACCCCTTAAAAATTTCCTTGCACACCAGTTTCAATAGAAATTTTCATGTACAAATACACTACTACAACTTGTATTTGCGCCACTGAATGTATATTTATCGATCCAGCCAAGGTTGGTATTCCAGCGAAGGGTAATTCTTTGAAAGCACACCTCCGATGTCGCTTTTTTTGTGCTTTTCGCGATGAGTTGTGTGACGCTGACATTTCGCGGAACACGAACGAATTGTATCTGACAAAATATACGTCTGATTTTCAACAGGTAGATTGAAAATTATCAAGGTTTCCACTGCTTCACAGGAATTGGTCACATCTGCTTTAGACATTGTAATAAAATTAATGTTTTATGTTGTGCTGTTTTTTTTTTTATTAAAGTACTGTATTTATATATTTATGCACGTTTTACTTTTTGGTGGAAAATGTTTTAATTCTTTGTCAGGTCAAACTTGATTTTATATTTAAAAAAAATCTCGATCTGATATTTCAGGTAATTTCACTTTTAAAATTCTTGAATAAGAAGTTGCGACGTTTCCAGGTACATAAAAGATCTTTTTATTGCTTACATTAAACGTAGTTTTTATGTACTAATCTGTATAACTTCTGGTTTCTTTTCTATTAATTTTCTTAATTTCCATTAAATCTTTTATTCCGATAAAGGCGAGATAAACTATCCCAATATCGTGACACTTCCCAAAGTTCTTTTTCTTATCTCCTCTAATAAATTCCCCACATTTCTCCGATAAGAGCGAACTTTCATCCGTCCAAATGGTATCCTTCCGAATATCCAGCTGCTATTTCTCCTGACTATTTTGAGAAAGGAAATACCATCAACAGCGAATATTATATAGCGTCATTGGAGCGTTTGAAGACCGAAATTGCAAAGAAACTACCGCATATGGCAAAGAAAAAAATTTGTTTCATCAAGACAACGCACCGTGTCACAAGTCAATCAAAACAATGGTAAAACTACATGAATTGAACTTCGAATTACTCCCACATCCACCGTATTCGCCAGATTTGGCTCCCAGTGACTACTGGCTGTTCGCAGACCTCAAAAAAATGCTCGCCGGTAAGAAATTTCGCACGAATGAAGAGGTTATCGCCGAAACTGAGGTCTATTTTGAGGCAAAAGATAAATCGTTCTACAAAAGTGGTATCAAAATGTTAGAGCGGCGCTGGAATGATTGCGTTGCTCTTGATGGAGATTACGTTGATGAATAAAGTTAATTTTCAACCAAAAAAAACGTGTTTTCTTTGTTAGGCCCATGACTTTTCAGCCCATGTGATACCAAGCAGAGTTATCATATTAATATTAATTTAAACAGAAAATTTTGTTTGAAGAGGATCTAAAGAAAACAGCTTGTGACAAAGTTGTCGTATGATATGACAACTGTGACAAGCTGTATAACACAAGAAGGATCGCTGATAACAAATAATCAAAACTTTCTAATTAGGCACTTAATATGTTCGAAGCAACCCTCCTATTTCAGAAGAAAAAATAAGAAACGTCTCACAATTAATGCATACGCATATGCAAATTACTTACGTCAGGAAAATTTCGCGTTATATTTGGAACCTGTCTTTTAACATGGTGTTTGTCAATCCATGTCAATGTATTCACATAAATACTATCCCGAGTAATTTACTTATCAACAACTGAGCTCAGCGAATCGCTTGTGTGTAATATGCGCGTGATCTCACCTTGAAGGATAACACGATTCCTTACTTAATAAAATTCATTAAGGAAGCTAGAAAATGCGCGATAAATTCGGAATTTTTATAGAGCGTTTCCAAATTCTAAGAAACGTTTAGCCACGGAACATTATCATTATCGTAATTATAATAGATACATACAACAAAATTGTTTCTTGTTTAATAGGTGTAGATATCAGAAAGAAATATTCATCGCCTCTTTTGGAAAGAATTGCAAAAAAGGAGTAGAAATGTGAAGGCTAACCATCTAATACGCAAATTGGATAATAAACACGTCAGATTTATGGGTTCCATGTGCTAATTTTGCCGGTTTTCAAGTTGGGTTTTTATTTCATTAACTTTATACAGGGTTGGGAAAGTGCACCGAAGCAACTCAACTTTGATTGGACTAATAATTGAAGCGAGAAGAGCTTTTATTGACTTTTCAAGTAGTATAATGACGTACGTATATTATTTTTTTCATTTATAACGTCATGAACTTTCTTAAATGAGGCATTCTACATATGTTTGATATTGCATTCCTGTCTAAGGTGCTTTTTCTCTTGAATGGAATCCTAGATGCAATTTTATTCTTTTTACTACTGCCAAATTTATTTACACTTCTTCAAACTGTTGATTCTAAAACAGAATATTCAAAAGAAGATGTATAGTTTACTCAAATTTGGTTAACCACACATTATTAGACACAATACGAGGTATGTCTTTTAAGTTTCGCATACTGAGGCATACAGGGCGTTATTAATCAAATGTCAGTATTGAAAAATTAACCGCTATCTTTAATTAACCCAAATACAAAGTTTCAGCGCGATACGTGTAGACTTGTAGCGGCAACGGATTGTCAAAGTTGAGAAGTTAGTTGAAAAATTGAATTAAACTGAGAACATTTTCGCATAATATTTTTTGAATAATTTTTGAAGACAATTATCTCAACAAGAATGCCTCGTCGAGTCGGTTTCTGTTTTCGGGAATGACGCATCACATCAGTCAACAATTTCTCGTTGGTATGGGGAATTCAAACGTGAACGGATTAGTCTTAGCGACGATACAAGAGCAGGTGACCTAAAAACAGCAGTCAGTCAAAATTTTGGATGTAGAATTGTAGGAAAAAAGTTAGTTTCCTGTTGGATACCTCATCTGTTCACCGAAAAACAAAAAGCAGCTAGGGGGAATTGGTGTTACGAAACTCTAGGCCGGTTCAGCATGTACAACATCGTCAGTGGTGATAAATCTTAGATTTATTCATATGAGCCACAAAATAAACGTCAATCGTCTATTTAGATGTTCAAAGGTGAAGAAATTCTGACAAAAGTCACCCGTTCTCGAAGTGTCTCCAAAAAGATGGTCGCAACACTTGTCTCGAAAATAGGTCGTGTTTCAAGAATTCCTCTACAGGATCAAAGAACTGTTAGTGCCGGTTGGTATATAACCATTTGTCTGCCACAAGTCATAGCTGAGCTTCGAAAATCAACCCCGAACGGCGAATCATCCTTCATCAAGATAATGCAAGATCGCACTTATGACAATTGAATTTTTAAAGCAAGAAAACATCGAATTGTGAGACCATCCGCTGTACAGTGCGGACCTAGGTCCCAATGATTCCCTTAGCTTTTCAGAAATTAAGAACGAACTGCGTGGTTAGTCGATGCCTTCAAAAACGCAATTTCGATTGTACCAACAAAGGAGTGGAATAGCTGCTCCCAGAGTTGGTTCAAGCGCATGCAAAAGTGCCTTAATCTGTATGGAGAATACTTCGAGAAACAAGTCTTTAAAAGCGATTTCCTGTGTTATTCCAGCTCTATATGCGAAATTTAGAACACAACCCTCGCATTATTTTTCATATTACAAAATACGTTCTTGTTATTAATAATGAATCTATTCTGAAATGAAGTTAGAATATTACAAGATATGATAATCTTGTGAAATGGCTTTTTTAACTACTTTCGCTATAATAGATATTAATGCAATGGGTCTATGATTCTTAATGTTTGTTTCATCACCGTTCCTATGTGTATGTATGTTATAGTAGCCATTTCGAAGGAAAGATTAAGTGCAAAGTATACATGCGCAACTCTTTATTAGTTTCGTTAGTAATCTATCTGGTCCAACTAATAAAGTATTTTTCAGCGAAGTTATGATATTAAAGACTACATTTCACATATACAAGAACGTGCAAAGACGGATATAAAATTTCAAAGTCTTAAGGCGCGAGGATATAAGATTCAATGGCAGTTATAATCCCACATTTACAACTTCTACTAACAAAGTGATAACGTAATATTAGGCAGATGATATGAAAATCTGATATGACGAAGAGAAAGTCACCTACTCACAATCACATGCAGCAGGCCAGAACAACATATACAAGGTCTCGTTATCTACACTACCGCTCAAAAGTGTTTAGGCACCCCTGTTTTCATGGATTATTCATATAGTATTATGTTTACCAAAAAAACATTATAATAAAATGAAATACGTATTTAAAATGTACTTCAGTAAGATAAATACCCATTATATCGCATAAGGTTTACTATCATCTACCTGCATTTGGTCGGATTATCATAAACTGTTTATTGCGGTGCAATTACAATAAGAATCCCTCTGAATTTACTGGGTAAATTTAGTCATATGTTAGATTGTACGTAATAATGTTTAAATTTCCTTCCTAGAAGATTATAGTGAAATCTGTAACCTATGGTCAGTTGCAGTGTGGTATTTACTCTATTCACGTCGTGAGCGAAATATAGTGTGACAATTTTTTAAAATGCCTCCGCGAAGAGAAATTAGTACGGAAACACGTGCGCTTATAATAGCTTACCATAGAAGTGGCATAAGTAATCGACAAATTGCCAAAAACATGAGAATACACCACGCTACAGTTGACTATAACGTAAAAAATATCGGGAAACTGGCAGTTTTCTTAATAAAAGACGGAGTGGAAGACCAAAAGCGACAACATCTGCAGATGATCGCAGAATAGTGGTTACCAGCAAGTTAAATAGACGCAAAACAGCCCCGGAAATCACCGCAGAATTAAATGTTGGTCGCCAAAAACTAGTCAGTGTTTCTACAGTCAAACGTCACCTACAGAAAGCCGGGCTCCATGGACGTATTGCGATGCAAAAGCCATTACTACGCAAACAAAACAAGCAAAAGCGACTTAAATGGGCTCGTGAACACCAACACTAAACCATAGAAGAGTGGAACAACGTCCTATGGACGGATGAGTCCAAATTTGAGCTGTTCGGAACCCGAAGACGCATATTTGTAAGAAGATCTGTGGGTGAACGTGCCAGAGAGGAGTGTATCGCTGCTTACCTGAAGCATGCTGAAGGTTCTATTATCATTTGGGGCTGTTTTGCTGGCACTAGTGTAGGGCACATTGTAAAAATTGACGGTATATTAAAAAAAGAAGGCTACCGCGAAATTTTGGAGAACCACGCAATACCTTCCGGAATTCGACTTTTGGGTCAAAATTTTATCTTCCAGCAAGATAATGACCCAAAACATTCCTCTAAATTATGTAAAGACTATTTATGCCGTTTAGAAGAGGAAGGAACTCTCAAAATTATGGAATGGCCTCCCCAGAGCCCCGTCTTGAATCCAATCGAGCTACTATGGGAAAAACTAGATCGGGAAGTACGGAAATCGGCTCCGACATCAGCTACTGACGTGTGGAACAAATTGCAATCGAGTTGGACCTCAATAACACAAGAAACTCTGGCAAAACTTATTGCGAGAATGCCTCGATTGTGTGCTGCAATAATTAAATCAAGAGGAGGTCACATAGATGAAAGCAAAATTTAAATTAAACGTTTTAATTTTCACATTTATTTAATATATTTTTATTCATGTACGTGTATCTGTACATAAAAAATAAATATTATTAACATTTTTGCTGAGTTTCTATACATTTTTGCTGTCAGTGAGAGTGCCTAAACACTTTTGAGCGGTAGTGCACATTTACTTCTTGATATAGCAGCTCTCGAACCACCTTTCCCTAGTAACGCATGTTTCTTTAACTATAATAATAAGGAAAAGAACATATAACAGGTCAGTAAAGAAAAATGCTGAAATAAATGTAAACCTAAAAATTAAATATTTCATTAAAAGTGTTATGAAATGTTTAACATCCGTCAAGTACAGTGGCAGGGAACCCCGTTGGGACACTTACCACCAAAAAAAAAATAATAAAAATAGAAATAATCCAGACAATGTAACAACTACTACAAATATATATACGTCAACGAACAGCTTGAAGTATCTATAAAAAGACTTTATTACTATCAGTCAAAAATCCAGTATTCTAAAGCATTTTCCCAACTCTGTATAACATTACAATATTATAGTTATTAACATATTGGATTATGGAAATTAGATTGTTGCACGTGTTATTAAGCATAAATGCTATAATATATTACTACGCCTCTTGTTTTTTCTCCACGTCTATAAGCAATACACTTAACAAAAAGTGATAATTTTGTAGTAGGTATTATAAAAACAGGCAATCTATATATAATAACAATAACCAACTAATAGCATCAATACTTAAAAACTTACAATTCAGCTCTAAAAAAGCTGAAAGTCATGCAAAAAAGTTGAAGCGTATGAGATGTGGACTTGAACTATTAAGAACAAAATATTGTGCAATACTAAAAGATATTCATAAAGAGAAGACATTTATAGATAATATACATTATAAGAATCAAGAGTCAGGATAAGGAATTAAGTTATTACAAATGCATCAATTACCCAAGTTCTAATTTACGCGCTTAGATTTTCAAACAATGTACTTTGAGGCGCTGCATTGATTAAATTACTTAATGAATGATAGCGAAAAGCACTGATTACTTTTATTATATTAAAAAATTGATACGTTAGCAAACAAGGACACATATAACTTTACCAGGCACTACAAACTGGTTTAGATACCTTCCTTTTTTTGCGAAAATAAAAATGCTTTTAAACAGGAAATTATGAAACTAGTTCTGACGTTAAGATGTACGTATGTAACAATGCGTCAAACAAAAAATATATAGCAACTTGATACCATTAAAATGTTTTAATGGAGATTATAACTGGAAGATTGTTTAGGTTGTCCTAGATTTGGCAGGAAGATGTGATATTTTCGGTTAAAACGCAATTAATTCCCATAGTTTAAGATGCTTTTACCTAATTCTTTTACACAGTTTCTAACAATATCTACTTTGATGTAAAGTGATGGTAACAGTACTTTTTCTGTTAGAACTAATCTAAATTAGCAATGATTTTTTGTCACATAGGCTAATTGAAATTTATATAATGTTTATGACGATTTAGATTACTCCATTCGTATAAGAAACAGCTAATTTTGGTGTAATCCAATCGTAGACACAGTCACAAATTAATAACATCGAAGTCACCACAAATATACAAATGATATTGGGAGTACGTTATTCATTCGGATACTGATTTCATTGCATAGTACGAGTCGCTTAATTTTATCGAATCAGCTGTAGGAATGGCGGAGAATCTTTTTCTTTTCTGAATTAGTATCACTTTTAAGCTATATTTAATAGCCTTAACGTTCAATTTAATACTCAGAACTTTGTCATCACCAAAAGAAAATTAAGGACATCTCAATAAAAACTTGAAATTTGAATCACACAGCCTTTCGAATGTTTAGTAAGATATATATTACTTGCTATACGCTATTTTTTTAATTTGGAGGAAGGTTTTTAAATTGGAGCGCTAAAAGGTAGGCTAACTGTTAGCGATATTTTATATATTGCCGGCAGCCATATACAACAGCCTACGCTAGATCCAATATTAGTTTAAATTGTTGTTCGCTTATAAATGATCATATAAAAATAAGAACTATGGAATAGAACAACATTCGGAAATTTCCATTAAAAAGGGCATGGTGTATAAAGTTGAAATCTAGTAGAATGTGTGCTTGATCAATAAATATTATTCTGCAGTGTTTTCTATATTTAATGAATTGATATTTAATTAATATTTAATTAATTGATAATTTTGTAATGAATAAGTAATTAACTACGTAACTGCAACTTATATAAACTCCTAGGTAGTTTTAAAGCTGCTGCCAAAAAGTAGCTTTGAAAAATTTCATTGTGTAAACGTGTTTTTTTATTTTATTCCCTCGAATTAAAAAATAGAGTATAGTTGTCTTAGGAAAAACATTGATATTTACAAAAACGGTAAGTTATAATTTTCAGGAACATTTATTAATGGCGAAACTTTTATGACACGGAAGTTAGATTATCATTTTCGTGTACGTTGTAGCCCGCTATTGAAGGTCTACTGGAAAAATTTTAGAGAATATTTTTTATTGAAGGGCAAGAAGCCCTCATCGTTTTCGCCTTAGTAATTCAGCTGATAACATTGCCACGGTGCCAGCATGTTTCCGTAGAATATCCCAATACCTCCATCCGGCTTTGCGCCCAAAAATTAGATGTCTACCGCTAACCGGGGCGACTAAATCCCTCTAGCAGTCACTCGATGTCATGGAATATCGTGGTAAATGTTATCCAGGTTTAATGTTGACTAACTTTGATGTCAGCAAGGAAGCTACTGTATCCCGTATGCAAAGGAAAGGAAAATTCTGGGAGTGAGCCGAGTCTCCGGATGATCTTTGGTACAAAGAGCAACAGATTAAAAAGAAAATTGTGCCAGCGACTGAAATCAGCAGCCACAAGTTTTAAGCGGACTTCTAATCTCCTTATTTTCCATTCAATTTTTAGTTAGTTCAAGTTCCTAAACTCTGTGCAGGGAAGTTTAAGACAGTCTTATATTCGTAGTTCCTTTGAAGTTACTTTCCTCTTAACTTCAGTTTGACTCAATGTTTAGGGCAGATCTTTTAAAGAAAAGGTGTTCCCGCCAACTCGCGATTTTGTTTGTTTCTTATTTTGCCGTTTTGTTATTAAAAATTTTAATTATGTTGACGCTTTACAAGTTTATAATGACTAATTTCAAATATAAAATATGGATCCCCTTTTTACCTTTTCTTTGTTTTTGCCCATTTTTTAAACAGTTTCCAACATAAGAAATCCAACATAAGAAAACATACGAATTCTGTAGGGTGAAAACGTTTCTAATATCATTTCAAAGAGAAACTAGGTATGGCACTTAGTCGCCCCGACAAACGGCGTAAGTTGTTACCACAGAAAATAATTCCTCCCTCCCCTCTGTTGTAACTAAAATCGCTTTAAGATTTATAAATTGATAGAAAAGACATAAGTCTATATTGTATTGAAAATTCAGACCAATTCAACTGATGTCAAAGGAGATAAGACACAAAATCTTCAAAATATGGTACTTTGTCACTCCGGTTGACGGTACTGCAGACCCTTCAACGAATTTTGAATCCACTTTCATGCGCATAAGATCCAATTGACTCAGCAACTGAAGTCGATCGACCACGGACAGTATAGAAGCTTCGCCAAATGGATCTTGGAATAGCAGCTAGTTCATAACAGAATTCCAGGAAGCACAAAATTCACATACCTAGGTGGTAGTAATATATATCACAATTATTTCAATTTTCTAAAAACATTTTGAACATTGATCTTTTACTCATTTTTAACAAATACTAGAAATTTGAACAGGAGCATTTGCTTGTTACTTCTGTTTTTATTGACAGTTGTATGGTAAATAACAGGTAAACTTATAGAAGACACAATTATAAGCCGCAACAGGATAAGTCAGCATTCCAAGGGAATTAGCTTTGTTATATAGAAACCTCCACTGCACTTTCAAAAAGTGATAGTTGAGTATATTATGTACGCAGGCGGCATTATTGGATGATACCTTTTCGGAAATGATTAAGGTGCATCCGTAACTACCAATAGCGTTCACTATCGTGGCATGTTGACAAACTTTCTGTAGCAGGAATTAGATGGAATGATGCGTGGATTCAAGAGGGGACCAAAACTAGTCACCGAGAAGTTGCGATTTAACTTCTCGAGTTATTTAAAACATAAAATCTATGTAAATTATCCCAACACGATTCAATAACTCAAGGAAGAGAGCGAGCTCAATATTCATTAGATTCCATCAGCGTGGTAGCCATTTGACTGATGTTTTATTTCGTAAACATCTATACTTAGAAATCAATAAAAATTTCGAAGAATTTCATTAAAAGAAATTTCAGGTTAATCATCATAATCTTAAAACATGCTTTTCGTAACGGCTATATATTTGTCGTACTATTACTAACACTGCATGTATACTTTTGCTCTTAACTATCAATGCTATTCATGTAAACATTTATAACGTCACTACTCAGTCAGAAAGGTCATTTGTTGTTCTAAGTGATCCACATTTAAACATACATAAATTATATTTTTTTTCGTCATAAATATATAATCATAATATTGCATATAGTTTACTTTATTACGGTTTATTTCAGTTTTAATGTGGAATATATAAAATACACATGCTGCTTATGTTTACAAGTTTTAGAGAAATTCATCAAAAGTATAAACAACGTAGGTTGCCAGTCATGAGTATAAAATAGAATCTAAGGAAACGGTATAGATATGTACTTTGATTACTTTATATCCGCAAAACACGCTTATCACAATTAATCAATGAATCATTTGAGAAAATTTCACCGATTATGTTAGTTACTGTGGCGCTACGTTATAAAATTTTAAGCGTTAATTATCAACACGAAATTGATAAACAAATCACTCGTTAAAAATTACTCCTAATGGAAAAATTGATATACCATCTACGAACTGTAATTACATTTCACCCACTAGGAAATAGAATAATAAAGCTTATTCATCAACATAATGTGGTTAATTGGATTTACAATGCAAAATATGTACTCATTTAAATTAGAATTAATACTATGTTCAATGAAGAAATTGCAATACTTTTCGGGCATGAGTAGTGGCAATAGTGTAATTAGCAACTTGTTATTATTCGCTGGTACATGTTTTTCCTTTAATCCGATGTGAAGAATAAAGTTCAACTACATGAAAGTTATCATCAACTGAGCGAATTTCAGGGGAGTCGAATTGGTCTAAGAGAAAGCGGTTCATTTTTCATCGAAATTGGTAAGAGTATGAATTCTACCGTGAGATGTCAAAGATCAGTTGTGAACTACCAAGACAATTGCTAATATTTGACTCAATGACGAAGGTTATCCAGTGATTTATACATTTATTGCTGAATATAATAGCTTGACGTCCAGTATTAGTGAAGTGTTTGGTAGATGGCAATATAGTGAAGTGTTTCAGTAATAAATATATGCTTTATGACGATATTTTTCCAGTTGAATTAAGAACAGCGAAAATTTTACCTGTTTTCCAGAGTACGTGGAGGGTCCACGTGCTTTCGAAAAACACACAGTGCTTGCGATCGTTGTAATAACCCTAAACGTTACCGTCCTATTGCCATTATATCAGTTTAGAAAGATGTTCGACGAAATTCTAAAAAGATCGACTAATAGTTTGTTTCAATGCGTTCACTTTTTTTGGATATGAGTACTTAAAGAATAGATCCACTATGAAAGCTTCGTGTTGTCCCTCGGTTAAGTGTTAGACGCAATTCTGTTATATAAGCTTGAACATTGTGGTGTCAGAAGAAATGTTTTTAGTTTATTTCAATCATACTTGTCTCAAACGTACATTACTGTTAACCAACAAGTATAATTTTCGATATGGGGTACTGCAAGAGTCGAACCTTGAACCAGTTTTGTTTGTAATGGGGTTATAAGCTATTTTTGCTTGTCGCAACCGCAGCAGCCTTAAGCTGTGGAAAAATGTGTGTAAACTGTTCCACCGCCTTATTACTGCACACTTTCGCTGTAAAGGGTGAAGCGTCTTTGAAGTGCTGGTTCTCTTACCATTGAGTCACCGAGGCGTTTTAATAATTGTAGTATTTATTATACCTAACATGATTAAGTCCAATTACAGGATAAAAATTCAATGCATGAATGGCATAAGTTAGGTAAAGTATAAATTTAAATATGTCACAAGAACACTTAAAATTAATATGCAACAAATAATAGTACTTATAGAAAATTATACATGTATATGCATGTTTAAATAAATAAATCACATGCACAAGTTATAATCTCATCAGCCACTAACTAAGCTTAATGATAAAACTTAAAGATGTATTGTGATTATCTACGTCAGAGCTGTAGTCATTGTATAAAGGCGCTTTGCGCATTACATTCGTGGGAGCAAAAGAGCGACGAGAAAGATAGTAACTTGCCCTGTAGAGTATTGGGGGAGACCGAAATATAAAGTGGTAGCATGTGGCATTACATCACAACGTTGTTTACTAGTCTGTACAAGAACTTTATATGGGCCAGTATGCGTCTTTGCTCAAGGGACTGAATTTCAAACAAGTTTAGAAGAGCTATACGATCAAAACTTCGCTATGGGTATAGTGTTTAAAGTGGATATTTTTAAAAACGCTTTGGCTTTTTCGATCGAAAAGGAGTGGGTTATGCTAAGCGATAACCAGATCAACGAGACATATTGCAATTTAGAACGCACATAAGAATGTTATACAAATGTCATTAAAGAATATTATATCGAGAAGTGCTTAGTATTGTATAAACAATAAATCGTAGTGATTTTAGAAATAATGTTTTTGATGTATACATTGAAAGTGGGTTTACTATCAAACGTGACTCCTCGATCCTTCATAGTGTCGCGACGATTCAAAGTAATATTATTAACATGATACTCATGGTGTACTAATGCAGATTTACGTGAGCACTAATTTTAAAGATCAGGTTTAAATCATCTACAAAGACCACAACTCAAATGTAAAAGTAACTCATTTAAAGAATTAAAAATAATAACGGACCCAAATTGTTACCTTGTGAAACACCAGATGTAGGAAAGAAATAACTTGAGTGATCACCATTGTAGCTAACGTGGTGTTTTCTATTACAGAGATCGAACTTAAAACTATGTCATACTATTATACCAGATGACATAACGATGTTAGCAACAGCAAAATCAAGGAAAGAAATACACAGACGAACGTGTACTTTGCTTGAAGCAACTATTAGGTTCACAGGTATAGCAGTAAACTCCACTCACACAAATTAATTAATTATGCGGAACGCAGCGTTTGGAGCACGTGGGCTCCCATTGTCAACCGTGTTACCGACTGTCGGTAACACGGGTGACAATGGGAGCCCACGTGCTCCCGAAACGCTGCGATCCGCATAATTAATTAATTTGTGCGAGTGGAGTTTACTGCTATACCTGTGAATTGTACATCCACACAGTCCTTGCAATCGTCATTTAACTATTAGGTTGTGACAATTATCATCAGTTGGACTGGAATCGTTATTCCCCTTCACAAATTTGGTCCATCTTAAGAAGTACGTTTTTAGACATATTTTTCTTGTACTTATGATGCTTCTAGGAAATATTTTCCAACTATATCTCAGTGATGTAGATAATTTGGTCACCTCTCTTCTGAAATGTTAGAAATGGGTTAGTGGATAGATATTAATTCGAACAACGTTGGTAGAAATAATTAATTTAATGCTTAATTGAGTATCTGGGATCCCCATCGGATTTTTAATCGTCTATAACTTTATTAAGCAACTGAACACATAATTTGACATAGAAAGAAAGAAATTGTCTCGTTACGAGCACATTCTTTGCCATTTTTTTGGCATAACTGTTATTGATATTTTAATGTGAAGATACACAAACTCTAATATGATAAGCCATAACAACCATATACGTCTAAATATACCACTAACACAAAAGGAATCAAGCGAAGCGCCTTGGATGTAGAATTTGACACCGAAGTGTTAAATTTTTGCGCAGTTGATGATGTTGCGCCAAGTATCGGACGAGAAAACCAATTCTCACAACAATAAATGGTGAATAACTGTTCCATCACAGGCAAGAATAAAAATCATAAATATAACACTATACGTTCTCCTTTCATGCAGAATCATTCCTGTTTAATAAAAGAAGAAACCTCCGAACTGCTTATAAAGTGAGCCAATCAATATATACGCTATTCCAAACAGAAATGTGAATGCTACATGGATGCTAGAGACGCAAGTATGGCGTAAATGTATGTACACTTCGTCTATTTTATGTTTTTTACCTACGTCATTGTTTTGTCGTATAAGTTATAAGACAATCTATTCATTTGACGATCTTTCTCTAGTACTGTTGCTGAAAAAGGAAGCAAGATTTTGCGAATGAATAGATTGTCTTAACTTATACGACAAAACAATGACGTAGGTAAAAACATAAAATAGACGAAGTACATGTATCTGCTGCTATTCTGCTCATATGTGGTATCTTTCGGGCATGTCATTTTCCATTCATTATTCTTCATTGCTTTAAGGCCACCTCGAAAAATCTATGACGATTTAATTAAAAAAAAAGAAACATCATATTTTTTATGAAAGAAAGAAGCATCTTTTAGAAATTGCAATACTAAAACGGAAAAGATTATGCTATATAAAAACAGGTGAACTAATATAGACCCACAAGTAAATGGTGGTTTTGTCAAAAAGCCACACCTTTATATTTTGTTAAAACCTTGGCATTCTTCCGACTAATTTATTTAAAGTTTCAGCATAAGTTTTAATCCATCTAGAATTAATCCACACCTATAAATGCTTTGTTAAACTTCGACTAAGCCAATGTACATTTTCAATAACAATAATAATTTATTAAATCCCCAACGGACAACTATCCAGAGTGGACAAAATAATACAAGGTAATAGATGTAATGCATCAGCTATATACAAAAAAACCCATACAGTAATTAAATATCAAGTAAGATAAGTAAATTTGGTAACGTAACATAAAAAAAAATGTAAAATTGAGGCAAATCTGCATTGAGACTATTAAAATTTCCTGCTGAGTACCAAAGGGGCTCGCAAAAGTACGTTCGTCCGAGCTGTAGGGATGCGGAGCAAATGGTGCGATCTTGATTCTAGGCGTGGTACACGGATATCAACTCCAAACAACAAACTACGAGAGTCAATTCTAAATCCATTGAAATGAACATAATTAATTCTATCAAGAAGATACGATAGAATGAAGCCTAGAAAAGACACCGAAACAACTCAGCTTAGCCAACAATTTACGATGATCTATTAGGTCGAAAGCACGAGAAAAATCAGTATAAATTACACCCAGTTGACCAGCTCCATCTGCAATCTCAGCTATCATCTGGGAAATCTGCACTAAGTTAGTTGCAGTAGATCTATTTGACATAAAACCATGCTGAGATTAAGAGAGATATGATTTAATACCATAAGAAATACGTTTATAAATTAAGACTTCAAAAACCTTCGCGAAAGAAGAAATTACAGCCACACAATATTAGAACTATCACCCTTTTTCAAGATTGGCGAAATTCTGGTTACTTTCCACATACCGGGAAACGTACACGTGTGTAGGTCTAGAGTAAGGAGGAGTGGCAAAGATAGTAGCACAATCCTTTATAAAAAGTCATGACCAGTTGTAAATTTGTTCTTTAAACTTTTGATGCATTATATTACTTCCTCTACCGAAATAGAGTATAAACGCAATGATGGTAAGCTGGAATCTATATCTGGAAAATGGGAATCCAAAGACTCTGGTAGAAAAACACCAGGGAATAATGTAGCGAAAGCATCAACTATCGATGGTGGATCTCTGTATTCGTTAGTGGCATCAAAAACTTTACCAGGGATTCTAGTAGCGCCCTGCCTAAAACGAAACATTTTTCTGTCTAATTCGTCCTACAATTTTTAGTAAATTCACCTCTGGTGATTGTGGTGGCCAAAACGTCTTTGATAACTCCTACTCCTTCTTCCAGTTGTAATTTTTTTTTAATTTTCCATCCCACCACCCACAGAAAAAACATTCCCCCATACGATCAGCGAACTTCCTCCGTGTTTTACAGATGGTGAGACAGTTTGCGGTTTGTATTTGCTTTAAAAGTTCGCCGCTTATTATCAAAAATGTCAAATTTAGATTCGTCGTTTCAAGGAACAATTTTTGTCGTCGCTTGACCGTGGATATTGATGTAATAATTTCGCGGCATTGATTAATATCCGAATAGATTTCAGGTGCTGTGAGATGTTGATTTCGTTTTTTAATTAATACAATATGTGGGCCTTCAGCAAATATTGTTATTTTACGCTTTTCATCAAAACCTCTTCCCATTTCTCGATATTTTACTATGATTAAACGAGAGTTTTTTGAAACTTTTAATTTATTTGAAATATAACGTTCACTTCTTTACTATGAAGAGTAATTAATATGCAAGCGCTAACTACCACCCAAAAACCACACAACGGAAAAGATTTTATAAAATCGGTACAAGTAGATATACATAGAACTGCGATTGTTAAGTTAAACTCGGACAAGTAGACGTTACTCAGAAGACGAAATTTCTCAGAATTTTGCGATCAAATAAATACCAAATTTATATCAGTTAACACTTACATTATTTGTAATCCTAGAAAAACTATTGCACCATATATTCCAACAATTGTTATACTGTCGGAGGTCTTACTAACTGACAATCGGGAGTGTACTTCGATATATTCAACCACAGCAGTGGTTTGGAATTTCTACTTGTAAATACAAGAGACCTTCTTCATTATGTGGGCGAGATGATAATAGAGGACGTCGCAATTTTAAGCAATATTTACCCAATAAGCCCACAAATGTATAGCTCGGTGAATGCTAGGCATTTTCTTATATACAATATAATATGGCATTTTATGACAGTAAACTGCCAGAAGGCGTATATGGAAGTAACAACAATTCCGTAGCGTATTGAGAAACATTGGAGAACTAATAGAAATACCATGTTGAAATATAAAAATACCATGTACCGAGAATTGGTACAGTGCCATCTCTTGTTGAAATTTTATAAAAAAATAAATAAAAAGAAATTGCATCCACCAGGTACATATTTACCAATAATATGTTATTAGTCTGCTTGATACTGAAAGAATATGATTCAATGGCACTTCTTTGGACCACATGTTTTCCGAACGAAATAGACATCATTGCAACAAATGAAATGAAACCTGGGGTGGTGATGTTTTACAACACGATAAGAGTCATCACCGATGCGGTACATCTGCCAAGGAACAAAACTACAATTACAAGCAATTGTCGTTTTCAATGTATGGAGAAACATATCTTGATATATTTCTCCATATGTCGCCCATATCTTGATATATTTCTCCATATGTCGCCCATATGTTCAAAATTGCTGCTATAAATGGAAATAGGACAAATTATTAGAAATCATCAGCAACTTAATCACAAAGAAAAAGGCTTTAGAGGATCTAGAATCACAAAAAAAATGCGAGATCCTAAACGTAAAGCTAGACGAAGTCCTCTCTTAACACCAGTAAAAATACCGACACCGACCAACTTCGTAAGCTGAGCAAAAGAGATGTTTTCTCCCTTATACAGATAAGACCAGAAAAAATACAATCGCTGCAGTAAATTTACATGCGATAGCATTGGTAGAAAAAGATTGTCGCTGACTCTTGAGTAACTTTGTGTGCTGAATTCCATCATTTTGTTATAATTATATGTTTTACCCTCAAATTGGAAGATCCTGTTCCTTACATTTAATTCTTCAAATATCTAATTTTCGAAACTACTTTCAAACAAAGCTTCTTTAACTTTGCATTCTTATTGACCCAATAACGTATTAGCCTGGATTAATTTGGTTTAGGGGAATAACCGGAAGACTTGCGATTTTCCGGCAATGTATAATTACTTATTCCTTACTGCCATTTGTGAAGTTCATATCTACAGTCTCTACTAACATTCTGAAGTAATTTAGGTTTCAATAACGATTTGGAAATTATTATCCCAAAACTAACTCCCTAACTCAAGAAATTTGGCAACCATCCGCTCTTTTTAACATTACAGTGCCAACGTAATTTTGTCCTAATAACTTTTGCTATGTCTGTGGTGAAGCGACATTGAAGTCTTGACAAAGGAAATATAACTCCACACATATAGAAAGGTATGACCAGTACTTCGGATGTAAAGTTGGAGATCTAGAAATGTTTGGGCCCCATTTGTCTGTCGTTCAATATCTCTTTCCCTCCTCACTGACTGACCGAATGCACAGTCTCGTCACATGCCGTCTGTAGTTCAAATTTTCAATTTGTCAAAAAGTCAAGCAGAACTCTTAGATTTAAGGCTCAAAGAACGGCATTTACTAGATAAGAGGACAAGAATATATACTATCCGTAGTAAGTAGCAGTAACTGCAGCACTAATTCTCAAAAAAATGACATAGTATTCTGTATGAATCTTAACGTTTTACTAGAGATAATGAATCAGCATCACAATTCAGAAGAGTGGAGACTCATTCTAGACTTTTCGAAATCTCATTTTAAAACTGTTTTCCTTCATCACGGAGATAAAAATCCTTCTATTCTCATTACTCATGTTAGTTTCTTAGGTTAGTCTGTTACCAATTAAAAGTTGTAGTCAGTACTAGGTTTGTAGTCAGAACACATGAAGTTTTGCTGTTTTCTGAATGAGTGGGACAGTAGGGACAGAAAGAACCAATTATGTTAAAAAGCAATGGCCAAGAAGAACTAACCTTACTCCTGGTTTCAAGAATGTCATTTGTGAACCTCTTGTTAACTCAGGATAGATACCGTTGCCTCCTGTCTACATTAAATTAGAGTTGACGATAAACTCATGAACGAAAATTATGAAGGTTTTCTTTATTTAAAAAACAAACTTCTTAGAATAAGCGAAGCTGAAATAAAGGAGTAAATATTTCTGGGGCCACAAATAAAGGAACTAATGAAAGATGCTAGTTTAGTGAATATTTTAGATGAAAGATGTTGTAAACCACTGCTTGACAGTTTTTTTAGAATTACGAAAGTCGGGGGATAAGACGTAAAAAATATTGAGTGAGAGTGAGACAAGAAATCAGTTTCTTTTATACACCTGCAGGTTATACATTCGCTTCCTGTTATTATACGTATTTGCTCACATGTACATATATAAGTGTAGAATATATTTATTGACTTTTTCGTTTGTAAAACTTAACCTCACACATCATAATTGCGAAATATTGTCGTTGTTGTGAGACAGTTTTATTAGATACATCGATTTCAAGGTTGAAAAAATTATGAGTATTAGAAAAAATTTTATGAACTCCTTTTTTCCCTATAGAGAACCCGCAAAGATGGTAGATGATACGAGTCCCAACCGTGCATTCAGTACGGTTTGTGTGCGGCTGTATCGAAGCTGATATTATAATCTTCTAAAATCCCCTCATACTACGAGGGAAAATCATTAAAGAAAAAGTCACAAACTGCGGTGGGAAAGCTGAAAATGGCAGTGACCTATTTCCCTATCTGTCACTAGGTGGCAGCACACTCCGGCTTTTCCTGTAAAAAATATTCATAACGAAATGTCTCCTGTTTACGGCGAAAAATGTTTGTCGCGCAAAGTCTTGTATAACTGGGTCGAAAAATTCTCTCAAGAGCGCTCGAAAGTTGTTGACGATCAGCAAAGTGTCTGTCTCGTTCAGATTGCGGCAGATGCAACACTTCGACGTGTGCAAGAGATGATTCGAATTAATAGGCGAGTAACAATAGACAGCCAAGCAACTATAATAAGGTGTTCTCATGGTTTAGCCTACGTCCAGGGCTACTGAAGAGAGGAATATTGCTGCATCACGATAATGCCAGGCCGCATTTGGTCCACCTGACCCAGATGAGGATTGCAGAATTACGATGGGAACTTCTTGAACATCCGGTTTCCAGTTCCAACCAAGCGACTACCACCTGTTTAGTTCACTCAAAGAGCATCTTGGCGTAAAACATTTCGAGGGTAATAACAATGTTCAACAAGAGGTACACCCGTGGTTTAGACGGAAAGTCAAACACGTTTATGCAGCAGACATTGGGGCATTGATAAAGCGATGGGATAAGTGTCTTAATATAGATGGAGACTTTGTTGAGGAATAAAACTTATTTTTGGCCAATTATTTGTGTAATTATTTTTGTAATAGCTTTTTGTAACCTTCTTAGTAATTTTCCTTCGTATGAGCAATATCATAAGAGACCGTTTGTCTGGAAATATTCCAATAATATTAGCTTATTATGTTTTCACGTTATACAAAACATAAAACTTCTGATTACATACACATCGAAAAAAGGTACTTAGAAAACAATACCCATCATAATTCTGCTAATACAGCTACTCATGGGATTAACAGGATCATTGACAGGAATGACAATGTGAGGAGAGAAAACGCTAACACGCGGACATGTTTCTAATCGACGTCATCAGCACGGTTTCGAGTGTATATAAACAACCAAGTGCATATTTCTTGAGGTAATCCAGTGACTAGAGTGATCTCACCAATACTATAAGCAGCTGTATTAGCTGCATTATGTCAGGTATTCTGATTACATATTAAAACTGCTACGGATTGAAGGAAATTTTAGCAACCTATATGCATGCAGACAAATTTGAAACAAAAATGGAATATATTTTTTAATAAGATCAGTGATAAAGAAAGCCAGTGGATAGAAGATCTGCTAAAATCAGATTTACTAGAAGCTGTGCTTAAGTGTATGCATTTTGAATTAGTAGATAATGTATTTTGTAGATTCCTCCTGTTGTGATCGATATTTACATTAATATAATGGACATTTATATAGCTCTTGCTGAATCATGTAATATCCCAAATAATAAGTTAACGTTACACGTAACACCTTTGATAATAAAGAATACCACAACATTAAATCAACAAGTAAATTCCAGTACATCAACGTTAATGAGTTTTTTCCTTTTTAGTTTAAACAAGCCTTATGTTTCATTACCAATAGATTCTTCTTGCAACGACCAATATAGTGTTTGAAATAGAGTTAAATTTAGTTCCTTTCAATATCTTTATTGTTTGGTTCAACCAAATAATTGTATTAAAATGAGTAACAAATGATGTCGAAACGATCGGAGGTACTGCTTGGCACAAAAGTCAATCATGTTTAATTTTTATGGTGAACTACTAATATAGTTCAGTTGAAACAACGTTAAGCATTTTTATGCTATAATACGATAATAAGTTGCTTGTATTGATGTTTTTTTTTGTTCTTTTATACAACGTGTATGTATTAAACTGACAAAAATTGCTCAATGAATGCGTTTTGTTAAGGAAACAACATTTTCTTCGAAGCATGCAAAAGAGAAAATTTTGTTGAATGAAGAATTGAGCTTCCCCCAGTATATTGTTTTGACATTATCATGCATACTTTGCATAATAAAATATTTTTCAATGGTTATATGTATTCCTAAGGGCATATACAGGACATTTTTTTATAATTAAACGAGGGAAATATCGATTTGGATAATAAAACGATCCTGAGATTAAAATCACCCCAAGCACTTAAATGTACGATATAAATTGAGCTCATCCGAATAGCGGCAAAAGGGAAATTGTGTTTTGAAGTAAAATAACAGCCTATAATATATTCCAAAAAGAGAGGGATAAGTTTCTGAACAGACCCAAATAGTAGTTATTTCCTATTGCTTGATAGCAAGGCGAAATCACACCGCACAACATTCCATTTTTGCCATAAATTGCCAAAAATTTTGACTTTCTCAACATTGTTTATATCACGTTTGCCTTTCGGCAGTTTTGTTCATATTTAGTTCTTCTCAGAGCTTTGATTTGAAAATTAATAGATTATGTAAGTAACATGCGAATGCAGAGGACTTTAATTGTATTGAAACTACAATTCTGTAGCTGTTGCTTTCAATTATGGATGCAAAACCTAGCACTACTACTGCTAAAAGTACAGGTGTGTATTTTCCTCCAAAGAAACGGGAGAAAGCAAATTAGTTGAGTAACGCCGAAATGCAAACAATTTTAAATACTTACAAAAAAATTGTAACGGATACACCCAACATAAGAAAAGGTGACATGATAAAGCAGATTTCCAAAGAACTAGGTAACTTTATTGAGTATAATACAACATATCAATACCTTAGAAGATATTGTGATTGTATATCGCGTTATCAGCGAATATAAAAAGCAGAATACTTCGAAGCTAAAAGAGATAATTGGTAGACCATCTGTACTGCAGTCCTTTGATGAGGTTGTCAAAACTGCTGTTCGTCTAACATTACACAACTCCTTTCGTCAAAATGAGCTGCCAACATTAGATAAACTCTTGGCTCAAATAAACAATACTAGTGAACTGCCAAATATAAGACGCTCAATAAAGTCAAATATAAGTTGCTTAATAAAGCAACTGAAATTCAAGTAAGAATATTTTTAGTATATTCAGCTCTATGCTGAGGATACCTTAAACGTGGCAAAAATAGTGTTTTTGCTGAGAGAGATGATATGGTAAAATGGAGACGACAATATTTGAAAGATATATCATTATATATATCCCAGATTACATCAATTTTCTATTTAGACGAAACCTAGTTGAATGATTCGCACAATGCAGAATGTATGGACAGATACAAATGTTTTAAGCCGTAGACAGGCTTTTGTGGACTTACCACAGGATTAAAATATCCATTCAGTAAGGGACCTCGACTTATACTATTACATATTGGCAGTATAAATGGTTTCGACGAAAATGGTTTGGAAATGTTTAAGGAGAAAAAACATTTGAATACTACGAGGAAATGAATTCCATACTTTTAGAAGAGTGGTTTATTAAGCTATTACCTTATCTACCAGAGGATGCTGTCGTAGTGACGGGTAATGCACCGTATCATAAATTGGTTAGAAAATAAGGAGATAGAGTATGAAGAGGATATGTTTGGAGCAGAATTGTTGAATTTGTAAACATGGTCAAAACTTAATATGATTCAGATGTAATTGATGAAATTGCAAAGTCAAAAAACACGAGTGTTCTTCGATTAGCTTCATACCACTGTGATGTGTGTGTATGGATACAAACATAAAATGAGGTTGCCGTAGACAATAGAACATTCAAATTAAACTAAGTTAAGAAACATTTACATAATCAATATTGTAAGTGCAACAACTTGGCAGAATGACAGGTGGAGTTATCAATGAACTTATAAAACCATTTATAATTTCTGCTGGAGACCACAGTAATAGTGATGACTCGATTTCCTCACAAACATCAGGTTAAATTCAAAAATCTTCAAATAGTTTATAAAATTAAATGTAACTTGATCAGTTCTAATTTTAAATAATTCTCATGCATTGTTATAGTTGTAAAATTTAAGCTATTTTCAACTCCATTGCTTATTAGGTATTACATTATATATATAAATTGTTATCTATATAATGATCAGCTACTATTTGACCTTTTTTCCACAAATAAATGGAATAAATGGATGTGTTTTCTAGACAAATTTATTTACTGTCATATGTTGTAACTACTACATTTGTCATTGTGATATCTTTATTGCAGAATTATCTCTGCAGAATCTACAAACAATTTTAGTAGATACAGATTTTGTGTCTCAGATCTTCAAATTTAAATTTACCGCGTAAAATTGACTTCAGAAATTTATAGCTTGTAACATAGGCTGGGGGTCTGTTCAGAGTTTTGTCTCTTCCTTTTCGGAATAAAGTACAGAATAAAATGAGCCATTTTCACCAAATCATGAAGATATTTTAACCCATCCTCGTATATGAAAAAGTAAAACTTAACCGTTTTTCAACAATACTGTCTAATGTTTTGTTATTTTATTGATTTGCAGCTGTCTGCATATTTGCATATATGATAGAAATATAAATTTTTCAGTCATGCAGATTTATACTTCACAATGGATAAAAACGGTAATCATAATAAAATGGTATGTTGTCAATGTTATTTTAAAATTTAATTGCAAATTTGTTTTTTAAAAAACACCTATTGCTTTTACTGGCTTCAGATTTGTTAGTGTTTAGAAGTACTCTGTTTCTCCTCAAATGTACACAAATAACTACACAAATAACTACAAACAATCTAAAAGTAATTCTTAAGATTATTGAGAAATTTAATCAACTTGACTTTTGATAAGACCGACTTCTACACAATAATCAACGTTAAATTTATAATGAATTCACTTACTAAGTTTACATACTTCTTCTAGGTCGCGTATTATGAAGCAGAAATTTTTTCTCATCTATACGAAAAATGGATTTTAGAAAATCACTAACTGGCAAACTTTTAATCGATTCTCAACATTTTTAAACATCCCCCATAGTAGAAATTCGGTAGCACCACGACTTCTTGTACGCTGTACTTTTCAGGCGTGTTCTCGCGATCGTATAAAAAGCACTACTGAATTCGCACCAAACGCGTTTTCATAGTATTATTCGCGGGCAGCTAACAATTTCCTCGGACGTTTACTACGTAAGAGCGTGTATATACAAAGCGTGTGTCGCCGCCGATGATCGTTTAACGTCCTAATATTATCGTAGAAGCATCTAGCGCGATTACGACTACCGAATTTACATCGGTAGGAGTGCAGTGCTGTTCCATACGATTTGTTGCGATCGACCCAGCGAATGACGCAGGTCCGAATCGGTGATAAAACGAAGGCATAACTCCTCATCCACCTGTCCGGAATACGTAATTAAGTCGAGACACGAAAAAGGAAAAACAAGACGCAGCTTAACGTAAGCTTACAAATTCGCGGGAATTTACGTAATCACGGCAACGCATTTTAGGATTAACGATAACAATTAATCAATTCAAGGTTGTGAACTTGAGGTTTCATGAAATTCTAAAAACGATTAAATCGGATTAGTTTAAAGAAATGGATCCTCAAAGGATCCGACAAGACAATGCACGTGTGAACATTGGCAAGTTATAAGAACACTATCGCTCACAACTTTCAGACCACCTTCGAATCTAAAAAATCAAAATTTAATCAAAAAGAAATCACTGCATTTTTAATGAGAAAAAACATATACCAGGCTTCTCCGGAAACTATGTACCGTTTCGTTATACCGCCACCGCACCTCTGTTGTCGCAGTTCCGCGCATCCACACGTATACACACGAAACCGTGAAAGTTTGTAGTTACATCATTGGTTCATCGATAAAGTAAAGACGAGCGCTACATCTAAAAGTTAAAATCATACCTATACGCAAGCGAGATAGAAGTATATCACACAAGTCGTAGCTACTTAAGATATACGTCCATATTTCATTCAGGATCAATGAACAAGTTGAAGTGAGATAGAGTACGGTCGAGTAATGCGTGGATAAGAGCTTTTAAAATGTTTACTACAGGGCATACAACCTTAATAATATAGTAATAAGAGTGAATACCGGTCCGTTGACATTTGACATCTGTATTTATTGCGTATTCGGGCTTTCTTAGTCTTCAACGTTTATTTTTATATAATACCACTACTTCTTTTGCTAAAAGTTCTTTTCAGAGATATAATGAAGTAAATCATTTAGTTTGTGGTAAGTTTAGAGGTGTTAAAGAAGGATACGAAGGCTTAAAACACTTATTCTATACGTTACAGTCCAAAGTTTATGTTATTGACGAATTACTTTGGGCACATGGACATGAAGTTTTAAGAATTTCTCCGAATCACTGCGACTCCAATCCTATCGAAGTGATATTAGCACATGCGAAAGGGTATTACAATAAACATATTGGTCCCCCTTCTCTGTCTATCATTCCTTCTCTTACTCTTTTCACCTTTCTTTCTTTTCCACGCCGCCTTTTTCATTCCTTTTCTTTTTCTCTCTTTTTCTTTTTATTTCTTTCTCCTCTTACCCTTATTTCATTTCTATGTGTCTCATCATGACATGTTCCAATTCATCAATTGTTTTAGCTCTACTTTCTTCGAATTTGCAAATGCTTTGTTTTACATGTCACTAAGAATGTGGTAACAAGTACCATATGATGAATTACTTTCCTCTTTAGGTGACTTCCAACAGTTCTTTTCTTGAGTTTACTACTACTGAGTTTGCGACTTATTGCATCAGTTTTACGAAATTTATCAATGCAGCAAACAATTCGTTCATATGAATCAAGACCTGGTACTGCAAAATGTGAAGACGAAATTCATCCATATGTAGTTGCTATTCCCTATTCAATTGCTTTTATCCATTACGAAACTAACTTTTTTATGATAAATGTTCGGTGATCTTTTGCAAATATGCTTTAAAATTTATAAAATACGTGAATAGATATTAATTGTAATCTGAATTGTCAAAAGTAATTTGAAGTTTAAGTCTTGGATCTAACAATTAGATATAGTTGCAACCAGCATAAAAACAATTCAAAAAGAAACATGGCCCTTTCGACTGCGTGTTTTATGATTATGTATTTTGCTTCCAGAAACAAATGGGAATAAAACGAAAGATGCGAATAATGGTTATAACTTAACTAACTACAAATAAATCCAATGTGTTAAACAGTAATTAAATCGGTTACTTACGATTTATATATAAAACAGAAAGTTTGTATAAGAATTTCGAAACGCGTCTTCATAATATCAAATTTCAATTATATTACGCGCAAAAAAAATAGATTATCAATTCCTCTACTGCATTTATCGTTTTCTTTCTGTCTTGTTTAGAAGAGTAGACGACGTGACGCATATTTTATCCGGTATACCCAAATATTTTATCTCCTATAGTTTATGATATCCTCATGCAGCACACAGACTCAGATATCTTGTATATTACGCCGAATATTTGAATTTCAACATTACCTGCAAATGTTGTCCATATACGTTTGGCAAAACTTGCTGGTCGTCTGTTTTTTTTTTTTCTAGGTTGTGAAACTTGATTTTCAAGTTAGTGTGCTCAGACCTGTTCGTAATTTTGCGTCTTTTATCTGTTCCTGTTGAAAGCCATAGGTTAATGATATTCGGAAAATTCTCAATTTCTAAAAGGATCCATTAAATGTAATCTAAAATGGAATATTTATTATGCAATAATTGATACTACATGACTATTATCAAGTCAATTTAATATTCATTGAAATACCGATTTTGTGAAACGTGGAAAATGTAAACTATGTATTCTTTCGTTTAAAACAAATTAACATAGTTGCGGTTACCACCTCTATCCAAAATTCATCGAACGATTAAAGAATCTAACCACGGCCGTACTCCGAGTATTAGAAATTCAAAATTGGGCAATAATTTTATTATACTTTTGTCGAATACATACAGATATGGTGACCATTGTTTAATTCCTAATTTGAATAATTGAAAATGGCAACATGTACTACATTTGGGGATGATGTCTATAGTGTACAGCACAGAAGTAGTTCAAAAATTTCCTTCGGAAAATCTCAGCTTGATCGATAAAGTGCTCTCTGGGAGACTGAAGATCGTTAAAAACGAGTATCTTAAACAAGTTGTGGAGACAAATTCCAGTACAAGGTACCTATAGCTTGCAGACAAGCTCAATGTTAGTGATGAAACCATTCTTTTGTACCTTCATCAGCTAGGAAAGACGAGGAAGTTAGGCAAATGGGTCCCACCTGCATTGTCAAATGATAAATTTAGTCACCTTACCATTAGTTTGGTAAACATTTCACGCAACGATAAAGAACCATTTCTTCATCGGCTGTTAACCTGCCACGACAAGCGGATACTGTACTGAAATTCTGAGCATTCGTATCATTGATTGTTGCCTACCAATTCGATACCATACACTCCCTAGGCTTCCTTGCACATAAACAAGATTTTATTGTGTATATGGTGGGCAGCAATCGAAATAGCCCTTTATAAGTTTTTGTAAAGGGCTTGTATTGTGCATAGCTTCAACGAGTTCTAGTGGCAAAAGTAGCCTTCTTTAGTCAATCGAAAAAAAGCGGTATTCTTACAGGATAACACCAGACCGCATACCGCAAGATTGACTCGGGAAAAAAAATTATGAACTTGTCTGGGAAACTTTACCATAGTCTCCATATTCTCCTGACATATCGCCAAGTGATTACTATCTTTTTTAGTCTCCTAATAACTGTATGAGGCATAGTCAGTTCAAAACTCGAATTGATGTAATAAATGAAGTCCGTCAATTTTTTGATTCAAACTCCATAGAGTTCTACAAAAGCGGCATACACAAATTGGTGTCACATTGCCAAAAGGTCATTGAGTGTGTGTATTATTGTTTCCTAGTAAATATGTATACTTTACCATAAAAGGCCGCACGATCTTATCTACCTCATATTTGCCCCTAAAGCTTATAAGCAAATTTCGTATTAAGTATTCTGATTGAAAAACATTAGGAAATTTGAAATTATATATTCAAAAAGCGTTTTACTAAAAACCACTGTTTGAACTTAATGGAGAAAATATTATTAGTGAAATACTTAAATAATAGCTGCTTTAAGTTCATATAATTCACCTTACTTATTCGTCACATTTTTAATGTACATATACTTTACAAATTGTAGACATGAATGAGCAAATATTATCCCTACTTACAATTTTATAATTTTTCCAATGCGTATTTTTGATTGATGAACTAGGTTTATATGCAAGTGACGCAAATAGGTTTGTTAATTATTCTAACGTCACAGATTCCGACACAATTTTAATAAAAAATTGTAATTAATTACATTAATGTATGCAATGTTGGCCGTAAATGATAAATTTCAATTTCCTGCATTTTTAATTTAGGTATTGGAAAAATCAAGGAAATTGAAGTTTATACTAATTGATGTCGTGCGATTATTATACGATTATTATGTACACTTATAGATCTTCAATATCCCACGAGGGCGACTTGAAATGTTTCCACAATCGGCTAGAGATGGCGCACGAAGGTTCAAGTGGATTAATTGATCGCCAAGGGCAACTGTTAAAATTTCAGATGTTTACTGTCAATAGTTGTTGTTTAAGAGTGTGTTTTGTGTAGCAAGTCAGGCGGTTTCACAAAAATGGATAATATCGAATTTCGTGCAGTGATAAAACACTTCTGGATGGCTGGGAAAGCGGCCAAGGAAATTCTAAATATTTTGCTAGAGGTTCATAGCGGACGTACTCCATCATTTTCGACCATCAGCTTCTGGGTGAGCGAGTTCAAATGTGGCCGCACAAGCACAAGCGACGAACCACGCAGTGGACGCCCAAAAACCGCTACCAACGATGAAATGGTCGACAAGATCCATGATGTAGAGTTAGCCGGTCGCCGATTGAAACTGAAAGAGTTAGCAGAGACCACAGGCATTTCAGAAGAATGCGTTGGCCATATCCTACACGAAATTTTGGGTATGAAAGAACTTTCGGCGCGACGGGTACCGCGTTTGTTTACACCGGAGCAAAAACGAAATCGGGTGATCGTTTCGGAGGAGTATCTGGGTAGGATCCAATGCAATGCATGGGCTTTCTTCATGCGTTTCGTAACCGTGGATGACACTTGGATCCACCACTATGTATTGGAGACTAAGAAACAGTCGAAGCACTAGACTTTTCCGTACGAATTGGCTCCGAAAAAAGCAAAGACCTTTCAATCGGCCGCAAATATAAAACAAATTTAAAGTTCCATAAACTTAATTGCTTTGTAATTACAAAGCCTCTTTATTTTATTTACACAATAATGCATTAAAAAACTACAGTAATTTCAAAATCGTAACTTTCTAAATTTGAATTTTAATATGATGATAATACAGTAGAACCCGGTTACAACAACTTCGGCTGTAACGACACTCCTTTTTTAGCGTCAAATCTTAAGCGGTACCGTACATTACAATTCAAACGTACAGGGAAAAACCCAGTTTTAGCTTCAATAACCCCTGATATAACGACAAATATTTACCACTTGAGGTATGTATTTATATTATCATTTATGGCTCAATTCCCGGTATTTGCCTAGTCTGCAATCGACCGTTCGGGGATTCCAAGAATATTACGTTCGTTGAATTAAGATTTCTTGCAATTTGCCTAGCCTGCAACGTTCGGCCGTTCGGAGACTCCAAGAATATTACCGTTTCTTGCAATGCGCCAGGCGAATCGTATGAGTAAAACATCGAGATCTCTTTATCGAAAATGTCAGGTTTAAAGCGAAAAAGTTTAAGCGTGAACGACAAAGTCGCCATAATAATAATAAAGCAGTCGAAAGTGGAAGGAAGAAAGCGGAGGTCTGTCGCGAATTTGGGTTTGTTAATTCTACGATTTGTACAATTGTGAAAAATAAGAATAAAATCATGAATACCTTTGTGAAAGGGAAAGAAAAGTCAAAAAAAATTCGATCGTGCGAAAAGGTTGAAATCGACGAAGCGCTTATTACGTGGTTTAAGCAATGTAGAAGTGCAAATTTACCCGTTAATGGACCACTGCTTATGCAAAAGGCCGAAGAATTTGGAAGTTTATTTGGAGACACAAATTTTAAGTGCAGCAATGGGTGGCTGGAGCGTTTCAAACGCAGACATTCAATAACGTCCGGAAAAGTGAACGGTGAAGCGAAAAGTGTTAATATAACAGAAGCAGCGACATGGCTAAATGAAGTGTGGCCTAAATTAAGACAAGATTATGAAGACAATGAAATTTACAATGGCGACGAAACGGGAATTTTTTATAAACTTCTTCCAGATAAGACTCTGAGGTTTAAAGGCGAAAAATGTGTAGACGGTAAACTAGCCAAAGAACGGTTAACTGCATTTGTGTGTGCTAATATGATCGGAACGGAAAAACGCAAAATTCTTGTCATAGGAAAGTCAAAAGAAGCCACGCTGCTTTAAAAACATAAAAACACTCCCAACAAATTACTGCGCAAACAAAAGAGCATGTATGACTTCAGAAATCTTTAAAAATGGAACTCGAAAATGGGATAAAAGACTTGCGGTTAAAAATAAAAAAATCTTGCTTTTAGTCGATAACTGCCCAGCACATCCATCATTAGCCCACTTAAAAAAATATTAATTTGGTATTTCTGCCCCTAAATTGCACTAGCATCCTTCAACCAATGGACTAAGGCGTAATAAGAAGCTTAAAATGTTTTTACAGAAAGTTTCTTCTGCAGAAAATTATTACGGGTATGGACAAGAACGCACCATGTGCAGTTTCACTTCTCGACGCGTTGGACTTTTTAGAGAAAGCTTGGCGTAGTATAAGCTCTGAGACTATAGCAAACTGCTTTAGTCATTCAAGATTAAGGAATAATCCAATTTGTGACAACTTAAATGAAGATGACGTTCCGTTATGTGAACTTATTAAAAAGTGGCAGCAAAATCAGAGTGACGAAAACCAGTTTTGTTTCGACGACATTGCATCCGTGGACAGTTGCATTATTACGTCGGGAATGAGTTAAGATTTTGATATCGTGGAGGACATAAAACATTCATGCGACGAAGCAGAACATGCACCGATAAACGAAGAAGCCCTAAGTGCCATAACACTTTTAAAAACTTATTATATACAGCGAGAAATGTCACCTCAAATTATTGATAAAGTGAGAGAATTAGAAATGGATATAGAAAAACAGTTTTGGCGGGTGAAAACTGTGCAACGGAAAATTACAGATTTCTTTCATTAGACAAACAAGTTAGTATGTACCTACATGTGTAAGGTTGTATGGTTAAGTACATTAAATTAATTAAATTCACATATGTATCTGTTTACCACCCGTAATATTGTTTCCCACCAATTATTGTATGTAAACATGGAAAAACTCCGCCTATAGCGTCACCTTGTTATAGCGTCAAAAAATTCGCAGTCCCGTGACTGTCGTTGTAACCGGGTTCTACTGTATTTTGGTGAGCAATGTAGAATTGTATTTGTGAAGGGCACATTAAAAAGGAAGAGTATTCAATCTTGCAAGAAAATCTACAAGGAGTACTTGTCTTATGCGGCGCACATGCATAAATACTGTCAGCTTTTGAAATTCGAAATTGTAGGCAATGGTATTGATAAGACAATTTTTGAGATACGCTGCCACTTTGTTGAGGGTTCGAGTTCCGTCGCTCCTATTTTTTTAGGTATTAACTTGGATACGATGTTTACTTATTGATTACCTTTCTATGAAATTCGTCGATGAACTGCTATACATATATACATTTAACAAATGCAATTCTCTATATAAAATTAGAATAAAAACAATTCTTTGGCTCAGCGTATGTACGTAGACATATTTACTTCCGTCGGAGGTTTTATAATCTTATCTGCTTAGTATTTACTACTTCTACCACCTCTTTCCTCCGAATTCTTTGATTTCAATATAAGTGCGGTTTCCTTATTATTATATAATATTTACACAGTAATATAGAATCTGCCTCTGATATATCCTACCGTCGATATTAGCCCGAACACCCAGTAAAATGTTATAAACTCTACTCAAAGATAATATATGTTGCTTTTATATATAAATAACATTTATATTAAGTCCTTTTCTTCACCTTTTCTTTCTTTCTCATTTCTATATATCTCATCATGACACGGTCCAATTCCGGAAGCAGTTTGTTTATTATTGACTCTGGCCGTGGAAGCTTACGTATTCATTTCAAGTTTAATGTTTATTAATTGTACAGACAAACTTCCAAGAATATCGATTAGAGAATGATTAAAAACCTATTATATTTTATTACCCGATATAGTAATCTTCAGAATAATCCTCATCGTCACAAATAGGATTATTGTTGGGACAATATCGCAAGTAATAAATTTACACTTTCGGGTGGTTTACCCCCACCCAAAAGAGTATTGTATATTGATAAATGGTTTAGTTTCTAAATAAACCTGCTTGTGCCTGCGGTAGTGTTAAGAGCGTATCTTCTTGTGTGAATCTGATTGGTTATTAAAATGCCGAGAGGAAAACCGACATGTTTAGAAAAGCCCTCTGTAATTATTGTTTTTTATCAAGAAGGTTATTCAGTGCATCAAATTTCCGAAAAAAATACATTTTAATAAATCGACTGTTAGTGATATTATTCGAAGACAACAACGCACGGGCAGTTTAAGAGATCGGGCACGTTCAGATCGTAAGAGAATAACAACTCACGCCGACGATGAGCGTATAAAATTGCGGAGAAAGCGAAATAGGGGACTGACAGCACCAGAAATCGCCGTCAAAATTAATCGCAACCGTGCAAGAAAAATTTCTGTTACTTCAATGAAAAAAGAGATTGAAAGCTGCAAATCTTCACGGCCTCATTGCAACAAAAAGAAACCTACTTCGATGGGGAAACTGGCAAAAACGGCTACAGTGGGCAGAAACACATAGGGGTTGAACAGTAGATGATAATAATAATAATAATACTAATAATAGAATTTATTGTCCAACAGAATTACAGGACAAAAAATAATACAAATCCATACATGTATTCCAAAAAGAAAACTTAGAAACTAAAGACCTAAGAATAACTAGCGTAAAGAGTTATAATGAACAAAGCGCTTACAAATTATGGCAAATAAAATGAAATTGATGAAAATTTATCTAGATTGGTAAAAAATATCATAATAAAATATCTATTTGCTACACATATTATATATGGGGCGTTATGCAAAATATTAGTTTTCGGAGTAAGTACTGCAAACGTAGAACAGAATCTAGACGAAAAACGAGGTACATGAAAGTGCAACTTATATAATAAATCGCCGCAATCAACAAACCCATTTATTATTTTCCAGACAAATTGAGAGCAATAAGTTTCTCTGCGTTCTTTAAGGGAACGCATGCCATGACGCTCCAGCAAAGAATGGTAATCAGTTCCTCTAGGAGGGTATTGACCATCAAGTTTATACGAAACAAATTTAAGAAAGCAACGTTGAACTCGTTCCAATGCAAGCTGGTGGCAGGCATAATAAGGGGACCAAATAATAGAAGCGTATTCTAGATAACTCACTACAAAGGCAAAATACAAGGACTTTAACATATTTATGTCACTAAATTGCCGGGTGCTCCGCAGCACGAACCCAAACCTTTTAGAACAAGTTAAGGGAAGCTCTTCAATATGCTGAACAAAGCTTAAACGGCTATCAAAAATAACTCCAAGATCTTTAAATGATTCAACCTTAGGTACAATCTCGCCTTTAATTGTATAGAACGAATTTAAGGGATTCGTTTTGCGCGTGAAGGTGATATGTCGGCATTAAGCTTGAATCTATTGGTTGTGCACCAGGCGGTTATGAAGTCAACATTTTTCTGAAGGAGTGCAACATCTTCTTGGTTAGAAATAGCTGAATAGATCATAACCTCATCAACATAAGCCAAAGCTGGACAGGAAAGGCTAACCAACAGATCATTAATAAATAATAAAAACAATAGTGGTCCTAAGTTGGAACCCTGCGGTACACCAGAGGTGGATACAAATTCTTGTGGCCGATAGCCATTATAAAATACATAGTTAATACGCTGCGATAAATAGGAACTCATAAGCTTAAGAAACGAAGAAGTAACTCCAAAACAATCCAGCTTATTGAGCAAAATTGGACGATTGTATTAAATGCGCAGCAAAAGTCTGTATATAGTACATCGACTTGACCACGATTATCAAGTATCTGACTAATATATTGAGTAACAACTGCCAAGTTAGTTACTGCAGATCTTCCAGGCAAGAACCCATGCTGATGTTCAGAAAGTGTAGATGTGACACTATTAAGTATATTGGAATGTTCATAGATTTTTGCGAAATTACTTAAAATTGCTATCGGCCTGTAATTATCAATTCCACAGGAGTCACCCTTCTTATGCACTGGGACTAAGCGGGCACATTTCCAAAGATCAGTGAAGACAGATTGATGATTTTCATCATTGGCTTCGCCAGAACAAATCTTGTGTCACGAATTAGGAAGCTCGAAATTCCATCATCACCCGCAGTACGCCTATCAGGAAACTTTACCATTATTTTAATTAGCTCATCATCAGTTGCAGCTAATACCGACAAGGCGGGATTATTAGAATTGCCAGAATAGGTTAATGGCGAGCAACTCAAAATTTGCGTACTTAAAAATCTGGCAGCAAACGCATTCACAATCCTATCTGGATCATTGATATTTTCATCACCAACACGAAAGGAGCCTGGAATTCTGGTAGTGCCTTGTTTGGTGCGTATAAAGCGAAACAGTTCCTGAGGATTATCAGATATTGTTTCCTGAATATTCGCAAAATATTCCTTACAGAGGGTTCTTAAACGCTTAAATTCCGCATAATAAAATTAGATCTTGTAGTTTTCCATTTGCGCCTATAGTATTCCTTCGTTTTCAACGCAGATATTGTAACAGAATTAAACCAGGGAGGATATGGAGACCTCTTACGTGATATCAGAGGAACAGACTTAGAAAGGAAGAGATTCAGATAGAAGTAAAAACTAGATAACGCATTGTTAACGTCACTAAATTTATCAAGGAATGACTAGTCAGCGTAAAGAAGATCAAGATAAAACTGATGAAAGTCGCGCGTCACCGGCAGATGAAAACGGTACTGAATGGTAGTCACACATGACCTGTACATGAATTGAAAGTGCTGGATGATAAACGTCAATAGGGACAAAAGAAATCAGTTCACGCTCAACCAAAATCTCATCGCTAATGTTAGTAAATATTAAATCTAAAAGATTATCATTACAATTCATTATTCATTATTGAATTGTACTAGGTTTAAAGATTTACAGAAATTACAAAAAATAATTCAAAATCACTTGCGGTAGTAACAGGAGGTATATACACAGCTACAAGTAAAAATATAAAATTATTAAATTTACAATCGCACATTACAACGTTTATTCAGGGAACAAATATTTCTAAGTTATGTCTACGCACATTAGCAAACGCAACACCTCCGCCTTTGGATTTGCCAGCTAAAGAAAAAATTTCTGTCACTTCTAACCACACCATAAAGCTCTGAAGATATTTCGTTGCTGCCAACAGAATCATTAAGCCACGTTTCGGTAATAACAATTAGATGATAAGAAAAATCACACACGCTGGTATAAGACGAGTGCGTTTTGGAACACAAACCGCTAGCATTTTGATAATATGTCTACACTAAACGTAGATGGCAAACCGTTGGACAAATTTAGTTTTCCGTGCAAACCACTATAGGTATTCTATTTTTATACTTAATCCTAAGATTAGTTTCTTCGTTCCCCAAACGTATAGTGAGCTCCGCCTTCGCATTACGATGTATTTCCATCTGCATAGGAGTTCGATCACGATAGATGTGTATATCCTTAAATTGATCAAGCGACTGAAGAGTCTTTACGTTTTTTAAAACAGTTGTTTTCGATGACAAAGTGACCTTAAGGGCACGATAGCGATCTCGGATGGTAGCGTCGAACCTTCTCAGTCTGATAGGCTTGATTTCTTTTTACTTGCAATGTGGTGCATATTTCCTTGACAAAACTGGCATCAGCAACAAGTTGGTCCCTCTTCGATCTACATATAGTCTCTTTAGCACCGAATATGATAATGTTACATTTGCGCTTGTCACGCTCTGAAACTTCTTGCACAACCTTTTCAACATCCAGCAGGGAGGAAGCTTGAGTATCAGAAAAATTTTCTTTTAATAACTCAATATCTTCCCGCAAAGGGACAATTGCCGTTTTTAAACTATTTAAAACACTTCCAATATTCGCACATGGCTTGCAGGACCAAGTTAAACCTACCCTTTGATGGATCTTACGAGCCTTCGCATTGGAGATATCGACGCAATCAGTTTTGTAAGGCTTATCGCAGAGAAAGCAGTTGACTATTTTATGAGGTACAACAGAATCATTACAACAAGTACAACGTATCATTATTACGGCAGCCAAGATATAAAAAAAGGATAAAATGGATAGGCAGACACACTTCACGCTAGCGCGGGCCTTCGCATCGACTTAGGAAAACTACACAAACAAAAACAAGAGCCCACGGTAGGTACTCGTACAGATAACAGAGGAATAACAAAAAAATCTTGGAAAGAACTATATCTGCAAAGAGGTAAGGAATTTATGACAGGAAATAACAGGAAATAACAGGAAAGAGAAACCTATAGCGTAGCGAATACATTAATAAGGAAATGACTTACCAAGGATGGAAACTATGAGGATACAACAATACGAAGCGAGAATATCTTGACGAAGAGATAAGGAGAAAATTTTGGACTTCACAATTATATAAAATTCAAAATTATAAGCACAGTTTAAATGAAAAAAAAAACTAAGTTAAACATTAAGTGTTACGTTCTCCTCTTTTGAACGCCGCTGTAGCCTGCTCGTAAATTCCTAAATTACTTGACCAATACTTACTTGTAGAGTATATTCGCTTATTTACTAGAGGAAAGGTTGTACAGTGAAACTCAATGCGCATGCGCAAAAAAAATATATTTAAAAATAAAATGTGTACACGGTTTCCACTCCTGCCTATGTACATTTACGATGTACGTAAGATATATATATTTGCAATAATTGCAGTTATTCGAGCTCTCTTATACATGTAATGTACATTAGTGTATATGTATGTTTTTTATATGCTTCCGCAGAAGCTTTGTTAGAGGCATGTACTAATGCCTCTATCTATTTGCATGCACCACTACCTTTTTATAGGGGAGCCAACCCTATTTATTTCTTAAATTTATAAGCGCGCCTCGGTGCTATGCTTATTTATATGTCCCTTTCCGGGAGCCTAATATATTTTCCTTGTTTTAAATTTGCCTAAGGGACTTGGCCCTGTATTATTGGCATGTATTTGTACTTGAACCAAATATGTTCGTTATTTTCACCCACCCTATCTCTTAAAGCTTGAACGCCTGGTCGAGGGCGACAGTAGCGATAATAGCCGATCTCAAAACAAAAGTAATGTCACAGCTACCCAGGCGTCCTCGTTTGAAATAATACGCTATGTGCAATCTTTAGCTCTCTGCTACTGCGCCCCAAAGAAGGGAAAAAGCCAGTAGCCAGCAAATGTGCGAGCTGCGCACCGACAAGTAAAATGAAGCGATGATGCCGACATTACATAAGAAAACTGGTCCGTGAAACTCGTCCGCTACGACGAGCAACTAAATGAAAAAATGTCTAAGTCCCGATACGACAAGGACCGAACAAACGTACAAAAGACAACGGGCGCTGCGACCGCAACGACCGTCAGCAAGAAGCGGAGTGATCGTACTTGTAGAAGATGTCTATACATGCGCGCCGAGAATCTCACCAAAATAATTTGCGACACAAACTTAACCGAAGACTAAAAATATGTATAGACGACAACGGACACAGTAGCCTCGACGGACGATGATAGAAAATCGAGAATTTGTACTTATTAAAGAAATCTATACATGCGATTCGACAACCTTACCAAATGACTCCCGCCAGAAATAAATGTATAGACAACGTCCTCGACGATTCCCGCCAAAACTAGAAAATATTAGAAATCTCTAATAATCATACGACGACGTTACTGTACACGTTACGACGAGGTACGAAAGGTGACCGAGAGTGCACGATCGCTAATACCTCGACCGTCGCGCGGGAGACGACTGCCTGTGCTTGTGTACATTAAATTTTAAGAAAACTCCCATTACTTATTCGACGACGTTGCACTGAATGATTTTTAAATTAGGCAGTTTTAGCTAGCGTAATGTGAATGGCCGGCTTGCATACATGTACAATGCGTAATGTACATACATATTAAAATAGAATTGGATGTATTCTAAGAGAGCAAAATAAATAAATGATAAAAATGAAAATAAAGTAATATTCTAAATGAAAATAAGGTAATAATGCTAACCCATACGGTTGCAAAGAAGATAAAATAATATAAAATACATAGTAGTAAAAAATTGATAAAACACAAAAAACAATGTTAAGTCCTTAACATTAAGTGAGAGATAAATGTACACACGACTCAATAGATCGAATAACAGATGACGGAAGATTGGAAAAGGGTGCTATGGACTGATGAGTGAAAGCTTGAGGTGATCGGATAATCAAGGCGCGTATTTGTAAGAAAAGCGAAAGGCCAAAGAATGTTGCAGGATTGTGTAGTGCAAACTGTCAGGTTAGGAAGAAGTTCTGTGCTTGTTTGGAGTTGTTTTTCCTACGCCGGTACAGCAGACTTGAAGCGAATCGAAGGTATTTTGCGAAAAAAGGGTTATTTGGAAATACTGCAAAAAAATGCAATACTATCGGGGCAACGTCGAATCGGCGAAAATTGTGCATTCATGCAGGACAACGACCCCAAACACTCAGAACAAGATAATGGCACTTTACAAATAATGACATGGTCGACGCAAAACACCGATCTAAACCACATCAAGCTGTTATGAGGTGAATTGGACAGGAGGATTCGAAAAGTATGCCCTATCTCAGTATGGGACTAATATGCCAAATAGAGTTCTTGAAAAACTAGTGAAGCGGATGTCTCGGATTGTTTATTTTTCGTTGGAATGACTTTTTTACTTTTATACTTCAATTCTAACCGCTATTAATAAAATGTAATTAAAATCTTCGCCTTTTTTAATTTATTTGCATGTCCCAACTAATATGGACGGTAGAGTACGTTCAAAACCGTCCAGGCCAACAGGTCATAACTATCATTAGTTGAAGATTCGCAGTTTTTATCGAAGGTTCCGCGCAAAAAATAAATGTAATAATTAATACTCTTTTTTGGATTAAAAATAATTTTGATACGAGATCTAGTAAAGGATGCCTATGTATAAACAATCTCTACAACAGTAGTGTAATAAAGAAATCTAAGCGAGTAATTTATTCGCATTTACTGGACACGTTGTTAATTATACGCTTAAAAATACAATTCGTTTCAGGAAGATAAACAACCAGATATATTAATTTAACACAGCTAGCTTAAACGAAAATAAATTGCCAATGCGGAACTACAAATTAAAGCTTTCATTATCCTTGTCGGACGAAACTTTGCAGACTATACCATTTGATTGTTAAACAACAACGTGATAACCTAAATTCAGTCATTCTAATAAGTCAGCACATAATGTATATGCTAAATATTGCAGTTTATGTTTTTAAATAACCTTTTAGAATCTAAACTGCTGTATATAAATATTTCTTATTCAATATAATTATGTATATGGTTAGCTTTAATTGGTGTTTTTTTTTTCGTTGTCTTACGTAAGAATATTTTATTTGATATACACATTTAAGGTGTAACCTTCTTGATAAATTTACATTTATAAAAATACATTACGTCAAAACAAAACACCTACTGCGTTCGACTACGTACTTCAACTATTACTTCATTGAAGATTAACACTAATTTACGGGTACATAAATTATCCTTATAATATAATATAATATAATGTTTATAGTTTATATTGAATTATTTGTGACGTTCTCCAATGAACTTTACGATCTAAGAGATGATTCAGAAGGGAGATTGGTAAGCAGTAAGGAGATGTTGTATAAATACAGATTATTTCTGTTGACTGTTAAACTGATGTAAATATAAACAAACAGAACCAATGAATTTACATATTATGTAATACTAGAACGATCTTTTGCTTGCGATACTCAATAATTGTGTCGGTTTCGCGTAAGATATTTATTCCACAGCACTTCGAATGCACGAATGTTAACTTCGTTGTATACGAATGTTAACTTCGTTGTATGTGAATGTTAAATATACGATTGTCCCTAGGTTGTTCATATCTAAAATGCTACTAAAGCAATTAAGCAAAGAATTCAACTAAATCCTCTCGGATAACAAAAGGGTGTTTCGATAAGAGCGCAAGATTTGGGCATTATCTACAAAACAAAATATCTTGTAAATGATTGCCATGACTTTGCTGCCACATGCGTACTTCTTTGACAAAGTTTGCAATAACATTATTGTATACATGCGGCCGTATTTCTTTGATAGAGCGCCTAATTTCCGCCTTCAATGCTACGGTGGTGGCGGGCTTGTTCACATAAACCCATGACTTCAGATAACCCCACAGCCAGAAGTTCAAAGATGTTAAATCGCAAGAATGTGGCGGCCAATTCTAGTCACTAAACCGGGAAATGAGATGACCAGGAGCAAACTCGTGCAATACAGTTAATGCTTTACGGGCGGTACGAATTAAGTTATTCGAACACGAGTTTCAGTTTTTAAAAAACAACTATAAAAACGTATGAATAACCTTTATTGATTACTCTATTGTAATATGACAAGAACTCGGTCTTAGCCACTACAATCTTAGACGAACAATGACAAACAATGCTTACATTACAAAATATATGACCTACTATATCCTTCACAGGTATAGCAGTAAACTCCACTCACACAAATTTATTAATTAGACGAAACGCAGCGTTTCGAACTCACACAAATTTATTAATCAGACGAAACGCAGCGTTTCGAACTCACACAAATTTATTAATTAGACGAACCGCAGCGTTCCGCCTAATTAATAAATTTTATGAATAACATGGTCACAATGTGGTTTCTAAATCTTCGTTTATATTACTTATTTAAACAGTCGTAAGAATAACACACGCTACAATATAATTTTTTAAACATGTGGCACCGTTCTGCTGAAACCACATCTCCTTAAGAGCAATATTTTCTAATTGAGGTACAATAAACTGCGCGATAAGGTTTGCCATTCACCGCTGCTGCATTACCTTCCTCATCTTCAAAGAAGTACTGTCCAGTTATTCCTTCAGACCACAATACACACCAGGCAGTGACATGTTTTGGATGCATTGCTTTCTGATGAATCATTCGTGGATTTTCTGAGCCCTAAATACGGCAGTTTCACCGATTAACAAAGCCATCGAGGTGAAAATGGACCTCATCACTGAAAATTTGACTTTGCAAAATCAACATTCACTTTTGTTTGCTTAAGGATCCAATTGGTGAACTCTCTTGCTGTGAATGGTCTGTTGGCAGAAGCTGTTGAGTCAATTGGCTTTGCAGGCGTGGAGATGCAAATGTTTGGTTAGAATACGCCCTGGAGTTGCTATTGTAATATCCAATTCTTGTGTTCGATGACGAATCGATGTCTCTGGAATTACGGCCCCACTCTCGCGAACTGCCATGATGTTCTGTTTTGAATGATCTCTCGTGTCGTGCTTTACATCACTAGCCGAAGCAGTATTTTAGAATTTTTTGGTTATTCTCTTCACAGAATTGAATATTGGACACACTTTACGATTCGTGACAATCAAACTTTAACCATCTTAATAATAATGTATAACAATTAGGACGCGTTGTTAAGTATCTATCAACTTTCGATCTGTCAATCTTGCGCTCTTATTGAAACCCCCTGTATTATGGAAAAAGACTTCCTAAACAGCTGTTTCTCTTACAATCAAATATAGCTTCTAATTAAGGGCTTTCAAAACATCAACAAGTCACAGGTATAGCAGTAAACTCCACTCACACAAATTAATTAATTATGCGGAACGCAGCGTTTCGAGAGCACGTGGGCTCCCATTGTCAACCGTGTTACCGACTGTCAGTAACACGGTTGACAATGGGAGCCCACGTGCTCCTGAAACGCTGCGTTCCGCATAATTAATTAATTTGTGTGAGTGGAGTTTACTGCTATACCTGTGAATTGTACATCCACACAGTCCTTGCAATCGTCATTTGATCAACAAGTCATTGTCCGTTTCAATTCATAGTGCGCAATTACAAACACACCCATCACTGATTTACTGTGACAATTTTTTTATAAACCCTTGATGGTAAATACAAACTTTTAAAGTTTTTGCGCCAGATTGAGCATATTCTGAAGTTTAAATGTTATTGCTTACCATCTCCTGTCGTCGTGCTACTGTAGAAGCTTGTATTCCGCACTATATATTGAAACAGATAGTACTCTTAACATTCAGCACGTCTTTTAGGGCTTGTTATGGATGACGGTCTCAACTGGAATAGTCATATAGATTTAGTTTGTAAGAAAGTAAGTACTTTCTGTTATTGTACACGAACACTACTTGATGTGGTTAGCGCTGATGTACTACGACTAGTTTATTCTTCCATCTGCTATCCGCATTTAAACTTTGGGGTCGTCTTTTGAGGAAGAGAAGAGAGAAAACTCGATCGTATTTTTGTTAGTCAGAAAAAAGTTCTGCGTTTAATGTTGCGCTTCAATTACAATCAATCTTGTAGAGGGCATTTTAGAGCTAACAGGTTTTTGACCATGTTTGCAATTTATGTTTTCTAGTGTTTAGTGTTTTTATTCATACATAAAAAATTGTTTGGACATAATACTTTATTTCATACGGATCATACTAGACACAAAATAAATTACTGCTATCCCAAACACAAGCTACAGTTGACCGCGAGGAGTCTTAGTTATGTAAGTTTAAAATTTTTCGATAGTTTGCCCCATGCAATGCAACAAGTAAGCAGCATTCATGTATTTAATAAATCAATTCAGGAATTGCTACTAAATATTGAACCCTATAGCATAGATGATTTTCTACATTCCCGACTACTAGATGGATAATTATTATTCATCTACTTATTTTGGTTAAACTTATATAATGTATTTTTCTTTTTACATTTACCTTTGTAATTGTCTACTAAGAAGCAATAAAACATTACTTGCTAAATGATGTAATAAAGAAAAGCGAAGCGGTCGCTTCAGCTGTACCTTCCTAACAATCGCAGAAAGATATTGTTTATTGATAAGACATTTTTTCCAATAGAAACGGAGTTCAAGAATCACAGGTTTACGTTTCCAATTCAAAAAAAAAAACCAAAGGAACAAATTAGAGGAGCTCACGGAGGCCACCATATCCAACTAGCATAATGCTATGGTGGGAAATTACCTATGATGTTTCTTCGAACTTACATCTTTTAATAAAGGGCATATTCATAGGTACATTACCTGTTCCTTATCTTCTTGCGTTTTAGGATACAGCGTAACCGTTAACGAAATTTCCCCTAATGGTGTTGTCGATTTCGACGGATCCTGCAATGGAATGGTGATATCTGTCGCTCTTCCTAACTCTAATGACGTTAATTCCAACTGTGCGGCACCCATGAAATCGTCCTGCAGAGGGTAATTAGGGCAAGTAGATATATCAACAGTGCTAGATCGGATTCAGTTCGTCACGTACCTGCAGACCCCAATCGTAGTCGAAAACTTTGATTTGCATCGGGACGAACGGATCCTCGATTGGAACGGTAAAACTTTCGTCCCATGTTGGATTTAGGTCACGGTACACCGTTCTCGATTTGTACACTAGACGACCTCCCAACTTGAACTTTACGTAGGGGTCACTGGTTCCTGAAAATGTAAGTTATATTTATTAGATCTTTTTCTAATTTTTTTGTTTTTACTTATAGAAACAAAAATGGTAGAAACAGTTTCTGTTACGAAGTCTAAATCATCAAGGATGTTTCGTTTTTTATATTTATATTTTTATATGTATGTATGTATGTATATCTTCCAGTCCAGTAGTTTCCAATGCGCTATTTGTTAATTTTGGTATATTTTTATATGGTACATTTATGTATATATTGTCTACCTACATATATGAACATGCTAACAAAAGTAGGTTATTAGAAATGAATTGGCGTAAAATGCATTTTAAAATAATGTACCATACGAGGGCGATCTGAAATGTTTCCGGAATCGGCAAGAAAAACAGTTTCAAACAACAACTATTAACAATAGACATCTGAAATTTTTACAGTTACCATAAAAAAGGTTGCCATTGACGACCAATGAATCCACTTCAACCTTCGTGCGCCATCTCTTGTCGATTCCGGAAACATTTCAGGTCGCCCTCGTAGAAACTCCAATAAATATCCCTGAAGGATATTTATTACTAGATAGGTTATTATTATAATTTACTTTGTTCGTTTCACATTTCAGGTCGCCTTCGTATTAGCGTGCTGATGCTGGAGAAATTAGCTCAGCATTTTACGGCAGCATGCCAAGTACGTAATCAGATGCCATAGCAACGTTCACGTATCGGTACCCACAACAGTACAGCCGCCGGTCTGCCGCTGCTCACTCATCGACTGCGCCGAACCGTACGGGTACTCGGGCTCGGGATGTACTGTACGTATTGGATGGCCAATATATAGTTATCATTTTTAGCACAATCGGCGGTTTAAGGTTTTCTCCCTGTAGTAAGGAGGCTGTCACAAAGGAGCAAGCAATGTATCGTTTACGGACATACATATAAGCACACAAAAGCAAAGCAAAATCTACGGACAAATATATGCCCATTGAGCCAAAGCAAAGTCTACGGACAAATATTAAACGTATGTACATTGATGGAAAAGCAAAGTATACGAAAGCAGTAGGCATAGCAAATAAATATTGTACGCCCATTGAGGCAAAGCAAAGTCTACGGACAAATATTAAACGTACATTGATGCGAAAAGCAAAGCCTACGAAAGCAATAGGCATAGCAAATAAAAGTTATACGAAAGATATAAGGAAGACCTGGGTAGTCGAGAGTTGGATCGTATTTACGATAGACGTTGACCAACTATTAGTCGCCACAGTAACCCAACTGGGTCTTCCAGCTCCTAAACAAGAAGCTCTAAATACAAACAAACATATAAGTGTGCAATGCGTATAGCATAAAGTTTAAGGAAACCGTATCAAATATTAAATAAAATTTAGAGTATAAGATCTGTCTACTGAAAGCAAACATATTCAATCATATAAATATATACAGATTGGTGGTAACAACAAATTATTTTATTTTTTTATATACGTATATGCACACAATTGTACTTCTTTTTATGAGTTTGTTAATATATGTGTTAAACAGACCCTGAGTTTAATTTACAAAACCTACCAAGCAGTTCACTGGCAATCAATCCAATAAATTAATTGGACGCTAACAATTGCTTTTGAAAGAATTTTCCTTTATAAATTATTGAGACGTCAGTGACTATTCAGTGAAAATACTAAAATAACTTATTAGGAAATTAGCATTAAGATTGCATTATTTCTCAATATATTCCCCTTCAGTAAACCTGGAGCAACGATATTGAAGCGTTATTACGCTATTTTTGTAATTATTTTTATCAAAACTCTAAAAATACTTTAAAATTGTAAGACGCCAAGACGCAATTGAAAAGATAAATTGTACAAAAAATACACAATTTGTATTTTATTCCTTCAATAATCTTGCTTGACAACAATTGTCATATTTTCCCAGGTGGTAACTTCTTGATGGGACTTCATTTGTCATATATGTGCCAAAATGATATTTGATTAACTAAATTAAATGGTAAATTAGACACCATTAGCATTAAAATTAAGTCAAACAAAAATTCATTTCTCAATTTTAAGCCACTTCTTTGTAAATACAAGGAAGTGACACACAAATGTTCTGTGCGTTGTCTCCTTCAGATCAGATTTTCCCAGTACAATAACGGTTTATGGCAACTAAAATATATTATTTTTACATCGTTATATATTAAGTCGGAAATTTCCACATAAACTTGTTTGCTTGATCAGAAAGAAGTCACAATTTCCACATAATTAATTAGCTACTTGCAACGCAAAAACGCTAGAACGAAAATGCACAGCGCGCCACTAACAATTCAATAACTACTCGGAAACTCAATCAACCAAGTGGAGACGGAGATTTACCGATTGACTGTCTACACGTGGTCGTACAGTTTCCTCGATATCCTGCTGGCAAAATCGAGCAGTTCTAGTAATTGCTTCTGTTGGATCACGAATTCCTCATAGAATGATCTTAATTTACGTACAATGGTGTTATATATGTGTGCTTTGTAAAACTTTATCAAGTGTCCTATCTTCCATGAACGCTAAAGTACGTAGAGAATCAAGTGTAGTGCCTCATAAAATCCTTTAAGATTTGTCGTTATCGTACAAAGTCAATTAAAGCAAACCATTTCTAACAGTTATTTGAACATTAGTTTATTTTATTTTGCAAATGTTTTTGTTCAAAATTGTCTTTTCCTCCGAAATATTTCGAAGTGTATAGCAAATTACAAATTATTTATGTTGCTTTTCTAATTTACCCGATCCCGTAACTACAATAATAAATAGCGGATAATTTTGGATATCATATTTTAGCAGTGTATATCCCAAACCCACGAAATTGATATTACCAAATGTTCCCGTACTATGCTAAACATTAACATAACTTCTATTAGTGCTGATGAGATCTTGACGGCATTGAAAAATCTAAAAATAGCTTTGTGAGTGGTGTTGACGCGGTGCCGATTTTACGTGACGGTACGATTGCATTTGTTGAGCCACTTCATTGTTTATTTAATATGATCTTGCAACAATCACAGTTTCCAACAATCTGGAAGACATTGCGGATTTGCCCAGTTTTTAAAAGTCGTGATCGTCAAGACGTAACTAATTATCGGCCAATTCCAATTTTGTGCAACTTTTCTATAATGTTTGAATCAGTACTTTACAGTAAAACATACAACCAGGTTATGAATACTTTGTCTCCACATCAACATGGACTTGTACACAAGCGATCAACAACGACTAACTTAACATCTTTTACACAATACGCTTTGAAAGTGTTTGGATAGGGGGGCGCCAGATCGATGTAATTTACAGACTTTCAGAAGGTTTTCGACCAAGTAGAACATCATGTGCTTTGCGAAAATTGTCGGACATTAGTTTTTCCCCGTCTTTATGCAAACTAATGTCGGCATACCTTACCACTGGACAGCAATATGTAGAGTATCTGAATTGTACTTCGACAACGTTCGCACCGACATCTGGTGTACCACAAGGGTGCAACCTGAGCCCTATCCGCTTTTGGTCTTTATTGACGATACTGCCAAGACTCTGCACTGTTAAAAGCTACTGTTTTCAGATGATATGAAGATATTCTATAAGATCCCCTTGAATGATTGTTTGCTACTGCAGGAAGATCATGTCCACATTGACTCTTGGTGTAAGCTGAACAATTTACGCCTGAATGTTAATAAATGCAGGATTATGTACTAGGAGAACTAATTACATTGAGTATGAATATAGAATAACTAACACAATACTTGAGAGTTGTTCTAGTCCAAAAGACTTAGGCATTACCTTTGATAGAGTTTCGTAAGCCCCATTGATGATATGGTTCCCAGCGTTTACCGTATTCTTGGTTATATACATATATAGAAACTGCAAAAACTTCAATAATGTAAACTGCTTGAAGCTATTATATTATTCCCTGGTTCGATCTAAATTGGAATATGGAGCACTGATCTAGTATCCCATTTACTCTGTACATATCACAAGTATTGAACGAGTTCAGAGACGATTTTTGAAATTTTTGACGTTTTCTACCAACCGAATTTACCCTGTTCCCTTGTTTCAAATTGTATCTTTGGAAACGAGACGTAAAATTTTAAGCTTAAAATTTTTATATAACCTGCTACATAATAATATTGACTGTTCGTTTCTCCATAATAAACTACAGTTTAATGTACCCAGACTTTCTTCACGGCATGAACAGTGCTTTTATTTGCCTACTTGTAGAACGAATATTATGTTTAAGTCACCTCTGTATGTTATGTGTAATTTATAATTTATAATAATTTGAACATAATGTATAAGGAGTTCGACATTCATTTTTGCTCAATAGATGACATTGTTGATTGAGAAATTTTTGTCATTAATTTAGAGTTTTTAAATATTAGGTTACTTTTACGTAAGTATATGTATTCGCATTGTGCCTCTTTTTATATTTCCTGTATTTGGGTTTCTAACCGTTGGAAATAAACCATTATTGTTATTATCATATTTAATAGGAAAATTAATAAATGGTATAGGAATATTTTAAACGTATGTGCTTACGCAAAAATAGATTAGTAATAGTTTGAATTTATATGACTCATGAAAAAATAATGTTTTTTCTAAATGCTATTTTCTTAATTCCATATCGCGCCTATTTAATGTAAAAGCCAAGTCTGCTTCAACTTTTTCATATACATTAATGTGTCGCCGTATCTTTTTTTATAACTTCTACTTTCTTCAAATGTGAAGTGAGGGAAAATACGTCATAAATTTTTTATAAGACTACTAAACATTGACTTTAAAGCTAATCATGAGATGTATTCGGTATGAATTTACTCTCTTATAAAGCAGCTCGTTACCTTTACGACACATAAAAGACAGATAAAAACGACAGTAAACCTAGTTTATAAGAAACAAATAACTATGGATACCGATAAGATGTGAATGGTGTGATAAAGGTTAGCCTCCAAATGAGAAAATGAAGTGAAGCCGATCCCCATACTTTTCAAACATTAAGAAAAAGCCCATTTGACTAGGTATATATTTCGCGAAACTACTGGGTGTCCCAAAAGTTTTTTTCAATTTGTTTTGGTCATTACACGGACATGGTGATTGAATGGGGAGTGGAGGGTATGCTAATCGCTAGCCTCGTTCTTAAGAATTAGAAAAATTTCTCAGATGGGGCGCATTTTCACCGTAATGATCATGTAAAAAGGCAGAAATACTGTTATAGGAATTTAATAAATCCGAAACAAAAGCATGAGAGGCGAGTTCATTCGCCAAAAGTTAGTGTTTGGGCTGCAATATCGGCGCAAGTAATTAACGGCCCGAACTCTTTTTGAAGGTGGCAGAGGTACCGTCGTACATTCCGAGCGATATGTGGAGATGATTAACCTATTATTACGTTAGCCAAGCAAGATTTTAGTGGTTCTAACTAGAACACTTGGTTCCAACAAAATGGAGCGACATCTCACACGCCTAACGTCTTCTTAACAGTAGTTCCCCGGAAAGTTGATATCCAGGCGTGGTGACATAAACTAGCCGCCACGAACCCCGGACGTTTTTCCTGTGGGACTACTTCAAATGAGAGGTACACAGCAACACTCCTTACTTTCCGGATGAATTGAATATTCAAAGAGATATGGCAGCCATTGCAGAGAATATAGCTAGCAGCTCTTGAAAATTTGCGATGAGTGTTAGTAAAATAACGGCACACAATTAGAAGACATAATTTTGAAGAAATGAATTCCCAAAGCCTGTATTTTAATAAAAAAGAAACATTTATTCATTAAACCTGGTCATTATTTTATTGTATTCTTTTTTATTTTGTAAAGGACCTTGGAGACACCTTGTTCTTGAGCGGAAAACGTGTTTACAAAACTTCTCCAAACTCGGAAACCACAAACATCCAGAAGTTGAACTACACCTGTTTTCTTTTTTTTGGGAATCGAACGTATTTGAATATCCTTTAATTGATTAGTCCTAACTTTTTATTTTAACGTAGCAGAATACTACCAAGATAAGAAAACGCTATAAATACAGCTTTCTCATGGTATTAGTGAAACCAATTCATGAGAAAGACATGTGAGATATAAAACGCTAACACACGAACATGTTTCTGCCCCCCCGGCGTCATCAGCGTGGTTTCGAGCAGTTTTATGCTAACACATGTAATTCTCTCGCTGCTTCTATCGCCATACCTATGTGTCACATATCTTTCTCGTTCGTGGTTTGATTTCACTGATACCATGAGAAAGCTATATTTACAGCGTTTTCTTATTTTGGTGTTATTTTCTAGACATTCTTTTAGATGTGTTTTAACTACGCCATGGAAAGTCTTGAGAAATCATTTACATATGCAGTTTCCCTACGCACTGCCTTGGTGCAAAAACGTCTTCTCGGGAGAGCAACATACGAATTGCACGAGAGATGGGTGGGAAACTGTACCCGCTTCTTTTCGCTGTATCTGACTTTACGGACAAATGTTTCTTTCTTTTGGCACAAGTTAGTGCCAGGAATATTCATTTGTATCGTAGAGGTAGGTATGGCGATAGAAGCAGCTGCTCGAAACCACGCTGATGACGCCGGGGAGGCAGAAACATGTCCGTGTGTTAGCGTTTTATGTCTCACATGTCTTTCTCGTGATTTGATTTCACTAATACCATGAGAAAGCTGCATTTGGAAGGTATAATTTTTAAGAAATAAATTCCGAGAGCTTATATATTAATAAGAAATAAATATTTGTTCATTAAACCTGGCTGTTTTATTATATTTCTTTGTTTTTTATTTTTATTTTTTAAGGATTCTTGAAAGATCATACAGTAAAGCGTTTATTTACGGATACCTAATAACATCTCTAAATAACGGAAAATTTAGTTTTCGCGAAACGGGGTTCCCGATATTACCATTGAACGAGACCTTCTAAAAAGCGATCGCCGACTTCATTCTTCGCAAAGCCATGAAAATACATATAAAATTGCTTGTCACTAACAAGACTAAGACAGGACTTGGTTAGTGTATTATATTAATCGATACATGGTTCGTTTAAGATTCAGGTAAATGGCTTGGAATTACCAACAGGTTTTATTACACCCTGCACATACTTATACTAGCGGCATATGCTAATTGTGCAATCTGAGGATTATATCACTATTAATATGTAGTGCTCATTAGTGGTCTAGATATCGTAGAAGTTTAAAGTTATTTATATAGGTATATGTTCTTGTGTAATCTTTTGCTTTAACACAAACTTTATGCAATTTCTAAATTATTCAAGTACAGTAACCGTGATTAAGTGCGGATTAATTGCGTTGGTTTTATAAGGGCGTATAGCTACTAAAAAGAACTACTACTTCGTAAAAGGAAGTTGGAACTTAGACAATGGAGCGAGAAAAATTGGGTAAATGTTCTTTTGGGCCGGCAAATCCAGTTTTCGATAATAAATGGCGACTTTGTCTTCGGACGATATACATATAAAGAAAAAACAAGTTGTCGTTCTATCTGCAAAACATGGAGAAGGTTCGGTGACGAGGATATTGTTCGGCTAATAAAGTGAAACATTTTAAAGTAACATTGAAAAAACAAGAGGTCAGTCAACTATAGCGAATATATTTATTGTTTTTATAACCGTTCCTGTTCTTTGCGTAAGTATATAATAAAGATTTATTCTAAAATTAGTTTTTAATTTGTTATTGTAATATTTAAGCTTGGATAAACACTTATGGCCGGTAATGTATACATTTTTTCTTACCAAAAATGTATTGTTTTCTTTTTGATTAAATTTTAATGCAGATTTTTCAAGGTAATCTCATGAGTATGTTATAAAAACCTGTGTATAATCTTTCGGTGGAAATACCTACAACAACCGAGTTATTTTATATGCAATTAAAGTAGAAATAATGACCACGCATACATTAGAACCCCATTTATAAACGCAAAAACGATTTGTTTTGTAACAAGGATAAAATATATTAGGTAGTGATAAAAACATTAATAACTTTTAACCACTGTAACCACTACAAAAAGGCCGCAACAAATATTTCCCAAAGCAGTTCTTAACATCATAAAATCTTTCTACACAATAAAAAATGTTTTGCTAATTTTACTACAACAAAATATTTATGGTAATTGAATGGTAGCTATTATTAAAAAAAATTTTTAGTAAGATTTGCAAAACGGTTTTTTGTTAAGCCTTTATTCTTAGTCAAGTAAATGTTAAAAATCAATTATTATCGTAGGTGATTATACTGACGTTCTTTAAATGTTATCAGAGATTCTTGTTTTGGAGACGTCAAAATATAGAAGGATACCACCCACCATGTCAACCATGTTGTAACAGTTTGTTTCCTCCCGTGGTCATATAGAGCTGGTGACCAGAAATGAAAGGTTTAATCTGTCAAAACATGGAAATACTGAGCTGCAAAATCTGGACTGTAAAGAAGGTGGTCAAATTCGTCCTAACCAACATTTTGCAGAAGTTACCTGGTCATGTTTACAGTACATGGACGGCCGTTGTTGTGGATGTGAACAATGCTGTTTTCAAAGCATTTTGCGATGGGAATTACGATTAATCGTGTCCTCTGTTGGTATAAAATCCACCAGCAAAGCATCTTATCTACATCAAAACACTGTGCTTATGATTTTTCGAGGGGCTAATGAAGTAACTTTTCATATGAAATTACTGACGATGGATAATAATTAGTGTTGTTCTTTGTATATATTGTTTTCGTGCATTTTTTCATGTGAGACTCGAACCCAGAGTGGAATTTCCAAATATCGTTAATCCAACAGACTAGATTACTAAGCTAATCACAAGGACAAAACTTGCTCTTTTGAAATTTATATTTAAGCTGCAATTATATATGCAAAAGGAGGTACGGACTAGGCATTTTTTCTATTAAGCACGAAGATGGTATGCGCATGATTTGTGCCTCCGATACCGTGACTGTAGATCTTCGGTTGGCGCCATCTTTGATCATACGAAACCAGGTCGTGGACCGATAGCAATTGCTGTTCATAATTATTTTCTTTTTGATTATGATCTCCTTTGTTTCTTGTTGCTCTGTTCCATACAATCTTATGTTCTTCTTAAAACTTAACATGCCAATTGAAGTCGAAGTTTAGTTATTGTCTTGTTTGAGTGAAACGGATGAGGACCCATTATCATGACAAATTCTTGTTGGTAGAACTTATTATCCAGCTGAAAAGGTACTGTAATTATGCGTGAGGATAGCAGTTCTGCGACGATTTCTACACTTAAAGATCTTTTACCATATTGTGTGGTGACTTTGAAGAATCTGTTCTTCACTTTTGCTAGAACTGCATCTGTTGGTACACTAGCACAGGCACGCAACATTAAAGCTTACTCATTTCCTTTCTTCATTAAAACCTTTCATCTTATGAATGATATGTTTAGAGTTTTAATTATATATATATATAAAGTTTAGCCAGAGGGTGAAACAGAGAAACGGTTGTCCTGAGAGGGGTGCCTGTTTCATCAATCTTGGGTTAATGAAGGTTTGGTTTTGATCCTTGCCGACGAAGAAGTGTACTTCTACTCCATGAATTGTCATCTTCACTTAAGTATTCTATGAGAGATTCAGATCTCATCCCCAGTGCCCATACGGTTTAAGAAGGCAACACCATCTCTGCTGTATTGTATCAAGAAGTCAACTGAACTTGGACATACCTCGTAGTTGAAACCAGGCAATGTTATCTTTATTCAATATAACTGTAGCTATATTAATATTGATCTAGTAGCAACATTTACTTCTCCATAAAAAGAAAACAGTAGAAAACAGAACAAATATCGGTGGCACGGCATTTGTATATTAGCATTGGTAATTAGTATCTTCATAAAAATTGGTTTCTACCAGTCACTCAGCAGTTTGGACATCGCTTAGCGTAATAAGACAATGTATGTAACATTTCGAGCTAATGTATTCATTACAGTAAGTAATTTAATTAGACAAATGCGTCGCTATATTTGGGTGTGTTAACATTTCATTCGTTTTTCTTAATTATACGGTGAGTTGTTGAAACCGCGACACCATTTAATATATCACAATGACGACCTCCTGCTTCAAGGAACCTTCGTAACACGAGTTGCTCCGACAAATTTGCTGAATGTTCACGTAATACATTAAGAAAATTAAATGAGTCATTGTTTAATGTGGAAAATGTAGTTGGTTAATTTGGTACTAAAATAATATTTTTTTATTTCACTCTTTTATTTCAGCTACCCAGAATTTAATATTTAAAAAACGTATTAAAAATTTTAAAAAGGAAACACTAAATGCGAGTTTTCTGACGTGAATGGAGCACGTCACTCATAGCATTAGCTCAATATCACATAAAGTATACGATTACTATTATGTCGATTATGTTACATAATTCAAGACAAGCGTCTCTGCGAATTATTAACGACAAAAAATAGTGATAAAGTAAAGGCTACAAAGTAACAATGAATGAAAATTTATTTGACTTTTCCATGTAAGCTCTGTAAATTTCTTTCCAGCTTCAGAATGTGAACAAGTATTAAATCCGGTTCTACAATCGAGCACCAATGTAACTAAATAGTACGCTGGAGGGGTACCCGGTTCCAAAAAAAAAAAAACGATTTTCGACACCCCTATTAGGTATATCGCTTTAAATTTAGTTTCCTCCAAAGCACGGATTATTTATATGACAGGATAACTATGGTATCGAATCCTCAATGGTGGTTAGGAATACATTCTTGGATAGTAAGATATAAATTCATCTTTAAAACAATTTTGCGTTGGGAAGTAGCGCAACAAATTATTTAATCCTTGAAGTTTAATGGAGCAATAAGCGATACGAGGGCGACCCCAAATGTTTCCGGAATCGGTAAGAGATGGCGCACGAAGATTGGAGCGAATACATTGGATGGCAAGGGCAACCTTTTTTGTGGCAACTATCAAAGTTCCAGACGTCTACTGTCAACAGTTGTTGTTTAATAGTGTGCTTTGCGTAGCAAGTCAGTCGGTTTCACAAGAATGGATATAATCGAATTTTGTGCAGTGATAAAACACTTCTGGATGGCTGGGAAAACGGCCACGGAAATTGGAAATATTTTGCTAAAAGTTCATGGCGGACTATCCATCCTTTTCGACCATCAGCTTCTGGGTGAGCGACAAAAGTGACTGCACATCCACAACCGATGAACGCCGCAGGGGACGCCCAAAAGCCTCTACCAACGATAATATTGTCGACAAGATTCATGATGTCGTATTAGACGATCGCCAATTGAAGCTGAAAGAGACAGCAGAGACAACAGGCATCTCAGAAGAACAAGTTGACCATATCCTTCGCGAAATTTTGAGTATGAAAAGTTTTCGGCGCGATGAGTACCGCGTGTGCTCACACTGGAGCAAAAACGAAATCGGGTTACCGTTTCGGAGGAGTATCTCGCCAGGATTCAACGCAATTCAAGAGATTTCTTCATGCGTTTCGTAACCCTGGATGAGACTTGGATCCACCACTAAATACCGGAGACCAAGGAACAGTCGAAGCAGTGGACTTTTCCGGGCAAATCGGCTCGACAAGATTCATGACGTTGTGTTAGCTGATCGCAGATTGAAGCTGAAAGGGATAGCAGGGACAACATACATCTCAGAAAAACGCGTTGGCTATATCCTACGGGAAATTTTGGGTATGAAAAAGCTTTCGGCGCGATGGGTACCACGTTTGCTCATACCCATGCATAAATGAAATCGGGTGACCGTTTCTGAGGAGTGTCTGGCCAGGTTCCAACGCAATCCAGTGGATTTCTTCGTTTTCGGCGTTTCGTAACCGTGGATGACACTTGAATCTACCGCTATATCAGAGACCAAGGAACAGTCGAAGCAGTAGACTTTGCCGGGTGTATCGGCTCCAAAGAAAACTAAGACCCTTCCATCCGCCGGAAAGGTTAAGGCGACCGCTTTTGGGATTCCTCATCGGCTATCTGCAGAAGGGTAGGACGATCACGAGGCAATACTACAGCGATTTATTGACCCGATTCGATGCAGTATTGAAGAAGAAAGGGCCTTGCTTGCAGCGGAAAAAAGTGCTTTTCCACCACGACAATGCACCGGCTCATTCATCCCGCATCGTCGTGTCCTAATTGAATGAGTTGCGCTACGAATTAGTCTCTCATCCTCCATATTCACCGGACCTAGCCCTCAGCGACGTTTTCCTATTCCCAAACCTGAAAAAATCACTGGGAGAAAGAGATTTGCTTCAAACGTGGAGTTCATCGCCGCTACAAATGGCTATTTTGCAGACATCGAAACATCTTACTTTTCCGACGGCTTGCAGAGACTGGAGGACTGTTTGAAAAAAAGTGTATCGATCTTCGAGGAGACTACATCGAAAAATTAAAATATCATCAACAGAGAAACGATTCGAATCATTGTTCGCGAAAATTTGAGGAAACCAAAGATCTGTAAAAAATCTATACCACATTCTTTGACGGATCGCCAAAAATAGGTACGTCACAGAAGTCGGAAATTATGTAAACATCTTGAAATCAATTGTTACGGGTAACGTAACATGGTGCTTTCGGCATGACACAAACCATGCATCAAAATGCGAAATGGAAGTTGAAGAATTCACAAGTCAAAAAAACACGGAAAGCTCCATCAAAACTCAAAATATTACTCATTACTTTCTTCGATTGTTGCTTGTATACCCGAAACTCTTAACATGGGACGCTTATACGTCCTTTACTGTGTGGATGATCTCACACTGCACAGACGAAGATAATATTCGAGAAGTAAAGCGAGTCTTATCCAAAAAATTTAAGACGAAGGATTTAGGGACTGTAAATAACTATTTACGAATAAATGTAACTTATTACGGAGAAGCAGAAGCGATAAGATAGCACCAGATGTCATATCTAAAGATGATATTGTAAATATGCAGGATTGCAAGTCAATAATCACACCCATGGATTTGAACTTTAATCACGCCATGTTAGGAACAAGGCCTGACTTGTGTGCAGCAATCTGTTACATCGATCAGTTTCAAAGTAATGCAATTTTCAAACTGTTTTGATTATGAATACCATCCATGGGATGTTCAATATAATTTTTGTTGCTCAATACTGTTTATTCCATCAGCAAACGTGGTCAAAACGTTTAGAACCTAATTGAAACTCGATGTGCGCAATGTTTGACAACTATTAATATACAAACCATCACAAAAGTTATTACAGAAACAAACCTAATAGCCATAAGTTCCAACATTTTATTTTACTATAACTGGAAAGTGTTTGCTTTATTTCGTTATTATTTTTTGTCTAATGGATTTGAAGCGAATAATTTTCACAAATTATTCTCTTGCGTGATTTCAACAAATTACAAGTGTGCAAAGTGAGGAAATTAATTTATTTCCAAGGAAGTTTATATACGCACTGCCTCTCCCTGTTCATGTTAGATTTATCTCACATTGCGTGTTGAAAAAAACCTGGATATTAAGTTTGCTTTTATCTAGCATATAGCTACATAATAAAAAGCACAGAGTTAATTTTGGTTGCTTAGCAGTGGTGAAAACTAATATTAAAAAGCTGATTGTTGCGACTAAGAAGATATCAAAAGATGTACGCTACCGTCCATATTAGGTCGGACACGCAAATAAATTAAAAAAAAAGGAAACGAGAAAATATTCACTCTTTTTTCCAAAACTTGAAATTTTTATTGCATTTTATTAATAGCGATAAAAATTAAAGTATAGAAGTAAAGAAAGTAATTCTAACGAAAAATAAATAAAAGCTTCTTAAACATTCCGTTCACCAAAGAAACTCCCTTTTGCGCGAAGCAGCGAACAGCTTTCACAATTCGTCCTTTCTGTTTAATTCATCCCATAACACCTCGTTGGGGTTTAGATCGGGGCTTAATTGAGTGCCATTACATTGTTCTTCATTTAAAACATTTTTACATTTACTGCTAAGTGTTTGGAGTAGCTGTCGTGCGTGAATACAAAATTTTCGTCGATTAGACGTTGCCCCGATGGTATTGCATTTTCTTGCAATATTTCCAAATAACCCTATTTTCGCAAAATACCTTCGATTCGCTACAAGTCTCCTGTATCGGCGTAGGAAAAACAATCATCCTTATTTGACAGTTGACACTACACAAGCCTGCAACATACCTTGGCCTTTTGCCTTGATTTTCCGAAGACCTCGAACTTTGACTCATCAGACCATAGCACCCTTTTCCAGTCATCCATTGTCTAATTTCTATGTGTTTCTGTAGCCCACTGTAGCCGTTTTTGCCTGTTTCCCCGTCGAAGTAGACGTTCTTTTGGTGCAATACGGTCTTGAAGATTTGCAGCTTTTAATCTTCTTTTCACTGTAGTAACAGAAATTTGTCTTGCATAGTCGCGATTCATTTCCGCGGCGGTTTCTGGAGTTGTCAGTCTCCTACTTCGCTTGCTCAGTTGCTGAGTTGTTATTCTCTTACGATCTGAACGTGCCCGATATCTTAAACTACCCGTGCGTTGATGCCTCCGAATGATATCATTAACAGTCGATTTATTAACGTGTATTTTTTCGGAAATTTGACGCACTGAATAACCTTCTTGATGAAAAGTAACAATCACAGAGCCCTTTTCTAAACTTTAATCAGGTTCACATAAAAAAATACGTGGCTAACACTAACGCACACACAAGCAGCTTTATCTAAAAACTAAAGCATTCATCTATACACAATATACTTTGGGGTGGCCTACTCAAAGAGTATTGTAAATTTATTACCTGTAATATTGTCCCAAAAATAATCCTATTTGTGGCAATAATGATTATTCTGAAAATTACTATATTGGGTCATAAAATATGATAGGCTTTTAACCATTCTCTAATCGATATTTTTGGAAGTTTACCGGTACAATTAATAAACAATAAACTTCATAAAGGACCTAATATAAATATTATTTATATATAAAAGCAATTATATTATCTTTTAGTAGAGATTACATTTGACAGGATGTCCGAACTAATATGGACAGTAGTGTATGTAAAAATTAAATATCCTAATTAAAATAAGACAATCAACATATTTGCCTTATATGTACACATATTTGTTTTTGGAATATGAATTACTACGTTTATTATATGCGATATTCGATTCAGATTGAATGGAATTTTTATTTTGAATAATGTCGTAATCGCCGCATATCATATTTAAACCAACTTGAATTATACTCATATTTGTATTGAACCAATTTTCCTAAAGATAGGCAAACATTAACAACCTCGTGTAGGTAGTGTTGCCTAACAATGTGTTGATCAATGAAATGAAAGAACATGGGTATATGATATTTGCGGTATGGTTGCAATCACGTCATGAACGAATATTTAGCATGACAAATATAACGCAAGTAAAATAGCCGTAGTTGTAGAACCGTTCAAATAATCTATTTACTATTGCCACCGTTACCATGTTATCCTAACGCTTGAAATGTTGACACATATATTGTGTTCTATTATTTTAGTTAGTGCACATTTATCGTTATGTTTGATATATTTCCACAACTAACAATGAAAATGCCGAAAGCGTTTTGCAATAAATACAAATCGTTAATTGCATCTACAGTTACACATAGCCGCCCATGTGCAGTATTCAATTTGTCAGTTATTTCAAAAGGTAAATATACTAATCACGATTGCAAGGACTGTGTGGATGTACAATTCACAGGTATAGCAGTAAACTCCACTCACACAAATTAATTAATTATGTGGAACGCAGCGTTTCGAGAGCACGTGGGCTCCCATTGTCAACCATGTTACCGACTGTCGACAGTCTGACGGACAAAAATATTCCATATCTTTTAAATCTTCTTATTCCTTCTGTATTTTTATACAAAATGTATTATTTTGAAGTGTACTGTGTATATTAATATTGTTATAATGTTCAGCTGGATATGTAAAAGTAGGATAAATATCGATTTTTGTTGAATTTTTCTTGTTGTCATTAAAATATGTTGCAGAAAGAGAAAACTTAGCGTCCACACAAAAGAAAATTACTGTTATAAAGTTTTTAGTTAGAAAAACCCTGTCATTAATAGAAAACGTATTGAATCCGCGTAGTGTAAAAAATCCACTCTAAAGCAACAAGAGTTACAAGTCAGAGCTTGTCGACACCTGTTGCTCCATCTTCTTTGAAGTTTACCACTAGGGAAGCGAAACACATCTTTATTTGCGAAAAACGTTGTTAATTATTGCTTCAGTGTAGACGCAGCCTTACGCTACCTATGTGAAGATTCTATTAGATGCAGTTTCACTTGAAGATAACGACAAATATCCAAAACATTTTATGTTGTTTCGGACTGTTACAAAGTATATTTTTGATGTCACGATATTTTCTTGTGGTATAGGCTTTTGTATATATGGTTCACTTTGTAATTTGCTTTTGTTTATTTTCTAAAGTATATAATAGATGATATAACTGAGATAGTTGTAATTGTAATTGACCGTAATTTTGTTTTTCAACATCCTACCTTTATATATTGCAAATGCAAATAAAGATAATATTGCAAATCATTATTAAATTGAAATAAAGTAAAGCGTAGTTCATTAAATATTGAGAGTCCACGTAACTACAACTAAATTAACATTACAGACCGTAAACATAAAAGATAACCATTTAGTGCTATAAGTATATGATGTCATGAGGGTATCATGAACAGAAATAATAAATGTCAAGATATAATTTGACATTAGTGAATTTATTAAAAAATTAATTTGCATAATAATGCAATAATAATAATAGTAAAATATAACGCTAACACTCCACATATGAAGTATGGTTTAATTTAGCTAATTAATGTTACGTATGTCCCAGGTGTATTTCATCTGCTGGGTTTGAATTACTCATAATACCAACATTAGAGAACTGATCTTAATTTTTTTTGATCACGTGATCATCAATATTTAAAGAATGCTCTATATTGTATTGAAATTATTTTTTACCGTTTTTATCCATAGCAACCAATCCATGACCGCGACGTAAATGTATTCGTAACTGAAAAAAGGAATGTTGTCTAAGTGCTGCTTCGCGTCTCCTAACCACGTCATCACTAGAGGTTACCTGAAAAACAAAGAAATGAAAAGTTACTTATAATTGTTTGCTACAACTTAATACGATCGCGACATTCGAGTGCTAAGAAATCAAGATACATTATCTCGTATGGTGTCTTTTTAATTTATTGAAATTGTAAAAATATATCCCTTAACTACTTCTCAAGTTAACTAATTAATTAAAAAAGTAACATCTACGTTAATGTAATGTTTTAGATTAGACTTATAGTTAAGAAACATATTTTGGGAATATACCCAAATCAACTCTAATTTACCAATTATTCATCAGAAAGTTTTACTTAAGACTAAATTATCTTATTAAAAATTATACCAGAGAAGAAAATATATTCGAACGAAGAGAACTTGATTTTTTCGTATCGATTGTGTGTGTGAGCGAGTCCGGACCTGGCGCGCCGAAAATTTGACTAATCCTAGTAATGATGGTGCCGTAAATATTGTTTCTATAGACCAGTCTCGTGAAAAACGTTATGGTTACTTCTTATAGGTTACTTAATAGACGTATTACATCTTGTGGCAGAGACTACTCGAAGGTGTTATTGAAAGGTATACGGTTTAGTAAAAGAAGCATTTCTGTAATCCCTAAAACGTATTCGCGAATTTCATAGACAATTTGACAACATGCTCAAATTTTCACAGCCAATTCTTACGCGCTAGGGAATATATGTAGTTACATTTATCTTCGGCACTTGTAGAAATTGAGGCTGTCGTTTCATAATCTCATTCTGTAACTGCCATCAAAAAATGTTAAAAGATATCAAGACGTTCAAGTTGAAGAAGATTTACAAATTTACGAATTATAATGGACTAGTTGAAACATTCGCAAAATTACAAAATTCCTCGTTTTCATTAGTGAAGTCAATGCAAATGATGAATGTTGTACAGCCACACGCACTCAGCCACACAAGGAATATTAGCGTTATTGTTAGAGGTAACGAAAGATGCAGATTTTACCGGATTAAAGAAATTTTTGGTGATCATCATTAGATGTCGAAAGGTAATCTTCCACATGCAAGAACATTTATTACTAACGGCGAACTTGGTTACATCAGGACTATCTAATGCTGCAAATATTTCACAGGTATAGCAGTAAACTCCATTCACGCAAATTTATTAATTATTCGGAACTTAGCGTTTCGAGAGTACGTGGACTTCCATCGTCAACCGTGTTACCGACTGAATGTAAAAACTGTATCACACATGCAAATTATTTTCTACGCGGGCTCTAAAATTTATTCAAACATAGGACTATTTACAATCTGTGGGTGATCTCGGATATGTGCGTATTTTCAGGAAAGGATGGAACGAAAACGAACCGTATCTTTAACAGGGCCTTATGGTAATAAATCCATCAGACTCGAGTGTGCAATTGGAGGTGGTTCTCTGTTCAATGAGCTGTTTTTTTTTTTTCATAAATATCAATTTACGATACTGTGTGGTTGTATAATTCACAGGTATAGCAGTAAACTCCACTCACACAAATGTGTGGTACAGTTTTTTACATTCAGTTAGTAGCACGGTTGACAATGAGAGTCCACGTGTTCCCGAAACGCTGCGTTCCGCATAATTAATAAATTTATGTGAGTGGAGTTTACTGCTATACCTGTGAAGGATTCAGATATGTCGTTTCGTACGCGTCTAATTCTCTACTTACTGCAAATATTTAGTCGATCTTATCCAATTTGTACATCTGCACCGAGAGAAAAAAATGTTGCCTTAACCATCGAACTGTTACATATATTACATACATTATATATTTTTAAATACGATCAATGCGCTTTCAGTGTTTCTTTAATGTATACAAAAATGTTGAACTACTTTAGTTGATTAAATAATAGTAAATATTCAAGTCAATGTTTTTCGTATAGTTAAGGTATAAAGTGCATATACGATAATAGCTGAGTTTGGAATCGTTTCCACAAACAAGGCCAGTGTTAGTGTGAAATTACAAAAACTAGAAATGCATGCTAAGAAAGCATATTTCTTAAAGGATGTGTTTAATTTAATAGAAGAATTAAACAATTTAATAGAAAGAATTTGTTTTATTTACATATTTTGTAGGCGCTTCGAACCCGGTCGTTAACTCGGTTGGCAATCAGAGTCCACGTGTTCTAGAAACATTGCATTGCGAATAAATAACTAACTTGTATAATCTGCAGCTTACTACAATACCCGTGAATCTCAGTACTTGGCTGTACTACCTTCATTAACGTTAAAATTAAAATATGGGCATTATAGAACATTGATTATGTTTATATACCCAAATCAATATCAATAGGTTAAAATTCTTCAAGGGATTCCAACGCTCTTTTTTTGTTGAATCAACCTTAAACAGACAACAATAAAAACGTGCTAGCTTTAAAAATAGCACTATCATCCGTTTAACTCTGATCGAACCAATGTTTTGCTTCTTAACACTGACTATAAATAAATTCTTATATCTATTAGTTGCTAAACCCCTTGCACGTTTTCTAGTTGTCCAGTACTGATAGAACGTTTGCAGTACCAACACTATACGTGAAGTAGTATAGTATTGTATAAAAAAAATAATTGCAAGAACTCGCAAACAGTTTTCACATAAAAATGTAATTTTCTCTATTGGCAAATATTTAAGTAATCATATAATACGATGGCTTCTCGGTGTTAACTAAAAGTTAAATCTAAATTAACGCCCACGTAACAAAAGAACAAAAGAGCAACCCCTATTATTCATTAATTTTTAATTGCTTTCGTATGGCTATTTTTAGCTTCCGATTCGAGGCGATCTTCTAAATACTAATTCCTCTTTGGTTAACAAATGCGGGACAACGATCGTCGCATAGAGCTGCGTATTCCAAAGTTCCCTCTTACTGTTCGTTTCACATGGGATTTGTTTAGCGCGACCGCGAAACCGAGTTGTTCGAAACACTCGAGACAACATTGAAACGACGCTAATTGCGAGCATAAAGAGAAATTCTCTTGCTTAACCGCTGCTTCGTGTTTGTATGTCGTATTATAAAAGAAACGCTACAAATGTTTATTAAAACAAATGCTATTAGGGAGAAATTCTGCTTATGTAGTCATTTCGAAAAACAACAACTATCGAACTACTAGAATAAGAGTTGCAACTTCGATGTATAAGAAGTAGTAGTAATTGCACTGTTTACTTTGATAGATCGTTAGGTTCTATTATTCTGTTACTATATCACTCGAAACATTATTCAATGTTCTTCGTAGTTTTTATAATAGATTATTTCAACGAGTTGAGCCCTTCTTAAATTAATTTATAAATATTTCATGGATATTTTGCGTTTCGGTTAAAACTCAAATCACTGCAGGCTTGCTAAGAGAAATCATCCTTGTCTCAAATCACTAATTTATGAGCAAGGAGTTTGAATTTGCGTATACTAAATATTAACCTACTACACTCCGCGAAATTTCTGTAGTTCTCTATGATTTTGTAGTTTCCCAATAAACATTTAGCAACGGTATGCGTTGGGAATTACCTAAAATTAGATTTCTGAACGTAAAGAAAAAGCAGAGACGTTATTTTTCAATATCAGAATTATTAGATATGTAGGGAAAATACCTGCGGTGTAAACGTATAAATTCGAAGGAAATTTTTATAATTTCACAGAGTTAGACAGATATCCTACGAAATCAAGCATTACCTTTAAGTGTAAAATGGCCTCTAAACATTTTTAAAAGTTTATTTATTGTTAAATATATACATATAGTACACCGCCCAACAAAACAAATTTTTTGTCACGGTGCCTGTAAAATACGAAGTGGTTTAGGGTATTTCTGATGCGCTGGTTCCAAATATAACTGGTATTTTTTCCTAGCAGCTCTAGTTTTTGAGATACACCACGGCGAAATTTATTACTCATACGTAATAAATTTTACCGTTATTTATTAGTAGAACAGATGATTTCTAATTTTCACACGTCCAGGTGTAATATGAGCATCATTACCTTCACAACCACTTAGATGGTTTTCCAGAAAACTTAGTGATGTTTGTAAGGAGCAGGGGAAGAGATTTCACAACGATATCATCATTATGGAGGAAAGGTAACAAGGAAGATGGGATAGCCATTACTGCCGGAATCTTCAGCGAGACTATTCCAGTAAACCTCACGCAAGGAAATCTTATAAAAGGAAATTTTTAACTGATGATTGAAACTTGTATGTGCAAATTCGGTAAATAAATAGCTCCTATACATTTTGTTTGGCTTCAGTTAACAGTCATCCAATAGTAATATTTAAAAAGTTACGTACATAACAAAACGTTATATCTAATTTTGGTGAATTTTTCCTAAATAGGGCAGAGAGAGTGAATTTCGATTTTTTGGATTAGGCACATAAATTGCTTCATTAAACTTAAAAAATCCAAGTCTCTAAAATGTATGTTGGCCAGTGTTATCGATTTATGGATATCAGTTAATAAAAAAGCTCAGAAGTAGATAGTTACCCGAACAGGAAAAAACAAAAATAAATTGTTATAATGGCATTGGCATTTGATCCATAGTATATGAGGATCTAATAAGATTTAAAGTTCTTGATGACTGTACAATTTTCTATATTTAAATATATTTGGCTCTATGACATTAGTCACGAATTTGTTCCAGGTTTATCATTAAGTCTGCACAGTGAAATAATTCTCACAAAAGTTTTTGAGGACGTAAGCAAATCGTTAATATAAATATTAAAAAGTAGCGGAGCCAAATTGGAATCTTAAGGAACAGCCGACGATAAGGTAAAATCCTTAGAATGGCAGCCATTGAAACAATCAAAGCTGAATCGATATTGTAGTTAATATATCATAATTTGTAGTGAGCATGAAGTAAAACCAAAAGTCCTTAGTTCAAATAGGAGCTCTTTTATCTTTAGGTTATAAGCGCTTTTTAGCTTATTATAAGCTCAGGAGTTTTAAGGTGTAGGAAAGTGTAGGCCAGTGTTCCGTGGTCTTGTCACTGCACATCCTCGCCACAAACCGTGAAGAGCCGTTAATTATTTTCCCAACGGCGAATGGTGACTCGGGAGCATACCGAGCTCACCCGAAAAGTACCGCCACTGTACTCGTCGGACGCTGGTTTCCAACGCACGACCACCTGAGTTACCAAATTCAAGTGCTGGTCCTCTTACCACTGATCCACCGAGCCGTTTAAGTATTTTAAATCTATTACTAGTATCAAAGGCGTTGATGAAACCAGTGTGTACCTGAATCCTGACGTTGGTGCAGCGCTAATGTATTAGGTAATTTTGGCTAAGTTTGTTACGGTCGATTTCCCGGTAACGAAACCATATTGTTGTGTAGCTAGTAGTGATTTCCAACTGGTGTAGACTTGCTTATAAAGTAGATATTCAAAAGCTTTGGCAAAAGTTACCCACGATATTGATACGCGGATAATTCCGAATATCATGTTTATTTCCCTTCTTGAAGATTGGTGTTATTCAACTAATCGTCCATACATCAGGAAACGTGGATGTTTTAATGATTAAATGGTAGAATTAGGAATAGAATGCTGAACTTATTCGAAAGATTCCGGTGGTAGTCCAATTCCATCTAAATGGTCATTGAAGAGAATCTAAGGATTGTTTTGCAGTTTGCATAAGATGCATCAAGCCGCTAACGTAAAAACCATTCTGATTCGAAAAGTTGTGATGTAGATGCAATCTTATTTATGAATACTTCAAAGAACGGGAGTTGAATAGTTATCGCACGTCCCACGTAGCTTATCGCGCTACTGAAGCGTCGACATTTTCAATTCCGTTTCGTATAAAATTGACGTTAATGCTTTCTTTCATAGCCTTTCGTGAGCTGCTACGCGATAAATTGGAAAAACGCTCGCTGCCAAGCAGTGGAACTAATCAATAACTTGTAATTAAGAGAATGAGATCCTATCACAATAAAACGTGCCCGCTATATATATTTAACTTTCCGCGCTATGAGTTGGAAGTTTATGATATATTTCTTTTATCGATACTCATTGTTAATGTCAAGAGTTAATGAAAATATGAAAAATTTTGTTAATTATATCTATTGTTTGGCTTGGCCTGGTAGAAGATGTTATCTAAAATTGTTATCGATTGAATCTGATTGAGTCTGGTACACTAGCTAGCAAAGATCGCTCTGGACGTCCTCGAGCAACATCCAGGACGATGAACGCATAAAATTGCATACTAAGAGAAATGGACGATTAACAGCTCCTGAAATTGCGGCGGAAATGAAGCGCGTTAGGAACAGGAGATATCCGTTAGCTAACTTCCACGGCCTTATTGCTACACGAAAACCATTGCTACGTCGTGGGAACAAACAAAAACGTTTCCAGTGGGCTAACACTCGCAAAGACTGGACAATAGAACAACGGGGAAAGGTACTATGCACTAATGAGTGTTTGGTCAACACCGCAGAACATTTGTCAGAGGCTCAAATGACGAGAAAATGCTTCCTGACTGCATTACACCAACACTAAAGAAATATGGTGGTTCCATTCTTATATGTGGTTGTTTTTCATTAAGTGGAACAGGGGACCTTGTGAAAATTGATGGAATAATGAAGAAGGAGAATTATCGCGAAGAAAATGCTCTACCATCCAGATTGCGAGTTCATGCACGATAACGATCCGAAGCACACGTCGTCATTATGCGAGAACTACCTCGCTGGTGCAGTAGACCTTCCCAGAGTCCGGATGTTAATCCTACAGAGCTTCTGTGGGACGAACTGAATAGACGAATTAGAAAAGAATGTTTAGCGTCCAAAACCCATCTCTGGTCGGTATTGCAGAGGGAGTGGAACAATATTCCTCCAGATGCACTGAGGAAATTGATAGGAAGAATGCCACGAATTGTGCGAGCAGTTATTAAATCAGGAGGTGGATTTGGAGAAGAATGTACTTACTTTATGTTTTCTGATGTTTATTATTACTTTTTCTTTTGTGTTCACATGTGCAATAAGTCGTAAATGAATAAATATTTTTCTTATTATTATTTTGCTTAAAGCTTTGAAGTAAGTGTCAAATTTTGCATGAATAGGAAATGTCCAAAGTATTATGAGCGGTAGTGTACATACGTACACTCGCCGTCTTTAATCATTGGGTAGCAGTATGATATGGAACTTACCGGGGGTCATATTATCTCTACCATATCCTTCTAAAAGATTGCTTAAGCACCAATATCAAAATGAACTAGTAAGCGTAATACTGTAAATTTTCATGATTAAAAGTATTACACCCCCATGATATACTAAGATTATTATTACTTTTTCTTTTGAGTACAAATGTGCTATAAGTCGTACATGAATAAGTAATTTTTTATAATTGTTTTTATTACGATAGAATCAGCTGTATTTTCTTTGGTGTTTAGTGATTAAAACTACCTTTATGTTGTATATAACGTATATTTCTCTTGATTTGATACGCTGTGTCTAGCATGTGTCTAGTTAGTTACAGTTTCTGTTATATATATATATGTGTACTTCCCTACCCCTTATTACTTGTTAATACATCGGCCTACCTTACCGACTCCTCTTTGTTAAACCTTATTTGAACAGTTTTGAAACAAGCGTAAAATTTTGCATGAAATAATCTCTACACTATATGAGAGGTAGTGTGTATATAAGTACAAAATAATACCACGATAAGTCATCCTCCGCCCCTTCATCCCTTCCCTAGTTTCCTCCTTTTCTTCAGGAGTCCTGAAGGTCCTGAAGGTTACTCTACCATGACTTTTTGCCAGAGCGTCCTTTTTGCCAGATTAAAACAAATGTGTAATGTATCTGCGTCTACAGATTCGTTACATAATCGCAACGATTTTAATCATTCCAATATTACTTCACTAGATTTTTCTACAATTTTCTTCATATAAAATCCGAACGTCGCCCGTTGAAGTAATCAACTAGAAACATACTTAATGCTGCAGATGTTTAACCAAGCTAAACTAGCTGCTAACAGTTTAGGAGTGTAAACGTTTGGCAGTGCTTCGCAAAGCATAAGTGTTGCAGATGAGTTATTACAAAGCCGCGAAGATGACGTCTCTGGCACGTCAACAAAATAAGCCGCTCTACTTATTAGTTACATGTAAGATAATCCGGTCTTTCATAATGGGAGGCTCCATAAAACTAGTTTTGAGAGTTATTTTTCTATATTTTGAAAAGAACTATATTAATATTTGTGACAATAATGGATGCTTATAAAACCATCTTAGTTAAAGAAATGAATAGCAACAGCTAATAAAGTTCAATAACCACAGGTACACGTCCGTGCGTATCAATTATTAACTCCGCAAGCGCGTAGACAACAAACAGGCGTATTTATATACTCCACTATAGTAAGCCAATTTTATTTTACGATCTACTCATGTGCAGAGTGTATATAATGGAACTTACATAATGCATTCGATTTTTATTTACGCTGTTTTATATTACAATTCCAATTACATATACATCTGTATTTACTAGAAAGGAATATATTGCATGATATTCCGCCATTGTGCTCTATCTGATGCCGTTTTCCCGATAGCACGTAAACAAATGGAAGTGGACAGTTGGAAACACTAAAAACCGACATAAACCCTACAAGTTGGTGTGACGCTAAAATAATATCCGTTACAATGTAGCTTCATATAGATGTTTGAGTACTCTTGAAGTAACTAAATGGCGGTAATAATAAATTAAGATTTATTGCCGCTTACTGCTTATTTTTATACTAGAGCTAAAAGTAAATACCGGAAACTCTTAAAAGTTAGTCTCCTCAAATAAACGACGTGTTTCATAATATCTCTTGACCTTCAACTTCTATATATTTTACCGACTTTCTAGAGCATATTTAATAAGATTACGTAGAATTGTAGATGATGCTACTTCATTGATACCCATGCTTTACTATCTCTCGTTCAATTTGGATTTACGAAAGGGATTTAGATGTCAAACGGACCTGTTCGGGGCCACTGGCGATATTATTCGCGCTACTAATCAAGGTCAAATAACCATACTTGCTTTATTAGACTCCTCTATGATCTCTGAAACTGTTGATCATTTTAACATTGTACATCTTAACGCTTGGGACTCTGTTGACATTCTTGGCACACGATTTTTAATCACAATGGTTTTACATTAAATTAAACCCTCTTCAAATAATTTAAGAAATTAAAGAATTGTTATTACAATTACAGTCGCTGTCCAATTTATTAAGGCCACTTGCTAAAATAGCGAATATATAATGAAAAGCGTGTTATACAAGCATGAGATTATTCAGAGCTGTTGATAGACATCGTCACAACTATATAACTAATATTTTGTAATGCGTCCTTTGGCTTGCACTTATTATTTTCGGCATACTGTCTACGCAAATGTTCATGGTATCTCTAATTGTAGCGTCATCTTACCATACATCCTCAATATTTCTTAGTAATTGCTCTTTTGTAGTATTTCTTCTTGAATACACACGTGATTTTACAACACTCCACACGTTCTGCATTGCATTGAGGTCAGGAGAATTTCCCGTAACACTGGCAGAACGTCAGTTTCCCAGAAAAGTTTGCATGGATGATATATAGCATCAAAACATCTTCCAATACGCGCTTATATTGGTGTTGATTCATGGTGCCTTGGTAAAAATACAGTGGTCCAGAACATTCGACTGATATATAGAACCATACCATAACTGACGGAGGGTGTTTCATCGTTTTTAGAACACCAGCTTCAGCAAACCGTTCAGATGGACATCGTCTAACAGATTGATCGCTTTGGGTCACGACTTCTAGTTTTGACTCATTGCTGAATACGATCTTACATTACATATCCTATTCCTTTGGCAGATATAAATAATATAAAGCGCATACAAGCAATAACTTAAACTGCAACACTAACACATAAACACGGAAAAGACGTTGTTGCATAAACGGATCTACAATAGTAACCGATCCAAATAATATTCTACGAATTACAGTGTTTTAATTTTGTTTCTACCCATCTTCTATACAGTGCAAAGTGATTCATGAGGGACATAATAATAAGCTAGAGGTCATAAAGTGGCACTTTCTCAATTTCTTAGAAAGATATCTAGGGAACGTATTTAGAGAGGTATTGTAAACCCTATTCATGAATTTTATACTTGCATTTGCAAATTATCGCGTTGGAAACACACAGAAGCTTAAATTTATAAGGTGGCCCTAATAAAATGAACAGGGACTGTAAGCCTATTTATTAGATACAGCTTTTCGGAATTATTTTAATGAAGTAATGTTGTTTGGAAATATAAAGATTTGGATTGAACTTGATGTAACAAATATAAATATTAATTGTTTAATTTTGTTTAATCTGCTGCAAATTTAAGAATTATCTCGGATAACTCTATCGGATTCCGTGTACTGGTGAACAATTGTATTAAAACGCTTACTTTAATCTACGAGGTTTATACCCATATACATCGCTCCCATATTTACGTATAAGGCTTCACTTATCTGAGACAAACGTATTGTCTCAGTTCAACTGATGATCCTGTTCATATCACCCTAGTGTTGATAACGTCATGCCTACATATACGAATTCAAAAAATTTAGAACTGTTGCTTGCGTTTTGGGTACAATCTGTTCAACGTAAAAAGAACTGCGATTTTTTGAAAACTACAAAAGGTATTTATCTGCATTTTTGTTTTTACATGAAGTCCACTGAAAATATTGACATGTTTTTAATTAATAAACAGTAAAACCGTTATCGTTAGCGTTAGCCCTAGCACCTTTTAGAGATACTTTCGAACACTCTTTTGGCGTAATCAACGGAAACAGAATGTCGAAGACTCTTTCAAAGTTGCTCCAAATTGTAAACAGACATCTCTGCAAGCTTACCCTTCACGATGGCTCATACATTTTCAATAGAGTTGCCATCAGGGGATTGAGAGGGTCAATCCATTTTGATGATGGCATTTTTGTGCTTCCAGGCTCTGCAAAGATGACTAAGATGTTTCGGGTCGTTGTCCTCTTGTAAGATCCAATCTTTATTATTCTATCCCAACATCTTGTTGGCTGATCTTAGGAGGCCAAGCTTGCTTTTCACTATTTTTCTAAGGATATTCATTTCTACCGATCGACTTTTTATTTAGAAAGCGCATGTTCCTTTCTTGCTGAATACATTTGTACGCATTCTGCATTTGCGAATATATGAACATATTGGTCTCATCATAAACTACTTGATGCTTGTGATTTTGATCTATGAAAGATACTTTTCATTAAAATGTCTAAGAATTTTAAAGTTTACGTTAAAACAAAGACAGATTTATATCAGCTAATAACGTATTTATAATTCTTACACCACATGTCAAAACCATATCGCCATAGTATTACTCTTTTACATTTTGATAGTATAACAATATAATAAAAGTACATCGGAAATAATTACCAAATTTAAACTTCAAACTCATCTCTTACAATAAACAAGATTCTTCTATAGTGACCCAAGAATTTCAGACAGTCTCTAGAGTAGGAAATAACGCATGGGAAAGTGTTCGATCTTCATTAGTCGATCAATTAAACAAATAATAGAAAATAACTTACCGGTATAAGGTCAAGGCCCGCCACGGCGCCAGGTGTTGGAGCTCTTGGTCGCGGAGAACCACCGGGAGAACTATGCGGAGTATCGGCCGTGCAAACTCGACTCAGCGGCGAATCTAAAAAAAAAGGCACGCATAATGTTGGCAAACAACCATTACTCATCTTCATAAAATGAACAGTTTGAAACAGAGATATACAAAGTATCCTTGAATTTGTAAATGATGTATAGAATATGGGTAGAACATCTACATCAAACTATAAACAGCTTGTAAATGTTTAGGTTAAAAGATCTATCTTTTTTCAGATCAATCATTCCTGATCAACGTACATACATACAGCTGTGGCCATATGTATTCGCCACCTTTTTTTGTTTTTTATTCCGACGAATATATAAGAAATAAAAGAAAATTGATCGATAAAAATGTTTCATTGTGAGTGTATACAAATATATACAGATATTCCTTAATATTTGGTAGCTCCTCCCTGGGCTTTTATCACCGCACGAATTCGTCGGGACATACTGCTCGCTAAGTTGTAACACTATTCGGGGGTGATTTTATTCCACTCTTCGAATGTTTTTGTTTTTAGGCATTGCTTTGTGGTACATGAGTATTTAGCTACATTTCGCTTTAAAATGTACCATAAATGCTCAATTGGCGATAAGTCCGGGGATTGTGCCGGCCATTCCAGGACCCGCACGTTATTTTCCTCGAACCAGCGCATTACTTCGCGAGATTTATGGCACGGTGCATTATCTTGTTGGAAGTAATATTCTGGCTCATCATTATCGAATAATTTTAACGCACACGGTTCCAGAACTTCTTCCAACATGTCGATGTACGTCCGACTGTTCATTCGGCCCTCGCAGACGAACAGTTCTCCGACGCCTGTTGCACTCATGGAACCCCAAACCATTATGCTACCACCCCCAAACTTGACAGTCGGGATGATACAGTCTGGATGGAAGGCCTCTCCTCGCCTGCGTCGCACGTATTGAGGCCCAGGTTTACCACAAAGCTACCAACATAAACATGAATACTGTTACATTTTGGAACCCATTAAAAAGGATAAAAACAGTGTAGATACCAGGAATTGAATACAGAATACCGCAAATACAATAATTATGTATTACTTACCTCAATATTTGACTCATCTGTTCACATAACATTGGCCCAATTGTCAATGGTCCAGTCGCGGTGACTTTTAGCCCACAGCAGTCTCATCTTCTTTTGTTGCGGAGACAACCGTGGTTTATGTCGAGCTTTGTATCCACCTAAATTTAATTCACAAAGGCGTCTTCTAACCGTGCGAGGAGAAATAGCAACATTATGTAGCCGGAAAAGCTTACTGGAAAGCTGTTTAGACCCTTTTTTCCGGTATCGCAAAGTCATCCGCTCTAAGACTCGCTCATCTCTGCTAGTTGTCTTCCTTTTTCGACCAGTTTTCGGTTTGTTTGTCAAAGATCCACTCTCTTTCTCTATCGTTTTATCGTCATTCTAACTGTCGATCGCGCACATTTCACTTGTCGGTCAATAGCAGACACCGACAACCCTTGCTTTTCTAACACCACAATTTGTCCTCGCTCTACCTCCGTCAATTCGCGTGTTTTCGGCATTACTTTTTACTGTATACTATCGTCTTACACAGACAAAATCACAGACACAATATCTTCACTCTAACTAGCTCAACCTTACTCTTACAACTTTTAAGAAAAACTGAAGAAATTTTCAGAAGTTATAATTTTACGTCTATTTTCTAATTTACTCAGAATGGCCTACCATAAACCATTAAACCCTCATTACCAGGTACCTAGTTAAGTCCGTCATCGACCCTGATACTTAGATATACGATAATATTCGTGTAACACGTTCAAAACGAGAGTGGCGAATACATATGGCCACAGCTGTATGCACAGTAGTACGAATATGTTAACGATCATTAAGATTTTAATTGAAATTGTTAGTCGCACTTAAAAGAACCAAAGCAAGTAATACTAAGTAATAACTTTCGATATACTAGTGTATATTATATAAAAAGAAACTAAAATACAAATGTGGAAACTCTTATTCACTTCGGTACAGCCAATTGAAACAATTCTGAAATAGGGCAATCCACTATGTGAAACGTAAAATGAGAGAAATTCATTCATTTCCAAATTTACTCTTACGTGAGTATATAAATTACACCAGGGGATATAAATTATATGGCACTAATCCGGCGTAAAGCCCATTAAGCACAGCGAATAATGCTGAAATATACAGATCAGTTCGCTTAAGTAGATATATAAGCATACCGATATTGTGTAGCAAAGCAAGCGAATGTATATTGGACGCTTTCAGCTACATCTCATTTCAACAAGTTCAGGCTATGATAAGTTGTGCGCAAGCCTTGTCTTGAGTGATCTGAGTGATATTTTTAAAGAACCTGAAGTCTGATAATTCAATTTCCATGCTATTACCAACGGTTAATTGGATTAGTTATTTGTCAAATTCTTATTGATTATTACAGGACTTCCGGGATCATACTTTAATAATGGTATTGAATTATTGGGAAAACGTTGAAATAAATGTAATGAAGTTTCAGGAGATTATAATGAAAAATAAAAGATATTTTGCGTCAAAAAGAAATTGTTTCACCAGCAAACATTTTTTAGATAGGCCGCGTATGTATCTGTCAGGTGTACTTATCTGTATATTATATTTTAAAAATATCTTTAAACTTAATGGAATGCAACATATTTCAACTATAGCAAACGATACATCTCTTTAAAATAAAGTATGGTTTCCCTTTCTTCATGATATTTTAAAGCTTATTATAATCATTTTTCATACCCTAGCTGATTGCCCTCGCAACGCAGTACTTTTATCATTTCTAATTAGAGTGTAATTAAAACAAATATCTGCTGAATATGAAACAGTTAAAAACCTATTCAACATTCAATTCGTTAAAAAGCGAAAACACAATTAGTTTCCGTCTTAATTTTATATGACTAAATAGCTCAAAATGGAGATGTTCGTCTATAGAAAACTATAGTTATTTTTATGTGATCAGATTTACAGGACCATCTCCAAAAAGCAACCAAGTAAATCTTCAAAAATGTTTAGTAATTCAACGAGGATACAAAACTTTTAATATACTGTTTAAAATTTGCCATCGTACTCGTGCAAGTTACCAAAAATATAATATATTGCATTTCACATATAAACTATAAATTACATTATCATGAATAACGTCTTTATTATTAATTTTGATCAACCTATACTCTATTTTTTAATTCGGAGGAGTAAAATGAGAAGACAGGTTTACACAATAGAATTCTTCAAAGCTTAAGTTGTAATTACGTAGTTAATTATATATTAATTACAAAAATAAATAATTAATTAACGAAATATAGAAAACACTGCAGACTAACTAGAATTTAACGTTATTATTATTAATAAAAGTACGATATCCTTTATTAATGGAAGTAGATGAATGTTGCTCTATTCTACTATAACTATTATTTTTAGATGATTATTAACAAGCGAAAAACAATTTAGACTAATATTAAATTTAGCATATACACATTAAACAATATCTTGACCTTAAATACACGGTAATAGATGACATTACCTTCTAAAATACTTATTCACAATCACCTTCCATTTACAACAGCAGTAATTCTCATTCTGGGATTATCTATTATAACATTGGATATGTTACAATATATTACAAGAAATAAAAAACAATAAAATATAAATATATTAAAACCATAGAAAATGGTGCAAAGTGCCAAATGTAATTATTATTTTTATGAACACTATATATCGCAATCTATGAAAACTAGCTTTCTCAGTTCAGTACAGCCAATTGAAGTAAATTAAGAAAACTCCTTCAGAAAACCGAAATCTAAATAAGTGAAATTCATTCATTTCTAAATCTACTCTTACGTGAGTGCATAAATTACCTCAATTACCTGGCATTATGAGCACTAATCCAACATAAAGCCAATTACGTGCATCACGGTAAGTAATGCTATAATATACAGATCAGTTCGCTCAAGTAGATGCATAACGATATTTGATGGAAAGGCAATTGAATGTATATAAAACGTTTTCGGCTACATTTTATGTCAACCAGTGTTAAGCTCGTCTTCAAAAGAACTGCAAAGTAAATCTTTCAAAACATTTCGTAATTCAAACAAGATACAGAGCTTTTAATATACTGTCTAAAATTTATCACCATAGCCGTGCATATTACCAAAAATGTATTATTAGTAACTACATTATCGTTTATTATTCGTAACCATTAGGCACGAATTACAACGCGATAAGCAAATTTGCTGCGTCAAGTTAAGTAAATCCTTTTCGTTTTAAAAGACCTCTTTTGACGAACAAAAAGCTGAAATACTGCATTTGTAAGCTTACGCTTCCAAATACTGTTGATTATTGCATATTAATAAAATCTATAGACACGTAATTCCCTACACCTTAATCATTATATCGGACATCCTGTAGTTTTCTTGGCCTCACTTCGATTGTTTCCAGATAAAAAGAAACCTAAGACAACCTGTATGCTTTTAACAAATTAAATATATTAAATTTGCAAGTCTAAATAGAACTCCCTTGTCAAGATAGATCATATCCCCCTGTCGCGTACGTGTTTATTGTGTAAATTATGGCTGCAATGAGCACACGAATTCACTATTTCCGGCCGTTTTTATTGTAACGAATTTACAATGGCGATAAAGAGCACAATTATGGGTCGATAAGTGTTCCTACAGCGCAAATATGCAGTACATTAACGGGGTTTTAATAGCAAATATTGATCATTCCACTTCCAACTCATCGCGACGCTGAACAAATCCATTAACGCCAAAATGAAAATCTATTTTTCGAGACGAATACATGTTGCTAGTGTGGATGATTCAATTCTGGAAATATATAGAATTCGTGCTATACTGTATCGTTTACTTTGATAATAAATTATTGGAATTTCGCGAAAAATTTTCGAGATGAAAGTTAATTTTAGTGACGGAACCTGATTTATTTCTGATTTGGGTTATCTTGATTTATTATTTTGTTATTTATTGCGGACTTTTTGTACAAATGAAGATTAGATATAGGCAACCAATAAAAAAATTTACCTCTTTTTTTAATATTATTATTCTCTCAAGAGGAACATACAGGATAATAAATACACATATACATGCCATAAATAAGTCGTAGGATCAAAGACAAGTAATCATTATAAGTAAAAGTAAATAAATATACAGCCCGCAATAATAGTATAGGCCACCCATAAATTTTGAAATAATAATAATAATAATAATAATAATAATATTTAATGCCCAACAGATACAAATATCCAATTACAAGGCAATGTTAAATAATGTACACATGCAAATATAAATAACATAAAATTAAAGTATGTCAAATTAGAAAACTTAGTAACTAGTTGCTTTAATTTAAATTAAAAAAAAAAAAAAGTAGTTTACCAGTGGTTAGGAAAAAAGAGAACGGAAAAAGTATTCAACTAAGTGTAACGCACCGTCTACATACCGTCAAAAGGGACGGTAAAGTGCAGGTATGTATATCCAACTCGACAAACTCCATAGAGTTGAAATTGCTACACAATCTGTGTATTGGGGACCTGATGGCGATGTTTGTTCTAGGTGCGAAACAGTAAAAAGTATTTGTTTGCCTAGATCCTGAACGTGGTACAATGAAGTTGATTCTACTCAACAACTCAGGGACATCAAGACCATTATGAAGTAAAGTAAATAGGAATTTACACTCAGCCTGTTTTCGACGTAGTTCTAATGAATCAATATTAAATGCCTCTAGCAGAGCACTGTGGCTAAATCCTTGTATCGGGTAAGTATTAAATTTTTTAAAGTATAAGAACTTCAAACATCTTCTCTGAATCTGCTCTAGAAGATGTATCTGATAGATGTACATAGGTGACCAGACCAAGGACGCATACTCCAGTCGAGACCGAACAAAAGCGAAATAAAGAGGAAGAATTGCTATTATAGAAGCAAATGGTCGTGTAACACGTATAATGAATCCTAACATACTCAACGCTGATGTACAAATACTGGATATGTGCTCCATAAAGGTCAGTCTTGAGTCAAAGACGACGCCCAAGTCTCTCATAGAGGTCTCCCTAGGTAAAGAAGATCCAGCCAAGTGGTAGGTATATATAATTGGAGTCGTCTTACGAGTGTAGGTGACAATTTTGCATTTGTTTACATTAACTGTTAGTCTGTTGTTGACACACCACGTGTGGAATATATCGAGTTGGCTTTGCAAATGATTGCAATCCTGAGAATTATAAATTGTTGAGTACAACTTCAAGTCATCTGCGTATAACAACTTTGGACAGTTCAGTTGATAGCACAAATCATTTATATATATGAGGAACAGAAGTGGACCCAAGTTACTCCCCTGAGGAACTCCAGAGCTCGGCGCGAAGTAATCAGACTCAAATCCCATGTATGTCACAAATTGCTTTCTATCAAGAAGATACGATTGGAATAAAGACAAAAGAGAAGACGAAAATCCAATATTGTCCAATTTATTAATAAGCACGGTGTGGTCGATTCGATCAAAAGCTTTTGTTAGGTCAGTATACACAACATCTACCTGTCCACCGGCATCAATACTATCAGATAGGTATTGTGTAATTGTAACAAGATTAGTTACCGTAGATCGTTGAGCAACGAAACCGTGTTGGTCATTTGAAATCCAGGGTCTAACTTGAGCATAAATATACTTGTACAAATATTTCTCAAAAACTTTAGCAAAACTATTTAATAACGATATGGGACGATAGTTGGAAATAACACACTTCTCACCATTATTAAAAACAGGCACCAATTTGGCAATCTTCCACACAGACGGGAAGGTGGATGTTTTGAGAGCGAGATTGAACAAGTAGCAAAGAGGAGAAGCAAATATACTTGCACAATCCCTAACAAAAAAGGCCGGAATGTCATCACTACCCGCCGTGCAATTATTCTTTAAAGATTTCATAGCACACACCACATCCATCTCAGTTACAGAACCTAGGTCAACCATAGTAGCGCACGAAGCAATTGGAGCAATAGGCGTTGGAGCAAATGAAGGAAGGTACACCGATTGGAAAAACTCCCGCAAGGCGCTCACTATGGAAGGTGGGTCGTTATACGTATTGCCGTAGTCCTCCTTCATAGTTCTAGGAAATAAGAATTATATTGAAAAGTTCGAGTAAGCAACCCGTGTTGCAAACGTATAAAGTTGATTGTAGCAATTGCTAGTACTGGAATTGCGAAAGTGGTGATGAGCAAAGATATTCAGGAAAACCACAGCGCGACAAAAGTATAAGCCATATCATCAGTTTTAGTTTTGTCCTGAACGAGTACAGCGCAAATAAGGAGAATATTTTAGAATAAAGTCTTTACATTGTGTATTAAATGTTACTGTATAAACCTGCTTCCTACATCAAGATGATATGTGGACAACAATTGACTAACACTGAAATGGGTTTAATTCGTACTTGGCGCGACAAAAATTGGTCAGTTGCAAAGATAGCAGCAAATTTGTACGGAATCCCTCTTGTAATTCGCAGTTTCTTAAATAAAGGCGAAAGTTACGGGAAAGCACTCAAATCTAGAAGACCCAAAGCACAATTTGAAGGTTTGTATCAAACTTAGCAATGACTGCTAGACAAATAGCACCAGCAGCAGATGCAAACTCCAATCTGAGAAATGTTTAACGTCTGCTGAAAGCAACAGCTCACTCAACACGAAAACGACTGCAACGAAAACATCGTTTAACCCGTAAGCATAAAGAAGCCAGATTAGCATTTACAACCGTGCGTGTACATTGGCATAAACACTGGGTTGTGGTAGTGTAATGATATGGACAGGTATAGGGTATAACGGAGAAACCGACATCAAAGCAAAATGGATAACGCTAATCATATAAATCTTATCGTCGATCAAATATCATGACATGCTGAACAGATTACATGCCGGGTCTTTGTGTTCCAGCAAGATAACGCGGCTATCAACCGTATTCAAATTGTAAAAGATTATTTTCGAAGAAAGAAAATATCAGTTCAGTATAAACAGGTGAACATGATCGAAAGTGCTTGGAGTATCTTAGCACATCGTGTATACAGCGGTGGAAGACAATTCAATTCAGGAATTAACAACCTTTATATTTTTTTAGCGGAATGGGGGCGTAGAACAAAAACTTATACAAAAGTTGTTTCACACTTTGCTAGAGAGAATGCTTGATGTAGTAGGGAAGCGAGGTGGTCCAACGCACTATTAGAAGTTATTTATAAATAAGTAAATTATTATTTTACATGTTTATAAAGTTTAATTAAATCATGTCCTATACTTTTGACGCACCTTTTTTCGTCAATAAGACCAAATTACCGTCATATCGCGTATTTTTGTCGCAAGCAGTGATAGAGATAGTGAAGTTTGTTTATCATATTTAGAAAATATCCAAACTTGATATATTTGACAAAATAATGAAATTTCTTTAATAAATATAGAGTGCTATACTCTTGTCGCAGACTGTACAGATAAAGAATATGTAAACGTTGGTGACATGGTAAAAGTATTCACTTGTACTCTGATTAAAATTTTCCATAGAATGTTTTTTATCGGAAAATATTGAAGTTAATAGGATATATTATCACTAGGGATTGGCATTCACAGATATATTCCAGGACCGGACTTAGATGAAATTGGACAGAGTAATACAATAATACCTAACATGCTGTACATTATGTATGTGATGTACAGGATGGGGCATAAAGATCTTCCACATTTTGAAGAGGTATAAAGAAATGAAGAAATTTAAATATAAAAGAACAATTGAAAATATTCATGAAAAAAGCATAGAATATAGTTTCTGCATGTGTTTAAAAAATTACATCAGGCAAATGGCGGCTGTCGTCAATATATAGCTAGAAACGTTCCCGGGAGTTTACTATCACTCTCCGTGTTAGTTGAGGTGGAATACCGTTCATTTCCTATCGAATACTTCCCTTCAAATCCTCAAGAGATGAATGAATTTAGGTATCCCTAAAGGAAAAGTAAAAGCGTTTGCTCATTGGTTTTTCTCAACATTTATATGATTAACTTTTGGAATAACTATTGTATTATCTGAACGACTCATCAAAAACCGTTCAAAACGCGTATCGCACGTTTTCTGATATCGATTTGACTGATTACTGACTTTAAGGCTTTTTTTAGTTCTTTTAAATAAATTAATTTGAGCTTCGTGATCTCAGCGGACAGAAAAAATCAATTTCAGAAGAAATTGGAAATGTGGATGAACGATCATCGATTCAAGTTAAAATTACAGCAACTGAAAGAACTAATATTCTAAGAATGATGACTATTGACAGTGCTTTGGTTTCTACAATCTTCTGGCGAAGAAAGTTCCTTTGAATAACCTAATACTACTTCAGAATGCTCACCTGAAACGCAATTATTCACGTTATACATTTCCCAAACGCGAGAAATGCAACACAAATATTTTGCTTCACTGCTGGTAAGCAAATAATTTATACGCAAACTAAGTCGTAAATCAAATGAATGCGTTCAACGATTGCTTCTACATTTGAATACCAGGTAATTTAAATACCGTAGCACATAAGTGATCTGGTATAATAGCCGAAGGTCAAACAGATCGAATTGGCTAGTTATTTTATGAAACAAGGATAGAGTAATTCGTAAGTAATATATGTATCAAATCGTGACTAAAACTTCTAATGTGAGATAAGGTCAATCACTGTTAAATTTGTGGGAACAGAATGGAAGAGGTTCTTTTATTACTTTAAGGGCTTAGCGTAGAAGGGTTTCTTTGCTAACACTCGTATGTTAGAGAGATTTGAAACATTTGTAATGCCAACTTATTACTTTAGTTATAACACATCCAGAAAACAAAATCATCAAATGAAACGTTTATTTTCGCGATGGAAATATAGCATAAGATAAACATTTCATACTTCACTTAAATATGTTTATTCTACCGAGACGCTATTTTAGTGTATTTATAACCATCTCAAATAATCTGTGAATATGTTTGCGCCGTTGAAAGGTTTTGCAAAAATGGAGTAAAAAGTCAAAGAGGTATTGATTTCAATTTGCATTTATCGTGCTCTTTCAGCTTGTGCGAATACTGGAAGTGGAAGATAAATCTATCAGTTTCAGCGCGAAATAAACGAATTCTATGAAATGCATAAAATTTAAACCGGAAAACATGTTTGTGGAGAATAATCATAAATCAGCTCTATAACAGAAACAATAGCATCTTTTGTTGATCTATCGGTTGAATTATGACTTAAAACCTTTTTTTAAATTCATTTAAATGCAAGCTTTTTGGCTTAGAGTGTACGAGGGCGACTTGAAATATTTCCGGAATCGACAAGAAAAGCAGGATATTGGCGCGGTTTTTTATTTTTACTTTTCGATATAGTCTCTTCGATGATCAATACACTTTGTCGAACGGCGCTCCAGTCTCTTCAAGCTGTCGGAAAAGTAGGATGTTTCGAGGTCTGCAAAATAACCATCTGTAGCGGCGATGACCTCCTCATTTGAGGCAAATCTCATTCCCCTTATTTTTTCAGGTTCAGGAATAGGAAAAAGTATCTGGAGGCTAGGTTCGGTGAATATAGAGGATGAGAGACTAATTCGTAGCGTATCTTATTCAATTTGGACACGATGATACGGGATAAATAAACCAGCGCATTGCTTTGGTGGAAAAACATTTTTTTCCACTGCAAACGAAGCCGTTTCTTCTTTAATGCCGCATCGAATCGGGTCAATAAGTCGCTGTAGTATTGCTTCGTGATCGCCCTATTGACCGATCGACCGATAGTTGATGAGAATAACACCTTGGGAATCCCAAAAAATGGTCGCCATGACCTTTCCAGCCAACAGAACGGTCTTTGCTTTCTTCGAAGCCGATTCGCCCGGAAAAGTCCACTGCTTCGACGGTTCCTTGGTCTCCGGTATGTATGGTGGATCCAAGTCTCATCCAAGATTACGAAACGTATGAAGAAATCCCTTGAATTGCGTTGGATCCTGGTCAGACACTCTTCCGAAACGGTAACCTGATTTCGTTTTTGCTCCGCTGTGAGCAAACGCGGTACTCATCGCGCCGAAAGCTTTTCATAACCAAAATTTCACGAAGGATATGGTCAACTCGTTCTTCTGAGATGCCTGTTGTCTCTGCTGTCTCTTTCAGCTTCAATCGGCGATCGTCTAACACAACATCATGAATCCATGCATCCGCCATGAACCTCTAGCAAAATATTTCGAATTTCGGTGGCCGTTTTCCCAGCCAGCCAGAAGTGTTTTATCACTGCACGAAATTCGATTTTATCCATTTTTGCGGAACCAGCTGACTTCCTACACAAAACACACTCTTAAACAACAACTATTGGCAGTAGACGTCTGAAATTTTGATAGTTGCTATAAAAAAGGTTGCCCTTGCTGATCAATGAATCCACTTCAACCTTCATTTCAGGTCGTCCTCGTATTATCTTTTTTAGCTGATTACTAATCTGCAATATGCTTTGATAATTTGATCTGATGTCGTGCAATCAGGCCCAATATTATACAAGATATACAATAATAAATATAGAAAATTATACAAAACGTACAAGCTAGTTTAGTCTGTTCTATAGCTTGAACACATTAAATATGTTGGAAAAATAGTGTGCTTTGCGAGTATGTTTTGTCTATGAATTGTTATAATTAGTACCGAATAGGAGACACACAAGCAATTTGGTATACCTTTTTGTATTATAAAAGTATATAACAAAGTAAGAGGACAAACTAAGAAATACAAAATAAAAAAGATATCGACATCTAACATTTGTTCTAAACAGTACGGTCCTGCAATAGCCTCAACTTCTTCCGAGATTCAATGATTACTCATCAAAAAGATACTTGGGAGACCACAGAGCGTCAATGTTTTGTCAATCACATGCACAATATTCCAATAAAAACTTTGTCCTTCTATTGCGACACCGGTTCAAGCTTTTAAAAACATAATACGTTTTGACATTTGCAATTTAAATACCACTGCACTTGTTTTTCATAATTACCTAGACTCTCTATTGTCATTGCTATACTGGAAGATTAACTTCCAACTTGTAGACATTTCTCCACTTCTGTATTATTTTCATGTGTTGCTCTGGACTCATAATTTCAAGTGTCTTATTGATAAATTTTTCGATATGGCCAAAACACATATCTGGAGAAATGTAAAAGAAAACGAGAACCGAAAACACAATAGTTCAACCTTTTTCTCCACTCGGGGATTGTAATTTAACACCCAGTTTGATTGAACATTCCAATGAAAATTGAGTTTCTATTTGGTGCACCATTTGGTGTATCATCACTAAATTCAAAAGTTGGAAGAGTCTTTGATGATCTAGTGTAGTCCATACGAGTACGTACGACCTGATTTGATTTTCCTTTAAAACTCCCTTGTACAATTGTAAAGTGGTGAATGTTCTAATGCATACTGCAATAGGCAGCTTGATCTATGATTGTATGTGTACCAAATTCTTCTGACGATAGAAGCTAAATGTTACTATCTTATGATTATCGTGGATCCCTTTCAGAAAGTAGTAGAAACACTTTGCTTCAATTATGTGAATTCTATACTACATCATTGCTCGATGCTTTGATTTGCTATCTACTGCCTTTTTGATTGACCTTTAAATTGTCACTAAGAATTGCCAAAACTGACATTATGTTTACAAGTAAAAAAATCTCAATATCCTCGGTTATCGTTTATATGAGTAAAATCACCCAAGAAATTGGAGGATCTTCACACTCCGTGGTATAAAATCCGCCTTATCAATCATGAATCTTGATGACATCTAAAAACCAACCCAATGACGTTAAACACTTGTCATGAAAAAGGCGTTAAAATTTTATATTTAAACTTATCTACCAGTTGCGAATATCTGATTTATATTTTCACTTACATTTTATTTATGACACAAAAAAATATGTTTTTTAATTTCGTATTTTCTTTGACGGTCATCAAGTTTATTAAATATAACCTTTTTTAAAAAAAAGTTGAAATTAAAAGTTAAAAAAAAATGCTAATTTAGTATCCATAATGAATGAACGAAAAACACACTCGAAGCTGTAAGAGAATTTTTCATTAAAATGATTTATAACCAGCGCATATTACTTTAGATATATACTGACTCTACTAAATTTATGCTACTACCACTACTCCTGAATTTATCTTAGAACTTTGCTCCTACGACAAATTGCTTTAATTGAATAAAGTAATTTTAAATCGTAATATTTACTTCTCTAAAAATAGAAGGACATGCGTTATTTAGCATATTCTTTGAAGTCCGGATGTTTTATTTACGGAATCGTAGACCTCTCAACGTATCACTTTATAGATACATATTGCAAACATTTATCAAGAAATACGTGAACTGACAAAACCCCATAGTATTCCATGAATGTTGATGCGATCGGATAAAGCCAGATAAAGGTGTTATCGCAATTCGACATATTGTTTTTGAAACCTAAAATGTAATACTTTATTTTTTGTCTTTAATGTTACGATGTCGTTTATAGAACAAAGTTATATATGAAGACGAAATAATTATAATGAGAGATGCTTTTAGACTTTGTGTCAAAGAGTTATTAGTGCAGTGAAAAACAAAGACAGTAATCAATATTACAATATATTAGTATTATTCACGTTTTACGTTATTAATAGAGATCTAATAATATATTTGATGTAATAGATAATTATATTAGAACAGTGAAAATTAGCTTCTATATATCATATAACATAAAAATGTTTACGATATTGGTTGAATCTTTAAACAAAGTAGAATGCGTGTTTATTTGCGGTGAACAAGTGTTTGACGTTTCAGCAGCATTTTCAACGGATCACACTACTCACTAGACAAAACCGATTTAAAAAAAGTGTCTATGTACATAACACATCCATTCATTTCTAAATTTAGCGCGATCATGTTACAAGTGGGTGGACCATTTTTTATAACTATACTGTTTTAGATTCTACTACCATTACTTATTTATCACAGTTAGTTGTTAGTCGTTTAATGTACTAGTGGTTATTTCTACTGTTGCGTTTCCTAAGTTTAGATTTGCTTTGTGTAGTATCTAATTTTTATTTTTAGAAACATATGTTTACTTACACAGATTTAAATGAAACTTGAATTTATAGACGGATGTAGTGTAAAAACAACATTCTTAGCTGCCAAATCTCACTTTAGCAGGATGTAAAACGGCCTAAGCTCAACATTGTTTGTCGATATTTGTCTCAATAACTCAGAAACTATAAGGGATATCAATAAACGATGGCGCAGCACTTTCACTGCAGCAAATATTTTGTAAAACGCGCGAAGCTCCACGCTTTTCGCTGTTTGACTTATTAACTCAGAAACTATAACGGATATCAAAATATGCTAAGACAAGATTTAAACTGTATTACATGCTTTAAACAAAGATGCAAATATTTGTTTAAGAAAAGTATCCTCCACCCCTTTAGTTTTTCACAACTATCATAACTACTATATAATACAGAACTACAGATTTTAAGAAGAATTTATATATGCATACATGGTGTTCATTTCATTTCTCACCCCACATTTGCATTCCCCCTGAACAACAAACACGTTAACACGGAGCTCAGAGTGCAACTTAATGGAGACACCCTTCGTCATAACAAGTGCCCGAAGTACCTTGATGTTACCCTTGACCGTACCCTTTCATACAACAAACATTCTGAAAATACCGCTGCCGAAATAGGAACTCATATCAATATTATTCAAAAACTGGAAACTCGTATCAATATTATTCAAAAACTGCGTGGGTCGACATGGGGGCTTTACCTAGCGCATATCAGTTGAATACTGTGTCCCGGTGTAGCTAAACAAGTGCCACACCAACTTGATCGATATCCAGTTGAACTACACTATGCGTTTAATAATTGGGGCAATTCGATTAACACCAGCCTATTGGCTTCCTTTGCTGAGTAACATCTAACTCCCCGCAATCAGTAGAAGCGAGGTCTTGCTTAGGGAATACCGCAAGCTGTGGGAAGATCTGGAATTGCCCGTGCACGAAGACATATCAAGTTTGCGACGAAGTAGACTCCGCTCCAGAAATCCACCGCTACGGCAAGTGGAACAGCTAGATGCCAGTAGCATCGAGGTGAGAGGCTTGTAGGATCATAACTGCGAACTTACTGAAAATCCTGAAGAACGTTAGTGGTTCCGAGGAAATGCCAGTGGCACTGCTGGCATAGAAGTTGGCAAGAAATTGTGGGTCAAATTAAACAGAGCTCACACTGGGTATGGTCGATGTGCGGACTCGCTTTACAAGTGGGGTGTTGCAGAGTCTCCGCTTTGTGATTGTGGGGCTCCTAATCAGGCTATTAAACACATTAAGGATGAATGTCCCTTGCGTTTCTACCGGGGAAGTTGGAACGACCTCACGAAGGCTGACGTAAAACCCTTACATGGATTAGAAATTCAGATATTGATGCTTAATTAGTTTTATATGTAGCTTTGTTTTGTCTTTCTGTATTCTTGTTATGTACAGATACTATATGTTATATGCTTTTTATTTTCACACTGCATATGAGCCATACGAATAAATAAATAATAATGGTCTTAATAAACGAACTACTTCCGGAATTGAGCCGTGTCATAATGAGATGTATAGATATTAAATAAGAGTAAGAGGATAAAGAAATAAAAAGAAAAAAAGAAGGTTTTTGCCTCTAGCGCGGTTAACACGTCGAGTTACCGTGACCTTCTGCCAAAGTGGTTTCGCCTCTAGCGTGGTTTACACGTCGAATTACCGTGCCACTTTGGTTTCCCTGTTTCTCCTGAAGAAGCCTCCTACGACGGAGGCAAAACGTCGAGATCCCACCTTTCTCTTTTGTCCTCTTTCTGCTTTTTCTTTCTTTCTTACTGTTTTTTCATTTTTCTTCTTTTTATCTCGTTTTCTTTTTATTTCTTTCTCCTTTTACTCTTATTTCATTTCTATATATCTTATCATGACACAGTCCAATTCCGGAAGTAGTTCGTTTATTACTAACTCTGGCCGTGGAGGCTTACGTATTCATTTCAATAATGGTCTTTTCAAAGAATACATTTTGATTTCAGTTTTTTGAAATTGTTCGATTGGTTTCGGATTTTTTTATTTTTTTTATTTTAGGCTTGAATATCTACTACTTAAACACACTTTGACAACCTACAACGTTTTGGTTTTGTTTTCAAAATTATTAAGGAATTTAAATATTTTTTTACAGAAAAAAATCAATCCAACAATTGTTCAACATGTTGACCATTATTCGCTAAACGACGGTATAGCCGTTATTCAAAATTGCGGCGTACATTTTCAAAAGCATCTCTTTGAATTCTTAATTCCACGACAGATTGCTGTAATCCTTTGTCTAAATTTTGAGGTTGAAGGGTAAATATAACAGATTTTAAATAACCCAATAGAGAAAAATCTAGTGGATCAAATCAGGCGATCTGGCTAACCATTCTATAGGTCCTCTTCGTTCTACTCCTTTTATTAGAAACATCTTGTCTAACCACTGCCGTACTGGAAGAACATAGTGTGGAGAAGTGGTTTGATAGCATTTTTCAACATATCCGAAACATTTTGGATATACATATATATACATTTAGATATGATTTACGCAAAATCGGCATAAAAACATATCTAAAACATGCATTTTTATTTACCAGATAACTGCTTAAATAACCATAAGGTTAACGATTTTCTTTGTTTTTGAGAAATTTATAAAAGCTTTCAATATTGGTTTTTGTTCCGATGCTCCTAAAATAGAATGATTAGGTAGAAATACAAACCAAACCAACAGATTTTTCTTAAAAATCTGGAAAACAAATCGATCAACTTCAAAAAACTAAACGCCAAAGTGTACTGTTTCAAAAGACCATTCAAATGAGGTATTACTCGAGACTCCTTTCCACTTAAGATTTAAAAGGAGTCCGGGAGCAACTCCAGAGTGTTAAATTGTGTGAGTGAACTTTTGCATAAAACGTTGTCTTCCTCGATAATACTTCTTACATGTTTCAAGCATTTTTTTATAAATTCTCAGACTTTAGGAAATTAAGGGTGAAAGTTTTCAAACGAACTTGAATATAACAGTATATAATGCCTGCCATGAAACATTCCTATTTGTGTAAAAAATACTGAAAATATTTCACAAATGTAATCTATATAAACCCAATTTCAATAAGTGTTGTATTTAAACGCTTCCTTCATCTTGTCCTAGTTATCTCTGTATTACAAATTTACGTAATAATTCTGAACACATCCAGAAGGCGCGCAATCTGCCATATTTACTCCTGAAATTCGATTAAGGAAACATACTCTAATTTGGATTCGAAATCCTCTAGAGGGTTTCGCCATCACTAATGCAGACTTCAAAACAATTAGTTTACCTAGAGCAATCCAGAAAGCTTAATGTTCTCCAAAAGTAAACGCACCTGATTTAAAGCAAACCTGTTACTTCATTTAGCAGGGAAACCCGAATTAAGTCGAAAGCATTTCTGCCTTAAAGGGCTTTTGCTTTGAGGTGGTAATTTATGCCGACGTTTAATAAGAAACTTCGATTGCTTGAAGCGATGAATAATACCTCATAGAGAAGTACCATGACGATTCGTAAATTAAAAGGCAATACACATGCATATTAATGTGGAAAATTAAATTTGTATAACGTTTATTTTTTTGAAACTGTATGAGTTTGCTCTTTATTTTATGAATTGATAAATATGTCTCAGAATTAATGAGAATGGTTATGACTAAAGTGTTTAGTCGAATGAATTTACAATTTAATATTGCCCCCTTCAAGGTATGCTCCTTTAGAATGCACGCAGTGTCTCCAGCGAGTTTCCCATTTCTGCTAACAATTCTGGAAGTTCTATTCCGTGAAGTTGTTTAGAACCAGCTTATAACATCAACTACAATAAAAATAACGGAATATCTGGAATAGGTAAACTACTAATATTTAGAAAAATTCATTGATAATTAATAGACAATATTTCATACCATTACAATATAACGCGGATGAAAGTGGTCTCCAGCTAGAATTACACTCAACTCGCACTTTAGTTTCGCAAGGTTCTAAACAGGTCTATGCATTGGCACAGTCGGTGTCATCGACAATTCACAGCTACACAATTCTACCAATAGTTTGTGCCTCAGGTAAACTTGTTTCTCCTTTATATATTGTAGCATCTTCTTCTAGAAACAACATCCAAGCTATTCTTAACCTGGTTTATAGGAGGCGTATTATTGTAAATACAGGTGAGCACAACGTATTACTACTAGATTCATTCTTCTGGTATATTGAAACAAAAAGTTGTAGTTAATCAACAAAAGGATTCCTAAAAAACCAACAGGAATAATAAAACTTCTAGATGTTTATGGTTTCCGAGATTGAAAAGGTTTTTTTTTTAAAAACGTAATATTAATAAACTATGACAACATATGGCGCAACGTAATACAATTACAATCACTTATACATAACAACTTTCAACGCCACGGCACAACAATTTATTTGCATACAGTTGGTATCAAAGTGAAAACGAACCAGTTTGAACGTCCAGTAAGTTTTACCTTTGGAAATCCACTCGCATTTGCTGTTTAGTTTATGGAGAGGTAGCTAACATGCGATGTTCGTGGTGCAACAAATTTTACTGCTTCCAGAATTTTTTCACTATCTAAGTTGCTACTATTGGGGCGTGTATGTGCATGTGCTATATAAAAAAATAAATACATATGCGACATTACCGCAGAAGGTACGTTCGTCAATATTTATATAGCATAATTTATATTATTTTGTTGGTATAAATTCATTTGTTTTAGATAAATTGTGCACGTATTTAGCGCAATTTTAAATGCTATTTCGTGTTACGCAATCGAAACAATAGAGCATTTCTGTAGTGCGCTGGAATGGGGATAAGCTTTTGATTTTTAAACTACAATGCAAGGCAACTTTCACATACGTTGAAAAAATACTTTGATATATAGCATTAATATTGTCTCTATTTTTATTACAGAAATCGATGCTATATTAACCTGCCATGTTTTTGCACACTATAATAAGTAGTGTTAAGCATGTCCGATGGCGGACTACTCATGGACAAGCTTTCAAATTTTTCTTATTTTCCAGATATGAAACTTCCCTTGTTAAAGCGGCTTTGCTGTATCCCGGATATTTAAAAAGGTGTTTGAAATATATTTACTTACGTGAAATCTAATACCCTTACGGACACCTATCTTTGGCCCTTTCTATAATTTTGCTATTATACACTTTCATAAGTCTAACACCTCTCTCAGTAATAACATTGACTACTGTAAGAGAACTAGATATCACCTGTTTATACTGTTTGATTATATTTCCAGGAAGACGCACATCATGATATAAAGATCTCTGAAAATATTGATTCTTATATTCTAGTTTCTGTCTTGTCTTACAATATTTTACAGAAAATCTTCACCTATAAATCTTTCCTGTATTTCACTACTTGATTTTTCATCTTGATCTTCTTTCTGTAATAATATATTGCCCGCTTCCTTTCTACCACGAGTATTGATTCTGTCATTAAATATAGAAAAGGCAGCGCATTCTAGCAATTTATATTTGAGGTTACTTCTATATTCAGCGTTTTGGATCGTTACACTTCTTTACCGGAAATCGAAATGCCAATATTTATTACCAACTTTGTAACGGATCTGATACTATAAGAATACAACGATGTTGAACAACCAATATGCTAGAGTGGCCATTATAGGCTAACCCAACCGAGAATGTCTTATTTTTTCTAGGGCAATACTTCAGCTTGAGTCCCACTATTAAGGATAGATTTCTTTTTAAGATTATTCTTAAATTCATTAACTTTCCATATCCCTATGTTCTTTTGCGAATATTATTGTAGTTATCTTGGTAGTAATATAGTCTTGGCCAAAAGTATTGAACATCCTACAAATTTTGTACCTGTAAGATAGCCATAGCAGTAAATAAACCCTGTCGTTTAAGAAGTATTTTTAAGAAAGGTTAAAACCAATGATTCACGCCAAAGCTACTAATAAAACACGTGGTGTAATAAAATTTGTCGTTTACTCATAAACATACACAAAAGGACGAAAGGCGCAATGTACTGTGGTTAGATAATACTAAAATAGTTTTATTTAGTTCCGGTGCATGCCAACAACACCAACAAAAACCACCATCGGCAGCATTTCAACTATCGTACATCAAAAATCCGGAGACTCAAGCACCATGCAATGGAGGTGTTTTTCATGGGATGGCGTAGGCCTTTTACATAAGATAGAAGGCATGATGAATGCTGACGTCTATGTAAACATATTAGAAACTGTGCTTCTGCCATATGCAGAGGAAGACATGCCGGTAAGATGGTTATATATGCAGGATAACGACTCGGAACATGTTTCGTGTAAGGCGAAAACATGGTTTCGAGATAATAACGTTCGCGTAAAACAGAATTGAAAACTTGTGGGTGGAATTGAAACAGACTGTATCTGCAGAGAGTGTGCCAAGCTGAATGGCAAAAGATTTCAGTAGAGATGCGTAGGCAACTGGTAAATTCGCTGCTGCACAGGTGTCAAGAGGTGATAAAGAATGAAGATCAAGCAACAAAAAAGTTTTTCAATCCAATTACCTGAATAAAAATGAATTGCTATTTTAATGCTCAATTATTTTCTATGTGCTACAATATTTTTTATTGTCTCTTTGACTTTAAGAAATCTACTTATTTATTATTGTAGTTATGTAACATGTAACTTGGATTTCTTTTATTTAACGTATAAATTGATATTTCAGCCGTATTGAGACCACTACTATTTTCTTGCACATGACTATATATTTTCAACCGATTTGCAAACAAACCAAATCTAAGTGAAAGAAAATCTACATAGATGGAAAAGCCGTTTACAACCAGTAACAGCCATATGTAGTTTCTGGGCTGGTCGAGTGGTCGGGTCGTATTTATTGGGAAATGAAGCTGACACTGCTGTTACTGTTACTGGTGCTTGATATCGAAAGATGATAACAAACCTTTTGTTAGGGAAATTGGAATGTGCGGATATCGAGAACATGTGAGTTCAGCGCGACAGTTCTGCATTTCATACAAATGCTTAGACAATAGACGTTTTACGCGAACGAATTGGTTATCCGATTAGAGAAGGAAATGTTAATCGGTCTGCCCTGGGCCAGTGGGAAGCACCACCCACGAGATATTATGTTTCACTATTAAACCGCAACTTTTGCATTAGCAGTTGAAATAAAATTATTGTTACATTTTAGATAATTTGCGCGTTTTGTTATAAATTTAGAAAGTGGCCTCCGGTTGGAGCACGTCTTATAACGTATTATAGAGTAAATTGCATTATCTTGAATTATTGTTTGGTTAATCAATAAAGTACAGAACTACATACTACATCAACAGCTTGAACTATTGGCTTTATCGAACGAAGCAACACAAGTGTGATAGAAAAGGAATCTTAAGAAAATACGTAAGAAGCATTTTATATATGGCACTTGAGCGAGTATTGACTTTAGCACTCAAGCAAACTCTGTGTGAAAGTTTTTCCCATAAAGAAAATCGTTTCCTTCACTCGACACGGTGCCTTTGTTTCGCTGTGGAAATGTAATTCTTAAGAGTAAGGAGAAAGCCTGCAAGTATACTTGTAATGAAATTCTATCGCACACGGGATTTCCCTTAGTTTTACATTTTACCCACATTTGATAGACTTTCGGTTTGTTGCATTGGGGGAAATGTTGTTTATGGCTTATGACTGTTAACGAAAACGAACTACTTACACTGCCGTTCACGGAAGTTTGGTCATTTGGATTATTTTCAACAAAAAATAGACGATCTAACAGTAATACAATAAAGTAAATATCGATCGAAAGCATCGATATAACTACGTTCAGCATTATACCGCTCGTGTAATACACAGTAAAATCTTAAGATCGAAATATTGTACTATAGTTCATACGTCTTCAGAACCTTCTCGATGCTCAGACTTTTAATTCACAAATAAGCATCTTCGTTCGACATTAAAGAAATTAATACTATTTTTTCGGAAATGTTTTATTTTTGGCTCCAAAGTTTACTATCGCAATTTTTTTATTAATATACACAAATATAGTGAAATACATGAAAAGCACATTTGGCAACGTTGCAGAACAATGCCGTTCATATGTTTGATCGCACCTAATATATTGCGTTACATTTAGAACTATATTAAAAGTATTTAGAGAAATTCATACTAGTGGAATGGCCCACACAAAATATTAACTTATTCGAAGCGCAACGTTTCAAGAGCAAGCAAAATCTCATTGTCGACCGTGTTACCGACTTGTAGTTGTGTTAGTAGTACATATATAACACATGGGCTGAAAAGTCACGGGCCTAACACATAGATGACGCTAGTTTTATTGCAGTCACCTTTCTCTCAGTTAGTACTAACCTTCAAAAGACAGCTGTTAAAATTTCATGATATTCTATTCATTAGTTTGTGAGTTATTGTGCTAAGAGTCACGCTACTTTTGTTATTTTCAAAACTATGGATCAAAAACAATTTCGTGTTTTAATTTTACACTGCTTCTTGATGGGAAAAAATACCGTTCAAGCGAAGCAATGGCTTGAAAAGTGTTATGGGGACTCCGCTCCATCAGAAACAACAATAAAACGTTGGTTTGCTGGCTTCAAACGTGGTCGTAGAGACACCGATGATGCAGAACGCAGTGGACGTCCAAATGAGGCGGTAACACCAGAAAACAAAAAAAATCACAAAATCGTTTTGAATGATCGAAAAGTGAAGTTGCGTGAGTTAGCTGATATCGTAAAGATATCAAAAGAATGTATTGGCTTTATATTGCGTGAACATTTGACTATGAGAAAGCTCTGTTCAAAGTGGGTGCCGCGTTTGCTCACTGTTGACCAAAAACAAGAACGTGTTGATGATTCTGAGCAGTGTTTGGCCATGTTTAAACGTAACAAACCGAAATTTTTGCGTCGATATGTGACAATGGATGAAACATGGATCCATCACTTCACTCCGGAATCAAAACGATCGTCATCTGAGTGGACAGCAACTGGTGAACCTCGTCCAAAGCGCCCGAAAGCACAACAATCGGCTGGAAAGGTTATGGCCTCGGTATTTTGGGATGTGCGTGGTGTAATATTCATCGACTATCTTGAGAAAGGAAATACCATCAACAGTGAATATTATATAGCGTTATTGCAGCGTTTGAAGGCCGAAATTGCAAAGACACGACCGCATATGGCAAAGAAAAAAAATGTGTTTCATCAAGACAACGCACCGTGTCACAAGTCAATCAAAACAATGGCAAAACTACATGAATTGAACTTCGAATTGCTCCCACATCCACCGTATTCGCCAGACTTGGCTCGCAGCGACTACTGGCTGTTCGCAGACCTCAAAAAAAATGCTCGCCGGTAAGAAATTTCGCACGAATGAAGAGGTTATCGCTGAAACTGAGGCCTATTTTGAGGCAAAAGATAAATCGTTCTACAAAAGTGGTATTGAAATGTTAGAGCAGCGCTGGAACGATTGCGTTGCTCTTGATGGAGATTACGTTGATGAATAAAGCTAATTTTGAACCAAAAAAACCGTGTTTTGTTTGTTAGGCCCGGGACTTTTCAACCCATGTGTTATATGTAACAATAAGATTTATTTACAAAATCCATACGTACACGACAACAATGCATTCCTGTATGAAATTTTAATAAAGCAATAATGCGCCAATAGTAGGAAATTGGGGATGAATGCTTTGTGAAATAGAATTTTGGAGGGGTACTGAATCATCCACCTGTCTTAAACTGTACATTCAGGACGCAACCAGTACATTACGGAGATACTGGAGACGTGTGTAATTAATTGCATTACGGACACTCTATTTCATGTCGTAGGTGTATTTGATCGAAGATATACCAAAAAAAGGGAATTGGATATTGAAACGTGCTCTAAAATATGCGCCTTACACGAAACAAATATTTCAAATAGAAATATTGCTCGACAATTAAATATAACAAGAGTGCTGTGTGCGTAGGGCAATTAAAAGAAAGGAAGAGACCAGTAGAGAACTTGTGTGTCGCTGCCCTGGAGAAAGAATGTTAGACGAGTATATCTTAAAAGCAGTGAAACAATGAAGGGGGAAACTTCATAGCTTGGAGTTGCTTTATAAGCGGAAGAATTGTAAAATTAGTTAAAATAGATGAAAGAATGACAAAAGGTGTGTATTCGAGAATCCTAGAAAATGAATGCGACATCAGCTGGATGTGACTTAATTGGGGAGAGGTTCATTTATCAGCAACAACACAAAGGTGGTTAAAGCTTATTTTCAAGACAAATTTTCTAAAAAGGTCCTGTCCTTAATGGGGTGGCCGCCAGAGAGTACCGATTGAATCTTCGACTGGCAAAGCAGCATTCTGGAATGTTCCGCAAGGAGTGCGGAATACTACAGACGAATCGTATTGGGAGCGATTAGCTCTAAGAATGCCGCGTATCTGTCAGGCAATTATTAAACCAAATGGAGGTTACTTTAAAAAAATATTATAACGATATATATTTTATTAGAATGTACTATTATGTACATAAAATATTTTAAGTTAATGAGTAAAGTTTAAGCTTAAGCCGGAAGGAAGATACACACTTCAAATGTCAGATTAACGTGTTGATCGTACTGAAAAGAAATGCTAAAGCTATTTGGCCAAGGTAAAGGCATATAATACAACTAGAAGAACAAATTCTAGGTGTAGTTCAAAGAGGTCCTTTCGGCAATACTCGATAATTAACGTCAACATTCCATATCGCCAGTAATAAACAGTACGATAGCGTCGAAGAACTGAAATCTACGATAACGAGGTGTTGGAATGATATGTTTATTTTGACATTGACCGAATTTTCTCTTGCATTTGTGTTTCTTTGTGGTTCAGCATTAACTCCGATGCATAGTTTGCCGAAGATATTTAGAAAACTAAATATTCTGCTCAAAAGTTCATATGGAACTATAGAAATTTTGCTGAGTGTACCAACTGAACAATATTGTTGAAGATATGATAAGAACTAATATATAAGAATTAATTCATATTTATTTTATGCATACATTAATTAGTGTATAAATAAAACGAGCTAAGCAAACATTTTTTTTGTTATTAATTCTAATTCAAATATTAATGTCACAGAACTGTATAAATTAATAATATGCGCACTAATAAGATTCCGATAATGTTTAATTAATATATTCGAATTTCAATTGTAATCCGTTACTGAGAACACAGATATTAAAGTACATTTCATACATAATTCCTTTATCGATGATATAAATAGGTTATAACAAGTGCGGTCTGGATATAATAGATTAATGATACAGCTTGCCAAAATAAAAATATTTTTCTTTTTCGTTCTGTTTAGCTATATCGATGACAATATTTGAAGTTACATATAGAAGAATTAGAAATCTTTCTGTCTTTTATTTGTGCGTTATATTACTTGAAAACAGTGTTGTTGTAGCTTAAAATTTTAATTTATGAATTTAATCATATGCAAGATTTATTCCTTATTGAAATTATTGTAAAATGATAATTTATTAATGTTTTACTATAAATATTCAATATCAAAATTGAATATAAACGAAATTTTGATTGGGGGATTTATAAATGTATTGATGGAATTTGTGTCAGCAATTGTGGTTATACAAATAATGCGAAAATTTCAAGCTAGTATCAAACCTTCTTTATTAAATAATACAACATAAATATAATTAAATTTATCTTGAAACAAACCAATTCAGTATATTAATTCATCAACTTTATAATTTGCTAAACAAATAAATTCATCACATTAATTCATCAACTTCATAACTTATTAAATAAATCAATTTAATATATTGATTCATCAACTCTGTAACTTAATAAACAAATCAGCTCAATGTGTTAACACATCTTCTAAAGCCTTTCGAAGTACTTCAATACAAGTATCTTAATGATAGATACGGTAAGGGACAAAGTATTAGCAGTATTCATTCGAGTGTCGTGTGTAGATTAAAAGATTTTATTTCTTGAAATATCTTATTCCATAGTCTATACGAGGGCGACCTGAAATGTTTCCGGAATCGGCAAGAGATAGCACACGAACGTTGAAGTGGATTCATTGGTCTGCAAGAGCAACCTTTTTTATGGCAACTGTCAAAATTTTAGATGTCTTCTGTCAATAGTTGTTTAAGAGTGTGTTTTGAGTAGCAAGTCAGGCGATTTCGCAAAAAAGCAAAGACTGTTCCATCGGCCGATCATAGCGATCATTTTTTGGGATTCCCAAGGTGTGATCCTCATCGACTATGTGCAGAGGGGAAGGACGATCACGAGGCAATACTACAGCGATTTATTGGCCTGATTCGAGGTAGTATTGACACAAGATACGACAATGCACCCACTCATTCATTCGACATCGTCGTGCCCAAATTGAATGAGTTGCGCTGCGAATTAGTCTATTATCTTTCATATTTACCTAGTCCCCTGTGACTTTTTGCTATTCCTAAACCTGAGAAACTCACTAGGAGGAAAGAAATTTGCCTCAAATGAGGAGGTCATCGCCGCTACAGATGGTTATTTTACTTCCTTCAAAACATCCTACTTTTCTAACAGTTTCAAGAGACTAGAGCACCGTTTGAAAAACTGTATTGATCTTCGAATAGACTACATCGGAAAATAAAAAATTACACCAATAGCGTATTTTTCTTGTCGATTCATTCATTTCCGATCGTCCTCGTAAGATCGTTACTTTTAAGAACTAGAATGGGTCGAAAAAACATTGCAGTGGAGAAACGCGACAGCTGATTATAAAATTAAGAAATGAAGGTAAAACGTATCAATTTATTCAAGAACTTAAATCGCTTGAATAAAATAATTTCAACAAAAATAGAATATGAAAAGCGTATGTTTTTATAATTCTATTCGATATTATACTTTGCCATTACTATTAATAACCAATCTTTTATGCTTACGACACTAATATGAATTCGCCGCTATAAATTGCTTCGGTGTAATATGGATCCCGATTATACTGCTATCTACTATAATGTTACAGTGAACTATAATTCATTTTCCCGAGTGTGCGACTATTGCAATGGCTGTGCCTTGATATCAATACGTTACAAAAGAACCTGATTGAATAATTTAAAATTCTATTTTCTTCCTGAAATAGTTTCTGGGGTTAAATTACCAATTGTGAAAGAAAATTGGACAATTATCCTTTTCCCGATGCGTCTACTAATTCAATTTGTTAGTTATTTCCGCAGATTTAACTTCAGCGGACCTACTGCAAGCAAATTCCTCTAAATTTCCCTATAAATTGAAATTGGGTTGAGTTGGAATGACTTGTATTTGATAAGAAAAATTCGGAAGACTAAGTACTTTTTCTGTACCATTTAGAATGTTGCACTACTGAAGTAAATAAGTATGCTTCCACTACTGGAATCAGTAATAAACGAATTGGACCGTGTCACGATAAGGTATAACAAGAAAACAAAGAAATAAGAAGGAAAAGGTGAAAGCAAAAAAAGGAGAAAGAAAAAAGAGAGAAAGGAGTGACCAAGATGGTACAATAACTCAACGTGTTAACCACGTTAAAGGCGAAAACCTTCTGGTTCTTCCTGTTTTTCTCCTAAAGAAGTCTCACATTCTGCATTTTATTTTTTTTTTGTTTTCTTCTTACTTTTATTTTATTTTCTCGTCTTATACCTTACCATGACACAGTCCAATTCCAAAAACAGTTCGTTTATTGTTTCAATGATAAGCTTTAAGAAAATACTAATATTAAATTTAGTTAGTTATTTTAAAAAACGAAATGAGAACGTTAAAAACGTAGTTATTTTTAAAAATCCTCTTTGTTTCGCTTAAAAAAAAAATTTAATCAAAACATCCAGCTATAGCCTTTAAAAACTTATTTAGAAAAAAAGTTACTTTAGTTGCCTATTTTTTCAGGTCTAATTCGGGTTTATTTATTTTTGAAAGAAGGATAAATTAATAACATTTCCTCTACAATATAGATTTGAAAAAACGCAAAAAGGATGTCCTTTTATTTCGATTATTTATATGATAAAATAAAATAATTATTTACTATAAACTATGCATTAAAATTTGAGCTTTTTGGGAAATGCATATAGTCTAAGTTTTAAACCTGCATAGAGAATATATATATATTATATTCAACATGAACAAATTCAAGGAGTACTTGTATGCGGAAGTTACTTTTATATTACTTTTAATTAAGTTCAGTAATTATATACCACGTAATATTTATGCACACAGAGACATTTAAATCAGTAACACAAGCATTACGTGGCTACAAGAAAAGTTGACGGAAAAAAAATGATTCATTTGAAACTTTATACTTTCGCATTTATTATTCGCTGCCGTCTACTTCCACTTCTACCGTATTTTATTCCACTGCTCTTATTGCAATCGCACTAAAGCCTAAGCGACAACTGTGCTAATCACTTACCTGTGCAAGTTTGATGAAGCCGGTGCCTTGGACTTTGCGTACTCGGCGTACTGTGATCGCTGCTTAAATCGGCCGCGTAGTCGGTCGTGGAGTCTTGACGTCCTGGAGATTTGTGGCGCCGTTCGCGATGCTTGCCGTGTCCCCACCGGTTCTGCAACACACCGTACACCAGACTACATCAAACGCGATAAAACAAAATTCGTAGAACTGCTAAAGATAACGGTGGCGCGCATGTCAAATTTTCCAAATCGTCCCTACACGGTCCTATAGCGGCTTTTCCCAACGGACGTACGTACGCTATGTATTGAATATAAACATTATTAATTTTTAAATTCACTTTCTCCTTCGGCAGGAATACGAATTGTTCGTGTAAAAAAAAGCGCCCCCGGGTGGGCTCGAACCACCAACCTTTCGGTTAACAGCCGAACGCGCTAGCCAATTGCGCCACGGAGGCCTGTGAACGTGTATGTAAATAAATACATATAGAATACAATTTTAATGGATTCATTTAATGTTTTAATTAAATATTTTTTTTATGATAGTAGTTATTATTATTGTTAATAACTGTCCTTTATTTCATAATATCAAAGTACGAAATATCTCAATAGAAATTGGTACCGATTAGGTGCAAGCAATAGAAAAAATTACAATTCAATTGCATTGTACAAACATTTCCGTAAGTGCTTTGATGTCTTTCAGTTTATATAGCTTGAATTCATAAGGTACGCTGTTATAAATTTTTAGGACCTGTCTCACTACACGCGCATATGTTCTTTGCGACAGAGGAAGACTAGCTTTTTGACATGTTCGAGGATTATAGTTGTGACTAGTGTCGTACTCGTCAAGCAATTCACTGTAGTGTTTCTTCACGGAACACGCGTATTCATATAAATATATAACGCAGGTAAGACAAGTATACGTACTCTTTCCAAACAGAGTTTTACATGACTCCGTTCTCTTTAGATTAAAGATGCTTCTAAGGCAACGCTTCTGAAGGATGAAGATCCTGTCGGCATCCAAGCAGTTTTCCCAGAAGATGATACCGTTAAAAAAAATAAACGCTCGGTTTTTCAACGTGAACTTCGGTTGATATCACACCTACAACTAGTACATATATCATTCCGGGAAGCTTCTTAATAAGCACATACATATACTTGTTTCAGGTCAAGTAATAAACTTAACAACTTTACGTTATCCCTTGATGTTATTTGTTGATCTTCAAAACGTATTGGTATATTATCGCTCTTTTCAATGAGAACTTCATTATATTTGTTTTGTATATGAGAAATTTTGGATTATTTTCGCAGAAACAATTGTTTTTTTTTCGCAAGAACATTTCTTTTCTTAATAATGATAAAGACGTCATCTGTATACGAAGTAATGAAATATTGAGTTAATTCTGGAAAATCGTTGACGTATAATATAAATAGAAATGCTCCGAATACTGAACGAACTGTAAGATTTTTTTCAGTAAAGTAAAACCTTATGAACTGCGCTGTCAAATGATTTTGATATGTCTAAGAAAACTCCAACTACCCCTATTCTGTTCAGATACCACTCGTTATTTTACTAACGGCCATGTCTGAAATGGAGTAAAAAGATTACAGGATTCGACGAACGATATTAATCTTGATAAAATGGCTTCTTCAACTGCTTTCGCTACAGTAGATATTAATGCAATGGGCCTATAATTCTCAATGTTTATTTCATCACCAATTTTATCGACCGACGTTATGGTAGCTGTCCTTAAATGGTCGAGGTATATGTCCGTCTTGAAGGAAAGAATAATTGCGATTAAAGTACAGAATATACCTGCGCAACGCTTTATTATTTTCGTTGGTAATCTATCTGGTCTAACTACCTCTTAACTATATCTTTCAGCGAAGTTATTATATTAAAGACTTCTAAAGAGTCCACGTTATATAATACCATAAACTTATCATTCCTAAAAGCGCATCTCGTTCACCTTTTTCATGTTTTATCGAAAAAGGGCTCATCACCTCCATGTGTAAACTTCAAATAACAACAAAATCAGAAACATCTATATTTGATCCTGTGATGATAGTAGGGCCTATACTAAAAAGCAATAATGCTTTAGTGCGTTTGTTGTGTAGTACTCTACATTTATTATCTACTGATAATAGCAGTTTTATTTATGAGAAAATTTTGCTTGTCAGATTAGAATGCTAAAACGGATAATATTAGTAGGCGTAAATACTTAGTTTGATTTTTATTTTCTATTTAAGTGATTTATATTGACTGACACTATACGTTTATGTTTAGATCTATTTAGATCTTGAGTACTTATTTGGAGAACAAAACTTAAATCTCTTACAGAATACATTTATACAAGTTAATTAAATTTTTGACTCGATACTAAGAGAAGGGTGATGCCTTCTTAAACTGGATAATATGGATGGCTGTATAGGATGGGACCCATAAAATCTCTTTATCAAAACGACAACCCACAGAGTGAAAGCATGCTTTTTCGTCAGCAAATATCAATGCCAGACCTTCTTTATGGTGACAAATCATGTGCAGTTTTTTCGGAATCCTCACATTTTAGATGGAACGAATGATCACTCCCCTTGTAGCCCAAACTTTATACCAAGCGATTTTCACCTGTTCACTCATTTGTTTCTGGCCAGCCGTTCGATGGCAATGAGAAGGCAAAAGAAACCATTGCGATACGTTTGACATCGCAAACGACACCCTTCTACGAAACAGAAGTACCAACAATGGTGGTACCTACAACCTAAAATGTTTCCGAAATGGACAAGAAAAACACGGTATTGATGTGGTTTTCTATTTCTATTTTTATTTTGTATTTTTAATGTAGTCTCCTCGAAGATCAATACACTTTTTCAAACGGTGCTCCACTCTCTTCAAACCGTCGGAAAAGTAGGATGTTTCGAAGTCTGTAAAATAGCCATTTGTAACGGCGATGACCTCATTTGAAGCAAATCTCTTTCCTCCCAGTGATTTCTTTAGCTTTGAGAATAGGGAAAAGTCGCTGGGGACTAGGTCCAATGAATATGGAGAATGAGATACCAATTCGTAGCGGAACTCATTCAATTTGGACACGACGTTCCGGGATGAATGAGTCGGTACATTGTAGTGGTGGAAAAGCATCTTTATTCGCTGTTAACCAGGCCGCTTCACCTCCAATCCTGCATCAAATTGGGTCAACAAATTGCTGCAGTATTGCCCCCTGATCGTCCTTCCCCTCTACAGATAGTCGATGAGGAACACACCTCGGGAATCCCAAAAAATGGTCGCCACAACCTTTCCGGCTGAAGGAACGGTCCTTGCAGAGCGGTGCATGCAGTGGTGGATCGAAGTCTCATCCGCGGTTACGAAACGCATGAAGAAATCCTTTGGATTGCGTTGAATCCTGACCACTCCTCCGAAACGGTCACCCTTTGTTGTCTCTGCTATTTATTTCAGCTTTACTCGGCGATCGGGTAACACGACATCATAAATCTTGTCAACCATTTCATCGTTGGTAGCGATTTTTGGACGTCCACCGCCTGGTTCATCACTTGTACTAGTGCGGCCACGTTTGAACTCGCTCACCCAGAAGCCATCCCGAAGTGTTTTTTCACTGCACGAAATTCGATTTTATGCATTTTTGCGAAACCGCCTGACTTGCTACACAAAACACACTCTTAAAGAACAACTATTGACAGTAGACGTCTAAAATTTTGACAGTTGTCATAAAAATGTTATCCTTGCCGACCAATGAATCCACTTCAACCTTCGTACGCCACCTTCTGCCGATTCCAGAAACATTTCAGGTCGCCCTCGTATAGATCAAAAATTGGTGTGTGCTAAATAATGTCATTAGTTTTTTTTAATGTATGCTTTTATGAAATTACTTTCTGGGCATACCCCATGTTTTGCTTCAAAGCCAAATTCTCTATGTCGCGATCTAAACAAGCCTAACGCAAGTGCATAATATGAATATATTAGTTACAATGTCGCCTTATACGTCTAGAATTCGATGAAGCCAACCACTAAGTTAATAAAATCAGTAATCCTTGGATGTACTCCTCCATATCAGCTTTTAGCCGCTAACCTAATTCCTATGTAATTACGTCACGTTTCATATTACAGTCTTCTCAGATAATTTCATATAAAATATTAGTTAGAAACACGTGAAATGCTCTTGTTCGGAGCTCATAATAAAAATATGTTTGCAAGATTAAGTACATTAGCAAAGAACTCAGCGCTAGATCCAATGGAACATTCCATATTTAACTTTTTTAACCATTGCCAGAGGAAGCAAGTTTATTATCATTGCAATTGATAATGAAAATGTTTGATTTACGTTCTATTTTACTTGAACTACACAGTCTGACTATTAAATAGCGGAACTTTGTAGATATACACTAGGGTGACGGAATAAAATAGACACCTACTAATTAAAAAAACCATTCTATTCTCGTTGTATATACAAAATATTTTAAAATTTTTAAGTTAGACTAATATTTTGTCGATCCATCTTTACTTGCGTGAAGTGCTGCGAGTCATCGTGGCATAGAATCTATTAAGTGATTAATGGTGTCTTCTGGAATATTTAACCACTCTTCTGTAGCAGCTGCCAAGAGTTCTCCCTTATTGCTAGGTTTTCTGGGTCGTTTCGCCAAACATTCTCTATCGGATTCATGTCTGGTGTCGGTGTTGGCGTGGCCATGGTAAAATCCGAATCCCCTGTTCCTCTTTCCATGTGGTTGTTGTTCTTGCTTTGTGGCAGTGTGCTCCATCCTCCACAAAAGTGGCGTCTTCTTTAGATAAAATGGCGTTGTCGAATATCGGTAGTAGTCCTTCTGTTAACATTTGGATATATTTTGCCGCATTTATATTTCCGTCGCAAATTACTAATTGCGATCTTCCACCATATCATATCGCGCCCCACACCATGATGTTCACACCGCCGTATTTTACCGTCTGACGCAAAAATTTGTCGTCCAGTTGCTGTGACGAACGTCTCCATACCCACGTACGATCACTATCACTGAATTGGCAATATCTGCTTTCGTCTGAAAAAATGACAGACCGCCAAAACTCTTCGGGCTTCGTTCGCATTTCCATTGCCCAAGTCAATGTTTTTGAAACGCCGTAAGGAGAGGTTTTTTCTTTGCCACCCTTCTATATATCCCCACACTGTGGAGGTATCGCAGAACGGTGCGCTGACTTTTCTGTGAAGTTGCCGCAAGCTCAGCTGTACTTTTTCGCGGTTCTCTTAACACTTCGCGCACAAGCACCCTTTTACTTCTTTCAGAAGGTCTGGCACGACCTGGACGACCTATGACGAATACTTTCCGATACATTTACCCCTACCCTAATGACAAGGGAAAGTTCTTAATTCGTTCTTAGAATTTCGCTGTTTACATATGTATTTATACCGCTTTACCTGGTGTCTATTTTATTCTGTCACCCTAGTGTACAATGAAATACACATACTATTGGTGAACATTTCTTTTGTTCGAAATATATTCCTGTAAACTCAATACAGCGTATAGCACGTGTGACTAATGCATGCATCAATGTTTTAGGTTTCTTCAGCTCCTGTGTCACGGGTGGCTTGAACCGCTGGAACATTATCATAAAAGTGTCCTTTGATTGCAGTTTTTAGTTTCGGGATCAAAAAATAATCACAGTGTGATGGATCAGGCGAATGCGGTGGGTGGGCGATGAGACAAGTTTGTTTTTTAGCTAAAAATTCACGAACTTTAAAGATTTTGTGGGGTACTGCATTATCGTGCAATAAAAGCAGCTCGTTTTCCTGCTGGCTATTCGGGTCTAACTCGAACAATTCTCAAGCGATCCACAAGCGATGTAAAACTCCTAGATAGTATTCTCCCTTAACAGTTTTACCTTCTGGAGTGAATTTCTTGCGGACAATGCCTTTTGAATCATAAAATAGTAATGAGCATTGTCTTGATTCTTGAGTTCTCATAGCGCAATTTTTATAGTATTGACTCGCCTTTGGACTTCCATTGTGTCGATTGGCGCTTAATTTCAGAGACATACTTAAAGCACCATGTCTCATCACCAGTTGTCATAGAATCAAGAAAATCTGGATCGTTTTCAGAAGTTTGAATGATGTCTCTACAATTTTCTTATCTTCATTCAACTGATGTAGAACAAAACGTGCACACACTTTTCTTTTACCAAAATCGATAGTCAAAATTTGTCAAGCAGTGTCTCTGTTGGTATTTAATTCTTCAGCCAACATTTTCGCAGTGAAATTCCCATCGACAGCAATGATTTCTCGAATTTCTTGCAGCGCGATTTTTATCTTGTGTACCTCCAGGTTTTGCATCTTCACAACCGTCTTTAAATTGCATAAACCACTCATAAATTCTTGTACGGGCATCCACTCATCACCATATACTTTTTTCAACAGTTCGTACGTCTCAGCATAGTTTTTTTCTATTTTAAAACAAAATTTAATATTTTGCTCTTTGATTCATTGTGATTTGACGACATGAACACCTAGCCACCGGTCACTAAAATGCGTGTAACTTTATAAGCTATCATCCGATTTGCTCGAATTTTATTGTATTTAAAAGAGGAAACCTGTGTTTCTAATGCTGCTACCGTTTACTACGTGGCACTGTTCTATGGTTCAAATTAATGTTGCATTGTTTAATTGTCAGACAGTGTATAACTCAATGGGAACTAAAACGTTGAAATAATATTTTTCGTAACGATAACCCGACGTTAGGTAATGTCTATACACAAATAACGTTTAACAAACATATGAACGTCTCTCAGAACGATGACAAATGTAACTTCCTATGCAACATTATACAAACGCTTAAAGTCAACGTAGAAGCAACTTCAACGTTTTAGAAATTCGGTTTATATGGAACCATAAAAATTTCGTGAAACCAAAAGCCCAATATGGAACAGTTTGAGCTTAGCACATAAGATTAACGCAGAATTGGATATACAAATGTAAATTTCTATAAGCAATATTTTCAATGTATACCCAAAGACTTAATGCCAATATTAAAAATGTTGAGATGAACCTAAATGAAAAAGAAATACAGAATATTCCTAACAAAACACATTAGTCGCAAATTTAGAAATTTTTTCCTTCTTCTATATATTCAAATATTTTATTTTCTAAACAGAATCACTACAAACATTTCAAAATAAATGAATCAAGTTGGTAAGTAACACAATGTAAATTACTCTCTGAGACAAAAGATGGATTCTAAATTCCCCGCCAAGCACGCCAAAGTTTCTATTATGTCGTCAAAAAGGGCAAACGTCATTATTCGTCTGTAAGTACTCCATTGTATTGTTGATTTGTATCTCGCGTTGACCACGAGTCTAATTATTCGTGTTTGTTCTCTCTACATTTCCGAGATACCGCATTCAGAACCCGCATTACAACTCACTAACTTATAAATATGATCAATGGTTTCACGGTCTGTGTCATAAAGTTATTAAATATTAGTAATCGGAATATCATGGGCGCTCGAAAAACAATTAATAAAACAAGACATTGTGCTAGACAGCAAAAGGGTCTGCATCTTGTACTATGTACAGTGGTGTTCATATATTGTAGAGTTCAGGATCTACAAAATCTGTTAGATGAAATTATAAACGAATAGTCTGTAATAACTAGAGTTGCTGTTTGGACCATTTCCATCGTACGTTGAACTTGTATAGTCCGACGTTTCGGCAGCCTGTCTACTGCCGTCTTCAGGAGCGCCCTGAGACGGGCTGTTCATTGCCAGAGCAGTTATGCTTTGAAGATAGATCAAACGTTTGTTGTTGTTGTTGGAGACAAAGTAAAGTTAAGACTAAATTCGTGTAGAGAAGTAGGCGCGTACGAAATGAAAACGAAATTTATGAAAATGAATAAAAACTTGCTGAATAGAGGACTACCCCTAATTATACACTCGAGTCTGCTTGGTTCATTACCGTTTTTCGTTCCTTCCTTTCCCGGAAAGATACGAGATATCCGGGACCACCTAATAGGTTGTAAAAAGTTACGTATTTTAAGAACTCTTAAAGCCTGCGTAGGAAATATTGCATGAGCGATACATTTTTACAATTCAGTCGGTAAGACGGTTGAAAATGATATTCCGGGTGTTCTTGAAACGCTGCGTTTCGAATAAATTATTAATTTGTATGGGGTGAAGTTTACTGCAATGCCCTGCAATCGTTGTGAACGCTAGAACTCTTCAATATCAAGGTGAAGATTGCAACATTCATTTTTAATAGAGCTGCGCAATCTTGTCCGCATCGCATTGCAGATTCGCACTCTTATTCCAGTTTTGCTGTCGAAGACAAGCATACGAGGGGAGGTCCAGAAGTTCGTGGAATGGAAGGGATGGAGTGGGTATAGGGGCGCTCGCTAGGTGTCATTCTGATTGACGACTCATTATTAGTATGTAAGTTAAGTTGCAGCCCTATAGCGTCAGTCGTTTACGAATAGTTGCCTGCTAAACAAGTCAATCCGGAAGAAAACTGAAACTATGGAGGAAATTGAACACCGTGCTGTGATAAAGTTCCTTACAAAGCAAGGAAAGACCGCTCAAACCATATTGAATGAAATGGAAACTATTTATGGGGAACAGTGCCCTAGTAAATCAGTGATTTAAAACTGGCATGGTCTTTTTAAACATGGTCGGGGGTCGATTGAAGACGACCCCCGCTCAGGACGGCCAGTTGTGGCCACCACATCAGACATCGTCGAAAAAGTGCAAAAATTTCTACTGCAAGATGCCCGTTTGAAGAAAAAACAATTATCTGCATTAGTTGGAGTATCAGATACCACCCAGTCAGTGCAAGATGGGTACCGAGAATTCTCACGCCGCTGCAGAAATAGCAGTCTGTGGATCCAAACAATTTTTGGAGCTGTGTGGAGACAAACCTGCATAGATTTTGGAGCGGATTGTTACCGGAGATGAAACATGGGTTCATCACTTTCAACCTGAGTCCAAACAGGAGTCCATGCAATGGCATAAAAAGGGGACACCACCGCCAAAGAAATTCAAAGTGTCAGAATCGGCTGAAAAGTTGATGGCTGCTGTTTTTTGGGATTGTGAGGGGATATTATTGATTGATTACAAAGAAAAAGGTAGGAGCATAACCGGAGAATATTACGCAGCGATATTAGAAAAATTAAAGGAGGCCATCAAGGAAAAACGTCGAGGAAAATTGATCAAGGGTATGTTGCTCTTGCAAGACAATGCGCCGGTTCACAAGAACAAAGTTGCAATGGCTGCTCTGCACAAGCATGGCTTTCAATCAATAGTCCATCCACCCTACAGTCCAGACCTGGCACCTAGTGATTTTTATTTGTTCCCCAATTTAAAAAAAGACTTACGTGGAAGAAAGTTTTCCGACGACATTACCTCATTGTCGGAGGCAATTTTTGATAAAAAATATTTTTATGATAGTTTAGAAAAATTAATTCATAGATCTAATAAATGTATTGTGCTCAAGGGTGATTATATTGAAAAGGAAAAATAGATTTATTGTTTTATTTTATTTAAAACCCTTTCATTCCACGAACTTCTGGACCTCCCCTCGTAGTATAGTGTGCATTTTGAAACATACTGTTGCTGCATAACGCTCACCGAGAAATTTCTAGAATTGAATTACGACGGAATAAAAATAATTTGTTCGGTATGCGATCGACCCATATTGTTATAGGATAAGCAAGACTGTTGGAAATATATACACACCGCACAGCACTAATTTCAAGAAAAAGTGATGTAAGACTGAAATCGGAATATCTGTGTGACTTAAATTACAGGTTGATAGCATGTAATTTACAATTTTCTTTACGGAATCAACAGCCACTCCACCACTTCTGGAATAAATATCATGAATCATATGTATAGTGTAAGCGGCAATAAATCCAAAGCGATGTAAAATTTGAATTTCAGAATAAGAAATTGTGATAATGTGCGAGACGACAAATTTGTTATTCATGCAATAGTGCGTAGGCTGGAACGTCTGCAACCATCACATTCATTATTACTAACGAGTGTAAACGATTAGAGGTATGTACTGGTAAAGAAATTACGATGATTGCCCTGAATGTATTAGAAAGCAAGTGTTACGATTCATGATTGATGGTGGTACAATTAGCCGTCGTGTGTTATAATACTAATAATGCCTTACATATTACGAGTAACCTACATCTTCTGGTGGAAGAAAATCGAAAATATTATCCAGACGAAAATATATTAATATCATCTACAAAAACTATATTTCTGGAGATTTGGAGCTGTCCATTTGAAAGCTCTCCTTCTCTAGATACCAAATATATTTCCAACCAATTCACATAAAGACACGTTTTTAATGTTTGATATGATATCTCAAAAATTTTGTCGAAATTGTAGTAGTTTTGTAAGAAATCCGTTTGCGTACTAACATATTTGATAATACTGGAAACTATCTAAGCGGAAAAGTAAATATTAGAGCAACAGAACATCTAAAATACTATAGACATATTACGAATACATACAAACATTTTCAATACTAACTACAACTCCACCCAAATAGCAACTGGCAAAGGTTCAAATGAATCTTAGAACATCTAGGAAAACGTCGTTTAATATTTAGTGTCGGGATTCTATACGAATAGAAATGGGATTACTACGATAAAAAAAAACAAAACTATTTTCGGTACGTACCTTTAATTGAGCGAAAAAACTATGCGCTTTTTGATAGACCGAAATGTGGGTATGCTCCGGCGGCGCGGCTGATCTAGGTCTAATTTCCGCCATTTCATCACAGCGTGGATTGCAGCTCAATTCCGAAGCCGACTTGCTTAGATGACGACCCCGTAAGTTCGACGATGAGGAAGATATACTTCGAATGTCGCATGTTTCTAAAGCTCTTTCTGGAAAAGAAATAGGGAACGATGTTAATCCTCGCCCACATCAGAAACAATTTAAATAATTCGCCTAAATTCGCAGCAGCAATAATGTTCGAAATCATATTTTACCGGATACAGAGTTTCAGGTTTTATCTCTGGAATCAGAATGTACAGGAACGAATTAAAGCGAAATAAAATGTATGTACAGAGGAGAGAATTGAATAACAAATGCGGAGGAAAAATGCCACTCATTACATATTCCGAGCATGTTTAACTTGCTGAAAAAAAAACTCCTCACAATGGTTTGCTCCATATAAAATTTTGTAACTTTTTTAAATAATTACACGATGCTGCCAAGGTTTATACTCGTGCCTCTAATTGCTTACGATTTTTTAATCACATTACGATCAACTTTAAACGTTGTTTTTCCCATTTCAATTATACGTACAGATATGCTACAAATGAAAGCAAATTTCATTTGATAATTTATTTGAATAATACCTAACAAAATGATAAACGAGTTACAACAGATAGGAAGCAAATTAACGGAAAAATGATAGAAGGTCTACCAGAAGTCCCTTTCAAAATAAAAAAGAATATAATAAAATAATGGCCAAAATAATGAATAAATGTTTACTTTTTATTAAAGTATAGCCTTTGGGAATTTATTTCATAAAAATGTGTCTTATAAATGTGTTTCGTTATTTTGCTGATACTCTTCTAAACGCGAGGGAAAATTTTCCATAACTGTTCGATACATATTCTTGTTAATAGCCGAATAGAATCTCTTAATTCATTCAGAGAGTAAGAAGTGTGCTGTATACCTTTAATTTAAAAAGCGCCATAGGAAAAAATTCATTGGTGTAAATTCAGGACCAAGTGCTGGCGAGTTGATATCGTCATGTCTACATATCAATCCTCCAAGGAAACTTTCACTAACAACTAGTACGAGGACGACCTGAAATGTTTCTGGAATCGACAAAAGATGACGCACGAGATTGGTCGGAAAGGGTAACCTTCTTTATGACAACTGTCAAGATTTCAGACGTCTCAATAATTGTTGTTTAAGAGTGTGTTTTGTGTAGCAAGTCAGGCGGTTTCACAAAAATGAATAAAATCGAACTGGATGGCTGAAAAAACAGCCACGGAAAGTCGAAATATTTTGCTAGAGGTACATGGCGGATGTACTCCATAGTTTTCCACCATCATCTTCTGCGTGAGCGAGTTCAAAGGTGGCCGCATGAGCGCAAGTGACGAACCACGCAATAGACGACCAAAAACCGCTACTAACGAGGAAATGGGCGACCAGATTCATGATGTCGTGTTAGCCGATCGCCGATTGAAGTTGAAAGAGACAGCAGAGACAACAGGCATATCTGAACAACACGTTGGCTATATCCTACGCGAAATTTTGTGTATGAAACAACATTAGGCGCGATGGGTACCGCGTTTGCTCACACCGGAGCAAAAACGAAATCGGGTGACCGTTTCGGAGGAGTGTCTGGCCAAGATCCAACGCAATCTAAGGGATTTCTTCACGCGTTTCGTAACGGTGGATGATACTACAACCACTACATACCGGATACCAAGGAACAGTCGAAAGAGTTGACTTTTCCGGACGAGTCGGCTCCAAAGAAAGCAAAGACCGTTCCATCGGTCGCAAACACCATGGTGACCATCTTTTCCAATCCTCATCAACTATCTACAGAAGGGAAGGCCGATCAAAAGGCAATACTACAGCAATTTATTGACCCGATTCGATTCAGTATTGAAAGAGAAACAGCCTTGTTTGCACCGGGAAAAGTGCGTTTCCACTACGACAATGCACTGGCTCATTCATTTCGCATCGTCGTCTCCAAATTGAATGAGTTGCAGTACGAATTAGTATCTCATCCTCCACATTCACCGAACCCAGCGCTCAGCGACTTTTTCCTATTAAAATCAATGGGAGGAAAGAGATTTGCCTCAAATGAGGAGGTCAACGCCGCTATTTTGCAGATCTCCAAATATCCTACTTTTCCAACGGCTTCAAGAGACTAGACCACCATTTGAAAATGTGTATTGATCTTCGAGTAGACTACATCGAAAAATAGAAATAAAAAATCACACTAATAGCGTGTTTTTCTGGCTGATTCTGGACACATTCCAGGTCCCCCTCGTAAGAACACGTTACACGTATGAAATGTCGCTCCATCTTATTGAAAAGAAGTGTTCCGATTAAAATCATTAAAATCTTGCAAGGCTGGCGTAAAAGAGTTGTCAATCATCTTCACATGTCGCTCGGAATTTACAATTACTGTAATAACGTGACATTGCACCTCAAATAGTAACTTTTGGCGAGTGAAGTGGCCTATTATGCTTCTGTTTTAGATTTGTTGAAGTTCAATAACGCCACTTTTGCTTATTTACATGGCCATTAAGATGAAAATGAGCTTTATCTGAGAACGTTTTGTAAAACTCGGGCACACAGCACGCATTCCCGGCTTCAGTAAAGCTCCCCGCAGCGACTAAATTCCCAATACGGAGCTAGCGATTGTGTTCGCGCAGTGAACAAACAAATTGGAAAAGACTTTTGGGACACCCAGTATAAACAATAAATATCTGATAAAATTTCCTCGCAATTAACCAACGTAATTAAATTACTGAAAAAATCTCAGTTTCGGCAGGATTTGAACCCACGACCTTTGGCTTACCAGCGCATTGTGCTTCCATTACACCACGGGACCGAATGTGAATTCAAATCGCCTTTCATACCGAGATGTCACTCACAATGTTTGTAGATATATCGTAATATCTCACAGACACAATAATATTAAAGGCAAGTTCTTACGAATTACACTTAATTAGTTATAATAAATAATAATTAATATTAATATTGATATTGGTGCATCGGTGACGCAGTAGTTATAGGTTCAAATCCTGCCGAGACTGAGATTTTTTCGGGCACTTCATTACGTCGGTTAGATACAAGGAAATCGTAATTTTATCATTACTAATACCAACGGTGGTTTAATACTAATATTAATTTAAATAAACTTCAAGGCCAATAATTAAATAATAATAATAATAATTTAAATAAATATTTTGTGAGATGTAGAAAATCGCATCGCGGAGTGGATAAGATTTCTCAAAGAAGTTTTTCGCATTTTGTCTTTTTACCAAAAATTCAACGTTTTTGTTCGTAAGAAAGTTTCATAAACTAAACTCTCAAAATTTATGCTGCTCCAATGTCATAGCTTCTGTAATAGTTTGTCGTAATTTAGATGATATTAGCAAATCCTGGAATGCTCTAACTTTCTTATCACTTCCTTCGTAAGATTTAAATTGCAATCCCGCACACAACTATAGTTACTATAGCTACTTGTATTGTACTACTGTTGCTAAGTATGTGACTGTAGATCTATTACATATAAATCCGTGCTGATGAAGTGATAAATAAACACAAACACTGCTATAAATATGTCATATGAACTTTAGTCATAAATCTTAGCAAAGTTTGGCAAAATTGATATTGACCTATAATTTATTAATAGGTTAATGCCATCTTTCTTAAAAATAGGTTCTAATCTAGATATTTTCTACTGTACTGGTCACATTCTCTAAGGAACATAAATAATAAGTAAAAACATGTATGTACACAAAAATATTGTATATAAGTAGATGAGCGTATACAAATGTGCAATAAAATAAGCCAATGGGTTTATGTACATACATACACTACCGGGCACTTGTCTCCCCCCCCCCCTCCCTCTTCAAGTCAAAAACTAATTATAAAATAGATTATCATTCTGTACTTATACAGTTGTTATAAAAACAATGTGTTTATTAATTTGGTAACAAAGATAATCATAAATTAACTTAAATTTGCGATTCGTCAATGTGTCTACCTTTCGCTTTTATTACTGCCGCACATAATCTTAGCATTCTCCCTAGCAGCTTTACCAGTGTTAGTTTTTACCCTGTAGTTGCCCCCAAAGCACTGTTGCCGCATTTGGAACTGATTTTAGAACCTCCCGATCGAGTTCCTTCCACAAAAGCTCGATCGGATTGAGATCTGGAGTTTGGGTTCGGCCGCTTCATAATTACAAACTTTCCTCTGTGCTCTAGTTGTTCCAAATACTCACGGCATATCTTTGCAGTGTGTTTTGGTTCATTATCGTGCTGGAAACAAAGTTTTAACCGATTAATCGTATTCCAGTTGAGATGGCATTCCTCACCAAAATCTCCCTTTCTTTTCTACCGTCTATTTTGACCAAATCTCTCGCAAACGTACCGCCAAAACAACTCAAAATCATGACTAATTCTCCTCTACGTTTTATTGTTGGTGTAATACAGAAATCAAGCATTCGGTTCTCCAGATCTAGACAAATGTCCTTCGGTTTGAACCGAAGGTGAGATATTTATATTTATCGGTGCAGAGCACATTCTTCCAATCTTCCAACGTCTTCTCAGCTACAGCTAACAGCTTCTGCATAGCAATTCTTCGATACAAAACAGCTTGGCGCAAACGCCTTTTTATCGTGGTGATGCTAACTGATTTTGGGGGCGAAATATTCGCAGCAATTCCTGGTGCTGTTTTTCGTCTATTTGGTTTACTAATAGTTCTGCGATTTAATTTCAGTAATTTAACAATTCCTCGGTTACTTTTACCGATGTTTTCCATTTCCGAAAAACTGCTATTTATCTAATCCGTCTACCTGAACGTGTCTGATCCGCAAAAAGCGTCATTTTTGATATCTTAATGCCACTCAGTAAAATTGAGAAAATCCTAATTTTCAAATACCGAGTTCATCCCCCAAAAGAGTTTCTCAACAGAAATGAGAGCCGGCATTGTATATAGCCCTTATAGTCTACACATCACCCAAACTTCATTAGATTCTGAATTCCGGGTTGAGTATATTTTCTTATCAGCCAAAAATTTACAAGTATAAAAAGGAACGTCATTGATATGATTCTAAATACGGAGATCTTTTTGCGTGAAATATTAAAAAAGCAGACCTAGTAGTGATAAGTTATTTTTTCCTGTAAGTACATTCAACTTTTAATACACGTATGAATAAGCTGTATTCTGTTCCGAGTTCGTATTTGTATTATCAGTTTTATTTTTAGCTATTCTATTATTATGTAGATATAGATATTACAACACCTTGATCAGCCGGGCATGATTTTTAAAAAGCACCACCGTAATAACATAATCATATTATCCATGCACGATAATCTCATATCGGTGTAATAAGTTTACGCAGTGTATAGAATACACAACAATGTGATTTGGTAAAGACGTTTAAATCGTAGTTGCGTTTGCACTTGTGCATGTAACTTCGACTATTTAGCAATTCAAGCAGGTGTTACGTTTTGGTCTGCGATCACTTGATGGTAGAGAAAAGTTGTACAGAAGAGGAAGTGAACGGTATACGGATTGTATCATACTTTTATAAAAGAGCGAACAGACCTTATATTTATACAATGATGCAGGGAATAATATTTTTCAAACAGCTGTCTTTCCATTTCCTCGATTTGTTGGAGATCATTTCATTTTAATGCATAGCAATACTATATTACCCACCCCTTGTGTCTGAATATCTAGCTAAATTCAATATTCAAAAAATTGATTGGCCAGCAAACAGCAAGGATCCTAAACTAATTGAACATGCTTGGGATCAACACCAGAGGCGTATTCAACACGGTCCAATCATGCCACTATTTACGCTACACGAATTATGGCTAGCTCTTCGAGAATATGAGGCAGCTACTAATACAGTCAGTGATTAAATGAAGTTATTCGAGCAGCGGACTCCTCATTTTTTTATTATTACCTTTTGCAGTAGAGTTTGAGTTTGTTTTATGAAACAGTTCCAAATTTGCTTATTTCGTATCGTTAGCTTAATAATTTTCAAACAACTACTAACAAAGTACTAATTCTGTTTTAAGTAAATGCATATTTAAAATGTCTCTTACTATTTTATTTTAGCAATTTTCTTACCTGTCAGTTTATAATGAATTTTCATTTTATATACGAGGGCCGTTTTTTTCAACCTCCTTTCGTGCCTGTAAACAGTCACGTGAGCGGTGAAAGACGGGAATGCCCAGAAGGTGACTGCACATCTACCCCACTATAGTATTTGTCACTTGCATTAAGACATTCAGCTGTGTTGCAGGTACGTAAACATGGCCGCTACAATTGACGTGCGAGTTGCGTGGTGTAAATTGATTCCTTCAAGCAGAAGGGAATAGTGCAGCATCATCGGAGAATGAACCGAGTATACGGAGATTCATTCAAAACAAAGGAAGAAGTATGCTGACTTCTGGAATTTTTCTCATTCATGACAATGCCCGCACTCGCACTGCTGCTATAGCCCAATGACTTCTTGAACATTTTCGGCCGAAAATTTTTGAACACCCGGCGCCAAGCGACTTCCGTCTCTTTCGTGAACTGAAATAGTGGCTAGGACGGCTGAGCGTCCATAGTTGAGATGGGCTTCAAAACAACACCACGGGCCATTTCAACTTACTGGCGGCAACACTCTATGCGGAGGGGATTGGAAAGCTCGTCCATAGATATGACAAATGCATCAATATCTACGGTAATTATGTAGAAAAGTAACCATGCTTGTACATAACTTTTGGTAATAAATTCATTTTGTTATTTACAGTTGTTTTGTTTTCATGAGTTATCGGATATTGAAAAAAAAACACTCCTCGTAGTTACAAGACAATGCGCAAATCAAGCATTAAAACTAGATACTAGTAAACCGTAGATCTGTTTCTATATATATTTGTATAATTATTGTTTTTATTATTTGCCTGAATGCCAAAGCATATTTCTTTTATTATTTCGGATGCCATCGGTTGTTCAATAGCTCTTTGCAACCCGTCGCAAAGAAATTGTGTGCAGTAACAACTTTAATATATTCGGTAGAGCTGCTATATTGTCTGAATGAGTCATATATGGGTCAATTTCTTCTAGGGGTAATCGAATCATTTCTTGTTCAAACGGAATGTAGCGTTAAATTCATCATGTTTGAGTGAGAGACCACCTTCGAATATTAATATGTTCACTGACAACATTTGGAAGAGTCAACAAACACAATTCCACACGATATATACTTGAAATAAAAAAAAATATGGAAACACAGTGGAAGTTGTTGAAAAGTTACTATAAATTTGATGGATACTTTCCATTGTGTTAATACAATTGTTTCAACTCTATGATGTTACCTGATCACAAAATTATAACACGAAAATTGAAATACTACTTTTAGCAACAGCCAGCTTCGTGGAATGCAAAGGTTGCCATAAAGCGACAGTACATCCCTGCTCATAGGGCTAAGGCTTTGATACATGAAAATCTTCTCAACCAAATCCAATAGAACATTCCTGGCACTTTGTAAAGAACTGGTAACAGGTCACAATACTATTCAGGTTGTCATTAAAGTTCGAATCACACAAGATATCAATTTATACATCTAACTTTTACAATGTAAATATGTATATTTTGATAAAGTTCTGGAAAAAAGTTTTTTTACCAAAGCTGTACATTTAGAGTAAATTAATTAACGCTGAATGTTCGTTTAAGTCAAACATAAATATAAATATTTTGAAGAAGTGTCTTAGTCGCCATGAGGTAGATAAATTGTTCAGTGACAAGATTCTCAAAGTAAGATATCTTATTGCAGATATGTACAATATAAAGTATAAACAGTATGACTGAAGTGACACGTAATGTTATCGCATGGGATTTACTTGCTTTAAATTGGAATTAGAATGGAAAATCTATCATACTAAATTAACATGAGCAAGCCAAGTAGCTTCTAAAACGGAAGTAGGTTGTTACACTTATGTAAATGTGCCACACGTGAGAGGTACAAATGATTCAAGAAAAACAGATAAAACAATTATAAAAAAAACGAGAACTATATACAACAATTATAGAAACATTTAAACTTTAAACTAGTGCAAAGGATTCTGTGGACGGTGTTTTACTATGACATAAGAACACGCAATATCTTGGGAACTCCTTTCACTCACCCTAAACCTGTATAGTGTTTCGCTTTCAAAATTCACTTTCAAACAGAACGGTAATTATTGGCCATCCTTCCAACGCTACAGCATTTCTTGTCTAAAATAAAAAACCAGTTATTTAGATAATAATCATATACTCTGCATTCAAATTGAAGGTGACACTATTAATGGGAATTTATCAGACTTATTTTTCAAATTGGCAACATTGTTCCTAGTGACAGTTAAGCAACGATTTTGAAAAAGTTCGCCTAGCAAATCACCAACAGTTTCCAAATTGTAATGAAAAATCACTTGTTGTCTATCACCTAAATTAAGGTTGTATAAGAATTCTTCTATTACATTTCTTATTGGATCTATGTAATGTTCACCAGTAAAAGCACCTACGTAAAATTCAAAATATTTTTTTAACCATTAAGCCACACCATCTATGGGAATTCTGAAATCACTTGAGTATGAGATCTTCTTTGCTCCAGGAATGTAGGTTTTTTTTATTAAACTAATCGCAAAAACTTTGGACTACCCTTAAGAGCATTTAATTAGCTAACGGCATAATGTTACCTATCTTCCTTAATTATCATGCAATAAGGCTTAAGTTAGACTATACTTATAAGACTTATGTATATTTGTTCCTTTTTAAAATTATACGAATCATTCCCACGTATAGACCAAGATTATGTACGTAATCCGTTACTGGTGTTTCCCGAAACCCTCCAAAATATCCCACAATGTTCACTTCAGTTTCTTCATACAAGGTGTCCAAAAGTCTCCAAAGTAAAAAGACTATAATAAAATCACCAGTCAGGTTTAATGAATAGATGTCTACTCTTTTGTTAAATACAGGTTTTGGGAATTTCTTTCTTCAAAATTATGTATTTTAAATATATTCCTTATATCGCTGGCATTCTTCTAAACCTATGGCTAAACTTTCGAGAATTACTCGAATATTCTCTTTTAAATCGTTCAAAAAGTGAGGTGTGTTGCTGTATACCTTTGCTATAAGGTAACCCCATAGGAAAAATCCATTGGTGTCGACTCAGGGCTACGTGCCTGCCAGTTTATGTCACCGCATCTGAATATCAATTTTCCAAGAAAAAATTCACGGACAACTGGCAAGGGCACGTCAGACGTATGAGAATCTTGTAGAAACCAAGTGTTTCGATTACAACAATTAAAATCTTTCAACGCTGGCGTAAAAAGTCGTTAATCATCTCCACATATGAGAATTTACGATTACTGTACGACCTCTGTAGGGGCTTATAATTCCTTGCTAGGACATTGCAGCCCAAACGATAACTTTCGGCGGGCGAAGTGGCTTCTCGTGCTTCTGTTTTGTACTTGTTGAACTCCAACAACGGCAGTTCTGCGTATTTGCCTGGCCATTAAGGTGAAAATGCGCTTCATCCGAGAAGTTTTTGTAAAATTCGCGCAACAAATTGAACTTGAAGACTTTTGGGACAACCGGTATAAACTATATAACTATTATAACAACTTTGATGTTAACAGAGTCGAATCAGTTGACCGACAGCCTTAAAGATTAATCTGGAAGGACTGGAGCGGATAATCCAAACAGTACAACAAAAGATTATAAGTCTACAAATACATTTTCAACTCCAACAGTTACCAAGAAAAAAGAACTATTCCACTATGTCAGTTATTTGCTTAGGTGCTGAGCATTTCTATATGTAATTTAATGATGCTAAATGTATTACTCTGCGAATATAGGAATTTTAGCATTCTAAATTTTCAACTAAAAATTTTCGCATTCTACGAAATTTATGTGCAGTTATCTTAGCAATTTGCCTTATAAATAAGGCTGCAAAAACGAGCGCTTTCCCAGTAACGTACGACTCGGTTACCATCAATATTAAACAATTACACACAAATGTACGGTAAAATGTTGATATTGCAAACAATACATTTCATAATAGTGCCAGAGTATTCTAATGCCGGAAATTGGTTAAGACATCTATTAACACTCGTCGAACATAACAAGGAACGCAGGCGATACACGTATAAATCTCGACTTCGGGTATGTCCGACTGTTTTCGAAATACATCATCGCCGCTAATGAAGGCGCCCTCGTTTCTCCAGTCTTGCTTATAAATAACTAGTTTTTCACGACTAATCATATTTCGTATTGCTTATATTAATGAAATTTATGCTCAACTATCATTCATTCAATATTCATTTAATATTGCGTCTATTTTATTTGAAAAAATGTAAACGATTATTAGGACGTAAAACTTACAATTGGAATAGTAATCGGCAATTAAAAACGTTTACGTGTAATTAAAAAAAGTAGAAGTGGATGTGCCGCTTAAAAACTTTGCGGTAAATTACCAGTAATTACCGCAGCAAGTATAATTTAAAAGTAATTTGTTTCGCTTGCAATTTCATGTTCTGAAATGTTCCCATTTTGGCCTTTATCACATATACATATGTACATTAATTCGTTTTTGATCCCTAAGTAGATTATTCAAATGCTAACCTTGGTTATAAGCAATTAATTTGTAATTGCGTAATTTTATATTAAGACCAATACGAGATATGTGCAGATATATAATGGAAAATCCGTATTTTAAGGCCCAAAAATTTTTTTTTATTTTTCTTTTGCTTTTTTTATCTATTGTAAGTCTGCATTCTTAACGTGAATGGAGTATAGAAATATTTTAGGTGACAAGTATCTTAATATTTACGATAATAGCCGTTTACTTTTTTTACACTGGCGAGCGGACAAAACAGGTTTTGTTTACGAGAATCATGTTCTATTTAAAAATTGAAAAAAGTATTTATGATCAAGATTTGTAATCCTCTTTCCCCTGCGAAGAGAAGTTATTTTTAGGATTAATATATTGAAAACAAGGACTTAACCTTGTATTTTCTATTTCAGCATCGCGTCGTGCATAATGCCCAGAGCATACATAAATATGAAAATTCTCCGGAGCACCTAATCGCAACATAATAGATTTAAAAGCATTAAATTTGTATGGTGAGGAGAAGAAAGTATTTCTATATTTTATGTTGTTTCATGACAATTTACATCGACAAATAGTTAAACTTTCGCTAAAAGTTTGTAATATATCAAGCGTTTCATTAACACGTTCTAGAATTTGCCAGTTTCATCCAGATACCAATTTAACATATTTAATACAATTGCAAATATCATAGCTGTTATTCATTTTTGACTGTATTCGAAAGAACTTTCTGCACGTTTTTGTGTGTAAAAGACAAACAAAACGTGTACACAGCAAACAACGCCTGTTGAATGCGCAACGTGATGTACCATATTATATAATTTGTATATGACCTTATTTATATGCTAAGTGTGTGCAACATTCCACAAAATATTGTAGACAATAAGAAGTTTTGGGGGAAATACTTTCCGAAAAGGAAATTTTCAACTGGAGGTCAATTACAGTCTAATTTTCATCGGATCAATTAGTGATCAAATAAAGGCAGAGTTAAAAAATAAAAAAATGTGACTCACGGTAGACGAAACAATGGATGCAAGAAAGAATTGTCTTGTAAATTAACGTGTTAATGCGCACTTTAAAAAGTGGTGAGGCATCCTTGCCTTTCTTTCACGTAGTAGAATATTACAGAAGAAAAAGGCAGGAAGGATAGTAGAAACCATCTAGCTGACTAACCCTTGGAAAGTTCAATACATTACGTTACAGATGAGGGTTCGAACATGGTTAAAGCTGGAAAGTTACTAAAACAATCTTATCCTCCATTGTTTCATGCAACTTGTTTCTTCTACGCATGTCATCTTGTAGCTGAATTTATTAGAAACAGTTATCCAAAAGGAGATCGATTTAAACTTTCTACCAAAAAAGTTTTTATTGACTTTCCAAAACGCATTCGCAGGTCTGTCGGTGCATTCCTCGGCCACCACAGCTGGTATTGAGAGGAGGGGGGAGACGGGGCTTAAAGTTGTTTTATATTATGTGAAATTTTACACATTATTAAACCTTGTATCTTAAATTTAAATCCACAAGAAGCCTAAGCAAGTTTAGTAAGCCAGCTGCTGACTGACCGTTACATGGTTTCAGATAGCGAAATCCATACTCAAATAGAGCAAATTTCAGAAAATTATTCAATTCTTTTAGATACTATTTCTAAATTAGCACCAAGCTGTCATTACATGAAGCGCTAAATATAGTAGATGACCACAAAGCCTCGTTAGGAAATCTAACAAATGGTATAGAAAGATTAACAACCAATAAATTGTGTCCGGTTATAAATAAGAGTCCCGATTTTGAAACTACAGTGTGTATAGGCAAGAGTGCGAATATCATCATCATTAGACGAAGAATGCTCCTTTTCCAAATGCACCAACATATTTTCACCTCGCGGTAGGAGTGATTGAGTCAGCACTGGAAAGCATGCTAATGAAACAATGTTGCAGCCAACAATACCGTAACCCTACATTAACAACACAATCAAACAAAAATAGTAAGTAATTACATTCATTATTTTTAATATTGATAGTAACCGAGCCGTACGCTACTACGAAACTACTCGTTTCTGTAGCCTTACTGAGAACACTGCATAAAATGCAGATTGATCATTATATGCGGTTCACATTCTCAGGAGTACTGAGTACCATTAAACAAAAATACAATTTACTTCAAATTTAAAAAGTTACGTATGAGTGTATACAAATCTCTAATATTTTTTGTATATGGAAAATTTTAAAATATGATGTAACACAAAGAACCACGTTACATTTGGTATACATAAAACAAATGTCTCTTCTTCTTTTTGTTCATAGTTTTGTTTAGTTGACTTCAGATATGGCAACGTCTTTGAGTGCTACAAAATTTACATTATGCAATAGATCTAAATATTCGAAATATTTCATAAAACATGGGTGAAGAAGTAATACCCAATTTAACAAATATTTCCAATATATTACGTTGTGTTAAATATACTGGAAATATTTGTAAAATGTGTCTTACTTCTTCGCCCGTATTCAGTATGGATTTCCAACAAGTATCAACTGATTCAATAGAAAATATGTTATAAAATAACAGAGTTTCTGTTTGTTTGTTTGCAGAGCAACGTTCTTTGTGTTTTTTTAATCCCATCAAAATGCTAACTGCAAGAAATTTACACATTTCATCGACACTTGCGTTAATTTTTCGTTCATTTGTTTTGCATAACGATTTGCCTCTGTGGTAATAATATTCACTATATCTTCATCAATATGAAGAAAAAAGTAGTTCGTTTCGGATTTTGTCTAATCACGTACTGGGTGTTCCAAAAGTCCTTTTCAAAGTTTGTTTACTGCGTGCACACGGTCATTAAGCAGGAAGGAGGGAATTTCTCTGGAAAATTGATATTCACACACGCCGTGACATTAATTGACCCCAACTCTTCACCAATCGATTCTGAATGAATTAAAAGAAGAGAAATGACAGTCATCACTTGGAATATGTACCGAGCAATTCTCGAAAATTTGGCCTCGCGTTTAAGAGTGCCAGAACAATAACAAAACACAGTTAGACGACACTTTGAAGAACTTTGAAAAAATAAATTCCCGAAGCCTATATTCTAATAAAAAAAAATAAACATTTATTCACCAAAGATACGAACGCTGTAAATACAGCTTTTCTCATTGTATTGGTGAAATCATTCACGAGAAAGACAATGCAAAGAGGCAAAAAAACGCTAACACACGGACATGTTTCTGCCTACCCGGTGACATCAGCGTGGTTTTGAGCGGTTTTTGCTCGACACATTGCAATTCCCTCTCTGCTACTATCACCATGTCTAACCCTGCAATTCAAGTGATTATTCTTGGCGCTAACTAGTGCCAAAAGAACGAACCACTTATCTGCAAAAGTCAGATACAGCGAAAAGAAGCGGGTACAGCTTCCCACCCTTCTCTCGAGCAATACATGGATTGCTAGTCCCGAGAGGGAGCTCGCACAAAGGGCAGTGCATAGGGTGCACATGTGAATGACTTCTCAAGGCTTACCAGGACTTTTGGGACACTTAACGATTTAGTTTCAGAATTGATATTGGCGAAATTGAAATACTTAGGCGTGAAATCGTCACCAGCTTTCCATCTAAATTGTACTGGAATTTTTATTGATGGTAGTAGTGTAATTTATGTTTTCTGCTGTTACCGTCAGAGTTACACTACTCTAGATTTTCTTCTTGTAATCGTTTATTTGTTAAATTAAGTGATATGTGAATATTTACTACACGTATGGACGTCAACTTTACCGCACGTGCTTTTTTATCGCGAACACAGATGCGCGTTGCCTCCTTGTTGCTAGACGATTTTCCCTCGTTTAGTTAGCATTTTAGAAATGCCTACCGTACATCATCTCAAATGCATTAATAAAGGATAATTTTACATTGCAAAAAATGCGAATTTGTTATTTCATTGTGAATTTACATATTTTAGTTTGTAAGCGAACAAATATAATATTACGATGGTATTCTCGATTACTTCACAACAAGATGATCGAACCGGCAAGGATTAGAAACTTTCTGCGTGACAAAAATCCCGAGAATCGAAGAGGATCCGTGTATATTTACATTGTAAAGACGCACTTTGAATATAAATTTCCTTATTGACAATTTATTATTGCAAATCCAATTGTAAAGTTAAATAATCTACCACTCTATATCTACTTGATATTAAAATATTCACAACCAGCGATTTTTCGTAATTCTACTTAGTATATTTCTCTTCCATTTAGCTAATGTAGATAAGATTACTTGATATATATATCATTTCCGTCCATGAAGCTATTAAACGGTCCACAAAAGAATTAAATTTCATTGACACGTACCTACCTTAAATAAATATTAGCAAGCTAGTTCATATCAACAGAAACCTGATAAATCGATTACACACTATGGATTTTTAGGAACGACAGCAAGAAAACCGCATTTAATCTCCCAATAGCTTAAATCCTAACGTTAGTTACTAGGAACACATCAATCAGAATGTTATTGACGTTATTATATCTGTAAATATTGCGAAACTGTAATACCTAAAGATCTGTATACTAACAAAGACATCGAGATTAAACCACAATATACGTCGTAGACGTTTTAATAGATGCAAAGTAAACGTAAAAAGACAAGATGGTAACACTTAAGTCTCCACGCAAATCTATTCATGAATGGAAACCCGCTGTTTCAAAAGCGTAACTCTCTAAGAGCATATCGTAGTGTATGTGAATCACCGCGCTCTATTGTCCTTACAGACATGGTTACTGCCCGCTTTTCAAGTTGATGCGCTACCTGCAAAGCGTAATGTTTAAAATGCATTGTTTTATGAATGTATGAGTTTGCTTGAATAAAGTCGCATTCTAAGCGTTTGGATAAAATTTAAAAGCGGATTTTCTGTTGGCATTTTATACACAAATTCTATTAGGTAGGAAACAAGTTTAATTTAGTACAGAGCCAAATACGAATACATATTCTGTAATATAAGCGCGCATCATAGGCGAATTCCAGCAGAGATATTGCATTGCAGAAAGTAACATGAATAGGGGTAATTGGCAAATCGAACAAGTCTATGGTGAAACCGCAATGAAAGAGTTTTCTATGAGAGAATTATGTATCATGTTCAATGGAGAAAGGAGAGGTGCACACAACCAGTTCGAAGTGACAGGCCACCACTTCCCAAACCTCAAACTAAAATAAAAAATGGGCAAAATTGTTAATGAAAGTATACGTTTCGCTTTCAACATTTGCATAACTCTTTTCCAAAAATTTACGAATTTTTTCTGCATGAAGTGGTCGCAGATTATCTTGGTTATAAACAAAAATATGTACTCACTGGGATCCAAAACCTTTTGACAGAAGTCCACGAGATATAACAAGTAGAAGAACGACTTGATTCTTACAGGATGCCTGAAGATAGTGACGAATTTCTCGACCGCAATGTAACGGGAGATTCTGCACAAATTTTCCTTTGAGACCCAGTAAAGAAGCGCCAAATTTGACAACGAGGAAACTGGCGACAACTGCCTTTTGAGACCGCGAATATTTGCTGCTTATTGAATTCTTACCAAGAGAGGAGACGATAATATCAGCGGTATTCTGTGAAACTTTTTAACGACTTCGACGTGTTATCAAAAAGAAGAGGCATGGGAAGTTGTCTGTCAGGATCGTGTTGATTTACCAAATGGAACGGTACCAACAAAACAAGAACTGTAGCGCTTCACGTGGGATATTTTTAAGCCTCCACACATCATGAGAAATTTTAGTGAAAATACTTGTGCAAGTTTTATAGTGCAAGTGGTTCCGTTCGAATCAGCTATTCGAACTCGAATATTAGATGAAATAAAGGCACACTCGTTATTTCACACATGACAGCGTAATCGAAATATCCCAGTTATAGGCATAAGTTTTCCCCGTCTTTTTGCTAAAAGAAAACGTAATTTTCAAGGGAAATTAATTTTTTTTATTCAAAATGTTGGCCATCGGCTTCTACACATTTCACCCATCTTTCAAGTAATTTATGGATACCATGCCAGAAAAACTGCCCTTTCCTAGCAAACCATTCCTCGAGCCATTTTCCAACTTCCTCGAAATTGCTTAAGTATTACTCTGCGAGCGCGCGCCCCATTGATGCGAAGAGGTGATGTCAGATGGCTCCAGGTCTGGAGAGTACGGCGGGTGCAGAAGGATGTCCCATCGAAGCGATATCAATATGTCCTTCACTAGTTTTGCTGTGTGAGACCGCGCATTGTCGTGTAACAAAATTACTTTGCCATGTCTTCTGTCCCGTTCCGGTCGTCTTTACATTTCATTTGTTAGCGATAGTATTGTGTATTGACAGTTTCGCCAGGCTTCAAGTGTTCCTCTAGTTCCGCCACAGAGCATGGTCTTCTTGCTGAAGCGATTTGGCCTTGGTGTTGAAGAACCGGCTTCGCCAGGTGAAAGCCACGGTTTTTTCCACTTCGGATTTTCAAAATAAATCCATTTCTGTCACCCGTCACAATTCGATACAAAAATGATTTCCTTTCATGGCATTGATGCAGCATTTCACAGGTGACTATGATTTTCGACTTGATGTTCTTTGAAATCAGGCGGGACCCATTTACCGATTATATTGATCGTCACCATTGTTCGTAAACATCTGCTGATTGTTTCTTGTGACACACGTAATCTTTCCTCAAATTGCCGTTGAGTTTGAGTTGGGTCTACAACCAAAACTCCTATGATTGTTCCTCTTCGCATTTTTGTGGTTTACCAAAGCGCACACTGTCTTTCACATTGAAATCACCACTTTTAAATTGTCAAAGCTATGTCTCTTATGCTCTAATCACTGGCGCGTATTCACCATATGTTTCTACCAGCAAGCGATGACGTTCAATAACCTCTTTCTTTTGATTAAGTAAGAAAAGTACTGCGTGTCGGTAATGTTCTTTTTAGGCACAAAACTCGACATGATCACTGCATGATAGAGCAAAGACGCTAGTTTTTGGCGGACTCAACTTGTATATGTTTGCAGTTTAAATGCCAGACATCTCTTAGTTAAACCGCAAAAAGCTTATACACCTGGTACATTGGAAAGATTTGGAATATTAAGTAAAGTCTCTGACAATTAGCAATTGATCAAATGTTAATGATGACGTACAAAATAATTTATTTGTTTCTCAAACTCATCTGTTGTCTCCTTCATTAAAGGAACATTTGCATTCAACAATAACAATGGTTCTGAGATCAGCTGTGAGCTTCGACATGTCAAGACAAGATCACAATAAAAAAATGTATCTAATTTATTTATAAGTAACCTCTCCGTGCTGATACGCTACTTTCAAAAGCAAAAAAGATACTGAATTACTTCTTGAGTTTTCTTGAGAATCCACTGTATATTGTCAAAAAGAGGCTACAACATTTCTTTTATATGAACGATCAGTGATGGTAAACCTGTTTTAATTCGTACCTTTTATATACGCTACTATATTTTGAAATAGTTTGCGCGCGTTTTTGCAAGCGCATTAACTAGCAAATACATTGTCAAACTCAGATAATAGCCGTTTCTTGGCTTCGTCGTTGTTCATATGCAAGATGTTTCGCGTCCTTTTATTACAAATTTGGAAACACGAAGTTTCTCAGAATCACGAGCGTATATGGCATACTAACCAGATCGCTCCTGCCTTTCGTGTTTTAACCTTTGTTCATTTTAATTATCCTTTCTTCTATAGCGCTGCTATTAGTTCATACTTTTCATAGAAATTCAATAAAAAAGCGAACAAAATCATACCTGTCGGTTTGCGTCTTCTCCTAACCGGTGTACACCAAACCAAGCACTTAAAACACATCAGACTATGCCCTAACGCCGCGTCTGAAATCGTTGGCAACCTCGTTACGTCCGATAATTGATCTTAATCGCAAACGGTGGAAGTAACGCTGATAAAACTAACATAAAAACAAATACTCCGATCGGTTCTCTTTTTTCTGTTGGAAAGCGAAGCTATTCTTTTCAAATTCGAGGCTATGAACTGAGTCGAAGCAAAGATATGTAAATAATTTCGCTCTAAATACTGCACTAGCAATTCGGCAATCGCTCTTCGCCCTTGAATTTATGCGTATTACGTATATAGTCGCTTCCATTATCGTTCTCGTTACAAATTACATACATGTAATTAAAAGTCTTACAAATGTGGAACAAATAAAATATTAGATAAATAAAAAAATATTGAAACGATTGAAGTATACTTGCACATATTATGTCAGTAGAAAAGTAATTGTTTAGTATATGCAGCAGGAAAAATTAAAAAATTCGGTAAATCCAAGAAATACGAGGGGGACCTGAAATGTTTCCGGAATCGGCAAGCGATGGCGCACAAAGGTTGAAGTGGATTCATTGGTTGGCAAGGGCAACCTTTTTTAGGGCAATTGTCAAAATGTCAGAATTCTACTGTCAATAGTTGTTGTTTAAGGGTGTGTTTTGTGTAGCAAATCAGGCGGTTTCGCAAAAATTCAGTGATAAAATGTTTCTGGACGGCTGGAAAAACGGCAACGGAAATCCGAAATATTTTGCTAGAGGTTCATGATGGATATACCCCATATATAAGCATAAGTGACGAACCACACAGTGGACGTCCAAAAACCGCTATCAATGACGAAATGTTCAAGATTCATGATGTTGTGTTAGCCGATCGCCGATTGAAGTTGAAAGAGATAGCAGAGACAACAGGCGTCTCAGAAGAACGCGTTGATCATATCCTACACGAAATTTTTGGTATGAAAAAGCTTTCGGCGCGATGGGTACCGCGTTTGCTGACACCGGAGCAAAAACGAAATCGGGTGACCGTTTTGGAGGAGTGTCTGGCCAGAATCCAAGGAATTTCTTCACGAGTTTCGTAACCGTGGGTGAGACTTGGATCTACCACTACATACTCGACACCAAGTAACAATCGAAGCAGTGGACTTTTCCCAGCGAATCGGCTTCCCAGGACATCTACTATCCGCAGAAGAGAAAGACGATCACGGGACAATACTACCAAGATTTATTGACCCGATTCGATGCAGTATTGAAGGGGAAACGGCCTCGTTTGCAGTGGAAAAAAGTATTTTTCCACCACGACAGTACACCATCTCATTCATCCCGCATCATCGTGTACAAATTGAACGAGTTGCGCTACGAATTAGTATCTCATCCTCCTTATTCACTGGACCTAGTCCACAGCGACTTTTTCCTATTTCCAAACCTGAAAAAATCACTAGGAGGGAAGATATTTGCCTCAAAGGAAGAGATCATCGCCGCTACAGATGGCTATTTTGCAGACCTCGAAATGTCCCAGTTTTCCGACGGCTTGAAGAGACTGGAGCACCGTTTAAAAAAGTCTATTAATCTTCGAGGAGACGGCATCGAAAAGTAAAAATAAAAAACCACGCCAATACCGTGTTTTTCTTGTCGATTTCGGAAACACCGAAACAGGTCGCCCTCGTATACTAAAACTAGCGGCTGTCCAACCGTAGTTATTTCTTGTATCATATATGACTCCCCGTGATAATTGATACTATTTAGACTTTTGGTATGTTATAGCATCGAAAGTGTCTCTAAAAAGACCATGTGAGAAATCCATCACATACATCCTTCAAATCTAATCGAGTGTGTTATAAAATTAAAAATAATTTTTAAAAATACTTCCGACTTTAGTTCCCTAGACAATTTTAATGCCTCACATGACAACATTTTCGACTAAAAGTTATTTAAAGAATGGATTTTATTAACAAAAACCAAATGTAAATGCTGTTAATGAAGAAATTAAATGATGATATGATGTTACAGACTTCCGCAGTCACTGTTTTCTTTTAAGAAAATTACATTTTTGACTTGAAAGCGCGTCGTAATTGCATTAGTCTGCCGACGATTAGCTCTCAGTTGCATGGAGGTGCCTCTAAGCTGCTACATGTTGTACGGCCGCTTCCCACATCAGCGATACGACATGCAGCATAACTTTTAGTTTTCGTTCTATGTGGCGCTGAAACCAAAACTCAGCAAGAAGGATGCAAGTTTCTTAAAGTGAAATATCCTTACATAAATATCAGGGGTCAGTAAAAATAATTAGCGAAATAGTTAACCAAAAACAAGTTTTATTTTTCAACAAAGTCTCCATCTAGTTTAATGCACTTATCCCATCGCTTTATTAATGCCCCAACGCCTGCGAATGTCGAAGTGTTGCATCTGAACGGAGCAGCTACTTAGCTGATCGTCAACAACTTTCGAGTGCCCTTGAGAGAATTTCTCGACCCAGTTATATAGTGCTTTACGAAACAAACACTTTTCTCTGTAAACAGAAGACGTTTCCTTATGGATATCTTTTGTAGGTAGTCTTTTTGCTCAGAAAAAAAAGGCACAACAGCGAGCTGCTTTTCCACACTCCGCCCTTCAAGCACGGTCGCCATTTTAACACTGCCTGCGTGTGCGCGCGGTAACTGTCACTTGAGTGTCATAAAGCTGAATTGTGCTGCTATTCTCAGCTTTCCCACTGCAGTTTGTGACTTATTTAATGACTTTTCTTCGTACATTTCCAATGGACGGTGTACTATGAATAGAATGAATGGAGATGTGGGAATGAATATTTTGGTAAGCATGGATAAGAGAAGTGAAATAGTATACCTCAAGATATACTGAGGTGGTTTTCTAATGTTTATTATTACTTTTTCTTTTGTGTACACATATGAAACAAGTTGTTGATGAATAAATATTTTTCTTATAACTATTTTGGTTACAGTTTTGAAGAAGGCGTTAAATTTAGCATGAAATAGGAAGTGTCCATACTATTATGAGCGGTAGTGTAGGTGCATTCTAATAAATGTAATTGGGAAGGCACTATTTGTTAATTGTGCCCTTAATTCGTTTAATCTAGCATTCTCATCCTCACGTTTACAGTACAATGTGTGCACAGGTCAACGCATTACGGTTATGCAATACATGTGATGTCTAATTAGTGTTTGGTTTTCTGTTTATCTACGTTTGTAGACAATGAACAATCGAACACATCAATGAAAATTACACCCAATGTGATGTATTACCTCTTTACCGAAAGAAATACATCGCTCCCCAACCAATTATCTATATTGACCGTTGTAATTCTTTCTTGTCATCTCTCTATATAATTTCGTAGGCATCGAAATTACCTCTACATATACATTACGTGACCTTATTTCCGGGGCAAGGCAATTCTCGTTTCTTTTTTAATTAAGTTTGACAGTTTTTGTTTCATTCTTAAATAAAGTTTGGGAAAAAAAGGCCAGGGTACACGCTAAGCGTGATGACGGAGGGAAAAATAAGGGGGAAGTAGGTGATTCAATTAAAAATTAAACAGTTTTCACAAGCGTAATACCGTCAGCCTCCTTCTTGAAAACTAGAGAAACAAATTTCAAATTATATTATTGGGTAATCTTGAACGCGTTCGTAGTAACTAATATTTTCCTGAAAATTAAGACGTTTGAATTAAGTTGAGAACAAACTTTGTTATTGTAATGTAATACTTCAGTTGTTTCGCAACAAACAAGATGCAAATGACAAGCTTGTTATAAAAATAATTAATATTTGAAGCATATTAGTCTTTGCTATATATTTGTTTGCTCTGACAATAGTTTCAGAAGACATCTGCTATCGAAATTTCTAATAAATCAAAGGCAATAAAGAGGACGCTGATTACTGTATTTATAGAATTTTATGTAACTTAAAGTAAGAGCACAAGACGTAGAAAAACTAGTTAGGAACTAAATTTGCGCTTTAAATTTACGCGGCCAAAAGATGTTGTTAATCCATCTGCAGGTTTTAGTTCCCATATTGGATCTATTGTTGAATGAAGGAATAATATACATATATACGAGGGCTGTTTTTCTTTTCAACTTCCGATAGCTCATAAAAACAACACACAAACTGTAAATAGCAAAATGAATTTATTACCAAAAGTTATGTACAAACGTGGTTACTTTTCTATATAATCACCGTGAAGATTGATGCATTTGTCATATCAATGGGCAAGCCTTCCAATTCCCTCTATACAGAATACTACCGCCAGTGAGTTGAGAGAGTTCCGTTACAATTATGTATACAGTTGATTTTAAAACTTCAGGAAATTCCATACTCAACTTACTGATGGTAAACCTGCGTTATTCTCGAACCATTTTGTCAACTCGTAGAACAATGTTTTCTGATGCGACAAGCTTGCGTCCTTGTCCCCCTTCATCGTGAGCACCAGCTCAGCCTTCTTTAAACTTGCTATACCTACATGCACAACATCATCTGCCATAAAGTTTTTGCCGTATATTCGGCTCATTCTTCGATGAATTTCAGCTGCACTATTCCCTTCTTCTTGAAATTACACTACGCAACTCGCACTTAGCTGGAGAATCAATTCTGGCTTAAGTGGCTGCAACTCAGCTACAAATGCCGTAATGACGTTGCAAGTGGCAGATATTGTAGTGGGGGAAATGCGCAGTCACCTTCTGGACATCCCCGTCTCCCACTGCACTGCAGACATGAACGGAGATTGAACAGCCCTCGAATGAATACATTGTTTTGACAATAATAGTATGTAAATTCATGCATTTTGTTTGTAAAACTAACAAACATATAGACAATTTGATTTCAATTGTTACGTATTATATAAATTGCTTGTTATTTTTGCATAATTTTATAGTTTTGTTGAGTTAAATTCTACTAACACCTAGAAGCAAATGTTCCATATAGCTACAGTTACATATATTTACATAGATATATTCGCATGAGTACCTCGTAAAAATTAGGAAAAAACATTATCAAACTAATTTAGAATAAAATTAAATTCAATAACATCTGAATTCTAGGTATGAGCACAAAAAAGACAACATGAACTGTCAATATGACAACTTAACTCAAAATAAAGTCAGGGCCAACCAATATTTCAGGATAAACTTTTGTAACAGAATTTATGGTTAGATTGGTTATAGGAATCCACACTCTTTGCATAGTACACAATAAACATTAATTTCTTCTAGAATACTGTATTTACTCATTTAAGTTTTATATCACCCATAATATCCATATTTCCAGACTTTTTCCTTTTAAGAGCATGGTATCCTGTAAAGATGTTTAACAGTGGCCATAGTTACGTTATTGAAATTTGGAGGTGGCGATGCATTATGTTCTTACTACTACAACATTCCCTATTTTATTCTTTATCCTACTTATTGATCAGAGTAATTTAGGTCGTGGATTATCATTTGGAGAGTTCTCATTGCGCAATTGCGTTACACAATAATCCAACATAACTGTCTTGCATAAAAAATAGTGACACCTCGATTTACTTCAACATACATTATTTTAAGTAACGAAACTCAAGACCTATGGCTATGGTATATGGCTTATTGGTATAATTTTTTTTCATTTCGCGATAAGTCATCGTAAGCGATCTTTGGTATGAGCAACATGGTTAATAATATCGCTTTCTATGTACTGTTAGTTCTGAAAATTAAATCTTTCGTATTTGGATGATATAAATGTTTCTTTTCTTGGTCCAGTTTTATAAATAATACATATTTTTCCTTTCTTGAGTACCAATTTTATTTCGTTTAAAATCACATTATTTCTAATTCAGTTGAAAGAAACATGAGGTATATCTCTAGCACAGACATATCTCTTTTCTGTAAATACATAACCACGAAGGGAATCGAAGGAAACGAGAAGACCGATGAAGCTATTAGACCTCACCGCAAACTTAGACCCATATCTTATCCAACTGGAACTAAGAAACTACAGATATCTCTAGAATGGTGGTGAAGGAATTTGTGAGGACAAAAATAAAACCCAGAATCAATGTTGTCCCGTGGAGCATCCTAATGCTTGGTGCTTCAAGAGGGCTTTTTATCATAGAAATCAGTCACTGTTCGGTTGGACAAGGTCTTTTCCGTATTAGAGCTTTCGATTCATTGCTTTGCTCTTGCTAGTAAAAATTTTGGACTGGAAAGTCAGTGAAAATCACTCAATATATCTTAAATCTGACAGCTAACTTTTGAGCGACCATCATATATGTATTTGAAGATTTTCATGTAGTATCATAGACCAATAAGAGATATACATAATTCACACTTTCCCCTGACTTTCCCTCGTATATTTTAATACGTATATATTTTGTATTGAAATTTTATGTATTACACGAGTCTTGTTTAACTGAATTTGAGACTGCCGGTTCTACGGTTTAATTTGCCGGTGGTGTGGTATGCTACTATATAAAAACGGGTTTCTGCAGATAACACATGGGCTGAAAAGTCCCGGGCCTAACACATAGATGACGCTAGTTTTATTGCAGTCACCTTTCTCTCAGTTAGTACTAACTTTCAAAAGACAGCTGTTAAAATTTCATGATATTCTATTCATTAGTTTGTGAGTTATTGCGCTAAGAGTCACGCTACTTTTGTTATTTTCAAAACAATGTATCAAAAACAATTTCGTGTTTCAATTTTACACTGCTTCTTGATGGGAAAAAAATACCGTTCAAGCGAAGCAATGGCTTGAAAAGTGTTATGCGGACTCCGCTCCATCAGAAACAACAATAAAACGTTGGTTTGCTGACTTCAAACGTGGTCGTAGAGACACCGATGATGCAGAACGCAGTGGACGTCCAAATGAGGCGGTAACACCAGAAAACATCAAAAAAATCCACAAAATAGTTTTGAATGATCGAAAAGTGAAGTTGCGTGAGTTAGTTGACATCGTAAAGATATCAAAAGAACGTATTGGCTTTATATTGCACGAGCATTTAACTATGAGAAAGCTCTGTTCAAAGTGGGTGCCGCGTTTGCTCACTGTTGACCAAAAACAAGAACGTGTTGATGATTCTAAGCAGTGTTTGGCCATGTTTAAACGTAACAAACCGGAATTTTTGCGTCGATATGTGACAATGAATGAAACATGGATCCATCACTTCACTCCGGAATCAAAACGATCGTCATCTGAGTGGACAGCAACTGGTGAACCTCGTCCAAAGCGCCCGAAAGCACAACAATCGGCTGGAAAGGTTATGGCCTCGGTATTTTGGGATGTGCGTGGTGTAATATTCATCGACTATCTTGAGAAAGGAAATACCATCAACAGTGAATATTATATAGCGTTATTGGAGCGTTTGAAGGCAGAAATTGCAAAGAAACGACCGCATATGCCAAAGAAAAAAATTTGTTTCATCATGACAACGCACCGTGTCACAAGTCAATCAAAACAATGGCAAAACTACATGAATTGAACTTCGAATTGCTCCCACATCCACCGTATTCGCCAGATTTGGCTCCCAGCGACTATTGGCTGTTCGGAGACCTCAAAAAAATGCTCGCCGGTAAGAAATTTCGCACGAATGAAGAGGTTATCGCTGAAACTGAGGCCTATTTTGAGGTATTGAAATGCTAGAGCGGCGCTGGAATGATTGCGTTGCTCTTGATGGAGATTACGTTGATGAATAAAGCTAATTTTGAACCAAAAAAAACGTGTTTTCTTTGTTAGGCCCGGGACTTTTCAGCCCATGTGTTATCTATTTGGGTACAGTATTATATATTTTACGATTATATATGGCTTTTATTCCATTTGCAGAATTAGAAACTTTGCCGCAAAATTATTAAATGTTATCATCATATATAGTATATAAATGTAAATCACTGCATTCTTGCCGCAAATAGAATCAAAAAAATTATTCCGATTTTAAAGAAAACTAAAATATTTCTACATGATCTCCTTCAATAGATTTCAGTACCCCTTAAAAATTTCCTTGCGCGCCAGTTTCAATAGAAATTTTCATGTAAAAATACACTACTTCAGCTTGTATTTGCACCACTGAATGTATATTTATCGATCCAGCCAAGGTTGGTATTCCAGCGAAGGGTAATTCTTTGAAAGCACACCTCCGATGTCGCTTTTTTTGTGCTTTTCGCGATGAGTTGTGTGACGCTGACATTTCGCGGAACACGAACGAATTGTGTCTGACAAAATATACGTCTGATTTTCAACAGGTAGATTGAAAATTGTCAAGGTTTCCACTGCTTCACAGGAATTGGTCACATCTGCTTTAGACATTGTAATAAAATTTTATGCTGTGCTGTTTTTTTTTTTTTAATTAAAGTACTGTATTTATATATTTATGCACGTTTTACTTTTTGGTGGAAAATGTTTTAATCCTTTGTCAGGTCAAACTTGATTTTATATTTAAAAAAATCTCGATCTGATATTTCGTAAACAATCGCAAAAAAGTCCGTTACTGAATAAACAAGCAAACATACAGGATGTTCCAGAAAAGAAGCCAAAGGTAATTTCACTTTTAAAATTCTTGAATAAGAAGTTGCGACATTTCCAGGTACATAAAAGATCTTTCTATTGCTTACATTAAACGTAGTTTTTATGTAGTAACCTGTATAACTTCTAGTTTCTTTTCTATTAATTTTCTTAATTTCCATTAAATCTTTCATTCCGATAAAGGGGAGATAAACTATCCCAATATCGTAACACTTCCCAAAGTTCTTTTTCTTATCTCCTCTAATAAATTCCCCACATTTCTCCGATAAGAGCGAACTTTCATCCGTCCAAATGGTATCCTTCCGAATATCCAGCTGCTATTTCTCCTGATGTTGCTTTTTCTTGGAAATATCTAGTTCATTCTCTTCGTTAATGACTTGCCAATAACTGCATGTCTAAGGGGAACCGTTTCTTACAGGCGCCCTTTAACAATAGGCGCTATCGTATACTTTTGTTAAACGATCCTTATTAAATTCTGTCACTGCCTGTGACGTTGTTAATTTTCCGTTTCCTTTGGTAATTAATTTCATCCTCTACGTTCCGAATAATTGCGACCCGAAATTTGAGTCGCTTTAAGCTTTCGTTTAGAAATTTATGGACTAAATAGCTTCCGTTCTGTGGATTAATTAGTGTTGGTTTTATGCAATTAACGTCGGCAAAATATCATCATTTAATCTGTTACATCTTTATTGCTGTTTGATACGGAAATAAGTTGGTTTAGATAATAAAAAATATAATAATAATAATAATAAAAATACTAGAAAATGTTCTGCGCAATGTTGACAATCATTCATACAGTAACAATTGGTGCGTAAGAGCAGTCTTCTAATTGGTACCATGCTTTTACTTTTCATAGTAAATGTATTAGAAACATTCTGTCAACTGAGTATTGGACGCACCTTACGAAAGGTGGTAATCAAACTTTCACCATTTTGATAAATAATGTTTAACAATCAGGATGCGTTGTTCTATATTTACTAACTCCCATCTGTCAACTTCCGATCTGCCACGTCATAATCACGTGTTATTATGACTGTCAAACATGGCAGGCAATTCAAATCTTGCACTCTTATTGAAACCCCCTTTATAATAAGTATTTACTCCCGCGACATAACAAGACCAAAAGAAAAAGCAGTAATTTACATGGAACTCCAGAATGAAATTAAAAATAGACAGAAGAGCGAAAATTATATTAATTGGAGACTTGAACGCTCGGATAGGAAACTCTGAAATCCTTGGAGTAAAATAGAGGTACAACGAACCAACAGTTGCTCATAGACCAGAGGCAAACTACGCATACATAATACATTCTACCCACGTAAGGAACAACACAAATTTACATTCGGTAACAACAGAGACCATCGCAGATTATGCAATAACTAATGGAACGATCCAACCAACCCAAGTGTTGGACATCATGTACTGGCATGGCACTGGCCTCGGCGAATATTGAAAGAGACATACAACAAATTTTGTATCACTCTCTCAACTAATAAATGTCTGAAACCTTCTTTAATTTCTAGATCATCTTTGTATTTCTAATTTCGTTCTGTAAACTTCTTTTAAATAGGTACGAGGGATGTGTTTTAAGTTTTGTATACTGAAATGTCAGCGCTAAAAATTAATCTGCATCTTTAGTTAACCTAAATCCAAAGTTTCAGAGCGATACGTGTAGTGTTGTAGTTAGAACGGACTGTCAAAATTGATAAGTTAGTTGAAAAATTTGACATAAAGAATTGTGTGGAAGGAAGTGTCCCATTGGATGCCGCATCTATTGACCAACCAATAGAAAGCAGCTGGAATAAATTGGTCTTCAAAAACTCTAGACCACTTAAAGGCCGGAAATTCTAAAAACGTATACAGCATCGTTAGTGGTGATAAATCTTGGATGTACTTATATGAGCCAGAGAATAATTGTCAGTCATGTAGCGACAATTCCTCTACAAGATCAAGGAATTGTTACTGCCGATTGATATACAACTATCTACTGTGTCATTCCAGCTCCATATACAAAACTATTTCTACTTCTAATGATAAAGTAAAACAATTCCAGAAAGAATGGACATTCAGGTATAGGTAAATAAGAGAGCCTATGAACGTAGATAAATAGACAACCGACATTATTAAGTGCATTTTACTCGTAAATAATCTCCTTGAAATACCAACAGATACGGTTTGCTTGCAATGTACAAAGAGAACAAACCCTAATTCCAATTAGAGAAGCTATAACTCGATTCCAACGTGGTTAGTGTTGCTGACAGGTTTTATATGATCTATTAAAGTGTAGTCTATGAAATACACAATAGCGCTTAAACACAGCTTTAATATTGTAAAGCAGAACTGTTGGAAAATACTAAGCCAGTAAAAATCCATGTAGTTCATTATTGTAGTTTATAGAATTATTTAATTTCTGCTTGTGTAATTTCTTCAGTCTATTTTAATTGTAGCTCTATATATTAAACGTGTGATACAATTTACCAACATTTTAAACAAAGAGGTATTGATTGTTAACCGTTTTAAATCTCGATACTTTCAGGAAACATCGAATTACGATAATACTAGCGATAAGGGCCAATAATCCGCCAAATGTTCACTTAATTAACCTAGTTCCCGAGATCAATAGTAGTAAATGTAGTCATGCGATCACGCCTGAACAGTGAACCGCCAGGCTTACTTGCCTATTATTTCGTTGGTTGTTAAGTGTAGTTACTTGTCTTGGGAAAACGAATTTTACGTCGTTGGGAAGAAGCGATAAAAACGTAGAGTCACAGGCAAGTGATAACTAATGACTGGATCTTATGCAAAAGACATATTTTTGTTTTTTGGTATATTTCTTCCATATTTTGTACTTACCCATTTCCCACCCTAAAAACACAGTTTTTACCATTCTTTTAATGCATATAATATATATATGAACACTTTACCATGAGTGCACATGCACGTGCATATTTCATTATTATTTTGCAGATTTATACATACATTTGCCATTTTCATAAGAACAATAATAAAATCTGGAAAACTGTTGGTAAAACTTTTTAATGGTAACTAACACCGCTTCATATATGTTAAAAGCAGCTGAAAGTATGAACTTTTTTCGGATTATAATCCATTGTAGTTGTTTGGCATATAGTATAAATAGGATTGCTTAAAAGGTTAGATTAGAGTGTCCAGATGTAAATAGTTTAATTTCTAATATCAAAAAAGTATTTTCAAAAGCGCCGTCACGAGTGGAATTATATAACGAAATACATTCAGACATCCATTGCCACCAAAACCTATCTTAACATGATAGGAAGCATGGCTTAAATACGTTGTGTTTCTTGCTGATAATTACCAAGGCATAAAAGATGTAACTCAATTTGATTCAACAAACAGTCTTACCATACAAAAGTGTAATGTAATTTTCAATGATTCAACACTAAAAAATGAGCTTATATTACGTTCAATTTTGCAATAATTGAGGAAGCAATTACTAGATTATTTGTATAATCATTATTATAATGATAGTGTTGTTATTGTAAATGATATTGAAGAGAAAATTGGAAAGGTCAATAGATTAAATTTAATGAAGACACTAATATAAACCCCTCGTTAATGCCTAGGTTTAAAAATGTACCGACCACACCCCGGTTAATTAAGGGGACATCTGAATGTTTTTCTGTAACCTTGGAATAGAGAAGTGTATTGGCCAATTATAGACATTTATTGCAACTTTATTGGTTTTCATTTGCTATCGGAGAAATTATCAAGTTGGAAAAACGACACCTGTACGTTGAACACAAATAGTATTCAATATATTTATAAATTTATCTTTAAAAATGTAAATATCTGTACACTACCATCCATGGGCACGACCATAAAAAGTATAAAAATATACAGAAATATTAATACTAATATCTTAACATCCTGTATTATGCACTTCAATTGCATTTTGATAGATTTATACAGCAGTTCACAGAAAGAGATGATTCGAACTGACAAGCGAGTAACAATACACAGCATAGCAACTGTAATAGGACGTTCTCATGGTTTAGCCTACAAACTGATACACGATCGCCCGATTTTTCGAAAAGTTTGCTCACTGTGGGTACCTAGACAACTGACCGAGGAACACAGAATGATTCCAATCGGCTAATGAAGGGGAGGACGTGCCTAACAGGATTGATGACTGGTGATGAGTCATCGGTGCACCACTACCAACCCGAAACAAAGCGTGCTTTAATGCAATGGAAATAGCCTTCTCCACCGTCAATAAAGAAATTCACGGTTAAGGGAAGGTACTGGTAAGGTTATGGTTACCGTGATCTGAGATTCTCAAGGAGTGCTCCTAGCCCATTTCCAGGATAGAAATGACTGAAATACTGAATTGTACTGCAGAGTTTTATTGTTGCTTCGGGATACAATTCGACGAAAACGTTCAGGCCTACTGATGAGAGGAATATTGCTGCATCACGATAATGCCTGGCCGTATTCGGCCCACTTGATCCAGGTGAGAATTGCAGAATTAGGGTGCGAACTTCTTGAACATCTGGCTTACAGTCCCGACCTAGCGCCAAACGATTATCATCTGTTTGGTCCACTCAAAAAGCACACGTGGCTCAGACGGTAACCCAAACACTTTTATGCAGCAGGCATTGGGCTATTGACAAAGCGATGGAATAAGTGTGGTAATGTAGATAGAGACTTTGTTGAAAAATAAAACTTGATTTTAGCTAACTATTTCTCTAATTATATTTTGTGACCTACTACTGACTTTTCCTCGTAAATTATAAAAGTACCCCAGAATGTATGCAAATATTTTAAATTAAAAAACCACAAGATATATCAATTGAAAAACGTTCAGCGAGTATAATATTATATGTCGAAGGGTATCCAATAGCACAAATCATTAAAAAAAGAAGTAACGGAATCGAAAAACTTTATGACTTTTAAGAGAATACAGGAAACGGTTAGGGCAAAAGAAAGCACTAACAACCGCTGAGGATCAGTTTATTATAGCATCTTTGAAACGAAATAGGTTTCTCACCAACCCAGAGATCACTAATTAGAGAATTAAGAATCTTAAGCCAAATAGGGAAGAATTATCTGGCCAAAACTTTGCCTTCCAAGAAGATAACGATTACAAACATTCATTTCGTTGTCGCTCGAGGAAGAAGACAAATTGATACGGATGATTTAACCACCGCAATCTCCAGATCTCCCGCCAATAAAACTAGGATGGTATGAATTAGACAAAAGAATTCGAAAAAGAGGAATTAGGAATTACATGCGATTATGTACGCCCATAATTCAATCCCGAGATGGGCATAGTGACGAGAAACATTCTTTTCTCGATGTCAAATATCTATCAATAAATATTACTACAACTCGACTCTATATTTTAATTAAAATCAAATAAAATGTCAATTTTGTAGTCGTCTCCATATATGTGGATGATAGTAAACATAGCTTAAGACAAAGGAAATAGAATTACGTTGCGTATGTAATTTTTTAAACTTTGAAAAATAGCAAGAAAAATTCTTTACAACAAAATTGGCGGAATTGTGAGATATTTCTCGTCTGCTGAGTTCGTACAGAGGTCAGAATGCTAATAAAAAAACTGCAAACAATCATTGTAATTTCATTTGTACCCAAACTAATCCGCCCGAAAAAGATTTTACTTGTTTGTTAGTTATATTTATTTTCATTTGCGTTATCTACTTTATATGTTAAGAAAGTTGGCAAAGACATTGTACGTAAATGATAATATGTTCTGTCCTTCATACAGCAATATTTTCCTTGTCTTAGAAGTATTATATTATCATATAGAAAACCACCATATCCAGGATTCTAAATTCTGCTAGATAGTCCATTAAATACTAGAACAGGAAATTGGTCAATGAAAAATAATATATTTGCCACAACGTAATCAAATATACGATACAACAAAGAATGTTGGTGTTGAAAGGATTGTCTTTCTTTGGAAGCACTTTGATGTAACAGTCTAACTAAATACAATAATTATAATTGATTAACCTAATTACAAACTAATAGTGATGAAATAATAGCATTAGTAAAATACATTAAACCGTCTGGCCCTGCGAATAGAGTTTTTTCTAGTATGTTGACAATTAACTTCAAAAACAAACGAATTATTACAACTGAATCATCAATACTACTTGCTTTAATTGCATTTAACTCATTACTTAAGAATATCAGTAACATTGAATTCTCTTCGCGTTTTTTGTTGCATTTTTTAACACGTCTAGCTATATAAAAGCTGCTAGAAGATTAAAATTTCTCTCAAAACGACCCCCTGGTTACGTTCTCAGCAATGTAAACAAGGCTGAGGCCAAAACACAAAGGTGACAGCATAGAGAAGACGAATAGCGAACGCAGAAACAAAAGTGATAAAAGGGACTCCCCACTGCAAACAATTGTGAGAAGACATCTTTGATCCTTTAGCCATTCTTTTCCAATAGAAATATTAGGGATGCACGTAGGTTAGACCTTGTATAGTTCGCGCTGTGTTGAAATACAATCTCAGTAAAGTCTTCTGGGAGACGACTTAAGAATTTCTCTGTATAATAAAATATCTGGTTAAACTAAGGATGGGTTTATTCACATTCTGATAAAGTTACAGGTAACGCAATTTAACGGATTGATACAAACATGTGTCTATTCACCTTTTGACAGATAAAAAGTAGTTGGTAAATTGCTTATCAGAGGGATAAATTTACCTGTTGTTAAATCCTCCCGATAAATGTATATTCATTGGATATTACAACCTCATATTATTTCGTGCGTTTGTTTTCATATAGAAATATCCTGAATGAATATGGAACGTCTTGAAGATTTTGGATATGTTTTTATCGTAGAGGAAGTTCAGGCAATTGAAAATATCGATAATCGCTGTTAATTTAGTTTTGTTCTTGACTTACTGTTTTATTTATTAATTGCTTTTTTAAAAGATCTGATAGACGCATCAGCAAGCATCACAAGATGCATCAGCAAGCATCACAAATTTAATATTAATTTGTTCTTTAGGTTTTTCTCTCGGTAATGGTTTGGAAACTTAGACTTTTCGGTATTCAATTATTCTATTTCAGAATTCGCAAAATTAGTTGGTCGATCTTTTTTTATTATGACATTCTCTAATACCATTTTCCGTTTGACGAGCAGTACAAGAATATTAGGTTATGTTTAAATGGAAACTGTAATTATGTGTTTGTCTATCTCATTACAACGGACATAAGTCTATCTTTCACTTTTATCCATTGCTATACTAACCGTCTAAAAACATTAGACAGTCCTGGTTTGTTACCTCTCAGATAAAATTTGGTGAGTATACCAAAATGAGATATTTGCTACCTGATAAATTTACCTTGCTGGCGGTTATCTGCTACTTTATCAGAATGTGAATAAACCTGCTCTAAATGTTCTCGAAAAGAAAATGAAAAGGGGACCTTATACGTTGGGATAAGTTCTTGTACAGCTATATTGATGAAAATGGTCTTACATTCTAATGTAGAATGCAACAGAATAAAGTCAATTATTCTAAAGATTAACAGAAAAAGTTAATCATGGTGAGCAATCTTTCCTTATTTCTGAAAGCTGCTTGAAATCTAGTTTTGTTTCAAATAATAAAAATGTTATCGCTCTAATGTTGGTTTTTATTGTCAATGCATTGTTAAAACTGTTCTCAGAAGGTAACTTTTTGTCTTCTTATACAGCATGTCAATTATCCTGCAGCCTGGGAGGAACAGAACTCGTTTCATAAGCCTATATAGCAAAATTATATTCAAATATACAGGGTGTCGAATCTCTGTTGCACACGAGACAAACTTGCTTTTTCAATAGAATATCTTGTGTATATAGTACTGTATGCTATAATGCTGTATTTTAACTTGCCTTTCTTCATATCAGTTCCTTCAATACACCACATATCTACCTAATGCAATATTTGGAGTGCCTCGAAGTTTGCTGTAACCGAAGTTGGTAGTTTATTGTAAATTTTAGTGCTTACTATTTCGGGAGACTGTTGATATACAGGGAGTCTAGGTATAGTGTAACTAAGTTACTCCAGAACTTTATACTGTAACCATGTGTATCTGCATGAGTTCTAAAATGCATTTTTTTGATATATACTGCAACTCACGGAAGTTTGGACATTTAAATTATTTTCAAGAAGAAAATCAAATTAACTTGAAAACAAATAATACAAAAAAACTAAGATACAGCACAATATTCATTCGCTTAACAAAGTATAGAAATAAACACAAAATCTGGAAACATATCACAATACACATGTGCCACCATAGAAAATAAAGTTGACCTATTTCGCTGTTCTTGTTATAAACAACAGGTCACCCGGTATATATTTTTATGCACCGTATCCAAATCAATAAATTAATTATATTCGAACGTCTAAGGCCAAAATTCCTAATTATTATGCGCGCGAATATTAATAACAAAATTAATTCTCGTATTTACGTAAATCGTAACACAGGTGCGTTTTTGACAGTTTGGCGCATTTTCATTAATCATCATTTACATGTTTATTATGAAACAGTAGTTTTAAGTAAAAAATATGGATAACGAAGACCGTACACAACTCATCGTCATCGACTTTGAAAGAAGGAAATTTAATTAAAACATGTTTCTGTCGACCTTGAAAACATCGATTTGAAAAAGGTTTTATATAAGACGTCTGAAACTTTTTGTATTCCTATTTCTCCTATATCAAACACAACATAAAGCACAATGAATGAACAAGGAAACGTTGGAGTCAACAAGTGATATATGACAACATCGCTAGGCTACGCATCGTTCCGTAGTGTCAGTATCCATTTCTATATTTTTAAAAAGTGTCTTTCCTTTCTTGTCACTAAATTCTTTCGTTCCAGAATATCGGATCCACTTACAAAAATCGGTCGATATATTCCTTCTGTGAGCTTAATGGATCTGTTGCTACGATATGTTTCACTGGTACATTTCCTGGTGTAAAAGTTGAAGCATCCTTAACATTCAGTTGCAACCTGTTTCCTGCGTCTTCTTCCGTTTCTCCCCCAACATTTTCTTATTTTTAACATATTTATCAGATTTCTTTTTAAATTTGTATCAACCCTATCATCAAATAACAACAAAAATGGTGGACTATTTCTCTAAATACCATAGGCGATTGTAAAACTTTTTAATTGCAGTGTTAGTAATTGCTTCATTGTATTAATCTCATGTTGCTTTAACCTTTTAAATTAAAATCATCTCAATGAGCTAACATTGCTTTATATGCTAAGAACCAAATTTCCACGTAACACTTTATAAGGAAACAACAAATATTTCTTAATGTTCGTTCTTCGTAAATCAAGCTCTTTTTTTTTTAAATAAAAAATAGACAATAGTCTTGCATATTGAGACATAGAGTGCGCCACTAATCAAATGTTACTACTACAAATTAACCTCAATCTTTAGTTAACCTAAATCCAAATTTGCAGTACGATACGCGTATTGTTGTAGCTACAACGAACTGTCAAAGTTGACAAGCTAGTTGAAAAATGGAATTAAGCCGAGAACAAGAATGTCTCGCCGAGCTGGTTTCTGTCTTCGACAATGGAGCACCACATCAGTCAACAATTTCTCGTATGGAGAATTCAAACGTTGACGGATAAGTCTCAGAGATGATCCAAGAGCAGGTGCACGTCAGTCCCTCAGGCAAACGTCGACCGTGTGCGCAAGATCATCAACAGAGATCGACATGTGATATATCGCGAGATTGAGGCATCGTTAACGATTTCAAAGACCTCAATTTAAAAAATTTTGCATGAAGAATTGTGTCTGAAAAAATTAGTTACCCGTTGGATACCACAACTGTTGACCGAAGAACAGAGAACAGGTAGAGTGAATTGCTGTTAAAAAGTTCTAAACCACTTCAATACCAGAAACTTAAAAAACGTGTACAACATCGTTAGTGGTGACAAATCTTGGATTTACTCATACTGCTCAGAAAATAAACGCCAGTCGTTTGTTTAGATGTCCAAGGTGAAGAAATGCCGGCGAAAGTCATCCGTTCCCGAAGTGCCTCCAAAAAGCTGTCTCAGTATTTCTTTTCTAACTGAATGTATCTACAATTTAATATTGTCTACTTCAGAAGTGTGCTCCTTTGAAATGCACGCAACATCCCCAGCGAGTTTTCCATTTCTGGCAGCAATTCTCGAAGTCTTATTCCGTTAGGCTGTTTAGAACCTGCGTCATGACTCTGGATGTTATTTGTTGTTCCCTAATAGAAACTTTTCAACTTCCGTTTAAGCGTTGGAAAAAGAAAATAATCATATGGAGCCATGTCTGGCTGGAATCTTTTCTCTGCCGAAAATTGTATAATCGACAATGAGCTGTAACTGGAGGCATTATCGTGATTCAAGATCCACCAGTAACGTCAGGTCGTACTAGCAAAACCCTTCTCTGCAAATGTTCAAGGACTTCGCGGTAAAATATTGGATTCACTGTCTAGCTTTGAGATTCTAAGTGTTTGTGGATAATACTACGACAATCAAAAAAGACCAGAAGCATGAATTTGATTCAGGATTTGTCGATTAGAGAATTTTTGGAAGAGAAAAACATTCCAGTACTTCCACACACGTCCTGCAGTCCAGACATGGTTTCATGTGATTATTTTCGTTTTCCAATGCTTAAGTGGAAATTAAAAGGTTCACATTATGGAACAGTAAACAACGTTCGCAGAATCAGTCTAGCAAGAGCTCCAAGGAATGGAAAATTTACTGAAGAAGTTGTGTGCCTTCCAAAAGTGCATACTTTGAAAAGGACAATATTAAATTGTAGATACATTAAATTAAACACTTTATAACTAATCATTCTCATTAATTCTGAGGTATAACTCATCTAACGTATTATTTATATCAAGCTTTACATCTTGTAGCAGAAACTATTAGAAGCTATTATCCAGAGATAAATGAAATAATTGCTGAAACAAAAGCCGTGTCCCTTAAATTGTCTAAACGAATTCGAGAATGTCACAGACAATGCCCCAGAATCTTACAAAATTCCTTAAAATACTCAAATTATTTGACTAACTATTCACAATTAGAAAAAAATAGTTGACGCAATAGTGGAGCCAGTGCAAATAATGGACGACCTACATTCACCTTAAGCAACCAAAAAAATAATCATCTTGTTATAGAAGCGTTTAATAATGTTTTACTTTAAATAAAGGTTCCGATCTTATTTGATTAAGCAAAATTTGTAGTGATAATGATAGTGCTTCGTTGGATGCCTTACGTAACCGCAAAGATTATGTAATGATGATAACACTTAGAGGAAGGGTAAATATATTTTTACTTTATTGATTATTTACCAAGATGAAGACGGTTGTGATACTCCGACCGAATTGGCAGCTCTAGTAATGACATTTATATAAAATAAAAAATTATTTTGATAAATACTGAAGAAGATTGTAGCAACAACCGCAGTCTTCTAGTTAATTTTTTAAATGAGTATGGAATGAAAAATTAAATAGTAATTGAATTGATTCGACGTTATATAAATTATAAGGTAGTTTTGCTACTCATATATTAAGCGTTGAAATAAATTTTACCACTAGTAGTCCATTCCAATAAAAACTTTTGTTTAACTTATACTATCTTCAATTGCATTACTTGTCAATTTGACAAAGTATTCGCTCACAAGCATCGTTGACAAAAACTTGTTAAAACTGAATATGAATTTCTACAAATAATTTCTTTTTATGGCATTTCTTAAAGAACTAGAAGAAATTTATTGGGTACAGATACCCGACCTTGCAGACCTTCAAATCAGAATTGCTAAAGGAGTTAAAGAAATTGAAGATATGATCCTACAAAACCTTTTTTTCCTCTGTTAGAAGCAGATATAAGAAATATCTCGAACAAAGTAGAATTGTATTAAGAGTTTCAGTAACAAACTAAGACATTATAATTTCAAAGGCTACTTAGAAATAAAATTTATTTGAACGCATGTTACATACGTTTTGATATAAGGAATTTCCTCCTTCTATACTTTTCCTTTAATGTTGATAAAATTTACTTGATAAGAAAATATATATATTAAGATTAGATTCTTAAATTTCATTGGACATTTTTCAGGTTATACTGGTACACTTTACCACTTTAGTATTTGGTACTTTATTAACAATATGATAAAAGAAAATAATAAATTAGAGATATGTATATATCAACAATAGCTTACTGGAAGTAGGTTGATCACAGTTTTGAGACGGAATCATATTGAGGAAGATCAAGAACTATCTGACGGCTCTCCTAATTTTGCACGTGCCAATCAAAATTATCCGCCACAAAAATGTACCGGCGTCGCGAGAACATTGCAAGTTATCTTACCCATCCCGGTGATTGACCCAAATACTTTTTACTCTAACACCTGCGTATATATACTTAGGTAAAATATCTTAACAACGAACTTAAACACACCGAACCAAACTCAAATTCGATCGCCGCACCACCGCTTAAGAAACCCCCCAAAAAGCCCGATCTTCGGAGTTTCGTCCTTTCCTTTCAAGCTCCCGCAAAGCGCACGTTTTCTAGGTTATGTGTGCGACGTTTACGTGCGATAACGACGGCGTGCGTCTCGAAACTGGCGCTTGCCGGCCCGCACTATCGATTCTTTGTGTTTGTTCGTTGTTAAGAAGCATTTGCAATGTACGTGACGATAACGGAGCGACTAGAATTTTCGCATAAAAATCAAGAACTATACGTCATTATCGTTACGATTTGCATACGAGAACGGAATAAAAAAAAATTGCCGAACGCTAATGCCCATCGATGTCTCAATTTCGCTAGTGCGAATCGTTTGAAGCGGCGAAATTCTCTCTCATTGTTGCGCTTTCGGCGGGTAACGAATGAGCGGACGGAACAATTTTGGGTGTACCGGCGTCACGTGACTACTGCAGAATAGTACAGATGGAGTATCTCGGGAGAGAAGAGAGATGGAGCAGATTTTTGCGTCGTCGTGTTAACGTTTGCACGAACTCGTACAATTTACGCGCTTACCGTTGAAGAGAGGCTTAATTTAATGAGAAATTAGGTTAGGGCAGGGTTAATAAGCGAAGAAAACCGGCGCCATATGAGGTAAAAAAGAGATTTTTTCTTGGTATTACTGATACTAGCAAATAAGCGAAAACAGCTTTTATTAAAAAGTATTTCGAGTATCTGTTACTTCCGGTTGGCAAGGAGTGGGTAATACATAAAAAGTGTTTTTGGAACAAATTAAGTTAGTATCACAATACGAGGATGACCTGAAATACTCCCGGAATCGACTAGAAAAACACGGTATTGTTGTGGTTTTTTTATTTCTCAATGCAGTCTTCTCGAAGATCAATAGGTTTTTTCAAAAAGCGCTATCTCTAGTCTCAAGCCCTCGGAAAAGTAAGATGTTTCGAGGTCTGTAAAATAGCCATCTGTAGCGGCGATGACCTAGTCATTTGAGGCAAATCTCTTTCCTCCCAGTGATTTTTTCAAGTTTGGGAATAGAAAGAAGTCACTGCGGGAGAGGTCCGGTGAATATGGAGGATCAGAAACTTATTCGTAGCGCAACTCATTCAATTTGATTCAATTGATGAATGAGCCGGTTGCATTGTCGTGGTGGAAAAGCACCTGTTTCCGCTGCAAACGAGGCAATTTCTCCTTCAATACTACATCGAACCGGGTCACTAAGTCGCTGTAGTATTGCCCCCTGATCGTCCCTCCCTTCTGCAGACAATCGATGACGATCATACCTTGGGAATCCCAAACAAATGGTCGCCATGACCTTTCCGGTCAATGGAACGGTCTTTGCTTTCTTCGGAGCCGATTCGCCCAGAAAAGTTCACTGCTTTGACTGTTCCTTGGTCTTCGGTATGTAGTGGTGGAAGGGAAGGTACCCCTCCCGAAAATTCAGAAATATTTAAAACTTTGTGTGTAAGCAGTCAATCCCAGCAGATGCTCAAAACTATTTTTCCATTACGGCAAAATACGTCGAATAGATAAAAACCGTCCTTCGTTAGAGACATTTTTAGTTTTTAGCACATACACTATCGTCCAAAAGTTTGGAAGCGGCAACGAGTCTTACAAAAGGTCACAAATACAGTAAAGTTTTATTGTGATTATTAACGAGTTTAGACAACGTAAGTGACGCTTTGATAACCGATTTTTTCCTATGGGACTACCTTAAATGAAAGGTATACAGATACACTCCTTACTTTCCAAATACATTGAATATCAAAGAGATATGGCAGTTATTACGGAGTTCTCGAAAATTTTGTCTCGCGTTGAGAATAGTACCAGTAAAATAACGGAACACATTTAGAAGACATAATTTTGAAGAAATAAATTCACAAAGCTTGTAATTTAGTAAAAAAGAAACATTTATTCATTAAACCTGGTCATTATTTTATTATATTCTTTTTTATTTTGAATAGGACTTTTGGGACATCTTGTACTTGATCGGAAAACCTTTCCGAATTCGGAAACCATAAACATCCAGAAATTGAACCATTCCCGTATTTTTTCTGGGAATCGAACGTATTTGAGTATCATTTAGTTGATTAGCCGTAATTTTTAATTTTGACGTAGCAGAATAATGTAATGCAGCAGTAACACGCTGTGCGCACTTGTATTTTACAAAAATACGTCTATAGACCAGTTTGCGAATAGCTCCGGTATCAGTTATCCTGAAGACGATACTGTTACGACTAGATCTACAGGTTTAAATAAAGATTCTTGAACATATGATTCAGATCATTCCCCAGCTTCCTTTAAAATAATCTATAAAGGAGAAATAAGTTTACTTGCGACAGAAATTATTGGTAAAATTGTATAGTTGTAAGTTGTTGACACAAACTGTACCACTACATGGACTTGAAACCTTGTGGGACTAAAGTACGAGTTGAGTGTAATTCTAGCTAGAAATCACTTTCATCCGCATTCTCATACATGTTTTCCTTGCCACAATGTTGTATATGTGGTTTTACTTTATTCACGGAACGATATGCGATATTCTGTAACTTCCTTTTATTGGTCCCATGCTACTTATAAATTTGTTAATTTGTCTCTAGACTAGGTCTTCTCGAAGTGCGGAATCTATTTTTAATGCCTTAAAATCGGCAAGGTGGGCTACATCAGAGGCTTCTCTTGTAAGATTGATCGATTCAATAATAAGCTAGGGGTAAGCTATACCGTAGAATACCGTACCTACGATAAAATAGTGTACATGATAAATTTAAAACATGTTCTTTTGAACTTGCGTACAAATTAGAATCTAAATTCCTATATGTTACCGTAAGTGTTCATGCGATTTTAGCGATAGCGTACAGTTTAGCATAGATTGTACGGAAACTCCCTAATATTGTTATGAAATTTTATCTGACACCAAGCAAACATTATCCTAAAATCGTTTTACTCGCTGTTGACGGTAAATATTTACGTACACTGACAAGCTTTCTGTATATTTGCACTACAGAAAGTTGATTACTTGACACCAAGGTTGAGATGACTTAATTCACTTGAATAAAACCAAAATTTAAATAAAAGTAATCTCTTATTTTTAAAAAATCATATTTTCTTATGTATCTTATCATGTGTTTATTTTACGAAGGAGGAATAAAATAAAAATTATATTTATTATATTTAAATATCTATTTGTTATTAACACATGCGGCATTACTTTTTATACTTTAAAAAATGTCAAAGACGAAAGTAGATACATACGAGAATATGATCTTATTAATATAAGATACCTGTTTTTTTTCCAAGCGTTTTTGTATATTTTAGAAATCCTACAAAACATGAACTAATTTAATAGAACCGACACTTTTTTATTATTAAAAGAAACAATACTTTAGATCCTTCTTCATCGCTAATCCATTTCTTAATTCTAAATAAACAAACTGATATTGTGGAAATGTGCAGAGCAACCATTGAAAAAAATTGAAAAACATACGAAAATGAAACGAATATAACCACTAAACAACCAGTTTTTGGAATATTCTTCTAAGATCTTCACCGTTGTAGTGCATCTACAGTTTGTAAAATTCCTAACATATTCGTTGAACTTTGTAATATCGACCATTCCCTTAACTTTGAATTCTTGTTTGGATATTAGATCGTATGTAGAATAAAAGAACTTTTATACTTTTTAACCTTTCGTCGATATAGTTGACAACATTTTCAAGGTTATCTATAAACGGAATTTAGAATTAATTTGGTTTGGATTTAGAATTAGGTTATTGGCATAGTCGATCTTTCTCCTTTTTATCGCCCAATCGTATTGCTTCCCATTCTATTTTTTCTGTACCTCTCAATGGTTTTTCTTTTTTATAATTTGTAACCTTGTTGTCAACCTTTAATCAACATCTTTAACAAATCAAAAGAAAATCTGTTTGTTATAATATTTTAAAAATATTTTAATAACGAAATTCATGAATTTTTTCTCATTTCTTACATTATATTGGAGATGTGCACTTATTTTGGTACTTTGTTGACCATCTAAGCAAAAAGAAACCGAACAAAGCTTGTTTGCAATGTTAAAGGAATGCTACTTCTTCAAGGTGTTCGTAAAGATTTCTAAGACCCCTTTTTCTTAATGCAATTTTTCTTAAAATAAAATTGCAGGCAAAAGGTTATTTTATTAAGTTGTAATAAGTAGGGTTGGCTAAATCTTCGGCGCACCAGATCCGCACTCGCCCACATGCACGACCGATACGAAAATTGACCGAGTTCGTTGAATCTGTCTCCAATTTCCCAGCTGTGTTTGTACGTATGGTACATCGTATTACGCGTTATAATGTATTTGTACTTTGTTATATAGAAGAACATTTAAACAATTTATCTGTACATATTTCATGAAGAATAGTAAAAATAGGGCTAACCAAATGTTTTGGCTCGACAATATCTAATTAACCTGGGGAATGCGAGAACCTTTTTTATATATAAAGATGTTCAAATTGTCTTTATCTTTGTTAAAAACTTAACTATGGAATATATACGTAAAACAGAAATTTTTCCCTTTTGTTTTGCAATTTAATTTCTCTATTGATTTTAAAGATATATTATACATGTCCTTTGTGGTTTAGCACGTATATCAAAGACATAAAGACCTACCTTCTTTATAGTTGTTAATGACTCCAGCAAACCGAATTAGAGAGTCATTAAAAGTTTGCAGCATCAGGTATGTTTCGATAACTGTCTCGAGGAAGTTGGTTCGCAAGTGGGGAAAATGTTCTTCTACCTTGAGAAAGATCGTTCAAATCGACCGTTATAATACAGGCATGATTAAAGCAATCTTTGAAATAAATTGCCGTATCTGCAGATACACCACCACAAATTTGTCTTAATGTTATAAAATTGGAATTTTTATTCAAGACACTTTCGAACTTAAATAGTATCTCAGACTTTCACGGCCGTTTACCATAGTTGTAGCGGTTGTCGGGTTCCGCCGTGTCACTAGGTTTTTATCCCTGACGTTTCGCGAACAACTGCGGTTCGCATTTTGCACGGTACCTACGGCCGTTGTTCGCGAAACGTCAGGGATAAAAACCTAATGATACGGTGGAACCCGACAACCGTTACAACTTTAGAACTTTTCTATAACGCGCTTGTTTTTGCATTTTATTATAGCGTGCAGTGATGTACTCACTTCATCCACTATTTGCACTGATTCCGCTAACGACAACCCAGTATTTTGCAATTTCTCAATTGCATCCACTAATTCTATATAAACTGTTAAAATGTTCTTCCATATAATAAAGTATAAATACATTATAACGCGTAATACGATGTAGCGCAGGTGTATACACAGCAGGGAAATAGAAACAGATTAGTTTAACGAAGCTCGGTCAATTTTCGTATCGGTCGTGCGTACAGGCGAGTCCGGATCTGATACGCCGAAGATTTGGTCAACCATAGTTATAAATGATAGTAAGCGAGTTGATAGCTTTGTTATGATTGATTGAATTTTTATTTATTTTTTTTACATTGAGCAATTCTTTTTTTGGTAATTGGCTTCTGTATCAATTACTTTTATATTATCAAAGTCAAATGACCTGAATTATGTTAGTGTTGGGATAAGGCAGATGCATGAATGTTTATAGTTTAAATGACATATTGGCGGGTGTAAATTCTTCTATGTAAATTCTGTGGGGTTTATCCTATATACGTGCTATCACAACCATTTCTGTGAAAAATCTATTGTTTTTAAGTGACTTATGTGTAACCGTTATACTCAACGGTTTTAAAATATTTTGGATTGCTTCAGATAACGCGGGATAATAATTTAGTGCTATATATATGCTATAGTTTCTAAGTGCTTCATGTATTATATTCCTTTTATTTCTTTTAATTTAATGAAATTTATTGATAATTATTCACAATTAGGATTTTTTTAATTGTAGTAAGATTTTTGTAAATATTTTATTTTCAGTTGCTACTAACAACAAATAAAATAAGAAAAATAAAAACCTTTTCTTTATAGACACAGTGTAATACCCAAACAAAATTCAACGAGAACTTTTTGTGGAATGGTTGTGGTTTACCTTCCAACTTCGTAACTAATGGTAATAATTCTGGATCAGAAAAATATTTGAATATAAGAAGTGAAAAGACTTTGTAACTTGTTCATATCTCTTCATCTGTTTTATGTTCTCTTTGGAACTTTTAAGAACTGAGTGTAAATTTCTCCATTCTCGAAGTTCACAAAATAAATAGGCACGTTTCCGATTAATTCTACTAAGTATCACCAAAGATTGATTCCAATAATTTCAAAACGTCTTCAGTCGTTCTTTTAATTTGGATATTCGAAACCTTTCTTAAAATCTCTAGAATAATGCCATCTTCAAGCTCTTCACAAATTTTTAATAACTTTCTTGATAAATGAACCCCTTCCCAATTAATTCACATGTAGTTTGTACCGCATCGTTTTCTAGGATTTTCAAATACACATTGTCATTTTTTCATCTAGTTTAATTAATTTTCCAATTTCTCCATCTTCAAAGCAACCCTACAGTCCATAAATTTTACCTCACGTTTAAAAGAGTGTTAACAAAGTAACGGAACACATTTAGAAGACATAATTTTAAAAAAATAAATCACCAAAGCCTGTATTTTAATAAAAATAAACATTTATTCATTCAACCTGACCATTACTTTATTATATTCTTTTTTTTTGAACATAACTTTTGGGATACTTTGTATAACAGTATGTTAATGTTAATATCAGTTGATAACATAAGCCCTGAAAATAAATCAATGATAGAGATTGTACATTAATACATGAATATTATACAATAAAAAATATAAGTGACCATAGCATATGTACATTCAAAGACTTTCACAGATTGTTCTTCTCACTACAATCGACAATCGTATCGTGCTTTCCTATGATCGAATTTCACACCATGTCAACTATTGTTACAACGTATTGTTTATCGAATCTAATGTATAATTAAACAGAAATTTCGTGCAGAGGTTGTAATACGTTGAATAGGAGTCAATAGGATCCAAGGTCTTGGCTGTGGGAGGTGACAAGATGCGGTAGCAAACTTTAGATTGTTCAAGTTCAAACTTGTCACCGGGTTAACTAAATTTGCGAATTACTCGAGGCACCATTGATATATAGCAATGATAATTATATTGATACGTATTTCTTAACGAAAGGATTCAACTGCAACAATTGTACCACATATACCGTGTGTACTTTTTAACTGAACATGTTTTGACGTATTTTTTTAAGTGAACAATGGAACTTTACTTAACTTTGATTGCACATACAGTTATTAACTAAAGTCTACCTATACATACATACACCAGTAAAAATCTCAAAATAACCACTACAAAAAAGATTTTAAGTATATTAATAATTGTAATACAACTATTATAATGTAAAACTAAAAATATATAAAGTTAGGCGAGCTCAAGTAAATTATTTTTCTACAGAAAAAAATACAATACATAAGTGGTACATAAAATGTATACGAAAAGCTATTTATAATAAATTAGTACCTTAGTAATGCGACCATTTGCACTAATTACAGCATTTAGCCTACGTGGTACACTAGGGTGACAGAATAAAATAGACACCTACTAATTAAAAAAAAGATTCTATTCTCGTTATATATACAAAACATTTTAAAATTTTTAAAATAGACTAATATTTTATCGATCCACCTTTATTTGCGTGAAGTGCTGCGAGTCGTCGTGGCATAGAATCTATTAAATGATTAATGGTGTCTTCTGGAAAATTTAAACATTCTTCTGTAACAGTCGCCACGAGTTCTTCCTTATCGCTGGGTTTTGGGGGTCGTTTTGCCCTATTTGTCTGGATTATGTGCCAAATATTCTCTATCGGATTCATGTCTGGTGACTGGCCTGGCCATGGTAAAATCCGAATCCCCTGTTCCTCTTTCCATGCGGTTGTTCTTGCTTTGTGGCAGGGCACTCCATCCTCCATAAAAGTGGCGTCTTCTTTAGATAAAATGGCGTTGCCGAATATCGGTAGTAGTCCTTCTGTTAATATTTGGATATATTTTGCCGCATTTATATTTCCGTCGCAGTTTACTAATTGCGATCTTCCACCATACCATATCGCGCCCCACACCATGATGTTCACACCGCCGTATTTCACCGTCTCATGCAAAAATTTGTCGTCCAGTTGCTGTGACGAACGTCTCCATACCCACGTACGACCACTATCACTGAATTGGCAATATCTGCTTTCGTCTGAAAAAATGACAGACCGCCAAAACTTTTCGGGCTTCGTTCGCATTTCGATTGCCCAAGCATTCGGCGCCGTTTTTGAAACGCCGTAAGGAGAGGTTTTTTCTTTGCCACCCTTTTATACATCCTCACACTGTGGAGGTACCGCAGAACGGTGCGCTAACTTTTCTGTGAAGTTGCCGCAGGCTGAGCTGTGCTTTTTCGCCGTTCTCTTAACACTTCGCGCACAAGCACCTTTTTACTTCTTTCAGAAGGTCCGGCACGACCTGGTTTCGGCTCCATTGTTGTTTTTTCCTTTCGTTTAAATTGGGTAATCACACGGTTAACTGTGGACAACGGAATATTTAAAAATTTACTTATTTCACGTTGCGAAGCGCCACGTTCACTCTGGCCAAGGATGCGACCCCGGGTGAAGTCGCTAATATCACTCGAACCTTGTAAGCGAGGCATAGCTGTAACGATACTAAACTATAACGAATTCCTTCCGATACATCTACCCCTACCCTAATGACAAGAGAAAGTTCTTAATTCGTTCTTAGAATTTAGCTGTTTACATATTCATACCGCTTTACCTGGTGTCTATTTTATTCTGTCACCCTAGTGTATATAATATACTAACTTTTGTGTTACTTGTTTAGGGAATACCCCCACTTATAACATTTTTTCATAAGCGACGTTTTAATTCTTCCCATAGATGTTCACTAGGTTTTAAATCGGCGACTGAGAGGGAGAATGAAGTTGATGTGGCACATTATATATTATCTATTCCTTTGCCAGATAAGACCCATGCTTAGGATTATTATCTTGTTGGAATATCCATCCCTCACCAAGGTCCAACACATTGACTCAAAATGTTAACATATTTCTATTTGTCCGTAATCTCATCAATAAATTCAATATATCCTATCCCAACCGCTGACACACAGCCCCAAAGTAAAACCGGCTGCCCACCATGCTTAACTGTAGGTTGCACATTTTCTTCTTTAAACTCAGCGTTAGGACGCCGCCAAATTTGAACATGTCCATCAGATTGGAGTAGGTTAACCTTTGTTTCGTCTGTGGATAATACTTTATCACAGAAGCTATGTTCCTCATTTTCATATTTGCGAGCGAATTTCAATCTTTCGGTTCTGTTTACGTCACCAATACGTGGTTTAACACGTTTAATACGTTTAACGCTACGCCCATTATAACCAGATTTTTGCAAAACTTTACGAACGCATTCTGCGTGCACAATCTTTCCCAACTCTAATTCGATACTTTGCGTTACTTTCAATGCACTAGTTTTCGGATTTTCTTTGATGTTATTAAGGAGGTACCATTTGTCTCTGGAGAAAGCAAGGATGGACGACTACTATACGATTTATTTTTAAATGTACCGGTACGACTATAATTGCGTAACACTGTTTATACCGATGATCGCGTTCTACCAACAATTTTTTAAATTTCTGCTTATGATTTGCCTTCATTTTTCAATTTAGCGATTAAGTATTTGATACTATTCCAAATTTCCCTTCTTTGTTCCATTTTGATAGCTAGAAGAACTTTATTCAACTAAAATTACTTTACATACTTTGTTACTTCCACAACTAACGGGACTATTTCTATTTTAAAAGACTGGGTTCTATACATACGTGGTTTTAACCTGTATGTAGATTTTCGTGAGACTTTTTTATACATATTTTTCTCTAAGGAAACAGTTTACTAGAAAACGCCTAGCTTTATATATTTTTAGTTTTACATTATAATAATATTACAATTATTAACATACTTAAAATCTATTTTGCAGAAACTGTATGCTTAATCTATTAGATGTTTCAATTTTGCTATAATACCGTCCATTTACTTAGAAATGAAACCCGTGTGATCTCTAACATAGCAAGCTACAAGTAATGCATTGGTAACGGTTAAATATTCCTAACATTTGAGATAGAAAGCCATCAAGTTAATATTTGAAAGTTGACTTTTATACGCTCGGGTGTCATATATTATATACATCTTGCTTTTATTTCTATCTTCATAGTTAAACAGTTTATTTAAAGCAACTAACTTTTGTAATATAATTGTTTTCTTATTTCTTACCTGTAATTACAATAGCCTAACTCTTGACGTGATACTGTTGACGGTAGATTCTCATAATAACTAGAATTGTTGTTTGGTCTATTCCCATAGTTCGTTGAACTTGTATAGTCCGATGTTTCGGCAGTTCGTCTACCGTCGTCTTCAGCGTAGCCCTCAGAAGGGCTGTTGCTTACCAGATCAAACATGCCTCTGTGCTATCCTGAAGACGGCAGTAGACGAACTGCCGAAACGTAGGTCTATACAAGTTCAACGTACGATGGAAATAGCCCAAACAACAACAACTCTAGTTGTTATGAGAAGCCATCGTCAACAGTATCACGTCAAGCGTTGGAAATTCGGTATGGGCCCGAGTTAAACAGGTCTTTTAGGCAATACGAAAAGACCATGACCAAAGTTGATCCGGCAAGCAACAGCCCTTCTCAGGGCTACCCTGAAGACGACAGTAAACAAACTGCCGAAACGTCGGACTATACAAGCTCAACGAACGATGGAAATGTCCCAAACGACAACTCTACAATATCCTAACCTATCTAGTTTTATTTGTCAATATGTAAACGAAAATTTATGTAGGAATTTTATTCTAGAGTATTACAATACTGCTGCAAATTTAACAAAATAGAAATCTCCTGGAAAACGAAAACAAAAGTATATAAGTCTATTTATAAACTAAAAACAAAGAAGTAAGGTAGAAACCGTGGAAATGAAGTATCTGCGAAGAGTAAGAAGGGTCACGAAATACAATAGAATAAATAAACGTCGATATAAGGGGAGATTTAGAAATTAATTAGGTACCGGAATTTATTGAGCAAAGACAACTGAAATGGTAGGGGTATCTGCAAAGAATGGATAATGAAAGACAAACTAGAAGAATATGGAAGGCAAATACTGCGAAAAATAAGAGAAGAGGAAGACCAGGGCAGACTAGGGACAATGTCCATAGCGAAAATGTTGGAAAAAAAGGAGTAAAACAAGAAAAGGATAGAAAGCAGTGTAGGAAGTTCGTAAAGCTCTAAAAGAAACAACTCGCGACACCATTTATATGGTACTTGGGTTATTGGATTACATATATATATACGTACCATATTGCCAAATGGGTTGCATTAATAGAAGTTACGCGGATTTCGTTTCTAAATAAATGCGTTGTACAAGAACCAAACGACATTCAACTGCTGTAACAACTACTATAATACCATTTAATCTCTTGCAAACTTGTTCTTCACTTTTTTGTATAACATCTGAAAAATACTTACATCGACATCTAATCCTCCTGATTGCCGAGATACGAAAGGCAAAAGCACCAATTTTGACAAAAATACTAAATATATTACTATTAATAGTCCACCCCTGCTACAAATGTGTTTTATATGTTGCATAAGCTTGAACTAGACGACGTTAGGTGTATTATTAAAATTATTGAATTCTATCAGAGATGGCGCTACTTCCAACGAATTTGTATTTAAATAAAAATCAAATACAATGTAATATGTAAACTAGGCTAATAATAACGAACACATCAATTACGTGTGAAATATTTTATGATTTATAATATTTGTTCACATTGCGCAACATTCTTTGTTATTGCAATATAAGTAAAGCTGGTTAGACCGTTATTTTAAATTATTGTGCTGTCATTTATCCGTCTTTCTTTATATTAATATAGGATTTTGGTCGAAAAGAAAACAAGAATATTTTGATACTAAAATACGGAACTGCGATTAGACAGAGAATTTTGAATTATTTCAAACGATCAAGAAAACAAAATAGAATTAATTATTTTTGTCTTCTAGAAAATTATTGATATTTTCCTTTCCACAAAACGTCTATGACGTAGTTTTCAAAGATTAATCAAAGGCGTTGTAAGATATATTTTTTACAGTATCTACTTTACATAATCATATAAATCATTACTAAACGAAAGAATGCCTGTAAGCGTTCTACCACTGCAACAGCAACTTCGTCAGAGGAAAACCTTAATACGTGACTAGTAAATAAATGAAACGATATAACGTATTTGTGTAGATATGGCGCTTACATTGGTGGTTGTACGCAGCAACGTAAAAATGCGGTTTCAACGACAAGAACAAAATAAAACTCAACACTTGTTCGATCGTTTACTAAAATAAGTAATCGCAAAATAGGTCTCTGTTTCAGTAATAACATCCTCATTTGACGTGAAGTGACTTCTAAGTTTGGAAAGAGAGAGAAGTTATAGGGGACCTAATCTGGTAAATATAGTGGGTGAGGTACCAGTTCGCACCGTAACTAGACTAGCTTTGCTGTAGCAATTGTCGATGAGTAAACCTGATCGCTATCATCTATTTCCCTTTAATTCAACGTCGAATCGGTTCAATAAATCAGCATACGAGGGCGACATGAAATGTTTCCGGAATCGACAAAAGAATACAAAAAAAAAATACACATGTGGTTTCTTATCTTTATTTTTCGATGTAGCGTCCTCGAAGATCAATACATGTTTTCAAACGGTGCTCCAGTCTCTTCAAGTCGTCGGAAAAGTAGGATGTTTCAACACTTGCGAAATAGCCGTCTGTAGCGGCGATGATCTCTTTCCTCCCAGTAATTTTTTCAGGTTTGGGAATGGAAAAAGTCGCTGTGGGCTGGGTCCGGTGAATATGGAGAATGAGAAACTAATTCGTAGCACAACCCATTCAATTTACACAGGACGATGCGGGATGAATGAGCCAGTGCATTGGCATGGTAGAAACGCACCTTTTTCCGCTACAAACGAGGCCGTTTCACCATGAATACTGCATCGAATCGGGTCAATAAATCGCTGTAGTATTGCCCCGTGATCGTCCTTCCTTTCTGCAGATAGTCGATGAGGATCACAACTTGGGAATCCCAAAAACTGGTCGCCATGACCTTTCCGGCCGATAGATCGGTCTTTGCTTCCTTCGGAGCCGATTCGCCCGGAAAATTCCACTGCTTCTACTGTTTCTTGGTCTGCAGTATGTAGTGGTGGATCCAAGTCTCATCCACGGTTACAAAACGTATAAAGAAATCGCTTGGATTACGTTGGATTCTAGCTAGACTCCCCTCCGAAACGGCAACCCGATTTCGTTTTTATTCCGGTGTGAGCAAACGCGGTACCCATCGCGTTGATAACTTGTTCGTACCCAAAATTTCATGTAGGATATGGCCAACGCGTTCTTCTGAGATACCTGTTGTCTCTGCTATCTCATACGGCTTAAATCGGCGATAGGCTAACACGTCATAATGAATCTTGTCGACCATTTCATCGTTGGTAGCGGTTTTTGGGCGTCTACTGCGTCTACTGGTTCTCCACCTGTACTTATGCGGTCACGTTGGAACTCGCTCACGCAGAAGCTGATGGTCGCAAATGATGGAGTATATCCGCCATCAATCTCTAGCAAAATATTTCGAGTTTTCGTGGTCGCTTGCCCAACCATCCAGAAGTGTTTTATCACTGCACGAAATTCGATATTATCCATCTTTGCGAAGTCGCCTGATTTGGTACACAATACACGCTCTTAAACAACAACTATTGACAATGGTCGTCTGAAATTTTAACAGGTGCCAAAAAAAAGGCCGACCAATGAATCCACTTCAACGTTAGTGCGCCACCACTTACCGATTCCGGAAACATTTCAGGTCATCCTCGTAATACTGTCCCGTTGTTGTCCGTCCCTTTGCTAAAATTATATTTTGCAAAACCCAAAAGAATGTCAGCCATAAGTTTTCCAGCTGATGGATTCGTCTCCGGCTTCTACGGTACACGTTCACTAGGAGAAAAAACTATTTCACCATCTATAGTCACATAATTTCCGCAGAAACTCACCCGTGTTGCACTTAAACGTGGTCAAACACCGCTTGAATGTTTTTGGTTAATTGTCAACAGACGTGGCACCCATTTCTTCAATAGCTTTAAAATATTAATTTTTTCGTACAGCATATTTTGCACATGTTAAATTGAGATATTAGCAATATCAATCTCTAATCTTTACTCGGCGATCTACTAACACGATACCATGAACTTTATTGATCTTATCGTCCATATGTGCCTCAATGAGACAACCTAACTGCTCTTCGCCAAAGATGGATGCTCTGCCATGCTTAAATTTATTAAAGCAGAATCTGATGGTACTCATCGAAAATGCATAGGTCTTTAGAAACTGCATCCAACCTCTCTTTGATTTCTGTGCATGTTTTTCCTCTAAAAAAAGGAAATCGAATAATAACTGATCGGTATTATTCTTCTTCATTAATTCCACAAACACATAAACTTGGTCACTTTCAAGAGATGTGAAAACAACACTACTCAATGAATCTCCCCGAAATTTTGACAAACGTTGACTAAATAAATATAATATAATAATATAATAAAAACTCATAATTGGTGAGTACATACTTAATCCGTATTTAAGACAATCTGTTAAATCAATTAAAGTTGATGGTAAAAGATATATTGTTATCCATGTTGGAAACAAATACGGGCTTACTCCCAATGTAAGAACTGTTGTGTTGGTACTGTTCTCCAACACAACAGGAAACTATTATTGAAAAATGAATCATATATTATTTTTAAATTGGTTCCGTAATTTATCACACCTTTCACCAATACCATGCGCTACTTTAATAAACAGTGTATCATACTACAACCCACTTGTATCGACAACACCCATTGCGTGCTTCTTCTACGAAATCTGAAATTGAAAAATACTTTTCAAAATATAACATAACCCATTCACCAAGTTCACTTAATTGGGAATTATTACTACTTGTTTTTTTTGCATGAAATAATTGATATAATTGGAGGTTATTTATTCTGTTTTCTCTTATTTTAGACATAAACCTCCTACGAAGTATAGAACTGACCATGTAGCAAAAGAAGTTGATGATTTGGTGCTATGTTATCCTCCCTATCATTGCCCTACCATTTTACTTATCGAAGTTATACATAGTATAACAACTATTATAACTGACACATCAATAAGGATGGAAAGCCAATTGAAGCTGTTTTAAGTAGGTGGAATTTAGTTCCAAAATCTGTGGGCCCAAAACGGTGGACTAATTGAATAACACATGTAAAAAAATATGTGGAAAAATGGTGGAATCGAGAGATAGACGTGGAGACTCGAGACGTTGCACCTCTTATTTATAAACACCAATGATTCACTTGGTAGTTTAGAACTTTCAAGTATTGTAAATTATAGTTCAACGATCATTTGTTGTAATTGCTTTATACATATATATCCCTACTAAACACAATAATCAAAAAGTTGTTTTTAACTGCTTAAATCGTAAATATTGTTTGTGATAAATGTCGATAAATAAGGATTTACTAAACAAAAGTCATATTCCGGCAATGATAATGTCTGCTGCTGGTATATTAAGTTGCAGGTATCGCAGTAAACTCCACACCACACAAATTAATAATTTATTCGGAACGTAGAATTTGGAGACCACATGGACTCACATTGTCAACCGAATTACCGACTGAATTGTAAGAATATATTGACATGCAGTCTAAACAAGTTCTTAACTAGCAACTTTTACAACCTATTAATTATTGCCGGGTATAATGTATCTTTACGGAAAAGAGGATACGAAAAAAAGCATTCTCTTTAACAAGGCATTATGGTAATAAGTCTAGCAGACTCGAGTACGTAACGAGAGGAGTTCTCCATTGAGCAAGTCTTTGTTCTTTTTCATGTATATCGCTTCGTACGCGTCAAGCTCTCTAGAAGAATTAGCATTTTTAAGCAGTCTAGGGTTTTTTAATTCATTATTATGCCACGATTGTACCATGTGCCCTGCAACGTTAAATAGTTCTGGTTTATCGAAACGATAATACTATTATATATTTTTTAGATCTCATTTCGGTACTCTTTTTTAATTATTCAACGTAAACTTTATAACAAAAATTGCACGCGATTTGGTAAATTCCAGATTTATTTTGGACAGACCGGATTATTACAATAGCATTGACAGAATGATAAGTGAGCATCATACAGAGAATTAAAAAAACCTTATCTTCGATGATAAGGAGCACCAAAGATACTATTAAGAACTGCCCCAATTTAATTAATAACAACTTGAAATTTAAAGTAAAAAGTTCAAAGCCTACTGTTCCAAAAATGAAAGTCCCACCTAAAAAGTCGCAGTCAAAGTTTCTTCCATTGATTCCCCGTCAAGTACAAAAAGGAACTACAATATATATATACATATATGATGTAACGAGGTACAATGGTTTCTCCTCTAGGGATGTATTTTAAGGAAAGTCTAATATAAACAACACACAGGGCCCAATCTAGCTACTTGGCAGCTCAGGGCAAAAATAATATTGCCACTCTTACTGATGCCAATCCGATACACTTTTAGCGACCAGGCGTCCTCAATTTTGCCTCTCTTCATTTTTGCCACTCCGTAGATTTGTCTATTTTCATCTAAAGTGCCTAACAAACCACACCTAACATAATAATGCTGCTAAATACAGCTACTCATGGACATGTTTCTGTCTACCCGGCATCATTAGCGTGGTTTCGAGCATTTTTTTGCTCAACATACACTGAGAAATCATTCACATATGTAGTTATCCTAGGCACTGTTGGTGCGCACTCTGTTTGATATAGCAATCCATGTGTTGCCCAGGAGAAGCGTTTGGAAACTGTACCCGATTGTTTTCGCTGTGTTTAAAGTGGCAGACGAGTGTTTTATTCTTTTGGCACTAATTAACAAAAACACTACTTGAACACCACAAGAACATGAAGAACACTCACTTGGGCTGTAAGTTTAGATACTGTGTTAGAAGCAGAGAGGGAATTGCAATCTGTTGAGTAAAAAAATCGCTCAAAACCACCCTGATGATGTTTTTTGTCTCCTCACATTGTCTTTCTCGTGAATGATTTTCACCAATAGAATATCGTGAGTAGCTGTACTTAGCAGCATTATTATGTCAGGTATTGCTTTTTAAGCATTTTAGGTATGTTCTTTAAAACCCCCCTGATATTGATCCGAAATGGTAACCCTCAATCCTAACTTTCCTACAAGCCTGCTATCTACACAGAAATTTATATAAGCACACCTGGAAGTATATAAGCATATCGCGAAGTATGTATGTACTCTGTGTTTGTACCTTCAGACTAAGGCAACATACAATTCTATTTGTGTTGGGTCTACACTTTCGAAGAAGTTTGTAAAAACGCACTTGATAGTGCAGAAACATCTCGCAACTTATACATCGCAACGTATTGTTGTGGAAAATCTCAGGCTAGTTAAAATTTTTAACTGCGTTCTTTGAATTAAAATTTTGACTTATTTGATTTGAGTTAAGTGAAAATGTTTTCTAAATACCAAAACAAATACAAAATGTAAAGTTGAAAAAAACAAATATATTAACAAATAGAAGTATATACCGCTTTTTTACAAAAGAAAATGTTTTTACAGAAAACCTAAGGCAATCCCTGACTAACTAAACTTGAAATACTCTAATTATTTTACGAAACTAAATATGAGATCGAAAGTTAGAATGAATTTTGAAGAAATTAAGAAGATTCGACGTCTATAACCTTTGAAATCGTACTCACTGGCTCGGCTTTGAGATGGACTGGCCTTCGGCTTCCAGGGTAAGTGTCCGGAACTTGCAAATTTTGTATGTAGTATCAGCTGATACACTTTATTATTGGATGTAATACGAAGATATTTATAATTTTTACGGAGTGATATGAGAAATATAACGACTAATTCTTTCCTAGGAGAAACGATGCCAACATCTCTCACTTGTGTTCCCGATCTTCATCTGTCTGTTCTTCTTTTGTTTTATATCAATGACAACGCATTGGTTCGCCTGTACGCCTGTATGGTAGGCCACTCAGTACACACCCACATACTCGATATGTGTGACATTATAAAGGAAATTGCTGCCAGTCGTGCCATCCTTTCGTCGTACGAGATATTTCGAAGATTATGAGTACAATTTCGGAATAATGCATATTCATACAATGTAATTGAAATGTGTGAGTACTGTAATTTTGAAAAATTTATTTACATAAGAAATATGTTTACGAAAAGCGATATATAAGATGAACGATAGTAAAGTTTACGTCTCCTCTGCAAGTGTTGTTGAAGAGACTCCTTTCATAAAGAGGGAGTACTGACGGTACTTCGCCTCCAACTTCTAACATCAACCAAAATAAAACTTAACGGCGTGCACTAAACAGTCACGAAAAATATATCCGCAATAGGTGAACTAGTATAATTATAGAAGAAATTCATTGGTAAATAAAGGACAACAATTTATATCATTACAGTATGTATCGATATATTAGATTAGAACTCCACCCAACTTTACATATTCAGTGCCTAAATGTTTGATAAAAAAGTGCAATCATACGATGTATTGCAATGCTTGGGAATATTCTTGAAATACGGTATATAGTTTCTGTATTAGTCCTCTATACTATCTTCATAGAAGCGCAGATGTCATAAACCAGATTTCGTGCGTTATATGCTCCTATACATCAAATGTTGGGAAGCTGGCCGACACTAACCATAGATTTTCACAGCGTAAGTTGAGTTTTCGACAACTTTAAGCACTTGGGTCGTTTCCGACGAAGTCTTTAACACTTCCTAAATGTTAACCGTTAAATAAGCAAGCGACTGTAAATTAAAGCTCCTGTTTACACGTAACATTACTTTAGTTCTTTTCAATGTATTTAGAAAATCAATTTCCTTTTTGCTGCGCTAGTCGTTTAGCAGTTCATAATAAAATATACAAACAATTCTTGGTATTATGGCGTTCGTATATCTCTATCAAATTGACAATTACTGATTATTCCCGCTCTAACATACCACAAGTTATGAAATATAACTCCTACATATTTAACATATCAACAACTCGTGTAGATATATTAACAGGTATTTACGCATTGAAAACGTGTTAAACAATACCTCGAAAGGATTATCTAAAACGAAACTAATTTGAGACAAAGTATAACTGTTACATGCGTATATATTATCACATACGCGCCCGATTGCGAAGCAAAGTCGTCAAATCGCCAATGAAATCGCGCGAATGCACATTTGAAAACTTCCATTTTTAAACCTTGAATAAAATCGCATATACGGTAAAATATTCCGTATGTCACATCTTTGCATTTAGATGTAGAATGGGTTTATGTAATTGTTAGGCGACTCTCGGTCGTTTGTCACATACAGAACGCCCGATTGCGATGAAAAAGTAAGTGTTCCGTGCTGGTTAGTATTGTTATTAACGGGCAAATATATGTAGTGAAAATTGCGCGACTTGCGTTATGTGCAGTAATGATACAAATGTGATAATCAATCTCGTTTGGATATTTATAGAAGCCTCTGGATGTGATAATGTAAGGTAATGCAAACAAACATGATGTTTATTACGATATCATTCAATTTCATCAGCCGTTACCTTATATCAGTGCGAAAATTGCAACATACTATAAGCAATTGTATATGTACTTCCATACAAATAGTTGTTCGGGACCTAGGTACGTGTAACAATGCTATTTTAAGAATCCAATTTTCTTAAACCAAACAAGGACTTATGCACGTAGCTAATAGAATCTATTTGGAAACGCAAACTAATTTTTTTTGCAAACATTGATATAATTCTTTCAATGATTTCTCTATAAATTTATTGGACTTTGTCTCCTATGCAATCTATTAAAGATTTTCTATATTAATCCATTAATTTAACTTTTGAAAATCGAAAAATACTATTAAAAATTATAGAAATACATCGCTTGAGGCTCTATCGAAATCTATGACTATAACAGATATATTAAACACAGGATCCGCCGGTTTATTTGCGGCTTTTTTTAAAATACAATATGCCAGATTATAATCATATAGGCAAAGACATGTCTGTGTCTCAGCGTTTTTTGTCTCCTCACATTGTTGAATGATCTTCACTAATACCACGAGTAGCTGCATTTAACAGCATTATTATGTTAGGTATTCTTTTCTAGGCACTTTAGATGTGTTTCTTAGTCCATTGTACCTTGCTACATTCTTGATATATTTTAGTTCCTTTTTGTACTTGACGCGGAATTGATGTTAGAAACTACTGGTCTCATACAATTACCTGTTTTGACTGTGAATTTTTGGGTAGGCCAAACATTTTTAGAACAGTAAGATTTGAACTTATTACTTTAAATTTCAAGTTGTTATTAATTAAGTTGGAGTAGTTCTTAATAGTATCTTTAGTGCCACTTTTCAATTTTTAATCCTCAGTACGATCCTGACGTTATCATTGTATAGATGCGATTGTAATAATCCGGTTTGTCCAAAATAAATTTAGAATTCACCAAATCGCGAGCAGTGATTGTGATAAAATTTACGTTGAACAAACAAAAAAGAATACCGAAATGAGGTTTAAAAAGCAAGAACGCTATGCTTTCTTTAATTATTGAGCTGCGTTTAGATTCAACGTCCAGAGTATAACTTCTTACACCAAGTCGTTCATATTTGCGTATGAACGTTGTTTCATAGATAATTCTTTATCCTGCTTCAAATTAAGTTGTTGTTTGTGGGGAATGCGCAAAATAATGTCTAGTAATAATATTAATATAAAGAATTTGCTCCAGTGGTATATGCAGAGGGAGATATAATTCTTCACACTGGAAATGTTCTGCTTCAATATTTATAAGGTATGTATGTATATCAAAATAGCAAATCATTATAATTGCAATTTTAGACAGAAAATTAATTTTTGTTGAGGAAATAGTATGTGCTGGACAATTCGGCGTTATATCCCAAGAAATACAAACAGTTCTTTCTAAAAAAACTCTTGACTCACTCCCTAGTACGAGCGGTATCTTCGCAACACTTAGCGCTACAGCCAAAAGGGCCTTATTTTCGAATCACCCGCTCGTTGTCATCTATCCGCTCACGTATGTCAGCTACGTTTTGCCTTTTTGCAGAAACGCATCGTGAGCTAGTAGATGGCATACGTGGGCTGGTGGCTGACAAGGGGTGGCTAGCAAAAAGGAAAAAGGTAGCCGAAATACATGAACGGGTACATGTTAAGGGGTGGAAATGCACTAGGACGGAAGTCTTCCCCGAACATTTATTGCAAACAAAAACACTACAGCCTCATCACTTAAGCTTGAGCTTACATTCATTGTAAGAATTTGGGTAACTTTTTGACATAGTAAAAACACAAATGCAGTAGACGTTCGATTATGTGAACGATATCAGCCAAGCACTGTTCACATTACTGAAAGTTTACATTAACGAGCTTTATTTTATTTATAGAGAAATTGCATAAAAGAAAATATGTAAGTTTATTAAAAAATAAATTATGAACAATGAATAACATAATACATATAATATTAAAACATAAATTTTACTTTATTTTAAAAAATGTATATATGTCCTATTTTTGTTTGCGTCAATTTGCGCTTGGTATTTTCTAATGCCATTGCCCGTAATTTACAGAGCACTAAAATATCGGAACATAATATGTTTTTTTCTTCGCGTCAGTCAATGTATTTTTTATTTCAATCGGCGGGTTGTCATCTTCATTCACCCCATCTTCCTCTTTATGTGCATTGTCCATCTCTTCATCATCATTCCATAAACTAACATCGGTAATTGTGCAAACAGTATTGGGATTTATTGCTTTTAATAATTTGAGAACGACCGATGATGCACTGTCAATAACTTCAGCATCAGATAGTAACTGTTTTCTAATGATGATTAGCGGTACATTGTCTTCATCGTCATAATCATCACTGAAGTAAAGCAAATTTTTCCAACACTTTCTGATTGTTTGCCGGTTAAGAGCATTCCACGTCATATCTAAATTTAAAATTGCTTCGCGTAAAGTTACTTGCTTTAAGGATTCAGAAATGTTATTAGGATTTTTTGATAACGCAGACAAAAGTTGAAATTTTCAATAATTATACAATTTAGTAATTTTTATTACATTTTGATCCATCGGTTAGATAAGAGGAATTACGTTGGGTACGTGTGGTACATAACAAAAATTGAGCCATCGTTGCTTCTTAATTGTTCCTCTGGAGCACGACTTTGTGTGTTATCCAAGATTAACACGGCCTTTATTAGAAGATTTTGCTTTCTTAAGAAATCTTTCACCTACAAATTGAATATGTATCATTAAGTTACATTACCTATTATTACAGTTTTATTGCCATACCTGAGGGACAAAGTGCACACGTTGTAAAATTGTGTGTGACTTGAATCGCTTAATTTTACAGATTGTGGCTTTAGATACTCCATATTTTTTTGCCTATTGAGTCACCCCCGCACCTTTTTTAATCTCGTCGATGATTTTAACTTTGTCACTTAATTTTAAAAATGTTCTTTTATGGGACGTGGATGCCATGTTTGTTCTGGCGTGATTTTATCTGCACACTACTTTATTTCACGAGAGGCGAGAGAGCCAACGCTTACAGGAATCCCATACATAAATCGGGGAACAACCGGTGACGGCGCTGAAAACGTTTACATAAACATTCTTTTTATCGATTTAATAACGCACGTAAATCGGGAAATAACCGGTTCAATTTTTATTGACGTATCTTATAAATTTTAAAGCTTGTTTAGTGAAGATCACTAAACATTTGCCATTCAAAGTTATTTTTGTAATAGACAAAAGCAACAGAATGAAATTGATTATGTTCTAAGGAACTGCGTATGAACGAATTTCGTCTTCAGTCTCCACATTTCACCGTACCATATCTTGATTTATATCAACGATTTCTTTACTAGATTACTAAATTTCGTGAAACCGGTGCAATAAGATCCAAACTCGGTTGTGGTAGAATTTAAAGGAGAACTACTGAAAATTCACAATTCACCTAAGGTGTCAATACTATTAGGAAATATCTCGAAAAATGTCCATGTAAAATTCGTGTTGTAGGAACTTTAAATTGTCATGATATTGAAACCACTTCATTCTGAAAAGGTTAGCGTTTGGCGAGTAAAGTTTGTACCTATGTTGTTCCCTTCAACCTGTTAGTGGAGGTCATTCGAATTTTGACGTTTTCTAAATTCTCGCGTGGCTAAATGACTCTTTGTTAAGGCCGGCGGTTAGAAAGGAAAGCCCTGAACAGGTCTACGTAAGCAAACATGTACTCGACCTGCAAAATTGAACCCGTACCCGACCCATAAAATCAGTTCCGCTTACGAGGTACTGGTATCTAACATTTTGCAACACTCTATTGCAGATTACTATTTAGTAATCTGCATACCGTATTCAATACATTCCAAAATTGAACAAGGGAAGTTTTAGACTCAAAATGAAGCGTTACTAATAGACCAGAAGTTTCGATGTTATTGGAACAACCAATAAGGGTAAATCTTTGGGGCAAACAAAAAGAATTAATTTATCTTTCATATATATTTTAATTTTTATTTTATAATATTTTTTTTCTATTCGTTCGCACTTAATTTGCTGCTTCATTAGATGTACTATAAGACGTAACAATTAGTAAAAAAGTTCTTTAATAATTAACCAAAAGTACTATGATTTCTTGTTTCGAAATAAATTTGAATGCAAGGAAAACATGAATAGTACACAGGACAAAAATAAAAAAAAAACATTTATTGTATGTATTATACCGTTTAATTTATTAGGCAATAAATCATTTGCACTTTTTGAAATATGAACGCTAACTGGAAATTACCCAATTGAACAAGTTTATGAAGAAATTTTTGATAACTTTCGAAGACAACAGGAATGCCTCGCCGAATTTGTTTCTGTTTTCGTCAATGAAGCACCACGTCGGTCAACAATTTCTCAGTAATATGGAGAATTCAAACGTGGACGGATTAGTCTTGGCGACGATCTAAGAGCAGGTGTGCTAGAAAAATCAATCACCCAGGAAAACGTCAATGCTGTGCGCAAGATTATATCACCCCCAATACGGGTTATAGGCGTTTTTCGTTTCATTCTGTTCGTTCTGTTTCGAATAGTGGACTTTGGTATATTAAATTATCTTGAGGCAGCATAAACACTTTTTCCATTGCTTACTGCTTCCATAGCAACAATTAAAACGTCTGTGGGATAGTTCGGATTAGTTTTCTTAAGATGGGTAGATAAGTTTATTTCCACCCATTTTCCCAATTCATTGCCTTCCATTTTCCGCGATGGAAATGCCGCGTTTGTTGACCAAACAAAAGAAAGTAGCTGGAGTAAATTGGTATAAAAAAAACCTGTACAGCATCGTCAGTGGTGATAAGTCTTGGATTTACTAATATGAACCAGAAAATAAACACCAATCGTTTTGTTAGGATGTTCCAATGCAAACAAAACTGAAAAAAATAGTCGGTTCTCGAAGAGTCTCCAAAAGAATAGTCGCAACATTTGTCTCGAAAGCAAGTCGTGTAGCAACAATTCCCCTACAAGATCAAAGAACTGTAACAGCACGCAAGACAACTGATTTTTTAACGCAACAAAACGTCGAATTGTTAGACCATCCTCCGTACAGTCCGGACCTAAAACCCAACGATTTCTTTACCATCCCGAAAATCCAGAACGCAAGGCATGGTCCAGGTTTCCAGTCGTCAGAGGGAGCAGTCAATGCCTTCAAAAACCCAATTTTGACTGTATCAACAAACGAGTGGAATAACTGCATCCAGAGTTGGTTCGACCGCATGTAAAAGTGCATTAATCTTTTTTAGAGAATATTTCGAAGAACAACAGTCTTTAAAAGTTATCTACTGCTTTATTCTAGCTCTAGATATAAAACTTAAAAGACAATCCTCGTAATTGTGTTTCCAATTGCGGGATATAAATAAATTCTGGCTCTATTTCCACTAACCAACTAACTTTTTCCTCTATAGCATACGTAATAGTTTTTGGAAGTACTCAAGCTAAATTCGTTATGATATACATCTATATTAGTTGCTTTCTAGTTACTTTCGTAACGGTCCCATTGTGTCTCAAACTGCTTGAAAACTCTGCCATTAAATAGGCATGATATGATGAAATATATCTTTAATGTGTTCGCTTTAAGGAACAAGCAATAAATCGGACATGTCCATCTATAAAAGGGAAGGGAAGTGATAAATACCTATACACGCTAGAAAAGGAAATGCAGTTACACATATATCTGACTAGAACGTTGACTACCTGTTAATGAATACGGCGGAGGGCCTGACGGTGCCCGTGTGGGCGGCTCTCAACTGTTAACACCTCGCTAATTTGTAGTCCACGGCCGTACCGAGTGCCTCAGCGTCGAGTCATAGCGTACTTCGAGTGTAGATGGACATTGTTTTGTGGAGTTGCAATCAATGCTCGGCACATCTTCGTTCGACTAGCGGAAGCGGCCGTTACGTGCCGTCCATATCGATGACCCTTTATATGGGCACAGGTATTTTTATAAATGCTTCCAAAACGTTGATCGTTTGCATACAAATCGCAGTCAAAAGTGATGACCGATTCGCCTCTTTCCTAATCTAGTAGGGCCCGATGGACTATCGCGTTCGATTTTCGACCAATCGAAATGTCACATTATAAGCTTAAACGACAGTTGATGGATTGTCGTCTGTTGGCGCGTCGATAAATGAAATATTTTCTTGACACGTGTTATGTCCAGTACGTGAACGCTAATATATGCGCAGGTATGTAAGGCGCAAGTCGATTAAACGCGAGGCCTATGAAGAAATAGCGAATGGAAATGTAAGACAGCGAGCTGCCATTGTTGGTACCTAAATCTTACTGAATTTCTTGAAAATTATTGCAAGTATATATACCATCAAGCATATTCACTTTAACTTTGAAAGGAAAACGCAGTTACAAAGATTGGAACCTACGATACTATACCAATCTGTGATATAAATAGGTATCTAGCAAATACGAGGGCGACCTGAAGTGTTTCCGGAATCTACAAGAAAAGAACGGTGTTGGTGTGGCTCTTTTTTTTATTTTTCGATGTAGTCTTCTCGAAGATCAAGACACTTTTTCAAACGGTGCTCCAGTCTCTCCAAGCCGTCGGACAAGTAGGATGTCTCGAGGTCTGCAAAATACCCATCCGTAGCGGCGATGACCTCTTTATTTGAGACAAATCTCTTTCCTCCCCGTGATTTTTTCAGGTTTGGGATTAAGAAAAAGTCGCTGGGAGCTAGGTCCTGTGAATATGGAGAATGAGAGACTAATTCGTATCGCAACTCATTCAATTTGAACGCGACGATGCGGGATGAATGAGTCGGTGCATTGTCGTGGTGGAAAAGCACCACTTTTCGCTGCAAACGAGGTCATTTTTCCTTCAATACTGCATGGAATCGGGTAAATAAATCGCTGTAGTATTGCTCCGTGATCGTCCTCCCTGCAAATAGTCGATGAGAATCACACCTTGGGAATCCCAAAAAATGTTCGCCATGACCTCTCCGGCCAATGGAACGGTTTTTGCTTTCTTCGGAACCAACTGCTTCAACTGTTCCTTCATGTCCGGTATGTAGAGGTGGAACCAATTCTCATCCACAGTTACGAAACGCATGAAGAAATTCCTCGGATTGCTTTGGACCCTGGCCAGACACTCCTCCGAAACGGTCACCCGATTTCGTTTTTTGAGTGAGCAAACGCGGTGCCCATCGCGCCGAAAGCTTTTTCATACACAAAATTTTGTAGGATATGGCCAACGCTTTCCTCTGAGATGCCTGTTATCTTTGCTATCTTCTTAGGCTTCAATCGGCGATCGGCTACCACGACATCATGAATCTTATCGACCATTTCATTGTTGGTAGCGGTTTTTGGGCGTCCACTACGTGGTTCGTCACTTGTACTTGAGTGGCCACCTTTAAAATCGCTCACCCAAAAACTTATGGTTGAAAATGATGGAATACATCCGCCATGAAGCTCTAGCAAAATATTTCGAATTTCCGTGGCCGTTTTCCTAGCCATCCATGTGTTTTATCACTGCACGAAACCGCCTAACTTGCTACACACGTGACTTATCCGTCTCCTCCATCCGCCAAGGAATTCAAAATGGACCAATAACGTAACTACATTTAAATGAATCAGCCTGTACATGCAAATATTACACGGATAAAAGTAGACATGAAAATGAAAATTGATCTGTTTTTGGAAATTTCAAAAATTATTATCTACCTACATATTTCATTTGTGTCTTTCAATGTAAAGCTACTAGTTCACAGGTCAAGATCAGTGCATTCTCTTTTGGAAGGATTTTATTCTTCTTTTTACATAATAGAATTGGATGTTCATGCTTATTAAACATATTTAATTTGTTCTTACCTAAGTCTAATTTTGAATCATCTATTACCTTTTATTGTGACACCAGCAGAACCAATGCTTTAGTACGGGGATTGCTATTTATGTATTCGGAATTGGCAACAATCGTGTTGCTAGGTGCCATCTGGCATATACATCGTAAAGTTTGACATTATTTTACTGTATACGTACTGAGAAAGTTTTGTCTACGGATAATATTTGTGTTGTTTAGTGTCTTGAAAATTTCATCTCGGTCAAAATATGGAATTAACTTGTGAAAATTTTCGTGCGATAATTTACTAGGACCTTCGACGTGGATTATCTCAACAACAGTGCATCGATCTTCAGCTTTTGACGATGAAGTACCGTCATCCGCTGTATAACACTGGCTTACAATTAGAGAATTACACGAACATTTAGCCACGAAAAAAAATTGTGCGCGGTAGATTCCGCACAATTTGTCAAAAAAAAAGCTTGATCAAAGCTCGAAAGTGTCGATTAGTGCAAAGAGAGGCGCATAAAAATACAATCGTGGTACGTCAAAAGCCATGTATAACATTTACACAGGTGCGTATGGGCCTGAAAGTAAACAGCAATCGACTGTATGGGTCTTCCAAGATGAGCCAACTCAACAAAAGTTGTTCGCGCCAGAAGCACCCCGAAGCAAATGGTCGTTTGGTTTTTTTGGTTACAGTCCCACTAGAGATTCGTAAAACGGTCAATTCCTAATTGTAGACAACCATTCTTTTTGCCAGAAATCTTTGAAGAAATAAGAAAAACAATTAGCGACGTAGGATCATTCTTCACCATGACCACGCAAGCTCTCGCACATCCACCCAAACAACTCCATATTTAACCGGTCAAAACATCGAATTGATGGGTCATCCGCCATACAGTCCTAATTTGGTGCCGAATGATTTCTTTTTATTTCCGTCCGTGAAGAATAAACGACGTGATCAATAATTTTCGACACTAAAAGAAGCAGTTGATGTTTTGGGGATACTCAGTGGGAATGGAAAAAGTGCTATGAAAATTAACAAAATATGAAATGTAAGCTGTTAATTTTGTAATCGATCAGGATTTCTGTTATTCTTTTATTTATTGCTTTTTTGTCACAAACTCCTTTATTTTATTAATTTCTTTATTTATCTATTTATATATAACCGTTTTTATTTATACATTTGTTTTTATTACACTTTATTACAAATAAGAAAAAACTTGACTTTCTGTAATGGTTATATCACAATTGTAAATAAATTGTTATTGGTACTAATTCGTATAAATATAACCGAACGCAACACTTTTTATTAATTATTTGGCTCACTAAGCAATTTAGTTGTTCCTCGTATCCTTTTAACTTGCTGCAGCGCCAGCATATTTATGTCATATTGCAAGTAGCAGGTGTTCTGTTACAACAAAATCGATAGGACTTTATAAGTTTTTCTATACCCCTATCATTGTTTCTATGTTTACTCATGCATAGTGCATGTTTTAACAGTTATATGTGTACGTCTACATTGAATGCACATACACACTAATTGAAACGATTTGATAACGAACTCACACGACCCTTGTTAAATGAAATTATCGCTACTTAATTGTCTGTTTACTATATTTCTCCAAACCTCAAAGTATAAGTACAAGGAATAATAAATTTCTCTAGTAAAATTGATGTGGATAAATTAAGTGCACGTTGGTAATAATCTAACAAACAAAAGATGTTTTTTAAACATATAAGTCAATTCAAAAGCGGAAACATAATTCACCATTTCTCCAGTCTTAGTTTACCTTCCAAAATAATAATAGTATTAGTATTTATTAAATACATATACAGGATGATATAAATTAATGAAAGGACCTGCTAAATAACGAACTAATTGGTAGCCCTACTAAAGAAACTAAAGTCAAGTTACTTGATAGTAGGTGTATCAAAACAGACTTACTAGCTACTTCATGATGCTCCCTAATATGGGAAAGTATTACTGGGTAGATGATTTAAGTGTTAATAACGGTCCTTATAAAAAAGCGATTCATGTTTACACCTATTCTATCCCTTAATTTATTAGTAATTTAAACGGTTTTATTACCTAAACCAGTGCAATACAACACAAAGAGCATAAATTCATGGTTTATAGCCTATTGAAGGGTTTGGAGAAACCCAACAGAATGAGAAAACAAATCTGACCGATTTCCGTTGTCGAAATAACATAATTTGTAATTTTAATGAGTACTATAATACAGCTGAACCTATGCCTTAATCCCAATTGTAAAGAAGGTAATATAGTATTCGAAGTAACATGCTTGTGCAAGTGGGTCTTAACCAGCTTCGCCAACAACTTCGACAGATGGGGAAGACATAATTCCAACATTTTAATACTAGAAATATCTATACCTACAGAAGTTGAATGAGGAAACTTCTCTGAAAGAAAAGGTGGAACATTGAATTCGTAGAAGTTTATAACAGAGGTAGAACCAGAAATAGAATTGAAGCAGTTATCGATTTGAAATACAATTTGCTAAAGGTTGGAAACATCACACGATTTTTGTAAGTATTTAGATATATTTTTCCAAAAGTTACGATAATTTGAATTTCCCAGTTTATGGTATTACATGTTTTCAAAGTCTTATCTCTTAAGGACAGCAACACGGTGCAAATTTCTTAGAAAATGTCTTCGTTTTAGGCGAAGCGTGCAAGTTGTTTGGGTTTAGGATTGTATACCCTTGTAGATAGTTATCTAACGTCATTTTAACATTTACTTAAGTGTAGGATTGTATTGGATTATTTAAATACGTTATTATTTTTGTTTGGCTCTTAGTATCCACTTAAAATTAAATTTAATTTCTGGTTTTCCCTAGTTATTTTTATTACTTCGATTCAATTTTAAGCTCCTTTTGTTGATGGCTCTAACCTTTATGGCATATTGTGATGAAATCAATTAGGCAAGCAGGTAAATTATAAACCAAACCTATTTGAGTGGTCTGAGAATTTATGTTATTTGTCAATGAAACTAAATTACTTTATATTAATTTGGAATTTTCAAAAGCATTTAAACTGCAAGTAATTTCGGTAATGAATAAATAGGTATACATTTTATATCTATTATAAAGCGAGTAGTAGGGACATTCACATATAGAGCGTAGATTAAATTGTATTCAGGATGTATTCTTTTTGTATGTATTCCTTTTGTCCAGTGCATTTACTACAACGTCGTGTAATATATTCAATGTGTTTACAACTGTACCTTAAAATAAAGTAGTAAAACAAAAACAATGCTGTAACTGTAAGCTATATAAGTCTTTATTTATAATCTTAAATGCGTAAAAGAACTCCAGTGCACATTACAAACAGGGCCGTCCTTAGGGTGGAGCAAGTGGAGCGGCTACCCCAGGCCCCGCGCCCACGAAGGCCCCGCGTGAGGGGCCTTTTCACAAAAAAATGTTCTTAGAATAAGATAATACGGAGTAAAAATGAATTAGTTGAAACCTTCTCTTTTCAATGGTTTATATTGGATTTGTTTGTCTCTAAACATTTACATAAAGGCCCCGCAAAACTATTTTGCACCAGGCCCCGCTTTTGCTAAAGACGGGTCTGATTACAAAACACAAGTAATAAATTCAGTTAAATAATCTACACACTCTACCTTACGATTAATATTATTGGAATGATCTTAGAATGCTGAAGAATAAAGGACCTCTGTGAATTTTTATAAAGATTTAATGATGCTAAAAGTGAATGCGATTCGTAATGTTAGTCGTATTTTATCGACGGAAAACGTTGGTATATTTACTCGCTTATGAAATTTCTAGTAGAGGTAAAGCAAAAAATGTAAGTTGTCATTCCTATACCTCTATTATCATGCGTGTTTTACACTCGATAGGCCGCTTTGTCTCATCTACTTATTCATACTCGATGTTAGGTATGCTTATGAAAATTATCATCAGTAACACCGATGCTACTTAATAATAATAATAATAATAAGCATGCATTTGAACTTACTCTATTCATATGGTAACTTGCATTATTTGTCTGAATAAGAGTTGTAGATTATAGTCTGTAACTTTAGCAATGATGAGCCTGCTGTAACTGATAATTCTTTGGAATCTGATATTGTACGAAATCTTGTACCAGAAAATGAGCATTGATCTATTACTTTGTAATAAATTCAGATATACTCAGCGAAATTTTTATAGTTCCATACAAACTTTTGAACAGAATATTTGGTTTTCTTAATATCTCTGGCAAATTATGCATCGAAGTTAATGATGAACTACAAAAATGCAAGGGTAGAGAACATTAAAAAAACCCATTGTAATAAATTGATTTCCTTTGTTTGTTTGAAATTATGGACAGCTACATTGTCTTGCTCGAATATCCAGTCTTGCGTCGGCAATTGTTCACCAAAGTCTCTCAGAGCCATTTCCAAAAGTTATATGTAAGAATTAGAATCCATTCGAGCAGAAATAAAACATATAGGACATAGTCATAACGGTTGTCAGGTTCCGCCGTCTCACTAGGTTTTTTTGTCCCTTAGAGTAACACGGCGGAACCCGACAACCGTTACGACTATGACAAACAGTCGTGAAAGTCTGACATACTATTTATAACATATAGCAGTTTTATTGTCATGGGTAAGAGTCACTCAAACCATTCCACTAAAGCCACCAAAATTTAGGCTTATCCAAGCTTAAGTATTCTTTTGCCAATAATATTTGTAACCACCAGACTCGCCCAAGTGAAATTTCTTTTTGTTGTTCCATTCTTGATTCGATTTCATATGATCTTGCGCCTATTCTTGCCCCTTTATGTGTCCCTTTAAAGGGTAGTTTTGAAACCTTTTTTGGTCACTCAAGCCGTTTAATACCGGAGAAAACTTGTTGTGCACATCTGTTTGTTACTGATAAATTTAAATTATATTTTATTTGTTGCGCGGTTACATAATGAGAAGAGGCTAACCGAAATATCAATGAGCGCTGCCTTCGAGTTAGCTTTTGATTACTCCCCTTAACGTCATTCTTACCGTAGGAACTGTCCAACTTTATAAAATTGTTGATGAGATAATGAGATCGTCTTCTTTTCTTAGCTACGGTTCGGTTTGAAAACCCTTCCTCTTCATAACAATTTATTTCTGTTCTTTTTTCCTCCTCGGATAGCAATTGATGTTTAGAGGTCTTCTACACTGAATGGTAATGTGGGATTATAGAAATTTCGCTCGTATTTATATGTTTATACCGCAAATACTTCCCCGACATATCTAGTAGTTGTGATATTGACAAAATAATGCCTCTACTATTTCCTTACATTCAGAAATGTAATTCTGAATTCATAGCTTCGCTAAATGTTTATAGGAGAACTACAAAATTATATGGAACTGTCGATGTAGAGTGTAAGAAAGAATTAAAAGATTCATTCTGGGATTGCGTGTATTGAGATGAAGTTAAGAGTTACATAAAGCATTTACTGCGATTCTGCATGTCTCCGACCTTAAGCAAAGCGAAGGCGTATTGCGAATTGAAAATATTAAAAACACCTTCGGGAGTTATTTTTAATGCAAATGTAAATATAACGTCTTTTTTTATTTATGACATTATTAGGCATTCGATGTCCAATTGAATTAATTGTCGAGTTGGTACAACATTCTTTCGGTGCATACGTGAAACGTATTCAGATTTCTCGCTCCAAATTCTAAGCCACAGATAAACCTGCGCCCATCATAACCACATACAGTACGCACACATCAATTTTTTCACACCTCTATTGTAAACGAAATTGTGTAATACCTCGTACGCTTATGTACGAAGACGCGATATGCCTGTCTTTACACTGGTACAAACTCATTAGTAACCGATACAAATATACATATTTTGTTTATATTTTTGATTAGGAGTCATCCTAATACTCCTACCCTTTCGTAGGTGGGGCCATTGCTATGGCAGTCACGGCGAAGACACGTCAAAAGCTAGCGACATTCGCGGTAAAGCACGTGCCTTTTGAAAGGAAGTAGCATACGATGGGGGGACCTAAAGGGTCGCACCTCGTCAACTAGTAGATGTCTTGTGTCCGCAGAAACGTCCACGAAACGAAAAAATGAAGTTCCATACGCAATGTTTGCGTCCGAGCTACCGTCGTTCAATTTGTTCTTCACCAACATATAACCGGATTCCATCAAGTGTTAAATGACGTTAATAGTGTTTACCGATTGCAAAACCGATTGGTTATTCCTTACCGAAGAAGATCGCAGCAGGCGGTTTTCGAAATTCAGATCTAGTTATCGTATTTCTTCAATTGCATCGCGTATTATTCGATGGTGTGATAGTTTGTTGCCGAAAGCACTTGATTGTATAAATAGGCGGATTAAAAATTAGGAAATCACTATATCATTACAAGGAAATGAAAAATAGAGATGGCAAGATGTCGGCATAGCTGAAAGCATTTGAATAGCGGCTATGTTGCATCGAGCCAGCTTACATTTTTCAAAATTCTACAAAATTAGTCCACCATTAACACTTGTAAGTATGATGCACTTGTTGATTTATAAGTTTTACATAATATTACGTTGTATGTGTCAGAACGTGCTAATTTTTAACTGCTAACTTTGTTAAATATTGCGTAATTTACACGTGAGAATGATTCAAAATACTTTCTTTTTTGAAAAAATAGAATTAAAATTCGACAATTTCTTTAAGCATGTATTTGATAATCTTTTAAAACCTTGCAGTTACTTAACAAAGTTAATTTTTTCGAGCTCTTTTATTTCCTCTTTCCTCCTAAAATTTCCTTTAGATAGATAGCTCGTTTATTTGTCTGTTTGCTAAAATAAAAAGAAAAAAAAACAAATGCGATACATCAGATATAACGGGTGTTCGGAGGAACTCCAAAGTCAAAGTAGGGCAGTTGGGTGCAATGGGAAACACAATTTTATCGGTTATCGGTACATGCAAATATTAACTTGTGTGAAAAGATATCTCATTTTGAAGTACTTCATAACGTGAACTAATTATGGACGATTGTGTTCATATATTTAGAAGTTCATGTTACTGGATAAAGTCAATTACAAGCAAAGGTGGCATTAAAACTAACTTAAGTGTGTAATACATATGGTTAATGCATACTTTGTTTAAAAATGAAACAAATGAAATAAACAAGCGTAATTAATTTTTCTTTAGAAAGTAATCCAATTTATTATATTTTTTGTAGGGACTGAATATCCCATGTCAGCATTATTTTGTTCAGTCCATTCTAAACCGTCGTTAAATATACAAATTGCTTCTAGGTGGATGATTTTGTACATATCCTTAGACAATCCTTTGTTCTGATCTGTGGCATCATGTTCGTCGAAGTTATCTTTATTCCCTTCTGTAAACGTAGGCAAACGCAGAATATTTCTTCCGAATACCATGTCCAAAATAATTTTTGTTGACGACTATATAAGATTTGTTCATTACTAATTTGGGCGTGCTGAATCTGAAAATTATATCAGTTTTTGCGTATCACATCAAAATCTAACTCTATATCATACTCTTTGAAGAATCACTAATACGGTTAAGTTGTTACGAAAGAACTGATGAAATATAAACAAAGTATAAACGTTTAAGAATTAATTTATTTGTTTTATATAGAATATTAGTCACGAGTATAGTACAAATATTTATTTTAATAATCATTAAAAAATTACAGACATACTTATAAAAACGCAAACGACAATCAAGGAAAAAATTTTTTTTTTGCTGCACTTTTTGGCACTCCAATAGTAGTTGGCCATCATATGAGAATCCCATCTTCCTTGGTACTTAGTTTCCATGGTTTTTAAATCTTGACGGAATCTTTCGCCTTATTCATCACATATAACACCTAAATTTTCTGAAAACCTATTAACATGACTATGAAGCATTGATTTCACTAGATCTTTGTAATTGGAGGCTTTTTTGTTTCCAAGAAAATTATTCGCGATCATAGTAAATGAAATCCAGGGTTCCTTTTCAGCTTCGTTCATAGAGTTGATGAAATTTGGATCTGTTATTAAGGTTATAATTTGAGGTCCATCAAATACCCTGGCTTTAATTTTTTCGTAATTTAGTCGTGGAAACTGTTGGCATATGTGCTTGAATTTCCCTCCAAATCTAGAACTTTAACATATTGCTTCATAAGATGCAAGTTCGGAAAGTAAGAAATACAGTAGAAGAAAAACGTGACGTGATAGGGAAAAATGGGTTTCATATTTGGTATTAACGTACCTATATTAGTTAAAAGCAAATGTCAAATCTTAGTCAGCAGAAAAAAAAAATAGTTTATTAACCAATGTAATTGGCGGCCTTTAATACAAAGGCACTAAATTTATCGACAAACGAAATAAAGCGAATTTTCATTTATGTCCATGTCATAGAGGCAAAATATTCTTGACGTCCATGTTTTGGAATTTACGCGTATCAATTTGGCCGTTCGCGTTTAGGAATGCTAAAGTTATAGGACATTCACGTTGTCGCGACTCTACTGTAACTGTAACATCGCATCGCATCAAGTTTTATTCAAATGCTATATTAATCAGCAGAAATTAGTGAAGTAATGATATTAGAAGATAATAATACTTAATTTGCGAAGTTCAAGTTAACACCTCTTGATGCGCCAATTTATTGTGAAAGAAATTATACAATCCTAGTTGTAAATTATTTATTCCTTGGTATTGTATATAAAGAAAATGTGGAATTAATGGAAACATTGAATAAGTTATTATAACGAACGGCTTAAAAAATTTTGAAACAGATTCGTATAAGCCTTCTTATATCTTTAAAATAAATGTAACAAGTTATAATTATATAAATTAACCACAATAGTGACCGTAATCAATTGTAGTAGGTGCTACGATTGTCTATCATCTTCCTCCAAGCATTTTACGTAACCCCTTCTAATGTTGCCAAATACATTTGCGGTATAGGACTAATTTTCTCTATGATCCTATGCTACAAATCTATATTATCTTACCCCGGTAATTAATAGTTGTTTAAATGTTCGCTGTTCAAGCAACTTAAACAAATGCAAATTACTTTTTGTATCATACTTATTGTTTCACCTACCGTATGAGATGTAGCACCATCTTGTTTGAAAGTAACTCAAAGCAAATTCATTATCATGAAGGTGATTACAGAAAGCCAACAATATTTCTTGTGGGTATTTTTCCGCATTCGCAGAATCATTTTTAAAAATTAACCAATCGTCTTTTCTTCTACTTTTTTTGCCGATAGCACACCAAACATCAACTTTCTGAGAACGTAGGGGAGCTCCAACTTAAAAAATATTAGGCTTTATATCACTTCACGTCCTCGGGATGCTTTGTATGTTAATGTACCCACTAACATAAACTCTAGGAGTTCCATTGGCAAAGTATTACTTGCCGCACATAATGAATATCGATGATTTCTTGCAAAACGACATCATTAATCGCTCCTTCTGTTCATTACCGATTTGTAAAAGAGGCTAGAAGAATATTATTAAATATATTCTGAAAAATATTATAATCAGAAAGAAGGTTGGGAAATTCATCTTGAAATTACTGATAGCGTTTCAAATCTTTCACTAAAGGATAAACCTCCGTCAATGCATTAAAATACAACTGTCTCGTCATCGTGTTTACAAGTAAACTGTTTCTTTATTTTTCACACTTTCAAAACTACCTTATTTCTACTAGTTTTACCTCTATGTCTAGTGTCGCAGCTATTTCTTTGGCATCAATAAGAACCCCAAGGAAACCTTTATCAGGCCTGTATTGTGTCAAACTATCGGACAAGCTTCAATAATCTTCCGTCTTTCTGAATGTGCTTGATCCGCAAAAAGGGTCATTTTCGATATCTTAATGCCAATCGGCTGGTTACGTACGCACAGAATATTATGGAGGAATTATAATCTATTTCCTACTTGCAGTTTAATAACACAAATATTTTGATAGGGTTAAAAAAATACTCTCTTTGAATAATCTCCAATTGTGCAAGTGGGTAAACACTTGCAGTCGGTAGTATATATATTTTTTTGTTTTAATCGTTAGAGAATTACCCAAATGTTTGCTATTATTATCAAATGTTTCGTCATCTCATCAAATTTCAAATATTAGTATCGTTTCTTCTTTGAGATGACATCTTAATGGAGTTAGTAGGAATAAATCCTACTTGACCAACATATATCGAACAATAGTTTTAATGTCAACATATTTTTTAACACAGTTCACCTATTAGTTGAAGCAGAAAAGGAAGAAGATAAATATATAAATACATAGTTCTTGTACGAGCGAGAAAAATTATACTCGAACCATTACATTTCACCACATCGTTTACCGCAAGATTTAAACTGATTGCAGGATAGCACAAAGAATGCTCTAGAGTTTAATTTCGATAACTTCCTCTTCCAAACCGTGATCTTTTCTTTCCTTGTTTAAATTTACTTCATATTTCTGAAATATTTATTGACAAAAAGTACAGTAAACATGACCCTGTCGTATGGATAATTGGACAAAACAATAAAATGTGCTCTTTAATACTAAAACTATTTAGATTTAATTGAACATAGAACGCTTCCAAAATAAAAATTGTGACTTCACTAACACTTCCAGAACATCCAGCACATGATAAATGGACAACAAACAATTTTGTCGTAAATTAAAGAACAATTAAAGCGTCGAAAGAAAATGATATTCTATATTCGCCCTCGAAAAAATCTATGTACAGTTTGTCATACTGTTTGTTCACACTTTCAAATACAAGTTTATGTTTGCCGAGTAGTTGCGATGACTCAAAACGTATTGATCACATGATTTTACAATATTTTTAGCCAGTATATAGATAACTGATAATGACACACCTCGCACGAAGTAAAATTGTTAGTAGAGTAGACACAGACTTGCTATCCCAGTATAAGAAGGAAGTAGGTTATTGGAAAAACTAGAAATCAAGCCATTAATCTATCCAGAGAAATGAAAAATCAAATTCATTATTTTATCAGAAATGTAAAATACCATATTGGGAAGGAGCGACAAGACCGGTAAGAATATTAAGAAAGAAACAATAGCAATGGACATTCCAATGTGTCTGTTAATTTCGACTGTTAATTTTATTGATATAATCCGAGATAATTTTGAAAAATTCGAATCGTCTGCTCAGGAGAAAAATCTAGAACCTGACTGCAGGATACAAACATCGTGCCAAACTTTGTGATAAACCACAAGATAAGATATTTTTGACGAAATCACAATTTATCTGTGTGTCGAGGGATGTCTTTTAAATTTTACATATTGGAACATAGAGGCCACCTCTAATTAAATGTCAGTACTAAAAATTAACATCCATCTTTAGTTAATCTAAATCCAACGTTTCAGTGCGATACGTGTAGTGTTGTAGCTACAACAAACTGTTAAAATTGAAAAGTTAGTTGAAAATATGGAATTAAACCGAGAACATTAAGCTAATAACGTTTTATAATTCTCAAAGAGAATTACGAGAGCGGCCTGAAATGTTTTCGGAATCGATAAGAAAAACGCGGTATTGGTGTGGTTATTTTATTTTTACTTTTGGATGTAGTCTCCTCGAAGATAAATACACTTTTTCAAATGGCAGTCTAGTCTCTTCAAGCCGTCGGAAAAGTAGGCTGTTTCGAAGTCTGCAAAATAGCCATCTGTAGCAGCGATGACCTCCACATTTGAGGCAAATCTCTTTCCTTCCAGTGATTTTTTCAGGTTTGGGAATAGGAAAAAGCCGCGTGGGCCTAGGTGCGGTAAATATGAAGGATGAGAGAGTAATTCATAGCGCAACTCATTCAATTTGGACACGACGATGCGAGATGAATGAGCCGGCGCATTATCGTGGTAGAAACTTTCCCGTTTTCCCAGCCACCCAAAAGTGTTTTACCACTGCACGAAATTCGTTTTTATATTTTGCGAAACCACCTGACTTGCTACCCAAAAGACACTCTTAAACAACAACTATTGACAGTAGACGTTTGAAATTTTGACAGTTGCCATAAAAAGTGTTGATCTTATCGACCAATGAATCTAGTTCAACCTTCGTGCGCCATCTCTTGCCGATTCCGGGAAATGTTTCAGGTCGCCCTCGTATCTCAACAAGACAACTCGTTGTGTTGATTTCTGTCTTCGGCAATGAAGTACGTTATCAATAAATAATTTTTCGTTGGTATGGAGAATTCAAATGTGAATGCTGTGCGCCAGATCATCAATGAAGATCGACATGTGATATATCGCGGGATTGAGATATCATTTTGGATTTCTAAAATTTCAATTAAACAATCTTGCATGAAGAAGAAAGTAAGTAAAGTGTAAAAGAAAGTTCATTAATCTTCGTAATGAATGCTCCGAGAAACAAAAAAGTCTTTAAAAGCTAGCTACTGTTTTATTCCAGCTCTATATGCAAAACTTAAAAGGCAACTCTCGTTTAGCACAATCTTTTCTGGTTTAGTATTAGGATTTCTAACATATATATACATGTTTTTCTCATTAAAAATGTGTTGGTACAAATTTTTCAAGGCGGTAATATAATTGAATTTATATTTGGATTTGTCTTCAATGCTCTTGGTGTATGAGACGTTTAGTAAAGAAAAATAGTTATTGTACCTGTGCTCTTTGTGGTATAAAATGCGGAACCATCTTTCTTCGGTTCATAACTAAAATAAAAATATAAACCGATGCAGCAAGTGTTATATACATTACAACCAGTTATGAAATCCCATATCATTCACATTCCATGCTTTCTTCAATTCTTCCCAAGCTGTTTTCGAATCCAAAAGTTTTAGTAATATCTTTTTAATATATCCAATTCGAGTAGAATCGATAAAAGGATCGCAACCTTTCCCTAAAATCAATAAGTTCATTAATTAATGTTTTTCGAGGTATGTAGTAATAAATAAGTATTAATTAGTGGAATTTAAGTTTTTTTTTGTGGGATACAAAATATTATGCAATATTTGCAAGTACTGACGTCATGGCATGACAAAAAACTGACATTTATCGCATTGAATTTAATAAAACTTACAATTAGCTTTTTGAAGATCAAGTTTCTTCACATCGTCTATCTAATATACATTCACATCTTCTGCCTAATATACTACAGTTCTAATATTCCATCTTTTGCATGGTTTATAGAAGCTCATAAAATCAGAAGTGTCTTTAACAGATTCCGCGTATTGTACCCTATAGATCTAATGGCTTACGAAGTTACTTTTACTACTTGTTAACCGCGAACGTTATTTTGTTTTTATATAGCATTGTTATGCGAACTTTTATAAAAGTTTAGTTGCCTATTGTGTTTAGACTATCAAATAATCCGTATATATTTTTTAGCGTATTTAGCAAAAAGAATTCTTTTATGATTTTCCTTATTTTCAACTCGAAAAGTCAGTAATGATGAATTATTAAGAAGGTTTTCTATCATTTGTAGACGAACATATCTATAATAGCAGACTCAATAGAGGCCAATTAAAATATATTACAGAGGAAACTTTAAAATTCAAAAAAGCTAAAATTTCTAATATAATAAGTATTGCTAAATTTAATTCATCAACAACTGTTTGTGATTGCTTAGAGCAGAACTTCTGCAATTCCTCCTCAATTCTGGAAACCATCTCGGTCTGTTCTATTAGTTGCTCTTCAAGTTCCCTGTCCAAAAAAGAGCTTTCCACCTTTCCTGATTTATCTAGAGCTGTACAGTTTGGTTTGTGAGAAATGGTACTTCGATGTACCTTATATAAATTGCAGGCAATCTATTTCTAATGGCTTCCATAGCACTAGTCATATAAGATAGTTCTTATTAAAACAAGACTTTCTTTATTTTATTAACGATTTTGTGTTCTTCTGACCTTGGGGCCAAAACAAAATACACTAAACCTTGTTGGTACTTCCAGTTAACATCGGAAAAACAAATGTATTTCATTTTAAAAACAGTTGCCACCAAAGGAACTATACAAAACCACTTGTGGCCATTTCTTGGAATCTTCAGGGTATTTGGTTGTCACTTCTGATTAATAATTATAATTATTATAACATTAAAGAACAAAATAATTATAAAAATTGATAATCTATTCAAAGGTTGGTTATCAACACTTAGCATTGATGCTGTGTGTGTTCTAAGAGAGCATACTTTGAAGAGGAAAATATTAAATTGTTGATACACCCAATTAAATTCTTTAAAACTAATCATTCTCATTAATTTTGAGATATACCTCGTACTTACCTGCTGTGCTAAAGTATTCACTAAGAAATCGACTTATCTAAAATGATCCGCGATATGTCATCAACTAGCAGAGAGAGCCACTTGATACTTAAACCGACAAAGAAAGGAGATAATGTCAAGAGGGTTCTTTCATGTTTGTTTCACCAAAATAAAATATACAATTCCAAAAACAGTGTAGTGGTCAAAAACGACGTCAATTTATTGGTAAAAAGTTACTAATTTCTAAAAAAATGTTTCATGCAAGGTCTTGCCAAAGAAATTATACAAATTAATTTGTTAATTAGTCAGGCGAAGACTCGATGAGGATGATAGTCAAGTGCTTTATTGCTTCATTGTCGTGGCATTTGAGTTCAGGATTTAGTAAAAAGGTGATGCGTTATCTCAAAAATTATAGCTGGTATATAATCTACACAAAAACCAACTTCAGGAAATATAGCTCGAAACTGGATTCTTTCTTTTTTGTGTACAATGTCCAACTCCAGTTAGAACTAAGGAAAATATATTAATGCTGGTGCAAAACACCAAAAAGCTGCTGAAAAAGTATAATACCGAGGAACATAGGTAGCACCTTTTTAAACGGAATTCAGTGTAATTGCGATCCATTGATCACCTCCACTTTAGAAGTAAATAAATGTATAGTTCTTTTGCATTTTATACCAGAATCAAGACGATTTATCGTGGATATTAAGACATAAATGTTTGGAAATTATTTGATGACTTAGACCCATTTCTGGGCGGTAGTAAGTATCACAAACGTGTAGCCTTATCCTGAAGGAAGAGAGCGAAAATACAAAAATAAGTGCGCCAAAGTTAACCGGTAGTATTGCTGCAAAATCAGGCAAATACACTCACCAGATCACTGTAGAAAGAGCTATACGGGATAAGGACTAACGAAGCAGAATCCCACGCAAGAAACCTTTTATCTCTGACAAAGATAGGCGATTTCTTATAGAATTTACAAACAAGGACAAGGATAAGGCTGAAGACTCTTGGAGAAGAATGCTTTTTACAGATGAATCCAAATTTAATATTTTTGGCAGCGATGGACGCGAAAAAAATTGGCGCAAGTTCGGCACAGCACTTCAAAACAAAAGTTTAATACCTACTATTAAGCATAGTGGGGGAAGTGCGATGATTTGGGAAGCGATCGTAACAGCTGGAGGAGGATATTTATCGATGGTATAATGAACAGGCAACCGTATAGAAGTATATTGCAGCCTTCTGTGGATAGTTTGGGTTTGGGAAGAGATTGTATATTCCAACAGGGCGACGACTCCAAGCATACCGTGCGTTTGGTAAAGAATTGGTTGTTGTATTGTGCTGCACGTCAGCTCTGTAGTCACAATAACTAGAGTTGTTGTGTGGGCTATTTCCATCGTTCGTTGAACTTGCGTTTTCCGACGTTTCGACATCTGTCTACTGGCGTCTTCAAAGTAGCCCTGAGAAGGGCTGTTGTTTCCCAGAACAATCGTGCTTTGATGATATTTGTCTTCCCTATTTTTTATTAACGAAAGTTGTTGTGATTAGGGATCAAGCTCGATTACTTTTTTTCGATTTCTGAATTCCACTCGACTTAACCACTAAGCTAATATGAGGGAAAATAATATTCTAATATGTTTAGTGGTTAAGTCAGGTGGAATTCAGAAATCGAGAAGAAATAATCGAGTTCGATCACCAGTCACCACAAATGTCGCTAATAAAAAATGGGGATACGCCACACAAAAATCATCGAAGCATGATTGTTCTGGCAAGCAACAGCCCTTCTCAGGACTACCCTGAAGACGGCAGTAGACAGACTGCCGAAACGTCAGAATATACAAGTTCAACGACCGATGGAAATAGCCCAAACAACAACTCTAGTTATTATGAGAATCCATTGTCAACAGTACCACGTCAAGAGCTCTGTAGTCCTGCCCAATCACCGGACTTAAGCCCACTAGAGCACGTTTTGGAATTATTGACTTGAAAAATTGATCATGCAACTTGAAAAAGCAAAGAATTCCTTAAAGAAGCTCTAATAAAGGCCTAGTCAGAAATCACGACATCCGAAACAGAAACTTTAGTTCTATCTATGCCACGTCATCTAAGGGCAGTCATTGAAGCTCAGGACGGAGTAAACAAATATTTAATATTTAATTTAATTAATATTGACCAAAAGAGATATATTTTTTGTACTGTATTTAAATTTTTGTCCAGCATATTTTTCTTCTAGCGAATTTACCATTACCTGTGCAACAAGTTTAGTTTTCATTATTGTTTATCATTCAACTAATAAATACACTGCATACGTATATTTGTGTTACAATGCTTTATTTTCATTTTAAGTTATTTGTGTTGAATGCAACCGAAGGAGTTATACGAAAACTCAATTTTCGGAAATGTTCACTAAGTACTCAATTTTCGGACATTTTCGCTAAGTTAGCCAAAACTTTTAACGAACGAATTACAGAAAACAACAGGCTATACACCATAGCTTTTTAGGCTTTCTTGCGTTCGATTAATTTTACAAGCAACTGTTTCTACGTTCACACACATTTTAATCAACAATCATTCTTTCAACAGCTCTATCTTCTAGTCACTCGCTTAGTTTGCACGGTAAGTCTCGGTGCGACTGACAGTAGTATACGTCTGTCGCCATGCTGGAATTTATTCTTTCGCCATCGAGGGAAAGACCATCAAATGATATAGTTCCTCTACATGCCTGTCTCATTATAAATTCTACAATATTATTAGTATGGATTTCTCATACAAGCTATTCAATGAATTCTAAATTTAAATCCGTCATTAAATCGAAATCCTTTTCAACTTCATATCTATTCGCAAGAAATAATTGAATCGTCGATGCACACGAAGGAAGTTGGTCGGAAAAATAAAAGAAAGATTTACTTAACTAATAGTAGTATAAATTTATTAATAACAATACAATATTTACAACCTATTACTTATAATACTGCAAAATTGAAGAGTATAAATAAATTGCTAGGTATAAAATGTTGGTGTCCTATGACTATCACAATAGCCTGCTGCGTTTGCATCAGGGCTGCCATAATTATACATTCCACATCGGAATACATTAGAGTGAAGCAATCAATTTTCAATGAAAAATATTCTTTCGGTACTTCTATATTTTAATTTCAGATAAGAAGCAAACATTTTTTTGTCTATATTAGTTTTTTTCCGATTACTGAATGATATATATGGTATGTATTTGTCAATACATTTTTTTTCAAGAAAAATCTTCCCAAATTACTATCCGAATACAGCCTTTTTTTAGTAATAAGCCATATATTTCGGGAATCGGACCGTGTCATGATGAGATATCAAATCATCAAATTGAAATAAGAGAAAGAGAACAAAGAAGTAAAAAGAAAAAAGAAACAAAAGAGAAAAAAAATCTTTTTCCTTTTCTTTTCTTCTCATTTTATTTCTTTGTCTGTGTCTTTTTATTTCTTTTTTCTCTTACTCATTATGACACGGCTGTGGAAGCCTACGTATTCATTTCAAAGCCTTTTTGTGGTGAGCGGACTGACGAGATTATAAACTGTTTTAGCTTGTCATAACCGTAGGAGTCTTAGGTGTAGGAAAGTGTATGTAAAGTGTTCCATGGCGTTGGTTTCGAACACACAACTTAGTTGTCAGATTTATATACTAGCCCTTTTACCACTGGACCCCAAAGCTCAAAATGTCAAATTAGAACTCTTTTCCTATCTGTCCATTTAAGGTTTCACACCAAAGTAAACTGCCAAAAAAACTAAGTTGGGCTTTAGACAAGATGCATTAAGCTATTTCTCTTTGTATATTGAGAGCACGAAAGGATTCTATAAAAAAGATCACAACGGAAAAAATACCATAGAGTATAAAAATTGAACACAATATTGGATACTCCGACTAAGTATCTCATTCTTAATAATTAAATTTAACACAGAATTTAAGAAAGTACTACACTTATCCTACAGGATAAAAAGAAAACGCAATAACAATCTTAAAAGTGTTATTGATTTATTCAACACTTAGTAAAGCTGCTTCTCCGCTGAAACTGAATCCCCACTGGACATATCACACCTAAAATTATAAAATTAAACCTTTTCAGCTCATCACAGCGCATTTTTATGTTCATTGAATATTGACTGCAAATTTCAACCCGATTGACCAATCCAATTGTGCACATTAAGCGAACATAGTTTATTTGTTTAAGTGTTGTTTTAAAAAAGTTCAATGTATATCTATTTCTGGCAAACGTATTGATATGCTGTTAATTTATGGGGAATGCAAGAAAAATTAGCAGCTCGTTTATATCGCGAACGCATCTCTAAATGTCATAAATTACTGCATATTCCTTCAAATAGAAATAGAGGCAACATGCACAATATGCAAATCCAGTTAGAACTAATGAAAATGTGTTAATGCTGGTACAAAACACCAAAGTGCTGATGAAAAAGTTAAAATGTAATATAGAGGAACATAGGTAGCACCTTTTTAAACGATATTCAGTGTAATAGGACCACTTTAAATAATTTAGTTGATTCGAGAGCATGCAAAAATGCGTTAATTTTTGTGAAAAATACTTTGGAAAACAATAAAGTCTTTGAAATTATCTACTACCCATAAAAATAAAACAAAAAAGCTGTATAAGAGAAAAGGAGCAAATAACAAAAAACGACGAAGAAGTCAGAGAAGCAGTTAGCAAACTAAAACTAGGAAAAGCGGCCGGGGAAGATGGAATCACGGCTGAAATGATAAAATATATGAGAGACAGAGGCAACAAAGAACTACTTGACCTCTTAAATAACATCATAATAAAAAAAGAAATACCCAAGGAATGGAGTATGGGAATAATTACGCCCATATACAAGAAAGGAGACAAAAGGAATGCTCAAACTACAGAGGAATAACGTTAACTAGCATCCCAGGAAAAGTATTGACAAGAACACTAGAAAGAAAACTCCGGGAGAAATTGGAAACAAAATTAGAAGACACTCAACATGGATACAGAAAAGGAAGAAACACCCAGGACTTAATATTTGTAATCAGACAATTAGGAGAAAGACTAATAGGGAAAGGAAAGGAAATATGTACATATATGCTTTATAAATCTTAAAAAAAGCTTTTGATAAAGTAAGAAGAGAAGATGTATGACAGAGCCTGGAAAGGAGAGGGTTAGAGAAAGGAATGATAGAGATAATTAAGGCACTGTATAAAAACAACAGCAATAAAATCAGAACTTCCAACGCGGAATCAGCCGAATTTAAATCACAAATTGGATTAAAACAGGGATGCGTATTGAGTCCATTGTTATTCTCTATATTAATAGATGATGCTATTAAAAAACCCAAACAAAAAGGAAAAATATGAAGTAGGGAACTGGAAAATCAATGCAATTAACGTACAGGAACTAATGTTTGCTGATGATATGGTATTGATAGCAGACAGAAAAGACATTACAGTAGAACTTGAACATATACCAAAAAGAACTAACAAAGATAGACATGAAGATATAGAATAGCGACAGAAGAATAAAAATTGAAGGAACAGCCTTGGAACAAGTTAAAAGTTACAATTACTTAGGAAAAACTATTGAAGACAACGGGAGAATAGAGAAAGAAATAAATGAGGGAATAGGGAAATCCGCAAAAATATATAATACATTAAGAAATACATTTCTAGATAGAAAAGAAATACTTAAACAAATAACGAAAGAAGTGTATAAAAGAGTGGTCAGACCAACACTGACATATGGCAGCAAGTCATGGACATCCACGAATATAATTAAAAACTGAGTTATGGCCATGGAAATGAGATTCCTAAGAAGAATGGGAGGAGTAACAAGGAGAAACAAAATCAGAAACACGACAATAACTAGTAATCTAAGTATTAGACGAGTAGAAATAATCATGGAGGAGAGACAACTGGGATGGCTTGGACATATGCAGAAAAAGAAGAAGATCGAATAACAAAGAGAATCTTTGAGGCCAAAACAGAAGGCAAAAACAAAATAGGTACACCCCGAAACACCTAGATAGAACAAATGTATGTTAGAAAAGAGAAGTATGGGATGTGGGATGTGGGATGGATTGAAGCCACACAACTGGCTCAGAACAGGAAACTGTGGAAAACAAAAGTAAGAAAATGGTAGTCCTACACCGCAAGGTACAAAGGACGTAGGATTTAAAAAAAAGCTATCTACGGTTTTATTCCAGCTCTATATACTTAAAACTTAAAAGACAATGCAGAAAGGTCCGAATACAAAGAACATAAGGTATATAACCATCAGAACTTTTACGTTATAATTAAACTGGCGGTAATCTACCAGTTAAGCCAGATTACTTAAAGCCTGAATTTATTAGTTTCATGCAAAAAAAGCTTGTCTATTAACAAGACAAAATGTATAAAACCATCATCACGACAGAAATTCAAAAAATGTTAGAATACTTTTTAATAAATTACAAAATACATCATAAATTAAAGAAACAAATGTATGATTTCCTGGAATAGTCATAAATAAATTCAATAATAATCCTTGGAGAAATGTACCAGTAAAAAAATGATTAATTCAAAATATTAAAGATCTAGCAATGGGAAAGCAACGATGACATCTTTTCTTTATCGAATTCATGTTTCCTTGCTTTAACTGGACAAAAATATTTTTTCCTTTAAATAGTTAAATTGGCTGAACTTATAAAAGGTACCAAAGTGTATGATAATTTAATGATTAGGCAACAAGGCAATGGTCTCCTCTCCCTTCCCCCACAATAGACATATTACTGAGCACCTGAATAACTGTGTGGATTTTTCAAAGCAATACCAAGTGAGTCCAAATCGAAGAGTTATACGATGGTTATACGATGTAATCTTTTAATTTAATTCCAATGTGGTCTATGTTCGTTAACATGTACCGAAATTCACGTGATCAAAAATATTAATGAATTACATTTGAATTAGATATTAAACTGTTCACAAATTTAAAATAAAATCGCATGACCACGAACAGCATCGACATTAACCTATAATCATTACTCTTTGTCACACTCGGCGCATGCACTCACTTTCATCTTTGTATAGCAAAAAATTGAATTCAGTGCGAACTGAAACTGGATCCACTCAGTTCCATTTTGTTCAATCGAATATATTCGAATACGATGCGGATTAAATGCAATTAGTATAGTCTAATTCAAAACGGTTTAGAGGATTAACCAAGTTTCTCGAAAGATATTGGGAATATAACATTTTGTAATAGCACCACTGCTTTTCAATTAACACCTTTCTATAATGGAGAAACCTGAAATACAGTATGTTGCCAAATTCAGTTCAAATAATCAAATTTTCGAACGTAAAATAATATTATACATAGTTTCGCCGGATTTGCTAATTATGGCAACCCTGCTACGTGTACCAAAATTGACAAAGCATTCCGAAAACGTAACAGCAGGCAAATGAGAGGAGATATTTGTAATACACTTGCAGTTACTCGCTCGAAGTATATAATGCAGGCATGTTTTGGTACATGTACATAATAACTAGTTTCGTATCTTGAGCATACAAGTTCTAAAATTATCTAATTAGACAACAGTAAAATGGTGAAACCTCGTTTCTAGTGTTAATAAATACTACAAATCTTATACCAGTAAACAATTAAATTCGACATAACCAAGGTGATCGCATATCAGCTTAAAAGGCAGTTATGTAATCTGAATATGTGACAACGCCTGACTAATGCATGTTGTTGGTAGAATTTTCGACTGGTTGAATTCGTACAATTTCACGGCATCTAAAGTTTGAGGTCTTTGGCGATATAGTGTTTCGTGTTAACTAATATGAAATATGAAAGAAGTTAAGAGAAAATTTCCACGGAAGTACTGACTCAAGTCAAGTTTTTAGAAATTCTTTTACGGCAAAAATTGTATAGTTATCTCTTATTTTCAACCGCGATAATACTTGCCTTTTGTCCGTTTTTGCAACTGTTTAGTTACTATACTATTGATCTTCTCTGTAATAACAACCCATTTTTCTTTATAAGTTTCCGAAATCTAAATCATGAGCGTAAATAGTTAGAGTTAAAATCAAACACCACCGTACGGAGCTGTCTACACCCTTTGTGAGTGAAACTTTACTGGAAAACAATTTTTCATTGTTCTGTCTGCAACATTGCAAGAACTGATTTAATGGATGCTTCTATTTTAAGGTCTTTCAAACACAAACTTCCGACTGATTCAAACGTTTCCAAGATGACCGAACATCAGTTGATGACAATGAATTTTCTGGTCGAGTATCAACCTGCATTGGAACAAAACATGTCGTTGATCTTCCAAATACAGCTGTACATGATCGTAGTCAATCACGTGTCAATGAAACTTATCGAACGAATTAAATATGAAAAGCATACTAGTTAAAGTTCGTGCCGTAGCTATTAAGCGACGGACAACGTCTCATGCACATTTGGTGAGAATTGGAAGAATAGCTTTGAACTCAACCACATTTTTTTGAAAAAGTTTGTGGATCTGATCTCGATATCAAGCAATTATCACAGTGGAAGAGCCCATTTAAAGCAAAATTTAGGCTTTACAGACTTGTTTTTTCGATATTGATGGATAGACATCTCCGATTGTTCGATTGTTGATCCAATGCAAAATCCTATTAAGGCGGTTAAAGGGGAATATGAAAAGGAAATGTCCAGAAACGCAAATAAAATCAAGATGACGAGAAGAATTTGATAGGATAAAGGAGATTGAAGGTTAATTACTGATGGCGCTGAACACATTAACAAAAGAAAACCTATAGAATGCTTTCCGGTTGTGATAGACACAATGGGATCAGTATTTGCATCTCAAAAGGAACTACTTTGTTGTTTAGATATCGATTGTATTTTTCATAAAAGCTAGACATCTTCAATTAATGCAGAATTCTATCGTGATGTCCTAAAGCGGCTAAAAGATATGAAAAGGAATCGTCCAGAGAAGCAAGAGAGAGATGAATTTAGTACGATACAGGAAATTGAAGCTGAATTGGTGATGATCCTGAACACATAAACAAAGGAAGACTTACAGAATGCATTCAGATCGTGGTGGAGACAGTAGGATGGATGATTGCATCCCAAAAGGGACTGCTTTGATATTTCGATATTGATGGTATTGTTCATAAAAGCTAGGCACTCTCGATTAATACAGAATTCTATCGTGACATCCTAAGGTGGCTAAAGGATGCTACAAAAAGAAAACGCCCAGGGAAACAAAAATAAAAATCAAGTTAAGAAGGAGAATTTGTTACATTATAGGAGATTGAAACTGAATTGGAGATGGCTCTGAACACATTAACAAGAACTACTTATAGAATACATTCCGATCGCGGTGGATGCACTAATAACGGTATTTACACTCCAAAAGAAACTTGCTTTGAAAATAAAGGAGGTGAATGAAATTCTGACATTTTACAATCTTATTTTTCGCAATATTTATTTTCGGAACTTTTAGATCCTTCAACGTATTTTAAACAATGATTTATTCTACCTGTAATCATATATTCTTCGATAACATAATAGGTAACTGTATTATAATAAATTCTCTGCCAAGCAAGGATGATTATTACTGGCCAAAAAATTAAACAAATTCTGCTGACTTAGATTTCCCACTTATTTTTAACTAATATAGACACCTCAATGCCGAATATGAAACCCATTTTCCGTATCAGGCGATGTTTCTTTCCACTGCATTTCTTGATTGAAATTTTGTTTAATGAAACAATATGTTAAGCTCTAGGAGACTATTTCAAGTACACATGTCAAAAGTTTCAACGACTAAGTTACGAAAAAATTAAGATTGAGGTATTTGATGGGTCTTAAATTAGAACCTTAATGACAGACCCAAATTTCATTAACTCTATAGGCGAAGCTGACAAAGAAGCTTTACTGTAGCCACGAACAATTTTCTTGGAAACAAAAGAGTCTAGGTTATAACATGAGTATAAATCTTTATTTCCTTCATAACCATCTTGATAGGTTTCCCGAAAATTTAGGTGTTGTAAGCGACGAACAAGGCGAGAGATTTCACCAAGATTTAAAAATTATGGAAATTCGATACCGGGGAAGATGGGGCTGCCAAACCAAAATACACAGCAGAAAGTGCAGCTAACGAAAATTTATTACCTGATTGTTGTTTGTGTTTTGACAAGTAGTCTTATAATTTTTTAATGATTATTAAAATAAATGCTTGTACTGTACTCGTACTAATATTGTATTTAAATAAATAAATGAATTACTAAAATGTTATCCTTTGTTTATATCTTATCAGTTCCTAAGTAATAACTGCTACATTAGTGATTCTTCAAAGAGCATCGTATGACATGGAGTTAAATTTTGACGTGATACCAAAAACTAGTATGATTTCCCTATTTATCGCATCCAAATCAGTTAAAAAACAAGTGTCATATAGAAGTCAGCAAAAATCGTGTTGAGCAGTGTTATTAAAATAAAATTGACAAGGTCGTAGTCAAATTGGCGGCCATTGTGCATTACACAATATATTCTGGTTTGTCACTAAGCCTTCGCGCTGCATTACTCAATATTGCAACTAAAGGTTGACGTATTTAGTTGAAGTGTGAATTAACTGTTAGGGGATATTTCAATTAACAGTTCCTAAACATGTGAAATTGAACAAGTTTCGTTAAACAACTCCCGCTATTAGATTTAGCACCTCCAGATTTATTTCTTTGAAAACGTTTACAATTTAAAATCGATTTGTGTCGAAAATAAAAGTGTGTAAAAATCGTCCTCAAAACATATCAGATTTGTTGATAAAAAAGAATTCAAATGAGGCGCATTAAATTTCGAATGCGATTTTGATGCTTTATCGTCAATAAAGTCATTTTCGAATATATGTTAATATTTCATTAAATTCAATTCTAGTTATTCAACGTGTGGTAGTTCGTTGGTGTCCATTGATCGTTTACTAGTTCTCGTTATGTAATGTCATACGAATTCAACCATGTCAATTTTCTACATTCTACTAATGCTATTTTTTCGTGACAAAGCTGTTATATTGTCAAAATAACTATATATCTTATATATTTATTCTGAACGTCATGAGATTCATAATCGTACACTATGCTGTTTTACAAGGTATAGAAGTAAAGTTAATTATTGATGTGCGTGGAGGACTGATAATCTTAAAGTTATGTTTATCCTTCTAAATGTAGTTAATCTTACAATAATCGTTAAGAAAAGAAACACTAGAAAGTTACTAGGCATCTAATCATAAGAGTACTTTTATAGAACTGCAGATCTGAGAAAATCTATAGAATCTACCCATCATCAGTAGGCAAAAGTAATCGTTATATAATCAGATATGTGAAAATAACCATGTACGCGTTCTGGACTAAGGATAAGTGTAGTGATAAATCAATACTTTAGTAGATGATGATTACTAGAGACAGCAGTTTCAACTTCGCACCAGAGTCGGCACCTGTTTGAAAGTTATAATTTATAAATAGACTGGCCTATTGTCACCTATACACACAATAGACAAGCGGTGTGATGTATTGCGTGCGCGTATTTATATTTATAGAATTCAAATACTTTCTCGTGTTTAGTTAAATTACTTTGTCTATAATAGTTTAGGGTAAATTATTTGAATTATTTTTCTTTACAAAATTTAACTTTTGTTTGTTGGGAAGTTTGTGGTCGGCCTTGTATTTCACATTTCACTTTACGCCCGTTTTTAGCGTTAGTCCGTTTTTCCGTGTTTTACCAGCCACAAGACAACATAGGTCCAAATGATCTTTATATAAATAGCATAATGTAGTTTTCACCTTCTGTGGCTTTTATTGTTGGTATTCCTGTCTTTTACAAAGTGTGACGTAGGCCCGAATTTTGTTGTGAATGGTGTCGCAATGGGTATTAATGGTTTCTGAAACGCCACTGTTCGAATATCAATGGCCTAAATGAATCCCTATATAATGCACTTTAATAGTCGTCTAAACTAGAACTTTATTAATTTATTATTAATTAATTAATTAATTTATTTAACCCAAAAAACTTTATAAATAGGAACAATTTTCGGTACCGGGCTGCCGAACAACCCCTGCATTCCGAAAAAGTTACCGTATGGTGCGGCGTGGCTGCATTCGGAATATTATGTCCGTACTTTTTCGAAGAAGTACAGTGACTGTAACTTCTCAATAGTATTTGAAGATGCTCCAAAATTTTCTACCTGCTGAATTGCAAGGATATGAGGAAGAACATAACGACTTATGGTTCCAGCAAAATGGAGCAATGAACCATATTGGACGAATCTGCATGGCTACTCTAAGAAACATGTTTTCTGGACGATTAATAATAGAATTTATTGTACAATAAAATACCAATTAAAGGACAAAAAATAATAGAAAGTCATACATACATTGTGAAAAGAAAACTTAGAAACTAAAGACCTAAGAACAGCTAACGTAAAAAGTAACTATGTATGAATGAAGCACTTACAAATTATGCCAAACAAAATGAAAATGTTGAAGATGTATCTAGATTTGAAAAAAATATCATTATAATATTTATTTGCTAAGCTACACATATTATATATGGGGGCATTATACAAAATATTACTTTTCGGAATAGGAACTACAAACGTAGAACAGAATCTAGACGAGAAACGAGGTACATGAAAGTGCAACTTAGATAATAAATCTCTCTGCGTTCTTCAAGTGAACGCATGTTATAACGCTCCAGCACAGAATGGTAATCAGTTTCTCTAGGAGGGTATTGACCATTAAGTTTATAAGAAAGAAATTTAAGAAAACGACGTTGAACTCGTTCCAATGCCAGCTGATGGCCAAATAATAGAAGCATATTCCAGACAATTCGCTACAAATGCAAAATGTAAAGACTAACATATTTATGTCACTAAATTGCCTGGTGCTCCGCACCACGAAGCCAAACCTTTTAGAAGAAATTAAGAAGAGTTCTTTAGCATGCTGAACAAAGCTTAAACATCTATCAAAAGTAACTGCAAGATCTTTAAATGATTCAACCGTAGGTACAATCTCTCCTTTTATTGTATAAGACGAATTCAAGGGATTCTATCTAAGTAAACCAAACTATCTAACTAAACATATTACACACTAAATTTACAAGTGCTACTTTTTTAATCCTACCTACGTCCAACATAATTAATTAGAAGCGCTAAGGCACTAGTATCTAGTACCACAAGCAGTTGTTTTACACTTACTGTAATTGTGGACTCTGATTCAGTACTTGCTATTCACCTGTATATACATACGACTCTGGTGGAAAGCAGAAATCCGGCATCCCTTTGTAGTATATATATATAGTACTAAAATAAGTACTTTTATATTTATAATAATTACGTCAAAATCGTATAACCAATAAATAAGGCAATCCAAATGGATGATACGTATCAAAATATAAATATCTTGCTTATTAATATTTTAATTCAGAGCTCCCCCTTTTAAACGATTTAAAATAACCAGAACGTTCAACTATACAAAATCTTCATTATGCAAAATTATGAAGAATGACATGAAGTTATTGTTACAAAAACAAATCTATTTGTAAAAGGCAGGATCTGTGTTTTTATATCAAATCTAATGCGAACAAAAGACATTCAGATATTATGTGTATTTTTGTGTAATACTGAAACGTAATAATGTCTGTAATACAAATTAGATAAATATATATAAATTTAAAACTTATTTACTTTCACGAACATATTCTTTTGTAAAGCGAGCGTGTAGCGTTTTCTGCATGTTGTGCAGTTGTTTAATGACAGACTTTCTTTGTTTTTAATTGTAAGTTATTGATAATCATTGGCCAAGAAATAATTTTTTATCTGCTGACTAGGTTCTAACACTTGCAAATTACTTCACTAATCATCCATAATTTTACACAGAGATCCACGGCATCAATTTTTATTCGTATACAAACATCAGACTATTATTCCATATTATTTTGCATACATAATTGCTCTACAACATAAGCATCTACACATTGAAATTTCTTGTAATATTTTTGCGATGATGGAAACTGTCTCTATTTGTGTATTCTACTTATGTTTTCTTTCTTGAATTTGCATTAGAAAATCAACAATAGCAATCGCTACTAAATGACTGAAAAATTAATGTTAATCGTAGTGTTTTAACTAATTTTTATTAAGTGCTGGGGAGCAAATATTTGTGAGTATATAATTGAAACTGTTATTATTAATTTTAGAGATAGTAAAAAAAGAAGTAGTAAAGCAAGAATAAGTAGAAGAGGGAAACCATGAGAGGAAGAAAAGCTAAAGAATGAGAAAAAGAAAGAGAGAAACAGGGGGAGGAGAAAGAGGAAAGGGAAACTGCAGATGGTTAAAACGATAAAAAAAAATGAAAAGGAAGATGGAGCAAAAGGAAAAGAAAAAGAAAGAGTAAAAAATGTAGAACGAGGAAGAAAAGGAGAAGAAGAAAAGAGAATAATTGTGATCGCCCTGAACAAATACGGAAAATAATATATCAAAAAGAAATTGAAAATCATTGTCTATAGCTAATTTATTGACGCATCACATGGCAATACTGTGTTTGTGTTTTCTTTTTTTCTTTTCATATCGCTCCCGATTTCAAAGTACATTAAGTACAATAGATAAAAGATAAGAAGTACGAGGTAAAGTAATGGGTACTTGTATCTCTTAATCTCCCTAATGACCCTTAAAATTGGACCCCATTAGCCAGAAAACTTGACAAGCACAAACATTAAACGTTGCTCAGTTTTCTGGTTTGATGGAGTCGAATTTCGTGCGCCATTAAGGAGATTAAAAAATAGTCTTTTGTTCTAAATTAGCAAAATAGGTGATTAATAGGAGGCTACTGTGGAAAATACAGATACTTCCTAATAGATAGCGGTGCGTTTATAAAGATTTCTGGATAGTAGCATTCTTTTTACTAGTGCCCTATGATTTTTATGCCGGTCTGATAATTAAGTTTTGCTCCGACAGCCTTCGAAAGTGAAGCCATTTCTGTAATAATGGAGAAAAATGAATTCCCTATATTAAGCATTACCTTCTTCATGGAAAAACCATCATATAAAACAAAAGAAAGTTGAAAATGAATTACGAGGTCTCTGATCTTTTACACTTTATGGTTCATAAATGGTTTACTGAGTTCCGATGTGGTGCAACAAGCATGAGTGACTCTTCACGTTCAGAACGCCCCGTTGAAGTGATTATCGAGGAAATCATCGATAAAATCCATGATATCGTGTAGACCGATCCCAGAGTGAAGGTTAGCGATATTGTTGAAATGGTAAACATCATGAATGCATAAGAAAGCTTTGAACGCGAGGGGCTCTGCGTTTGCTCACTGCAAAACAAAAATAGAACCGCATACAAAAGGAGAATGTGACTTCTTTACAGCGGTTTTTGGACATGCATCAGCGCAATCCAATAGAATTTCTATGGAGATATCTGGCTGCTGATGAATCTTGGATTAAACTATCCAGATTCGAAAGAACAATTAAAACAGCGGATTTTAGCTCTCAAACGCGTTCGAGAAGACAAAGGCAATATTATCACCAGGGAAAGGCATATCCATTGGTGTTAAGGACTTAACATTGTTTTTTGCATTTTCTAAATTTTTTACTATTATGTATTTTATCTTCTTTGCATTATTATTTTTCATTTAGAATATTACTTTATTATCATTTTTATATTTATTTATTTTGCTCTCTTATATCCAATTTTATTTTAATATGTATGTACACTACGCATTGTATATGTATGCAAGCCAGCCATTCGCATTACGCTAGCTAAAACTGCCTAATTAGAAATCATTCACTGCAACGTCGTCGGATATTTAATGGGAGTTTTCTTGAAATTTAAGGTACACAAGCATAGGCAGTCGTCTCCCGCGCGACAGTCGAGGTATTAGCGATCGTGCACTCTCGGTCACCTTTCGTGCCTCGTCGTAACGTGTACAGTAACGTCGTCGTAAGATTATTAGAGATTTCTAAGTTTTTCTAGTTTTGGCGGGAATCGTCGAGGACGTTGTCTATACATTTATTTCTGGCGGGAGTCATTTGGTAACGTCGTCGGACCACACGTATAGATTTTTTAATAAGTATAAATTCTCGATTTTCTATCATCGTACGTCGAGGCTACTGTGTCCATTGTCGTCTATACCTATTTTTAGTCTTCAGTTAAGTTTGTGTCGGAAATTATTTTGGTGAGATTGTCGGCGCGCATGTATAGACCTCCTCTACAAATACGATCACCTGCTTCTTGCTGATTTGGTCGTTGCATGCAGCGCCCGTTGTCTTTGTACGTTTGTTCGGTCCTTGTCGTATCGGGACTTAGAAATTTTTCATTTAGTTGCTCGTCGTAGCGGACGAGTGTCACGGACCAGTTTTCTTATGTAATGTCGGCATCATCGCTCCGTTTTACTTGTCGGTGCACAGTTCGCACAGTTGCTGGTTACTGGATTTTTCCCTTCTTTGGTGCGCAGTAGTATAGAGCTAAAGATTGCACATAGCGTAATATTTCAAACGAGAACGCCTGGGTAGCTGTGACATTACTTTTGTATTGAGATCGGCTATTATCGCTACTGTCGCCCTCGACCAGGCGTTCAAGCTCTAAGAGATAGGGTGGGTTCCCTATAAATGTGAAAATAACAAACGTATTTGGTCAAGTACAAATACATGCCAATAATACAGGGCCAAGTCCCTTAGGCAAATTTAAGACAAGGAAAGTATATTAGGCTCCCGGAAAGGGACATATAATAAGCATAGCACCGAGGTGCGCTTATAAATTTAAGAAATAAATAGGGTTGGCTCCTATAAAAGGTAGTGGTGCATGCAAACAGATAGAGGCATTAGTACATGCCTCTAACAAAGCTTCAGCGGAAGCATATAAGAGTTTAACCTTTTAAACAGAATTAAGACATAGCGTTGCAAACGTACATGCTGAGGCATTACTTTATGTTGCTACCAATGAAAATACATATACAAATGCTAATGTACATTCCATGTATAAGAGAGCTCGAATAACTGCAATTATTGCAAATCTATATATCTTACGTACATCGTACATGTACATAGGCAAGAGTGGGAAACTGTGTAACCATTTCATTTTTAAATATATTTTTTTGCGCATGCGCATTGAGTTTCACTGTACAACCTCTCCTTTAGTAAATAAGCGAACATACTCTACAAGTAAGTATTGGTCAAGTAATTTAGGAAATTACGAGCAGGCTACAGCGGCGTTGTTCTTCAAACCAGGAGAACGTAACAATTGGAAAAAATAACGATGCAAATATTAGGTTACATTCCTGGCGAGATTTCACAAAGAAACAATTAAGAAACGTCCTTATTTGGTGAAGAAGGTGCTCTTTCGCCGCGACCATGCACGTGGCTATTCGTCCACCACTTCAATAGCGAAATTGGATGATTTGTACCACAATGACCGCTTTATTGTCCGGATTAGGCATCTTGATTTCTTCGTAATTGTATTTGCACATGCATCAGTGCTATCCGAAAGTGTTTCTACGACGATATGTGATTGTTGACAAATCTTGAATTCATTACTATACGCCAGAACAACTAAAATCGTTGATTTTACCTGACGAATGCATTCAAGAAGACAAAGGCGACTCCATCAACGGCGAAAATCATATCCACTGGGAAAAAACAACCACAGGGAAGTATTACATTACACTACTGGCGAGATTTCACGTCGAATCGAACGTTTTTATTTAGTAAAGAAGAGGGTGCTCTTTCACCATGCCAATGCATCATGCCCATGCGTCCATCATTGCAACAGCAAAATTGACACGAAATGGAGCCGCATCCGCCTTATTCTGGAGAACTTGGCACCCTGCGACTACTTCCTCTGTCCACACATAAAAAATTGCATCATCGCCGAAATAGTGTGATGTCTTCAGCTTTGGGAATATCTTAGTTTTTGAAGAGCTTAAAAAAGTTGAATTACCGTTGGGCGAAGTGGGGGAGTATGTGGAGGGGAACTATGTGGAGAAACAAATGAAGTTCATAAAAAAAAAATTTCTCCTAAAGGTATCTGGATTTTCACTCAACCCTCGTATATTTATATAAACTTTGATTTTCCACACGGTTGCCCACTAACTGATGCAATTCCAAGCCATTCAGAATAACTTTTAACTAATTTCTATAAAAGTGCTAAGTGAGTTGTGGACACAATACACCTACCTAGTCAATCATTTTTAAATCTCGCGGACAATTTAAATTGGTAATTTCCGCAGTAAATATTATATGTCATATTTATATATTCGCATGTATTGTTTAAAAAAAAACTGTGAATATCATTTTCATTGCCGGAAATACTAACTTAAATTGTCCACGAGATTTAAAAATCATCGACTCGGTAGTAGCCTTTTCTTATATAGTTAGGTACTATTGCGTATTTAGGTGTAAAATGAAGAAAGACACAAAAAATGCAAAGTACGTTCTGGTTATTTTAAAACGATTTCAAAATCGTTAACTTGAACTTGTATTTCATAGCAACTACACTAGATTTTAGCAAATGCATAAAAAATAATTATCCTTAGGCATCCTTTTTTATATACAATATCCTGTTCAAAAAATGTTTATCAAGGCAACTGCTATGATCTATTTTATTTCAAAGAATTGTAAATATACAATTTCTAAAGCATGTAATTAGATATGTAAGTTATACATAGTCGATCTAAAAATATATAAAATGCATGCTTTCATATTGCCCATAAATTTATCATCATGCAAAATACTACCGTATTTTTTTTTGTTTGTTAAAACTGGACGCAATAACGTTATCTCGAGAAGCATCAAAACGAGCTCGGGTAACGGTTACATTAAGCGATCTGAGTCTAGTTCTTAACGACAAACAAAATTGTAAGAGCTCAACAATGTCATTTAGCTTTAAATGTGTTAACTAAGATCGGTAACTAAGTGATAAAATCGTCACAATTATTGCTGTATATTAATTAGCACTATTATTATTGCGGCATTTCTCACGTACCCTTCTTCAAATATAGCATTAACATACGTTCATTCGTTTGAATCATTCTTTATGAAAGCGTATTGGACAATCCGATCACGTACATTTTGAGGAAACCTCTATAAAAGTAATCTAAAAATTTGATGTGATAAAAGGAAGTATTTCCTTCGTTGAACACACTTTGAATTTGAATATTATCGTCTGCGAGTTCATAAGCGCGTACTTTCTTACATCTATATTTACGTAGTGGTGGCGGCGGTATTTTCAATATCTTTCGTTTCATTCACCTTTCAACGAATTGCTTTTTTATGCATTTAAAATGGATACGAACATTTTCTTACAAAATATATAAATCACATTTTAGTAATAATAATACTGTATTACTCAACAATATCCAATTTCAAGGCAAATTTAATAACCAATGTATACATGTAAACAAGTTACCTAGCAGTAAACATAAAACAAGAAAAAAAAGATATAGATCAAGCTACAATTAACTTATAAACGTAACAACGTACTATGACTATCTACACCCATACTCGTACTGATTTAATTTTGCTCAAAAAGAAAGTTCAGTTCAAAGAAAAGGGAAAAAGGAATTCTCCCATGCATAATGCATGTACGCTTTACATATTGCCAAAAGTGATAGCAAGCTGCAGATAAGTATATCTAACTCATCAAACTTCACAGAGTTGAAGCCGCTACAATCCATATATCGGGGACCTGATGACGATATTTGTTCTAGGTGCAAAACAGTAAAATATATTTGTTTGCCTAGATACGAACGTGGTACAACGAAGGGACTTAACTCAACAATTCAGGGGCATCAAGACCATTATTAAGTGACGTAAATAGGAATTTGCATCCAGGTTGTTTTCTACGTAGTTCTAAAAAATCAATATTAAATATCTCTAGCAGAGTATTTTGATTAAATCTTTGTATCGGGTAAGTACTAAAGTTTTTAAAGTATAAGAACTTTAAACACCTTCTTTGAATCTATTCCAGAAGACATATACTCGTAGTCGAGACCGAAAAAAAGCAAAATAAAGAGGAAGAATGGCTGTTATAGAAAAAAATGTCTCTCACAGAGCTGCTAGGTAAAGGAGATCCAGTCAAATAATAAGTATAGATAATTGGAGTTGTGTTACGGGTGTAGGTGACAATTTTGCATTCATTCACATTAACTACTAGCTTGTTGTTGATACACCATGTGTGGGATATATTAAGTTGGCTTTGCAAATAATTGCAATCCAAGGAATTATTAACTGTTGTGTATAATTTTAAATCATGAAGTATCATCAATGATAATATAAATCATTTATATATATCAGAAACAATAGTGGACCCAAGTAATTCCCCTGAGGAATCCCAAAGGTTAGCGTGAAGTGATTAGACTCAAATCCCATATATGCCACAAATTGCTTTCTATCAAGAAGATGCGATTGAAATAAAGACAAAAGCGAATACGAAAATCCCATATTGTCCAATTTATTAGCAAGCAGGGTGTGATCGACTTGATCAAAAGCTGCTGTTAGGTCAGTATGCACAACATCCACTAGGCTTCCAGCATCTGCACTATCAGATAGGTATTGAGTAGTTGTAAACAAGTTTAGTTACTGTAGATCGTTGAGCGACGAAACCGTGTTGCTCACCTGAAATCCAGGGTTAAACTTCAGCGTAAATAAACCTGTAAAATTTTAGTAACATTATTTAATAACCTTCTAGGACGATAAATGGAAATAACACACTTTTAACCACTTTTGTGTTACACAGTTACCAATTTGATAATCTTCCATACAGATGGGAAGGGAGATATCTTAAGAGAAAGACTGAACAACTGGCGATTTAGCATAGCACACCCACGTCCATTTCAGTCACAAGAACTAGGTCAATCATCTTAGCACACGGAGCAATTGGAGCAGCAGGCATCAGAATTAATGTAGAAAGAAGGTACACCAGTTGGAAAAACTTTTGAAAAGCGTCCACTATAGATGGTGTATCGTTATACGTATTGCCGTAATCGCCCTTCATAGTTTTAGGAATAGCTCCCCTATCTCTCCGAGAATATACAAACTGCCAACAATGTCCAGCATTGGTTGATATAGCGAATAGAGTTTTTTGAATAAAGTTCTTGTATGACCGTCTAGAATCTACTTTCAGTTTCCTTCTGATACTTGTGAAAGCATTTAAATCACTTAAGCAACCTGTTCTTTTATACATCAATCGATAATGATTTTTAAGTTTAATGTGATTACGTATGAACCACAAAGGATATTTAGTATACGCACTGGTTTCTATTGGAGCAAACATATTTAAGTGTTTATAAATTTGAGCATAACCAGCATCATCTACACTAGGGTGAATAAAATAGACACCAGGTAAAGCGGTATAAATATGTAAACAGTTAAATTCTAAGAACGAATTAAGAACTTTCTCTTGTCATTAGGGTAGGGTTAGATGTATCGGAAGTAATTCCTCATTGTTTAGTATCGTTACAACTATGCCTCGCTTACAAGGTTCGAGTGATATTAGCGACTTCACCCGGGGTGTCGCATCGTTGGCCAGAGTGAACGCGGCGCTTCGCAACGTGAAATAAGTAAATTTTTAAATATTCCGTTGTGTCCACAGTTAACCGTGTGATTACACAATTTAAACGCAAGGAAAAAACAACAGTGGAGCCGAGACCAGGTCGTGCCGGACCTTCTGAAAGAAGTAAAAGGGTGCTTGTGCGCGAAGTGTTAAGAGAACCGCGAAAAAGTACAGCTGAGCTTGCGGCAACTTCACAGAAAAGTCAGCGCACCGTTCTACGATACCTCCACAGTGTGGGGATGTATAAAAGGGTGGCAAAGAAAAAACCTCTCCTTACGGCGTTTCAAAAACGGCGCCGAATGGCTTGGGCAATCGAAATGCGAACGAAGCCCGAAGAGTTTTGGCGGTCTGTCATCTTTTCAGACGAAAGCAGATACTGCCAATTCAGTGATAATGGTCGTACGTGGGTATGGAGACGTTCGTCACAGCAACTGGACGACAAATTTTTGCATCAGACGGTGAAATACGGCGGTGTGAACATCATGGTGTGGGGCGCGATATGGTATAGTGGAAGATCGCAAAAGTAATCTGCGACGGAAATATAAATGCGGCAAAATATAATCCAAATATTAACAGAAGGACTACTACCGATATTCGACAACGCCATTTTATCTAAAGAAGACGCCACTTTTATGGAGGATGGAGCACCCTGCCACAAAGCAAGAACAACAACCACATGGAAAGAGGAACAGCGGATTCGGATTTTACCATGGCCAGGGCAATCACCAGACATGAATCCGATACAGAATGTTTGGTACATAATCCAGACAAATATGGCGAAACGACCCCGAAAACCCAGCGATAAGGAAGAACTCGTGGCAGCTGTTACAGAAGAGTGGTTAAATATTCCAGAAGACACCATTAATCATTTAATAGATTCTATGCAACGACGACTCGCAGCACTTCACGCAAGTAAAGGTGGATCGACAAAATATTAGTCTAATTTAAAAATTTTAAAATATTTTGTATATATAACGAGAATAGTATCTTTTTTTTAATTAGTAGGTGTCTATTTTATTCTGTCACCCTAGTGTATATAATAATTGTAAATAAATGTCCAATCTATTGTAGAAATCAATAAAGTCTGCACGCTTAAAGTTATACACTTTTTATCTTTACTACCACACATAAGGTTAAATCGTGAAGATAGGATTGATTGTTTTATACCGATATAGGAACTTTGCAAATTAAAAGGATTTTTTATTTAATAATAATATTGTTTATTGCCCAACATAAAATCTGTATAAACTAGAGAGTAAACATACTAGTAATCATAGATTCTTCTACACAGCCCGCAAACCCAACTCCATTAAAACAAAAGCAAATATATAGAACGAAAATAAGTATTAACTAACATTCACTAACGTTAAATCCGAGATTTTAAATTGGAATCAGAGGTTAACAAACTTCACAACAAAACCGCAAAACCTAATGCGAAACGTAATGAACAAAGCTCAATCCGAATTGCAGCGGATAAGTTGGTTAAGCGTGTAATAAAAGATGTCACACTCGTTGCTAATATGGTTGTACACCATGCACATAAAATAAATTGGAAAACGATACATATTAGCTCTTACAGGATGATTATAAAACAGCAAAACCCCGAAAGATGGACGAGGTGTATGAAAATTTAATTTGAATCTATAGAAAAAATATAAAGCACTATTTGTTCGTGGTTTAGCTAGAGATATAACAGAGAATGCAGTCAACAACGTTTTGTAAGGGAAGCCATTACAACGGTAAGCATTATATTTTCTAAACCAGTGATTCTCAAGCGGTGTGTCTCCAAATGCTGATGAGTCCCTAAAAGATGGTAGGTATGTCGCGCAATTTATAATTTATTTTTGTTATAGGATTATGTATAGTAAATTACAAAATTCCATCTAAGTATGATATATCCGATTCCCATTCAAAGCGAATTTTCTAGATTTAGGACAATTTGAGACTTTTAGAACTCTCAACTACTCAGCTGCTGGACTACCAACTTCTAATTGGTTGCTTGATTAACGTTTTCAACATTTAATTAACTCATATTTGTAGATCATATCTTGAATTGAGTGTCGTGATTGAAAGGGAAATACCGAGGAAAATTACGGCACGGTGTGCTGTTCCACCAGGATAATGCTTCCACCATATATCTGGTATTGTTACGGCTCCGATACACCAAGCAGGCTATGAATTACTGGAGCACTCACCATATTCGCCGGATCTGGCTCCTAATAATTACAGGCTGTTCCTCAAATTAAAAGGAATCTTACGTGGCACAAAATTTTCCAGTAAACTAAGGTCGCTTTTTCTACAGCAGTAACCCATAATCAATACGATCAAACGCCTTACTAAGGTCTGTATAAACAACATAAGGCTGACTTTAACTATTCAAAATCTCAGTGGCATATATTAAACAAATGTACATGGTATCGATTGAGTCGGCCGATACTTGTTGTAAATCCATATTGAACAATGGTCGAAGAAGTAAAACTCTAATATTTATATTGGAAAAAATTTTTGTAAAATATTTGAGTTTTACTTCTTCGACGATTGTTCAAATGTACATGGATTGGTAATGGTCAATTAATTAATTAATCCATATTGTTCTGATAACATTAGATTTGTGGATATGTTTTGTAGAGAATGACCTTAAAAACTTTTGCCACGTTAAATAAAACAGAAATCAGTATATCAGATAGATTTCATTTTTAAATACTGGATAGATAGTCAGAATCAAATTAATCCGTTGACAAAACGGCAACACAATCTCGTTGCAAAAAACGGATAATGTGTTTAAATTCCGATGATAATTTAATTTAAATTTCATTTGTAAAAGGTTACTAGATTCAGATAAATTTGCAACTTGCACATTGCTGGTAATAGTGCACAATATTGCCGCTAGATGACAAGGCAATACTGATTTAATTAATAATTCAATACAAAATGCATACGAATTTCATAAACAACTTGCGAGTGCAAAACAATTAAGAAATGAATACTTTGTTATATAAGAACTTATTCAATATTTTGGAATTAAGAGATGTGAAAAGCTCATAACTTGGAACATAATCTCTAGAAATATGTTCTGTAAATTTCTAATTATAGTATTTGCCTTAACAGATAAAGTGTTAAGTATTAGGTATTAAAAGAGAAATAGCCAAAAAGATACCTGGTGCCAACTGCGAACAATGTATTTACACTTCAACGAAAATAGCCCTGCAGCGCAAATAAGGAAATAAACTGTGCAATCAAAGCAGTGTACGTATATTTCTCAGGTAATCATTTTCTGCGGCAAACACAAAATGTACAATATAGATCTGTAAATAATTATTAAGAGAAACGAGGAAAACCAAGCAATTTAAAACTAAGTTTTTTATTTGGGTAAATTATGTTGTAACCGTTAATTCCCTGAAACAAATTTAACGCCATAAACTTACATAATTATTACTGAATGTTTAATAGAATTGAGATAATCGTAAACAAAGAGATGAGTATTTGCAGAACAATCAAAATTCATTTAGCTTTATTAGTTTGTGACAAAGACGGGAATATCTCCGCGTGAGAGATTTTATCAATACTTCAATAATTCTTTTTACATCATAACAGTTCCGATTATAGCGAGTCTTATATGTGCAAAGCGGTGGTGTTTAAAAGATATATAATATAAAAAGAAAGTTTTATATCAAGCTCCAGTAATCCACTTTAGATATTTACCCACTTTTGCCGAAGACTGTATCTCCAAATAGTTCGTTCGCACCTTAAAATTCAGAATTGGGTTTTATGAAATATTATCCTCTCTTTCTCTTGACAGAGGGTTCACATCTCTTTTCAACCTAAGCAGTTGCGCGATTTTGTGCTTACTTGTTTGACAGCTGCATTACCCATGATTTCCAAGAATTTCGTATTTCGCCCGTGTGTTTTATGTGCCGTGTTTCATAATACACATATATAGAAGAGTATTAGTCATATTATATAATTGCAGCATTATTCTCAACAAATAAATGAATTTACTAATCTTATTATAGTCAATTGCAGAATCCATTCTAAAAGAAATGTCACATTCGTAAATTATATTTTAATAAAAGCCATTATAATTTGGAAAATATAAAAACACGTAATACTTTTATTAAATACTATGATGTAACATAATACTGTAATAAACATATATAAGAAATATTGGTGGTGTTCCATTTGTCATTTCGTCATGTAGTCAACTGTAGACTTTAAAACATCTTAAAAATATGTTAACACAATGTGGTAACCACGTTGGCGTTTCCCATAGGAGCCATACTGAGTTTTAAGGTGCGAACAGACTATAGGTATGGGATTCTACCTTCTACAGTCTACTGCGCATCCGAGTGTATATTAAGAAAACGTTCAATTATCACAATTTCTATTCTTGTTTTTGTCTAGATACACTTCTTTAACACATTCTGATCTATCTGTAGTAGCTTTTTGACAGATTCACAGTAGAATAAGTGTTTTATATCTACGTCACTATAGCTCGTTCAGAGTGAGAAGACACATTGACGTCATTAATGTATGCGCAGAAAATTCGCCCATTGCCGTAGACAAATTAACTATGCTGCTAGGAACTATGAAAATATTTATAAGAAATGTTTGTTTACAATATATTGTTAATTATTTCCAAATTTATTTAGAAATGTAGCCAGAATTTGTTATATTCGTAAATTATTGATATAAACACTTATTTGTAAAATAATTGTTGATAAGTATATTAACTTTTAATATGTATAATTCAGGAACAATTTTTTATTGAATTTGCATGTTGTTAAATGAAGAATGATGTTATCATCAATTACGAACTACCAACTACCACTTTCTAAACTGATAAATAATATTGCAACGCCTATGAAATTCCGCCCAACCCTATTTTAGTAATAATAAACTCGCCCGAACATAAATGCGTTATCGCGCGTGTTAACGTATATCTTCTCATTTTGAACTAACTCTACTGTTACTGATTAATGACGTAACACACGGGTTAAAAGGAAATAAATATACTTCAGCAGCGTTGTACCCTCGCTAAAGACAAATAGATATCTTCATTTAGTAAGATACAGACTAAATGTTATATAAATACCATAACTTTTGCTTGCAGAGATATCTTGTTATATTAATTGATACGAAAGTTTCCATGAAAGATATTGAAAATATATCCGCACATAAATTTCGATATCAAATTGGCACAATATTTTAAACCGAAAGTTATTTCCAATCCTGTATTCTTGTCCATAAAAAAAAATAAATAAAACGATAAACAAAGAAAAACATAACATATATTTAAAGAAATTTTCCTACAAAAACAAAAAAGTATACAAAACAATAATAAGAACACTGGCCTTATCACCTTTAAGTTACAATCACTTTAAAAACTAAGAACGAATGGAACAAAAACTACGAAAAGGAAAATCACAAAAGTGGCAATCATTAGCATTAAAAATAGGAATTTTTTCGTCTTACTAAAATACCCACGACTCGTACGATGCCGACCACGACGTTACTGCTGTCCATGCTGGAAATTGGGACACAAGCTTCTGGAAATCTTCCGTATTCTTTGACGGGCCGAAGAAGTAATGGCCAGTAGCTGCCACGTCAACAATTGGACCTATATGTTCTTTGGGTATCTATCGATACATTAATAAAGTTATTACAACGGCATCATGCAATAAAAAATGTATACCTTAAAATTCAAAGAGAACTTTAAAGGCACCAATTCATAACCACACCCGTAAAAAATAAAGTACGTCTTCCGTTTGTTCCATGGTATTGTAGTAAGTAACGGTTCACTTGGTAAACTCCAACTATCCAATTCGACTCCTGATACAGGAGAAAACATGAAACCCATATGAGATGGTCCTATAAAGAAAGTAATAACACCACATTTATTCGTCTCTCATGTCATCTTAATTTACCTGTCATTTCTATAGTGATATTTTCGCCAATATTAGTTTTCTCGCGACCTAACACCTTCATAACGGTGGGTTTATCGAAGATCGGCGGCGGGGCAGGTATGAAATGAGTCTTCCAGATCATACTTAAAACAGGAACGAGATATGGAAGACCGCAGTAGAGATAATCCGAACAGTCTTTATCAACTAGTTGAGCAGTAGCTACTTCAGGTACAAATCTATCGACGGTATGAGGACTGTTGATGTCGAGATCTATGATCCAGTACCCTGAAGATTCGCGTATCACATCTCCGGATACGTTGTGGAATGTCCGCTTGGTGTGCTAATAAAATAAGGGAATTTCATAGAGCAGATCTTCAGCAAAGTTCTATAAGCTTAGTCAAAATAGTGGTTTTCGTAAATTAATAAAGAATTAGACAATATTTAATATTTGGAACAAGAAAAAGCCCAGTAAATCGTTCTTAGTATGTGCTTGTTAGTTTAGTGGAGGTTATAAAGGTGTCAAGTAAAGTTCTGCATTCATTTCTTTTAAATGGCCACTGATGGCGTTTTCTAGGAGCGGTTTCTCTTTTTTTTTGTTATAAATCTTTCACGTTAACAAACGAGATACGTCATCATTCCTAATTTCGATCCAAACAATTAGCCTACGATATTAGCCTTTCAATTCACTATAGTGTAATCAATGACGACACGGTGGTGATCTCGAATTGTTTCAAATGAGTTCTCGTCAGGGCATAATTGATTTACTGATCCAAGAAGATCATTTATCTACACCACAACTGATCTACCAATAGCAATGCAATACGTTCAACAATGGTGTAGTCATGTTGTAGGCAACCATCATAACATAACCTATACCTGGAAAGCGTGTAGCAATATGAGCATTAATACAATCCAATATTGCTTTCAGAAGCAAAAGTTAGATGCCCCCAGCAGTTAAAATGTACATGATCGAGTCAATAAATTGCAAATGTTGACGTAATTTTGAAAATTAGAATTCCCCCTATATATATACAACTGGCAACATTTAGTTTCCACTGATGGAACTAATTTTTGATCATGTACATATGATGTATTATATTTGGTTTAAGCCGAAGTTATTATTAGTCAAGATACTGACTATAATACGATCATAGAAAAACGCAAGGATTACAACTACATTAAAACCAAATTCTTTTCTTTCAAGATTATATTCCATATAATAAAATCCTAATAATTACGCTATCCCCATAAGAGAATCAAAGGAAATATTTCTTTTCTCTAAAATCGCTTGTAGCTTCACTGTTTTTTAAACTACATCAATTACTAGTTAATTATATTTCGAGACCTTCTCCCCTAATGCATTAACTCCTAAATTTAATCTTCAAGGCTATTATTTAAAATGTTAATATACTCCACTTGGAGTTCTATTGAAATCCATGACTATAGCAGATGTTTTAAATGCAGCAACTGCCGTAGGGTTCACATCAGATGCAAATATTTTTTATTTAAACTTTTTTTTAAATACAAGTATACTACAATATGATCATATAGTGGATACTAAAAATCGTTGGTGTTGTGATCTTTTACCGAAAACGCGGTAACAATTATGAACATATATTTTAAATATATTTCTGCTATCCTCTGTATAATTCTCCGTACAAGTATGTACTGATGAATTTGAATCTTTTGCATTATAATATGGGAGTCGCACTGAAGATCACCAAATGTGGCACCTGGACATCAAAGGTGCCAACAAGATTTATACTTATTTATAGTATAGTTTGTGGTTAAAGGAGTTATTATTACCAGTTAGGATTTTGGTAACATGGTTCTAACTGACGTTAAGGTACAGAAAGCTACCTTAACAGACTAAGGAGATTCACGGGTATATAGAGGCGGATGAATACTGTAATGTCGAACGAACTGCAACGATATCTGTAGACAGATTCTTTACGCGATTGTTAGTTACGTTTCTTCCTTCTTAGATATGTGCATAACAAATGTTTTTATTTATACACTCGCCTCCCCACGCGCCCATGTCCTGGCACCCGTTTTACGAATCTTAAACATCACTAACATCTTAACGACATACATCATCTCTGATGATGTATCCCGTCTATTAACGTAAAAGACCTGTATTACACTTACTAATTGTGTATATTCATCTTCCATATCTTTTTGGGGCGGCTAGAAATAATTCCATCAGTCGAAAAATTTTCTAGGGATTATGTCGTCCCTATTAAATATGAAAATTGGCAGCATTGTGTTATAGAGATGTATGTCATTACAGGGAGTTGGGGACAGTTTGTTTCACTTATTAAAATTGCATAAATGGTCAAATGTACACAGAGGTATTAGATGTTATGTTAAGAATATCGTAAGACAAATTTTTAAAACTTTAAAGTCCATTGTATCCCTTCTAATTGGTATGCTGAACTTAACTCATTCAATATCTCAAATAAAACAAGAAATATTCCTTAAGAGCATAATTCGAAATCAAAATAAAAAATCTCTCTCTGACACATTGTCAAAAAAGTTCGTAGGTACGGAGCCTAGGTGTATTCAAGCCAATCATTAAAGCTTAATAAGGCCACCCAAGATAAAATGTTGTGTATACAATATAAAACCTAAATAGTTATATCCTGAGTTGATAATGCAGTTTTCATCGTAAATATATTTAAATTATATATTGCATTTCTTGGTCAAGGCCCTATGTACTCACACAGCACAAACTTTCATTGAGGACAAAATAATGGATCAAAAAACAAATTTTTGAAAAAATACGAATTTCTTATTTAAGATTACTTACAGATAACATGAACTTCTGCGGAGCTGGAGCTCTAGGATCTCCAGAATACGGAAATCCTAGCGGGGTTAATAGCAGCACGCCAATCGATATTAGAAATATGCCCAGCAGTAAATTGAACACTTTATACGAATCTCGCACAAGTAAAATGAGAGGTATTGCAAAGCTGATTTGAAGGGCGAATAGTACGCTAATCATTAGTGATATTAAAATTTCTGAATTGTTACCGGCACCGGCTCTGCCCATTATGGGTATAAATAAGTATAAGGCCCCTATGAGGAGGTAAAAACCTTGTACAAACGGCAGCCCTAATATCAAGACGTGGAATATTAGCCATTTCCCATCTGAAACAGTTAATCCAATTGTTTATTGTAGAACATCATTTTACACTCGTTACTAACCTCTTTGTTTTCTGAAGAGTTTTGATTTAATTAGATTGCTAGTTGCCATAAAAACGGCCGATAACAATGCAATAAAACTAGAACGTATTCGGAATATAATTCCAAAAGTTAAAGTTACAGTCCATATTAATTGATATGCATCAAAATATATCTGGAACACCGTCCACGGCCATGCACTTATATCCTATAAAATAGTCAAACTTGGTTACTCAGTTACCAGGAAACGCGTATTCTTTTAGGGTTTTTAGGTTTCTCTTTAGTGGGTGCGTTAACTCTTCAAACTTATGAATTTAACTTGGGTGACTGTCTGTAGATTTTATCAAATAATTATTGCTACATAATGTTTACGAAGTGTTTTTTCTGCAGCACGTACTAAGGTTAGCACAAAGTATTTATATATATTTATTATTATTTTCTATCAAATTGCGCCAAGATTTGTGAATACGAGGGACGTCTTTTAGGTTTTTTTGCATACTGGTACATAGAGGGCGCCACTAATCAAATGTCAGCACTAAAAAACTTCTACTTCTAAATAACCTCCACCTTTAACCTTAATTCAAAAGTTTGAGTTCTATACGTGGTGATGTATCTACAACGAATTGTCAAAGTTAATTAGTTAAGTAACCCACGTATCTACTATATGAGAAGTTGTACTGTAGTATGAAGCCATGTATTTCAGTAAATCAATGTGGTTTCGTCAAAAATTTTTGTCCGACCTCTTCAAATCACCTCTCTACAGCTTGCACCACTTCATAATTACTAGATGTAAGATTTCTTTTAATTTCGGGAACAGCCTGTAATCACTAGGGGCCAGGTCCGACGAATATGACGGGTGCTCCACTAATTCAAGCCTGCTTGGTGTATAACAGCCATATCAATACCAAATGTATGGTTGGGAGCATTATCCTAATGGAACAGCATATCGTGCCTCAACTTTCCTCGGCGTCTCGCAATTTAGAAATCAATTGTGTGTAGTAGACCCCTGTAATGCTCCTGTCCCGTTTACAAATAGTCAATCAGGATGATTCCTTGAGCACCCCAGAACACAGATAGTAAAACCATTCCAGCAGAAGGCACGACGTTAAATTTGCGTGGAGGGGAACCGTAATGTTTCCACTCTCTACTTTGCTGTTTTGTCTCGACATTACAGTGGTGCACCCATGACTCATCCATGGTCACATACCTACTAAAAAAGTTCTCTTTGTTTGCTTTGTACCTTTCCAAAACACGCTTACAAATCAACAACCGATGTCTTTTTTGATAAATGGGTAACTGCACTCATCTTTTTCACAATTAACTCTTTAGTCAGTATGTTGTCAGTGTGCACCACATGATAAACCGCTATTTTCCCCAATGTCTCTGATACGTATTCGTCGGTCTTGCAGTACGATATCGTGGACCTCTTTAATGTTTTCGCCTGTTGTTACCGTTATGGGTGGACCATGGCATGGTGGTTTTCACAGGATGTCTTTCCGCATTTAAATTCTGGACACCAGCGTTTGACTATATCATCAGAAACTGCACTCACCAATAGTTGCCATAATGTCTCTATGAATTTGAGTTGGTGTCGAGCCCTTTTCTGGAGGTGTTTTATTACGGCTTTTTGTTCTACAGCAAACATTTTTATGAACAATCGCGACACACAATTCAAGAATTAGCCACAGCGCAATACTTCGAGATTCAAACTTGATATTATGTAGGTATGATCTACAAATGTCAGTTAACTAAATGTTAAAAACATTAATCAAACAACCAATTAGAAGTAGGTATGAGGTCATGAGGATCCCCCTCGTATATTGAAATCTACATCGTTTTCCACTAGATACCTGGACATAATAACAAAATCTTTAGAACGTGACTCAAACAACTGTAAAAGTTTTTTTTTAAGTTAAATTCAATAGTTTCTACAAAGTATCTCTTTAACGATTACATTTAATAGAACTCCTTCAGGCTAAATCTGTTTCTTTTGTTCGCTTATCGTACCCAATTCAAACCCTATTTGAATATATTTGCGTCTTACCTTATGATTATATTTGGCATGCAAATATATCACGAACATGGAGACTAGAGTTGTCGGTACCATATATAAAAAGAACACCCATAGTGGCCTACCGTACCAAGCCATTGTTCGATCCAATAAATTTAAACTTATTGCTATTACCGACGAAACGAAAGCTGACGCAAACCACGTTCCTACAATCGCTCCCATCGCTTTAAATAACTTCTTTAAATACGTATGCTTCGAAACAACTGAAATATAAAGCGACCCGTGAATATACAATAGACCTTAATTGCCTGACGAGGAAAAATACATACCATTTTTATTTTCTTTGGAATTTTGTATTACTGTATAAATGGAGAATATCACAGATAAGGTATTAATGATATCTGAAATCATCATAGGCCACCGTACAACGAATGCACCGAGAAAGTCGAAGAAGACGAGATTTCCAGCCTTATGACTTTCGATGTCAGATAGCTGGTGACCCTGCGCCATTCCTCTAGCTAACGATAAAATATTGTCGCCTGTTCTTTGCAAGGATCCAAGCGGCACTTGGTCGAGGGTATCGAATTTCGTATGATAAACGTATCCGTTGGCGGACCAAGCAAAATCCAGACCTAAAATTTCACATAAAACTCGAAATGTAGAAATTAATCTACAACATGCACGTACCAGACAAATTTCCAAAATCCCTAAAGATCCTGTAATCCGTATCGCCGGGAATCACGCCGCTTTGAAAGATCTCTTGCGCTAGAGATGAAGCGTATGGATAAGGCACTTCTTCCGAATAAGTTTCCAGTATCCACGGATGATTCGGACCTGCTTGAAATAATATTTCGCGACCACCAGCACCGCATGCTTCCAGATTGATAAAAGCCCTCACCTGCAACAAATGAGAAGCTGGTATTTCAAAAGAAAGGGCCACAGTGGCGCCCGACGAGGATATTATGTATTTGTTTATTTCTTCTTTGTTATTTATCATTAAAACAATCTTTATTTTTATATGCTAAGTAAGTAATATCAATACTATCAAGTTTTGCGAAAATCAGAATGATCATCTGGTCGTATTAGATAGAAATTTTCTAAACTAATTTTTATACAATTTAAGTATTGTTGCATTATACAAATTCACTGTGTTTAATAATGATTGAATCCCGTTGTTGTTTTGATTTTCTGTGTTTTCGTTTTCATCTACTTGGCTGAGTTAGCTTTACTCTGTTTTTGGCAAACGATGATATATTCAACAATGTGCGTATTATGCAAAACTTAACTCACTCGAAAGGTGTAGAATGTGCAGAATTTAGGTTTCCGGGTTGAAACCGTGTCGTAGTTGCATGAGTTTTTCGATGTTTCACTCTCAGTTGCATGGAGCTTCTGCTGGGCTGCTGCATGTCGTAATGATTCTTCTCACAGCAATGTTGCGACATGCAACAGCCTAGAAGTAGCTTCATGCAACTAAGAGAGAAATGTCGACAGACTCAATACAATTACGATGCAGTTTCAACAGGGAAACCTAAATGCTTTGAAAGAAAAAAAAAATACCGCGGAAGCCTACATTAATACATGTAAAATGTGGGTTAGGTAATTCAATGAATGGCAGAATAAGATAATGTATAGCTAAGAGCGACTATTAATTCCGGTTTACACCCTGTACTAGTTTCTATTTACTTATTACTTTTAGGGCCGGTTTATTCACATTCTGATAAAGTTGCAGGTAACGCAATCTAACGGATAAACACAACCATGTGTTTATTCACCTTCTGACAGATAAAAAGCAGTTCCTAAATTGCTTATCAGAGGGGTAAATTTACCCGTTGTTAAATCCTCCCGATAAATTTATATACATCCGGATATTATAACCTTACTTTGTTTCGTGTGTTTGTTTTCATATAGAAATATTCTGAATGAATATGGAACTCTTTGAAGATTTTGGAGATGTTTTTATCGCAGAGGAAGTTCAAGCAATTGAAAACATCGATAATCGCTGTTAGTTTTGTTCTTGACTGTTAATAACTTTGTTGGTTTTATTTTAAATTTACTAAATTTTATTTTATTAATTAATATCTAATTAATCATTTTATTATTCTCAGTGCAAAATGAAATTCGCATTAGAAGTATATATAAAACAAATAAGCATTAAAACAAAATCATAAATTCTTGTACTCCTTTTTCAAGATTTTTATTTTTAGTTGTTCTTTCTCCAAATATTCCAACTGTTGCCTCTTAATTTTAATTTCTATATCTTTGACTTGAGATTCTTTTCCAGCAATTATTAATTGCTTTTGCAAAAGATCTGATAGATGCATCAGCAAGCATCACAAATTTAATATTAATTTGTTCTTTAGGTTTTTCTATCCGTAATTTTTTGGAAACTTAAACTTTTCGGCATCCAATTATTCTATAATTCTCAAAATTAGTTGGTCGATTTTTTTCTTTTATTATGACATTTTCTAATACCATTTTCCAATTGACGAACAGTACAACAATATTAGGTTATGTTCAAATCGAAACTGTAATTATGTGTTTGTCTTTCTCATTACAACGGTCTATCTTTCACTTTTATCCATTGCTATACTAATCGTCTAAAAACATTAGACAGTCCTGGTTTGTTACCTCTTAAAATTTGGTGAATATACCAAAATGAGATATCTGCTACCTGATAAATTTGTCTTGCTGGCGATTATCTGCCACTTTATTAGAATGTGAATAAGCCGGCCCTTATTGTACCAAATTTCCAAGCCACCTATAACTATATATTTAGGACTATAGTATTTGGCCTTTGGAATTTAACAATTTTACAAGCAAATAATGTAGACAATTAAAACAACCACTTACAAATTACTCGGAAAAAATTAAGAAAACATAACCAACATAATTTCAAACTTTCTAACAGTTTTATTCAACAATATCTGCACTTTTATTAGTAAAGAATAGACACCGCCACTGTTGACAAATAAATTTTCAAACAAGTTTCATTTAGTAATATTTACCAAGCAAAGCACAATTTGAACATCTACAAACATGACGTAATCAATTTATAACGTTATCTAAACAACAATCTAAGTGCTATTACGTACACAAAACCGGTATGCATCATCATGATTTGCTGACGTAGGATGTTTTGATTTAAGCCCATTCACGTGACACTTGATCCTTTAAGTGTGTCTAATTATCCCGTTTATTAATATAGAAGATCTATTGCTAGCAAGGACAAGTTAAATAAGTTTGATTACATACCTCTTTGGCCCACTTGTGTTGCGTTATGAAACCGTGCGATGCCGGTAAAAAATTTTCTTCGCCTCCATTGAACAGGAAAATTATATTATGCCTAAGTGTCCGATTGGATTGCGAAATTACCCTTAGAATTTCCAGCATCACGGCACAGCCTGCACCATCATCACTCCCTCCTGAAAATTGTTTTGATTAATATTTACATACTATTTCTAAAAATGAATAGAATTAAGTAGAAAAGAAAGAATTAGATCATTATATTGCTGGTAATCTTAAATCAAATGGCACTTTTAGGGTCTAGTTATATAGTCATTGGCCTTTAAATTAGGACCACTTCAAATAATTTAGAAAACATATTTTTGAATGAATCAGTTTTTGTGAAAATTACAGGTTTTAATAGTTTCGCCTATTATACATAAGACAAGAATTTTTGTTACTTGAGACATGTAAAGTATAAGTTTCAAAGGTGGAAACTCCTAAAAGAAGGCATCAAGGTGAGAACTATACTGTGCAAGAAAAGCAGATGATTTTCAACGGTTGCACATATTTTGCGGAAAAAATACTGTTTCTAAGGCAAAGTAAAAAACACGTAGCAAAGAAATCATGTACTCCATTCAGTTTATTGCTACGAAACATTCCACCCATAAGATATGATATGTGCGGTAAATATCAGGGAGAATGCACCCAATTTTTCAAAGAGTACACTTCACAGTTTGTTGAAAGACATTGTTTCTTTTTTCAAAAAGGTTAGAACAAGAAAGTAATGCTAATGGTTTATGACGCCATAAAATTTACGCACTATGAAGCAATATCGTAGTGAAGGGAGAAACATCGTATTAGCTGATGGATCGTGAGGGAATGTTGATGACTTTGTATCAAAAGTACGGACTGGTAACACTGTGAGTATATCTCGACAAGCTTGTTATCAGCGATTTAAATATAGGTCTAAGTCTTGACGTGATACTGTTGATGATGGATTCTCACAATAACTAGAGTTGTTGTTTCGGCTATTTCCAGCGTTCGTTGTCGTATGGGGACTATACAAGTTCAACGAACGATTGAAATTGCCCAAACAACAAATCTAGTTATTATGAGAATTCATCGTCAACAGTATCACGTCAAGATTTAGAAATTCGGTATGGGCCCAGATTAAACATATCTTTCAGACATTATGAAAAGACCATGATCAAACTTGGCAAGGAATCTAACCATCTCACATTCCTGTATAAAGCAAGACAACTTAAGATCATCCCGAAAGGCTTAGGACTATACAAGTTCAACGAACAATGGAAATAGCCCAAACAGCATCCAGATATTACAGGTCTAAGACCACCTACAAGTCCAGGGCACCGATATGGCCTTATTTATGCTGGCAATGAGAATGAATTTATTACTGAAGTTGATTTCATCTGCAAGGAAAACTCTCTAGACGCTCATGATGAAAGCGCAGAATTATAGGAAGACTAATTCTTAAACCGTGCAGTACTTAATTTGGCTGTTGGTCTACATTTCTTATCTGAGTGGTGAAATAGATAAATTACCCATTGTGGCCAGTAAAAAATATAAAATTGCACATTGGTTAAAGTTGAAAGGTATTGATTTTGGGGAAGGATTACAATGGTTAACAAATACAAGTTTTTTTCTGCTAACTAAGATCTGCCACTTGTTTTTAACCAATATAAGTACGCTAATGCCAAATATGAAACCCATTCTTCCCTATCATGCCACATTTTTTTCTACGACATTTCTTGTTTGCCGATTTCAAAATTCTTGAAAATCGTTAACATAATTGAAAGAGGTTGGTTAAATAGTATCTCAGACTTTCACGGCCGTTTACCATAGTCGTAATGGTTGTGGGGTTTCGCCGTGACACTAGGTACCTTTAGAAAGTGGTTCGCGAAACGTCAGGAACAAAGAAACCTAACGACATGGCGGAACCCGACAACCGACTATAATAATTGAAAGAAATCAATTATTTCAACGATTATTTTATTTACCACTTTTTAACAATTCGTTTATTTTAGTCGAAAACATGTATAAGCTGACTGAAGTACAAAATCATCCAAGCTAGGGTGACTTAGTCTATAGCATATTCCATGTTAATGTTAATGTTAAGACGGGATTAAATAATAAAAACGTGTATCTTTTTTTTGGAAAACGTCATACATGTAGCGCCGTAAATGTGATTATTCATATTTTTACTTTCATTTCAAAATGTGCTTAAAGTAAGAAATACTTTTAAACTATTTTAATAGTGTCTAATGCTATTCTCGCAATTATATAATATATATGTAATAGGTTAATATTTTTAAAGGAATTTTACATTAGCCAGCAAATATTTATGTTATGAAGATGTAATTGTATTTAATGCGGAAATATTTTCAAGGAAATTACTTGACATCATTGGATAAATTCACAATGAAATATTACGTGACAAAAATAATTTTATATCAGAGATCCTGGGTGTCAAAGTTAATCATGATCTCTAACAAAAATTGGCAAAATTAAATTAATACGAAGCTTCCGTTGGTTTCATAGTGATTATAATTTTCCGTAATAACTAAAGCTAAAATTTTCTGAAAAAATTTCGGTCTCGGTAAGATTTGAACCCTTTACGCTCTCTCGCTTTCCCGGCGAAATCCATACCACTAAACCACGGGAAAATTGTAACGTTGGTAATTACAAGGAAATTATAATTTACCATTGGTAAAAGTGCTTTTACAGAGTATATTAAATGTTATTCACTCTTAATTATTTATCACATACATAAATCCTTTCAAAAGTAACCATTATTGGCAGTTTTAGAAATTCACAGAATTTAGTTTATTTATACTCGATTATATTACTATATTAGTTCATAGAAATTAGGGAAAGAAGTGTAATTCTACCATTATTTATACGTTAGACTTAAAATTATAACTAGGGATTACGAAATTATGTCAATAACAATTTTTTAATACATACAAATAATTCTTCATGGTTTGGAGACTTTGAATATTCGTTTTTATGGCTTCCTAAGTTATTACTACCTATAGTTTCTTGACCTCAAAATGAAACAAGTGCAAAGAAACACATGTGGAACACATATATGTACATACATTACATTGTACTTATCACAAACGGAAGTTTTATGTAGTTGGTTCACTAATTATCGAGTATTTAAAGAATGTACAGCCTCACGCAATAGTTAACCAATCGAAGATTGGCTTACATATGTATTTATTAAAGGAAAATAGATAAACATTTAATATGATATTTTCTACTACTACACCAAAAATTTGAATATTAATTTAATTGAATCCAACAGTTAGGAAGACGATTAATATACCATAGCATTACTTCAGGATATAGCTTCTTTTTTCAATGATGTATCGTATCGACCTGCATTTATAAATTCTCTTTGATGAGGAGATCTCCATCGAGAATATATTGGTTGTCATTTTAACCAAAAATTATTTTGTTTAGAACAAGTCAATTTTATTTTCTACATAAATTGACGACATATTACATATAATAATAGCATTTAGGGTAACCAGCCTTTTTGGAATGGCATTTACAATCTATTCCATAGCAATAACACTCATTTGTAAAATCTATTCAAATGAATGAAATAGAATTTGGGCGGGGTACTGAATCATTCAATTGCCTTGTGATAGATAGACGGAGACGTGTGTGATTGTGTTAGGAAGACCCTATTTCATATTATTAGCTTATTTGATCGAAGATATCCCAAAGAGAAGAATTGGATATTAAAACGCACACCAGAATATGTTTTACACAAAGCAAATGTTTCAAATAGAGAAATTAGTCGACAATTAAATATTCATCAGTGTTGTGTGCGTAGCACGATTAAAAGTAAAGGAAGAGACCGGTAGGTTTCAGAGCAGAAAGCGAAGTGGAGGATCCAGATCATCGAAGGAGCGAGACTTCCAATACATCCGAGTGATTTCCCTAAGAAATCGCTGCCTTACTGCAGCGAAAATTAAGACCGAGTTCAATTTACGTCATCAGCCAGTAAGTGCTTGGACAGTAGAATGGGGACTAATAAAAACCGGTCTGAGGGGTCGTATACCTGTAAGAAAATCACGGTTAAGTTCTATACACAAACGAAAAAGACTAATTTGGACAAAAGCTTACGCAGACTGGAGTGTAAATGATTGGAAAAATGTTATGGACGGACAAATTAAAATTCGAATTACGCGGAATAAACGTTTTTTCAAACCCGCCTTAGGGAAGGAAAAAAATATCATGGTATGGGATTGCGTTGGAGGCGGAACGATTGGAAGATTAATTAAAACAGATGAAGGCATGACAAATGATGTGTATTTGCAAATCCTAGAAAACGATGTAGTACTAATTGGATGTGAACTAATTGGGGAGGGCTCCATTTATCAGCAAGATAACGACTCCAAACACACTGTAAAGGTAGCTAAAGCTTATTTTCAAGACAAATTTTCTGAAGGAGTCCTATCTTTAATGGCGTGGTCGCTAAAGAGCTCTGATTACAACCCAATTGAGCCTTTGTAGGATCACTTGGATTGTGAGGTTCAGAAAGAATCTCCGACTGGCAAAGCAGCACAGAATGCTCTGCAAGAGGTGTGGAATGCTATAGACTATAGACGAATCGTATTTTGTGGCGATTATTTCTAAGGATGCCGCGTGTTTGTCAGACAATTATTAAAGGAAAAGAGGATTACTTTGAAGACACATTTTAACAGTATATATTTTATTATTATGTCAATATAACATTTTAAGTTAATGAGTAAAAGTTTGTTTCTTTAAAAAATTTCTCGCAAGCATTACAGTTTATTTTGTTATTTTATATAGTGGCATCAAACTTATGAACGGTAATGTATATGGCAATTCATTTTAATATTTACATTGTATATGGTTTAGGTTTTTTATTTATTTTGTTTCCACGCAGGTATTTTTCTTTATTTGTTGCTTAGGTTCTTCTTGTAGTGTAGCTATGTATCAGTGTCATGCTTAAGGATTGAATATTTGTTTTTATTTGACTTTTTTGAGATATTGTACAGTAATAACAGGTTTCTTCTGCTTTATTGTCTGTCGAATAATTAATTCGCGTATCATCTCGTATACTTCTGTTGTTTGTAGTTCCTTTTTGAGTGCCTATATTAGTTTCAACATTCTGTTTTGTTGTCTTTGTACTTTCGTTAAATATTTCTTCTATTTGGTGCTCTAGATATCTGTTTGTTCTATATTTGTTAGATAATTTAAGTGCGATATGTTGATTTTTTCTCATATGTTTCGGAAAAATATTCTTTGTTTTGTTTGTTGATGCTACAACTACTGCATTTTTTGTAACTTAGTGTATTTGTACATTTGCCCCATTTTAAGTTATCCTGATATTGTAAATCCTAGATATGAGTTGGTTATTGAAAGCTAGTGTTTGGAGGTTGAGTTAATCTATTCTCTTGAAAAATCGTACATTCATTGTTAACAGATTTTCATGACACCATTCTATTTTTGTTATATCAGTGTTTTTATCCTTTCCAGGGTGTATTATACATATCCTTTGCATATGCATATACTTCTCCATGTACATCGATGTTAAATGGTGTATATTATGTAGAGGATTAAAGGCAAAATTCCACCTTGCGATTGAAGCTCTACATTATCTGTTGTTATTTGGATTCTATCCATTAACTACATATGTTTTTATTAAGTTGTTTTCGGCGGCTTTGATTGCTATTTTGGTTAGTTTTTCTATCAATTTTAGATTTGAGATAGTATCAAAAGCGTTCATCATATCTATAAAGATTATTACGACTATCTCATTTTTATCTACTTCAGATTTTATTCTATTGAGTAAGTCTACTACTGTGAATATAGTCGCATTTCTTGGATATGCATATTGTCTTTTATATGTCACTTTATGTTGTAGCAGGTAAACATTTAATTGCTTCAAATTCGCAAAATAAAATATAATAATAAGAAGGTTATGAAAAGAACATTTAGTACATCTAGTTAAAGATACTTTAGATTTACTTTTCATCCTATAGTTTTGTTTACAAAAACCGAAATGTTCAATTGAATACAGTGGTTTCCGAACATCCTGTATAACATGATCATATAATATCAGATTTAAGGGGCGGCTAAATTAAAACCCACATCTATCAAAATATTTTCATAAACTTCTAGAGATAAGTCGGTAGCGCTTATAGTGAATGATCCTGTATATGTTGTTGAGCTCGCTAGTTTTTACCGAAGAATTAATGAGTTAAAATTTATTTATTTTTATTTTAGATGAAACCATTTTCATCATAACGCTGTGTTAATTTATTAGGTACATTATTTTTATTTTTAGTCCATCCCGAATGCTCCCAATAAAAGCTAATATTTTAGTAGGGATTTTCGCGTGTGACCTTAATTAGCTGTTATTTTAGTTGACGACATATTATTGATGAATTGGTTTGACATTGTCGTAGAAATAAGTAATCTTCACTATTTATCGCTTGTTGAGGATGTCGCAACTACAACGCACTACGCACCGAATTTCATTCATCTCACTTCACGCTTACTACGTGGCACAGTAAAATTATTTCTGCGGAATTAAGGACCTAATTGTACTCCACAAACGTTGGCCACTTTAAAATAATTTAGAAAATCTGGTCTAAGAAATTTTATTCTAAATAAATCCATTATATATTTAATTATTTTGTAAGAAGCGAGCCAAAGCAGCGGTAAAATAAAATTGGTAATGCAGAAGTAAAACTGTTTTCGCAAGTACCATAATTCCGTAATGCTTCCAATTTAAAAAAATGATTGTATGTAATGCGTAGGCTAATTAACTCTTTTCTATCATATTACAAAACAGAATAATTAGTAATAACCGGTTGTTTAGTTAGCATTTCAACAACGATGCATTTTACACTCAAAATAGTTCTAATAGTAATTGCTTCATTACCTTGTTTATTTTAAAATAAATTTTAAAGATTAGTTTATCTTTTACTGCGATTTTTATGCTGCTATATTGGTAAAGCCTATCAAATCAACAACGTAACAGAATAGGAATCTTAAAAATTGTCGGGCCTATATCAAACGAACATTTAACAAAACAATCCCCTCATGAAACTACCGAGAGAGTAAAAATTATATTGATAAAAGTATACCATGGAATTTGAAAATATATATCGTAGCTTATTTCATTTTTTTAATATAATTCTGTCAGGTTAAGTTTCACACTAACATTAATATATTATTATTATTATTTACTGCGAAAAGTTCATTTTACGCAGTGATGAAATAAAAATGATTTACATGTTTGAATAACATTTTAATTAAAAAAAAGATAATAAAAGAATGACAATAAATATTAAAAATTACTACCGCCTCGTTCAGTGCACACTTTTACGCGCCTTATCGTTATGTTTGCACATTTTTGAATTATCCTTTGTTGCAGTTCTTGCAAATTAAGTACAGGAACTTGGAAAACCCTATTTTTGAAGTACGATAATATAAAATAGTCTATAATACTCAAACCTGATGACCTCGGAGGAAACTCAACTTGCGTGTGTGCAAACTTATTAGTCGATGTCTCGAATGCGCTCATAAACATCAAAGTTGGATTATTGAAGAGTGGAATAACCTAATTTTTTCTGATGAATTAAAATTTATTTTGTACGGACCAGATGGTATCCAAATCGTCTGTTATGATAGAGAAACTTTTGAATGATTGCTTTAAAGATACTGTGAAGTTTTCAATATGCGTAGTACTTTGGGAATGCTAATACCGACAATTGAAAATCAGTTTGGAGCCAGGATGATTCTGCACCGAGTTGCCGAGTACAATTGTTACTCTATACTCACTAATTGGAAAGCACTCAATTAAAGTATTCTAATTCGCCAGCACTCAATTTATTAACTATTTAGAAGAAAGAAGGATTATACCTTCGTTCTGGCCTAGAACAGCCACGATTATAAACACTATCCAGAGCTGCTGGTACATTATTTCAAAAGCAGTTACAGCAAACAAAAAACAAAGCAGAAAGTAGTAGAAGGAGTCAAAAAACTATGAACTGGAAATATTTCAGGAAAATATTTACAAAATTTCGGGAATTCCATTAATTAAGTATTAAATAATGTTATTATATTAAAAGAAATTGATCATATTTCAATTATATATACTACAGGTGTATGCATAAGCCCCCAATTGTATTTCGAGAGGATTTTGTCTATTCACAAGTGTTCTCAACTCGTATTTATATCTACTTATCTTCGTAAAACATTACATATTTGCGGAAGTTGTTTAAATTTAATGGGACATTAAGAATAGAGGAAGTTTGATTAAAATTTTGAGGCGTTGTGATTCCTTACGTTAGCAAGTGAAATTATTGCACAATCGTACAAACCTCTATATACAAATGTTTAAACACGTTTTAGTTTAAACAGGTAAACAAAGAATACCGTTATTATCGCCAATTTTATAACCAGAGATCTGAACTATTCCTAGAAAAAAATGTGTGTGTTACGAGCAGTATGGCAAAAACAAACTAATAAATTTCATATTAAAATTCAAAATTACAAAAATTTGCTTATGTCGAAGTAAAAACCTAAATAAACATACTGTTTGTTAACCTTTTATAATTATTCAAATATTATTTCTTACAATGCGATATCATTACAACCACTAATGGATTTTTGTTGTTCTCTAGTAACAAAATAGTGTTTTTTTTAAACATTGGTATTATTAACAAATATTATAAATTACTAATTCTTTACTTCAGAGTTAAGTTACCAGGACCTTCAACTACTAATTTCTGTATATGTACACAGGTAAAAATTTCCTTATATTTAGTTGAATGTAAAATCATTTAATGGAAGCGCCTATTTGTCTAAGGGGTCCAAACCATAGTTCCTATAGGTTTAATTAATGTGCTTACTCCATTATCCCGCAATATATGTAACACATAAATTTAAAATATAATACTTTGGAGTACTTACTACAGAACAAACAAGTATTTGTATTTGAGTCATAATGCATTACACATACAGTGAATTTGTGCTCATTCAGATGTACCAGACCGGCGACATTGAGTGCAGTTTTTATTGGCGTTGTGTTTTGTGGGAGGCTAGCATCGCACGCACGCTAGCGATAGACATTACGTAGTTACCAAATAGAGTATGTTGAATACAAGTTTTTGTACGTTTAGCTTAAAGTATATATACACTACTGAGCAAAATAATAGGTGCTAATGCTATTTTTACATTAAGTTATTGTAATACTACATTGGTATAGTTGCGCTAGCTACATCTTGCGTCAAGATGAGTGAACATTATTTCTTACAAGCTCTACTAGTGTTTTCTGTATTCGCCACATATTTCAAGAGAATACCCTTGTATCAATCGCCAATAAACAATTGCTGTGCAAAAAAATAGGTACACCATATAAGTATTGCAAAAACAGATTACTTCTTCGTTATATTTGGTCGTAATTTCATAGCTTCGATATTATAAAATCTATTCTAAATTTTAAAATTCTATAAAATCATAGTTATGGGTCGAGCTAAGCATTATACTGCAGAAGAAGAATCATCTTTAAAATGCGAGAAAAGAGCAAAACATACAAATTTATTGCACAACCGTTAGAGTGTTCAGAAAACATGATTACAGATGCCGTGAAATGGCAAATAAAACGCGAAAAAAGAGGAAGACCAAGAAAAACTAGCGATCGAACAAATAACGCGATAACAAGAAGTGAAGTAGTGAAAGTAAATCCTTTTATCACCTCCAAACAAATTAAAAGTGATTTGAAACTTAATATTGGTACCTCAACAATTAGGAAGCGTCTGTTGAACAAAATTTACATGCAAGTGTACCAGTATTCAGTCGCCGTAATGCAGGACGCAGGTTAGACTTTGTGAAGGAACATAGAAATTGTGATGCGTAGAAGTGGCGCAATATTTTATGGACAGACGAACCAGCAATATGTTGGTTTGGTTTGGATAGGGCAAAAACCTATGTGCGACGACCAGCTGAAAAACAATATTCTTCCCGATATACAATAAAAACAGTGAAACATGAGGGAGGCAATATTGTGAAGTGGAGTTGTTTTTTCTGTATGGCCTAGGTCCTATTTTTTATACATAAAAGAAAAAAATGACACAACCCCTTTATGTAGAAATATTGTAAAAAGTTAAGCTTCCTCGTACTGAAGAGAAAATGCCACTGCGCTGGATGTTTCAGCAGGATAATCATCCTAAACACACGTCCAAAGCAGCAAAAGCTTGGTTTTTGGTACATGTGGTGAATATTATGGTGTAGCCAGCTCAATCGCCAGACCTGAACCCTACCGAACATCTATTGGGTGATGCCAAAAGGAAATCAAGTCAGGTCAACCCTTCGAATCGCGAAGATTTATGGCGAGAAATAAGCAATGCGTGGTACTCAATTCCCATTAAGAAGGGTCAAGAGTTGGTGGAATCTACCATGAAGTATTTGTCGATATGATCATAAATCTAATTAATTTATGTAATTTATTTCAAAAACTGCTTCCTCTTATTAGTTACAACTATTATTTTGCAGAATTTACTTTTCGAATTTGTTTCATTTTTAAGTTCACGCAATTATATTCTTGTTTCAATATTATATTTTATATTTCATATTGTACCTTAAAAAATATAAGGTTGTAAAAATAAATATATTAACAAATCAAATATATATATATCGCTCTTTTGACACAATATCTTTTTGTAACAGAAAACCTAAGGCAATCCCTGTCTAGCTAGTTTTAAATATTCTAACTAAGATACGAAATAAAATGAGAGCAAAAATACGATTAATTTTGAGAATTGATGATGATTTGAAGTCTTTGATTTTGGTAACCGTACTCACTCACATATATATAATGAACGATAGTGGAGTTTACGCCTCCTCTGCAAGTGTTGTTGAAAGGACTATTTTTAACAAGAATATTGTAAATTATATGTTAATAAAGAACAGCCAAAGTAGATATCTGCAAAATTTAGAAAGAAAACTGTACAGACTAAACATGAAATAAAATTCAATAAAGAGGGAGTACTAACGGTACTTTGCCTCCAACAGTAACATCAACAATAATAAAAATAAAGTTGTGAACCAAACGGTGACGAGAAAATATCCAAAATAGGTAAACTAGTAAAATTTAGAAAAATCATGCATCATGCATCAAAGGCAATATTTCGTATCATTATAATATATATGGAATAATATTCCCGGGTTTCTGGTCGCGTGTGCTGTTGTCCCGAAAGGAACCATTTCGACTAGACCTACGTTTCGACGAGATCTTACTCATGTTCTGAACGCTCACGTTTGACCAGCGGGTTCATATCCGGTTGCTGGCCGAAGTGTACATGTATGTATCACTACTATCCTGTTTTATAAATTTCTCTTATTTTTCGCTTATCATTTTCTTAAGTTTAATATGTTTTACGATGTTACAGTATATACCATTGCTTAATATCTTCTGGTTTCGCATTGTTTCGTTTTATTCTAGTAATTTTCAATTGTCATACGTCTAGCATGTTCTAAACCAGTTGTTCGTGAAATTATTCATGGAAAATTGATACCCATACGGGGTGACATAAACTGGCTGGCACGTAGCCCCGACTTGACACCATTGATCTTTTTCCTGTCGGGCTACCTTAAATCAAATATATACAGTAGCACTCCTCACTCTTTGAAAGAATTAAAAGAGAATATTCGAAGAGAAGTGGCGACCATCACGGAGAATACGCACCCAGTAGTTATCGACAATTTTGCCTCACGTTTAGAAGAGTGCCAACAAAATAATAACACATTTAGAAGACATAATTTTTAAGAAATAAATTTTCCAGAGATAAAGGTTTTTTTTTTAACCAAACCTGTACGTCTGGTTTCCACAAGGTTCCATGTGTCCACTAACTATGAGAGGAAATTCTGTCTTTATATTACAAAAAATACAAACCCATTCATTATTTGTATTAAAGATAGGAATGCAGTTAGATACGAAGAAGTAAACAATGTTTTCTTACAAACAGTAAAGTGACAAAGGTCCGCCAACGTTGCAAGAAAAAATGCATTTTAAATAAAGTGAAAGAAAGTAAGCGCTGCATGTGCGACCCTGGCGGTAATAAGTATATACAAGGTTGTTTCTTGTTCCGCTTCAACTTAACCATTTTTGTGAAATAATATCAACATGTAAAATACTGTACAGTAACCAAAACAATATAGTAAAAGTAAAGCACATAGTGGAATTGAAAAACCGATTGTTATTGTTACCATTATTATTTTAAATTCGCCAAAAAGAAATGTCCCGCGGTGACTGATCAAAAGTACTGTAACACTTATTTTTTACATTTTAACGTCTAGCAATAGTTTTTCTTTGAATTATATATCCTCAATACAATCATTAACAACGCAAAGAACTATTTAGCATTTTTTTTAGTTACTTGCAGACGTCTTCTGAAAAAGCCAAGATTAACGCCGATGATGAAGCGAGCACGTTATGAATGGGCAAAGCGTCATCAGCATTACACAATTGAAGATTGGCGAAAGGTATGACAAAATAACTTCATCATCAGCGTTAATCTTGGCTTTTTCAGAGGGGGTCTGCATTTTCATAAGGCTGAGAATACACTCTTGCATCCAACAATGCCTCAACACGCAGTTTTTTTCTTATTTAGTGTCCTTTTCTTTATCCATAACGAAAAAAATATAAAGCATATACAAGCAATAACTTAAAGTGCAACACTAACACGGAAAAAACGATGTTACAAAAACAGATAAATATTCTTTCTACAATAGTAACCGACCCAAATAATATTCTACGAATTACTGTCTTTCAATCTTGTTTCTACCCGTCTTCTATAGAGTACAGAATGACACAAACACACACATGTATATACACTTCGTCTATTTTATGTTTTTACCAACGTCATTTTTTTGACGATCTTTCTCTAGTACTGTTGCTGAAAAAGGAAGCAAGATTTTGTGAATGAATAGATTGTCTTAACTTATACAACAAAACAATAACGTAGGTAAAAACATAAAATAGACGAAGTGTATATATATATACATAAGTAAAGTAAAATTAATTTACAGCGATATTGATTCGGGAATAACCATTCCTACGCAACAATGACTGGTTGGATTCTTATATTAACGTAGATATACAAATTAAATAACGGTAGTCTCGACGAAGCGATCTAATTCTCAAACAGAAAGCCATAGGTTCATTGGTATATAGCGATTTTCTGATAAGTACGCCGTCTATTTTAAACTAGATAGTAAAAAACATTAAATTGTCGAAATTAAGTATATTTTTGTTAATTTTTTCTCGGTTTAACAAATGAATCGTTTTTACGCACAATTTGCCGTTATCAATAAATCTATATTGTATTTTATGTTCATTTTTTTTTGTGAAAAATAAAAACGGCATATAACGCGAAACCTTGTTATAATGACATGATTTCTAAGATGCTTTAACAATCGTTATAACTGAATTTATATCATCGCTGACCGCTATATCAGTACCACTTCCAATAAAAATCATATTGATTATTGCAGTACTATTGTTGATGGTGGAATAAAGAATCTTCTCGTATATGCTGGCAAAGTTAATTGACCAGAGATGTAAAAAATTAATACAAAAGAATGGGAAGAATCCTGTAGCAGCGATGCGTGCACGAGGTGATTTTATTAATGTAAAATATAATGGGAAAGTAGAAAAAAACGAAAGTTGGCATTAAAAAGTGTACAACATCGCGCCAAAGAAATAAAATCTCTCCAGCCATTATACAGGCGGAAACACGCATTACAAAAAGTTGGTGCAAGAAGAGATAAGTTGTTGACAATTTCGGAATATGTCACAACGATTGCAAGGGCTGTATTGTTGTATAATTCATAGGTATCGCTCCACTCCATACAAATTAATAATCATTCGGAACGCAGCGTTTCAGGAGCACATGGACTCCCATTGTCAATCGTGTTACCGACTAGTCGGTATACCTATGTATTTAATAAATTTACAACTAGTTTAGATATGAGTTTAATTGTTCATGATTTTTTACGACGAGGTCAGAGATACAGCTAAACGAAAGCTTCTCATAAATGGACACCACATTTCAGAAGAGTTCGCAGAATAGTTTCAAAAGAAATAACCAGATTAGTAAGTCGCTCGTATATACTTGATAATAACACCGCTCTTTGTACAAAGAGCTACAAAGTGGTGGTTACGCCCTTTAAGCATTAATTGCATCAACTTAAGTAGTTTTCGATAACTCTTTAAACATACTAAACGCCCACATGTATCGATTATTGTGATGAACACAATAGGAAACAAAGAAAAACTGAGAAAATTCAAAATCGATTTTTAGCAGAAACTGAAGCTGGCATTTTACCTATGTTGCATGGAGCTTCTTCTCAGAGCAGTAATACGATATGCAGCAGCCCAGAAGAAGCCCTATGCATTTCAAAGTTGGATATCTTTCCCAAAATTAATTGTCTTCCTTTTAAGCCGATAGACTAATATTTTTATTGTATGAACCTACAATTGTGTTTTTAAAGCAATAATATTTAAGAGTATGCGCTGGTTCAAATATTTTTTATTATGTTTGTGTTTCATCTAACGTTTAAATATACCAGGTTAATGTCAGTGCTAATCATAATCTCTAGCAACTAACCAATACTATCAAAATAAAGCCTCGTACATGCACAAACATTCGACGTATAATAAAAGCATTAATTTTTATATCAATCTAGACTGTAATATGATGAAATACGCATTTTTAAATGGTCCACCTTAGATATCCTAATAATTAAATAATCCAATTTTGCTTCGTCATAATGACCTTCGATGATGTTGATGTTGCTGAATGGGTAAAAGCAAATATGTAGTTACAATTAAAAACGTAACCTGCTAAATCATTGATCTCGAGATTACGTACTTGAAAAATGCGTTACACATACCTACATCGTAAATCCGACCACACGATGTAAAAATAAATAAATAAAGTACAAAAACATGTACTGAGATTAATTGATAGAGCTTGTACGAACAAGGTTTATCAATTTTTTTTAGTGAAATTAATGCTTATTTGTCAGATGATACATATATGATACGAGATTAGTCAGCAACTTCAATAAATGGACGACGCAGAGGTGGAAAGGAGTGCAGACGCAGAAAATGCAAATTCAGTAGGCATAATGAACTTTATAATGTTGATGTAAATGCATGCAGGCGTCCCAGATTCACAGATTGCCATATGTATATCTGTATGTGCTCTATAGAGATCGTTCAAATTAAAGTAGGCACTATTGTTAATTTTGTTGTTATTGAAACTACAAAGTTGGTTAAATCGACAGAGTAATAGTACTTTTCCTGCTATTAACAATGGCGTAATAGAGAAACGGTTGATCATCTGGTTGTTGAGATATTTGAAAATATATAAATACTTTTTCTTCATGGAACACCCAGTATGGTTTTACATATTTTGAAAGCAAATAGAATTCTAAATAAAAACATGTAATTACCCAAAACAATAAAATAGAAGAGTTCCAGGTATTACTACCTTATGAATAGTAACGGCATTTAGATCAAAAATAATAATTAACAATAAGCCAATAGAACAAGTAAGAACATTTAAATTCTTTGGATCTACCTTATCGTACTATCAAGACCATGTGGTCCTACACACAAAAACAACAAAATGTAACAGAATAAATGGCATCACAGATAGAACATTGAAAAACAAAGAAAAGCTGAGTGAGTGAAATTCCATAAAACAATGGTAGCCGCATGCTGCGTATATATGGGAGTGAAAGCTTGACCACAACTAAAGAAAATGCAAGAATAATGCAAACATCGGAAATGAGATTTTTAAGAAGAGCAGCACGATATACAAGAATGGACAGGAAAAGAAACAGAGACATAAGAGAAGAACATAGAGTTAGAAGTGTTAACGAAATGATAAGGGAATACAGACAGAATTGGAGAGAACATGTGGAAACGATGGAAGACTACAGGATACCCAAAAACAACAAATGTAACCGAATAAATGGCATCACAGATAGAACATTGAAAAACAAAGAAAAGATGAGTGAGTGAAATTCCATAAAACAATGGCAGCCGCATGCTGTGTATATATGGGAGTGAAAGCTTGACCACAACTAAAGAAAATGCAAGAATAATGCAAACATCGGAAATGAGATTTTTAAGAAGAGCAGCAGGATATACAAGAATGGACAGGAAAAGAAACAGAGACATAAGAGAAGAACATAGAGTTAGAAGTGTTAACGAAATGATAAGGGAATACAGACAGAATTGGAGAGAACATGTGGAAACGATGGAAGACTACAGGATACCCAAAAGAGTGTGGAATTACGAGGCGAAAGGAAGAAGATCGATAAAGCGTCCACGAAAGAGATGGGCAGACCAAAACTAAACGTCATAACAGGCTTAGAGCCTTATGCATGTAGTAAGAAAAAGATGAAGTGATCTAGTAACCGAACTTTTTCAAAAAAGAGCACGAATTTAATAGCCATCTCGTTTACAAAACCTTACACCTCGTCTATTTTTTTTGACGATGTCTAAAACAAAGTTTGCACAAATGGGTATGAAGACGTTCATAAATTTAAAAAAACTATATTTCCCCGGTAACACAAAAATATTCTTTTGTACCTTTAGGTATATCCCAGAGGGCGAATAGGGCCAATGTAGAATCTTATTTTCACCATGCGCCATTTAGGGGACGGACAAAGATACTTCCAAACAAATATGTGAAGACCAAAGATAGGCTTTCTCATTTTTTTTCAAAAAAAGGCGAATAGCGACTGGAATGCTACAATAACCAGAAGAAAAAGACGTATATGCTGCCATTAAAAAAAAATGATAACGTCATAAATTCAACAAACATTGCCCATATTACAGTATTTACTATCAAAATATACTCATTAAAAATGTAAAATTACTATGCATATTCGAACATTTTTACACAAAAAATTCTTCGATTTCTATTCCTTTCTTTGGGACCTCACTGTATCTTTAATTCAAAATATAGTTGAAACCACATAAAGCCTACGTATTACAGTAATCATATTCGTGCAATGCAAATGCTAGTTTTTGTGTTCATTGTAAATTTGCGAATCAGTTTTCGCGGTTTTGCTGATAGCTACAATGGTTTGAGAAAGATTTTGAAATGATCTGTGAGACGCATGCTTTATCTTTTCGCGTGAATTCGATTTAATATAGTGTCTAAATATATAATCGCATTTAATAAACTATAATCTGATATTAGTGATTAGTCATGATGTTTAGCATAGATTTATTTCATGCGTAGAAGTATCTAACAGAATAACAGTATTGTGTAATCGAAATTTTGGAACTGATCCTTTTGTGAATTTATTTTATTCATTTCTATTACAATTAATGTTTAATAAATATTTTCATCTTTTCAAAGAAATATAAAAATTATTACCGTAACTAATTAGGACACATTTACGGAGCTTCTATTACTATAGCAACCCTACTTGAACCGGCATGACTAAAAAACTGAAGTTAAAAAAAAATAGGTGCTCGAATTGAATCGGAATTTTTAGAGGAAATTATTCCGCTTTGGATTGTGTATTTTGTGTACGTTTTCTATTGGCTCTAATTAGGTCTTCAATTTTGACAACATTCAAACTGAAACTAGTAGAAGGCAAATAAAATTCTCGTATGCTAATCATCCAGAGCCTGGAGAATGTATTATGAACAAAAGTACCACCAAAAACAAAATAAACTCGACAATAGGGAAAGGAAAAATCAAAAATTATGTAATGCCACTTACTGAAATGCAGTGGGTACAAGAGAGACCATGTTCAGCACACAAGTATTATTTCAGCAGTGCAGGGACATGTACTGTGAGGTGTATGCGTGTTTTGTTAACTATCAAAAGGCATTTGAAAGGGCAAAACACAAAAAAATTGGCAGAAATTCTGAAAAACGTGGGCCTAGATGGGAAAGATATCAGGATAATAGTTGACCTATACTGGAATCAATCTGCTTTCGTCAGAGTAGGGAATGACACAACAGAAGAGCCAAATATACTACGAGGTGTAGGGCAAGCTTGCATTCTCTCTTCATTACTGTTTAATATGTACTCAGAGTACATATTCAGGGAAGCTTTAAAACACACAGAATCTGGAATTCTTCTGCAGACGTACAGTTATTTTCGCTGACAGCTTGGAAGGATTGCAACAACTTATGGATAGAATGACATATCACAGTTAATTGCATGGTCCGCACATAAACACCAAAAAGACAAAAATAATGGTCATTAGCAAAGAAAAAAAATAACAAGTGTCATTTCACAATAAATCAAAAACGGATAAAACAAGTGAGCAGTTTTACCTATGTTGGAACTACTGTAAATGAACAATGGAACCATTCACAAGAAATAGAAGCAGAATCCAAAAGGTCAGGTCTATTTATAATAAAATGAAAAATCTGTTCATAAGCGATGACAACATTAAACACCAAGATAAGACTCCTGCGCTGTTACGTGTTCTCCATTTTATTTTACAGGATGGAAGCGTGGACGCTTACTGAAGCCACAACAAGGAAATTGGAAGCATTTGAGATGTGGTTATATTACAGGATACTGAAAATATCGTGGACGGAGCACATAACAAACATCGACATTATGAGAAGTAACGGAAAAGAAAAGGAAAATTCGAAAACTACAATATTTAGAACACATAATGAGAAATGAGAACAAATTTCATCTATTGCAGAATATTCTACAGGAAAAAGTAATGGGAAAGAGGGGTATTGCAAGAAGACGGATTTTTGGTTGAAAAATCTTAGAACCTGGTTCGGTATGAATACGACTTAATTATTCCAAGCAAGAGCAAACAAAGATAAAATAGCATGCATGGTAGCCAACATCCGAAATGGATAGGAACCATTAGAAAAAGAAGAAGGCCACTTAAAAAAAAGTTAAGAAGCAGCAAGTGAAAAAATAAAACGCACTCAGCGTGAAGATCTTTACACTGACGCTGAAGAAGATTGCGACAATTTCTCGAATTGATACCATTTACGATGTATAGAATTTCAATTCACAGGTATAGCAGTAAACTCCACTCACACAAATTAATTAATTATGCGGAACGCAGCGTTTCGAGAGCACGTGGGCTCTCATTGTCAACCGTGTTACCGACTGGAATAGAATTTCAAGATTTAACATACGATGAAGATGCAGAGAACCATATAAATATGATTTTTGTAAACTAATCTCGATAATTAGAAATCTACGACTTTCAGAACTGTAGGTGTTTCTGTATCTTCTACTATACATATCTATTTAAGTATTCGTGTCGTTTATAAGAATAATAAATTATGTTCTTTAAAGTATTTTTTAAGGTACAATTAAATTATAAACTAGCTATAGCTTTGAAATGTTTTTATTCTCAATTTCTTTTAAAGAATAACCGGTATTTTTTACAGCATATGTGTTTAGTGTACTAGAACAGATACGAGATTTATTTTTACGGATATATAGCGGTTAAATAGTTCAAGTTCACCGAGTTTATTGTCGTTTGTATTTTAACTACGGTCACTTTTAATTGTTTGCTTCTTTGTAAAAATCCTGTGGTTAATCAAATTATCCTTCAATGATTAGAGGTTGTATTAACAAAGAATATATGCCAAACAATAAGCAATCCAGACTTGATTCATCGTTGCACCTAGTTATGTGTATATGAACAACGACAATATTTGCATTTTTTAAACGAACAAAAGCATTGTCTGATAATAAATAGCGATGTTAATTGTTCCCTTTTATTTTGTTTTATGCGTTCGCGTAGCATTAGAAACGATAAGCGCAAATGTAGATATATTGTATATATGTATTATTTACTACATTATTTGCACAGTGGTATTCAAAATATTTTAATTATTAATAGATTAATTTTTTGGCGACCGCATAATGTGTTACACGAATATTTGCAACTAGACGAGGCGGACCTATTATTAAAGTTAGCATCTATAAAATTGGCGCTTCCTTGATTAAAATTAGTATAAACTAAAGTGCATGAAGCTAAATTTCGTTTAGCAAATAAATGAAGTACTTTAAAATATTTGTTATTAGTAAGCACTTCTTATCGAAATGATATGGATTTGTTTTTTTCGTATTTCATAATCTGGATATAAATCTACTAAAATAAACGATAACACACGCTGCTTATCTTATGAATGTTTACAAATTGATTATAGCCCGATATTTCAAATCATACACAAACACGAACGATTTGATAAATTTAGAACACCTGACAAACTACTGGTGCCGCGCAAACAAAAATATGATAAACGCTACCTGTTCGTTTCAATTCAAGGAAAATGACTGTCGTTGCTGTGTTTATTAAATTATATCCGCAAATATCTTCAAATAACAGCAAACAAGCGTCATTATTTTGTATATTATAAGTTATCGCCGAAAATTTTCACAAAAGGTGTGAAATGATTAAAGAGATATTTGTGTTATATATTGTTGTATAACACGAGTTTCTTGTATAACAAACCTGTATGACGAGAACCTTAATTCGGACATTTCCTTTATATAGTCAATTTCGGTAGAGAATTTCACAAAAAACAAACATTTAAATCATTTAATTACGACGATACCACGAGAGTTTCCAATGAACCTTATATTGAAGGTCGATTTTTTTCATAAAAACTTCATATTAAACTTTTGAGGCACGCTGCTATTAAATCATGGCTATTACGATCAATGTCAAACCTACATGGAGATACTCAGATTTTAGTGATTATTAAAATTAGCTATATCTCGTTTTTTTATAACATTTTCTTAATGAATAAAAATGTGACGAAATGTCAAAGATACAAAATTTTAAGGTCAAAAGTCTAAAGGAGAAGCGAAGCTGAAATCGCAGCAAGAATTTGGAAAATCAATAGAAGCGTATGGCAAAGAAAACCAGATATCAAAAGATGAAGAGATAGTAATAGAATAGAATAAAATTATTAGCAAATGAATGGAATACGTTGAGGAATTATCAGGAGCAGACACTAGGAGACAATGAAGGAAATAATTTAACACAAGGAACGTGGGAAAAAGAAATTACTTCGGAGGAACTGAATGATACCATGGAAAAATAAAAATCGGAAAAGCAGCTACAATAGGTGAAGAAAACTTAGAACTGATTGAATCTATTGGAAAAGGAGGAAATGGTGAGATAGTTAAGCTATTAATTGAATGCTAGAAACAAAAAGAAATACCTAATGAATGAAAAGTAGGAATCATGGATAACAAAGAAAACAGTGATAAAAAAACAAAATACATCTACACATACTATCTAGATATGCTAGATATGAGAAAAGCATTTGGCTCACTAAATATAGAAAAAATGTATACATTAAAAAGTTACAACAATCCAAAGCATATATAAAAGAAAGGAAATTTATTATAAGAGGCAGTGTACTGATTCCACGCTTCATGGAAAAAGTTACACAAACGTCCCATATGAACGAGAAACAAATTGTACTGGGGTGTAATTGCTTACAACCTGTTTATTTGAAAACATATGCATTACTTGCAAACTCAGAAGATGACAAAGAAAAATCTAGAAACCTGGGTAAAAGTTCTGGAGCAACAAAATCTACTTCTGAATGTTAAAAGGACGAAAACAATAATAATTAGCAATGAAAAGTAAAAAGTTAGACTGAAAATAAAAGAGAACATAGAACAAAATAAAGTAATTAAAATATCAAGAGAAAGATGACAAGATTGGAAACCATCTAAAGTATTAGCATATACAAGAAGCGAATGGAAGAAGTTTGTATTCCCGTGATCATAGAGTAGGGAGAGGATCAGAGTTACTCAAATAGTTATCGACTTGATTAAAGAATTTGATAAAAAGAGAGGAACGAAAAATCAGGCATGTTCACATGCAAGAGTGGTGTTAAACAAGGATGTGTACCTGGCCTGTTCTTACTCAACATTATGCTAGAAACAATTAACAAAGGTGGATAGTGATGAAAGTCATAGAAAATACGTTTCTGAAAAATGAAGGGCAGACATGTAACGGAATTGAGCTAGCCGATGGCGTGGCGTTTACAAAGAAAAGAAAACCTACAAGAGAATTCCAAAACATATATTAAACGATTATCTGAAAGGAATAAGGATGGAATGCAACGCGGAAAAGACAAAAACAATAATTAGAGTCGGGAACATGCAACACAATATACTGATTTAAGGATAGAATTGGTCAGCACGTTTAAATATCTGCGGGTAATAATCGATATTAGAGGTAATATAGAGAGATTAGATCAGTGATAGACTAACAACATGAAGACTATATAACGCAACAAAAACATAATTTTTAAGAGAAAAAGAAATTCCACAATATTTACGCATACGTACGAATCGTGGACCACGAATTAACGACATATAAGGAGACTGAATAGCACGGCATGTGAGATTTCTAAGAAAAGTTAAAGGGCAAAATCAGAAATGAAGTATACAAAGAGGATCTCGAAATGTAACTGCGATACTTTAGATACGTAGAAAGAATGGAAGAAAAGAGAATAGTTAGGAAAATATACGAAGCAATGGAAATGGAAAGGAGAAAAAAGGGAAGGCCAAGCAAGAGGTGCACCAAGGAAGTGAGGAGAGCATTTGAAGCGAAAGCGAGAAACGCGAGGATACAAGAACGATGGGCAGAAATACAAGGAAATGGACGGTATGGAAGAAAAGCCCAAGGATGCGAATAACCTTACATCTTATAGTTGAATGACTTCAGGACAAATAAATAGTAGTGACAACATAGAGCGGTGAGATCTGTGAAGGACTAACAAAAACATGAAGATTATGTAACGCAATAAAAATATCATTGTTAAGCGAAAAAGAAATCCGGAAAATTCTTAAAGACAAAAAGTGCATAGCGCGGAACTTAGATTTCTAAAAAAAAGTAAAAGGACAAAATTAGAAATGAAGTGTACAGAGGGGATGCCGAAATTGAACTGGATGGTTTGAACATGTAACAAGAATTGAAGAAAAGAGAATTGTTAGAAAAATATACGAAGCAATAGAAAGAGAAAGGAGAAAAAAGAGAAAACCAAGGAAGACGTGGGCCAAGGAAATGAGGAGGACATTCGAGGCGAAGGTGAGAAATGGAAGGATGCTAGAAAGCTATAAGTAAATGGATAAAAGTATAGACGAAAAGCCCAAGGCTCTCAATTCTATACTAACTTTACATCTTGCAATTGAATGGCTTTAGGACGAAGTAAGTAAGTAATCCCGATAATTCAATCCCTATGTTTTTAGTTAAAAGGAATTTGCAATTTTGAGTAATTTAAAAAATGCTTTTAATATTGTTATATAAGCCTGACCAAATTATTTTTTTGTTCAAATTTCAATATGTACATTAGAATGTTTTATTGAGTGTTTTGTCTTGCCCGTAACAATCTTTATGGAAGCTATATTACGCCAAAACAAATAAAATTGAAACAACAGAAAATGATTTGAAACTATACAGGATATTCCATTAATAAAAAAGTCAACCATTCACGTGTACCATCATCCCCTTAATAAGCTGCATGATACAAAACATGACCACACCAACTTTATAAATAAAACTATATGCAACTATTATCGTAACCGTAATAAACTTTAAAAACAACCAAAAATTTAAATCACCTTACAGCTTTAATACTAATCACGGTAGCCATGATTTAATAGATTCTCAACAATTGAGTGTTAGATTTATTACATCTCTTATACTTTTTGAAAGACATAAATTTGAAATCAAAAACCGAAGTCTACAATTGGAGCTTTTGTACAACTTATATAAACCTTAACCAATGGATATCAAATATAAACATCTTATTAAAGAGATCATTTCAACTTACCTGGACTATCTACAACACTGTCAAAATGGCAATTAATCAGCAGACTATGAGGTGAATTTACATGGGATCCCACTCGAACAACCACATTCTGTAATCCGCTGTAGACATTTGTCATGCCATCTAAAAATTCTAGAGCGAAAGAACCACTAACTTTCTGTATGTCCAACTGTATCACATGTTCTTTCTTCGCCTTATTAATAATCTCTGTGATTTCTTTCTTCAACAGATTAACAGCTAAAATTTCATTTACATGGCTGCCAGCTATTCGAGGTCCTAAGCTGGTTAAATTTCTTAAATGATTATAAGCTCTCTCCCCTATAAATCTATCAGGATATTTGTGTTCTTCAACTATTTTTAGACCGGGTGGTAACTGTTTTTCTATCACTATAACAGCTGTAAAAACTATCAATATAAGTCCTAGAACTGCAAGAAGATAGTTTGCAGGGAGTGGTAATAGAATTTTAGTCTTTTCATCGGTTCTGTTATATATTTTCGCTGCATTTCTTCCAGTTTTAAAACGTTGGCGCAAAGTTCCCTCATTCTGAAAGAAATACAGAAAGAAAATTTTAAATTGAATTGTTCTCCAAATTGATTGTATTAAACTTATAAGAAAATGAGGAAACATTCCCGAAAATGCATCTATTTATTCGAATGCAGATATCGCATAAATCAATAATTTATATATAAGCTGTCGTTCGAAAAATAAACGAAAAAGTAAAATTACTTACGCTAGACATGGTCAAAATTCTTTCATAGAATTCAGCTGTTCTTGGGATGATATCACAAAATCTGCTAGGACACAAAACTTAAGCACAGACGTGTAGGCTGATACATTTTCATTCGCGCTTGAAAAAATTTAAAAGATCACAGACATCGTTTCAGATAAAATGCTTAGCCAAGCGTATTCAGCACGCTTATGAAGCGAAATGCATGTAAAAAGTTTCTATTGCGCATCTTTTATCTGTTGACATGATCGTTTCTATGACAACAGATACTTCTCTTATATAACATAGTTTTCAGTTTAGGCAACCACTTCAGCATATATATTAAAGTGGTGGTAGTGTCTTAAGATTAAGGATTTTTTCGCGAATTACGGTTGGAAGGTAGAACTACAAATACAATGACTAGAGACCGGATTATATGCAAAGTGCAAAAATTTAATTTAACTTATTTATTATATTTTACGTCTATATGTAGATGGCCAGTTGGTCAATTTTCGACAGAAATTACACTAGCGATATGTGATATATTGCAGGCCGTCGTACTGTTACAATAACTGATTGGCGTTTACGTCCTAAGTTTTTCTGAATGCGTTTGTATTTAATTTTTCTCCATAAATTTGCGTTATAATAATAATTATATGGCTACAACATGTATAAAATCCTAGCTTGTTTTAAAACTGCCGCCAATAAGTAGCTTCAAAATATTTTTAAAAATCACATATCAAGTAGATTGTGTTCACATTAATATAAATGTTTTTTATTATTATTTCAGTGTAAATAATCAAACATCTACGCAAAGAAATAAATTCTGTAACTAAACTTCCATGTGAATTAACTTATATGTATGTAAAAAAAAAAAATTCTTATTGTAGACGTAATTTCCTTGAAAACTGCATTTTTTGTATTAGTTTTCATAAACTAGGAACTGTTATATTCTAGAATCTAATATTTATCAATTTATAATACTGAATCCTTACAAAATAGCTAACATTCTTTTTCTTAAATCTTTTGTAATTTAGAACAATGAAAAAAATGCTAATTTTAAAAATTACACTATTATACTTGAAACATATCTTTTTATTCTCCACAAATAAATTTCATGATATTTGCTATGAATTTATTACAAATTTGATTTTATAAAAATATTTACAAGTGCATTTTATACATAATACACTTCTATTGTATTTACACAACTCCAAAAAGAATTTAACATATTGTTGATTAGAGTCATTAAACCATATGTAAATTCTTAATAACTTCTCCTGGTTTAAATATTTTCACTCCTTTATCCATAGCCTTGAAATGATATTTTTCCATTGGAATATCATGTCGCTGAATCTTGATTACTCCTGTAACAATATTACTGCGGCCAGCCCTCAAAGAATCAACGCTAATAATTATGTCACTAATGTAGCTGAGAGCTGTAGCTAAATGCTGATCATCGTTCGACGCAATATGAGTTCCAACAATTAAATTTATCCTATCGTCAAAATTGAGCAGGCTATTTATTAAAAAGATGCAATCTTTAAATGTTAAACCGAGATGAAATAAGCCACTCAAGTCATCAATAACTATATATGTTAAACCTGAACAGGCTTGCAGCAGATCATTTAAACTTTGTTCAATATTTTTATATAAGTTCTCGGTAACTTTATCTGCATCATCATTTAAAACTATCTTCTCACCATCACTTCCAATATCATCAACAACCATCTTCAATACATCAATTATACAGGCTTGTTTAGCATTAATTTTATCCAATAAATTATAATTCAAGCGTTTACCAATAGATTGATAGTGTGTAAGATTATTCTGAAGCATTACAAGACACAAGCCTCTATTTTGATCTTGTAGAATATGTCTTATGGAATGCGTAAGGACGAAGTTAGCATCTGAATTACTATCTTCCTTGACCACTATTAATTTCTCTTTGTCTTGGATGTCCAAAATTTGCAAAAGTATTTGTGCGTCAGATTTCAATAAGTCCATGTTAAAATGTAGTTGCTGTTATATGTATTTTATCGTTTTTAGTATCGTAGATGCAATATAACCTACACAAATGTCTAACCTCAAATGCTTGAAAGGTAAAGGGTAAATGATAAGGATAGGCAACCAAGGTAACGTATTAGTAATTATTATTAGTAAACAGTTTTCTTTAATTTGAAAAAAGAAAAAATAGAACAGGTTATTAATTGTTGAGAAAAGAAATGTGAAAGCATACAAGAATAATAAAAAATTAGATTGAAGTACATCTAATCAAATTAAGAGTGACTCCTTTCACTATAACATTTCCTTCTTTTGAATATGGAAATCTCTGTGGACAGTACTATCAACTATCTTCTTATATGGTTGAGTAATTTGACTGGCTCTGATTTTCATGATGTAAAATAAGATTTATGCGGCAAATACACAGAATAACTGTAATTCGATTGAATTTCTTGTAACGAATAATGATGTAGCTTGTAATTGTAACAAAAAGCTAGTGGCAATGGTATTTTTTGATAATATTTGTAATACTTCATTTATTAGTGATGAGGTACGATTTGTTTATTATAAGAAATCACAACAGTTTTTGTAACATGGCTGTTATAAAAGTGAACACTCAGTAGGCGGTTATAATATAGTAATTTTTGTTATGCATGAATGCAGTTACTTCATCGTTCGAATCGAAAAAAAATAAAATAAACACAGCTTTAAAATTGCCTCCAAAAATATTTTCTTTGTACACACCGAGCACGAACTTGGGTACCTAAATTTTGAAATATTGCCGGCACATTTGAATAAATGTGATATACATTCGTTAAATAGATTAATAATCCTAAGATATTTGTAGAAAAATCGGCTGTTTAGAACAAACTAAAAAAGATATGTATGCCGTTTAGAAATGAGAACGTTTTGGATCGTATAACGTCATCATCAATTATATTCAAATTAAATTTCTAGAAAAAATATATCTTCTTTGGTTAATATTCCGAATTTAAACTTTTCGTGGAGATTTCTTGTAATTTGTCCGTATCACTTTAAAGAAAATATCCTGCATATTAAAAAATCGAAATGAAAAGTTAAGTGATAGAAACATGTATTATTAATATTACAACAATTCATGTAAAAATTATCCTAAGAGATGTATATGACAAATTAAAAATCAATATGAGTGAAATGAAGAGGTAAATCATATTGTTTGGTAGACAAAATTCAATATTTCTACTTTCTCTGGCGAAGGTAACTGTTATTTATTAATATTGTGCATGCATGAATTTTATTAAATAATATTAATAGAATAACTCCAAAACAATACAAAAATGTCAAACATAAAACTCTAAAAACAGTAATAAATATGAGATCGGTAATACAGTTCACTATGCAGAATTGCAAATGTGGTTGCCTAAATACGCGAGTAACGTTCTCGCAAAAACTTATTATTATAGGCATGTTCAATGTTTAAATTAATACACACATTTATATAAAGATATTTATTTGCTTACAAAAATATAGATTTCCATTAAATAAACTACAATATTTTAGGGTCTACAATGAGAAGAAGAAAACAGTGACAACAAAATAAAGACGAATATCTTAAAGTATCTACGACTATGTAATATCACACACAAGTTAAAAGAAATATAATTAATTAAATAATATAAATATAAGTATGTTTAAATAATACTTATAGAAGATTCTTTTTAAAAACTATAGTTTCAGAATTATCAGCTGAATTTGCGGTCATATGTTCAGGTCGTCTTCAGGAACGTCTCCGTTGTAGTTGATACATTAAAGAAGCTTTTAGTATTATCATTATTGTCTGCAAAATTCTCCCTCATTTCGAAGGAACTTATGAATATATTCACTCCGACAATGAGTGCATTTAAGCCCAAAATAATGTTGTTAGCTATGTTTGCTGTATCTTGATGATCTTCCTTGTTTATATTGAATTTGCTCCCAAGGACAATGCAGACTAGAAGTTGTATTAACTAAAGGAAAATAAAAAAAAAAGGAAATAAAGAAAAACTAAAACGTTGTCAAATTAAAAAAATAAATAAAGTAAAGATAATTTTATGAGAAATTAAAATGTATATCAAATAATCCCTCTCTTGATATGTATGAAAATTATATAATAAATAGAAGCAACTCGATCGTTGACTAATAGAAAGAATTTTGGCAATCGTTACTGACTGTACTATCAAGCAAGAATATTTTTAACAAACGATGCTTAATAGGTGTGTTTGTGATTGGTCATTTTGCATGTAAGTTATTTCCTTTAACATTAAATATTATATTTCATCGTTAAATTTAGATATAGATTCCATTAACAATACATACAAAATGTAAGTAATCTAATAAGTATACTGTTAAAAAAATTAGATTCAGAAAATAAAATTTTTAGGGCACTTGACAAAATAAAGTTGTAATTTACCAACAATTTCTTGTATTCAATTGAATCTTTGAAAGATCTTAAACGAATTAACAAAGGTTTGCTTATTGCGTGAGGTTCTGGTTGCTTATACTGAATGTCCTACGAGGAACTGCATCAATCCATATATGAAAGAGTATTCATTGGGGAACTTTGAAAACTTAGCAGCGTGAAATTTAAAAATATAATAACTACATGATGTTCCATTGAAAACGAGGAAGTTGATAGCTGCTTCCGAATATTACCAGAAGAGTTAGGTTATTCAAAATATTTTTATTCAATAGTACGTGTCGCTTTAGTATACCAGTAACCCTTCTATCTAGGTCGAGGTAATGAACATGAACAACACATCTGTGCCACTACGCCTCTGCAAAAGCAAGGAATACACCAAGAAAATGAAAAGGTGAAAACAATCCAGCCGTTATATTAAAAACTCGTAAGCATTCTAAATTTTTTAATGTTCAGAGTGATGACGCAATTTCCAAACAAATTGAAGCGGAAAATACAGAAATTGCATCGTATTGTACATATTATGACAGTATTATAAAAAATTCATTATTACTATTAAAATCTGTATAGGTACATGTTCATCAAGAGAAACTGAATTCGAGGGGACAACAAGTTCTCTCAATTCAGACGATATGTCTTCAATCCAAAGAGAAGTTGAAAGGACAGCAAATCCTCTTGATCTAGCGATGTCATCCTCGAGCCAAAGAGAGGTCATCGCATGCTGCCATGTTACTACATCTTCTACAAGTCAAATACAAAACGAACGTAAAATGCGCAACTTTAATCGAGATTATTGGATTGCGGGAGGAAGTAGCGAAATAGAACACAAAGAAAATATACGGTAAAGAGGATAAATCAGGATACCCTGAAAAGTCGGTTTGCACTTATACTAAAGATAAAATAACAAATAAAACTCGCAAGAAAGATTGCTGTGTTATTCAGAAATCAAAGGGCTACTGTTCTATTTTGTTCGCAAAGTTACGAAGTTAAACAGTTCCTCATGGTTTACGAAAGACGAATTAGATGACTGAAAGACTTTAAGAAAGCATTCACACAGGCAAGTGATGATTTCGCTAGCTTAATCGGACGCCGATCAATGCAATTCCTTGTCAGACATCCTGCTAAGTAAATAAAGATAGGAAATGGAAGAATTTTGCGAAAAGATTGGATGAATCTAATTTCAAAGAAATGGCATTTAGTTTTGATAATTTTAAAAGAAATTTTGGAAACATTACAATGTCTGTGATGCAAAGTGGTAATGGTAATTACATTAGAAGTGCAAACTAAATGAGTGTCCCAATCTTGTAGATGGTTGTCATAGATCCCTAAAAACATCAATTTCTTATTTCTGATTTCATTAGCAATTATTAAAATGTAGTCACTATCTGTTGCAGCTAGTATCTAATGTAGTAATAATTGTGAACTAATTCGATACAACTACAATAATTTAGATGCATCTAGTAACACTTTTAAATTATTTTAGTTCCATTAACTACAGCGTAACTAAAAAGGGTTACATGTCTTTACGAATTGATGTGATATTCCTTGTCACATTCAGCGCTATCGCGGGATCTAAACCCAAATTCATCTTAATGATATCACAGAAGAGAGCACAGGTTACAAAACCCAGATTAACTTGATTCAATATCGCCGCAATTAAATTTTGTCGGTTATCTTCGTGAATCTTCAGCGTAGCTATGAAAACCGACAATATGGCGGCAGTAACCTGCGTTAAGAAAGATTCGTTAGCTAACTTTTCTCGGGTAATGATTCCTTTCTATAGATTAATTCTAGAGGATTATTTGAGTATTGCATGCCAAAGCCAGATATGATTATGTTTATTATAGAAATGAGAAAAATAAATATCAAAATTATGTCGTTCAGAATGCGAGCTGAAGTTTGGTTTTTGTCCTTGTTGATGTTCAGACCGCTGATTATTACGAAAAGGATCGCAACCAATAACTATAAATAAATTAATCAAATTAGCAAGTCTTTCAAAGTGATTTTCTGTTAGTATAGTGTAAATATGATTAATTGCAAAACGATAAATTTATTACCGATATATTATAGTATCAACATTGATAGTAGCTATGAACCGACACCTATGTATACACAATTGCGTCATTATTTCGACTTACACAAATACGAAATTTTCTAATAAAGCTTTTTAGTAAATGAAAAACTATACTTCATTGCAGTAACTGTTAGTATGCTTCATAGGTATCGCAGTAAACTCCACTCCACACAATTAATAATTATTCGGAACGCAGCGTTTCGGAAGCACGTGGATTCCCATTGTCAACCGTGTTACGACTGTCAGTTTGGTCCGACTGGGGTCCACGTGCTCGTGAAACTCGGCGTTCCGAATAATTATTAATTTGTGTGGAGTGGAGTTTACTGCGATATCTGTGAATTATGCAACCACACACTCATTGCAATCGTTATGTCAGTGTGGTTGTGAATATGGTCTAAAGATCACTTGGAATTTCCGGCGTTTCGTAAGTTATGTGCTTAGTTATAGTCGGGTCAAAACAAGATATAAGTAAATTAAGCAAAGTAATAATGGAAGCAGAAATCGTAACAAAATAATTTAAAACTTTTGCCGAGAAATGATATTCTTCCAAATGTAGACGACAGTCTCTCATTAATAACAATGATAGACATAAGAACCCAACGATTACCTAAAACGTAAAAGCCCATATTTAGTACAAAAAAAAAATAGAGAAAAAGACGTTATCTGCGACACACATAAGGTATAATGGTTATATATTTCGTTTTGTTTAAACAAGAACATTTAACTAGATTATACCTTATACAGAGGGAGCAAATAAAGAGCATATAAAATAATACACAGCGGCTTATATGTTTAGAAATATTGTACGATTACACTCTAATAAATTTTTCGATGGTCGCTTTGAGTAGAAGTTTGGGAGACTTGATGCATTTGCTGCAGTATTAATTAAAATACAGTGTACTCATTTCAAAATTTCGCAGCCTTAATTTCTTTTCGAATAATACCTCATTTTAATGTTCCTTTGAATTTGATTGGTAGAAAATCTTTTGGTTTGGTTTGTTTTATATTTCTAGCTGATCAATCAACGTTAGGATCATCGGAACAAAAACCAATATTCAGAACTTCCAGTATGGTAATGGTTAGGCAATGTATGTCGAAATGAATGGATAGGACGAAAAGGACCTATCGAATGACCAGATAAATTGCCTGATTTGACGTCACTATACTTTTCTCCATAGGGTTACTTAGTCTTTTGTATTCACCCGTTCTCATCAAAATTTAGAAGAACTTCGTCAGAGGATTACTGTAATCTATCGTGGAATCCAGATTTTTTTTTGAAAATTTACGCAGTTTTGAACGGCTATACCATTGCTTAGCGAATTATAGACAAAATTTTGAAGAATTGTTGGAATGATTTTTTCCGTAAAAATATTTGGATTCTTAAATAGCTTTGAAAACAAAAATAAAACTCCGCCACGAATCGATCAATTTCAAAAAACTAAAGGTCGATACACTTTTCCATTTAAGACTTTTAAAGGAGTAGCTCTCGGGGGCAGAGAGTTCCAATGGGTCTCAATTTTTGAATAAAAAGTTGTCCCCGTCAGGGCATTTTTCATTAACTTCCAGATTTCAAGAAATTTAGGGCGGAAAGTTTTGAAATGAATACATTGTATAGAAAACGCTTAATTACTATATTTTTATAACAGTTCTCGACCAATAACACAATAATCAGAATATTGCAATATTAGAGACTTATATTGCTTGTTACAGTAAACATTGCCAATGTTTAAAAAATAACAAATAAAGTTTCAAGTTTAGTAAGATATATTATGTACCTCGTACCTGTAAAACTATTGATGTAATAATAAGACCCAACATCAGTGAATAGAAGTCATGGCTTTCTCCAACTTGCAGAATGTATTTCAACTGGGAAGCATTAGCCGTTAACAGAGCGACGTCTAACAGACCTTGGGCAATAGTCTTCTTGGTAGCGTAACTATTAGCGTCCAAGCTCTTCTGGAAAAATTGAAAGCATTAGTCCAAACTCGTTGCTGAAACCAAATGGGCCACAAAGCGCTTAATTGCTTCTACATTTAATTTGTCCCTCAAAAGTTCTATAGGATATATCAAGCAATTGAGTATAGAAGATAGAATTACATTAAATATACATATCTTACAATTAATATTCAGCTTGGCCTTTTTAAGTATAGACAAATTCCATGAATTATGAAAAAAATAAAAAAAACTATTTTACGCTACTTTAAATACTTAATTCATATTCGTTACCTATTGTAGAACAAACGAAATATTTTAGTAAACTTTGATTCGAGAATAATGGGTTAACGACTGAAAGCATAGCTTGGCATTTTCTCTGAAAACTTTTTTAGATTTATTTATTAAAGTTAATCTAGCCTTAAGTACTGTTATAAAAGTTTAGCCTGAAATATCGGTTAGCCATGAACCATGACTACGTTTGTTTGAATATGAACTGTCAACATGACAGAGTTCATATTTTGTGATTTTTATTTTTTGGAATTTAGTAAACTAAAGCAATCACTATGTACATTAATCCAGAAATGCAATGTCATCAAGGGAGACGGGTTAAGTTGATAATTCGTGAGCAGATATTTTTCGCTTGTTAACATTTTTCTATTACGTTATTGTTGCCATTGGCGTACTAGTATGCTGTGGTATAGGTTGTATACTATTAATAATAACTATTATTATGTTAAAGTTTAAAGTTTTTGTTGCCTTGCATTACTAAAATATAGTCATCAATACTTCCACTCATCTACTCAGCGAAATTTCTATAGGTTCGTTAACAAAAAATGAATAAATAAAATAAATACATAAAAAAATTATAGTTCTTTCTAAACTTAGTAGTGAGTGTTAGATCCTCCATTCAAAATAACCTCAAACATCCGGGTCTTCATACTGTCTATCAATCTGGTCAATGTTGAAATAGGAATATCACTCCAACACTTCGTTATCGCGAGTTTTAATTCGTTGATGCTATTGTATTGTTTATTATTGGCATACACTTTTCTTGCCAATATTTCCCAAAGATTTTTTTTGATGGGGTTCAGATCAAGCGAGCGATCAGGCCATTGTAATAAATTGATATCCTTTTGATGAAACTACTTCTTAGTTTACCTTCCTGAAATACCCAGTCTTGCCTCGGCAATTATTCACTAAAGTCTATCAAAACCATTTCAAGGAGTTATATACAAGAATTCATTTACGTAGAAATAAAACATACAGGGGTTTTATTGTTATGGGTAAAACCCGCCCAAACCATTACACCACCACCACCAAAATTTCTGCTCATCGTTGTCTCAGTGTTCTTGCGCAAATCGTGTCAATAATATTTGAAACCACCAGACCCGTTCAAGTTAAATTTCTCCCCGGCAGAAAATATGACTCTTATAAGTAAATATTTCGAATGCATTTTAGTACACAAGTAGGAAGGTCAATTCATGAACTGCACAGCATTTCGTAGCGGTTGCATACATTGAAGATGTTTAGATATTGAAGCTAGTGAGCATATAATAAAAAGATTTCCTTTAAAAAATAATGTTATGCAGAAATGTAATTATTTAAATCTTAAGAGAGTCAAACTTTAAGAAATTCTTTCGATTTCTGTAATGGCATGTTTATCTTCAAATATAGTAGAAAACGTTTACTTGCAAAAATTAGACACCGAATAGCGTTTATTACGTAACACAAACGAAATTCCACCATTTTCTAATAACATAGAAGAATTTTGGAAGCAAGTGGCGGAAGTAAAATTAACGGATGGTATGTTACTATTTAATAAATTAAAAATGTTGTTCTTCAAATAATTTGTCTTCCATATTCTTCTGCAAACAAAGATTTTTTCACACGTATATTTGATGAAAACAAAATAACGACGTCTACTACACAATCTTTGACTTACTTCTAACAAAGAAATGTTTGTACAATATTCATCGTATGATATGATGTCAATATTGAAAAACAACTAATGACCAGCATGATTTATAGTAATCTATACCAATATTAATACAAAAATTAATCGATCGTTTTTCAAATAAACGAATACATAAAAAAATATTTAATATTTCTGTTTCCGATGTGTATACACACTTCGTCTATTTTATGTTTTTACCTACGTCACTGTTTTGTCCTAGAAGTTAAGACAATCTATTCATTCACAAAATCTTGCTTTCTTTTTCAGCAATAATACTAGAGAAAGATCGTCAAATGAATGGATTGTATTAACTTATACAACAAAGCAATGACGTAGGTAAAAACATAAAATAGACGAAGTGTATATACATTAATAATTTTATATTAACAATAATATAAATTGTATCATAAACTGCAATTTTGATTAATTAAAGTTTATCTTTATTTAAACTTGTTTCGTTTTTTAACTAATTTATTTTTTTCTGAAATTCCGCGGAAAATGTTGGCGTCTACTAGCAGCACTGCTATGAAATGAACAGTATACAATAAATTCTATAATAATAATAATAAGCCCGGTTTTATTTTGGCTGCACTTTTTAATACTAAAATTGGATAGAGTTTTTCTAATTTACAATATCCATAGATTCTAATTCAATCACAATCCTCTAAGCAAAAGATGTATACTGTCACATCGGTTTAAAAGCGGTTCTAAGTTCTAACTATACTTCATCTTCAAAAACAAAACTAGGAACCTTAATGTAAATAAGTTTAAAACGAAAAGATGGTAAGAACGTTAATCTCTTTCAAATAAGAACTAACGTCTAACACGAAATGCATGGTTGCTTGGATTTTAGCAACTAAGCAAATAAAAAAGAGAACTTTCAACACGGAACTTCGCTCTTCCACATGCAAACGGATGTTGTTAGATTGTTAGCATACAATAATTATTTTAAACTAACTCACCAAAATCTGAGAAGCTACATTACCATCAACAGTTGTATAGCTTCTTTTCATTTCGTACTCATTACTTTTGCTATTCATTTTTACTAAAATATGATGCACTCTCTAAAAAACCAGTATGATTTACGAAAGCCGACAATCACTTTGTACTACTTCGCGAGCCATTAAAACATTCGCGCAGTCTCATGAAGGTTTCAATTTCCTTTGCAATGAACTTTACATAAGCTTACACAAGAGATGGTGGTAGGTAATATATGCGTATGAAGAGTTTCCCAAGGTAGTCCGATAATATTCGGTAGTTGTTTTGATTTCACTTTTTCGTTAAATCGTAAATATTTATTTTAAGATATTATCGATAACATATAATAATAAAGAAAATAGAGGAAGTATGTTTATGGAATAAATATGGAATTCACCTTTTTTGTTTATCTTATCTACATGTGTCCTCGAGCAGTTGCGTTTGTCATAAAGACGTTGCGAAAATTATAGTAAACATAAGAAATAAGGATATTTACCACTTAATTGTGTAATTATAATTAAAGCTAATTATTGCAAGATCATCAGTTATCACATATGTAGCGCTTATGACGCAAAGTTTAGGAAATACAATGTTCATTATTGTGAATATACGTATTATGAAATATATGTACATGTGAAGTTGAAGTGCTCTGGTCAGCAGTAGAAAAGAAGTCTGTTATTGTTGTTATAAGTTTTAAATCATTATTCAAAAACCACTTTATTAAAACTGCTTCTTGAGCGATGAGTCTTGTAGTTGTTTGGGCTATATTTCCATTGTTTGTTGAACTTATGTTGTCCGATGTTTTGGCAGTGTACCTACTGCCGTCATCAGGGTAGCGCCCTGACAGGGGCTGTTTTACTTGCCAGATTCATCATACGTTCGATGATTTTTTGTCTGACGTATTTGTCTACCCTAATTTTTTTATTAGTGAAACTTGTCTTGTGTGAGGATCGAACTCGATTATTTTTCCTCGAATTTCGTATTCAACTTGACTCAACCCCCAGGTTAATAAGGGAGATAGAAATTAGTGTGTTAATAATTTCCAGCGCAGTAGTCCTCCATTCTTTTGTTCACCGTATCGCGGTTGATGGTCATTGGCTAATACATAGGGAGCCAGACGTTCTTTATTTCCAGACTTGGTGTGCTAATGGCGGTTTGTGTAATGGTCATATATGCTGTTTTCAACATTTTACTTTTTGTGGTGTTGTCTTCTTTACGCAGGACTGCTGCGTTGTTCTATGCAATCCTATGTTCCTTTTCCTAAATATGTTGAGCCAATCGTGACTTTTCCGTTTCCCCCATCCGAACTAGCCTCTGATGTTCATTGGTTCTGACTAGTAAGAGTCTGGTGGCTTCTCCTATGCTTAACGGTCCACATTAGGACGGTATTTTGTATACACAGTTCTTAGTTTTCTAATTTTCGTTGTCGGACATCGTTCTTGTTAGTACAGAATGACAACCAAGCATATGTACAACAATTCTGCACGTTAACGGCCTATCAGAGAAAAATCATAAGAATTGGCAACGACTATAAAATCAGAGCGGCCATCTAAACTTCAAATACGAACAGGTCTAAGCTACGCTCATTCATATAATTATTGTATTACTTTTTTAAGACGTAAGTGTTTGTACACAACTTGCAATTAGGTAATTGTCGTTCATAAGGAACAAGTGCATGGAGTAATTTTAAGTAATCCTATTACTAAATAAGGATACGTATTTTTGTATGTTGAACTTGTTGTCGATTTCGTCATTAATCTCAACTAGTGAAATTTAAAATGTTACGCATAGGAAAGAGGCAGTTTGCAGAAACGTAAGTAGAGTATTCGCCTTTACACTCTAATGTCAAAAAAAGAAAGGTATACGTAATCTATAGTCAACAAGTATGTTAAATGTTATATCTTTTAGACATAGCTAAGAATGTTTTTTCTGTCTGTATGGACTTCTAATTGTGATTTAATATTTAAAATATGTCTTGTAGTTGTTCATTTTTATAGTGTAAAATATAATAAAATAAAATACATGAATGTATACCAAAATTACGAAAATTATTAAAGGGGTAACTAAAATTTAGTTGGAAAAGTACTAAGAGAAAAAAAATTGTGCAAAAAATAGGCTAAGAAAATTTGCATGGAAAATTATTAGATTTTTGAAATGCAAATTTGATTAGATGTTGGGGACAGTGGAGAAGAGTGTTTGACGAAAATGAAAATTTTTGAAATCAAAAATTTTTGATTCCAAACATCAATTTTTGTTGATTAAAATGTGTAAGGGGGAGCTTAGAATATATTTTTTTATTTATGAAAAGTTTGGAAATTATTAGAAATATTGGTTGGGGTAGTTTTTTGTGCAAATATTTTTTCTGATGTTGGGAAAATTGATATCAATGAACGGAAAAATTGTTTAGTGAATAAATTCTTTCATTTTTAACATAGTAAAAACTGAGAATTAATTGAAATACCATTTGAAAAGGTTTAAAAATATAATTAAAGTTTATATAAATTAAAGATTTAAAGATCACTCTTAGCCAAACGACTAGCGAACCATCAACATTATACTGAAAATGCCAGCCGCAGTGTTTGGCGAAACGTCGACATTTACCAAATCAAGACTACGGCCTCTAAGTACGGAAAAACATACTGCCGGTACAAAGTCAGACTGCCGGTACAAACTCAGACTCCGGCCGTGAAAGCCTTTTAATAATAATAATAATTCAAGCCTTCACATCCCCCAACAGCTTTTAGCCGATTACAGGCATCGGCCGGCAATGAGTTTTTATTACGCCTGTGCTTGTGGAGCCTCTTAAGATGATATTTGTTCTCAGCATTCGCCATGGTGTGAGGAAAACCACAGAAAACTTCATCCCTGAGAATCAGCCCCGGGGCTCGAACCGGGGACATCGAGATTGATAGCCAAGCGTGTAAGGCATTGAGCGACCCGCTCCAAAAATTGATATAAAATATGTTTCTTATGTTATTTATTAAAGGTTTAATTATAAAGAATTTAGGTTTCCGAATTGCAACCTCGTCGTAATTGGTTCTTACAATAGCGATACTACATGCGGCAACCCAGAGGAAGCTGCATGTAACCGAGAGCGAAACGTCGGCAAACTTATGCAATTGCGACGTGGTTCCAACCCGGAAACTTAAATTCTTTGAAAGAAAACAACGACCACAACAATCTACAACCACACACAAAGGTTTAATATATTTTCTTGATTTATTTTTAAGATTTTGAAGTTGAAAATTTCATTCAAATGTCTTTTATAATGAATTTCTATAGTATGAAAAAAAAAAAAATAGGGTGTAATCTAGTTTAAATTGGAAATTTAACTTAATTAAAGGAGATAAGGATTTTATTTATTCGAGTTAAGCAGATATTTTTTGCTTAAACCCTAATAGTTTTACAAGCAAGTAAAACATTTGACAGAGGTAAGAATTATATAAACAAATTAATACTCACAAGAGAAAATAATCCATTAAGTAATCCCACGTTGGCCATGATATAAAAAAAAACACTAGCTTTTTATTGGAAATTAAAGTCAGTTTTCAACTGTATCAAAAAGAAGTGATGGAACTCGTATATGTTAGGTGTACACATCTGTATTAATTGCAATTTAATTTATTTTGCATTTAAATATATTCCAATAATTTTCGCAATATTATTATCTCGTAAGTAACTGGGAGATATAAACGGTAGCAAAGGAAAAAATTGCAATTGTGTTTGAGAAATTCGCCCGTATTATCATCGATTAACACGTGGAAATGCATTTGATATCTATAAGGATAAGTAAATATAAACAATTTCTTCTTTATCGTTGAGGATGGTTCTGAGAAAATATCATTAGAAATATCATTTAGCAATTATTGCTACAATATTATTAATACTTTTATCATTTCCTTTTATTATAATTGGATTGGCTTGTCGTATAAATGAAGTAAATGGATTCTCACTTCAAATATACGTGTAAATCGGTATCTATATGTGACTCACCATGATACACAGTAATATGCTTAACTACATATATACACTACCGGCGATAAGTGCTTACCCATCCTTAAAATATTACAAAAACAGGTCAAAAACTAATTATAAAGTAAACCTTTATTCTGTACTTATACGAAGAACTGTAGCAGTTGTAAGATCAATATGCTTATCAACTTGCTAACAAAGATAATCATATTAAATTTGCGATTCGCTTTTATTACTGCCGCACACAATCTCGGCATTCCTTCTAGCAGTTTACGGTTCACTGGTCTGATCACCAGTACTCAGACGACCAGCAAACTTTCGACTTCGTCCTGAAGATGCCAGCCGCAGTGTTTGGGGAAACGTCGACATACACCTACTCAAAGCCACGGCCTATAAGCCCCGAAATATGTACTGCCAGTACAAACATATTCAAAATTAAGATTCTTTTGAATGTAATCTAAACTCTAAATTTTTTTGTTATACTCCATTTTTTAATAGCTAAATGCTAAAGCAACAGTCACCATAAATTAACCTTTTGTTTTGCTTATACAACGGTTTTAATTAATATCGTGTCTTACTTTCAATTTTTTGCTAAAGTTAATTTTATTTTGCACAAATCATTCACGAAATAACTTTATGATATCGCTGCATACTACTTGATAAATCAAAACTTATGTACTTACGGTCATGTGCACGAAAATAGTAGTGGTATTAATGTGGCTGAAATAACAATTTATACATTAAATTAGATTGAACTTTTTATTGCTACATGTTAACTGCAATAATAAATAAATAAATGTCTTAATACCAAAGAGAAAATAAAACTGTTTATATTATAGAACACACAAAATAATTGAGCATTAAAATAGCAGTAATTTCAAAATACTATCCAAATTCTTTACTTTGTTGAGATAATTGCTGCGTTAGAATTGTCTGTTGTAGATGTGATTTAGAAGTATTAATTTAGGACTGCCATTATCGTGCACATGACTGTATATCTAGCAGGTTATAGCCTTGCAAAATATGTCACCATAATTTCTTAAAACATTAATTAAAACAGGTTCGTTTCATATTATTTTCGTATAAATATTAAGAGGTATTAGTGATTATAATTTGTCAGTTATTATATTGGAATTTAAATGGTATTGGAGAATTGATTTTCCACAGTGAATGAATGAGGTAAATAAATTATATTTTCTATATGTATTCTCTCTGGCTTGTATTGTGAAGAAATTATTGAAGTGAATCAATTACTAGATAGACCAAAATAGTAACAGACCAAATAAGCGTTCAAATTTTAAAATTTTGCACGAGGTTTCATTTTTTTCGTTTTATGTACGGATTCATCACTTAATAATGATAGTAATAATATTTATTGATTCCTCAGAAGAGTCGAGTAGGTCAAGAACACGGAAATCAATAATGACACAGGTAAAAAACTTTATCGTCCCATCTCTCTATTATAATTAGTAATTCTTCCAGTTTCTTTGAGTTTATCTTAGAGGCACGTGATGACATGTGATAACCGTCTTCACAATCTTGAGTAATCAAAAGAGTGATTACACTTTCTCTAGTCTACTATTATAATGTCGATGAAGTAATTTAGCCCTTTCAAGGGTGATGGGAAACATGTTCCCTACCGATTTTAAATTATGCCTAAGTCCATGATCTACGTAAGAATGGAAAATTGTAGAAATCTGTTTTATTCTAATTTGCTTCCAATTAAATATATTCCTTTTCACGGAATATTTCCCATTATAAAAAAATATTTATTATTTTAGATAATTTAATTTAAGACCTTAGCGGTTTTATGATGCCTTTACTACGGAAGAAATTCATACGTACTTCCACGTACTTTGTGACGATGATATATACATCGCTTTCTTGATTAATAAAAGAAATCGGTTTTAATTTATTGGGATATGTAAAATGTCACTCTAATCTTAATTTATTGAGGCAAAAAAAACCGTCAATAAATTCAAGTTTAATGATTCTGTCTTTAGTATTGTTTAGTAATATTTTATGGTGCAAATCGTTGTTTACAAATTGGTTAGATTAGATTCTACTTGTGTTTTTGTGAATAAATAAAAAATAATTGTAGTAACAACAAAAACAGTAAAAAAAACTCATATATACATTAGATTAGTTTTTTTTTTGCTAAAAAATAAGATTTGTATGTATAGAATGAGTTCTTATGCAAATCATAAATTATTAGCAATTATCATATACTTTAGATACGAAATAAGTCATGTTAACCAATTTATTATTCATATTAAGCATAAATGGAGCTGTATGTGAATATTCGAACACGTCAGAGAATTCTAGACAAAGCGCAGACAGTATTATCACGTAACAGGAGCGGAACGACATAAAGTAATTATTTATCTGATAAATTAAATTGATTATCATAGCTTGATTCTTCTCTTATTTAACGTAATAAAAAAATTTACATTCACGTTTATAATCCTATAATCAGAACTAATGTCATTGTAGTAACACTTGTAAAGAAAATTGTATCAAAAATGAATACCTATGATCTGCTACGTGATGCTTCAAGTTAATGAAGTGACAAAGTTTTAACCAATAGTTGAGAAACAAAATTATGTTTGTGTAAGGTTTGATGTAAGCTATTGGGTAGGTGCAAAAATAAGTTCCATTTTGAAAAGTGTCGTCATAACCTTCAAAACGTAGTACATAGCAAAATCGATAGTTTTATGCCCCATAATCATTTGCGGGAAGTTTTGTTATGGTTTTATAATCTCAAAAAAGCGCTGTTGACAGTCGTCGTTTACTTGTACAAACTTAACGATGAATGTGCTTCTTTTTTTGATAAAAATATGATTGAGACATTGTAAGCATTATTGGATGAAGAAAACACATAAATGCAACAAGAATTGGAAGAGGCACTGAATGTTTATCAATGCGTTGTCAGTAGACATCTGCATCGAATGGGAATGGTTCAAAAATTTGGGAATTGGATACTACACGAATTAATAGAAAAACAGATGGAATGTCGCAAAGTCACTTTTGAAATGGTTCTCCAAAGACAACAAAGAAAGGGTTTTCAGCATTGATCTGTGACTGCGAGAATCTTAAACGTAGGAAAGCTAAGGTACAGTCTGGTGAAGCTGGTCCATCACAGAGAAAGCGAAATATTCATTTTGATAAGGTTATGTTCTATATTTGTTGCGATTTGGAGGGCGTTATATATTATGAGCTACTGAAACTGTTATTGACGAAGTCTAGCGATGGCAACTAATACATTTGAAGCGAGCTGTTCAAGAAAATCGACCAGAATGGGAGAATAATCGAAAAACTAAACTTACTTTTGCATATATCCAATATTTAATTTTAACTTCCTTTAACTGCACCATAATTCGTAATGAAAGGAGTAATAATAATAATCCATGTCTTCGCATCTTCTAACAGCTTTCGCCAATTACAAATCGCATCGGCAAACCACAGAAAACCTCAATTCTGAGAAAAAGCCGCGGGTTTCGAACCTGCCACTCTGAGAGTAATAGTCAAGTGTGCAAGACACTGAGTCACCAGTCCCGAAGTGGCAGAATAATGAAGGGATGCAAGGGAAAATACAAAGAAACAAAGTAATATTGGTTACTTTCTTACTTCGAGTTTTCAGTTTTATTCTTAATGTCAAGTTCTTTGTTTCAGAAAATTGCATCATTAGTGTCATTAAGTTAAAGAAAATCGATGATTTGTTTCTTATTTTGATTATTTTGTTTTAAAATACAACGTTTCGTTGGTGTGGTGGAGGAACTGCACAAACTAATCTGCAAAAGTTATTCTCTCCTTTTAGTGTTATTTGTTTCATTAAACTTAAAATTAATACAGAAAATCTGGTTTGTTGTTAAGCATATTTTTGACAAAACAGATTAGTTTCGAAATGTTGGCCATGGTACCAACGAAACATTGCATTTTAAAACAAAATAATCAAAATAAATAAGAAAAATTTAAGAGCTGCTTATAATGGAAACAAAGAAAAAAAAGTTTAACCAGAGAGTCGTATAAGAAAAATGTGTCAATCTTCTATTGTCTCTTCAACAAACCTGTCAAAAAATTTTCGAAAGAAGCGAGTTATAAAAATTTCATATACACTTAATAAGTCCAATTTATTTATTAGTTACAAAATTTCGCAATTCAAAATGGATTTTGCGGAAATAATTGTAATATAAGCGCCAAGCAAGATAAGTCTTGAAAAAGAAAAAATTGAGCACGAGGCATAAAAATTGTTGTTTAGATTACGTATAAAATAAACGAATATATATAGCTACTTACTCTTTCCGGTCGGGAACTATTTTCGACGGGTTCGACGGACATTTTTACTCCAACCACCTTTATTTTGAAATATCGACTAAACTACCATACGAACATTAATCTACCAACAATGTTTTTATCCACGCGCTTCTGTTGCAATAAATACTTACACGTTCTACTACTTCGTAATCAAGATAATCGACGATAATCAAATATTTAATTCTAATATAACGATATATTTGTTTATTTAAATCGTAAAATACAACATATCAAATGTGAGGCAATACAACAACAAAGCCCGATAAAGGTGTATACGTGAGTCAACACGTCTCTTCCTTATTAGACTTATAGTAGACACATACCGGCGTAAAATTGGTGACTTGTAAACCAATTGATTATTTTCTACCCTCATGGGGGAACTTCTCGGTAATGACGTGCGTGTAGCCACTTGACTTGTTGCCATTGTGGTGTGAAATGAAATATTTGTACAATAAGTGCGACCTGCTTAGAGGTCAATGTAAGTGAAGTATCTATAAGTACTTGAAAAGAAATTCTCCATGAGTTGTTCGAATTTCATCGATAATTTTTGGAGATGTTTTATCGGCATTGTAATTCGTGCATTGTTCTATTATAATACCTTTGTTATTGCAGCGCAACGATGAAACCACAATAGAGAATGTAATTGGGTTTCGCTTCATTTGATTAGGTTTATCCTTGAACGTGTTTCGACATTTCAATGCAATTTGTTTATATTAGAAATGATTTTATTAGGTTTGGTAATTTGACGAAAAATAACGTAATTACTTACGTTTGTACATTAATGGAACTAAATAAACTAAGTGTTAATATGTACACAAATAAAAGGTGTTCTATCTCCGAAAGAAACTTTGATCTTCTGTGTTGTGGGGTAACTATGAGAAGGGCTACTAGAGTCATTATTAAACATACGAATCGTCTATGTGTCTTCCATAGTTTCTCTTAATGAAGATGTAGGGTTTAAAGCAGATTTTAAATTTCCCGAAATCTTTAATCCAACATACTACATCAGAAGTCTCCACACTTCCTCAGGGCCATACTGATTACATTAGTAAGTTCCAAGTGTCAAAACCGTTTTAATTTTCCTACCATTATGTATGCTATAGCTAATGGCAGGAAAAATTAAAATTATAGATTCTGTAATTTTTTAACTAGGCGCCGAGTACAGGGCCTGAGCGAGCATATGCTTGCCAAATTTGCTAGTTCAATTACTATTGTGTTTTGTTGCGATCGTGACACTTGTCGACGTGTGGTGGTCAAAAGCGGAAATAGGTAGTGAAAGTACTCTCTATCGTTAATAGATGGCGCTAATAGTACTTTCGAAAGCGCAGTAACAATTAAACATTCGTGAATAACCTGATTGGTTCGAGAAAGTTTTGATGTATTCCATTCACTTCGAGATGGCCGTCATTCCAGCATAATAAAGCTAACATCACAACCGCGAGTTAGTCTGCCCAGGAAAGGTGAAAGAAGTGTACCTGTCTATTCTGAAATGAAACAGTTTAAAAGACATCTTCGAACCGACCGACCAATGCCCATACGTAATAATATTTTGATTTGACTTGTTTTTGTGTGTGATTTACTAATATGAAAAAGAAGTGAAAAATAGACAGTGAGTACAGAACATTTAAAAATCAATAGACATTTCAATATTTCATCATACATAAGGGGCTACGTTTGATTTGCAATGAACCCTTAGCCGTTCTCGAAGAATATAACATTAAATGTCATTATGAAACAAAACATTTTCAAAATTACTTAAAAATTTTGAAGCACGGGTTGAAATCGCAGCAATCTTTGTTTACGAAAGTCCCAACAAGAGGCTGCGACTCGTGCCAGGTTTCGTGTGGCTCTTGAAATCGCAAACGTGGAAAAAAAATGCGTAATGCAGTAGCCAAAGAAAGGTACCTCGAAAAAGTAAATTTATTAAAACTCAGTTAGCAAACACCGTGGCTCGGCCTTGGATGAGTAACGGATGTGTCAGATGCTGCTCAGGCGTTGATTTTTATTCGAAGAGTAGATAAAAGCTATGAAGTCTATGAAGAACTTCTTGATATTGATAGTATTCAGGACACGACTGCTGGGGAAATATTTTTAAGGGTGTTGAAAATGTCATTAATAAAAGGAACCTTCGATGGAAAAACTTAAAATCTATTACAACTGATGGAGGCAAAAACATATGTGGTAAAAACAAAGAAGCGGTTGCATTTATGTCAAAGACTATAGAATATGATGGTGATTCAAAATTTTACATTTTATCATTCAGCAACATCGTTATGCGGAAAATGTTGGGATATGTCTGAAGTTCTAAAACCAGTCATATCAGTTTTTCATCAGATCCACTGGACTGAATCACCGACAATTCCGCGAGTTTGTTGAAGAGATTGGAGCAAATGACTTACCATATCATATCGCCGTACGCTGGCTTAGTTACGGAGAAGTCATTCAGCGCTTTCTGAACTTCGAGCAGAGATCGAAATTCTCCCTCTTACCGAATTAGAAGATAGCGAATGGGAATTTGACAAAACGTGTGAACGAACTGAATTTGAGATTGCAAACCGAGACCCAGCTTCTCTCTGATTTATACCTTAATATCAAATCGTTCCGGCAGAAAATAATACTGTTTCAATCACAGTTACGTAAAAGATGCTTCACGCATTTTAAAATATGTGAAATATTCAACCACACTACTGAGACAGAGTTTCCCGTCGATTTTGCGATCGAAGCTTTGAGTGATTCGAAGATAAACTTTAATACTCGTTTCTGAGACTTTGACGTCATTGCGAATGAAATTAAAATTTTTCAACATATTGATAATAATAACTTTTTACCAGAAATTTTAAAATGTCGAATTCCGAATTTTTTTTTAATCGTTTGAAACCAACCATCACTAGTAGTAAATTCTGCAACAGAATTTTCTTCAATCTCCAAATTCAATGGTCTTGCCTTTTCTTTAATCATATCACCACTGACCAGAATGTTTTTATTTCTTTGATTCAAGAATCATTTGTATATTTATTTTCTATTTTGAGGATGTTTAGATCCCTTTAAAGTTCTTCTTTGTCCTGCTCCTGCATAAGTGCAAACCACCGCACGTAATATTAGTTCCTTTATCAGACAAAGTACGCCAACGAGTAACTAATGCCTAAAGATGGTAGATGAGATTCTACCAAAACGTACCACTGGTTCCTAATACTTTCAATGCTTAAAATGATTAAAACAAAGAGAAATCAAAATATTAAGATTCCACGTTAAAAATCACCAAAACATAGAACGAACCTATACGTAACTGTCAAATATAGAAAGAATAGATCAGTAGGACAAAACACATTTTCCGCTCGTCAAATTTATTTGTTTGGGATTGAGAAAGTAAGTCCATTTAATCTGAAGAATAGAATTACATCATTTCTGTTCAGGATATTTTTCGCGTAAGCCATCCTGTATAAAATGAAATCTACTTCTCTTTATGGTTCTTTATACATTCGTAAGCCATCTTAGTTTAACAAACTCGTTATCTACTTCAGCAAATTTTGTCCTTCGCCTAATAGTTTTGCGAAATTGCTATTCATTCTCAACGCAATCGCATTATTATCTAGTACCTCCACCCGCAAATTTGAATTAGTCACGACAAGCAAAAAAATCTTAAGGCCAAACATGGAACGAGAAAGTTAAATAATTGTGTATCTGCACCTAATTAGAATAATACAATTGTAATTGCGATTATAATTGTTATTTCGATAGAAAATTAGCTACGTCTCTACGAAATTTATACGCAATATCATTTGAAAACCCGCACTGGTAAACGCTAAAAGACGTATGGTGGTGTTTTTTTTTAAATTCTGTACTTGAATTTCGCTTATTAATCGCGTATATGACCGTATCACAGAAAACGTCAATGTTTACGGTTCGGGAAAAGTTATAAAATGTCTTTCGTCATCCCGTACGCGGTATAAAGTTGCATTAAAAAGCGTAACACTGGCAATTCAGCAAAATGATTTTTAAGCTACGGTCGTTCGCGAGTGGCGTTGGGATTGTAGTTATTCTCGTCTGCGTTGATCTGATTTCGTGCCAAAGTACCAGTTTCGTCGAAAGGCAGCTCTTGTGCGCTTTGGATCGGGCCCCGTGCGATGATTTAGGTAACCAGATAAAAGGTAAGTGAAAACGAATAGATGTGAGATATCCCGTATAATTTTTATAAGACATTGTTAGTTACTATTGCGAAATACAAATCTATTATCCACAGTTGGTAATGAACTATTAAGCTAAATCGTATTCTCTTCGATTTTCAGCTATTTTACCGGAAATAATCGCTAGACGTTGCAGAAATTGTAGCCCATCTCAAATTACTTACGCCAATTCGATATCTAAGTACATCCAACAGAACTATCCGCAAGCTTGGGGCGCCCTATTAGAGAAATATGGGTAGATAACTGGTAAAGTTAGTTACATTGAATTAAAATTAAAGGTAGACAAATAAATTACTTATAATTTATGTATATTCGCCTTTTATTTATGAATATAACTTTCTGTCCTGTAAATCAAATTCATTACAATACTAAGGCAACTAAAGTACGAGGGAAGATCATTAAATAAGTCACAAACTGCTGTGGGAAAGCTGAAAATAGCAGTGAGCTATTTCCCTATTCGTCACTGTGTGTCAGCACAATCCAGCTTCATGATACCTAAGTGACAGTTGCATGCAATAGAAACGTGCTTCTTCACCGTCAACAAAAAAGTTCAAGGTTTTGCCCTCAAGTGGTAAGGTTATGCTTACCGTGTTCTGGGATTCTCCAGGAGTGTCTCTAGTCTATTTCCAGAATAGAAATGAGAACGTGGCTGCAGAATCTTGTTGTCGAGTGTTGTTGTTGCTTCAGTAATTCGACAAAAACGTCCAGGCTTATTGACGAGAGGAATATTGGTACATCACGATAATGCCTGGCCGCATTTGGCTCACTTGACCCAGGCGAGAATTGCAGAATTAGGGTGGAACTTTTTGAACATCCGGTTTACAGTCCCGACCTAGCCTCAAGCGACTATCATCTGTTCGCTCAAAAAGCATCTTGGCGGTAAACATTTCCAGGGTGACAACGATGTTCAACAAGAGGTACGCACGTGGTTCAGACGCCAACCCAAACATTTTTATGCAGCAGGCATTGGGGCATTGATAAAGCGATTGGATAAGTGTATTAATGTAGATGGAGACTTTGTTGAAAAATAAAACTTGTTTTCGGCTACCTATTTCTCTAATTATTTTTACAATAGCTTTTTGTGAGGTACTTACTGACTTTCAGTCGCAGATGTAGAGAGCATTTTAGTTAGTAACTATACGTAATATTAAACTTTCTGTCGCGAAAATGCATTTCTTCCGAGACTTTCGAATGAGATCTGATTCTGTAAGTATATCAAACTTGTATGACCATTATCTTGAATAGTTTCAAGGATATAGTTCTAAATGCAGTTTCTGGGCCAATCCAGATACAATTTTGCTAGTTTAGATAATTTTCCGTAAATTGCAGACGTAGCATTATCATGCATAGATGTACACTGCGGGTCTTTAAATAAAATAAAAAAGTATGGAAAATGAAAAGGCGTAATTATATAGAACATAAACCCAAAAAAGCTTTTAAAGAATTAAAAACACCATAGGAAATTGCAATGTGTCGCCTATGGGTGAAAAATGTATATACGTAATACATCCATCCAATCAAACTCGCATACATACACACAGACCGCATACCAATAATATAGTTGTCGATGTTATAAAAATTACAAAATAATACTATCTACCTTTCAAACAGTATGCAAAGAGTTCAATAACATGCTTACATAAGTACGAATATTTCGGCTGTGGAGAATAAAGAAATTTATATTTCAGATACCTTTATCATTTTTTTTCTCGCGTCTGTGAAGGAATTTTCGCAAAATATTTTGGATTTATGTCTAATAAAATTAGATCTTTCCATTTCTCACACTTTTTTATTTTATTTCATGAACATCCTGTATAGTTTTACATAAGCTTTCAATATATATTAATAAATAATCCTTTCCTCAACTAACTTTAATCAGTGTAAGACATCTACAAATAGACGTAAAATATAATTAAAAATAAAATATATGTACTTTGCTTATAATCCAGTCTCTACTTATCACTATATCTAGCAAGTAACACAGGTAAGTGTCTCTCACTGATTTAAATGTAACTTTATGCGTTTGTAGACCAATGCAGCCCCTTCCCCCCACCAAAAAAAAAAAATAAATAAACGGAAAATTTCTTAGTTACCGAATCTCACATTAACGAGATATAAAAACCTCTAAGCTTAACAGTACCTTTCACTGTTTCACTTAATAATTCAGAAGTTATAAGAAATAACAAGAGTTAAGGCAATAAACGGAGAGAGCAAAAATTATATTGATACGAGGTGAGGTCCAGAACTTCGTGGAATAAAAGGGTTTTAAGTAAAATAAAACAATCAATCTATTTTTCCTTTTTTATATAATCACCCTTAAGCACAATCAATACATTTATTAGATCTATGAATTAATTTTTCTCAACGATCATAAAAATATTTTTTATCTTTCGCCTCAAAATGGGCCAAAATTGCCTCCTTTACCTCATTGTCGTCGGAAACCTTTCTTCCACGTAAGCCCTTTTTTAAATTGGGGAACAAGTAAAAATCACTAGGTGCCAGGTCTGGACTGTAGGGTGGATGGACTATTGATTGAAAGCCATGCTTGTGCAAAGCAGCCATTGCAACTTTGCTCTTGTGAACCGGCGCATTGTCTTGCAAGAGCAACACACCCTTGGTCAATTTTCCCCCTACGTTTTTCCTTGATGGCCTCCTTTAATTTTTCTAATTTCACTGCGTAATATTCTCCGGTTATGCTCCTATTTTTTTCTGTAATCAATCAATAATATCTCCTCACAATCCCAAAAAACAGTAGCCATCAACTTTTCAGCCGATTCTGACACTTTGAATTTCTTTGGAGGTGGTGTCCCCTTTTTATGCCATTACATGGACTCCTGTTTGGAATCACGCTCAAAGTGATGAACCCATGTTTCATCTCCGGTAACAATCCGCTCCAAAATCTGTGCAGGTTTGTCTCCACACAGCTCCAAAAATTGTTTGGACGCACAGACGCGCTGCTGTTTCTGCAGCGGCGTGAGCATTCTCGGTACCCATCTTGCACTGACTTTTGTCATATCCAGGTGGTCATGTAGGATACGCAAAATGGTGGTATCTGATACTCCAACTAATGCAGATAATTGTTTTTTCTTCAAACGGACATCTTGCAGTAGAAATTTTTGCACTTTTTCGACGATGTCTGATGTGGTGGCCTCAACTGGCCGTCCTGAGCGGGGGTCGTCTTCAATCGACTCCCGACCATGTTTAAAAAGACCATGCCACTTATAAATCATTGATTTACTAGGGCACTGTTCCCCATAAACGGTTTCCATTTCATTCAATATGGTTTGAGCGTTCTTTCCTTGCTTTGTAAGGGACTTTATCACAGCACGGTGTTCAATTTCCTCCATAGTTTCAGTTTTCTTCCGGATTGACTTGTTTAACAGACAACTATTCGTAAACGACTGACGTTATAGGGCTGCAACTTAACTGATATACTAATGGTGAGGCGTCAATCAGAATGACACCTAGCGAGCGCCTCTATCCACACTCCATCCCCTCCATTCCACGAACTTCTTAACCTCCCCTCGTAAAAGTGTGCCATGGAATTTGAAAATGTATGTCGTAGCTTATTTGATTCTTTTGATACAATTGTAATAGGTGTAAAGTATCACACTGTCTTTCATATCTGTCATATATTTTCTCTCTGGAATTTTAAGTAATTTTTCAATTGTAGTTTTCACTACAGCACAGAAAACTTACATGACTAGAGGCTGTTTTAGAGCAGACGTGGCAGTTAATGGCATTTGGCAATGCAGTGAGCGTTTATATTTGGACAATTTTCGTGAGCACTTACTACTCTACTAGGATTTTTATTTGTGTCTTGCGCATATTGTTGCGCACATTTCGCGAAACTGAATCTGTAGCTCATAAGAAAAGTGCTGGTAGGCCAACTATTCGTATAGGAGAGTTTATTATTGATGTTCGTAATCGTACGGAGCAGAACGCCACAAAATCTTTGAGACGCCTCGCCCAAGTAATTGGAGTTTCACATGGAACATATCAAACCGTTGTAAAGAATAACTTGAATACGCGTCCATATAAGATGCAATCGAATCAAGTCATTTTGCCAACGGACCACCCCGGACGTCTTGCGTACTGCCAGTAGTTCGTCAATAATTTAATGAATAAGATGATCTGCTAAGCTTAACATTTTTCTGATGAGACCATGGTTTCATATTTCGGGGTACGTCAATTCCCAAAATATGCGAATGTGGAACACTGATAAGCCGTATTCTTTTGTGGAAGCTCTATTACATGCTCAGAAAATTGATGCTTAAATTGCAGCTTCTCGTAGAAGAATAATTGGGCGGATTTTTTCAATTTCACCATGAATACAGAGAAATACAAAAATAACATTTTGACTGGATTTGTCGAACAACTTCACAATGCTGAAATTCAAAATGGTTATTTCCAGCAGGACGGAGCAACAGCAGATACGATACGACAAGCTATTTATACCCTTTCTCCGCGAGTTTGTTGATGATCGGCTAATAAGTTCGCACGCGCAAGTTGAGTTTCCACCGAAGTCACCAGATTTGACTATTACGAATTATTTTGTATTCTCTTACTTCAAAGCTCCTGCACTTAATTTGCAAGAACTGCAGCAAAGGATAATTCAAGAATATTTAAACATAATGCCATAAATGTTACAAAATACTTCTGATAGCATGATACATATTACTATTCTTCATTAAATATATCAAATATATACTGTTTAAACGTTAATACGATGTGCCATACGTTCATACACACTTCATCACATAGGGAAACAGAGACAGATTGACGATCAACGAATTCGGTCCATTTCGTATCGGTCTTGCGTGTGGGTGAGTCCGGATCTGGCGCACTGAAGATTTGAGCAACCCTACCTGCGAGTGCTGGTATAAATTAACTTCACAAACAATTCCTCGTGCCAAACTAATGTTATATTTATTTAAATTACACAGAGAACTCAATTTACTTATTTTCATTCACTATTTGAAAAATGCTTATTCTGTATAAGAGGTTCTGATATGAAAATAATTGAAATGGTATCAAGACAGATTCTTTTAATATATCTGACAGATAACATGCCAATATTACAAATATACAAATATTTGCAGTATCGGGAAACAGAAGCATGACCGTTTAATCAATATTACTAACCAGCCAGGTATGAATTAACTAGAATTACTAACATTATAGTATCACCAAGTGTACATTTTCTTATAATTACTCATCACTTAACATAAGAAGAATAAAAGAATAAAGTAAGTAACGGAGATTTGGAGGATATCTCACAAATTATACATTAAATAATCTACAGAGGACTATCGTCCTTGTATTTATACTGTATTAATCAACAAAAGTGTGATAATAAAGTATCAAATTCCATATAGTTGTAAATATTATAGTAGGCTGTTAATGTAACAATTGAATACCAAAAGTTGGTTACGTCTAGGTAATACATATTAATTAATTACTGGCTGTATAATGTTTAGTATGTGTTTATTTACATTTAAAAAATATTTCTTTTCCTTAATAATTTATATTTTAACGATCACATACAAATTCTCAATATACATTGCTAATGAATATTCCATTAATACTTACAAATGTAATAAAAATTACTAGCAAAAAGTACATATAATCACACAGGAACCTTGTAGCATTCATTTTATTCAAAACAAGTGAACGAAAGATGGTTTCATACTATAATAAATTTTTTAATGATAATTTCTTAATTCTACGTGTACTTTATGATTTTGGAACGACGACATTAAATGGATACTTAGTTATGTTTTAGGTTTTAGTGTTGTACCGCGCTTCGTATCTCTTACGGTATTGTCCTGTTGGATCATATTTTGTGGTTAGCCGCTTCCAGTCATTAGTTCTATTCTTGATGAGAAATCTGATCACTTTCTCTGCGGAGGCCCTCTGTTTGTCGGTGCATTTGCTGCATTCACCTGCTAGAGCGTCCGGCAAGGTTTCTGAAAATAGAAAACGTTAAAGTGGAAATCTAAATGATTTATAACTTCTCTTTATGAGATTAAGAATTTCTACCTATTGAATTATATATACAGTTTTGATGCAAAAAACGGAGCATCTTAAATTTTACGAATGATATTTCTTCGAAGAAATTTTGTGTTACTTTACAAATACGTTATTATATTAAGATCTAGAAACTGCGCACGATGATCCAGAAGAGTTTCCAGAAGAGAAGAAGTTTCTGATTTGCATGTCCCATGAATCGTTTTTTATTAGGGTGATACTGAAGTTTTTATTGATTAAGATACTAGCGTTTATAAGTTTAATTGCACCTAATATATTGTGTTAAACTTAGAACTTAAAAATATTTAGGGAAATTCATATTGGTCTTTTTAGAATGAGAAATAGTACATATTCATAACAACACGACTTAATTGAAAAATCCATTCAAACACGAAAACAATGCATTCCTAAATTAAATTTTATGATGGCAATAAAACAATAATGCGTTAATACTAAGCCTGCAGAAACAGGTACGCACTCATTGGTGGTGATGATACATTTCGAAAGCGGTAGGATATACTTAAAATCGGGATTCATACGCTTATGATTAATATGTGCCGGATTAAATTGATGATGGCGAATCGTCAGCGTTCTTTGTTATGTTCGACGAGTGTTAATAAATTTCTTAACCGATTTTCGACATTAGAATACAATGGCACCGTTATTAAATGTATTGTTGGGCAATATCATTATTTTACCATACAGTACTTTTGTGTGTAAAAGACACGATTTCATACTATTTAAGTATAATTGTATAATATGTAAACAGTGAACAACACCGGTTAGATGCGCAACGTGATGTACCACATTATACACTTCTATATGACTTGATTTTACACATGGGCTGAAAAGTCCCGGGCCTAACAAAGAAAACACGGTTTCTTGGTTCAAAATTAGCTTTATTCATCAACGTAATCTCCATCAAGAGCAACGCAATCATTCCAGCGCCGCTCTAACATTTCAATACCACTTTTGTAGAACGATTTATCTTTTGCCTCAAAATAGGCTTCAGTTTCAGCGATAACCTCTTCATTCGTGCGAAATTTCTTACCGGCGAGCATTTTTTTGAGGTCTGCGAACAGCCAGTAGTCGCTGGGAGCCAAATCTGGCGAATACGGTGGATGTGAGAGCAATTCAGTTCAATTCATGTACTTTTGCCATTGTTTTGATTGACTTGTGACACGGTGCGTTGTCTTGATGAAACAACATTTTTTTTCTTTGCCATATGCGGTCGTTTCTTTGCAATTTCGGCCTTCAAACGCTCCAATAAAGCTATATAATATTCACTGTTGATGGTATTTCCTTTCTCAAGATAGTCGATGAATATTACACCACGCACATCCCAAAATACCGAGGCCATAACCTTTCCAGCCGATTGTTGTGCTTTCGGGCGCTTTGGACGAGGTTCACCAGTTGCTGTCCACTCAGATGACGATCGTTTTGATTCCGGAGTGAAGTGATCGATCCATGTTTCATTCATTGTCACATATCGACGCAAAAATTCAGGTTTGTTACGTTTAAACATGGCCAAACACTGCTCAGAATCATCAACACGTTCTTGTTTTTGGTCAAAAGTGAACAAACGCGGCACCCACTTTGAACAGAGCTTTCTCAAAGTCAAATGCTCATGCAATACGTTCTCTTGATATCTTTACGATGTCAGCTAACTCACGCAATTTCACTTTTCGATCATTCAAAACAATTTTGTGGATTTTTTTGATGTTTTCTGGTGTTACCGCCTCATTTGGACGTCCACTGTGTTTTGCATCATCGGTGTCTCTACGACCACGTTTGAAGTCAGCAAACCAACGTTTTATTATTGTTTCTGATGGAGTGGAGTCCCCATAACACTTTCCAAGCCATTGCTTCGCTTGAACTGTATTTTATCCCATCAAGAAGCAGTGTAAAATTAAAACACGAAATTGTTTTTGATCCATTGTTTTGAAAATAACAAAAGTAGCGTGACTCTTAGCACAGTAACTCACAAACTAATGAATAGAATATCATGAAATTTTAACAGCTGTCTTTTGAAGGTTAGTACTGAGAGAAAGGTGACTGCAATAAAACTAGCGTTATCTATGTGTTAGGCCCGGGACTTTTCAGCCCATGTGTTATATGTTAAGTGTGAGCAACATTCCAGAAAATATTGTAGACAATGAAGAACTTTAAAAGTTTTGGGGAAAATACGTTCCCGAATGGAGATTGCCAACAAGAGGTCGATTACAGTATAATTTTCATCGTGTGAAAAACACGATTACGGATCAAATAAAGGCAAAGCTAAAAGATCAAAAAGTATCATTGTCGGTAGATGAAATAGAAGATGCAAAAGATAATTATATTTTGAACATGTTAGTGCGCACTTTAAAATGCGTTGAGGTATCCCTCCCTCTTCTTCTACATAGTTGAATATTACAGAAAACAAACGCAGAAAGAATAGTAAAAACTATAGAAAATAGCTTTAGGAAGTGCAATATATCGGCAAGCCAACTTGGAATGTTAGTTACAGATGGGGATTCAAACATGGTTAAAGCTAGAAAATTACTAAAACAATCTTATCTTCAATTGTTTCATATAACCTGTTTGCTGCATGCATTTATCTTGTAGCTGAAGTTATTAGAAACAAAAGAAGATCAATTTATAGTGTTTACCAAAAGCTTTTTACTAAAAATCCAAAATGTGTTCGTAAATTTAAATAGGCTTGTCCGGGCATTCCTTAGCCACTACAGCTGGTGTTGGCGAGATGGGAAACATGACTTAAAACTGTTTTAACACATGGGCTGAAAAATCCCGGGTCTAACACACAGATGATGCTAGTTTTATTGCAGTCACCTTTCTCTCATTTAGTACTAACCTTCAAAAGACAGCTGTTAAAATTTCATGATATTCTATTCATTAGTTTGCGAGTTATTGTGCTAAAAGTCACGCTACTTTTGTTATTTTCAAAACAATGGATCAAAAACAATTTCGTCTTTTAATTTTACACTGCTTCTTGATGGGGAAAAATACCGTTCAAGCGAAGCAATGGCTTGAAAAATGTTATGGGGACTCCGCTCCATCAGAAACAACAATAAAATGTTGGTTTGCTGACTTCAAACATGGTCATAGAGACACCGATGACGCAGAACGCAGTGGACGTCCAAATGAGGCGGTAACACCAGAAAACATCAAAGAAATCCACAAAATCGTTTTGAATGATCGAAAAGTGAAGTTGCGTGAGTTAGCTGACATCGTAAAGATATCAAAAGAACGTACTGGCTTTATATTGCATGAGCATTTGACTATGAGAAAGCTCTGTTCAAAGTGGGTGCGGCGTTTGCTCACTGTTGACCAAAAACAAGAACGCGTTGATGATTCTGAGCAGTGTTTGGCCATGTTTAAACGTAACAAACCGGAATTTTTGCGTCGATATGCGACAATGGATGAAACATGGATCCATCACTTCACTCCGGAATCAAAGCGATCGTCATCTAAGTGGACAGCAACTGGTGAACCTCGTCCAAAGCGCCCGAAAGCACAACAATCGGCTGGAAAGGTTATGGCGTCGGTATTTTGGGATGTGCGTTGTGTAATATTCATCGACTATGTTGAGAAAGGAAATATCATCAACAGTGAATATTATATAGCGTTATTGGAGCGTTTGAAGGCCGAAATTGCAAAGAAAAGACCGCATATGGCAAAGAAAAAAATGTTGTTTCATCAAGACAACGTACCGTGTCACAAGTCAATCAAAACAATGGCAAAACTACATGAATTGAACTTCGAATTGCTCCCACATCCACCGTATTCGCCAGATTTGGCTCCCAGCGACTACTGGCTGTTCGCAGACCTCAAAAAAATGCTCGCCGGTAAGAAATTTCGCACGAATGTAGCGGTTATCGCTGAGGCCTATTTTGGGGCCTATTTTGAGGCAAAAGATAAATCGTTCTACAAAAGTGGTATTGAAATGTTAGAGCGGCGCAGGAATGATTGCGTTGCTCTTGATGGAGATTACGTTGATGAATAAAGCTAATTTTGAACCAAAAAAACCGTGTTTTCTTTGTTAGGTCCGGGACTTTTCAGCCCATGCGGTATATTATGAATGATTTTTACACAGTATATATTTGTATCTTAAATTTCAATCCTCAAGAAGCCAAAGTAATTTCAGTAAGTCACCGAAATCAATACTCAAATAGAGCAAATTTCCGAAAGGGACAAAAACCTAATGACACAGCGACAACCGTTACAACTATTCCTAAAGTTATTCAATTCTTTCAGATATAGCAGTACTATTTCCAAATTAGAGAACACCAAGCTGTCATTACATGAAGCGCTAAATATACTAGATTACCTCAAAGCCTCGTTAGAAAACCTAACAGATAGTACAAGAAGATTAACAACCGATAAATTGTGTAATGTTATAAATAAGAATCCCGATTTTCAAACTATAGTGTGCATAGACAAAAGTTTAACTGAAAACCAAGAGTGCGAATATGTTGCGAACGATCTTTTTAAATTCGCTGAATGTTCCTTCTCCAAATGCATTGACATATTTTCACCTTGTCGTAGGAGTATGATTGAGTCAGCAGTGGAAGGCATGCTAATGACATGCAGCGAATTTTTGCGTTATTCTGCATCAACACAATCAAACTAGAATGGTAAGTAATTACATTCATTATTTTTATTGTTGATAGTAACCCAGCCGTACGCTACTGCAAAAGCACTCGTTTCTGCAGCATCAATATATAGTGCAATTTTCAGGCACGTATGTACGTTACATAGCATCAAAGAACAAATGCTTTGATATATAGTATTGTAATATATTGTATCTAGTTCTATTACAAAGATATCCGCTAAAATCCGAAAATTGTCTTAACGAAGGGCGAGGTTTTGACCCGTTCAATATGTATTCCGGTAAAAGAAATCATTTTAAATATTTTACATGTTGGACTTTTCATGCACAAAGTTTAAATATTTTTGAATTTTTGGGTTGAAACCTTTCATTATAAGTAATATTATGGAAATTGCGAAATGTTCTTTTTATCTGCTTGGTATATCAAGGTTGATGATTCTAAAAAAACCCAACTTCACGTCAATTCTAGATTTGATCTGAGACGGTTTTCATTTAGTGAAAGCTATTTAGAGAGAAAGTTAACATTTATATCGGCATGACCATGTTTTAGAAACGTAACAGGGAAGTGTTATGCAAGTTTTGAGTCCTTATCTACACTTTAAACCGGTTTATTTATTTTTACACCGCTATACTCCGGTTTCTATTAGGCCTAACGATTTAATTCCATAAGCACACATAAGTCACCTTTACGAAATTGTAAATTCTAACTAAGAAACATAACACTAACAATAAATAGGGTCGTAAATAACTTATCTCATTAATTGTTATGTCTCTCCTACATTATTTTTAGCAAATAGACTGAAATATTTTTTGCTCAATTTGAAAGTGGCGACCTTAGAAACCATAGAGTGAGTCTTTGAAAAGTAGATATTTAATATAGAATTTACTTAAAATATATTAGGAAATGAAATGTATTACAATTATGTAAATATGTATTTACATAAAGTGAATCTCACTTACACCATTTTAGGAATTTTAATCTCCTGCTATGTTTCTTTTAATATGCAATAAAGTACTGCAATACAGTTGATTGCTTTTTCTTGTTAATCACTTGCACATAGTGCTACTAAGTAAATTTGACGAGCGAAGAATATACGAACATTTTTAGCGAGCGATTTTCATATTTTAACTTATTTTTGCAACTTCTCTTTAATTTTATCATTTTAACTATCGAAACTGTTTCTTTAACTATAGAATATTGTCGTGGATTCAAGGTAACGAATTTCGTAATCTTAATTTCATCTGCTTATTAAACCAATACTTTATTATTGGTAATGGCTAAACATAAATTTTTGAAAGGTGATGTTTTAACTATTATTGAGTTCTTCAAGGATGAAAAACAAAGAAGCCATTACCCTTTCCTGCAGAGCAGAATAAAGAAAGCCTGCAATGACTAGTGAATCCGAGGGAACCATATCATGTATTAGAAGTAAACTATCTATCTTATTGAATGTCAAATACTCAACATCTATCACAGTTACAGAGCCTGGCTGCCAAAGTAATATTCAATGATCCAGTCAAGTAATTTATTTAACTTTTCATGTGCTTAAAAATATAGTATTTTTACATATATACATGAAAACTTCACCAAACGACAAAATTATATTTCTTTTAAATAGGGCAGAAAGAGTGAATTTCGAAAACTAGATCTGATAGATTTTGGACTAGACACCCCAAAATTGCTTAATTACACTTAAAAAATCCGAAGCACTAAAATGTTTGGTGGCCAGTGTTATTTAACAAACTACAATGAGATTTAAAAGGAGAAACAGATTTAAAGAAGTTTAACTTAAGCGTTCAAGCGATTTCATTTAATTGTTACAATTTAGAGAATTTTTTAGATAGCTAATATATTGTAACCATATCAAAAGACTTCATTCAATAATATAAATTTCAATAGGATGCTAAAAACATTAATCAACTGTCATGTTAAATTTATGCGTTATTCTTTTCTCTATATGGTTTTTGATTTATTTATAGGTATTATAGCGTAAACAAAAACAAAATTCAACAAAATCTTTTTCTTTGCAAATACAATTATGTTTTTATTTTTATTACTCTCTAATTCAATAAGTTATAGCAATTCCAAAATGTAAGTATTATTTTGAGTGAATCTTCATAAGACAAATAATCCTCACGATGGGTAACAGATAAATTTAGAAGTCGTTGCTCCCGCCTATATCTGTGGTCGTTGTAAGATTCTTACCAATACGATTATATTAAGAAATCGATTTGTATTCTTTGTTTTTCCAAGCGACTTTTTCTATATCTACATCTATTGTTGTTCAGCCTTATTTAGCCAACGTCCATTCGCGAAAAACACTTTCGATTTTCCAGTCCACATTTGGAATAGTTATTCTTCGGATTGAATTAATGTAAGCCATAATTTTAATTCTATGAACGTAACAATAGGATCCGTAGCGAATTATTATGTAAAAAATTCACGACACGTAAAGCAGTGGTACTATTACATTATTGTATATCATTGTACGAGACTTTATGAGGTTTTCCCTGTAGTGACGAAGCAGACATATTACAGCACAATGTTTCGTTATAATTAATGTTTATAATGGCATCTATTAGTTTTTTCTTGAATTTTACTTATTTACTTTTAAAAATTGATAGAACAGTTCCAATGATCCACGGTGGAGTTGAAGTAATGCATATAAAATATTAAATACTAAACTTAAAGCCAAGCATTAGGCATTGAATTCCCTTTTATGAATAATAAAATTTTCAATATGTCTGAGTGGATTTTGAAAGAAACAATATTATTGAATTTGATTCTTTTCTTTTCAGCTACTTTTTTCTCCAGATGATTAAACTTCATTGTTTTACAGTGGCTAGAGATATTTAACAAAGAAAATGCGAACATTTTCCTTTAGCAACTACACGTAGATGGTTTGTAAAGATACAAAGAACCGATGACGAACTGAATCTGCTAGCTATTTTACGCAAACACGTGAAGTCCTGGGTTATGTTACATTTTGAATTATAGCACTGAAAAATATCTCTACAGGGAGTCCGTGAAATAAAATAAAAAAGTACGACCAATAGAAAGATCTAATTTTATTAGACTTATATCTAAAATATTCGTATGTAAGCATGTTATTGAATTCTTAGCATGCCGTTTGAAAGATAGATAGTGTTATCTTGTAGTTTGTATAACGTCGATAGCTGTGTTATTGCAGTGTATACAGTCTGTGTGTATGTATGCGAGTTTGGTTGGATGGAAGTATTATTGTTTTATTTAATTCTGACATTCGTGTCGGAATTGATTCATGATTCATGTTCTACATAATTACACCTTTTCATTTTCAGTACTTTTTTATTTTTGTTCAAAGACACACTGTATAAGAAAGATATAGTAACCTATAGTGGGGAATGCATATTCGTGACAAGAAAAGTAGAAATGCCTTTCACTATACATTCCATTTTATTAAAATGATAGATGGTAAATACATACCTGGTGGCCTACTAAACCTGCCTACTGATCATGCATTAGAAAGTATAATTCCTAGGGCTTTCATGAGCAACTTTTCGAAAATATTTTTAAGTTCGTAATTTAACCGTAAGAGAGAGGAATTGCCGCTGTCAAAAAGGAAAGTCAGAATATTTATGATTCCACTTTTTTACAATTTGTTTAATTATAATAGACAATTTATTTGATGCTTTTCATCTTGAAGAAGCGCTGGTGTGAAACACTGATATTTTGTTATAACGTAATATAAAATAATAATCAGTCTGTCTTATACTCCGTCTTATACTATGTGTGCTATTTCTCAGTATATTTAAATTTTCGTTTTGTAAAAAGAAATATGAAATGAAATAAATAAGAGCCACGACTCTTGAAGAAAAAATTAAAAATACACTGCCTCAAATGAAATCACATCACTTTTACGAAACCTATTTAAAAAATAACCACACAGAAAATTATCTGACATAATTGTAATAGGTTGGCAACAAAATAATTGCCGATTTTCGTATACAAACAAATCGTTTCTTTATTATTATTTACCATCTTGACCTTTCCGTCAACTTAATTATCCGCTCCTCATCGATCTTCTGGTCTTTATCAGCAAAAAGCTCAATTAAGTGTAATTGCACAGCGCTATCATCATCGAAGATTTTCCTATTCAAGAAATTTTGTGCTGCTAAATCAGGGCTGGAGCGTTAAGCTAAACGTTAATAATTTTTGGTGAGTGACCAATGGTGTGAATGGCCTAGCGTTATCATGGAATGCACCACTTTTATGATTCACCAACTCTGGCAGTTTTCCTTGATTTGCAAAGTTATCTTTGTTCAAATGGCGCCAATATATTTCTAAATTAATCGTTTAATTTCTGGAATCAGCTCAAAATACACAATATCTTTCTGTCATCATACTGACAGCATAATCTTCTTTTGGTGCATTTCATCTTTCGATGTTGTTTGCACTGGTTTATTTTCTTTAAACCATGACCGCCTTCGTTCGATGTTATGATAAACTATGCATTTCACATCACCAGTGATTATCCGTTTTAAACAGGTTCGATTGCATTTCGGTTGAGATGCAAATCATAGATATTATTGCGTTGGGTTAAATGAGCTTCCTTTAACTCATGAGGAATCCAAATGTCGAGTTCTTCAACGAATCTCATATGTTTTAAATAATTTTTAATTGTGTGCGTTACATTTAGTCTTTCCGCAATCTCTTGGACAAGAACGTGATCATTTGAACCAATTATGACATTGTCTCGATTATTACCAACTTCGTTTGGTATACCAGATCGTGGTTCATCTTTCAAATTTATCAAACCAATTCCGGCATTGTCTTTTTTTTAGAGCTTCACCATATACATCGCCTAAGCTTTTAGTAGCTTGTGTTGCGTTCTTTCCTTTTCAGAATTAATAAAGTAAGATATGACGAAAATGAACGCTTTTGTTTTCCATATCAAAATTGAATCTACACAAACAAATTGGACAAAAATATACTTAATTTGTTTCTTAAGAAAGCTAAAGCTCATAGCTGACAAATGTCAGAACTACATAATTGTAACATCGATCATTCAAAAGCAACACTACCCCCATCTACATTTATAATCCCCAATTACTCCAAGTAGTATGTAACACTTTTCTTTCTAACAAATTACACACAAAAAAGTTGCGCTAGTACTTGCTATGTTATGTAGCGGATATTTCAAGATTACCTTGTTAAAATGTTGCTATGCAACTCTTTCTAAAGAATAATGAACTGTATTCATTAAGACTACAACGGAAAATAAAGTGTTTGTAGTAGTTTCCAAGTTTAATTAAGTATACAAAGTGTGATACAGGTTTACATGTATGTTTCGTGAACAATAGCTATACTCTACTCTAGGAGCGTTTTTAAATTGAAGCGCCAAAAAGTAGGCTATTTGTCTATTTGAATGCACACAAAAATTGCAATGATCTCCATAAAATCTACTAGAATTCGCTATAAAATGGGCTACAACAAAGTGCAAAATTATACGAGAATCGGATCGCACTATTGAGTGTAATTGTAGCAACTATATATGATTAAAGAAATACTCAGTATATAGACAAACACTTGGTACTTTATAATTTTAAAAAGTGAATATTATTCTTTTTAAGGCGATTTGTATTTTTAGTCAAAATCTAATCATTGGCAAAATATTTGAAGCAGTTTTTTCCAGTAGAATTAATAGGAAACTTGCGAAGCAAAAAATACACCGTTACACTTTCAACGATTAGCGAATTTCGCGAAAAAGAAATTAATTGTGTAACCATCCAAACAGCGCGAATTTAAGAACCGCAGCGTGTAAGTTAAAAAGTGAAAAATCACTTAATTCTATAGCGAACAAGCGTTAATTTAAACAAAATACACATTCATATGTACATACGTACTTTTGAGTTCCTTCCCTTCGTTAGTACAAGGTCCTTCGTCCATCAGACATTTCAGGTAATTCGTAAGTATTCTCTGATTGGATAAGATGCGATCCACATCAACATTATCGTATTTGGTGATGTATTGGCTTCGCACCTGGGTAATTACCGCACCGACAATGCATAACACCAAAAACAAACTGTAACACCTGCGCATGGTGAACGTGTGGACGGAAAGTGTCTGTATGTCTCTGTTAGGTTCTCGAGGGAACGTCTTCGAAGGAATGCGCCTAAGAACTTTACTTCTTCTTTATAACAGCAGTCGACCAGTAGCTACTAGGAAAGTAATCATCCGGCTGCGCGTGATTGGACTACGAAAGAAATCTCTACCGTCTGGAAATGTTCGAATGATGACCCACATTTATTCCCGATGATAGAGACTGGCATTCGAGAACAATGCACAGCAACGGTTATCTGTAATAGAAGATATGGATGTGATAAGTGTTTGCAAAGAATGCCGGTTATGGTAAGGTGTGAAATTGTAAGAATTGTAGGAAAAAATCCATGAAAAATGCGATGGGAATTTAAATAACGATGCTGAAAATTTAAATGGTTTTTTCGCTATTTATGGTGCACAAAGAAGTAAAAGTGCTAATACGAATTGAGATACTAATCAAATTAGTCTCTAATAATTATGGCACATACAAACTGATCGGATTTAAGTACACATCGCACAAATAGGCGCCATAAATTCTCGGCCAGATATAGAAAAAAGAAACTTGGAGCAATATAAGAAATTTTATTGTTCAATTAAATCTCCCATAACTTCTATATGTTTATTACAATGATTAAGTAATATTTCGATACCCTTGTAAAAATAATCTGAAAAACAGTTGCTTGCAAATTACTGTCGTTCTTAAAACGACGTCCCCTAAGGTCCTTTTTTAAATTAGAAAACAAATAAAAATCACAAGAAGCCATATTCGGATTATACGGTGGATGTTCCAGTTCTCCAAGACCACATTCGCAGCTTGTGAAAGGGCGGCAGTATGGACTGGAGCATTGTCGTGCAATAATCTCACACCCTTTATCAATTTTCCACGTTTTGCACGCGTATTGTCCCTTAATTTGTGTAATAAAGACCCATAATATATGTCATTCACAGTTGTATTCAGCTCTTTAAAGTGAATTAGCAAAGTGCCCTCACAATACCAGAATATTGTCACCTTTTTCCTTGATTGAAAGAGCTTCGCCTCTCTGGGACGAGGTTCATTAGATCGCCACCATTCCATAGGCTCCTTTTTCGATAGAGGATCGCAAAACAGAACCACAATTACCCCTGTGATAATGAATTCCAAAATCAGATTTGGGTCGTCTCCACACATGTTTAAAAACGACCGCGCACATTCAAATCGACGTTCACGTTGGAGAGCAGAAAGAAGTCGCGCTAGCCATCTTGCACTAATTTTATTCATACCCAAATGGTCGTGGAGAATTCGGCGAATACTTGTTTCGGATATTTTCATCACTGGTAATTCATTCACTTTCAAACGGCGATCTTCTAGCACTAAATCTTCAATAATTGCAATTTATTGAGACATTATCACTTCAATTGTTCGACCCGACTGTTCAGCATCTTCCAGAGATTCTTGCCCCAAGTGAATAGAATACGAAGGAGATGAATCACCGTAAACGCCGTCTAAACGTTGTTTTATGTGATTAGGCGTATGCCCTTCTTTTGTTAAAAAATTGATGATCGCGCGGTACTCAATTTTCATTACTTTAGACATTTTCATGCGCTAGCCACATTGGTTGGCTGGCTATTAAGAACTACTACTCTTCGAACCGTGATATTTATAGCGTAGACCTCGCGTATGTGCATGCCATGCCGTAATGGATTTTGAACGCTTGAACCTGCATAAGCTTGTCAGGCTGAGAATTTATGGCGCGTACCTCGTATATTCAAAAAGTTTGATAATTCAATTTATCATGCAAAAATTTAAACAAAGTATAATCGTAAGTTGAATAATAAAGGAATGCGTTCTCCTACATGTCAAATCAATCCTGAAAAGACTTCCGTACATTCAGTTTCTAGGAAAATTTTATATTAAAAAATGACTGATCTGATACTTTTTGGGAAACGAATGAATTTGGTTGCGAAAAGTAAACTCTGTTTTGTATGTATCCTATAGGAGTAGGATACATAAAACTTTCAAAAATAGTAGTTGCTATTTGAAGTGAAATATTTTATTTTATCTTTTAGTTTATATTACATTTTTTAGTAAAATATCCTTGTTTTTGGACTAAATTTTCTGCATATCCTGTATAATTTTTTTAAATAAACCTATCTATCAGCACGCGCTATTATCACTCATGAGACAGGAAGACTCAGGAAGGTCGCTGAAGAGGACCCGGGCTCGAAGAATAGCTAATGAGGTACAGGACCGCAACCTTCGCTCAATAGCATGAAAAGACTGGTTCTCCGATTCGTCTTCAATTGTTGATCTACGGTACGGTAATGAAGATCGTCTTGTGATCGTTTAAACCGCTTACCATCGAGTTAATTGGTTCGCAATCTTATCGACTACATCTTCCATCCACTAGCTCTTGAAACGCTGCGTTCCGAATAATTAATAAATTTGTGTGAGTGGAGTTTAGTGCTATGCCTGTGAATTATACAGCCACACAGCCACAACTATGTAGTGATAGAAGACGAAAGAAAGTTATTTGTAAACATATTATAACTGTAAGAATTAGTTATATATATATTTTCAGGAATATCTCAATTTTCACACTGACCAGTGTGGGATGTAAACATCAGGGTTATGTTGCTTTTCACAAATTTCCTAATCCAACAAGAGTTCCAGAGCAATTCATATTACACTTTAGAGTTTATCGACACAGTAGTAAAGACAGATCATATAGTATATTTCTTATTTTCTCATGCGATACACAACAAAAATGTACTACGTAATATCGATGCATATGCTAATTCTAATTTGACAATTATGATTACAGAGCAATCATGTTTTGGCAAGCAACATCTCTTCTCAGGGCGCCCCTGAAGACGGCAGTATACAGACTGCCGAAACGTCGGAATATACAAGTTCAACGAACGATGGAGATAGTCCAAACAACAACTCTAGTTATTATGAGAATTCATCGTCAACAATAGCACGTCAAGAGTCACAATAATAAATTAAAAATATCTAAAAACCCGCTAAAAAAATTATATTTTAGTACACCCACGCTGATGTTGCAGGTAGCTACTTTTATGTATGACGTCACACAATGACGTAAAACGTCGTAAGTTTACCACACTTATCAATTTCTTGACTTGTAGTATGTAAAGTTGATATAGCCTGTTCTTTAAAAAATATAGTACTTAGCTTCCACTTTTTTTAAAGAATTTTAGTACTTCATTGGTAGGTTAGTTCATTTTCATTAGACAAATTCAGAAGAAGTTTAGGAATAGGATAAATTAACAACTGCTAAATTAATTGCATTTCCTTTGCTGTATTTCTCTAAATGAAATATAGAGACAAATAATTTTGTTATTGCCTGTATTATTGAACAAAGAAAGTGAAACAGATAAGACGTGTTAAATTTATAACGTAAAATCCATATTCTTTTTATGCATTCGCTATTTCTTCGAAAACGCCTTTCTTTTTGGAGAGAGAGTCAAAGTGCTGGATATATCCGGTACCTAAATTTGAACACCCACGTTGTTTTCTTTTTTACGTCAGGTGTTATTTTCATTTAAAATTTTATAGACATTTATGTGAGCACATATTCTCAGTGATGATTAACAAATAAAAAAAAACAATAGGAGGAAATAACTCTATAATAATGGAAAGGTACCTTAATTACCTTAGTTACTACAGTAACAGTAGAGAAAGCTGGAAATTCCGGGGATAATCAGCAAAATAAGTTGCTTTGGTAATCTTTTAAAAAGCGAATGTGCAGTTATATATATACACACGTATTTATAAAGTAAGGAACGATAATGAGTATTACTTAAAAAAGAAAAATTTGTTGTGAATAATAATATAGCTTTAACCTATGTTAAATTATACGATACCGATAATAAAGTATACTGCCCGCCTTTTCCCCAATTATAGGGATACGACTGCTACCGTATGAGCGTCATTTTCTTAATTTGTTTGTTTGATAACCTTCACAACTTCATTTTTTTCATTGCTCTCCGATTTTTATTTAATATTTATAGTAATATCAACAACTCCAGAAGAGATGACTGAAAATAAGCAATAAAATCATTTAAATATTCCATTATTGTTAATATAAAAAGTGTCGCCTACAAAAACAAATTTTGATTTTTACTTCACTTCAGAACATCGACGCAACATTAAATATACATATATATATATATACGAGGGGAGGCCCAGAAGTTCGTGGAATGTAAGGGTTTTAAATAATATAAAACAATAAATCTATTTTTCCTTTTCAATGTAATCACCCTTAAGCACAATACATTTATTAGATCTATGAATTAATTTTTCTAAATTATCATAAAAATATATATATATACGAGGGGAGGTCCAAAATGGGCCAAAATTGCCTCCTTTACCTCATTGTCGGCGGAAAACTTTCTTCCACGTAAGTCTTTCTTTAAATTAGGGAACAAATAAAAATCACTAGGTGCCAGGTCTGGACTGTAGGGTGGATGGACTATTGATTGAAAGCCATGCTTGTGCAGAGCAGCCATTGCAACTTTGCCCTTGTGAACCGGCGCATTGTCTTGCAAGAACAACATACCCTTGGTCAATTTTCCTCGACGTTTTTCCTTGATGGCCTCCTTTAATTTTTCTAATATCGCTGCGTAATATGCTCCGGTTATGCTCCTACCTTTTTCTTTGTAATCAATCAATAACAATAGACATTAACTTTCCAGCCGATTCTGATACTTTGAATTGTTTTGGCGGTGGTGTCCCCTTTTTATGCCATTGCATGGACTCCTGTTTGGACTCAGGCTCAAAGTGATGAACCCATGTTTCATCTCCGGTAACAATTCGCTCCAAAATCTGTGCAGGTTTGTCTCCACACAGCTCCAAAAATTGTTTAGACGCGCTACTGTTTCTGCAGCGGCGTGAGCATTCTCGGTACCCATCTTGCACTGACTTTTGTCATACCGAGGTGGTCATGTAGGATACGCAAAATGGTGGTATCTGATACTCGAACTAATGCAGATAATTGTTTTTTCTTCAAACGGGCATCTTGCAGTAGAAATTTTTGCACTTTTTCGACGATGTCTGATGTGGTGGCCTCAACTGGCCGTCCTGGGCGGGAGTCGTCTTCAATCGACTCCCAACCATGTTTAAGAAAACCATGCCACATGCAATCATTGATTTACTAGGGTACTGTTCCCCATAAACGGTTTCCATTTCATTCAATATGGTTTGAGCGTTCTTTCCTCGCTTTGTAAGGAACTTTATCACAGCACGGTGTTCAATTTCCTCCATAAACTTTATACACACATAACATTAACTTATATACTAATGATGAGTCGCCAATCAGAATGACACCTAGCGAGCGCTCCTATCCCCACTCCATCCCCTCCATTCCACGAACTTCTGGACCTTCCCTCGTATATATATATATATAACTGGTATTAGGCTCCACATAACTGCATGTGATATACAGCCTAATACCAACAACACGCAGAGAAAGCAAATACATAAAAGGATTAGATTGTTAGTAATATTCAATCTTCTAACATTTGCTTTGCTTAGTTCGTCTCTATAAAAAGTGATCACATGAATTTCGCACCAAGGTAAACTTGAATATAAAATATATGTCTGAGATGATTACTTATTATGTTGCCACATTATTTTTTGGTTATCTTGCTTAAATGTCAAATCATAATACTACCATCAAATCAAATATGTTTATTTACAATTCTTTCACAAAAACTATCGAAAGTGATCGCCGCCATATTCAAGACATTTCTCACATATTTTTCTTACTCTAGAAAATACAGTTTGCAACATAGAATCATCAATTTCATTAATACACTAAATTGCATTTTTTTAAAATAACAATAAGAAGAAGTCGTAAAGTGTAATATCACATGATTTTGGTGGAAATTCATTTTCAGTGTTTAAGCTTATTAAGCGGTTATGCAACATATTAATCGTTTCACCTGCAATGTGTGCCCCGGCTCCATTTTGTTGAAGATCACCATGAATAATTTCTTCGTCATTTAGTTGTTAGTTAATAAAAAGAAATAGAATTTCTTCTCAATAACTGTTCGGTGCTAAGGTACCGTTATAAAAAAAAAACGGACCAATGGTTCTCCTACGATTTATAACACATAAAAATTATCAGATTTTTCTGTAGATCACATCCTCTTATTCTGTGAGTTGACATAACTATTCAGATAAAACCATATTTCATTGAAAAAGAATGTTTTGTTAAGCAGATTATAGTCGAAATTGTTTAAGAACCATTGACAAAATGTTATTCTTCGAGGATGATCAACTTGCAAAATTTCTTGAAAACAGGTCGTGTGATAAGGGAATAAACGCAAATCCTTTTTGAAAACCGTAGGACAAGTGCCAAATGATACGCCAGTTGGTGCATTACCCCTTCCATGGTTAACAAGCTCTACAGTACACTTTTTGGTCTACCACTTCCTTCTTTTCCCTTCACCCTCCCTCTTTCTCTAAAGACTTTGACCCAATGCTTAACGGTATGCTAAAAACTATAATAATCAAATTTAGCACCATAAGTAGCTTATATCAATATGTATATGGATTGTCGGTTGATTTGGTAGTTCTTAATAGTGTTAGCCGTCATAAGTACAGCAAGAATTATTATCATATGAAAGTTTTGAGAGAGAAGGTTACACTTTGAGGAAAACTAGCTTCTTTAATGTATTAATCTATAAAGTATTTGAATGTTTTGATAGAAATCGAAGAAACTAGCAAAGCTTTAGACTCATACAAGGGAATGCAGGTAAGTGTCTTTCACCGAACAGTGTTAAAGTTAAAGTTTATTTATATTTAAATAAAGCGCACTAAGCTCAACATCCTCCGCTATTTGACTTTAGTAACTCATAAACTATAAAAAAATAACAAAAAAGTTAAGACAAAATTTAGACTGTTATATATAATTCGCAGGTATAGCAGTAAACTCCACTCACATAAATTATTAATTATGCGGAACGCAGCGTTTCAAGAGCACGTGGACTCTCATTGTCAACCGTGTTACCGACATAATTAATAATTTGTATGAGTGGAGTTTACTGCTATACCTGTGAATCGTACAACCACACAGTCCTTGCAATCGTTAATTGTTAAATATACTCTAAACGATAGTATAAATTTTTTTCCCCAAATCTTTTTCCATATTAAGAACAGTAGTTTGTTGTAATAACTTATTTCGGACACCAAAACTAGGTGGCGCCACAATGAAGCAATCTAAGCTTTTTTACGTTTTACAAAGTCTTACAAATTGTAGTACTTTTTAATATATGAATATTAGCGTGTTTATTCCAGTGTATTGAATATATTCTAACATGTTCTATAAGATGGGAGCACGAGTATTGAATCATTATTATTGTACTTTTTTCCTCCACAAGACCTTTTATACCATATGTTTCGTTAAAGTTGTGATTAAGCAGGGGTATTCAATATTTTTGTTAGTGTACCTAATATTCGGTTAAGTTTATCTGGGAAGTTATCCGCAGTAATCCATGGATTACCAATATACATGCATTTCATCAACTTATGTTTTAAAATTGAAGAAACAAAAGACTTTGAAATTATAATCGTAGTCTATCTGTGGTTTATATTTTCTTATTTTTTCATCGATTGTTGCAATAAAATACATTTCATCAGTACTATCATTGTATTAATGCATTAAAAATGTGCTGCTGCAACACGTTCCTTAACATAAAGCGACAATACTCAACAGAAGGGTAAACTGAAGTAAGCTGTATTCAGTGAGTTTCGACATTAGAAGCGGCGTACGTTGGAGCTAATGTTTTGTATTGCAAAAGTTTGCATGGTGTGATATTTAAATTTTAGATGTATGCTAACGTTGTAATCTTCCGAAGACTGCTATTCTTTCCTAGCGAAATAAAATTACGTTAAGAGCAAATATGACGATATGCCCTACAGCAAGCGTAATAAAGACACATTTAAAGCTAAAAGGGCTCAGGGCTAACACCGTCGTAACTCATCGAATGCAACCATATTCAAGACACATTAAAGCAAAAGAAAAAATATTTTATTATTAAATCTTCTTATTGCAAAACAATAGGTGTACAATGATATAGATATATTCTAGTATTAATACTATGTATTGATTGTAGTAACTTTGTAAAAAGTATAAGGGAAATTTCACCAGCCGAATTACAACAAATGACTAGAGTCTTCAGCAAATCATAAAAATTTCGTGAGTTCTAATTAACACAAACGTTTGTGAAAACTTGTATAATTATTATTCGTAAATACTTTGCTAATGCATGAAAATAATAAAGCAAGGCATGCTCTAATGCTTTATAAAAGCTTCTAGAATGGTTTCTTAAAATTAACCCTATTATAGTATTGAATAGCTACTTATAAATAGTCATAAATGGGGCTTTAAAATAAGATATGTGTGTACGTAATGTCGTTCGTCGTAACCTATGATCAACTATCATCTTTAATTTTGCAGATAAAGTTAGTAAGATTAATATAAAACTCAGATTCTGTTTCATAATATTGATATGCATTTACTTCCAGTGTTATCAACTTAATTTGGAGACGCTAATAAAACTGCTCATTGAGATGCAATCATCGCTGTATTGACATTGTGAATCCAATATAAAATATGTAAATAAATAAACGTAAATTGCAATTATTTCTATATTTTCTTTTACAACAAAATCATAGTGAATACTTGTCAATACGTTATATATGTTCTTACGCTTGGTATTAATGTTTGTACTAATTTAAAATTATTAACTAAAACATAATAATCTTAAACAACTATTGCAATGTCACTCGAGTTTATTCTAAATCCTATCGAGTTAAAATTGGAAGTCGATTTTATAATGAAATTTTAATAAGGACACTATTTTAAGCAAGATGCGTTTCATATTTATTTGCCACTAGTTTCTATTACAGCTAGCTAAATTATAAATACTTAGTATAATAGTTTATAGCTTCCTCTTTTTAATAGTACAGACCTTGCTGTGAAAACTAATGAAATAATACATATGATAAAATAGTCTCTTTTTAGAATGTCACTTCCTTTTTGTTTCATGTAAATAAGTACGTTCATGTCTTTTTGTAATTAGCAATTACATAGAATTAACACGGTTATTACGTGATTGTAATAAATGCAGAATATTGGAGATTTAAAAGTACAAAGAGGGAAATTGGTTTTGAATGAATTATAAGGAATATCATTTATCCATCAAGCCTTAAGATGATAATATCAATTACGCTACCCCCTTATACTAAGATTTAAGGAAGAAATAGTTTATCACTGCACGAAAGCCTTAGTGTTACACATAACTCATATTCGTTATTATATGAACGACATTACTTATCTAAATTTATTTTAAGGAAAGTTTGAGACACTGCTTTGTCTAACGTGTAGTAAATCCAAGGTTATAATCTCCCCTTTCAGCCTTTCAGTGCTCCTGTAACCGTATTAAGCAACACATCAGCCGTGAATAAAACCTTATTAATAAGAGCTTGCGGATTAATGACCATCAAATTGGGCCCAATCGAATTAAACGGTCCGGCTGTAACTGGTTTGTAATTTATTCTAAATGTAGAAGTTGGAGGTACTGTCGTTGACGTAGTAATCCTTGCTCTAGTAGTCGGGGTAGAAGTGGTTGTTGTAGTTGTAGCGCTTGTTGTAGTTGATGTGGTTGGCTCGGACGTTGATCTAGTTACGACGTTTTCCGTGACTCCATCCACTCGGGTTTGGTCATTGGCCAAATCATCTCCGAACCGATCGAAAAGGAGAGGAATTTCGGATACGGGTATGGGTTTATTTACCGATGCCATTAACCGTTTCACGTTTTCTCCAGTTGGATCCCATCTTTTTTCTAATTGGCCCCAGATATCCGGATATTCTTTCCTTAGTCGTTTGATGGCGTTCGTTATAACGATACGTTGTTTCTCTGTGCAACGGAGGCAGTTAGTCTTAATGGCTTCTGGCAAGATGCCTGCAAAATATAAAATGCATTAGAAATGCGGTTAATCAACGTTGTTCCTTTAAAAGATATGTTTTCTTTAAATTCCAGTTTGTAATAAAGCTACTAAACAAATTATAATAATAATGTTTATTACCCAATAGTACAAGAACAGGTACTAAGTTAAGCATAATGTTATATATGTGAGATAGATTAAGATTTTTGTAGAAAGAAGTTGCGTTTCTCATTTAATTAAACCATTAAAAAAAAGTTGTCTTTTAGAGATTTTATTGAGAGCAAGTGGATTTAGCATCTAATAAATATTATTATAAATAGTAAATGTGTACAGAAATACAAGACACGATTGTAAAATACAAACAAAGATTACACGTTTAAATACCCCAACACTACAATATACGACGGCGACCTGAAATGTTTCCGGAATAGGCAAGAGATTACGTACGAAGGTTGAAGTTTTTTTATGGCAACTGTCAAACTTTCAGACGTCTACTGTCAGTAGTTGTTGTTTCAGAGTGTGTTTTGTGTAGCAAGTCAAGCGGTTTCGCAAATATGGATAAAATCGAATTTCGTCCAGTTATAAAACATTTTTCAATCACAGCAAAAACGGTCGCGGAAATTCGAAATATTTTGCTAGATGTTCATGGTAGACGTATTCCATCATTTTCGACCATCAACTTTTGGGTGCGCGATTTCAACCAGGGCGACATAGGACGCCCAAAAACCGCTACCAATAATGAAATGGTCGACAAGATTTATGATGTCGTGTTAGCCGATCGCCAATTGAAGCTGAAAGAGACAGCAGAGACAACAGGCATCTCAGGAGAACACGTTGGCAATATCCTACACGAAATTTTGGGTATGAAAAAGCTTTGGCCGCGATGGCTACCACATCTGCTCACACCATAGCAAAAACGAAATCTGTTCGTGTTTCGGAGGAGTGTCTGGCCAGGATCCAACGCAATTCAAGAGATTCCTTCATGCGTTTCGTAACCGCGGATGAGACTTGGCTGCACCACTACATATCGGAGACCTAGGAACAGTCGAAGTAGTGGACTCTTTCGGTCAAATCGGTTCCAAAGAAAGCAAAGACCGTTCCATCGGCCGGACTTCTTGGGCTTCCCTATGTGTGATCCTCATCGACTATCTGCAGAAGGGAAATACTACGGCGATTTATTAGCTCGTTTCGATGCAGTATTGAAGAAGAAACGGCCTCCTTTTTAACGGAAAAAGGTGCTTTTCTACCACGACAATACACCAGCTCATTCATCCCGCATCCTCGTGTCCAAATTAAATAAGTTGCGCTACGAATTAGTCTCTCATCCTCCATTTTTACCGGGCCCAGCCCCCAGCGACTTTTTTCTATTTCCAAACCCAAATGAGGAGGTCATCACCGCTACAGATGGCTATTTTACAGATCTCGAACCATCTTACTTTTCCGACGGCTTGAAGAAACTGGAGCACCGTTTGGAAATGTGTATTGAATTTCGAGGAAACTACATGAAAAAATAAAAATTAAAAATCACACCAATACCGTGTCTTTCTTGTCGATTCCGGAAACATTCGCCCTCGTATATATAAAGTATGTATAAATATCCTGGGCACCAACCCCAAACAAACACGAGTGCAACAATTGCCTCAAATAAGTATCACAATTAGGGCATATGCGATTATAATTGTCACACATTCGCGTCACAGGCGACCTGAACAATAAGTTAATGTGTGCCGACAAAGTATAGAATGCTGGAACACATCTCACAGACGGTTGAGGAACCAAAAAACTTAGCTTACTCAACAAGAAGGAAGAGCCAGCTTTATTATTGAGCAAGTTGTATAAAAATGGGAGATAGGCGTTACTGCGTCTAACTTCTAAAGATGTTACTGAAAATGAGTCTAACAAAATTATTTATATGGAAAATCTCTACAAGGGTAGGTGTTATTTTGTTTAAACCATAAGCATTTAAGAAAACGCCTTTGCACATTTTCAATGGTTTTTATATGAACATCATAATATGGACACCATGCAATTGTAGCATACTCAAGTTTAGAACGTACAAAGAAAATAACGGTTTTAATGAGGATACATTAGTAAAGATCCTGGCGTTGCACAATATAATACCCATGGTCTTTGTAGCAGAAGAAACTATTGCTGTAACGTGATCAACGAAATCAAGTCGAGCATCAAGCATGTTACCTCAAGGTTTTTAATCCTACTGCAACGAGTAAACACCCTAGTATCGATTGAATAATTGAACAAAAAAGATTACTTTTTCCTAGTGAAAGTAAATACTTTACACATCAATATGTTTAAATTTAATCTATTTTTCAGACAATAATTGTGTGAGTTTATAAAAGAGAAAGATCTTAATATCATCAGCGAACATTAGAATCTCGCAATCCACAACATGAATGATATCGGTGATGAATAGAAGAAGTAGTAAAGGGGCCAAATTGGAACCCTACGGTATACCTGATGTAATTAATCCGTCTGCTGATTCGGAACCACTGTAGAACACGTAAAACCTGCATGAAATTTTTCAGGTTTATAGTAGTCGATCGCTTATCCACAAAACCATGTTGAGCAGTTGGGAGATGACCGGTAGAATTTGAACCCAGTATAAACTTAATTTAATTAATAGGAACTTGGCTTTAAATAATATTGTCTGCTGAGATATTATAATAAATAAAGGGAGAGGACGTGAGTTCAAATCCTACCAGGACTGAATTTTTCAGAAAAATTTTAAAAGGATTGATAATTACAAGCAAATTGTAATTTATCATTTCATAAAATCACTACATTTACAGATATATCGGCAATTATATTTATAAGCGGTTTGAACAAGAAATAATATACTTTACGCACAATATAAACACTTCCCTAATCGCCCATAAAATCTTTGATGGCGAAGAAAGTAAATAAGATTTATACATGCAATAGCCGACAGAAGCCGAACTATCTGCGCCATGACAGGGAAAGTAGTTTTGATATTCTCTCTATCATAGGGGAAACATTAAGACCACCACTGTACATTAATATTTATAAAGGCCTTGTAATTGGGTATCTTTTTATCTGCGTTCAAAGTAATTAACGAATAATTCATAAAATCGACAACAAAATGCAATACCAATTAATATCACACCTACATTTCTATAAGTGGTTTATCCAGTTTTTAAAATGCCGACAGGCACTAGATTTAATCCGACGTAAAAGAGGATTGTATTCTTGTATTTCTCAAGAGTTAAAGAATTTTGCGCAAATAGTTAACAGAACTGCTACAAAGACAAAGCACTAAAGAAAAACATACAGACTTTGAGGCAATCTGATATTGATTTAGTCAAATTATTAACTAACAAAACTAGATGATAACACCTAATCTATTATTAGTAATAGAACTAGTGGCGAAAGTATTTCAGACTTTACGTCATCCTGCGCCGACAGCAAAAGTAAAAAATGAAATGTGATGAACAAAAAACTCTCCTTCGCTAGAATATAGAAGAAACTTCCAAGGATAAATTCTGATGCACATGAAAACACAAAAACAAATGTAAAAAGGTTTCGAACTGTGGACCCAAAGAATTCTCAAAATAAAAACTGGAATATTGTAACCAAAAGAAAAGCAAAAAGTAGGAAGCTCCGATAATTAAAGATGTTGTTAGTTGTAATCGACTTCATATCTCTAATTTAGAACCTAATGATGTTTTATGTAATTATATGAATGCAAAGGAAATTGATGCAGCTCAATGCGCATCGCCAAAAAGTAAGTAGCCTTTCAAAATCTCTTATTCGAGTATCACGAAGAAATTAATAAATCAGAATTGTGGCCCTTAAACGTGTATTAATGGTTTTTTAAACTGCCTAATAAAGAAACAAGGCAATTCCCCAAATTAAACGTAATGCCCCAAAATATACATTGCTTGAGAATTGTTTACAAATGCCGATTAACTCAACATTACTAAGATATTCTTCTATAACATTATTATAACAATAGCAAGCAAATCGTTTCTAAAATAATTAAAACCTTTGGTTACGATTATATATCTATTCAATGCCTTTTTGGCGTTTTTAAATATGCTTATAATTCTTTAGATATGTTTTTCTACAGCTTGAGAACTTTCAAATCAAAAATTGTAAGTATCTTGTTTAGTCAGCTTTAAGTAAACTTCCAAGATGTTTTTGTTTTGCCTCTCTTTGCAATATTTTACTTTAACCTATGCTTCTACGCTATGAATAGAGTTTATAGTCAGATCCAAACCTGATGATACTTGCGCAGAACACGATTTGAAGTTTTAGAGAGAGCAAGTAGTACAGAGAGACATCTATAGGCTGGGCGGCGTAGGGTCACGCTTGAAAACATTAGTGTGCATATTCACAGGTATAGCAGTAAACTCCACTCACACAAATTAATTAATTATGCGGAACGCAGCGTTTCGAGAGCACGTGGGCTCCCATTGTCAACCGTGTTACCGACTGGGTTGACCGACTGAATTGTACATCCACACAGTCCTTGCAATCGTCATTTGATTAGTGTGCATACTTGATTATTTGTCGTTTAGCTCTTGCATTGTGTAGTACACGTGTCTACTATATTTTAAGAGAAATAGGCATACAATAAAATCCTATAGTTTTTGTAACTTTTTAAATTAAAGGACACAAATACTTAAATAATATCTCCTAAAGAATTAATAGGCAATGATTATTAAAAGAGGAATAGTTTGATACGTTATTGTTGTACCCGATAGACTATATACTTTTCTTATTCCATGGTGCTTGTATTCGAAAGAAGCGGAAAATTTCTACGATTGCTTTGGTATCGATATTTTTTGTTTGGGTAGTACGAAGTCTTCACCACGCCTCATATCAGGTATCATCAGGTTTAAATCGGACTTTATTAACATTTTTGTACGGATGTACTGTCTGTTTCAAGATATAGTAGGAATGCAAAAACACTTAAACTTCAGAATATTCTTAATTTGGCACAGAAATTTTGAAGATTTGAGAAAATTATCGCAGTAAATCAGTAATAGGTTTCCTTATAATTACGCATTATACATTGAAACGGATAGTACGTTATATGTTTCAAATTTTCATTGCTTTTGTATCCGTCCCGTAATTGTAGATACACTTTATAAATTAAATAAGATGAGCTACTGGAAATAAACAATAATTAACAACAGCAACTAAGTATTATTCAAAAGAAAATCTACTCAAATATATCTAATAGATATCTATTAAGATAATAATCGGTAATACGCTGAAATAATTGAATATTCTGCAAACTCGTATTGATCTTTGGGTATTCCCAACAATAACAATGTAACAGCAGCTTAATCACAGTCACCACAAACGTGTTGCTTTTAAGTTTTGCGTAGGACATCATAACTAAAATTTATTCGAATCTGCATACAAAATCTTAAGAGTATTTTTTAATATTGATAAAACCTTTCTTTCGATGTTAATGTTTCTAGTTGTTATTGCAAAATTTCTATTGAAAGACTTTAATGACCACATTACTATTGAGGCGACTTACTAGTGTATGCAAGTATAAACGTAGTTTACATATTAATTAGGAGTAGTATTCTGATGACGAAAACAAGCTATTACGTAAGATTGTTGGTTATTAAAAATCGTTTACTAAATGCCAGTAATATTGTTTTATTCATGTGATAGTAATGGGTTTAAAATCGAACGTATTTTGTAGATATACTGCATGTCATAACATTCAAAATCTGAATAAATCTGTCACTCTTAAAACTTTCGTATTATAGTTTTGTAGAAATTTTGTCAGAAATATTGATAGTTACCAAATTGATTATGAATTGATTATATAAATTCTTCAGCATTTTCTCCCACATATCCATTACTTTAATAAGCTTAATTTAAACCTTTAATAAAATGCGCACATAGGTTAAATCGTTGAAATGTTTATAATAATATACAGTAAATTGAATAAAACATTGAACTTCCCCGCCTGCCTGTTTGCTGTGTATGCAATTACCGTATTTGGTAACTTACGATTAATCTCGTTAGTTTCTTGAAAGAAAAATGTTAGGTAATATCTTCATAAAGTATTCAGCTTTACCTCAAAATCTCCAGAGGTCTCTCCTCAGACCGATGATTAATTTTTACAACTCCAAGGAAGCAGGGTTGCCAAATACAACCAAATTTAGTTTTACTTTTTAACAAAGAAAGGTAATACGTTTTAGTTTCGGAGCTGGTTACTATACCTACCAGCCCCGAAACTGATCCCGATCAAGATATATCAACTACCCCCATTGTTACTTATGTCTTTTCAAACTACCTTGCTTTTGATGCAAGAGATTAAACAATTGATTGTGAGGAAATATGGAAAATGCAACAGTGCTAGCCATAAAAGAAAATGAAAACTATGACCTACATGTATGGTATGATAAATATCTGTGTTAAGGAAGACAACGAAATTCTTTTACATTTAGTAAATTCGTTTCTCAATAAAATCTCGTTATATCTCTATACATTTACTCCAGCGATCTTTCATAAGGCATTGAAATCATAGGATTTGCCGAACTCTGCTAAATAAATCTCTGTTTCGGGAATGACCTTTTTATTTGATGTATGGAGTATCAATTCGTAGTGTAACTGGACTAGTATTGCTGTCGCATTTACCGCAATATTCCATTTAAAAAAGTGTAGTTTTAAAAACAAAATTATATATTTAAGTACATTAAATTTTGTTTTTAGTTGTTAGAATAAGCGAGATATACTAAATAAAGAAAGAAACAAAACCTGAATATCACCTGTAGTTCCGACACTAATCGCAGTACCAATAATTTGGCAGACCTATTGCTATTTTCTGGGAAAAAGACAGTAAACACTTTTTTTAAATGTTTGATACTTCTTATGGTTTCCGAGATACCAAACGACAACGTTGAAAATAAAATAACCTATATACATATATACATTCTATAAAAACAGTTGACCAAAATCTTTGTGGATGGCACCAAAGCTTTCATCTCACTCATCATAATGTACATATAAAACAGAATCAAAGACGACGTTACAGTTGCAGCTACCGTTTTTCAATCCTTCAATGACAGGTTACCAGATAAACAACTTTTTTTAAAAACTTGTTCAAAGTTTTCCATATAGCTACCAGATTCTTAATTGTGTTTGTGTGTATAAAATATCTTAAAATATTCTATTACGTCAATGCTGGTAAGAAACGTAATTCCGTGTTGATTTTGTTTATCAAATTATACGCCATATCTCTCCCAATGGAATGTACGCTATCCTTGGCAATCGTTTGTAAGTACCGCATTTACGTTTTCAAAATTTACAATGCAGGACGTTTTATATTTACACTAAAACAACTGAAGAAAGGTCATCCGCATTTTTTATTAGTAACTGCTTCATTAAAGAACATAGCATTCCCTAGAACCACCTCTTTTCGCTAAAGAAATATACGCCATATACTTTTGACGACCAGTGGTTCGCAACTTTGTTTAGGTTAAACCGGAGAGAAAAAATATTGTCCTAATAAAAAAGATTTAAAGGTTTTGTGTTATTTTCCCGTTACAATTATTTACAACTTTATGCAAGGTATAAAATGCATCTGTCTTGTTAGCAAGAACTTAATTGCATAATGTAACTTATTTATGAAGATTACTGTATCTCAGATTAATATAAGTGTAAGGTGTAGAATATACGTGATAGTACATTGCTTAAAATAACTAATGGATGGTTTAAGGTTGCCTTTTAAATTTAAAATAGAATATATATATATATATATATTTTTATTTCAAATACCAATACAAATATTTCAGTTTAGTAATGAAAAATAATATCTTGTAGCAGGTAACCAAATAAAAAAATAAGCTTGTGCAGTTTCTGTACACAGCAGAGTGCCATGAAGTAGTTGATCGATAGCACTTCATTTTTATCTGTGTTCCACTTGAACATAAATGCATATTTTGTCGGGTACATACGCATTTGGTGACAATTGTTTAATTGCCAACGTTAATTCAACGTTGTTTACTTTATGAATACAAACTTGGTACCAAAGCTGCAGTGACGGCGCAAAAAATATGTGTTGCATTCGGAGATGATGCCGTTAGTAACCGAACAGCACAGATGTATTAAAGAAATTTTCTTTGTGAAATCTCAACATGGCCGATGAAGCAGGTTCTAGAAAACCGAAGATCATTAACGAGGATCTTAGACAACTTGTGAATGCAAATTCCACTAGCACGTACCTTGAGCTTGCAGAAAGATTCGATGTGAATGATGAAATCATTCGTTTGCATTTTTATAACTCGGAACATTTCACGGAACGATAATGGACCTACGACGAAAGGTGGATATTGTACTTAAATTCTTAGCGTTTATATCATTGGTTGTCGCCTACTGATTCGATACCAAACACTTCCAAGGCTACCTTCTACCCAAACAAGATTTTATTGTGTGTTTTATGGATAGTAACCGGAAGAGTCCATTGTGACTTTTTGGAAAGTCTTCTTTAGTCAATCAAAAAAGAGTGGCACTTTTACAGGATAGCTCCAGGCCGCACACCGCAAGATTGACCCGGGAAAAAAATTCTGAACTTGTCTGGGAAACGTTACCACATCCTCCATATTCTCCTGACATTTCGCCAAATGAATACTACCTTTTTTGTCTATTGGCAGCTGTATAAGGTCAGGGTCCGATCTGGTTACTTAGCAGCTCCGGTTAAACTACAGTGCGAAACGAAAATCTCCAGAAGACTGATGGATGCAGATAACTGGTGCCAATCCGATATCATGTTAGTCGCTAGCTACCCTTAATTTTGCAGCGCCTCATTTTTGCCCTCCTCCTCCTCTAGATAGAGCCCTGTATGAGGCATGGACAATTCAAAACTCTAGTTGATGTAAGAAATACAGTCCGTCAATTTTTTGATTCAAACTCCAAAGAGTTCCAGAAAAACAGCATACAAAAATTGGTGTCACGTTGGCAAATATTATTGAGTGTGATGGTAATTACTTCATGAATAATAATGTATTATTATTTCTTAATAGATATGTATATTTTACCATAAAGAACAGCACAAACTTATTTGGTTAGCTGACAAATGACATTTTGACATAATTGCGATTTTATTTCACGAATACCATCAATTATATTTTCTTTACCTTCTCAGCCTTTAATTACACTTTAATTTATCCTGAGCGAGTGCTTATCATAAATTTTATTCATTCAGGTTTGTCGAAGTTAATAAAAAACGCTATAGGGTTGCAAAAAATTATATATGGAAAAAATATCATTCCATATTTGTGAAATAAGCAACACTCTAAAAAATTTGAAAAAGAAAATCCAATGTAATATATTTCATCGACTTATTCATCAAGATCAGTACCATCATCTTCGCAATTGTCGTAGACCATCTCAACGGCAAAATGCTTCTTACATATGGGGACATTTCATTGATGCTGAAGATCGGTTCTTCTCCAGTACACGTGATCGATAGATACCATAATTTGGAATGTTGCCTTCCTTTCTTCTCGGTTCAACAAGCCGATAATAATTTACTTATTTTATTAATTGAGAATAACACTTGAGGTAAATGTCTAAGATGAGGTGCTCTTTGGTCTTGCTCGGTGACAAATTCTTCGGTGCTTAGGAACCCATTAGAGAGAGGCAAAAGAAACAATTGTCGCAGTTGTAAAATCTTGCAATCGGGAGGACTTCCATTTCGTGGTGACAATGAAACACTTGCATCCTCCAACAATGTAGAATGGTAAGAATTGCGTAAACATTTTCGTTATAAACGTAGCAGTCCAGAAGAAGCTTCATGCAACTGAGAGCAAATCATCGGCAGATTCATGCAACTACGGTAAGGTTTCAAGCCGGAAACCTACATTCTTAAAAAAAAAAAAACAAATACTGCGGAAGACTATAACAACAAATCTCCATCTGCCTTCTCAATTTTATCTACATGGATAACACCTTCTTTTCAATCCTTTATTATTTTTCTTCTCTAAGAAAATTCTCGCAAGATGCGCCACAACCTGATTAATTATGGACCATACGACACGTCTTTTTTTATAACCATTGGCGGGACTTTTAACCCCGAAGAGTAACTCGGCCAGAAGCTCGCCTGTTGTGTACCCGTGTGATTTTAGTTCACTCGACCGGGTTGTACCTGAAGACCAGAGTCCATATTTTGCTCGAGAGGTGATTTTCCTAACTTGGGTTCGTCAAACTGAACAACCCCAAGGTGTCTTTCCCTGTAGACTGCCGGGTAGTCGACAAGGAGGTGCACAGGAGTTACCTCTGCTCTTTCACACTTTCTAAATGAAGGAGAGTTTATTAGGCCCATGCGATGCGCAGTGCCCAGTTAAGGTCGTTATGAGCGCTCTCAGTTTAGTCCTGCTCACAAGGACTGCCTTACGCAGTCTTCCCTCAGCTGGATAAATCGCCAGAGATTTGCGTATCTTTAGACTCCCACACGTCGGTTCGGGACCTGAGAATGGTCGTCTACTGGCTAGCAAGTCACCTGTTTCATTCCCTTTGATCACCGAAACGTTACTTTACGATGTCTTTACTCTTTTTTTTTAACTTTTATGTAGTATATTTTTAAAACTTTATTAAAAACTAGCCTGAGTCTTCCACTACCCTTGTTGCTAGCTTTTTTTTGGTTCTCGAATTCCCTACCACGTAGAAAATTTGTAATACTTTCGGGCATCTAATTGTGATCTTCTTCTTGAGAAGATCACAAGAACACGAAAACCGAAGGGCACCTTTTCCTAAAAATGATTTTTATCATTCTATTGATTATGTAAATTAAATTAATTGGTCATTACACAGGTGCTACGTATTGTTTGGATTTAATTGTAGTATTTGTCCTTGTTCATTCCTTGTTATTGAAATTAGTCAATAATTAGCCCGGAAACTATATAGTACTATATACTATGTAATAAATATGCAGATTTAATAGTTTACAATCGATATGTCAAAATGGTGTTATGTAATTAAAGAACTAACAAAAATATTATAAGATTCATAGCAGAGATTTGTATACAAACGACTGTAAACATTAACAAACACTTCGACAGAAGGTTACTTAAGAGGTAAAGTTAAAATATTAATATCGAGGGCGATTTCAATATTTTGGAATTTGTACGAAAACTTTCGCCATTTAAAAAACACGTTGAGAAATTCGACGTAAATGATAACAAACAAACAACTATCAGGATCGTATAAGTTACCTTCCAAATTAGCGTTGTATAAAAATTAATAGAATCGGATCTTTTAGGGGAACTGTATGGAAATTCTTTACTATATACAATTATTATCAACTGCTAAAGGATGCGTTAGAAATTATTCCCATGCTTACAAGTTTTGTGCTCTTTTGCGTTTGTTTATTTAGTTTAATCAATTGAACGATTGGTTCTAATATAATTTAATACTATTACCTAAACTTTTATATTAATTAACGATTGCAAGGACTGTACAATTCACAGGTATAGCAGTAAACTCCACTCACACAAATTTACTAATTATGTGGAACGCAGCGTTTCGAGAGCACGTGGACTCCCATTGTCAACCGTGTTACCGACTGAATGTAAGAAACCCTATCACACATGCAAATTCTTTTCTACGCAGGCTCTAAAATTTCTAAAACATATGACTATTCACAATCTACTAGGTGGTCTAATATCTGGTACGTGTTTATTTTCGGGAAAGGATGGAACGATACGGTACGCTTTCGTTTCATCCTTTCCCGAAAATAAACACATACCAGATATTAGACCATTTAGTAGATAGTCATATGTTTTAGAAATTTTAGAACCTGCGTAGAAAACAATTTGCATGTGTGATAGGGTTTCTTATATTCAGTCGGTAACACGGTTGACAATGAGAGTCCACGTGCTCTCGAAACGCTGTGTTCCGCATAATTAATACATTTGTGTGAGTGGAATTTCCTGCTATACCTGTGAAAACTTTTATAGTCTCACCATTAAGTACATCCATTTTGTGATGGTATTTTTATGAGTAGCTAATAAGTATATAAGTTTAGAATCAAAAAAAAAAACAGAAATAATGATAATAATAAAATAATAAAAAATATCAAAACGAGAAAATTATATTGTCAAAAATGCGTTATTTACGCACATAACTCAGTAGTGGCTTCGTAAAAAAGATCCACCTCTACGTTCATTACAGTTTGGCAGAGCTTTAGCACTTTTCTAGAATTGTCCCCCTTTTTTAATTAAAATCGATATTCTTTCTCACTAAAATTAGACACTCCCATTAGTCGTTACCTACTTAATACAGAGTAGATATGAGCACATCTTGAAGATGATAGCCTTAGTGATTGACAAAACATCGATCATTCTTTGATATTAATACAGTAGAACCCGTTTATACCGGCAATATATAGCGTCATAATCGTCTTGGTTCCTAGAATTACCTATAGTAGACTACCTAAAAAACGTTGCATATAACGGCATCAAATTCTGATGAACTTCGGGATTTATGCCAATTGAAATGCATATGTAGGCAATAGCTACTGGGAATTTTCGTATTAGCGGCAATTTACAGAAGTACTTAGCAAGTATCTCATTTCTTAGAATTTATAAACCATCTAATAAACCAAAATTACATACTTTTTCAAATATAAATATATATCTGATAATAAGTATGTTGTAGTTATGTACGTATTTGCCATAATATTTAGTATACAATAATGCAAAATATGTAATAAAGTATGTTACGTATTTGATAAGTTATGTGAAAATTTGATCAATTACTGTTTTGTACTCGGGTGTAACGGCAAGAAACTGTCGGTCCCGATGATGACGCTATAATCGGGTTCTAGTGTATTTGAACACGAAAAGGTAGGTCATACATCAAATTTGAAACAATGAAATGTTGCGGTTTCTTTTAGATAAGGTCGAAGAATAAGTAAAAAAAAATTCTCTCAGATTAATACACGCAACTTTCGTTTGGCTCTAAAGGATAAATTTAATTTCCTTATTTTTTCAACGTGTAAATAATTAATTCATAAAATTCAAAATTTCGCGATATCCTGTAGGATTCGAACCCACATCTCTTGTCCTCTAGACATCTACGTTTAACAATTATACCACGAGGACGTGGGAAGGAATCTCCTACCGAGGAAATTTATCATATAAAGCAGACGGAGGTTACATATATTAATTAATTAATTATGGACTTGACATTAAATAAATATTATGTCTGTTGAGATATTACGATATATCTGCAGGCATTCTTCGATCAAGGTATTAAAAGTGCTTGGTTCCTACGGTCTTCATGGCGTAATTGTAATTGGTTAATGCAGTTGTATAGCAAACCGGGCCTGTAAGTTCGAATCCTACCGGATACCGTGAAGTTTTTAATTACACGAATACACAAGGGAAATTAAATTTATCAAATATATTCTCTTTTAGCTTAATATCCTGCTACAGGAACAGTGCTGATTAACATAACCAAAGAATAACAAAACTATACAGATAGGAAATTGCTGTAAAATTATTAATGTTCGTTTTCTTTTTAGTTATTTATGCTTACTTTACTTGTAATTAATTAACTTGATTTTAGATTTATCGTAAGATTGTTTTTACCTTTTAGCGAGAAAAAGAGAATTTTACAAAGCATACATTTTTGAAATTCAGTTAGTCGACACCCTGTATATCAAGAAAAACTGCATTTCTTTTTAAAAAGTGATAATGAACGTTAAAAATTTAGAATAAGAGAGAAATGAATGGTACTTTTTCAAAAGCGTATTTTGTTGAAAAAAGAAAATACAATAATATTTTTAAATAGATCGGTAGAACTATAACAAGTTAAACAAAAAGAAATCTCTTCAAGTCAACAAAAACATTTCAACATAATCGTAAATAATAAATGTTACTTCATTAAATGTGTAAGAAGATGTATAGGACATACCCAGTTAGCATTACGTCTAAGTTCACTAAATTATATCCCCCTAATTACAAACAAACACAAACCATTCTAAGCGATGTATTACATTTTAACCTAAATACACAACATACCTGTACGACAAACTAAATTAATTCATAAGCATACATTCATTTTACTTTAACAATAAGAATCAGCTAACATAGCGCTTGTATTCGAGGCCACGGGTGTAACACACCTTGGACTGTATTGTACACCTATGCACCATATAAACGAAGAATATTATGCGCATCTTCCGCAGAATTACAAGCAGTAATTAGGTACTCGGGATTGTTAAAATTTGACGCGCAATTGCACAAGGGTTAATTAAATTTACGTTCGCCAAAATGAGGTAAACCACATTCCCCAGAATAATTTAGAAATATCTGTTAACGTCGCGATTTTATCTACAAAAAGGATGATTCACCTTATTTGTAAATGAAGTTATTATTTGAGTTCGAATTTTACGGATAAAAATAAATGTAATGTTTGGAATATGTCCGATCTAGACTTAAATAACGAGATTAACAGTGTAAAAGAAAATTATTATATATATCATCACTCAACTTAAGTCGATTTAGTTTGCACGTGTGTGATTGCGTGTAATAGTTTATAGCAGAAACGAAGTAAATACTGCTTAAGATTTTTAAAATTGCATCGAAATAATATCTGTAACGATACCATAATGGTATGTGTAGGTCTGCTGGTTCAATTGACTCTCGCCTTAAAGCTTTTTTAGTTTATTTACAACAGATAATTTTTCGACTACTACAAAGTTATACGAACAATTTCTTAAAAATGGGTCCTTCTTTGAAGAACTGTGTCTGCTGTTATAATAATGCATTGAAGTCTTAGGACATTCTGTATAGTTAGCACTAATCTAGAATAAAAGCGTGGATTGTGAAAGTAATTATAAGAAAAATAAAAATATTTAGTGTGTTCTAACACAATTCATACAAAAATAAGAAATATAAAAAATAGCAGAACTGAAATACAATGTACACTATTGCTCATAAGTTCAAGACTACTTTGATAAGTCTATACTAACACTTAATTAAAAAGAGACAACACATTTTTAATGTGTATTTATTAGAAATTGTAATACTAAGACGGAGGGAGATTACATTATAGAATGTATGTAAGTTTTTATCCGTATACATCTAAATAGAACTTTCACAAAAAAATCCATAAAATCTTTCCAAATCTCCACTTAGAATTACGTGATTTCTACAAAAGCTTTGCTAACCTTGAATTCCACTGATGTACTTTTTTGCTTAGCACAGTTTATCGGTTAATCTTTCTATAGGATTAAATTTCAGTGGCCATATTTTTGGTAACTTTCCCTTGTAAGAAGATCTTGTTTTCGTGTTTGATTAAAATTTCTAAACTTCTCTACGCTTAAAAACACATCGAAGAAATTGCATAGAAAACAATACCTAACATAATGCTGCCAATACCACGAGTAGCTTGTATTTAGCACCATTGTGTTGTATACGTTTACGATAAAACAAGAAAGATCTACAGCTGTGGCCATATGTATTCGCCACCCTTTTTTGTTTTTTATTCCGACGAATATATAAGAAATAAAAGAAAATTGATGGATGAAAATGTTTCATTGTGAGTGTATGCAGATATATACAGATATTGTTTAATATTTGGTAGCTCCTCCCTGGGCTTTTATCACCGCACGAATTCGTCGGGGCATACTGCTCACTAAGTTGTAGCACTGTTCGGGGGTGATTTTATTCCACTCTTCGAATGTTTTTGTTTTTAAGCATTGCTTTGTGGTAGACGAGTATTTAGCTACATTTCGCTTTAAAATGTACCATAAATGCTCAATTGGCGATAAGTCCGGGGATTGTGCCGGCCATTCCAGGGCCCCGCACGTTATTTTCCTCGAACCAGCGCATTACTTGGCGAGATTTATGGCACGGTGCATTATCTTGTTGGAAGTAATACTCTGGCTCATCATTATTGAATAATTTTAACGCACACGGTTCCAGAACTTCTTCCAATATGTCGATGTACGTCCGACTGTTCATTCAGCCCTCGCAGACGAACAGTTCTCCGACGCCTGTTGCACTCATGGAACCCCAAACCATTATGCTACCACCCCCAAACTTGACAGTCGGGATGATACAGTTTGGATGGAAGGCCTCTCCTCGCCTGCGTCGCACGTATTGAGGCCCAGGTTTACCACAAAGCTACCAACAAAAACATGAATACTGTTACATTTTGGAACCCATTAAAAAGAATAAAAATACTGTAGATACTAGGAATTGAATACCGCAAATACAATAATTATGTATTACTTACCTCGATATTTGACTCATCCGTCCACATAACATTGGCCCAATTGTCAATGGTCCAGTCGCGGTGACTTTTAGCCCACAGCAGTCTCTTTATCTTTTGTTGCGGAGACAACTGTGCTTTATGTCGAGCTTTGTATCCACTTAAATTTAATTCACAAAGACGTCTTCTAACCAAAGACATCCGCTCTAAGACTCGCTCATCTCTGCTAGTTGTCTTCCTTTTTCGACCAGTTTTCGGTTTGTTTGTCAAAGATCCACTCTCTTTGTATCGTTTTATCGTCATTCTAACTGTCGATCGCGCACATTTCACTTGTCGGGCAATAGCAGACGCCGACAACCCTTGCTTTTCTAACACCACAATTTGTCCTCGCTCTACCTCCGTCAATTCGCGTGTTTTCGGCATTACTTTTTACTGTATACTATCGTATTACACAGACAAAATCACAGACACAATATCTTCACTCTAGCTAGCTCAACCTTACTCTTACAACTTTTAAGAAAGACTGAAGAAATATTCAGAAATTACAATTTTACGTCTATTTTCTAATTTACTCAGAATGGCCTACAATAAACCATTAAACCCTCATTACCAGGTACCTAGTCAAGTCCGTCATCGACCCTGCTTCTTAGAAATACAATAATATTCGTGTAACACATTCAAAACGAGAGTGGCGAATACATATGGCCACAGCTGTATATTAACTGGCGATGGACATACTCTTTGTAATCTTAGAAATATTATCACATTACATGTTAGAATATTAGCATGACATTGATTTCAATTTAGTCTTTTATAATACGCGGTTCACCCGTTGCATTGTTGAATGAAATATATCAAATTCTTACTACTAGTAATGAAGAAGATACTCATTGTATCTGACAAAAATCTATATTCCTACTTTAATTCTACTGTTATCAAATTTAATTAACTTGTGCAAAGACAATTTGTTACATAAGGGTTACTTAATTATTATAAAATGAGGAGAAAGTATGAAAGACAACGGCCCATTAGACACATGAAATGCGACTTGGATATCTAATAGAGCGAATGGGAATGGGTTAGATAGTATGCTCTTTATCAATTTTAGATTATTCAAGTTAGATAGGGAAATTAATCAAAATCATCCAATTTATTTTCTTCTATTCTGAATGTGGTCTCTTTCTGCAATATTAAATTACCAACAAATATATGCAGTCTCAGCAAAATTAATTTAGTTGCTTGAATGCTTATAATTATAATTCTTAAGATGTATATCTATCGCAAGATCTCCAGCAATATATTTTAAAGATTCCGCCAACCATGACAGAAAAAGGTAGGGTAATTAATCTTCTGAATTTATGTGGTGATTCTAACCCTTGTCTGACTGAGTAATAAAACTTTTTGTGATTAAATGTAGTACAAACAAAATACTGACAAGAACTTCATAACATTCAAACCAGGTGTAATAATAAGTAATAAATGTCACCACTAGCCTTGGAAAAATACTGTTTTGTCAAATTGAAGTTGCAACCTTTGAAAAGTAAATTATTTTTGTGTACGTTTAGAGAACTAAAATTAAGTACAGTCGATATGGAACATATGTACAAACTACGAACTCCTTTATTCTGAACGGAATACCTTTACCCTATAATAGCCTTCAATTTATAGTGAAAAATCGTAAACAAACGCGTTGTGACATTCACTAGGGATACTGAGTATTTGTGGAAACAGTTAGTATGTAAGAAAAACGCTCTAGTTCTTACAAAATTTCTATATTTGTACCAAATGTAGGCTTCGTGTACAACTTATACACATCTTCGGTAGTGAAGTTGAGTTGAATTCATTTACGTTCAGATAGACGGATTCGATAAAGAGCAGTTTTTCGGAAGTATTTATCATGGCCGTAATAAAATATGAAAATAGAACAAACGGTTATTTTAATACAATGAAAAATTTAACACTGAATAGTAAAGAACTTGTACAAAGTGTTTTAAAACAGCGAGTAACGTTAAAGCAAGGAAAGAATTATCTACGGAGACGCGTGCTGAAATAGTGGCATATCACAATATTGATAAAAGTAATCGAGAGATTGCTAAATTACTGAAATACCGTGGATTATAATGGTAAATCGTAACAAAGAAGTGGCAATAAACAGCAAATCGGACGACCAAAAATAACAACACCAGTAGAAAATTGAGCAATTGTAATTAGGAACAAATTGTTGTCGAAGTAAATATTTTGCGCCAAAAACTAGTTAACGTCACCACGGTAAAAAGGGGTTTGCGCCACGCTGGTTTGTATGGAAACCGCTACTATACAAAGCAAACAAAGCTAAACGGTTAGCATGGGCGAGAGAACACAAAGACTGAACGTTGGAATATTGGAAGAAAGTGATCGGGACCGACGAATGTAAATATCTCACCTTTGGTTCAAACAGAAGAACGTTTGTCCGTAGATCGAAAAGGAAACGAACACTTGAATCCTGAATTGTACCAACAACGAAACGTAGAGGAGGATCGGTTACGATTCGGGGTTGTTTTAGCGGTACCTCTGCGGTTGATTTGCTCAAAATAGATGGTATCCTTAGAAAAGAAGGTTATAGGGAGATATCGGAGACGAAGGCCATCTCATCTGGAGCATGATTAATAGGTGAAAACTTCGTGTTCCACCACGATAATGATCCAAAACACACTGTAAAGATATGCCGTGAGTATTTAGAATAACTGGAGCACAAAAATTGCTCTTATGAAATGGCCACCCCAAACTCCAGATCTGAATTCAATCGAGTCTTTGTCGGAGCAACTCAACCGACAGATTCGAAAATTTGCTCCACAATCGACAACGGTACTTTGGGCGCAACTACAGAGCAAGTGGAGTCATTGACGAATCTCACATTTAAGTTAATTTATCATTATCTGATAAGCACATTTGAAACAGAATAAAGGTTTGTTTTATAATTATTTTTTGATTTATTTTTATAATATTTTAAATGTGGATAAAAACTTATGGGCGGTAGCGTTTTTACGTTAGTTATAAAAAATATTTTTGTCTGCATCCATGTATTTTTTTGTAACCAATTCCAGACTTAAAATATAAACGTTTACATAAAATTTTGCTATTATTTCACACATATCATTTTCTTCCTACGTACTGGATATCCGTATAATGAACGTCTATACTATACAAGTGAATTACTTTGTTTAATAACATTATTTTACTACGCTTTATTGCAGTTATTATACAGTTTTGTGATATTATAGTACTTCTACTTAAAATAATGATTATTATTATTATTATTATCCTATCCAGGGAGACTAAGGGCGATTTTTCTCTTAGAGCAAGGAGAATGTGAATGTTATGGAGAGAACACCACTCGTGTGCAACCAATCTTCTGAGACCTTTAATAAAGACGAAATGAACCTCCTAAATAAAGGATTAAAATATAGTATTCGCGGACCGAAATCGCCCGTTGAGAATTCAATCGCCTCAATAGAAACAAACATTAGAAACTTAGATGTAGCTACAAAAGACTTCGTTAGAAACGCGTGCAAAATTCAGATTTCGAGGAATTTAGAAAATGATAAAAATTGCGGCCAAGATAGGAGGAATTTAGGAATTATTAAAAGTCTGAGAAATAAAAATTGTTTTTACCTTAAAGCAGATAGTCGGTAACACGGTTGACAATGGGAGCCCACGTGCTCTCGAATCGCTGCCTTCCGCATAATTAATTAATTTGTGTGAGTGGAGTTTACTGCTATACCTGTTAATTACTGTACATTTTTATTTGTTTTCTCCAAATCGTGTTAAGCGGTAAATCAAGAATCGAGGCGGTTACAATAATGTGAACATTATAAAGTAGTCTGACAGCAGCAAAAAATCCTCCTTCTGTGATGATCTTGTCATGTATCGCAACACTGGGTCCAGGGCTGCTATATTTTGGAAAAAGAATCACGGACCAAAAAAAGAAGAACCATGTAAAAGCGTTTTGAAAGGTTATTTGTTGCCATATATTGAAAGTTTAAGTTACATTAATGTACAATAGGAAGAGCAAAGTGCCTAGATTCCTTACCAGGGGAACTCCTGAGGTAAGTATAAAGAAACCTGATTTATAGTCAACACGACATATGTATACAGTTTCGTTTCGTGCCGCTAGTTTCATTAACTATGACCTCAAATAAATAGCTAAATTTTCCAAGCAATACTCTTCAAATATTAGCGTCAGTAAACTTCTGCTATCTTTTTTGGTAAAAAAAAATCATATTGATTATGCTTCTCCCAACATGACCTTAAGGGTATTAAATATCGCGGTAGCTTCTGATAAATCCATTAAAACCCTTTGATCTTAGGCTTAAGTCACACATTAGTAAATGTATTTGTAAGGCTTATTCCCATTTGAAAAGTCTCTACCCTGACAAAAACCGTTTGCCTACAACGTCGAAGAAACGTATATTTGGTGCTCTCGTACTATCGCACTTTAATTATTACAATGTTATTTATGGGCTTTGCCCGGACTGAGTTACAGCTCTGAGAATTGAAAAAATTCATGTATGAGCTTTATATACTGTATAAGAAGGCACAAACATTTGTTCCATAAGCTTTTAGATCTAAGATGGTTGAAAATGTATTGTCGACATTGGTTCCGACAGTTTTGCTTCTACTATAAAATATTTACTCCCAAGACTTCTTCGACATAGATTCGGGAGTGATATAGATAATTAATGTAATGCATTAATGCAAGATTTCCTCATTATAAAAAGCATTTAAATAAATTTTATCCCTAGTAGTCCATTGCAATGAAAGCTTTTGTATATTTGGTGATAGTGATTTTTTAATTTAATGTTATTGATATGTTCTTGAGTAAACCATATTGGATATTTGTGAATGACAATACTACGTATCATAGACTACATTTTACAAACGATCATCAAAACTCGAAAAGTTTGCATTGGCCTTTGGACTGTTAGGCTGTAATCTACTATTATTATTAAAAAATGATTTTCAAAATATTGCACCTCAATCAGCAAATCGTATTTATATATCCATAGAGGATCTACATATATTTACGCAAATTTCATTCAAATCTGTGAGTCACAGTTGGAAGCGTTTCCTTGTTAATTAATTACATACAAGAAGGATTTCTTTGTAGAAATATAATATCATATATATCTAAATACAACAGTGACTTTAATCACGTACCTCGATCAAAGAATGCAATGAATAAACACTTCCTGCACATTGCGTTTTTATTTTCTGTAAATATCCTAGTCGCAATGTCACTGCGGTGCGATTTACATATCGTATTGTCACAATGGTTATTTGAATAACTCGCATGTGTTCACGCGAAAACTAGGACGACGAAAGTTTGATTTTTGCAATAAAAATCTCACGATATTGTGTGGGAAACGTTTAAAATACTTAACGCCATGCATTTATAATGAAATTGCAGATATTTTCGAATTCGTATCGCGTATACAATGAAGTAAGTCACGACGTAAACGTAACTGCATTGATTTTTAAATCAATCATGTTTACATTCGATTCCATTCACTTTTAAAACGGTAGTATGTAAATTTATACTAAATACTATAGCGTAAATAAAAACAAAGGAATAAAGAAGTGATTATTCAATTTAGAATAAAGAAGGATAATGTTAAAACTCACTTTTAAATTCGGTTCCTTGCGGTGGACAGGGTCCCTTATCTAATAAACACGCGGCGTAATACAGTACTAAACGCTTCTGATTCAATATGTTTTCGATATCGAAGTGGTCGTACCTCGTAGTATAATACCCGCCCGGCGGATCCGCTCCATTTACCGTAACGAGCACCGCACTGAAGACGCTCAAGAGTATGGTGGGCAACATTTTTCTGGTATGCGAAATCGCTGCCGGTGCCACTAATTATATATCCACCTATACGTGTATCGTACGCCTCTAGTCCATAGGAGACGCACGTACATCCAGCAGAACCATGCACGCAGAGTGGATGATTAGCTGCACTATCGGCGAACGCGTTCTTATTGGAAAATTACGCACTGGTTCGACACCGATCGGGTAGAAGGAGAGGTTACAATTGCATTATTGCGATGGCCTTCGCTTTGAAGCTGACAAAAGAACGGTGGATAGCTATCTAGGCTGTGGAATCTAATTATACCTACCCGCGGAAACTGTAACAAGTCGTTACGATAATTAGTGCTGTAATTGTCACTGAATACTAATATTGTACACTTTTTTAATTTATGTGGTGTGTAATGAGAATAAAACGGTTCTTTTTATAATTTTCTTATCCAACTTGTGGATTTCCTTCAAAATAGTTATCTTGGGAAGCAATATTGCACTGGAGATGTTTGGGCACCCTTCATAGCATAGGTAGAACCGAGATGCTAGAATCGTTTTCAGCTGGTCGCTTATGGCCTTTCAAAAGTCCTCCAGTGTTATTTATTGATATCAATTTTCAATCTTGACGAAAGAAAAAAGTCGCAACGACTCGGGTTTGGTGAATGATACTAGGGATGTCTTTTAAGTCTTGCATGCTAGGATATAGGAAGCGCCACTAATCAGATTTCAGTACTAAAAATTAACCACCACCTTTAGTTAACTTCAATCCAAAGTTTCCGTGCGATACGTGTAGTATTGTAGCTACAACGAACAGTCAAAGTTGACAAGTTAGTTGAAAGTAGAATTAAACCGGCAATATTTTTTTATAACTTTCAAACACAATTATCTCAACAACAATTCCTTGGCGAGTTGGCTTTTCTTTTCCGTAATGAAGCACCACATCGGTCAACAATTTCTCGTTGGTATGGAGAATTGAAACGCGGACGGATTAGTCTTGGAAAACGTGGATCTTCTGGGCAAGATCATTAATGAAGATCGATATGTGACATAACACGAAATTGAGGCGTCTTTGGGAATTTCAAAGACTTTTATTCAAAAAATTTTGCAAGAAGAATTATGTGTAAAGAAATTAGCTCCCCGTTGAATAACGCATCTGTTGAGCGAAGAACAGGGAGCGGCTAGAGTGAATTGGTGACAACTTCATAGCAACATCGTCAGTGGTGATGAATGTTGGATTCACTCGTGCGAGCCACGAAATAAATAGAAGCTATCTGTTTGGATGTTCCAAGGTCAAGAGAAGCCAACAAAGGTTATCTGTTCTCGAGGTTTTTCCATAAACATGGTCGCGACATTTGTCCCGAAAGCAGGTCAAGTAGTAATAATTCCTGTACAAGATCAAAGAACAATTACTGCCGGTTAGTATACAACCGGTTGGTTTGTCGCAAATCATCCCTGAGCTTCGAAAAACCAACCCCAAACGACGACAAGACAGTGCAAATTCGCACACGACAATTGTATTTTTAATGTAGCAAAACGTCGAAAGGTTAAACCATTCTCTGTGTAGTCTGGACCTAAGTCCCAACAATTTCTTTACCTTTTCAAAAATTAAAAACGGACTGCGTGACCAAAGGTTTCAGTCGTCACCAGGATGAGTTGATGCCTTCAAGAACGTAATTTTGACGGTACCAACAAACGAGTGGAATAACTGTTTCCAGAGTTAGTTCGAGCACATGCAAAAGTGAATTAGTCTTCGTGGAGAATAGTTCGAAAAACCATAAAGACTTTAAAAACTATTTACTGTTTTATTCCAGCTCTATATGCTAAACTTAAAAGACAACCCTCGTAATAATAATGGTGGTTGTTTAACATCGGGTGCTCAATCGTATCAAACACATTAGGAAAACCACAAAGAGGCAAGCCACGTATATATGTTCGCGTTTCTTGCTTATATTGTTATAAAAGGTCGCGATTAGCTTGAAAGTGCTCTTTCTAGAGTGGCAGCTATGCTGATTATCATCCATTGGTTTAGATATCGCCTGTTATTATCAGAATCTACGTAGGTTACAAACTAAACACCAAGAATTCTACGCATCTCTTTGCTGAGAGAATTAAGATGTCATTGTATTATCACAAACTTGGTTTTTAGAAGAACTTCCAACTTGGAATACTTTTAAACATCATATACCGTACCAGAATATCTCAAATAACCCAATCGATCGCGAGGAGGTGGTGGTTTGCTTGCTATAAAATATTCTATTTCATCATATAACCTAGATCTATGTAATATCCATACCTTACATTCCAATATCAACTTAGTGAAATTCGCAACTGCAGCGCTACCCTCGAACACCCTACATTAATTCGAGGCTTCTGTCTGTTGTGTTTTTAAACTATATTCAAACCGCTTTTCTTATCAAAATTCAAAACAACTGATCAATATATCTCTAACATTCTTATATATGTAAAAACTTATAATAAACATCTTTAGGATATATACATAAACAATTTTATGAAAAATCTATTTCATAAATCATATTAAACTGATTTGTTTAGTGAATGTTGTTGAATATCTTCCAAAAACAATTTTGTTGCGCACTTTTTATGTTTCTTCTCATTTTTATATCCATTTTCTTCTCCAAGATATTCAAAAAGATACTGTGATTGTTATTATTAATACATAGGCATGTTCATCACTAAAGTAATTGATTTTTGCCTTGTGTTGAGATACACGTGCATTCTACAGTTTAGAGGAAACGACGAAGGCTTGAAATACTACTTTTTGCAATACTTGATTTTTCACAAAAATATAAAAAAATAAGAAACCTGCGTCTAACAAAAGAACTACAAAGCGTAAGACTGCAAAATGTTATTGCGACTTATTTTGGAATTAATTGAAGTGTTTTTCAGTTTTATTAAAAAAAAAAAACACGGACTGCGTTGTACATAATGACACAATAGAATTATTCATGACTGCATGAATACATCCTACATTATTGTGGTTTATATCGCCCAGAGTATTCGTCTCCCCTTCATAAAAACAACAAGCAATAATGAAAGGCGCTAAACATGTAGCTCTTTGTTGCCAGAACTTTTGCTGTTTTTCTTTTACTTCACGTATGCATATATTGGCTCATAACTTTTATTACTCGAGCATGGTATAAGTAAAGTTCTGAGATGTGGTGCTATAAACGTTGAAAATTCATGCTGGTGTAAATTGCAAGAACGAAACGCCATTGTCAATTTTTTCATCCATAAATTACTAGAGCTTAGTTAGCATAAGCGTGCTAATGAAGTTCTTGCAGGTATAATGTAAGTTTTTCATTCATTATTTAAATTTTTTGTATAAATATGACATACCAAAACGAAGTTTGAATAGTTTATTCATATTTTTTGGAAAAAAGGAACAGATTGTGAAATGATAATATAAGAGAGTCAGATTTCCGTATATCACTTGAAACTGCTGAGTGACATTAGCTAAATAGAAATCCCTGATATATAAAGCAATGTTGATAAAACTTACAAAATATCAAAGTAGTTTAGCTACAACAATAGTTCTCACTCGATTACTACAAATTACGCATTTTTTACTGTCACCATTGCTATTACTACTGTAGGTTGGGAATTTTTTTCGGCCTCCTTTATATACTCCTTTTGCTTTTATACTTTTTAATGAAATAATAATAACAATACTTTATTTACCAGTTTTTCTGCATTGCATTGTCACAATACAGAGTACAGGCAATTGCATAACACGTATGAATAACAAGAAATGTGAAAATAAAAATAAAGCAGGTATATAAACGAAGATATTATAAATAACGTGCAATTCGATAATGTAAACAGCTTAGGGTACTAGTTATTTCCCGATTTACGTGCGTAATTGAATCGATCAGAAGAATATTTACGTAAAGCCACAATCTGTAAAATTAAGCGATTCGAGTCACAAATTTTACAACGTGCGTCAGATACATACGGAGGCCCGGGAAATCGCAGAACCTTAAAAAATGCCCAAGCACATAGAATGGAAAAGCGTCTGTATAAATGGTTTTTAAAACAAATCATGATCCAATTAACGGTGATTTAATTAAAGAGAGAACAAAATTATTGAATGAAGACCTAAAAGAGACCGAAAATTTTGTAGCCAGTGACGGCTATCTAAAAAGATTTAAGAGGGTGTATGGAATTCGACTGTTGTCGATATCTGGGGAAAAATTGTCACCATCACAATTAGTGCAACCGTTTAAGGAAAAGTCAATGAACAAAATCAAAGAACTACATTTAAATGAGGAGGAAATATATAATGCAGATGAAACCAGTCTTTATTGGATATTATTACCTACAAAAATCTAGGTCGCATCACATAAAAAATCAGCTCGGGCTAGAAAGGCGGAAAGACAACGCATAACTTTTCTAGCGTGCACTAATGCTAGTGGTGCACACAAAATAAGGCCACTTATAATAGGAAAGGCAAAAAATCCTCGGTCATTTAAAAATTTTAAAAGTCCCGTTGATTATAATAGTTCACAATCCGCTTGGATGACCAAATGCATATTTCTGGAATGGTTCCACAAGCACTTTGTCTCTTAGTTATGGCAATAAAACCGTAACAATAAGTAACGTAATTTAATGATACATATTCAATTTGTAGGTGAAAACATTTCTTAAGAAAGCAAAATCTTCTAATAAAAGCGGTGTTAATCTTGGATAACGCACCAAGTCATCCTCCAGAGGAACAATTAAGATGCAACGATGGCTCAATTTTTGTTATGTTCATGTCGCCCAATCTAACTCCACTTATCCAACCGATGAATCAAAATGTAATAAAAATTACTAAATTGTATTTATCGAAAATATCTACTTTCGTCTCTACACTATCAGAAAATCCTAAAAACATTTCTGAATCTTTAAAGCAACTAACTTTTCATGAAGCAATTTTAAATTTAGATATGGCGTGGAATGCCCTTGACCAACAAACAATCAGACAGTGTTGGAAAAACAGTTACTATCTGATGCTGAAGTTATCGACAGTGCATCATCGGACGTTCTCAAATTATTAAAAGCAATAAATCCCGATATTGTTTGCACAATTACCGATGTTAGTCTATGGAATGACGAGAAAGAGACGGATGATGCACATGAAGAGGAAGATGGGGTGGCATTAGAAAATACCAAGCTTAAATTTACGCAAACAAAAATAGGACATCATTTTTCAAAATAATGCAACATTTATTTTTTATTTTTTAAAATTATATGTATTATGCTATTTATTATTCATAATTTATTTTTTAATAAACATACGTATTTTCTTTTATGCAATTTCTTTATAAATAAAGTAAGGCTCCCTAATGTAAACTTTTAGTAATGTGACCAGCATCTATTATATGTTCGAATAACTGTTCCCGCTGGTATGAACAGTCAGTCATAAAAATTGCGACGACTATTTATTAAAAAATCGAACGCCGACTTCACTCGAAATGAATAACGCGTATTTCTCGGCTTTTTTAACTTATAAAAATCTTATTTCATCCTCCCTTTACTCACTGTTACAACCATCGTCAGGTCAATAGTGTGCTCATTGTATACAGAAGCGATACGAGTAACTTTGAAACACCAGCAGGCTCCTCTATTCTGTTGCCGAAAGAATTATCCATTTTTTACATTCTAAGTGGAGTGATTACTATTGATAAGTGTTTTTGCTATATTCCAAGAAGTTTTAGTTTTGTTATATGTATGACATTGCAATTAAATTCTCGAAGTATGCTTTCTTCAAGTTCTCGGTATGAATTCTAAGTTGCTCTTTCTACTTTGCGGCTTTACGGCTCTGAAATTTAAGCAATATTATTTAACTGAACAATCTTAAGCAGTTAAAATTTAAAATAAATTATGCCTTCCAGTGTTTTGCAATAATATATACAAAAACACATAGTAGAATAAAGTCCACATTTTTAATAGTTTTTAAATACTATGGGAATTTTTGTTCCGATGCTATTATGCAAAATGCTGAAAACCGGATCTTTTGTAAACCATAATAATAATGAAAAAACATCATTCTAGTTTGTGCGCGTAAAACTAGGATTGGGGGAATTCCATATTACCTAATTTTCTCTTATCGAATCTTGTAACTAATCAATTATAAAATATTACTATAAATTTTATACACTTCAAAGTTCCTATCGATTCCTTTATTGACCCTGACATACAAAATCTCTAAAAATCATGTATATTGTGAAACTAATATCAATTAAATTAGACGTAAACTTTTTGTTGTCGCTTTATAGATGAATAAGATTTATTTTTAGTTTCATAGAAACACATGCACGCATATATTTACATTCGTTCGTTTCCAGATTAGTGCTATGTGAAACCACGCACGATGTTGTTTGTAGGTGTTACGTAGACCTATCATTTGTCAATTAGTGACATTATTCTGTAATTAGTTTACGAGAATAATCATCGTTTTTGGTAGAGGTGAATGCTCCATTCGTCAGGTAGAATAAACAGGAAACCTAATTTCCTCTGTGAATTTGTTAAAACAGTTGAAACATATACGAGATAGTATGAGAATTAATTTTAATTAATTACTTAGATTTATATGAAGCGATCCTAAGGTACACTATCGCTCATAAGTTTAAGACCATTTATTTATTATTTTTTAGTAGCACTTTCTGGAAAAATAATGTTAGCTCTTAAGGAATAACTTAGATACATCAGCGATCCTCGCAAAAGTAAGGCACAGGGAGCACTGTTATAGGGATTATAGACATTTGAAAGGTTAATCTCTTTCGAAAATAACTACGGTAAAACAAGAAATCAATGAGAGCTTTATTCTACGAGCTGACCACACAATTAGAGCAAGGTGGAACGTTATACATACAGAAACGTCAAGATGTATTAAGTCCAGTGAACTTTCTGCTTTCAATTTGTCTAGTGTAAGGATAAATGAATATACAGTTACTCATGAATGTCTACATATACAGTAAAAATTTAAAAATAAGCACTACAAAAAAGATTTTAAGTATATTTATAATTGTAATACAATTATAAATATATTATAAAGTTTATTATAATGTAAAACTAAAAATATATAAGGTTAGGCGCAAGTAAATTGTTTTCGTACAGAAAAAAATATCTATAGAAAATCTCACGAAAGTCTACATATAATGTATATAAAAAAATGCCACATAAAATGTATACGGAAAACCATTTATAATAAATTAGTACTTTGTTACGCCACCAATAGTACTAATTACAGCAGTTATTTGTGTCCATTCTTCTACTATAGTGGGGAATCGCGTCCAGTTATAACCCTTTTTCTTAAACGAAGTTTTAATTCTACCTATAAATGTTCAATAAGGTAAAATCCGGCGACTGATGGGGAGAATGAACTTGATGTTGCACATTATATAGTATCCATACCATTGCCATATAAAATGTATGCTTAGGGTCATTGTCCTGCTGAAATATTCATCTCTCGCCAAATCTCAATGTTTTAACACTTTGAATCAAATTTGCCTTCAAAATATTAACATACCTATGTTTGTCCATAACCCCATCAATAAATTCAACATCTCCTATCCCTCGCGCCGACATACAACCCAAAAATAAAATCGACTGCCCATCATGTTTAACTGTAAGTTGCACATTTTCTTTTTTAAAATCAGCGTTAGGTTGCCGCGAAACTTTAATATGCTCAACCATTTGGAGTTGGTTAACCTTTGCTTCGTCTGTGAGTAATACTGTATCCCAGAAAGCACATTCCTCATTTTCATATTTGCGAGAGCACTACCATCTTTTGGCTCTGTTTTCGTCACTAATATGTGGTTTACTTTTACCGCTTCATGTATTATAACCAGATTTTTACAAAACTCTACGGACACAGTCTGCATGCGCAGTCTTTCCCAACACTAATTCGATTGCGCTACCTTCACTGCACTACGTTTCGGATTTCTTTGATCTTGTTATGGACATACCGTTTGTCCCTCGGGGATGGACGACTGTTTGTACAGATGATAAGGGTCTGCCAACAAATTTTTAAATTTTTGCTAATGATTTCCTTCCATCTCTCGATTTAATCGCTAACAGTTTGATGCTATTCGAAGTCTCTCTTCTTTGTTCCATCTTGATAGTTAGGAGAACTTTATTCAACTAAAATTATTTTACATACCTTGTTACTTCTGCAAATATCGCGACGTTTCCTATTTCAGAAAGACGGTTTTATACATGCATGGTTTTAACCTGTATATAGACTTTCGTGAGATTTTGTATACATATTTTTGTTTTTTTTTTCTGTAAGAAAATAATTTACTTGAAATCGTCTAACTTTATATATTTTTAGTCTTACATTATAATAATTGTATTACAATCATTAATATCTTTAAAATCTTTTTTATTGTGCTTGTGTTGAGATTTTTGCTGGTGTATGTAGGCTTTCGTGAGTAACTGTATATAACTTATCGACTTATCAACTAGAAGAGATAAAAAGCTAAAATCAGCATTGTACTTCCAAAAATCTGTAATGCCTATCTGAACTATTTCCGTCTTCGTGGGCAATTTTGAGGAGATGAATTACTTCGTATCTCTAGTAACACATTCAATTGTTTGTTTTGATTAACTCTAGAGCATCTTCTACCATCACCTACATGAGCAAGTCCGCTCTAAATAATTTATAATTTTGATTGAATCGGCCGATACTTGTTGGGTCTCCATATTAAGCATGGGCGAAGACAATTTTACTAATATTTCCAATATATTTAACACAACCTAATATCAGTGCTACAGTGATAGTCAAACATGTGATATATTATGTTATTAAATATATTGAAAATATTTATAAAATTGTATTTTACTTCTTCGGTCACATTTAACTTATAATTTTCAATAATTAATAATTTTTATGCTCACTGTATCTTTAATGCAGTCAATGCAATTCATACATGTGCAAAACATAATTGAAATTACTTTAGAATTTAGAAAGATATATTTGAACATTCGACAAACAACTTTAAAAGCAGAGATTGACTTGAATGCCTTGAAACGGTAAATAAAGTGGGAGATTGGTAAATAAAATACGGAATGCAATCGATTCTGATAGATGCATTGCACTGCAAGAAATCGTTATTAATGCAAGAATGGAAAACATGTTTGACGAGAAACAAAATACTTTTAAAAATTTACCGTTGTATTTTTCCATGTATACCAACTCTCAAAATTTAATTCATATTTTCCAACAAAATAAGCTCTATTTGAAAAAAAAATCATAAGTATAATACAAATAAAAATCTTATACAATATGGACTGAATTTTGAAAATAATACGCTATTTCAAACAAAAAAATACTTTCTCTAGCTAGAGCTACACTATGCTGGACAACAAAACAGATTTTTACAGAAACGATATCTTTTATTTTACAATCAAAACTTTTCCAGATATCCCGAATTTTCGTTTAAAAATGTCAGGTTAATAAATTTGTTTTACACAAATAATATAATATAATATAATAATATTGTAATAACTACAATTTCCACAAATTCAATACTGCAATCTTCACTCAGCGAAATTTGCGTAGTTCCATACGAAGTCTTGAACAGAATGTTTGGTTTTCTTAATATCTTCGGCAAATTGGTAACTCGAAACAGCGAAATTTTTATAGGTCCATTAAGACAAAATTAATAATTAAAATAAATACATAAAAAATTAATAATTCCTTGCAAACTTTCTATTCGAAATAACTTCAAACATCCGAGTCTTCGTACTGTCTACCAATTTGATGAATGTTGCAAATACCTCTTTTGCCAATATTCTCCAAAGATTTTGGATGGGGTTCAGATCGGGGGAGCGAGCTGGCCATTGTAATAATTTCTTTTTAACGAAACCACTGGAATTATGGATAGGCACATTGTCTTACTGAAATTAAACAGTCTTGCGTTGGCAATTGCTCGCCAAAGCCTATTAGAACCATTTCCAGAACTTGTATGTAAGAATTAGAATTCATTCGGGTTTTATTGTTGTGAGTAAAACCTGCACAAATTATTCCACTACCATAATTTCGGGTCATCGCAACCTCAGTGTTCTTGCGCGAATTGTGCCAATTATATTTGAAACCATCAGGCCCGTAAAAGTTAAATTTCTTCTCACCAGAAAATATGACATTGTTCCACTCATCCCATATGATCTTGCGCAAATTTCTACCTTGCTTGTTTATGTGTCTTCTCTAAGAGTGGTTTTGAAACCTTCTTTAGCCACCGAAAACGTTAACTACAGGATAAAATTTGTCGTCCACGTCTGTTTGTTACTGATAAATTTAAATTTATTTTTTAGTTGTTTGTCAATTGTAAGCGATCATGGCTCGATTGCAGGCTTCAAATTTAAGTGCGAAAGATAAAAAGGACCTGACAAAGCAGTTATCGGATCTAAAAACCGAGTGTGCGTGTGGCCAAAGTAACCGGCGGAGCCCCTTCGAAAAGATCTGTTCGATACGTAAAGCAATTACTCGCGTGTACATTGTTATGCGCCAGAAACAGAAGGAGAAGTTAAGGAAATCTTATAGAAATAAAAAATACAAGCCTTTGAATATCAAGCTTAAGAAGACTCGCGCTATACGACGAGCCCTATCAAAATATGAACTTTGCATTAAGACACAAAAGGAGGTCTGTAAGAAATCGATATTCACACCAAGAAAGTTCGCCTTGAAAGCTTGAGTTCTTTTGATGTACATTGGTATTTAATAAAAAAAGATACATTTTATTTGTACGCTGCCTTCATGTTACTTTTTGATTGCTACCCCTAGTGTGATTTTTGCCGTAGGAATTGCCTAAATTGTTGATGAGATGATGGCTATTTTCTGAGCTGTGGTTCGGTTTGGAAACCCTACCACTATAACAATTTCTTTCTGTTTTTTTTCGTCCTCGGATAGTAATTTACTTCTCGCCATTTTTGTTAACTGATATGTACACTTTGATAATAAATGGTGTTTTTTATAGAGGTATAAAACTTTAAGTTGGCAACACTTTTTTAACTGGCGGCTATTTTGTCAGCTGTCAAATAATTTATGTTTAGTTTGGTTTGGCATCTCAACATGAATAGACTGACGTCTGAACAAGGCTTCCAAATTGTGCAAATTGATTTTGAAAGTCATGGTTCTGTTCGAAATACGTATCACGCACTACGTCCATTTTACGGTCAACATCGTCCATCAGAGCAATTAATTCGATTAATTACGGAACGTTTTCGCACCACGTCTACTCTAAATGATAGTACGCATCCACAGAGACATCGTACAGTGCGTACAGAAGAAGTCATTGCTGCTGTAGAGCGTAGCGTAGAGGAAGACCACAGTTAGTCTATCCGCCATCGTGCACAGAGATTGGATATGTGTCCATCTACTTTATGGAAGATTTTGCGGAAAGAACTTGGTTGGCGTGCTTACAAAATGCAACTCGTGCAAGAATTGAAGCCACACGATCACCTAGCAAGGCGTATATTCGATGAATGGGCCCAAAACAAGATTGCCGTTGATCCCGATTTTCATAAGCGAATTTTGTTTAGCGATGAAGCTCACTTTTGTTTGAATGGATAGGTCAATAAACAAAACTGCCATATTTCGAGTGATGGTAATCCTCAACTGTATGTTGAGTCACTGTTACATCCAGAGAAACTGACTATTGGGTGTGCTTTGTGCTTTTTTATTAAAACGATGCTAGTCAGAATGTTACAGTCAATGGTGACCGCTATAGAGCCATGATTACTGACTTTTTCGTTCATCAATTGAACAACCATGATGTGCAGGAGCTGTGGTTTCAACAAGACGACGCAACATGTCACACGGCTCGTGCCACTTGATTTATTGGAGGAAACGTTTGGTAACCGCATAGTTTCACGTTTCGGACCCGTGAATTGGCCTCCAAGATCGTGCGATTTAACGCCGCTAGACTATTTTCTGTGGGGATATGTGAAGTCGCTAGTCTACGCCGATAACCCCGAAACGATTGACCACATGGAGGACAACATTCGCCGCGTTATTGCCGATATACGGCCACAAATGTTGGAAAAAGTCATCGAAAATTGGACCTCCAGATTAAACTACGTCCGAGCCAGCCGTGGCAGTCATATGCCAAAAGTCATATTTAAATTATAATGCCAGCAGATTATCTTTCGAATAAAGTAAATTTCATGTCAATTTAAAAAATTCGTCTTTATTTTAGTCAATTTCAAAGTTCTATACCTCTATAAAAACACCTTTTTATATATATTTATAGATATATCTATATATATATAAATAAAACTTTTAAAGATGTTTAGCTGTTTTAGGTAGGAGGTTTTGCTGTTTTGAGTTACCATTATTGTAAATATTCTCTATATAAAACGTAATAAATTTTTCAATGTTAATTTCGCTTGCATTTGTGTTCCTTTGTAGTTCAGCATTAACTTCGATGTATAATTTGTCGGAGATAAGAAAACCAAATTTCGCTGAGTCTATTGTGAATGATATTAAGATATCGCAACCGAAAAATTTGACTTGCTTGAAAATATAAAGCTATTTAAAAGAAACTCGCTAGTCTTAAAACGGAAATCCTGATATATTACATACACCGTTTAAGTAGGATGAAAACAAATCTATTCTTAGAATACCTTTTTCTTCATTCTTTTTGCAACCGCATAATTAAATCAAAATTCTAAGTAGTGATTATGTATGCTCATATGATACAGGTAAAAAATGATAATTTCGTTACGCTAGCAAATTAGACCTCAATTTACATAATAATAGGGCCGTTATACCTGGAAAATTGATTGTAGTGCCTCTTAATATTCAGTAGTTTTCGCTGACGCAAAATCGTTTAATATCGGTGGAAATCCTTAAAAATTATGTAAGGTGCAGAGATTTAAAATGTTATATTAGTATTCGGTATTACTTCTAATTCCATCTTTTCTCATTGATATTTTGGAAGTTATTAAATTGTTAGGAAATCAATATATAATCAAAAATATATACAAATATAACAACCCATTAATTTATGTTCATTTTGTTTATTCTTACTTCTTCTTATTATGTTGTCTAGTGTCTTTACTTTAATTTCTGGCACCTCATAACCTTTTTCATCCTGATAACAAACACTTTATGACAACCGTTAACACCAGCAGGACTGGCAATCTTTTTTCTCAAATAACACCCTTCTTAGGTTCAGCTTTAACTTTTTTAAGTAATTGCTATACTTGGTCTTGTTCGTCTATCTCAAGATACGCCTCTTTTCCCTAGCCTTTGCCTCAATGACTTTCTTAATTGCCCTTACATTAAATTCTTTTATTCTACTTTGACATTCGTTGGCTAATTCTTCAGGAACAGACCGTTTTCTTTCACAGCGCTCAAATTCAAAAAAAAGTATTAAGTTCCAACAACATCAAGTTATACCATCATATGGTCATGTAGCAAAGAAACAATAGACGGATTCCTACAACACCTTAATTACATAAAGAATCAATTTAACGATGGAGTTCCTGGACGTCGTAGTTCGAAAAAATCACCACTAGCCATCATAATATAACGCTCGCCTAGATAGTGAAAGGGAGTAGTATAAGCAAAACTATAATTATAAAAACCAACGATGTAGTCTCCTCGAAAATCAATACATTTTTTCAAACCAGTCTCTTCCAGCCTCTTGAAGCCGTCGGAAAAGTAGGATGTTTCGAGGTCTGCAAAATAGTCATCTGTAGCGGCGATGACCTCCTCATTTGAGGCAAATCTCTTTCCTTCCAGTGATTTTTCTGGACTGGGAATAGGAACAAGTCGCTAGGGGCTACGTCCGGTGAATACGAAAGATGAGGGTCTAATCCTTACCGATTACGAAATGCATGAAGAAATTCCTTGGATTGCGTTGGATCTTGGCCAGACACTCCTCCGAAATGGTCACCCGATTTTGTTTTTGCTCCAGTGTGAGCAAACGCGGTATCCATCGCCCCGAAAGCTTTTTCATACCCAAAATTTAGTACAGGATATGGCCAACGCGTTCTGAGATGCCTGTTGTCTCTGATATTTGTTTCAGCTTCAATCGGTGGTCGGCTAACACGACATCATGAACCTTGTCGACCATTTCGTCGTTTCTAGCGGTTTTTGGGCGTCCAATGATTCGTCACTTATGCTTGTGTGGCACCCAGAAGCTGATGGTCGAAAATGTTGGAGTATATCCACCATGAACCTCTAGCAAAATATTTCGAATTTCTGTGGACGTTTTCCTAGCCATACAGAAGTGTTTTATCACTGCACGAAATTCGATTTTATCTATTTTTGCGAAACCACCTGACTTGCTACACAAAACACACCCTTAAACAACAAATATTGACAGCAGACGTCTGAAATTTTGACAGTTGCCATAAAAGAGGTTGCCTTTGCCGACCAATGAATCCTCTTCAACCTTCTTGCCGATTCTGGAATCTTTTCAGGCCGCCCACGTAATTTAGGTAAAAATTTGACAGGTGTGAACTGCTTCTTATCTTGTGATTATAGTGCCATCTGTATCTTAGTAATGTACTTTTAACAAAAATTACGTTTGAAAAAACAACATGCGAATAGGATTTCGATTTTTCATTCCTCTAGTGTAATTAGTTATATAAATATTAACAGAACGCCATATCGAAACAAAAACAAACAAAACCACACCCAAAAATATTTCTGCAACTGAGAATAAATATGTATAACTGATATTTAAAGATACTTGGTATATTCCGTTAAAAGCATAAGGAAGTGACATATATCGTCATTATTGATTTTTATCAACGATTCAGACCGCTAACAGCACACACGCATAACCTTTACCTTTCACCTCAAGTTCAAGATTTTTCGATATAATGCATAACGGACATTTGCAATTACGTTTTTTGATATTTTTAGATTTGTACGTTATTAAAATTTTCGAAGATTGCGTATTTATTACAAATAAAAAAATAATCAAATGTGTTACGTAATATACATGATAATTTTTTGACAAATGTTCCATATTTTTAAGACTATCAGCTCCACATATCAAATTGGACTTGCCCGATTTGAAACACAAAAGCAGTTATTCAAAAGTGTTGAATGAACTAAGTGCTCAAGGTAACTATTTAGATTTTACCTGTTTTTTTTTATTGTAATTTGCTTATAGCGATAATGTGAGGTAATGCTTTCACATTTACTTGGGATGTCCAGCAATTGCGAGCGTATTACTTAAAAATGCCTGATTATATAAACATCCCGATCAAATTAACAAATAAAATCATTTGTAAGACTTCTGTCTCATGAAATGAGACGTGGGATCATTTAAAATTATCTAAGATCACATTGCAATTGCAACTTAACATTAGGAGGAAACTAACTTCTACTAACGCATCTGCAATACAATTGGACCTTGCAAATGGTTTTAACGCAACTATTGTGTAAAATTGCAATTTTTTCTAGGAAATTTGATTATGTTCATAATTACAGCTGCCAAATCGGTTAAGACAATTAATTAGTAAATAATAGGTTACAGAACAAATAAAATTGACTACTCAAGTGTTGTCGTCACACTTGTGGAAGATCATGGTTGTTGTTCTAAACAAATCATATTTTCTGCTTCTGTTCAGTAAAGTTTACATTGTATAGAAGAATTATATCTGTAATAAAGCAGTCTCTGTTACACAGGGGGAAGGAAAAGCATTGAAGAAGGTATACCCCAAAATTTATCAGGATGATATACTTTGCATTTCTTATAATCTTGAAATATGTGAGGAGAGGTTATGTCATCACACGTGAATTGTGTTTTTGGATAATTGTAATGCGTTTTGCACCAACCTAACAAAATAAATGTTTTATTGGGATGTCTGCGCCACTTGATTTAAATTGCCATGTGGCAATGATTTCATTTTCTCCCAAATGTTTATAATAATATTTGTTGATAACAATTTACGTGAACAAATAAATCAGAATGTTTTAATTCCTGAAGAGTTTGTATAGTTCAAAGCAAATTAAATATAAAATGCATAAAATGAGAAAAAAACTAAAATTCGGGTAATGCATATACATACGAGGGCGACCTAAAATGTTTCCGGAATCGGCAAAAGATGCTGCACGAAGGTCGAAGTGGATTCATTAGCCGGCAAGGGCAACCCTTTTTATGGCAATTGTCAAAATTTCCGACATCTACTGTCAGTAGTTGTTGTTTAAGAGTGTGTTTTGTGTAGCAAGTCAGGCGGCTTCGCAAAAATGGATAAAATCGAATTTCGTGTAGTGATAAAACACTTCTAGATAGCTAGGAAAACGGCCGCGGAAATTCGAGATATTTTGCTAGAGGTTCACGGGTGATGTTCTCGATTATTTTCGACCATCAGCTTCGAGTTGAAACGTGGCCGCACAAGCACAAGTGACGAACCACGCAGTGGACGTCCAAAAACCGCTATCAACGATGAAATGGTCGATAAGTTTCATGATGTCGTGTTAACCGATCGCCGATTGGAGCTAAAAGAAATAGCAGAGACAACAGACGTCTCAGAAGGGGATTTCGTAACCGTGGATGAGACTTTGATCCACCACTACATACCGCAGACCAAGGAACAGCCGAAGGGGTGGACTTTTCCGGTCGAATCGGCTCTAAAAAAAGCAAAGACCGTTCCTTCGGTCGGAAAGTTCATGGTGACCATTTTTTGGGTTCCCCAAGATGTGATCCTCATCGAGTATCTGCAGGAGGGAAGGACGATCACGGAGCAATACTACGGCCTCGTTTGCAGCGGAATAAAGTGCTTTTCCACCACTGCAATGCACCGGCTTATTCATCCCGCATCGTAGTATCCAAATTGAATGAGCTGCGCTACGAATCAGTCTCTCATCATCCATATTCACCGGGACTAGCTCCCAGTAGACCTCGGAACATCCTACTTTTCCGACGGCTTGAAGAGACTGGAGCACCGTTTGAAAAAGTGTATTGATCTCCGAGGAGACTACATCGAAAAACAAAAATAAGAAACCACACCAATACCGTGTTCTTCTTGTCAATTTCGGAAATATTTCAGGTCACCCTCGTACATATATATGTTTACAAAATAAGGTGATACACATTCTTTCATGTGTCAATATATTAAATTCCAAAGTAACATAATAATATCAATTATGATAGAATAAAAATTTAAAATAAAGTAAGTAATTGGGAAATGCACATTTATTTCTTATTTATTATAAAACCTGCCCTATGCATGATTATCTTGGTTTTCTATAATTTCGGTAATATATTACTGCTTTTTTTCACGGTATTGTCTGAAGATTAAGGCAAGTCTTCCCCATGACAAGTCTTTTAGGATGTTATTTATATTTTTAGTTCAAACGCAGCGCCTGAGTATGATATGGAACAAGGTCAAACACATTAATTAATTATTATTAATATTAATTAATATTTCATCCAAACCTAGCCTTTAAGCTTTATTTTTGAGGCAAAACTATGTTATAAAGGATGTTTTGTATAGAGGTATAGAACTTTGAAATGGAATAAAACAGGGCTGGCTCGAACGCAGTCTAATCTGGAGGTTCAATTTTCGATGACATTTTCCAACATTTGTGGCCGTATATCAGCACTAACGCGGCGAATATTGTCCTCCAAGTGGTCAATCGTTTCGGGTTTATCGGCGTAGACCAGCGACTTCACATATCTCACAGAAAATAGTCTAGCGGCGTTAAATCGCATGATCTTGGAGGCCAATTCAGGGGTCCGAAACGTGAAACTATGCTGTTACCAAACGTTTCCTTCAATAAATCAATTGTGACACGAGCTGGCTGTTCAATTGAGGAACGAAAAAGTCAGTAATCATGACTCTATAGCGGTCATCATTGATTGTAACGTTCTGACCAGCATCGTTTTTCAAGAAGTACGGGCCAATAATTCCACCAGCCCATAAAGCACACCAAACAGTCAGTTTTTCTGGATGTAACGGTGTCTCAACATACACCTTGAAGATTAACATCACTCCAAATATGGCAGTTTTGTTTATTGACGTATCCATTCAAACAAAAGTGAACTTCATCGCTAAACAAAATTCGCTTATGAAAATCGGGATCAACGGCAATCTTGTTTTGGGCCCATTCATCGAATATACGCCTTGCTAGGTGATCGTGTGGCTTCAATTTTTGCACGAGTTGCATTTTGTAAGCACGCCAACCAAGATCTTTCCGCAAAATCTTCCATAAAGTGGATGGACACATATCCAATTCCTGTGCACGATGGCGGATAGACTGACTCGGGTCTTCCTCTACGCTACGCTCTACAGCAGCAATGACTTCTGCTGGACGCACTGATGGACGATTATGTTGACAGTAAAATGGACATAGTACGCGATACGTATTTCGAACAGAACCATGATTTTCAAAATAAATTTGCACAATTTGGAAGCCTTGTTCTGGTGTCAGACTATTCATATTGAAATGGCAAACCAAACTAAACATAAATCACTTGATAGCTGACAAAATGGCCGCCAGTTAAAAAGGTGTTGCCTACTTAAAGTTTTATACCTCTATAAAAAACATCCTTTATTTACTAATAATATCCGAAGTATGAAAACAATGAACAAAATAAAAACGAAACATTGAAAGATTCTACCACTACTCACAAATAATCGGAAACAATGCACATAACAAAATGGCCGAAATCCACAATTTTCGCAATTTTTATTTGTTAAAAGTAGAGCACTACCAGTGTAGCATTCTGCCTAATGCTTTAGGCTAAGCAACACCGAATAACAGATAAAATGTCAACAAATTCAGTCTCCCCACATAGACGTTAAAAGAATAACCAAGCCTTTAAATTAACCCGTTTTACTAACAGGCCCTGTACTATTTGCAATTCTACAATTATCCTTTCTTTTATATTGCAGATGAAGATTGTGTTATTCGTAATAGCCTTAGCATGCATCATTAAATGCTACTATTCCCAGACATGCGATACTCGCAACTGTACGACAGATTGCAGTTGTCAATCCTGCAGAAGTACAAACTGCTGCAATACTTGCCACATCCAAAATTGTTGCGAGCAATTATGCTGCAGAAGGTGCTGTAATGAAACCACCACAAGTACGCCCGCACCTACAACTTCAGTCGTTACTTCTACTGCAGGTCCACAACCTACAACGCCTACAATACCGACATTAAGTCCAATAATTGACGAAACCGACATCCGGATCGATTTGATAAACGTCATTAATACCACAAATAACGTCGACGTGCCTATCAATATAACATTGGACAATAGGAATAACATACTACAATCAGCGAATGTCATAAAAAATTGTACTGAAAGGAATTGTACAAAGACAAATTCAACCTCTACGACTATCAAACCAATACCTCCAACTGCCAAACCTATAGTAGTTACAACTGCCCCTTCAACAGTCACAAGGACAGTAGTTCCAGAAGAATGTAAGTAGTATTTTCTACGTAATGAGTTCAAGATTAATAATCAATAAATATAGAATAAGCTCATATTTCTTTAAAAAATCGTCTTCCTGCATGTTTTGCTTGTTAATATGAGCAATTTGTTTATACATGATGAACCGAAAATAGTTTACTAACCTGAACTATTACAGATACAGTTAGATTAGAATTTTTTGAATAGCGCATTTCAAAGACGCTGGATTGGCATCTTTGGCCCCATACCACGGCCCTCAATAGCAGTCGATTTGGTTTCAAACGATTATTTTCTTTGGAGTTATCTAAAAAGTAAAATTTATAATAATATGCAAATATGTAAGTTGGACGAGTTGAAAGGCTATGTATATCCTGCATGTGATGGAATTATTTCTGCTTTACTTTCAAGAACTCCTTGTTCAATGTCATGAAAGACCAAGATTTTCAAAATCATCTAACTTTAGTTGGAACGCGAGGTGCTCTCTGCAAGAACATGTGAGGTAATTGCATGCTACGAAAATCATCACCACTCACTCGTGGGACACCTCAAGGTGGCATTTTCTCGCTTTTGATGTGGAGCCTGGTAGTAGATAAACTGCTCAAGAGGCTGACACACTTCGGCATATAGGATATACCGACGACATCGCTATAATAGCGAAAGGCAAGTTTGAGGAAATCTTTTGTGAACTGACACAAATGAGCCTTAGAGTCGTCACTAATCGATTGTGTCACTTAGTGGGGATGAGCATAAACTCAGCAAAAACCATGATTGTACCTTTCACTAGAAAGAGAAAATTTTGAACATGAAAGACATCCGCGTGGATGGAACATTGACAGAATGTATATCAGAAGTCAAGTATGTAGGAATAACCCTAGAGAAGAAACTTTCGTAGAACAGGCGTATTGCACTGACTATGAATGAGACAACAAGAGCCTTACTGATATGCCGAAACTTAGTAGATAAAACGTGGGGCTGTAACCCAAATATACTGCGATGACTGTACATAAATATAGTAAGACCTATAGTAATTAGATTAAGAAGGTCAACCAGGAACATTCTTGATAAGTTTCAACGGTTAGTATGCGTATGCGTCACCGAAGCTATGAGAACATGCCCAACCGCTCATACTCCTACACATAGTGGTGGAGGGGCCAATGTACAGACTAACCAGGGAGGAGACTGGAGGGGACCAGTTATACCCACTTATATATCTGCCGGCTGATGAAATGGTTAGGAAGTACAGCTTCGAAAAGAACTTCCTCACAAAGCTGAGTAACAAAAAAGATTGGAAAAGAGAATCCCTCGCCTACTTTCTAAAGACAAACACCATTAAATGGTATGTAACTGATAAAGGAACATGTGTAGAGGTATTCGGGTCGGGAACCAAATACACAAAGTCAATGGAAACATACCCTAGCGCCTTTCAAGCGGAGTTCAATGCAATTGGAAGATGTACCCAATTGAACGTCGACAGGAACTATCGAAGGCAAAGCATTACAATTTTCTCCGATAGTCAAGCAGCCATAATGGCACTGAGTTCTGACACCATCAGCTCGAAATTAGTCTGGGAATTCATAGGAGAACTAAATAACCTAGGCAGAGAGAACAAAGTTACACTATGCTGGGTACCAGGACACACAAGAATCAGCGGCAACAAGAAAGCTAACCTATTAGCAAAAGGAGCCGCCATAACTTCGTTTGTGGGACCGGGACCATTTAGTGGTATACGGATGAGAACTCAAAGACGGAGAGGAGAAGCTCAAAGCATTGCTCTGGAGAGCCTTCCTGGTCTGAGACATTCCAAAGTATTTCTAGGACTGCATAAGTTCTGGAGCGTACTTTGAACATTTAATGTAACCATTTTTTATTGATATTATTTTTTTATTTTTCCAACCGAAACGTTTGTGTGTAGTTATTTGTCAAAGCGTTAAAACCTCATCTGACAACATCAACGGTGTGACATAAACCACCTACACTTAAGCGCTACCACTAACATCACAGAATAAGTGAAATTACACGTTAAAGTTATTCTACAAACTTAAGTTTAAAGATGAAAAATTTCATGGCTTGCTAGAAGGTAAATTTAATCGATCATATGGTATTAAGCTTTAAATTAAATTCGTTACACTAATTGGTTGTAATGTTTAAATTCTGCTTCATATGTAATACGTTTTCCCAGTTTCTGATGAATCAACTCATCTCCATATGCCAGTACAGAACATATCAATGAAGAAACCAAATTGTTACTCTGTACTAAGTATGCTCTAATTTTAGTCTAGAGACTAGTACGATCTTTTTTAATACCACTTGAGTTTAAATTAAATATTCCTTAATTTTCTCAACATTTTCATGATTTTCTTTCCATACAAACTTAATATTGTCTTAAATTTTGGAAACAGACTGTTCTACTTTGTATTATGTGATTCGATTTTTTATAATTTAGATCTTTCAATAGAAATGATGAAAACTTTAAATATTCTATAGTTTTGTTAATGAGTGTATTGCGGTGAAGTAAGTAGTAAGCTTATCAAACATGTAATGCAAAACCTAAACGTAGTTGAACAAAACAACATTCTCAGAATATCTGATGAAGCTACAGTGATAGCGAAACATGTTATAATAATATTGTAATAAATATATTGGAAATTTTTGTAAAATGTTTGAGTTTTACGTCTCCGACCATTGTTCAATATGGATTTCCAAGAACTATCGGCCGACTCAACTATACTAGACGGTACTAGACACAGTTATTTAAAAAAAATTAAGGTGGCGGCTACACTCGGAATAGAGTTATTAATTAAATTTTTAACTTACTTCAAAATAATCGTAAATATTCTAATTATACATATTATAGCAAGTTTAATACCATGAGTTGAATCTCCTGCATTCTATAACATTGTCCTCAGGTTTCATACAATTAGACCTTCAACATATTATTATGTTATGATAAATTACAATCTTCTTGTAATTATCAACGTTCAAAAATTTTTCTAAAAAAATGTCAGGATTTGAACCTGCGCTCTCACCCTTACCGGGGGAACGTGATACCAGTAGGCCACTTTTCAAATCACTTTTAATGCCTAGATGTGATAGTGCCTGCAAATATATTATAACTGAGCAAACATAATGTTATTTTATGCCAATTTAAATTAAATTAATAATTAATTTCATTAATTAAATTATCATATATTTTAATTAATTAATTTCATTAATAAAAAACCTCCTTGTTAGTAATTACACAGAAATTGTGTTTATGATCTAAAAAATGTTGCCTTCTCTTTATAGTATTCGAGTATTTTTCGAATTTTTTGTATTAAATTGTGCCTGTTCTGTTTTCAAAAACAACTTTTTGATTTGTTGCAGCATCGTTAATTGCAATATTGCAAGGCTTTACCCCACCACCGGCATCTGGTCCAGTGTATGGTCAACCCTTATCTTCTAATGATTTGTCGGATATTGGCGTAATTATTCCAACTTCCCAAAATGTGAATCCAAATGCTTTAGAAGGAGTAGGGGATACTTCATTGCCTATGCAAGATATGCCGTATAATCTGTCACCAACACAAGGCTCACCGTGCGGTTCGTCGCCAAAACCAAAATCGCCGTGTAGTTCGCAACCACCACAAGGATTACCGTACAACCCCTTGCTAACACAAGGACTACCCTGCAGTTCCTTAGCAGGTCAAGGATTATTATACGGTTCTTTACCAACACAAGGATTATCCTGTGGTTCGTCATCAACTCAAGGACTATCGTATGGCTCGTTTCCAACACAAGGACTATCGTATGGTTCGTTACCAACACTAGGATCGTCTTACGGTTCGTTACCAACACTAGGATCGGCCTACGGTTCGTTACCAACCCTAGGATCGTCCTACGGTTCGTTACCAACACTAGGATCGTCCTACGGTTTGTTACCAACACTAGGATCGTCCTACGGTTCGTTACCAACACAAGGGCTATCGTATAGTTTGTTACCAACACAAGGATCGCTATATAGCTCGTTAACAGGAGGACTAGGCTCACAAGGATTTTCGAATAGTTGGTGGCCAACCCAGGGACTGTCGTACAGTTCTCTGCCAACACAAGGATCGTCGTACAGTTCATTGCCAACAATGGGTTCACAATATGGTTCGTTACTTGGAGCGGGATGGTTACCAAATAATCCAATAGCAGGATGATTTTAATTTGGTTGACTGAGCCAGCGAAGAATGCTACAACAACTATAATCAACTATCGATAGAGGAAACTAAGTAACCAATTTCTGTCTAAATTTTTGATTAGCAAGGATATATGTATTTTATTGAAATTATATTATTCATTTTTAAATTTATATAATAAAGAAATAATATTTATTTGTCTCGTGTTATTACTGTATTTTACCTATCTAACTATAACGCAATAGTAGTTACAAGTTCTGAAGTTAATGCTGCGGAATATTCAACAAATTGTATTGTATTTATTCGATTTAGTTCCTTTTTAATACCTAGTGCATTAATGTTGATAGATTTTTCTAAATGAGTAAGCTCTTTGATTTAAAGTTTTCAAGACAAAATAGTCTTTTTTAAGAAAAGAAAAGTCTGGTTTGTATTCTCCTCAAAAATACGATCATGCGGTATTGTTGCAAACATTTAGCCTCAAGTCGCTACATAGTCGGCGAAATCAAGCTGACATTAAGTTTCCATATAATTTACTTCATTCTAATATCGATACATCTCAACTCTTAGGTTTTATATATATAAAACGCTATTCAGCAGAGGAATCGCCTGAGATTTTCCACTTTTTAGATGATCAAACTCTAATGCTACTCCGACTTTCTACATTATTGTCTCTCACTCCAAATTATTCAACGATTTTATTTCGAACCTTTATTTAATTAGCGTTCATGTTTTGATGTTATGTAAAGTACAATTAGTAGCGATCGGAGATATATTGTACATCGATGAGTCTGCAATCAGAATACTAGCCCCCGTAAAAAGATGGCCCTACCGTGACTGTAAGTTCTCAACGGTATTTAGATATGCTTCAAAATTTTCTACCTGCTGAATTGTACCGATTTATGGTTCCAGCAATGTGGAGCAACAAGCGATATTGCGCGAATTTGCACAGTTTCTCTAAGATACCTGTTTTCTGGATGACTTGTATCCCGAACTGTGATTTTAATTCGCCGCCAAGTTCACCTGATTTGACCAGTCCTGATTTGTTTTCTATGATGTTATTTAAAGGATAGGGTTTTCCAAAATATTCCTCGAACGGGACAAGCTTTAAAAGCCCACATCACTCAAGAAATTAGAGTAATAAACCAGGAAATGCTGCGAGTTTTCTGTCACGACTTCATGAACGTTCAGAAAAGCATGGTGGTCGTTTAACTGTTATTTTTAAAAAGTAATTTTTGTTGTTCATTTGCATTATATGTGCAATAAAGATGTATTTTTTTGACTTAAGTTCTTTCGTTTGTATGTCCATGATAACGCTCTAAAAACGTACCCATTGCGCTACCCTACGTATATATTTTAAATTGTCGTAATTATGGAGGGTATGGTACAATAACATCGCCATCATTAACAACCGGAAATAAATCATTTCAACGAAGAAATATAATAATAATAATATTTATAAAGAAAAAACTAATTTGTTGAGGTACGAAAAAATTCAAAAAGTAAACTATGAATATACATTAAAATTTAATTGTCGAGATAACTTAATGACTAAATTCTCTGTAATAACCTAGAAAAGGAACTAAAATTAATATCCAGGTTCATGTCGGTAGAGTACAGTGTTAGGATTAGAGATTTTAGAAGAGTGTTATACATACATATACATATATATACATTTATATATTTATTATTTATATTATTATTTAAGCATTATTAAACAAATACTGCTTTGATGAGCCGGTAAATAAGTGTAGGTAACTGTAATTTGAATTGCACGAAAAGAAAACTACAAAAATGGAATGTTTGAATATTGAAATTGAAATTAGAGGGAGTCCTGTTGCTATTTTGATTCCAATGAAAACGAAACGTAAACAAACGCGAGTCAAACAAAAATTCAAAGAGAATGTAACGAACTAAGATGGGTAAACTTACTAATCGGCGAATTGCTAAACCAGGGAAATCATTCACGAGAAAGTATGTGGGCTCTCATTGTCAACATAGTCGGTAACACGGTTGACAATGAGAGCCCACGTGCTCTCGAAACGCTGCGTTCCGCATAATTAATAAATTTGTGTGAGTGGAGTTTACTGCTATACCTGTGAAGAGGTTGCTACTACTACGTATTGTGTTATTTTGGCACATGTCATTAGAAAAAGTTTCTGTATAGGTTATTGATACTTACGATGAACTGATTTTGTATAAGTTACACTTGAATAAAATGTGCGAGAAACAAATAGAAAAAGTGATAATACGTCAGTTGAACAGTTAAAATTTCTATTGATATATAATCCGAATCATAATTTTACTCTGTTTATTACAAAATAAACAAACGTATTTATAAGTTATTCATAGTCTAAAATTTGACAGGTGACAGAAACGATACACAAAAGCAAATGTGTTATCCTAGATACAATGCGCGTCAAATGACTTAGCAACACTTAGTTCCAAAAACAGATTGTAGGAATCTGTATAAAATAATAAAAAAGGGGTATACTACAGAAGAGCTAATGCTTTGAAGCCTGGGTGACATTTATTTATAATTTAAACATTTTGGAGTTGCCAGCAATTGTATTCGGCAACTTTATGAAAAATGGTTGATTCTTAGAAACTTAGCATATTCTATATTTCCATAAACACATGTACATTTTCTGAATCACGAGTTCATAATACAAAAACACACTATTCTTTTACTGCGAGCTAAATTTTTGATTTGAAATTCATACCAGTGTCTAATCAGTAATCTCAGTGGAGTACTACATAATTTCTGTCATATAATTACTTTTGCTACTGTTGCTGACTTTGTTATGAATAATGTAGTGAAAGTTGAAGGCTGCTCATTAATCGAGATAAATACACGTGTTCCGTTTAAACTTTTATCTTGGTTACATATGAAGGATATTCGTATATAAATATAAGATTAAGAAATTAGAAGTTCGTAACCGATTAAATGTCCGCTAATAAATTTACTATACAGTGGAACCTGTACATAGCGACCGTACTTTTGACCAAGAAAATAGTATCTACTAATATATATTTAATCTGAAATGAACACTGAAAGTTAAACGTATATTGAAACAAAGCACAAAGAAAGCATTAAAACAATATGTTTTGCAAACTTATAGCAGCGATTATATATACATCATGCATAACGTCAAAAATTGTATTGTAATTAATTAATTAACTAATTACGTTTGTAGCAGAATTCCGTTATTTTCTGTTATTTTGCCGTATTTATCGAATAATGGTCGACAAAATTATCTTATTTATTGATTGGTTGGCAAGGGCAACCTTTTTTATGGCAACTGTCAAAATTTTAGACGTCTACTGTCAGTAGTTATTGTTCGAGAGTGTGTTTTGAGTAGCAAGTCAGGCGGTTTCGCAGAAATGGATAAAATCGAATTTCGCGCAGTGATAAAACACTTCTGCATGGCTGGGAAAACGATAACGAATATTTGAAATATTTTGCTAGAGGTTCATGGCTGATGTACTCCGTCATTTTCTACCATCAGCTTCTGGTTGAACGAGTTCAAACGTAGCACAAGTGACGAGCCACGCAGTGGACGCCCAAACACCGCTGCCAACGACAAGATTCGTAATGTCGTGTTAGCCGATCGTCGATGGAAGCGGAGAGAGATAGCAGAGACAACAGGTACCTCAGAAGGACGCATCGGCGATATCCTATACGAAATTTTGGGCATGAAAAAGCTTTCGGCGCGATTGGTACCGCGTTTGTTTACCACCAGTAAATACCGGAGACCAAGGAACAGTCGAAGCAATGGATTTTTCCGGGCGAATCGGCTTCGAAGAAGGCAGCGATGTGATCCGTATTGACTATCTGAAAAAGGGAAGGACGATCACGGGGCAATACTACAGCGATTTATTGACTCCATTCGATGTAGTATTGAAGGAGAAACGGCCTCGTTTGCAGCGGAAAAAAAGTGCTTTTCCACCACGACAATGCACTGGCTCATTCATTTTGTATCGTTGTGTCCAAATTGAATGAGTTGCGCTACGAATTAGTCTTCCATCCTCCATATTTACCAGACCTAGCCTCCAGCGACTTTTTCCTATTCGCAAACTTGAAAAAACCACAGGGAGGAAAGAGATTTGCCTTAAATGAGGAGATCATCGTTGCTAGAGATGACTATTTTGCAGACCTCGAAACATCCTACTTTCCGACGACTTGAAGAGACTGAAGTACCGTTTGAACAAGTATATTGATCTTCGACGAGACTATATCGAAAAATATGTCGATTCCGGAAACATTTCAGGCCGCCTTTATAAATGGCATCATTTTCTCCTGATTCTTGGTCATTTTCTTTTATAATGTGTGTTATAATTCCTTATAGCAGGATATTCCGCGACGGGGATATTTTAGTAGTAGTGCCTAGATTTTCCAAATGTTCCCAATGTTGTCACAAACTATACAAACTCATAGTGTCTTCCATGTCCTATATTTTGTCATGTTTTACAAATCCAGCTTTTTTGAAGCAATTGCTATTTATAGCTTCGTTAGTTTTTTGAGTCCACCTCTCTAAGGCAATCGCTCAAGTTTACTAAATCGTTTTGCATTGCCCTTTTCTCCAGGTTGCTAATAAGGATGTTCATCCCTCATTAGCGATAATAGACTTTGAATGTTTTGGTTATTTTCTGGTTCGTTGGTTAATGCTAAGTGGTCCAATTAGCAGGAAGAAACACTCATTCCGTACTTTAAAACTTTTCTTCTGTAATAATAATGAAGTACTTATCAACATCCATGCGCTTTAGTCGATGTTCAGACCCTCGACCCACAGGACATTCTTGTCAGCTTTGATGTATAATCTCTATTCACAAAAGTTCCCATTCCCAACATCGTCCAAATTATCACCAATATTTTACCAGATCACGACAAGCTACCGACGTAGGCGAATTGGTAAAAGCATGACCAACCTCTACCTATTTCCAATTCTGTGGTAAATTTTAAGAAGTTCCACGATCGTCAATAATATTTTCATGGAAACGTTTAAACGACAAATCCTATCATCGTACCATTTAAAACCGATATGTTGCGGTTACTATAGGTAGTAGAAGTACTTCAATTTGAATTTCGACGGGAGCACTCGGCAATACAGCAGCTACTTAGAATATCCGAACACATCACCTCGAACATTGTCAAATCTACGCCAACTGCAGCCATTGTACTAGACAGGGCGTTCGACAAGATTTGGCATAACAGTTTCGTATATAAAATGAGATTACGCCAGATTCCAGTTACACCTACCAATCTCATTCAAGATTACCTCCGCGACAGAGCCTTTTCTGTTAAAATAGAAGAAGACGTCTCCACTAGCAGAACAACGCAAGCAGGAGTTCCCCAGGGTTCGGTGGTGGGACCGCCCCTGTTTAACATCTACATTTCCGACATGCCGCTATCAAAATCAAAATTTCGCAAACGACATTTACTACGACTATTTACTGCCCCACGGGCAAGTGAAACCACTGCACAATAGATTACAAACATGCTTTCACGCTCTACAAATGGTATTCAAAATGGCCAATACAGATAAATATAGGGAAAACCACAGCCATGTACTTGACACCACGTAGAAGACCCAAAAAACCAACGAAATCCATACTAATAAACACTCCATCGGATGGACCAACAAAGCGAAATACCTAGGAGTTGTTCTAGATGAACAACACATATACCTGGCACATCAATGAAATTAAAAGAAAGATAGAGGGAGCCTTTAATGTCCTTTGCCCACTATTAAACGATAAAAGCTATCACTGAACAACAAGATCAAGTTAATTAAAACTGCAGGAATACCGATTGCCACCTACGTTGAGGAATTTTGACATCAGGCAATTGAAGAACAAGAGAACAAAGTACAGGAAAAAAGCATCAGGGGAACCGCGTCACATCACAAATGCAACATTATTTCAAGAACTTAACCTAGAAAGCTTCTACACTATTATATACAAAAGAACACAAAATATATTTTACAGAATGGAGAAGCATGATGACACGTCAGAAGAATAATACAATCAACACTACGAATAAAAAAAAAGAAATTGCACAATTTAAACGAAGAGTTGGGGAAAAAGGTATAACGTTACACAAGACAAAAAGAAAGAAAACATGGGAAATGTACACGCACACTGGACCCACAAATAAAATAAAAACCACCTATCTACCAAACAAGAGGAAGCGGAAATGGAGTATCTCTCCGACCCTCGTTCTAAATCAAAAAACCTAGAGCAAACAGGATCGTTCTTCTCACAGCAGCGATACGACATGCCGCAGTCCAGAAGAAGAAGCAGAACTGAGGACGAAACGTCAGAAAATTTATGCAATTACGACGCGGTTTCAACCCAGGAACTTAAATTCTTTAAAAGAATCATACATACCTTTTGTTTTTGTCTCGCCATCCCTTAAACAATTTTTTGTCTCTTTTTCAAAATTTTCTCTTGTCATCTATGACTCTTTGTTAGATTTAGAATCTACCCCTAATGATTTAAGATACTTCAAATATCGAGAAGATTTACTTTTACTAACAGAATTTGCAGCTTTTCTGATCCATTCATATTAACAGGATTGTTGCTCGTTCTTTACTAGTTTTCACCCCAAACCAGTTATTACTTTTATAAGAAAGGGTTTTAATCGGAAGGCACTTAAAAATTCAACCAGCTTCGTTAGCATTAAAATGCCTTTTGGCTCGTATTTCTCCATTACCTATCTTGCTACATCTCAATGCTTTCTTCAATGAGAGTTGCACTTCCACCACACACAATTCTTTATGAAACACCACAACGTTTTCTACAAGAATGTAACTATCCTTCACTCACCTCAGTATTACCAAGTTTTTTTTGCGAATTCAGGAGATTTTGCTTTTAGTAATGTTTCTGATAATAGAAGATTGCATTCACGACTCATGCCAAATCACATCTTCATCAATGCAAGTTCTGCGCCTTTTACTGGTTAATCATCTAAATCTTCATGATTTTTTTCAATACAATCACGACTTTGTTTCCCTGAAGTGACAAAACAACTGTTTCCACGTACACAGTTGTTCACTTCCATTTTTACTTTCTTCGAAAACTTTGCTTTTGTCAGACATATTTTCTGAGCCATACTGCAACTTCTTTATTCGAAAACAACCGTTAACAAACTAAACAGCAGATTCCCTTTAGCGACAAAATCCCTTTTTTATTTAATAACGGAAATTCGAGGAAATCCCAGACAGATAAAATGAATAAACAGCTAACAGCTTCTCCATACATGATGATATATTGCGATCTCATGTGCACATGTACATATCCATTCTCTCACTCTTATGAACACGCATTTGGTAATTCCAAGTTTTAACTGAACTGTTTACGTACATACGTCCGTGCATATACACTACCATTCATAAGTTTGATCGCACCTAGTGTATTGTGTCACACTTGGAACTATTAAAAAAAAATAGGGGAATTCATACTAGTCTTCTTAAAATGGCATTTTCAACCCAATGTTCTTAGTATATATTCAGATCAATAAGACTTATTTACAAAAACCATTCAAACACGATAACAATGAATACGTTATGAAATAGAATTTGCGGAGGGTACTGAATCATCTACCTGCCTTATAAAAAACTATACATTCAGCATACATCCAGTATATTGCCAAGATACGTGAGACGTGTGTGATTGCATTATTTATGAAGTTATGAAAACCTTATTTCATTTCGTTAGTTTATTTGGTCAAAGATATGCCAAATAGAAGGGAATTACATATTGAAATGTGCGCTAGAATATACGTTCTGCACGAAACATATTCCAAATAGAGAAATTGCTCGACAGTTAAATATTTCTGAGTGTTGTGTGCGCAAGACAATTAAGAGAAAGGAAGGAACCGTTAGACTTCAAAGCAGAAAGCGAAGTGGAAGGCCAAGATCAAGGACGGGACGAGACGACCAATACATCCGAGTCATTTCCTTAAGAAATTGCCCCCTTACCGCACCACAACTAGCGTCAGAGTTCAATTTACAACGTCATCAGCTAGTAAATAGGCCGACAGTAGGCCCAAGACTAAGGAAAGCCGGTCTAAGGAGTCATGCAGCAGTAAAAAACCGCAGTTACGTTCTATACACAAACGGAAAAGACTAAATTGGGCAAAAGCTCGCACAAACTGGAGTGTAAATGAATGGCAAAATTTGTTATGGACGGACGAATCGAAATACGAATTATTACGAAATATGAAATAGATGAAAGTATTAATGAGATTTGGAAATCCTAGAAAACGATACAGTGCCAACTGGATATAAATTAGTTGGAGAAGGATTCATTTGTCGCAATATAACTACCACACAGCGAAGAAGGTTGAAGCTTATTTTCATCACAAATTTTCGAAAGGAGTCCTATCTTTAATGAAGTGTCCGTCACAGAGCCGTGATTGCAACTCAATTGAGCTCTTGCGAGATCACTTAAATCGCGATGTCCAGAAAACTGGGGTAAAGCAGCATTCTGAAATGTTCTGCAGGAAATGCGGAATGCTACAAACGAACCGTATTTGGAGCAGTTAGTTTTAAGGATGCTACGTATTTGTAAGGCAATTATTAAGGAGTTACTTTGAAGAAAGTATATATTTTATTAGAATGTACAACTTTACCAATAAGACGTTTTAAGTTAATGGGTAGAGTTTGTTTCTTTAGTATACATTTTCTGTCTAGTATATTTTGCTATGTTGTATAGTGCGAGCAAACTTACGTATTAGATGTTAGTTTCTCTATGTCCGATAAACTGTGTTGGTTATTCAACATTATGAAAACAACTTATAATGATAAATTACAATTTCCTTGCAATTATCAATGCTTTTCAAATTATTCCTAGAAAATATCGGACCCTGTAAGATTTGAACCTACGCCATCTCTCTATTCAGGCGAATGTCATACCACTAGACCACGGGAAGGGGAAAGGTCATTAAATAGAGAGCTTTTCCCGCAATATGGGTATAGAATAGAAAAGAAAATTCATCAAGCATTGTGGTAGGTTTATTCCACCGAAAATAGTCTCTATAAATAGGTAGGCGCAGTACATATGGTCACAATGTACAAGTTCCATTGTATGTATATTGACCAACAGTGAAAAGTTATCAGTTATCAGCGCTGTAAAAAACGTATACAAACACTGGATTTACCACACATAATTGATTAATTTTGAACATTAAACTTTTTACTTGAGCTATAATTAATGCCTACATTGTAACCGGGATCAAAATGATTTAAATCATAAATTAAATCAAAACAATTTTTACATTTATTTATTAACACATGACATATTACTTAAAATATTTTCTAAAGACGAAATGTGTCTTATAAAAATAATGAACTAATTTAATGGAGGTGTAAGCAAATATCTTTTTTATCTTATGGAGTATTATTGCACTTAAGAAACACTAGTTTTCATGCTTTTGCATTACCCAATATATGTATATACACACGTATTTCTGATTGGGTAAACCCATATCAGGAAAGATGCGGTTGTTCTTCGACATCCGTAGAAGAAGCATTTGCACACAAAATGGGAACGATGATATCGACTACTTAAGTTTCTGAAATATTCGTCTGAAATCTTCACCACTCTTCGATGGCGTTCTGAAATGTTTCTGGAACAACAAGAAAAACGCGGTATTGGTGTGGTTTCTTATTTTCATTTTTCGATGCAGTCTCTTCCAAGATCAATACACTTTTTCAAACGGTGCTCCAGTCTCTGCAAGCCGTCGAAAAAGTAGGATGTTCCGAGGTCTGCAAAATACTCATCTGTAGCAGCGATGACCTGCTCACTTGAGACAAGTCTCTCTCCTCCCATTGATTTTTTTTCAGGTTTGGGAATAAGAAGAAGTTGCTGGGGGCTAGGTACGGTGAATTTGGAGGATGAGAGACTAAATCGTAGCGCAACTCATTCAAATTGGACACGACGATACGGAATGAATGAGCCGGTGCACTTTTTTCCCTGCAAACGAGGCCGTTTCTTCATCAATACTGCATCGAATAGGGTCAATAAATCGCTGTAGTATTGCCCCGTGATCGTCCTTCCCTTTTGCAGATAGTCGATGAGGATCACGCGTTGGGAACCCCAAAAAATGGTTGCCATGACTTTTCCGGCAGATGGAACGGTCTTTGCTTTCTTCGGAGCCGATTCACCCGGAAAAATCCGCTCCTTGTTGGTCTAGTAAAGTGAACGGTACGTTACACAGAATAAAACAAACACCTATAGCAATCATTATTTGTTCGCTGCATCGTTTACTACAGATTGCAGGAGTGAGTTTTATACTTTTTAGGTAGCATTCACACTTCCACCTGCCGGTACACGTCAAATAGTTGTCGCATTTTACACATTTAATTCTATCGCCTTCGTGTTCTAACTCCGGCATACTCGTTGTTACTTTCTTTAGTCTATTTGAAATACGCCTACGTACCTAAATGCGACATTTTACAAGTATGTGTGGACTGACAAGCGCTCACAACAGTCAGAAGAATAATACTGGACAAGCATGTTTTGATACGGGTACTGGATTCTCCGTGTCAAACGCGTCACCCCTCCACGTAGTTCTCCGCACGGTTCTGAAACTTGCTCCTGTTTGCCGAGACTAGTAATGATAACCAGTTACTCACGGTCGTTCTCACTTCATCGCCCGTGTCTAAGCAGTTATCGCTGAGGATGGTCCTCAGATGTTGGAAGAGGCAGTAGTCGCTATCTACAAGGTCTGGAATGTATGACGGATGAGCGCATTCCTTCCAGGCAAAAAGTGTGATCAAATATGGAATTTCGGCCGGAATATGTGATCTTACATTGTTCTAAAACAATACGGCACCAGATGACAGAGTTCCACACTATTTGTTTTCCAACTTATATTCTGCCTGTCTCAGAACACAGTTACCATGCTTTTGCCCTTTGAAAGTGTCTGCTTTGCTTTCACACTGGCAAGCGATGATGTGTGTTGCCTCTCCATCGATTGTTGTTTTGACTCACGAATAACGTGGGCCATCTATATCCCATCTGCTGTGACGATATAACTCTTCGTTGTAGCCGGCTAAAAAGGTACTAAACTTTTTTGTTCCATAGTCAGCAATTTAGACACCCACCAGTGACGCAGTCTCGTAGTCTAAGATCTCAAACACATAAGTATAGGAAATCAACCTTGAAATGCGGAAATCCCAAAGAAAATTTGGAAAATGTGAACGTCCTGCTTTAGTGAATTTTGGTGCTAACTGCACCAGATCGTCGTTGATTATATACGGTTGACCAACACGTGATTTATGATGGATGTTGCACAGCCTCATCCTTTTTCGAACTTTATTACCATTCATTGCATTTTCGTCATATAGTTTATACACCTGGGGATGAATATTCTCAGCCTTCCTTAAATGATTCAACGTTATGGTGCGTAGCATACTGATTAGAATCGTGGATGCAAATGACGTTGCCGTTCAAATAGCATTTACAAACGGACCTTAGCTAAAAAATCCTCGTATGTAAAATCAAGTAGCATATGGATTGTTTTTGCTCAATGTCTGCCATAAAACCTAATAACAGAAAGTGGCTTGGCCATACAATGTAATTCCAATGATAAATCTTTGCCATCAAAATATCATATATCACATAGTTATTAGTTTTCCATAATTGATTGTGTATTGGTAATACTCAAATTTGGAGTCTGTACACAACCTTGCTTGCTATAAAAAAGTCCCTACATTAACATAAAATTGTATTAAATAAAAAAATATGCAAAATGATTAACTGTAGACTGTATTTATATTTTTAATCAAGCTGAATATTAAATTAAATACCACCTGTACAATCAAATTGGAGGTTGCTTGTTATTATGTTACAAATTTGTTTCAAAACTTTTTAAAAAGACTCGGTAAGCAATATCACCTATATTCTTGATATCGAATGCAGTTAAAAGGTAATTGCAAAAATAAATAACTAGGAAGCAGTCAGAATTTATTAGCAATAGGACCGAGTGGATTCCTAAATTTATTCGGTTATTTTCTTACAATCATAATTTCCGCATTGCCGTTGAAAAAATACGATAAGTATAAGATCTTCAGTTCAAGGGAACGATGATTTTTTGTGTATTCTAACAAGTATACAATATTGCGAAATCTACGGTTTTTTTGGCGTATTGTTGATCAAAATTTATTACATTATCTAATCTAGACGATTGCGATGTTACAAAGTGGTTCGCATTCTAAATATGGGTTTATCTGCTTCAACTACAGGCGCTATTAATAGATATAAGGTACTTTTTCCGAAACAAAAATTATGATGTGACAACATTGTGGACATTAAATATAGTAACATTTCCAAAGGTTTAGAAAGTGTGTTGAAGTTACTTTTTTCAAATTTTCAATAGCGTTTTGGCATAACTGCGGCTGAATACCATGAATAATGGTCTCGTTTAGATCATCGATCGTTTCTGATTGTTGATGTGAATTCTTTCGCTTTAAATGATCCCATAGCAAAAAATCAAGGGGCGTTAAATCATATAGTCTAGCCGGCTAATTAATATTTCACTTTGAAAAATTACGTTGAAACGTTCTCGACATCACTGCTTTCCCATTCGTCAAAAAGAAGTTTGTAATCACGTTTAGAATATTGAACTCTACTAACAGTAACATCATTACTGTCACCTTTTTCAAAGAAATACGACTCGTTAACTCCATCAGCCCAGAAACCACACCAGACAGTTACTTCTTGCGGATGTAAAGGTTTACCGCTATTCTTCATGGATTTTCTTCGTTCTAAATTCGTCAATTTTGCATTTTTACAAGTCCTAGGTATTTCCAAACCTCCGTATCGATGTCAGCCATATCCGTCGCCCTTCTGTTTTGTAGTAATCCTCAAGACTTCTGTGAGTTCCATTAGATCCATATCATCCAAACTTTTTACGTCTGCTTCATTTATTGTTGTTTCGTCAATATCTTGATTGTAACAGAACTGTTCATAATGTTTTGCCCAGTTCTCCGCGTCTATGTTATTTATTTGTATGGAATTGAGGCTGGAAAATCCTGGAGATGGATCACAAAATTCTTCCGTTTAGTCGAAACTTGGAGAAGGTTCCGAAACATTTATGGAGCAATTACGTAAAATGACACGCTGAATGGATTTCCGGCGGAGTTAGCGATCTATCTCCTCCGGATCCAGGTCTAAGGGGCACCAAAGGGAAAATGAATCATAATTCCTTCCTTTGGAGAATAATTGGTGGAGATTTCGGAGATGGTAGGACGATGAAGTTTGGAGCATTTATGTAAAATGACATGCTGAATGGATATCCGCATATTCCCAATAGTTAGCGCTATATCTCTTTTGGATCCGGCCCTAAGAGGCACCAAAGTCAAACACCAGCTGAAATACTGTCCCTTTAAGGGGTGATTATACGGGTACAGGAAAACACTCGTCGTCAGCTCTTCGACAGCATTGGCGGTGATAGGTATATCACCGCCAATGCTCTATATTTCATCGTCTTACCACCTTCGGAACCTCCGCCAATTTTCGACCAAAGGAAAGAATTACGGTTCATTTTCCTTTTAGTGCCTCTTAGGGCCGGATCCGAAAGAGATAGGGCGATAAATCCGCCGGTAGTCGATTCTGCGCGTTATTTCATATAAATGCTGCAAATTTTGTTTTCGACCAAAGGGAAGATGAATAGTAATTCTTCCCTTTGGTCGAAAATTGGAAAATCGTGATAAAATCTAACATAAATAGCATTGAAAGTTATATATAACAATGTATAACGTTCATAAAATTTCAATCTTGCATGTATCACACCGAAAGATTACACTTAACATAATAAAGGTACCGCATGGAAAAAACTAAAAAACACCTCTATTTGCTATGTTAGTTTGCAGAATAGTTTTAATATAATTTTAACATGTTTGTAGCTGTTATGTAACATTTTTAAATAAGTTTTGAAGTGTTTGTAAAAGATACACTATGCAAATTTTTAAGAATGATTGTTGTCTAGTTTAATAAATATAAACTAAATTGTTCCTACCTACTTGTAGAACGGTGTTTCTGTGATTAGAATACGATTAAAATCGAAAGAAAGCAATCTGGGTAAACCACGTGACATGAGAATATAAATAACTCCGTGAGAAAATAAATCGTCTTCTTCGAAGTATTTTTTTGTAAAAATTCCACAACTCCACAACTTCAAATTTAGATTTTAGGAGTCAGTTTTCTTGAAGCTCGATCAACTCCATTTGCAAGTATATTGGAGGATTTTGTACAATAGTTTTTGTTGGAGTAGCAAATAAATTTAAACTGTCTTCCGTGTTTTTAAAGTCGCTAAATCTGTTCGAAAATTACTCCGGGGGTAACTTGAATTCTTCAGCATATTGAGCACAAGCAGTATTTTCATACGCAGAGAGTGTGGTGAAATGGTAACTGTAACCAGACAGCATCTGTGTCTCCCACAAGCGGATTTTGTTCTAAAACGCTTTCAAAACGGCTGTACAAATCAAGCATTCCTTGCGACTCTCAACATTTTAACCATCTCATAAAATTGTTTTATATGATTATAAACACATAATTATAGAAAACTGACGTACATAAATGAGATACCTATGCAACACTCTATATAGTTACCAAAAAAAAAAACTGTTTTCAAGCACTGCAGAGTATAATATAATATAAAAAGTAATATCTTAGAAAAAATTTTAGAGACGAACAACTGATGGACACTCCATATTTGTAGGTAGAGAAATGTATATCTGTTTCACTCGATTTCACAATGCTATCTTTTTTTAGTGCGTAAATTGGTTTCTGCGCCCAAGTTTCTTTTTTCAAGTAAAATGGATTATTTATCTTACTGCAGATTCCAAAAAAAACAAAAGCAAATTGAAGAATTGCTACAGTCAATAAAAAATAACAATTGAATAAACAAGAATGACACGACTGTAATATATACACTACCGACCATATGTATTTACCCACTCTTAAAATATTGCAAAAACAAATCGAAAACTAATTATAAAATAAACCTTTATTCTGTACTTATACAAAAAAATGTAACAGATATAAAAACAATGTGCTTATAAATTTGGTAACAAAGATAATCATAAATTAATTTAAACTTGCAATCCGTCAAAGTGTCCACCGTTCGCTTTTATTACTGCCGTACACAATCTTAGCATTATCGTTAGCAGCTTGCCAGCGTTGGCGACTCTATTTTCTTCTACGCATCCTGTAGTTACGCCGAAAGTACCTTTGTCGAATTTGGAAGTTGAAGCAGATTTTTGAACCTATCGGTCGAATTCCTCCCACAATAACTCGATCGGTTTGAGATCTGGATTTTGAGATGACCACTATGAAAGCTGAATGCAAAGTAAATTTTTCATTACATTAAAATGTACGTGTCGTGTATTTTCATATTTTATGACGGCCGAGATAAACATTTCTAAAAAACTGCTCTTTATCTCATCTGTCTATCTGCGCATGCCTAATCCGCAAATGGACTCACTTTTGGTATCTTAATGCCAGTTGGCTCATTACTTACACAGAACATTACAAAGGAATTATAATCTATCTCCTACTTACAGTTTAATAGTACAAATACTTTGATAGGGATAAAAAGTAGCCTCTTAATTTAATATATAATTTCCCCACGGGGGTAAACATTCATGGCCGACAGTGTATATCCGAATTAACAGAAATAAAAGTTCGCCTATCTGAAATGTCATTTACATTACAATTACTTGTATTGGTGGTTAAAATTAATTATTGTATTTCATTAAAGTAATATTTTTGCCAAAGTTGTCAAAAAATGTCCATCCCATATTGCGTGTTAAAACTTCCTTTACCAATAATCCACAATTATTTGCCCTGAGTACGTAAGTATAGAATCCTTTTAAAATGTTACAAATATTATTACGCTGGAAAGTGTACAAACAAATTTAAAAATTAAGATAACTATTTCATCAAAAATCTAAAAGATTGAATAGCTAAGTAACTTAACCAAGCTCACAACCAACATGGATGCAAACGAGTTCATACATCTAACGTTTCTGTAATGCTGATGCAAGTTTACACAAACAATTTTTAATTGAACAAGAAGTATTGCATAATTTAATGCGATGATAAAATTTTATTTTTAATATGCGATATGCTTTTTGTTTATATATTTATTAAAAAAAATAATACATGAAAGTGCAAGCCATTTATGACATATATAACGTCATTTTGATGAAATTAATAGTAGTTGAAATGTGTATGGATTGAGTGAGTACGCACAAGGTAATCGTCTTCAAAACATATATTTTGCATTAGATACTTTAAAGTATTAATTCCGCTTGCACTCTTAATTCACTCATAATTCAATAATAATTGTCAATAGTTGTTATATTAAATTGTTTTTAATTGAACACTATTCATAATGAAAGATAACTATTAAAAGTTAAGGGACGGGTTTTCTCTTTTTTTCGAAAGGTTAGGCTCATTTCGAATTTGACCAAAAATATTTTTTTCAAAATTAACTGTAAAGGAGAACTTTCGAGATAAATACCTTTTGAAGGACTTCGAAATTGTAATAAGTTTCTCATAAAAAAACCATATAACTCGTCACAACAAGGAAAGGTTCCCAGATGTCAAATTCAGATCTTAATGAAACTTGGTAGGTAAGTAGAATATGTTGAAACTTTAAAATTTTTTTGTTTGTGCTGAAATTCCCTCTGAGGGAGTGAAACGCCCTTTCAGAAATTCACAGATCTTTAATTTTCTCGATTTAATTCTTGAACGGAAACAGATAGAACAAAAATTTAAATCCAAATGTTGTATCTTATCGGAAGGTCTTTCAGGACACATGGATGTGGTGTATACAGGATATTGCATTTAAGCGCCACCCTCTTATGCCAGAAATGGTTATAGTAGTGTGGAAAAGCAATTAACGCAAGTTGTTCATCTTTAGCATCCATTATTCATTTGAAAGCATTCCAATTATACAGTGTTCCAACGCTGATATTAACTTCATAGATTACATTACATAACTTATATCTTATGCTACGTACGTACACATATACATACATCAGCAAAAGGGAAACAGTTACCCTATATAATCCCACTTCATACAGTTTAGGTAGTCCAATTTGCTTCGCATTAATTAAATTAAATTAATTAGTTAATTAAATTTTATTAAAGTACATAACTGCAATCGCCAATTGATATGGTATTAGATGCAGCTGTTGTTAGTTTAACTGGATATAAGTAAAACATGACGAAATTGACACATTGCCGTGTGTCAAAAATATTACACTTTTTTAAAACGACACCCTATTATCATCATAGTTAAGGTATTATTGTCTTTTAATACCAATTTTAAGGATATACATATTTTGATATTGACGGTATTTGTACTAAAGTTTTTGATAATATACCAGAAAATTGTTTTTTTGTTAAGGTATAGAAAAACAAACGTATAAGAGAGATAACATTGCGGTTTTATAATACAAAATTTATATACCTACTCAACGAATTCCAAAACAAGCAGAAATTGTATATAAAGGCGATGTTACAAGTGGCAAATTTAAGCCCCAAGTACAACAAATCCCATTTTAACATGCAAACGTTGTTATTCAAGTTTCATGTTTCGGTAAATTAACTACTGATTTACTTAAAAATTGGCTTCTTAATATTTACTTATCAAGCATTAGGCCAAAAAGTCTTACAACATGTCACAGTCCAGAATCTTTTAAAAAACAGGTCGCATCCAGCAAAGATGTTCAAATACTGACAATACCAAAGAAAACAACAGCTATGATTAAACCCCTAGACTTCTATGGATTTCGACGATTTTCTGACCTGGTTCTTATCTTAAATTATTATCTTAATTTCCATTTCCAAAATAACGTCATAAAATTGTAGTCATTAATACACAGTCAATTGTCGCCCTTTAAATATATCAATTTGTTTGCATATGCCTGGTACAAGTCCGGTTATATAGAAAATCGACCTAGAGCATTCGAACATCCCAAAAATTTTTCCTTTTCAACCCAAGACCTTCCGTTTCCTCCTCGTTGCTTTCAATGTGATACTTTGCATTCATTCGTTGTTCTTGGTGCGAAAAGCTTTTATGGTTTAAGTATCTTGCTGACGACTTTCATTACCCTACCAATTCATAAATACATAATTTAAATACGCATTTGAATAAATACTTTATTCATTATTATTAATATTAAGGATTTGTTATTACGTGTAATCCCGTGTTTACATTTGTATGAATTATGAACCTTAGGGCACAATAACTGACGCAATTGTACTAATTGATGACGGTTTTTGTTAATAGAAGATAGTTTTGGTGTTAGTAGCATAAGGTATGACTTGCTTTACACTTTTGGAACATCCTGTATAATTGAAAATACTTTGAAATCAATAAAGGATATTAAAGATTAACAGCTTGCGTTGTCTTCTTCACGTTACTATGATCAGTTATAGCATAAGAGGGTAGCGCTTAAATGCAATACTCTGTATATACAACATTCGCGTGTCCTAAAAGACCTTTCTATGAAGTACAACGTTTGAATTTTGTTCTATCTACTTCCGTTCAAGAATTAAATCAAGAAAACTAAAAATCCGTGAATTTTCGAAGGAGTGTTTCACCTCTTCAGAGTGAATTTCAGCAACAAACAAGAAATTTTCATTTTCAGGTCTTAACATATTCTACTTACCTACCAAGTTTCATTAAGATTTCAATTTGACACCCGCGAATTTTTCCTTGTAAGTAGTTTTATTTTTAAGATTATTAAATTTTTCATAGATGTTAGCGATTTTCTTCTTCATATCAGAGGTATGTTTTATATTCCTAGAATGTATAGAGCGGAGCAGGCTATCGATTATTCTGTATTTCCATTGGAAAGGGTCCTTTTAAAATCCTTCGATTCTAAAGCGAATAGTAGGCAGCGTAATATTTTCTGAATTTCAATTTTGGGTGACCATTACGGTTTAAAATCTACATATTACGCAATATATGATTTGCTCTTAAAATTATTTATTAAATTACAATGTGTTCTATGTCAGGATCAATTCAGTTTTGGATACTTAGCTAATTGCAGGTCAAAGTAATTATTCTAAATCTGTTTCTCAACATAATTGTCATTTACGTGCTTTCCGGTATAATTTGTAACCTGTTTCCGAGGTAAATATGGCAACCATCGTTTTGGAGATTCTTCGAGAACGGATGATTTTTGTCGGCTTTTCTTCGCCTTGGAACAGCGAAACAGACGACTGACTCATATAAGTAAATACAAGATTCATCACCACCGACGATATTGTTCACGTTTTTAGAGTTTCCTGCGTTAAAGCGTTTTTTGACGCCAGTTCACCTTAACTACTTTTTTTCGGCCAACAGATACGCTTTCCAATGGGAAACTAATTTTCTGCATAATTCTTCATGTAAAACTTTCTGCATTGAGGTTCACGAAAACCTCAATGATGCCTTATTCTTGCAATATGTCACATGTTGATCTTTGTTGATGATTTTGCTCACAGCATCGACGTTTTCCTGAGTGACTGACGTTTTTGATGCACCTACTCTTGGATTGTAGCTAAGACTAATCGGTTCACGTTTGGATTCCCCATACCAGCGAGAAACTGTTGACTGATGTCGAACTTTATTTCCGAAAACAGAAACCCGCTCGGAAAGACATTCTTGTTGAGATAATTATTTTCGACAATTATAAAGGATGACTGTGCAAAAATTTTCCCCGTTTAATTCCATCTTTCACTGTCACCAACCTGTCACTATACGTATCGCACTGAAACATTGGGTTTAGGTTAACTAAAGATGGAAGTTAATTTTTAGTACTGTGGCATGTGGCTGTGATTAGTGGTGCTCTCTATGTCCGAATATGCAAAACTTAAAGCAAAATCGTAAAATTTCGGACTCTAGTGATTAGGAAAAAACTTCACTAGAAACATATCTATTAGTGTAAAATGTTCTTTCAACGAGAAACATTGCCTTACCGCTACCAAAAAAAATAATTTTACGGATAAGCTGTATATCGAAATTTTAGTATTGTGTTCAAATGTCTTCGAAAAGCAAACATTGTTATGAAGAATAGTTTTTTGCATAAAATCCAACGCAACATTTTTATATTTCGTATTGTTTTAGATGAAGTACCCACTCCTGTTTCTGCTATTATGTAGTTTGACATACTTACATCTTGCATACTCTCATCCAATATGCAATTCAGGTAGCAGTTGCAGCAGCGGTTCAAGTTGTTGTAGCGGTGGTGGGGGTTCAAGTTGCTGTAGCGGCGGTGGAGGTTCAAGTTGCTGTAGCGGCGGTGGAGGTTCAAGTTGCTGTAGCGGCGGTGGGGGTTCAAGTTGCTGTAGCGGCGGCGGAGGTTCAAGTTGCTGTAGCGGCGGTGGAGGTTCAAGTTGCTGTAGCGGCGGTTCAAGTTGCTGCCATACCACAACCTGTTGTAGAGAACCTTGCTGTGAGAAGCCTCCTCGCCACGAATCTTGTTGCGAGAAATCTTGCTGTGACAAAAAGGAGATAACTAATGGAGGTGGCTCAGAGACAAATGATATACATGGCGGCAATTCGGATATCAATATAAGTTTAGACAACACTATACAAACTACGAATAACATCAACGTTCCGATCAATATTTCGCTAAGCAATGTAAATCACGTCGTCACAGATACTAAGACGTCAGTTACCGATTGCTGCCTACCAGGCGAAGATTGTAAAGACGGGAAAGAAACCTGTGCAAATAACACGGTTGTAGTTGAGAGGAAGCAGGTGGTTCCAATACCTGTGCCATTTCCCATAAAAGAACCGTACCCTATACATATTCCTATAAGAGAGCATGTGCCGCATCCGGTGCCTGTGCCGTTTCCTGTGCCACATCCGATACCCATCTACCAACAACAGCAGCAACAACAACAACAGCAAATGTTTGGATATGGAGGTAAGTGGGTATATACTATTCTCTACATAAAAACTTTCGTCTTCATTAAATATACAATTTGAGTACTTTCCGTCCCCTCTCGGAAACTAGAGCAATGGTCAAATATGAAAAAATTGCAGTTTTATTAGAATGTTGTTTTTTGGTATTTTTGTCCATGCCTATAGCTCTCTTACTATTGATTTTAGAAAAAAGTACGAAGAAGAATGCTGTAGATAATTATGTGGGTAATAAGTCTAGCCGAACATTTCTTCCGGTATGACATAAACCAGTTCGCCGTCACTTCACTAAAAAGGCATTTCTTCAAAGATTCCTACGGTATAACACTTGACATGATAAAATTACAATCTCCTTGCAATTAACCAACGTTTTTAAGTTATTGAATAAATATCAGTCCCGGTAGGATTTGAACCCATGACTTGTCTACCGGCGTATTGTGGTATCACTAAGTAACAAGACCGAATGCGAGTTCAAATCTCTTTTAATACCTAGATGTCTCAATATCTGTAGACATATCGTAATATCTCATCAGACACAATACTATTAAAAGCAAGTTCTTACCAATTAAATTAATTAATTAAATATTGATTAAAATTAAAATTAATTAAAAACGATTGGCACTCACATTCGATCTCGTTGTGTGATGGTAGCACAATGCCCCGATAACCCAGAGGTAGAGGGTTCAAATCCTACCGGGACTGATATTTTTTCAAGAATTAAAAACGTTGGTGAATTGCAAGAAAATTGTAATTTTAACATTACTAATACCAACGGTGGTTTGATATTGATATTATTAATTTAACACTAATCACAGTTATTTTTACAAATAAATAAATTACGGACATTTACTCGTTTTAATTTCCAAGCCGTTCACATATTAAACTCTGGAAACAATTAATAGATGCACATCGCGTTTGTTCACAAAGTTATAGTGATAATTACTTTGGTGTGAAATGCTAATTCTGTTGGAATTACGATATTACATAAAAATAACTTCTGAACAACTAATAGACAGGGAATAGCGTAATATGTTCTAAGAGTCCACCAAAAGTTTCTAGTACATTTTTTCTAAAGTCGTGTCGTCTCTGTGTCGAATGATTTTCGATGGAACCTATCTTTTACCATTCGCCATAAATAGAAATATAAAGCTAATCGGGTAATCGAGGTGGCCATGCAACCCGTATCTGTTTTCCTATCCATGAGTTCGTGAATGCTTCACTTAAATGATTACGTAACGTTATTCGACCATACCACATATCTGTAAAGAAAATTCATAGTTGTTCTGCAGAAAGTGAAATGTACCTACATCAGGGATCTTCTCCATTCAACATGAAGTGATATTTCTTCAATTCACAAATATTCGCTATATCTATTAAATATATTGCAGGTTGTAAATCCTGTTTCATTCATTCAGTAAATTTAAAGTGTGGGTTAGCCACACATACATACGTTAATAAACCAAGTATAAAAGTCAATACGCTTATTGTAATCATCAGTATGCAGTTGTCAATTTACGAAATCTCAATTAACATCAGTTGGAAACTAAGGTTATTTACACCAGCACCTGTCAATAAGTTTCGTTTGTATATATCAATTATTTCCATAGTTCGGAAATTAAATGGAGGCAATGTCCGTAATTTATTTATCTGTGAATGTTATATAGTTGGAATCGTTGAAAAAAAATCTTTTTCATTAAGTCATTGCCGACTATGGTTTCCCTTAAAAAAACCAATCATTTAAATATAAAGTTGAGTTAGACCACCTTATTAAGCATACAGTTGTCTACAGCTTAGCACTCTTTTTTCCTAAAGCCAATATTAACAAAGCAATAGGCACCACACGAATTAACCAAAACTCAGTTTTTTTAGATATCTACTTATTTGTGAATCTTTTTCAAAAAACTGAAAGGCTCATTCAACTGTGCTTGTAAAACTACAATTTTTAACCGTTTGAAACGTATTCAAAGGTAATAATTGATTATAATTTTGTTGCGATGGATCAAGTGGTTATGGGATATCTGACACTTCGTGCAATTACGTCTAAAGACTGGCAACGTAGAATTTTACCAGTTGAGAGAATTCATCACAGGTCGAATTGTTGGCTTGCGCGAATGTGGTTTTTCATTCAGGGAAATTGCAAATCACCTAAACCGGAACCAATCCACCATTATGCGTTGTTATCAGTTATGGATTAGGGAGCGCCAGGAAAGTCGCCAAAGAGGAATCGAGTGCCAAAAAAGAGCGAAGAAGGTACAGGACCGCCACCTTCACCTAATGGTATTAAGAGACCGATTCTCCAGTATCAGATCAATTGCTGCTCTATAGTTGGGTGATGAAGATCATCCTCTAACTCTTGAAGCAGTTTATCGTGGAATCTGGACTTTCATCTTGTGTCAACACATTTGGGGTGATGTAGGTTTCGAATACACTGGAACGTGAAATGGCATAGGGTGATATTCATTCATGAATCTTTACTTTATATAGGGATGCATGATGACCGTATGATGGAGGGTCAGACAAAAACGTGGAGAACATTGCAGCATTCAATTTTCTGTTGAAAGGAGTACGTGCTGAACCATGAGAATGATATGGTATGGGGTACTATACCACATGGGAATGGATATCATGTGGTGTACATCCAAGACATCATTCATGAGGTGGTGCAATTCCGTGTTCCTCCATATCTTCAGCAGTTCCGAGACCCACTTTTCCAGCAGTATAATGTCCTTTCCTGCTTAGCAAGGACTGCTCTAAGCCGGCTCGAAGAAGCCCACGCCCTTACCCTCGCGAACCAGATCTCCAGAGTCGCCCTCTATCTTATAGGAAGAAAACTGAGGAACCTCGCAATGGCAAACACTGGAAGCTCTCTGGTGGGAATTGCAGGTTGCTTGGGGCACCATAATCCAAGAAGACTAGAATCAATGCCACGAAGATTGACATAGTGTGAAACTAATAGAGGGATTGCCTTAATCTTTTGTTCTTTTTCTTTGAAATTATAATCAATTTTTACCTTTGTATAGTTAAAAATTTCTGCCAAGTTTGGTCACGAAATTCGCACCACTTCTTCGTGTTGCAATACTCATAGTATATACAAAAAATATATAGAATCTTAAAACTGAGAAGCAACAGAACTTGGGAGTGTTAGTTATAGGTTTCAGTGCTTGGACTAACACTTGTGTACTTCGGTATGTTGTGTTGGTATGACACATTTTTTTTAATTGCTTAGAAGGAACAAAAATTAGTTCTTTTAATAAAAAAAAAATATTAATTTTCGAAATAAAAAATGAATGTGTATTTAAACGTAACTTGGCTTTTTAGGGGGCCATTGCTGCTGTGGCGGAATGAGTTCCTCATGTACACATAGCTGTTCAACTTGTCCAATACATGGGGGATTACTAGGCGGGTACAATTACGGTAAGAAGTAGTGTACTCGTACAACAGTAGGTATATAATATAAATTTAATTTATGTGCTGTTACACGGAAAGAAGTCAAACTAAGCACCTAGAGTTAGCAAGAATAAATAGTTTATTATCTTCTGACACCTATAACAAAGACACAAATCAGTAAAAGGGATAGCATAACGGTACATAACATACTGTAGTAAAAAAATTAAAAATGATTATGCAAAGCTAACTAAAATAACAGAAAAAAATATAAACAAGGTAACAAATATACTGAACAATGCACTGTCAATTGTTACTTAACTAAATCATAAACAAGATCAATATTTGTAACTGCAGTTAGGTTGTTAGAAACTTCTATAATGCAGTGGCGGAATTTCAAGTCATAGCCCTGTCTCCTTCGCGAGTTGTATTTAGGCTATTTCTATTGTTTGTGGAACTTTTAATAGTCAGCAATATCACGCTAAGAATCAAATTATCTTGCAACTATATCTCAATATGTTAGTAAGCGCCTTGAGTCATAAGGCCAAATTGACATTATTTACACTGATTTTGATAGTGCCTTTGACACCATAAATCGTGGAATATTACTGAAGAAATTGTCTGACAAGGAAACGCTTCCAAGTGTCAAATTGAGATCTTACTGATACTTGGTAGGCAAGTAGAGTATGTTGAGACTTGAAGATAAATCTTTCTTGCTAAAATTCACTTTGACAGGGTGAAACAACACTACAAAAATTCACAGATTTTCAATTTTCTTAATTTAATTCTTGAACAAAAATAGATAGAACAAAAATTTAAATACAGATGTTGTACCTTATCGAAAGAACTTTCGGGACACGTGAATGTGGTATGTACAGGGTGTTGCATTTAAACGCCACCCTCTTATATAAGAACTGATTATAATAATAAGGAAAAGAAATTAACGCAAGTTGTTCATCTTTAATATCCATCATTGATTTTAAAGCATTTTAATTATACGGGGTGTTCCAAAGGAGATAATATAAGAACTTACACCTTATGCTACGCACGTACTACATGTACATATGTATATCAGAAAAGGGAACAATTACTCTGTACAATTCCACTTCATCCAGTTTAGGTAGCTCAATTTGCTTTTCATTTTCAATTTTAATTAAATTTGATTGAAGTACAACACTCTTTAATTCTTAATACCGCAAAGTCAGTGGTCATTGTGTTTGGGAAAGGAGACGCTCATGCTGTGTTTGTTGGATAAAATACAAATATTCATGTAAATAATCGGAAAATAACCTCATGTAGCTATACTAAAAATTTGATAGAAACAGAATTCGAAAAATACAAAATTCATACTTAAGCCTTATATTTGGGATTAAAGAGTACTACTGTATTTCATATAAACTGAAGAGAATTCAATGATTAAATATAAGCAGGCGCGATGGGTACTGGCGTTTTTTAGAATAGACAAATGAAATAACCCAGGTCAAAGCGGTGACTGAAAACTCGTAGAAGAACCTAGCCTTTCATCAATCAGATCTGATCAAACCCGGTGATCTTGTCGGCCAATTAAAATCACCATGTTAAGATCTAAGTCGTCCAGGAAATGGTTCTTAGAGCAGCAATGCAAATTCAACCAATATAGCTCGGTGCGCCATCTTGCTGGAACCATGAATAGTTATGTTCTACTCCAAATTGTTGCAATTCAGCAGGTAGAAAATTTTGGAGCATCTTCCAATACCGTTGAGAAGTTACAGTCGTTGAACGTTCATCTTCTTCGGAAAACTAGGGAAAGCTTCCGAATGCAACCACACCACACGGTAACTTTTTCGGAATGCAGATGTTGTTCGTGAATATGTTGCGGTTGTTCGGCAGACCAGTACCGGAAATTGTTCCTATAACACATTATTAAATAACACAAAGGCAGCGTTAATTCAACGCAATCGATGGCTACTAAACTGTATTGCATAGGGATTCATTTAGGCCATTGATTATATCCCCCACTTTACTCATATTCGAACACTGGCGTTTCAAAAGCCGCCAATACCCATTGCGCCACCCATTATAATAACATAACGAATTATTTGCATGATAAATCAACTTTTCGTTACTTATGTGAGCAGGCTTAACTTGAGGTTTAGGGGTTGGCTTACAACAGTAACTAGACAATATTCTCGTTTCTCTTTTGTTTCCATTGATTAATTTGATTTCTATATTTTTATTTAATTTTTCTCTCTTACTTTTATTGGGTCGAAGAGCAGTTAGGGGCTATGACAGCATGCTCTAACTGAAACCCACCTTTACCACAATGTTTTCACTATGTTACCTTTATTTATATAACTAATTTTCCCTTACAATAAGCATTGTATCTTCTATAAATCCATATTGTTATTATTATTATATTACGCTTGAACTAAAGATAACTTGGTTTTCTAGATAGCAGCACTTGTTGCTGTGGCGCATTGATTCATCCATGCACGCATATGTGCTCACACTGTTCGATGTATGGTGGTTTACTGGGCGGGATGGGCTTTGGACAGCAGCAGCAGCAACAGCAACAACAGCTGTTTGGTAAGAAGTAATTAACTTGGACAAAATCTTGTATTTTTGGTTTTCAATTTTGTATGTACTCACACAACGGATAGGTAGATAATGTGAATTTAATTTATGTGCTAATATATGTAAAAAGTTCAGATTGAGCAGTTAGAACTAGGAAAGAGCTTCTCGTGTGCATTTACCACATTAAATTACTTAATTCTGAACACTTAAGGTATTGGCTATAACTTAGCTTGATAATGTATATGTACTTATCTGTTAATTCATTTCGTTTTATTATATTCTATGATTATTAAAAATGGTGTTTGGTCTCGCTTGGAATATCCCTTTTGCTTTGTTGTAAAACTTAAACAAATGCGATATATACATATATATACATATATATATACATATATATATATATACATCGCATCGATTCTTTTTCCAAAAAGTAAGACATCGGTGATATATTGATAAAAGGATTATCTTTTGTTAGATTGAAACCTAAACTGTCGAAATCTACGAAAATCTACTTTTTACACCGATTGCAAGAATTGTGTGGTTATATAATTCACGGGTGTCGCAGTAAATTTAACTTCGAATTGTTTCAACCTGGACAGAAGATACTAAAATACGTTTATGTTACGCCGTAACTTGAAAGGTCTAGATGCTGCATCGTAGAGATAATAATGGACGTCTATTGCTTAAAACCAGAGTTTATAGAGCTTAGCGATTTAGTGAATTACTATGTTCAAATTATGCACCAATTCACTCAATCATCGAAGATACCGTTGCTGAGGTTATTAATACTTAAATTAAATCCCGACGTAAATGCCCCAGGTAGCAGACTAACTAAAAAAATTATGCCAAAGTAACGTAGCCATAATAATCTTAAAGATGTCATGTTAACATCCAAATTACGTCTAGTTGCTGTCTTTATGACTTTATAAGTCCAAGACAAATGATGTTATGTATATATGAAGATTGCTGACAAAAGATCCTGAGATCGATCGTCCTCCAGTTAGAGTATATCCGGTGCATGCACCTCAGCCTTCGTCACAGCAGTGAATTAATTACGTTGAAATGAATGAATCTATTCTACTAGAAACAAGGGAATGGATTTCCTATTCACGTACTTCTGACGTCAATTGTAACATATTTTTGACATCAATTGTGGGACCAAAATACGTTTGCATCACGTTTTAAATGCATGGGTTTGGTGGCAGAAATAACTAAAAGTTAAAACAGATTTTAGCGCAGGCACAAATTTTGGTGGCATTACTCTTTCCACTTTTAGATCTATAGTCCGCTCGCATCTTAAAATTCAGTGTGGCTCGTATGGAAAATGCGGTTGCCACATTGTGTCAAAATTATATTCATAGGATGTCTTAAACTCTACAATTGGGTATATGAAGAAATGACAAATGGAACATAACCTGTAATTCTGATATATATTTATTACAGTATTACATTGTATTTAATATAAATGTTAAGTTATTTCTAAATACGAATGTGACATTTTTTCTTTTAAAATTGATTCTATAATTGACAATAACAAGATTAGTAAACTAATTGATTTATTGAGAATAGTGCTGCAATGATATAACATAAATATTGGTAAAGCTATTGTTAGTAAGTAGTATCTGTCTAAAAAAGTCACTAGTCACTAGTGATTAGTACAAAATCGCGCAACTCTACCCACGCTGAAAGGAAATGTACATACATAAACTCTATGTTAATAGACAAAGAGGATAACATTCGATAAGAGCTACACAAAATTTTAAGGTGCGAAGGGGCTATAAATATGTAAACTAACGAACCTTTCCAATGTACTTCAAGGTTTTGGACTCATCTAAACTTCACAACCGTTTCTTTTATTTCTCTTACACCTTACGGAATGCAGTTTTTGTCTCGCATCTACATTAGTCTGGTAAAAATAGCTTCCCATTACAAACATAGACTGACACAAAGGTAGCTTCACATTATATATTTTCAAGAGAAAACATATATAAAGTTCTTGACAATTTCTCGTATAATATAATATAGTTATCTTACATATACATTAAGTCATACCTACCAAGGGTTTACACTAACGTGTGGGTGATACGCGACATTTCTAATGTCGAAAGCACGCTCCTTGTGACTAAGTGACGTTAATGACGTATTTTGTCTTCAAAATTATGTCGTATTAAGTCGTCAGTCTACAATCTAAGGTACGTAAGATGAAGACAAGGAGGTGACACTGAATATTAAGAAGACCAAATTTATGATTATCGCAAAGTTACAACAACAACACTTGTGGATCAAGACAGAGCCAGTGGAGAAGGTCAACAGATATAAGTACTTAGAAACAATAGTGGACGAGAGCAGTGAATATACGAAGGAAATAAGAGTAAGAATTCGACAGACTAGAACTATATTCAACAAAATGAGAAACTGTTGCACTGTGCAGCAACGACCTTAGCCGACATCTCAAAATCAGAATGTTGAAATGCTACGTGTTTCCAGTGCTCTTATATGGCATGGAAACGAAGACAATTAAGAAGAATAACATTGACCAATTGCAAGCCTTTGAGATGTTTTGTTATAGAAGAATCGTAAAAATAAGCTGGGTAAGCGGAACAACAAACGCAGACTAGTACTGAGAAGTTTGGAGAAAGCGTGATACGAGGGGGGGAATACTTATTCTTACAAACTATTATTGAAGGGAAGGTATGGGGTAGCAGAAGTATAGAGAGAAGACGCATGTCCTGGCTGAATAACCTGAGACAGTGCTATAAAAGTAGTTCAGTTGAATTGTATGCAAATTGCCACGATGATAGCCAACCTTCTCCATGGAAACAGCACATAAAGAAGAAGAAGTAAATAATGGAAATTATTGATTCTTGTGTTTGCAATTTTCTTTATAACTTTGTTGCCTGCATTCTAGTCTTGAATATCTTAAACATGCTTCTAAATAAAAATGCCCCCTATAAAAATCCTTAACCCAAAAGTTTATATATTGAAACAAAAGAATTCGGGACCTGAACGATTTAAATACTAGGTAACATTTCGACCAACTCCATTAGTAAACAAATTGATTTGGTATTTCGCTATTCCGCGAAGAAACTAATATTCCTAAAGCTTTTTACTATACTAGACTCTAACTGTCTCGGACTGAGCACGTAGAATAGAAACTAATATAAAATTATTGGAATTGCATTAAGGTTTTTTCAAATGCAGTTACAAATAATTCTTAGTTAGTATGACAACTGCTTGCAATGATTTTAGCCAATTGTATAAGTTGTTTTTAGGGTTAGTGATTGCGATTACTGCATGTTGGCTTTTAGGAATATAAAGCTATCTAAAATGTATATATAATTTGCTCAGAATAGGAAATGTTATTAAGTAGATTATAGTTGCAATATTAGTAAATACAGACGCAAAGGTTATACAAGAACAAGTCTTATCTATTATTGTTTATGTAAATATTCAGATAATGAATACAGAAGTTGGGTTCCGTGACGACACGGTAAATGCGAAGTGGTTGAATAAATTTTAGATATATATCTGGTTATTACGATTACTTATAATACTAACGTTATTGATGTAAAACGTGAAATAAAAAAAAATCAAAGTGAAGGTTAGAGTTAGTAGTTAAAATGTACAAGAATTGGCATAAAATTTGCCTTAATTCAGAAAATCTGTATACCATTAAAAGTTCTTGAGAATTTTTTATTATTAACCGGATTCTTTCTTTGATCCTTTAGAAACTCTTTAGTGAAACAAATTAAACCCGTTAATTAATGGTTCTAATTACTGTCGATCAAGATAGTCACTAAGATACTACATATTAATGCTAAAATATTAGATCTTATACTACACAACATTCACTCTAGCATATTAATGGATCAATCAAATATTTTAGTGAGTCTTGAAGACAGGTATCACTTCTTATTCCTTTCTTCTAATGATATATCCTAACATCATAACTTTCGAAATGGAAAAGTTTAAAATATATTTACTCTTAGTCTTGCTTTCTAATAATTCAGAACCACTAATTGGATTCACACTTATTAATACGTCCAACTAATTTAAACTTTGTTTCCTCTGGCGAAGATTCTCGATCAAAATTATGATTTAATCTTCAATAGAGCTAACTTATACGCTGAGGCTATAATTCCTTCATACGAGGAGTGGAGTGATGTAGGCTTTAACTGAAAATATTTCCTTTCAAGAATCCCTTTTTTTGTCTTGACATGACCTAGCACTTGTAAATTCCCTTCAGTCTATATGGTTGTAGGAATTTCAGGGCTTGATATATCGAGAGCATGTTTTGTCGTCTTTTTTTTCTATTAACGATGCAATATGTTATTTTAAGTTCAATTAAATAATCACCTATGAAATGAAGAAAGAAAAAATTCTTCAATAAAAATTATATATTTAGAAAAGGCAATTTATGGTAAATATTTCTTAGCTTCAGATCAAATAGATACATTGATGAAGCATGAAGTTATATGTCTAAATAATAATGCTTCTATCTGACATCATAAACAGGTCAGTGGCTTATTGACGTCATATCAAACCTTACATCCTTAGGGTGGTATGCAAAGTATGACAAACGAACGCCATTTTTTTCTGTAATAGCTTGGCCCATTTCCTTACAGAAATCCACGGCGATTTTCAATCAAGTTCAAATAGAAGTTTTTTGTTTTTATAAATAAATCTACGGAGAAAGCTATTCACTTAAAATATGTCAAGAATATGATAAAAAACATATACCATTTCGTTGTTTTTATTCATCTTTTATATCTGTCATTGATTCTGTAGTTGATGCTCATATATTTTTGATCTTCTTTGTTTGCCATTTTAGTCCCTGTCACCTGATTTTGCCATGAAATGTTGATGTGAAAATGAATAGGATTATAATCATACCTGCTTCATTCACGTTACAAATATATTCGTATAAGGTTCTTCTAACTAACTGAACACGAATTCTTTGTCACCACTTAGTTCCTAAAGCGCAGATACCTTTCATGTGAAGTAAATCATAAAAGAAATAGCTAAATGAAACTAAAACTTAATAATTTCGATCAGCTGTTAACACTTGGACTGAAGTCAAGTTTATCAGTTGGTGGGAATTTTGTTGCATATGTATACAACACCGCATATATAGGGTGAATCAAAATTATGTTAACATTCAAATAGTAGAGGCAATTTATTGACTGCAAAGATAAAGACGCTGTTAAATACAGCTTTCCTCATGGTATTGGTGAAATCATTTACGAGAAAGACAATGTGAAGAGACATAAAACGCTAACACATAGAGATGTTTCTGCCTACCCGGCGTCATCAGCGTGGTTTCGAGCGGTTTTATGCTCGACACATTGTCGTTCCCTTTCTGCTACTATCACCATATCTAACCCTACAATTCTTCAAGTGATTGTTCTTGGCGCTAACGAAACACTTGTCTGCAACGTCACCTGTATTGTTTTATAACTGTTATACCCATCTTAGTTGGTAGCTTGTTAGGATGTTACATTGTATAGAGCATTAATTTGGTTCATTAACTATTTTATCAAAAATATTTGATCCATTTTCTGTAATACGCGTGCTCAGGTCAGATATGGTAGGCAGAATTTGTCTCGATATAATCTCAAATACGTGTTTCCGTGGACTCTTTTAAAATATGTAACGTCACTTCTGGTAGGACCATCTTATGCCAAGTGAGGGCCCATTGTACTTTAGGATATACACATGAGTCTCCTTTGAGAGAAAATCAGGATCGGTATTAAAGTGGTGCCGCATGGGTTAAAAGACATGAATCACGAGATCCTATGCCTGAATTTTGGTACATAATAATGATATTCACAAGCTTTATTTAAGACAACTGTATGCTTTGACAAATTAAAGTCCTACTTTAAGTTGTTTCGGTCTTACTGCTAGGCATTCAATTCTAATATCCGTTTCTCAAGACAGAAATGTTGACGAAAGCTTCGATGGCTAGTAAGTAATTATTCGAAAGACACTCCAATTCAATTCCCTTGATTACTTCTTAAATGGGGTGGGTCATATTTGATCCACCGACAAGTGTAAAGTGTAGTTTCTAAAGATATTGCCTTACTGAAGCAGCAATATTTGCAAAACTTTCCAACACATACCACTAATCTGCTACTGTTTCAATATTGATACGTGTTACTCCATGACAGGTAACCACTGTCCTCTACAAAGGAGACTACAAAGTAACTTTACACTTATTCACGTTACCAAGTAGCTTAGTCTTCTATATAAAGCTTGCCCCCATCGAATAAATAATCTGAACAAACTTGTTTCTAAACTAGAAAACAGCAATAAACTTTCTTCGTTTCTTTAAGAAAGCCATTTGAACTGCGGTGTGGAAGCATGTAAGAGATGCTCCATCAATCTAGCCTAGATATCAAAGACAGCTCGTTATCTAAATTTATTTGATATATTGATGCTTGGTTAAAGAAAGCAACGTATTATCCAAACTTTTTCAGAGTTTTGAAATTGTGTTCCGATTTTCGCGTGAATTCAATTAAGTGGTATTCATTATCCTAATTAGAAAAGGTAAATTAATTAAAGATCTAATTATACACATTCATTTTTTCTTGATAGCGCTAAAATACTAGTTTACCGCGCAAAATAGAATGGACACCTTAAATGTTAACAAAATATTTTAAAAAGAAGTACTTTTATTCTTGTAATAATTCTATAAGCTTGTACACTATTTGCTAATTAAAGCACTAAGTTGATAAATAACGAAACTGGAATATTACTCCTCAAAATCATGAAATAATTATATTTAGTACAAACAATGCAATGTATAGATATTTTAAAAATATATACGGGTAGAAATTTTATGGCACTATAAATGAAACCCGAATTCTAACAATTGACTGAGTTCCTGCAGGGATGTCTAGAAAAACTAAATAACCTAGGCAGAGAAAACAGAGTTGCACTATGCTAGATACCAGGACACATTGGAATCAGCGGCAACGAGAAAGCTAACCCTTTAGCCAAAGAGGCTGCCACAACCGGAGCCGTTCTGTAATATAGATAATCGGAATAAAATATATAATAGGAATCTTCCTGGTCTGAGACATTCCGAGGTATTCCTTGGAAACCTCAATAAGCAAAGAGCAAAGACTATGCTAGAACTTAGTAGAAACAGACTACGTGTTCTCACACGTTTTCTTACAGGGCATTGCCGCCTTGGGGAACACATGACAAGGATAGGTCTGAAACAGAATTGCAACTGTAGGTTTTGTGAGGCAGAGGCTGAAAGTCCGGAACATCTAACATCTAACTGCACTGCCATTATAGAGACCCGTGCCAACCATCTTGGCAAAGACGTCGTAGACGAGATGGAAATACCTTTTCTGAAACCATCACAGCTATTGCAATTTATTAAAGCTCTTGGACTGGATGGGGAGCTATAAGTGCGGGCAAACCCTAGCAGCTTACAGCTCGTATAAGGGGTCACAATAGATCAATAGGTCGCAGTGCAACATCACCCTTAATTAAGCTAATCTAATCCTGCATGGATGGTATTTACACCATAAAGTATGCATAACTTACATTAGCAGTGAGTTTAGTTTATATTTAGATACCATTACGTGCAGTTCAATATTGTTACTTCTTTGTGTGAGTGAATAATTTATTGCTACACGAAAACTGTTGCTACGTCGTGGGAATAAGCACCTCTCCAGTGGGTTAACATTCATAAAATGAGAGCAATACAACTACTAATGAGCCCAAATATGAAGTGTTTGGTCAAAACCACAGAACATTGTGTCAGGCGCTCAAAAGATGAGAAAATACTTCCTGAATCCGTTACACCAACCAAGAAAGGTGATGGTTCCATTCTTGTATGGGATTGTCTTTCATTACGTGGAACAGAGGACCTTATGAAAATTGAGGAACATGAATTATCGCAGATATTAGAAGAAAATACTCTACCATCAGAATTGCGTTTAATAGGGAACAATTTTGAGTTGATACACGATAACGATTCGAAGCACACGTCGCTATTGTGCGAAAACTACCTCGCTGATGCAGAGAATGGAGGAATATTAAAAATAACGACTTAGCCTCCCCACAGTCCAGATCTTAATCCAATAGAGCTTTTGTGGGACGAACTGGACAGACGAATTAGGAGAAAATATCTAACGTTCAATACCCATCTCCGCACGGTATTGCAAAAGATCTAGAACAATATTCCTCAAGAGCAGTTATTAAATCAAGACGCGGATTTTTCGATGAGAAGAAGGTATAACTTACTTTATGTTTTCTGATGTTTATTAATACTTTTCCTTTTGTGTACACATGTGCAGTAAGTTGTAGATGAATAAATATTTTTTTTATAATTCTTTTGTTTAAAGTTTTAAAGCAAGCGTCAAATTTCGCATAAAATAGGAAGTGTCCATACTATTATGAGCGATAGTGTACGCGCAAGAAATGTAAAAGTCAATAAAAACCGGGCAGGTGTGTGGTAACTTTTGTTTATTTCCTTCGGACGTCATAAATGGAATAAATTACGTTTGCATGATTTTATAAATTCTTAGATATTTAGACTAGCTGCTGTTAATCATTCCCGGAAATATCATCAAATGATGGCATTCAGTTTTGTATATGTACCACCAATATAGAACTATCGTAAACAAAAAAAAAAGCGATAAGTAGATGATCTACGAGTTCAAGGCGGATCTCGTTGAAAACAATTGAATTTAAATTTTATGGCAACCCCTAATGAAGAATCTTACGTATAGTTACATAAAAAAAATTAATATTTTCAAACTGTTTTTGCAAAGCATTAGAAGGGTTCCTAGAACTGGGTATTTCTGTTTAAATCAATTGAATTCGTCACAAAGTCTGAACGGATGATTTTAATTTAAGAAAAGAAAACATATTACATAACTAATACGATAAAGCTCTCTTATTTATATAAAATGGTTGATTAGAGAAAAAACTATATTAGAAGTTGACCTATATAAAATTGTTTCGGGATGTTAAACGGCAGTGTAAAGTGACGCGATTTGGAGAAGACATTTAAGGTAATCTTTTGCTGTAACATATACTCACCTCTGTTGAAATGAAAACGTAATTGTGTATCAGATGGATCGATATTGAATATAACAATCACTTCGCAGTTAAAAATACCAAATATTTTTTGATAAAATATTTGGTATTTGTTAGGTGTCAGGATATTTAAATCATTTTAATCCAATCAAGAATCTAATTTTTCTAACACCACAATCAAAGTTATAACTGTTTTTTCTGTATTGTTACTACCTGTATCAACGTTTTAACATATTTTTGGGAAAAGCAAGGTTCAAAAGTAAGAATAAAGTAAGTACCAGTTTTTTTATTTTTAACTATCCTTAAAAATCACTGCAGGAAAAATTTATTATCACAATTATTCACTCTTGAATATTTTTGGCTTGTAATTGTCTTCAAAATTATTTTTTGCATCCCTTTCAAAATAGTTTCATGATGGACAAAAGCATCAAAACTGTTCTGGAGGGGTGCAAGTATTATCTCAGATCTTTTCGAAATACAATAATAAGAATTTGGAGCTCTTTTCTTCTATGATAAGATTAAAATCATAATATATTCGCCAAAATAAAGCAAAAAAGGAAGAAAATTGTATTTATTAATTTTTTCGGAAGTCAGTGTCAAATGAAAGCAACTTGAATATCCATGATTGCTTCAAAATATTTATAATATACTCAACAGTTCCAAGAATTTTTGTAACTTGCAACAGCTAAATAAAATTTTCAATGTTCATCAACGACTGTTAGACTTGGTATTTCTTAATTTTCCTTGCGACGTAGTTACCACCCCACTTTTTCTTGTTATTTAGCAGCACTGATTTCTCCGAACTACCCATTTAGTATGAATCGCTCTTTAGATACTTTTAATTTTAAAGAAAGCTAATTTTCAATGGTTATATAACAGCTTATATTCAACTCATTGGTCTGTTTTGGAAGGTATTAGTGATGTAGATGAGGCATGTTGCACATTTTGAAGGGAGTGTTTAGAAAATCACTTCCTAAATGGAAATCAACTGCAAGACATCGCCTAGTTTATCCCCCTTAGTTTAACTCCGAAATTATGCAAATGCTAAAAACTAAATCGTTAATGTTAAAAAATATAAGAAGTAGAGAACGGAATATTTTATATTATATTAGCATCTCATAAAAGTTATATTACCAGTATAGAACAAAATCTGTGTAGGGAACCAAAATGTTTTTGATCTTATATTCAGAGCAAACGCGAACGTACTAGAATACCTGGGCGTCTAAAGTACAATAACATGGAATCTACTACACCTTCTGAGCTAGTAAGTGCCTTCTTTATCTTAATAGACGATTCCTTTATCAGTAATTTTAAATAGATTTTGTTCTAAACTCTACATTTTCATGTACTTAAAAAAATGTTCCTAATATCTCCCAGAGTGCGCGGTATTACGAAAATAAGTTCTGGGCAGATTTTCGTTTACTTACAGTAAGGCCAGTAAATAAATAAAAACAAAATTAAAATACAAAGCATTTTATTAAAACTATGAACCTAGCATAGGAAATTCCCCCGAAAAACATAAGGCCTTATCCCAAGGTTGCAGCTCGAAAGATGAGCAGCCGAGGAAGACTACCTGGAAAATGACGCAAAGCAACAAACACTCCTGAAAAGAAAGAGCTGAAAGACCAGAAATTGAATAAAGTGAAATTAGTTAGTAAGAGAACCAAGATTACAAAATGTAAAAGAATTTTATTCGGAGAACGTACTTCCACGACGAAGATTATGATGAATGTTCTCGTAAAGATGAAGAGTTGGAATTAAAAGAAATTAGGAAAGGAAACTACTTTATAGTAAAGGTGGCAGGGAATACAACTATTAAACATTTTGTTAGGCAAATTTTAGAAATCAATACAAACTAATATACTGAGAAATTCTTAAAGAAGATTAGAAGAACAAATAAATTTATCCATGCTGAAGAGACACAGTATGCAGCCGTTCGCTCCGACATAACTACAATTCCGCTTACCAAAGAAGTCGAAGCAGCAGCATGACGAGAATGTCATTTAACTTTCAATATAAACTGGGAACCTTTTAATTTAGAATAGTGATCTTTACAGATAAGATACTGATTTTACCATAGGGCAAATTACATACAGGAATCAAATGAACCAAAAGTTAGTCAGAATATATTTTTCAACATGTTCTATAACAGCAAATGTCAACCGAATCTTTGTAATACATCGTAACATAATTTACAGTTTCATAATATCCATAGATAGCTAGACAAGAAATTATAAGCTGAAACTGAACGAGATTTATTTTTCATTTATATATTTGCAAACTAAGAATACATATATGTATTTACGATCTTTATATACTTTAAACAATTTATTTACCTTTTGAACACATTACATTATGTATATGTACATCACAAACAGCAAAGTAAGTGTCTATCGGCATCTGTTGCATATTCGATCTTCTTTTTCTTGCCGCGATGTTTCTCCAGCGGTTAAGAAGCAGTAGATCCTCTGGCGTTGCTTCTGGTTGTTGTTCGACACAGAGCAATGCTTTTTGCAGGGTAGCAAAACTTTCTTGGTGAGAAATACGGTGTTTATCAACCATACACCCTTGTATGTCATCATCCTCATCATCATCTATATTTCTGGTTCCCTGGAAAGCAGTTGTTAATTCTTCAATAGTGGATTTTTCTTCTGAGTCATCCACTGTAACTCATTGTGCAACATCTTGTGTTGTGATGTTTTCACAACCGTTTAATTTTTGCATTAATTCAAACAAATTTTGCTATGCGTCTTCTATTTCGGTAGCAAAACTTGAAGAAGGCATTTCTTCATCGCTTCTCAATTTAGAAGCTAATTGGTTCGATGGAAGATCTCCGTGACTGTCATTACCCTCCTCAAAATCAGTAACTTTTGACCAAGATGAAATAGTGAAAACACGCACTAAATCTTAAGCTTGGATCACCCACATTCTTTAGTGTAATCTTTCGCAAGGCGCTTGTGAGATTTTCATTTCCTATATATCCTAACAGATGTTCAAAGAATAAACGTCTATAATTCCGTTTTAAGTTTTCGACGACGCCTTGATCCATCGGTTACATTATGCTGGTTACGTTCGGAGAGAAAAGACTTGATAATAATTTCATCCATAGTCCGGGATGGGACAGAGCATTATCCACTAATAATATTGCTTTAAATGGAAGATTGTTTCTTTTAAAAAACCTGGTCACCGCTGTTACAAATTCTTCTTTAAACCAGGTAGTAAATAAGTTTGCATCGATCGATGCGCTTTTTTTACTTTTATAATACACTGGCAGGGCATTAGGTGAAATGTCGTCTAGACTACCCAATTACCATCAGTAGGAATTTGTGCTTGTCAGATGCAATGGAACACGTCATTGTAATTAATCTTTCCTTACTGTGTTTGTACCCAGGAGCGGATTTTTTCTGTTGAGATGCCAAAGTTTTCGAAGGAAGCAATTTATAATTCAGATCACTTTCTTCGCAGTTGTAAATGTGATCCCACGTGTACCCACTGTCTGCGATTTGCTTTTTGAAGTCCTGCTTAAATGTTTCAGTTAACGACACGTCAGCGGAAAGTTTCTCCCTACATATCGTTAAGTGTCGTACACCCTATCGTTCTTTTCATCGATCAAGCCATCCAGAACTGGCAATAAACTGATCTGCCTCTCGGAATTGCCTACTAATCAATCTTGCCTTCTGTTGTAGAAAAGGACCCGAAAGTGGCACACCTTTCAACCTTTGTTGGTTAAATCACATATACAATATTTCGTTAATCTGTTCATATTTGCCAGATTTTATTGATTTTCTCTCCGAAGACGAAGAGGCGTGGTTCATACACCACTGCGCAATTTTAGCACCATTCTTTTTCCAATCTCCGACTGTTACTTCACCTACTCCATAATCTCGGGCTACAATTTTAATTGTTTCACCTGCTCCTACTCTTCTGATGGATTTTAATTTATCTTCAATTGATATAACAACAATTTTTCGGTTCTTTTGCTCCATAATACCGCAAACGACAACTCAAACAAGTCACACAATATCAGTACATTTAGTTTGTGACGAACACAATAACGCGCACCTACTAAAAGAGTCTGTATACATAACTAAACGGGGAATTACCGTCAAACGTGTGGGTCGGGTCAAGCGTTCCCCGATGATTTTAAATGAAAACATTCTACAAACTCGGTTAATACAGAGCACTGACGCCTGTACCTCGGGGAATCATAATGTCTGGTCGGCTCGATTAATACGGACCTCGTATAATCACGACTCGGATAGTCGAGGTATCACTGTACTTACTACATAATAATGTGGTTCAGATTATTTTATTTTCTTCCAGATGAAATTCCTAATTGTCGCATTGCTGGTCGTTTGCATATTAGAATTCCAACGGTTCGTAGATGGTCACCATCATTGCGGTAGCGATTGTTGTGGAGGTCATTCGTCTACCTGCTGTTCAAGTTGCGGTGGATCATCGTGCGGAGGTTGCTCTTATCATCAATGCAATAGCTGTTGTATGAACACCTGTGCGTCTACATGTGCGACGCCGATATGTAGACAATCTTGCACACAACAATGCGATAACAAATGCGATTGTCCAAGGCCACCAATACCACCAATACCACCAATACCACCAATACCGCCTACATCGATACCTTCTTCAAATCAGGACACAAATGTCGACATACGTTTGGAGAACAGCATTCAAACGACGAATAACGTCAACGTCCCCATTAACATATCGCTGACGAATCAAAATAATATCGCAACGGATCTTAAGTCAGTTAATACCGAATGCTGCGACGATGACAAATGTGAAAACCGAGTGACTTGCCCGCCAGTAGTTACGGTAACTGTTCCTACGTTGATACGAGTACCGTATATTCTGCAGCAGAAAGTACCGGTCCCGATACCGCAACCATATCCAGTAGACAGGCCAGTACTTGTTGACAGGCCCGTGGCAGTGCCTCATCCAATACCAGTACCGCAGCCGGTAGTTCAAACGATATCTGTGCCACATCCAGTACCCCAACCGATACCAGTACCCCAACCGATACCAGTACCCCAACCCCTACCAGTACCCCAACCCATACCAGTAGCTCAACCCGTACCAGTACAACAACCGTATGTAGTACCTCAACCCGTACCAGTACAACAACAGTATGTAGTATCTCAACCAATACAACAGCATGTTGCAGGTAAGATTTCGAAAATTCGTTGTTATTCATGCTATTTCAATAACGTCATTGAAAGTCATTGTAAAAATATCCTTTGATTTTCACATAAAATCAACGTCAACATCTGCTGCAATTCTCCATAAATTTTGTACCTCTAAGAGGGAGCCACAATGAAACAAAATTGTCATGTTTACTTTCTATGCAAATTTTATTTTGGAAGACATTTGAATGATAAGAAGAAAGAAAGAAGAAGGAGAAATAGCTAATCACAGCATATATTCATTCTTCAATCATATTTTCTGTGTCCTAGAATGGGCATGGGATGATTATTCAACGTAAATTGAGCTCCAATAAGTGACTTATGTGGATTAAAGGAAATACAAAATGCCTGTAATTTTTTGAGCTCCTACTCAAAAACTTATAAAAAATTATTAAATCAAGTATAATCTTCTTTATGTACTATAATATTACTAATTTGAATTCTTTTGAAATTCCTCTCGTCCAGTTTCTGATGTGGAACTTCAAAGTCAGTAGTGTCTTCAAGCCATTCAATTTCATCGTCAGACTCACCCTGAGGATATTCCATTGTCAGATTTTTTCGTCCTCTGAAGAATCAAGTTCCCTCATTTTTGCTTTTCGCTATTTTGGAGATAGATTTCGGTTTTTGCCTAGTGATTTTGCTCATTTTCTCTGGTATATCTGTTGGAATGCAAGTGCGATAATCTATTTTGTTTTCTTTTTTATTTCCCTCGGTATGGTTTTGGGATGCCCTTTAAATACCTTTGCACTTTTAAAGAAACTTTGCCTATCAGCTTCTCCTCGATGACCTAAATTACTAGGCCTTATGGGTGTGAGAGAAAAGTTTGAATTACAAATTGCTTTTCTTAAGTGTAGTTCTGCGTATGTATATTTATTCAATGAAATTTTTCGATTACTGACTGAGTAGGTAATAAAGTCGTCGTTCCAAAATCAATTCCGCTCGAAAGGACTTTTGCTTTCAAGGTGATTGATATTTTTATCAATCACCTTATTAGAAAAAGTCATCGCGCGTTCATATGCTTTTGCAACGCAACTAGCCACTTGGTATATAATTATAAGAACACCAATATTATATATCAACCACTAATCAACTGCATTTAGTGAGCTTCAAATGGAACTGTGGTAGTAGCATCTTATGGTGGTAATGTTGCTATCAGAAGTCCATTATTTTTAAATAAATTTAAAATTTCCACTGGCTATGATTATCTTATGATTATCAAAAGTCAGTAATGTTGGATTTTCTTTGAATAATCTATTATATTTTATAAAATGCTTCAAAATTGACAGAAAATGTTCTCTTTTATTCATTGACTGTCTGATACAAGATTCAGGATTCCCATTGACTATATGGTTTTTAAAATGTCTTCTGGGGAAGACCACAGCAGCAAGAAGATTGTTTTTATTGCCAGAAATAGTACAATAAGTAGTTACTAGACTTCCTCTTTCACTGCTAGTAGATTGGCTAACTTGGTTAGCTTGCTTCCAGGAACACAGACGTTTTAAAGGTTATCATCTTGTGGACATTGATTTTACAAATTGACAAGTTTTTGGTGGGAGACTTAATGGCATATAATTTACTTGTTTTTCCGTAACAATAAATCCATTGATATTACTTTAGTGAAGCTTCATTCAAAATTTCATAGCCCCTAATACCCAAGCATCATACATACACTTATAGGTTTTCATCTAATTTTTACGGTAGGATATAGTGGTAGTTATAAATGCTGGTATTGCAAACATTCAAACAATATAACTTGCTCAGAATTAAATGTAACGGTATTAAGTGACATTAAATGCAAACACAATATTTTTATAACTTGGCCCTTACACATACCTCTTTTCACGGAGTTCGCATGGGCGATAGGCATACTAATAATCTGTAGACATCGAAACTGATCTATGTACGATTAATACATAATACCTTTTCTCAGCGTTTTATTTTCCACTAAGAATTCAAATAATACACTTGTACACTTGTAGAGTCAATTGTGGTAGCTAACCCTTTAGATACCCCCTCCGTCCCTCCACAGTTCTTTTCAATTACAAAGGACATATGCCAACCATAAGTTACGAGAGTCACGCTATATATTTTAAGATGGAAGAAAACACCACAACCATAAGTCTTTTTACGAAAATGATTTTATTTATGTTCAAAATAATCACCTTCTGCATCAATGCATTTTTATAACTGAAGCTTCTACAACGTAAAAACTTGAAACCGTCATCTTTTGGAGTGCTTTCAAAAGATTGATGAATTGCTTCCTCTATCTCAGGCTGTGTCGCGAAATGTCGACCACGTAAATGTTTCTTTAGATTAAAGAACAACCAGAAATCACACATAGTCAAATCAGGTAAATAGGATACATCTTTAATGACTTTTACATTATTTTCACCTAAAAATTCTGCTGTGCACTGTGTGACGAAACATTGTCGTGATGCAACATTAACCCACGAATGTTGACTGACTCTATAACTGGAGGTAAACATTTTGTGGTGTATCAGTTTGCTGCGACGGTGCGCTGATTTTCCAGCTTGATTATTTTTTACTCACCCTAAACTACGAAAAAAACTGCGTACATAACTTTCTTGACAGCCCTTTGCTTTTTGGCCATTGTTAGTGTTGGTGCATCTTCGTGCATCTATACACGGCTCTCTTGCCGGGTAGCAATATCGTAAAATGGGTTATAAGTTTCATCACTTGCTACTATTTTAGAATACAATATTCACCACAATTTAGCATTTCGTTAAGCGCGCGTGGCAACCAACGAGTAACTTTCTTTTTCATCCAAAGATAATCATGAAACGTTGAATTTACTCTTGCGGATCCAACACCAAGAGATGCCTTAATCGCTTGATAGGTCCATCTTGGATCTTCGTCAATCATACGTCTCATTCTCTCAATGTTTCCAGCGCCAACTGAAGAACAGCGCCTACCAGAACGTGCCTCATTAGCAAGCCGTCCTCCTTTAAATTCGTTATACCAGCGAAACACAATTGCACGTCAAGGACTTTTATAACCAAATGCGAGTTGCAATCGTTCAAGGCTTTGTTGTTCACTTAAACCGACCTTAAAATCGTAGTAGATCATTGCGCGGACATATTTTCTTGACAAGTCCATATTTCGATAACAAATAGTATGTACAACGTTTGCTCTATGATACCAGCGATTCAGCTGACAGTCAAAGCTTACTACTTAAGGATGATGGTATTTAAAAATGCAGTGTTGCCAGTTCTAACTTTTCTAACTTCGTGGCAATAATTTATACCGTGGCCCTCGTATTTATTATGCCTACGTTCGTGACGCATCCTAAAATATTCGCTCCTAGCATTGGCCAAGGACAGAGGAAAATCACAAACAGTGTGAAACCTGAGACGAAGCGTCCAGAGATTCGGACCCAGGACTGCAAGACCAAAGAGCGCTTAGGCGCAGTCGCGTTTTTTTTTGTCAATATATACTATAACATTAAATTTGTAAATTTTATTTCATTTGAACCCATATTTATTTTTTATATAAAAAGATCTCGTTTTCTTTTTGCTCCTCGTTTGTAATTGTGCATTTTCTTCCTTTTAAAAAATTATATTACCCGCAACGTATTTTCGTAACAATAGCGTTTGATTATTAGTAGATACTTTAATTCATTTTGTATCCTATTTGTTAGGTTGTGGTCAGTGCGTAACTCAGACTGCTTGTCCTACTTGCTGGCCCTATGGTTATGCCAGTTACGGAAGTTATGGAGGAGGTTATGCTGGACTCGCATATGGCAAGAAAAAATAGATGATAATAGTAGCTTGTAATTTTAATATATTGCTCTCTAAATTAATGTTTGTATAGGTTTAAATTGTTGTATAAACATGTATGTATGTATGTAAGCAACAGTTTTAAATTAGTATTGCTTTTATTGCTCCTATCATGCCTTAAATCACTCTGTAGGTTATAACATGATAAATTCGCTCCTTTTGCAAAATGGGAGGTAGTGACAGATGTTTGATATCTTACTAAAAGTGTTTGTTTTCTTTGCTTTAACTTGCTCCATGCTCCATGGGTGCCTATTTGTTATATAGTACAGATCGTGTCGTGCCTCTAAAGAGCATGGTGCTTCATCTGCTCGAAATCGGGAATGCGAACATTTTAGAACATTTTAAAAAGAACATTTGGCATTTAGCATGCATATTGTTCTATTATTTGAACTGTTTTCTTATTATTGCAAAAATGATCTTTTAACAAATTTGAATAGTTTTAAATATTCGAACAATGAAAAGAGATGGCTCGTACAACCTTATTCTGTTTAAGGCTAGTTACATTAGTTTCAGGCTGCTACAGTAGATCATCGATTATCCGAAACAATTGCAGACTGAGTGTATTCCGATCATTTACGAAAAAAATTGTACCAGTACCATAAGAGCAATATGAAACAAAGAAAGAGTAATATTCAACACAAAACTGTATATATTTTGTAACACCACAAATCTTGCATAAAGAAATACATTAAAGTAGAGATATAGTTTAGCAAAAGAAGTCCAAAAATTTGTTTTGCTTCAGAGTCAAGAATCATTTTCTCCATGTTAAACTTCACGAATGTTTCAAAAATACCAATTGGACCTTTTTATTGTCCTAACCACTTCATAGTTGCTTCAAGGCAGTGAAAGTCTTTATCCCTTGATGATCCTTTTTCAGGACATTCGTCATCACAAGGGTCTTGATCATCTATGACTGGTAGTGGTTTCCCCATCTTTCAATATTCATTAGCCAGGGTCATAGACATCACATTTTGGACCAGTTACATTCTTCAAATTCTCAAGATTTTGTAATCAGCCTATCCAGTTCTGATACGAATTAGCTCCGTACTCTCTACCGCGCCTCCTCCAGTGTTTTTTTTTAAGTTTCGCACATCATTTCTGTTAGTAGTTCTGGCAATAAGTCAAATTCCCCAATCTTGCTAATTGTTTTTTATAACTGGAACTATCAATTTACAACAAATCGCCCATGAAACTTAAAAATAGTTGACTGCAATAGTAGTGGGTTGGCAACAAAGTAATTGTCGATTTTAAATGTAGATGAGAGTAGTATTTCTTTTGAATGACTGTTGTCAATGTTACAATTATATAGTTTTCGTATTTGTCAATCGTGAACTTCAGCTTTCTTAAAAACCAAATTAAGCGTATTTTTAATGAGTTATGTTTGTGTGGGTTCCATTTTAACATAGAGAACATTCGTTTTCGTCATATTTTGCTTTATTTTCGGAAAGGAAAGAACGCAACACAAGCTGCTAAAAAGTCAAGCAACGACGGGCATGGTGATCCACGTCCGTTATATGCTTTATTTGTGATAACAACAATACAGATACAAGAAGGATTTTTTCGCGAATAACAATGTTATAGATAGTTACAGAATTCTATAACATCTGCATTTTCTTGACGAATAGTTATACACTTCGTCTATTTCCTACGTCATTGTTTTGTCTTGTTTCCTTTTTCAGCAACAGTACTAGAGAAAGATCGTCAAATGAATAGATTGTCTTAACTTATACGACAAAACAATGACGTAGGTAAAAACATAAAATAGACGAAGTGTACATGGTTATAATTTAGTTCATCATACATAACGTCATATATACGACAATGGTTATATATTTTTTAACTACTTCACGAAGGTGGTTATTCGTAATTGCTAATTAGAAATCAAATAAGTTTTAATGTAAATTACAAAGAAAAATGTATACCATAGAAAGTCATATATACCATTTCTATTATTTCATTCATCATTTTACATATAAAGTAATTCTCATGGAAGTTCAGTTGCAGAACTTATTTCTTTGCGTATATGTTTGATTATTTATACTCAAATAAACACAATCTATTTGATACTTGTTTTTTAAAAATATTTGAAAACACCGTTTTCGCGACGAAGTTCCTGGTTATAGAAAACTACGTCATTGTACTGGTTATTTGTGGTTATAACCTCGAACCATAGTTACTCGCGAAAAAATCAAGTATGACTTAATCTAATATAATCGTTTATTGAGTGCCGTGCTCCACAATGTACTCTATCTAACCAGTGTCTAACCTTGCACTGTCGGTAACATAGAGTGTCCATCGTTAGACAGCGCCCTCTACCTATACATACTACATCCTCTAAAAGAAAAACAGTACCGGAATGGTCTGGTGATTTTTATAATTGATTCAGATCGTCAGATTCCTACCCGAGAGATTGCAACGATTAAATGTATCGCACACAACAATTGAAAGTCATTTAAAACATTGGGATTCGTTAAAAAAAGGTCGTAATAATGTCATTATTTGAGTTGCAGATGTATTTAAGACAGATGTTTATTAATATTATCATCGTTGAATGCAATAAAGTTTATTTAATTAAAGTATTGTAAAACTTTCCCCCTTCTTCTATGGATGCTAGTGTACTTCCATTTACTAGATCTTGTGTAAGATACCTCTTACTACAAACAATCGACAATTAATTAAGAATTACAAAATAATCACTAAACTTAAACTAAATATTCAATCATTTAGTAAACGACACAATTTAAATCTTTTTAGAATTTATTTTAGAACACTTTCAACATTTATTTATAAATCTATGTAGAGTGACAACGCACGCCACTGCCTCTGTTTGATTTTGACGCCCCTTTTGAATCAATGTGCATTTCCTGCTCTCACTACGTTACGACGATCAACCTGTACTATCCTTTATTCCAAAGAGAGAAAAAATTCTGAACAGGCCCCCAGTCCGAATTACAACCTATAAATTTGTGAAATCAATTTTACACGGTAAACTTAAATTTGATTTGTCTGAAAATGAAAATTTCCCTGTTTTTTATATTCGCTGATAATTCGATATACTGTCAGTTTTGAAATCCCTACAATCAGTATATCTTGTAAAGTGTTGATATGTTGCACTCAAAAAAGTTACCTAGTGCTTGGGAAATCTGGTTTATCATATTACTTTTTCTTGTGTTGGGTGTATCCGTTACAATTTTTTTGTAAGCATTTAAAATTGTCTGCTTTTCAGCGTTACTCAAGTGATTTCTTTTCTCTAGTTTCTTTGAGGAAAATACACTCCTGTAATTTTAGCAGTACTAGTGCTAGGTTCTACATCCATAATTGAAAGCAACAGTTACAGTATTATAATTTCAGTACAACTGACGTTCTCCGTATTTGGATATTACTTACATAATCTAACTTTCAAATTAAGACTCTGAGAGAAACTAATCTACATTGCAAAATAGCAAGGTAATATAATAATTATGAACAAAACTGTCGAAACACAAACGTGATATAAAGTTTTAAGGATATTTATAGCAAAAAGAGAATGTTATACCGTTTGATTTCCAAGAAATAACTGTTACTTGAGTCTGTTCAGAAATTTGTCTCTCTATTTTTGGAATATAGTATAGATTCTTTCCATGAAAAAGAATAAAAAAACAGCATAGTACTAAAATGATTTATTAGTAAATGAATTATTTTAAGCCGTAGACAATAAAAGGTGAACCTTTATAAGTAGCAGAAATTATAAAGCAAATAACGTTAAATGCTGGTGACTTCAAATTAAATAAAAAAATAAGGGAACACTGTCTATCTGTCCTATTACTCTTGTTGCTGAGCCATTTCCGAGGGTTTAGGTGGTTCCTTATCGCCCTTCTTCTTTGAACCAGAGACAATATCGTCAATACGAAGTAAAAGAATTGCAGTTTCCACGGCAGTTTTGTAAGTTTGCAATTTAACGGAAAGCGGTTCCCAGATTCCTTTCACCTTTTGTTCGACTAGTTCCCCAGATTCACCGTCGATACCCCATGTGCAAGGTGTAGTGGCATCGGTGTGAGAGGCGTGTTTGGCTCTGAGCGCGGTAAGCGTCCTGATAGTATTTGCACCACAATTCTGCGCGAGAGTACGAGGAATTATTTCTAAGGCGTGCGCCAATGCCCTATACGGTCCATGGGTGGCTTTCTGGATCAACTGCTGCGCCACCGCCATTTCGATAGCGCCTCCTCCGGGAACTAAACGTGGCGTTATCATTATATTACGCGCTACTTGTAAAGCATCTTGGAGATTACGTTCTGTCTCGTTTAAGATATCCTTGCTAGCGCCTCTTAGCAGGATCGTACACGCTTTCGGATCCTTGCAATTCACCAAGAAACAAAAGTATTCGTCGCCGAGTTTTTTAACTTCGAATAAGCCGCATTTCGTGCCGATGTCCGATTCCTGCAATTCTTCTGTGCGATTGACGATCGTGGCGCCACACGCTCTCGCGATACGATTGTTATCGCTCTTGCGGACTCGCCTAACCGCGCTAATTCCAGCTTTCAAGAGGAAATGTTGGGCAAGATCTGAGACCCCTTTCTCGGTGAATACAATGTCTGGTTTTAAAGCGATGATGTCTTCACACTGACGGCGAACGTGTTCCTCTTCCAGTTCTAGTAGCCGAGTGAAGTCCTAAAGGAATAACTCTATGAAAAAACATTGGAATAAGATGAAAACCTATTTACCGTGTTTCCTGTTATTTCCACGTTTGTTTGGGATTCGCCCTTTTTGTATTCAAGAGTGCAATCAAGTAGTATTATTCTTGGATTCTAAAAATAAAGCAAAGTACAATCCCTGTCCATTTTATTAGCACCATCTTATAAATTTAAGTTTTGTATGTTTCCCACGCAATAATTACTGTTACTGTTACTATTGTAGAAAGAATTTTTATCTGTTTATATAGCAACGTCTTTTCCGTGTTTACGTGTTAGTGTTGTATTTTAAGTCATTGCTTGTATGCGCTTTATATTTTTTCGTTATGGGTAAAAAAAGATCATACCAAATGAGAAAAAACTGCGTATTCAGGCATTGTTGGGTTCGGGAGTGTATTCTCAACGCACAATTGCAAAGAAAGAATAAGTATCTCGACAAACAGTGCAGCGAATCACCGTTTTAATAAAAGAAAAGATACCTACAACAAGTACCGGAAGAGCATTTACCGGCAAGAAAAGGATCACTACTAATCGCCATGATCGACGTATCCTGCAACTAGCAACTGAAAACCAAGGTTTATCCGCCAAAGAGATAGGAAATGTAATGTCTCCACAAGGAGTGCAAATATCAACGCGTACAGTATGTAGATGATTGTACGAAGCCGGATTAAAATGCAGATGTCCCCTGAAAAAGCCAAGATTAACACCGATGATGAAGCCAGCACGTTATGAATGGGCAAAACGTCATTAAAATTACACAATTGAAGATTGGCGAAAGGTGAAACAAAATAACTTGTGAATATGTAAATCACACAATTCTTTTTTGTTTGCACAATGTCTTTTCGTTAAAGATCGTATTCAGCGATGAGTCAAAACTAGAAGCCATACCACCGAAAGAACTCAATTTGTTAGACGACGTCCATCTGAACGGGGTGGTGAAGCTAATGTACTAAAAACGGTGAAACACCCTCCGTCAGTTATGGTATGGTCCTGTATATCAGTCGAAGGTCTGTGTCTGTATTGTTAATTAACGCTAATTAACTTTAATCAGTGTAATACATCTACGTATAAACGTAAAAAATAATAAATAAATAATATAAAATATATGCACTTTGCATATAATCCGGTCTCTATTTATAATAAACATTATTACACGATTTGTTGTTTCATTTCTATATTGTTAATTTTTTTGATTGCTTTTATAAATTAACAGCGATTGGAAGTCAGACCGAACTAAACTGAATAATATGAAATTCGACACAGTGATAATCCTAATACGATATGCAACAATCTATTACTGTGTCAAATTACGAATTATATTATTCATTTCACTCCGGTCCAGGTTTATACCCCTAACTGATCCCTACAAATTGAAATATGCCGCTCTATTATTGCTTTAGTAATATAGTACATTGTAGGTGTGATGTAATAGTAAACATCCTTCAATCACCCAGTAATAGACAGTATCATACAGACAGACAGTAACAGTTGTATCACACGAAATTCCAATTATCAATTAACAACTGAGGAAATGTAATAGCTGCTATGCTTTTATAAAAGGGCTTCAAATGTTTTACGAAGACAAACCATTTGAACACACAGTTTTTCTATAAGGCAATGATTATCATAAGTGATCCAAAGTGTAGACTACAGATTAAAACAAAGCTTCGAAGCAGAAATGTCTGCTATATTTTTGAACACCTCTATAATCAACTTCTGTAATTTATAATCAAGTATATACCTCTAATTTTCTCTAAATGTTATTGTTGTTACTAAAATAAAAGCATAACTGTATTATTTACCTTCCTAACCCTTTTTTTCAAGCGTGTTGCTGACCAAATCAACAGAATAAATTATAATTACAATTTTGTCGTTTGAATTTCCTACCATTTTATTATTTTCAATATGGCGGCTAACTTCACTTTATTTTAAAGGCCGAAAAATAGAACCACATAGACATCATAGAAGGCGACAAATTTATCCCTTCTGTTATTCTGTGATTGCAGGTAATAAAGTGATTTACATAGTGTTGCATTTCTGCAGAATTTAATACTTTCCCTACAGTTATTCAATCTTGCAAGCATGAATTTCCTAAAAGCTATATTGTATAGTTTTATAAAGTATGCTTGCCCAAATACTTTTGAATGGCAATGTAATAACAAGTACTTATACGTTTTCTATTACTGAGGTGAAATTATTAAAAAAAAAATAAATAAACAATATTAAGAATCATATATAATTACCTCAATATATCTTCGCATTTTGGGATGTGTAACGTCTTTGTTCAACATGATACCGTTTAAGATTTTAGAATCTTCAATTGAACCTCCTGGAATTTTTTCAACTTTAGCGTAACGCTTAATGTCAACTTCAGTGCGTCCATTCTCTGTTAACATCACTGTGCTAACCGCATCTAAAGCTATATTCACCGCTAAATCACCCCATTTGCTAATAAATTTGGTTCCTATACAACTTTTAACCTGGAATATTCAAATATTTACTTAATATCCTTATAATATTTACTATTTGCAGACTAATTACTTACTACATTGGCTAAGGCAGCTTTATCGTTTTTATCTACAGATATACTCAGTGGACCCTCTAACAATTTAATCATATCTTCAAGGGCTTGCCTGTATTGACGTATGATTACTGTTGGATGCATTTGCTGTTCTAAAAACTGTTCCGCTGCTGCTAACATTTCACCAGCTAACACAATAACAGATGTCGTACCATCTCCAACCTATAAAAAAAGAAGAAATTAAATTTAGTTTTTGCACAAAAATAGAATCACATTTGATTACCTCCTCATCTTGAGTTCTTGCAATTTCAATCATGCTTTTAGCTGCAGGATGCTGGACGGTAATTTCACGTAAAATAGCATTTCCATCATTTGTCATGACAATACCGCCCATGGGATCCATCAACATTTTGAGCATAGCTTGTGGACCGAGACATGTCCGGATAACATCTGCAATTTGCTAAAAACACAAGCATTACTTTTAAAATTACAGCACAAGGTACTCTAAAAGAGTGAAATTTAATTAAGAATTTCGTAATTATCGTTTTATTTTAGCTATTTCAGTTATTAATGTTTTTGAAAAATTGCTAAGTACAGAACTGCTTTAAATATAGCTATGTAAGGATTCTTTTACACGGAATATTGTATTTTTCTTGTTAAAATAAAGATTATTTTCATAATTCACATGAAACACGTGCTTACCTTTCCGGCATTGATATTTTCCAGCTGAACTTTTCTGCCCGATTCACGTTTTGTATTTTGACCTATAAGCGATAATGTATTATTTACACGGAATATTACTTAATAAATAGCTTACTTACTCAAAATTAATACTGGTGCACGCCCTGGAAACATTTTTTATTAAATTTTATCAAACACCGGGTACATGCAAAATTTTCTGGTATCTGTCAAAATTTGACTGAAACCACACTGAAGGTATCTGCGCATTCTCTTCTAGAACAAATGTTCATATACATAGCTTTTTATTGGAGTTCGAATTACTTATTAGAATTCCTTAAAAATGTAAGGTGATTTAGAATTTTTTTTCACTTCTCTTTTTGTTGTGCAATTCTTGGTATTACCTTGAGCATATTTTAAAATAATTGTTTTATTTCACAATATTTATGGTCCCTTTTTGAATATACAAACAATATTAAGAAATTATTCTAACAAATAAGGAACACATTAAAATACTAATCATAGTATTTTTATTAAAACATAGAAACATGCGATCTTTAACAAAGTACTGATTTATCGTTTGCAGTTTATAATTCGATGTGGGAGTAGAGAATTAAGATTTCACGGATGTATTATATCGCAATAACGTGTATCGCCCGACTTCAGAATTATCCAATTCTATTCATCGTATGCATTTATCAATAAGAAAGGAACATTTAAAATATTGTTTCATGAATTCATGAACTTAATACTTCCCTTAGTGAAAAAATTAATTTTATCTTTACATCATTGAACTTTCACAGTATATATATATATATTGTAAGGATTAAATTAAATACCTATTGAAGTCAGATATCTTTAAATATCGCGGACAATTTGAGTTGGTATTTCCGGCAATGAATGTTATATCCTATGGTGTACCCCATGCAGTTATTACGAAATGGTATCTGTTAATTAATGTTTGTCGTGTAGATTAAAAGAATGATGTATTTATATTTTGATTTCAACATTCATTTTTTGTTATGAACTAAGCTTTATTTGTTATTATCCAAAAAATAACAGGGAAATAGAAATTAATCAACATAACATTTTGTATTAAATGTTTTAAAATATACCCAACCTCTCAAACTATGCAGTCAAAATTGTTATCCACCGGCAGGAATCTGTAACAACGTTAATTATACCGAAATTGTTCAACAGATGTAAGGAAAAGATTATATTTTGGAATACTGCGCCATCTTACCAATAAATGCATAATTACAATTGCAGGAATACTAAACAATTTCATAAGAGGCCGCCAGCTCCTTTCAATTTGCAATTAGTTTGGGTTCTCTTTTTGACATCCTTCTAAGAGCTTTTTATTGTTTTCTGCTATTTTGTTTCTACCTTATTACAATGTTGTGAGTGAAATATAAATATCTTGAGTATGGTGTAGTCTTGTTTATACATTCGTTATAGTTGTCAACCGTTTAGAAGTACCCTTTCTGGTACCCTTGCGTGTCTTCCAGTAGCGCGACGCCGATGCAAAATCCCATTCACGCCGTGCGCCATCCAGCGGTATTTCTAGTATTTGACGTTTATTTATATATTTTGAAAAAAAACACTTACATTTTTTAAATATCAATAAGTTGTTTTACCATCACTTTTAGTTTGAATGTATAAAAACCCAAATGGAAATGATCTCTAAACTTGCCAGTCACACAATTATCGTGCGGAATACCAACGTATTGTTTCAAATAACCCTTGTGTAAAAAAATTGACAATGTTTAGTGTTATCTCCACAAGACCAATACTTCAAAGCTTGAGTGATAGTCTACCTATAATAGTGATTTTAAATAACTGCTGATAAATTTGAATTTCCCGCTTTTGAAGGGATGACAAAGTAGTAATAATAAATTTATTTAATTGTACTGATAAACGGTATAAATAAAGTAAATATGCATAACGTGCTGTACAGGACGTTGACAGATAATGACAATGGCCACTTTCAAATGCTCAAAAATTTTAAAATTATTCTGTACAGTTGCAAACCGAAGCGAATTTTGCGTACAGTATCTGGAACCATAGTTGCAATTTTTGCCGAGGGTATGAATAAAAATTTTGAAAAAATATCCCAAATGCATGATTTAGACAGCCTATTTGATAAACAATTTCTTGGCAATGACATACAGCAAATTACATTAAACAAACAAAAAGACGAATTTAAAAAAAATACAAACAGAAAAAGATTTATTTGTAAATACAAAATAGATTATATTTATTTCATTTTAATCACTATCACTTGACAAAGTTATCACTTCCGTCTTTTTTCTATTTTTGAAATCTTTTTTAACTTTCCTCTTTCTTCTCTCTTCCAATAGTTTTTCAGCTAGTTCCAACTCCGATAAATCATCGTTTTGTGTGAGATCAAAATCGTCACCTACACAGAAAGTGTCCTGCAAAGTGCAAAGTTATTATTATAATTTTAGAAACTGCTTTGTTTTGTTACATTCATGTAAGTATCGTCTTTATTATCAACTTCTTGAGAAAATATCGTTTCCTGTTTAACCGCAGGTGGGGTAGGTATCTTAAAGGCACCTTTATTGAGCAACGGACTCCTGTAAATATTAAGAATTGTGAAATGTACAATTATGTATAAACACAAAAAGCAAATGTCTACAATAGTTTGTATAGTTTATCCAGCAATTTCTACGCAGGATTGAACTGCTCAACAAACTGAAGTTTTTATAAAAATTTCTAAGAATTTATATGCCTAGGTTAAAACAAACTTCTGGAGCATAATTAGTTCCTTAAAAGGAAAAAAGTAAAGCAAATAATCTTTTCATCGTTTTACGAGTAAAATAGTGTAATTATTGTTTTCTATTTTTCGTATTATCACTTGGTTTCATTCAACTGATTTCTATTTGGGGGAACATATGAAGCGAATATTGTGCGACAGAAATGACATCAATGACGTATAAGAATTACAACAATGCGTTGAAATAGCAACCGCACCGATCGATAACGCGATGAACGATATGAGAGCCTGTTACGTATTTTAGCTATGTTTCAACCAAACTAATGTTGTAATGATAATCAGAGAAGCACTACTCATCATACGCAGATGTAAAGCTTTGCAATCAAGTGGCCATATGTAATTTCTCAATTACTATTAGGTTGGCAACAAAGTAATTCCTGATTTTTTTATACAAATGAAACATGTTTTTCTATATAATTATTACACTTTACTCAATAATATATTTTCTATGATCTTTTGCCATCTTTGCGTTCACTTCATTATCCCCATGCTTACAGAACTTCTGGTCTTTATCTGCAGAAAACTGAACCAGGTGTAGTTTCATAGCGTTATGATCATTGAAGGTTTTATCACTCAAGGAATTTTGTAAGGCTCTAAACAAATGGTAATCCTCTCGCACAGGAATATGAGGATCCGAATCCATTATGACCTTGATTTGATCATCATCAACTTCGTTTGGCATACTAGATCATGGTTCATCCTAGAGTGAAAAATCCCCAGAATGATATTCACGTAACTTTTTAGCAGCTTGTGTTGTCTTCTTTCCTTTTCGGAAATAATAAAGCAAAAAATGACAAAAATGAAGTTTTGGTTCTTCATGTTAAAATTGAACCTACACAAACAAATTCTAGAAAAAAAAAACATTTAATTTGGTTTTTAAGGAGGCTAAAATTCACACGTCAAATATCAAACATTATATAATTGTAGGTTGTATGGAAGCCATTTAAAAGAAACACTGTCCCCATCTACATTTTAACAGGCAATTACTTTGTTGCCAACCCTATATAACGCTTGTGCAAGTCCTTTCATTCGAAATGCGGTTCTATGTAGCAAATGCATAGAGTCATCTTGCATTAACGTACTTGGTAGATTGCAAATATTTCGCATGCATCGCAGTTGTGTTGGCGAAAGTTTCGTCATTCACGAAACTGGCATCAAAAATGTCTTCGCCAGTGCTAGCTTCCGATTGAGAATCCTTGAAGACAGCTTCGTCCGAAGAAGTAAGTACAGCTTCATCATCGATATAGGTCTTTGGAATTTTCTAGAACAAAAGTAATGTAAAGTAAACATATGCCACCTTAACTTAGAAAAAATTATTTGACAATAACCTTTTTCTTTGGTTTTTTCACTTTCGTTAATTCTGACGACTTCTCTACAATTTTAGGTGGGGCATCTTTTCGTACCGATTTTTTTACGTTAATCCAACCGTTACTCTTTTTAAACGGTGATACCTCAAATTCATCCTCACTATCGCATACAATTGGACTAGAAATTCTTTTACGTTTGGGATGAAGTATCTTTTTAACAGAGGATTGCTGATGAGTCGTTTGAGTTTTCGGCGTTTTAAGGTATTTTGGTATTTCAAAGGAATCATCATCACTAAGAGCAACTAAGGAAAATTTTCGCTTGTTGTTATTATTTTTAATTATGGAACTTTTCTTGTTATTACTACTTATTAATGGCGATATAGTTTCTTCTTGACAGTGGTTACTAGTCGTTTGTTTTTCTTCTTGTGGTGATCGATACTTATTCACAATTTCTAATATTTGAGTAATCGAAATTTGTGACGGTTCCTTATTTTGAAACCTTTGACTTCTCGGAGTGCTTTTGTTGGTCGCATCCATAAAGGGTTCTTTTATGGAAGGTTCTACTGCTTTTGACATATTTGCAGCATCTAGATTGGTAGATTGTATTCCAAAAATAGATAAATCGCAAAAATCGTAGACATGTGACGCATTCTTATTGGGAGAATCTTTATTCATTTCTTCTTTTATTTTTTTGTCATCATTTGATATTGAATCAGCATTCGGTAGTCCGAAAATCGAAATATCACAGATATCAAAGGCACTTAACTTCTCTGTTTCCTGTTTGCTTAATTTCTTAGGTACATTTTTGCTAAAGTCGCTAGATTCTGCCAAGAATTCTTGCTTTGATTCTAGATTAGGTTTATCATGTTTGATAACTTTTCTTTCAGCTGCATACCTTTGAGATTTCGTTTTTAAAATATCCTTTGCCAAAACAGGCGAACTAGACTCTTCAAAATAGTCATTTTCGACTAGTATTTGGTCTTTTTCACTGGTATCTATTTCTGCTTCAAGATGTTGAGATGTGCGAAATCCGTTAAAATTGTTTTTAACTGGAGAGTTACTACAACTTCCGAACAAATCCTCACTTCCAGAATTCGACGTTTCTTTAAGATTGACTACCGTATTGGATTCTTCAGATGTATCTTTGCATTCAGAATTAATGCGCTTCTGAGACATTTCAATTCCAAATAGGGACAAATCGCAAAAATCCTGTATGTTTGATAATAGCTGGTTGACGTGGCTATCCGATGTTATTACTTCTTTCATCTGATCTTTCTCATCTTGCTCTATGTTTTTTGGCTTGAAAAAATTTGATTTTTTCACGTTACTTAGATTCGACAATCTTGGTTTAGGTTTCCTAACAGGATCCTCATGAGCTTTGATTGCCGCAGCTCCATTTAGACCAGAATCCATCACATCCGCGGGAAACAGATTTTTGCTGACGCGAATCCGTGGTTTGCGTTCAAAAGTATTAAGGACTGGTGAAGAATCGGTTTCAGACTTATTCCTGGGAATTGGCGATTTTTTACTTTTTGTAACATCGTCGGTAAAAATACTTTGAACTCCGTCCAAATTAAAGAAGCTTAAGATGTCTGCATCACTGGAGTCTTTCATATTTTTAGGGGTCTGCGCACTTTTCTCAATATTGGACATTTGAACGACCTTATTTGCGCTTTTAGGAGGTTCAAATGTAAAATTATGCGTTTTATCGTGACACTCATCCCAAGCTCTATCGTCAATATCCGCAAATAAGGCTAACTCTGTGTTGTCCAGCATTTGCTCCATTGGATTTAACGATCTTTCAAATTTAAGGATGTTATTAAGATTCAGATCATCTAAGATTCTTATATCCGGTGGAATCCACGTTTCTAAATTAATATCGGTGTTTCTTTTAGTTGTACGGTAACAGATGAATAATTTGTCACATATTTTGCAGTTGGATTCTTCTGCGCAAGACAATGACATGTACGCGGAAATTTCGGCATGGAGTTCGTTTATAAGATCGTTCGCCTTGTCCTTGTTGATTAGTTCCATGATGTTTTCTGCGTCACTCCTGGCTGTAGCTGAGAAATAGAAACAATTGAAAAGAATGTTAGAATTGACAATGTATGTATGGAATATAATAGATGTGTGAATCGAATCATGCAGAACAACTACAATCGCGATTACTCTATCGATGAAGTGCTGATTTCCGAATTATCATTTAACATCTATGATTGTGTCTAATTTTTAAGATTCTTAGTTAAACAACTTCTGGTAGATACAATTAATTTATTTCGTCTAGGATTAACAAGTTTCTTCCAAAAGCATACGCCAAAGTAAAAAATAAAATTCGAGAACATTTGAGAGAGAACTATTTTTGGATTAGCGCTGATGAAACTATGAATATACTAGGCAGGAGCATAGTTTGTGTTATTATTGGTCTCTTGCATTTTGATCAGCCAACCAAAGCGTACTTGATTGTGAACAAAATATGGGAAGGAGTAAATGCAGATACGATTGCGGAAATCATTACAGAATTCGCCAAAGCACAGTTTACAAACATAAATCAATTAATTTGCAGCACTAAGGAAATCCTTTTAAAAGCTCTGGCAAGGGTTACTATTTACAAAGAAAAATATCCCTTACTTCCATTACCCCCATCACCTATCATAACTATAGATGGGGTACATGCTTAGGAGCTTGTCCTTTTTATTCCGAAAATGTGAAAAAAATAAATATTGTAGATAGTTAGATGAAGATGCACAAAGTATAGTTATATGCAAAACTGTCTTGAAAGACTCATTTTTAAAAAATAATCTAGAGCTTATTAAAGAGCATTTTGGTGACATAATCAAAAATATGAACCACCACAGCCGATTACTACGCGTTGGGAAACATGGTTAAAGGCTGCGTTTTAATACTTCGAACATTTTAATGATGTAAAGAAGGTAGTTTTACAATTTGATCCGAGACACGCCAAAGCTATCAAGAAAAGTCAGAAAATGTTTCAAGATAGGTAAAATGACTAACGGAGGAAATTGAAAAATTACAAAATGATTCGATGTCGTGTGTGGATTTTGTTCAAATTGTAGATCATGTTCATCCACATCTATGTACGGCAGAAGGTGAAAAAAGTGTAATACACAAAATTTAAGTGTTATTCACAAGTATTCAGATTTTCTCATCTTAAGAGAAACTTGTGAACGTGCGTCGAAAGATTAGTTAAGTTGTCGCAAGGATTACTTTAAATTTGCAAATATAACATTACTCTATATGGAACGGTCGTTTTGATCATTAAAAAATATTTATTCCACACGCCGTACTCATTTGACTGAAACGAGTGTGGAAACATATTTAATGATTCTAATACTTAATAGGTTCCACCCAGTTTGCGACTACGTGAAAACTTCTTAAAACAGTAAGTGTTTCAGCACGTTATATAATATAGTTTTTATCATTATTTTATATGTAAGCATTCCTGTGTCCGCATCGCCTATGCTCAATCATGAAGGTCACGATCATAAATGTTGTGGGTACGTAAATGTCGCTGATCATTCGCCTTAATATAGCCGCTCGGCCCCTCCACGTTGTTCTCCGGACTGCAGTGTAACTTGCCCCACTTTGCCGAGATTAACAATATATTTTCAGAAGCAGGTAATATCTAGCAGATTATTTACGCACAAAGTACGATAATACCAATATAATCAGAAATAAAAATACTGCTTGAAAAAATTCATGTTCTGCAATGATTATTCCAGAATTCTGCGAGTATATTAGGGAAAAACTTAGTCATGGCATTACAGACAAATCCTTACCATTTCGTAGAATTTATTAAAATCATTGTTGCTTTATCTAACTGTGTTTTTACTTACCTTGCGTTGAAACAGTTTGAGATTTGAAAAACATAGTTCTTATATCGGTCTGTTTATAGTTGTCGCTACTGTTATGCCTTGCAAACTTGGATTTCTTGTTTTTGACCGGAGAAATTTCACTGACTGTAGAAAACAAAATTACGCTAAAAAGAAACATGGACAAAGACTATTTTTATGAGATGAATGAGTATCTGTATAGTAGTATAATCTGAAATTTGTAATTTTTTTGTGCACTGTGGGAAATGGCTCGTAAAAGAAATTACGCTGGATAACAGTACACATGATTTTAAATAAGAATAGGAGAAGAAAGGAAAAGAAGCGGGGAAAGAAGAAGAAGAGAAGGAAGAAAAGGAATAAAGCGAAGACGAAGAAGAAGAGAAAAAAAAAGCGGAGACGACGTAGAAGAAGAGGAAGGGAAGGAAGAAGAGAACGCAAACGAAGACGAGGAAGAAGAAGAGGAAGAGAAGGACGAAAGGAAAGAAAGCGAAGACGAGGAAGAAAAGGAAGAGGACGGGGAAGAACAAGAGAAATAAGAAAGATGATGCAAAACTTGCACTTGCCTCGTGTTTGGATGACTGGAATATTATATCTCTTGGAATCTGCAAATTGCATCAATGAACTTAATATATCACAATTCTTGGAATGCCCGATTATCCCTATTGGTTGCGCTACTCTTAACGTATCCAAACGCTTCGAAAACGATATCTTTCCTTCATTATATGAGTCGTTTGTCTCCATACAATTTATTTTCCCTAGAGTAACATAAAATAGAAATAAAAAGCAATGTAGAATGCGTAAAACACAAAAGCAAACTTTTTCTATCGCAACAAAATGAAGAAGTCTTTCAATTTACCTTTATCCCAAATCATAAACGTATCCGGTATTCTGTCCTTCGTTTCAATAATTTCAATATCGGTAAATTGCTCAGGTATGGGCGATTCTTTAGATCCTCCTGCCATATTATTTAGCATGTCTTTAAGACTCCTTTTCCTTACTGTCTTTGTATTTTTGGGAACAGATATATGGATTTTTTTACAAGTAGGCGTAATTGAATCCGGTACCATTCGGGGATTGTGTTGAAAGAGATTTGAATGTATCCCCTTGGACTTTAGGATGTTCTTCGATAGGTAATGTTTATTTACAAGGCATTCTTTCAGTATCTAAAACAAATGCGAACTACAGCACATATGTTGGAGATGTTAACTGACAAAAGTTATTTTTTAAGACTAAACATACGATGAAAGTCGAAAAGATTTTTTAAGTGCCAAATTTGAAAGCAAATTTTATTTAGTTTTGAAATTAAATCTGTATACCGTGGTTTCCAAGAGAAAGTCTCGTCAAGAGATACAGAGATACTAGAGAGAGAGAGCAACTGACGTATTCTCACCAGCTAAATTATTTACGCTTATATTTAAATCTGTATTTATTTTGGATTGAGCTGTGTAGAAACATACAAATTCGTTATTTAACTTCAAACTTAAGTGGGCTCACAACCTTATAAATAAATAAATTAGTTTTACGACTGCAGATTCGTAAAGTTCTTCGCTGGAATTAAGCATGACATACCTGCATTGTTAAGTAAAATCTAATAAAATGAATATCGTTAATAAAAGTAGAAAAGGAATAGATCCTAAAATCGATTCTTGTGGTACGCCTATATGAACTAGTAAAATATCTAAAAGGCTGAACCGAGTTATCCTTCTCGTATCACAAATTATGAGGTGATACAATACCGGAATATAATACTAATGTAAAACAAAGGAGAGAAGAAAAAAGAGAAAGGCGGAATCTGGACCTTTTGCTTCCGCCGTACGAGAGATAGATAAGAAAGTAATACCAAAACGGCACGGCAACCCCAGCGTGTAAACCACGTTAGAAGTTCGTGGTACGCTAAATAAGGTTTTTGCAGCCTACCGTAATCATAATTGTTATTAACTGTTACTTGCGCTAAATAAATAACTATACGAAGAAAGATATTGAGGAAAGAAAGAAATGGAGAGGACCAAATGGAAGAGAACAAAAAGAACCGGAGAAAAATAAGAACAAAACGAGAGAAGAGTAATGGGAGAGGAAAGTAAGAGAAGAAAAAGTATATGGAGTAGAAGAAGAAGAAGTAGAAGGAGAAGGGAAAGAAGGAGGAGAAAGAGCAGAAGGAGACAAGGGTAAGGACGGAAAGAAGGGGAAGAAGAGCTGGTAGGGTATGAAGGGGAAGAAGGGGAAGAACGGAAAGAAGGGGAAGAAGGGCAAGTAGAGGAAGAATGGGAAGAAGGGTAAGGAGGGGATGAAGGGGAAGAAGGGAAAGAAGGGGAAGAAGGAGAAAAATGAGAAGAAGCAGAAGAAGGGGAAGAAGGGGAAAAAGGAGAAGTAGGAGAAGGAGGAGAAGAACGATAAAAAGAAGAAGAAGGATAAGAAGGAGAAGAAGGGAAAGAAGGAGGAGAGGGAGAAGAAGGAGAAGAGGGAGGAGGAGGAGAAGAGGACGAAAGAAGAAGAGAAGGGGAGAAAAAGGAAAAAAGTGAGGAGACTGTTAGAAGAGGAAGAAAAGGCGAGGAGAGAGTAAGAAGAGGAAAAAAAGCGAGAAGAAGGAGAGAATAAGAAGAGAAAGAAGGAGAGTAAGTAGTAGAACAAGAAAGAAAAGAAGAGAACAAGAAAAAAAGGAGAAGAAAATGAGAAGGGCGAAACAGACAGGAAAGAGAAGAAGGGATAGAAAAAATTGAAGAACCTATAGATATGATAAAACCGATACCAGTACTCTATCTACTTGTAACGTGATTAATTCTATGCTAGATACTACGTTAGCGACGAGCAAGAACAACGATCAGCGATAATGTCAGGCCGCAGATATATGCCGTACAATTTTCTCTGCAGTTTTCAAAATATGCATCTTATACAAAAAGTTAACGTACGTGTTAAACATAAATATTCTTCTCTAAAACTATTTTTATTTGTGAAATCTTCGAGAAGCACCTGTGCTAAGCGATAAATTTGCAATAACAGCGTATTTTTACAAAAATTAATGTAAAAATTATGGAAAATTAATGTAAAAATATATATATATATATAATACAGATATAATCTGAGCAAAATCTACGACGGGGAGGTATCTGCAATCCTACGTTCCCCACTACACGAAGTAGTGCATATGACGAATGATAGACTGATTCTAGGTGAACACTGCAGTGAAAAAGAATAACGAGGGACGCACATGCCCATTAAACCGTTGACTTTGCTCATTTTATATCTATCTATATACATATCGAATAATATTACCGGGTTTCTGGCCACGTGAGCTGTTGGTCCCGAAAGGGACCGTTTCGACGATATCTCACTCGTATTCTTCTGAACGCTCTGGTTCGGCTGGCGATCGGAGTTCATCTCAGCACACGCGGCCAGAAACCCGGGAATATTATTCCACATACGACGGCCGTGAAAACATCCATCACAACATACGTAAATAAATGTGAAATCCTTGAAATAGCCTTCTACGATATTTTTATTACACCTTCTACATCTTACCTCCTCTTCTTTTCCTTCAGTGACAAGCACTATTATTTTTCCTTCCTTCTTCCGTCCAGTTCTTCCCATCCTTTGCACCATCCTTATAGGAGATTTGTTTGAAATATCAAAGCATATTATCAAGTCAACTTCCCCAATATCTAAACCCTCTTCCCCGATGCACGTTGAGACTAATGTATTCGTGTCACCTGAGCGGAAGGAATTGATAGCCTAGAGGTGAAAAACGTTCAATGGTAAAACGAAACGCAATTAATGCAATACTCTTACAAGAATTTGTTGTTTTTGGGTAATAGATGATTGACCAAGGAAATACTTCGGTTTGATGACAGGATTGTGCTGTATTAATAAAGCATAAATTTCTTTCACACTTTCTTTGTATTCGGTAAAAACGATAACTTTACTCGAGATGTTCTTCTTATCAGAGAAATGATTTAGCAGTATCTCTTGCAGTTTATAAAATTTCGGATGGCCGAATTTCGTTAAAGGAGATATTTCTGGCGGTTTTCCATCTGGTAACATGTCTATAGATGGTGCGGGGCCAAGGTATTCTTGTACATCCGCCTTTATATTGTCCAGCAATATATTTCCCCTCAGTAAAGCTTGATCTGAGTGTTCTAGAATGATTTTTACTCATAACGTTATAATTATATAAATTTACAATAAAAAAGATACCTTCAAAGAAATTTAGAAATCCTCTTAATCCATGCCTAGTCAATAATTCATAGCCATGATATAGTGTTACACATATATTCAGATTTCTCATGATATCTCCATAACCTTTCATTCTGAAAATTTACCGATTAATAGATGTTATTCAGAAAATATTTGGTCATGTTTAACATACAGCCTTGGGCAAAAACAAGGAGTACCTTAGTTTCCAAAAATTACGTTTTAAAATCTGGAATAGTTGTCCTAATATGTTAAAGCGTCACAGTGACAGACTGTATTTTTTCTTTTTTTCAAGTACTTCTATTTATTTTTAACCGCACATCGTGACGCGAAGAAGGATTACGCTTGTTTGTAAAACTTCTATTGAAAACAACAACAATTGAAATTTGTGTCCTTTAATGCCATATATGTACCTAATGCCTTTGTTATGCAAAATGGCCAAGATAAAAGAGGCCCGGTATCAATACAGTAGTATAAATACTTGTAGAAAAATGAATTACTAATATATTAGGGAAAACCGGGGATGGTTGGTGTATTTTTTACGTTCGAATTTTTAACATGAAATGTATATAGAATTTTAAATAACAAGCACTATTGAAACATGTATTAACATCTTCGGTGTATTTGTAAATTTTTATTTTGTAATATCTTTTCAAACTTTTGTAATATTTACGAGAGCGACCTGAACTGTTTCCGGAATCGGCAGGAAATTGCGCACGAAGGTTGAAGTCAGCAAGGGCAACCTTCTTTTGGCAACTTCTGGATAGCTGGGAAAACGGCCACGGAAAATCGAAATCCAAAAAATCCTAATTGAATGAACGAATTAGTTTCTCATCATCTATATTCATCGGACCTAGCCACCAACGACTTTTTCCTATTCCAAAACCTGAAAAAATCACTAGTGGGAAAGAGATTTGCCTCAAATGAGATGGTCATCGCCGCTACAGATGGCTATTTTGCAGACCTCGAAGTTCACAGGAGGTGCTGAAAGTGTTCACCATGAACTTCGATACATAAATTAGCAGGTCTCAACATGTTTCCAAAAACTTTGAGCAGTTCATATACACAAATAGGCAGATGGCGCGATCTGGGAGGTCATAAACCTGCGATAACTGTACGTTTCTCTTCGAAAAGTCCATGCACGTATGATATTGAAAACTGTAAAGTATGCGTCGTGGCACCATCTTCAGGCTACAATGGTTGCAACAATTCTGTTACATACACTTCAGAGGTCATGGAGAACCCTATCCAGAACCACCATTAACTACTGACATCGTAACACTGGCAAACACAATATGACAGTTAATACGAAATGGCCGCATGACCCTTTTCGAGCGTTCGATTCAAATATCACGTACAGTATGACTCCGGGCCTCTTTTATCTTGACCACTCAATATTTAGTTAATCAGCCGAATTGGAAGATCCTGCTTACGGTGACATCTTGCGGAGATAACATGCAGTATACATTGTGTTCAAATTAAAATCGGTTCTATGCATCGCTAATTTTGTTGCTATTGAAATTACAGAGTTGGTTAAACTAACAGTTTTCAAAAGCAGTTAAATATTCAAGTTGAGATATTTAAAAATAAATGCATTCTCTTAACAAGTATCTTATCGTTTGATCGAAACTTTCGATAAAGAATTGAAAAATCGAAAAATATCTTAAATCAGCCCTGATTTACCCGAATTAAACTTAATTAAGTAACTGTAAAGACATGATAGATAAAGCTAATACCCTAGTTTAACTAATATTTGCTTCTTAAAATTGTTTACGTTGTTTAAGTGCTCCATTTTATTGACCAACGCTGTGATTATGGACACCTTGACACTTAAAATGAGTATGAAAACTTGAAATCTAAGCTAATTTGACGGTTTCTTTTTTTAATGGATAACAAATTTCGTAACTTACTTTGTATGTCTATTTTTTTCTTGAAATTCTTTCATGATCATAAAAATACGTCCTTTAGTTAAATTAGCGCAATTGTTTCCTACGATTATCCTATTGGCCATGAGTACTCTAGTGTATTTTTCTAAAAGCTATAAAAATATAAAATGTTATGGTTATATACAGGCTGATAGCGGAAAAGGTAACTTTTTGTTAAGACAATATTACCTGTCTGAAAAAATAGCCTTATAATGCTTATTCTTATGTAAACCCTGTTTGCCTAGTCAAAAACTACCTAGCGGAATTGTTGTTGCGTGTATAGCAGTCAATCAAATGCAGTTATTATATCAGGGTATGTATAATACATACAATAGGTTTTTAAACTTACATTTGGAATTTTAAATACATATAATTTAAAGGAAGTAAGGTAAAAAAGCAGCAGAAGGAAAGCCTTCTAATAAGCCTCTTTTTTAAGCATTTAAGCATTTCGTATTTCACCCATGATTTATATTTGTTTTGTGTGACCTGTTTAAGACCGCTATTTATATTAGTTCAATACTATTCTTAATAAATAGTTTAGTTTACCAATCTGATTATAGTCAATTGTAGAATCAATTCCAAAAGAAAAAGAAATGTCACATTCGTAAAATATATTTTGATAAAAGCCGTTTCGTATAATTTGGAAAATATAGAAATAACATAATATTTTTATTAAATACTATTATATAACACAATACTATAATAAACATATATGAGAAATATAGGTTGTGTTTCATTTGTTATTTCGTCATATAGCCAACTGTAGAGTTTAAAACATCCTAAGAATATAATTTCGACACAATGTGGCAACCGCGTTCACATTTCCCATAACAACCATACTGAATTCTAAGATGTGAACGGACTATATATGCAAATGGTCTGCAGCGAAATTACCGTGCAGCGTGCATCAAAATGATACAATTTCACCAGATTTCTTCATTACGATAATATTCTTCTTTCGGCAAAACGAAAAGCAATTAACAATACGTAAATTTAATAACCAATAGAGAAAAAAAAATTGTCGAATATATAACATAAAATGCAACTGTATAGAAAAATAAAATAATGATAAATCTTGTTGATTAACACTGAATGCCAACCATAACAAAATTATTACAGAAAAATTGTCTGGAAGATTTTTTACGATACTAGTCTCTCTATACCAGAAAAAAGCAAAAGAAAATGACAAAGTTATATGTTACAACTGGCAACACTGAGTAGCACAGTGAACTCGGCACACGCCAAGTTCCGAGTGGAGCGAACACTCTTGCTATAGAGAAAAAACAAAAGCAGATCGTTGGATCAATGTGAGGATAGAATTTTGTAGTAGTAGTTAAACAAGGGTAGAGAATACAATTAGACACCGATAGCATATCGTGGATTGGAGATGCTATATCGAATCGTACATCTGACACGCAATCGCCGTACAGAATAGCGTGCATATTCCTTGACTTTGTTAACATATAGAAATCTTATTTCATCCTCCTTTTACTCATAATTAAGGCCATCGTTAGGTTAAAAGTGCGCTCATGGTATATTAATTTTCAGACTAAACTTCTTCGTTTATATTCGAAGAAGGAATGGAACTAATAACTATTCTTTACCATTGGACTTTAGCTACAAACTTCAATCATGGTAGGAAAACATTGAGCAGCGACTTTTCACGCAAAATCGAAATACAATAGAATCTGACGAAGACTGTTAGATATTTTTGAGGACTGTCGCAGCTTACCTGATGTAAAAACCGAAGAAGTTTGCTTAATGCAGAAAATGTTGGACAATCTCTCATACTTGAAAACAGACTACCAACTTCAACATTGGTTGCAAAAGAGTGCACCCTGGAACAAATGCCTTCAATTATCGAAGGCAGTGGTGTGCAACTCTTCATGTAATAACTAGACTTTTCGAAAGCTAAGAGCGCACTTTACACCGAGACACCGATATTTCAAACCCATCCCAGAAGTTTCGCAGTGACTTGTTGTCAGATATAACGGTTATAAATGACGAGCATCGGAATTTTGCTTGCCCTGAGCGTGAAATTATATCACATACACCTTATATTTTGATTATGTAAATTCAATTTGAAAGTAGTTTTTTAGGACCAACTCCATGTTTGCACTAAATTTATCTGCATTTGCAGTAAATTTGTGTCCACACTAAACTCTGCAAAAATCTGGTAACACTGTATGAGACTCAAAGTTGACTAGCAATGTTGGCATCAAATACTATTTCCACCTGGGAATAACTATTATAACGCCATTTGCCCACACAGATTATTTTCTTGCGAAAAAGTTATTCTGTTTTAATTATTCACTTGCAACATGCGCTATTATGCCAAACATTAAATATTCTATGAACACTATTAAAACATGGTACATTTCTTTGTAAGTGATTTACAATCGACCAAGCAAATAGAGATTACCTGTAAATATGCAGCTTTAACAGACTGCAATTTCTCTCCTAATGGTACAACAATAGTCTCCATAGTCCTTTGAAAAACGTATGGCATAACATCTGGACTGTCATCAGTTCGAATTTCCAAATGCGAGATAAGCAAATTATTTATAACCTGAAAGACAGATAATAATATTAACTTCTTTTTTATATTCACAAATATCGTAGTAAACTCCACATCATACAAATTAATAATTTAATTGAAACGCAGCATATCAAGAACACATGGATTCTGATTGTCAACCGAGTTACTGACTGAGGGTCCATTTGCTCTTGAAACATTACGTTCTGAATAAATTAGTAATTTGTGTGGTGTAGACTTTACTACGAGACCTGTGAATTATATAACCATACAGTTCTTGCAATTATTGTGTCTTTTTCTAAACTTTATTAAAGTGGCCAAAATTTTTTTACCTCAGAAACATCCATAATTGTGCTGCCTGGAGTTGCACTAAGAGCAAGGACTCGAAATTGCTTGTTATTTTCTACGATTTTCCGCAGTACTTCACAGTAAGCATGATTTCCTTTCGCTTTATGTGCCTCATCTATTACAACACATTTTATTTGTTTTACTAGTTCTGGTATTAGATTCAAATCATTTTGCAATACTTGTGGTGTTATGAAAAATACTCTTTTATTCATCCATACATCTTTACGTGATGTTTGTGCCTTAGTTCCTATAAAATATTAGGATATATTAAATAAACAAATTTCGATAATGGTTAGTTACCTGTTAGCTCTGCTGTTACTTCCTTAGGTATAGCCATGATATTATAACATGCTTGTAATTGCTGCTTGACTAAAGGCTTTGTAGGTGCCATAAAAACAACCTTTCCAGATGGATACCATCGGTAAAAATTATACATAACTACAGCTGCGATAAATGTCTTTCCTAAACCAGTAGGTAAACTTACCTACAAAACAGAATCTGTGAGCATTAGTTTAATTCGAATTTCTCTATAATTACCAATGTATTTTTGAATAGGGACTCTGAGACAATGTTGAATTGATAATTTCGAAGAGGATAATTTATGGGATATATCCATGTTTGACCTGCTTGTGCATCAAAGCCTTCAGTGTCTAGATTTTCACCAAAGTCTCTGAAATAAAATTCCTTCACTGTTATTTGCAAAATTTGTAAACGAAATTATAAGTAACTTTTCTAACCTTAACAACTGTGTATTCATAATTTAAAAATAAGGCATGTGTAAGGGTGCGCCTGAAATAATTGCAACATACTTTTCAAATTCCTGTGTAAATGGAAATTATTGTTAATGTCAATTAAAATCGATAAATTAACAGGAAAGACAAAACGAGGAAAAAAAGGACAATTCTTAAAAAATTAGAAATGTAAAATGTGTATATATCGGTACATAGGATCTACACGAAGCTATGATCTAATTAGATCAATTGTGTGAATAATAATTATTCCTGTAAATAACTGTGGTTTAAAACAAATTTGTTTAGTGTATTCTTGTCCTTCTTTATGTAAATATAAATGTTTATTTTTATAAAAGGACAATAAATTTTAATTCAGTTTTAATGTTTCTTTATTACATCAAATTACAGATTTCTACTAATTTACTAATTTAAAATATAGGAAAGATAGAATGAATTTGCCCTTGCTTCGAGAAGAAAATGTTTTTTACGTAGAGTAACAATTTTAAAAAGTGTTACAATCCTGTTTACATAAACTGGAGATATTTTAAATTTGCCTTGCTTAATACTAGTTTATCTACGAACAACTAGAGGACCTATTTGGTTAATAATACAGATATCCTTAAAGTTATTACAGGTGATTCACAAACGTCAAATGATAAATTTAGTGGTTAAGTTATGTTTACTGATTATTTGTATTGAGTATAACTTGAATTCATCTTCATTATGGCTCTAGGTTGTTTCGAGAATGTTAATTTACCTCCCTGTGTATGGTTCGAAGGGGGAGATAAAAGAAATGCACTGGCGTCTATCTTAGCGGGATTCTTAGTAAAGTTGCCTTGTTACTTGTGAGATAACAATAGTAATGAAATTATTTATTATAGTTTTTTGTTGGTTGGTGGATAGTTATAGATGCTGAGAGTTCAAATCCGAGAAAAATAGCTGCTGGCCATGTTTGTGGCGTATTTGGAACTTTGTCTTTAATAATAATTAATTCAATATCAAATTCGCAAGTTTGTAACCTTATATATTCTTATGGAATATTCCAAAAATTATCTTTTGTTTGATTGTTACATGTGTAGTAATCTAATTATGTTTTTAGATCAGAGGTGATGCCTATGAAGGTGGTTGCTTAGGGCCAAGAGGAGCTAGAGTCTTTTTATTTTTTGGTTTTGTCCTTGGTTTTGCCTCTGTGATAGCTGCATGTTGGATCTTATTCGCAAACTTTGTAAATAAAGGTAAATACGGTACTTGTTAAGATATGATTATGTTAATTTTTATATTATTTCAGATCAACAGTGGCCTGGAGTAGGATTGTTTCTTCAAAATGCATTAATATTTATAGCATCTTTAATATATAAATTTGGTCGATCAGAAGATTTGTGGGGATAAAAAGATGTATACATGCGTTTATAAAGATTTTGATGAGTAAACTTTTGCTAGATATAGAGTATGCTTAATGTATTCATGTTTTTGTGATGTCATATATTATTGTATTAATAGGAATTAACACATATGTGACTGTAATATTTTTCATGTAAGGTATATATTTTGTATTTATTTGTATATTTCATTTACATTACATTAAAGTTATTGATTATTTAAATTCTAAATGGGTTGTTTTCTTAATAATTTAATCAAGAAATTGTGATGTCGGAAATATTAACAATTCTAGAATATTAAAATTCATTAAAATGGGAAATCCGGGGCCATTTGTCTTTCAGGGAGAATTGTTTTCATGGGCTATAGCCATTCTTTTTTTAGTTGATACATATATGTATATTGCTGTCCTTTTCTGTTTGGGGGATTGACGTCAGAATCACAGTTTATCTGTATGTCATTGTTCCAAACATGTATTTTTAAATTTCGCGGGCGATTTAAGTTGGTGGTTCCTGCAATAAAAACCATATTCGCGATGTATTTCTTTGAAAAATGAGCGAATATGATCTTTATCGCCCGAAAGTACCACTTTAAGTAACCCCTATAATTTTAAAATGTTTGCTTGTATTTTTCCGTTTTTATTTTCTCGTATTACGTATTTTACGTTTAATCAGTTGTTTAAAACTATCATACTATCCATAGCGTTATCGATTGTCAGTATAATGAGAAAATAATTATATATATAAACCCGAGGCCTCCTGGAGAAGACGAAAGAGTGAAATGTAAATCCGTTGAAGTACTTGTAAATCATGATGTTACATAATGCTAAAATATGCATATTTTACTTACTATTAATTTATTTTTGTATAGTAATTAACATATAAGAAGAATTTTTTTCCTGATACGTTATGTCATCAACGTGAAACTTACTAACATGTTCAAAGTAAGTATCCATATCGCTCTCACAACTTTGCACTTTGCGTACAATACTTATAAGGCCGATACTTCTTTCTGAAATGGCCTATATATAGTTGTTTGAGAATAATCAAAAAGTGCTAATTTTGTTGGTACATCTGAGAAATTATTGAAATTGGCGAAGTTCACAGCTATTTTGGTTTTATCAGAGACGTATATATTTAATAGGAAATTATTTAAGTTATCCAATTTGTTAAGTATATTTATATAAGGCAAATAGTAGGATTAGTAATGGCATGAAGCATAAACATTTTATGCACATCCATACAATTTAAATTTGAATTTTATTTATGTAACCTCCAGGCTGTAGTGCACAATCAAGGCATTCCCGCTGTAAGTTTTGTTAGAGATTCTGGCGTTATTAAAATTCAAGTTAACACAAGTTTCTTCCACATATCAGTAGGTAACATTGGGGCATTTCATAATTTTAATGGTTCTTCCTCTTCCAAATGGTGTAGATAGTCTTTACATAATTTATATGAATGTTTCGGGTGATTATATTATTATATGCAAAATTTCACGATATCTTTTTTTCGTAGTATTCTTAATATCTGGTGAATTTTCATAAAATCTCTTACCAGCAAAACAATATACTCTTTCCAATATACTCTTTCCTGTCACGTTTACTCACGGACTTTTTCATGAATATTCGTTTTCGGATACCGAACACTTCCGAATTTACACTTATCCGTTTATAAAATGTTGTTCCAATCCTTTATCGGTCAATTGGTGTTCTCGAACCCATTAATGCTGCTGTTGCTTATTTTCTTCATAACAATACGTCTATAGGCGACGTTTAATTGTTGAAACGCTAACTGATTTTGGGCAACCCTACAGTTAATTCTGCGGTGATTTCCGGGGCTGTTTTGCGTCTATTCATCTTGCTGATAATCGCTATTCTACAGTCATCTGCAGATGTTATCGCCCTTGGTCTTCCACTACGTCTTCTATTTAAAAACCTGCCACTTTCTTGATATTTTTTAACGTCATAGCCCGACCGTAGCGTGGTTTAATTTAATTTTTTTGACAATTTGTTAATTACTTATGGCAGCTGTATGGTAGGTTATTATTAACAGCACGTGTTTCTTCTTGGAGGCCTTTTAAGTAAGTATCACTCGATATTTCGCTCACGAAATCAACGGTGTAAGTATCACCCTATAACTGACCATAGTTTACCCATTTTAGTTAATCTTAAACATCATTACCTGTAACCTATCCCACTGACAAATTTTCCCACAGGTTATTGTAACTGCACCGTAATAAACAGTTTGGGTAACAAGCAACAAGCGTATCTAGAGGGTAAGAAAACTAATCCGTTATAATGGTGTCTATATAATTGAATTGCATATCAAATAAGCACTGGGTGCCTCAATGGTCTTTTTCAATTTGTTTGGTTGACTGTGTTAACGCAATCGTTGAGCCTTAAATGTTTCTAAAAGTTTCACACATGTTGTGTAAAGATTTGTGTCTCCCCTCCTGTGCCATCACCCCCTTAAAAGGTGCACTTAGTGCAAGAGCTCAAGCCAACTGATGCTGCTTAGAGGCTTAACTCCATTAATGAAATAATTTAACTGTTTCGAACTTCAACAGCATTTTGTTTTCTTTGACTTGATATCAGTTGATTTTTTGCTATAGGGCTACCTTAAATCAAAGGTGTACAGCAATACTCATCATTCTTTGAATGAATTAAAAGTGAATATTCGAAGAGAAATGATTGATATCACAGAGAATATATACTGAGCAGTTCTGCTGCCCCACGTTTAGAAGAGTGCCAGCAAACTAACGGAACACATTTACAAGACGAATAAAGAAAGAATATTTAAGAAATAAATTCCCATAGCCTGCATTAATAGAAAATAATTCATTAAACCTGCCCATTATTTTATTATATTCTATTTATTTTGAAAAGAACTTTTGGGACATCTTGCAGTTCATTTTACTTTAATATTTTTTGATAAGCATAATACTGTGTCAACAATACATGAAAAGAAGAGTGGCTAAACAGTTAAGTGCGGTAGTGTATGTATAGGAACAATCAAAAGAAATACAAATAAATTTATTTTTATTCAATGAAAATTACAGTTTATTTGAATCATAAAATTATCCTTTTTAACAAACAATGGCGAAAGGAAAACCACTATACTCTATTTTTGAATTTGAAGAAGTAAAACGAAAAGACGCGTTTACACAATGGAATTTTTCAAAACTACTTTTTGGCGGCAGTTTTAAAACTAACTAGGATTTTATATAAATTACAGTTATGTAATTGCGTTACAAAAATAAATAAATACAGAAAACACCGTAGAATAATATTTATTGTTCAAATACACATCATACTAGATTTCAACCTTTTTAAACCTCTTTTTAATACAAGTTTCTGAATGTTGCTCTATTCTGATACAAATCTTATCTTTATATGATTATTTAGTCTAATATTAAATATAGCGTATACATATTAAATAATAATTTGAGCTTAAATACATATTAATACATTACATTATCTTCTAAAATAATTCTTTCTTCTATTTCATCGTAATCATTTCTATAACAATTAAAGAAGAATGTCTTCCAAAAGTTTGCTTAAGCGGGGTAATTTGTCCCTTTTCCTTGTATTCTTTTAAGCTACAGTATATAGTACACTGTGCCACACCTAAAAATAAGATAACATTATAATATGTTTAATGACGGTAATGTATTATAACACCAGCCCATCATGGTTGATATTCTTGCGACAATAGCAGTAATTCTCCTTCTGAAGTAATGAGATCGTTGTTTTTGAATATATTCAGTACATTCTGCTTCTCTATCAAGGATATATGTTAAGCTCAGAAATTTTTGCCTTCTCAGCGGGGATATTTTAGTTCCAGAAGTAATTGTTATTTCGTCTATGTCCACAAAAAACGCTGTGAAAATGTTTTACACGGAGAGGTCACCCGATTACTTCCCAGAAGAATTTTTTTGTTATTAAAATGTAAATTTAGGGAGAAAATGGAATAGAAACGCATTCAGAAAAATACACGATCCAAATATTGATCAGCTCTTGTAACAATATGGCGGCCGGCAATATGTCAAATATCGCCAGTGTAATTTTGGCCGAAAACTGATAAACAGCTGTCCTACGTTTTAGCGCTTGAAATTCAGAAACACTCCTCCGAATTAAAAAACAATAGGGTATAGTTCGATGAAGAACTGTACTTGTTGCAACCACTTCAAAGTAATTAATGTTGTGAAATTACCATTATGCATCAGGTACGACTTCTTAACGCCGTAACACCCCAATTAATTAATCATACAACGCTTTCACGTTAATGCTACCAATTGCCTTCTATCCGTCCCGAATAATTTCCCTTTATGGAGCAAATATTTGTGCCACACTCAC